>OU963913.1:5020000-10020000 GCA_902850365.2 Chilo suppressalis
TAAAAAAGTTTCCAGACGGTTTTCTTTACCGAGCCTGCCTCGCGTGGCACGTGTAACTATTTTTCCAGAAATCTTCTCAACTAGATCGACGACATTATATAAATAAATCTTACTATGTGCCTTTACTAATATATGAACTTTAGGTGGGCGCGGAAGTTATTTAAAAAAGAAGTCATATATTCAAGAGATTGATACTTTAACAGAGTTGATGACAGGGTGAAGTAAACGAAATTCTATTTATACTTACAGTTCAATAATCAAAAAATAATGGACACTGGGCCCGCGTGGTGGGTCATGGCCCAATCTCCCTATTCCATTCATAGGGAAGGCCTGTGCCCAGCAGTGGGGACATTAACAGGCTGATGATAATGAATGAAACTTATTTCTACTTTTGTCAATTCATCAAAAAATACAAAGTTATAGCGCGTCCAACTTTGGGTCCCTTATTAAAAATCAAATAAAAAGCTTGGATTACCTATCTCCATGTTTTGTCTCTTTTCATTGAATTACAAATGGCTTTTGAGTAATATGAACTGAAGCGGAGAGCTAGTGGAACGGAATATGAAGGCTAGGATTTAGGACGCAATGGGTTTATTAACACGATTTTATAGTAAAACACAAAATAATATTATATCAGATGACAGGCAAAGACTATGACACACAATAACAATTTTGATAGCAAAAATAATAAAAATGTCAATACTTTAAAAACACTTCGAAAACCCTTAAAAACTAAATCTATAAAAGAGGTCGGCAACAATGAACAAAACACTAGGTGTAACTAGTCTAAGTTTATTCTCTGTTTATTAATAAGGGTAACGTATTGCCAAAGTAAAAATTGTAGCAAGACGTGACATCGGGAAAGCATGCGACATTTCAAATCAATATTATCTTTGCAATGTTTTGGTTACGTAAAAAAATAAAAAATACGTGTCCAATACTTTTTAATAATATTTCTGACAGACGAATAAAGAAAGTTAGTCATAATCCCTATTAAAGAACTGATGATTACCTATTTCAAACAACTTTCAACGGTATAGATGCACTGATTTATTTATTGACGCTTCGTATCCTTTTCAGGGTGCAAGGATGCGAAACGTCAATAAATAAATAAAATCATTTCTTTTTTATAGATAGGTCCGACAAATGACTCCACCCCACCTGATGTTAAGTGTAGGAGAAATCCGGACGCGAAGATAGCTGATACAGTAGTTCTACCTGCCACACCAGCCTTCCTCACCCTGCCGGCCACATGTTGCTTCTTCACGCCTCTTTTAAAGGATCCCAGGTTGTAAGACAGAGGGAACACGTGAGCGGGCAGAGCATTCCATTGACGGATAGTACGACAAAGAAATGAGTCACCAAATTTATTTGTACGCGTTGGAATTGTAGCCACAGTTAAGATGGTGACAACGTAAGCCAGCGCGCGTGGTCTTCTGAAGGAAAGGGGAAGGTGGAATAAGAGAGAATAACTCCTCAGAACACTCGCCGTGGTACAGCCGATAGAACGCGCTTAGTGACGCCACGTCACGGCGTAATTGAAGAGGCTCGAGGTGTTTAGTCACCTCCTCATCGCCTATGACGCGGATTGCGCGCCGCTGTAACCTATCCAAAGCATCGTGCAATGCATTTATACCGTTGAAACTTGTTTTATTGAATGAGTGATGTGCGTTTAAATCTAAGAAGCAAATATGATGATTACCCATTGGTATATTGTTTTGGCTAGGCTACTCTCTAGAGTTTAATAAATGGTTATGTAACGACCGAAGCAGTGGCTGTTAGCTGTGAGTAACGTTTGACAGGTTTACAATGCGCACTAAATATCTGACAGTTCGTATGCCCACCCGTTTGATTTAGTGCTTCATTCATAATGAACGTATGACGTGCTATTCTTTACGTTTGTATTTATATCTTTATTAATTGGTTTGCTTGATTGGTAACTAATAAGTAGTAAAGAATTTGTGAGCGATTAAATTATTATTAGACACTTTTGTTGTTGTTTTCTCAGAATGCAATATTTCGAATGATGGGGACTTATGAATGGGAATATGATTAGATCCTTTTTAATGTTTTTGTAAGCAGTTCAGTTTATTAGAAAAGATGTTTAAGTAGATTTATGATAGACACAAATGTCGCTATAAAGAAATATAGGTACATTGTCAACATTGTGGAGTCATTTGAAACTATGACCTTAAATATTTTTTTTAGTTTTTCGGTCGAAAAAAGCTGTTTGTTTGTTTGTGGTAGATACTTCTCGAAATGTTTCCATTTTTTTTGTGTAATTAGAATTGTCATAATTTTTGTAATTATTTAGATAGACTACTAAACCCCCCTATATTTTAGGAGTTATTCGGCTCTTCGGCGGCTGAAAAATCCAAGACAATTTTACACGAACTGAAAAAGTAATTTTATAATTTATTTGGGTTGTAACGTTACACTCCTCTACGAGGGGTAGAAGAGTGTAGCGTCAGCCTAAAAGAAAGAATAGAAAGGTAAAATTTAGAAGAGAAAAGAAAAGAACTCTAAAGAGGGCTAAGAGAACGATAGAAATATTGTAAATAATACAGTAATTTATTTTCTACAATAGTAATATTTTATAATAGGCCTGATTCTAAATTTGACAGCAGTTCATTATTTTCATTCTCTAAATAACAATATAAGTAAATACTAATTTCAAATTTTGTTTTAGGTTAACAGAATCATGTCAGAATCGAGTATATTGTTTGTCTTTGAGTAAAATGATTTAAATATCTTTGCAGATCCCTCGAAGCTGATTAAAAGGAAGAAATCCACAGAAGATGTTCGATCACCTCTCGGCGGGGAAGGTTCTCTCACTAGCGAGGAGGGGGAAGACCAGGGTGTGGGGCGGAGGAAGAAGGCTAGGACCACGTTCACCGGCCGCCAGATCTTCGAGCTGGAGAAACTGTTCGAGGTCAAGAAGTACTTGTCTTCTGGAGAGAGAGCTGATATGGCAAAGCTGTTGAACGTCACGGAAACACAGGTATTTATTCTTTTGTTTTTTATGAGACACAACCACCGTGAAATTTGGCGAGTAGAGTTTCAAGGGTCCACGGGGTAGGTGAACCCCGGTGGTTCAGACCGACAAGGTGAGGATGGCTGAAGCGGCACATCTTCTGCCGCATCATCTATCTTCGCGGCTGGACTCCACTTACACTTAACATCAGGTGGGGTGGGGTAATTTGTTAAGCCTCGTATTAAATACATAAATCCAAATGGAGCACCTGTCTGAGAGAGTAATCTTAACCTTATAGAAGATTACAGTAAAATGAAACTCTTTTTGCTGATGTTGACGTTGCCTTTTAGTGGTGTTAACATTACATTTTTGTGGTGCTAACCTTTTGGTGGTGTTTCTGCCATTGATTAAGGTTCCAAGGTTCCCCGAGTTAGGGAATTTTCGGGGTAGATAACGGAACGAGTCATACTCTGGTATCACAAGCGTCATTAAGTTATAGCGGCAAAATACCTCCATGAGAGCTTTTTAATGATTTGCCACCCTTTTTAAGTAAAATAATTCGCTGCGTTCTAAAAATACGTCATGTAAAACAGACAAAACACATTAAATTTTTATGGCAAAGAAATTAAATAAGGTGTACCTACTGCAGACACTTGAATGGAAAAGTTCATAATCTAAGTAAGGGATCTCTTTATTATTTTTCTTATTATTGTAAATATGACGGAGTTGTGAGACTTTCGAATTCATCTTGTTAAGATATTCAAAGTAAAACAAAATATTTACCTAATAAACAACGATTGTATTTACTAGAAAGTTGTGCACCGTCTCGTATTTATAACTGTTTCAAAAATTGAATTTCATGCAATTTAATGAATGCTATTCACTTCAAACGTCAAATCGTGTTCGATTTCTAATAAGTAGTTAAGGACAATAAATATGTATACACCAATATCTATGAAAAATGAAAAACAGCAAAAGGAAGCAAGCCTTTACAATACTCATTTCTTTGTCGTACTATCCGTAAATGGAATACTTTGCCCGCTCACGTGTTCCTTCCTGAAGCGGAGAGCTAGTGGGATGGAATATGGAGGCCAGGATTTGAACGCAATGGGTTTATTTACACGATTTTATAGTTTATTTTGTGTTTACAAAATAATATTATATCAGATGACAGGCAAAGACAATAACACACAAAACAATTTTGATAGCAAAATCATAAAAATGTCAATACGTTAAAATACACTTCAAAAAACTATAAAAACTAAATCTATAAAAGAAGTCGGCAACACTTCCCTCTTACAACCTGGGATCCTTTATAAGAGGCGTGAAGAAGCAACATGCAGGCCGGCAAGGTGAGGCTGCTGTGGCAGGTAGAACTGATGTATCAGTGTGGACTTCACCTTCACTTAACATCAGGTGGGGTGGAGTCATTTGTCGGACCTATCTATATAAAAAAAACAATATTTATTTGTTCGGAGTAACAGTACTTTTAATAATACTTAGAATGGAACGAAAAAAAGTATGTCAGCAAGTTCAGAGAAATATCCGTATACGGAAGTTAGACAAGGGCTAGTTAGTCACTGACCCTCTTATTATACGATAAGTAAGCTTAGAGTAGTTACGCCATAATTTGTTCTTTTCAATCAAATGCCATTTGCCATTCAATGAACAAAGACAAAACATGGAGTAACTTATCCAAGCTTAGGCCCGTATTAGAGAATAACAACTAAGTGTTGATCTTTACTTGAGTACAGTTAGAAAGGGATATCGCTATGTGCTATATATAGCGACATCCCCTTCTAACTGAGCTCAAGACTAGATCAATCACTGAGAATCTGTCTATAATACGGGCCTTAGTCTTCGTTTATTAATAAGGGGATGAAAGAACAGCAAGTGTTATCGCAGTCACTGATGATACTAAAGTTTGAAACACATAGCTCGGAAAGAAATTAGCAATTTACGGAACCTGGCAAACATCGGTCCATGGTCAGGAGTTTAACCGGGGATTGAAACTGGCAATTATCCGGGTTAACAAACCTAAGAATTGTTGCTATTTCTTTTTCTGTTATGTGTCGTTATGTAAAATATGATTTTCTTTTGTTTTATTTTTGTGGATTATTAGAAACTTTTTAATAGCTTCGTCTTTTTTGGTTCAAATATAGCAACGAACATGTTTGTTTCGTTTTTGTCAACTTCATTGTGTCAAAGTGTTTAAAACATAAATCTGGACTTTGACCTGGCGTTTACATTGAAGTTAACATAGAACAAGTTGCAGCAAAAAAATACAAGTGCCCCTTATTATTACACATATTTAAATAAAGTAATTAGTAATGTTATGCATATAATAACTATGCTACACAACAATGCGGCCAGGATGTGTGTATTAGCGAAAACCAAGCTGGTTTAACACACATTTTTTTTGAATTTTTGCACTATCTAATTGAATTATTTATAACTATTGCAATTGTAAAAAAAAAACTTTTATATCACAGACTAGCCCTTCACCTAATAGCGCAAAAACTAGTACAATCATCTCTTTCACCGCTTAATAACGAGTGAAGTAAAAATTTTTCCTTTACCCAAAAATAAACGTGGCTTCTGAGATAACAAATTATTTAATGGGTCGTCACATCATTAGTGCACATTTGTTGCCCCCGATGTTCCAAGAAACAAGCGACCAAATTAAACGTTTTAGAGTGTAACCCGTAAGTATGTAGCTTTAACTATTTTTCATTTCGTTAGCTGCTTCCTAAGTTATACGCTGAAGACGATTTAGGAATCAGTTTTTTTAATAATAGGTAAGGAAACGTTTGATATGATTCACAACTTTTTGTGGTCAAATAAAATATAAATATATATAGTTTCACCTAGGTGTTCTCAAATATTTAATCTAGTTAGTTGTTAGTTCTTTTCTTATATGGGCAAACTATAGATAATATTTTGCACAAAAAATATCTTGTCTAGTCTAAATACTAAATGTAGTCTTCCGTATTGGCTTTTTACTTTAATAACTATTTGAAAGTCAACGTACTAATATAATATTTTGTAAAAATTAAGAATGTAATATTTATTTAACCCTAACTCAAATCAGTTATGAACGTGCATTGCGCAATTGATAGCTAGACACTTTTGATGAGTCTGGGTATTTCTTTGGTTATCCGTTTATCATTTACACCATACGACATAGTGTCTTATAGCATAATAATTATACTATCACCAAGGTAGGATTAAGTGATATCAACGATAATTTTTTTATATGTAAGTATAATATCTTTTAAAGGGTATTAAAATAGTATTTTTTTTCATCCGCTTATCACTTCCACCATACGATGAAACGTCGTATAGCGAGATAATTATACTATCACCAAGGTGGCACAGGGGGAGCCCGCGTGAGGTGTCACATATGGCGTCACTAATTAAAACAGAGCGTGCCGGGCCCGTCTCATCGCGGACGCGGCGCGGTTGCGTCGCGGCGTCGTAACGTTTAGTGTAATTAAGATTCCGCTTTGGTAAAATATTTTGGCTAACTAAATCGGGATTGATAATAAATTTTCTATAATAATAAAGAAAAAGATCGATTGACAGCCAGTTTGGAAAATTATATTTTAAAAAAAAATCATATGTATAATTACTATATACAGAAACATAGAGTTATTAAAAATAAGGTTTGCATTCGCCCACAAAAGCTAAAACAATGTGTGTTCACTGAAATATTAACATAAAAAAGCTTAGTTACTTTTTAAATACACACTTACATTGAATTAGAGATCACTTTAAACAAATAAGGCAATACTATTGAAAACGGACGGTTTTAGGCTTTTTCTTAAAATATCTATTTTATCATATATTATTATGATTTCATCTGTATCTTTAACAGGTGCAAACTGTTATGACGATTTGAAAACATGTAGTTTTCAGTTAAATTTTGTTTTGCAAATATATTTAGATAAAACGAAGAGAAAATATGTTTACATGAAAATATTACAATTTTATTAACATTATTCTTTATAAATTGCCTCATGCAATAGATTTAGTCTACCATTTTAATTCGCGCGTTAAATTTAATAAAATCTCATTTAAATATCGAAAGAATGTCAGGTCAATTAACTGGCAGCTTTCGAGAATAGAAAAAAAAATCCTTTGGCAGTAATTCATTAAATAGTTCGTTTAAACAGTAGCAGTGGCAAACCTTTTTTGTGGTCGGTCGGTTCGAATGGTTTTTTGCCGCGCTTTTTTTGTTTGTGTTGTTAACGACATTTCGGGGATAATTGACTTCCTATTTAGAGTGTTTGGAACACGTGGCTATCACCATACATCGTTAGCCCGACGAAGGTTGGGGCAAATTAATTATCGGCCGACTGGGGACTATGGCAATTTAATGACTTTGTCAAATATGTATAATAGAAATAGAATATTAAAGTTTCTTAAAAGACTTTTCGTGTTAGTCAAAACTATTTGTTCGTGTAAGGTTAGCGTATGTAACAATAAGGTGTTTGACGGGTTTGAGAAAAAAATAACAACATTAAACGTAAAATTTGTCAAAAAAAATTGTTTATAAGGTAACGCACTTTAAAGCTTTTAAGCAAGATAAAAATAAAAAAAATCATAATTGCGTCTAGTCGGCACTGTGTGTCTCGTCAGCTATATGATTTTAAAAGACGTACCTACAAAGTAGAAGACTTACTTTGTAAAAAATCATAGCGTTCAACGGACGTATATTTGAATACGATGGTATTATAAAATGTGTGTATATTAAGGTTCTATCCCGCGATCTGTGTTGTCGCGGTCGAGGCCGCGCCGCGCAGGGTTGTCAAATGTCATATGTTTGGCAACTCTGAGCGGCGAAATCTAACGTCCGAGATTTAGCAGTATATATACATGATACGAGATAAATAGAACTCTTGTACACTTTTATATGAGATTTGAAGAATGTTGACTGTTTGCATCATCTACATTAAGCAAAAATATTATGAGAAAGTAAATAAATGTCCAGTCCACAAAGGATCGTCTCAGTAAGTACAGATTTATTATGCCATCACTATATGCATCCTTATTCGTCGTATCATCACCTTGTATCATGTATAGATACTGCTAAATCGCGAACGTAAGAGTTCTCATACAAATGCGGCAATCCAGCGCGGCGCGGCCTCGCCCGTGACGACACAGGTATTGGGATAACACCTTAAAAGTGAGTTTGAAAAACTAGTTGATACAATCGAACAATCTTTAAAATATCTAATTCAGTTTAGTTAATCGGTATATTTGATTAGTAATAAAATCTAATTATTGTATAACAAATCACGTAAAAACTATAGAACAAATTTGGGACGAATATAGTTTATGACCCGGATTAAGACATACTTTTTATACCAGAAAAATGATAGGTACCTAGGATGACGGGTATCTGTGGGATTCTCAAAAAAAACTAAAGTTAACGCGGGCGAAGTCGCGTGCGGTCGCGAATCACCTATAAAATCAATTATTTTATTGTCAGCTATTGTTTTTAATTATAAAAGATGTATCAGCATCTAACGAGGCATTACCATCTGCGTTGCGCCACCATTCGAATGCCGTTTTATTGATCAAACACAAAGAATAAATCGTACCAACGTGCTCTGCCTACGCCAAAGCCCACAAATATGCGACAAAATCGCATTCTCTTAACACACTTTCATTGAGTACCTACTCATTGGGCAACATAGTTTTCGACCTAATTTGGGGTTAGCACAATTTATGGTCTGCGTCCTTTTCACACTTCTCGATTAACCATTACAAGCTCCAATTTAACTTCTTTCTTTCTATAACATCATTAAACATGCCTCATCAATCCATCACTTTTTTTTCCGTCTGCTTTTCTCATTGTTTGTAATTTTAATGAAATTATATTTTAGTCAAATTAGCAAGAATCACAACAGTATCCACGTAGTTTTATTAAGGCATAAAATTTTCCGGGAGTTGTAATTGAGAAAATAACATGCATGAATATTTTCGGAAAAGTTAGTCATTCAACATTTTTCTAACAGATTCAGCAATACACACATGACGTATTGTCATGCATTTATCACAGGATTGTTTTACACTAAAATTATAAATTTCTCATATTTTTCTTTTCCTATATGTAATGTATTATAGATACAAATATAATTAATAATAGAGTTTTAAAATAGTACTTCAACAAAGTTTATCTTAAGTATATTAAATAACCTCAAAAAAAAGTCTACATATAGATACACTTATATTTATTTGATATACAAGAACTAAATTGATAAAGACCCAAATTCGTTAATGACGACCCACTTTTCGTTTTGTAAAGAAATCAAATTTTATAATTATCCGCATCTCTGTGGCGTCCGGCGCGAGGTTATTTTATTTTCCGATCTCCATGCTCTAAACGAGACACTAATTGACGAGCCACTTCTCATTTCCAACTTTAAAACCGCACTCGATACCCAACTTTATTGCCTAAGCAATAAAAGTCATTGTTCTATTAAACGCCCGAACGACTGTTGTTCTATCGAGCTGTGCAGTCTGTTGGGCTTCGGTTATACATGATGATTCAAAAATGAGGGGCTTCGGCTGATAATTGCTTAGATTTTAAGCTGATTTCAGAGGGTTGGGAGCAAGCCCTTTCGCAATTATACCAATTTAGTAATATGTCCAATAGCGTTTCGTTTTGACTGTTTAATGAGTGGTCTGCTTTAATGAAGCGTTCGGTTCGCGTAGTCGCCGACACTGCATTATTAATGTCTATGCTATTAAGTGTTAAATCGGAATTCGGAAGTAATTTTGGGATACTAATTACTATAATAAAATACTTCCTGTTTTCTTCTTCTATGATTACGATAGGACGATAACATTAATGTGGAGGGGTAATCCGACTGCTTCGTAAACAGTCACTTTTGAAAATAGGTATAGGTTGTTTTTTTTAAGCATTCAGCTGCTGAATGTATAAATCCAAGTATAACTTATTTTATGAAAAAAAAAATGTACTACATTATAGTAATCAGTTACTCCGTGATCATAGCGCTTGCAACAGTGCCGAAATATCGGAGACTCATAAAAAACAAGGTACATGGTAACAATCCCGTTAACAGCTATAATGTTAGTGATCATGAAAGTTTAAAACAATATAAATGTACTACAGACATTTACTCTTGCAAAACGACTTCATAATCCCCTTAGTTAAATCTGTGCGTTTTTCAGCGTCAACTCGAACAAAATATTTCTTATGTTTATTGTTGTCAAAGAAAACAGAAACGTCCTGTATTAAGTCATTCTCACCATATGTCATCCGTTAAGTGCGCTGCGAGCTTTTTTGTAGTCTCCCGCGGTTAGACTGCGAGCGACGATCACTCCTGCGCATGGCAAAGATTAAAACTTCTACATATTCAGACAGATAATACGTTAACTTACAACTCACTAAACAACGAGTCAGGAAAAATATATATTTATTTATCTTTAGATTATTAAGCAAACCGACAGAAATTCTGACCGGAAAAAATATTTTTTTGCTGTTTCTTTGAAATATGTATAATTTATTTTATTTATTTAAAGCCAGTACCTATTTTTAGCTAGTAACTTTGGAATGAGGTAATTTTAATACAAGGAAATGCAGTAATTTTATTTTATTTTAAAATTTTATATATAGTATATAGAGTATATTATATTAAGTAGGTAAGTAATTGTTACCTTCTCATAGTCAAGTCTCGACAATTCCAAGTTTAGACATAAGTTAATTATTCATGGGTTTACACAATAAAATGGCGAAGTAACTAGACCGAGTAGTACCAAAACAGCCATTTAGACATTAAACGAATATCACGGTTCAAATTTATAGAATTTAATTTATGTTTTATTTATTTAATCTTCAATGCCTTTACAATGCAAATGGTGGACTTAATGCCAGTATATCATTCTCTAACAGTCAACCGGAAATAAGGTGCAGACAGACAAAATGAAACGGCATTTTAATAACGAGATTGCATGTTTCCCATCGAATCGACGTGCTGCACATAAAAAGGTATAAATATTTACACTATAGCTTACTCAATCATTGCACTAACTTATCACTTGCTTTTTACCACCCATTTAAATTCAAAAGAGAAGAAACATAAATAACGTTTTAACTTTACCTACGACTTTGGTGCAAGTGAATATGTATTATTATTTTATTGCTGTTATTTTGATATTGTTCATTTTATTTAATTTTTAGCAACTTTGCTCTCTCGCCATACTATTTGTCTCCAACAATCATACTGGTTGACTGGTAGAGAATGCCTATGGCATTAAGTCCGCCGTTTGCTTATGTTTGGCAATAAAGTTTAAACAAATAAAAAATAAATATTTTCATTATAAAACGTTGCTTCTGTCTTGTTATTCTTTGGCAATGATAACTTAGAACGCTTTTACGCAGAATCGTTGCTATGTTTAGAGCATGGTTTACTGTTTATAGTGTGCTCGTTCATGTTTGTGTGCATCTGTTAATTATGCACCATGACACCATCTCCGTGTGGGAGCTAGGATTGTTTTGAATAGTTCAATGTGTTTTTGATTGCTTACAATGAGCTCTGATTGTGATGATTCACACAATAACGTTGCCTTTATGCGGAAGAGGCATATTTTTTTTTATAAGACACGCGTTTAGGATAGCCCTCTTAAAGTAAGAAAAAGTTAATTCAGTTCCTAAATAACAGATTACATACACGATTAAGAAATCTTAAATAGACAGATATCAGTGAAATTGAAGAAACACGAAAAAAGCTCAATAGCTGTTCATCAACTTTTAGCAGGTATACGCAGTTAGCTTTATACCTATTAAGAAAAAAAAAATTGTGTCCAGTCAACACATCTGAAGTGAAACATCTTTTCTTAAATGAAATATAATGAAAAGTCATTTATTCAGTCCAGGCTGTTACAAGCACTTGTGAAGGTCAAGAAGCTACGCCATCGGTTCGCAAAACTACGGCGGGAGACCTTGTACTGAGAAGAACCGGCAAGAAGCTCAGCAAGGGCTGCTTTTTTCTCCCTGTATTGATATATACAGAGTCGTCAAGTTGAAAAATGACTTCAGAGATACTTCTGAAGATGCTCGTTGTCGTATATTTTCCATAGGATTTTTCAATTTAAACCCCGTCCGGTAAGAAGCAAAAAACTAGCAATTAAATAAATTGCCATTCCCTGAAACTTTCATGTAAAATACTTGACCCATCTAGAACAGTTAATTATTATTTTTGTTAATTTTCATTTTATTTAATTTTTAGCAATTTTGCCCTATCGCCATTCTACATTTATTTGTCTCCAACACTCATACTGGTTGACTGGTAGAGAATGCCTATGGCATTAAGTCTGCCGTCTGCTTATGTTTGCCAATGAAGTTTAAATAAAAAGAAAATAAATAAAAACAGTAGTAATAGAAAAATACTCCTTTACGATTGTTAATAAATCTTATTATTCATACTAAATTAATGTCCGTGCTATGGCTATTGTGAAGAAACCAAAGGAATGTCAGATAATTTGAATTCAAATTTATCACTACACAATTATGACACCGTTAAGTAAGACACCGCTCACTGCAATGATTTAAACAATAATAGTTACTGTCTTGTTAAAGGTTTACGATTTACTCGATAATATGGCTTGGTTAGCTAACGCCTCTGAGGCTAACTGGCTGCTAATTAACGTATGCCCATTAAACCGGCGGCTATGTAGAGAATAAACATTCACAGAGGTTTTAAGTTTCTTAAATTACTGAATTGACTGTCATAACAGACGCCCTCGATTAAGCTTTGTTAGCAATATTAGGTTAAGGTATAAAATACTAACAAACTCAGATAACAGAACATAACCTACTGGTCTCCAATCTGAGCTGACAAATTTCTCCAGCAGTTAGAGTTTTTTTTAATGCTTAATAGGCAAGGCCACAATCTCGCCTGACGGAAAGCGATGATGAGGCCTAAGATGGTACACGCCTACCTAGAAGATACCTGTTCACTCTGGCCTTGAAGATGCCTAGGTTATATTGGTCCGGGAAAACAGACCTGGGCAAGGAGCTCCACTCTTTTGCCATTCGTATAATGAAAGCGGAAGCAAATCGCTTCGTGCGAATGGGGGGAACTTAGATTTACTTTGGTTGATTTAAGATTCGCAATTGATTGACTGGGGCTATATGTTTTTTTTATAGATAGGTTCGACAAATGACTCCTCTCCACCTGATGTTAAGTGACGGTGAAGTCCAGACGTGAAGATAGCTGGCAGAGCAGTTCTACCTGCTACACCAGCCATCCTCATCTAGCCGGCATGTGGCACCCAATGAGATGTGTTAAGATCACAGAACACAGAAAGAGGAGGATGTGGTTACTGTGATTCTGAGGTTGTGACTGCAGTAATCTGTCTTTGTATTGATGAGAAACCATGCGTATAAATTAAATTTCTGACGTAGAGAAATGCTTCGTTTATTTGAAAGATTGATCAATGGTTGTCAGAACTAAAGTCGTAGGTTACCGTTAAGAACATAAGTGTGTATCTATCTGAAGAAATTTTGTATGTTGACGCAATTTAAACTAAAGAAACATATTATATTTCTACTTTTTTATTAGAATTACTAGAAAAAATTCCAAGCGGACCTTTTGACGCGGAAATTTATTCTTTAGATTTTAACATATAGCAGTTAAATGCTTAAAAAAGTAAAAATATAACTACGATCGCGTTTTCTTCTTTGAAATGTTTATTACTAGTTAAGGTTTTCGTTTGACATTGTGGGTTACCTAGAATGCGAAGAGGTGGCGCTGCCTTTCAGCCTAAGAAACACTAGAAACAATTTAACACGACCGTTAGGACCACGGTAGTATAATGATCTGTGCATCCGCCGGATAGCGGAGGGTGCGGATTCGAGTCCCGTCTGCTGCCTGGTCCGCGTGGAATTTTCTTTACATTAAAGAAACAATAATTTCACAAATTCATAGAAGTATTTGTTATGCTAAAACTACAAACCGGAATCAAGGTTTGGAATCTGACTAAGCAAAATGAAAACAGCTTGTGTATCATAGTGTATCTGGCATAAAAGCTACAATCATACAAATTAATAGCCACTGTACCACAAACGAACTAAGTCAATAAACTCAGAATTATCGGAATCGATACCTTACTGAAGTTCAATTACGTGCTCGTCCTTTGATAATTACTCTTGTGTACTTTCGAAAGTAACGCCAACTGCCTTAAAACTGCCTAATACGAAGCTAAGCACACCAAAACAATTCAACTTACGAAGCTCCATTATCGCGTTTGAGGAACCTTACATCAAACACAACATTCAACAATAATATCAGTCCATAATGCCCCGAACACAAATAGATACACACGTCTTTGTACCAAGCAACCACTTTACAAAATAATGGCCCGCCGCTAAACCACAATGAACCCTAAACGTAACGCGGTAAGACTCAAATTGGTATCGCGTCACTTGGAATATTGAATTCGAATCGTAATATGACCGAGTGGGCACAACCCCGCTCAGGGTTGCCAAGTAACAGAAAATTGGCATTGCTTGGTAGCAGGAGTGCAAACTTACGTGTGCATCCGGTTGAAATTATCACATCCGATAATGTGTCTTATTTCTGATGCAACAACGGTGTAAGGTAAGATCTGTATGTTTTAAACGAGTGTAGACAGATTTTGGGCAGTGTTCGCGGAATGTGATATGCACATATATTTTATTAACTCATATCGGTGAAGTTTGTAATACGATTTTCTAGCTTGGGAATTTGTTTTCGATCATATCTCGCGGTTATTACTTGGAACTAAACGTTGCTCACTTCAGATTTTAGTGCGAGAATTTCATCAAACATTTATTATTTATTAACAGTAAGAAAGGATTGAGGAATTTATTTAATAGGTTTGATTAAACAGTTACTTGTACTCTTAAAACAGATGTATAAAATTATTATATTCTCAAATGAATATCAGAATACAAGACACTGATAGGTATTTTTTTTTACAATACAACTATTCAAACAATAAGAATATAACTTTAATCTAATCTTAATTAATTTTAATCTGCAAAATCATTGCTACGTTTCTGCAATTAAAATACTATCACTATTATTGATGCCCTTACCTGAGGGGTAGACGATTACAGTAAATGTAGTTAGAAGCTACCTCCTTTTGGTAATGGCACTGACTTTATTTTTGAATACTTATTTTAAAAAAAATACATAAAATTGTATAAAACCTTAAATTGGTCTATTTGACAATTGTAATATATAGTGAAATTAGTTTTATTGAGATAATAGACAATCAAAACGACGAATACTTTGTCACTATTTTAAATGTGTTACCTATACTTAATATTATGAAGTTGTTTGTTTGGTTGTACGCGCCAATCTCTGAAACCGCTAGTCTGATTTGAAAATGTATTTTTGTGTTGGATAGAGCATTTATTGAGAAAGGTTAAGGGCTAAATAACATAAGGATATGATCAATACGAGCGGAGTACCAATGAAAAATGTCGCAATAACGGCAAAACATTTTCAATTTCAGAACTTCCGTTGCGTGGGCTGTGTAAATGGTAAAAGTTACATAAAAATCATGTGGAACGGAATTGTTCCCCTTTCAAAGTTCTATAAAAATGTCCGCGTCAGCATTTATGTCTACCTTTTATGGGTGACCCACTATAACCTTTTTTTTTTCAAATTAATGCGGGTAAAACCGCAGCATACAGCTCCCCTTTAAAAAAATCTATAAAAAAGTCCGTGACAGCATTTATGTCTATCTTTTAAGGGTGACCCACTATAACCTTTTACTCCAAATTAAGGCGAGTGAAACCGCAGGATACCTCATACCTCTAGTCTATAATAATTCCTTGGGTGGGTACTTCATTAATGGTGTTATGAAAAAAGGCTTCGCTGTAGGCGAATCCACAGGACCGGTTTGATTGATGGAGCGACAAATGCCTAGTGACAGCCCTACGGATCAAACGTGCCGCTCATTAGTCCACAAAACAAGCAAGTGTATTACTCATTCGGTATATTTCTTTCGTGATTGTATTAGAATTTATATTAATAAACATTTGAAATATGTTTGTGGACTGGCTCTTTTAAATGAAGTTGTTTATAATTAAGTAGCTTTTATGTCTAGGGTGGACAATTAAACTTGAAACAAGTTATTTTATTTATAATAACATAACTCGAAATAGCAAATTTTATATATTATATACTTATATGAGATGAAAATAACGCCTACAAACTGTGGGATCAGTTTGGCGATGGATATATCTCATAAACTTAAATGTTTTACTTGAAATAAATAAATAAAAATTAAAAACACAGAAGAGAATCATGTTCATTTGAATATTGGTTTTTCAAGTTTTATCAAGTCAAAAAATAGGATTGTATAAGTTTCACTTATTACGGAATTAATCAGATAAATTACTTAATATTCGTATACATATTCATTATTGTATTTTGTATAGGTATTGAAGTACACAGTTTAGCAGCAAACGTGTTCTAAGTTTTACTTCTGTTTATAATGTATCTATTTTATAGATGACCGAATCATTGAACAAATAGGAACATTAGTCATATCATTTCTATTTATAAGTATAATGGGTACGATATACATCAATTATCTTATTAATTTTTGCAAAAAAACTATGATAAAATAAATAAAACTTGTTTTAACGGGTTAATGCACAAACTTTATTTATTTATTGACGTTTCGCAGCCTTTTCAGGTCTGCATCGTCAGAATATTTTTTTATTTAATTTGTCGAGCCTTCTAAAGACTTTTATTACTTTAATCTTTCGAAGGTAGCTCGACAAAGTAAATAAAAAATCTTTATTCTGACGATGCAGACCTGAAAAGGCTGCGAAACGACAAAAAATAAATAAAGTTCGTGCATTAACCCGTTAAAATTAGTTTTATTTAATGAGTGATGTCCGTAAAACTCAAGAAATAAAAATGATAAAATAAATTTTAGTTTATTGTCAAACGCAAAAATTGATTTTACAATTAAGTGCACTACATGTCATAATAGTTTGAAGTCTGCTGGAAACTCACTAGTGCCATCCATACAAATTTGAACGTCTCCTTTGTAAATTGTTAATGTTTCACGAATAGAATTTATTCGTCAGCCCTAGTAAAGTGGTCACTCGACCCATTACCCGCAGAATAACCCGCCGATGACCCACCACCGCCACCGTTTACTATCGATTTTGATTGGTTAAGGGTTGCTTGTTTAGGGTAACGACTGCTAAACAAATCAATGAGGAAACAACTCACTTTACTTATCAACTATTATAGCAAAAGTGAAAAAAATGAGTATAATTTTTTAGTTATTAATATTTTATATTTTTTTTTACTAGAAAAAAATCCACGAGGTCCAGGCAGCAGACGGGACTCGAACCCGCACCCTTCGCTATCCGGGCGAATGCACTGGTTCGAGTGGACTGGAAACGCGGTTCTTTTTTTTCTTTTTTTTATAGCGAGGTAGGCAAATGACTCTACCCCACCTGATGTTAAGTGGTGATAAAGTCCAAACGCGAAGATAGCTGGTACAGCAGTTATAACCAGCTACACCAACTGGTGTAGCTGGTTCGAGTCCCGTTTGCTGCTGGTCCGCGTGGTTTTTTTTTCTATTAATATTTTGCCTTTTCTTCTGTTAGGTAGGTATATTATCCAGATCCTATTTAAAATAGGTATGCAATTCAATAATTCATGTCACATTAATGATCTCTTTTAACAGCTTTCAAAAGTATAGGCCTCTTCTTGATATGTTTATTGCTACGTGCTTAAATACATTAAATTTGGCAAAAACCTTAAAAAAATATCTCGAAAATCATGTAAATTTACGCAAGCGTTCATTCAATATCTCCTAAATCTGTGTCTGTACTTTCGCTTTTCATTATTGTTTTAATTAAATACAAAAAATTGTGTAAAACCTTTAGTTGATCTATTTGACTATTCTTATAGAATAGGGTATTTGACAAGTTTAGAAAACGATCTCACGTTATTTAATAATGTTTATAGAGTCTATAAAAAGTGGATATTCATCATTATTTAGTTGTGTATTTCGGTAAAAAAACTAAAACAAAAAGTTTGAAGTTGCCGCGAAAAACGTATCCCTGGACAATATGGCGTCTCACTGGTGTGTGACGTCACACGACTGTTATTAAAACGGCAAACCATATAATCTAATATCACTTTAACCGGAAGTTTACTTGCGTGTGACGTCATTTAAGGCTCCACCAATCCAAAGCGTTTTGGGTCACGTGACAATAGACAAGAAAATATTCATTCTAAATAGAGATGCTAACAATTGGCACTTTATTTTTAATACTGTCAAATACCCTATTGTGATAATATAAAAAATTTCACTATCTTAACGAAAAGACGAATACTTTGTCACTTTTTTAAATGTGTAATCTATACTTGTTATTATGAAGTTGTTTGTTTGGTTGTACGCTCATCGCATTTTTCATGATTTCCGTGACTTCATGACTTTCGCTTTTCATTATTGTTTTACATTTTTTAAGGGTCAGTATTTAAAAATCTACATGATGTCATCAGAAAGCCGTAGTTATATTCTGATTGTGTTATTATATATATAATATAAATAGCTTACAAAAACTGCAGCAAAGTAACATTAGACGACATAACTCCGTCGCCGACTCGAGAGGTCCGGGTTCGAATCCCGGTGGGGGCAGATGTTTGTGTGATGAACACAAGCATTTCTACTCCAGTCATGGATGTTTAATATGTATTTCTATATAAATATACTTATAGATGTAAAGTATATGTATTCTATCCGTTACCCCAGTATCCCATAACACAAGCCTTATAGTGCTTACTTTGGGGCTAGGCTAATTGGTGTGTGTTGGAAATATTTATTTTATTTATTTATTTATTATCGCGTTCTGTCAACGATATTAACATCTAACCATTAATGATATTTTTTAACATCGTTGTGTAGTGTTCGTAAAAATGTGTGTTCTACGGTGTAGGGGACGCAGTGCAGGCCGGCTAGGTAGGTGATGATGACAGGTGGGGCACGTTTTTCTAATCTGTTTTTTATATATAATACATTATTATCTATTTTTTATATAATAATAACTCATTTTTGTAGTTACTAACTATATAATCTTAATTAGCTTAATTACATCGGGATTTTTACCATCTATTAGTTGTATTGATTATGATAGTCTTCGATATTGGTACATGATGATAAGATAAGCATGTACGTACATGGTGTCAACCCCACTAGTGATTTCTATAAACCAGTAATTTGATGTGATTATAATCATTATTACGGAAACAGCTCTACATTCCAATATTACAATTCCATACCTACGTTTATAAGTCCCGGCTTAAAAGTCCCGGAGTCCGGGAGCATTCCCGAAATGGTAGGAGCCCGCCGGCGGCCTATTAACCAAACGTAATTAATTTAAATTATCATCTCTCACGGACTTTAAAAAAGAGCTGTGTAAAAAACAAACCGGCGGGACACAGTATAACAGTAAATCAGTAATTCAGTTCCAAATATAACTGATAAACAATCCGTCTAATAAACAGATGACTTTTTATGAAATCTTAGTTAACAATTAAAATATTCTTTTGCTAATCCAGTTAGGGAAGCAATGTTTATAAATTTACTCTTTGCGATTGTCCCAATAACAAGTGCTTTAATAAATAATTGATGTACACGAAAACATAAGAAACAAATACAAATATCAATATATCAAACCGATACACATGGATCTTCCGTTTTATTTTTATCTTTAATGTTGTCTTAATAAGTGTGTAATAGTCATTAAAAGCCTAAAATTTATCTTTCCTTCTTATTTGGAACTCGAGTGCTTAGTTAAAAAACAATGAAAACATTTTGTAATTTTTTATCTAATATTTTTTCATTAAACCGACATTACTGTATGAAATCCTACTGTGGCGAGGGAGCGACCACGGCAACATTTTAATTTGGAGGAGCCACCCTGTTTTCTTTCTTTGCCTCGGAGATTCTTTTTGATTTAGCCTCTATTATTTTAGTGGTGGGGATTAACATCCTTTTATTGTTTCAAGCGTTTTATGTTCTTGATTTGTTGTTCTCAAGATTAAAGACATGTTTAAATACGCCATATTTATAGGCCATCAGTTCGGTAAAAAGAAATGTAGTTATTTTAATAGTCTCTTTAGTAGGATGTGAAGATTATAAAGTTTATTCTTTGGTAGATGACGATTAAGTTAAATTTATTGCTGCTTTGGTACACGAGGTGAACGTTAATTATGGGGCCTGAGAAAATAATTTAGTAGCCTCATTTAGAAGTAGGTAAACATGAAATAGCGTATTTTTCGTTTACTCGATAGCGCGGTCAACCATAGTTTCAAATTAATCGCTGTAGTGAAATCTTGAGTAAGATGTTTTGTTTTTCTAAAAACATCAAAAAATATTTAGGCGTATTTTTAGCCTATATAGCTTTTGAATTGCTGCTAATAAATTTAGTTGTTGTGTATTATTCACTATAGAACATGCGATTGTCTGTATACCTACATTACATGCCTATCGTTGTTTTGATATAAAAACCGCAGCAGTACTGGACTTTAAAGAATAATATAGAACTTTTTAACAAAAAAATTACCACTGAAAAGTTAAAAATATTAAACCTTTTTTATCTTAAGTCAAATTAATATTTGGAGTCGGTGCCATGCACATCCGATAGGTCTGATTTCTCAATAACTGCTTGGTTGTTTGTTTATTAAAAAGTTTTTATTTTATAACTTTGGTAATATACAACTTGGCATCAAAATCTGTGAGTAAAATTCACCCCTATTTTCCCACCCTTAGGGTAAGATTTTTGTTTTTAAATTCATATGGGACCAACTTCAGGGTATACCCTATCTAATAAAAAAAAAATATCAAATTCGGACTACTCTGCAGAAAGTTATGCGTGGTCATAAATTAAAAAAAATATACGCGTTGACTGGAGAATCTCCTCCGTTATTTTCGTCGGTTTAAAATGCGCTCTCACCACTATGTTTTCAAACATTTTCTCCCTTATATTTGCGCATTGCAAAATAGTTACATCTCTTTTGCTGCAGTTCCTTTTGATTACAGTCCGTATATACTGTAAGAACCAACCTACTTTTCATCGCGGAATTCACCCGGCGTAATTTGAAATGTATTTAAAATTCGTGCGTATATTTTAATCACAGCGGTTTCTAGGTGAAGTAAGTTTATTTTTGATTACGATACATGATTTTATGAAGTGAGGCTATTATAGGCATAACAATAAAAATATCTTAGCACCAAAGCTCTAGTAGGAAATTAATTATTGAAACTGCTCGTTAGTCTAACTAGGTCTGCTCGTGGCTACATACAGTTAGTTACGTTGCTTCATATTGTATCTCATTGACGATGCATTAATTGCTTCTGCGCGCCTCCCAATAAAACCCTTATTGACAAATAAGAAGGACTTACCTAAGAATAAGTGTTGAATCAATTAATCAACAATTTTCAATCTAAAAATGTTGATTGTCTATTGTTACCTATTTGACATTATGTGATGAAAGTTGACTTCAACACATGTTTGCAAGTTTGATGTGAATTTTTAATTTGACGACACTGTATGAAATAAAACAGGGAGAAAAAAGCAGCCCTTGCTTCTTGCCGGTTCTTCTCAGTGCAAGGTCTCCCGCCGTAGTTTTGCGAACCGATGGCTTAGTTTTTTTCAGTGCTTGTAAAAGCCTAAACTGATTATATGATTTTTGAATTTGAATTCATTATTCACCTCAATTATCCTTTAAATGATGTATCCTAAAACTTTCACTGGCAGCGAGGCATTAGCATCGTAAGAGATGAGTCAATTTTTTTATTGCCATAAGCATTTCCAGCCGAGCGGAGAGTCCTAAAAAGACCCTCTAAATTGATTGCTCATCTTTCGGGGCATAAACAATACCTTTAAGGGATTTTAATAGCACTTTAAATGTCAAAGCTTAGCACGGCACGCCGTGATAAGTCACGGTCCGACGGGCTTACACACTGGCACCTTGTACTTATAGCAAGCACTGAGCCCCTCGATGATGAAATCATTTATTAGTAGCTATTCACTTCTGCCAATGCGAAGTGATAGCCATTGAAAATGATTCGAGTGATTTCTATATTTAAATTTAAATCATTCATAATATTTATTGTTAGTTTGTTATATGTAAGGAACTCCAATGTACTCTCAGAGGTGGGCGATAATAGTTGCGACACAGTTTTTATAACTAATGCAATTATTATCGTACACATTTATTGTATTCACTGTTTTTGTTCCAATAAAATATATTTCATATTTCATATATCGAAGTTGAAATTTAGAATGCCTCGTCTTAATATTTGAGGAATATCGCTCGATTGATTCTTTAAAAATTTGCATGTAACAGAAGGATATTTTTACAATGATGATAAAGCGATAAAGGTTCGCTTTTCGATCAAAATAATTGTCGGAAATTGTGTGCAGATCAACAACTTGATAATTCGATACACAGAAATAGGAACCCTACAAAATGCTACGCCCTCATATTGTGAAGTCAGAAGACATTTTACCGTAAATTTCATTTAAGCATCAGGTAACATAACATGCCTACTAAAAATAAATAAGCTATTAATAATCATAGTGTACAATTCCGGCGAATAAAAATAATACCTACATAGTCACAATCCTTTTGCGGGGCAGGTGTAGAAGAAAGTTTAGATGCTTATAGCATAAAAAAAATATATTTACATGAGAAAACAATCGAAGTACATAATTACTCTATATATATATATATATATATATAATATATTCTAGAACAATAAAACTTAAAACTAAAAACCTTAAAAAATAAAATTAATAATTAAAATATATTATTAAAAGGAGTCCCTTTACGCAAATGTCTGAAGATACTGGCAGCGTTAGCATAAAATATATTTTTAGAGCTACGTAGGCAAATGACTTGACCCACCTGATGTTAAGTGGTAATTATAGTAAACTAATTGGTGTAAAAATCAATCCCATATCATAATAATCTGAAATATCTCATCATAATCTTTTGGTAGGAAAAGCTTAACTGTTGATCGAAAACTAAAGTGACAGACTGGGAAATCCATAGCCTAGGATAGGCACTACGTATAAAAAAATATGCGGCTGGAGCATTTTATGATATTCTCTAGTCCGGCACCATCTAACAATAAAAACATAAAGTGAAATAAGGACATAATAAAAGTGACACATTTAAAAAAAATATCCTAGCATTTGTTATTCAATCTTTGCGCGCGTGTTGCCGTATGTGTATTTATATTCTAAACATTTACGCACTTGAACCGAAAGTACCATGAAGCGGATAAAGTAACCAATTAAAATGATCACTCACTCATTTTATCGGCGTTTTCAATAGAGCCTTATAAGCTCTAATTTCCTACTCTGTGACGGGAGGGGAATACAAATCACACAAATAAACAGTCAAATAAAATCACGTGGAGCACTCATCGAGCACTTATCCGACGCCATTTTGATTTTACCGCTCGCATGGACGAATTTGAGACTTACTGCTTTGAGATAAGGATCTGATTCAAGTTTGCAGGTGAAACACTTAGGTTTGTGAACGCTCATTCCGGTTAGGGGTGTGTTAAATGTGTAGTTGTCGATGTTTTTTGTTTTATTATGTTTATTTAAGGAACAGCATCTCTTCTGGAAAAGGATATAATTAAGATTGTGCGATTAATCTACCTTACTGTAAGATTTTCAAAGTATTGATCGCATGGGCACTGTTTCAATATAAAATAACAAATGGACATATTTGAGTACTGGCGTTATTTCAAAAATACAGATATTGAGATTATCGATTTCATTCAAAATAATTGGGCTGATTGTAATAAAGTTACTTCGAGTTATGGATTCAAATATTCTTTTTGTAAAAATATGGAAGAAAGAAAGAAAGGAGAAGTGATTCACACACAATACGATGCCATTTAATGAAACAATTTTTGTTTGTTTTCAGTAGATAGACTCTATTTATTAGGCTTTATATGTATCACTTTTAACAATCACCAAACATTTTTTTTATTATAACATACTAAAGATATCTAGGTTAACAAACATGAAAATTATAGTAAATAATTTACTTGTCAATCGGGTTAATCTGGTGTTTATAAATATTTGTTAATCGCAAATTTTACGTTCCAAATAGGCGGGTGCTTGTAAACACCATCAAATCGACAATATCGACTACCCATCATCAATCTCTAGTAATTTCGAAAATACACCTCCCCTTCACATCGGAATCTCGTAAACCATATTCAGCGACTCTTCACGGGAAAAGGACAGAATTATACTCAACACGTGAGCAAGAGGGAGACATAAACAAAACAGGATGATGTACGCTTTTATGAACACTATAATGGGTTAAATTGGTCCTTTAATAAGCATCGGGCAATGTCATAAAGTGTCTCGAATAAAACTGTCGGCTTTGAAAGCAATTGTTTACTGCGGTGTTACGAATGTTAAAACGGCCGATTTCAACGGACCCGTCATATTTCCTTCGTTTGTCATTATTCCGATACAGTTCAGTGTGAATCGGAGGCGTTTGGGGTGCCATCTTAATTTGGATGGTTGAACGCAATAAAATAATGATGTACCAAAGTTGATTCCGAATGCCGAGCAACAATAAGTTTAGTACACAAGTAAAAGTGAAACATCGTTATGCTCAACATAATATTGTTGGTTTTATCGATTATGAGGTGGACTGTGCTAGCGTGATATTTCTATTGGAGTGAAGTAAACTCAAGAGGGCAAAATTCCCTTTACCATCAATTCCGGTAAGGTAATTAACCTTCTTTGGTGTATTTCCCTCTACAAACCAATTTCACATGATTATATTTGTAAGTACTGTAAACTGGAGTGCGAATTAGTAAAATATCTTCGTCTTTATTTATTTATTTATTTATCTTTAACAAAGTTTCTACAGCGGTTTTTGTGAAATTTAATACAATAAAATATAGATATAATCTTAAAGCCAATTACAGAAACTCATTACGTACACATTAGATATTAACGGCGTTATTATATGTCAGTAATTACTACATTTAATTTAATTTAATTTTAAAAATTGAATAAAAATCATATAATTCATTAACATAAAAATAAAATAAAATTAAGATTGGACAAAAACATAACAAAAAGACAAAAAAGAAGAAAAACAAACACTGAATATCCATATGAAAAGGTTTTCAAGAGTCTTTATAAATTTTGACGACTTATACCATTAGACTCCTACCGATCTTTGCCATATTTATGAAAACGGTTGTGATGTCTTTAACATCAGCTGCGTTAATTCGAGAGCTTGTTTGAAAAGTCAGCAGATATCCGTTTCCTATTTGCGGTAGCGTGTATTTTTATTTGGGACCCTTTGGACTGCGCTTCTCTCTTCAAACGATTTGTTTAGTTTCGTGTTACCTGATCTTGTATACTTTTAAAGACCAAAAAATGGTCCATCTGTTTGTCTACCTTTCTAAATACAATCTGGCACCGTGCACAGACTTTGAAATGAGTCTAAGAATATCTTAGCCTCTAGTAAGCTGAGTGTGAGTTGCACCACAAGCCAGTTAAAGTTAAATATTATATTTACTATAACTATAACCGGCTTCGCTTGGACAGCAATTGTTACTGTCGAATTATGACCTCATTTTATTGACTATTGTCAAACAGTGCAACCCATTTTCTAAGTAATCGGTATTTTAACTGAACATTTTAAGTAAGTTGGTGCAACTCAGGCTTAATTTAAATATAAGTGGGTATAATAAAGGTAGTTATTTAAAACTGTCAAAATTATAGAGAGGAGTGAAGAAGCATTTTTGCAGGCCGCCAAGGAGAGTATGGTTGGGTTGGCAGTTTATAACTGCTGTACCATCTATCCGCGTTTGGACTTTATCACCACTTAACATCAGGTGGGGTAGAGTCATTTGCCTACCTGGCTATAAAAAAAAATATGACAAAGAATGAAGACATTCAAGTGACAGTTAATCGGCGAAGAATGGAAGAGTAAAGTGTATTGCGTCGACCCTAAATAAATGAGGAACAGGCAGGGAAGGTGAATGATGTTTAAATCCATTTTTTTTGTAACTTTGCCTCCCTTATTAATAAACAAGGAATAAGCTAAGACAAGTTACGCCGTGTTTTGTTCATGTCATTCAAATGCCATTTGTCGTTCAATGAACAGAGACAAGAGAGAGAAGACACGAAGAAACAATTCGAAGCTTTTTCTTCGTTTATTAATAAGGAATTAGATGATTACGATTGATGTTTAATTCTACGAATAATTTCTCTAGGTCCAGGTTTAAGATGGGATTCAAACTCGCATCTTTCGCTATCCGGGCGGATATACCGCGGAGATGGCGCAGCAGCCTAAAAAATACTAGAAGAAATTCGACAGGGCTATTAAGGTCTCTGTTACATGATTACGTTCTTAAGATTTCGGGCTCATTTCAGAGTGTAATTTGAAGCGTTAAATCAGATTTATCTCTATTGTATTGTTTTTATTTATTTATTGCCCCTAAAACTGTCTCTGAAAATATCCCCTGACATGCATGCTCTTCGTTTTCAAAGAATTCTCGGCTCCAAAAATAACATTAAATATTTATGATGGGATTTTACTACTTCAAAGATCGTTAATTATTGAAGTGCATAAAAATATCGTTATGAGGTGGATGATTGGATGACCAATTACTAAAAAAATACCCGAAACGTTTATTTAAAATCAATGCCATCGTTATCTGACCATAAACTTAATGTGTCCTGAATTGTTAACAATTGGTACACTATCAATATTTTTGGGGCGTATTTTGAATTTAATTTTTCATAACTCAGGTCTAAACTCTTCCCAAATTTTTCGAATCTGGGCGTTTGTGTTATTGGCGTTGTTTCAGCAATTTTTGGGATCACGGACAGATTCTTACTACCCACAGTGACAGGTGACCCTGGATTTGACAATTTCGTGATAATGGACTCAAGAAAGAAGAAAGGAATCCCATTCGTTCGATAAAACGGGAAATATCGATAGGGCAACAGTTTATACAGAGGGTTCGGTCCATTTCTCGCCAATTATACCTTGTGTCAAATGCACCCGGCACTAACTCGATTGCCTCTCAGCACCAAACAAAAACAAATCCTGGCGCACATAAAAATAGAGACCAGAATAATTCAGTAGCGCTCCAGTCGAAATGGAAATGATATAGTCTCGGTTATAAAATCTTCTGTCAATAGAACATGAGCTCTACTTTCTGGACGTTTAAGGCGAAATCGGGTTGTGCGACAGATCAAAGTGCTATGTTCATGTCGCTGTATGATGAACGCCACAATAATACGACTATGCTCGAAAATTCCTGTTAAGAGGCAGATGCTTTTGGAATTGTATTTTTATTAAAAGGAAAGATTAGTCAGAGATATTTAAATTAATTTATTATAAAATGGGCAGACTGTCCGGATCTGCAGTTTATCACATAGTGTTACCATCTAATTGTACCCTAATTGTAATCTCATTGTAAATTTGGTGACTCATTTCTTTGTCTATCTATCACTATCCGTAAATGGAATGCTCTGCCTGCTCACGTGTTCCCTCCTTCTTACAACCTAGGATCCTTTAAAAGAGGCGTGAAGAAGCAACATGCAGGCTGAAAGAAATTTAATTAGAATAGTACTCAAGTAACTTGAAGTAATGTGTGTTATTTTGTTATTCAATAACTTTTCAAATTAAATTATTGATACCTATTTAGAGTTGAAAATATTTACTGAACAAGAGTGACTTCACCTGGGTGTACCCCGAGGGGCCCTTTTTGAGGTACATCGCCAAACGGACCTCACAACTGGCTCCCGCAAGCCTTACGAGCCCCAACAGTGGCTGTCCACTGAGGACCCCGTAACCCTTACGGGCGCTTTACGGCATAATATCGGCTAAAAAACCCTGCGAATACCCTCTAAGCTGCTTAGCGCGAAGCCGCGGGATCCCCGTTTAGGGATACTCCCGCGTCTCCGCACCTAGCAGCCTCCCGGCCTTGCCGGGGCTCCGCGGCAGGGGAGGTACCCCGAGGAGTCCTGGAACCTTACTCACCGTCAGAATAACTACACCACCAGCAGGTAGCGACATTTTACTGTGATCTCCTGTAAGGTAAACTTAGCTTCCCAGAAGGGCGCTCTTAAAAAAAAATGGATGCGTGTAACTTATGTACGCGCGTGAGAAGTTATACTTCTTTAGCATCATTAAAATATTTTTTAATTGCATGCAAATAATTAATAATTACAATAAAATAATAAGAGGACTGGAAAAGGATAGTTAACACAGTCAATTAAGTTCAGTTTTAATTCGTTTCGTTTCGTTTCGTTTCGTTTCGTTTCGTTTCGTTTCGTTTCGTTTCGTTTCGTTTCGTTTCGTTTCGTTTCATTTCGTTTCATTTCATTTCATTTCAATGTCCCGTTCAAATCTGCCCTGTTTGCTTTGTTCAAATCTGCCCCACGGTCACTTGGAAAATAAAATATTACAAATAACGCGCCCGCGGCTAACTTCATTATGTTAAAATTTTGTGTTACAGTGATGAAAATTTCACTCTCATAATTTTTTCATAACGCGGCTAAAGAAGTATAACTTCAAAAATGTGTAAGTGTGAAAAATATTTGTTCAGCTCTTGTTGAATCATGCCCTTAACCGGGCCATCGTTCGAAGCAGCGATTCACAGTGAAACATTTAACGGTGCATCATAGGACGAACGATTTGGCCGACGGCAAGGGAAGCGTGGGCCTACCGCGTCTGATCGAACCGAAATAGGCCTGTCCTGTCCCCGTTTAGGGGACAAGTAATAAAAAACTGCTTGCTCATTACTCTGTCGTGCTTGTTTGTACTTTTGATCAATCACATCAAAAGTATTATGAATACGGAAGCTTCCTAGGGTGATTATTTATTTGAATTAGTTCCTAAGGTCCACTTGCAGTAATTTTGCTAAATCTCGATTTACCTGTAACTAGATTTAGCCCATACAGAATTGACGTATTGTCATTTTTCTATGGGAAGAAACTAGTTTTAGTCCATGATATGACATTTTAGTTGTATCAAGATTTGAACAAAGTAAATGATTGAATTCCGGTGGAATAATTAAATAATACTAGCAAACCAGTGAACCAAATGTTCACCAAAACCTGATTTCTCGAAAACCGGAAGTGCTACGTTACTCAAATCCGGTTTGTAGTCTTATCAGACTATTCTTAACTTATAACTTAAATATTCTCTTTATCTATCTCTTACGGTTTGGCCGCTGAAACAGCACCACAGACAGACGGACGGACTTGTCTAATAGATAAGAGATACTGGAATTAGGAACAATGTTTTTCTAATTATTATTTTCACTGTCATTCGAATCGTAACACAAACAAATGACAAACAAAAGCGGATGTCTCCCTCCTTCAGTTCTAACAAAGAGATATTGAAGACGTATCTAATACAAAGCGCGCGGTCGCATTTTCCTTCAAGTATTTTTTGTAAACACGAAAATGGAATATTAGAAATAGGAGAATTATGAATTAAACGGTCACCCACACCACGTCCTGTAGTCCCTTCCCGTCATCCCCGCAGCAATAACACAGTCGACAAAGGTTAATTAGGGCCGGGCCCGTTCCGTTTGGCCCCCACACCACTGTCCCCCTTTCACCCCCTCCTCGTCCCACGTGGAAACAATTATAATAACCATTGTGGCCGCTCTGATACAAGGAAAACGACGATAGATTACAACGGTCTTCCGTGATGGACTGGGTGTGAAAGGAAAACATAGAACGCGCTATATGTTAACTTTCGTGTGCAAATAGTAAAAGCAGAATATATAAATAACGGATGGAGTACTTATATTCGGATATGGATGGATATCGGATATAAATTGTTGTAATTTTCATTGGTGATTTTTATGATGCAATAGTATCGTTGACGAAACTTTAAACATTAACGAAATTCTTAAAATTGACGTGGTGAATAAAATATCGATTAAACATCGAATGTCCATTTGTAACGTGACGAATAATTCAACAGAATATCTCGATGAACTTACCGATGCTATATTAAGACGGAGACATCAATATCGTTTGCAAACAACATCGGCTTGGTTTGTATCCGGCGTATAAGGTGACAAAGATTTGCGGTAGATATAGGAAATATCCCAATATAGATTCATTTTAACTTAACGGGAGGGCTCTTGTGTGAAAAGACGAAACTGTACTGAAATAAAGATTTTTGTATTTGTAATATCGAGGAGCTCGATGGCGCAGGTGAATAACGCGTCCAGCCTGCGATCGAGGAACTTAAGCAACTTCTGCAATGGTCGGGCATTGGATGGGTGACCAAAATTTATGATACCGAACTCCTTCTTGTTTCGGAAGGCACGTTAGTCGTTGGTCTCGGCTGCATCTGCAATTGTTAGCATCTACCAATTCGCCCTGAGCCCGCATGGTGGGTCATGTCCCATCTCCCTATCCCGTTCATAGGGAAGGTCTGTGCCCCAGCGGTGGGGACGTTGATTGGCGGTAGATGTCGGGAATAAGTTCATAGTGACTTTTCAACGTAAACATGGCTTTCCCAAATTTGCCATCAACATATCTTGCATTCGAAATAAAATAGATATTAGCAGTTTTGATTTGCTGTAATTACCAACCCGACCCAAAACAATAAGAAAAAACACAGTCAATTTATTTAAGTATCTTAAAGAAACAGAATCACAGTGGTATCCAATGTACGGCGCCCCCTCCCAAACAAAAAAATCTGAGAGGATGGCTTTACATTTACGACTTCAATAATACGTTAGGGTAGTAATCTATTGCCATGTTTTAGCTAAACTGTTTTCATGTTTGCTGTAGATATTTTTTTTATTAAAGCTAAAAAGACATTTTCAACTTGTTCTAATAATACGATGAGATCGAACCGACATTCAACGTTATCCACCCAGGCGAACGCATTGGGTAGCCGCTACAACTTGCGATGTTACGATCCTAGTATAGCGATCATATTGGTCAATGTAAGATACCCTATTGACTTTTATTGTTTTATTCATAAATATTAATTTATTGATTCAACATTCAAGTTCATTTATTTATTATTCATCATTCTTTGACAAGTCATGGTCACACTTGTCGCACGGCAAATCCTTCTCAGCACCGGATGCCTGGCGATCGGGGCGGCCGGCGCGGCGGTGCTTCGTGTGTGTAATGCGATCGCAGGAACTTAGCAATTAATGCGACTGACTTGACTACTGCGTGTGTCAAACGGGATCATCATCGTACGATCGCCGCCGCCCCTGCTCGTGCGGCCAGTGTGAATCCGACAGAAATCTATGTAAGTAATAAAATGGTAGGAAAGTCAAAACATGTACATGTGTACATTGAATATTTTCTTAAAAGAATACTTGGGGTGTGATCTGCAATCGATACCGAAGACACAAATATAGTTTTTAGATTTTTATCTGTTTGTCTGTATGTATGTCCGGGATAAACTCCAAAAGTACTGCATGGGTTTACTTTAAATTTGGCACGAATATTATTAAGAAGTCAGGTCAACATATAGGCTACATATTATCACGCTATCACCTACGGGGAACGAGCAGTGAACAGGGGTCAAAAAGTATGTGCCAATAGCTAACTCCACGCGTACGAAGTCGTGGGCGGCGCGGCGGCTAGTTTAAAATAAAGGTACTTTAAGTTCATACGAGAAGTAGATTTGTCGTTTACTTTTTATAGCCCTAATCGTAGCATAAATATACCAAAGCGTGGAGCAAAACCGAAGCTGTTTTTAATCTGTTATTTTATTCAGCCTTTTAAAATTCAAAGAAAATATTATACTTTCGTCTCGAGTCTTGTCCGTTTTTAATTAAGTGCTGTCTAGGATTATGTGAATACCAAATTTATCTTAAAGGTTACTTGACATATGGAGCTGAGACGTGGTCGTTGACATTGACACGAAGGCTCAGAGTTTCACAGCGAGCGTTTCTCTACGTGATCGAATCAGAAATTTAGTAAATCCAAAGAAGAACTGGAGTGACCGTCATAGCTCAACGGATCGCCATGCTGAAGTGGCAATGGGGCACATTTTTCGGCGAACGATGGCCGTTGGGGCCCCAAGGTGTTTCAATAGCACCTCGCATCGGGAAGCCAACGTGAAGTAGACTCCTCACCAGGTGGAATGACGACATCAAGCGAGTTGGGGGACCCACTGGATGCAGAATATGGAATTAGGGACCATTCCAACCGTTTGGAATTAGGGATTCCAAACACAACGGCCGTTGGGGTCCCAAGGTGTTTCAATAGCACCTTGCACCGGGAAGCCAACGTGAAGTAGACTCCTCACCAGGTGGAATGACGACATCAAGCGAGTTGGGGGACCCACTGGATGCGGAACATGCTCAACCGTTGTGTTTGGAATCCCTAGAGAAGTCCTATGTCCAGCGGTGGGCGTCTATCGGCAGATTATGTGATGATGATCTTAAAGCTATTGTAGGGATGAAGGCTAGGCTGCATCAAACTTTAGATATAAGCATAGCTGCAGACATGATCCATTCAGTTAAATTCGGTGGTTATAATTAGAAGGTCAGAGTTTATTGATTATGTAAGTTGAAACGCGTAGAGAAGTGGTAGTGGTGATTGTGAGTTGAATCGATATAAGGCGGGTTTACCATAATGACATGTTGTAATAAGCGTAATTGCAACTATGTGTTTGACCAAACAAGACAATCAGAGAGATGATAAACTAAAAAATCGTTAACTTTAACAAGAATACACAAATTATAGGTCTAAGAGCAACACTGATTGCCATAATGCTATAAGAGCAACGACATGTCTTTGAGAAAAATGGTGTTTAAAGGTTTAAACTTAAAAGCCATTTTCTCAAAATAATGTCGGAGAACTTACTGTATTCTTTACTAGGATGGACGGCAGCATACACAACTACATTTTTATAGGTACACAAAATACCAAAGTATTTTCAGCAAAAAGAGCTTTGTGTTCAATGCGATACATATTATCAAAAAACTAAGTTCATTGCCCTGCACATATATTAATTATGCCAGACACGAAAATCACCAGCTAATCAAATCAATCACAACCCCGAATATCTAGCGGCATAATTTACTGTAATCTATTTCTAATGTGTCCGACACAAAACATATTCCTATCAAAACATAGTGAGCCGTTTCGTCGAAACCATCATTTCTTAATAGGCATTACTGTTGACATATAGATGTGGACTGTGCCGACGTTCAGCTTTCGCCACTGAAAAATAACTTTACAGGAATTTAAAGAGAGTTCGTGAAAGTTTATTTGACATTTCGACTGCGGTACAAGACAAAAGAGAAACAGTTTTGCGTCTTTATTTCAATAGAAAATTTTCAAATATACTTTTCTGTGGTAAAATATCTTACTTACGGCCAGTAAAAAAATAGAACCAGATCATATTTAACTGAAAGTTGATTATTGAAACTGAACGTTCCTGGGACCTAATTTAATATATACAGACTAGCTTTTGCCCGCGACTTCGCTCGGGTTAGATTTGATTTTAAGTGAATGAATAAAGTTATTAAGTATTATTAAGTTAAAGATAAATATATAAATAAGTCTAGCCCCAAAGTAAGCACTATAAGGCTTGTGTTATGGGATACTAGGGTAACGGATAGAGCACATATACTGTATATATATATATAAGTATATTTATATAGAAATACATATTAAACATCAATGACTTGAGTACAAATGCACGTATTGCTATATGCTCTCGAGTCGGCGACACGAGAGGTCCACGTTGCTAAGGGAAGTTGGGACGGGGACTACTTGTGCCATTCAAAAATGCAATAATGTTGGTTTAAAACCTGTCCATATATTATACGTCACTGACAAAACTCCTTTATTGACAATTCCCTTAATGGATTATACTCGCGTTCTCGATGCTTTAAACAAACCATTTCACACCTTTAGCAACCGTCCAGTGGTAAGCATCCGTTAAGTGGTTGTTGTGCTGTGCGTTGATAGATCAGTAAGTCATTAATGGTTGTCTTTTATAGGTATCTACAGCTTGAGGAATTAGGAGTTAACCCGTGTATCATCAAAAAGATCAAATCAAAAAAGATAAATAAATAAAAAAAATGGTTGCCTGTAAAGTCGGTTTTACGGGCGAAGATTTTACGTGACAACGTCTTTTTCTCGGTAGAATATTTATTGATATGAATATAATTAAATTGCACAATAGGAACAAGGAATTGAATGAAAATAAGAATTGCACAAATTTTAACTATAGAAATATATTTTGTTTACTAAAACATTGTACATGTAAACTTAAACTTAACACGAGAGACTCATCGTAACGTTACCGAGCGTTACACTTTTTCATAAGTGACTCCCAGCCGCAACCTAATTTAAGACGTTGTCACGTCAAAATGGTTAATTGGCTTGAACCTATGCTCTGTTTATAAATTAACGATTACGGCTGCTCGATTTTCGTTAAAAGGCGGGTTTCACTGGTGTTAAGATTAGAAGAAACCTTACGATGAACAAGTCAATTTGGAGTCGCTAATCTAATTGACGCTTTCTGATCGCTCATAATCACAGGCTTCCTTGATCCTTGAAGAGTGGGCGTGACTAGAGCGGTGTTTATCGCGGCTTTGCTGACATGATTATTTGCAACGAATGTGGGTTTTTTTAATTCGATCGTTTAGATGTTTGTTGAGTATCTAAGTCCAACGATATGAAAAAAAAAAATTAAAATCTTTTTTGGTTAGGTACATTTGTCCGATGACATGGCATCTCCATCGAAACTACTTAATTAACAATTATTACAATGATTACATTAAATTTAGTACTTGTGTAATTTACTAGCAGTATTCCACTAATTATATGAAATATTAAAATTAAGAGCGTAAAGCGCGATGTTTCGCTTCACTTTTCTCTGGGAAATGAATTGTACTCAACGCTTTGATCTTGATCGTAATAACCAAATATCAAAATTTCACTATGAAATGTTGCTTTAGAGACACTAAAAAAAGCTGTGAGAACAGTAAATATTTGGTTAATCTGTATAAGAATAAATTTCATCTCATACATTTTATTTGGTATTGATATATAAACCATTATGGAACTTACATGTGAACCGTTATGAAATTTCTATTGAATTATATTAACTTTTTCTATGACTGTAAGAAACAAAGAGCAATGTCAGAACGAGGTTCTATAATTGCCCGCTCTCCTCTTATACTTTAAAGCCACAACTCTCGCGAGGATGTTCTTCTATCTGCGAGCTTATTTGACATCTCACTGTGCTTCTAAAATGCTCGCTTTCCTTGTAATATCCCAAATGTTTTTCTAATGAAATCTCCAACACGCTTGTACAGAATTTGTACAGTTCTCAACGTTTGACACTTTTATTTAGTTCGAGTTTATTTTGTCATTTCGAATCACGTTTCGTGGTATGCGATTAAGCGGAATTATTATGTTAAAGTAGTTTTATAAATGATGTGTTTTCGCTATTTTCGCGTTTGATTTATTGAATACAGCTTTTGATGTGTTATGTAAAATGCGCGGTGGAGTTATTTTCATTTTGACAAAATAGAATACATTTGTGTTTGAGTCGTGATTTTGCTTTGGTGTCAATATATTTTGATTACATAATAACAAGTACCTACTTACATCATTATAATAAATAGCCAGTGCACTTTCGAAACGACGAGTTATTAAACAGTAATATTAAAAAGCTTTTTACTTACGAGAAAACAAATTATTTTGTTAGAAGATGACAAAGTACCTAGACAAATAATTATCTTAAGTTAGCTTAACTTTTTGTTGTATTTTTCTCATTTTTATTAGATATCTTAAAAAATATACTAACTACAATATCAAGAACATGGATATTTTTGCGAAACAGTCGACTTTCTTTTTTATTTTCCTTATAACAAGTTAAGGATATACTGTTGTCAAATTTAGGTTATGGCAAATATGTGCAAATTGGAGCATAATAAATACTAGGAAAAAGTGATAAATACGTTAAGGTCTCGGGCAGTTAAATGGTCAGTGCTTTCGCCCGGGCAGCAAAAGGTCCTGGTTCTAGAGTACCCAAGACCAGTTGGTTTTCATCATCATTATATCAGCCAAGACCCCCACTAGACATAGGCCTCCACAAGGAATTTCGAACCTATCGGTCCTGCGCTCCCCACGGCCTTCACCAGATCGTCGATCCACCTTGTAGGTCTCTACCAACGTATGCGGCCGCCACTCGAGGACCTTTCCGCCTCAACGGCCGTCAGTCCTCCTTGCAATGTGCCCTGGCTACTGCCAAGGCTCGCAATTCTTTGGGCTATGTCGGCGACCTTAGTTCTTCTGCGAATCTCATCATTTTGGATTCGATCTCGCAGTGAAACCCCGAGCATAGCCCTATTGTCCGCCTCCGATTCCTTCTACACAGGCCACAAACACTAACACTACACAGCTAGCAAACTTACACACTAGCTTAGCATTAGGCAGACATGGCACCCGTAAGATAAGAGTGCGAAGACCCGGTCTACACACAACACGCTATACCAGGTATAGGTACCTGGACGTTTTCCCCGCCCCCACGACAACGGCTAACTAGAGTCGAGATTCGAGTCTCAGAGACGCCTTCTAGTTGAGCCGACCCCCTTAGGTTCGAGTGGTCTAGAGGCTGCAGACGGAAAAGAGACTCTCCCGTGTGGAAATGCCATCCGCCTGGAATACCTCTAGAGGCACTCGCCAATTCTCGGCTTGAGGTCCCCTTAGGATCTCGCCGTCCCCAAACCCGGTGACGCTGTAAAGGTCATCTGCGACCAACAACATGCACACTCAAAAACAAAAAATCTTTTGTCCTTTGGGTGAATTTGAGCCTTTTATGAGGCCCACTGTGAGCGGCGGAGTTGGTTTTATCGATAAACATAAGTTTCAATTTCATGTAAATTAATTTATTGATTTTTAGTGACGTGGAATTATAGTAGTTATATTGCATTTATATATCAATCATATAAATGCAATATAACAAATACATATACGTTATATTGCATTTATATGATTGATTAATCAACGTGACAATGGCATGTTTGACGTAACGCGCATATTTAGCCTGCCGGTCAACGGGCCGTTAACCGCAGCTATTTGACTGACGTGCGGTCGGCTCCACAGCGTAACGGCTAGTTATAGGCGCGCTTACCTACCAATGTGATTATTGAACTAATTAATTAGTACGGATTAATGTTACATTGTTTTATTTGTATGTGTTATTGTAGATTGATTAGTTGATTACCTGTTTGAGTCAGATAAGGGTATTAGGTCATATAGAACGATAGTATCATCATCATCATCAGCTTATTAATGTCCCCACTGCTGGGGTACAGGCCTTCCCTATGGATGGAATAGGGAGATTGGGCAATGACCCGCCACGCGGGCCCAGTACGGATTAGCTGGTGCTAACCACTGCAGATGCGGGCAGGAAGCGGCTTAACGTGTCTTCCGAATTACGGAGGAGCTCGGGATAGAGGATTTTTGGTCACCCATCCAATGACCGACCACTGCGAAAGTTGCAGCTGAAGCAGCCGAACGCGCCAACCCATATGCGCCATCGAGCTCCTATCAAACATACTTACATACAATAATATCTTCTTAATTTTGCTATTAAATGAACGTGGTATTATATGAAATATTTTGACGTTATAAAAGATTTCGGTACTTTCCTCTTTTAATTCTCCTTCAAATTTGTTATTTACATTTGTATTTTGAAAAGCTCTAGTCGCCACTATCCTTGGCGTACACCAAATAATTAACGCAAAACACACAGCTCTAAGTATTAGGTGACATTGTCGTGAGTCTAACCCGTTGATAGCTCGGGGACAAATTGGCCCCTTCACAAACAAATCGGGGCCCCTTTGAGTCGCGTTTAATTGAGATTCTTTGAGTTGCATTCATAGCATCTCTCGCCGGAGTGACATTAATTTCCGAGTTTATTAAACAAAACACGGGGAACGGTCCTCGGTCTATTGTAAACATCGATTCTGAATGCTCTCGACGATATTATTTGGATGGTCTTTATTTGTACAGTAAATAGGTACTTATAATCCAACATATAAAATTCTCGTAACATGGTGTGCGTAATTGAACTACTCGGAAACGGCTCGAACGTTTTTCGTGAAATTTTATATGCATATTCAATAGGTCTGAGAATCGGACAACATTTATTTTTCATCTCCCTAAATGTTAAATTTATTTTTTCCAATGTCGAAATTGTTTCAGCATGAAAGAGTGGGCAGATATCAAACATACTTATACTCAGTGTATATATTTACTTTCTTTATTAAACGAATGTGCTATCATATGAAATATCTTTTTGACGTTCCGTAGGGATATATATATATATATATAGGTTTACTTCACTATCATAATTTTCCTTGAAAACCGTGTTTATATTTATAAATTGAAAAGCGTTAGTTATCGCGTCTATCACATTATTAATTTTTTTTTACAAGTTTGAAAAAGTTAGGCCCTTTTTCAAACTCGTAAAAAAATTTTTAGAGACATTTTTGCTACAGTAACCAAAGAGGGGTTAAAATATGAAAATAGATCTTTTTTTTTGTAGTGAAATTCATGTCTAAGCTATAAGTAACTATTTACTTATAGCTTAGACATGAATTTCACAAAAAGAAAAGAAGTAAACATAGAAACTAAATTACCTATGTCCACATACTTTCTGTAAGTAAGGGTTTAAAGGTTTTCATTTTGTATCGTTTTTTGATAAATAATCTAAAATAATAAAGATATAAATAAATCTGATGGGTTCTGGCAAATTTCAGAGCTTTCCATTTATATCACAATCACTAATAAATCCATTCACCAAAAAATGTTTTTCATTCTAGTAAATTTGGTGTAAGCTATCGAATTCATTTATGGCACTTCTGTTTTCATGATTATCTAAATATTGGATTAAATATTTTTCAAGACATTTGCTTAAAAAAGCAATGCAATGTAATGCAAAAATGCACTGTGGAAGTGAACTTTAATACAAATAAGAATAAGAGGCGAAAGATGTAGATCTAACTTTCACCATCCGCACATGGCGCCATTTTCTCAGTAGAAAAAGCTTGCTTCATTACTTAAATTACGTTCTATGTGATTCAAATAAGAATAGGAAAGCCAATGACCTCCATCTGTCAAATGTCGCTTGGAAAGTACGGTTTGCAAAAAAAAAACTTGGATCACTATTTTTAGCACTGAGCTTCTCTTTGAATTAATACCAAATATATGTAAACAAAATAAGGAAAGAAATCATTTGAAACGTAAAGAAAATGAGAACTGGAAAGGGTAAATATAATAACTTTAGTTTTATTATAAATACAGGTTATAAAAATACCGTTTTTATTTGAAATAAAGTTGTCGATTTAAAACCTACAATAATCGATGATGACGAAGACAATAATGATGATTACTCGAGGGTAGTGTAAATAAATATTATTAAAAATCTGATATTTTTTCTCACTTAATCTTGGTAAAAAGGTTTTATTAAAGAAAAACGTTTTTGCTAACTCTACCTGACTGGTTTAAATTGACACTATAACGTCACAATATGGCGATTCAACTTAGAATAGGACCGACTGTCCTATTCTAAGTTGAATCGCATTGTACAGGTATTGTTTTTTCGCAAATCTGATGAAAAACGTTTATTTATTTTTAAAACGGAATTGATATTTACAAACTCGTGACAATGGTAACGCACATTCGTCTACTCGTTTGTGATAACCAACTTACCGCACTAATATCATAATAATAACTATTAAGATTTTGTTTTAGAAATAAAGATTTAAATTCCACCTTGGTTCCACCACACCCTGTTGTCACTTCACTTCGTAGAGTCATTATTTTACAAAACAATCACGTTGGTTCCATATAAGTGTAAAGTGAGCTAGAGGAGCTCGATAGCGCAAGTAGTTAACGCGTTCGGTTGCGATCGTTGAAGTTAAGCAACTTTCGCAGTGGTCGGTCATTGGATGGGTGATTAAAAATTTGGTATCTCGAGTTTCTCCGTGCTTCGGAAGGCACGTTAAGCCGTTGGTCCTGGCTGCATCTGCAGTCGTTAGCACCCACCAATCCGCACTGGATCCGCGTGGTGGGTCATGGCACAAACACCCAATTCCATCTATACGGAAGGCTTGTGCCATTTATGGTGGAATACCAACATTAAAAATTATCGAAAAACATGAGTAATTAAGGGAAGTTAATGAGTTTTGATTTAGGAGGGCTCTATTATTATTTTGTTTTAGGCAATTGACGTTCATAATTTCAAAATTAAAATGATGAAATTTGAGTTAATATAATAATTACGCTCAAGAGACTAGGCAAAATTTAAGATAAAAAATTAAAATGGCTGAAGCATAAAACATAGTGTTATTAGATACATTTAAAATAGTAAAATAGTTTCCTAGTAACCATAATACGATTTCCAAAACCAACGACCACGAAAAATTAGAAAAAACTAAAAACTTATAAAGTAGATATCAAAGACAAGTCGTATGAATATTTAAATCGTTAAAGTTACCATTAACTTAATTAAAAAACAAAACAATCATGAATCATCAGCGACACAAACGTTATCAATATTAAATTTCATTCACTATTAAGAAAAGAAAATCCGAATATACTTGGTTGCTTTTGGTTAGTTTTGCTAGACGGGTTAAGCTCGAGTCAACAATAAAAATAATTTTACAAAATAGTAACATAGCAATTAAAACTTAAAGAAATAGTATACATTTCAGTACGTAGTATTTCCCAATATACAAAACCAGTTTGTAATTTAAAAATCTAATATTAAGTACGTTATACTGATCCAAAGTGAGGAACTCGATGGCGTAAGTGGTTAGCGCGTTCGACTGCGATCGTTGAAGTTAAGCAACTTTCGCAGTGGTCGATTATTGAATGGGTGACCAAAAAATGAAGCCGTTGGTCCCGGCTACATCTGCAGTCGTTAGTACCCGTCAATCCGCACTGGGCCCGCGTGCTGGTCATGGCCCAATCTCCCTATTCCATCCATAGGGAAGGCCTGTGCCCCAGCAGTGAGGACATTAATAGGCTGGTGATGATGATAATACTGATCCGCAAATATAGAGAATCTGTCATTGTTCTTTAAACAATCTTGTAAAAAGAATAATTTATCATTTTCGAATGCCAGTGGGCTGGCCATATTTGCCGCAGAACCGATAACTGTTGGGGTAGACGAGTTCTGGAGTGGCGACCTCGTCTAGGCAAACGTAGTTTAGGACGTCCTCAGGCACGATGGCGTGTCGATTTGCGCAAGGTGACTAGCAGGAGCTGGATGCGAGTAGCCCAAGATCGATCTCAGTGGTGTGCAATTGGAGAGGCCTATGTGCAGCAGTGGACTAAGATAGGCTGTTGATGATGATGATGATGAATGCAAGTCTCAGTACTCAGCACTATAAAATGCTCTACTTCAAAATAGGCTTAAATAGAGTGTTCCACGAAAGGCAGCGGGATGGCTGTGTCACTGGGCCTTGTTGATGTGCATGGGTGATGTCATCAGCTGGCCCGTCAGCTTGTTTGCCTTCGAAGGAAATTAAAAATTAGAGTATAATCAGAAAGCGCTGCACAGCACTGCTGAGCAGAGCACGTGGTTGCACAGCACCAACAGCATCCTGACGGCAATGGCTAACCAGTTGAATTCTACACTGTTGGAATAGGGACGATGCCAAACTTTTTAAAGTGAAACTCCTTTATGGACGGGTTGTAAGTGGAAAAATCCTATGAAAAAGATGAAACGTAAATGCGTCGCGAGCGTCACACGACTATTTATATATATATTTACCAAAATACGTCAATGTGATGTGAATGCCTTTTTTGCACTGTCATACAATATACAATATTGTTCTTTAAACAATTAGTGGATCAACTGTGTCAGCAGTTTAAAGTGTATCGACTCGGAATGCAAACTTAATAAAATATAATTATAATGGCTTGTACATATAATTTACTGGCTGTGCCCTACGGTGTTACCTGCCGTTTATTAGGGATATTTTTCCGCAGTAAAACGAAGCCTATTTGCTAATCCAGGGTGTCAGCTAACTCCATACCAATTTTTTTTAATATCGCTCCAGCCGTTTTGACGTGAAGAAGTAAAAAACATACACACTCTTTTCTTTCGCCTTTATAATAGAGTGATTTATAGAAATTCTCCCGTTTAAGATTGGGTACCTACGTAAGTTTATAATGAAAAATGTTAGCGCGCGACTGTACTCGGTGCCTACAATCAATTAAGGCGCGTGTCGCCGCATTTTTATGCAAATGCCGCCGCCGGTGGTCTGTGATTTTAGGGTTGCCACTTCTGGCAAGATTTGTTTTGTAAAATGAACCACTGAAACAAATAATTATACGTATGTTCAAATTACCAGATTATACCTAAAGGAAATGATACTAGAAAAAAATCCATGCTGTCCGGGAACCAGATCATAGTAAAATTGCATCAATAAACTTCTCTGCCCGTTGCCATTGTATGCCTTTACAGACTAAAATAAGTCGGTATATATGGCAGCGAACAGCGGCTCTCAGATAAGTGTCAGATGAGCTTGTATAGATACAATGATTATTTTGAAAAGCAACAAATCAACCAATTACGTATTGAAATATAATGCTTACCTTCATTTGTTAGATCTTAAGAAAATAAGATTACCGTCTATCTAAACGGATAATGTACAGGCCGCTTTTGATACCGTTTATTAATAAATAAATAGTTTAAACACGCTATCTATCGCTATAAACACTATTTTCTATTCCATAATGAATATATATTATATTCTACATTCAATATTCTGTAAAAATATTTTAATAAATTAGGAATTTGGATATTTTATTTTTCAACATTTAACTGCTAGATTATCCTGTCCGAAATATGGACCAATTTAATTTTTTTCTAGTAATTTTATTTTTTAATTAGGAAATTTCTGAATTAAAGCAATAACTAGCGGACACTTAAGTTTTTGGAGAATTCCTCAGGAACCTAATAAAAAATATCCAATATCTCATTTCGGGTAATGAACTGTATGTGTACCAAATTTCGTCCAAATGAAGGATTAACACAGATATTTGCCAGCCCTACCTTCAGCCCGGTTCCGTAGGAAATCACGACTCTGTATCGGCTATCTATAAAGGTTTATCTTATGATCGGATTTGTTTGAACTACTAGTTTGTAGTGCGGTTAAATTGTTTTGTTTTATGATTGTCTATTAAAGGTAGTTTCGATTGTTTTTCGGTGACTTAGATATGAGGACTTTTTTATGAAAAGATTCTTTTGTTTTAGTTTGTTTGATTTTTAAAGTAATAACATTAATATGAAAATTTCAAAGTAAATTATATTTTTTGAAAGGATATGGTTCAAAAGTGGTAGTCGGTTTCCGGCATCGACGAAAATAGTATGTTTCGTCGATATATCATACGAAAGCTTGTTTTATATTATTACATGAACAGATACTTTTGATTTTTTATTTATCTTAGATTATTTTTAAATTGTATTTAAAAATTAAATATTATTATAATCCAACGATCACTCTGTATAATTAAGGTTATATTTTTAGTGTGTGGCAGCTTATAATATCTGCTCAATCACTTTGGCAAATACCAATAAACCCAGTCATGCATAATATTCGTGAAATCGTGATGAACTTAATATACCAATTTATGATTGATTCTTTTTGAAATAAAATACCCAATAAATACCTCATAATGTGAAGTGAAACATGAACAAAATTAGTATCACTGCTATAGTTACCTTTAGAATAGAATTCATTGGTTAATTTGGCAACAAAAAATAGATAAATAAACTTGCCATTTGCCAATAGATTAAAATATAATTTTAGAATATATTCTAGTTTTTTTGCCAAACGATTTACAATTATTTGTCCTATATGTCGGAAAAAGTTTGGGAGTCTGCCGAAGACTGACTACCACCCTCCATACAAATTTGAATTGTCTTTTTCCTGCTATTTGACTTTAAACCCTTATTAATAAACCGGGAATGTGTGTAGACTAGTTACGCCGTGCTTTGTTCATATCACTCACTAGCGGCCCCGCCCTCGCTTCGCTTCGGTGTAGAGCTGAAGTGTAGACTACAGTTTTTGTTCTCAGGCTTGTATTATACACAATGACATTCATCTATGATTCTTCTTATACCTGCATGTAAAGTCTCAGCCCGATCGGTTTAAAATTGACAAAGTTTCATACAAACTTTCATTCCCTATTTTATCCCCTTGGGGGTAGAATTGATCAAAATCCTCTCTTAGCGGATGCCTACGTCATAACATCTACCTGCATGCCAAATTTCAGCCCAATCCGTCAAGTGGTTTGGGCTGTGCGTTGATAGATCACTATGTCAGTCAGTCACCTTTGAGTTTTATATATATAGATATATAAAAATGCCATTTGTCATTCAATGAACAGAGACAAAACATCGAGTAACTAATCTAAGCTTATTCTTTGCTTAATAATAAGGTGGCAAAGCTTTAGGTAAGTGTTACTTTTATTTATTTTTGCGGCTCACTTAATTTTAGATGGCATCCTTTTACACGCCTCCATCTTGAGGCATACACACAAGTTGCCACTTAAATTCACCCGATTAGGCTTAATTAGAACCGCGCTCGATTACCAATTCTATTTTAAGGGACAATTAACGGTGTAGCCTCTCGTCTGTAGTATAATTTGTTGTTTTTCTTTTCTTTAACTGTTTTTTGTTAAGTTGCATGTACTTACTCGGATTGAAATAATTGTTATTGAAAATATTAACTACAGCTAGATGTTTCAAATTCAAATTTATTTATTGCACTTATGTGGTTATTACAGATGTTACATAAAAATATAGATACAGACACATGAACCCTCATAGGGTACAGCTATTCACAATAAAATGTCCTTTATTAAAAAAATAAATAGCTTCAAATAAATTAAAATTAACTTGAAAATATTAGTAATTTATAACTTAATTAATGTTTGAATCTAAAGAAAATATTACTAGCAAAATTTCATTAGGTCCAGTTTTCAGACGGGATTCGAACAAGCACTCCGCTATCCGGCCGGACGCACTAACCAATTATGCTACCGAGACCTTAATGGCCGTGTTGAATTTCCTCTAGTATTCCTTAAGTTGCATGGCAGTGTCATTTCTCTGCATTATAGGGTTTACGGTAACGCACAATGTCAAATGAAATACCTTTACGTTAGTGCGTCCGCCCGGATGGCGGAAGATCCGCATCTTCTCTTTCTCTTCTCGAATCTAGTTTAAAACCTAGACCTAGTGGATATTTTTTCTAATAATATTTGAAATCACAAGAAATAGCTTTCTAGAAAAAACAAGGTACATGGTAACAATCCCGTAAATAACTTATCTCTTATCTATTAGACAAGTCCGTCCGTCTGTGGTGCTGTTTCAGCGGCCAAACCGTAAGAGATAGATAAAGAGAATATTTAAGTTATAAGTTAAGAATAGTCTGATAAGACTACAAACCGGATTTGAGTAACGTAGCACTTCCGGTTTTCGAGAAATCAGGTTTTGGTGAACATTTGGTTCACTGGTTTGCTAGTATTACTATAATGTTAGTGACCATGAAAGTTTAAAACAACATTAATAAATATACCATGTAAGTACTTTGTTGTCATATTGATCCTTGTACGTTTACGTTCATACTAAGATAGGATAAGAACACCCAGTTAGGTTAAAAAAAAAGTCAAACAAATCACAAATTATTCCATTAAATTAAATTTCTTCAAAAGTAATAATTACTTACATTGCTGCTAGCAAAAAGTGAACAAAAATTAATTATTATTGCAGATTATTTTTAAGCACAATGCATTGCTCAAATCATACTTTCATTTGTACCTACTTTTTCATTATAAAAATTATATATATAATAATATTTTATTATTATAACTAAAATACATTATTAAAAGGAGTCCCTTTAGGCAAGGTTCCAAAGATACTGGCAGCGTTCCCCCTTTGAATAGCTAGACTAATTCTTTGTCCGAGGTAGCTGCCAGCTCTTCGGTCTCCTGTGATGTCGACCAATAACAACCGAAAATATAATAATAAATTGTAATTAAAATATAATATTATTTTTATGTACATACTTTATTGTCTAAAGTTCATGTGTTGAAAAATAAAATATTCAATATTATCACTAATTTTCATCATCATCACTCGTATTCATTGAAATGTTATCATTAAATGTGGTGGAATAATATTCTTACGACTTATGTTAATGAAGTCTTTCTTTTTGGATGGATGTGTGGGATGATGGTATTGGCCGGTTGTAACTTAAAATATGTAAATATTTCTTTCAATTGGATATTCAGATTCGTGTTGGTAAAGATGAACATTTTATAATACAAAGGTCCTGTTACCAACACGAATCTGTGTGATCTTAGACAAAGACACTTTCTCTCCTATTCAGTTTTTAGTCCCATTGTAGGAAGCATACAAGCCTGCGATGTTTGAAGTTATGAATAACTTGAAATAATAGTACTCGTATTAATAAGCTCTATTCATACAGTGTGTAAATATGTATTTTACGTTTTGATGCAAGTTCATAAGGTAGCATGATTTTGGGTGTCAACGATATTAAATTTCTCAATAAAATGTATGAAATATTAAGCTTTTTAAAAGTAATAATGAAATATTTATTTATAAAAAAAATAACAATTGTTGATAAAAACCAGAGCCGTATTAATAAACAAGTGAGGCACCTACCAAACGTTTAATACCCAAAAAATACTGGGTATACTACCCAATATTCTGTACTTAAATTGTTTCCCAAAATAAATAATAATAGCTTTATTTAATAAATGATAAAAAAAAACAATTATAGTTATCCTCAGCTCTACCACTTGCCTCGATCTCAAGAGACCGATTGCATTCGGCCATTTGTCTCTTACAGTAACGTATAAAATTAAGGATACTTCTCTTGTGTCAAATTCTCAACTTCCGTTTCATCAAATCTCAAGTCACAACGATGCTAAAGAAGTTTTCACTTCAAAATTATACTAATTGCTTCTCTTTCAATATGAATAATTACCGGATGTCGATGATCATCACTTTATTTCAATACTAGCTTTTGCCCGCGACTTCGTCCGCGTTATCGTCGTTTTTCGTAATAAAGTAGCATATGTCCTTCCTCAGGGTTCCGTGGTTTTGATGTGACAGACAGATTAACTTTCGTATTTTAGTAGGGAAATATAATACTGTTAAAAATATCGCAATAAGGAACCGCAGAATATTATTATTATCACTGTGCCCCGAGACCATCAGCGTGTAACTCCTTGTATGTTATTATGTTAATGTATTGGTAATATTGTTTAGATCGCTTTCGTATGAGTCTTAAGTACATATAGAATGAAAATACTTCAGCGCAAAGCTTCCGGGTAGACTACGTTGAAATTTGACCCGTCCGGAACGTGAACATAAAAAATTCTAGGACTGCTAACCCGGGAAAGACCGACATAACTGACCATGTGAAAAACAACTGACACCGAGATCTACTCCAACAACACGAAAGGTCTGCCCTTGAGCCTTATTTATTGTCATTGCATAACACACCGATACTGGGAATTGCGTTCTTTTAAATTGGAATGGAAAATTATTTGGTATTATGGGAATTCTGGGAATAAAGATGGTTTCTCCTGCACCGCAACCTATTAAAATTTGAGCCTCGATTACATTTTGTTGCAACTGGGTTACTTTAAGCCGAGTTCCATTGCAAATTTGTGGTGGTCTTAAATTTCGGAGCAGAATAATCGGAATGCCAATTTTTAAACAAATTTCATGAGAAGGAAGTACGGGCATATTTAAATAATTTAAAAATTCTATCGGGTAATTAGTGGCTTCTTGTTCATCGGCCATTCTATTTATTGAACTATAAACTTTGCTTTCCCCCTGGATATTCGACAGTATTTTATTATTAATCTGAGATGCCTGGTCATTGCGAGGAGTTAAAATAGACCTTTCGCATAGCCAAGAATTGTTCTTATTTAATATATTTGTTACGTCACCGTAAACTGACGATGTAAGATGTTGTTGGGATTGCACTATACAACATAACTCAGGCGTCAGAATAAGTTTTCCTTGGTGTAGCAGTGGATAGGTATCTTTGGTGAAGGTATTTTCTTTAATAATATATCAGAAAATTGACGATCATCCGGGCTATCTACAGTTCTCACTCGCATGTTTATAGTCAAATGCACCGATTGTATATCACGCCACAAATAAGAGCTTTTCAGGCAAGCCCTAACCTCAGCAGCTCGGGTTCCCCGTGGTATTACCGTTAAGGTTTGTCGGAAATCACCACAAAATAAAACTGTGATACCGCCCATAGGTCGATCATTTTGTCTTATATCTCTTAAAGCTCTGTCTACCGCTTCTACTCCTTTTCGATGGGCCATCGTACATTCATCCTATATGATTAAATTACACTTTGAACGAATATTTAAACACTACCAAAACAACTAATACGTGGTCCTAACTTTAGCTACCTTACACATAAAATCTAAGTGACTATTTGAACTAAAATATTCTTATAGAATTATAACCAGAAATATATACAACTCACAACAAAAAAGAAATGAAAATAAAGCTGAAACGCCTGTGCAATACTATCTACCTATACCTCCTTCACTTAAAAATAAATACTTATAACTACTTTAATTAATAAAAGTACCTACGCTTAATAATTTTTAATTTGAACGAATATTTAAACACTACCAAAACAACTAATACCTGTTTTACAAAATAACAACAAAAGAAATTCAAATAAACTATTTAAAGACTAAAAGTCGCGCTGATAAGCACGGTTTCGGTCTCCCAGGCGGGGGAGCAGATGAGAAATCCTCATGGATACCCTACAGCCGGCTGCAAGGTTATGTCAGACTCGTACTGACTAAAAAACACCCGTAGGGGCTGCCTCTGGCCGGGAAGGCCTCTAAGGCTTCATCGGAAGCGATCGTCCCCCAGGGGGGGAGCGACGCAGAAAACAGATTTAGACAGCTCGCTCTCGGACCTTTGATACCCTACCGCTGCCGCGACCTTTGTCGAGCGCGGCAACCGTTACACAAAAATAATCCTTATAGCATGATTCAGTATTCACGTGCGACGGCGCGATGGCTTATTTCATATATAAGTTTGGTGTTTCTATACCGAGTATTATAAACGTAAGAGTAAACTGCTAAGCTATCGGGAGTTACACGTGTTATTGTGAGTCAACCATAAAAGATAGACATATGCTGTTGCAGGATATTTTTTAGACAATTTTATGTAGAATATTTCCGTCATACATGATTTCTATGTAACTTTAATCATTAAGGCTGCACACGCGACGGAAGCTTAAAAAATGGGGTAACTTCTCCCGTTTTCCCAACATTTCCCTTCACTACTCTGCTCCTACTGATTGTAGCGTGATGAAAAGTATACTATAACCTGCCCAGGAGTATGAAGAATAATTGTACCAAGTTTCGTTAAAATCCGTCGAGTAGTTTTTGTTTCTATAAGGAACAAACACACAGACAGACAGACAGACAGACAAAAATTTTACTGATTGCATTTTTGGCATCAGTATCGATCACTAATCACCCCCTGATAGTTATTTTGAAAATATATTTCATGTACAGAATTGACCTCTCTACAGATTTATTATAAGTATAGATTAACACAACGATAACGTATACCTTATTTCCTTCTCTGTTAACGACTTGACCGTGAGAAAGAGCACGAATCACGATGCCAAACCAAACAAATAATTAGTAACTCATTGAATTGCAAAACAATGCATGCGCGTGAGCACTTCGCCCGTAGCGGTGATTGGTCGGCGGAATCTAGGGCGCCAAAACGGCGGCCTGCCATTGGTCGGCCGCCGCCGCTGTGGTAATTTGGCAGCGCTTCAAGCAGGCGTGGCCTGGAACAAGTAAATCTAGTGTTAAACGAATTTAGCTATTTCAACTAGCTGACACTTCTGTTATGAGATATTAGAAGTGCGAGTTGACCTTAATATGCTACTGTCATTTTCGAAATGTGACCAATTTGTTTCTCACTCACGTTGACATTAAATAAACTTACCTACTTTTTTTCATATGTATCAGCTAACTCTCATCAGTATATTTTTACCGTTGTCAAAGAAAATCTTTAGCTCTTCATTATAAGATATAGATAATGGAGTAGCATCTTCGAGTATTATTATTTATTCTTTCGTATTTTTAAGTCACCAAAAATACTTCAAGTTAGTATTTATTTTGTGGGATATATAAACTAAACCTCCAGTTCCGACTTATTCAGTACAAAGATTTAAATTAAATCTTTAATAGACTGGTTTTTAAGACTGAGTTTCCGGTTTCTATGACTACTCTTAAACAGTAGTTAAAAATCAGTTGTTTTTAAACACAAAGGGCTTGACTGGTGGCACCGGTGGTTGGACGATTAAACACCATCATCAACATTTAGTTAATTGATTTTCCCTTTCAAGGTTAATCGTCAGGTTCTAATAAGAAAAACGGTCGTAACTTCTCCCAACATACACACATCAAAAAAAGTTTGAGATCGCTTGTAAAAGCTGATATATTTTTCAAAATTTAAGTTAATCAAGAGAAAATGTATACGTTATATCTTTTTCTATTTAAAAATACACTCTACAAAAATTAAAAAAATATAACTGAATTTATTTTTTACTATAAAAAATTTAATAATTCAGTCCTAAGGCGATTGTAATAAAACTTTGATAGAAATAAAAAGATAGTTTAACCAAACTTAAAAACCTTTTGTTAATAAATTATTGCTTACCTAATACAAAATAACTCCTCCTCTGGCTCGAACACATGCGGTGATCCTCCTGAGCATGCTGAGGATCAAGTTATCCAGCATTTCTTTTGGTAACCTGTCCCATTATTGAACACCAGCTTCCCTGAGCTGCGGCACTGTCTGGGATGGTGGCTGCCGGTTCCAAACAGCTCGCTTAAGAGCATCCCACGCGTGCTCTATTGGGTTTAAGTCAGGAGAGCCGGCAGGCCAGTCTAACCTTGTGATTTCGTATTCTCGGAGTGCAGCATTGATTTATTGAGCTCGATGTGCGGGCGAATTATCGTCAACCAGTACAAATTGGTGCCCATGGTTTACTCGGAAAGGTCTGACAATTCCATCAATAGCGACTGTTTTATGTCTGTCTGCCGTCATGAAGCCTTGATAAGGGATTAAAGGCGTTGTAGCCCCAATCATAATACCACCCCAAAAGGCTACTGTTTTCCCGCCTTGCTGAACCATTCCAGTGGCCGTTCTTTGCCTTTCAGATTCTCCAGGTCTTCTCCAAACACGGACACGTCGGTTATCTAGATGAGTACTGATTCGCGATTCGTCAACGTAGAGGCAGTTTTGCCAAATGTTTTCCTCTTCGTCTTCTTCGTTTTGCCGGAGCCTAGCCCACTGTGAATTCAAAGGTGCTCGCCAAGACCTCCGCGCTTATAATCCAGCCTTGTGTAAGCAATTCCGAATGGTCTGAGTGCTAACTTCAAGTCCGGAGGCGGCCAGTATTTCTACTTTTAATTTAGTGGCGTTTATTGTTGGGTCGCGGGCTACCAGCAACCTGATGTAGCGCTTCTGAGCAGCTGTCGAAACAGTTGGCCGACCGCTGCAGGGTCGATCAGCTAAATTACCCATGCCGTGGTACCTCTGCAACGTGGTTACTACACAGGATTGGGATATGGCAACTCTGCGTGCTATTTCTCTCGTAGAATAGCCTTCTTCCCTCAAAGTTACAATTCTGGCTCGTAAAACATCTGATAATCCTCGTGGCATTTTTTAAATCACAACTTTCCGTGAAAAAATATTATAAATTCAATAATATTGACTAAGCCAGATTTCGGAATGAGTGTCAGCTGGGATTGCATGTCATTTTAATTTTAAAATTCAGTATCTTATCAGAAAAAAGGAATTACAAAAAAGTCTTCTGTAACACGAAAAAACAATCAATTATTCAAAGTGATCGCAAACTTTTTTTGATGTGTGTACGTGCTCAGTGTGGATTGATGGGTGCTAATGACTTCAAATACAGCCGGAAGAAGTGGAAGAAGCAAGGAGGAGCTAGAGATAGTAATTTTTTGCTTGGTCACCCATCCTTTAACCAGCCAATGTGAAAGTTGCTTAACTTCCGTGATAGCAGACCGAACGCGCTCATCACTGTACAATTTAACTTCACGTTGCTTTCTGGCTTTCCCATTCTAATTATAACACCACAAAAATAATTTACCCGCGAACAAAATGAAACACAGCAACACTCGTGCCAAATTCGCTATTACATTTCGATTCATCTCGTACATTAAAGTTTTATCAGCGGAACAACAAAATGGCGTTTTATTTAATAGTTTCGCTAGGATTGGTGAGCTGCCAACTGGCCACTCAACTCTATGTGAGCGGTGCCAGTGCTGCCAAGCTGCACCTGCCTGCATAATGTACTTAGTGATATTACGATATAAAGTCGAGAAGTACGATTTGAGTAGGTGCGAACTATAAAAGTGACTGACTTTTTAGATTTTAATTCCACAGAACACAGAGGTTAGAAGTGTGATCATAAACCATTGTCGCCGGCTCGCCCCCACTGCACTTCCACCTATTTTAGATAATAGCCAATCAAACGACGCGACATCAAACAATCGAACCAATCAGCGCTCACATTAGTGACCAACGACGCAATCAGAACCAAGTTTTGGTCAAGTTATAAGCACTTGTTCAAACATAACTGTGGCGCACCTACCCCACCCACAATGCCCTTCTAACCTCTTTCTGTGTTCTATATTTATTTCAATATATTGTTACACAAAATAGACTATAGTCCACAATTAACAACAACCGGTGTAAGTATACATAATTAGCTTTTCAGTATATGTTTAAGTATAATTGGGGTGATGACGGGGTTAAGTAAGCGATATTCTATTTAGTCCGTCAATAAATATATCAAATAATAATGGAAACATTAAATTTTTTCTTGTCTCAATCAACCAAAAAATTACAGAGATAAAGCGCGTCACTTCCAAGGAAAAGTTGTACTAAGACGTGAAGTTATTGCGAAATTTCAAATTAATATAAAAATCTGCTCCGTATGGTAGATAAAAATATAAATAAAACTCTTCAGAAAATTCAAATCGCAAAAATGTATCTCCTGCAAAATTGTTAAGTCATTGATTTTGGAATATCTTCTTATATTGGTATATTGCCAACCTCTTTACTTCAGCCGACGCCACGACTGGCGGAGGTGAGGTGCCAGGGCCTGCCAAGCTGCACTGCGTACTTGCAGATATTGCGATAAACGACAAGGAAATCTGCTAATAGAAACTCTGGATACGACAGGGATATTTGGAAAAACAATATTCGTTTTAGTTTCGTCGGCTAATCAACTCTGTATGTAGGGGTACTTCAACTACGCTTAAATTCAAAGAGGCACTAGATTCTGACCCGGCAGTTGTCAGAAAAAATACACTTTTTAGTACATAGATTTTCCTGTTTGATTAAGCCATTTCAGACCGTATGTAGTTTGTATGTGTTTTTGTGGTGTATTTTTCTGCTAGATAAGCTCATCAGTACCCCTAGCACGAACCATTATCGAATTCGAATAGTTTGCAAACCGAAATGTCAATGTTAAATTTTGTATGAAAACTTGAACAGCAGCGGCACAAAGTACGTAACGACAACTAAAAATCAGTACACATTTGACAATGACATTTCGGACTTGCAAACAATACGAATTCGATTTTGGTTCGTGCTAGGGGTACAGAAAGACATACCTAGACATACTACAAAAAAAGAAAAAAATGAAAAGACAATCAATATTTCTTTTTAATATATTTGTTTCTTAGGTTTTCACGCACATCACTCATTAAATAAAACTTCGCATCGTCATTCTGACGATGCAGACCTGAAAAGGCTGCGAAACGTCAATAAATAAATAAAGTTTCGTGCATTAACCCGTAAAAACTAGTTTTATTTCTTTTTAATTTCCTTATTACACGTAACCAATACATAACTAGGAATCAGAATTATGATAAGCAAAAAGTTGAGGTATCCTTACATAAATACTACAAAAGTGTCGGTATTGGATCTTGGACGAACTCCCATAAAGCCCAGCCTCCTTATACCAATCGAACCAGCCATCCTAGCATTTGTCCGGATTGCGAAAGATGCTGTTTTTAATCCAGCTTTGAACCTTGGTCGAATCAATTGTTTTTCCATTTTTAGATATAAAAATCACGATAAAAATGTAGAAAACAGAAGTTATTATATCGACATTATCTACGCAACAAGCCATGCTAAATTGCCACATCCAGTACAACAATTTTTCAAATTCACGTACCCAATTCACAAGAGCATCCGGAGTGCATTCATATCGCTTGGCGTGAGTTGAGTGTTGCACCCTTTGATGTTGCGTAGCCGGTTCGACGTGGCAAATCAACTACAGGGGCACTATCAAATTGAATTCTGATCACCAACAAATCCGACTTCGACTGTAGTTTGGTTCTACGTAGTTGCAAGTACATAGAGAGTTGCAATAGTTCAGGAAATACGAAGGGAATGAAATAAACGGATGTTAGGTTTTTGATATTTTTTTACGTTTTCAAAGCGTTCCTACAGCTTCTCTTATAACTAAGCGAATTTAAGTAATAACACAATACATATGGGTGTCATAGTGAGAAATCGTAAATAATTTAATATATATCAATAATTAATAACCATTTTCGAGTCCCGAAATTGTTAGTGGTATCTAGTGTTTTTTTTTAATTTTTTATTCGAACGATGCTTAAATTAGTTAATGATGCTTATCTTATTTGCCAACTCAACAAAAATCAGCAGACAAAACAGTTCCCTCTATCCCAAAAATTAGCAACAGTCTAATGCTCCTATCTGCATATGTGGCGAAATAATATAATGAAAATATTGAAAAAATAGTGTTTGACGCAAACGGCTATTAGTAGCGCATAGCAAACAAACAAACGGACAAAGTTACAGCTACTAAAAGTTATATTTATTATAAAGGATTGTTATCTAATGATGAAGCCATCTGAATTATGAGAATACACCGCCCCAACACTATACACCGCTTGTACGAGTATATTGATAATTTGAATTTCTGCTCACGGACCTCGGATGATTCTACGCGTAATGAGGCGGAATAACGCGGCAGAATTGAAATGTTATTGCGCCCTGTGAAAATCTCACGCGAGGTGTGTTCACCTGGAAACGGTAGATTATTATACTAGACTCGAAATAATTTTCCATCAAAATAATTCGGATGATCTTTGATTGCTCTCATCTAGGATATATTTTTGTTTTAAAAAGATCTTTAGTCATATTTAAGAGATGTCAACGGATGTTTTCGTAAAACGATTTTGTTTCTCTTATGAGGAAGGCAAAGAGAACCAAGGCCATACATCCTCCTCATTAAATTTTTTGCTTGTCTTGTTTTTATCAAAACGCGGTTATAAATAATAACGTAATGTATCATGTCAGCATTCTTTTATAAGTGTTGTAACGGTTATAACGTATATAACCACAGCCCTTTCTCTGACGAACGAAGAAAAGTGGCTAAGTACAGAGCTTGTTGGCACCCTTTAGGTACAGAACCCTAGTAACTGTTTAATTAAATAATGGCAAATTAATTGGTAGGGCGGCCAGGATTGAATCACCGCCCGGGGACGGTATGCTCCAAGAAAATATCATCTTTCTGTAACGTTGTGTACTGTGTAAGGTTGAATTAGGTAGTGATGTGCTGAAATCTAAGGACTTTACTAGGAAAGTAAATACATATTACCGATCTTATGATTCCGGGAATATTGCCAATGTTTTAGTGAAAGTGGTTAGGTTTCTACCGTAGGCGACTGGTGAAATTTTGTTGGAAGAATTCTTTAGCGTCTACAGATTTTATTATCTCAATTATATTAAAACAGATTTTTCAAATTACTAGCATCATCAGACACGATGATTTGAAATATATCTAATAATTTTAAAAGAATAATAAAGTTACTGGCAATCATGCAAATGGCGATTCCGATTACGTAAGTTCACCATTTTAAAGTTTTTTATAAATATTTTATCTTTTGGTGCCTCTGCCTTTTCTTTAATTTGTAAAATGAAAGAAATCCCGTGAAAACGCTGTCGACGTTAATTCGTATTTATCGACATGGCCACAACTCTACCCCTGCTCTTTGAGCTCGAAATAGATATTCGGCTCTAAGAGCGTCATAACTGTATCATTACTGCGGGAGTAATTTATCATCAAAAAATATATAAAAAAATCTCACCCATTAGTATAATTCAATTTAATCTTTATTGTTCTAACGTCAACAATTGATTAGGACCTCACAATCTACGGTGTATCAATCAATCTTAAATGCTCTCTGATCTCAACGCCACGATTTATCGTTTTAATACCAATTTAGGTGAACGCTCTATTCTAATCCTGACTACAATATTTAAATTTTAAGTTGCAGTTTATTTATCAATAATTTTTAACACTATTATTTTAACTACGTGCTTTACATCTATTTAAAGTGTCTTTCTTTCTTTCTAGTTCTTGAGTGAAGTTTGTGGTGTTCTTTATAATTTATATATATAAAACTCAAAGGTGACTGACTGACATAGTGATCTATCAACGCACAGCCCAAACCATTGGACAGATCGGGCGGAAATTTGGCATGCAGGTAGATTTATGACGTAGGCATCCGCTAAGAAAGGATTTTGATCAATTCTACCCCCAAGAGGATAAAATAGGGAAAGAAAATTTGCATGAAACTTTGTCAATTTTAAACCGATCGGGCTGAGGCTTTGCATGCAGGTATAAGAAGAATCATAAATAAATGTCATTGTGTATAATACAAGCCTGAGAACAAAAACTGTAGTCTACACTTCAGCTCTACATCGAAGCGAAGCGAGGGCGGACCGCTAGTCAAGGATAAAAATGAACCGATAAGTGCAAATTAATTCGTGGTTTAATAAAAACCTTACAGCCCACTGTGATTGAAGCATCAATTTGTATAAAAGCACAAAACGATTAAAAAGATTTCGTATAGTCTAAAAAGTGTTTAATATTTTACTTTATATCATTTAAAATAATTAAAATAATAATGTATCCATGACAAATTTACAGCGTTACTACGGCGACATGCATAGATTTATAAAGGAAGAGCAAACTTAAAACTTCGTTGTAATGTAAATAATAATTATTGACATAAAAAAGTTTAAGTAAAATATTACAAAACTATGATTTTGGTACAGGTTTACATAAAATACTTAATGTTATTATTATGAGGTTTACCAATACTTAAGAAAATTGTACTAGAAGAAACGTGAACGAGGCATCACCTTACGGGAGGATGCACGATCATTATACCATTATACCGCGGCCCTAATTGTCCGTGTCGAATTTTGTCTAGCATTTCTAAGGCTGCAAGGCAGCGCCATCTCTTCGCATTATCATATCGCGTATCGCGTGGGTAACTAACCCACAATGCTAAATGAATTCCTTTACAAGTATTAAACATTTGAAAGAAGAAATAGCAATTTTAGTTATTTTTTTATTTTTTAAGCATATAACTGCTTCATGTTTAAAGCTAAAGAAATCTTTAAAGTTTTTTTTCTATTAAAATTTTCTATAGATTTAACTGACATCTAGCAATTAAATCCGAAAAAAAAATTAACTAATAATACTTAGTTTATTATAATTTTACGGTAAAAGGAAGAAAAGAGGTATGTTTTTTTTAATTACATTAACCTACCTATTTGTAAAATCATATATTAGGAAATACCTAAGTGGCTTATATTTATTTATTTATTTACATATATATTCTGTACACATAAAAATAGATACAGGAGCAACTAAATTAAATATAACATGTAATGATAACATATTTAAACATTTATTTACAAAATAAAAGAACTATATAAAACAAAATAATCAAATAACAAGCACCTCATTTCCGCTACAGTTACTGTCACACTTGATGTAGGCAATTGCGAAATTCAAAAAGTAGTCTCACCTATTTTGTGGTCGTCTATCTCTTTCACATTAAAATGCACAAGTACTAGAAGAAAAGAGATAGTAGATCATTGATTCAATCCGCTTTTCATAGGGCGAGTCGGTATCTTCAATGAATAATTGTTAGATTAACGAGGCTTAGTCATCGGCCCCGATCGCCGCCAACTTAGATAAGCTTAGTGATGTTATAGGCCTGTTGCATCGTTTATCTTAATTATCGATATTATAAGTTTCCAAAATAAATATGTATAATTTTTATATCTAAATAATGTTTCTATGAAACAAGAAGAAGTGAAGAAGAAGAATTGAAACTACAAGCGCATGCGTATTTATATTGTTCATGTTTTACGACTATCCGTGCGATGTCCGTCTTTTACGACGTCTTCTCGATGAATCAATATTCTATGTTTCTTAATTTTATACGAATTATTTTTATTATTAATAATTATTTAAATTACTGTGATATATTTTAAGTAGATAATGAAACTATGAAACCACAAGCGCATGCGTATTTAGATTGTTCATCTTTTACAGATATTACTTATCATTAATTGTCGATAAGTTATTTACTTTTATGTCATGTTATTTATGTCTCGCGGTAACTGTTTTTAAGTTTACCTAAATACTTTTACAAACACTTTTACTTTTACAAACGTTCGACGTAGAATTCATTAAAAAATTACTAAGAGTGATTACATTAGCTATTTTTTGAACAACGTCCCTTTCAATAATTTTTTTGTTTGAAAACATAATTTTACAAAACAACAAGTAAAATAAATCGGAAGGAACACACCAAAAAAATCCTTAACCTTTTTTTCATATAAGTTATAGTCAATGTCAATTATCGATACCGTTTCCATCCCATCACTACGCTAAAAGCCGGCACTAATAGGGTCGTGTACAGTGATCTCGCGAACAAAGCGACGCAGGGCTAATATTGATTGCCTCACTAAGTGTAGCCGGGTGGATGGACTGTTCAGTAGCTTTCATTTGCGGTCGCCAGTACACTGTGTTTGGTTCAATTAAATTTCCATGATTACGGATACGTTTTTGATACGATTACTATGTTAATGTAGAGCGATTGCAATCGAGTTTAAATACTTATTTAAAAAAATGTGAGCCGTCACGGGACGCCTGGCAGATGTGAAACATCGACATTATTTTGTAAAAGTACTATGCAGAAAAGAACAGTACCCTTAGTACGAGTTTGAGCTCACGAAAACTATCATAGTTTTCGTATTTGTAAATTATGTTTCTATGTCCATTTTGGTGAAAAGTAACCAAATATATTTAAAATTTAAGAAGACGCAAATGATTTAATGATGGAATTTAAACACTGTTTATTTGTATTGAAACGAAAACAATAAAATTAGTACCCTTAGTAGAGTGCTCAAAATCACTTACCTCAAAATTCACTTTCGTTTTGTTTACGGAAAGACCGGTGCGAGCGGAATGTCACTTCAGCCGGATGAGTTCATATCAACTCGGCGATTCGAACGAGACTGCCACCATGCCATAGACAATTGGCGCCAATTTAAAAAAAACTAAATATTCGCATTTACATTCGCGAATGTCGGTACCAGATATTCGCATCCGCATTCGCATTCGCGAATGTTCAAAAAATGACATTCGTTACATCACTAGTACACGTTACTGCATATAGACTGTATATAATATACCATCATATAGTGTTGCGACGCGTCGCCACGCAGAATTGGTTTTACGTTACGTTTACATCAAAAATTTACGCTAGTTTCATATCGTGGTAACATTGGAAAAAGTTTTTGCATCAAGCCTGATTAAAAAGGATGTGTTTGAACTGAGTATATGTATAGGTTGACACTACCACACTTATTAATAAACAAAGACTAAACTTGGATTAGTTACTCCATGTTATATCTCTGTCTATTAAATTACAAATAGCATTAGAGTGACATAAACAAAACACGGCGTAACTAGTCTAAGCTTAATTCTTAATTATTAATGAGGGAATTAGAGTATATTCATCAACTACATTTTACTACGAATTTAGCTTGTGTTGATACGTAATACTAATACAGGCGTTGCTAAAACTAAATTAGATTAAAATTATATTCAATTAGTTACCGATTAAATATTGTACACATTCTCGTTCAAAATTGTTTTTATTAGGAAAAAGTTATCATATTTAAATTCCAATTCAGAGCGGAAAGTAACAGATAATGAAAGAATAAACCAGTTATGTATTGATTCATAATTAGGATCTTTTTTGAGCTATCATCATCATCATCATCATCGACCCATGCTCGTCCACTGTTGGACATAGGTCTCCTGCAATACACGCCACTGCTCCCGATTTTCTGCCACTCTCATCCAGCCCACTCCAGCCAGACTACGAATGTCATCATCCCATCTTGTCTCAGGGCGTCCAACACTACGTTTACTGAGTCGTGGTCTCCACTCTAATTATTGTTCCTAGATTATATTTATTAGACCCGACTAAATGCCGAATTTTGCTTTATACCTACCAATCGTAAAGAAAACACTTTAGGGGCGAGATTTATTTTGTACTGATTGAGTATGAATAACATTATAGTAATATAAGTTATTTACGGGATTGTTACCATGTACCTTGTTTTTAGCGAGTTTCCGATATTTCGGCACTATTGCAAGCGCCATGATCACGGAGTAACTGCGGCGCTTGCAACAGTGCCGAAATATCGGAAACTCGCTAAAAACAAGGTACATGGTAACAATCCCGTAAATAACTTATATTACTATAATGTTAGTGACCATGAAAGTTTAAAACAATATGAATAACATTTTTATATTTAGCAACCTCTACTGTACGAATATTTTTTATGTAATGCATCATTTGTGGTAAAAAATTAATGTATATACGCTACGCTGACGCTTTAATATAAGCGCAGTATAAATAGCTCTAAGTTAGGAAAGAAAGTTAATTTGTAAAACAGAAAAAAATCACTGAACAAGGAACTGTTATAGTCTATTTAAAGGATTTCCTTGTAAGTTCTCTCTTTCAGTCTTAGATTTTTCTCGGAATAATTTTCTCGGGGACAATCAAGTAAAACAACTGATGAACAACTGACTGAAATACTTGGAAATCGTCAACGTACGGGGTCACAGCAAAGGTCTCCCTTTTATGAAAATAAAGCTCAAAGAAATATTGTGAAACAGGAAGAAAACTTAATTTAAACGAAGAAAGAGGTATTTTTTTAACAAAGCTTGCTTCCTTGTTGGAAATATGAAATTAGTAGACAATTGTTTATTTTATTAATGTTTTTGATTTATATGGGTAAATATTTTTAGTGGACTGCTTAAATAAAAATTAAGTGTATTTTTTAGGGGTCTGTCTACCTGGCCGTCTGTCAGAGGGCTTTCTCTACAGCTTTTATAGTTTTGTAAATTATTATTACATAATTTTTAACTTTTTTCTTCCTGTAGGATAGGTACACTTTATTTAATTGTTTTTTCTGTCTGTAGTTGATACCCAGTTATCAAAGCGTGGAGCTAATAATAATAATAATATTATGATTAATATTAAAAACAGCAATAATGATATCAATCTTAACTCGAAACACCGCAAACTTTTAAATGTTCAGTATATCAACTGATAGAAAATCCTATGTAAAATATTCACACTATGCCTATATCCATGTAACTTCAAATGAAGTCAACGAGAAATCGTAGTAAATCCTTACTAATTCCAGATTTTATTTTAGGATTTGGATGAAATTTAGTACCTACGCTAGTTTATGACCTGAATTGAGAAATAGGTAATTCTAGATAATGACTTGATATCGGAAACTTTTTATCCTAGAAAATTTTTAGTTCCAGTTTTCAAAAAAAAAAACAAAGTTAACGCAGACGACTCGGTAAATGTAGTGTAGGTCGCCCTGAGTGAGACAAGATGGGATGATGACATTCGTAGGCTGGCTGGAGTGGGCTGGATGAGAGTGGCAGAAAATCGGGAGCAGTGGCGTGCATTAGGGGAGACCTATGTCCAGCAGTGGATGAGCATGTGTTGACGATCATCATCATCATCATCATAAGCCTATTAGTTTCACCACTGCTGGGGCATAGGCCTTCCCTATGGATGGAATAGGAAGATTGGGCCATGACCCACCACGCAGGCCCAGTGCGGATTGGCGGCTGCTGACGACTGCAGATGCAGGTGGGTCTAATGGCTGAACGTGCCTTCCGAAGCACGGAGAAACTCTAGATAGAAGACTTACGGTCACCCATCCAATGACCGACCACTGCGAAAGTTGCTTAACTTCAACGATCGCAGCCGAACGCGCCAACCACTTGCGCCACCGAGCTCCTCCTGGGTTGACGATAATGATGATGAACGCAGACGAAGTCGCAGGCGGCCGCTAGTATACTTATGTGATGTCTATCTTTATGTATTCTATCCGTTACCCTAGTATCCTATAACACAGGCCTCACAATGCTTACTTTGGAGCTAGGTTAAATTAGTGTGAGCGTCAGAAATAATTATTTATTAATTTATTTTATCTATGTCATTCCAAACGAAACCAAAAAAAAAATTGTAGTAAATATTCAATAATAATATTAAAATAACCATCTTCAAATCTATAATATTACCTATTGCCATTATCTCCGATATCAGGTTGTAATGCAATTAGCGACGCTTTGACATGTAACACATAACATTGTATCAATCCCAAAACGTCGGCCGTCCTGCTCTAACATGCATGTAACCCATATACTCCTATCCCGCTTCAACTCGGGACTAATGCGCAATCAATAATAATTATCCATATGTTTGCAAGCAAGTGGATTGCATTGTGCGATGTTATGGCGACCGTAGGGTTGCCACGTCATGAGTAATAATATATAAGTGAGTAAGAATATCATATTATTCCATCTTTTATACTCTTTCTTCTTTATGTTACTGTAATGTGTCTTATATTGTGGGGAACAAAGAATAGTATTCTATTTATATAATATTATCAATACAACTCGACTTTCGCGCAGGAAATCGACTTCCAGCCTCCCGAACAAGCCGGTTTCCGAAAGGGCTTTAGTACCATGGACCACATACATACGCTGCGTCAGATCATACAGAAGACCGAGGAGTATAATCGGCCTCTGTGTCTAGCGTATGTGGACTATGAGAAGGCCTTCGATTCGGTCGAGACTTGGGCGGTGCTGCAGTCCCTCCAGCGGTGCCAAATTGACTATCGATATATCGAAGTGTTGAAGTGTTTGTATAGAAACGCCACTATGTCAGTCCGAATCCAGGAGAGAAGTACGAGGCCGATTCCATTGCAGAAGGGTGTCAGACAGGGTGACGTAATTTCCCCGAAACTGTTCACCGCTGCATTGGAAGACGTCTTCAAGCTTCTGGATTGGACTGAACTCGGCATCAACATCAACGGCGAATACATCACTCACCTTCGATTTGCAGACGATATCGTGGTTATGGCAGAATCCCTGGAGGACCTTGGCACAATGCTCAATGACCTCAGCAGAGTTTCCCAACGGGTTGGTTTAAGGATGAACATGGATAAAACCAAGGTCATGTTCAATGTCCATGTCACTCCAGCACCAGTATCTGTTGGGAATGCGATTCTCGAAGTTGTCGATCATTACGTCTACCTAGGACAAACAGTCCAGTTGGGCAAATCCAACTTCGAGAAAGAGGTCAACCGACGAATCCAACTCGGATGGGCAGCGTTCGGGAAGCTTAGGCATATCCTCACGGCCAAAATTCTCCAGTGCCTGAAAAGAAAGGTCTATGCCAGTGTGTGTTACCAGTGATAACTTATGGGACTGAGACGTGGTCTCTGAATGTCGGCCTCATGACAAAACTCAAAGTCGCGCAGCGTGCTATGGAGAGGGCTATGCTCGGTGTTTCCCTACGTGATAAGATCCGGAATACGGAGATCCGTAGAAGGACCGGTGTGTACGACATAGCCCGAAGAGTCAGCACGCTGAAGTGGCAATGGGCAGGCCACATCGCTCGAGGACCTGACAACCGTTGGGTAAGAAAGGTCCTCGAGTGGCGACCACGTACCGGACGACGCAGCGTGGGGCGGCCCCCAACACGGTGGACTGACGACATCGTCAAATGTGCTGGGAGCCGCTGGATGCGGATAGCGCAGGACCGCGCATTGTGGCGTTCTATGGGGGAGGCCTATGTCCTGCAGTGGACGGAAAAAGGCTGATGGATGGATGGATGGATATCAATATAATAAATATGTATGTGACTTTCACATACATATATTTTTAAAGTCAGGTTAGAGGTTAACTTATTTCAATCAAACTGTTGGCGACTGGCTGTGGCTACAAACCTCCTTTTATAATACGTTTATATTTTGTACTTGCTTTACTTTTCTATGTCACTATTTGACACCATTATGCTTTGTTGATAGACGTTTGCTATTGTCTTGTCACTAGCTTACGAACGTTTATAATGTGAACACGTATTATATTTTATTTACTGCTACGTGTCGTTTTCCTCCATAATTTCTATTTAGCTTAGTACAGTCCACCGCTATACAACACAAACTATATAAGGAAAATCACAAGCAAGACTTGGTCATCTGTTGATGCCTTATTACTGTGTGGGTTAACACTAATGTTTTGTTTTGTAAAAAATCGGTTAAATAAACAATAGAAAAAGAAAATACAATACTTCTTACTTGATCACTATTGTTTATGTTTCATAAGACTGTGTTTAATTTTATTTGATGACAGTTGAGTCTTTTGTAGCTTCTTTATTACTTTATTTTTAGTGATAACATTACAACTTACACCTAAGTTATATATATGTATTTCTTTTTATCTTCAAATGTGGCAAACAAAAAGTAAGTGTTTTTAAATGCTTCTGATACCAGAGAGATTACTTGGTCGTTTGTGTATCCTTATCCCGCGGAGTTCTAACTCACCGACAGAACACAATACCACTGAATGGTTGTTTTTCATTACGGTCTTAAATGAGAGACGTTACTTCCTCAGTCAAATATCCCCCTTAAAAATTTTATTGAAGCAACATTTACTTTGATTCATATTTACATAAATACAAAAAACATTTTTTGCTATAAAAAAATTCACTCGGCCAATGTCATGCTGGATTTTTAAACCTAGCAGTTTAATACTTCAAATGAAAATTTATAAATTTATTTAAATCTAAAGAACAACTAGAAAAAAATCTTTTTCTAGTAATATTTTCTTTAGATTTAAATATCTAGCCGTTAAAAGCTTAAAAATAAAAACATAAATAAATTTATATAAATATGATAAGCTTTTGTCATCCCTAAGCAGTTTGCGTGTGCTTTGTTTGGCGAGTCAAATGTCACATGTCGCTCGGATTAATTTGCGAGCCAATTACAATGAAGAATGTCGCCGTATCTTATATAATCGTTATGATATATCGCAGCCGAATTAATTAATTATGTCACACGATTCAGTTGATCCAATTTGAACTTATTAAGTCACAGATTAACGAGTAATTAATAAAAGACTATTATTAGTAATGACAGATAATTAAGTGAAAAATTGGAATAGATACTAACGACAAACTAACGTTTTTTGTAGGTTAAATTTGGTTCATTTGACTATTCCTTTACTTAAGTTTGCGAGGTTGGCTAAGTGTGAAGCATCTTAAAGGATTTATCGACAAAGATAAATTGTAGATCCAAATAAGACTTTATCTTGTTAAGATACTTATTACTTAACTATTAAAAAATAATTAAAAAAATAAAATATTTACTTATATATTTTTTTCTAATCAATTGAATGCAAAAGTGTTTAATTTAGAACTCGCCAACCCTACACAATTATTTTGAGGCGACAATGTCTACGGCAACGGCAATTAATCCAAGTGGGGTATTAATTTGAAAACCAATTACATACTTCAAAGCGCGCAGCAATATGTGCAACTATTTACTTATTGTTGATGCAAACAACAAACTAATCAACCGCCCTGTAAATAAAATTGAAATATCCTCGAAGATCTAAGTCCTCAGCTTAACGAGATCGATCGAAAGTTAAGGCTAAATTTAGTTAACCTTTAACCTAATAAAAAACAGCATTGAAAATTCGACCTTAATGAGTTTCCGATTATATTTGGAACAGTTTAAGGAGTGATTTTTGTCTCGCATTGCTTTCTAAGTGTCTTTGACAAAAGTATCAATATAAACTTAGATTTACATAAGGTGTTTCTTAAAATTTCATTACAAATTACGAACATTTACAAATAAATATGAATTTATCTATCGCACCATAGGAATCTTATCTTCTTCTTCTTATTGGCCTGGCCTATCGCACCGAAGCCACATTTGGCGTTGACTGTTAGGAAAAAAAATGCGCGTACAATAAATATAATTTTAGTAGCAACCCTAAAAGCAGAGTTTGGCGTATCAAATGTCACATGTTGGGCGGATTAATTTGCGAAGCAATTACATGGAAGTACAACGCGCGTCGTAATGTATTGAGGTGGTTAATGAGGGTGAGCTGTTGCGAGCTGTTATTGCTATACTGCCACTTGATAAAGAACTCACAGATGTTAACAAGACCAGGTCTGAATTAGTAGAAGTCTTCGATAATCATACTTAAGTTATCTGTTATTATATCAATTATTTATTATATTCGATAATCAAAATAGTCGATTTGTTTCTAGTGAACTTTTTCTTCAGATTTGTAAATAAAAAAATAAGTTTTATACCATAGTCTGTTGTGAAGAGAATCCGATAATATAAATAAGATGTGCACGCTACAATTGAGAAGAAAAGATAATAACAGCTAGTTAATCTTGTATATTGAAATAAAAATACTCCAAAAACATAATCTATCATTCTACTGGATACAAATACTAGTAATTAGATATCATATATCAAACTTGATCGTATAAGGTTACCTATCAGTGAAATTATTTAAGCTCATAGGATGCCGATAAGTCGCAAATGGGATTAACACGTCCCTGTGGAGACATAAGCTGATCTGGTTACAGGAACCGCCGATGTTACAGAACAATGCGGAGACGACAATGTTCTAATACCGATTTACTATATATATATACGTTTGTCTTATCACAACACCTAATACGTATCTTATCAGGTATAACATCGATATTCAATACGCGAAAATTTATCTGTTTCTGTAAATTCTCGTCTAATATCTGAAAATTTAAACTGTTCTTAAGGCGCTGTAGGTAGTCAAGTCATCATTATTGACGTTGTTAATAGAATACCTATAAAGATGCTGTACATGTGATTTTTATATGTATACTAGCTGACCCAGCGAACTTCGTACCACCCTAAAAAAATAGGGGTTGTCCAGCGGACAAAATTGTGAATCTAAACCATTCTCAGATCCCCTTGAACACACACAAAAAATTTCATCAAAATCGGTCCAGTCGTTTAAGAGAAGTTCAGTGACATACACACTCACAGAAGAATTATATATATAAAGATCTTCAGCTGCTAAGCTAAAGTTTCACTAGCCCGTAAACATGATTATCGAAAAATTTCTCGTTAGATTTTGTCTTTGAAAAATGTTCGATTTTTTACCTAAGAATTAAATAAGCTTTTTAATAAATCTGAGTTTCTGCTTAGTGATTCTGTGTTTTTATTTTTCTCACTCATATCATCATATCATTTTTTTATTCAAAAGCTCGGGCATTTCAAATTCAGAGTTTAAGATATTAAGGGGTTGAAAATACTGGATGTTGAATCGATTTTCTGAAATAAATAATATTTTTTTAATTAAATCGAAACTGTTTGGCGTTCTCATACAAAATGCACTTCACTATGATTATACGGAACTATCGATACAGCGGTAATAGTATCTCTTCTCTAACAGTTTCCCTGGGGTCGGAATCGATCAGGCAGTAATTAACTGTTTGAGAGCTGATACGGTACACACTCAGCTATTATAGCATTTATATAACGCGAATATTGAGCCCGTACTAGTGGGATATTACTGCACTCAAATATGCCTGATCAATTAAAAAGCTGAAATCAAATATATCCTATCCATATGATACTTATAAATTTACGTGTGGATTTTATCAGCGTTGTTTGTTTGTTTTTATTTTATTATTATTTACGATTATGATAAAATATATATTCTAGTTAACCGTAATAAAGCTTGAATCAGTAAAGACATATAAACCCAGTAAAATTTGAAATATATATAAATGCATTTTGTGATGTTGACACGCATACTACATGCGTTAAAACTTTTAAGAATAACTATCAAACTTAATGAATATTATATATTGTTTCATTTCAGGTGAAAATATGGTTCCAGAATAGAAGAACGAAATGGAAGAAGAAAGACAATATCACGAACGCAGAAGTGGCAGAATTCAAGCAACAAAATAAACCAGCAGCAGAAGAGAAAAAAGAAGAGCCCACAAAAGAAGATCCGCTTGCTTTAGACATGTCAAAGAGGAATTGTAACAAAATACTTAGTGAAAAATTACGCAGCACGAAAGTTGTTGCACCAAGCCTTTCAGCGAAACCTAGGAAAGTAGAAAAGGGTGTTCTGCTCGAAAGCATTTGTGATGCAAACGACGTAGAGAGTAGGATTTCAATAACCAAAATAACAAATAAATTATCTAGTACAGATATAACCGGAGACACTGGGAAAATAACGGTAAAAAGCTTTAGTCCGGAAGAAGTAAAGGATTTGAAATTTGACGCATTGAGTAGAGATGTTGAAATGTAAAATAATCATTATGTTTAAGCCTTCCAATTTGTGATCTCTGGAGATGTTTTGGTAATTTATTTTTCGGGGATGAATTGTACGTATATAAATTATTGTATTGGTCTTTGATCAACTACTCCATCATACCGAGTTATTTGATGAAAAGAAATAAATTGATCAGGTTTATTATTTAAATTATTATGAATAGGTACGTGTAAAAATATGGATAAATTTTTAAGTATAATATACTTACACAAGAACAAGGTACTGCAGAGTTGATCAAAGGCTTTACAGACGTCACGAAAATTTTCTATTCTTGGAGAATTTCAAAATGCTCCATCAGTGTAAATATTAGATTTAGATTGTTTTGAGTTTGTGTGAAACATGTTTTGTATCTAAACCAACTGTGCTTATGTAGTTTTTGTACGGCAGTTTCTATTATGTATGTTGTAGTTTCATGCAGTTCGTTTGTTGTAAAATAATTTTTAGTTAGATGCTTGGCTTGGTTCTCTATTAAACTCCTCAAAAATGACTTTAAATAAGAATCATAAACTTATGGCTGTAGGGGATCATTTTGTTGTTGTCTTCTATTGTTTCTTTTCCGAATGTTTACTTTTTTAATTTGCTATGATAAACAACATAATGTTCAAAAATAGTACAGTTTTGGTTGTGCTGAAGGATCTGTTAATTATATCAACTAGAATTGTTTCAGATTCTAAGAAATAAAGCTAGTAACAACAATTTTTATCATTAAATCATCATATCTTTCCTGGTATGCTAAAAACAGCTTGAAGAGATATTATTTTTATTTGAATCAAATACTGCCATCAATTGATAACTTCTTCTTATTTTTGTTTTTCAATTTATTCAAAATAAAATTCGATATAATTATTTTTTGTGAGTTTAATTGGGATCAAGCCCCTTTGTGGACTAACCGGATTGTCATACAAATATTTGTTTTACAATGTGTAAATCTCTCTAAATCATTTGTTTCTAATACAAAGAAAACTTAATAATATCTATGAATTTGTTAATGATTGTCAAATTATTATAGAGACCTTTTATTCTTCTAATTTGGTTTTCGAGAAATAGTTTTTATTGTTCCGAATTTGTTTTGTATTGTAGACACTTTTTTCTTAATGAATAAGTATTAGTCAAGCATTTATACGCTCTAATTACGTAATGTAATACTCATGTATACGTGCAATACGTATATCACGATATTTGGATTCCGATACTAAAAAAATATGATTTGCAAGGATCAACATAAAAATGGTTCACATAAATATTTTTTTCCTATTAATTTTATACAAAAATAAAGGTTTTTAAAAGTCTTATTTAAAATGTTATATTTACTTATTATTTTGAAGATACTTATAACCATATTTTAGTTATTGTACACGCTTCAAATTGTATACGATCTAACAAGTAAAACATTAGAACTTAAATTTTCTTATATTAACCTCCTGAGAACCACAACTTTTGTTTTCGGGAATTTAATTTAAAACTTACTAGATCGATTTTATATGTCACTAGATGTTCTCAAAAAATAGAAAAAAAAATGTCTGTTGGAAAATCTAGATTTTCTCAATGTAGTATATATACAACATCAGTTCTGTATACCTAATGTGTAAAATGCAGTATGTTTACAATATAAAAAATATTTTATGTAATGATGGTATGTCGGTATTATTTATGTACATTTGCTGCATAAATAATTTAATGCATAGTAAAACACAACTATAAAATCAAGTAACGGGGCATTTATTTTCTAATTTTAGGCTAAGTAGTTTTTTACAAACCTCAGTTAGCAGATTTGCTTTATTATCTTAAACGTATCGTATCGTACGTACGTATCTTTACGAAGCTTTAACAAAAATCTGCATATAAAATAAATTACGTTTTAACATATGCAAAAATTATACCTACCTATCAAAATCCTATCAAAAGTTTGTTGTGTGAATCTCTATAAAAAATGTTTTTCTTTGCTTCCTTTCCTGACCTGATAGAAAATATCGCCTCCGACTCATAGCAGATTTTATGATTTGAATCCCGTATTTATCTGACCAATACGTACTTATAGCTGGCAAATTAATAGACCCCATGACTAGCCGACTAGGACGCCTATGAATGTACTGAACGTCATCTACAACTCTTCTCCTTTTTTTCAGAAGGTATGTTTTATTTGTAACGTCAAGCATCTGTATCTGCATCTGTTCGAGAATGAGTCAGTTATATAGTGTTTAAAAAACTCTTGATGAATCCGTATTAAGTTCCATAAATCTTGGCTGATAAAAAAGTTTCTCTAAAGTAGTGAAATTACCGGTCCATGTATTATATATACCAGTTGTCGATGATGGTAAAAATGTGGCGCTTTGTCCTCAAATACCTCTGGTTCTTGCACGGCTCGACCGACTACCACGCGTACAAGGGCCACTTCTGGTCCTGGCATGACTACTGTGGGTAACAGCAATAGAAGAACACAAAAATGTGCAGATTCTGGACGGATCTTATCTTCATTCGAAGAACCAGGGTAAAAATGGCTATCATAATTTCGCGCTGAATAGATCTCTTCTGTTGGATTCTCTTCATCCGACAAATCAATCAATTTTATTCTAAGACTAGCTTTTGCCCGCGACTTCGTCCGCGTTATCGTCGTTTTTCGTAAAAAAGTAGCATATGTCCTTCCTCAGGGTTCCGTGGTTTTGATGTGACAGACAGATTAACTTTCGTATTTTAGTAGGGAAATATAATACTGTTAAAAATATCGCAATAAGGAACCGCAGAATATTATTATTATCACTGTGCCCCGAGACCATCAGCGTGTAACTCCTTGTATGTTATTATGTTATTGTATTGGTAATATTGTTTAGATCGCTTTCACATGAGTCTTAAGTACATATAGAATGAAAATACTTCAGCGCAAAGCTTCCGGGTAGACTACGTTGAAATTTGACCCGTCCGGAACGTGAACATAAAAAATTCTAGGACTGCTAACCCGGGAAAGACCGACATAACTGACCATGTGAAAAACAACTGACACCGAGATCTACTCCAACAACACCAAAGGTCTGCCCTTGAGCCTTATTTATTGTCATTGCATAACACACCGATACTGGGAATTGCGTTCTTTTAAATTGGAATGGAAAATTATTTGGTATTATGGGAATTCTGGTAATAAAGATGGTTTCTCCTGCACCGCAACCTATTAAAATTTGAGCCTCGATTACATTTTGTTGCAACTGGGTTACTTTAAGCAGAGTTCCATTGCAAATTTGTGGTGGTCTTAAATTTCGGAGCAGAATAATCGGAATGCCAATTTTTAAACAAATTTCATGAGAAGGAAGTACGGGCTTATTTAAAGAATTTAAAAATTCTATCGGGTAATTAGTGGCTTCTTGTTCATCGGCCATTCTATTTATTGAACTATAAACTTTGCTTTCCCCCTGGATATTCGACAGTATTTTATTATTAATCTCAGATGTCTGGTCATTGCGAGGAGTTAAAATGGACCTTTCGCATAGCCAAGAATTGTTCTTATTTAATATATTTGTTACGTCACCGTAAACTGACTATGTAAGATGTTGTTGGGATTGCACTATACAACAAACTCAGGCGTCAGAATAAGTTTTCCTTGGTGTAGCAGTGGATAGGTATCTTTGGTGAAGGTATTTTCTTTAATAATATATCAGAAAATTCACGATCATCCGGGTTATCTACAGTTCTCACTCGCATGTTTATAGTCAAATGCACCGATTGTATATCACGCCACAAATAAGAGCTTTTCAGGCAAGCCCTAACCTCAGCAGCTCGGGTTCCCCGTGGTATTACCGTTAAGGTTTGTCGGAAATCACCACAAAATAAAACTGTGATACCGCCCATGGGTCGATCATTTTGTCTTATATCTCTTAAAGTTCTGTCTACCGCTTGTACTCCTTTTCGATGGGCTATCGTACATTCATCCTATATGATTAAATTACACTTTGAACGAATATTTAAACACTACCAAAACAACTAATACGTGGTCCTAACTTTAGCTACCTTACACATAAAATCTAAGTGACTATTTGAACTAAAATATTCTTATAGAATTATAACCAGAAATATATACAACTTACAACAAAAAAGAAATGAAAATAAAGCTGAAACGCCTGTGCAATATTATCTACCTATACCTCCTTCACTTAAAAATAAATACTTATAACTACTTTAATTAATAAAAGTACCTACGCTTAATAATTTTTAATTTGAACGAATATTTAAACACTACCAAAACAACTAATACATGTTTTACAAAATTACAACAAAAGAAATTCAAATAAACTATTTAAAGACTAAAAGTCGCGCTGATAAGCACGGTTTCGGTCTCCCAGGCGGGGGAGCAGATGAGAAATCCTCATGGATACCCTACAGCCGGCTGCAAGGTTATGTCAGACTCGTACTGACTAAAAAACACCCGTAGGGGCTGCCTCTGGCCGGGAAGGCCTCTAAGGCTTCATCGGAAGCGATCGTCCCCCAGGGGGGGAGCGACGCAGAAAACAGATTTAGACAGCTCGCTCTCGGACCTTTGATACCCTACCGCTGCCGCGACCCGTGTCGAGCGCGGCAACCGTTACACAAAAATAATCCTTATAGCATGATTTAGTATTCACGTGCGACGGCGCGATGGCTTATTTCATGTATAAGTTTGGTGTTTCTATACCGAGTATTATAAACGTAAGAGTAAACAAATATGATCAGAATGCTCCGAACTGCTAAGCTATCGGGAGTTACACGTGTTATTGTGAGTCAACCATAAAAGATAGACATATGCTGTTGCGGGATATTTTTTAGACAATTTTATGTAGAATATTTCCGTCGTACATGATTTCTATGTAACTTTAATCATTAAGGCTGCACACGCGACGGAAGCTTAAAAAATGGAGTAACTTCTCCCGTTTTCCCAACATTTCCCTTCACTACTCTGCTCCTACTGATTGTAGCGTGATGAAAAGTATACTATAACCTGCCCAGGAGTATGAAGAATAATTGTACCAAGTTTCGTTAAAATCCGTCGAGTAGTTTTTGTTTCTATAAGGAACAAACACACAGACAGACAGACAGACAGACAAAAAATTTACTGATTGCATTTTTGGCATCAGTATCGATCACTAATCACCCCCTGATAGTTATTTTAAAAATATATTTCATGTACAGAATTGACATCTCTACAGATTTATTATAAGTATAAGTATAGATGTTAAGAAGAATCACATTGATTTCATTATCCCGAAAAAACTAACAAAACAATACCAAAAAATGTAATGGAAAGTAAAAATGTCTTATGTTGTATAGTTACTACACTGGCCATTCTGTGTACACATAAGTCGTTGAGAACCAATGTATTACTAGTACAACATAAAGCTTTTATTGTTAATATTTTAGTTGTCTGTGCGGTGAAATACAATAACGTTGTGTTATTACGATAAATGCATCAAAGCTAACAATTAACTACTAAAATCTTTATAACAACAGAGTTTTTCATAAAAAAAATTAAAGAATCATATCACGAGGTCCCGGTACCGAAGGCATCGTCGACGTGAAGTTAACAATAAAAAAAATCTAAGCTACTTTCTCAGCCAATCGCCGCTCAGCATGGCTGATATATGTTTTGTCTATAAAATTAAGGTAAAACATCGAGCGAATTTCGTTAGATGGCGATGCAGGAATTTTTTCTTTCTATGTTGTAAATATACTACAGTTTCACTCAGGAGGTTAAGTAAAACGACGTTTAATGAAAACTTGTTGTTCCTTTATGTATACTGCAACTGTCGAAAATAATTTAATTTGATAAAATAATAACATACGGTACCTTATCTTGATCAATTATTGTTACATATAATAACTAGTATCAACAACATTGAAATTAATAGTAACAATATTTACCATTCACACACGGTCACAAAGCTCAAGTCAACAGTCTTAATATAAATAATTATTTATAAAATTAACATCGGTGTTTCTCTAATGAGGCAAATGATAAATCTGATAAAGAATTGGTATAACCAGTTTTAAATGGCTTTTTTCTAAAAAGCTTCCTATCCCCTGACGGGTTATGCATAGGACATCAACTTTGATGAAATTGATGCCGAATGTCCTATTGGTGGAACATATGAAAATCCTATTTTTATTTTTGATATTTTCCTTTATTTTAATACCATTAAAAAAAACTTTTAATACCTCCAGGGGTTAGGAAGTTAACATTTTTATCAACTCTTTATTTAATTTTTGTTTAATTTATTATGGCAATTAAATATTTCACACAGTGTAAACAGGCTTATAATAACAAACATATCAAGTACTTTTTTTTAATATACCTCATAAAATGTTGAATTCTTATGATGTTTAATAAGCAATACTTTTGTGTAGATGATATTAAACCTATATCAATACCCATAGCACGAACCAATATCGAATTCGAATAGTTTGCAAGTCCGAAATGTCATTGTAAAATGTGTACTAATTTTAGTTCTCGTTACGTCTTTTGTGGCGCCGCTGTTCAAGTTTCCATATAAAATTTGACAATGACATTGCGGACTCGCAAACTATTTGAATTCTAGCTAGGGGTACAGGGTACAGTACCCCTAGCACGAACCATTATCGAATTCGAATAGTTTGCCAACCGAAAAGTCAATGTCAAATTTTGTATGGAAACTTGAACAGCAGCGGCACAATGTACGTAACGAGAACTAAAAATCAGTCAGTACACATTAGACAATGACATTTCGGACTCGCAAACGATACGAATTCGATATTGGTTAGTGCTACGGGTACAGATCCAAGCATATTACACGCAATAACGATGGTCGGTATATTGTGGCTCAATGGTAATCGAATACCAGCACTCAGTGACGTCAATTAACTTTTAAGTTTGATTAAAGTTGTACCTACTCTCACTTTACTACATATACTACGACACGTTAATCTGAACCCAATTTTGTGTTGCCCTCAACGATATTGAAAGCCCTAAAAAGGCCGATTTACGCTGGGGCAACACTGTGCGGCATTGCGGCATGCGACACCAATAATTATTTTAATATTTTACGTTAAATAGACTGCTGGGTGTTGATGACAGTTTTTTTTCTATTTGCAGCATTAACACCAGATGACCCACACAAAAATATTCCGTGTCGTATTTTGATTTCTTTGTTTAAATCAGCCTTAAGTACTAAATAATAAATGAGATTTTGCTAAGAATCAAACAAGTTACAGGCATAGCGAGTTCGCCGTTAAGCATTTAGCCACTTATTCGCACTATTGTATTGTCATCTGATTAAAGTATATAATAATACTAGGCTCTATCGAAAATGGGCTGTGGTTCAAAATAGCTTTCAAGAGTTTATAACCAATATACAAACACTGGGACAGGTGAAACTTAATAAATTACATAACTACAAGGACCGCAATTTTTACCGACAACATTGAATTGAAAATTTTATTAATCCGTAAAATAGATAATACACAGTTATGTATTGATATTTATTATCTAACTATTTTTGTCATTAAGTACCTAAACATGAAAAATGTAAATAAATCCATAGGTATCCTTTAAAAGCCCAAAATTCTGTAAATTTGGTTATTTACGAGAGCGAAAAAACTGCTTTAGGTTCAGAGAGATTTTCAGAAGTGTATTGTAACTTGATATTGACGTAGACTAGGTATAGGGAGTTCAAAAATGAAAATAAAATAGTTTTTCATAACATATGTTCGTTTCATTCTTTTCAATTTTGTTTTTGTTTTATTCTTTTCACGTGTGATGAGCTTCGTGACACTGTTCCAGCCCGGCAAACATCTTGAGCATAAACCGTATTATATAACGAAGCCAGCACAGTAGCAATTAAAATTGCTACTAGCATAATAGCAATTTTTATTTCTACTAGCATAGTAGCCATTTTAATTGCTACTGTGAGGGGTTTTTACATACAAAAATATCTACAGCACAAGTTTGTTTAGCTTTGGGTTTACTCCAGATATTTGTCGCTACATAACAAGCGTCGAATGTTATGTAGGCAATGGCCACTCATAAGATGGGTGAGCAAAAACGTATTAACTCGACATTCTCCGGGACCAACGTACCGGCAAATTGAGAATTGGGCTTGGTGGTGTGTCTCCCTATTCCGTATATAGGGAAGGTCTGTGCTCCAGCCCGTTAAGCCGTGGGACCCGGCAGCAACTGCAAATATTCACCATCAGCCTACTAGTGTCCCCACTGCTGGGGCACAGGCCTTCCCTGTCGATGGAATAGGGAGATTCGGTCATGGACCACGCGGACCCACTGCGGATTGGTGGGTGGGACCCACAGCCAGGACTAGCGGCTTAACGTGCCTTCCGAAGCACGGAGGAACTCGAGATAGAAGATTTTTGGTCACCCATCCAATGGCCAACCACTGCGAAAGTTGCTTAACTTCAACGATAGCAGCCGAACGCGCTAACCACCCGCGCAATCAAGCTCCTCGTATTACGTCATTATGTAGTTGTTGTATAACTGTAATGAGCAAGATTATTTAAACGCCACGGGGCTTGAGAATATGTATAATGAAGTAAAACTTTTTATCGAACAGGGTGTAAACGGAAAAATCCTATGGTAAAGATGAAACAGAAATGCGTCACGAACGTCACAAGACTATATATCTATATAGATAACATACACACACACACACACATATATATGTGTGTGTGTATGAGTGGGAAGCGGTGGCAGCTCTTCCCAACGAGCATGAAAGTTGGAGGGTAACCCGGCGAAGGCTGAAACGCTACGAGCGTCACACGCGATATATTATTTAGACTTTTCTTTTTAAAATGTGGCATTAAAAAATACATACAACCCTAAAGTTTTATCCTGCTACCATCAGCTCCTATTTTTGTGGCGGTACGAAGTTCGCTGGGTCAGCTAGTTATAAATTTAATAGTTTGTATGTTTGCTTGTTAGTTACTCAATCACACAAAAACTACTGAATTGATTTGGATGAAATGTGGTACACATACTTATAGTTTATCATCTGGATAGACAAAGGATACTTTGTATCCCGAAAAAATGTGAGGTTCCTGAGGGATTCTCAAAAAACTAAAGTTATCGCGGACGAAGTCGCAGGCGGCCGCGAGTGTATAATATATTTTTAATATATACCATTTTAAAAACATTCAAAATAAGGTTTTCACTTTTAAAGCCAGTTAATTATATTTACGAGAGCAAAAAACATTGTATACCACAATCTACATACATAGGCAAGAAAAAAACTATACATCCATTAATAAATCATATAGGTATAATGGGTATTTTCTGCTAATGATGCATGTTGCTTAAACTTTTTTATTTGTTTTTATAGATATATCTGGACCCTCAGATTCAGCAGATTTGTTATTTTCTAGTTGCCCTAAATTATATAAATCTAGCAGTCATAAATTAAAAAATAATAAGTGTATGTATCTTTTTTATAAAACTCACTATGAATAATACATATTTAAAGACTACAAAATACGAAAACAAATTACAGAATGTACAAATCCGGGTCTTGAGTTTCTACTGTAGAGGAGAGCCATCTATGCCAAATTTAGTAAAGCTTTAGCAAAGATCAGCGCCATCTATCAAAGCTTACGCTCAAGCTATAAATAGTACAGCGGTAGCATTCGAAAGCTCATGCGAGCAGTGAAAACGAAAAGCAAACGAAAGCTTCTATATGCTTTCGCAATTCATGGTCACTTCAGTATTTCTGTACAGATGGCGCTACATGGTATTCAACTTCATATTGTTCGATGACAAAAAAAATGGTTGCCTGTAAAGTCGGTTTTACGGGCGAAGATTTTACGTGACAACGTCTTTTTCTCGGTAGAATATTTATTGATATGAATATAATTAAATTGCACAATAGGAACAAGGAATTGAATGAAAATAAGAATTGCACAAATTTTAACTATAGAAATATATTTTGTTTACTAAAACATTGTACATGTAAACTTAAATGAAATTAAATGAAGTTGAAAATTAAAACATTTACTTAAATTAGATGTTAAAATTCTTGCTCAACACAGTTTAAATCAAGTTTTCTTATATCTGCCACTTTTTCTTAATATTTGTAATTTTAAAGAATCAATTCGAAAATCAAAACTTTTATTCAGATCGAAGGTTCAAATTTTTGCTAAATAAATTTGAAATTAATGAAAATTTGTAAAATAATAATTAATTAATTAATTAATTTTAAACTAATAATTTACTTAACACTATCAACATTTATCAATAGTATGACATAACCTATAAACTCAGTTTCTCAACTTTTGTGTCAATCTAACAATTAATCAATCAATCATAGTTTACGATAATGAAATATCAGTGTACAATTATTTACCTTTATTGTTGTAGTTGTTGTAAATGACGAATCTAAGCACTCCACATTTTCACTACAGACACAGCTGACGATACTTTAACCACACGTGTGAACTTGTATTATGACGCTTTCTTGTTTTTCCAACGCCAAGAACGTTCGAGAAAGACAAAGACAGAGACACAAGCATGCGCCGATTCAATGCGCCTAATTCTCTAGTGCTGCGCGCGCGGCAGACCGATCATAGTTGAGTGGGAGAGAGACGCAAGGCATTCGGCGGGCCTCTATCTCGTTCGGTGACTCATCGTAACGTTACCGAGCGTTACACTTTTTCATAAGTGACTCCCAGCCGCAACCTAATTTAAGACGTTGTCACGTCAAAAAAATTAGAAAAAACCTTCACATTATTGGATAACAATTTCACACTTTTTATGTTTTACATTCTTGTAAGATGAGAATAAAAATGTGTGAACTTACTAATTGCATTTGTATTATTCACATTTATGTGTCTATCGCCAAACTGTTATTATTTCTTAAAATAAAAACAGTATAATGTACGAAATTAATATTAATGGTAAGGTTTATGATTAATCTGGACTTTTTTGTATTCAATGCAAGCCATATTCATCTATGATGCAAGCGGTAAGTCAATTAAAGTACTTTCAAATTAAACTTATTCGTGCTACGGAGGATATATATATAGGTCAGGTTTTTAACCCATTGGCCTAATTCGGCTGCGTTTTCCTAAAGTTAAAATTTATTAACAGAATTCTTTCCTTTTAATTTTCTATACGCCATGATAAGGAAATAATTATATACTGCTATCAATTTTAGTTTTAGCTTTGGCGAGGGCCTTGCGGATTTTTCACTCGTATTGGAACGCCTGTCTGGGGAAGTAAGCTCCACCTTAAAAAAGACCACAGTAAAATAACACTACCTTTTGGTGGTGTTGTGTTTCTGTCAGTGAGTAAGGTTCCAGGGCTCCACGGGGCAGGGGATTGGGTCAGGGTAGGCAACGGTGCGAGGGATATTTTTTGTATCGCAAGCGTCCATAGGCTATGGTGGCCGCTTCTCAGCAAAATAGAGCAACTAATCTGATGTCATGTGGCTGGTAAAACCATGCCGTACCAGTCCAGGGGGCCATTCGCCTAACGGAAATGCTTTGGTAATCGCTAACGCTTACGTATCCATTTTGTTATTTCTAGTCGCCTGAGGTTTTCAAATGCCTCGCGCTCTTTTTTTTTCTTTTGCATTGGTAATAACAATATTAAAGAAAATGAGCGTGAGGTATTTGAAAACCTTCGGCGGTCAGAAATAACAAAATTAAATCGAAAGCGTTAGCGTTTTCCAAAGCATTTCCGTTAGGCGAATGGCTCCCAGCCCTCCACGCTTTTCCTCTCTGTAAGCTGTTTAATTCTTCATGCCTTTTTCTTTCTAAAGAACCTTGGAATGCAACTTCTATGGACGTCAGTGCACGCTCGCGAGCCACCCGCGTTTTAAAATCATCATCATCATCAGCCTATTAAGTCCCCACTGCTGGGGCACAGGTCTTCCTTATGGATGGAATATGGAGATTAGGCCATTACCTACCACGTGGGCCCAGTGCGGATTGGCGGCTGCTAACGACTGCAAATGCAGCTAGGACGAACGGCTTAACATGCCTTCCGAAGCACGCAGGAGCTCGAGTTAGTAAATTTTTGGTCACCCATCCAATGACCGACCACTACGAAAGTTGCTTAACTGCAACGATCACGCTAACAATTTGCGCCATCGAGCTGTCTCCGTTTTTAAATAATGTGTGAAAATACATACTTCCAAGTTAATTTTCTCATATATTTTTAAAGACAGCAAAACAAATAAAAAATACAGTTATTCTTGTAGTTTACTTGGTAATTTATTGGAATAAAAAAAAAATTACTTTCATTTGCATAAATTATTCTTATATTGACGACCTCCGTCATGTGTGTGGTGTTTCGTAAAATCTATATTTTTATTATTGCTATATTTTCTTAGTGTAAGTCGGTATGATTTTGAGGTGCTTCAGTATTTTCGTAAAATTTATTCTGGTCACACTGCAACAGATTCTCATAGGAAGGAGTCGAAATGAGGATTGAGTACTTTTTTCTATTCACATTTTGTTCTGGTAATCTAAGGAAAACGTTAAAGATACGAATTATATTTTAAATATTTATTCTACTCTAACGGCTGTACTCGAAAACCTTAATATTGAATAAGTTTGAAATTATTGCTGTCACTTTCTTTGCTCCAACAATAGAGTAAGACAACAAGGTAATATTTTTAATGATATTTTTTGAGGTCTCTGAGTACCCCCCACGACAACGGCTAACTAGTGCCGCGGTTCGAGTCTCAGAGACACCCTCTAGTCACGGTAATAATATCCTAGTTGAGCCGACTCCCTCAGGTTCAAGTGGTCTAGAGGCTCCAGAAGGCAGTTACATGCTTTAAAAATAATAAAATTTATAACTATAATTGCTATTTCTTCTTTCAAATGTTTAATACTTGTAAAAGTATTCATTTGACATTGTGGGTTACCTATAATGCGAAGAGATGGCGCTGCCTTGCAGCTTAAGAATGGCTAGAAGAATTTCGACGCGGTCCGTGAGGGCCGCGGTAGCATAAATGGTCAGTGCATTCGCCCGGATTGCGAAGGGTGCGGGTTCGAGTCCCGTCTGCTGCCTGGTCCGCGTGGAATTTATCCTTAGATTTGTTAATAACATAGGCACTGTAACGCCCGCAGCGTTACGGCCTCTTCGCTTATATAAACTCTTTGCCTAAGTAATGTCTGCGGCTGGCAGTTATATTAAAAGTAAATGTTATTATTTTAAATATTCGATTCGGAGATTCCAGAGATTGAATTCAAGCACAGACTCGATCGGTTCATTATATTTATTTGTACAGTCGCCATCAGATATATCTGAGCATACAAGGTGACCAAATACATCTGAACAGTTAAAATTTCATTAAGTTCTATACGCTACAAGTGACCATAAATATCCGAACATTCATTACTTCAATAATATCTGAGCAGATGCCTGTCAATAATATCTGAACATACAACTTTTCAAAAATATCTGAACACGTCAATGATTATGTATCTACGCAGATCATGCACTGGGCTTACATATTTTGTTACTGCGTGATTGAAAGGATGAACTAAAAACAAAGGCTAAATATAAGGAATAAATACGATGAGAAGGGAATAAAAATCTATCAGAAAATCATTCGTGTAGGTCACCACGAGTAGTAGAAATGGAAGATGCCTAATTTTTTCTCTATTTATTTTTGAAGTTATACTTCTTTAGGCGCGTTATGAAAAAATGATGAGAGTGAAATTTTTAGATGCGCGCGCATCACTGTAACACAATAGTAACACCATGAAGTTGGCCGCGGGCGCGTTATGAATGTTAGTGTCTAATAATGGTGGATTATTAACCACTTAGTGGTTAATAATCCACCATTATTAGACATCTGTTCGAAAGGTACTTTGAACGATCCACGGAGCTCCATAAGATGATCGCGTTGTCAAAAACAATGTTGGCACGCTCGTCGCCTCAGATCACTGTTTTCATATTTATAATATTTATCCACATGTTTCTAGTTTCTATATAGACACAACGTGTTTTAGTTACTTACAAGTGCTAATTACATATGGACTAATAACTTAAATTCAGTAGTGATTTTAATTGAATATTTTGAATATTTATTTAATTTTTCAAATTAAAACTGAACTTAATTGACTGTGTTAACTATCCTTTTCCAGTCCTTTTATTATTTTATTGTAATTATTAATTATTTGCATGCAATTAAAAAATATTTTTAATGATGCTAAAGAAGTATAACTTCTCACGCGCGTACATAAGTTACACGCATCCATTTTTTTTATAATTAACGAGAAGTTATGTTTTTATTTTATTCTATATATTAAATTCTAAATTTTCTTTTAGAAATTTATTTTAAAATAAGACAACTGCGTTTTTTAACCGCAATAGAAATAAGTAATAATTTGGAGGAAACATTTGTTCCACTATTTCCATTGCAGTGGAAAATGGAATTCTGTACTTGTCATGCTCAAACTGGGCGCCATCCTTACAAAAAATTTATTTACTGTCTGAGTGGATGTGTTTGTTTGGTTTGGGTATGTATTATTTATAAAAGTGAAAATTAATAAAAAACAATTTTAATTCTTATAATTTTTTATTGAGTTAAATAATCAAAAAATGTAAACGAATTAACTTGGTACCTACCTCAGTAGATGCTTAAGCTTAAGTATTTATTATTATAATAAAATTATAATCGAGATCGAAATAAAAAAAAGCAACTTCTGATACAATGAGTTTAAAATTAAATAGTAACAAAATGTTTTATTCTTATAATTATACATGAGATCAAATCAAAAAGTTATCAGGCAATTAGTAAGGTTCTTGAAATTAACGTATTATTATTAGCTTAATAATTTCCCAATATTATCAATGCCCGTTTAGACGGGAATTTCTAACAGACGTAGACGGCCGTAACGTATATTGTCGACTTTTCAACAAAAACGCAGACCAATTAGTTATTTTGCTCACCATTTTTAGGGTTTCGTAGCCAAATGGCAAAAAAACGATATTCATACAAAAATAGAAAAAAAAACTTATGGACTTAGAATTTTTTTTAATCAAATCTTTACGTGTGGGGTATGGATAGGTCTATAAAATTGATAGGTCTATAAATTTAATATGGGACCCATTTCCACTAAATGTTGTTAGGATTCATAATGCAATAAGGTCGATATTTTACTTTGATAGTGTTTTGATGACATAATGTCATAACGAATCGACCCTTGAAATGATAACCTCTTTACAAAATACTATTTCGTGTCAGTGTCAGTGAAGAAAACAGTTTAATGTGACATTTTTACAAAGTATAATTCGGAAACGGAACATAACATAACATCGGAAATGATCTTTTGCTGTCGCTTCAGATGACGTAATTGCATGGTTGCCCCTAGAAACGTAAAGTTGTCAATGGTAAACATTATGACATTGACTTTGCATTAAAATATTAGCTTTATATAGCTTGCAGCAGATTGCTACACGATATTCAAAGGTGGGGCCCAGATTAAAGCTCGTGTCTGTACATTACCTTGCAAACTTCTAGCAAAAGTTGATTTGAACGAGGCCAAGTAATTTGTTTTTTAAATACGTCATATTATTTACAAATAATATGACGAATTTAAAAAAAAACAACCGCAATTTACATTTAATTCAATATAAAAATATTTATTTAGATAATGGTACGGAGCGAGTCCGAGTCGCACTTGACTGGTTTTTAAATATGCATACTATTCAAATATACTGCTTATAGACATGTTTTCTCCTGCTAACCAATCTACAGTACAGACATGGATTATGAAATCTTGCAGATCCATGTTATTGTAAGCTGCCTTTTTATGATTTCATTTTTGACCATCATCATTTGCATGCCCTTTTCCCAATTCTATTTGTGGTTGGCGCAACATGTCTTCCGCTTCCATTCTCCTCTATCACTCGCAATATCAACACTCACTCCCTTACTGGCCATGTCCTCATTCACACAATCTACCCATCTTTTCTTCGGTCTTCCTCTCCCCGGGTAACCCTCCACTCTCATTATACAGGTTGGCTTATTGAAATGGGTCAGGATGGGAAAGTCTGAAACTATAATATATATGAAGATCTGTTCTTAGGAACAAGATTTTAATAAAAATAAAAACTGCATTCATACATTTAAGAAAAACCCTATGATCAGCACGGAAATCAAACCCGGTCGTTTTGAAAAAAAAAACACACTATTTCTATTTAAATATCGATTATGTAGGTCTGAAGCAGTAAATGTTTCTATTAAACGTGATGTCTAAAATGAGTAAAACGCATTTTTGTCACATAATTTAAATTATTTCAGTAGAGGTTCTAAGTGACCACCGTTTTTTTAATACAAAATTTAACACGTATAGGTAACTTATCTTACTAATAAATAGAAATAGGAAATAGTGTTAGTTTTTTTTTCAAAACGACCGGGTTTGATTCCCGAGCTGACCACAGGGTTTTTCTTAAATGTATGAATGCAGTTTTAATTTTTATTAAAATCGATGACAAAGTTCCTAAGAACAGATCTTCGTTTAAATTATAGTTCAGACTTTCCCATACTGACCCATTTAAATGAGCCATCTTGTATACTCTCATATTAAATTTTTGACCATTATATAATTATTTGCCGAACAAAGATTGCTGCCTGATTTTTTAAATTGCTTACAAAATCTTTTTGTGCCGACCAAATTATTTAAAGGCTGACCAATTATATACTTCTCATGAAACATTAGTATTTTGTGTAACCTCCTTCTGCATTTAATACGTCTTGTAAACGTTTCCTCATGGAACCAACTACCTTCTCACAAAAACCTCGACCTCTGAACGATTCCCAAACATCATTTGCATGTCGCCTTAAGGCTTCTGTTGTTCGACATTGATTCCCATCCCACTCTTGCACCAATTTACCCCAAAGGTTTTCGATGGGATTGAGGTCTGGACTTTTTGGTGGTAGTTTGATTAAAGTTAGTTCTCTCTGTTCATTAATCCATGTCAGTACTGTACGAGCATTATGTACTGAGCTGTTGTCTTGAAGGAATGTAATTTGTTGTTCTGGATAAAAAACTTGAGCTGTAGGAAGAAAAGTATCTTCCAGAAGTTCCTTATAATTCATTGCATTCATTCGTCCACTTATTTCCACAAGCTCACCAGGACCATCTTTGCACATCCCTCCCCAAAATCCAATTGAAATACGTCCACTCCGGCGATTAAGCAGCACATTTTGTTCTAAGTAACGTGTGTTTTCGGGTCGCCATGAGCAGAAATCTTTTCGTCCATGAAAATAACGTTTTGAAAATTAAAATTTAAATAATTAGCTGCAAATTGTAGCCGCTGCATTTTGTGCCTTGGCGTGAGAGTTGGTTTTCTTGCCGGTACTCTATTTTTTAAACCTCCTTCTTTTAATCGTCTTCTAATGGTGCTAGTGGATATTTCGAATGTGCTTGAAATTTGTGTAGTGTTTATAAATCTGTCATTTTTGGCTTTATCTATAATAGCTATGTCTTGGTTATTTGTAGTAATACGCGGGCGACCAAATGAAACATGATTATTTAATGTTTCTCCTTGCTGCCATCTTTCTAGCCATAAATATACAGTATTTCTCTGAAATAAATACAATTTTATACTTTGTGAATAAAGTTTCATGTTTTGTGGGCAATTGATTTTTAGCATTTTTCTCCGTGATACTTACGGCTATCCCTAGCTCATCGGCGATATCTTTTACGGATAAACCATAATTTTTTAGTTGTATTATTTTATGTTTCATTTCCGCATCAATACGGTACGAACTCATATTAATTATAGTTAATTTATGGTATGAACTAATACGTAAGCAAGCTGCTTGAATTTATTTGTGCATGACACATGACAGAGGTGATAAGAATAAAAACTGGAAAGTGCTTAACTGCCAGCGTCATCTTATTATAAATAAATAATTAAGAGGTCCTATTAAAATTGTTCAGATATTTTTGAAAAGTTGTATGTTCAGATATTATTGACAGGCATCTGCTCAGATATTATTGAAGTAATGAATGATCAGATATTTATGGTCACTTGTAGTGTATAGAACTTATTGACATTTTAACTGTTCAGATGTATTTGGTCATCTTGTATGCTCAGATATATCTGATGGCGACTGTATTATATTTTCTTGTATTCAAATAAATCCAGTTAAGAATCCCAAGTATTCTAATAGTATTTCGAGCTACGTTCCTCAGGATCTCCCCTTCGGGAAAACCCTACAGTACCTATTACGGAGTTTTAAAGTACGTACATCGTAAAAGTAGTTTTATTTGAAACAATTTGTTTAAATTATTAAACTTCGACAATTTTAATTGCTCCAATAAAATGGTTAATTATTGTACAATAACGGGGGTACAAGAAACGAAATATTATTTACACCGTCAACTGGATCATCTAAAAATAATGAACACATAATTTTTCTTTTATACTAGTACCCCTAGCACGAACCATTATCGAATTCGAATAGTTTGCGAGTGCGAAATGTCAATGTCAAATGTCTACTGATTTTTAAGCTCTCGTTACGTCCATTGTGGCACTAGGTATAATATATAATGTATATATAAGGGTACTGGATGAAAATAAAGTTTGTCCTCATCCGTATTAGTGAGATAACGTAAACACACTTGTGGACATGAATTTATCCTAAATCATTGTCTGAAATAGCTTGTAAAGTTTTTAAGGTAACTCAAAATTCGGTATGCGACTTTTCCAAATGTATTAAGATTATTTTCATCATCCCTTACTATGAATACTTATTTATAATTTGGACATTACTATAAATGAGCGTATAGACAGATGATCAGCGATATACACGCAGGATTGCCATCAACCAGGATTACCATTGTTATTTTGTTATTTAGTGCGAGCGAGACAGATGTCCGTCATTTGCGTACGTGAGATAGAGACAGAAGCTGAGTGACGCGTCAATTTGTCCTGTACAGTTTTCAGGGAAAAACAAACAACTTGGTGCGCGCTATACACACGGGGTGGATTGTGTTTAAAGTGAAATTTATTATTTTGAATCGAAAGTGTGTGAAGACGTAGAGAGGGGGAGGGGTCCCGACCCACTCTGTTTGAGACAGAGTGCAAACCCGCTACCTTCGTAATGAAAAAAAAACAATATAAATATAATATACCGGATGGTATTGCACGCCTTCGGCTGCGACGCGCGAGAAGAAGAAATGCAGTGTTGAAGTGAAACCTTTATTACATCGCTACACATTTATATCTTTAGCGTGTCGCATTACATTATTAACTGATATTAAAAAAATCAGACCTTAACAATAGGCATCGGTGGCTCAGAGGTAAGAAGCTCGGCTATAATGCGGGCTGCCTGGGTTCGATTTGAAGCCGAGATTGGACTTTTAATTTTATTAATGATTTTTAAAGTCTCACTCGCAACATAGTTTCATAAAACCATACCAACTTTTTTTATTTTATAACAAAAAAGGGTGCATATGAAATGTGCAGTTTTTTCCCGTTATTTCTTCTCGATTAAATTTAAAATAAATAATTTATTAATGAAATTAAATGAATTTTAATTTATTAAATAGTAATTTAATTTTAATTTATTAAATAATAATTTAATTTTAATTTATTAAATAGTTATTTAATTTTATTTATTAAATAGTTCTTTTAATTTAATTAATAATAATTTAATCAGATTTTCATTAAAAAAGTTGAAGAAAAGAGAGGAAGAGGAAGATCAAGTACAGCCTAAACGAGAAGCTGGCGTCAAGTCGTACAGTGAGGCCAAAGAGCTGGTGGAGGACAGAGGGACGTCTAACTATACCAAAGTTGAATATGTTGGAAAAATTATAAAAAAATAAGGTTATATTTTAGCTTGCCAGCTTTGAAAAAAAAAACAAATGACAAACTGCATCTATCACCCAATAATTCGCCCCGTGTGCAACGACAGCGCGACTCGAAGAGTGATCGGCCCCGATTACAGCCGAGCTCGAGATTAGCCCCAATTTTAAATTGTTGATTACTTTCAGGAACCTCTCTCCACACCACACCACCGCCCAACAGAGGCGCCTACACCGAACCGCCCACGACTTGGCGAATCTTCGCAATGACAGGAGCGGTTTTGAATTTTCCGTCTTTTTAAAAGCGTCTCGGTATGAGGTAAGGTGTGCAAAACAAAAGTTATAATAAAGTTTTTATTATTTTTATTTATTAGTATTTCGTGTTGTTATCTACCATGCGATTGTCGCTTTATACGAACCAATATCGAATTCGTAACGTTTGCGAGTCCGAAATATCATTGTCAAATGTGTACTGATTTTTAGTTCTCGTTACGTACTTTATGGCGGTGCTGTTAAAGTTTCCATGACATTGACATTTCGCACTCGCAAACTATTCAGATTCGATAATGGTTCGTGCTTGGAGAACTGGTTTGGAAGGACGAGAAACAGTGTCGCTCACGCAAAACAAGCGCCATATGGACGTCGAGTTGCAAAAACGCCAGTAGAAAGAAGAAAAAAATAACAATGATGCTTTTCATCAGATTTTTCTATTTGTCACCTAATATAATGAACACAAAAAAAGGTTTAAACAATGTCAATGTGTTTTTGATGCCAACACTTCAGGTCCCATTTTTAGGTTTTTCGCATATATCTCGGAAACTATGCATCCTAGCGACATGAGACTTTGACAAAAGTGAAAGCTGATTAAATTTGCTACAAGTCTTATTCAGTCAAGTTTTTTGATTTTTTTTTCCATAATTACAGACTTTCAAGAGCGGATATCTCGAAAACTATACAAGATATCAGGCTTAAGGTCTACGGGCGGGGACTTTTGATATGTTTACCTCCTAACTAGTCCTAACAAAGTTACGAAGTCAAAAATTGTGTTCCAAGCATTTCCCTCTATACCTGTTTTTGAGCATTCGTTGCCTGGACTACAAGTGGAGTGCATCATATGATAACGAATGACATCAAATGAAAACCAAAATATGAAATAAAAACAAAAAACGACGAACGATAATAAAATATTTTGTATAAATCTAAAGAAAAGTTTACTAGAAAAAATTCAACGCGGACCAGGCAGCAGACGGGACTCGAACCCGCACCCTTTGTGCACTGACCATTATACCGCGACCCTGATGGCCGAGTCGAATTTTCTCTAGCCTTAGGCATAATGGTCAGTGCATTCGTCCGGATAGCGAAGGGTGCGGGTTCGAGTCCCGTCTGCTGCCTGGTCCGCGTTGAATTTTTTCTAGTAAACTTTTCTTTAGATTTAAACATCTAGCAATTAAATGTTTAAAAAATAACAACATAACTAAAAATATTTTGTTGCAGACTGTAGGATCCGGCTGAAACATTAAATGAATGTTTTCAATGATGCTCAAATATAGGAAAAGTTTTATTAGTACAGAATTTACATTTTGTTAAAATTGCCCTGTCACAAAGATATTACCGCAATATTTGTCTTTATTTAAGAAAGGAATTGAGGTTTTTAAGATTTGCTCACCATTTGATGGAAGAAATGATTTTAGACGCTCATTGGTAACATTTAAGGCTTAAAGTTTGTTAAAAATTTGTAAGAAGGATGGGTTGGATAGAAAGCTATGATTGCAGGATTACTTTTAGCTTTTTATGGAGATATATGAGTTATTAAAGTTTTTTTTAATAACTATGGTAACTGTCCCAATATCAAGTAGAATTTTAGCTGATTACTCGAAGAAATTAGGTAACTAAATTGAAGAATTCTGAAATGAAATATTAAAATTCATATATTCCAAAAAAGAGAAAGAGAGAAAAAAATTGCCCTTGCTGAGTTTCTTGCCGGTTCTTCTCAGTACAAGGTCTCCCGCCGTAGATTTACGAACCGATGACTTGACTTTCACAAGAGCTTGTAACAGCCTAGACTGAATAAATGAGTTTGAGTTTATGTATGTATATGTGCAATTGGGCACGCTTGAGTGAAGCCTATTTTTCCTTTAAAATGAGCGGTTAGGGTCACGCATCCTAAAAAGAAATAAGTTTTCATTACAAATTCCTTCCTATATTCTATACCCTAGTTTTATTACGTGACCACATAAGAGGGGAGGCGGGCATAGATGACATAGAGGTACAGTATTACTACTTGTATTCTTTTTGTAAAATTTATTTTACATATATCTATTTTTCGAGAGTCAAACTTATAATTTTGCAATTTTTATACGCAATTTTCAGCATTCATAATCATAATCATTTATCCAGTTTAGGCTGTTACAAGCACTTGTGAATGTCTTGAAGCTACGCCATCGGTTCGTAAATCTACGGCGGGAGACCTTGTACTGAGAAGGACCGACAAGAAACTCAGCAAGGGCTGTTTTTTTCTCCATGTTTTATCATTTACAGAGTGGTCAAGTTGAAAAATGACTGTAGAGATGATTCATGAAGTCACCTTTCATTACGTAATGTGAAATTATACATTAATTGTTCACCTGCATTTTGATTGCTGTGTCACATAGTATAAATACAAATTACAAATACATTGCGTGACAGCAATAGTTTTTTCAAATACCTACTTCCCAAATGTCTCTCAGCTCGCGTCCGTTCTTAAGAGAAATGTATTGTTATTTAGGCGTTAACACCGTTTAGTAGGGGGTATAATGGGGTCTCTGGGGTCCACTGACTGTTGTGGCGGTAAATCTTACCCACTGACCACGCTGCTCGTTAATTAAACAGTTGGGAGAAATAACTGTGTACCTACGATGTACATTTATGGTTTCTTAAGTTATATTTTGACGACTTCTGTGGTCGAGTGGTTTGTACGCCGAGTTTCATAGTATCGCCGACTCGAGAGGTCCCGGTTTCGAATCCCGGTGGGGGCATGGATTTGTACTCCAGTCATGGATGTTGAATATGTATTTTCTATATAAATATAGTGTTAAATGTACTGTACTGTAATTAAATGTATGTAATGTAACTGTATATGTATTTTATCAGTTACCCTAGTATCCCATAACATAAGCCTTACAGTGCTCACTTTGGGGCTAGGCTAATTGGTGTGAGAGTTGGAAATATTATTTATTTTATTTTAGTATCAGTTTTGTTATTAATGATGGATACAGAACAAAGAACTTAAGAAGTTCATATCCCGCTCAGATTCTAAATTTTCTTGAACAATCGTGTTTACTCGTAACCATGAATAAACTCCAATCTAGATTAAGCGTACCAGTTGTGCTTATGCGAAATATATAAACACTCTGTAATGAGAGAACATACATCATATGCGTTACATAACAGCATCCTTAAATAATGCTTTATTTTGTGTACTTGATTTTACCCGCCAAGGGCAAGAAAAATTAATAAAATATGTTAATTAAAGTATCTTCAGTTCGCGGCGAGGCAGAACATTACAGAATCTAGAAATGTATGTTTAATCTTTATTAACAGTATTAGAAGATATAGAAAATAAAACAAAGATAACATAAAAACTACCCTTATGTATAAAATTTAAATACAAATTACCACCAAATTACCTTAACCTACAGATAGTGCAATCTACGAAGATGCGCCTCACCAAATTTTGGTTGAAGGATAATAGATAATTAGATAATTAACATATTATTATATTTATGATTTTATTTATTTTTTAAGCATTTAACTGCTAGATGTTTAAATCTAATGGTCAGTGTATTCGCCCGGATAGCGAAGGATGCGGGTTCGAGTCCCGTCCGCTGCCTGGTTCGCGTGGATTTTTTTCTAGTAAACTTTTCTTTAGATTTAAACATCTAGCAGTTAAATGCTTAAAAAATAAATAAAATCATAACTATAGTTGCTATTTCTTCTTTCAAATGTTTAATACTTGAATAAGTATTCATTTGACATTGTGGGTTACCTACAATGCGAAGAGATGGCGCTGCCTTGCAGCTTAAGGCTAGGAAAATTTCGACGCGGCTAATAGGGCCGTGGTAGCATAATGGTCAGTGCATTCGCCCGGATAGCGAAGGATGCGGGTTCGAGTCCCGTCCGCTGCCTGGTCCGCGTGGATTTTTTTTCTAGTAAACTTTTCTTTATATTATTACTAGCTGACTCGGCGAACTTCGTACCGCCCAAAAGTAATAATTTGCAATAAATTAAAATTGCGACTATAATTTGAGATTTAAACTATCCTATCTCTCAAGTTGGATCGAACTGCACATGGTGTGGGAATTTTATTATAATCGGTTCAGTGGTTTAGGAGGCCATTGAGGACAAACATTGTGACACGAGATTTATATATATTAAGATTTATTATTATCATAGATAATTAGTGTGTACCTATAACACTCAAATATTGGCGAAAGCTGGCACACATTTACTATAAACGGTTAGGAGGAAGAGTGGGCCGCGTCTTCGTGGATTGCAATATCTGTACTTATAATTTAATATCTAATTTACAAAATGAAAGATATTTGTATGTTTTATTTTGTTAGTATTTAACCCCCTGCAGTCGATGTATTCGATTGATCCGCAATCACAAAATCAACATTAATGCGAGCGAAGCCAAGGGCAAAAGTTAATAAAGATACTCTTTTAGGGGCGCATTTTACAATTTGGCAATCTGGGTCAACTTACGATTTGCTACCCCTCTACTCCTAGAATTAGTTAATCAAATCAATACAGGTCAGTCACGAATGCCTTTATATGACCATTGCCGCCCCTCGCATCCGGTTCAGCGCCCTCTTGGACCTCGGGTAAATTTTAATAAAATCAAGTAGTTTTATCTAAATATCAAGCTGGTTTTGAACCGAAGTACCTAATAAGACTAAATATAGTGGAGAAAAATACTTCATGACCTGAGAAATGCTAGAAAAAAACATCATGTCCATTAAGGTTTTTTCAAAGAAAGGACATTGGGCAAAAATGTATGGACGCTGCACCCACGCCCGCCACGGCTTAAACTACATTTATTTAAAAGGTATTATAGTCAAGATCATCTGTGCCAAAGCGCATCAAATTCCATCCCGGGAGTCTTTAGTTATTTTAAGTTAAATTTGTACAAGTACTATAACGAACGAACATTAATGAAACAAAGGAATTAATTTAGTTAGTTAGTTCGACCCTACATAGGGTGCTCAGGAATTATGGGAGTACTTCACAAGGTGCAAGGGTGCCCCTTATGTTATTCTGCCGCGCTAGAGGAAATCCAAAAAACCCCGCATGGATTGGTTTTTTCTAAAAATGCTGTTCGTTAATGAAATTGTCTTCTATGTAAAACGGAGCGACTACAGATTACACAAACTTGTCCACGTTTGGGAGAAGACATGATTCCAGTTCATCCATACTAATTGACAAAACCGATAATCGTGTTCCAATATCCAAAGCGTGTTAAGCGTGAAGTAAGACGAGTCGACTATTTGCAACTGCAAATCCTTCATCATCCGTAAACCGTTTTGAAATGTCTCAGTTAGAACAAGCGCAGGATGGTCGGCAGGCTTTGTCGTATATCTGATTGTATAGTACGATATGGCATATTATTATGATTGCTAATAATATAAAATGAAGGTACTATAAAATGAATTTATTTTGCTACTTAAATATGCCCATGTGTCATATCTATTGACGACCAGGATATTTTTTACGGTGTCATATCTTTTGACTCCCAGGATATATATTTTCGGTGTCATAATAAAAAAGGCTAGTTTTTCATAGATCTATCGATTCATACTAATTACATTGTTGGCGGAGCTGGGTGCGTTTTGCCCATTGTCCTTTGGTGACTCATTTCTTTGTCGTACTGTCGCAAGTGGAATTCCTTGGCCGCACACGTGTTCTCCCCTTCCTACAAACTCCTTTAAGAGTGGCGAGAAGAAGCATTTTGCAGGCAGGCAAGGTGAGAATGGTTGGTGTGGCAGTTTATAACTGCTTCGCGTCTGGACTTTATCACCATTTAAAATCAGGTGGGTTAGAGTCATTTGCCTACCTGGCTATATAAAAAATAATAAAAAAAAGGTACTGGTAATTTTATTAGAATTATTCACTCAGTGAAGGTTGCTAGTTTGGATCCAGCGTCCAGCCTGGAAACCTGGGACGCATTTAATTTCTTCAATAATGTACAATTTTCTATAGATATCAAATTGTAGTCTATCTTTTAAATTATTATATGAATTATTTGTTTCTTAGGTTTTCACGCACATTACTCATAAAATAAAACTAGTTTTTACGGGTGTACTAAATTTATTTATCTATTGACGTTTCGCAGCCTTTTCAGGTCTGCATCGTCAGAATAATGTTTTTTTTTATTTACTTTGTCGTCTTTCGAAGGTAGCTCGACAAAGTAAATAAAAAAAATCGTTATCGTTATCTAGTTTTATTATATGAATTGGTTGTCAACGATATTAACGGTAAAATCACAATAATAACAGTGAAATTACTCCCCATCAATTGACTTTTATACTGTAACTATATTGAAACCAATCATTTAAAAATAAAATTTATAGTTTCTGACCCAGTTAAAGTTATTATTGTCACCTTTATAATGCACAAATAACAGATGTTCGAGTACAAGGAACTGTAGTGATGTGTAACATGATTTTTTACTAACGATAAATTAATGCACCATTCGATTTAATAATAATACGTTTAATATGTATAATAGGCATAATTACATAACTTAATTGACAAAATATTATACATTTACCTTTTTCTTTAATAGAAAGAGTGCTTTTTTGATAGAGGAATAGAGAAACTAGATTGAATGCTGTAATTGAAATGCATGTTGTATTGTCTTTCATTATCTTGTCATAGGGTTATTTAATTTCACTAGGATTTTATAAAACTGGACTTACAATGTATAATAAAAAAACAAGTGGGAAAATATGTGATAATTTTTAAAAAAAACAGATATTTTTATTTTATGTCACGACGTACTTCAATATTTATGTATACAAAAAATTTAGAGATTTTTTGTCTCTTATCTATAAAGTATAAAATATCGATATCGCAAAAACTATCGATAAGAATGACCGCCTTTTCAAATGTAACATGTATACGTACGACCCATTGCGCACGTTTAGCATCAATTTGTCTCAAATCAATGCAGGGAACGGAACCCCGCACAGGCAGATGTGTGTTGACAAATCATTGTGCAGAAATATATTAACGTTCACGCTTGTTGGTGAACGTGGGTTGCTTGAAAAAAGTATTGTACTTTATAGATTTTCACATTATTAGTGAAAAATATCATAAAATTTTGATAGGTGAGTTTGTAATATGTTGGAATATGTCAAATTAAATGTCTAATAAAATATAAATAAAATATCATATTTAATAAAATATGATAAATTTTTAGGAGAATTCTAGGATCTAGTCTCTAGTACGAGTGGATTTTTCGTACGAATTAGAGCGCCGCCAGGGAAAGTTTCAAGTTACAGATGACCGCAGTGATATTTCACTGCGGTCATCTGTCAGTTGAATATTTATACCTATTAGGGGTTTTGTGTTTCTGTCGGTGAGTAAGATTCCAGGGCTCCACGGGGTAGGATCAATATCCTACCTATGACCTGACCCAATGATCAATATAGGCAATGCGCTAGTCACAGTCACAGTGCCATATGCACACCATATGCTTGTTTGCATACTTTTGAAATAAAAAACATAACTTTAAGCTTTTATACAGATAAATAACGATGATGTCTTCTATATCTTGGAAACAATTTCCACACTACAAAGAGCGTCGCGACTAAGAGTCAATCTGCTCTTCTTGTGATGAATCACTGCAAGCGACACGCTAAGTGACTTGTTTGTAGATGTGTCATTTTTAATTTTTCCTCTTGATTAAAAAATGTATTTAAGCCGTTCAGCCCGTGTAAAATAAAAATAAAATCGGTCAACTTACAACAGTCCTAAGCAGATGCTTTGAAAATAAAATGACGTATATACCTATGTATAAATACAGACATATAAAGGTTATATCTTCCTTATCTCGGAAACAACCATATTTCGGAAGAAAAAGTCACAAACACGCCTCTAACAACAATTCGAGCCCATCACCTTCAATGAATGTCAGACAGGTCAAAATTTTGACTGATCCATTGTTTTGTGAAACCAAATTCATCACATACTACACTAGAGATGAACTTCTTAGCAATCCATAGATTCACCGTGCTGGTGCCCTGATCCATTGTGCGACAAAGAGAGAAACTCTGAGCAGTTCCCAGGACTTTTTTTTCTATATGGCTTCGCACGGCTTGTACATTTAGCCCATGTCAAGTGTTAAAATGTTTACAAAATCTATAGCACTCGTGGTCAAAGTAATAAATCAAGTCAAAGTAAGTGGCAGTCAAGTCAAACCCCCTTTCCCTATGTTTCAGTAAATGTGCGGGGATTTACTGGAACCTCCCCGTGGACTTCTTGAGGAAACGTCGAAAGACACTTTACGCTATTTTGTTTCACTTGCCAACACTTGTGCATGTTCCCGAACACTATGGCTAATAATCCACCATTATACCAATATCCGCCACAACATAATTTTTAACAAGAAAAACAAAACTGCTACAGTGACGCTTCCTGATCCCGCCAAAAAGTCCCAGGAATTTTTAGATGCGCATTAACTCTCACCTTGACTGCTCGAGTTGGCCAAATTTGATAGAAGCCTGTTAGTGCAGCTGTAGTTACTTGTTCCAAAATTAAACTAACAGCAGTTATCAACAGCTCAAGGTCTTATAAAGTAGAGCATCCATATTTGCGAACGGAAAACATAGACCCTTTCTAAAGACATACTTTGTAGGGTAATTTTCAAAATTACTATTGGCAATAGGTAGGCTGGCAACGTATCGCGAAAAAATGAAAAGGCAGAAAATATAACAGGCGACTTATCCCAGCAGAAATGTGCATTACCAATAACGAACAACATTGCGTCGTTCACCAACTTTAGCTTTGTAAATCCCATTCAAATCGCACGTCCGAATAATCCGATTATATGTAATAGATCGGTACCACTTTTCACGCTGTTTGGCCCTAAAATGTTCAATAATAAATCAGTGCAATTTTAGTTTTACCACAAATGTGTACCCTTTTCTTGGAACGCGAAGGACTCGTTTCCCGTGACAACGCTCTGCGATAAGTTTGCAACGGATAATGTTAATCGATATTGATACAAGTAAACCGATTTCCGAAATTCTAGGGATTTTGACGTTTGAATGACAGCTGGTTTTGCGATCGAACGCGGCGTGGTTTTCGTCGTATTTCTATTAAGCTTGATTATTGAAATATTTCATAGAATATACAAAAATTGTGATTAGAAACGACTGCGAAAAAAACTTTTACCTTAATCTGTGGGAAAATTATGCCACAATAGTAAATTAAACGATAGAAAATTGTTTTACTCATGTCTTTATTAATTAGAATTAGTTAGATAATCACTGTAGTATAAATGTAAAATAAAAAGAGAGATAGAGATCTAATTTTAAGCACGACCTCTATATTCAAAGCTCTGGGTACTAAAACTTCGAATTTAAACAACTCGCCTTCTTTTTCCAATTCGATAAAATCTTTTTTGGGTATCGCACGCGCATCGGATTATAAAGGTGGACTGGTCGACAAAACAAAACATTACCACAGAGTATTAAATGGTAATATTGTAATATATTAGCGCCCTGTGATCTGCTTATCAGCGTAAATTATGTCCAGATTATGGCAATAAAAACTTATTAAATAAATATATTTGTTTACGTGCAGCGACTGGAACGGTAAGTGTATGCAATGGCACCGGTCGGTTTACATGGTGGAGATTTTTATTGAGAACATTTTCGCGACTGTAAAACATCTTATTCGTATTGATTGGGACATGTAATATTTAGCCAGGAATTATTAATTTCTGTTCATTACGATCATGTATTACTAGATAATAAAAATGTATATTTCCCACACTTACACTAAATACAATAAAATAAATAATTTACAAAACTGGTTGAGTTAACCTATGAGTAGCCAAACTTTGTTTACTAAAAAACAGATTTCAGTTACTCATAGACCAACTCTTCTGTTGCATTTTTCATTATCACTTTAGTTAATCGAGTTTAGTTCAAAACTACTAAATCATTTTGTTATGTTATAAGCTGTCCAATTCGATTTCGTAATCTGTAACATATTTTACAGATTACACTCGGTTTTATTAACATAGAGTTTGCCTTACTACAACTATTTTGTGCTATTTGTGTTTATTAGCAAACACAGAAACCGCTATGAATAACTGAAAAGTGATCTAACTGTAAGTCAAAAAGTTCGGTTACAGATTGCAAGAACGTGTTTTGTTAAATATTGTGTACATCCGCTGAATCGCGCTATAGAGATTGTTTTGTGCATATATATATTACAGAAGAATTATATATATAATTCTTCTGTGAGTGTGTATGTCACTGAACTTCTCTTAAACGACTGGACCGATTTTGATGAAATTTTTTGTGTGTGTTCAAGGGGATCTAAGAATGGTTTAGATTCACAATTTTGTCCGCTGGACAACCCCTATTTTTTTAGGGCGGTACGAAGTTCGCTGGGTCAGCTAGTATATATATATATATTTATAAGATAAGTTTATTTATTTTTATTTAAAAATATTTAAGAACCAGGTTATTACGATTACACAAAACGCCTGTTAAAAAAAATGCGAGTAAGATAATGATATACACAGCTTCTTGACCGCCTAAGGTTTTCAAATGCCTCGCGCTTTTTTTCTTTTGCATTGGAAATAACATTATTAGAGAAAATGAGCGTGAGCAGAGCTCCCTTTACCAGTGGGCAGTGAGATGGATCTGAGGGGGGCCTTAGATCAAATACATAGTCCCTAGTTCCTGTCAGATCACCAAACAATAACCAATATTTATTACCAAAAACTTATATAATTCGATGAAAAAGAACCTAAATTACTGACTACAATACCAACTTACTAGCTTTTACATAAGCGAAGTTATTCTACTCTCGCCCAAAAATTAGGATTTCCGACTTCAGCATACTTAGATAAATTTAAATATACATATAATGGTATATTAAGCACATACACATTTTAAAGAAAAATCATCAGTATGACTCACTCCATTTCAAGTCATAAGCCACATAAAAGCCATAGCCATTATCCTGATATGCCCAGGGCCTCCAATAGGTTAAAGACGGCCCTGAGCGTGAGGTATTTGAAAAACTTCGGCGATCAGAAGAACAAAATGAAATCGTAAGCGACAGTGATAGTCATAGCAATCCCGTTAGGCGATTGATACCTAGATCTCCACGGGGTAGGGGCATTCCCATTGGTCAGGGTAGGCAATACGGTGTGAGTAATATTTTTGGTATCGCAAGTGTCTATATTATGGCCGTTTACTAGCAGGCGGGCCATACATTTGCCACCCCTTTTACATAAAAAGTAAGGCTCCAGAATCATCTTTGCATCCACCAGTCGTTATTGACAAGAATCTATTTAAGGGATTGGTTCGTGTGCATTATCTCAATAACATTAAACAGCATTTCCATATTTGACTGGCATAATCGTATACTTATATATATTATTTACCAGCTGTCCCAGCGAACTTCGTACCGCCATAAAAAAATAGGGGTTGTTGGTAGAAGGGTGAAAATTTAGGGTGTATGTATTTTTGTATGATGTTTCATAAAAACAAAAAAATTGTCAACATTTTTTTTAATGGTGGACCACACTTAATCTTTAGGGGAATGAAAAATAGGTGATGTCCGATTGTCAGACCTACTGAATATGCATATAAATTTTCACGAAAATCGGTAGAGCCGTTTCGGAGTAGTTCAATTACGCATACCGTGACACGAGAATTTTATATATTAGATAAACGTTATTTACGGGATTGTTACCATGTACTTTGTTTTACCGAGTTTCCGATATTTCGGCACTGTTGCAAGCGCCATGATCACGGAGTAAGTGCAAAGTACATTTTAATAATCCCGTAAATAACACAATTTTTTATAATGTTAGTCATCATGAAAATTTAAAACAATATATTTATGTACGTATTGTATGTATGTGTGTATATGTATGTGTATATATACATATGTGTATATTTTGTGTGTAGTCAAATAAGAGTATATACCTTTGTCTTTATTGCGCCCCCGTCATATTAGTATTTTTCTCACGATCTTACTGGTCGACAGGTAGAGAATGCCCTATGGCATTATGACCGCCTATTGCTGTTATTTTTGCAATAAAGTATAAATATTTTATATTATATCATTTCTTTGTCGCACTATCCGTAAATGGAAAGCTCTGCCCGCTCATGTGTTTCCTTCCTCTTTCAATCTGGGATCCTTTAAAAGAGGCGTGAAGAAGCAACATGCAGGCCGGCAGGGTGAGGATGGCTGGTGTGGCAGGTAGAACTGCTGTACCAGCTATCTTCGCGTCTGGACATCACCGTCACTTCAGGTGGGATGGAGTCATTTGTCGGACCTGTCTCACCTGTCGCACTCTGGACTCGTTCCGTGATCAAGTTAAGCGTCATTTCCTATCCTTACTTTGAAAATACCTCTTTCCTTTCTTTATTTATTTATTTCCTTTTTATAATTTTTAATATAAATATGCATCTTATTATTATTACCTTTTTTATTTTATTTTAAGATATTGCTTTTACACCCTTCCCCCTTTTTTGTGCTTATATATTTAATTAATTTTCTGTCATAGGTTGCCTGGAAGAGATTGCTATTAAGCTATAAGGCCGCCCATTGTGAGATGTCTCTCTGTCAGTGTAATCTTACTGTTATGTCCTATGTGGTGTTATACAATAAAGAATATTATTATTATTATCTATAAAAAATATGTATATAAAAAAAAACTCTGATAATTTTTGTTTTAGATACCATGTCAACGTTAAATGGAGATTAAAAACTGGAGAACACACTTACTCCTCGCTCACTTCTTGAGCTCCCACTAACGGCTTATTATCACAATAACGTTATTTATTATTATCACAACCGCGTTGGCTTCTTAATATTTTTATTTTGTATTTGTATAGACCGTGGCGAATAATTGGTTCAAGTCTCTTTTTGACTTATCAGTCTTACTGGCAGCAGTAACGAGGCGGGACTTTATCGGTCAACTTCATTAAATAAACTGGATTTGGTACTGAATAAATGATTGTTATTATTTGAACTCGTCAATGTTGTGATGAGTTGGGACTTTGTTGGTCAACTTCATTAAATAAACTGGATTTGGTACTGAATAAATGATTGTTATTATTTGAACACGTCAATGTTGAGATGAGTTGGGACTTTGTTGGTCAACTTCATTAAATAAACTGGATTTGGTACTTAAAAAATGATGAATATTTTGATGAATATTTTTTTCGTAGATAGCATTATAAACAATATAATTATTATGTTATTACGTTAAGGAAAACCTTTCGTAACCTTTTAAGTATAGCAACCATAGTCATTGGTGCTGGCATTTTCACACGGAGCAAGTGTTAGATTTCCGCATAATTTAATCTTTTATTATTCTGCTAGAAAATTAGTAATGATAAAAAATAAATTATGATAAAAAAAAAGGAAATTCTAAACCACTGAGCAAGTACCTAGCCTCCTCCGTTTTATTCAAAACATTTAAACGAGACCAAGTATTTTTATATTACAACATTCCGGTATTTTTCGCTCAAATGATCTCAATGTATCCTTCTTTAGCTATTTTATTAAAATATGTGACGATCTAAACATTCTCTCTATCATTCTGTACCCCTAGCACGAACCATTAACGAATTCGAATAGTTTGCAAACCGAAATGTCAATGGCAAATTTTGTATAGAAACTTGAACAGCAGTGGCACAAAGTACGTAACGAGAACTAAAAATCAGTACACATTTGACAGTGACATTTTGGACTCGCAAACGTTACGAATTCGATATTGGTTCGTGCTAGGGGTACTGTACCCTCAGCACGAACCAATATCGAATTCGTAACGTTTGCGAGTGCTAAATGTCAATGTCTATCTAAAAATCAGTACACATTTGACAATGACATTTCGTACTCGCAAACGATACGATTTCGATATTGGTTCGTGCTAAGGGTACTTACTGTACTCTTAACACGAACGATTATTATCGAATCCGAATAGTTTGCGAGAGTGAAAAGATACCGTCAAATTCTGTATGGAAACCTGAACAGCAATGCCAAAACGGGCGTAAAGAGAACTAAAAATCAGTACACATTGGACGTATAACTAGATCGAATTCTAATTCAATTGTGGTTCGTGCTAAGGGTAACTGACATGTCTTTACAGCCAGCACCAATGACTATGGTAGTAACGTGTTAAGTGCCAAATTGGTAAAGAGTAGATATGCATCCTGTTCATTAATTCGGTACAGGTAGTGGGTTCGACGCCGAGCCGTAAGCCGCTGATAAACGAGTAGCCATTGTCGGCTACCGGTCTTAACGTAGAACATTGCCAGTTAAATAGCGGTGGTTCCGTAGATATGATTAGATATGATAAAACACTTTTTAAACAGGTTTGATACAGGAAAGAGCGACATGACCAACGCGGCCAGGACGGTAGTAAGCCATACACAGCTTTCCCCTCTGTCGATTTAGGCATACAAATTGGGCATAAAAACGATACATATGTGCAGGATTTGGCGATTTATTGTGTCATTGTTAATGTGTGACTGTCGTAATAGCAGTGTTGTTTTGTATGCGTGTACGTTAAACTGCGTTTGTGTGTATATTTCCCCCGCAAAAAATGACTGAATAATTTTATTTGCCAACATTCAAAGCCAAATGAAGTCAAAGTTATCCTATCCTACTAATATTAGAAACCCTACTAATGCGGGTGCGGGTTCGAGCCCTGTCTGCTGCATGGCTCGTGTGGATATTTTTCTAGTAAAAATTTCTTTAGATTTAATCATCTAGCAGTTACATGCTTAAAAATACAAATATAATCCTAATTATATTATAAATGTGAAAGTTTGTATGTTTGTTACTCAAACACACCAAAAACTACCGAACGGATTTCGATGAAATTTAGTACGTAATTATATAGTTTATGACCTGGATTGAGACAGGATACTTTTTATCCTGGAAAAATGTTGGCGTCCTGTAGGATTCTCAAATGACTAAAGTTAACGTGGATGAAGTCGCGGGCAGCTGCTAGTAAATACTATCATCATCATCAGCCTATTAATGTCTCTACTGCTGGAGCACAGGCCTTCGCTATGGATGGAATAGGGAGATTGGGCCATGATCCATCACGCGGGCCCAGTGCGGATTGGCGGGTGCTAACGACTGCAGATGCGGCCGAGACCAACGGCTTAACGTGCCTTTCGAAGAACGGAGGAACTCGAGGTAGAAGATTTTTGGTCACCCATCCAATGACCGACCACTGCGAAAGTTGCTTAACTTCAACGATCGCAGCCGAAAGCGCTTACCACCTGCGCCATCGAGCTCCTCTATAAAGTAAACTATAATAACCTGCATTTGTTTTTGAAACATTAGTAAAAACCTAATAACCTTTCTGGAAACGGGAAAATCACTATCATATTGACGACCTTCGTGGCCGAGTGGTTTGTACGCCGGGTTTCATAGTGTCGCCGACTCGAGAGGTCCTGGATTCGAATTCCGGTGGAGGCAGATGTTTGTGTGATGAATACTCCAGTCATGGATGTTTAATATGTACTTCTATATAAATCTATTTATATACGTACAGTATATGTATTCTATCCGTTACCCTAGTATCCCATAACACAAGCCTTACAGTGCTTACTTTGGGGCTAGGCTAATTGGTGTGCGTTTAAAAATATATATATATAACGCTGAACGAACTAAGTAAGTACATTATTCCACTAACATATTACATTATCATAGTTTGCAATTTTTACTAGCGTTTCTCAGCCGTGCTCGGCGAACCCTAAAAATATGAAAAATAAAAGAGTTCCGGGCCTTTTGTCCGGGCGGTGTATTAAATGTTAAAAGTTGCCCGAGAGTTTATTGACACACCCGGAGGTGGTTTTTTTGTGAAGCTCATAAAGGTAGACGGACGTATTCCCGCTTTGCGCACGTAACGAATCGAGCGACGCTTTGCTTATTATTAAATGAACAGAATCAAATAAATGTACCGTGATTTGACTATGAACACATAATCGGAGAGAAGCTCGATGACGCGGCGCATTCGGCTGCGATCGTTGAAGTTAAGCAACTTTCGCAATGGTCGGTCATTGGATGGGTGACCGAAAATCTTCTATCTCGAGTTCCTTCGTGCTTAGGAAGGCACATTAAGCCGTTGACATTGTTGACCCACCAATCCGCACATGGCCCGCGTGGTGGGTCATGGTCCAATCTCCCTACTCCATCCATAGGGAAGGCCTGTGCCCCAGCAGTGGGGACATTAAGCAAGTTGAGTTTATATGAAGGTCCGTACCATTAGTACGAACAAATATCAAATTCGAATAGTTTGCGAGTACGAAATGTTTAGTGTCAAATGTGTACTGATTTTTAGATCTCGTTACATCCGTAGTGGCGCTGCTGTTTAAGTTTCTAACAAAATTTGACAATGACATTTCGCACTCGTAAACTATTCTTATTCGATATGAGAGATAGAGAGGAGCTCGATGGCGCAAGTGGTTAGCGCGTTCCGCAGCGATCGTTGAATTTAAGCAACTTTCGCAGTGGTCGGTCATTGGATGGGTGACCATAATTTACTATCTCGAGCTCCTCCGTGCTTCGGAAGGCACATTAAGCCGTTGGTCCCGGCTGCATCTGCAGTCGTTAGCACCCACCAACCCGCACTGGGCCCGCGTGGTGGGTCATGGCCCAATCTCCCTATTCCATCCATAGGGAAGCCTGTGCCCCAGCAGTGGGGACATTAATAGGCTGATGATGATGATGAAGGGTACCGTTATGTTAGGTAATTTAATAATTATTTTTTGCACTGCTTCTTCTTCTTATTATTATGACGGCTTGCGTTGTGACTTATCACAGCTCCGCCAATGTCAAGTGATTAGCCATCAAACGTAAGGGATGATAAAAATTTAAAAGAAGTTAAAAATCAGAATTTTGGTTATTTCATAAGCACTTTTACCTGTAAAGAAAAACGTCACATTCAGGACAACACAAACATAAAACAAGTAAAGCGAGATGCTTTGTTACAATCTTAGTTTGTTATGGGAAATAAATTTGGACAAGAGGTTGAGTAGTCACATAAACACATTAGAACTTTCATGCTTATAGGACGAGGAATAGTGGGAGGTAAAATGTCATAGAGAGAGATGTTTGATTTGGAGCAGTTAAAGAAAAGATGATCATAATCATAATCAAAATCATTTATTCAGTTTAGGCTGTTACAAGCACTCATGAATGTCTAGAAGCTACGCCATCGGTTCGTAAATCTACGGCGGGAGACCTTGTACTGAGAAGAACCGTCAAGAAACTCAGCAAAGGCTGTTTTTTTCTCTCTGTTTTATTATTTACAGAGTCGTCAAATTGAAAAAAAATGACTTCAGAGGTGATTCATGAAGTCACTTTTCATTACATAATTATTAAATATACATTAATTGTTTACCTGCATTTTGATTGCTGTGTCATACAGTATAAATACAAATAGTGTTATTTATATTCAGTGTGACTACACATTAACTTCAATATTAAGGAAGTTAGGGCAGACTCATCTCCGCTGGCAGCACCCGTTCACGAGCATGACGCATCCACTGTACCATCCTCGGTTCCACAATCACATGTGGGGCTGTCACGTATTTTAACCTAGCCAAGTGAACAGGGGTAATGGAATGACCTATCCTTAATCTACAAATTGTAGAGACCACTTTTTTATTAAGATTTTTTGCACTGCTTGCCCCTGTAAAAGTAAACTTTAACACTTGACATCTGTCATTGTTTCCGTGTTGTGATAGGACGCGACATGAACTGTCAAGTGAAGGCGACTAGGGTAGCGTTTTTGTCTGTTTTTGTTAAACTTCCGCTAATTTGCCCACTAATTGGTTGTTGCGTGAGATCTAAGTGTTAATTTTTTCACACATTCGCAATGGTGAAATTTATATAAATTTATTACTTAATAACCGCGCGAAAAGGATTTCTGTATCGTGTTATTTTCAAAAGTAAAACCCATTTTTTGATTGTGTGTTTAATGTTGTGCATTTATTGTATTGTGACTGTATGAAGCATTTTTTTTTCAATCTCTCATACATTTGATTTTGATATAAGTGTCTTTAATGGTCTTATTCAGATAGAGTCAGTGCGGAAAGAGAATGAGATTAAGATTGGAGGGCGCTGTAGTGCTTTTCTACCGTATTTGTAAGGTTTTAAACCCTTTTAGACATGATTAAATACAAAAAACCGCAAGAAGTCACAACAACAAACAAATCCGTATCAATACAAAACTTTGACGTTTTACAGATTGCTGGGTTTGATTGCCAAATTAAAATCTTAATGTAAGTTCCGTTTTTCGCCACGCCCATTCTCTTTCCACACAGACTCTACGGTTGTTATTTTTTTAGGTTAGTTTGAACTCTAACCCCCTTTTATTAATAAACCAAGACTACGCTTGGATTAGTTACTCCATGTATTGTCTCTGTCTCTTGAATGACAAATGACATTTGAGTGATAAGAACAAAACACGGCGTAACTAGTCTAAGCTTTATTTCTTGTTTATTAACAAGGGAGTACCGGTTCAATATTAAAAACTCACCTTATTACCATAGAAAGTTAGACATGCGTTCAACACGAGAGAGAGAAAAAAAAACATACAAAGGATTATCGCATTTATGTGTAGGAAAATACGCCGATTACATCAAAAATATAAATGGAGTTTATTATCCACTTCTTCCACATAAAAATGTCAGTCAAACATTTAAATTAATGGCAACACAGATATTATATTATGCTAAATGTGCATCTCTAATATAATAACAATGTAGCTACGGAAATCACGTAATTTTTGATACAACCAGATACAATTAAAGAAAATTAATTGAATACAAGAGTATTATTAGCTGTCATCTGTCACTCAATGACAAATTGCGCCTAAGTAATAACGTTTCCTTATACGCAGATATTCTATTTAAATTAATATTTTCATCAATTTTTATCGAATTTATTTTAGATTTTAATGGGTAAGTCTTTACAAGTAGGTATAATTTTAGAAGTTTTTTTTTGAATAATATGTATTAAGGTACAGAATTGGGTAAAAGTCAAAGGTCTCCCTTGCCTAAACAAGGTTTGAGACTGTGTCTAACCTTTTTTTAGTAACACCGTCAATGTTTGAGGGCTACTCAACTTCAAGTAGGATTACCAACACCCACTACAAAGTTTATTATATGTAGTCTTCAGACATCGAGTATTTGGCTGGTTAGTGTCTTCACATTCAATTTTCGTACGATTATGTAGACTACACAAAACATGCTGTGATTTAACGTTTTTTTAAGTACTTTGTTTTTCATGACCAACAGGCAGCCATACAAACTTTACGCCAAAATATCTCAATGCACGTAGTATATTACCAAACAAGACGTGTAATTGCAAAAGGGAACTCCTTCCGAAATCCATTTACAATAAATACAATTATAGCAATAAAAATCCATAAGGCCAGCTGCGTACATTCGGCACTACAGAGCCAAATTAACTGCAAAATTAATCCTCCAATCCAATAACCTACATCAAAAACATCCCATCAAACGGATGAATGGCGAAAGTGTCACTTTAATTCTTGCTAAAAGTGCAAAAACGGTTCTATTTCCTTACAACTGAGTGAGCACAATGCCACAATGCGCCGAACCGGAAATATGCCATGCAATGAACGTGAATGGGCCAAAAGTATCGAAGAGTCAGTCTTTTTTGTCGTCCATCCCGTAAATAGCCCGTGAGTCCATTCATACGAGTCACTATTTTAAATGTCGCGTAAAATTATTGTGTGTGTTTTTTTTGTGATACTCGGTGCAGTTGAACGTGGTTTAAGATTTGTAAGTTTGGTACTTTTTCTTGTAGTGTGTGTTGACTTAGTTTATAACTGCTTCTTTTTTTTATTATTTATAAGTACGACAAATGACTCCACCCCACCTGATGTTAAGTGACGGTGAAGTCCAGACGCGAACATAGCTGGTACAGCAGTTCCACCTGCATACCAGCCATCCTCACCTTGCCGGCCTGCATGTTGCTTCTTCACGCCTCTTTAAAAGGATGCCAGGTTGTAAGAAGCAGGGAACACGTGAGCAGGCAGAGCATTCCATTTACGGATAGTGCGATAAAGAAATGAGTCACCTGCTTCTTCAACTAAATGACTGTTCAATGTTTAAGTATACATTTCGGCACCATTCACAAGTTGTAAAGCATTTCTGTCATAGACACACTTTAAAAATCCCCTTCACGAATTGTTCATACGTAAACCCGTTTAGTTAACAATTTAAGCTTATTTTCATACTTACATATTAATGGGGTGTTGTTGCAAGTATGGTGCAAGTTGTGATTATACACAATCACATTATATGGACTTATTGTAGGATTTTCTATAGAAAACGAGGATAATGTTGTTCAATGTGTTTTTGTATTTTCAACAGTAGGTACTTTTACTGAAATATATAGTTAGAAGTTCTTCATCTTATTCCAAACAGTTTCCTATGAATAAGTTTGGTTTGAAATTGATTTAAAATACATAATAGTCCTGGTTTCACGGTATTTTTCGTCAGTTTTAAAAGGCCTTATAATTAAAAGGCCTGCAATTAATCAAAATGAATAAATCAGTCAAGTTTGACTTAACTATTAATTCTCTTAATTGATAGCATTTGTTTCTGAAGTAAATTCTATTGGACTTCAAATAAGTTAATACATACTTTACCTATATAAAGGCATTCTTCAAAAATCTGCTACTGAATTGAGAATATTCATTTCAGTAAAAAAGTTGTCACATTAGCGTATGTCATCGATATCATCAGTTCCATTCATTATGCAACATCTTCGCTGTCATTAAGAAAAATATCAATTTCGAGGTGACAGACGGGACAAAATGAAAAAAAAAACGAACGCGTCGCAGACAGCGTGGCACCGATCAACTCGTGCGCCCGAGTCACTCAATACAACGTTTACTTGTTCTCCAAGAAAAATAATACCTTCTCCCTGCGTATTCACAAGAGCATAGAGTTCAAATATCAACTTTAAATCGTACTCATAAAGAATACATTCAAAATTTTGAACGGAAATTTTAACATTGTCAAACCGTTAGGCTTTTACAATCGAATTTCCGTCTTCTGTTGCAGCATTAAGATTTATTTTCAGATGCGGTGTGAATGCGACACGGTATAGGTGTTATGGTATCCATTTAGCTGTCAAAAGCCAAGGAATGTCATTCATAGTAATGGATCTCTTTAGGAAGGAAGTTGCAGGTAAACTCGCAGAAAAAACAACATGAATGCTGGTCGCGCGCAGCTTATATGGGACGGTCTGCGGCTTGGGGTTTTATTGGTGTGATTATTTTTAATGTCGGGATATCTGGAATCAGAAATTATTCGTAAGATGATAATAGTTGGTTTGGTATAATTAGATCATAAATAAACTTTAGAACGGTAACACAAAATATTACAAAGTTTGTTGGAATTAACATCGTTTCCCAGCATCCAAGCGTTAATTTATTATTTTCCCTAATAGATATGTATATAATGTACGCCATATTACTCATCATAACAAAAAAGAAAGGGCTTGCAAAAGCATACACCTACATAGGCAAGATTATGGGTGTATAAAGTTTGGCAAATAGACATTTATTCGCCTTTTTTTACATAACTTTATAAAGGCACTAATATCATCTACTATCTAAGATTTACTCTTTGTTTTGAAGAAATAAGTATTTGTATGAAAATTATTAGTTTCTTATTAAGGCACTGGTCCCACCGCCATCGATGAACGAGAAGCGAGTGGACTTAGAAACTAGAAACTAATTGGCGAGCAGCGGGAAGCTAGTGTGCAGTTTCGATAGTCTTATCGCTGGACTAGTGTCGTGCCAATAGCTCGCGGAGGCAGGAGCAAAGATACATGCACGCGCGTTTTGAGACAAGCGAGCATCGCTGAGCGAGTATTATCTTTGATAGCTCTTATTAACTGCCTTAGCGCGTCACTGCGAACCGACTGCAGTACCCTTAGTACGACTTTAGCAATTACGAAAACTATGATAGTTTTCGTGAGCTCGCATTCGTACTAAGGGTACTGATTTTATTGTTTTCGTTTCAATACAAATAAACAGTGTTTAAATACTATCATTATATCATTTGCGTCTTCTTAAATTTTAAGTAGATTTGGTTACATTTTACCAAAATGCGCATAGAAACATAATTTACAATTACGAAAACTATGATAGTTTTCGTAAGCTCAAACTCGTACTAACAGTACTAAGCACTTCTCAATACCTCCAATTGAACTAGAACTAGATAGAACTGCTGTAGCAGCTATCTTCGCGTCTGGACTTCACCTTCATTTAACATCAGGTGGTGTGGAGTCATTTGTCGGTCTTCCTTCCATTATGTTTCATAGAGATGCAAAAAAGCTTGCATCTCTATGAAACATAATGGAAGGAAGCTTTCAAATTGTTGCAAAGTTCACCAAAGTCCCGTTGTTGAATCTTGTAACAATTTGAAAATATTGCCTGAACGGATAAAATCATTTAAAACACACACTGTAGATTTTGGATAGCCAGACTCAAAATAGAGGACATACAAACATAGCGTTACTCGGCTTACAATAACATTCTCAGATATCCGCGCCTTATGACAAGTGAGAGTGAGATAGTACGAGTGAAAGAGACGCATTATCGGCGGTCACTCGACTCCTAATGACGGGGCGTCATTAATAATTATTAGTACGGGTAGGCATGTTGTTTATCGATAGAATCGCAATTATTTTTTCGTATCCATTTTCTTCTTAAACGTTTAACATCTAGTTTAGATGCTATCATTTGTACGGCTCATCTTTATTTTATTGAAATTATTGTTATCTATTTATTTACATATCTTGTCTATAGCTTATCTAAAGACAGGATTATAATTCTTTATTAGTCACGTCGACATAGCATATTTATATATATACTATATTATTATTATATTATTATATATTTATATATTTATGTATATATATATACACATTTCTTTATTCCAATTGTCGTATAAATAGAGCATAAACGCACTTTTTATATTGCTCTGCTTTAGATGCTAATCATTTATTGAATTAATGTTTGAAAATACTATTAAAATGTAGTTAACTAAATTATAAAATTCAGGAATCCTGGAAACAGTAAAACACATACAATAAATGTATAATGAATATGTGAAAGGAATTAACAAACAGCCCATTAATGTTCCCAATGTTGGGGTACAAGCCTTTCATACGGATGAGATAGGAATAACGGACCATTACATGTCTACTGCTCAGGAGCTCGATGGCGCAAGTGGTTGGCGCGTTCGGCTGCGATCGTAGAACTTAAGCAACTTTCGCAGAGGTCGGTCCTTGGATGGGTGACCAAAAAATTAGTATCTCGAGCTCCTCCGTGCTTCGGAAGGCACGTTAAGCCGTTTGTCCCAGATGCATCTGCAGTCGTTAGCACCCACCAATCCGCACTGAGCCCGCGTGGTGGGTCATGGCCCAATCTCCCTATTCCATCCATGCGGAAGGCCTGTGCCCCAGCAGTGGGGACATTAATGGGCTGATGATGATGATGATGACATGTCCACTACGCGGGTCCAGTGCGATGTTTGCTGACTGCGCTATTTAGCTCAGCTTTGTTTTATTATAAGAACAAATAATGACTCGTTTAAATTTCAAAACTTCAGTATATCGACAGATCGATTCATTAAAATCATTCCCAACACTAAAATCAATCCGTCAGCATTACATATCATACAATACCTAACGTAATCCTTTTGGGCTACCGGTTATATTATGAGATACAGTTTTTATAACACCAGATTATGAGTAACAAACTTAAACCACACGAAACTTTTCACAAAATTAGCCTCTATAATCGTACGAATAAAGTTGAAGTTAGCTGTAATCGGTTCTCATGAGAAGATGTCTAAAAATATTATGTTCTATAATATAGGATTTATAATGTCAGTAGAATTATTTCGGCTTTGAAGGCTCCTTTTGTTACGTCCGTCAAAGGTGAACTACCTACCTGATTTTAATGAAGGCAGTTGAAAAGAATTTAACTTTATGTCTTTGGCATAAAAATTAGGATCATTTTTGATTCATCATCATCAGCCTATTAATGTCCTCACTGCTGGGGCACAGGCCTTCCCTATGGATGGAATAGGGAGATTGGGCTATGACCCACCACGCGAGCCCAGTGCGGATTGGTGGGTGCTAACGACTGCAGATGCAGCCGGGACCAACGGCTTAACGTGCCTTCCGAAGCACGAAGGAGCTTGAGATGGTAAATTTTTGGTCACCGATCCAATGACCGACCACTGCGAAAGTTGCTTAACTTCAACAATTGCAGCCGAACGTGCTATCCACTTGCGCCATCGAGCTCCTCATTTTTGATTGCCATGCCATTAACATGAAAATATTGTAAATAATTTTTAGACTAATGATGTTTATTCAAAAACTAAATTCGGGAAATTTTTTGGAGTGTAGTCGAATAGAAGTACGTCTGCAGCCAAACGAGCGTAATTTTTTGAGATGTGAGTTAAAAATTTCAGTTGCGTAATTCAAGCTGCGTAATTTCAGTTCCGTAATTCAAGCTGCGTTATTTCAGTTGCGTAATTCAAGCTGCATTCGTTGTTAGGGATGACACTAGCTGAGTAATAAAATAAAATACTATTTACTTGTACACAGCACGGTAAGTCCTTAAGAGCGGACGCGAGCTGAAAGACAATTTGAGAAATAGGTATTTAAAAAAACTATTGCTGTCACGCATAGGCAAATACAGTGCGATAGAGACAACAGTAGTTAACGCTGAAAATTGCATATAAAAATTGCAAAATTAAAAATTCGTTTTTCGACGATATCCTCCCTCGAAAATTAGATATATGCCAAAGAAGGACAGAACACACAAGAGACAAAGAATAATAAGTAGTTATACTGCCTTTATCTTTTGATTTTTTTGTAAATGCTTATTTAATCTCCAACTAGATCTCTTCAGTGGTGATAAAAATTAGTTTATTTTTGGCTTTTATCGAAGGCTTCTAGTTTCTTTGAAACACATCATCAGCCTATTAATGTCCCCACTGCTAGGGCACAGGCCTTCCCTATGGATAGAATAGGGAGATTGGGCCGTGACCCACCACACGGGCCCAGTGCGGATTGGCTAACGACTGCAGATGCAGCCAGGACCAACAGTTTAACGTTCCTTCCGAAGCACGGAGGAACTCGATATTTTTTTTTTCGACTCGCGAAAGTTGCTTAACTTCAATGATCGCAGCCGAACGCGCTAAACGCTTGCGCCATCGAGCTCCTCATGAAACACAAGTTATCGAAAAAAGGAAAACGTCGCACAGAATGAGTAAAATTATATTTTATGTATGAAAATGAATTCTTTAATGATAAAAATCAAGCAGGAATCAGTCGAGAAAGTTTGTATGGAAAAACATTGCGCGTCTCCCCTCTTAAGGGCTGCCAGGAGTTCTGTCAAATATTAAACTTTCAACAGAGCGTATCCGGTATTGGTGTATTAATTTATCATTCGGTTTTTATTCTCTGCCAGTACTCAAATATTTTTTCCCTGTTTACCCAATATGCCGGTACCGTACTAAAATACAGGAGTTTTTAACTAAAAAGTTACTAGTCCACAAACACAGACACATAGACAGATTTATTCGCACCATTTCCTATGTCTGGTGAGCCAATGTTTTTTACTAGTAATAAAAATGGAATTTATTGCGTTTCCAATGTTTTGAAGTAAGTTTGTTATTGTTGTAGAGTGTTAGAAGATCCGAATTAAAAAGCATTTATTTCACGTTTCGAGGTTTAAGATCGGACATATCACCTCGGTAAGTGGTCGTCACCGTATCATCCCCTCCGATTCCGTCGACCTGGGCACGTCTTAGAGTACCCCAATGACGAAATTACCCGCGCCAACCGCCATCGCGCCTCCAACTTCTCCCACACAGGCTACAAACACCAACACTACACAGCTAGCATACTTGCACACTAGCTTAGCATTAGGCAGACACCCGTAGGATGACAGTGCGAAGACCCGGTCTACACACGATACGCTATACTAGGTACAGGTACATGGCTAACTAGAGCCGAGGTCCGAGTCTCAGAGACGCCCTCTAGTTGAGCCGACCTCTCAGGTTCGAGCGGTCTAGAGGCTCCAGACGGAGAGGAGACTCCATGGGGAGATGCCATCCGCCTGGAATACCTATTAGAGGCATTCGCCAATTCTCGACTTCAGGTCCCCTTAGGATCTCGCCGTCCTCAAACCCGGTGACACTGTAAAGGTCATCTGCGACCAACAGCAAACATACTCAAAAAAAAAAACCGTATCAACTCACGTAATCGCCGCACCTCGGGACAAACTGACTGACTGATTAGTGTGCGTTGCAGTAGGGAGTTTCATACAATGAATGCTTTTTTTTATTTACAATACACATTAAGAATTTCTTACTTTAGAAAGGATATTATACTGTAAAACAATATTTGAATGATAAAACGGCTTGGTTGTAATTTTACCTGTAGATAATAATTTTTCAAAGGTTATATTAAAACTGGGGCCATTAAAAAGAGTTTTGAAGAGAACCTTGCATTTACTCCCTTTCCTATACTTGTTCAATTGGTTTTGAAGATTGTTCCTTGCTATTTTTGGGACTTCTCTTTACACTTATTGTTAGTAAATTCGTTGGTTGTTTATTGTTACCTATTTGACATTATATGATGGAAGTTGACCTCAATTTGCAAGTGCGATGTCAGCTTTCAATTTGACGACACTGTATGAAATAAAACAGGAAGAAAAAAGCAGCCATTGCTGAGTTTCTTGCCGGTTCTTCTCAGTGCAAGGTCTCCCGCCGTAGTTTTGCGAACCAAAAGCCTAAACTGAATAAATAATTTTTAAATTTTACTGAATGGCTCGAGTTGATAACAGAACACAGAGGTTAGAAGGGCCTTGTGAGCGGGGCAGGCGCGCCACAGTTATCTGTGAGCAAATGCTCATAACTTGACCAAAACTTTGTTTTGATTGCGTCGTTGCTCTAGCGTATGGGCGCTATTTGGGGCGATTGTTTTGCGATGTCGCGCAGTGGTGATAAAGTCCAAACGCGAAGATAGTTGGTGCAGCAGTTAGAAAACTGCTACACCAATTTCACCCTATCGGCCTGCAAAAATGCTTCTTCACGCCTATCTTAAAGGACCCCAGAACCCTATTATCTATTAAGTGAAAGTGCGACGATATCGGTAGCCTTACAAACGGTCTATTATCACCCTTCTAACCTCTTTATGTACATTTTGTAGTTTGTGTAACTTACCTAAAATGCCAAGCTGATATTTCATCGTTAAAGTATTCTTGAATTAGATATATAGGTATTAATTTGTTTATATTTGCATAGAAATATTTAAAATGACAAAAGCTTAAAACTACTTAAAGTCTAATACTTAAAAACCAGAAATAACGAAGTACTTAAATAATATGAATTTATTTATTAAGTAATTCTCCGAATATACCTAAATGAGAAATGTGGTACAAGGACACTGTTTGTTTGATTGCTTCATATTGAAATTTCTTCCAGCAAGCTTGCCAAATGAATAATATCAAACACTTTCGGTGTATCAAATTTAATTTTAATTAAATACAAATTATTGGTTTGACTCAATTTAGTTATATTAACTCCGAGTTCCGGTCATAGTCATAATATTTGTAGCTTCATGTAGGTTACATTCATTGAGTTTTAGTTTGATTATGTAAAAAATAATAACACTTATTTTCATATTTAGAGGTAAATTATTTTTATTAATTCACGAATTATAGATATGTTTTTTTTTTAATTTATTTTCCACAAAGAATAACACTTAATATCTATATTTCTGCTAAACTGCAATGCAGTTTGTCGGTATGTAGGATTTATTACTGAAATATTTATATAAAAAGAAAACATTTGCGTAATAAATACATTTCAGTACATCAAATCGCGTTATTGTCCGTAAAAAATACAACTCGATTCTAACAAAGCAGATGAAATGGTATTTTCCCAGTTAACCATTACCGTTGGGTATTTAAAGTTTTCTTTTCTAGTAAAATTTTCTACAGTTAAAGGAATCTAGCAGTTTAAGGCGTACCTAAAACAAAAATATAACAGACTAGAATTCCTGTACGGTTTTACCCGCGTTAGTCTTAGGAAAATGGTTAAAGTAACTCAAACTTGAAAGATGGACGTATGCTGTCGCAGACTTTATTATAGAACTATTAAAGGGTAACAGCTCCGTTATACATTATTTTTGTGTAACATTAACCAGGACCTAGTTACTGAGATGAGCGCGTTCAACCAAACAAACAAACTCTTCTGCTTTATAACATTAGTATGGATTTGTATAACCAGTTGTCATATGTTCATGAGCTTCAATATTGGCATTTGATATTTTCCTTTTTCATTATTAATAAGTTTAGTAATTAAGTCTTGAAAAATTTTGATTCGAATCAACATCTCTGTTAAATATCATCGATTTATTGACAGACGGGAACGTACCAAAAGTTTATTACTAATATCACTAACAATCCGTCCGTCGAGGTGCGTCATTAAATCGCCATCGACGCCACAATGACATAAATAATGAGGGATTTATTTCTGTATTTATTTATTTATGTTTCAATTATTGGTCGTTGGGACTCGACTTCTTTTTTTATACTGAATTTTCTGTCAGTAATAAGCAATTTGATTTTTCTAAGTTTATCATAAACGCGTTTGTTTAATAGACTGTCTTTACTTACAACTAATTAATTATACTTTAGAGTATTCTGTTCGAGTATATTCGGCAGCTATCCATTAACCATCAGTTAATTTCCTCCACATTGTGAAATCTGGAAGTGTGAAAAGGGAAGGATCTGGCGACCTGTATCACAGGTTTATTTTGAAACTTCTGGCATTAATTTCTTGCACACACTAGAATAAGATGTTTTGTATTTTAAATAATATATTGTACCTACATTGTGTGAAAAAAAAAATATCAATTGACTTAAAATTACTAAAAGAAAATATTGATAAAATGAGTCTATTACTGAAAAATACTTACTTGGCTATATTTTGCTGGAAGTATTTTGTTTACTTCATTTGAAGTTCAACTCAAGTTGTGGAGCTTTATACTACTACTGACCATCATACTACCGCGGCTCTGATGGCCGTGTCGAATTTTCTCTAGTACTTCTTAGGCTGCAATGCAGCGCCATCTTTTCGCATTGTAGGTAACCCACAATGTCAAATTAATCCCTTGACAAGTATTAAACATTTGAAAAAAGAAATAGCAATTAGGTATATTTATATTTTTTATGCATTTAACTGCTAGATGTTTGAATCTAAAGAAAACGTGGACGAGGCAGCAGACAAGCCGGGCGTATTGTTTCTAGTATTTTTTTTTAATTAAAACATCTAGCAGTTAAATGCTTAAAAATAAAAATGTAAAAACTTTTTTTTAGATTAAACATCCACCACTTAAATCACATGAGTAAAGAAACGTACAGGCCAGTAAACAGAAATACATATTTTTTTTTAAGCATGTAACTGCTTTATGTTTAAATCTAAAGAAAATATAAGCCAAAAAATCCAAGCGGACCAGGCAGCAGACGGGACTTGAACCCGCACCCTTCGCTATCTGGGCGAACGCATTGACCAATTATGCTACCGTGGCCCTGACGGCCGCGTCGAAATTCCTCTAGACATTCTTAAGCTGCAAGGCAGCGCCATCTTAGCTATACATATATTAATTATGATACTTAAATTTTATGTCAGAGAGTTTATTTCTATATAAACTGGTAGTTATGCACCTGGTTAGGTAATCTTTATCATTAAATCGTAAGAATTAAGAAGAAAACTCTTTTATTAATGAAATGCTCACTTGAATTTTTGTTTTATTAGTCCAGGCAACGAATGCTCAAAAACAGGTATAGAGGGAATTGCTTAGAACACAATTTTTGACTTCGTGACTTTGTTAGGACTAGTTAGGAGGTAAACATATCAAAAGTCCCCGCCCGTAGCCCTTAAGCCGGGGGGAGGGGGGGGGGGGGGCTTGAAGGTCCCATTTTTAGGTTTTTCGCATATATCTCGAAAACTATGCATCCTAGCGACATGAGACTTTCACAAAAGTGAAAGCTGATTAAATTTGCTACAAGTCTTATTCAGTCAAATTTTTGGATATCTTGTATAGTTTTCGAGATATCCGCTCTTGAAAGTCTGTAATTATGGAAAAAAAAATTGTTCCCATTTTTGCTCTATTTGACCGGATAACTCTTCAACAATGCACCCAAAAAATAAATGCCGGCCGTAGGGTTGTAGAGCATTAAATTATCTTCAATAATAGAAACAATTGCCTTTTTTTTTATTTAAGGACAAAATTGTTAGTGTAGTAGACGTATGGGGGCGGTACGGTGGGCACTAGGCCGCGTACTCAGCCCCCACGCGCGGGCCGTCCTGCGCACGTCTGTGGGGTCCTCGCGATACCCCGGGAGACCCCTGCCGCGGAACCTCGGCAAGGCCGGGAGGCTGCTAGGTGCGGAGACGCAGAAGAATCCCTAAACGGGGATTCCGCGGCTTCGCACTAAGCAGCTTAGAGGGTGTTCGCAGGGTTTTTTAGCGGATATTATGCCGTATAGCGCCCGTAAGGGTTACGGGGCCTCAGTGGGCAGCCACTGCTGGGGCTCGTAAGGCTTGCGGGAGCCAGGTGTGAGGTCCATAAGTAAAAAAGAAAGTAAATTAGTGTCATTGAGAAACTGTAATTATCTAATAATAATATCTGTAATAATGATATCCGCTCTTGAAAATCTGTAATTATAGAAAAAAAAAATGCTTTACATTTATGCTCTATTTGACCGGATAACTCTCGGATAACTCTTTAACGATGCACCGATGTCTAAATAGCACACATGCTCATTTTAGAATATGTACTTGTTGGCCCACTGACCAGGTTCTTCACACAATCCAGAAAATAAGTTTAAAAAAACTGCAAGAGTTAACTACTTTATGCAAAAAAGGTTATTATAAATTAGATGATTATTTAAATGATAAGATTGTCTGGTGTTGTATTGGTCCAGCTCAACACAAAAAGTAGTATTAAGAATGATTAAAATTATAAAACTGGACTTTAAAATAAAATGAGACGGTAGGGCCCTGTACCTCTGGTTTTTTTCCGGTTCTCATTGGCTATACAGGTACGAATACGGCAGCAGTTTTCGATACAATTCACTATGACGTGCAAAAAGAGATTTGTAAAAAAATCCAATATAGTTAATTTCTTGCTCTTTTGGGGTGGGAAGGACCTTCATCCTCGTCTTCGTTTACATTTTCTTTGTCTGTGTCATTTTCTCCATCGGAACCCTGTAGGGAAACGGTCAGAGGATCCTCCTGTTCTTCTTCACCTTCGGAGTCAACTTGAGGGACCCCATTCAAGCAGTTCCCCTGGCAATTTTGGCACGCTGAGGAACAGGAACGCAGGACACCCCCTTTAGTCAATACGTCTACTACCCTTTTTTTTTATACGCAGGCAAATAATACTATTTACAGACGACGGCGCCTTTAAGAGGCACACCGCCGAACGGACCTCACACCTGGCTCCCGCAAGCCTTACGAGCCCCAGCAGTGGCTGCCCACTGAGGACCCCGTAACCCTTACGGGCGCTTTACGGCATAATATCCGCTAAAAAACCCTGCGAACACCCTCTAAGCTGCTTAATGCGAAGCCGCGGAATCCCCGTTTAGGGATTCTTCCGCGTCTCCGCACCTAGCAGCCTCCCGGCCTTGCCGAGGTTCCGCGGCAGGGGTCTCCCGGGGTATCGCGAGGACCCCACAGACGTGCGCAGGACGGCCCGCGCGTGGGGGCTGAGTACGCGGCCTAGTGCCCACCGTACCGCCCCCATACGTCTACTACACTAACAATTTTGTCCTTAAATAAAAAAAAGGCAATTGTTTCTATTATTGAAGATAATTTAATGCTCTACAACCCTACGGCCGGCATTTATTTTTTGGGTGCATTGTTGAAGAGTTATCCGGTCAAATAGAGCAAAAATGGGAACAATTTTTTTTTCCATAATTACAGACTTTCAAGAGCGGATATCTCAAAAACTATACAAGATATCAAAAAATTTGACTGAATAAGACTTGTAGCAAATTTAATCAGCTTTCACTTTTGTGAAAGTCTCATGTCGCTAAGATGCATAGTTTTCGAGATATATGCGAAAAACCTAAAAATGGGACCTTCAAGCCCCCCCCCTACCCCCGGCTTAAGGGCTACGGGCGGGGACTTTTGATATGTTTACCTCCTAACTAGTCCTAACAAAGTCACGAAGTCAAAAATTGTGTTCTAAGCAATTCCTTCTATACCTTTTCGTTGCCTGGACTATATTGAATAACGGTAAAATTGGGATTTACCGTTATTCATTAAAACAAATCCTCCTCCTCCTTTTGTTTTTATAGATAAATTAAGAGACTTGCACGTATCTGGAAAGATAGATGATATGATAAGGCTCAGACGAATCCTCGAATGCCTTTTACACCATACGATTTTCAAATGACACAATAAACAAGGGATATTTTTGAAATATTATTCTTTAGAAGTTTTTGCCAGTCGTATTGATTATATAGCTAATAATTATTTAAATGTCGCGCAACTTGCTATGGTGTTATTTAGAAGAGCAAATGCCATCCCACTACTTCCCAGAAACAATCTTAAAAATACTCTTATACTTGAGAGTTGAATCAACATTTGTGATTGCCCTGAAAGCTGGATCCTACTATTCCTGCTTATAACATCATAGTTGTGAAAGGTTGTATGTTTGTATATTTGTTACTCAATTACGCCGAAACTGCTAAATGCATTTGGATGAAATTTGGTGAGCATATACTTTATGCCCTTGGTAAGTTTATGTTTATGATTGAGACATAAGATATTTTATCTCCTGGAAAAATATTAGGTTCCTGTGATATTGACAAAAAAAAATATTTACGCGGATCAAGTCGCGCGCGGCCGCTAGTAGCTCTAATATTATTAGTTTTACTTCGAAGAAGGAAGTTAAAAGTAGATGAAATGTGATCTATCCATCTAAGCAGCATAGTACCCATAAGTGAGTCCATTTATTATTATAAAAAAAGAGATAAATTGATGATTAACTTAAAGGGAAACGTACCTACACTACTGGCGATGGTGCATAATATAGAAAAAAAAACCTACCTGCTTGTTCTATATGATAAACTTTTCCATTCTATCTGAAAACTTAATAGTAACGACACGATCGCTCGTAGAGTCGTGAGATCACGTAGTATCGTATCATATAAGCAAACATCGCCTGTCCATCCAGCATACCACTCATTTACATGTTATAAAAAGTAGCATTAAAGTGAACCCATGATTAATGGCGACTCATGTCTCGTCGTTAAACGGTGTTATTTATTGCATTTTAAAATGTTTTAATGCACCAATGCTTTATCGCGTCGTACGGTTTAAGTTGGCTTGTTTTTATTACTCTAAATGTGTGGACAATAAGATTTTTAGTGTTTTGTTGGTTGTATCTGTGAAGTTCTTCTAAAAATATATTTACTAAGGCTTTACGAAAAATAAATTGGGTAAGGCCTGATCCAAATATGTTATAGGTTTAGAGCAATATTATACCGCTTGGAAATGCATGGAATAAATAAATAAATATTTTCAACACACACACCAATAAGCCTAGCCCCAAAGTAAGCACTATAAGGTTTGTGTTATGGGGTAACGGATAGAATACATATACAGTACATATATTTATTTATTTTCATTTGGAAAACATACAGTTTTACACAATTCAATTAAGTAATACTTATTACTTTTTCATAAACCAGTTATGTTTCCACAGACTGAAACATTCATACACTTACATAATTTACTTAAGATTACGTACAATATTGAGAGTTAGTGAATAGGATAAACATCTGCCCCCTCCGGGATTCGAACCCGGGACCTCTCGAGTCGGCGACACCATAAAACCCGGCGTACAAACCACTCGGCCACGGAAGTCGTCAAAATGGAATGGCATCTTTCTTTATGCGAGAGGTAATGCACAGCGGATTTTCCGCTAGAATTGGAGCGCCCGTCTTAGGAAACAACCTCTACCTTACAGAAGACAAGGAAATAACATTGTGTTTTTGGTGGTGTTGTGTTTCTGCTGATGAGTAAGGTTCCAGGGCTTCGTGGGGTAGAGATTGGGTTCAGCCGGCAAGGTGAGGATGGCTGGAGTGGCACACCCTCTGCCGCATCATATAATATATTCACGACTGAACTCCACTAACACTTAACATCAGGTGGAGTGGAGTAATTTATTGCGCCTCGTATAAAAAAACGAGTGTGCTTATGACCACACGACTGAAGTGAAACTTCTTTAGCTCCATCTGTATGTATATATGTGTGTACAATATATACATGTAGATACATATACATATTTCTTTTAATGAGAAAAAGAGAGAAAGAATATGTGCGCGCGCACTGTTTTCTCTTGCTTATGTCCCCACTCAACTCCCGTTCGCCTCGCCCGAACACACTTTTTGTAACGCGTAACGCATTCGCCAGCTTACCTCCCAAGTCAAGCGTGCGTAAAGCGCATGTAAGTTGATTTCTTTACAATAGATGTCGCTAAGTGCGCTTAAACATGATTCATGTAAGTTGATTTTCTGAGAGATGAACTTTTTTAATGTAATATAAATTGTCATGTTTGTGTACAATAGCACAATAAATAAATATTGTATTCTACCACATACATGATAATACTTTTATACTGATAATTAAAGCAATTCGTGCAAAATTATTGCCTAACCATTCTAAAATATCAAAAATGCACTACGTTAATAATCAAGTTATCACTTCTGCCGGCACTCCCGGAGTGCAACCCCTTTTTTTTATTTTAGAAATGAAAAGCAATGCCTCGTTTTCGCAAAAGTTTTGCATCATCTTCAATACTTAATCTAAGTTGTCCCTCAATCATATCAAAAAATACGATACCATTATAAAATCTGCCTCCGATAGTCGTCCATCACGAATCAGACAATGCTCAGGAATGCTAAAATTAGAAGCTATCCGTCCAGAGGTGAATGACGGCAATACTTCAGTGCCCTCAGTTTATATTGCCTTTATTATGTCAATAAATCGCATTGCCATTTACTGCCATTTACAGCTCGTGTTCTTATTAATTTTAATAAATACGACGATCGTCTGTATATGTTTTTTTTTGTGTTGGTCAAAGGATAAAATTGCCGATTATAGGTGTCGATTCTGGCGTGATTGTCTCAACTTTAAACTAAATTTTAACATCAGTCTCTCCTTTCCATTGTGTATAGAGAATGACAAGGATACACTGTTGTCAAATTTAAGTTCAGGTTTAGAGAATCATGCCAGTATCAATATCATTATCTACATATTAATGGTTAGAATGATTTCGTAACTGTTTGAAAAGATTGTGCGTGTGTGATTATTCAGTAGGCATCATTATTAAAAATAAACTAGCTGTGCCCCGCGGTAATACCCGAGGTTCATTAGAGATATTTTCAGCTAACTCCGTACCATTTTTTTTTTAAATCGGTCCAGCCGTTGAGACGCGAAGATGTAACAAACATACACACTCACAAACTTTCGCCTTTATAATATTAGTGTGATTAAAGAACTTCAAATGTCTTCAATTTATATGTAACTAGCTGACCCAGCGAACTTCGTACCGCCATAAAAATAGGGGCTGATGGTAGAAGGGTCAAAATTTAGGGTTGTATGTATTTTTAATGCAACATTATAAAAATATTAAAAAATGACCAAAACATAAAATAATAATGTTAGGGGTATACAACCCTTATCACTTAGGGGTATGAAAAATAGATAGTAGCCGATTCTCAGATCTACCGAATATGTATATAATATTTCATAAAAATCGGTCAAGCCGTTTCGGAGGAGTATGGGAACTAACATAATGACACGAGAATTTTATATATAAGATAAGATAGTACGATAAACCAGGATATGCGAAAACGATTTTTTTATGTTAAATTTGTGGAACACGAGCGTCTAGTCCCGCGGATCTGTGGTACCCGCCTGATGGCAAGCGGCCACTATAGCCTCAAGACGCTTGCGATAACAAATATATCATCATCATCAATAGGACATAGGCCTCTCCAAATGCACACCACTCACACTCAGATCGATCTTGGGCTACTCGCATCCAGCTCTTGCCAGCCATCTTGCGCAAATCGTCACTCCATCGTGCCTGAGGACGTCCTACACTACGTTTGCCTAGAAGCGGTCTCCACTCAAGAACTCGTCTACCCCAACGGTTATCGGTTCTTCGGCAAATATGGCCAGCCCACTGCCACTTCAACTTGCTAATCCGGTGGGCTATGTCGATAACTCTGGTTCTCTGTCGGATTAGCTCATTTCTGATGCGATCCATCAGAGAAACGCCGAGCATAGCCCTTTCCATAGCGCGCTGAGCGACTTTGAACCTGTGGACCAGCCGTACCGTCAGTGTCCACGTCTCAACATATAACAAATATATATATCACTCGCCCCGTTGCCTACCCTGCTCCAATCCCCTACCCCGTGGAGCCCTGTAACCTTACTCACCAACAGAAACACAACACCACCAAAAGGTTATTTTACTGTGATCTTCTGTAAGATGGAGGTAGCTCCCCAAGACAGGCGCTCCTATCGGAACGGAAAATCCGCTCGTATACGCTATTTCGTTCCCATAATAAACTTTTCTTAGATTCATCATCAGCCTATTAATGTCCCCAGTGCTAGGGCACATCCTTCCCTATGGATGGATTAGGGAGATTAGGCCAACACCCACCACGCGGGCCCAATGTGGATTGGTGGGTGCTAACGACTGCAGATGCAGCCGGGACCAACGGCTTAACGGGCCTTCCGAAGCACGGAGGAGCTCGAGATAGTAAATTTTTGGTCACCCATCCAATGACCGACCACTGCGTAAGTTGCTCAACTTCAACGACCGCAGCCGAACGCGCTAACCACTGGCGTCATCGAGCTCCTCCTTTCGAGCCTTTCTTAGATTAAGACTAAATAATTGTTGTGAATAAAAAAGAAATCGACTTAACCGTCGAAAAGTTGTTATATTTCTTAAATTCCTCATACTAATTAATACACATTCCTACAGTCAATGGAGTGACTGAATGAACGATCGGACAGACGGACGGACGTGTTCCGTTTTTATAGTGCTATAAACTGTTTAGTGTCAAACACTTTATTGTGATCCCACAGCTTTTGGGTTCCGTGATAGGAGGGTCCGTAACCTTTGGCTAATCCTGATTTGTTATGAACCCCAATTACTCGCGTGTTAGTAGATACTTATACTGCTAGATGTTTAAATCTCAAGAGCAAAATTAATATGAACAAAGTATTTTTAACGATGGAAAAATATACAGAACTTTTTATGAGTATTTTCGATCAATAATTCTCCAAAAATACTCGATTTATAAAAAAATGTTGACACAGACAATTACGTAATCCATAATTTACACTAAAATTTAGTTTTAAAATAAACAAATGAGATTAAAAAATATTATGTAATAATTTTTGTAAAAAATTTGTAAAGATAACTTGAAGTAAATTGTTTTTGTAAAGGTTCAAGAAGGTAGTAAAGTTTCTATCATAAGCACATTTCTGTTAACTTATAGTTTTAGCGCTTTGAAATTATTTCATCTATAGTTTTAATCACACATATCTTAATATTTTGAGAAATTGCAGCCCAATTTGTAACTGGCCTCGCCGAACAATGAAATCATCAAATAAAATAAAAAATATCGTTTACAACATAACAAAAAAAGATTCTAATCAAAACTCTATACCGTTTCCGATGAAAATTTAAATACAATATCGATACCTACTCGTTTCGATCGATATTGTCATTTAATCTTGATCTCGTGTCCCGGTTGATTTGTGTTTTTATATCTTTTGTTTCTCGTCAACTCAATCACTCAGTTTATGTGATGTCTTTATTGCACTTGACCAAATCTAATTTTATTACCTTTACCAACTCATTTAATATACGGTTTGTTTTTTGGGTTCAACACGAATCGGATTTTATTTGGTCCATTAAAAGTAGTTTCATCATAAGAATCACGATAATATTTCTTTAGTATTTCAAACGAGATATCGCGTCTATCTGTATAGCCGTAAGATTAACTCCTACGTGAAATCGATTTGATTTGGCATGATTTGATTTGTTAAAACTTGTTGATTGATGAAGATAAATGGGAGGAAAAGAATTCACGTGTTGTTTTCTATGAAATAATTAAACCCTTACATTTAGTTATAAATCAATAAAAGGTATATCAAGATAGTGACTTTTTAAACTTTTTGACAAATCATAATTTAATGTGAAATGGGTATTGTCAAATCTACTTAACTGACTTCAACGTCTTTGTAAGGTTTAAAAAAATATAGTGAATATATTTACGTAAGTATTTAAGTTTATATATGCATTTAAAGATGTTGAATATGACTATATTATAGTTAAGCCTAAATATACACAGGACACAGGAATTGAACATATCCTCAAGACATGTAAGTTTATTGGTCATTCAATATTAATAACAAGCTTTTTAGTATTCATATAATTACGTACAATAAAGGTCGTAATAAATAATTATATAAATACTAAAAAGTTTTATCTACCTTTTAGCTACATGAAACAAAATACAAAATAATGATAAGTACTACGAAAAGTTTGAATGCGCGATAAATTATTACAAATTGCTCTCCCTTCAAACACTAGGTAACTAGAGCCTAAGCGATTGCAAAACAAATGACCTCCTTTTACGTAGATTTGAAAAAAAAAATACCTGACATTGATTTTGACGTAACTCCATATTGAAAAATTAAAAATCTTTTCAAAAGAATTTTTTTTTTGAAGTGAATTACTACAGACGGTGGAATTATTCTGTTTTCCAAGTAACATCGCATCCGATGCGACAATGACAAACCTGATTATAATTAGTGATTGGCGCGACCGCGAGTAAATCATTCACCGACAGTTGGACAGCATAAATCTGACCACACGTGAATCACTCATGGGGTCTTTCGCAACCGGAACCTATTCTGGTTAAGCCGCCAATACATGTTGGCCGAGCTTAACCCAACACGAGTGTTGGCAAAGTGATAAAATGCAAAGTGTTTCCGTTAAGACGTTTGGCAAGTTTGAAGAAGTCCAATGCAAATGGCCAATCTAGATCGCTTGCAGATGACCTTTACAGCGTCACGGGGTTTGGGGACGGTGGGATCATAAGGGGACCTCAAACCGAGAATTGGCGAGTGCCTCTAGAGGTATTCCAGGCGGATGGCATCTCCCTATCGGGGTAGTCCCCTCTCCCTCTGGAGCCTCTAGACCACTCGAACCTGAGAGGGTCAGCTCAACTGGAGGGCGTCTCTGAGTCTCGGACTCGGCTCTAGTAAGCCGTTGTCGTGGGGGGTGGGGAAAAACGCCCAGGTAGGTACCATACCTGTACCTAGTATAGCGTGTCGTGTGTAGACCGGGTCCTCGCACTCTTGTCCTACGGGTGCGGTGTCTGCTCAATGCTAAGCTGGTGTGCTAGTACGCTAGCTGTGTAGTGTTGGTGTTTGTGGCCTGTGTGGGAGGGATTCTAAAGGACAAATAATAATTATTGTCCTTCAGAATCACAAACGTCGCCAATGCTAAGATTGATTTTTATCTGCTTAAGCATGTAAGAGAATTAATATTTTCTTCAAAAGACATTCCTTTATATAAAACAGCATATCGCTATTTTTATTAAAATAAAATAGTGGTGTAATCTTGCTCCTCTGGGTTATAAACAATAAGTTTATTATCATAAAGTAACTCTTTAGTAATGATAATAAAAATAAATGGCTTATTTAATAATTACCTGCATTATAATTAATATTCTAATCGGCAATATGGCGCAATTTTCCTTCCCCAACTAGCTCTCATGCCGGAAACACGTTTTCGAACAAATTCTACTTCATTCTCACATCGTTTCCCATGTACAGAATATTCCGTCCAATGACGTGTGTGGCCACAACAAGGCATAAATACCGAAGGAGCATTACTCTTATTTTAATATCGCTAATGCCGCGTAGGCCTGTTTTTATTATATTTTTACTTCTTTATTTATTGGTTGGACCGCGCCGCACCAATTAGACGGACGTCTGTTTCCTAATGTTTAGCAATATTATTGAGAGACTGATTGAGTTACCAATACTGAAACAACGGAACGTGCCTCGTCATTTATTTCGGAAAACAGAATGTCTAGTATTATTTTTAAGTACTTGTCTCATAATTATTTTTATCTGGACCAGTTTTTTTTTCTTATTAAATTTTATTTAGATTTATAATATACATAATTTGTTAAGTCGATATTTTAGAACATCGACCGTGGCTGGGACATCTACATGCCCCACATAATAACCAATGGATGGAGGAAATAATCACTTCAAGAGATGGCGCTACCGGCGTTGCGATCAATAAGTATGGAAGCCTACATCGCGCAAGATAAATTCGGAGGCAAGCACTTAATGTATACAATGCCCAACCAAAATAAGTCGGGCCGCGGCCCCCGAGTTACCATCATCCAGCTCCAGATCCAGCAGGAGAAAAATCATCCCCTTTGGCCTTCCTACAGACTTTAATGGCTGCAGTCCTTTCACTTTATTTGCGACGACATTAGTGTTGTCTAACACGTGACTTCACTTTGAAGGAGTTCGATGAATCGTGGAAGTCGAGCAACTCGCATTCGCAGGTGATAAGTGATCAAAAACTTTTTTTTTTTATGTCAGAGGGTGGCAAACAAGTGTATGGATGGTAAGCGGCCACCATAGCCTATCGACGCTTGCTTTACCAAAAATATCACTCGCACCGTTGCTTACCCTGACACTATCCCCTACCCCGTGGAGCCCTGGAACCTTACTCACTGACAGAAATACAACATCACCAAAAGGTAGTGTTATTTTATTGTGGTCTTCTGTATGGTGGAGGTTACTTCCCCAGACGGGCGCTCCAATGAGGGCTACCGTTTTCTGTCTCACCAGATGGCGCCACTGAACTGAGTGAAGTCCTGAATTGTAACTTTTAAAGTTTATTAATACGCGCGTGGAATCAAAGTTTAAGAATTGCTTTAATTATCAGTATAAAAGTATTATCATTTATGTGGTGGAATACAATATTTATTTATTGCGCTATCTTACACCAACATGACAATTTATATTACATTAAAAAAGTTTATTTCTCAGAAAAATCAACTTACATGAATCACGTATAAGCGCACTTAGCGACATCTATTGTAAAAAAAACAACTTCCATGAATCACATTTAAGCGCACCTAGCGACATCTATTGTAAAAAAAGAATAATTTTCTTCGCAATAAAGCTGCCACCTGGACGTCCTAGATAGAGACTTATTATTATAATACGATAAAATAAAATATTACTATGTTTCGACCAATATATTGAAAGTCAACCTTTCCAATTTTATTGTTTTCGTCAGATCCCCGATCATGTCAGCCCACGTGTTCTGACGCGAGTTTAACATTTTTTACCTATACAAAAAAAGTGTACAACGCCGCTAAAGAAGTTTTCACTTCAAAAACGTTTCTTTGCGGGGGGATGGCGGTTACCTAATTTATTAACAGCATTAGAAAAACGTATGTATCTCCCAAGATTCATCATAAAATAACTACTAAAGTAAACACAAAGTTCCTGTGCTCATGTTTCAAAATAAATTGCCCAAGAACACATCGTGTTATTCCCCAAATCTTGTAGAACAAGCGTCGCCCGAGATATCTCTCCACCGAATTGCGTAACATACTTACCCGGGTTTAAAATGGAGTCATAAATAAAAGGTGCGGGTGTGCGCCACCTTATCGCCTGACGCGCTGTGCCCACGAGTTCTTGCCGATTCGAGACTGGTTTGTTAATAAGAATTGTGTGCTATTTGTCTTTCTATTCTATATTAACTCATACTTGGTGTTAGGATCTTCATTGTGAGTAAATTCTTATACTTCTGCCTTTCTTGGTCATAACTACATTTAAAAAGTGTATAATAAATTCGCAATGAAGATCCTAACATATTCCCGGCTTATTTATGCAATTGGTAGGGGACATACTTTTGTGATAGGACGCTTCAATACGTGGAGTAGCCTTTTAGCAGAATGTCCAACTTTTTGGTAGAAAATTATTCCATTATAATATTATAATTGCGAATGTTTGTATGTTTGCTACAAACTCTGACAATCAAGCAAAACGGCTGAATGGATTTGGATGTAATTTGGCACAAATATAATTTGTATTTTTTAAATACAAGTAGACATCAGCCAGCCTTCACAAAAAATAGAATAGAATAGAACTAAAGTAAACGCGGTTGAAGTCGCCGGCCACTACTAGTAATTCTATAATCATTATCCTTTTCATATAGGTATATACACAAATTTATAGAACAGTCAGAAGGATGGCTCGCTCCATTCTTGAAAATAATTACCTTCATTTAATTAAATACGTCAAAAACAACAAAATACACATTTAACCCATGCACTGTATTATCACACTAATATTATAAAGGCGAGAGTTTGTGAGTGTGTGATATTTGTTACTTCTTCACGTTCAAACGGCTGGAGCGATTTTAATAAAATTTGGTATAGAGTTAGCTAACACCCTGTCTTAACACATAGGCTACTTTACTACTGGAAAATATCCTTAATAAACCGCGGGTAAGCTAGTATAATAATAATTCTGACGACGTAGCATGAAAAGCATGCAAAAGTAAAAAAGTAACGCATTTAAACAGTTCAAGCGTGTTTTATTTAATGAGTGATGTGCGTGAAAACTTAAGAAACAAATATAATAATTAACTACAGCTACAGCATATTATTACATATTTCTGGCAGCTACCTCGGACAAAGAATTAGTCTAGCCATTCAAAGGGGTAACGCTGCCAGTATCTTCGGATCCTTGCCTAAAAGGACTCCTTTTAATAATATATTTTAGATATTCATTTTATTTTTTAAGGTTTTTAGTTTTAGTTTTATTGTTCTAGAATATATACAGAGTAATTATGTAATTAGATTGTTATATTGATGTGATTTATTTAATATGTATTGTGTTATTGTTTATCTTTATAACAGTATATAATTAACTTCACTTGTCCAACTCACTAGGGTTGTTTTTTGGCGGTTACGTGTACTTTCTGCTTGTAGTCACTTATTGGCCGAAAATAAACCTTTTACTTCTTGTGCCAGATTGTAATGTCAATAATTATTGTCTTTGTCAGAAAGTATGATCAAGAAATTGTGTATAAATTCCTTGAATATACTCAATAGGTAATACACCTAAGATATCTCCTTTTTTAATCATTGTTTCTGTGAAAGGGTGTGTATAATGCATTGTACTTATAACTATGCGTTACACACATTCTTACACTTTCTAGTATTAGGTTTATTAATTTTTAAACTCATTTGCTTGAAAACGCATCCATGGAGGTTGTGTACATTGTTCGAAAGTTCAAAATTACGGGCCATGCAGCGTAGCGTGCAGTAAAACATTTTACCGCATGCACCGTGCGTATTCTTTACGCTTTTGTTAATTTCGATTGGACCTCCTTGGAAACCCTTTTAAAGTTCCATTACGGAAAATCTCACATTGCTCCATGAGGAAAATGTGGCGTACAATGGGATAGAGTCTGTGCGGAAAGAGAATGGGATTTAGATAGGAGGGCGCTGCAGTGTTTTTCTACCGTATTTGTAAGGTTTTACACCTTTTAGACATGATTACATACAAAAAACCGCAAGAAATCACAACAACAAACAAATCCGTATCAATACAAAACTTTGACGTTTTACAGATTGCTGGGTTTGATTGCCAAATAAAAATCTTAATGTTAGTTCCGTTTTTCACCACGCCCGTTCTCTTTCCGCACAGACTCTACTAAAGTCTTTCCTTTACAGATTCTATACTTTGTTGACGGTAAACGTTGAACATGATGACGAAAATTTTATTTCAATAACTAGCAATAATTGTATTGAAATTATCAGTTATTCATTTTGCATTTCCTCAGTACTTTTGTAGGTCTTGTTGGTTGAAATTTTCACAGAATGTGTATTCTTCATACTGCCTGCTTTAACCGTGCTATTCTGTAACAAGAAACTGACTTCACATCACGAAATCTGCGTGTGATTTGAAGTAAAATACAAATTCCAAATCCCGACTCGAATTCCGCGTGAGAAGTGAGTTTCTTCTTACAAAATAGCACTGCTTGGTCCCTATTTTCCCAAGCAACTTATATTTCGCGTAGTTTTTACTATGTATTCTAGAACATAATTTTTGCGATGATATCGAGCCCTGTACCCCCTTTTTTTTGAAGTTATACTTCTTTAGGCGCGTTATGAAAAAATGATGAGAGTGAAATTTTAAGATGCGCGCACATCACTGTAACACAAAATTTTAACGCATGAAATTGGTCGCTTTAGCGACCAACTTCATGCGTTACTTTTGTGTTCACCGCACATTAAGAAAATCTACCAACAAAATAGAAATAGAATCTCTATTTAGTGGGTGCTAACGACTGCATTGTGAAGGCCTATCAAAAGTATTTATTAATCTGGAACAACGGAACCAAAGCGCGATTCAGGAGACTACAGCGCCATCTCTTGACCATTGGTGTAGTAGAACCAAAAACCACATCTTTATTTTTTGTAATAAAGTAACAGTTATAGGTATTCATATTTATAATATTTATCCACATGTTTCTAGTTTGTATATTCGGAATACGTGTTTGAGTTTCATACAAGTGCAAATCACATATGTTCTAATAAATTATATTCAGTAGCGATTTTAATTGAATATTTTGATTATTTATTTATTTTTTCAAATTAAAACTGAACTTTATTGACTGTGTCCTTTTCCAGACTTTTTATTAATTTATTGTAATTAATTATTTGCATGCAATTAAAAACTAATTTTAAACGATGCCAAAGAAGGATAACTTCTCACGCGCCTACATAAGTACACGCACCCATTTTTTATATATACCCCGCACTGAGCACCAATAATTTTGTATGGAAACTTGAACAGCAGCGGCACAAAGTACGTAACGAGAACTAAAAATCAGTATACATTTGACAATGACATTTTGGCCTCACAAACGATACGAATTCGATATTGGTTCGTGCTAGGGGTACTGCTCATGTGCTACTTAACCGTATCTTAACTTCACGAAAAGTACAGGCAAGGCAGATTTCTCGCCTGAATGGAAACCAAATCTGGGGAAGTATGGAAGTATCCTACACACGCTACTTTATTGTGAATTCAAACTCAAAATATCTTTATTCGAATAGGAACCATAACACGACTCTTTTGAATCGTCCTTATTTTTTCCTCTACCACCTGTTAAGGATTACTTCATATAACAATATTTACAAAATTATAAATTGTTACAATGTCAATTACAAAATTAGGTTATATCTTCTATATATATAAAACTCAAAGGTGACTGACTGACATAGAGATCTATCGACGCACAGCCCAAACCACTGGACGGATTGGGCTGAAATTTGGCATGCAAGTAGATATTATGACGTAGGCATCCGCTAAGAAAGGATTTTGATCAATTCTACTATAAAATAGGGAATGAAAGTTTATATGAAACTTTGTCAATTTTAAACCGATCGGGCTGAGACTTTGCATGCAGGTATAAGAAGAATCATAGATGAATGTCATTGTGTATAATACAAGCCTGAGAACAAAAACTGTAGTCTACACTTCAGCTTTACACCGAAGCGAAGCAAGGGCGGGCCGCTAGTTTATCATAATTATAGAAACAGCCTAATGAAACGTTTAGAACAGTTTAAACCCAAACAGTTTTGTTTGAAATGATGGGTAATGATATTTTCTGTTGGTGAGTAAGGTTTCAAGGGACCTCTTGGCAGGTGATTGGGTTCAGGCTGGCAAGGTAAGGATAGCTCTCAGGGTGTCTCTGAGACTCGGACCTCGGCTCTAATTAGCCGTTGTCGTGGGAGCCAGCTTTGCTCGTACGGGTCCGATTTAAAGAGATATTACACAGTTATTATTATATTATTTTAAAGCGTCTGCTCTTTTTCTTAAACTGCGATCGTTAGCACCCACCAATCCGTATTGCACCCGCGTAGTGGGCAATGGCCCAACCTTCCTATTCCATCCATAGGGAAGGTCTGTGCCTCAGCAGTGCCGTTCATGTGCTCTGGGTATGGCAGAATACCAGTGCAGCAGGAATTTTACCTTGTATGTGTAAGTTATGTGCTGTCAACAATAAAATCATTTTCTTTCTTTCTTTCTTAATAAGCTGATGATGATGACACAGTTGAGGAGCTCGATGGCGCAAGTGGTTAGCGCGTTCGGCTGCGATCGTTGAAGTTAAGAAACTTTCGCAGTGGTCGGTCATTGGATGGGTGACCAAAAATTTACTATCTCGAGTTCCTCCGTGCTTCGGAACCGGCTGCATCTGCAGTCGTTAGCTCCCGCCAATCCGCACTGGGCCCGCGTGGTGGGTCATGGCCCAATCTCCCTATTCCATCCATAGGGAAGGCCAGTGCCCCAGCAGTGGGGACATTAATAGGCTGATGATGATGATGACACAGTAGGTATTCTATTTTAAAGTGTCTTCTCTTTTTCTTAAACTGTACTGTGTTCATGACAATACAACATACATTGAGAACATTTATTTCCATAGCGTGTGTTTCTCTAAATTTCGGGCAATAAATTTTCTCACATCGTATACGTTGAATCCCTGGCAACTCTTCGGCGGACGTTTCATGTTTTTGTCCTCTGCGTACAAAAGTCCCTTGTCTACTAGGGCCATTAGATCTATTTAAGCGAGTAAATGATAACACTCTATTAACTGCACATATTGAATTAAAAATATTTTACTAGCTTTACTGTTACCTTTGCCCTGAATTTTAGAAATACTAGATAAAATTCGTCGTGTCCATTAAAATCTCGGTAGTATGGTCAATGCATTTGCCCGGGTAGCGGAAGGTTCTGGTTCTAATCTAGCTTGGATGGACCTGGAACGTATTCTTAAATCTGTCACTGTGTATTCCAGGATTCCAATTCCGGTTGCTTTAACTTTGAAGGAAATCTGTTATATGTATTGTAACACTATATAATCAGTGATTATATAGTGTTATAATACAAGTTTAAACTAGTTAATAGTAGTTGCGAAAGTTATATTGAGATGGAAAATCCTTAAAGATCGTAGCAGACATCAACTCGGAAACCGATCATCACCATATCAACTCGGGCCGTTTAATATTTTTTGTAATAATCTTCTCACGAAGAAACAAGGGCTTGTCCTGAGGAGAGGCGATTACATTAAGATTCGACATTCACAAGTACTTGTAACAGCCTAGACTGAATAAACGATATTGATTTTTTTTTTGATTCCGATTAGTATGCGTTAAGTTTTTTTCTATTTTATTTTTTTATAGATAGGTCCGACAAATGAATCCACCCCACCTGATGTTAAGTGACGGTGAAGTCCAGAAGAGTAAAAGAGATTTAAATACGAATAATACTGAATGGCTCGATTTGATACAATGACGATCCCTTTCAGAGTTGATATCTCTGCTCTTCACATTACATAATGAAAGGTGACTTCATGAATCCTCTTTAAAGTAATTCTCAATTTAAAGACTCTGTAAATAATAAAACAGTGAGAAAAAAATAACAGTTCTTCTCAGTACAAGGCCTCCCGCCGTAGATTTACGAATCGACGGAGTAGCTTCTAGCTAGACATTCATGAGTGCTTGTAATAGCCTTAACTGAATAAATGATTATTATTATGCTACTACGACCTTAAGTAGGTACATTCCTTATTTTCCCATTGCTCTATACGGCATTATGATGTGAAAACGAAAACAGAGAGAAAGACATAAAAATCTCCTATCTCGAGCAATTAACTTTTGTTCTCTTTCCATCATTTCCGGTCTCAAAATAAAAATTTGGTAACCCCTACCCACAACAAATGAAAGAATACCACCCCGTCCCCACCCCAGAATACACCCACCTGTCTAGTATATCTCCGTCCTGCTCCAACATCGTACAAAACGATGTTTTACATTTCTATGGAAGCCACATTACACGGTCGCCGCCGATCCGAACGAGACGAACTGGACTGTATTTTAACAGAGTTAAAGATTACTTTTCGCTGTTTTCCTTTGAGATTTGAAAGGGAGCAGGGTGGGTGGGGGAATCGCGATTTTTGCCCGGAAGCCTTCCCGATTGCCTTCGGAAGGTTTTCTGATCAATGCAAGGGTAAGTGATACCTACCCCTATAAATATTGGTGTGAAAGAATTGTTCGTCGTTCGCTCTTGACAGTTTTGAAGCGATAGCGCGCGCGAGCCGGGGCGTCTCGCCTTTATTTGGGCGTTTCTTATCTGTTATACATTGTGCAATGCCATTTGTTGGTTGTTACATTGAAATCTTCTCGATTTGCTGTAATTTGATTTGTAAAAATGAACGTTACTGTAAGCCAGCAAGGTTCTTGCTGGTTTCAGTTTTTCGATGTTCGTAAGAACACTTTTCACCTTTAAACTTGTACTTAGTTGCAACATTAATAATGATATAATAAATAAAATATGGGTTCAATGAAACGTCGTTTTATTTTTTACTAACCGTTTATTCCAACCACATTATGTAGACGTCCACGCTCAAGTCTAAATTACGGAGATAAAGAGTTTTTAATTTGGTGGGTTTATTATAATACAGTTTTTATACCAAGCACTCTATGGTCTTTTTGCATTTGTTTCAAAGCGATTATTATTCTTTTATTCCTGAAGCTCGTTCACTATTTTACAGACATTATTTTTATTAGGATAATATATCTCATAATATCTTTTAATTTCCAAGTTCTGTAACTAAAGTTTTAAAGGGGACCGTTATTCGAATGACTTGTTTTGTATTGGTAAAGTTGATAAAAAGTCAAATCTATGAAATCAAAATATGTAAAGTCAAATTGTCTAATCATCTCTACAAAGAAGTCGGACAGGAAATGAATAGAAATTCGTTAAAACAGTCTCCTTTAAAAGCAATTAACGGACTAAACAATCTAGTTTATTATTACAAACAGAACAGTTAAAAAAACACTGGGTTTATATGGCACTATTACATTATTATTATAAGGTTTAACAAAATAATTAATGACTCCATTTTGCTAAATTGAAATTGCTTACAATAACTAGACATTATGAGAAAATTATCAAATCTTATTTATTAGCTCGTTAGATCGTTAAAATTTGACGTTCAAATATGCTCCAAGAAATCTGCATTTATCAATACAGGAAAATGTCCAAAATGGCTGCAATTATTTATTAAAAATTCTAATTACTTTTTACGAAACCGATTTGGATGTTTGTCAGAAATTGTCAATTTTACCTAAGGTATCCTTAACTGGACCTTCGCTCAAAAAACTGTAAATAACATCGATTTAGACTACATAAGTACGTAAATAAGACTACATAAGATTGTGCTTCGAAGCCAGCAAGTGATTTAGGCCAACTACTTCCAGATCTTTACTATCTAATGACAACGAAAAAATTATTACATTGTTACTTCAATATCAAATAATTAATGTAAATTGTAATAATGTCGAAAATAAAATTGAAATTTTATGTTCTATAGAGCACATTTGACATTTCAAATACTGTGTATCAAAGCGCGTGGTCTCACTACTCGTGTTTATCTTAATTACACTGTTAAATTCGTTTAAATATTTATTTACAATTTATAATTTACAATACAATATACATATTGCAATGCTCTGCCAGAGGCATTTTAAAATACTTACCATGAGGTTTCAATAAAAATTAATATTATTTACAAAAATATAATAATTATTAGGAAATGGAAAAACAATCTTGGCGAAAGTATAAGCAGTATCCAATAATGAAATGTACAAGAGAGCAAATCAAAGTTTTTCGGTAAAATTCTACTGAAACGAGGAAGAAGCTAAGACTGAAGCTTTTCTTTTCATTCATTCAAAAACATGAATAACTAGTTAACACAACACAATTATAAGCCTAAAACTACATTTAGGAAATTGGCACCGGGAGTTAAACTTTCATAGTAATGTACAATATTAATTTTAAACCACTTAGTTAATACATTTAAAATAGTACCATGTAAAATCTAATTATAAATAAATTACTTAAGTATCACATGACTACTCCTAACTAGGATATTTACAGATTACAATATTTTAAGATTTTAAGCTATTCAGTTTGACATGTACACTCAGAAGTGATAGTACGCGAAGTTGATAGGCTGTTGCGTATCATCAGAGTTTAAATTGTCACCATTGTTAAATGTATCTTGTTCACTCTCAACTTCACTAGCGTTCGCTGCGTCTCTTTCGTTTTCTACCCTCTGTTCGAATTGTTTCATCCTCTGCCAATTGGAGAGATCGCATGGAGCATCATCGTTGTTACTCTCCTTGCAGAACGTTCTCGGTACCACGTACTCTGGGTACATACCGAAGTTAGAATAAAGGTTTTCTGTACGTTCACTGGTTAAATATTTAGCTTCGTCTATATTCCTACTGCTGTAGCCGTAATCTCCGTCTTTGTCGTTGCTGTAAGCACTAATGTCTTTTGTTTCTTTTACGTCATTGACGTCACTGTCACTGGGAGCCGCGCAGTTGGGGTCGTCGGAGCGAGCGATGCAAGCTGTTTTGGTTCCATCACCCGCGCCGGCTGCGAGTGATCACTGGCGGTGGTGCGGCAGCTGGTGGTGGATGTGCTGGTGGTGGAGGTCTAGTCTAGGTCGCTTGGCGTCGTCGTCGTCGCTGCAGGGGTCGTTGTCGTGGGGTTCCTGGTCGTCGCATTCTTCGCCCAACTCCTCTTGCTTGCGTTTCGCGGTCGCCATTTCCGCCGCATGCTTTTTTCTCCATTTCGTCCTTCTGTTTTGGAACCACACCTGCGGCAGAAGAAAACAAAGATTTTAATTTAATAGTTCAAAATTTTAAGTGGATTTGATCTCGGATGTAATATTACCCAAAATGATGGGTGTATTTACAATTAAAACTAGTATCGCTAGGGGAGTTAAATAAATAATTATTTAATAGAAAGATTGTAAAGTTAACACTATCTAGTTGTCCTCTATAATTCCTAACTTAAGTAAATAAAGTTTGTTGAAAATTCAAGGTGGTATTACACAGAGCACTGAAAACACGCCACTAAATTCGTATCCAGTTGTTTGCGCTCCTGAAAGCCAAATATAAAGAGAGAAGCAAACAATTTTCAACGGCATGTGAACCTAATCTGTTCGGGCGACATCATAATGCCTCATTAAATACCGCCTTTTAAGTAGCAGCACAAACTTGATGCCATCTCTCTCGCCCGCCTTGCGATTCCAAACGCAAGATAAGGACAGCGATGGTAGCTGTGTTCTTCGGTAATTAAGGGTCGTTTTGCAAATTACATGGTACTTAACCAGCCATATAACGCTCATTAATCACGAGACGGGTGGTTCTTATCTCGCTCGCTCTTGAGAGGTTCTGGTATTCGTCGTCTCGCTTCCTCGGGCCGGCGAGGCATAGACAAGAGTTTAATTAGGTCATAAATACATTTTCATGATTAGAGCGGGCTCGAGTCGGTCGATGCTGAATATTTGGGCGATTACTTTGCGAGCAGATGTCGACATTATTAGGAAGGTATTCGGAGGTTAAAATTAGGTCTGCCCAGCTTTCTTGTTAAGTGGACGGCATTAAAACTTAGCAGTGATACGATGATGGGGTATTCACACTTGCATTGTTGGGAAATACATATGTATATGTATTGGGTGTAGTTTGAAGTAAAGATGCGTAATTAACAGTGTCTTTGCTTCACTTAGGTTAATCTTTTTTTATTACTGTTTTGTCAATATTGCTGGGGTTTTAAGATTTTTACTAAAAGCTTACCTTCAATGCAAAGAAGCTCTTTTAGGAACTGTTTGTTTATCCGTATGTTTTTTTTTATAGATAGGCTCATAACAATTATGTAGATATCATAAAGGAAAAAAAAGATGATTTCTTAAAAGAATTTTCCTGACCTATTTTAGTAAGTATTCTTTACTTACACAAGCATAATATAGAAAATGTCTTGAATACTTTTAAATTTTTCTATTTTATTAATTTCAAAAACGCACATTTACTAATGTGAAATATGCACATTTATTACTTAATCTTTTTTTTATTATTGTTTTGTCAATATTGCTGGGGTTTTAAGATTTTTACTAAAAGCTTACCTACAATGCAAAGGAGTTCTATTAGGAACTGTTTGTTTATCCGTATGTTTTTTTATAGATAGGCTCATAACAATTATGTAGATATCATACAGGAAAAAAAACGATGATTTCTTGAAAGAATTTTCCTGACCTATTTTAGTAAGTATTCTTTACTTACACAAGCATAATATAGAAAATGTCTTGAATACTTTTAAATTTTTCTATTTTATTAATTTCAAAAACACACATTTACTAATGTGAAATATGCACATTTATTACTGATCTTGGTCAGTACGATTGCTGAAGTTTCGCTGTGGTTGGTCATTCAATGGATATATTAATGTGAAAGTGACTACGCTTATTAATATCGTTAATGTTTCCGTTTATTATGTTTTGGATGAGGAGCTCGATGGTGCAAGTGGTTAGCGCTTTCGGCTGCGATCGTTAATGTTAAACAACTTTCGCAGTGGTCGGTCATTGAATGGGTGACCAAAAATTTACTATCTCGTGCTCCTCCGTGCTTCGAAATCACGTTAAGCCGTTTGTCTTAGCTGCATCTGCAATCTTTAGCATCCACTAATCCGCACTGGGCACGCGTGTTGGGTCATGGCTCAATCACCCTATTCCATCCATAGGGAAGGCCTGTGCCCCAGCAGTGGGGACGTCAATATTTGGATGGTGAAGTAAGTTTACCATAAAACTATGAATAAATCAGAATTCTGGCCACCCATTCCAAAATCCACCACTACCAACCATTCCTTAAGACAATAATCTCCGATGGTTTAGTATTCAATAAATGGTCGCATAAAGCGTGTCTACCAGGTCGTAACACTGAGACGCCGGTGTACAACGCTCAAGCGATGTTGCGGAACCGTTAGCGACTAACTTTAACGACCCACTGTAAATACGGCTTTATTAAATTTTACACTGAGGCTTTAGGGAGAAGCGGAAGCGGTTTGGGCTTTGGGTTTAGGCCTATAGGGTTTCTGAAACTGAAAAAGTAAATAGTAGTACTGAAACAGCACTATATTCTATCGCCCATCACAATAAAGAAACATCTCGTGGGGCGGAATGTGGCAAGGACCACACGACAAAAATCTAACACGCGTTTTCGAATCGTCTTCCTTGACACACTAAGAAATACTATACAACTGTTAACATGAAGGAGACAAATATGCAAAAACACTGAGTCAAAATAATTAAAAAAAAACAAAGCAACCATAGTTGAGGAAAGGAACTTCAATTGAACGCACAACAGTGAACCAACCTCTTTTGTGAAGTTTTGCTTTTTAATTATATTTTCTTTGCCGCGCGTTCGAATTACGAATCGATGACCCTCTGATTCCCGCTCTTGCAGAAATTTTATTAATTTGTTTGCATTTTTTATATTTCACAGTTGCAATATTAGATTTTAATTATAGCCAGTGTCACAAACTGTATTCGTTTAATTTTTTCATCGCTTACACAGACCATTAAAAAAAAACAATGTAATAACTCTTATCAATATTTTTTTTATTTGCTCGAGTTATCATAGACTATGGATTTCTTTCAGGTGGAGATTTAAAAAAAAAATTATGGTATCGATAAATTTGTCATTTGTTTCACCCGAAGTTAATTAAAGACTTTGATAAAAAACAGCAAACAAAAGTTTGCAATAATAAAAAAAAACGAAAACACTTTATAATTCTGAAATAATACAGGGGATTAATTAATTCATAATTCGCTTATCGCTCTCACTTAAGCCCGAATCTCCTTTAACCAAGGGATTAGTGTTGTAACAGCGGCTGTAACGATATTTTGATGGCTGCCAACTTGGCGTGCTTATTAATTAGACCCTTATGAGAAATAGCAGCGAACAACGTCATAAATACTTCGGAAGCTGAATTCAGGGCCCGTTTTATAGCTTTAACACGCTCAACGAGTTATTAACGTTTGTTACCGTTTTCATGTTATTAATGAAAATTAAGTTATTCGTGATTGAAATGCAACGGAGCGATATTCAACCTTTTTATCGTAACTTTTTTTTCACTCAACCCATCAACGGACGAACCTCCGAATGTTAAAATTTATGGCGCAGAGATAAATATTTTTGGATTATTTGCGAAGAAAGTAGCTGAAGCTTTTACAGTGTGTTTTAAGACAGAGAGGAGTATTTCCCGCTCGAATTGGAGCTCCTGCCTGGATAAGTAATCTTGACTTTATACAAAACCACAGTGAAGTAATCATCAATACGCTTTGGGCCTGTGATAATAGTGGCTCATTCTGAATTAAATCGCAGTTTACACAAAACCACACCAATAGTGGCTCATTCTGAATTAAATCGCATTAAGTACCTTATTAGATCAGTGAATAGTTTATAAAGAAAATTTTACTATAAAATATCCACGCGGCCCAGACTTCAGACAGGATTCGAACTAAACCTTCCGTTAAATAACACAAGTTTCAGCGATATAGATGAACTGATTTATTTCTTCCAATGAAGTATCCGAACGCTTAATAAAAGCCTTTCGAAGGTAGCTCGACAAAGTAAATAAAATCTAAATTCGGACGACGAACGAACGAACAAACGACGAACAAATAAATCAGTACCCCTAGCACGAACCAATATCGAAATCGTATCGTTTGCGAGTCCGAAATGTCAATGTCAAATTTTGTATGGAAACTTGAACAACAGCGCCACAAAGTACGTAACTAGAACAAAAAATCATTACACATTTGACAATGACATTTGGTACTCGCATTCGATACGAATTCGATATTGGTTCGTGCTAAGGGTACAGTACAGGTATACCGTTGAAACTTGTTTTTTTTTAAAGAGTGGTGTGCGTGAAAACCTAAGAAACAAATACACTTTCCGTTATTCGGTTTTGGATATTCGTATGCGACAAATTTCAATTTCACTATCAGTTAAATGCTTAATATATTTATTTAAAAAATACACAGGCCAGAAAAACTACGCAGCAGTCTCTTAAAATTGCAATAACTTTTTAAGTACACAAAATATACTTTCGAAATAAAGTATTATTTATTTTGGTCTGCAGTTTTAGAGAAAGCTGATAAAAAACGCTCTAAAAGGTGTTTCAAATTTAAATGTCTAACTTATACCCCTTTATTAATAAACAACGAATAAAGTTGGATTAGTTACTTTATGCTTTGTCTCTATTCATTGAATTACAAACGGCACTTGTACCATGTACCCTTAGCACGAACCAATATCGAATTGCGAGTCCGAATTGTCATTGTCAAATGTGTACTGATTTTTAGTTCTCGTTATGTACTTTGTTCAAGTTTCTATACAATATTTGACATTTAAATTCGTCACTCGCAAACTATTCGAATCCGATAATGGTTCGTGCTAGGGGTACTGAACAAAACACGATGAAACTAGTCTAAGCTTATTCTTCGTTTATTAATAAGGGTGATATAGTTAAGAAAAAAAAAATAAAAAACTGTGTTACTTAGTTATGCACGCCAGTGTAATTAATAGTTTATAATAATAAAGCATTAAGTAAATAAAAGAGTTCTTGTTTTATCACTAGCTATTCACGATACTATTTTTAATTATATATATTCAAATTCAAATCATTTTTATTGCAAATACAGGTTATTGTTGTGTACAAACATACAAATTATATTCATTTCAGCCATATTCTGTCTTGTTGACATGCAATGTTATTTCATTTAGTTAACTATTAATTATATTATTCTAAGAATGTCAATTAAGTACTTATATTTATCTAAATTGAAATTATAATTTCATCAATGAGATGTCTGTCACATTTTGAAAATAATAATAATGAATATATACAAAAACGTTACCATAATGTCAAATTAGAATACATGTCAAAATGAAGATAACTTCAAATTACAATTAATGTCAAATTAAATTAAAGGTCAAATTACAAGATAGGTCATTTATAAAAAAATAAATAAATATAACAAAACAGGAATACAAATGGACTACAATATCACTTTAAAATTTATCCGTCATATATTTGTCTGCTGTATAGTAAGCTTTTCCCACAAGTAATTTCTTACGCATGAACTTAAAAGTAAATTTATTTACAGCATTCGTTCATATATTTTTCCTTAATCTAAGTAATTCAATCCGCTCAGTTTTTCTATCACGTCAATCTTGTCACAGTACATGTAACTTCAAAAGAGACATAAAATACATAAGCAAAACACAGCGCACTAAAGCTGAAACTTGTTAGACAATAAAAAAAAGCGGGCTTGTCACAAAACATGACTTCGGTCACGCCGTTAAGACAGATACACACTAACGGAATGTTAAACTTTTTGGCGGGATCGGAAAGCGTCACTTTAGCAGTTTTGTTTTTCTTGTTAGAAATTGTGTTGTGGCGGATGTTAGTATCTAATAATGGAGGATTATTAACCACTAAGTGTTCGGGAACATGCACAAATGTTGGTAAGTGAAACAAAATAGCGGAAAGTGTCTTTCGTCGTTCCCTCAAGAAGTCCACGGCGAGGTTCCAGTAAATCCCCACACATTTACTGAAACACAGGGAAAGGGGGATTGACTTGACTGCCACTTACTTTGACTTGATATAATACTTTGACCACCAGTGTTATAGAATTTGTAAACATTTTTAACACTTGACATTGGCTAAATGCACAAGCCGTGCGAAGCCATTGAGGAAAAAAAAAGGAATGTTACATTGTTTTACCGTATGAGAGTAAATAATATCGGATCTTCTCTTACGATCGTAGTGTATAAGGCTAGGTATATTTAATTTTCTTGTAACTTGCTGTAAATCGAATGTGCGCCTTTCTCGAGGTATTTTTTCTTTGTTGTAATGTAAATAATCATGTTATTATCATATGGCCCCACGATTTGACAGCAATGTATGCTCTATACAGAGTGAAAGGGAAGAACTGATGTTGTTCTATGGGTCTGGAGAATCATGACAGAATAGATACCAACATGTACCTAATATTAAGCTTTGTAATATTCAAGGTTCCTTTATTCTAAGTTATCATAAGTCTGCTTTTTTACGCATGCAGTGGCCTTTAAGTTAGGCAGCACTAAGAAGTATTTTCTTTTTTTCATTCTCAGTTTGTATTGTTATTTGGTGTTTGTCTTGTTGGCTGTCCTTAATAAATAAATACATATATATCACTGATGGCCTCAAGATGGTAAGCGGTCACCACATGTAGTATAATGCTCACAACTATAGGTAAACCGCTTAATTGAGTCCTCGCCTGCGGGGTACAGGGTGTGGGGGAGGACGAGAACGGGGACCGTGCGAGGTGCGGGCGGCGGTAATTTTGACAAGAATGTGCTTGTCGCCTTTACCCCGCAGGCGAGGACTCAGTTAAGCGGTCTACCTTTAGTGATGACATGTAGATTTGACAAAAAGCAACTGAGTGACCAACTTTTACCCCGTGGAGAACACAGCATTCAATAATATTTTTATTTGTCTGCAGTCTCCTGTAAAGTTGTTACTTCTGCAGATGATTGCTCAAATTCGAGCAGCCTATCCGCTATATCCTATCTCTTTCAATTATTATGTAATAGTATTGCACAATTGGGCACAGGTTGCTTTAAGAAAGACTTGAAGAAGTTTTTGATAGACTAACGTTGCCTTCCGTCCGGGTAAAGCCGGACAGTGTTAGGCTTTTTGATCTCTTATCCGGCCCGTACGGCCGATGGCGATTATTTTCTTTTGACGCAAGCAAGCTGCACACACTTGACTAAATATGCAAATGAAAAAATAATATAACCAATTAAAAATTTCTTATAAAAAATACATGTGTTTTATTTAAACATTTAGTCAAAAATCCTTTTCTTTTGTCTTCCGCCCGGCCGTGAGACCCAGAAGTCCGGCTTTGTTTTGGCGGGTAAGTTCGGTTTTCTGTTTTTTTGAGATGGCAACGCTAGACATAGGCCAAGTGACGGTGACTTCTTACCATCAGGGGGACCGTGTGCTTGTTTGCCATCTATAATTATGTTAGGAAAAATCACTGCTGCTTATAAACTCCTTACTCTCCGCGTGTGTGTAACACGCTCAAGTCGTGTACATTATCATTGCACCATTTGCTTTTATCGCTCGCGTCTTGACGCTACACAGCGAGCGTTCGCCGTTTTACGACCATTTTGGATTTATGCATGTCTTTGTTCCCTTATTAAGATTATGGCGAGTAAATAGACGAGAACAAAATTTATTTAGACGTTTACAGAATATAAAAGTATTATACTTAGATAGTACAAGCATTTCAATTTTTCTTACCAACAAAGTAGAATTGTGTTCAGCTTAAAGCTGTAAAAATTTCCTTGTTAGTTGGCACAGACAACATGACTTATCAATATAAAATCCCATAACTACGCCTCACCGAAACAGCGGTAAGGAGACACGAAAAAATAATCCTTTTCACTCCAGTCTAGCATGATAGCTAACGCTCTCGCTCTATATAACGTATGAACGAGTATTGCTTTAAATAAAACTAGTTTTTCAGGCGTTAATGCATGAAACTTTATTTAAAAAAAAATAAAAAAAAAAGATTCCGACGAAGCAGCCTGTAAAGGCTGCGAAACGTCAATAAATGAATAAAGTTTCGTGCATTAACCCGTGAAAAACTAGTTCTATATAATGAGTAATGTGCGTGAAAACCTAAGAAACAAATATGAGTATTACTTTGTTTTAAAGTTACGTGCTCATTTTCTCTTTTAAGCTAATTTCAAAACAGAAGAAAATTCTTTTCTAGCTTGGTGTGAAGAGTGTTGATTAAATATTTTTATTTATATCTATTCATAATGATATGAGTTGGTGCTTTACCATAAGAGCAATAGCCACTGCGAGGGATCAACAAACGCCTTGACATACGTTTATTGTTATATTTATGAGCTAACCGAACAAGTTGCGACCCTTTCGCGCGATGCTGAAAATATTATGACTAGTATTATTATTTTCAAGTCTTCCTTTATGCGCTGCCTGACTTACCCGATTCCCCTCTATTCAATTACTTAAGTGCTCGCAGCAAAACCGCGAGAAGTATGCCTGTCCCGCTCTGACATATGACGGCGAGGCGACTCTTACGCGGGGAGGGCCGGCAATTATGTGTATATCTATTATTTTTCACAAGAAATGTCTGTAATGGCCCGATGGGGATAATACGCTTTCAGTGGCAGCGAATAATAACATCTTTGCTCTCACGCCATCTTGTTATGATAGTAATTAAATTGAATGAGTTGAATGTGGAGTTTGATCATTGATTGTGTTGTTTGCTTTGAATGGGACATTAAGTTCGTATGTCTACAAGAAAAGGTTAGTATAGTTAATGGTAATGATGAGCAAGTTTCCGGAAGCTTGTTAGTTACATTATATCTTAATTTTATGTTACTATACTTCGCTGTGTAGGAACGTTTACTTTGTGGATACGAGTTTTATTTCATAGTATCCACGTGGCTTCTACAATGTAAGTACGGACAAAGAAGTTGGTCGCCTACCACTTAAAAATGACAATCATTATAATTTAAATTAAAATTTGTATTAGTTTGAATTTCTGTGACATACATATCTATCTCGCAGGTGGTTAGCGCGTTCCTAAGCGATCGTTAAAGTTAAGCAACTTTCGCAGTGGTCGGTCATTGGATGGGTGACCAAAAATTTTCTATGTCGAGTTCCTCCGTGCTTCGGAAGGCACAATAAGCCGTTGGTCCCGGCTGCATCTGTTGCCGTTAGCACCCGCCAATCCGCACTGGGCCCGCGTGGTGGGTCATGGCCCAATCTCCCTATGCCATCCATAGGGATAGCATGTACCCCAGCAGTGGGGACATTAAAAGGCTGATGATGATGACACATATCTATGATTATGAGGTTTGTTATCGCTCGATCTCAGGGTAAAACTGTATTTCCAGGGCCCAAAAGGTGATACTTTTTTTTTTTGTAGAAAAGGTCTTTTTAACAGATTTTTCTTCTGGCGCTTCGCCGGCCGCTGCCGCGGCACGCTCGCTTTGCTCGCTCGGCTCGCGCGTTATGGTCACAACACTAACCTAACCTAACCTAGTGTGAAGTATCACCACTTGATAAGAAAAGTAAAAATTTTCAATATATTTTTCTAAAAATCTACCAGTGCATAAGTGTGACATTTTTTTAATAACCATTTTAACAACAAAAATGCGAATATACAACCAACAAAACTGTGAAGTTTTTACTTTTGGGCCCTGGAAGTACAGTATATCCGATCTCAGTATTAAAACATAATCATAGTGTTTCAGTTCATGGACCAAATAGATATAGTAGGTAATAGTACCTAATCATGATTCTACAAACACGCACGTGCAATAAAGCAATCCGCCTCCTTTTCATACCTGTCAATAAGGGGATGTGTAATAAATCAGGAAACTCATTTTGTTTAAGGAAGGTTATAGGAATTATATGAAACGTGAAAAGCTTGTTTACTTTTATTATTCTTTTACTGAGCTCTATGTACCAGAAAGAGTTTATTTAATGAAATAAATGCTGTTTTTGCTAGTGGTTAAATATTTTGTATGCTTTTCAGAATTTTCATAGTCTATCTAAAACCCATTTGACGACCTCCGTGGTCGAGTGGTTTGTACGCCGGGTTTCATGGCGTCGCCGACTCGTGAGGTCCCGGTTCTAATCCCGGTGGGGGTATGATTAGAATATGGGATATGGGATACTAATCCTATAACACAAGCCTTACAGTGCTTACTTTGGGGCTAGGCTAATTGGTGTGAGTGTTGAAAATATTTATTTATTTATAATAAACGGCGCAAATATTCAGCTCTCGATGAGAGCTTCATATTTGTGCCGTTTGGTGTTGAGATATGGGAACGTGGGGTTCAAGCGCTCGTTCCTTTTTTAAGGAATTATCTACGAAACTCACAGAGGTGACTGGTGATCAAAAGGCGGGCAGCTACCTTGGTCAACAGATCTGCCTTGCTATTCAACGAGGAAATGCTGCCAGCCTATTGGACAACATTCCTGACGTCGGCGCTAGGTCTGATATTTTTTTACTGTAGGTTGTATATTATTTAAGTAGCTATTTAATTCTTTTTAAGTTTCTAGACATTTTATAGTTTTAAACTTTTGTAATTTAATTATTTGTGTGTAAACGGAAACATTAACGATGTTAATAAGCGTGGTCACTTTCACAACAATCATAGCCCCAAGACAATCCGACAAATTTAAATAAAGTTGAACTATGGTCAGTCAAAGTCAAAATTTCTTTATATAAATTGAAGTGTAATACAACTCTTTTGAATCGTCCAAATTTTTTTCTTCTAAAAAAAACTTCAGAGCCTTAAATTAGGTAACAATATTTACAAAATAGTATATTGTAACCGTGTAAAGTGGTTTGCGTATATAGCATACTCAAATACGTATAAATGTGACAGGTAGAATAATTCACATATTATTCTTCTTACAAACCTGACGCCGCAAAATTTCCAATTATAATAATCACTAATCGAACTGCTTCAACATAAAAAATATAACGAATTTTTTTATTCCAGATAAAGAAAGTAGGTTCACACTTAAAACGACGATGACCTTTAGTTCTGTAAAGCCCGGTCATTAGGCAGCGTACACACGAGCCGACAAATCGGTGCGACTATTAACCGGGGCAAGGGTGCGATAAGTCGCGCGTGACAAATGACGCGCGCTAACGATGGCCCGGATTTGGATACGGAACGCTACGCGACTATCACTTGTTTTTGGAGAGAAAAAGTACTGATTCCATTTTTGAATAATGCTTACAAACGAATAGATGCTCATTTGTTGTCAAAATAAAACGGATTTTTTTAAAAACAGAAGGTAACTTTTATCTCTCTTTTCTTTTAAAAAGGGTGACGAATAAGCATAATGACAATACCTACATGACTAATAATAGCATGCAGCCACCAAAGCTTCACGACGCCGTTGCCGTAAAAAAAAAGTGAAAGACTTCGTATAGCAGACGAAAAATATAAGTGAAATAATGAAGAAATGATTTTATCCGTTACTTATTAATTTAGCTGTTTGTTATCAGTTAGAATAATCCATTAAGTATGCTTCATAAAAAAGTGTACAGAAATTTTATAATGCGAAGCGAACACATAATAAAAGATTGTCTAATTATCCGAGTAACAAACAAAAAATAATAATAACGCAATAATCCTTTTCAAACCCAAACCCAGTAGCATTCAAATCATCATGGGAACCAATTAGGTCTACCCCAGCCCAGACGAGAGCCAATCAATACGTGATCGAGGCCATCATGGCGTCTGCTCATAATAGCCGAATAATAATTATTAATAAGATTCACGCTTCAGTTGGGTAGCGCCAGTGGGATTATTGCCTTTTGTGCTGTCATGGTACAAGTAAGAAATTTGTTGCCGATGATACCAAGTAAAAGATTAAAGCGGCTACTACGGATTCATTGTACGATGCCGCCAGTAGCAATCTGCTTCTTTTTATATTTAGCAATACTTAGGTCGAGACTATTAATTACATCGAAATCCTTTTCCGTCCCTAGACTTTCATGCCATGCCTCATACTCACACTGGCCCTTTTTGTGCCAAGTAAGAAGAATTTTTCCTGAACAAAATTTTAATTTCATGATATTCAGTTTATTTAAAATGCTATGTTATTTAGAAAAATATAATAACTAACTAACGATTAACCCTTATCATAAAATATGTCATTTTTTTTTCAAATTTCACGAGTTTGATTCCCGATTGTAGCATGCGATTTTTAAAAAAAACTGTGAATGGAGTGCTACTTATTATGAAAAATAAATTGTTAATCTTTCAGTTAAATATCCTATCTTCAATAATTAATATAATTTCCCTCTGTGTGACAAACCCGTGAGACGCCCTGTATAGTCCGATACACCTTTGTATATTAAGTAGAAGTATAGGAATAGAGCTTTGACATAAACGAAAAGCATCTAGTAGCCAATGCAACTGCATTTTATTGTGATACAGTGATTAGGTAATAGCGCCTAGATATTCCTAAGCTAGCAAAGATATGCCTAAGCTTGTGAAACTTCCAAAGTAAATTTTAGTTGGCACATTAATTTAAAATTTGATGCCAAACTATGATCCAGAGCATAGAAGAACATGAAGCCGCGACTTCCGCATTATTATTACATGAGCAAGTTATTATTTGACACGTGTTTTTCTGTCGTTCTTATTCCGAATGTAGCTTTCATGAAGAAAGAGCACATCAACTTGGACCACGCATTCAACTGCATTAGGTTTTATAACAGCAATTAATAACAAATTTTGTGTAGTTTCCATCGCCTTAACGACTAAACGAATTAGCGAACAGTTTATTATTCCGAGTGTCTAATTATTTTTCTGTTAGTAAATCAACCTTGAAAGTTTATAATAATTAACTTGTAATAAGGCTTCATCGTTGAGTGTAACTAAATTAATGAAAAGCATTTATTGTAACTACGAATCATTGCTGTAATAAATTTCATTAGGTACGTGTGCTCCTAACGGTGTGTATATTAGGACAACTCATTGGTGAGACTAACTTGACGTTAGTATTACATACATTTTTATCTTTAAGAGATAAATTAAAAATCTCTGCAATTTATGTACTTTAACAAGAACTCCGCGAATAAAATTCACACATACACAAAACACCTTCTTCCATACACTTACAGTATTTTTTTTGTCAATTGGATTAATTATAGACATCACATTTCATATATCATATCAATATTTAATCATTTGGATAATTGTGGTACTAGTTGAGATGTAATAGGATCTATATTCGTATCTACGCAGTCAGTCATAGTACCAACTGAACGCATAGATGCACAGATAAAAAAGTGTCATTGCACGGTGACCAATTTATTTTTTTATCTTTACTAGCTGGACAGTCGTTTTGAGGAATTTGTGGCCGATAGGTAAATTGGAATTGTGTATTTGATCGATGGCGTCCGACTAATGGACATGCAAAAAAACATTGCAAAAGCCATTTCATTCCATACAGGGATCGGTTCCGGTTGTTGATTGATGATTTTTAGACGACGAATAACTGGCCTATGTGTACCCTACTTTATACAATGTACCCAACAAACTATGTACACAATGTGCAATAAAAAAATGTTATGTGACGTCATTTTGATAAGTTTGTCGAAACTTTTGGCTGACAATCATTCATTATTTAGTGTCGGTATTTATTATTTTTTAAGCACTGAACTGCTAAATCTTATTAAAATAAATTAGGATAAAGGTTTTCTTGTAAAATGTTCATTAATTGGTATTTAATTCAACCCCATATTGAAACATGGTCTAAAATTTTAGAATGATAGGTATTCTGGTATTTTTATGTTTAAATGCTAAAGAGGGGACAGTGATTGCTATCGACCAAATTAGATTAAACCAAACCTAACCTGTTTTGATAGTGAATGAAGCTGCTATTTGCTCGACAAAGAAAAGCATTCTGCCGTTCGTATGAGATTTCTACCACTGAACCACAGATGCTGGTTGAAAAGGTCTGAATCTTTAATAACAATTGAAAATGTAATGCGACCTCCAAAAGATAAACGAACAATTTTGTGACAACCAAAAATTAAAAGTTTCGCTTTGATAAATTAAAAACGTGTTTTACAGCTTCAATGCCAATAAGTATTTATACGAGTATTGAGTAGCATGATACTTTAAGCCGTGTTTTAATTATAAACGAACCAAGGGGTTAAATCAATAAAGGAGCAAGAGCAGTGGAGAAAAAAAATCTTCATTAACCCAGTATCTCCTTTGGACATAAATCATAGCGGGCTTACGGCGGTCGCTGTAAAAATTTGGCGTTATTAAAAAAACTCATTTGCAAATTTCGTAAGACAAAGAGATGTTACGGCGATAAAGTGAATTATCCCAGTGTCCCCTGCGGGGGGCAACCCTTTCTTAATTATTAGGGTTCAAAGGGAAAATGTTGAGATCCCAGTCGCCCATTTTCTTAACCATCTATGAAAGAAGATTTTTATTCGCTTTTTCCTAACTGGTTAAGAAAAAAGAATATTTTATCCGTTATCATAATTATTTAAGAAATCTAGTTAGGAATCTAGTTAGGAAAAAAATAAATTATAAATTTTATTATTACCAGGTAAGAAAAACTCAACAAAATTCCATGTTCGTTGTTAAGAATTTTATTTGTTATGTATATATTTCAAAATGTAAATGTAGTTTTTAACAACAAATATAGGTTTTTCCATCCAGGAATGAAAATGGAAGAGAAACATGGGGTGTATCAGCTGCTTAATTGCTCGTGCAGAAAGTGGAAAGTCTATCATCTTTGCTATAGAGGAGTTTCCGAAACGTTTAAAAGAGATGTTCACATTAAATCTTTAAATCTCAGGTTTCTTGGTTGGTTTAATACAAAAAACTAAAATTTCTAGATTGTCACTAATATAGGTAATTGTGACTAATTCATTTCTCTTTTGACTCACGAAAAACAAATTACCTACTTCTACTAAGACTAATGTTATAGAATTAGTCTTTATACAACTTTAGTATTTTTTCTGTTAAGTATAAAAAAAATACTTCTCAAGTCAACTCTCGCGCTTGGCTGTATTTTTTTATACTAGAATATAAAAATGGAAATGTACCTCTATTAGCATTCACAAAAACGATTAAGTTGAGGGGTTGTCAGTCGTATATATCTTTTCGTATATTTTTTTTAATGGGAGACATTTTTTTTATTCAAATGAGCTCAAAGATAGCTTGAGTATACCTACGTACAGACAAGTATTTACGAATTCAACAAAAGAGTGCCATCGTGATTAGTAAGTCCCTATATTATTTAATGTAAAAGTCAAATGTGAACCATAATCGCTCATTAAAAATATCGTATTATTATATTATACAAATTTGAACTAGTCGAACAATCAATTTTGCTATGTAAACTGAATGTTCAAATTAAATTTTATGTAGGGACAAAAATATCTAAATTTATTCAAAATTAAATACTTTCAGAGAAAAACATTTGGAGAACAATTTCATTTTCCATTTTTTATAAGAATAACGCGCACAATAACTATCTCAATGCGCATTTATTGTGTAAAATCCAATATAATCACAGAGTTATTTCGTAGTAGTACGAAACACGCCCAAAACAGTAACAGAACGTAACACCGGACCTACGCGAATTAAGAAAATGCAATTAGCAGCCCCTACCCCAAGGACATAATTAAAGCGAATCTTGTTGTAATTTTGACATTTAATTTTTTCCCCGACATCGTCTCCCCTTAATTAATTAATTTAGAAAGAACGTCCTTAAAACTTAATTTTTCTCAAACTTTTTTCTTGCGCGTCCTTCTGCAAGTTAATGAAACGTCTGAGATTTTTGATACCGTCCTTTGTTTTTTTTTTGTCTCTGTGTTTTCTTTTTTCAATTTCAGCCGTGAGAGCATCGGCTTTGACAAATTGTTTTGGAGTACCACTTCTTTTACCGAAATTACTTTTACGCAATCAAATTTTTTCTTTCTCTTATTCTGTTTGAGATAAGCTATGCGATGGATTATCCTTTAGGTAAATTTTAATATTGCGCTATTACTTGGCTCTAATATAATAAAATAACCCATCTTATTCAATGATAGTAAAACTGAGCTATGACCTAGATACAACACACGATAAAATATGAATATATTTTCCACAAACGGAATTATCAAATCAGTTTTCTCCAGAAATTTAATCAGATCTAAATACAGTTTTATTCAAAGGACGAACTCAATCGAATATTGGCTTTGGGTACGATATTTAAGGGCTGTAAGGTGGAATCGTAAAAGCTAGAGAGTTGAAATATTCGCGGACTATATCTAACTATTGCTGCAATAACAAAAAATAGTAACTTAGCTTATGTTGAGGATTGGTAAGCCTTTTGGTGATATTCTCTGTTCGAATTCAGTTCCATTCTGTACTTTGCATACATCGGTGATTGCTTAAGCTTGCTCCACTAAGTCTATGAGCTCCTAGTACCACGAACCTTGATTAGCTTACTGTGATTCTTTACAAAACTAAACTTACATTATTAATTATTATTGCTAGTGCACAGCGCTTATTGCATATTGCTATTGCAATAGATGTTTTCAAACTATCAACAATCCATTAGTTCATGGTAATACAAATAGTTAATACTTCCTACATAAAGATAAGTCTACGCTCACCCAGCCTTACACACTCTATCCTCAGTCGGTTTATGAGTCCCTAGTTATAAGTGACAAATAAAATGAGAACTTTGGATAAATCTATGCCGGACAAAGAGATTAGTAAAATTACACGGTCGATCAATATCACCCCACCGAAAACTTAAAGAAATATGACTGCTTGCTTTAAAAGAAAGAGGGGATACGATCAAACCATCTTTAACGGAATCTGTTAATTACGTTAATAGAGCTTCTTTGCAAACATCGGTATAGATTTGGCAAATAATATAATACTCGGGTTCGAGTCCCGTCCGCTGCCTGGTCCGCGTGGATTTTTTTCTAGTAAACCTTTTCTTTAGATTTAAACACACAAGAAACTAGTACACAGACTAGCTAGCGATGACCAAAAAATTAAAACTAAGTTGTCATCTCAAGGGTGCTCCTTTGTTGTCTTAGATACAGACTTGCAAACCAGTGAACCAAATGTTCACCAAAACCTGATTTCTCGAAAACCGGAAGTGCTACGTTACTCAAATCTGGTTTGTAGTCTTATCAGACTATTCTTAACTTATAACTTAAATATTCTCTTTATCTATCTCTTACGGTTTGGCCGCTGAAACAGCACCACAGACAGACGGACTTGTCTAATAGATAAGAGATCCTTCCGAGGTTGGTAGTATCATCATGTCCTTAAAAACAAATAGTGCCCCTGGCTGGGATAATATTCCGACCAGTCTGTTGCAAATGTATGAAACCCAAATAGCTCCCATGATAAGTCACATGGCTAATCTCATTTTCAAATCAGGTATTTTTCCAGCTCTGTTAAAAAGAAGCCTTGACGATGTCATTAACTACAGGCCAATTTTAGTTCTTCCCTCCATAGCAAATATTGTTGAAAATCTCATTAATTCATGTTTCATAATGTATTTGAATAAGAACAATATATTATCTAGTTTTCAATTTAGTTTTAGACAAAAACCATCTACTGAGATGCGATTTGCTCCCTTACGTCCCTTATAACTAAACAGTTAGATATGGGTAAGAAATGTCTAACAGTATTCTTAGACTTACTCGAACTTTATGAAACAGCTAATTTACTGACTGTACGTCATCTTCTACATACTGAAAATTCATACATACTGCGTTACATACTGATTGCAATCTTCAAACGTCATAAATACTTAGCATATGAACCTAAGATAACTTCCAAAGAAGAAGAAAATGAATAACAACCTCTCAGCATAACATAGCCTTCGCTAGGCGACAATATATCGAATTGTCGCCTAGCGAAGGTATCTCTAATCTGAATATGTATAAGACACGCACACACACACACGACACACACGACACACGCACACACACACACATACACACACACATACACACACATACACACACATACACACACACACACACACACATACACATACACACACACACACAAGAAACGAATTTTTGGGGGTTTTCCTAATCCATAACATAAGCTGAGTTTCAATACAAGGAACCTGATTTTTCAGTATTTTTCATTGACCTTGAATATTTCGGAAACTTTTGTGCGCGAGCTTGAAAGGTTAAACTCATAATTAAAAACAGGAATAAAATGAATTCAAATTTTAATTAAATAAAAAAAAACATTTCTAAAGCTCAACCACGCATAAATACCTTCTTGTTTACAGTTGTTCCGAATGTTACGTAACTGCAATTTAAAAGCCACGTGTACACGTTAACATTTTAAATCCACGCCTAATTCCTGACGCAGGTCCACGTTATCTATCAACGAATCCGAATTTTAAAGTTGGGGTGTTGTGCGTGTAATCCTGCCCTTATCGCGTAAGCTACTCATCAAGTCGGCATTAGCCTGCGAGGAGTGAGCGGTCTTTACGTCTGCAACGTCATTCAAGGAACTGTGGGGAATTTTATATTTACTGACACCACGGCCGATGAATCTTGGCCGACCTGAAGACCGACCTTAGTTGTTCGTCTACACAATAGATTTTTCGGGACTGAAATTGTTGATCTACCTTTTGTTTATTTACGCTATATTCTCTTTGCTTAAGTCAAGACGAGGGGTCAAAAAATATAGATAGAAATTGTTTGTTGCAGAAACGCACATTCAATTTCAGCGCTTGTACTCTATCTTACAGTTCGAATGCAAATCGGTAAAAGAAACGAGTGTGTTTATGACCACACGACTGAAGTGAAACTTCTTTAGCTCCACCTGTATGTATATACATGTATGTACAATACATATTTCACTTACTAGCTATAAGAGAAAGAGAGAAAGAATCTCTTGCTCATATCCCCCACTCAACTCCCGTTCGCCTCGCCCGAACACACTTTTCGTAACGCGTAACGCATTCGCCAGTTTACCCCCCAATCAAGCGTGCGTAAAAAAGTTTCACTTCAATAACACAGATTGTTCCCGTTGGCTGCTTTTGGTGTGTCTTTGTCGGTGAGTAAACAATTTCCTTGCGCAATGAGGCAATCATTGCTAATTCTATTGCGCAAGGAAATTGTTTACTCTCCATAAAAAACCTCAAGTCTGTCACTCGATTAGCAAATTACCACCGGACAATAGACGCTCAGTAGGTAGGACGGAAATCTGGTAAAAACGGGAACATTGAAGCAGGAAGCAGGAGTACTGACGTAGCTAGAACCGATTGTCAATAAGCAAACAACTAAACTGAGTGTCGCTGCACACGGGCAACAAGCCACAGCCACAAACGCCGCCACGAGTAGCTAGAAGCGGCTACTAAAGTGGCTGAAGCGCGCAACAGCGGGCGACTAAGTTATATGAGAGGGGTGGGTAATCGCGCGAATGACGTGTGGCGGCGTTTTGTACCGGCGCATTAAGTGGCCGGTGCGGGCCACAAGACGCGAGCATCGACGATTTGTAGCGTGTGGCGGCCACCTGCGTACCGTGTGTGGCAAGTCCATATAAAATGTATGAAAACTACAAGAAATATGCCGGTGGCGGCGTTTTGCGGTAGTTTTCGGTGGCCCGTGTGCGGCGACACTGAAACTAAACTGTCAAGTGTCAAACTCATTCTTCATTAAAATATATCAGTATCGTTCGTCGTTAATCGTTGACTAACATTTCGATATCCCACATCACCCATCTCATTTGTTAGAGCCATCAACAAATGCGTAACCAAAATGGAGTCGGTGTTTAGAGCACAGTTTAAAAATGCACCCCGTCACGATAAGACACGCCCTGGCTCAGCGGAAACCACGGTATAATACCTTAATTTAAATTTAAATGACATCTAAGCTGGGTGCAGATAAAATCGCCGGCATCATTACCTCACACCGGGGGAATGGCGTAATATTCAACGACGTGTAAACCTCTGTTTTAGGATTGTTCCCGTTAGCTGCTGGAATTACAATATTTGCGCGACGAATACGTTGATAGGTAATCAGGAAAACGACATAGGTATAGAAATGGTTGCCTAGAGGAACAATGAATTTCGGGAGAAGAAAAATGAAAGATCTGGAAAATTTATAGTAGGATGGTGTGGAGTTTTGTTTGATAAAACTAAATCATGTTTCACGATTAAAATTAATGTTGTCACTTTGACAAATTTCGTGCTATTTTATATTTTAGTTGCACCAATAATGAGACGTACGCCATTTAAATTCAGCCCCTAAGAACTTGAAAAGAGGATAAATGTTTAAAAGAACTAACCACCCCCTCACTTCGAGTGGTCTAGAGGCTCCAGACGGAGAGGAGACTCCCCCCGCGGGGAGACGCCATCCCCCTGGAATACCTCTAGAGGCACTCGCCAATTCTCGGCTTGAGGTCCCCCCCTTAGGGTCTCGCCTTCCCCAAACCCGGTGACGCTGTAAAGGTCATCTGCGACCAATAGCATACACACTCACAAAAAAAAAGAACTAACTCGGTCAATTTTGAAAATAAAAATGTGAAATTTAGTAAATGAGGCTCCACTTTAGAGCACTCGCAACCTTTCTGCAAGAGCACTATTCAATAGTGTAGGTATTTGCTTCTTCTTCATAGTGGAAAAAAAATACTTCCCCATTTGTTCGCCCTTCTACTTTTTTCTACATTCATAAAAATATACACATTAAAGAATCGCTATCTAACCGCGTAACAAATACCAATCACAGTTTGGAACTATCAATAATCCCGAAAAACATCCCACAGGAGCGGACAGATCCAGATAAACCCGCAACCGCCGAAACAAATTGAAAAATCCCCATAAAAGCGCCTATCTACCGATGTTTTATTATTTATCAACCTTGTTATAGACGCGGGCTTAGGGACGTGCCTATAAATGGTGTAAGCGGAAAATATTTAAAAAAGGAACGCAGCAGACAGATCTATGAGGAGGATTCTGCATCTAGGAAGTAATATTATGTTGATACCACATTTGATACGCCATTTAGAGGTTATAAATTAGCTTTCTTAAAATACTACAGCAAGTCTATTTATTTATCACCAGTGTTGAGTGATTCTCTTTGTATCCCTATAAGGGTTCTGTACCTCAAAAGAAAAAAAAGGGAAGCCTTCTAGCATCACTTTGTTGTGCGTCTGTCCGTTTGTTTGGCTGTCAAGACCCTTTATCTCAGGAACGCGTGGAGGTATCAAAAATCTGTAGACTAAACATTTGCTGCAATCATCAAGATTAAGTAACGGTATGCGCGATAATAAAAGTTTGATTCACCAAATCCTCTTGTATATTTTTATTTCTTAAAAAAAATATCATCAACTTACATATTAGAAATCTCTCATAACTTTTTCAGTGTGTTTAAAAGCTATTTATGAATTTTCCATGTTATAAAAATGTTATTGGATTATAAGCAGCTTCTTTAGGATGTTATTTTACTTAAAACTTTTTTTTATGTTTAATGTGTAGAATAATTTTAATTGGTCAAGTATGATATATAAATAATTTCTTTAGCAGAAAGCAGGCATAACATAGAATCACTCTCACAATATTGTCATATTTTACTATCTTTTTAAAGTTGACATACACGAAACTCGCGTGCAGATACCCGAGTTTCGTGTATGTCAACCTTTATTTATCGCGATCGGATACTGGCACCGAGTGTTTTATTTTTAATCCGCTAACGCAATAAATCTGCGCGGACAGAAGCTAAAATGGCGGCAGTTTTTTGGCGCGAAAAAGAATCGGCCGCGGAAAGCGGGAATGAGCGGCAGATTAGGACGGGATAAGTCCCGGTTATTAATGGACCGGAGATACACACGACAAAATGGATAACAAATGGATGTGTTCGGTGGCAATTTTTTTAACCAACGAACCGAATTTGTTTATGCCGACACTTTTGGCAGATTCGCGGTTTTTTATTGGTAATAGGTATCTACAGTGTTTGAAATGACCCGCGACGTAAAGCTGATACAAAATGTAAATTAAAAAATAACTGAGTAACTTAGCTCAAAATGTGTAAACTAAGTATGTAACTTTATTTGAGCTCAAAAGCTTATATGTTCTTAATTGGCTTAACGCTCAAAATAATAAAAAAATCTTCAAATACTTTTTCATTCCTTTTAGAATTTGGCTCCAAAAGTTGATTAGCTATATATGTATATTACGATTTTAAATTGGCGTCATCTGTAATAGATTGTAAAATAAACTACATATATATTTTACTCAATAAAACAGTTTATAAAATGACTGAAAAAAATATGATAGATTAATTTATCTGATTTTTGTATTATTTCTTTTTTACTTGTAGAATTAAATATATAATTTCATTCGTGTTAACGACTCTTAAAACAGCCAAGTATCAAAGTTATTAATATCGTAGTATATACCAAGATTTGAGGCTGACTAGTATGCTCTAAGCTGACTAGAGACTAAGTCTGACTTTATCCCCTTTATTCCAAAACTCCGACTAAAGATATTCTTGCTTTGAACCTAATGTTGTCTCTGTCTTCTTTGTATTAAACAAAAGTAACAGAATCAGTGTTAGTCCAAGTTTAACTTTATTCTGCGGTATATGTTTAGTTTTATTACTGTTCAACGAAAACCGAATGAAAGCCTGTCTTCCACGTTTTATGAATCTAAAAAGACTCTACTATCATTTGATTGAAAAACAAATAACAAAAATAAGTTAAACAATAAGGTATAATAATATAGAAAGATGCCCCGTAAGCGAGTCTTGGACTTGCGACGATGAAGGGGCGTAAAGTGTCTCATAAAATAAGCGCTGACTCGTGCCCTGTCCATTGTAGGTAGACGTGTTGCCACTACTGTGTTGTTTATATCTAATGCTGCCAGTGTTCATAATATTTTTACTACCATGTCATAATTTATGTGATTGCCGATGAACAAGTGGATTTATAGCTTTATTAATTTTGATTTCTTATATTATTATTATTAGGTTACAAATATTTCATAGTCAGCATGTTAATGCCGTACTTATTGGCATAGCACAGTTTTTGAATGGGTAATCAAAACAAATAGAATTGAGAATAAGGTTGTTGTTTTTATCTCAAACGAGACGCTGTTCTGTCCTTTTCGATCAAATTTTCTTTTCTAATTTTCTGTGGAATTTAGAATTATTGATTTTTTTTCTAAAAACATTCTACAAAGTATTGAAAAACTTAGAAAAGATGGGTGACAACAAAGCGTTCTCAATCTATGACATGACCAAGAAAAAAGGAATACATTTTTATAATTATTAAGAATTCCTTTTATGTTGGTTACGTCATAATAAGCTTTTATTGAATAACAATTCGTTACAGTTTTGTTTTGCTTAACTATAGAATGCTATTAAATAAAAATATATAAATGTTAATATAGATTGACAATATTATGTTTAACAGGATGTTGTATTCGGACAAATAGTTGTGTTAGAATCAAACAATATCACGGATAACACTAATGAAACAATACAAACGTTGTTATATCGAGGGAGAATCGAGAAAACATAATCACGATAAACGTATTCATTATTCGATATGAGTGAAACGCCAATATATATTCATGAATCGATTCGGTCCGCAATCGAATAGATCGAGACGGACTCGACGTAATATCGATATGATGGCGCATCAAATTTCATGTGGCCGATATTCGCAGAACGTACTGAGATTTTTCGCGTGATATTTGATTATTGTTGTGAAACTATTTGCAGAATAGATCACATTATAGGTATTCAAATAAAATTCATGAGTTACCTCATATTGAAGTCGTTTTTTCAATTTAACCATTTATTAAAATACAGGGAGAAAAAACAGCCCTTGCTGAGTTTCTTGCCGGTTCTTCTCAGCACAAGGTCTCCCGTCGTAGATTTGCGAACCGATGGCGTAGCTTTTCGACAGTCACAAGTGCTTGTAACAGCCTAGACTGAATAAACGATATTGATTTTGATTTTGAATTTCATAAAATTTGTAGATATCCAATACACATTTACTCTGATCATTTCAAAATTAGAAAACAATCTGTCAATATGAAAGCGCTGGTTCGAAGGTTTGACTATGAAGCGGGGAATGTTAAGGATTTACGTTGGGCTCCTTGATTTTGCCTCCATCTTTATTGTGTGGGTTTGTCCACGTGCCGGCACGGATCACTTTAGTTCATTCTAGCTTGTAATTTATCTTGCTGATGTCACTTGTTCTACACTTATCACATAACTGGGGTAATGTTAAGTTTTATATGAGTTTAAAGAAAATATAACTTCAGTGCGGATTGGTGGGTGCTAACGACTGAAGATACAGACGGGAACAAAGGCTTAACATGCCTTTTGGTCACCCATCCAATGACCGACCACTGCGAAAGTTGCTTAACTTCAACGATCGCAGCTGAACGCGCTTACCACTTGAGCCATCGAGCTCGTCTATGATTTACATAAGTAGTGTTGATGCGAATGCCATCAAAGAATCACTGTCAAACGTCACATATAATGCTCTCTATGAACGTCACTGCGTTCCGCTTGCATCTTCACCAATCAGGTAGTAGCAGCGGTGTGAGGAAAAGGGACGGAATATGATTCTCCAAACCATCGCACAATAAAGATTATGCTACTACTTAGGTTTTAATTATAATTAATATTGCTACTAAGCAGTTCCACTTTCTCATTTATTTTTATAATTTAGTCTATAAGTGGCGTAAATACAATATTTTTTATATTTTTTTAAAGCCAGAGCTTTTAACTTTACTTATAGGATAATTACATAGATATTTGGAAACCCAGTGGAGACCTTAAGAGGCTATCTTTTTCATGTTTAATCAAGAATTTAAGTTACATATTGCATTAAATTGCGTTTACAAGATAACCTTTATCATTCGCTGTCTCTCCCCGATCTCCATTTGTTGCAAAACAAACCCAGTTTTTGAGTTAACTAGTCAAAAAAAATGTCCGAAATCTTGCTGCCAATAAATCTTGTACCAAGAAAGAGCATAACAATAGTAACTTAAACTATCGCAAATATCGACTTGTTACCGATGTTACGTCGATAATACAACGATAATACACCGATACGTATGCGGCCCTCGCGCTCCTTTATTATTATTTCCACATATTGACTTTGCGTTGTCTATCTCACCCCCCACACCCCCCACTTTAAGGGTGGGCGTAAGGGGGAAGATGTAGTCGCGAAAGACACATGTAGCGGTGGAATCGATCGCCTAATGCGTTTAGGATGGGCCAGCCGTTTGCAGTCTGTGTTTAGAGAGTTTTTTAAAGCTATGCGCTGTGGCCAAGGAAGTTTTCTCTTGATGGCACGTTGTGTTTTTGGATTCAGCCAGTTCGCGGTTATGTCTTTTCTTTATGGAAACAGTTTAGCCATTAACTTCAATCTATTTTATCACGGCTTGAATTAGATGTGGTTGATCATAATTTTTTACCTATAACATTTAAATTCAGACATAATGCTATATAGTTTTAATTACGAATAAAAAGTAATGTTACCTACCACCATGTTACAAGAAAAACCTAATTTAAAATAATTGTTGTTCGAAACTGTATATGCAGACGTTTAACTCAAAAGGATTTTAAAGCTTTAAGTAGGAGACAACCTTTTTTTAAATCATAACTTTTTTTTATTTTAGGTCTAGGCAGTTATTATTTAAGAAAGTAGTACGGTAGTTCTTCAAAAACTCTTTTTTGGCGGTCACGTTTGTTCGAAACTGTTCGAAATATAAAGACCCAAAGGATTTCAAAGTTTTAAATAGCAGACCTCCTCTGTTTTAGTCATTACTTTCTTCTTTTAAATCTAGGCTGTCTTTATTTAACAAAGTAGTAGTAGTAGGCCTAAACCATCATGCCTATTAAGCTTCACTACATAGCTGTTATTAAATACACATTGGCACGTTTTCTCAGTCGACGCTCGAATGAATAATGTACTATCGATTGTGTCCGCACCGCTACACGCGCGGACTTCCTTATGTACACGTCACTCGTTACCATATTCAGCACGTTGCGTGTTGTAACGTGTAGTCGCAAAGATGGCGGTCGTGTTCCTTTTTTAAATGTTCGCGTGCTGATCGCGTTTTGTTACGAGGTGGAAATATATTAATATACCTACTTATGAGAAGTCTACGCAACATGAACTTTTTGAACTTTTGGCCGATTCCTAATTTTTAATACCTGTTCAGACACGCTGGCCCCTTTCCATCTACATAGAACCAAAAATAGAGCTGGTGTGGCTTGTGAAGCGGCTAAAAAACCTAAAGCATGCAAATACAGGGGTCTGGGCTCCGAATATGATTTGGTCCCATTCGGTGCCGAGACACTTGGTCCGTGGGGTCCTAGCGCTATAAGGCTTTTTAAGAAAATAGCAAAAAGGTTAGTCGACATCACAGGAGACCGAAGAGCTGGCAGCTACCTCGGACAAAGAATTAGTCTAGCGCTTCAAAGGAGGAACGCTGCCAGTATTTTCGGAACCTTGCCTAAAGAGACTCCTTTTAATAATATATTTTAGCTACTATATTTTATTTTATTAAGGTTTTTAGTTTTAGATAGATAGATAGATTAACACTTTATTATAACACCAAATACATAGTTACGTAACATTCACAAACAATAATATTAACAAAGTTGGCGTTATAATTGGCGTTTAGGTTCATTGTTCTAGTAAATTTTTTTGTGTGTAATTATTATGTTTACTTAGATTAAAATTTTATTTGTAAATTCTATAATATTGTAGTTATGGTTTAATTTATTTTACAATGTTATTTTTTTGAAGTGAATATTGTTTTCGGGCGAGGTGGAAATGGAAAAAAATCCCATGGAAAAGGTGATACGGATATGCGTCACGAGCGGCAATTATATATGTTCCCGACGAGCATGAATGTTGGAGGGTAGCTCGGCGAAGGCTGAGCGCTACTCGCGTCACGAGCGTCACACACGACAATGCGTGCGCTGATCCATTCCCCTATGCAATGGCGGGGCAAGACCTAAATTTGATGTGGGCAAGACAGATTTCGCGAGGCCCTGTTCTGTGGCGACCTGAAGACGGATTTAATAAAATAATAAAAAAAAGAAATTCGCTTTTAAGCAATGCATAAAAATTTTTGAGGCGCGAGGCCCCTTGTACCGGAAGGCCGTAGGCGGTGGCCCACGTCGCCCACGCCTTACGCCGCCTCTGCCCCTATGCCTTATGCACCGCCTAATTTTAGGTTATTTAAGAAAAGTTTCACTTCAGATGTATGGCCCGTGCACACAATTTTTTTACACTCTCTTCTGATAAGAATCATTTCGTTTGTGGCTATTGTGGTTGCGTGGTTTAGTATATAATGCTTTAGTTTTTTCTATTAATTTTAGACATTGAGACTAAGTGTGAGTAAGAAACTTCATTATCATTTACATCCCCACTGCTGGGACGCAGGCCTTTCCTGTAGATGGCAAAGGCAGAATGGAACATGACTTACTACGCAGAAAGAGGTTAGTAGGGTCTTGTGGGTGGGGCAGGCGCGCCACAGTTATATGTGAGCAAATGCTCATAACTTGACCAAAACTTGGTTCTGATTGCTTCGGTGCTCTAGTGTGTGAGCGCCGATTGGTTCGATTATTTGTTTGATGTCGCGTCGTTTGCTTGGCTATTATGCAGTGTAGTGGAGGCGTGCCAGCGACATCGGTTGCCGTATAAGCGGTCTGTGATCACCCTTTTAACCTCTTTCTGTGTGCTGTGATAACGATTGCAGATTCAGATGCAGCTGGCATTAACGGCTTAACATGCCTTCCGAGAAGCTGGAAATAATAAGTTTTTGGTAACCCATCCAAGGACCAGGGAAATAAAATATGCTTAACTACCCACGATTGCAAATCTGCGCCCAACGGCGCTCCTCAATGTTTGTTCATTTTATACAAAAAAGAGTCTTAATTGAATGTTATGTACCAACAATTATTAAAATATTCAAAAGCCCTTTCGTCATCGTGAAACCATAAAGCAAATAAAACGGCACTTCAATCGCGTAGGTACCTGATTGATTCACATTAAAAACCAATCATACAGCTGCCTCCAAAATCAATTAAGCACATGTCTCAAACAGCGCCGCGTCAAAACGGCAAAATTAACCCAACCCGATAAATGAGAACGTTTTTATCTTAATACCATCTACTTTAATATATCACTCGATCGTAGGCACAACACGGGTAATCTGTCCGCCGGCCGCTTGACAAATGAAAGCTAGCCGTCTCATCGGAGAAATTAAATATAGCGACCGATAATTATCAAAGCCGATACGAATCCTGCCGAAGAAAAACTCTTCTTACATCTATGACGAGCAAATCTCAGATTGGCCTAAAGCTCAAGAAGCGAGTAATGACCTTTTTCAATTGTCCACTCCTTGTTCGTCTGTCAAATGTTCACTCTCATTCGAATTTCGAAAAGCTTAAACAGTTTTCATTGACTCTCCGAACTTGTACTTTGTTTTTGGAATGTTAAAGATGGAATTCGCTTGGCTTGTAATTGTAGCTAGCTTCATTTCGTGTAAGGCAAAATGGATAGTCGATAGCATGTCAAAATGGTAATTATGGCGGGCGACAGGGCGGAATGCCGTTCGGTAGCGGCCGACGATTACATTAATGTCATTAGCTACACTAATGACTTTTTAAAGCCGCTGCCGCTGCAGCGGAGGTGGTGTTCACAGTGCTTTGAGCGCTTTATTTAAACGTTAAACGGGCAAAGAGGAATTTAAAAGGCTTTAGCCGATATTATTGTTTTAGAAAAAACTTATTTGATATAACTTCTGTTGGTATAATAGAAAAAATGGGGCATACAAGCAATGACCTTCCTAACGATGAGCGGCTTCCATAGCGTATAGATGCACACGATATCCGATTTTCCTACCTTAACCTTATCAGCGTGGAGCCACTGAAACCATTCTCATTACGAGAACACAACCCTAAACCCTGAAAACTTGTTGAGCATCGACTATAGACAAGGAAGTCTGTGTAGTAGTCATTTTATATACAAAATCTTATTAAGTTCATTTGTCTGTGATTATGATTAAGAAGTTCGCCGCTACTTTTATAACGTTTCATATGGATATCTAATACCTCTATAATAGACGTGCCTTAATAATTTAACACGGAGCTTTAGTCTTTTTTTACACCAAATGTCACACCGATTGGCCGTGTGAAAGCATCGAAGTTATTAAGCACGTCTCATTCGGGCGTGCTCGGGCGCATGATCTCTGTAGATCAATCGATATATTAACGGTTAATATTTAAGCGTACACGCTGGTTTATACTCAACTGTAAGATGGGAATTAATTGGTCTGTAGGTACTTTTGAAAGCGATAATAGGCTATGTGACATTTTTTTTTTTGAAAACGTTATAATTTGTTCGTGCATAGTGACTCCATATATATATATATAAGACTCAAAGGTGACTGACTGACTGACATAGTGATCTATCAACGCACAGCCTAAACCACTGGACGGATCGGGCTGAAATTTGGCTTGCAGGTAGATGTTATGACGTAGGCATCCGCTACGAATTTTGATCAATTCTACCCCCAAGGGCATAAAATAGGGAATGAAAGTTTGTATGAAACTTTGTCAATTTTCAACCGATCGGGCTGAGACTGCATGCAGGTATAAGAAGAATCATAGATGAATGTCATTGTGTATAATACAAGCCTGAGAACAAAAACTGTAGTCTACACTTCAGCTCTACACCGAAGCGAAGCGAGGGCGAGCCGCTAGTAAAATATATAATTCTGTTGCTTATATCAGTAAAAAAATACGAATTCTGTTTTAAAATGTGCCATGGAAACGTTTCTCTAGCAAATATGGCGTCTTACAAGCAGGTGACGTGACACGGTTCTCATTAAAACGTTAAACAGTACAAAGTAATACCTCTTCGACAGTGTTTACAAGCAAGTGATGTCATTTTGGCCGCCAATGCTAGACTTTTCGGTCACGTGACAATAGATTCAAAAATACTTTTCTATTTCTATTACCAACTACTGTTTTGTCAGAATAGTGAAAACGCTCACAATATTGATATTGTATACATAATTTCTAATAATTGGTACTTTGTTTGTCATATTGTCAAATAGTCTATTCGAAGTATCGTTAAGTATGTCGTGTCCTACTCTACTCCATTAAAACTGAGTAAGATGGATAACAATGACAATATTTTACGGATGAAATAATAAATGAACTATTTTTCTAGTCTTTGGTATTAAGTATGTTCTTCTTAACAATTTAATTTTCTATTTCGGAATGAGGGATAGAAAACAGAATCTCACGCGAGGTAAGTACTGAAAACAAAATTGACACTGTTTTGAACGTTTTTTTTCATTAACTAACTAGGGTTCCATAATAACCTTTTGGTACCTATGGAATCCTAAAAAGAAGTGGGAACTACGCGGTATCTATACGATAACCTATTACTTGAACATACATTATAATGTTTGATCAAGATATTTTTTGTAACAGCGTGGGCGCTGGAATATTACACCTATATTGAGTTCCGTTGTGAAAACATATCAAAGTGGCTCCTTATTCGAGTGGATTCATTATTTATTCCTAACAGTTATATAAATGTTATCGATAACATTTGAGAGGTAGAGCGTAGATAATTCGCGCTCCTGGAGACCTACTCTATTTCAACGAAAAACGAAAATTCGATCGAAATTTCACACGTTCCTTACTCTTTTTCTATTTCATTACGAAAATTCTCCAAGCCTACTCTAATTCACAAAACTTTCGAACTAAAAGTTGAATTTGACAGATAAATTGTTCGAAATTTTAACCTCAAATTGACGAAGTGAAAAGTGTTACCTTTTCATTTTCGTTATGGGAGTTTTGTTTAAATTAAACCTAAAATTATAACTAGAGTATTTTCAATTAATGCTGCTTAGCATGAGGAACCTTTTTTAGTATGAAAAAACAAATAAATCAATTTTTTGTTTATTATTGTATTACCAATACTTCAAAGTGTTACACGACAAATTTAGGCTGACATATATTCGATTGTATACACTCTACAAATTAGTCGGCTAACACTGTCAAAAGAGGTTGTTTTAATGTAATAAAATTTTTTGACTTATAGTAATATTGTTTTGAAGTACAAAACGTTATCTAAAAAGTGTAGACAAAAAGAACTCACAAACATAACTCATTCCATTCGTTCACGATAATTGTCTGTGATTCCAAACTTTATGTGCGTGTTCGAAGATGAAATAGAGTCACTGACGAAATTTCGTTTAAAATTCGTTCGTTGCCGAAATTTCGTTTCGGAGGAAGAGAGTAGAGCTCCAGTTCGTGTTTGAAAGACGTCTATTCTATAGTCTATAGTGGCCGCTTACCATCAGGCGGGCCATACGCTTGTCACCTTTTTAACATAAAAAAAGCGAGTGTGCTTATGAGCACACGACTGAAGTGAAACTTCTGTAGCTCCAATGATCTGAAAATCATAAACTTAACCTGAAGATTTGTTGATAAAAAAAAACACCAATCCGCGCTGGGTCCGTTATCACCCACCAATTGGCCCTGGGTCCATTATCATCCACCAATCCGCACTGGGGCCGTTATCACCCTCCAATCCACACTAGGTCCGTTATCACCCACCAATCCGCGCTGGGCCCATTATCACCCATCAAGCACTAGATTCATGTATTTTGTGACGGGTATTGTTGTTTACCGATGAGTCACCGATGACACTAATAGTAACGCAAAAATCGTAACACATTCGCCAGTTTACCCCCCAAGTCAAGTGTGTCTAAAAAAGTTTCACTTGAAGAAAAAACACTTCAACTTTACAGAAAACTACGGTAAAATTAGGTATGTTACCCTTCGTTAGTGTTGTGTTCCTCCACAAAGGTCCACAAAGTAGTTGTGAGTGTGTTTTTGGTATCGCAGGCAGACCCGCCTTTCCTAGTGGGCACTTTGGGCAAGTGCCCAGGGCCTCGCGATCGATAGGGGGGCCCCTCAGATCAAATACAAAGTCCCTAGTTCCTGTTAAACCACCCAACGGAGGGCATACGGACCCCACTATCCTAACATGCCCAGGGCCTCCAATAGGTCAAAGACGGCACTGATCGCAGGGGTCAACAGGGCTTAGGCTGTCTTAGTAGTACGGCGGGCTGTTTCCGCAACTCCACGCTAACCCAGTGCCTATTGCGTGGGGTTTGGCATCAGTCCTGCCATCCCAGCTCCTCCAGAAAGCTCAGTAGTCCACGGATATTTCTATAGGCCTCTACTAGTGTTCGTGGACTTCCCATTAGAGAAGTCCTTTGTCTTGAAACGCGTCAGCACTTCAGCATAACATGGACGCTCGTCTCCTCCTCCTCCAGGCTCTGCACAGAGCTCAGAAATACCTTTAATACAAAGGTACTTGTTGAAGTAGCTGTGACCCGTGAGTATACCCACGATTTATTTTAGGACTTGTCTAGGTAGTCTAAATAACTTACGTGATAGCTGCAGGTTTTTTTTTTATATAGGTCCGACAAATTACTCCACCCCACTTGATGTTAAGTGAAGGTGAAGTCCAGACGCGAAGATAGCTGATACAGCAGTTCTACCTGCTACACCAGCCATCCTCACCCTGCCGGCCTGCATGTTGCTTCTTCACGCCTCTTTTAAAGGATCCCAGGTTGTAAGTTTACCTTAGGAACGGCTTCCCTAGCTTGCCTGCAGTCCATGAGTTTTGCCCAGTCTATAGGGTATGTCGGTTAACATCCTTTGGGCCATATGCTTTCTTGTCACGCTTTTAACATAAAGGCAACACTCTCTGTTGGTGGTGTTGTGTTGTGTCAGTGAGGAAGGTCTAAAAGCTCCTGGGTGGGGGTTTGGGTTTAAGCCAGTGAGAATGTCTACACGGGACATTTTTCTAGCGTACCTGATGTCTTCTCAAATGGACTGCGATTATAATCAGTAATTTCATGCGGTGGGTGTAGGATATGAGAAAAGGTTTACATCAGTAATTATTCCTCCTTTTTAGTGTGTTCTATTGAATCAATTATTAAAACCCTGTGCTTAATGTTAATCAAATCGATTTTACAAATAAGTGGCAAATTTGAAATTCGGCCTTTTATATTGTTTTAAAATTTCATATATAATTAATGTTATTTACGGAATTGTAACCTCCGTGATCACGGTTTAATAAGCGAAATGGTTTTAATAAGAAATAAGAAAGTTTTTTTTTTGCGTATTATTAATATAAGATTTGTGCAACCTGTAGATGCGTTTAACTTCAACTCAACAACAAACTGACAATATTTTGTCATCCTTAAATTTTATAGTAATTCAAAATTAAACCGTTTGGCCAAAGAACTATTATTGGGAAAGCGCCAGATTTTTTTGCGTTTCGCGTTGTCACCTCCCACTGGTGCAGGAGTGTGATAAACTTATTGGCCGCCAAAAGCATACTTTTCAGTGCTGATAGTTTAAAAAACTTTATTGTAGCTCACTGTTACATAAAAAGTAGCACAAATGGTAACTGCATTCTCCTTCAAAGACGAACAAATGGGAAACTTTCCATAGATAAATAGTTCACGAACATATCAGAGCATCAAAAGTGCGACAACATGGAAAAGGATGGATCTTCAAGTTCCCTATCCAAAAGGTGATAAATGCAATGGAAACTATCAATTAACCTTCGCTGTCCGTCCGTTTGTCAGCGGGCTGTAATAGAGACAATCTCCTAGAACCCGGGAGACTTCAAAAGAGGTGGGAAGAAGCGGCAAAGTGAGGATGGCTGGTGTGGCTGATAGAACTGCTTTATCTTTGCATCTGTACTCCAACCGTCACTTAATATCATTTGGGGTGCAGTCATTTGCCGAACCTATTTATAAAAAAAGATCATTGAAATCTAAATATAAATAAATATTTCTAACACTTACACTAGGCAGCTTAGCCCCAAAGTAACCTCTCTAGGCTTGTGTTATGGGATACTAGGGTAGCGGATAGTATACATATACTGATACATGTATTAGTATATTTATATAGAAACTAGCTGTCCCAGCGAACTTCGTACCGCCATAAAAAATAGGGGATGATTGTAAAGGGTTGAAAATTCAGGGTTATATTATATGTATTTGCTAATGCTGTATCATAAAAAAAATAAAAAAAAATACATAAAATTGAAGAAAAAAATTTAGGGTTGGATTACCCTTAACATTTAGGGGGATGAAAAATAGATGTTGTCCGATTCTCAGAACTACCCAATATGCACATAAAATTTCATGAGAATCGGGAAAGCCGTTTCGGAGGAGTTTAACCACAAACACCGCGACACGAGAATTTTATATATAAGATACATATTAAACATCCAGGACTGGAATACGAATGCTTCTATTCATCACACAAACATTTGCCCCCACCAGAATACGAATCCGGGACCTCTCGAGTAGGTGACACATTGAAACCCGGCCAATCAGCCACGGAGGTCGTCAAAACTACCCTATTTAATTTGTTACAGCTCAATAAGCCCACTATTCTTTTCAACAATAATCCCTTCTCAAGTACACCGACAAACTCGACAACTGTGCCACGAATCTCCATCAATCCATCCAAATTCCAACTGAGAATACAAAGTATAGACACAACTCGTTCAATATTCGTCAGACGCTGATATTAATTACTCAAATTAATCGGTGGAAGTGCGTAAGAACCTTGTAAAAGCGCCGCGATCGCGTCGCAGACGGCGGGCGGTTCAACCGAGGTTAGCGTTATTGCTACATTAATTATAATATTAATTATTAGCTGAGTCGTGTAGCCCCTTAAGGGACGTGGGGTACGGGCGACAAATTTCGCTCGTCGCCCACGATTTACCATATTAATTGGCTAATTAGTTCATGTTTTTAATTATAATTGGATTCGACCGCTCCGTTCGGCGTTAAACAATTGTTTTGGAGCTTCACAAACCCTTTATTGCTGTTTCTAAAGACTTTTGAATATTTTGCTATTAATGTCGTTACTAGGTGGTAGTTGTTTCATTATTTGCTTTTTCAACACCATTTACTTTTATTCAACCATAGGATTATTGTTATCACATGCATCGTCATATTGTCATCATCTATTCTTATAACATGTCATTATGCGATTACTGTTACCTCATATTTATTTATCGCTTCTTTCAAATTTTCTGTAATTAAATCTTTCTTTACATTGTCCATTCTAGTTTTATTCCTCCAAATAGCCATCTCAGCACACATTTAAGCCACGCGTTATCTGTTTAGAATGCTCTGAAAGTCTTGTTTGTTATGATAACCCTGACATTCCGGAGGATAGCAATCTATTGTGACCTTTAATGAAATCACGAAATGCGAGTGTTAGATAACTAATTGTATTCGTGGCGCGTTCTAAACGCCGGTATCGCTCGTTGTAAACCTTCAAATCTCAGCGATCAACAGTAATTGCTTCTGCGGACAGTACTTTAAACTGGCACATAAGCTCGAAGACGCTCGCGACATCTGTCGCCGTAATTGAGGGATTAGGCAGATAATTGAAACTGCGCGAACGAGAAGTCGTGGCATAAATATTATCAGAGCAAGCGAGACGGCTGTATTCACTCAACGCCGCCGCTCAGCGGAACGGTTAACAACGTATCTTCTTGTATATTGTATTATCTTACGTTTTATGCCCTATTAATCTTGCTCGACTGTGTGTGCGTCGCTTTGGGCGAGAATAAATCTTAAACAGCGCGCTGTAAAGTCGCGTATTGTTTGAACGGATGTCGGTGTATATAGGGTGTTTGGTTGTTTTCGGTGCTATAAATAATTGTTTGCGCGCGTAAAACTGGAGTGTTGTCGTTTAGTCGGCTGTCAAGCTCGTCTCGTATTGTTTTATTCGAGACGTTAAAGGTAATCTGGGATAACGAGGCGTTCGCAACTTTAGGAGGTCCGCTCATAAACGCGTTGTCAAAATTGATGAATCCGCTCTCCGCTTGTTTGCATGAAAATTTAAGTATTGTAGCTTGAGCTTTTGTTCCTGCAGGATTCGCCTTGCTAACGATGATGTTACGAGACATAAGGGCTTACCTGAACTTAAATTTGCATTCATTTCAGAAATACCTAGAAAGTTTTGCTTAAAACATAAGTTTCGACTTCTTATTTGACTTCAAAATGAGGACTTTTTTTAATTCTTACTAATTAGCAAATAGTAAAGGAAAGTGAAGGTGCCTGCCACTTCTTCTTCAAGACAACAACATAAGTCTTCTATGTAATATAAGTCTATCATACTAAAATAATAAATATAAGTGTAACTAATGACATAATGACAAATATAGCGTAGTCGTCGTTAAGGTCATTAGTAGCTTAATCTATTTTCGTAGTTTTCTAGGTAGATTGAAAGCTTTGTTGCAACACCTTCAAATATTCTTTTAATATAGCTATATCTAGATATAGTAACGAGTGAAACTACTTATACTTCATACCTTCCGGTAAAATTGGAATGTAAACTGAAATGATGTCATCTCTTTACAAATGACCAAAGTCAAAAATAATTTTTAATTTTAAAAAAGAACTTATCCATGCTGCTGCATGATTGTTGTTGATATATAATTTTAACGAAGTAATAATAAAACTTATTAAATTTCATGACATACCTCTATATTATATTAAAAATTCTGAGTGTGAAAATTGTATATTAATATCAATAGTTTTTAAATTGTAAAATATATGTATTTTTTTAATTTTAATTTTGGTAAGATACATGTTTAATACAATTTAATTGAATTGAGTTTTTTTTATAATACATTTGATAGTTTATTTAAATAATAATAATAATTTGAGTAAAATTGCAACGCCCTTGCACGGTGTCACATATTTGTACAACTTATGATATTGTTGTTTTTTGTACTATCTGTGGCATGCAATAAAGAATAAATAAATAAATGATAAAATTGACCATCACATGAACAAGATAAATTGGGTTGCCGATTGCCAATCATAATCTAAACAAGAACGGCACATCAGGCAATCTAAGCACAGCATCACACCTACATACTCGACTTGATTATTTCATAATGATGCCGCATTATAATTTAAAGCCCGAAATCGATTAAATACATCGGCTTAAGAACAGTCGATTAGGCATAATCGACTCGTCGGCATCCAAATCCGGACGTGTCACTCGCTCAGTGACAATAGTTAATTAAAATTTAAATTATGATCAGTAGTCTGATTAGTTACACAATTCGTGGTGAGAACAGAGGTGAGTACCTACTTACCTAAATATTACGTGTATAAAGCTGCCACTAGGCGATTCTCACACTGCCCCGCACTACGCTGCGTAACACGGTACTGCGTGTTGTTACTTTGCTTTCAAGTATCTCTTTCTGTATTCCAGCCTTCCCACTACAACGGCTAGCTAAAGCCGAGGTCCGAGTCTCAAAGACGCCCTCTAATTGAACGGACCCCCTTAGATTCGAGTGGTGTAGAGGGCCCAGACAGAGAGGAGACTCTTGACGGAGGATGCCATCCGCCTGGAATACCTCTAGCGGCACTCGCCAATTCTCTGATGGAAGTCCCTATAGGATCTCGCTGTCCCCAAACCCGGTGACGTTGTAAAAAGATCAACCAACAGCATGCACACTCGAAAAATTCGTATTAAAACACGCAAAATGCAACACACTGAAAATGTTTTCACGTGCAGATCACTCACAGTATTATAGATCACGCAGAAAAATATGAGTTTATAAGGGGAAATCTGCACGATGGTGCCAGATATCTGCACTCTAGCAACTGCGCTCGTAGCTCCGTTACTACGTAACCGGCAGCGTATTGCGGGGCAGTATGAGACTCGCCTTAAATAAGTATTATTTAATCTCTTATTGATTGAGAATCAAATTGGAGAATATGTTAAATGTGGACTCTGTTGGTTTGAGTGAAAGTTTTCACTAAAGTTTCAGTCTTTCTGATCACTAACATTTATATTAAAAAAAAAGTTTTAAGCATTCACTAATTGTTGAACTCGGAAAAACTGGCAAAACACAGGATGTGTTCTCTACTGACTTTCGGAAATAACTTTATAGCAAACCATTATAAAAAAGTGGAGATAAAGAGTGGAGGTTACTTCCCCAGCCGGGCGCTCCAATTCAAGCGAAAAATCTTCTAGCCCCTACCTCTATTAGTGCTTAAAATAATAATGGTAAAAATATGTCTCATTCATCATTAAATTGATATTTAGGTAACTGAAAATAATTGTATAATTATTTACCGCACATTTTTAATTTAACAAGCATATGTTTACGGATTCTCTCAGAAAACAATAAACAGGAGATTCGGGCTGCAATCCCGCAAATAATAAGACGGCGTGTGATTGATACAACAATGAAATCCCTCGCCGACACGGATATTTGCATTTTTATGGGTGCCGCCCTAGCTACCCCGCCCTACGGTGCGTAGGGCGCACAGACTAAAAAGATGCGGTAAGATAGGCGGCTTTCAAATGTATTTGGTTTCTTTATTATTTCTAGAGCTTGGTGGCGCAAATTGTTAGCGCGTTCGGATGCGGTCGCTAAGCAATTTTCGCAATGGTGGGTCATTAGATGGGTGAAAAAAATGACTACCTCGAGCTCCTCCGTCTTTTGGAAGGCACGTTAAGCCGTTGGTCCCGGCTGCATCTGCAGTCGTTAGCACCCACCAATCCGCACTGGGCCCGCGTAGTGGGTCATAGCCCAATCTCCCTAGTCCATCCATAGGGAAGGCCTGTGCCCCAGCAGTGGAGTCATTAATAGGCTGATGATGATGATGAATATGTATAATAGATTAACCGTAGTAGGTATATTATATAGAATTAGAATATAATTTTAATTCAATAAAATTCAGCAGTTACAGCTTAGCAGACAGACGTACAGATAACGAACTCTTTAGGATACGCAACCCTAAAAATGACAGCTATAACCCCAAGTGACATTCAAATCGCGTATTTGGAGGAGGATGCTTGCACGTTTCACGTTTTGAAGTTACAGCTTTTTTCAATAGGTACCTCTGTTCTAAACTTTGAACTTTTGTATAAAACAAAAAAGTATTAATTTAGTTAAAAATGTCGATGATAAAATCTTATATATAAAATTCTCGTGTCACAATGTTAGTTACCATACTCCTCCGAAACGGCCTGACCGATTTTTAGGAAATTTTATATGCATATTCCGTGGGTCTGAGAATCGGCTACTATCTATTTTTCATATCCTTAAGTGGTAATGGTTGTCCATCTGTAACGTAGTATTCTGAAACCTACATTGTGCATTCGCGCCAAAATTCAAACTATTGGGTATTGTAACGTAGTGTTCTTATATGGGTTAGGAGGAATGTTATCCCAGGAAATTGATAGAATACTACGTTACACACCCCTAAAATTTTTTTGGACAATATTTATTTTTTTGTAATGTAGTAATAAAAAATACATACAACCTTAAATTTTCTCTCCTACCACCTGCCCCTATTTTTATGGCGACACGAAGTTCGCTGGGTTAGCTAGTATTTTTATAGAACAAAGTTCCACAATCAATAAGTAGGTACTTTATTCTACGCTTGATAACATAGAGAGTGGTTGAACTGCTATTCGGTAGTCTGTGACGGCACTCAATAATGCGCTGACGGCTACATAACAGAATACATACTTTTGTATCCCGCCTGTCTGAATGTCGCACCGATGAAATACATGAACAAATAGAAGCTTTTCATACCCAATAACACTTTTCTTTGAATATGTATTCAAACCCGGAGTATTTTTATATTCAAAAGGCTAAATGAGAATCTAGCTATGAATATTACCAAATTTATAGCAAATTTAAACAACAGTTTATTGATTCAACAAGATAGCCAAATAAGGTATTTTTATTAACGTTAAACCTAGTTTGTTTACTTAGCTTCTGTAAAAATAAAACAAGGTAAGTTTTAGGATTGACCATAGATTTGACTGGTAAATTTGTTCATCAACAAAGGCTTTTGCGTCTGTAACTAAGGCACACGCTTTTTATTGTGCAAACAGAATCATATTACATGGCCGAAACTTATTTTATATATTTTTTGTTTAGTGTTGGCAGAGTTAAAATTATTGGTTGATGATGTAAAATCACGATACGATGAGATCTTTTGATCTCACGATAAAATAGGTATTTCATCATCAGCCTATTAATGTCCCCACTGCTGGGGCACAGGGCTTCCCTATGGTTGGAATAAGGAGATTGGGCCATGACCCACCACGCGGGCTCAGTGCGGATTGGTGGGTGCTAACAACTGCAGATGCAGTCCGGACCAACGGCTTAACGTGCCTTTCGAAGCGCGGAGGAGCTGGAGATAGTAAATTTTTGGTCACCCATCCAATTACCGACCACTACGAAAGTTGCTTAAGTTCAACGATCGCAGCCGAACGCGCTAACCACTTGCGCCATCGAGCTCCTCCTCCTAATAGGTATTTACCTACTTTGTTCTATTTATTTTGACCTCTTTCTATTGCCAATAAAAAACACAGAAACCTCAATCGATAAGACTGCAAAATTGGTTAGGTACAATCGCTGCCAACCGTATTTCGCGTAAGTAGTATGGTGTTATCACAATATAAGTAATCTTTAAAAGGCGCAGAGGCAAAGTTTCTGTAATCTGCGCGTGTGTGAGTGGGCACTGTGCGGTTGTCGCGAACGCAAAAAACCAATTCTACTGGCTGTCGGTCGCTAGTGCTCACTCACACACGCACACTTGTATGAAGCTTTGTCTAAGCACAGAGACTTACTCTTTACTCTCGTGCGGTTTCATAGCCGCCAGCGTCAGTTCTGCGTATTATTCTCGCATTAGCCAACAAATGCTGTCCACATTATAATCACAATACGCTCGCCCTCGACGCAACGCCGCTTGTGTATGATATATACGACAGATGGTTTAAACCTTCGATTAGGTCGGTTTAATTGTGTTTTTATTTTGTAACAATAGACATATTCTGGGGAGGTTTGTTGGCGGTTCTTTTTTGTGTGATATTTTTGCGACAAATCTGAATGACGGTATATTATTACTAATTACTACTGACCGATTGCGAATCACAATTAAAGTCCCTATATAAGAAAGAAAATTGCTAATTCTTAGTTAAAGAATATTACAGTTACCTGACGCTATATTTTGCCATAATTTTGATTATCAGACTTAATTTAAAATTTGAAAATCCGTTTATCATATAGCTCTGCACTTGTAAAGTTTTGACTGAATAATTTAAAAATTTCTCAGCTTCGAAATAAATATTGTTTGTCTTAATGCTAAAAACATACCTAAACAACTTTTATTTACAAACTATTAATCATCTCGCATCCTACACGATGCCTTACTTTCATACAGTAAATCAGAAATATTTAAGCTTGCTCAAAACTAAAAAACAACAACACATTTAACATTTATTTTTCTATGGATCTAGTGTTGACAAACCGAATTTCATCACAAAGAGGCGTTCGACGCGAATGATGCGTTTTTCACTTTTACATCTTGTGTTAGCACATCGTTTGCGGGACAAATGTCCCGGGAACCCGCGGTCCCGCGCCCGATCCTGCGGCTAAACCCCGCGCATCAGCTGCGCGCTGCCGACTCATCATAGATTCCATTACGTGAGCATTAACAGCATCACTTTATCAATACCATTAATCTTTATAATAACGGTTTTTTTTCACTTTTGTTTATTTGTTTTTTTAACACTTGTGTGATCGAGCGTAGGTCTTTATCGTTGTGAAGTTGTGGAAAGTAAAAGTTCTGCAGTGATTTAAAACGTAAATAATTACGGAAAACATCATAATTCCTAATTGGAAAAGAAATGAAAATATACCTTATAAAAAACATAAGAAAGCTCATTATTGTCTTTATTTTTTCTTACTCCTAGAATGGGGTATTCGACAGTGTTAAAAATGAAGTGCTAATTGTTAGCATCTGTGTTTAGAATGAATATTAACAGGGGTTTTTACTATTTTTACATAAAAAATATTCATAATTTTACTAAAAACTATCGAAAAAGATAATAGTTTTCATATCTATTGTCACGTGACCCAAAACTAAAATGACGTCATACGCAAGTAAACTTCCGGTTAAAGAGACATTTCATTGTATCGTTTGACGTTTTAGTAACAGTCGTGTGTGACACACTAGTAAGACGCTATATTGTCCAGAGAAACGTTTCTGCGGCAACATGAAAATGGAGTTTTTGATTTGGTTATTTTTACTGAAATACACAACAGAATGATGAATATCCACTTTTTACGGACTCCATAAACATAAGTCAATAACGTGAGATCAGAAAATGCAAAATCGGAAGGAAAATAAAACAACACAATACGGCAACTTTGATCCTAGGTAGCATGACTCACAGAAGCCAAGCAAGCACAATATTACTAGCTGTTGGAACTGTTATCTGTTTTTTTGAAATCTATCAATGGAATCGATTAGTTTCAGAAAGTATAGTATAGGTTGACAAAATGAGTCGCTATTGTTTCCAAATAACAACTCAGAACCAATGCTAAATAAATTGTGGTCAATGTGCTAAATAGAGAAATTGTCTCAAGTGTCATTTTACACCTTGGCTTTTGTAGCCAACGTGCCAAATGTGGCCAATGTCCGAGATATGACCAATATCTCAAATATGGCCAGTCTCAAAAGTGTTCAATATCCCAAATGTGTCATTTGACGACCTCCGTAGCCAAGTGGTCTGTACGCCGGGTTTCATGGTGTCGCCGACTCGAGAGGTCCTGGGTTCGAACCCGGTGGGGCAGATGCTTGTGTGATGAATACGAGCATTGTACTCCTGTCGTGGATGTATAATATGTATTTTCCATATAATGTAATATTTATATATGTACAGTATATGTATTCTATCCGTTACCCTAGTATCCCATAACACAAGCCTTACAGTGCTTACTTTGGGGTTAGGCTAATTGGTGTGAGTGTTGGAAACATGTATTTATTTATCAACATAATTAAAAGTCTTTGCACCTTTGATACTCTGTCAACCACAAAATACAATGTCGTGAAAATAAGAATACTTAGTATGTATTTTGCACACACACTAAGCTTCACCTACTCCTAATTAACATTTATTAATTGGCTCGAGCTATATCACAAAAGCGAGACAATAATCCCTTTTATCGCCTTACTAAAAGGATAGTTTTGAGCCGACAATTTATTCCCAATAAATTTCTCCTCAACGGCGGATAAGTGCCTTCTCAGCGGAGTGCCCCAAATCGACAAAACTAATTTGTAGGTTGTAAATAAAGCGATGTAGTGCGATTGTCGCTACCTACCGACCCCTAAAAATGTGCAGTTAGCGTGCCCCAATCAATTAGGGGCCCGTGCAACGCCCACGCAAGGGAACCAGCGTACGACTACATAATTTTGACAGAAATACATACTTGAACGCTTACATAATATATCAAATAGGTTATAAAGGTAAGGTGTTTTTTTAACGGGGGGAAATGTTTTAAAGAAAGAAATTTTATTTGTAACAACATATGTAAGAAAGATGTAATAATTGTTTATTTGTTAAATTCTCTTTTGTAATTTTTATCTATATTGCGATACCCTGACAGGGTTCATGTTAGGTACTTTATGCATTTTGTAACTTGTAACCATCCATGTAACCACATGACTGCAATAAATTGAATTGAATGTTTAGTGATAATTAGCTAAGTTTACTTAATTACACTAATATTATAAAGGCGAAAGTTTATGAGTGTGTGAGTGTGTATGTTTGTTACTCCTTCACGTGTAAACGGCTGCAGCGATTTTAATAAAATTTGGTGTGGAGTTAGCTGACACCCTGGATTAACGCATAAGCTACGTTTTACTCCGGGAAAATATCCCTAATAAACCGAGGGTAACACCGCGGGGCACAGCTAGTTATTTATATTCATAATTATTATTCTAAGATTCAAATTACAAAAATCAAAAGGACAATACTGTCAATACAATAAGTAATGTCAATAAATTGGGCCAAAACTATTAATGCATGTCAATACTGTCAATTCAGTAATTAAATGGCAATAAAATAGTTTACTATATTGTACTATAATCTATACTACAACATTTGGCATTGAATGGGTCAAAAATGTTATACTCATAATTTTTATTTTTAAGCATATAACTGCTTGATGTTTATATATATGTTTCGATATCTGTCAAACGACGACGGCTCACTTTAAAAAAAAACGTGAGATGTTCATTAAATCTTCATTTTTTTTATGTTATAGGTGGCATACGAGCAGACGGCTCACCTGATGGTAAGTGATCACCGTCGCCCATGGACACTTGCAACACCAGGAGTATCACAAATGCGATGCCGGCCTTTAAGGAAGGAGTACGCTCTTTTTTTGAAGGTTTTTGGGTCGTATTGGTCCGGAAACACTGATGGCGACAATATATTCCACAGTTTTGTCGTACGTGGTAAAAAATTTCGACAAAAACGCACGGTTGTGGATAGCCACGCATCAAGATGATGGGGATGAAATTTTTGTCGCGATGTACGATGGCGAAATGCAGCAGCTGGAATTAATCCAAACAATTCCTCAGAACACTCTCCGTGATAAATGCGATAGAAGAAAAACATCATTTAAACATGCAAAGCTTAATAAACACTAAACTGCACTAACTAAAGCTAACAAAATGCCGTGATCGAGTGAAACTCGCGTGTTCGACTAATGATCATCGATTAACGAGCGCTCGCCACTGTCATCGGACCAATCGATTAATTGCGCACAAACATGCATAGGAAAATAGTCCTTACGCCATACAGAAGTCGATCGAATATTTAATAACGAACAATGGCTTATTCGTTTGTGGTATATGGTAATGCCATCGATGTCTGTCGAATAGATTTAAGCAGGAATTTAGGCGGATATCTGTCGACGAGTGTCAATAGATGAATAAACATATCCGTTGGAGCGATTATACGTACTGATAAAGAGCGATGGGACATTTTAAATTATACAAGCCCAATTTTTTGAGTTTTATTGTATTTTATGTTAAACTAACGCTTCGATTTTTAGTGCCATTCGGTAGCTGCCATTTTAGACCTAAGTTTGATATGCATTACGCCATTAAAAGGCAAAATGTCGCAATGACCGTAAACCAACTACACACATCAAAAGTGTCTAGGGATCAAGCATTTTTATGCGGATTTCTTGAGATTGAGATGTGGCTTTGTAATAAATTTATGATTTTATAAATTTATATGGATCCTTTTTGGTGCATTTCATAATTTGAATCAGGAACTGTGAATCAAATTCGAGTAAAAGATGAAAATCAGCTGTCAATATTTTCCCTATAAAAACATACAACGCATTGAAGACATTATTACTGCTACTGTTTCCCTACTACTGATTAAAACCAACGTTATTATGGAGCGGCGACGTCATTTAAGCAGGGAAGAAATGCTCAGAGCCGTGGGAATGATAGAAGCTGGTTCCCGGCAACGTACTGTGGCTTTAGCTCTGAATACAAGTCAGAGTGTTATCAGTCGACTTTGGACACGATATCGAAGCACTGGTACCGTGGCTGAGCGCCATGGAGGACGGTATCGCTGCACCACACGGAGACAAGACCGATACATTCAAATCTTAACTCGAAGAGCTCCAACAATAACCGCCATGATGTTAGCCGTGAGGCTTCATCACTCTTCAGGGAACTTAATTAGCGACCAAACAGTCAGAAACCGCTTGCATGAAGTGAACCTTCATTCCCGAAGACCGCTACGGGTACCACCTATAGCAATGCACAATCGTAGGATTCGATATCAATGGGCTCTTGAACACAGAAATTGGGCAGAAGAACAATGGCGTTTCGTGTGCTTTTCTGATGAGTCTCGTTTTGGTATGAGACCGGATACAAGACGTATACGACACTGGAGAACCCCTGGACGCCAACAGCGATTAAAATTATGCCAGGAAGTCCATCCTTATAGTGGTGGAACCATCATGGTATGGGCGGGTATTTGGATCGGCGGAAGAACTGAGTTGATTTGGATCAGAGGCAACCTCAACGCTCAAATTTATGCTGAGACGATTGTATCAGACGTCATCGTTCCTCTACAAGTGCAAATCGGTCCCTTATTTCAGTTAATGCATGATAATGCACGACCGCACACCGCAAGAGTTGTAAGACAGACTCTCGCCGCAGCTAACATCAATGTCCTGCCCTGGCCTGCTCAGTCGCCAGACTTGAACCCGATTGAGCATGCATGGGATATGCTACAGAGAAGAGCTCTGCCGAATATGGAGGGTATCCAGTCGCAAGAAGACCTTTTTTTGTTGTTGCAACGAACATGGGCGGCCATTCCACAGCGTGATTTGGATGAACTCATTTTGAGTATGCCAAACCGATGTTGTTGTGTTGTTAGTGTTCGCGGTAGAAATACGGATTATTAATTGTTTAAGTTACCCAATAAAATTTTAGAGAAAACTGTTATTTCAGTCTTTTTTTCGAACTTTTGTGTTAGTGGTTCAAATGTCAAAAATCCCTTTATTAGGAAAATGGCCAATTTCTTTATTAATGCAAAGGTGACTTGGTTTATCGTTACTGTGACAAACGAAAACACTTTATTTGATGAATCCTTAAAGAAAATTTTAATTAATATCAATCAGGAGAAAAGTTATTGCAAAAATATATGTTGATCCCTAGACACTTTTGATGTGTGTAGTAACAGATATTTGGCAAATGTCAAAATTCCGAATAATTGGGAGCGTAACTTAAAATGTAGCTTGCAAAATCTAAATGCTGGACACAGGTGTTTTTTATATAACTAGGTAGGCAAATGACTCTACCCCACCTGATGTTAAGTGATGATAAAGTCCAAACGCGAAGATAGCTGGTACAGCAGTTATAAACTGCCACACCAACCATCCTCACCTTGCCAGCTTGCAGAAATCTTTCTTCACGCCTATCCTAAAAGACACCAGATTATAGGAAGACGTGCGAAGCAAAGGAGAAATTATTAGTCTATTTTTCAATTATTTATTTAAAATTCTTGCATATATAGAATAAAGTATCTAAAAACAAAGTTAAAAATAGCCCATTTGCATCGGCAGTTTAAACGCGCGCTATTTTCAAATGTTTGGATGTGACGTCACGATACATCTAAACCTACAAACAAGATCAAGGACCTTACAAGTTACTGACATTTTGCATTCTATACCTTCACTGCGAATGGAAGTCGGAACCTACGTCAATCAAATAGACATTATGTTTCATACATTTTTGCTAAAAAAATAAATGTCATAGTGAAAAATTGCATTCGGTGTCTAAGTGGAACACGGCTTTGACATTTACGCACACGCACTATAATCTCGTCGACATTGGCATATCCTGTGAACATCACGTTTGTTCTTGTCGCGTTTCAAAACATTTGAATTTTGCACAAGTTTTTCGCACTTTAATATCATTAATTTCTTGCTCGAAAAGAAATTTTATAAACAAATATTGATGGAGGGACTACTTCAAAGTAATGTTTATATAAAAATAAAATGAGGCTGATTTGAATAACATGCATATTCCCTATTAATGGTTTTTTAAAAAAGAACATACTCGTACGAGTATATATGGCTTGTTTACTTAAAACGATTTCCAGAATTACATTTTCATTCATAGTCTTTAACATAAAAAAAACAATAATGTTAACAATTAGCGAATTAGTATGTTATAGTATATTATGTTGCTTTGTTTGTATATGAATACGATATACATAAGGATCGTTAGCGAGTTCCCCTATGCCGTCATACTACACAGACTCATGTCTACACATGTCGTGACACGTGGCGACATATTTAAGCGAAATCGCAAATACTTAGGTATGAACTCTATATTGTTTGCAAGATGTAATAGTTTGTGAAGTGAACAACATAAACATTATAATAATTATTATTAAGATATATTGATTTAACGAAACTAAAAGAAATAACAGGGTGTCGATTCTGCTAAGCCAATATAAAAACGGTTTCTCAATCAATAGTCTTGTTTTTTGACACAGGTCTTGTTACCAAAACACAACCAGTCATGTGACAATTTCTTGAAAACCCTTTTTTATGGGTATTTAGTGATTGTTTTTCTTTTTTTTGTCTTTTGTTATGTCCAATCTTAATTTAATTTTATCTTATACTAGCTGACCCGGCGAACTTCGTACCGCCTTAGCGTAGCTTTGATGCACTACTTTATTTTGTATGCTGACCTATCTTATGTATGAGTACCTATTCAATTTTTTTATTTTTCTTTATATTTTTTTCCGTAAGAACCTTGTACAGAATATTAGAAAACTACAAAAAAAAAACAGCCAAATCGGTCAAGCCGTTTTCATGTTATGTCGTGACAACGGAAAACGGGTTTCATTTTTATATATATAGATATAAAATTCTCGTGTCACAATGTTAGTTACCATACTCCTCCGAAACGGCCTGACCGATTTTTATGAAATTTTATATGCATATTCCGTGGGTTTGAGAATCGGCTACTATCTATTTTTCATATCCTTAAGTGATAATGATTGTCCACCTATAACGTAGTATTCTGAAACCAACAATGCGCCTTCGCGCCAAAATTCTACTATTGGGTATTGCAACGTAGTGTTCTCATATAGGTTAGGAGGAATGTTTACCCAGGAAATTGAAAAAACAATACGTTACACACCCCTAAAATTTGTTTTGGCCAATATTTACTTTTTATAATGTACTAATAAAAAATATATACAACCCTAAATTTTCTCTTCTACCACCTGCCCCTATTTTTGTGGCGGTACGAAGTTCGCTGGGTAAGCTAGTTATTTTATACAATTTTTAAAATTAAATGTAATAAATACTGATATATAGTTACGCCGTTAGTATCTAATGTTAGTTTCTGTAATTGGCCTTAAGGTTGAATTTATATTTTATTGTATTAAATCCACAAAAAACCGCTGTAGAAAATTTGTTAAAGAAAAAAAATATATAAAATAAATTAACGTGCCCTCCGAAGCACGGAGGAGCTCGAGATAGTAAATTTTTGGTCACCCATCCAATGACCGACCACTGCGAAAGTTGCTTAAATTGAACGATGGCTGCCGAACACGCTAACCACTTGCGCCATCGAGCTCCTCATTATTTTACCTTAACTTATTAGAATCGACACCCTGATTGTTTGTCAACAAACACAAGTGCTTAGTTCAGATATCGAATATGAAATTGCTCCATGAACAGTATGGTAGAGCATCTGAAATAGTTCCTATAAATTATTACGCATAAAGCATATTGAAACAACATTAACACTATTGCTTCGTAATTCGTAAACGTAGCTGTATTGGTTGAGACTTCTGCTGATAATATTGAACATGGCAATTAATTCAGAGTAGAGCTCGATGGCGCAAGTAGTAATCACGTTAGACTGCGATCGTTGAAGCTAAGTAACTTTCGCAATGGTCGGCCATTGGATGGGTGACCAAAAATTTACTATCTCGAGCTCCTTCGTGCTTCGGAAGGCATGTCAAGCCGTTGGCCCCGTTTGCATCTGCAATTGTTAGCACCCACCAATCCGCATTGGGGCTGCGTTTGTGGGTCATTGCCCAATCTTCCTATTCCATCATTAGGAAAGGCCTGTGCCCCAGCAGTGGGGATATTAATAGGCTGATGATGAGTTAATTCACACTCTCACATTGAGTTTGATCTTTTTACCATTTGTTATATGTTCTCGAATTCATCGGATTAAATTATTTTGAATAGGCATGATACAGATATTTTGCTTACCTTAAGCGGTTTTGTAACAACATTAAAACTGCGTGTAGCCAATTCTTATAGGTACATAAACAAAAAAGACGATCATAAAACTTAGATAAAAGCTTGAAAACAAATTATAATTGAGAATAACAGAATAAGGAACAAAGATGGCGAAACTTACGGATCATTAGATAGAAGATAAAAAGCGTATTAAATATCAGATTAATCTGGTAATACAGAAGCTCTCTTCTCCACTAAAATGTTGCCAAAACAATCAATCAACTTACAAGCAACGTCACTATCTAAACTTGCATTGCCATTAAAATTCACCACGCACCGAAAATATTTAAATGACTGTTCCAAAAAAATTGGAATAGAAAAAAAGCGCATAAGAAATTAAACCGTTCCACCATTTAGCATTCATAAAAGCTCTATTTTATCAAAACACATTAAAATTAAATTATAGTGTCATCCATCAAAATAATTTAATATGCTCGGTGCTGCCCTCTGGGGTACCCTCGTGATATCAATAGTCATCTACATGAGTTTAAACTGCAGTTAATCTTATCTATGGTGTCATTAGGGCCGCACACGCGCCATCCGCCATTTCATTTTCATTTAGAGCACAAACATTCTCTTATTTCCCAGACTGGAATGTTTCTTAATTGCGTGTTAGCGCTTTTGAATTGATCAAGATGTCTCTGGGCATATTTAATAAGGGTTACCAGTGAAAATTCCTCCGAATTAAGACGGAAAAGTTATGTAAAATGACTTCAATATTTTATTTTAGTTAAATTTCTTGAGAAATTCAAAGATAATAAGTACCCCTGTTAGTTTAAATATAATTATCAAAAGAGTCTTAGCAACATGAAATTATTGAAACTTTTGACCGATTTTTAATACTGATATTATTTTGTTAATAATAACGAATTTGATTGTTATAAACCTTTGTATAAATTATACATTTCATAATGACATCATAAAATATTGATTGATAAAACTTGCCGGTTGGCGTAAATGATGCAATATTGCTTAGACTTCTGTGATGTGTGTAGTTTAAGGTCCTTCGTTGAAGTTTTAACAATTTGTAAATAAGGAAAAGTGTCACTATTTAGTACGTAGTCATCTTTAACTGATCTCATCGGTCACATCCCAGAATCCCGGCTCCGTACATCATCACGGGTAGAACGCACTGGATGACACACAAAATTCTTATCTCTACTCTATGTATACCCTACATTCCCATAGTAGACTTAGGCTAGACTTGGTGTGAGGATCATCATAATCATATCAGCCGAGAGACGTCCACCGTTGGACACAGGCCTGCCCCAAGGTATACCAAAACAATCAGTCCTGCGCTGCCTGCATCCAGCAGCTTCCCGCGGCCTTCACCAGATCGTCGGTCCACCTTGTGCTGGGCCTACCAACACGCTGCGTCTCGCAGTACGCGGTGTGGGGGTAGAAAATATTAATTCACACATTAATATTTTAGGGTAGATATTATTTATTTCTTTATGAATTTGAAATAGCCACGTTACTGTCACATTATACCATCAGTATGGGAACACATCGTTGGCCCAGCTAATTCGATGCAGCTTTACTACACCCATAAAAGGAATGATAACGATACACTCAGATTTGCATTTTAAGTACCCGAGAAGGAATTATGATATGCAATAAGCGGGAGGTTGTTATGACGGCTGTATATCAGTGTTATAATAGCTGTAAACTTTAGAGCCCCCGCTTCGGTGACGAATAGATACATTTAATACATAAATATATTTTGGGAATGAGAAACGTGCTAATTGATCATATATGGATATTGACAGTATTTATGACATGATAAATCTTTCAATATTAAGAGCATAATTTATTAAAATACTCATATAATGTTAATAAAATAAAAATAACTTTTAAGAAAAGTTCATGGTCAATTAAATTAGTGTAGAATTAAACAAGGTCTAATAATAAAAATAAAATGAAATAAAGTCATTAATACATTTGAAATTGAAGCTATGACGAGACTGATAGAGATTTCATTAATAGTATATTTTACGATCGTGATGGCTCTTTCGGTTGTGATCGTTGAAATTGAGCAACTTTTGCAGTGGTCGGTCATGAGTGACCAAAAATTTTCTATCTCCAGCACCTTTGTGTTTCGGAAGGCACGTTAAGCTGTTGGTCGCGGCTACATCTGTAGTCGTTAGCACCCTCCAATCCGCACTGGGCCCGTGTGGTGAGTCATGGCCCAATCTTACTATTCCATCCATAGGTAAGGCCTATGCCCCAGCAGTGGGAACATGAATAGGCTGATGATGATGATGATATTTTACGATACTAATATTTAAGATTCGAGCAGTAGCTTTTTTCACACTTAATTCTGTCTCAGTCTGTATTAGAAATATTTTTATCGAATGTTGAACATAATTATTATCGTTCATGGATTTTCTTTGTCATAGTAATCTCAATGCTATTTTAACGTAAAAAGAGTGGTCCTTCTGATGGTAACGGATACCAGTTGAGAATTAGAAGCTTATAGGTAAAAACTCATACAAATAAGGTAATGTCATTTTGGTATGGTACTTTCCAACGTAAACCCTTTACTTTCGCAGACAAACTCAAAGAAAGTACAATAATAATTAAGTTTATTTTTTTATCTTTACAAATAATGTCCGGAATAAGTATGCCCTTCCTCTCCGAATTCATGTCATCCTGAGATAAAAAATAAATAAATAAACAATTTATAGATAACAGAAGAAAAGCTGCATATTAAAGTTATTGCCGCTGCCCGATCACACGAAATATGCAACAGCCACAACTCCCATATAAATGCGTTAAAATATGAGGTCATAATAAACAGGCTCATTTAATTTTCCGTAAAACACACTTATTGAATAAACAGTCGTCGGTCAACAATTAATTTGATTATGCATTCCCGATGCGCCACCGGTGCGTTACACATGTGTAAACAGTGCACCCTCCATTTAATCATCCGCGGGGATTAATTTTCTAGAATGCCAAATGAGGTATGACAAGGGAATCATACCATCCCCCTTTTGCGATGGGTGACATCCTTAACTGTAGTCACATACAGTACATTATCCTTTGAATCGCAGCTAGTTAACTTTGTGAAGTAATTACCCTCTGTACATTGGCTTTTGAGCCCAATTTGTGAATGGGAGTACTCATTTGTTCGGGCAGTTAGCTACAAAGGATTATAGCGCATTGGTAAATGGTGTGCAATTGTGCATAATATGCTGATTAAAGGTTAACTTTGAAGGTAACAATTCACTGCTTATTAATTTATGAGAACATACGAAGATTGACAAATCAGAACAGAAATACCTCGAGGGTAGTACAAAGTTACTATGATGGAAATTTTCAATAAGGAATAGGAGCATACTTACTTTTGTCTTTGTATTTGAATAAAGATTGATGTCATGCGAATTCTTTTAAACTGTTCTGCATAAAGTAATCATAACATACGTAAACCAATTGAAAGACTTTCCAATAATTCAATAAGCGATGTTTCTACGTGGATGACTTTATAGTAATTTCTTAACATGCCGCACAGTATGAAAGAAACTAATTAAATCTCTTCGGCCTTGTCACTTGTAACGATCGCCAGATCGGAATCGCGAATAGTATTATCGTATAACGCAACTGTTCGTCTGATGTGTGATCCATTAATCACATTGTGTCCACATGATTTCATGCGCCAACTTTCACTATAATCCATGCAATGCGAAGTGGGGCCGTATTATTGAATTCGTTTGCTTCATTTGGTACGACATCGTGGAAAATGACGTTTATGCCGATGAGTTAGTTGAAATAGCCTGTACGGGATTTTTTTTTTGTCTTCTCTTAGTTATAAAGGCTATAATAAAGGAAATACATTTAAAGAACCTACACTTGCAGTGAAATATTTTAAAAAGTTCTTCTTATAAATAGGTCCGACAAATGCCTGGTCCGACAGATTTGATGTTACCTGACGGTGAAGGTCAGACGCAAAGATAGCTGGTGCAAAAGTTCTACCTGTCTCACCAGACATCCTCATCTTGCTGGATTCCAGGTAGTAGGAGAGATGGAAGACGTGAGCAGGTAAAGAATTCCATTTGCGGAAGTTACAAAAAAAAATAGATGATGAAAGTTAACTAAGAAATTGCAGAAACTTTTCTATTTGAGATGAGATTGTCTCCCTAACATGTTGATATGCTATTTGATGCTCACTTCAAGCGATGCTCAATGAAGTCAAATTGAACAGTTGCCCCTTAATGGCACGTATCACTTTCTGTAATACAATTTGAACCCCAACATTAACGCAGTCATGATCTACGATCAGGGATAAAGTTTAGGGTGTTGATGCTTTCCGACATTAGTCTTTCAGCTTAAAACGTTTTTCAAGTTTGATTAGTGACACATCATTAACTCGATAATAATTATTACTAAAGGAGGTTATAAATCCATCAATCTTTAGACCATTGTCATATGCAATCAGTAGCTACGTAACTTTAAAAAATCGTCTTAAGATTCTTTAAAATTTTACTAAACCAAAAATAATTATAACGAATTAGAAGATAAAATAAAATATTAATAATTTTACAATCAAGATGAGTCATTCTTCAGTAATAACTTTAAAAAATGTGGAAATGAAATTAGCTTCGGAACAGAGGAGAAAATTCAATAACCTTTAGCTATGGCGAAATATCTAAACACCCGTGACCGCAGTGGGGTAGCTACTCCAGCTCCGGCCACCCCAAAAATGGAATCAGCGCTTAGCGGCCATTTAGCGAGGGGACGCCGTGTCACTCCCTAATTAGTTTAAAATAAAATTGTGTCTTTTCATGCTTATTTTGCGTGTGAGGTTTAATTGAAAGTTGACATTTTTTTATTGCGTAACAATTATTTTTTAATTAATTATAGTATGTTACACAGATTATTAGAGAATTTGATCGGGAACATCATTGGAAGATTTTTTCGCTACATGTTTAAATCGTAGAAGTTAGGTAAGTAGGTATTGTTTGAAATATATTTTAACATTTCTTACACGTGCTTTTTAAATTCGTGACTAGTGAGATTAAACTCAGTGACGTGTAGGCAGTTCAATTGAAATAACAGTTATCCGAACAGTTCTTAAGATAAAACTATGGTACAGTGAGTTAAATATCAAGTTGAGACAATTTGAAGTTTAACTCACAGTGAGTATGTACCTAAGTGATAGAAAACTGCCACTTATTTTAAATGAAGGGGTTGAATCGTCATTTACATATCAACAGTTAGACTCAGATGTCACCAAACAAAACAAAAGTCGATACTACCACATGTCGCCCGTTTTAATCCTCAGTAATAGAGCGAATCGTTTGATTGCGCCGCGCGACCGGCTAAGTGATTGACTTTTCAATCTGTGTAATCGGATTACGCCGAGTGGCGGACGTCGGTGCCGGCTACCCTACTCGTCACAGCCTCTATAAGTTAATTGTTCGAACTTTATTAAATACGGACGATACTAATTGTGTTACACACAAAGTAATGGAATGATTCTGGCATCGTTGAAAATACTAAGAAGCTAAAATAGATAAGAGTGCATTAGACATTTTTGATGAAAATAACTCACGACAAGATATTTTTGAGACTTTTTAATATTATAAATAGGACGGTTGTATGATATTTAAACATTTATTCAGCATGATCCACGTCATCAACATGACATTTAGGCCCTCTTGCACCAAAGCACAATTCCTTATTCAAATTAAGGCTTAATAGTGTTTAACACAATCATTCCGTCTTCCTCGATTGTTAAAAGTCAAATAGGGATAGAATGGAAATATTAATAAATTATTAAAATAGAAGATCAATGCACACTGGGCCCATGTAGCGAGTCATGAACTCATGGCCCAATCTCCCTAATCCATAAAAATATCCTACCTACCAATCTGCATTTGAGCCTTGTAGCGGGTTTTGGTCCAATCTCCCTATTCTATCCCAAAAAATATCCTACCCATCAATCAGCACTAGGCTCGCGTGGTAAGTTATGGCTCAATCTACCTTTTCCGTCAAACTAAAACAAAACCTGGTTTAAAACTAAGTACACAGTCACCGTCGTCAATGGTCGCCCACCTAGCTACCTATCTAGCTACCCATCCAGCTACCTAGCCAGCTGCCTCGCTAGATTATCACCGAAAAATCTAGATTTTTTCGAGTAGCCTTCATCCCATATCGTCCGAAATGGAACTTCTTTCCAAAACTATACTTAAAAATAGAATTTACAATACCTTAACTTGTGACTCGGTCATGCCGAGCGCGTACGCCAGCTTGGCCCTCTCCGGCCCTGCCAGATACTTCGTCTGCTCGAAGGTCTTCTCCAGCGCGAAGATCTGCTGCCCGCTGAAAGTCGGCCGCGTGTGCTTCTTCTTGCCGTCCTTGTCTACCCCAGACTGCGCTGCGCAAGCGCTTAGGGCGCCGTTGCTCACTGAAACAAACGACATTGAGGTGCAAATGAAATTAGGGCCGTAGGAATTGAAATAAACGATTTGGTAATTAAACTAACCTAACGTTTTCGCTCAAAAAGTTACAGATTTCATGAATGAGCATGGTAGCTTTGTTAACCTGGTAATATAGATTCTAGACGAAAAGGTGATATATAAGTACTAACATAACATATATATTATATGGGTTGCCTGGAAGAGATTGCTGTTTAGCAATAAGGCCGCCTATTGTGTACGTATTCACTGTCATGTTTAATGTCTTGTATGTCCTGTGAGGTGTATGTCAATAAAGAATATTATTATTATTATTATTAAAACTAAACGTAATAATATAAGACGATACGTAGCTTGACTGACGGACTGGCAACACACAACAGGTTGTAGAAGAAGATTTTGTATGTGCAGCTGTAGGAGCATACTTATTTCAGTTACTTAAGTTCTAACGCAAATTTTTCGTCACGCAGGTGTGGGATAAGCATAATGATTTTCAATTGTTTTCGTCCGTGGACATTCGTATCCATTTATACCCGCCGTTGGTGCGTCTCCTCGAATCAAACACCCCTGCGACATGTCGACGGTTTTACCATTATTTCCATTTCATATTTTTCCACCCTCGCCCCCTACCCCTCTTCGCCCTCGGGAATTGCCGTCGCCAGCGTCGCTTCATCAAAACATTTGCACGATGAAAATATAGCAATAGAAAATGATGTTCCTTTGTTTTGGTTTTATGTGGCTTTCATGTTTTTCAACGCCAATTTCATTGCTGCTGTTATTTTTTTGTTGTTGTTTGTGTGAAATGAAATTTCTGCGTATGGATATTTTTGAATTTCGGTCGATTTGAGACTGGTGTATCATATTTCCGTATCTTAATTAAAACGTTCACTGCATAGGTATCCCATGATCGACCCGACCCGGTGCCAAAGCAATGTGCGTGCAGGAAAAACTATTTCTCTCGCTGAATTTGATCGACTCGACACTTTCGATTACTATTCTCTCATTTTCTAATAGGAGAATCCAGGCATAAAGCCTACGTACAAACAAGTGATTCGTGAGGAATTTAAAAGTACACTAGATAATTTGTAATTTACATTACGTCTCCGTTAAACCTTTAGAATTTTAACACCAACAAGAGTTGGTGGTGGGTCGATAGGACCTGCCATGCACAATACGAAAGTTTAGTGTGATTTTTGGATTGGAATATCTTATCTTTTCTTTAAAAAATATGAAAGCGTGTTGAGATGTGTGTTTAGGGGAATTGACATACAATTTTTCGAATAGCAAAATGCCCATTACTAATAACGTTATTATGAAACAACAGACTTAATTGTTGCGTTGATAAAAAATATGTTTTCTATTTTGGATTTATAATACCTATACTATAAGTACTAATACAGTTCGCTCAGAAGCTGCTGAACAAGTCAATCGGCCCGAAGTCAAACCTTCGAAATTTTTTTTTCTCACCTGTGTCAATCCACCCGATTCAGATCACTCATGATTTTAGTAATCGAAGTATTGAGGAACTCGATGGCGCAAGTGCTTAGCGTGTTCGGTTACGATCGTTGAAGTTAAGCAACTTTCGTACAGTGGTCATTAGATGGGTCACAAAAATTTACTATCTCGTGCTCCTCCATGCTTCGGAAGGCACGTTAAGCCGTTGGTCCTGGCTGCATCTGCAGTCGTTAGCAACCACAATCCACACTGATTTTGCATGGTGGGTCATGATTTCATTCCATCCATGGGGAAGATCTGTGCCTCAGCAATTAATAGGCTGATGATAATGATGAATCAAAGTAATCGAACCATGGATCTAGTATTGTCGAAATTCTTCGTCCATGAATCGAAAACAACTTCACATGGCCTTTATTAAAATTTTATAGCGAAATTATGCATCAACCTTTTTAGGCATTACTCAGTACGTTAGCATCTCTTCTCCCCGTAAATACAAATAAGTATTCAGTATATTTGTTCATTTCACCCCATAAATTTGATAAAAAAGAATAATAAATTGCTGTCACTAATATATTATCTTTCGCAGTCATATATTCTGTGTACAAATAATAATACCTATATGTATGGTAAATACACCAAACGAACGGTGAAAGCTATTCATATTTATATACTTACAATCATAATAAATATACGTGACCACTGTGTTTTCTACCTAAAATATGTATATCCTTTTTGCCTTAATTCGAGTTACTTTGAAAGTGGGATGTCGACTACTCTCTTTCTCCGAAACGAACTTTCGATAACGAAGTTCAAACGAAATTTAATTTCATCAATTTAAGGTTATACTCAATTTGAAGATTAACTATCAAATTAAAGCTTTCTGTGAGTAGGTTTAGAGAATCTAGACCTCAATCTATATTACTGACCCCTGTCACACAGTCTTTATCCTATTACATACTTGAATAAAATGTAGTCTCAGATTATATTCTACTATGTAATCAATTTATGTGACAATCAATAAATTATTATATTTGTTTCTTAGGTTTTCACGCCCATCACTCATTAAATAAAACTAGTTTTAACGGGTTAATGCACGAAATTTATTTATTTATTGACGTTTCGCAGCCTTTTCAGGTCTGCATCGTCAGAAATTTGAAAAGGCTGCGAAACGTCAATAAATAAATAGATTTCGCGCATTAACCCGTTAAAACTAGTTTTATTTAAATAAATTATTATTATTATTCCGACGACATATGTAATTATAATTGAAAACGAACCAGAAACGTAGTATGAAAAGTGCGAAGTTTTGATGGAAATTTCGTTTTTCGTTGAATTAGAGTAGGCGCCCTGTTTCGGCGATGTGTTTTATATATCGACAATGGAAAAGCATAATTGCATAAACACAACTTTGGTGCTGCTTAAAAATTGACTTAATTTCACTATTACTTAATGTTAATTTTTAAGCAGCACCAAAATGGCGTATCGGCGATTTTGCTCTTTTCCACTGTCGATATTGACAGTGTACAATAAACAACAAAGTTGCACAAAAATCATGTATGACGGAATTGTTTCCCTTCAAAACTTCTATAAAAAAGTCTGCAACAGCATATGCCCATCTTTTAAGCTTTACGTAAGTTACGTACTTTATAGTTACCGTTTACAGTTACGTGACCTAACTGTAAAAGTTACACATATGGTATCGCAGACTTTTTTGTAGATATTGATGTCCTCTATAAAACATTACTACATCACTTTGCTCTATTGTCTATGACTTCCGCAGCGTATGCGATATAAGGTAATTTTTTGGTATATTTTTCACACCCTGGGTTATGTTAACGAATTTTTCATACGGAACCCTAATTTTTTGAAAATATTCTATAGCCTATATTCATCAGGGCTAATGCCTAATAATGGTCCAGCAGTTTCGGAGACTATCACATACAAACAATCAAATCACTCCTCTTTATAATATTAGTATAGATAAAGTTTCAGATCACATTAAAAAAATAGGAAACGATACTTTGTAATGCGTATTAAAGTTTATCACTGTGAAGAAAATAACCGCCACTATGCCACACATGTTCAAAGTTTTTATAGGTTTCTGTGATTACCAGCAGCCTACAATTGCCATTAACTAAGAAAAACTCAGTTAAAATGATGCTTCTTTATTTAGCTTCTTCGCGGATTCGATACAGTCCCGAAATACCTACCCTAATCATATTGTCATTGCGAAGATTTTCAGGAAAAGAATGAAGTCTTTTTTTAGTGTGTATGCTGTTGGTCGCAGGTGACCTTACAGCGTCACCGGGTTTGGGGACGGCGAGATCCTTAGGGGACCTCAAGGCGAGAATTGGCGAGTGCCTCTAGAGGTATTCCAGGCGGATGGCAGCTCCCCACGGGGGGAGTCTCTTCTCCGTCTAGAGCCTCTAGACCACTCGAACCTGAGGGGGTCAGCTCAACTAGAGGGCGCCTCTGAGACTCGAACTCGGCTCTAGTTAGCCGTTGTAGTGGGGGAAAGAATGAAGTTTTATATTATGAATTTATAGCCGGAGCGTAATTAGCTGAAGATTTCAATTTCGAAGACTAAAGTAGAAAATCGTTATTACGTTAGCGTTACGAAAAGTGTGTTCGGGCGAGGCGAACGGGAGTTGAGAGGGGGATATAAGCAAGAGCAAGCAGTGCGCGCGCACATTTTCTTTCTCTTTCTCTTATAGCTAGTAAATGAAATATGTATATGTACATACATTGTATACACTCATATATATATAGATGGAGCTAAAGAAGTTTCACTTCAGTCGTGTGGTCATAAGCACAATCGTTTTTTTCTCATATCTTCTTTTGGGCACGAGTTGACAGTAACCACCAATTATGCGGCCAGGATGTCGGTTTCATGGATTCCACGTATACCTAATATCAATTGAAATACAAACTATGTATACCGATGTTAATTCGATTTAGGAATTAAAAATCAAATTGCATTCTCCATTTTCCAAAATGGCGCCAAAACTCATATTTACCATAGATACAAAAAAAATGCCGACAATGTCACAATGGATTTGAACTAAACCCAGCATCAAACAAATTAAACGTAATTTTACAACTGGCAATGATCAATACTCGGACGGATCCATTAAGCGGACAGCTGAAACACTCGCCCGTTCGCTGACCGCCCGAAACTCATGAAAACACCCATCGCACCGCACCCAAACTCGACTTTATTACCAACAACATAAAACACCAATTCCATTACGCTGGAAACTTCGCTACATTGTCCTGTGTAAGAAACTATTAGTCCTACCCAATTTGAACCGTATCAACTCGGTGTTTGGGATTAAATTCGCTGGTAAGTGTCAACTCTGAATGTTCGGAGTGAATTCAGATGTGTAGTAAGTTGAATTCATTTGGTGACTACCGTAATGGCGTAGCGTTTGTAGCACAAAGCATTATGTGTATTTACGCTGATTCTCTTGTACTGGTGTAGTAATATTACGCTTATTGGAGTCTTTGTATCGCAATGCTGGGATGGTCGCTTCTTTTTTTGCTACGGTCCTATTTAGAAAGTGTTCTTGATATAGGTATTAAGTTATGCTGTGAAAGTCACGTTGTGGGTAATGTTGCCAGATGCCTAAGCACGAATTTTGACAGGTAAACGTATTTAAACCAGAACCGCATGAAAATAATTAGGAGAAAATGTCTCAAGTAATTCGTGGTGATGACATGGGATGCTTTGGGCTTTAATACGACAAATATTAAAAAAGTCCTTTACAGCTGATAATTAAGAATTAAGCTTGTCACCAAGGGAGTAAAGAAGCAGAAATGTTAGATCCGCCAGTAAAATAAAAATAATTTGTCCATGAATAAATAAAATGTATAACTATATACACATAATTCTACTTAAATAGATAAAAGAAAATTAAATTTGATATATAACTACTTAACACGCAACTAATGCCGGTAATCGCTCAAGATTGAGTAACAAAATGAGATCAAAACAAAATATGATAACAAACAAAACAAAAATACACTACAAATAGAAAATATACTCACGAGCTGAATCAAAGGTGACAAAATAAATAAACAACTAATTGTACATTATTCATTACTAATTTAATGAAAATATCACCATCAAGTGGCCAGCGATTCTGCATTTTCCGTGCAAATGCATTGAAAAAGTTTTTTTCAGTTAGACAAGAAGTTTTTGTTTTCAGCCAGCGCGCGACGTTTCGCAGCCGCATTTTTTGGCGTTTTTTCGAAGCTATTCCGAGAGCATGTGACGCCCGACATACATTATGCAACCTCCACGTCTCTGTTAATATTGTCTGCAGTAACGGCCACAGCGTGGTGCGGCGTGGCGGATGCGCGAATAAATTTCCAAGTTCGATTTCGAATTGAACCTACTTCGAACATTTACGCTATTTTCAATCTGACCTCTTTAACTTAATTTGCTGTTATGATCACATTCAAAGGTCTTTAGCTCTAAATCAATTTTTAGGGTTCCGTACCTTAAAAGAAAAAAACGGAACCCTTATAGGATCACTTTGTTGTCCGTCCGTCAGTCCGTCCGTCAAGACCGTTTTTCTCAGGAACGCGTGGAGGTGTCAAACTAAAATTCGTATCTAATACTCCTACTACTAGTCTACTGTCTCTTGGAGCTGTGAAAAAATCAAACTTCTAAACCAAAGCAATCAAAAGATACAGTCGTTTATGCCGCAAATTTCCGCAAATTTTCGAAACTCCCACGGGAATCAATCAATCAATATAGGATACTTCCCATGAACTTAGAATGTTGAAAGGTAAGAAGTAACATCTTATAGTACAGATAAAGGAAAAATTGCGAAAACCGTAAATTTGTAGTTATATCTTATAATAAAACCTTCGATCACAGAAAGACTGTGATCGAAGAATCCTTATCCTTACTAATATTATAAAGGCGAAAGTTTGTTTGGATGGATGTATGGATGGATGTTTGTTCCTCTTTCACGCAAAAACTACTAAACGGATTTTAATGAAACTTTACAGTAATGTAGCTTATAGATCAGAATAACACATAGGCTATAATTTATAAAGATATTGTGTGAATTGTCCAAAATATAACGATAAATGTCATTTAAGTCTGAAAAAATTATAGGTATATAAATATTGTAGGTATTGTTCTTCTTCAAGTTGGAATTAAAGGTAGGTGTATCTGTTTTGTTAATGCGTAACCTGGACGCGCCAAGATTATGCAACGGCACTCGGTTGCAAGTTAACGAACTAGGGAGGCACATTGTGAAGGCCACAATTTTAACTGGAGAAGCCAAGGGAGACAATGTTCTTATACCGCGCATCCCAATCATACCCAACAACTTGCCATTCAATTTTAAACGCCTGCAGTTCCCATTGAAAGTCGCATTTTCAATGACGATCAACAAATCGCAGGGTCAAACCTTAAAGGTAGCAGGCATACATTTGGGCACGCCATGTTTTTCTCACGGTCAGCTCTATGTGGCTTGCTCACGTGTTTCCAAAGCGAAAAATCTGCATGTTTATGCTGAAGGAAAAAAATCGCTAAATATAGTTTATAGAAGCATACTGCAGTAGCTACCTATAGGCCTATGATTAGGGGTTTGCAGTGCTTAATTACTGTATTTCTTATGTTGACAATATTGTTACGTTATTACAGTGCGAATGTAACATCTCAATATTGTCAGACTGTTATATTTTTCAAATACGACCCAAAAATTATGTATGTTATAATTTTAATGTCATAATGTTAGTTCTTTTCACGCTAATATAAGCTACTCGAAATACTAATACTGCGCACACGAAGTCGCGGGCACCAGTTATTGATACATAAAGACCTTGCTTTTATTCGAATTACACGCAGACGAAGTCGCGGGCAAAAGCTAGTAAAACATATTTTTGAAAATTTTAAAATTACTACCTCTTTTCTCATGAACGCATATTAAATTGAGTTTGTACGGAACCCTCAGTGCGCGAATCCGACTCGCACTTGACCGGTTTTTAAATCTACGCCGCCTTATATTATGTATGTTTGGTACAAAAAGTGAAGCTCTTTACATCTTCACAGGAATATTATTTGACTGTAGTTTTCAGAAAGTGTATTGGTGGTTTAATGATTTACTTTTGAAAGAGTGGTGAGGGACCATTCATGTCCAAGGTAAGAATGTAGAATTTAAAAAAAACGCATTTCGTATAAAAAAAATTAAATGCACTTTTTTATTACGAGTATATTAGTTTTTAGAATTAAACTACCTAGCAGTTTAATTCTTTTAAAAATCTTAAAAGTTTACCCGGATAGCAGAAGGTGCTGTTTCGAATTTCGTATGACGCCTGGACCGCGTGGAATTTCTTCTAGTAAAATGCATTTTTTGTCTAAACATAATGAAATTTAAATAAATCTTACTATTAGGACGTGTTAGCGATACACTGCTGTAATGACTTCTATGTATTCAGCATATTCCATCAATTAAGGTAAAGCCTAAACGTATTCGAGACATACGTAGCGTACATAACGTAGTTATATTATGTTTTACAATACATTGCTTAATCAACCGCATGATTTTTAAAAACAGAAATATCCGTTCGCTGCATAACCGGATTCAAAACTTTAAATCAAACTTCAACAAAATTTCTTTCGAAATAAGTGATAAAATTGATTTACACCTTGATAGTTCCAGTGCAGTAGTAACTTCAGCCATAAATGTGGTGTTTACCTATAATTAATTGTAACATTGATATAAGTGTCTCCGTGTCTATAATTGTAATTGCTTAAGTGTTACAAATGTTGGTAAGCCTTTTAAATAAATAAAATAAAAATAAATGAAAATAGTTCCAAAAAAGGGTCGAAGGGGGTGTAAGATACAGCGCTGTTAATGTTACGTTTGTTAATTAACTCAACAAACTTCAGGCTCTATACATGTGTTGTTATCTTTATTCGTCTTTACATTTACGCACCGTATAAACTTCCCTTTCACAGTGAAACACGGAAATAACAATTACATGAAAAGGCGCACGTTACCGAGTGAGAGAAATCTGGCTCTCTCGAGCACTCAGTATGCGGCCAGCGTACGCTACGGTGACCAAATAATAAGAGAAATAAGTACAAGAATAACCACTTTAAATTCATGTTTATTATTAATAATAAATGAATTTTAAATTTCAGTTTACAGTAAATTACTTAATTCTAGACATAATAAAAGATATGTAACTTATACTATAGCCTGAACTAGGTAAACCTGTGTTTCAGGCAAATATTATAGAGTCAATGGGCCCGATACTGACATGATTATCTAAAGTTTAAATTAACATTTGACACAGTTACATCCTTGTCATGCTCTATACGAAATGAAAAGAGGAACCTGTTGTCAAATTCAGTTTTAAGTTTATCATACTAGAATCCTTTGATTATAACACCCTAGATACCGCAAACTGCATGGAAGCAGCTCAATATAACATCAATATCCAATCAAATATTTACTACATATGGTTGATATGCTCGTAGCTACATACACACACATCGACTGCTTTAGTACAATCTGACACACATTGCGCGAAACATCAGCCGTTTTCTTGGCGTGATATATTTGGATTGCTGTATCTACGCGTATAAATAATTAATAAGCTTTGAGCATTTAGAAAATTACATACTTTGTGGTAACATGTTGTGTTGACTGGCCTACAGCCATGGCTATGAAAAATCTGGCTATGCTTATTATAGCTTTTCTCAAATGAATAAAACCGGAGGAGAATTGAATGATTGCTTGGGAGGACTAGCAGTGGTAGAGGGCGGTACACATAACAAGGAAACCGATGGCTGTTGGGGTAGAAAGGTTCATATGTGACGACCACGTACAAGAAGACCCTCAATTGGCAGGCCTCACTCCAGATGGCGTTGACAATATAAGGTTACGTTTGGTGTAGAAATCTTTAAGATATACCAATGCTCAGCATGGGCATGGGCAACAAATGGGCATCGTATGATGAAATGATTATGATGACATGATGTACAGACAAGAAGCAAGTCATTATAGCTATTGACGGGATTGTTACCATGTACCTTGCTTTTTATGTGTCTCCGATATTGAGAATGTGACCAGTGATAGGGGTATCGAGCGCAATAAAAAAAGACGTCAGAGGGTAGACCGATATGTCTGCCAATAACATCTACCCGCAATTTCTTCAGTTACTCCGTGATCATGGCGCTTGCAAAAGTGCCGACTTATAAATAACAAGGTACATGATTACAATCTCGTTAAAAGCTATAATGTTAGTGACCATCAAAGTTTTTTTTATAGATAGGTCTGACAAATGACTCCGCCCCACCTGAAGTTAAGTGACGGTGAAGTCTAGACGTGAAGATAGCTGGTGCAGCAGTTCTACCTGCCACACCAGCCATCCTCACCCTCCCGGCCTGCATGTTGCTTCTTCACGCCTCTTTGAGAGGATCCCAGTTTGTAAGAAGGAAGGAACACGGCAGCAGGCAGAGCATTCCATTTACGGATAGTGCGACAAAGAAATGAGTTACCAAGTTTAAAGCAAGCAAGAGTCACTATGTGAATAGCACTTCAAAAACTGTGGTGCTTAGTTAAGCTTCTTATTCGTTTTTTTTCTGTGTAATAATAATAACAATTAACATTCACACCTAAGCTAATGCCTACCCCCAAAGTAAGCGCTGTAAGGCCTGTGTTATGGGATACCAAGGTAACAGATAGAATACATATACATGTACGTTTATCTAGAAATACATACAAACGTCAATGACTTCAGTACAAATGCGCGTGTTCATACAAACATTTTTCATGCTGGGATTCGAATCGAAACCCTTACCTTGGATACCTTGAAACCCGGTGTACATACCACTTGGCTAAAAAAGTCATCGGAATAAGTAATGAATAACTACAAACTATTATATAATTTTCTTTGTTTGTTTTGTTCTTCAATACTTTAACACAGCAAAAATCATTACGAAATATTTGGTAGGTACCTATAAATCGCAGCAGTAACAAACACGGGATCCCCAATTTTCTTCGACTATAAAAATAAATCCTGTTTCAATCCCATCGCGCGCATCTTGCATGGTGAATGTACGGTGCAGCGACACCGCAACCCTTCAAGGGCCGAGGCATTAGGGTTAGGGGCGTTTAGGGGCGGCCCCGCACTCGTGTCTCAATTTGTAGGGCCCTAACGAGGAGCAAACGGGCACACTTTTAACGTGTATAATCTTATGTTTTTTTTTTTAAGCATTTAACTGTTTTAGATGTTTTAATCCAAAGAAATTTTAACTAGAAAAATTCCATGCGGACCAGGCAGCAAAAGAGACTTGAACCATTATGCTACCGCGACCCTGATGGCCGTGTCGAATTTTCTCTAGTACTTCTTGGGCTGCAAGGCGGCGCCATAAAATCTTCTTTTCAAAATGTTTTGTTTTAGTTGCAAATGTATAAAAAATATGTTTTGTGATAATGTATGGATGAAATGAGGTTGGTAAGCTTTCCATTTGATAAGTATAACCTTCTTTCTACGCTAAAATAAACAGCCTTATGTCTGAATAAAAAGAAGAAAATCTTTCTTTGGAGGAGGTCGCTCGTCCGGATATATGTAGGTATAATATTGTAGTATTTAACAATATTTTGAAAAATTTATTTTATAAAAGATAAACTAACAACTACGAGATTTCTGATTAAATTAAAAAAAGAAAGAAATGTTTTATTTCTTTACCATACATCTAGTTACATAGATCAAGGAAGGCTTTTTTTTTCAGTGTAAAGACACCTGTTTAGAATGACATGGTGAACCTAATTATTTTAAATCCCAAACCATTCCATTATTATAATTTAAATTGAACTAGAAAAAGATTTTAGATTCAAACGACATGGTCTTTCGAGGCGGATCATCATCAGCCTATTGAGGACCTCACTTCAACAAACCTAATCTTAAGTGTGAACTGTTTTCATTGCCCTATGAACGTTGCAACCTTACCCACAACAAGAACTCAATATTACAAAAAAGTATTATTTACCAGAATTATCAGCGCTGCAGCAGCCCTGGTGTTGCTGTAGTATCAAGCTGAGGCAGGGACCTAGTTGGCCAAAAATTTTTTTTTATTGTTTTTATTTCATTATCAGCCTATTAATGTCCCCACTGCTGGGGCACAGGCCTTCCCTATGGATGGAATAGAGAGATTGGGCCATGACCCACCACGCGGGCCCAGTGCGGATTGGTGGGTGCTAATGACTGCAGATGCAGCCGGAACCAACGGCTTAACGTGCCTTCCGAAGCACGGAGGAGCTCGAGGTAGTAATTTTTGGTCACCCATCCAATGACCGACCACTGCGAAAGTGGCTTAAGTTCAACGATCGCAGCCGAACGCGCTAACCACTTGCGCCATCGAGCTCCTCAATCCTGTTTTTATTTAGGTTAACAATACTGTTAATATTAGTTAGTATTGGTCAATAAAATTTCTTTCTTTCTTTCTTCTTTATTGTTTAGACGGTAAAGAAACCTTTTCAAGGCAGAGATCTTCGATTTGAGTTCTCTGATTTTTGATATTCTACCTATTCATTCACTGGATATTGTAACATTTTAACTCTAACAACATTCATAGAACTCTTATAATACTACTTATTTATTGACACAAATAATAAACTCTTTGTCGTGACTTCATCAACGCAACAATACGAGTAGGAAAGACGCACACAATCTGTGTTGTGTCATGAACAAACAATATCTTCATCCCTCCCTTCGCATGTGGGTGGAGGTAAGGACCAATCCTTTATTTATTCACCGGGCTTACGTGAAGAAACCGCAGAGCAGAAACTAAAAGAGCCTTACTACTAATCAGTACCCCTAGCACGAACCAATATCGAATTCGTATCGTTTGCGAGTCCGAAATGTCATTGTCAAATGTGTACTGATTTTTAGTTCTCGTTACGTACTTTGAGCCGCTGCTGTTCAAGTTTCCATACAAAATTTGACATAGATATTTCGGTATGCAAACTATTCGAATTCGGCAATGTTTCGTGCTAGCGGTACTGGGTTTAATTAAAAAGAGACATTGGTGTAGATTCTGACATGATTCTCTAAAGCTAAACTTAAATTTGACAACAGTGCATCCTTTTCATTCTCTATACAGAATAAAAAGGGGAGACTGACGTTAAATTTAGTTTTAAGTTTAGAGAATCACGCCAAAATCTACACCACTGTCGTGTAAAATTTAAAATCCCTCCTTATTTAAAACTGTCGAATCAAAAGACAGCGTTACAGAAGAGACATTGGGCGTGGTTTAGGAATATTGTTTTAAACTTTTATGGTCACTATGATTATAGTAATGTATGTTATTTACGGTATTAACACCATGTAGCAAAAATCGGAAAATCTCTAAAACCAAGATATGGTAACAATTTCGTCATCATCATCATCATCATCAGCATATTAATGTCCCCACTGCTGAGGCACAGGCCTTCCGTATGGATGGAATAGGGAGTACAATTTCGTAAATAACATAAATTACTATTATAGTTCACACGTATTCAACTTTAAATTAAAGAGAGCCATTTTTCCTTTTTGAATGTGTACAGAGCACGATAAGGAGAATCATGCCAGAATCGTGCCCATTGTCGTTTAAAATTCAAATCTATTTTATTTAAAACCATTGAATCAAAAGAAAAACTTTATATAAGAATTAAATTGGAATGGTCCATACTCGCTCCTAGGATAAGTGTACTCTGTACTCACACGCACTTAATCACAACTCGAACAACAAACAAATAAAGTGATACCACTTAATAACTTAGGCCCATTTGTCAGCGCACAGCCTCCAAGTTTCCTCCGTCTTTGCGGTGTCAAACACGAGTTTGTTTTAATTAGCATAGAGCCTTAAAAATCCCTGGGGGGCTGTTTTTACCCTCCCACGAAGGCTCTTCTATTGTATCATCATCTTATTGGGGCAAAATTTACTTGCCTCAATTCCATGACTAGTGTGTTTTGCTATGCCGGACTAGGACTCATAACGGACTTTAAATCGGAGTCGGACTTTTTAGTGTACTGTCAGCAGCACATAATGTTTCCAGAAAGTGAAAAATTAAAAAAACACACAACCGATTGACCTTCTAATCATCTATGAACAATATAAAGTTCAAACACAATTGGAGTAATTTGACAGTTATGGATAGTTCCACCTGTAGGCTATCGGAAAACTACGCCATCGATTCGCAAAGTACTGAGAAGAACGAGAAAACAACGAAAGAAGAAACTCAAAAAGGTCTGCTGCTTTGTACGCCATAATCTTCTCCTTATTACAATTGAACTAGAATATTTCTAATTAAAATGACATGGTGACCCTTGAATGATGATGTGCGTGAAAACTTAAGAAACAAATATGGTGACCCTAATTATTTCAAAGCCCAAAACCATTTCATTGTAATATTTCAGAATTAACTAGAAAAATATTTTTGATTAAAACGACATGAAACTATGAGTCAGATCATCACCTGATGATGATGCCTGCCTATTAATGCCCCCACTGCTGGGGCACAGGCCTTTCTTATTGATTGACTAGGGAGAATGGGCCCTGAACTACAACGCGGGCCCATTGCAGATTGGTGGATAGGTGTCAACGACTATAGATGCAGCCGGTACCAATGGCGCCTTCCAAAGCTAGAGACAATAAGTTTTGGTCATCCATCCAATGACCGACCACTGCAAAAGTTGCTTAACTTCCACGATCGCAGGCAGAATGTGCTAACCACCTGCGCCATCAAGCTCATCCTAGTCCGATGTCACGTCAGAAATCAGAAAACAAACACCGCCTTAATCCGAACAGATGTAGCGACATCACATAGCGAGATAGAGCAATCGTTGCGCAAACATCATGAAACTCCTCAACATTCATGACACGTCGGCGAAGTACAGCAATAATCGTACATACAGGATATTACGCGCGATCGCGATACGGTATCGCGCCGTATGGCGACATGCGAGACACCTGCCGGGAAGATAACGACGGCGTAGGGTCGGCGGCACACTTGCGACTGAGGAGGGAGGGTTGATAAACAATGCACATAAACTAACTTTTTTCCCGTCGTACCCATGGACCAACCGCATTGCACAACTGGTTGTGCCGCAGGTACATGGGTACTAAGAGAATCAATAATTTGCTGATGTATCCATGAACTAGACGTGCCACGTGGACAACATTTTGCAACATGTACGCGAGGCACAACTAGTTGTGCAAGGCGGTTAGTCCATCGGTACTACGGGCTTTTTTCGGTGAGAATTTTAATAGGCTCATCATCATCATCATCGTTCTATTAATGTTCCAACTACTGGGGCACAGGCCTTCCCTGTAGATGGAATAGGGAGATTGGGCCATGACCCACCACGCGGGCCCAGTGCGCATTGGCGGGTGCTAACGACTGCAGATGCAGACGGGACCAACGGCTGAACATGCCTTCCACAAGCACGAAGGTACTCGAGATAGAAGATTTTTGGTCACCCATCCAATGACCGACTATATTTATTTATGTGTAATAATCCGTTTCAGGCTTCACAATTACAGCAATGTAGAATATCCGTTAAGTCAATTATTTTGCCTTGTAATAAATGATACACTGTTAAAGTTAGTTACTAATCCGTAACTTTGAAATTGAATTTGAGATTTTTTTTTTGGAAAACCACTAATTCAACAAATTCACTACAACATTTTAAAGTCGTTTACGAATAATGAGAATTTATTTTCTGTAGTATTCCTTTAAGCCTCAAATTTTAAGTCGCCTGTATGTCGCCAACCTAACGATGCCGCGGGCAAGCTTTATCCTGGCGACATTTGTTCATAACCTTTATTGAATGTAGCGGTGCACCTAAAGTCGCGCGTGCGCAGTCATGCCGCGAATCCCGGGAAACAAAAGCTTGCTGGTACCGACCACGGATCGAGTTAAAAGGTAAATTTCATATGATTCTAGTTTTTGAAAGAAAAAAACGGGCTTACCAAATGCCAGTGACGACGAAACACAATATGATACAAGCATCTCTTATCTATTAGACAAGTCCGTCCGTCTGTCTGTGGTGCTGTTTCAGCGGCCAAACCGTAAGAGATAGATAAAGAGAATATTTAAGTTATAAGTTAAGAATAGTCTGATAAGACTACAAACCGGATTTGAGTAACGTAGCACTTCCGGTTTTCGAGAAATCAGGTTTTGGTGAACATTTGGTTCACTGGTTTGCTAGTAAACCATTAACTGATTAGTTTTGTTAACGTTTTTCTTCTCTGCAAGCAATCCAGCACTTCATATGTTGGAATTTAATAATTGCAATGCAATTTCGTTATTCAATCAGAACATATTGATAAAAATTCGTAACTTAAGTGGTGTTCAATATTAATGTTATTGTTAATTGTACCTTAAAATTTGCCACATATTTATTTAACTAAAATAAAAAAAAACACCTACGCCTTTAGTAAAGAACAAAGGAATAATGAATTATTTAAAAACCTATTTTTCTTTTTCCTCTCCATTAGAACTCTTAATAATTTCAATTCTGTCATTCTAATCTACGCTTTAAATGGACTGATATAGAATTCGCTATAGTTTGCACTTACAATGTTTCAGCCGGCTACATTGTATGAAGTTCGGATGTCCGCTATGTGTACGTCATTACGGCGCTAGGCTTTGGGTTTTTGCCGACCCATCTGACGGCCGCTTATAACAGTTTCATAACTGCCCACTTTTTGTAGTACCATTGTTATGGCATGTAGTTGACGCTCCATAAGTTATTCAATACGTAAACATTGAATAATCACGTTAATCGACAGTGATTAATTCTAATAAAAGTGGTGTTCTCTTGTGATTTGAATTTAATAGCTTTTTCTAATGATAAAGGGTGGTATGGCTCGCCTGATGGTAAGCGACCACCATAGCCTATACCGAAGACAAACACAACACCCCCAAAAGGTAGAGTTGTTTTAATGTGATCTTCTGTTAGGTGGAGGTTACTTCCCAAGACGCGTGCTCCTATTTGAGTGAAAAATCTGATCTCTCTGTCTGTTTAGCGATTTCTATATATTTGCTTTGGTGAATATTAAATTGTTTAAATAAAACTAGTTTTTCACGGGTTAATGCACGAAACTCTATTTATTTATCGACGTTTCGCAGCCTTTACAGGCTGCTTCGTCGGAATCAATTTTTTATTTAAAATAATTCCGACGAAGCGTATGTCCCCACTGCTGGGGCCTTCCCTGTGGATGGAATAGGGAGTTTGGGCCATTACCCACCACGCGGGCCCGATGCGGATGGTGGGTGCTAACGACTGCAGATGCAGCCGGGACCAACGGCTTAACGTACCTTCCGAAGCACAGAGGAGCTCGAGATAGTAAATTATAGTCAACCATCCAATGACCGACCACTGCGAAAGTTGCTTAAATTCGACAATCGCAGCCGAATGCGTTAACCACTTGCGCCATCGAGTTCCTTTAAATGTTACTTATTTACAGTTATTTATGCAAATACACAACTTTTCTAATAAAAATAACGCTGACAATATGTTCATTGCCTATATGATCTTTCTCCGACATATATTTTCCATTCTCATTGTTTGTCTACTCCATAAACTAGTATAAACATCAGCATTATGTTGTCTCGAAATCACGAAATTCTTGCAGTGAATCCTATATTGTCAGATTACTTATATATACAAAAAGGCTTATAAAGAGATTCGTATTCAAGTCTTGCCCCAATAGCTCGTTGCAATAGGGTGTCCGACGACTTGGAACGGCGATAAAGTATTTAATAAAATTACTAGGAAACATTGTGTAGGGGGACGGGCCAATAAGCTTGGATGTAAACTTATTCAGTTGAGCTGCGACGAACCATAAAGAACATGAATACCTAATTACAATTAAACATAAAAATATGGGTATCTTTATCTATTTCTGTAGTGTTTCAAATGTTTTCTGCTAGTATTTTGAACATGGATCATTTCATTGCATAATTTTGCCTATAGGTACCTATAGGTATGTTTAAATCTAAAGACAAAAAATCTAGCAACATTTTCTTGGTTTAAACATATGTCTTCTTTCAGTAAAATATTCTATCTTCAATATTTAATATACTTTCCCTCCGTGTGATAAACCCGTTAGACGCTCTCTATAGTGACAACCGTTTCATTAGGAAACTGCATAGCCCCAGGACATTTCAGATAATAACAATAACATTTGTAGACGCCACACCCCATCCTAATTAGCAGAGCTGAAAATCACGCAATGTAATAAGAGCTTAAACTGCTTAGGCAAAATAGGCCGCCATATAAAGCTTAAAGTTATGGCGTAACTCTTATCGTGTAGGGTAATAATCGTAACGGCGGGAAACAGCAAAACAACGCAGAACCACATTGACCGAGAGATTTAATAAGCGACACCTCGTAGCCGAAAACAAAGATGGAGTCGTTACGGGCATCTAGGGTTGACTGTTGCTAGTTTTGAATTAATAGCCTACAACTATGAAACGAGGAGCATCTGTTCGAAAGGGGCTATTTCCATGCTAAGTAAATGTTGATAAAATTAAAAAAAGCGTATGCTGATTTGATGATGTATGTGAAGTGTATTTTTTTTTATTCAGGTAATTCAGGAGGAGGCCACTTATTTTTAGGGTAAATTTATTTATTATTGTTATTATTAAAAAGCAAAAAATTAAGTAATTAAAAATGGTAATAGCACTTTTTGGTCGGATATTCGGGAAATAGCATCTTTTGATCGGGAATGATAATAAATATCATCATCAAATAAACTTTTTGAAGTTGTTTTTTTTTAATTGGAAGCTACATTTATGCCAAAATATATAAAATAACTTGTCATTGACTACTTGTCATTACTATTTAACATAAAAAAACATGCAAATTGAATAGATTTTATATATTTGGCATAAATGTAGCTTCCAATGAAAAAAAAAATATTATATAGGTATCGAACAAAAAATTTTAAATGAGCTAAAAATAGCACCGTTTGAACAAACATTTAACGCATTTAAGTTCAAATTTGAAGGGTAAATAATCAATTTCGATCAAGACTAAACACAGGCTGTGATAGGATCTTAGAATACCAGTAGAATTCACGAAAAAAACTATAATTCAGTAAATACGGAAATAGCCCCCTTTGAACAGACGCTCCTCAACATGAATCGTACAATATACTCCTTTTTGAAGTGAAACTTCGTTTTGAACGGGGTGTAAATGGAAAAAATGAATCGGAAATGCGTCACAAGCATCCACCATACATATATATATAGTAGTGTATATAAATATAATACATATACATATATGAGTGATGCGTGCGCTGCTCTATTCCCCTATGCCTTCTGCACCGCCTAATTTTAGGTTATTTAGGAAAAGTAGTTTCACTTTAGATGTGTGGTCTGTGTCACATAATTTTTTTATTCTAGAAATGTCACATTTAAATCCATTCCATTTTCATATATTTTTATGTATACCTATAATTAATATCTAAATTTATTTCAATATTTTTTTTATGTATTACGTGCAGCTGATATGTATCATTCAAAACTCCAAGCTTACCTTAGCTTGAGACATAAGGTCGTAGCAGACACATCGACTCGGAAAGGGATCGTCACCGTATCAACTCGAGCCGTTCAGTAGTCTTTGTATGAAACTCCCTACTACAAATTTAACTCATCGGAATCGTAACATAATCGCCTTACGAAAAAACACGACCTCGTTCTACGACGAGGCGATTACATAACAATTCCGATTAGTGTGCGTTGCCATAGGGAGTTTCACACAAAGAATACCGTACGGCTCGAGTTCATACGGTGACGATGTTTTCCGAGTTGATATGTCTCCTACGACCTTTAAGAATAACAATTGGTGTGATTTTATGCTTCTGCTTCTTCTATTAACACTTTAAATATTTAATAAAACTATCGAAAATTAATTAATATTTTAAGCATCTAACTGCTAGATGTTTAAAGATAAACATTTTTTTACTAGAAAAAAATCTACGCTGTCCAGAGTGTCTTAAACAGAACTCGGTAGCAGAGAGTGCGGGTTCGGGTCCCGTCATGCTGTCTTTTTTCTTAATAAAAATTTCTTTAGATTTAAAATTATAGAAACTCAGATTATTTTTATTATTATACTGTCACTTTGAGCATTACACTGCTTGATTTATAAATCTTCGGGCTGGGATAGCGAAAAGCGCAGGTTTAACAGTCTTTTCTAGTAAAAAAATATTTAGAATGTTATTCGTTATTGTTTATTTAAATGAAACACGCTTAAACCGGTTCGAAATGCGTCTTTTTATTACTTTTTTGTGGTTTAGCATCCATTCATGTTGCGTCTTCAAAATTATAATTAGAAAATAATAATTCTGACGACGCAGCCTGAAAAGGTAACAAAAAGACGCATTTTAAACCAGTAAGTTTTTAGTATGTTTAGTTTTTTTTTTACACACACCAATTAGCCTAGCCCCAAAGTAAATACTATAAGGCTTGTGTTATGGGATACTAGGGTAACGGATAGAATATATATACTGTACATATATAAGTATATTTATATAGAATTACATATTAAACATCCATGAGTGGAGTACAAATGCTCGTATTCATCACACAAACATATGCCCCCACCGGGATTCAAACCCGGGACCTCTCGAGTCGGCGACACCATGAAACCCGGCGTACAAACCATTCGGCCACGGAGGTCGTCGACCAGTTTCAAGTCGATCAGTTTAAGCATGTTTCATGTATTGAGTGGTGTGCGTGAAAAATTAAGAAACAATTATATTTTTCATTTGTTACCGGCTGGCAACCCTTAGATGATGATTCGAGGGTGGTTAAGGGGGGGACGTGAAAATGTGCGGCGGGGCGGGGGGAGCACGCGGGCGGCGCGGCGGGGGGGGGGGGGGGGCCGCGTTGTGTTATTTCTTCATTTAATTTCATTACGCCGCCTAGATTACTGCTCGCTGCTCGGCTATAATTGTTACGGTCAACTCTTCCGAGTAATTGTTTGAATATTTCTCTACCGTGATTTGGAAATTTTGGAGATTTCATTCTAAGCCTGAAAGGGTCTTTATGTCTTTTGTCTTTATGGGCGGAAATTCGGATTTGGCTTTGGTATTTATAGATAATTTTTGACTCGTTGTATTTGTAACTCAATTAATAGCAATTACTATTATTAAAAGCAATTTACTATCTAAGTAGATACCTATTTTTACGTGCTAATAGGGAACTTCTAAGTTGGTTTCTACCCTGTTCATATTGCAGCTTTTAAACTATTATAAATAAGATAAATAATTATTTCCAATACTCTCACCAATTAGCCTAGCCCCAAAGTAAGCACTGTAAGGCTTGTGTTATGGGATACTAGGGTAACGTATAGAATACATATACAGTACATATGTAAGTATATTTATTTAGAAATACATATTAAACATCGATGACTGGAGTTCAATTGCTCGTATTCATCACACAAACATCTGCCCCCACCGGGATTCGAACCCGGTATCTCTTGAGTCGGCGACACCATGAAATGCGGCGTACAAACCACTCCTCCTTGGGGGTCGTCAAAATTATTTTTCAATGGATTATTTGAAAGATAAATAATAGCCATGGGCGAGTTTGTATATTTAGAATGTTTTTATTTGCAATCCTATTATTCGCAGGCACGACAGTTAGAAAGATTTTAATTTTATTTATATTTCCTATTTATAATTTGTTTTTTTTCACAAGAGATTATTTGATTACTTACATCTAGTCTATTGATTTACTAGAACAAAAGTTTCAAATTTAAAGCTTTTGCTTACATTATTTATTCATAAATTTCTAACTTTACACTAATTGAATTAATTTATAATCCTAAGTAATCAACTTAACATGCAAGTTAACCAATTTGAAATGTTTTATTAACATTACTAAGTCATTCTGGCAATAAACCAATACTTTAATATTACCCTACGGTACATAACCTAACATATACATTACCATAACTAATTATGGTAATGGAATAATATTAAAATCGAATGTGGATTAATTACATGATGACTTGGATCCACCCACTATTCGTTCGCCTACAACCATCAAATTTTAAAAAATATATAAAGTATTTCATTTGACACTAGTAATTTGATCTGTCAATCATGTTATATACAAATTAAATGAAAAGCTCATATTGAGGAGTCGCCATTGAATCGAATATAGGTAATGCAACATTTAGTTAAGAGTTTCACAAAAGCTTTTCGCAATGCATATCTTGTACAAAAGATGAATCCATATTACATGTTAGAATAATTGAGATTTATTCAACAGAAAAAATAAACGCATGAAAAATTTTCTTGTACTTTGAAAGGGCATATTATTTAACGATGTTATATTAGATCAAACAAAAAAAAACTGATTTAAGTGCGCCCAAATACATTATATTCACATTTCATTGTTTGTATGAGAATTATCAGCATTGAGTTAATTTTATGCACTTCCTTCCACACCTTAAGATAAATAATAACTTTCAAAGCAAATTATTACAATTCAGAAATGTCTATAAAAACCTTTGTTTTAGGTACTCTTTTCAATTAAATACATATTTTAAACCTAAGCTATGAGAAATTAGCTTCATTGCACTTCTAGTGCAGTTCTTTGTGTAACTAAACTACATAAATACTAAAGCAGCTTTTCATTTTGTAAAAACTATTTAAGCCAATATTTTTATCACCAGAGTTTTCCCAAAACTATACCGTATCCTCGCACTTATAACAAAAAAAGGCAGACTGAACAAAAAAAACTTTTGAAAAAAAAATACAGGCACGAGGAGCTTATTGAACAACCGCGACCGAAACTGCATTCGGAAACTGGAGTTTTAATTGCTTCCAACATATGCAGGGGGTGGTGGGGTTTATGTTCCAAACCACCTAAAAGGGAGTGGGTGGTAATTAAAAAAATGTGTCCCACTTCATTTGGGCGCCTGACCACCGGCTACGCACACAGTAGATAGTCGTTTCAGTAAGTCGTTTAGGTAATCGGATTAACTGAATTTAAAATTGTAGCTATGGTAATGAAAAACCATGTCTGTTGAACACAAACTATCACTGTGTTTATATATATTAATTTTTTATGACTTAAACCAATTAGCATGACTCTATACTAAGTTATGTTATGGGATACTAGGGTAACGGATAGAAAACAAAATAAAAATTAAATCTTTCTCTGAACAGTATTTTGATAAAATTTTGGAAATAAAATTAAGATTACATTGGGGCTAGGTTAATTGGTGTGAGTGTTGGAATTTATTATTCTTTGTTATTAATAAATTGAATGTACAGCCGGTTGAAAACAGATTGTGTAAGATGTAACTTTTTTCATAAAGCGATTTTATATGAAATGTAATTTTATATTTTATACTTCAATAAGTACTAAATTATTCCGTATTTTTAATAATAAAGATAGTGGCACTTTCGTTTGTTACAGTCTATCTATATCGTTACAAAATCCATTTTAAATTAAAACATGATCTACTGCATGCAAATGTCCTTGTGGTTTTGAAAATAATTAATAATTTCGACTGTTATGAAATGGGTTTTAGGGATTTTAATAATCATCTTCTTGTTTCGAGTTTGGATTTTCCAAATGTTTTTTATGTTCTACTATAATTAAATTTGGGATAGGAGGTTTTAATAAATAGTAGTTTCGGTTGCAGAAAAAGCAATTATCAACATTTTATACCGAGTTTAGCTGTAGGTATTATCAATTTTTCCATACTTTGTTTGTAACGAAAACCAATGATATTGTATGAAACAGTTTTCTTTTCAATTAATGCAGTCGGGTTACCGTTTTGGGAAAACTTTTGAATCCTTGAGGTCCACCGACACTACTTGATTTGACGGTTCAGTCGTTTTTATTTTTAATTTTATTCATCTATAGAATGAAGTTCCATTAAAGAATATATAGCAGATGGTAACTAGGCGAAAATAAGAGTTAGGTTTTTCTGTCATGGCGGCATAGCTAGATTGGGGTTTTAATACGATATTTAATAATGATTAATCTATTTTTATCTTTAATGAAAATGGCGCAACATTCCTGAAATATTGTTTATTTTTATCAAAAGAATAATTAAAACCAGGCTTTGATTTTTTTTTCAACAGACAAAAAGAGGAATATTTAATGAAAAAAAATATATAAGCATATTTTTGTAGAAATAAATATATAAAATGCGATTCAGGTATTCTCGTATTTATCATTTGCCCCAATTTGGAGGATTAAGCGACACCTTAAAAATCGGTGTAAATACAACCAATTTAGGCCGAGTTATTTGAAACATAGTCAAATTTGACTTTGGTTAAAATATAAGAGAAAAATATCCGCTTGTCAAAATTTTACACATTTACATTTATTTGACATGACATTAACTTAAGTCAAATTTAACTATGTTTCAAACAATTAAGAAAAATATCCGCTTGTCAAAATTTTACACATTTACATTTATTTGACATGACATTAACTTAAGTCAAATTTAACTATGTTTCAAAAAATTAACGCGACTTAGGGGCAACTTGCACTAAAATTTGTCTATTTCCATCTTTGTCTATTGTTTAATGTCAAATAGAGATAGAAATTAGCTTAAACATGATTAGCTTTTTAAATTGATTTAAGAACTTTGCTACAAGTTGGCCCTACACCTCGTTTCCACAAAGAAACAAGTAATATACTATTTTCAAACAAAACCTGTAGAATACTTGTTGTGGCTGTTTAAATCATTCTTTCGTTAACACCGCTTATAAAACTAGTATCTTACAAGTATTAAATCACTTATTAACTTCACATATTTTATTTAGCCAACGAGTTTGATGCAAGTTTTGTATACTACATGTTTTATACATGTATATAAGTGTATAAAAAAATTAAAACATTGTATATTTTTTTTATATATGTATATACCGTCCTAAACTATTCAGTATTAACAACTTTATACAGCCATAAAATGAATAATAATTTCGGAAACTCGATCTAAAACATTATTGACAACTTCACGACATCTAAAACACTCCGACAAGCGTATTATCGCTCATTATACGATATTAGTTGTTAACTTATCTGAATGATAACCATAATCTGGGTTATTACAATGAGCATCGGCCGTTGGCACATATTACGGCGTTTATTAAAATCTGCAAAGAACCGTGACAGAATCAACACCATGCTAATTTAATAATAGCTGGAAATTCGGGTTTTATGTTTATATAAACGAGGAATCTTTATCGTAGGTATTGGTGTCATAATGAATATTTTTGCGGCACAATGAATGAGCAAACCATTTCGCTACATTCATACGGGCTTAAGTCGAAAAATGTTTAGTTCTGCGGCTTCGTTACTACATAACTAAGGTTAAGGTTTGACTAAGGTTTAGAGTTTGTGAAGTTAGGCCTTGAAGAGTTAGACGCTTGGAGCTACATAAGATCTGATAACTTTTTGACAGCGCGAGTCATATTATGATCTTTTCATGGCAACATTTTACGTGAAAATGTTTATGATGGGATTTTTCTTTATTACAAGAGAATCACAGTGAAGGACTCTATTTCCTTTAAACAATGATGAAGACGAAGTGACATTACACGTCCTGCATAGCAGAAGATTTTTTTTATAAAAGCAAATAAAATTAATATAAGTAAATTAAATGTATCTGTACTTTAATTTAATTAGATATATCCATTCAAATGGTTTTATCGAATCCCGCTAGTGTTAATAAGCTATTAATACAAAAATATTCAACAAAATATTATATTCAAAATATCAACTATAAAGTTGATTTTTATTTTTATACATTTATGATAGCCCACATTTAAATTTTTGGTTCGTTTTTTTTGTTTCATTTCCAAGGGCTCTTACCACCAATCTATAGAAATATTAGAAAGATGAAATTTGCTTGTTTAATTTTTTGTTTCTTTGTTTAATTGTTTGTATCTTTGTTTGATTATTCGTTTCTTTCTTTGTTTAAACGCGCTTACTTTAGAAACAACTGGTGGGTTGGAAAAAAACATTGTTCTCTAGATAGTGTAAGGCTATATGACATAACACTACGGCTAATAGGAGCGAAGCATCAATAAAAAATGTTGCAAAAACGGGGAAAATTATTCAATTTTTTTAAGCAATCGTTTCGTGCGCGTTAACGGTTAAAGTTATACAAAAATCGTTTACGGCGGAATTGTTACCCTTTAAAACTTCCATAAAAAAAGCTGCAACAGCATATATAATTGTCTTTTTTTTTTATTTATTCTGGCTGTAGATACTCAGTCCTTTGGCTGATACAATTATGTCTATATATCAAGGGTGAACAACTACAACCTCTTTCCTTAAATTAATGCGAGGGAAACAGCAGGGCACCTTTAGTATAACTATTAAATGAAATTGTGAGTGGAAAAATAATGAATGAGTAATGAAACATAATAACATATGGCAAGCATATCTCGAGTGGTAGATTACAGAAATTACGCCTATATGTAATATTGTTACGGACCTGATAATAGCCATGATGTCGTATAGTAATATCATAAAACGAGCTAGGCCACTTGACCTAAAATTTCTAGACTGTTGGCTAAGTTCACAATTATAAAAACAAAACAGACAAATGCAATTTGATCGGTATCGCCCACCGAGGATTCCATACGTAGGTACGCGACATAAATGGCCGTATCTTCTTTTGCGTTAACTTATAAGTGTGACTATTACGCCACAGCATGTCATCATGGAATGTAGAAGTGTGGCCGACCAACGGGCAGGACTTCTCTGCCAAGGCTGCTTTCCTTCTGGACTAACTTAGGCTGGCTGGAGTAAACGGGAATGTTTCGAGACACACACAATGGTCCAATGATTAGGACTAAGTGCGGAAACCACCCTGAAAAAACTGTGTGACTATTGAATGTATATATATATATATATATGTGTGTGTGTAGAGGAGCTCGATGGCGCAAGTGGTTAGCGCGTTCGGCTGCGATCGTTGAAGTTAAGCAACTTTCGCAGTGGTCGGTTGTTGGATGGGTGACCAAAAATTTAATATCTCGAGTTCCTCCGTGCTTCGGAAGGCACGTTAAGCCGTTGGTCCCGGCTGCATCTGCAGTCGTTAGCACCCACCAATCCGCACTGGGCCCGCGTGGTGGGTCATGGCCCAATCTCCCTATTCCATCCATAGGGAAGGCCTGTGCCCCAGCAGTGGGGACATTAATAGGCTGATGATGATGATATATGTGTGTGTGTGTGTGTGGGATGCGTGCGCAGCTCTTCCCGACGAGCATGAAAGTTGGAGGGTAACTAAAAGGAGGAGAGGTAAAAAGGAGAAGGCTGAGACTCTACTAGCGGCACGAGCATCACACGCGACAATATATATACATATATATATAAGAGTAATACATACGCTGCTCCATTCCCCTATGCCTTATGCACCGCCTAATGTTAGGTTATTTAAGAAAAGAAGTTTCACTTCAGATGTGTGGTCCGTGCATTTTTTTTTCACACATACCGTAGATTTGAGTACATGGTTTAAATTTCAACTCGATACCTTAACGCGTTTCTGAGATAAAGGGTCTTGACAGACAGATAAAAGACCATAGCTTTTTTTCATATTAACCTAAAACTTAAATATAGTCACAGGGATATATAGTAACATAGTTCGAGGGACTGTAGACCTGAGTGTATGGTTTAAATTTCAACTCGAAATCTTCAAGCATTGCCGAGATAAAGGGTCTTGGCAGGCAGACAGACAGAGAGTCGACAAACTGAACCTTTAAAAAAAATTACAAATTTAAAGTAAATCTATTTATTATCGAATTACAAGTGAGTGTTATTATTTTATATGTATTTTTTGTATTTTTACGAGATTATTCTTAACTCTGGCTTAATTTCCTATCATGGCCCATAATATAATTCCCAAACATAGCCCGGGCCATTTTAGGATTATTGAAATGTAGTGTTAATATATTTTTGTTTGTAAGTTTGATTTTTTTACGTTTGTCTGCGCATCTTTTGAGATTCTTTACAGATATTTTTTTGTTTGAAGTACACACACAATGCTTCGGAAGGCACGTTAAGCCGTTGGTCCCGGTTGCATCTGCAATCGTTAGAACCCGCCAATCCGCACGGGGCCCGCATGGTGGGTCATGGCCCAATCTCCCTATTCCATCCATAGGGAAGGCCTGTGCCCCAGCAGTGGGGACATAAAGAGTCTAATGATGATGATGATGACACACACAATAAAAGACAGTAGCATCTCATTTGTTTTCACTAATTAAGTTTTTTTTGTTTGCAATCAAAGTTAATTTTCCGTATTCCTCAGATAGCCCACCTTTTTTTTTTTTTTACCGTCAGAAAATGCCTTACGCATACCACAGGGCCAGTGGGGTTGACCCTGTGGTTATGTGGGACTCTCCCCCCCAGAGTGCAATCCAGATCGCTAATCGACCTGGACTGGAAGGGCCTACCCACTAACTGACTGACGCGGCTCCACTTGGCTATCAATGGCAGTGGTCAAGGAAGCTTCTCGCACACCATCTTGACCACAGCCAATAGCCTGTCCATGTTTCGGACTCATCTTTTATAGAGGAATTCCCCCAGCATCCCCGACTAGGGCGGTCGCTGCTGCAGCCCATAGAGCCGCCTCCGCCGGCCTAGCCTGCGCCTGCGGTTCGGGTCAGAGAGAGGATCTTCCTCCCTTGCCCTTTCCGCTACCTCTTTCCAGTGTGCCATCACGTCCTCACAGAACGTCGTGACAGCGGTCCACGACACTTCATCTCCGGCCATCTTCTGAATGATGGCCGGCAAGGAGAGGTCGTGTCCGATTACGGCCACAAGGGCCGAGCGCTGTGTCGCCCATGCTGGGCAGGACAACAGCGTATGCTGTCAGATAACCCACCTAGTAATGACATAAAAAAATATATTAAAGAAAAAAGGATTTTTTTTTCTGATAAGTTACTTTCAAAGTTGATCTCAAAGTTCAATTTAATATTATTTAGTTGATTTAATTTTAAAGTTGATTTTTACTTTTATAGATTTAAGATAACCCACATTTAAATTTTTGGCTGACTTTTTGCCTTTTATGAATAATGTGAAGAATGTGTTTTTATTTTGATGTCTTATGTTAAAAGTGTTTAAGTGTTTATAATGCATGTATTTTCAATAATATTTTTCAGGCCATCTTCAGCGACTAGCTTCCCAAGATAGCCCAATACCAAGTTTCTAAAAAGTGTTTACATTTGTGTTAAAATGCCAAAAACTGTACTACTTTTTTAGATATCTTTTTTCTCAAAAAAATATTTTACAACTTCCATTATGTTTTTTCTTTACTTCTGCAAGATTTTATGTGGTTTTGAAATTGAGTGTGCCTTCATTGTTGCCTGTACTTTAAATACAATGGTGTCGTAATTTAAAATAATAGTGACACTTGCCGATACGTCACCTCTCAATACTATTGAGTTACTCGCTTTTTTTGCAATTTGTGTTAAAAAAACATATTTAGGTATATTATTATTCAAAAATACACATCTACCAATCGTACAACGAAGTATAGGTTTGTGCCTGTAATTAGGAGATCGGTGTCTCCTACAACATGAAGTTTATATTATTATGGGCTTGTACATTAATATTATTATTAAGTATATTAGTATGATTTGATAAGTCGAATTTTGTAAGAGTCCTAGAGATTTTACGAAAATGTGGAATAATTGGATAATCTTAAGTTGATTTCTCAATAAAAAAAGATTTTTGTGAAAACGGGAGTCGCCTCAGTGAGATTGCAAAAAAAACGTTGGCTTATTATAAACTAGCTTTGTTTAGGTTAGTGTTGTGACCATCAAGGCAGCGGCCGGCGCCAGAAAATAAGATACAGTAATGTCATCGCCATGTCATCAATAATTATCTATTATTATTTTTTGTTAAAAAATGGTATTTAATAATCTCCGCAAATATTTTCCTTGTATATATTAACTACAGATAATGATACTTATTTTAATTGACAAGGAAATGGAAAAATAAAAGACGATACGCGTAAAAATTATGATGGTGTTATTTTTTTTTTGTTAAAACTATAATTTGATTATTAGTATGAAACAACGTGCATCTAAATTCTGCTCAATATAATCTCGTTATTAAAATTAGTTAATTATATTGAGGTTTTTTTTAATAGAGAACATAATTTTATTTCTTTCATAGGATTTGTGAATTGCCAGTATTAAGTCAAAATTAGGAAAATTAAATTTAGTAAAAAAATACATTAGGATAGAACATAAATTAGATATCTTTAGCGCCAAATAAGTTTCGTAGAATATTACCTACCTATAAGGTACGTTTAAAATATTATTTATGTAAATTTTATTAAACAACTGGTTATTTTAATCAGAAACATACACGGTAACAGCCTATAAAAAAACTCAGTTTTCTTTTTCGGTAACACTATCATAGTTACAAATCAGCCTTGATAGAATATTAAAAAAAATCCTCGATTTTAGTTTGAGCCCTTTCTTATTGTACTATTATATTATTATTTAAAATAAATTATACAAAAGAAACAAAAATAATATATATTGAAAATAAAAAAAATAAATGCGTGATTGCTAAAGAAATTAAAGGGGATAAATAAGTAGGTGTTTCCTATCTACAGAAATTTTATCATTTTTTAGAAAAAGATTCAGAAAAAAATAGTAATATTTTGTCTTGCATTATTATTCCCCAATTACATTTTGTAAATGTTACATTTTGATTCACTTTTAAATATAAATATTAAGAATACTCATAGTAAATACGCATAGTATGTTCTAGTGATACCGACCCGTACTTATGATACTGACCGACCGACGGCGGGATTTTCGGGTCGCGGCAAAAAGGTACGGGTGAATATTTAAACCATAATATTGGAACATTTTTAAATAAAATTTTACGTCCTTATTAACTATAAATTTCTTGTTTAATAAAATAAAGACTAAAGTAAACTTAATATAAGTTGTACTTACTACACGGAAACTGTGAATTATGATAAATTTATTAAAAATAACTTTTTAACCATGTTTATTACAGGCTTTGATTACTATTTAACTGCTAAATTAAAATGTATTACATTTATTATTATTATTAAATTAATTAAAGTGCAAATAAAGGTTTTCAGTTCATGAATTGTTTATTTCAGATTTTGTAATGTAGCAATGTTATCAAAACTATTTTGTATAGTTTATTATTCATTTATTTATTTTTATTATTGATTGTCTCTTTTTCGTTTTTGTCATCATACCATAACGTTATATTTAATATCGTATAATTATAAACATTCACTTTATTCAAATTATGATAAATTATTACATAAACATAGGTAGGTATCTATATGGTCTTATGAAAATGTTTTAATACTAAATTATTTTAAGTTAATATTTTGTGAGCGCGTTGATGTCTTTCTTACCAATGTAAATAAATATACAGTACAATATTATTTTTAAATTGTTTTTTTTTTACAATCTCAGTCAAATAATATTTTCGTTGGGTAATTTTATTACCAAAGCATAACCTTATCAAAATTCAAGCGTCACTTAGGACAAAGTGGAAACAAGGGTGTTTTGTTTAAGTGGCGGAATAATAGGGAAACAATGTAAGTATCATTATTATTATCTAACGGAAAACTTTAAGCATATAACATAAGAAGTTCCTATTTACTTTTCTTATTGTTTACAATTTTATTTTTTATTTATTTAAATAACTCACACCAAATAGTCTTGTCCCAAAGTACCTAAGTACTGAGGCTTGTGTTACTAGACTTAGAAGAAGAATTAGGATGCTATGGTAACGGATAGAATACATATACTGATACATATATAAGTTTTAGATATATTTATGCAGCATGGCGTCAAACACGCTGTTAAGTATGTCAGTGGGCACCTAAATAGAGTAGAATAGAAAGCAGAAATCGAAATTACTCACTAGACTGTAGCCGGTCTCTCCACGCCATCGGGTTTGACACCAAGCCTTGGAAGCCTGGCCAATACAGGGGTTTGTGTTGTAGGTAATGGGCCATCCCTGCCGCCGCTGCAGCCAACGACAACCTCGGCGCCAACAGGCCAGCGCCAACATTTGTGCCAACTACTGGTCTCGACAGTATATGGTCGATGCCATGAGGATTCGGCGCCGGAGGTGGTGCTTCCGCCAACGAACTCAACGCGGCCAAAGGCGCGCCAAACCCATTCTCCAACCCTCTCGACAGAGGCGGCGATCCACGGAGTTCCGACATTGTCTATAGCACAACACTGGCCGTTTCCGAAAAAAAAAAAATATTCAAAACATTTTAAATCCCGAACGCGTCACGAGCGGGCGAGCGAACGGTCTCTCCCGCGCCCCGACACCAAATGAAAAGCTCCCGGTGCTTGGCGCAAACAAAAAAAAAAGTGAATAGAGAACGCCCAGTCAATCTAAACCTTATATCGTCGTCGCCGCCCATCGCTCGAGGCGCAACTCGCGAATACGACCGTCTCTTTTACTCTTCTAAGCGGCGGATAAGGAGGGAAGACCCGTGGTGTTAACACGAGAGCGTAGATTTAACGAATCGCTATTTGATAGCGCTTCTTGTCTCTTTATAATTAAGTCGGGTGCAGTTTTTGCGGTCCCCCCTCGATGGCGGCCGCCCCCCCTCACCCCTCCGACGCCCGGTGAAAACTATTGTATGAGCTACTTTATTTTGGTATAGTACGAATAATAGCCGGAAGATCGCGCGGTCGTTTAGCCACTCAAAATTTATGTGACAAATATTTTATTAATTGACAAGCAGTGTGAATGGCACTCGATGTGCAAGGAAACAAACCACCCAAGGCATTTAGCACTATTTAACGCGAGGGTTGCAATATGGCCGATTTTATGCTTCATTACTGAATTTTAGATAAGTTTATTTAGTTCTTGATTACTATATGTTTTTATCAAGGATATATTGATCCTCCTCGATTTTGCAATATGAATAAAACAAAAAATATTTTATGACTACCCAATTCAGAGTAATGTTTCAGGTTTCATCTATAAGATGTATGAATGTCTGTACCTATGTGCATTTCTTCATTTCAACATAAATTATAACTAAATGCCTAAACAAATTCATTGGGTATCGTTATTCTTATGTCAACAAAAGTGACAATACATATGTTGTTTTTTAAAGAATAAAAAATTTAAGACCTATAATTTTATTTTTCTGCTAGGCGTTTTTGATGAGCGCGTACCAGAACAGTACCAAGTAATTCAGGTATATCACGTATGTACAGACAGAGTGTACCTACACGCAAAATAAATATTTCATCTATGGCTGCAAAACTTTAAACCTAGGCACCAAACATTTTGATGTTCAATCAAATTATTAAAAAAACACTTCTACCCTGCCAAAAACTAACCAAAAAGTTAAAAAAAACAAGAGTTTTTTGGCGGGATTTCATCGAGTGCGGTTGGCGTCTTATTTTAATTATTCTCTAGTCAATAAATGCGATTGCCCTTTAATACAGAACACATCCCATATAAAATATCTTGGTATCTTAATTAACGACACATTATCTTTTAGACAGCATATTGCAAATCTAGTAGTCAGGATCCGTAAATTAATGTATATTTTTAAAAAATTACGTACCATTGCAGGTCCAAAACTAATTAAACAGGTATATCAGGCCTTATGCCAATCAGTAATTCAATATTGTATAACTTCATGGGGTGGAGCTCTCAAAACTATTTTAATCCCTCTCGAGCGAGCTCAGAGAGCCATTTTAAAAGTAGCCAATTCACTTCCCTTCTTATATCCTACGCATCAACTTTACAAATACTGTAATGTGTTAACTGTTCGCCAGCTTTTCATTATGCACACCATATTAAAACAACACACCATTTCACCTTTTTGCTCTGATATCACTAACAAAAGACGGAAAGATATAGTCTGCATCTCTACACATGATTCAAAATACATCTTTTCACATAGATTTTCTACTTTCCTAAGTCTTTTCTTATATAATAAGTTAAATAGAGTATTAGGTATTTATATATTAAACTATTTTAACTGTAGAACTGTAGTATTTAATTATTTGCACAGCCTGACATACGAGCAGACCGAAGAATTACTTCTTATTTGTAAATAAATGAACGTAACTCCATAATTTACATTTACCAACATTTATATAATGATTACTTTAAGTTCTGTTTTAATTAATTTGTTAATTTATTAATCATTCAATGTATTATTTAGATCATAAAAGCCTGAAATACAGGTACAATTTTAACTGTAACCTAGTTCAGGCATCCATTATTTTTTACTTTATATTGTTATTAGTATTATTATGCAATGTATGACCTTATTTGAATAAAGATATATTTATTATTATTATTATTATTCTTAAATTCGTTCATAGTGGATATTGTGAAATAAAATTGGTGTGGTTTTGTGTAACAACCGTCTGCGTAACTGAAGAATTAGTGGAATCGTTAAAATATACGCTATTCCGGTCAAGTGGACGTTAGAATTTTATTGTAGTGTTGACTACCTCACAGAAGCTTATCGAAAAAGCCAACTCGAAACATTTCGTGCCAAACACTCAAGGAACATTAGAATGCGTCACACCGACATTCTAATGTAAAAAAAAAGAAGATTAATTTAATTAAAGACTAGGCTGTATGGGCATTGTTCCCTTTGCCTTCCCTAAAACGGGAGAACTTCAACAAAAAAAAAACAAGTTAAAAAATCATTGAAGTTAAGGGCTGCATATCTTACAAAATAAAAATCTTTTGCAGGACTTTTGATTAAAAAAAAATCTCAATGAATTTATTTTTGTCTTTTCTCATTTCTTAGTGTCCTTAACATTTAGTGTAGTAAATAATAAAAAACTGTTTTACTCAATTGGAATGCTGCTTTATTCATTGAACGCCGAAGACAGTGAGAGCTAGTGTTGCCAGCACTGGCTACTTAAAAATAACAGAAAATTAAGTGACATTGCTATCAACTACTTTCTAATAACACCCCTTCTCAATGTAACTAAATTTTACAAGAAACAAATAATTAACAAAAAATTATCTGGCATAAATTTACACCTAAGTAATAACACCAACCTTATTTAAATGTCTTACAATTAACTCTTTGCTTAACGCTTTAGTTAACATGTCGGCTGGTTGATTATTAGTGTTAACATAATTAATACAAATTTTCTTACAATTCACTAGTTCTTTAACAAAATGGTACCGAATATCTACATGTTTTAACCTTTTTATAACATCTGTTTTAGCATTTATTATAGCCGATTGATTATCACAAAATATGTTAACAGGGCAAACACTTACATAATCAAAATCAGTTGTAAGTAAATTTTCAAGCCACAATGCATCAGAAGCAGCCATACTAATTGATACATATTCTGACTCCGTAGAAGACAAGCTAACAGAGGCCTGCTTCTTAGAGCACCACAATACAAGGCAATTTGACAGCATAAACATATAGCCTGAGGTAGACTTTCTATCTTTGATATCACCCCCCCAATCAGCATCACAATACCCTTCCACAATAATGTCTCTACGTTTATAAACTAACTTATAATTCACACTATATTTAACATATCTTAACACTCTCTTTAATGCACTTAGTAATTCATTGTTTGCACATGTTTGGTATCTGCTTAACATAGAAATAGGGAAACATATATCAGGCCTAGTTCCTGATGCAGCATACATTAAACAACCTATAATTTGCCTGCATAACTTTTCCAAATTCTCATCAACAGGATCATTTTTATTTGCAAATATTTTAGTATTAAAATTAGGGTCCATAGGAGTTAACATATCTTTAGAGTTTTCCATATTGAATCTCTTAAGTACATTTTCTAAATAGTTTGTTTGATCTAATTCAGTAATACCTGTTTCCAAATTTTGTTTTACATTAATGCCTAAAAAATTAGATATTAGCCCCATGTCTTTCATTTCAAATTCTTTATGTAATAAAGCTTTAAGTTCTGAGATAAATATCTCGCTTGACCCAAAAAACAAAATATCATCGACGTACAATAAAATATACATCTTATCTTTACCATTAATTTTCTTAAATAAACATGAATCACAATTTGACCTCATGAACCCCTCTCTAGCTAACACTGAATTAAATTTAGTATTCCAACACTTGGGGGAACTCTTTAAACCATATAATGACTTCTTTAGCTTTACCACATTGTTTCCCTCAGAATAAGCCCCTTCTGGCAATCTAATATAAACTTCTCTATCTATGTCTCCGTACAAAAATGCCCCAGTGACGTCCATCTGATATATTGGTAAATTTAATTGAGTTGCTACTGCGACAAAGACTCTAAAAGTTGATAGCTTCACTACGGGAGCATAGATATCACTTAAATCAAAGACACTATTTTGCTCAAACCCCCTAGCTACTAGCCTAGCTTTGTACTGCTTAATGCCATCACTTTCCTTCACTTTAAAAACCCACTTACTGCTAATTACCTTTTCACCTGCCGGTGCGTTACAATAATCCCAAGTATTGTTATCTTGCAAAGTTTGTAATTCTCTATTAATTGCCTCACTCCACTTACTTGCATCTCTCCTTTTCATAGCTTCATCATATGTAATTGGCTCAGTCTCTTCACTAACCACATTGTTACATTTATAAAATGATGTTTGTTTCCTCACTCGTTTGTTTCTTTCATAATGATTTTGCAATGTTTCATCCAACTCTGATGACCCATCATCTGAGGGTACATATTCACTTTGGCATTCACTTTCCCCTGTAGATGAGTCCATAATAACAGTAGTATGAGTGCCACTTAGGTTATTCTGTGAATCTTCACATTCAGTTGTTTCATTCACTTTTACTGTTTGAGTAATATCTGGTATACTGTCTTGTACACATTGGCTATCCAAGTGTAACATAACTGGTAATTCCGTCTCTTCACTTACTTCTTGGTTTAGGAAAACAACATCTCTTTTCGTATCTATAAAATTTTTCTCCGGAAAGTATATTCTATATCCTTTCACATTTTCACCATAACCAATCATCAATCCTTTTTCAGCCTTTTGATCCCATTTTTTCCTTCTTTCCTTTGGAATGTGTACATACACTGGAGTACCAAAAACTTTCAGATGATGAATATTAAAGCTTTTATTCATCCACAATTCATAAGGAGATCTTTCATCTTTGCCTTTTCCTGTCCTGTTTAGAACAAATGCAGCAGTGTTCACTGCTTCTGCCCATAATTTCTTTGGTAAATTCTTAGCGTGTAACATTGTCCTTGCTGCTTCGACAAGGGTTCTGTTTTCCCTTTCCGCTTTCCCATTTTGTTCGGGAGTGTAACTTACAGTTGTTTGGTGAATAATTCCTCGTTTAGAACACATTTCCATTATCTCTTTGTTTATAAATTCCAGTCCATTGTCTGTTCTAAATATCTTCACTTTGTTTCCAGTAATATTTTGTGCTTTGTTTATGAAGTTCTCAATACATCTTCTCGCTTCATCTTTTGCCTTGATAAAATACACTGATCTGTAGTTAGAATAATCATCTTTTATGAGAACAAAATATCTTGAACCTCCCACAGACGGTACTTCCATAGGCCCGCATGTGTCAGCATGTATAAGCTCACATACTCTGGTTGTCTTCGTTTCACTAGCACTGAAAGGCAAGCGGTGTATTTTGCCCTCCAGGCAGTTTTCACATTGGGGCATAGAAGATTGGTTAATTTGTATGTTATTTTTCTTCAACACTTTCTTCACATATTGAATATTTTGATGTGCCAGTCTTTCATGCCACTCCATTAAATCGTTTTTCACTACTTTTGCAACACTTGCAACCTCGTATTTATAACGAAAATCCATATAATAAGAGCTCTTATCTCTATTTGCAACTGCACAAACAACGCCATTTTTATAAAATTTACAGAGATTGACATCTGTCATTATGACATATCCCCGGTCAGCAGCACGATTAACAGAAAACAAGTTTGTTTTCAGATCGGGATCGAACAACACATTGTCTATTGTCGTATCAATCCATTCACTTCCGTTGTTGACTTGTGCCGCCACCTTGCCATAACCTAACACACTAATGACGGCGCCATTACCGACTATTACGGATTTTTGCGAGACACTTTTGTATGATGAAAATAATGACCGATCGCGACACATATGCTCACTCGCCCCTGAATCAACTAACCACTTTGATTGTTCGTAATTATTATACACTGAGTCCGATACTACAAACGCATTACTGATCTTCTTAGTGTCCTTTGACTTTCTAAATCGACACTGTGCCTTATAATGCCCAATTTTTCCGCAATAAAAGCACTTATTATCGTTCATCTTTTTCTCGCTATCTTTGTTACTTCTACACTCTGACTGAAGATGTCCAGATTTGCCGCATCTATAACATTTCAAGTTTCTTTTAGCTACAAAAGCCGACGAGGACGAAATATCTCGGTTTTCTCCTGTCTTTTCTTTCACCCTCTCCTCCTCGACTAATAACCTGGACACTAAATTGTCAACCGTTTGCTTCTCGTCGGGTGCAGCTTCCCACGCCGATACAAAATGCTTGAATTCCTCCGGCAAACTCATCAAAACTTTAGTTATGACGAACTTATCAGATATTTCCTCGCCCATTTGTTTCAACTGATTTTGTAATTCTTGGACTTTTGATAAAAACACAGACATTTCTATTCCTTTTTCATATTTATATTGAAAAAAACCTCTGTTGTATTATATGGATACTGGTTTCTGACTTTTGTTCGTATACAGAAAGAAGCTTTCGCCACATTTCAGCCGAAGTTGTACATGATATAAGATGTAACATAACATCTTCCGACATTCTTGTAACTAGTAGTGTCTGAGCCTTAGCATCCTTCGACTCCCAGATAACTCGTTCTGCTGCACCTTCAGGTTTTACAGTCCGGCCTTCTACAATATCCAGCCATCCCTGTCCCCTCAGTAGTACTGTAGTTTGAAATTTCCATATGTTCCAATTTCTTGCTCCTTCCAGTTTCATCACATTATGAGTGTTGTTTATTTCCATCTTGCCTCCCTTCCTTGCCTTGTGAATATATAGCAAGTAGTTCTCGGTTGAAAGAAAAAACGAAACGTGGTCGACAGACCTAACCTCACTTTTCGCCGATATTCAAGATGGTTAATTTATTGTCTTTTTGTGCACTTCAAAAAACTCCCTATTAATTACTATTACTTTTATACTAACAGGTGGCCATGACTGGGCCCATAACCTGTAGTAAATAAAATAAAATGATAAAAAACTGTTTTACTCAATTGGAATGCTGCTTTATTCATTGAACGCCGAAGACAGTGAGAGCTAGTGTTGCCAGCACTGACTACTTAAAAATAACAGAAAATTAAGTGACATTGCTATCAACTACTTTCTAATAACACTTAGTATACTTAAACTTAAGTGTAAACTAGTGGATTAGAGTTACTTTACTCTTAAATTATAGTATATATTTTTGTTTTGATTATCTTATTTCTTAGTGTCCTTATTATTTCTTGTTATATTAACTTAAGTGAAAACTGATATATTCATATCACAATTATGTTAATTCTGAATTTAAAGTAAAAGTCCCTGACACAATCTATTTTTTGCTTCCACTTAATCATAGAAAAAAGTCTATGATTTATAACTAAGTCATAACATTAAAGTGAGAAGCTCGATGGCGCGGGGAGTTAAAGCGTTCGGCTGCGTTCGTTGAAGTTAAGCAACTTTCGCAGTGTTCGATCATTGGATAGGTGACCAAAAATCTTCTATCTCGAGCTCCTTCGTGCTTCGGAAGGCACGTTAAACCGTTGGTCCCGGCTGCATCTGCAGTCGTTAGCACGCGCCAATCCGCACTGGGCCCGCGTGGTGGGTCATGGGCCAATCTCCCTATTACGTCCATAGGGAAGGCCTGTGCCACAGCAGTGGGGACATTAATAGGCTGGTGATGATAAATGGTAAAGTTTCTCGTTTTCATTTTTTTCTCGAGATAGTATTTTTTTTAATTTAACCTAACCTAACCACTTGCGCCATCGAGCTCCTTGATATACCATTTATAAGCTATATGTATTATCGTATGTGTGCGTAAAGTAACATTAACAAGTATACATCTATACTTATAATAAATCTGTAGAGAGGTCAATTCTGTACATGAAATATATTTTCAAAATAAATATCAGGGGACGATTAGTGATCGATACTGATGCCAAAAATGCAATCAGTAAAATTTTTGTCTGTCTGTCTGTCTGTCTGTGTGTATGTTCCTTATAGAAACAAAAACTACTCGACAGATTTTAACGAAACTGAGTACAATTATTCTTCATACTCCTGGGCAGGTTATAGTATACTTTTCATCACGCTACAATCAATAGGAGCAGAGTAGTGAAGGGAAATATTGGAAAAACGGGAGAAGTTACTCCATTTGTTAAGCTTCCGTCGCGTGTGCAGCTTTAATGGTTAAAGTTACATAGAAATCATGTATGACGGAAATATTATACATAAAATTGTCTAAAAAATATCCCGCAACAGCATATGTCTATCTTTTATGGTTGACTCACAATAACACGTGTAATAAACTACAGCTCTACACCGAAGCGAAGCGAGGGCGGGCCACTAGTGATATAATAAATACAAAACGAATAGGGCAAAAAATTATAATTTCAAGACGTATGGAATAAGGTAAGTATCTTTTTTTACAAAAATAAATTCCAATTGATATCAACAGGAAATCACATTCCATTCGCATCTTAGTACCTACTAACCAGCATCGAAACATCTAAAAACAAATAAATTAAATAATTTCAACTTCCGTTCCCTTTACACAAATAAAAAACTCGGTAAAGGTTACAAAAATAAAATAAATACGTACACCGCAACAGTTAATTTCATAATTTACGTCTGATGCATGGAATCGCACAATAATACGCACCCCTTTGACTGGCAATTAAAAAAAAACAACAATAATAAATAATTTAAGCGAGTTCTCGTAGAAAGGGGTTCTATACCCTTAGTATGAGTTTGAGCTCACGAAAACTATCATAGTTTACGTAATTGTAAATTATATTTCTATGTCCATTTTGGTCAAAAGTAACCAAACATACTTAAGATTTAAGAAGACGCAAATGATTTAATGATGGAATTTAAACACTGTTTATTTGTATTGAAACGAAAACAATAAAATCAAGCCCTAAAAAACTATCATAGTTTTCGTAATTGTAAAACACGTACTAAGGGTACTGTACTTACAATACAAAGAAGAGCTTTAATTTTATCGTGAACTAATAATTACGGTCCATGCATATGAAATTCTAATAAATAAAATGAAATTTTCATTTTCATGGTATTGATAAATGATTAAAAAATACTTGAACAGAGGGCATAGCAGATTTTCTGTTCGCATTAGAGCGCCCGTCTGCGGAAGTATCCCGCACAGACGATCACAGTAAAATAGCACTTACTTTTGGTGGTGTTCTGTTTCTGTCGATGAGTAAGGTTCCAGCACTCCACGGTGTAGAGTTTGGCCTGCTCAGGTTCGAATGGTCTTGAGGCTCCAGGCGGAGAGGACACTCCCCCCGTGGGGAGATGCCATACGCCGGGAATACCTCTAGAGGCACTCGCCAATTCTCGGCTTGAGGTCCCCTAAGGATCTCGCCGTCCCAAAACCCGGTGACGCTGTAAAGGTCATCTGCGACCAACAGCATAACAACTCAAAAAAAAGTAGGGGTTAGGTTAGGTTAGGTTAGGTTAGATTAGTGAAAAGACCTTGCTCCCCTTCCAGAGGTGGGCTTGCTCAATAGCAAGCGGTCGGCCCTGGCTTGCTATGGTACGTTACGGACCCGTAGAGTCGCTTAACGTCGATGCTGTTGGAACACCGTGGGGGTTTTAGTCTATAGGCCCTTGCCTACCGACTAGGGGATCCATTCTCGTCTGGTAGGTAGGCAGGGGAGAGTCCGACATAACCTGCTCACCATCGTTCAGTGAGTGGGTATGAGTAAAGCATTTCCCCCACGCAAAAAAAAAGGTTAGGTTAGTGATAATGATATTTTTGGTATAGCAAGCGTCTATAAGCTGTAGGTAGTGGCAGCTTACCATCAGGAGGGCCATACGCTTGTTTGCCACCCTTTTTTACATAAAAATACTATAAAATTTGATATAAATATTTAGTAATATATAAAAAGAAAAAAAATGAGAAAAACATAAATAACATACAAGTTTATTTACATACAAATATTTAAATTACAAGAGTTTAAAACTACTTAATGTCTAAATACTTAAAAATAGAATTATCTTAAAGCTTACCTACTTAAATTAATAAAAATTTACAAAATAAAAGATATGTCACCCCCATTGCTGTCGACAGGAATGGTGCCCAATAGGCTGGCAGCATTTCCTCGTTGGATAGCTAGACTGAACCGTTGACCAAGGTAGCTGCCAGCCTTTTGATCACCAGTCACCTCTGTCAGTTTCTTAGATAATTCCTTAAAAAACGAACGATCACTTGGACCCTATGTTCCCATAGTCTCAACACCCAACTTACAGGTATTTATAATTGGAACATAAATAACTTACAAGTAATAAATACTTGTAAGTTTTTTTTTTACATTTCATCATTATTTACAAATTAAAATTGATTAAATTTTTATTTACAAGTAGGTAGGTTTATCATGTTTAACCAGGTAATGATAGGTTTAGCTTCCTTTTGAAAAATTGTAAATGAGAATTACTATGGAGAAAATATTTCAAAGCGTGCTAGAAATAGAAATAATATGTAATAAATTCATATATATATGTGAGAAGTACAAATATCTAGGTTAAATGAATACATACTTTAAAGGATGAAAGAGATAGATATAAAAAAGCAAACAAAGCTCTTTTTCAATCAATTCATTCAGTTGACTCTTTTCTAAAACGAATAAATAAATATTCCCAACACTCACACCAATAAGCCTAGCCCCAAAGTAAGCACTGTAAGGCTTGTGTTATGGAATCGGCCTCGTAAATGGCCAGCAACTCACGGTCATATGGCGAGTACTTCTCCTGCGATGGACTGAGCTTCCGGGAGAAGAAAGCAAGTGGCTCCCAAGCGTCGTCTCTCAGCTGCTGAAGTACTGCGCCAATCGCCTTGTCCGACGCGTCCGTAACCAACGCCAATTTAGCCGAGCAGTCAGGGTGGGCTAACATGGCAGCTTTAGATAGACTCGCCTTACAATTTTCAAAAGCTGTCATGGCGTCTCCTGTCATAGTGACGGGGTGTGAACCTTTAACGTTACCCGTCAATAAGGCGTGTAAAGGTGCCTGAGTTTGAGCAGCCTGTGGTAGAAATCGCCTATAAAAGTTCAGCATACCCAAAAATCGCCTGAGTTGACGAACGGTGGTGGGTACCGGGAACTCCTTGATGGCCTGGACCTTGGATTCCAACGGCCTGGTGCCATGCTCCGAAATGCTGTAGCCTAGGAATGATACCTCGCTTGCCCCGAACACACACTTCGAAGTATTCAGCAGCATCCCGTACTTCTTCAGCCTTTCAAAGACAATGCGAAGGTGCTCCTGGTGCTGCTCTGCTGACCTTGAGAAGACCAAGTAGTCGTCCAAAAAGCAATAGACGAAATCAAGTCCCCTGGTCATTTCGTCCACAAACCTTTGGAATGTTTGGCCCGCATTACGTAGACCAAAGGTCATGTACGGGAATTCAAACAATCCGAAGGGTGTGGTGATCGCAGTTTTCGGGATATCGTCGGGACTAACTGGGATCTGATTATATGCCTTCGCAAGGTCAAGCGTGCTGAAGATCTTGCACCCAGCAATGCTGTGGGAGAAGTCGTGGATGTGCCTGATGGGGTACCTGTCGGGTATTGTGCGAGCGTTCAACATCCGGTAGTCGCCGCATGGTCGCCAGCCGTTGTCCTTCTTCGGCGCCAGGTGCAGAGGCGACGCCCAGGGACTCTCAGATGGTCGAGCTGTACCGCAGGCTAACATCGACTGGAACTCCTGTCGGGCTATTTTCAGTTTGTCGGGAGCTAGACGTCGAGGGGAACAAGATACAGGTGGGCCGGGTGTAGTACGGATGTGGTGTACCGTGTTGTGAGGTGTAGTGTGGTGTATACCAGCTGGGCGTGTTATCTCTGGAAATTCGTCCAAAAGTTTATGATAACGCGTAGCGCCAGTTGAAATCTTTATGGAATATACATCACATAAGGCAAAGCTAGCTACGGCAGATACAGATGTAGTATTATCAATTAACTTTTTATTCCTAATATCTACAATAAGCTGATAAAAATTCAAAAAATCTACACCTATTATTGGTTTTGTAACATCGGCTACTACAAAGCGCCAAGCAAAAGTTCTACGCAAACCAAAATCTAATTGTAAATGTACATAACCATACGTAGCGATGTTGGATCCGTTGGCTGCGCACAGGTCGTAGTTGGTCCGGGTCCGGCGTTCTCGTAGCGAAGACCGAGGGAAGACACAGAGGTCGCTACCAGTGTCGACCAGGAACTGCGTCTTTGAAGTGCGGTCCGTCACGAAGAGGCGACCCGAAGATGGAGATGAGCAGTCGTCGGTCGCCATTATCGACTGCTCGCGGCGTTTCCCGCCTTAAAGTCGCATGGCCGAATACACTTATCGGCTTTGTCGCCAAACTTGCCGTGGTACCAACACAACGGGAACTTCCGGTAATTCGAGTTAGACCGCTGTCTTGGGGTAGAACGGGATCTGCTTCTCGAACGCTGTGATGCTCGTGCCTGCCCTCTGCCATGTCTCTCAGTCGACATCTTCTGAATTTGCCGTCTAAGTTCAGCAATCTCTTTGGTCAGCTCGCTTACTACGGAACCAGGAATATCATTACTAGTGACAGCTGCAACCCGTGGTGTGGTGGATGCCAGGTCATGAACCCGATCTGCGAGATCCGCCAAGTCTTCGGTAGTACTAGAGGATGGTTGACCGGCGAGCACTGTCTGGATGCCGTGTGGAAGACGACTGGTCCATATAGTCTTCAAAAACTCGTCGGTGACGTCACATCCTGCGAGGCTCTTGAGGTGTCGAAGAAACTGCGAGGGTTTTCGGTCGCCAAGTTCCTCGTGCATCAGCAGCTGTTTCAGCTTCTTCTCATTGGACGCCGTCAATCTCTTGATAAGCTCCGTCTTTAGCTTGCCGTATTTATCTGATACGGGAGGGTTGATAATAATGTCCTTGACCTCCCTTGAAAATTTATTGTCAAGCTGGCTGATGACATAATTGAATTTTGTCGCATCATTGGTGATTCCGGAAATCGCAAATTGTCCTTCCACTTGCGCAAACCAAATCTCCGGTTCTTCCGGCCAGAATGGAGGTACTCGTACGCCAACTTTAAAAACTTCCGTTGAGCCGCTCGAACTGCCCGTGGACGTACCCTCAACACGGACGTTATCTTGTGCATCTTGGAATTCCTTTTCCATGTTCGAAATATGGGGTCACCAGTTTAGTTATGGGTGGTGGTAAAACTTGTTTGGCCAGTACAACTAATATCGGCCGCAATCAATGTCTACTTATCTGTGATCCAGTAGGGAGGCGGCGAGAAATAAGTCCAACACTCAATCACAGAATAACACAGTTTATTCCACAAGCACACACAAGGAAAGTACAGAAGGAGTAAGCACATATAGTCCAAAGCACAAGGAAGAAAGTTCGGAAGATATAGAAAAAGCGTACACAAATAACAACAATAAATATAAGCTTAGCAAAGTTCACAAGCGAGGGAGCGCGGAGCAAAATGAACGTGCGTCTAGTGCCGATAAGAGATTTCGACTGGCGTACGTGACTTCGGTGCGCGCGCGCAGCGCGCCGGCCGGGAGGCCCCGCCTACGAGTTTTAATGCAGACAATAGGGTGTGCATGATTGCGGCAGGACTGACTACGTCGTCCGGCTGGTATACGCTATTGAGTTATAAGATATGTAAACATACTTAAATATTAAATTTATGTAATTATTATTATGGATATATAATTAAGTGTACTTGTAAATGTATATTATAATGTAAATATTGTTTAAGTATATATATAAAATTATATAAATAAATATTAATGTAAAATATTATTAAATGAATATGAATAAAAGTAAAAGTAGGAAAGTCGCCTACACTAGGGTAACGGATAAAATACATATACTGGACATATATAAGAATATTCATATAGAAATACAATTTAAACATCCATGACTGGAGTACAAATGCTCGTATTCATCGCACAAACATCTGCCCCCGGATTCGAACCCGGGCCTCTCGAGTCGACGACAACATGAAACCCGGCGTACAAACCACTCGGCCACGGTCGTCAAATGGAAGAAAAGACACAAGTAACTATTTCAGATTATTTCATAAAAATGCTAAGGTAATGAAATCTCATACCGTTAACAAAAAAACGGTTTCCTGCACAATTTATTTGAACTTAAGTTAACTCACCAAAAGCACTGTTTTAAAAGCATGTGCACACATTCACACTGGCACTAACCGCCAAAGATGCTGTGTTTGGCACAAAAGTCAACGTCTATTGACAAGTCTAATTGTTCCCCTGCTTACAAAACACAATCGGCTCAACCGATTTGTTGGCCGGATGTAACATAATACCCTTACACTACGACTGGCACGGATGGTAAAGGGTATGGTGCCACTGTTCGAGGCCAAAATCTGTGCTGCAAATATTTTATTGTTTTAAACTTTCATGGTCACTAACAATATAGTAATTTATGTTACATTATGCTTATTATTATTATACATTATATGTTCAGTTACTCCGTGATCATGGCGCTTGCAACAATGCCGAAATATCGGAAAATCGCTAATAACAAGGTACATAGTAACAATCCCGTTAATAACATACCTATATATTCCTATAATGCCAATATTTTACTTAATAAAGATAATTTTATTTGTTTAGTAGGTAATCACACACATCACTCGTTAAATAAAACAGTTTTTACGGGTTACATGCAATTTATTTATTTATTTATTGACGTTTCGCATCCATTTCAGGAATGCGTCATCGGAATAATGATTTTTATTGACATTGTCGAGCTACCTGCGAAAGACTTTATAAGACGTCAAAAAATAAATAAGTTCACTGTATATAGGCCGTTAAACTGTTTTATTTAAAGATAATTTTACTAGAAAAAAATCCAGGCGAACCAGGCAGCAGACGGGATTCGAATCTACACGCTCCGCTATCCTGGGTACGGGCCATTATGCTACCGCGGCTCTAATTGTCCGTGTCGATTTTTTTCTAGCATTTTTTAAGGCTGCAAGGCAGCGCTATCTCTTCGCAATGGGAAAACCGGGAGACTTGCCCAGGGGGGAGAATTGTACCATCTTTCAAAATCAAAAAAAATACCAATGCGTTCATTGGTCACATGCGTGTGATCAGTGAACGAATTGACGATTTGTTTACGCTAAATTTAAATACTTACAACTTTATGTGATGGTTCAATTCTCCCACCTGGGCAAGTGTTCCGGATTACTTAATTTTATTTCCATATATCATGAAGGAAGATCTTTGGCCAATAAGTGTTGTGTTCCGGTGGTTTCGAAGCCGGATACCTGACACCACTCCGCGTCACACGTCGCCGTCTATACGTGAGAATTAGGTTTCTACTAATATAAATATATTTTTTGATTAATTAACCTCTAATGTTATACCTATATCCGTATATAGTGCAACCTTAATATAACGCAAAAATTAACAAATTCTTCGTAATCCCCTTGAATTGTCCATAAGAATCAATGTAAAATTTATCTTTCCATTGCTTTATAACGAATTTTAAACTAATAAAAAAAGTGTAAATACCTCTAATTAACGAATTTCGTCAACCCAAAACCTTTAAATAACGTTCTCATCAATATTTGACCCTTAATCCCATAGTATGTGACTAATGTCGCGACACGTTTTGATACGTTTCTTTCGTAAAACTATTTTCTACCTCTTTATAACAAATTTTAGACCAATCTAACCTCAATATAACAAACCACAGTTTAAGGAATGTGTATACTGTGGGAGCTCGTGCTAGTTAATAATATGCACCAATAGACTAACACTTTTATTTGGTTTTTACAATGATCACATGAAAAGTAACTTAATGTAGGACTTAACTAGTTGGCGGATGTTCGAAGACAGTCGCAAGTTAGTAACAAAATGGCCGTTTCTATACTAAAAGTACCCAATTTTTTTTTATAAAAATATGACACCTCTATCTGTAGTTTCGTACGAGTCCGTCACTAACAGAATGGAAAATGGAATTACTCGATATAACGAATATTTACTTGTTCCCTTCCGATTTGTTATATCGGGGTTGCACTGTATATAGATTAGACTGTAAGGTATTTATCTATGGGCCTACGTTACCAGATTATAAACAAATAAATAAATATATGGAACTTGAATATCGTGCTGCAACATTTTCAAGACCTACAGACAGAGCTATATGATCTTAAATAAAACAAGTTTCAACGGTATAGATGCACTGATTTTATTTATTTATTGACGTTTCGCATCCTTTGCAGGAATGCATCATGTCATGCGTAATAATGATTTTTTATTTACTTTGTCGAGCTACCTTCGAAAGACTTTTATTGAGCGTTCGGATAATTCATTGGAAGATTTTAAAAACTTTATTGTCCATGTATGAATTTATAAGCTAACTTATGTTTGAGTGTATTTATTTGACCCTAACTACCGTAAAGTGAACCGTACCGTCAATAAATAAATTAAATCAGTGCATCTAACCCGTTGTTTTATTTATTTAGACCTATTTGACCTTTTCCTATTGCGTATTTCCTGTTCAACCATTCCCGCTAGCAGTGAAGCCCAACCCTGCTCACTTCCCTACAATAGCGAGCGCGCATTCATCCCGACGTCAATTAGGGGAACACCTTTGCTTTGTCCCGGTTTTATCATCGGTTTATTATAAGCTTATGATATGCCCAAGTATTGTGATAAAACCGCCAATCCATTTTCAACTTTATATCTGAGCGGGTAAGGCAGTAAAACTTTAAACAACTCCATCAATAAAAGATTAGTGGAACGGAATATTGATTAATTGGTTATTATTTAATTGAGGAAAGGATTTTTTTTTACATTTGGACGAGTTTTATAAGATTCGGAAACTGTGAGGTTATTAAATACGATTTTTATGACGAGAAGCTTAGGATATCAAGTAATTTAGAAAATACGTTGTTAAAAAAATAGAAATTTACTCGAAATGTAATAAAATAATATTTTAGATTCGAATTGTACAAATGCCATTTACAAACATAAATGAAATCCGATAAAAACATCTTTCCTATTCGTATAGTGCGAATAACTTCTTACTTCAATATTGAAAATTAATATTAACTTCGTTCAACTGCAAACTTATATTAATGTTATTCGTGTATAAAGCGAAGCTCAGATAATAACCCTGAATTAACTTCAAGTGTTCTCACGTTTAATAACGCTACATTTAAAACGGATTGCGGACGCCACCATATTTGCGAGCGTAAACTTTAAACAGCCATAAAAAATCAAGCTTCAGATATGAAGAATCGACTACGGTAATCTACGAATTAGAGCGAGACAGGACACCTGTCGCGAGGGGGACGGAGCATCGGTGCTGTGACGTGATTGGTGGGCCGGTTGTATACGGTCGCCCCTCCCCCCGAAGCGGCCCACGTGTTTTTGTTGGCGTCAGACGATTTTAAAAGTCGGAAGCGAGCGGACGTACCTTCGTATGAATGAAACTTTGTAGGATTTACGTTTCACTATTTTGTTAGCAATATTTCACGATAATGTTTTTGCTTTTTGAATTTAACGCGATCGAAAGTCTGTTCGGTATTATTGCGAATTCCAAATGCATATTTTAGAAGTATATTTTATCTTTTAGGATATATATGGAATTTTTGATATTTTACACTAAATAAATGTAGGTTAGTAAGTAATCAGTTGGTGTTAGGTAGTTATAGTACCTACCTCACTACATTTTATAAAGTACTTACCTAAACAAGGGTTTTTTTTCATATTCGAAAGAAACAAAATAAAGTATTAATTGCCATTCTAGATATAAATGTTCGTATTTCTCGCTTCCTACGCGGCCCGGGTTCGAATCTCAGTCAAGGAATGACGTTTTATTATTAATGATTGTTTAAAACAGTTTCACTTGCATCATGGTTTCATAGAACCACACCATTTTTTGGAATATAAGATTTCTTCTTCATACAAACTTAAATTATACAATATCTCACACCCGTACCATGCGTAAAAGAGGCGGAAAAAAGGTTTTTCCATTGCGTATTACTAAAATTTAAAAAAAGTTAGTTTGAACTGACATGGTTTGTCTTGTAAGACATAACATCTCCATCTGATATCGTATTCAGATTATCGTAACAATATTTTGAAGACGAGTTGAAAGCTATCTAAATAAGGGTTTCTTTAAAGTCCGTCCGTCACGGATAATCACCTTGCGGGTGCGTGGCAAGTTGGAAATCGGGTGCCACGACCACATTCGCTGGTCTGGTTTTTAGTGACCCAGTTCAGGGCTATAGGTAGGGCCCTGCTCAGTTTATCGGGCCCAAGGGCTGGCTGAAATGAGCAGGGAGGAGGAGCACATACCTTCTCCTCGCTCCCTTGGTGGTTGAAGAATGCGTAAGGTATTTACCAAACACAAAAAGAAAAAAAAAGATAAGGGTTTCTTTAAAGTGCCACCGCGGGCCTGTACCCCCTTATAAATAAACGAAGACTACACTTGGATTAGTTACCCCATGTTTTGTCTCTGTCTATTGAATGACAAATTGCATTTGAGTGACATGAACAAAAGACGGCGTAACTAGTCTGACCTTATTCGTCGTTTATTAATTTAAATAAAAGTTTATAAAATAAAATAAACTAGTTTTAACGGGTTAATGCACGAAACTTTATTTATTTGTTGACGTTTCGCAGCCTTTTCAGGTCTGCATCGTCAGAATACTGATTTTTTATTCAATTTTGTCGAGCTACCTTCGAAAGACTTTTATTGAGCGTTCGGTTATTTCATTGAAAGATTTTTAAAATTTTATTGTATACTAGCTGACCCAGCGAACTTCGTACCGCCCTAATAAAATAGGGGTTGTCCAGCGGACAAAATTGTGAATCTAAACCATTCTCAGATCCCCTTGAACACACACAAAAAATTTCATCAAAATCGATCCAGTCGTTTAAGAGAAGTTCAGTGACATACACACTCACAGAAGAATTATATATATAAAGATGTATGAATTTATTAGTTAATAAAGTACTTTATATATAATTCTTTTTTGTATTTTTGAGTTTATTTATTTCACCCAACTACCGTAAACTACCACCGGTTCCAAAATTGGGAGACCTTTCTGAGAAGAACCGGCGAAACAAACTCAGAGAGGCTTTCTATGATGTGCGTGAAACCTAAGAAACAAATATTTATAAAATAAATTAGGGGCTAGGGAGCAAAACGAGGTACACAGTAGCTAGGTCAACTCTTAACATTAAATCAACTATTAGTAAGTAGTCCTAGCTAAGTGAAAAAAAGTAGCAATAAATTAGATTTTTTGTAAATATAGATATAAAAATAAATAAATAAATATGTCGTAGACTGTCCGACGCTGGTCTTCCGTTACTTCAAAAAGTATAAACTTAAAAAAACATTGCAAGACGGGTATTTAATCTCACTTTTGACTATGACATAAGTAGGGATGAAAGGATACGAGTAAATACAAGTAACTACTCGATACTTTTCTTTCGATACCAAGTACTTTTGGCATCGATACTTTAGAACTGAGTAACAAGTAGTATTGCGAAGTAAGTATTACTATCGGTACTCGATCGGTCGCTCACTGAGAAGTATCAAAAAAAAACTCATAGGCAGATTATTTACGGTATGGTAAGGTGTCTAGTTGGAATTTTTGTTGCGTATGATTTATATTTATAAAATAAATAAAGAAATAAACATATATGACAAAAATCATCACGAGTGTAAGAGCCTTTTAATTAAATGGATTCAGCCTCGAACGTATGAAGAAACTGAATCTTTACTGTACCATATTTCATAAATGACATAAAACAATGTATAAAATTGAACACACACACACACACACACATAAAGACACAAACACACACGCACACATGGCACACAACATCTGCATAACCTTTCTTAATTGCAAATACTTTTGCTTAGCTTTAAGTCCTATTAATGGGATTTAATGATCCTAAGGTTATTTTCAGCGTAGATCGTCTGTTTATTGTTTTGTTTTATTTTAGTTCATTCTTTCTTTTTGTTTTTTGCATGTTCATTTGTTCATTCACTGTAACCATACTGCCTCTAATAACAGGCAATATTTGCTTAAATGGAGACTCCAATCGATCATTTTGTTAAGAAAGCTATTGTAAAGGTAAATAAATTATTATTAATATTATTATATTATTTATTCTAGTCTGTCAGTCAGTATTCGTTCATTGACGTGATATTTTGTTTTCGTTAAATTAAAACTGACTGAATTTGTAATTAATAATAATAATAATATTCTTTATTGACATACACCTCACAGGACATACATGACATTAAACATGACAGTGAAAACGTACACAATAGGCGGCCTTATTGCTAAACAGCAATCTCTTCCAGGCAACCCATGACAGTGAAATAAATAAATAAGAGGAACAAGAAGGGGGGGTGTAGCAGATATGGTAAAATACCTGCTACACCGCCCCTTCTTGTAATTGTAACATCGTTCGTCAAAATGTATCGATACAAGTGAGTATAGATACTTTTCATTCGATACCGAGTAGGCATCGATACTTTATGACCGATACAGTACCGAGTAGAAGTATTGATACCTAGATGGTATCGTTTCATCCCTAAACATAAGTACTTATACTGAAATTTTCAGGAGTAACTTCACTGACGTAATTCTAAATAAGGACGTTATTAGTAAAATTAGACTTATAAAGTAGGCTTTTTTCCTGACTAATATGCGGATATAATTCTCATATAGTCCTTAAGCAATGATGCTTCTGGAAAACCACTTTTTGCCAAAACACCAGCAGATATTGCAACCCCAACTAGGGTTGCAATATCTGCTGGTGTTTTGGCAAGGAGACGGTGGATATCACTTTAATATTGTTAGTATGAATATCATAGTTTTCATTTGAAAAATATTTTACCTCATTTGGTTTCATTTTCCAAATATATAAAAACAGTCCTATTTTCGCAATAAATAACGAAATACTTAAAGATTAATCGAGGCCTGTGTTTGAAAAATAATGGGAAAATCCTGGCAACTAATATAACCCTGTTTTAAAAATATGCTAAAGTGAACGTCATCATCATCATCATCAGCCTATTAATGTCCCCACCGCTGGGGCGAAGGTCTTCCCTATGGTTGGAATAGGGAGATTGAACCATGACCCACTACACGGGCCCAGTGCGTATTGGCGGATGCTAACGATTGCAAATGCAGCCGGGATCAACGGCTTAACGTGCCTTCCGAATCACGGAGGAGTTCTAGATAGTAAATTTTTGGTCACCCATCCAATGACCGACCACTGCGAAAGTTGCTTAACTTCAACGATTGCAGCCGAACGCGCTAACCATTTGCGCCATCAAGCTCCTCGATCGAGAAAGTGAACGTCAGGTATTTAATAATCACAATAATTATGACCAACCTGACATAGAATACAGACATCAGTTTTTCATCTGAGATACTTTTGACTGTTTTTATTTCAGACTACCAAGATAATTGCTCCGACAACTTTATCAAAAATTCTCATAATTTGTTAAAATAGTGCTAGTTTTAAATCCGAAATTAATTTAAGCTAAAAATTTAAAGTAAATTCATTCATGTGCTGTTAGGTAGTAAGGTTTAGCTAGTATACATTAAAGTGGTGTAAACACATGGTGTTCCAATACTTTGCCACATGAAGTGGAATTACGTTAAACTAGCAAACCTGTGAACCAAATGTTCACCAAGAAAAAAAAAAAGTTATTAATTAATTGAGAACTTCGGAGATTTTGTGTGGTTTCGTTTGAAATAGAAATCACGTAATTTCTCGAAAACCGGAAGTGCTACGTTACTCACATCCGGTTTGTAGTCTTATCAGACTATTCTTAACTTATAACTTAAACATTCTCTATATCTATCTCTTACGGTTTGGCCGCTGAAACAGCACCACGGACGGACGGACGGACGGACGGACTTGTCTAATAGATAAGAGATACTGTAGGTAGATTGTTTTGCTGATGAAAGACCTTACTTTTATTTTAAGCACATTACAACTGCATTCAAAGAATTAAAAAAATTGCCCGTCTGAATCGGGGGCTAGACCTGTTTTATCTGAAAAATAAATTACTGGTAATTTTACTGCAACTATAGATCGAAAGTTTCAATCGCGTACATCTAAGGCCCGTATTATAGAATGATACTCAGTAATGAATCTAGTCTTGAGCATAGTCGGAAAAGGATAGTGCTATATATGGTACATAGCGACACCCTTTTCTAACTTTACTCAAGTAAAGATCAACACTTAGTTGTCATTCTGTAATACGGGCAAAGTGTCCTTAGTAGTCTTAGGCCCGTATCATAGAAAGATTCTCAGTAATGAATCTAGTCTTGAGCACAGTTAGAAAGGGATGGCGCTATATATAGCACATAGCGACATCCCTTTCTAACTGTTCTCAAGTAAACATCAACACTTAGTTGTCATTCTGTAATACGGGCATAAGTATCCTTAGTAGTCTTAGGCCCGTATCATAGAAAGATTCTCAGTAATGAATCTAGTCTTGAGCATAGTCGGAAAAGGATAGTGCTATATATGGTACATAGCGACATACTTTTCTAACTGTTCTCAAGTAAACATCAACACTTAGTTGTCATTCTGTAGTACGGGCATAAGTATCCTTTGTAGTCTTAGGCCCGTATCATAGAAAGATTCTCAGTAATGAATCTAGTCTTGAGCATAGTCGGAAAAGGATAGTGCTATATATGGTACATAGCGACATACTTTTCTAACTGTACTCAAGTAAACATCACTACTTAGTTGTCATTCTGTAGTACGGGCATAAGTATCCTTTGTAGTCTTAGGCCCGTATCATAGAAAGATTCTCAGTAATGAATCTAGTCTTGAGCATAATCGGAAAAGGATAGTGCTATATATGGTACATAGCGACATACTTTTCTAACTGTTCTCAAGTAAACATCAACACTTAGTTGTCATTCTGTAGTACGGGCATAAGTATCCTTAGTAGTCTTAGGCCCGTATCATAGAAAGATTCTCAGTAATGAATCTAGTCTTGAGCATAGTCGGAAAAGGATAGTGCTATATATGGTACATAGCGACATCCTTTTCTAACTGTACTCAAGTAAACATCAACACTTAGTTGTCATTCTGTAATACGGGCATAAGTATCCTTAGTAGTCTTAGGCCCGTATCATAGAAAGATTCTCAGTAATGAATCTAGTCTTGAGCATAATCGGAAAAGGATAGTGCTATATATGGTACATAGCGACATACTTTTCTAACTGTACTCAAGTAAACATCACTACTTAGTTGTCATTCTGTAGTACGGGCATAAGTATCCTTTGTAGTCTTAGGCCCGTATCATAGAAAGATTCTCAGTAATGAATCTAGTCTTGAGCATAATCGGAAAAGGATAGTGCTATATATGGTACATAGCGACATCCTTTTCTAACTGTTCTCAAGTAAACATCAACACTTAGTTGTCATTCTGTAATACGGGCATAAGTATCCTTAGTAGTCTTAGGCCCGTATCATAGAAGGATTCTCAGTAATGAATCTAGTCTTGAGCATAGTTAGAAAGGGATGTCGCTATATATAGCACATAGCGACATCCCTTTCTAACTGTACTCAAGTAAACATCAACACTTAGTTGTCATTCTGTAATAAGGGCGTAAGTATCCTTAGTAGTCTTAGGCCCATATCATAGAAGGATTCTCAGTAATGAATCTAGTCTTGAGCACAGTTAGAAAGGGATGTCGCTATATATAGCACATAGCGACATCCCTTTCTAACTGTACTCAAGTAAACATCAACACTTCGTTGTCATTCTGTAATACGGGTCTTAGTCTTAGTATTAGTAGTATGGCGGGCTGTTTCTACAACTCGACACCGTGTGCCTATTTTGCGTGAGGAATGGCATCAGTCCTGCCATCGCAGCTCCTCCAGGAGCAGCAGTCCACGAATGTTGCTGCAGGCTTCTACTAGTGCCCGCGGATTTCCCAGTAGGGAAGTCCTCTGTCTTGCAACGCCTGTACACTCCAGCAGAACATGAGCGCTTGTCTCTTTCGCCTCCAGGCTCTGCACAGAGAGCTGTCAGAAATACCTATGTTACAAAGGTGTTTTTAAAATAGCCGTGGCCCGTGATTATACCCGCAATTTGTTTCGAGACACGCTGGCCATTATAATGTTTATTTTTCTCTCTCACCATTGACCACTGTCCATCGTGGATTTTACGAACGATATTTTTTACCAAAAATACCTAAATAACACAGAGTACGGACCTCACAAATGATTTATTATTTTGTTTAAATGCCCATCTGCGACACTTAATTTTATAATGAAAAAAAATACCCTTCGCTACCCGGGCGAATGCACTGACCATTATGCTACCGTGGCCCTGACGGCCGTGTCAAATTCTTAATTCTTCTTAGCGCTGCCTTGCAGCTTAATAATGAACAGTCGATTCGCCCGGATAGCGAAGGATGCGGGCTCGAATCCCGTCTGCTGCCTGGTCGGCGTCGAATTTTTTCCAGTAATATTTTCTTTAAATTTAAACATCGAGCAATTACATGCTTAAAAAATAAAAATCATAACTAACAATTTAAATCTTTAAATCAATACAATCTCTTTAATATCACTAAACAAACTGAAATTAAATCATCCGTCCCCATAGGAAACTAACTGTGGGGTGAGTAATCCCATTATATAGGGTCCTTCCCCAAATGTGTCGTGATACAGTTAACCGTTATTATTAATAATAGAATTATTTCATCCTATTTCATTTCAGTTTTGCAAACACGGGCTTAATGTGACTGCGTTGATCTTATTATTCAATTTATTTAATGTAATGATACTTTGTTTATGATACTTAACTGATGAATAAAGCGCTGGTTCTCATAACAAACTGATTTTATTTTCTATACATATAGTACAAAAATGGCAGAAAAGTCAAAACTGTACATTGAATATTTTATTAAAAGAATACTTGGGGTGTGATCTACAATCGATACCGAAGCCAAAAATATAGTTCTTAGATTTTTGTCTGTTTATCTGTTTGTCTGTATGTATGTCCGGGATAAACTCAAAAAGTACTGTACTGCATGGATTTACTTCTTTGGCACGAATATTATTAAGAAGTCGGGTCTACATATTATCACGCTATCACCTACCTACCCCCCAAGGGTGTATGTAATACGGGGGTTGTAAGTTTGTTTGTAAGTCCTGTGTTTTTGTGAAGTAAGAGCACTTGAAATTTAACATGTATGCTCTATAGATGTTGTAGAGGTGTGCTAATAATGTATTGTTAGAAATAAACCCCCTTTTGAGGTCAAAAAGTATGTGCAAATAACTAACTCCACGTGTACGAAGTCGCGGGCGGCCGCTAGTATGTTATATTTAGATTCAATAGGCTACTTTACACTTTTTGGAAAAATGTTTTAAATGGTTAATAATTGTTCAATAGACCGATAAAATGTATTGTATTTTTTTTGACCTAAAAAGCTACAAAACTTTAATTTTAAAATAGATTTTTCATGGACATACAAAAACTATGCTATGACGTCAACAAAATCGTAAACAAACATTCGGAAGCACGTAGGAAATAACCTGAATCTAAATTTATATTATAAAACCGTGATTTCTAATAGATTTCATGATAAATATAATAATTATCATGATTTTATTATACGAGAATGTAGAAACACATCGTTAAAGGCTCCAGAAAAGTTGTGGTTTAAATTGCCTAGACTAGAGAAATACACATACCTACCTACCTACCTACCTGTGTACCTACTTACACATGAACACAGTCATGTTCAAAACATGCTAAATCCTGTAATTTTACCGTCTAAAAGTCCTTTCTTTAAGCAAAGATCACTTTAATGTGAGAACTCATTGAATAATATTTAAAGTTTTAAAAATACAAATTTTAAGGTTATGAATTTACCTACTAAGTCAAAGAGTTTTGTCGTTTCTGCTTTCACAAATCCGGCATCCAGCATTAATTTAATCAACAAAACCAATAAACGGAAAATTTTCTACAAGATGTAAGAGTTTTTAGATATATTTTAGTCCGACGAAAGACACCACAGTAACACGACAATGACGTTTAGTTGTTTACTAAAAACACATTTACTAACTCGTTGACGTCACATCATGGCGGACAGCGATTTGAGTGTTTAAAAAGCATAGACTAAAAAAACATTTTTCAAATTAAATTACTACAGCCATCTTCTAATTTTATGAAGTGAAATCGATGTATTAAGGTTCCTTATACCAAACATTATGAGAAATAAATATTTGTATAGTGCAATTTGACATGAGTCAACTAGCCTATTATTATAAAGTTCGATAAGACCTATTTATTTGTGTTCGGTTTTCAAGCACATCGCTCATTAAATAAAACAAGTTTCAATGGGTTAGATGCACTGGTTTTATTTATTTATTGACGTTTCGCATACTTTGCAGCAATGAATCCATTATTCCGACAACGCATTCTTGCAAAGGATGCGAAAAATATAAAATCAGTGCATCTAACCCGTTGAAACTTGTTTTATTTAAGAGTTTTATATAACACTTAGTGTCGCCCGCACCGGCCACTTAATGTGCCGATACAAAACGCCGTCACACGTCACACGCGCGATTCCCCTCTCTCCCTTACCTTAGTCGGCCGCTGTCGCGCGCTTCCTTCAGCCACTTTAGTAGCCGCTTCTAGCATCTCATGGCGGCGTTTGTGGCTGTGGCGTGTGGCCCGTGTGCGACGACACTTATTGGTGCCTAGATATAATTAAAACGGTTGATAGGTCTTGAAACTCAATAACATTAGGTGAACTAATATAAATAATATTGGGTACAATTTAAGCTATTATTGGACCAATAAGAAATAAAAGTTCATTATAAATTTTTATTTTGACCATTCAACTGCTAGATGTTTAAATATAATAATATCTATAATGTTTTTCTAGCAAATTTTCTTTAAGTTTATATGAAAGTTTATTTGACATAATAATATGTGTTACATTACAAATACTTACATAGAACTGAATTATTAGGAACTTATGTTAGTGTAATTTAATAGGACAATCTTCCAACTTAACAATATTTCAACGAAAATTCATTAATACATTTTAGGATTTTACAAGACAATATAAAAATCGAAAAACTACACTATCGCTTCGCAAATTGGTCAAAAAATTGGTGTGTGTTTAAAAATTTTACGGACGAAGTATTCAATCTTGAATACGCCACATATAATTTTTAAAAGATACTAACTTTTCGATTGTCAGTAATTAAAAAAGGTAACATCAAAATTAACTTAAAATTCAAATTTGGAATGTCGACACATTTGTCAAATTAAATTATAGCCTGTTTTTTCTGACAAATGCGGAATCTTAGATTTAGGCAGGCTCTTCTTTTTGAAGTTATACTTCTTTAGGCGCGTTATGAAAAAATGATGAGAGGGAAATTTTAAGATGCGCGCGCATCACTGTAACTTTTGTGTTTACCGCACATTAAGAAAATCTACCATGTTACTTTTGTGTTTACCGCATATTAAGAAAATCTACCATGTTACTTTTGTGTTTACCGCACATTAAGAAAATCTACCAACAAAATAGAGATAGAATCTCTATTTAGTGGGTGCTAACGACTGCATTGTGAAGGCCTATCAAAAGTATTTATTAATCTGGAACAACGGAACCAAAGCGCGATTCAGGAGACTACAGCGCCATCTCTTGACCATTGATGTAGTAGAACCAAAAACCACATCTTTATTTTTTGTAATAAAGTGACAGTTATAGGTATTCATATTTATAATATTTATCCGCATGTTTCTAGTTTGTATATTCGGAATACGTATTTGAGTTTCATACAAGTGCAAATCACATATGTTCTAATAAATTATATTCAGTAGCGATTTTAATTGAATATTTTGATTATTTATTTATTTTTTCAAATTAAAACTGAACTTTATTGACTGTGTCCTTTTCCAGACTTTTTATTAATTTATTGTAATTAATTATTTGCATGCAATTAAAAACTAATTTTAAACGATGCCAAAGAAGGATAACTTCTCACGCGCCTACATAAGTACACGCATTTTATAAATTGCAGCACAAATCAGTAGGTCTAACGGGTACAACACAATTGAGTATCTCCCTAGGAGTTATGTTGCCCTGGTACATTAGTTTCATTCATAGCAGAAGGAATACTTTAAAAACCCTTTTTAACAAAAATAGAAACCGACTTTATCAATTAAAACCACCAAAAATTCGTGTGCACAAAAATATAAAAAATTAAACGATTACGTAGGTAATTTATACGACTTAAAAGTTAATACTCACCTAAAAATTTGTACCAATAACGACTCTAGTAAACTGAACATTAATTCTCAACATTTGTTGCGAAACTTTAAACAACCGACCGTAAGCAACATTTCTTTACTGTGCTGCCGTGTAACTTTCGACTTTACGCCCTTGATTTTAGAGCTATATATACGTACATAGAGGTACCTTTAAAGGTATAAACAATAAACATGGTTGCACAGGTGTATCGGTGGCTATTGGAAAACTTGTAGAATTAACGGACGCCAGAAAGCGAGGGGGAAAGGCGTAGTAAGGTTGTTTTGACAAAATATCGATACTTATATTACGCCAGATAGATCGATATATGTATTTTCAAATATTAGGTTTTGTAATTTCATCATCATAAGACGCGGTCACAGACAGATGGTTACACTTATATTTATACAAATACAAAATGAGATAACTTATAGATAAAAATCATAATAACTAAATTTGCAAGACCTGTACCCCTAGCACGAACCAAAATCGAATTCGTAACATTTGCGAGTCCGAACTGTCATTGTCAAATGTTTACTGATTTTAAGTTCTCGTTACGTACTTTGTGGCGCTGCTGTTCAAGTTTCCATACAAAATTTGACATTGACATTTTGGTTTGCAAACTATTCGAATTCGATAATGGTTCTTGCTAGGGGTACTGTATCTAAGGCTGGGCCGAAAATCGTCAGCCTATTAAATAACCAGACTGCTGGGACACAGGCCTTCTGCCCCCCTCAGGTTCGAGTGGTCTAGAGGCTCCAGACGGAGCACTCATTTCTGATAGTCAATCTAAAAGTTAACAGTCTTCGATCAACAATTAGACAGTTGTCCTCACCAACGATGAACGAGAAGCGAGTAGAGATAGAAACTAATAACGAGTTGACGAACAACAAAAAGCGACTGAGTGGTTGCGATAGTTAGTAGTTTTATCGCTGGACTAAAAGTGAGTGGGGGAGTACGACGGGCGTTCGCTCCCGTCACTCGCTCACGGAGACAATCCGGGTCAAAAATGCACGCGCAAGCGTTTTGTAACAAGCGAGCATCGCTGAGCCAGTATCACTGATTGAGTACGATATATGATGGCTCTTGTCACTCAGCGACAAACTTGTGGAGCGAGTGCCCGCCGGAAATGTAAACAGTCAGCGATTAACTATTAATTTATGCATCTTTTTTGTTTACACGGAACGTATATCTATTGTATGGTTCTTGAGCAGGAAAGTCGCTTCCTCGCCAGCAGTGGGACAGCTGCCTTAGAAACTTTTTCGTAATTCATAGAGCCATGAAGAGAGATATGAAGTATAAACTTCATATGGCGTATACATCATCATCATCAGCCTATTAATGTCCCCACTGCTGGGGCATAGGCCTTCCCTATGGATGGAATAGGGAGATTGGGCCATGACCCACCACGCGAGCCCAGTTGCCGATTGGCGGGTGGTAACACCTGCAGATGCAGCCGGGACCAACAGATTAACGTACTTTCCGAAGCACGGAGGGACTCGAGATAGAACATTTTTGGTCACCCATCCAATGATCGACCATTGCGAAAGTTGCTTAAGTTCAACGATCGCAGCTGAACGCGCTAACCACCCCCGCCATCGAGCTTCTCGTATACCTGGCGTATACCTATAAAGCTAATTAAAAAAGTAAGGAAAACTTTTGTCCATCGATATATATAGGAACCTCACTAGCAACTCAACATATACTTATATTTATATATGTATGCAATAGCTAAGCATTTATTTTATAGCAAACCAAGTGATGTCGAGTGACTCGGCCTCTTTTATTGTACCACCTGAATTAAAAACGATAAATTGTACCTTTGTACGTACGAACAAATGAAATCTTTGTGTTTTCCAATGAAAACTTGTCCGCTTAGCTCTAAGTATATATTTTTATAGGGCATATAACCTTTTGGATATTTATAAGATGAATGTAGATAATCTATCTACGCTTCACATGAGATTATTACTGTTAGGGGTGTTTAAAATATTACAAGAAATTCGTTTTCATTCTTAAAACTGTTAAAAAGCGTGTTGATTATAGATATAATTATTATATATTTCATTGTTGTTTCATTGTAGTGTTTTCCTAAGTAACTCAAAAAAAAGTATTTTAAAGGGTTCATCAAAAAGATCACTTTGTTATCCATTTTCCATCCTTTTACCTAAATCCTACAAATTGGAGATTTACAATTTGTTTATTTTAACTAAGGTATATTTCCCGTCCAGAGCTCTAAGGGGTGACAAGTGACGACCTTCGTGGCCATGTGGTACGAACGCCGTGTTTCAAGGTGTTGCCTACTCGAGAGGTCCCGGGTTCGTGTCCCGGTGGGAGCAGATGTTTTTGTGATGAATACGAGCATTATTTTGTATAGTCATGGATGTTTAATATGTATTCATGTATGTATCTTATATGTGTATCAGTTTATGTATTCTATCCGTTACCTTATGGAGGCCATACACATTAGGTTTTGCATGATGGTTTTAGACGTGCATGCATAACCGACATGCATAACCGAGTTTCATATTGCACATACACGTTAGGGTTTGCATGTACAGTTTTGCCATTACTCTCAGTTGAGCTACGTGACGGTGTGTGTAGAACGCCTATTAAGTACTGTGAATGGAATATTTTTTTAATCACATCTTCTTTCGTAGCTGTGGGCACTAATTCCTTGACCTTAGTTATCAATCTCTGGTATTCTTTGCACTTTACGCCAAAGACAAGGTTCCGACTTATAACTTTCTATAAATTCTTTTAATGTTGCATTGCGCTTGCGACTAGCCATTTTCGAAACGACGCGATAGTGCTCGGACCTTCCGCCGTCGCAACAATTAAAAACTAAGAACTGTGACAGGCAAGCTCGCCGGACGCCACACACGCTCGGTTATGCTTGCGCGCATGCATAACCGAGCGGCATAAAATATCAATTTTGATATTTTTTCGGTTGCATGTACATGCACCGATAACTGTACAGTTTTATCACATACACGCTAGGGTTTGCATGTCGGTTATGCATGTACATGCATAACCATCATGCAAAACCTAGTGTGTATGGCCTCCATTAGCATCCCAAAACACAAGCCTTACAATGCTTACGTTGGGGCTGTGTTGGAAATATTTATTTATTATATTTATTTATAGAAGCATTTATGCCATCCGGCAATATGAGCATAGCTAATGTGTTGTGTAAAAAGGTATCTGCTGCACCACTATTTTCGCGTCTGTCGTGTCCTGGGGAGGAATAATCTGCTCGATTATAACAATAAAAAACTTGTACTGCACATTGATTATCAACAAAGACTGATAACCAGCCCAGTTTCCGAAAGTATACATGAGTCCGATGAAAGTTATTTTGGCTGTAAATATAGGTATCTGCCCTGCTGTTGCTGCAAAGCAATAATCTCGCGCATTCTCTGTTTTTTTTTGCTTCAAAGAGATTATTTTATATTCCTTTAAACTTCACTACAAAACCGCGGGTATGTGCTATAGTAGCTATCAAGGTAAGTAATACCATAAGTGAAAATTCTATTTAACAGCAGCGTTGTAAATAACGCAGCAAGAAGCGTTTTAACCGCACGCCGTCGGAGGGCGCCGCGGAGACGCGCGTGCGGCAGTAGGAACCCGCTCGTAAATCCCAATTTGCCTGAGTAGTGCCGGAAAAAGATCGACGCCTTTGGTCTGCTTGCCATAGAGCTGGAAATACTCGACTGGACATTCTTTTAAATCTACTTGGTTGCGTGGTTTTACCAATCACAAATGAAAATTTATTCCATCTTAAATTTTGGCTTAACCGACTACCAAATCATACTTTTGAAATGCAATAAAAAAAACATTATGAACGCTGTAAAAATGTTTCGTGTGTATATTTTTATTTTAGAATAAGGATTTTTGTAACATTTTCTTTTCTTATACAGGGGGTATAAGGACGTTATTATGTACGACGTACTACATAATAAATAATATACATGAAGCGACAGCATATCGTACATAAATTGCACGCACCGAGATAACATAAATTTACTTAGATAAGTTACATGTATAGATAAACTTAAGATTTAATAAAACCTTTATGGCCTGCGCAGACGTGTGACTTTTGTCCTACAAAGTAGATCTCTTACAAGTGCATCGAGTAACGTACACGAGGAATTTAAAGTCCCTCGTACAAAAAGTTGCCCGAACAAACGAGAATACAAAGAGACCAGACAGAATGGAATAGAAAGTAGAACTTACGTGACTAGGCGTTGCAACACAGATAGCGAACTTTAGTTCGCGTTGCGCGCTCGATCCGATATAAAAAGATGGACCCAATATTATCTTTAAAAACGTCTTTTCAACACAAATAATCTGAGAATATTTACTTTCTTAGCGTATAAATATATATAGATTAATATAATTGCCCATCGTAACAATTTTTTTAGTCCGTGCCAAGTTCTTGGCGGTCATTTTTTTCACGACTCAGGGAGACTCACGACAGACTTTTGTCCATCGCGGACAAATCTCTCGTTTGCGCAGGCCATTATAAACACGCATCACATTAGTATGCTAGCCATGTATTTTGTATGTAAAATAAATCAGACTAAAAATCTTCTCGAGTCTCATTACACTCCTTGACAAACGTGGCAAAAAAACTACAAGCATATATCCGTAAAAGCGAAAACGGACAGTGCTTGGAAAGGCTGCATTATGAATATGATATTGCGCCATAGCTGCTTCTTTGCTCTTCTACTGCCTTCTTACTTTACGTTAAATACTAAGTTACACCAGCTTACTGTAACTTTAAATGTTCAGTCAATGTACCGGTTGGGTAAAAATGGGTTGCACTTTTTTGACGATAGTCAAAATAAGGTCATAATTTGCCAGTGTCAGATACTATATAAGATAAGTATCCCAATTTTGTTATTCAAAATAAGCGATATTTTCATTGTTCTTTTTGGTTCATTCATAGCTCTATGCGATTAGCTTTTAACAGTTCCGCACACATTTTCCATTGTCACCGAGAGTTACAATATTTGCTAATCTTCCTCCTTCCATTAGTAGCCTTAAACACCCCCCTTTTTGGCCCATATGAGTTAACTCTTATTTTTCTAGTATTACCCCATAAGATATGTCTTCTATGAGCATAAATTATACCAACTCTGTAATTTTTTATCATATGTATTTCATTGCACGCTTAATCCGTTGAACCGATTTCGATGAATTTTAGATTGATGAAATTTAGATATTATAAGCCCTAAAATAAAACTTGGTTTGGGTAAATAGGTGTAAGGTTCTAGGACTCCGCAGATTATATTTAGGGTCAAGGTAGGTGACCGCGTGAACTGGCTAGCTCCTCCCCCAGAAGGTGCACGCAGGGGTTTTAGCGGGTAGTCTCTGTTGGGGACCCTCCGCGGTATTTGCCAGGAGAGGACCCTGACGGGGAAGTCTCGCATATCTTCGTCGGTCGTCGGCCAGACATTGACGCGTTTAACCTGTTAAACGCGTCAATGCATTTCCACTGCGACAAAAAAAGGGTAGGCGACTGCGTGAGTGACGGCTGCTTGTAGGCGATCCATAAGTGATAATATAAGCAATTGTCCCACCACTGACGATGAACGAGATGCGAGTACAGCTAGTAACTAGAAATGAGTTGGCGAGCAGCGGGAAGTGAGTGTGTAGTTCCGATAGTTTTATTGCTGAACTATAAGCGAGTATGCACGCGCTCGCGGTGAGAGTACTGAGCAAAACGCACGGCCGAGCTAGCATCGCTGAGCGAGTATTGTCTTTGATAGCTCTTGTCCCTCAGCGACAAAGTAGAGAAGCGAGATCACGCCGGCAGTACGAACAGTCAGCGATCAATATTTAATATATGTATCTCTTTTGCTTACACGGAATGTATAACTACTGTTGCTATTCTTGTGTAAATACCCTATTGTAAATGTTATCTTTTGTACATATTTATTGTTTTCTAATCTTTTTGGTATAAAATTAAAAATGTTAGAAGTAATATTTTAGTTATTGTTAAATATTGTCTTTTCTTTTTTTTACAATATTAATATATGCCAGCACTGGAATAAGCACTACTTTTTTTTTTTCCTCCTTTCAAGCTACCAAGATTTCCTTCGCATTTATTTTATATTTATTTTATGGTTCTTCTTCGCCACACACACCGCACACAATTCTGAGCCAGCAGCACCTGTCACTGATTTTGCCTTACCCTCTACGAGCCCCATTTCTAACAACAACATAAGTTCAAGGTTTCAATCACAAGCGTCGGGATCCTCGCGGTCGAAAGCCACCATAAAGGCCCGTCGGTTAGCCGCAGAGGCTGAACTTGCCCTGCAGCAATTCGAAATGGAACGGCAGAAGTTTGAAAAAGAGTGAGCACAGGAACTTAAGCTTCTTTCTCAACAAAAGGCTGTGAAACAGTTAGAACTTGCTGCGATTCAGTCAGAATACAACTCCTTGGTTAGTCGTTCTCGTACTCAATCGTGGGTCAATGACCAAATGAATCATGGTTTGGTAGAGAACTGTAATCTCCCTGTCTAAAATGAGATCACATATCAGGTCCCTACCTTCCAAGCATGCAATGATTCCGCTGAGCACGGCTCTTGTATTCCTCTTACTGTTATACCAGTGCATGAGAAAGCCGTAGCCACCGATACCATAATTGAACCTGATTTTGCGTATACACGTATTGATCATCCTCGTATGGAAGCAGATACAGTACAAAATAAATTTTCTTTGCGCGATTTTGCAAAACCAAATATTTCGATTCCAACCAAACAAACAAAGCATTTGTCAAACCAAAACCATGAAAATAGAGAACGTCAAAATATTTGTGAAATGGTTGAAAATTCGCATAATAACATTTCTCATAGATGCGTGACCAAGTATAATATCCGTATAATAATACCGCCGTCTCTCCCACTTCCTTCTAATCCTCTCCATCCAAAGGTTGCCTGGAAGAGATCGCTTTAAGCGATAAGGCCGCCCTTTGCATCACGTGTCTAGTACACGTGATGCAAAGGGCGGCCTTATCGCTTAATGTTCAATGTTTTTTTGTGGTCTACAATAAAGAGTTCTTGTATTGTATTGTAATATTTGTAATATCGAATTGATTCAATTTAGTGGTAAGCCAATTGAATGGCTCATGTTTAGCAGAACGTACCGAGATACTAAACACCTTTTCTTTTAGTAACTTGGTCATAACTTCGCCAATATTTGTCGTAGAACAAAAATCTAAACACTGTAGTTAATGGAATCTTTAGCACTCTCTGCATTATCTGCATTATCAACTTAAATCATTTCGAAACCTCATTGCGGAATTATACCTTGCCAGTGAAATGATCCGGTGACGTTGGGGGAGTTAACGTAGTGACAATAAAATCAATTACAGTGGAGTACTTTTCTGAATTATAAAGAAATTTCAACACAAAAAGTAACGGTTAATAAGTGATTAAAATATAACAAATATTAGATATATTTTCCAGCTTGTTGTTAGTAATCAAGTTTAATTGTGAGAACCCTTAGAACGAGGATAAGCTCACGAAAACTATCAAAGTTTTTGTAATTGTAAATTATGTTTCTATGTCCATTTTGGTGAAAAGTAACCCAATATACTTAAAAGGTGTGGCTTACAAATGATTTAATGATAGAATTTAAACACTGTATATTTGTATTAAAACGAAAACATTAAAATCAGTAAGTACCCTAAGTAGGAGTGCGAGCTCACGAAAACTATCATAGTTTTCGTAATTGTAAAACTCGTACTTAGGGTACAGGTCTCCGGTATTAAACGATATCCTTTACGTAAACTACACTACTAATGCTCTTCTTGAAACTAACAATAGTTTATCAGGGAGACCGTTGTGTTGTTAATGACGGCAATAATCAGTGACAGCGGCTAACGGCTAAACAAGAATTGTTCAACGAAACAATTAAACAGAAGACACGGACCAACCAACGACGGCATTAGCTAGACTGGACGTCAAACAAATTCAATTTATTTCGAACCTCCCCTAACACCCTCGCTATTAGGGCTGATACTATGTAGTTCCTTAAAATAGCAAACATTTATTTGACTAAGCAAAGGATTTTTTTATATATGTATTTATTCAGCTTACAAAATAAATATAAAAAAATATATTGTGGGTTATCTACGATGCGAGGAAATAGCGCTGCCTTGCACCTAAGAAATGCTAAAGAAAATTCGACAAGGACAATTAGGGCCGCGGTAGCATAATTCGAGTCCCATCTACTACGAATTTTTTATTTTTATATTTGACTTGATATTGACCAATAGTATAATTTAACTTTGTTTCAAACGACGCGACCTATAGTTATTACTTAAAATGTACCTATTGTTAAATATAGTACCTGAGTAAAATTCGCTATGTCGCAAAATGTTTTGTGGAATACAAAAATAATAGACGCAAGTGGCAACCCTATCGCCACTCTAGAGAGTAGGCAAACAGAACTAAGTGCCAGTTAATTGGGTGGGATTTACGTCGCGGTTACGGGCTAATGTGGAACGGTCTAGATCTTCACTTACGCAAAATTGGGGTGCTTTTGATTCGAGTTCAATAATCTTGCTGGTGTAATTTTAGGTTTTTTGCTGACACTTACCATCAGTATTGTTAAGTCATCATCATCATCAGCCCATTAAAGTCCCCACTGTTGGGGCACAGGCCTTCAATGGGGATGGAATAGGGAGATTAGGCCATGACCCACCACGCGGGCCCAGTGCGGATTGGCGGGTGCTAACGACTGCAGATGCAGTCGGGACCAACGGCTTGACAAGAGCTCGAGATAGAAGATTTTTGGTCACCCATCCAATAACCGACCACTGCGAAAGTTGCTTAACTTCAACGATCGCAGCCGAACGCGCTAACCATCTCCGCCGTCGAGCTCCTCAATGTTTAGTACCTGCTAAAAATTAAACAAGTCTAGTTCTTACGATATAGATAGTGAGTAGCTTGTTTCTCAAAAAAGTTTTCAGGAGCTGGTTTTTCAACACCACTTTTATTCTAATAGCAGAGTATATACCCCGGCAAACTTGTTTAGCAATGACCATGGACAAGGAAACCTGCATAGTACCAATTTTACATGTAAAAACGGCTAGAGTTTGTGCAGAAAGAGAATGGGCGTGGCAAAAAACGAAACTAACATTTAATCATGTCTAAAAGAGGTAAAACCTTACAAATACGGTAGAAAAGCACTACAGCGCCCTCCAATCTAAATCCCATTCTCTTTCCGCACAGACTGTACTACGCAAGTATATTTGTCTATGGATTTGCTCAAAAAGTTTGCCGCTATCTATGCCTACCATATTTTAACACGGTCCTGATTCGATACAATTCCAAATTCAAACATCTGTACCCTTAGCACTAACCAATATCGAATTCGTTACGTTTGCGAGTACGAAATGTCATTGTCAAATGTGTACTAATTTTTAGTTCTCGTTACTTACTTTGTGGCGCTACTGTTCAAGTTTCCATACAAAATTTGACATTGACATTTCGCACTCGCAAACTATTCGAATTCGATAATGGCTCGTGCTAGGGGTACTGTATACTTAGCACGAACCAATATCGAATTCGTATCGTTTGCGACTCCGAAATGTCAATGTCAAATGTGTACTGATTTTTAGTTCTCGTTACGTACTTTGTGGCGCTGCTGTTCAAGTTTCCATACAAAATTTGACAATGACATTTCGGCCTCGCAAACTATTCGAATTCGATATTGGTTTGTGCTAGGGGTACTGTTAACTTTAAAAAAAACGACTCCTATAAAATTATTAACAAATATTGCACTCCATTTTTGGCAGATGTGCAATAATTTGCCACTTTAAATAGTAAAATAAATCACCTAATAAAAAGTATTTTTATTAACATAAGTGCATACGATTAAACATAATTATGAAACGGTCCCAGCAAGTAGGTAATTGTAAAATACTTATGTTGGACCTGTTTCGCTCCAAACCTTTGTAGCTAGTAACAAAAATAGGTACTTAAAAGAATAAAAAAATTGCAAGATATAAAACAAGACAATCATCCCTAAATAAGTAGGCAGTATTCACATTTAGTGCATGTGATTTGTGAGCATGATTTGTTGAGTGTGTGTGGTGTGAGTATGTGTGTTGTGAGTGTGTGTGAGAGTGTAATGCAGTTAGTATGTGTTTTGTTATGTGTATTGAGGATTAACAAGGTTTCGAGTTTTTGTATTTATCTTGAAGAAGCTTTAGAACGAAGAAAGTCAGAAGCTTGATTGGCTGTGAAAAAGAAGTTTCGTGATGCTCCGTACTCGCATTTAGCTGATTTATTTATCAGTAGGATAAACACAACATCATTAATAATGCAAACTTGCTTTACATCGCAATTAACATGGAATTAAGGTGACCGATTGACATAATTTAGGTACTTAATCATAAAAGAAACAACGGACTTAGCTAAATTAAAAAAGTTTTAGGTGACATTCTCGTATTTTGTATTATTGTAATAACTTTATGAAATATGAAAGAAGTAATGTGTGTAGAAGTATCGACCTATCTAGCCTTGTAGCTACGTATAATTCTTAAATTAATAAATTAAGAATGCCTAAGTTAAAAAAAATACTTTCGTTTTAAATACAGTCTTGATAAATTAGTCAAATAACAGTTCTCGTTTGTCGATGCTAATTTTGTCGACTTTGCAGGAGTTATTCCCAATTTCATCCAGTTCAATTTATCCAGAAAAATAGAGATTATAACTTTCATATCCATTTATTCCCCTAGATATTTAAAAAAAAAACAGCAAAAAGAGCACTCACCAAATTAATAAAATGAAACACAACTAGCATAGTTTTCTTCATTCGCTAATAACTTACGGACACTTAAAAAACCCTTTTAACTAGAAACCGGCGAGTAACAGCGCCATAATAATTCATCCAACGAAAAAAACATGTCATCTGCAAAATGGATCCCAATTCCCGAATAAGTCCCAATTCTTCGATTCCAATTTCGGACAAAATTCGTTCCGATATTTATTGGAGAATCGGATTAATCTTTAATTCGCCCCTGAAGCCGTCCGTTTTAAAACACGCTTATGAGATACGACCTCATACCTTTTCGAACCTTATCTCCTAGATTTTAAAGTTTAATTTGTCGTCTCGCTATTTGAGTACAACAGTAAAAGTGGGAAATATTTATGAGCTTTCGAAGGAAATTCTTTTTGAATGTTTGCATTTATGAAAATATGCTCCAATGAAAGGGGGGTGGTTAGGTACAGGGTGATGGTTTATAACCCTGCCTCTTAATTCGATTACATCGGTATTAGTTAAAATTATAAAATGGAGATTTTTTTTCTTACATTCAATTGATTGAGATAATAATTTATGACGTGAGAAAGAGTGGTATCTTCCGCCTTTATTTAAACATCATACATTATTAGGTGCCTACTTTATAGAGTATTTATGTTTAAAGGATGGTAAACAATCGTATGGTCCGCCCGATGGTAAGCGGCCATCATCACCATAAAAAACACTTGCGATACAAAAAATAACACTCGCACCGTTAGGTACAGATCGCCGCATGTAACTCTAGCGCTGACCAAAACGCGGAGGGGATAGCTGCGCATGGGTACGACTGGAGAGCCAATCGGCGCAACGCACGTCCACCCGCGCACCTCGTTTCCCCCCAAGACACCTTAATTTTTACTTCTACACAATAACGGTCAGCGCTAGAGTTTCGTGCTGCGACTTATTACTCTAGCGCTGAACAAAACGCAGAGGGGATAGCTGCGCATGGGTACGACTGGAGAACCAATCGGCGCCACGCACGCCACCCCGCGCACCTCTGTTTCCCCCAAGACATCTTAATTTTTACTTCTGCGCAATAAAAGTCGCCGCGACTTATACCCAAACTCAATCTCCTAACCCGTAGAGTCCTGGAGTCTTCTCACCGATAGAAACACAACACCACTAAAAGGTATAGTATTATATTATCTACCGAGTAATAAAATACTTTTTTAGAAACCATGCTTTAATTTGGGCGGACGACATTAAAATTATATGAATTAGAATATTCGAGAAAATAAACCCAACAGGATTCCAATTTTTCAGAACTCGCTGGCAATAAAAAAAGCTATTTAGATTTACTAGGTTTTTTTTTACAAATCCCATGTTTAGGTTCGTACAACCAGATTTTATAATAAACGTATTTCGTGACGCAGTGTTTTGTTTTGTACACATTTTATAGTCTTGAATCATCACCAACCAATATTAATGAGGATGGAATAGGGAGACTGGGCTATGAACGGCCATGCGAGCCCAGTACTAATTGGTGGATGTCAACGTCTGCAGATGCAGCCGGAACCAACGGCTTAACGTGCTCTCTGTAGCAGGGAGGAGCTCGAGATAATAAGTTTTGCTCACCCATCCAATGATCGACAATTGAGAAATTTGCTTAACTTTCACGATCGCAAGGTGAATACGCTATCTACCTGCGCCATTGAGCTCCTCAGTCCTGAATACGAAGTGATTTATTTGTATAATGAGACATAGTTTGTTTGGGCGCGACTTGAAAAAATAGATACCAATTTTTTTGTAGATATTGATGTCTTCTATACAACTGTAGTACATAACTATGATCTATTGTTCATAATTTCCGTTGTAAATAATGTGAAGAAAGTTCTTACAATGAAACAAATTTAACTCCATATAATGTCCTCATACGAGTTTGTCCAAAATAGCAAAAGCCTTTCAAAAGTTTGAAACCGTACAATATGTTGCTTAAACTTTTTTGATAAGTAATATAAATTAAGAAGGGTTTTTCTTATTTAATACTTAGAACCTTGATCGGCCTGTGTTCGGTAGCAATCATTTCCGATCACAAATAGTATTTTATTCTGGATCAAGCGGCGCGGCTAATAATGTGCCCCCTTGTCCCCCACCGCCCCACTATAATTACACCCCCTACCAGACCCGCTACCCCCACCCCAACGAACTTTTATAATCACATTTCCCGATCACTTACAAAAGTACTAATATATTATTGAATCTTTATTAATGAATTGGTAGAAGTTCGCTGCTGAAGATGTTTTGACAATGTCGATGTGATTAAAAAAGCTGGACAAGTTAGTACTCGAGCACGAAGGGTTCCGTAACAACTTTAGACACGTTATTATAGTATCGCGAAAAAAAACAGGTCTGGAACCCAATTAAATATTGATTTATATTTTTATTTCAATGATTTATTTTTAAAGTGAATATACAACTTAAAGTTCCGAGAATATTTCAAGCGTCTACCGATTGCCGTTAATAATATCGAGATAAAACGGCAAAAAAAATGTTGCTTGGAAAAAAATATTTTATTCTGATTTTAGTTTCAGGCATCACAACTTCGCCGGCCTGTACCCAATTCACTCGGCTGTCCCAAATCAAAACGCAGTATGGGTGTTCAAACAAATTTTAGAGGTGACTAAAATATATTTCTTCTCAAAATATATTTTAGCCTAAATATACTTGTTTAATAAAAACCACATTTTTAACGGGTTATATGCTTTGAATCTATTTATTTATTGACGTTTCGCATCCTTTGCAGGAAGGCGTCGCGTCGTCAGAATAACGATTTTTATTTACGTTGACGAGCTACTTTCGAAAAAAGAAGACCTTTACATTTTTCCTTTTTTTTACCTTTTTCAAAGGTAGCTTGACAAAGTAAATAATAAAATTATTATTCTGACGACGACTATTCCTGCAAAGGATGCGAAACGTCATTAAATAAATAAATTCAGTGCTATAACCCGTTAAAAACTTGTTTTATTTAATGAGTGATGTGCGTGAAAACCTAAGAAACAAATACTTAATCTTAAGCTTAATATGGCTCGTGGGGATGGATGATAAGATTACTTTTTACATTTTTGTATAAGTACTAAAAGTTTAAACATATACTTCGGTTATACACGTTTTTTAACACTTAACTACTAACTTTGAAATTCAATCCAAAAGTAATCTTCAGCCATGGCTGTGTGTTAGACCGTGTAATTTGTAAATATTACGTATGCTTTGGTGTGTTTTGTTTAGATTAGTTCGTGCACTTACTAGGTTTTATGATTTCAATATTTTGAGAATTCAGGCCTTTACTGAATACGGGGTCTTTTAATGAATGAGTGTTAATGGTAAAAAATACTATAGAAATAGCTTGTAACTAAATAAACTGCTGGCAATTTCTCCTATCTGCGTGCAACGCTCTTATAAAAATAAGCAAAAATTATAATTAATCGTTTATTCCTATTTGGGTAACATGTTGTCTATGTTAGATTGAAGGAATAAGAACTTCGCCGTTGTGGGCACTTACATATATAATGGTGTAAAAATCTGGATTTCGAGAAAAATGTCCTTACTGTGTTTTGATTTGGGACATCCACACTACCCCGTGGAGTGATGGAATCCTACTTACCGATAGAAACGCAACAAAACCAAATAGTAAGTAGTGTTTGTTTAATTATCATCCACTGGACGAAGCGTAGGTATGAGACATTAAAAAAAAAAAAAAATTACTAGCAAACCAGTGAACCAAATGTTCACCAAAACCTGATTTCTCAAAAACCGGAAGTGCTACGTTACTCAAATCCGGTTTGTAGTCTTATCAGACTATTCTTAACTTATAACTTAAATATTCTCTTTATCTATCTCTTACGGTTTGGCCGTTGAAACAGCACCACAGACAGACGGACTTGTCTAATAGATAAGAGATATTATTGAATTAAATATGGCGTACTCAAGAATATGGGGCCAAACATGTTTTTGTATTTTCACCGAATAAATCTTGGTTTATTTTTGTTTAACTCTTTTGTACGCGTTTGTTTTTTTTTATTAAGTATTTGTTGCATTTGTAATCTTGTTATTTACCATTGGATACGCAACGCAATAAGTCCCCGAGGTGGCCTCATAATGCCGCCATGGGAGATACATGGGTTTAATAATAGAACTGAAAGAGTAAGGAACGGCACAGTGAAAGAACGAAAAAAGACGGGAGAAGAAAAGTAGAAATGAAAGTAAAATCACAAGTGGGAAAACAAACAGATGGACACTAAGGCTTTAAATTATACAGCACAATTACACATATACCTATTACAGAATGTATCATAATTAATAGATAAGATCATATAAATATACTAGCTGACCCAGCGAACTTCGTACCGCCATAAAAATAGGGGCAGGTGGTAGAAGAGAAAATTTAGGGTTGTATGTATTTTTTAATACTACATTATAAAAAAAAATATTGTCCAAAAAAAATTTTAGGGGTGTACACACCCCGTAGTGTTCTATCAATTTCCTGGGATAACATTCCTCCTAACCCATAGGAGAGCACTACGTTACAATACCCAATATTTTGGCGCGAAGGCGCATGGTATGTGAAAACACTACGTTGCAAGTGGACAACCATTATCACTTAAGGATATGAAAAATAGATAGTAGCCGATTCTCGGACCCACGGAATATGCATATAAAATTTCATAAAAATCAGTCAGGCCGTTTCGGCGAAGTATGGTAGCTAACATTGTGATATAAGATAACATCAGAACAAGACAAGAAAATAATCAACGAGCTAGGCAGTCCTACCTAAAACCGGTCCCAGGACCGGCTACTTAAAATTAACTAAAAAAATACTAATGAGCATAAATCTTGTTAAACATACAAAAATCACATTTTGAACATTATGATAACAATGATTTATTAAAAAAAATTAGATCACATTAAATTCAAATAAAAATCTATACTAAAACATATGTGTGCAATAATCAAGAGAGAACTCGGTTACATTTTAACTGAACCTGTATTTCAGGCTTTCTGAGGTCAAATTTTTTTTAGATTTATGCTTGCTTGAGTAATAAATTATCAATTTTTATAATAATAGAAACAGCAGCGTTTTAAAGGTCTTAGGTAAAATGTATGAAGTATTAATAATCTAAGCTATAAAGGTACTTCGAATTTATAAAATTGACAGATTGAAACATTTGACGAAAAATTAAGTTTTCACAAGTACACATACTTTCTTGGCACATTGTTTCTCAAATGCTCATTTGGGATTGGCTCGTGGTAGATGATCATTGAATTTGAATTGAAGTACAATCTTTATTTTTTCAGCATGTAACTGCTTGATGTTTAAATCTAAAGAAAATATAACTAGAAAAAAATCCACGCGGAACTGGCAGCAGACGGGACTCGAACATTAACGAAGTACATTTATCGAGATAAGCTATATTGCTATACCTAAGTATATTATTTATTTTTATTTGATTTTGATTTGCTTTTATTTAAATTTGCTGTGTTTTTAAAATGTATCGTTGAATTGTCACTATTTATAATATAAAGAATCGATTAAAACAAACCCTTTGAACCCTCAACTGTTACATTAAATTTCAAATCACATATCTCATTCTTACATCCTTACGTTATAGGTATAAACCAAACAAACATCACATGCAACTTTGCGCAAAATTAATTTATCGAGCATTCAACAACATTCTTAGATCATAAATTTCACCCCCAATAATAATACAAGGAAAATCGTTCACAATCCGAACCTAACTAATATTAAAGCATTACTTTTTCAATAGGCGTTTTATACGCAAATGCATTATAATGATTTTTCCAGGCGAAAAGATGGTAAGGAAAATAAACCTTACTTGTTTAACATAAGGTAAATTTTACGATGTAGATTTTTTACGAAGGTAGGTTTCTTAAGAAAATTCGAATCGTAGCGTTTCTTTTAATAAGTGTGAGTGATTTACGCCATGTCATGAGCACCCGGCGCTACGCCTCCCTTAATTAGGGGGTAAAAATGCAGACCTACACCTACCTTTCACAAATGTCAAGAGTAGTTAAAAAAATAGCTACTTATTTGCTAGTTTTCTCGTGAGCCGAGCCGACTCGAAAATGTCTGACTGAAAGTTTTGTATTTATTAATATTTCACATTAAGGCTTATTTACACTTCAGTTAGTACAGTAGTGACTTAACTTACGGTCTTTGCGAGTTATGTTCTTATCATCATTTTGACAGGGATTTGCCAGTTAAGTACGTACTGCTTAACTGTCCGTCTAACCTCGCTACTGTACTGACCGAAAAGTAAATCAAATATTGCTCGCACCTCTGGGATGGCTCCGCTAAGTACTTACTCGATGCCTTGGATAGGTTGCAGCGGCGCGCTGTCCGCATCATTGGCGATGAAGAGGTAACCAAGAAACTCGAGTCTCTACAATTACGCCGCGATGTGGCATCATAAAGCGCATTCTACCGACTATACCACGGAGAGTGTTCTGAGAAGTTATTCTCCCTTATCCCTCCATCACCTTTTCTTCAGAGGACCACGCGCGCTGGCCTACGTTGCCACCGACTTACTACGGCCACTATTCCTACACGAACAAAGAAGTTTGGTGACTCATTTCTTTGTCGTACTATTCTTAAGTGGAATTCTTTACCCGCGCAAGTATTCCCTCCTTCCTATAATCTGGGGTCCTTTAAGAGAAGCGTGAAGAAGCATTTTTGCAGGCCGGCAAGGTGAGTAAGATTGGTGTAGTTGTTTATAACTGCTGTACCAGCTATCTTCGCGTTTGGACTTTATTACCACTTAACATCAGGTGGGGTAGAGTCATTTGCCTACCTCTATATAAAAAAACAGCTTTTAATTTTAACCGAAGTCTTTGTAATGTGCCTACTCGATATGTGTACGAGATTTATAATTTTGCACGCTTACTTTGATAGATCAAGCAAGCATGCAGGATTGAGAGTAAAATAAAATATGTAGATAACATACCTACATATTTAGCAAGCTCAGTAAAGCAATCTCGATGTGACTGAGAGTGAAAATATTTTTGTTATTGCAAGCTCTGGCAAGTATGTTCTGTCAAGATTCTATTTTACAGAAAATGGTGTCTATTCTAGCATCATTCTCTAAACTTTAAATTAAATTTCACATCAGACTCTCCCTTTTATTCTGTACAGAGAAAGATAAGGATACATGATTGTCAAATTTCATATCAGGTTTAAATAATCATGCCATAATTGACACCAGTGCAAGCCTAAAAAAATTGTGTGTGTCAGCTCCGACGCACGACTGGAGTTTACTTCTTAAGTTCGATAGTCTAACCAGACGCAAAAAGAGTTTATTTAACTTAAAAAAAGATTGATACTGTATGAAAGGGTAAATCAACAAATTAATGAAAATAATATATATATATATATATATATATATATATACCTGGCCCCTTATATATGCAAATCGATTCTTAAGGAGTAAACTCCAAAAAGGGTTTATTATATTTTGGAAAATTTTCATCATTGATTCCAGGCAAATTCTGGAAACACTGACCTGAAACCATGAGTTTTCTTACGTAAATATACTTTTATTTTTGCGTGTCCATCTTATTAACACTTAACAGCTATAACATTAAAAAACTATAGGAAAAGCTGTTTCACTTTTTGATTTTAGTTATGTTCGCTATTAAAAATAAAATTATGTGATTGCATGTCCTAATTATTACATTCATGTACGTTTAATCCATAGCTATATTGTGAGGTTGGCAGAGAAACAAATCAGTCCGAATTAGAATTGTAATCATTTGCTAATACATTTCTTTAATAATAAGATTTCAAACTCTGACGTGTATGCCCCATAAATACAATACCCACGTGTTTTTCTTTAGCGCAAGCAATTCCAACAGCAAAGAAAAAAGAAAACGAAAAAATAACATGGTCATAATAATTCGCCGAACAAAACAGGCACTCAAATCAAAACACACAGGTGAAATATCAAACAACCCCATATTTGCTAAACGGTCTCATTCTAAATAAAAACATTGCTTCCAAATCGTTTCTATTTTCCCAGCATCTGTATCCGAAACCATTTTATTTAAATTGTCGAATCTAAGCAAAATGAACTTTACTTTTTTGTCTTAGAATCTAAAATCTCTTTTGCAGTAGCAATAATAACCTTGCTGATCTATATAAGTATGAGATCGCAAGGAGTCGCGTGCGTGGCAACATTAAGGCGAATAAAACTTAAATATAGCAACACAAGGGCTATAAAAGTACGGAATAATATTAAGAAATTGAAATCGTGGCACAACGGTCCAGTTATAATAATAAAAATAAAACTTTAGTCAAGAGAAGCCGGGGAAACATTTGTTGTTTTGTTGGTACCTAGTAGTAATACTAACTTTTACAAAGTATAGCTTTTACAAGAGCATTTACTTAGCTAGTGGGTATAGTTTCTTCATCTTAATCGTTTTTTTTTTGCTTACATATTGTTTAGAAATCAATCTGAAATATTAATACTAAATTAAGGAGAATTTAGTTAGTTAATCAACTGATATTTTTTATATTTTTAATACGTAAGAAACAAATTAAAATATGTACGCCTTTTATACACCTTTTGTTTATGGAAGTGTATGATTTTCTGTTAATAATAAAAAAATATTTAAAGATCTTGCTGGCCCGGCGTACTGGACTTCGCATTAGGTACGTAAAGAAGAGAGGTATGCTGCCAAGCGTTTTCAGATAAAGAACAATTTAGAATTTTGAAAAGTGTCTCCCTGAGCGAATTGCCAATAGATAACAGTAGCCCTGGAAAAAGCCAAACATGAGCACTACTTAAAAATACATATGAATGCTGTGGCAAAAGCGCAAAATACATTTAATTACAAAGCCATGTGACGATTGTCTATTAACATTTTTTTTAAGAAAGGCGTTTTTATCATCCACCTTCTGCACTACCTCCGCAGCGTCAAGCGACAGATAGGTGCGAAGAGCGTAAACAGCTGCTTCACACCGCCCTTGACGCCAAAGCCAAGCTGCACTGGTTGGGCAACGAGTACTAACTAAGTAATTTTAAAGGACATATACAACGATATCCCACACGACCTTTATTCTCATTTGTTCGATCCATTAGTTCGATCGTCGAACTACTGAGATTTTATTGTTCTCATTTGTTCGACCTTCGTCAATATCCATAAACATTTATAAAAATCACTATTTTGAAAAAAGTACCAGGAGACCATACATAACTAAGAGGTTCTGGTAATGAAAATGGATGAATAAAGAAAATAACTTCGACGACGGTGGAACAAATGAGAAAAAAATCTCGCTAGTTCGACGATCGAAGTAATGAATCGAACAAATGAGAATAAAGGTGGTGTGGGATATCGTTGAATATGTCCTTTAAAATAACTTAGGGGTCCCTAAGACTATTTTTCGATTTTGGGATCCATTTGCGAAATATTGAACTTTAAAGTGCTAATTTTTATTCGAGTAGGGCGTCCCTCCCCCTCTAAAAGCTAAACTAGGGGCTTGAAAAACCTGGAAAAATCCATGATAATTGTGCTTTTTCTGAAATTTTAAGGAAAACTATAAAAGTTAAGATAGATTTGTTAGTTTAAGAGTAATAGTCGTTCAACTTTGGTTAAAGAAAATTTCTTACCAATTAAAATTTCCTTAGAAGAAAACATAAATTGTGACTTCATCTAGTTACTGTAGCATAAAACCTTGCATTGTAACAAAATCTAAAAATAACTATTTAAGACCACAATAATATATCATTAGTTTCACAACGAAACCGCGAGTACCAACGGCAACGGCTTCTGAGTCGCGCTAATGTTACGTTTTCATAAAAAGTAAGTAGTCTGAAATAACCTTGCAACCGGCTGTGAAACCGAGGGATCGATTGTAAAATCCTCATGGATACCCTCCATGAGGATTTCACTATCGATCCCTCGCCTGGGAGGACACAAAAAAAATCAGCGGTTATCATTTCGTATTCTAAAAAAATATCGAATTGATTTTGAGTTCGAGACACCGTTTGACTTTGATATAGGTATTTTAGTTAAGATACATAGATTGTTATTAATTGGTTTTCCTAATTTCCGACATAAAAAATAAAGACTCCTGCTCAATCTTTGTGGTAACTACACAGGCAACTACCGATGATGATGATGATGATGACACTGCGCGTAGCACGACACGCACTTGGCTGGTTTTTTTAAATAACACCAATTAGCGTAGCTCCAACGTAAGCACTGTAAGGTTTGTGTTATGGGATACTAGAGTTACATATAAGTATATTTTCATTTAGAAATACATACCTATAAACATCCATGACTATGGTACAAATGCTCGTTTTCATGTATTCCTATATAGCCCCACTGGGATTCGAAGCGGGACCTCTAAGTAGGTAACACCTTTTTTTCTTTTTTTTTTTGTCTGGGAAATGCTTTGCGCATCCTTCAACCACCGGGGGAGCGAGAAGAAGGTATGTGGGACTCCTCCCTGCTCATTTCAGCCAGCCCTTAGGCCAGGTGAAATGAGCAGGGCCCTACCTAACGCCCTGAACAGGGCCACTAAAAACCAGACAATACTCCTGCACAGGTCACCCGGCGTACATTAAGTAGATAACACCTTGATAAACCGATCCGTTACAGAAGAACATTTTTTAGTTCTGCTAAAATTTTTAAATATCAGCTGCCAATTGTTAATTATATACATTTTATTAAGAGTTACTACAAAATACTCAATATAAACATCAAATAATAATATGTATATTATCCGGTATGTAATGGTAACACAGGTGCATTTTAAGGGAGGTAAATATTTTTACGCGTTACAAGTAACGTTCGGGCCCGCTCGTATTATTCAAATGTGGACCAATAAGAAGCATTTATGGGTGCGCATAAAACTACAATCGAACGGAACGAATAAATATCCGACCTCTGTAACTTATAACCTTGCGGCCGGGTAATGATTCGCGTTTACTGGATGTGACACAAAGCGAGCATTCAGGGGGTCTGAAATGGTGACAAGAATAATGAAGTGAAAATACAACATCACATTTTTATTTGAGTTTTTTATACATAGGTACAAATATCTCTACCCCACCTGGTGTTATACGACGGTAGAGCCCATACGCGTCAAATATGTTTCATTAAATTTTATTTAGTGATCATTTTAAGCATTCTCATAGAAAACGGTGAAAGGACATTGTTCTGCGTCCATACATAGTTAGCCTAAGAACCAACAATCATGAAATATTATTTTCTAGGTTCGAAATCGTAAGTAAATGACTGTAAAAACAAAGATTATTGACGGACACTTCTGAGGACTTGAATTATTAGGAAAACTAATTTTTTTTGAGGTTATGTTTAATATTCAATGAAACATAGGCCAACCTATGAACTTAGTATGAAGTGAATTAATATTACAACTAATTAATTTTATTCGGTGCGATTTTAAAGAATAACTATTAGGAAAAACTTGGTTAGGTAGGAATCATGAATAAAATAAAGACTGTAGTTTTGCTTCTTATTATTTATTGGCTATTTTTCACATAATTGTATCATATTGTATATATTTGTTTAACACATGTATATTGTGTAAATATGCAGCGTGAATGTGTATCAGGTGCTCTTGAATAATTTGGCAGTATGTTCCTCTCAGGATGTTGTGGCACAGGTTCACTAGCACTTGGTAATAAGGTCTCTGCTCTTTGGGCCATCGATGGCATATTAAATAGCCGAAATAGTAATAGTTAAATTAAAGGAAAAACAATCGCAAATAAACACACACAACAGGTAATCCGAAACGAGAATTTTCCGTATATAAAAAGTACTCTTTGTCGAGAATACACGAATGCCACAGATTACTACGAATGCATACTGCCTGCACCACAACCACAGAGTATCGAGTTTATGCCGGCCCTTCAGTTGACAACAGTTTGTCCTTGTCATGCTTAATAAAGAATGAAAAGGACAGACTGATGTCATGTTTTTAAATAACAAATACGAATAGCCAAGTGAAGTACCGGCATTAGGAATAAAGAGTGTTTTGTTTGCAGCGCTGTCATAGATTATAGACATAAAATGGTATTTATTGTCTCAGATGATTTATTAACTTTTTAATTTAGCTTACGTAACTGGAAGTGTCCGTCAAAATCTAAATACTGATAATTATCGCAAAAAATATACTAAGAATTATCATATATGCCAAATTGGTGTTGGTTCTTAGGCCAATTTTACCATTGTCCTTTTAAATTTCGTTTCAAATTAGCTTCGTTTTGATTATTCATGAAACAACTTGTGTTTTCAAGATTCAAAATATGAAACATAATTATAGGCCATGTATGATACATACCTTATTAAACTAGCCAGCCAATTAGACGCCTAAGCTGTTTGTTAAAAATCAGCATCTAATTTAATGCAAAAATCTAATAATTCGTTAAACTAGGATCATAACAAGCTGGGGTATTGTAAGTCAGAATATTGATGATTATTTAAATTCAGTTCAGTTTTTTGTTAGGTTAGGTCTGTTATGCTGAATCAGCCTAACCTTATCAAACATCACAAATTTAATTTTACTAAATGACTACACAGCGTTGCGCTCATTGACTTGGCCAGTTGTGCTACAGTCATTTTATTGGATACCGTCGTTTTCGACTCGCTGATTTTAATTGTTCTCTTTAGGACAGATTCCCTAGGAAAGATAGGAATCTTTTCTAAAATCAGAAATTAAATAAAATCACTGTAATAATTTAGTAACGAATCTGAATGAAAACTTAGAAATAAGTAGTAAGTTTAGATTAGACAAAATTCAACCAATTGATATTGTTATATTGATATATTTTATTTTTTCCTTCAAATTCTAAGAATTAATATTTCTAACTTCAAGTGTAACTTCAACCTTAACACTTGATTTGCATCGTTGTAGTAGGTACCCTTACCAGTTCTGGTCAAAATAAAAGTATAGAGATTTTTTTTAAATATGTATTTTGCCAAATCAAGTATCCCAGAACGCCTTTTGACTTAATTCATAAAAAATGAACTTTGATTACGTAAACTTTGGGAAATTAGCCCAAGTTAGAGGCGTCCTCAATTATTTATGTGCATTGCCTACTTGATCCCTAGGCGCTTAATTTTTTTATGTGTACTTGATATTATAGTTATTTGTTTTTATCCTTTGCCATTTATTGCTCTGCCACCAAGTGTGTAAGTAACTGACTACATATTTTTTCCAAAAACCAAAAGCAACAATTTTAACCTTTGACTGTCAATCATGCTAACGCTATTCCAGCACCGCGCTATATCCTTGGCGAAGTTATAATAATACAAGCCATAACGCACGGGTTATGGTTTAGGTCATAACCCTGGAACAACCGGACTGTGCTTAATTCCGCACCTGAACCGCTCTGTTCCCTGCCTCATAATGAAGCTTAATACGCAGAACATACAGACGGTATTCCCTTAATTAATCGATCATATTAGGTCTCGCTTTTGATATATGATTTGACTCCTGGTCACTCGAAGCTGTGTTCAGAAGCAATAGTGATAAAAATTAGGTACTTGTTTGTTGATTATCCAGCGTATGATTACTCAAAATGCATTTACTGAATATGAAACGATATTATGACACTGCAGGCTTTAGTCTTAATTCAATGAAAAACGATATTTCGATCGAAACTTCGAACATTTTTGTACTATGTTTCTTATTCGTTGCTAAAATCAATAACAAATAATATACTTAACCATATTCGTTCGCCCGAAAATAGACTAAGTTTCAGTTTCTCTAAGCTTATATAAAGAAAAATTGTATTTAATAGTTTGTATTATTCAAAATTAATTATAACCATGCTGTTAAGTTGTAGTTATTGTATTTCCATGTATTGTAATTATGTAAATCAATTAAAGAGACACCATGGCATAACCTCAAATTACTGACATTAAATTTGGTTTGAACTCATTGACCGAGGGTTCGTTTCGGAGGAAGAGAGAGAATCCCCAAAGATTAGTATGTTTCGATGTCAAATTTATATCATAGTCGCTTTATAAGTTAGTTTTAAAGTGTCTTATTGAAATGTGCAAGTATAAATAACATAATAAATAAAAAGACAGTATTTAGTAATGACCTTGCATAACCAAAGCTTAATTTACGGAAGAAAGGCAATGCTTCTTATTGTTTTTTTTTTCTGCAAAAGTCATAATGAAAATTATTGATAAGTACTGTTAACAAAGTAAACCCAATATCAATCTTAGGCTTTAACTATGACAAAATACAAAGTCAAAAGTATATTTAAACAGGATTTTAGTAATAATGATTTCTTGACAAAAAATATTGTATTTGCGATCAATAAATTATCAATACAATTTTGTCTTTTTCCGAGCCATTTAAAGGGCATGTTTTCCACTAGTAGACTTAATACCACTATATACGGCACCAGGTGGTGAAGTTGTAAACTTTGTATGTTATATGTAGGATCCGCCGATTATGACATAAAACCTTTACTCTGCGGCAACAATAAATCAAACAGAAAATGGGGGGGTCTTACTTATTGTGACTGTTGTGAATGCACGTTTAACTCTATTTGGCTGTACTAATTTGCTTCAAAAAATATGTTTGTTTTTTGAAGTGAAAACTTCTTCAGCAGCGTTGTACACATTTTTTGTAATGGGTAAAAAATGTTAAACTCGCGTCAGGACACGTGGCCTGATCAAAAATTCTTAAGACGAAAACATTAAAATTGGAAAGGTTGTTGACTTTCAATATATTAGATGTTATATTTTATTTTATCGTATTAAAATAATAAGTCTCTAACTAGGACGTACAGGTGGCAGCTTTATTGCGAAGAAAATGCATTTTTTTTACAATAGAGATAGATTTTTTGTAATTTTATCTCGTTATTTACTATTTGTTTGTAAATAAAAGTCCAAACGCGAAGATAGCTCACCTTGCCGGCCTGCAAAAATGCTTCTTCACGCCTCTCTTAAAGGACCCCCAAAGGACTTGTTCGTGCATTGGGCTTAGGCCACGAAGGTCAAAGGCTGGAGCGGTTCACTTTCTGCCGCTTTAACTATAAACGTATCCCCCATAACAAGGGCTAACTAGAGCTAACAGAGGCGCCCTCTGGTTAAGCCGACCCCCTCAGGTTCGAGTCGTCTAGAGGCTCCAGACACAGAGGAGATTCCCCCCGTGGGGAGATGCCATCCGCCTGGAATACCTCTAGAGGCACTCGCCAATTCTCGGCTAGAGGTCTCCCTACGGATCTCGCCGTCCCCAAACCCGGTGACGCTGTAAAGTCATCTGCCACTAACAGCATAGACATAGCTGAACTCCACTTAAACTTATCATTAGGTGCAGTGGCGTAATATACTACGCCTTGTATGAAAAAGTTGTGCTTAAGTGAGAAATATAGTTTTCAGGTGTTTCCGTTTACTCAAAAGCACAGCTCGTAGCATTTAGCAGAGTAGTTTCCATATAAATGTAATATAAAAATCTGTGATTGAATGTTTACATGCAAAACTGTTGATCATACTCCGATAAAATGAACTCGAATAATTTCTTAACTGGACTACGACATAGGTTGTAACCAAAGAATGTTCGACTATAGGATATAACTGTAAGGCAATTCTGTAATAGTACATTATGATATAAGTGCGGTATGTTGATAATTACAGCCGAGGCGATATTGCTTTAAGAAGGCAGAGGCTGTAATCATCAAACCGCACGTATGTCATACGACGTTTTTAACACATTTGCGAGGAAATAAATAAAACTCAGACTTTAAACTAACAAATCTTTAATCACTTTTTAAAGCAGTTATAAAAATTTGAACAATTTGTTACCGATACATGGTTATAATGTATTTTCAAAATGAACCAAATTAAAGAATTAAATGTTTATTTATTATATTTTTTCTCCCAAAGTCAATTTTATTAAGAAAACGTTGGCTACCTTTCTGACATAAATACTCTTTGCTACGATTTAAAAAAGTATCGTATGTTTTAGACGGAACATTTACGTTTTACTTTACATTACCGCACGCGTGTGTAATGTGATAGATTATGATATTGAAATTGGTGCAATAAGAAGAAGGCAGTTGTTTGATATACATTACGCTATTACACGACAAAATGTCGCAATGATTTTAGAAGTAGCCGGTAAAAGATTATTGACAACTAGCTGTTACGCGCGACTTCATCCGCGTGGAATAGTATCTTTCGGTAGCATTTTTAATTATTTAATAAGAATCATTAGTAGGTATAGTAGGTATATGAAAAAAAATAAAAAATATCTGTTTACAGTAGGTATAAGGTCCCTATGTATTCCATTGAGTGGCAAAGTACTGAATGTGCTGTGCGGCCTCCATCGAGCAGCGTCGCCGCAATTCCAGAGGAAGCTACGGCAACAGCTATTCCTTTGTCTTTGCGGATTTGGGCTAAAAGTAAATTTAATAGAAAAGTTTTTCCAGTGCCTCCTGGCGCATCTAAGAAAAACAATCCGCCCTCACCATTATCGATTCTTTGCACAACAATATCAAAGACTAATTTTTGTTCCGTGTTCAATCGAGGAACAGACTCTGATATTTGTTGCTGTAAAGAAGAGACATTGTAGTCCAGTTCTCTTATTAAATCACTAGTGACTTCTCCGATTCTTTGTGGCTGGTTCATTCCAAAATCTGATAATGTCTTCCCAGATATAGCCATCACTTGGTCTTCAATCTTAGTTAGCGCCTCGTTATATAATAAATCATTATATGTGACATTGGGATTATTTTGTTGAAATCTGTGCAAAATATCGTCAGACATATCATTTTGGTACTTTTCCCATAATATCTGAGGACTTGAAAGACCACACGTCGCTATGAGAATGGCAAAAAGATCTCTCACCTTAGCTGCCGATCTACATTGTGCAGCATCTTCTAATGTCGAGTCGCAATGATTATCATTCTCTAACAATCCTCTAGTTTCACAGGCTTCTCGGAATGTAACAAAAGTTTGACCATTGTAGTTCTTGAGATCATTGAACGAAGTTGGCTCACGCACGTGGTGTAGCAGTAGTCTCAAACAAAAGCATTCAATGTTGCTAACGTGGACAGTATAGACCGGCGGCAGCGGCGGCGATGCAGAGTATTCGTTAAAAAGAACTTTAACTTCAAAAGCCAATTTTTTTTTTACTTGATACACCCAAAACTTCTAAATATCATGTTCCTAGGTTCAGTGGTTAAGATTTTTTATACAAAAAGTTTGGCTTCGTAGTTCCCAATCACATACAACTTTTCACCCCCCCCCCCCCTTTTAACCCCTTACAATCCCCTTTTCGCAATAAAAAGTAGCCTATGTCCTTTCTCAGGGTCTAGACCATCTGTATACCAAATTTCATTCAAATCCGTTCAGTAGTTTTGGCGTGAAAGAGTAACAGACAGACAGACAGAGTTACTTTCGCATTTATAATATTAGTCCGGATTGTCATAAATACGAATAAATGAGATCGTAATTGAGATTGTATCTTACAGAATCAACATGGTGGTTAGGTACTGGAGGTTCACTAGTAAATATTCTGAAATTTTATCTCCTCTCGTACTCGGTATTTCGTGTTCCAAAGTCGGCACGGTCCTAGTACTACCTATATAATCAAACCATTATAATATTCCCAATGAAATTAACATATTTATACCTAAGTTTATATCAACTTCAAATTACAAATTCGCAAAACTTAGCTTCGCTGATTACAAACAGTTTCAGACCCCATATTTCACTTCTAACTAACAATTAATCTCTTTACTATACAGAAATAGATAAATAATGATTGTACGCAATAAATTAGTGGGCAAGTGAGAGTTACTTAAGTCACTTAAAGCTCGTTAGTGTCTTACAGCCGGTGAAGTTAAATTACAAGTTGCAAATAAGTATTCGTGACGACTGAAAACACTACGCCCCTGTTTGTTGTTAGTTTCTCTGTATGGTAAGCAAAACATATAGCAATCTCATCTATGGTTTATTATTTGACACTAAGAAACAAAATTTACTGGTATTACATATCGTAACTTAACAATAATATAATTAACAAATATACTATATCTAATACAAGCTTAAAACAAAAAAAAAACAAAAATATACTATAACAACGAACCTAAAACTAAAAACCTTAAAAAATAAAATATAATAACTAAAATACATTATTAAAAGGAGTCCCTTTAGGCAAGGTTCCGAAGATACTGGCAGCGTTCCCCCTTTGGATAGCTAGACTAATTCTTTGTCCGAGGTAGCTGCCAGCTCTTCGGTCTCCTGTGATGTCGACTAATCTTTTTGCTATTTCTTTAAAACACCTTATAGCGCTAGGACCCCACGGACCAAGGGTCTCGACACCGAATGGGACAAAATCATATTCGGAACCTAGACCCCTGTATTTGCATACCATCTCATCTATATATTTTTTTAAAATTAATATGGGTTGCCTGGAAGAGATTGCTGCCTAGCAATAAGGCCGCCTATATTGTGTACGTTGTGTCTACCAAGTTTTTCATTTACTTGAGTGTCTTGTATGGTGTATATGTGTATACAATAATAGTTATTTATTATACAAGAGTGGAAAGTTCCTTTTTAACCGCGTGCTCGATTTGGATGACCGAGCAAGCGAAGGATTCTAAAGTTGAATCACGAGCGCAGCGAGTGATTCTAAATTAGAATCCTGAGCGTCAGCGAGGGAAACAAACGAGCACAAGGTGAAAAATCTTTCCACTCGAGTGCAATACGTAACTTTTCATCCCACCTCAGCGAGGAAATGACAAAATGAAAAAGAAAACAATTTATAATGACAAAATATTTAAGCAATAAAACGTGAAAAACTAGAATGGCGCGAAGCACGCAAATAAAACAAAGAAACCAAGAAGGTTCCAAATTTAAATTTTTTCACAATTTAAAAAGTTCTAATCATAAATTTGGCACCATAGAGGTTACATTAAATAGGTTTAATGACGTTTTGAATTTACAATTATATTGAGTACTCATTATATGTGATGTTCTAAATTCAAATCTACTTTGCCGCTCAAGCGAATAAAATAGAATTTTCCAGCCAGATTTCGAAGCGCAAAATTACACTTTCCGAGGTGGTGGGATGAAAAGAATATTATTATATAATAATACCTGAAGGAAAAAATTTGTAAACCTATTTTCTTTTTTGCAAATTTTTAGCATGCAGGAGTATAAGACAATTTCTTAACTATTTAAAGTTTGACGAGGGCTTATGGAGAAGGAGTTCAGAAAGCCATTTTTTTTTTAATTATAAATAGCTCTTACCATTTTTCCACTAATCTCTTCATAAATTTATGTAACGTAGATAACGAATGTTTTCCTTGCGTTTTAGCCAAAATATGCCATATTACGCGCTGTTTAATGTAAAACATTTTTTTGACAAGATCTTACAGATATCAGATATTTCCAATAGTTTATCTGTGTGTACAAACCATACTTTCGTAATGTAATTAATAGAAAATTGATAAACCCTAACAATCCTTATTTGCGTTAAGTTTCAAGACAGTTCTCTTGCAGTTTTCATAACTTACATACCTACCTACGTAAGTATTACAACTTGGTAACTTTCTTATGTAAGTAGGTAGGTAAATTTGTATTGCTTTTACAACTTTATAGAAAATGCCTTTAATAGAAAACCCTTATACGTTTTCTTTAATATATAATATTTATGGCAGTGCCAACGTCAACTGAAATTTTGAATTGAACTTTTCCTAATTAAAGCAATTTCTCCATACTTTATTAAAAAAAACACGCGCAGATACACTGGATACCTGTGTTTTTTCATAACTCTTAAACACACAAAACAAAAAAATAAAAATATATTTATTTGTAAACATTTTATACGTAACTAGCTGACCCAGCGAACTTCGTACCGCCCTAAAAAATAGGGGTTGTCCAGCGGACAAAATTGTGAATCTAAACCATTCTCAGATCCCCTTGAACACACACAAAAAATTTCATCAAAATCGGTCCAGTCGTTTAAGAGAAGTTCAGTGACATACACACTCACAGAAGAATTATATATATATAAAGATATCATGGACTTATAAAACAAGGAATATTGTCACAGTACCATCAACAAGAGTATGCTCACACGTGTTCACATAAAGAGTCAGGTCAGGGGCCTCCCGCCCGCCCCACTGTGGTTACAAAACAAATACGAACGCTGTACTTATTAGTAAGTAACTATATTTGGACAATATTTAACCCTTCTCGCTTAATTAAACCTCCCGCAAAATGGCACGTGACCAGCACATGACTTGCGTACGCTTGCTTGTGATTCGCGCACGCTCGCTCATGACTTGCCCATGACTCGCGCACTTTCACACATTACGCCACGTGCCATGCGTGTAATACATCTGCGTGACAACAGGCACATTGTTATTTAATCATTCTAATAAGATTACATGCGTGATCGATGTTGTACCCCCGATCTGTCCTTATCGCTGTTATTACGACGGCTTACGGAAGTTAATTTCATTTGGGGTCAAATTTTATTTTTGTTGCGCGATAGGATAGGTGATGTAGTGATAACAATATTATGTCACAGTCGTCACAAAGTTAATGCAAAGTTATTTGTTATTTTTCACATTAATTCAATGGGGCCGGTCCACTTGCACCAAAGTTATAATCTTTAAAATTTGAATTAATAATATTGTTATATATTTTATTTTTGAAGCATTAAACTACTAGATGTTTAACTCAAAGGATAAGTTTACTAGAAAAAAAATCCTCGCTGACCAGGTAGCATAGGGGTCTCGAACCCGCACTCTTCGCTATCCGGGCGAATGCACTGGCCATTATTCTACCGCGCCCCTGATGGCTGTGTCTAATTTTCTCTAGTACTTCTGAAGCTTTGGTTAAAGCCGCCCTTGGTATACTATATTATTTCTCAATTATTTACAAGCAAAATATTTAAAAAAAAATGACGTTGATAATCTGGTAAGTACCTAACTGGGCCCAAATCGCCAAGATGCTATAAATCTCAAAAAAATAAATCCATACCGAATTCCCAGACCGAAAAATTGTATCTATTTATTCACGACAGATCAAAGCCTACCTACTGTACTCATCTGTATTGATACGGCACATTGTTTTCACAAGAGGGGCATTTATTCAACAACCATTACAATACTGGAGAAAGGAAGGAATCAAAGAAGCCGATTTGTTACTCTAAATACTTATTTGAATTTAACATGAAATCGCTTTGTTTTCCCCCACAAAACGCGGGGGCTCGGATCTCGGACGAATGATACAATTTCCGAACGAACTGAGAACTATTCAAGAAGTTTTGCCCTTTTACAATTTTCGTTCGCATCGCATCGTGCGCTGACCGCGGGTATGTGTGGCAACGGAATTGGGTGGATAAGACTTGGAACCTTTTAATGTAGTAGCCCACACCTACTAGTGTGTCTGATTTACGCCGGAGCAACAATTTGCGGGCAGTAATTTAATATTTTACAGCACAATGCTTAGATTTTTTTTTTATTCGGTAATAGGTAAGCGCTTGACCATAATTCGCCTGATGGAAAGCAATATTATGGTCTACGATGGAGCGCGATTACCTAATAAAAACCGGTTCACTCTTGCTTTGAAGACCGCTAGATTGTAGTGCTCGGGGAACAAGGGCTCAGGCAAGGAATTCCACAGTTTGGCAGTCCGCACGATGAAGCTAGACGCGAATCGCTTAGTGCGAGTCTTTGGAACTGCCACCGTGAATCGATGTCGCCTTGCCGTTTCCCTGCTCGTCCGGTAGTAAAAAGGGGCGGGAGGAATTAGCTCGTGTAATTCCTCTGCGCACTCACCGAAATGCAACCGATAGAACACCGAAAGACTGGCAACTTTGCGTCGGTGTTCCAGGCTTTGTTACTTTGCCCGGCAAAGCGCGTCATTTCCAATGAGCTTGATTGAAAATGATTTAGGCGTGGTGTTGTGACGGCTTTAAATAGGCTGCAAATGCAAATGAAGCAGAATTTTTCTATTTGCAGATGATCCACGCCAAAATACGTAGCATGACGCACTGTCGCATGTTGTTGCCTTGGCATAAATCAACCTGTAATTATTAAGGCGAAGCGAATTTTGACAGGAAAATATTTTGAAATGTAGTTTGTCAGTAATTTTAATAATCTAATGGTTAAAATATCATTTACCTCTAAATTGGTTAGACATTTTTTATATGTTGTTTGTATGTGAGTTAAGAAATTTATGTAAGTGTTATATGTGGAAATTTATTATTAGCATGTGACTGATCATAGTTTTAATATACTTTGTTACTTGTCAGTAAATTTCCCAAATAAAATAAAATAAACAGACATCGATGATCAGTTAATTGTCATTTATATACATTAAAAGACCGCGGTCATCAAAAATTTTGCCATTTCGCTTTTTGTTCGTAGAATCTTTTTGTCGTAATCAGAATGTTTGGTCGAAAAAACATCAAGTCGAATGAACATTGCGTTGAAATATCCAATTTTTTTTCCGTGATCGAACGTAGCTTATACCAATAAAAATGTCTTTTATCGCTCTTACCTTGATTTCTTTCTTTCTATAGACATCTAGGTCTCACTTGCTAAAACGGGGATGTAAGAAAAATTATTATCCGCAAGATAGCCTATGCAGATAGTATAAGCTGTCCTGACAATATTGTTTTTGGACAGCCTATATAGAACGACGGCAAAAGGTAAACGACTTTAACGTTAGTGTGTTAAATTAATTTCGATCACACTAAGCAAACTCAACTTATAGTTTGGAAACATAAGTGCATCTTTTATTTCAAAAACTGTAATATATATTATCTATAGTAAAAACTCTTTAAGTAGGTGCTAGTGGGCGCCCGCAATTTCCTCTGCATGAAAATATTGTTTTCCATACAAACTTTGAACATCCGTTTTTCCCTTTCAGGGGCTGAGTTTTCAATAATCCTTTCTTAGCGCATGCCTACATTATAATAGCTAATATGTGACAATTTTTAGAGCAATCCGTTCAGTGGTTTGAGCTGTGCGTTGATAAATCAAACAGTCAAAGAAGATGAGTGTTTCTAAATTAACTAACAACTCTTATTATATATTCTTTCCTTAACACCTATAGAGAATCATATCCTCAACTACCTTTCGTTCAATCGTTCGATTGATATTCAATTCTGAATTGCAAGGAGAAAGATCGCCTCGGGACAGCGCACAATTGAATTTGAAAACAGAACATCAGCCCCCCTCCGCACGCTGCGCTCGCCCAGCCCGCCCCCGGCTATCCCCCGAACAGTGTCACCATAATGCAGAAAATTAAATGGGATATTTGAAAAAAGTTAAGGATCTCTCACTAAAATGCTAGGCTAGCTTAGGCCCTGTTGTTTGATACGTATTAGTTAAAATTTGACTATTGTCGTCGTTATAGTGACGTCACATAACTTTGACGTATCATAACATTATACAAAGGTCCTTTCAAATTAGATTTTCTCGTTATATTTCACTTGATTTTTGGGTACCGGTCCTGGAGTAGAGTAAGTGGAGTGCCATGCAGCAAGAGGCTCCCAAAGGCCAAATTCAAGAAACTTCTAAAAGAAAATTCCTAGTTAGTTTTTTGAAGTAAGTACTTAAATAATTGAGTTAACTGCATCGTTTTCATTATAAACAACAAGGCACATTAGTGATTCGTAGATATTTAAGTATCAGAAGCATACTTTCCCAACATTTTGGTGACCCTACCTGGCCCCTGCCCAATGCGGCCATTTTCCCGGCCATAGACAACAATTTTATTGTTTTTATATTTATTTATCCGGCGCTGTTTTTGCGCTGTTCTGCCCTATCGTTTTTGGCGCGTGACTTTATGACGTAGCAAAGGCCGGACGATGGCCAGCCGACAGTTTTCTATAGATATGACAATGAAATTTTTATTTTATTGTGCTTTTTTTACCAAAACTTGAGCTTCAGCAATAGAAATTAAAATTTTGACAGATTTATCACCTTTCTGTCTACTAATTTATGTCAGGTATTAAGTAACTACTTGTATTCATCACTTTTGCATTTTCACTTAATTGGTAATTAATAGAACAGAATATATCTGATTCATTAGAATATTTTTAAGAGTCCCTTTTGAACGTTGAATACGTTCATCATCAATCAAATTGTCCGAGAAAAACATAGATATTAAAGCCTCAAGGATATATCCGGTCTAGTTTACTATGGATATTATTAGGGACATTGGTAAGAAGAAGTGTCTGCATCGAACTTAGTGTCGCCGCACACCGACAACAACCACAAAACGCCGCCACCGGCATATTATTTCTTGTAGTTCTCATACATTTTATATGGACTCGCCACACACGGTACGCCGGTGGCCGCCACACGCTACAAATCGGCGTTGCTCGCTTCTTGTGACCCGCACCGGCCACATAATGCGCCGATTCAAAACGGCGCCGCCACACGTCACTCGCGCGATTTCCCACCCCTCTCTCCCTTACCTTAGCCACTTTAGTAGCCGCTTCTAGCTTCTCGTGGCGGCGTTTGTGGCTGTGGCTTGTGGCCCGTGTGCGGCGACACTTAGAGACAATGTAAAGTATCACTTCACGTACGCTCAGTTTTCGAATCTTCATGAATCTCACTTGCGTATAAACCATACTATATTACGGGTTTGGAAGATAATCGGCGTTGCAATCGTCGACGTAGTTTTTGGTGTCACTTGAATAATAATAAGCTCCAGTGTGTTTTGCACCAAATAAGGCGCCACTTGTAAGTTTAAAGTTAAACACAAGTGAAAGATACACCCTGACCATGAGTCAATCGACCTGCGCCTACGCACGTCATGACAACAAATAAATGAAACGTTTTGCGGAAATTGTCACCAGCCTTATATTATCGAGCCAACAGACGACCTCTGTGGCCGAGTGGTTTGTACGCCGGGTTTCATGGTGTCGCCGACCCGAAAGGTCCCGGTTTGGAATCCCGTTGGGGGCAGTTTGTGTGATGAATACAAGCATTTGTACTCCAGTCATGGATACTTAATATGTATTTCTAAATGTACTTATATATGTACAGTACCCCTAGCACGAACCATTATCGAATTCGAATAGTTTGCAAACCGAAATGTTAATGTCAAATTTTATATGGAAACTTGAACAGCAGCGGCACAAAGTACGTAACGAGAACTAAAAATCAGTGCACAATTGACAATAACATTTCGGACTCGCAAACAATATGAATTCGATATTGGTTCGTGCTATAACACAAGCCTTACAGTGCTTACTTTGGGGCTAGGCTAATTGGTGTGAGTGTTGGAAATATTTATTTATTATTGTGGTTTACATGGTTGAACATTTGGGTACACTTCAACAATTGTGATAAAAAAAATACTCTGAACTATCATTGATTTTTTTATCCGTGAACTGGGCCGATCGGTTAATCTATAATAGAGTTTGATAATAAAATAGGAGCTTCAGCTTTTTTTAAGATTTTGATAAGTGAGTGTTATTTCGAATACCCAAAAAATCGAGTTTATTGTTTGTTAGGTTTAAAAGAAAAATATAAGTCCCCAACTAGGTGGCGTTGTACCATTCTGAATCACGCAAGTGTTTTGCGCTCTTGTTACAATAAGTAGTGCGCCTTTTATTAGTAGATACGATGCACATTTAATTGTAATTTGTACAATTTTTTCAGCTCTGCTGTTGAGCAGGGCTTAGGGATGTCGAAAATTGAAATAAATATGAATATCGGCTTCGATAAATCGCGAAAGAAACATCGATATATCTATCGGACCAAGTTTCCCAAAAATATCTTTAGATCAGCCTAGCACAGTAATAATAACAATACAAATTATAATTAAAGAAAGAATTATCAAAGTACCAAATTGCCGCTACACTACATAACAGTACCGTATCTCACGAAAGAAGATGACACGCGGAATAATAATGGAACGAAAACTAAAATAAAAATAGACCCTATTTTCGAATGATGAAAATGATTGCAAGGCCTCTCAGGTGCCATCTTTCGTAAACAAGACTAGACAGTCACACACTTCCACAGAATATAATGGAATTCAGCACAATCAATTCATCAGCGAAACAGATTTACAAATCATAGACAATACTAAATACAACACAGATCATAGATATGGTGAATATCATTAATCTGAGATCTATTTACGATTTTTCCTGATACGAATTTATTTTAGTTCGTGATATGCCGCTAATAATTTAAAAAAATATCGTTTTTGATACGAATTTCGATATTGGTTATTTTGTATCGATATATCGAATCAAAATATATCGGCAAAGAATATCGAACAAAAAGTATCGATACATCGATATTTTTTCAACAAGCCTAGTAGGGCTTTTTAAAGGCTTTATAAATTATAAAAGTAAGCATGGATTCATATCACATTCACAGTAGCGGGCATTTCATTTCACCAAGTTGCTATTCTTTCGTCGTCCACGAAAGATTTGAGATTCTTGATAATAATGCTGTTCTCAAACAAGTCCAACCATATAAATCAATTGTTCTGTAAATATTAATATTGCTTCCATACATTTCTAAATCGATGGATAAACCAGTTGATGTTTTGTATTTTGATTATCTCAAGGCGTTATTAGAGTGAATTACAGAATTTTGATGCATAGATTTCTCAGATGAACTGATTAGTTTGCTTTGTGACTACTTCAAAGCGGACATCAGTATGTGCACGCACTACGGATGTGTTCTTTTATATTAACCTTATCCCAGATTTTAACGCAGCGCAAGTCAGTTTCTTAGACAGGATCGAAAACCAAGAGGGATGATGACGGAGTACAGTAAACGAAATTCTATTTCGTCCGTTAGATGATCAAAAAATAATGGACCCGTATTTTTTCTTTGGGCAATCAACCAAAAAATGACAAAGTTATAGCGCGTCAAAGTTTGGGAGTAGGGGCTCGTGACGTCACTTTTAAGTGAAAATTATACCAAAACGTGACGTCATGCGACTTTTCAAATCAATATATTTCTGTAATGTTTATATTATGTGAAAAAAGAAAAAATACGTGTCCAATACTTTTTGATAATCTACCTGATAAACGAAGAAAAAAAAAGTCATCATCCCTATTGAAAAGTCATAAAATATTCAAAACACTATTAAACCCAAATCTAACTAAATCACGGCTGATTTAAGGTTGGGAAGGGTGGAGAGGAGACCTTTTAATGGTGGGAAACTAAATCCTCTAACTTAAAATTTTAAGTTAGAGAACGTTAAGATTTATACAATTTACAAAGTACGTATGTACACGGACCGTCGCCGCGTCGGCGTCGCATCCTCAACCATCCAACCGAGTCAGGTGAAACAGAAGTCCGGCTATGATTCGTCAGCACGATTTAGAATATCCACCCTCGTTTTATCATAAAACTTTTACAAACACACAGAAGATACGAAGCAAACGAAAATGACTCTTAACACCTCATCTTTAGACATTTACCTATGTTTAGATGAAATCGTGATGTTGTCGCTACCGGAGGCGATCTGTATTCTGTATCAATAGTATCAATACAACCCGTCGCAAATATTGTTCCTCGTAAAATGACGTATTTTCGACTTAACGTGATGATCATAACGCGAATAGTAAAAGAAATGCATCATAAAAACAAAAACACCACTCCATAATATTAAACAAGTAAGTTTATATAACTATAATCGATATTTCTTCTTTCAAATGTTTAATAATTGTAAAGGTATTCATTTGACATTGTGAGTTACCTACAATGCGAAGAGATGCGCTGCCTTGCAGGTTAAGAAAGGCTAGAGAAAATTCGACTAGGCCATCAGGGCCGCGGTAGCATAATGGTCAGTGCATTCGCCATGATAGCGAAGGCTGCGGGTTCGAGTCTCGTCTGGTGCCTGGTCTTCGTGGAATTTTTCTAGTAAATTTTTCTTTAGATTTAAGTTAGTAAGTATATCTACTTACCTAGGTATATTATTACGTACCTGTGATTATTAGGTAGGTACTTATCATCAGACTATATAATTCCCACTGCTGTGGCACAGGTACTTGGATGGAATAGGTAGATTGAGTACTACGCGGAGCCCGTTGTCGTTTGTAGGTTTCTAACAACAGAAAATTCTACCGGGTCGAACGGCTTAACTGCCTCCCGAAACAAGACGGAGCTCGAGATTATAAATTCTTGGTCGCCCATCGATGATCAGCCATTGCTAAAGTTGCTCAACTTCCACAATCAACGTTGTGCGATGTGATGGCTGGTTCATGCGTCATGCTCGTGAACGGGTGCTGCCAGCGGAGATAAGTCTGCTCTTGCTTTATTGGGTACTATTAATCATTGTATTTGACTTTAATCGTATTTTTTATGCCTAAACAGTAGAACACGGCATTCCTACACTTAGTTAAAAGAGTTTATACTTTTAAGTCATAATTTTTGTATCTTTTACATTTGTAATGGAAGTGAATTAATTAGTTCATCCCTTGCTGAGTTTCTTACCGGTTCTTCTCAATACAGGGTCTCCCGCCGTAGATTTGGGAACCGATGGCGTAGCTTTTCGATATTCACAAGTGCTTGTAGCAGCCTAGCCTGAATTAACGATATTGAATTGAATTGAACTGATAAGTTAATGAGTGAATGAGAAATTATTTTCCGCGAAATGAAGTTGATGCCATCCGCTAAAATACAGAATAATATTTTGGCATTAAAATTTGTACAGTAAAAGGTAAACCCAGACCCCCTTATTAATAAATGAAGAGTAGCTTGGATTAGTTATGTTTTGTCTCTGTCTATTGAATGACAAATGGCATTTGAGTGACATGAACAAAACACGGCGTAACTAGTCTAAGGTTATTCCTTATTTATTAATAAGGCGGAGAGCGCTTTAAATTAAAAAATATATATATATAATTTTTTGTATAACACCACAAAGGAAACATAAGAAAAATATGGATGTGTTTCGAGCGAAATCTTTTAGCGACGATTTTTTAGGACTTTTTGACGACTTTTTTAGGTAGCGAGATAACTTTACCCCAAAGTTACATCTGGCCCGCAAGGGCCCGCCTGATGTTGAGCGGCCAAATAGCTTAAAGACGCTTGTGATACAAAAAATATCACTCGAGCCGTTGTCTACCCTGACACAATCCCCTACCCTGTGGGGCTGGAATCTTATTCACTGACAGGACGCCATTAAAAGCAGACCTGTCTTTCCCAGTGGACAATCAATAGGGGCCTCGCTCAGATCAAATACAAAGTCCCTAGTTCGTAAGGGCCCCAGTATCCTAATATTAGGTCAAAGACGGCACTGATTAAAAGGCAAAAGGAAGTGTTATTTTACTGTGATTTCTGTAAGGTGGAGGTTACTTTCCCAGACGGGCACTCCAATTCGAGCGGATAATCCGCTTTGCCCTACCTCTCTTGACCTTAACAGGATGCAATGCAAATTATGCATAAATTTTATAACTATAACTATGTACAACCTACCCATCAAATATCCTTTATACCTAACTAGCTGAAAAAGACTATTAGTTCCCTTACCCGACCAACCAAGCAAGGAGGTAATTATTCTCGCTCGCTCGACCCGATATGGATGGACATCGAACGCCCGAGCGAGACAACGGTGGTCGTATACAGCTGGCAAGGTTTTGTTGGGAAAACTTTGCTTATTTTGTTCTTATAGGCGCCGTGTTTGCTTGAGCAGGCGTTCTTGTGTTCAACTTGAAACTAACTAATAGGTACCTCATCAAAATATATTTAACACAAGAAGGATACGCAATGCAATGCTCAAGTATATTGTGACTATATTTTTAATTTATGTATTTTGACCATTTTGTACCATCAACAATTTTTAACTTCACCTACCTATTTGAAACTTAAAGTTTGAAAAAGGTTAGTTATTTTAATCCCAATTAATTAAACCTAATATTTTACATATGAGTTCCCAAAGATTATGATAAAATAACAAAAGCATTTTTATACGTTTTAAGTGGAATGTTATAAACTACATCAATTTGCCTCGAATGAATAAGTGTTGCCAGACGAGGAAAGCAAAAATGCTGTAGGGTGGGAACAGAAACGCGGATTTGCAAACAAAACAGTGGAACTTACGATTTGCAACCCCCCTAGAAATCAAAGGATCCATTCTTTTCTCCATATAACTCTGCCCAATTTTGGACCTCATGTATTATCATGCATTTATGTGTAAAAAAATATGAACAATTCACCAAAAATATAAATGGAATTTATTAACCACTTGTACCATATGAATGTCTTTTAAACAGTTAAATAAATGGCAACACAGATAAATTCATGTTAAAATTTCATCTTTAATTCAATAACAATTACCTAAGGAAATCAATTGATTTTGGTACAACCAAACACAATCAGGGATATACCCTTAGATTAAAACAAAAAGGGCCGTTTTTGTTTTAATCTATGGATATACCTTAATTTAAACCAATAGTATTAGCTGTCTTCAACAAGCCTTAGATACCTTATAAAGACTCCATGGAACCCATAAACGAGGAACGTAGAGGTTGATCAAGGTAGATTCAAAAAAGCGGAACCGCGTAGCTTAAAAGCGAAACGTGGGTTCACAGTCAAAAAGGCGGGAGGAAAAATAGAAAAGCGGTGCGATCTGGCAACACTGCCTCTAATTGAATCCACAGAACACTTTCTTAAATCCTTGATTCGTTCTATTAAGCTGTGTTCAGATTACACTATAATAAATTTGATATTTTCTAACATCTGTGATCTGGAAATTATTTGCAAATAGATATTTAGCATATTTTTATAGTATTTAGGATATTTTTGTCCACTAGTTCGATGCAGTCGCATAGCATAAAGCTTCGCTAGCACCATATTATAATATAATTGTAACAGCAGATACTGATTTTGGTTGCTTTCCAATTACAGAGCATAATGCAACTCAGTGCCGCACAATGCTGAATTATGCTGATGCTTAATTGGAACGTGAATCATATGTTATATTGAAATGAAATCTATGGGAAATCTTATAGATGCAGTGCTTTTGCCGGAAACTGTTTTGTGCCTGTACCTATCTATTTAAATGTTTGGTGAGAAATAATGTTTGTAATGCCAGCATTTCAGTTGGCTATTCGTATTTGATGTTATAAACTTGACAATGGTGTCAATTCTGGCACGATTTTCTAAATCTAAACTTAAATTTGACAACAATGTTTCCTTGTCATTCTCTATACAGAATGAAAAAGAGAGACTGATGCTAAATTTAATTTTAAATTTAGAGAATCACGCCAGAATGGACACCATAGTATCCTTGTCATTTTCTATACAGAATGAAAAGGAGAGTTTGATGTTAAATTTAGTTTTAAGTTTCACGCCAGAATCGATACCAGTAGTCTGTCTTTATAATGCTTTGCAAGGAATGAAAGGACAAACGATGCCAAGTTTACATATTAAAGCAAACACAAATAGCCAAGTGAAGTGCCGGCATGATATCCATTAATGTACCTTTACGATACGACTGACAGCAGCGGAAACATCATTCATTGAATCAAGCGGCGGGTGAGTGACCGGTCGAAGAACGCGGCCTAAAGTTGTTTTTTTATAAAATTTATTATCAAAATAATTTTCAAAAATGAAAGGCGACAAGAACGTAGACATCCAGGCCCTAAAAGATATCGCTAACAAGCTGAGAATCGACAGCATTGTTGCTACAAATGCGTCAAAGTCCGGGTAAGTACTTAGTTGTTATTTAACCTCATTGCAATGGTAGCAGCCGCATGATGAAGGTCTAATGAAGGTTATAATTAATCTGATTCCCTCTTATTAGATTTTTAATAGAATGCTTAGTAATGTACGCAAAATGCTTTAGGAATGTCTTGTTTGATTTTTGGGTATTTTATTTAACATAACCTTACATTCATGTTTTTATTTATCTAATAATGCCGGCATAAATATTATGGTTCAACCCTCGTTTTGTGCATAAATAAAGTTACAATCTCTTATTGTGCTTACACGAAGATTCACGTGTAATTTTTTAAAGAATATTGTGAGGTTTTAACTAGTTAAAATACTTTGTTATAGCCAGCTTAGGTTATACTATTAGAATACCACGTGATCGCCTTCAAACGGATACAAGGCAATCAAGAAAGCGTTAGCAAGACCTACATTGTACTGATTTTATTTTTGACTGCAATATAAATATTAATAGTGTGGTGCATTACAATTTGTGCAGAATTCAGTATTATTAAAATGTTTTGGTGCATTGAAACTTATGCGGAAAGAAAACCAATAGAAATAAATATAAATTTAAAGTATATTCATTTAATTTGTAATGTTTGTGCTACCTTTTGTAATAGCTAAATTTGAATTTATACCATCTATTGCATTTAACTGAATTTATATCAATAGAAGTTTTATTTTTATGCTACATATAGGAGCCATGTTTGAATTCATACTACCTATTGCATATAACTGAATTTATATCTATAAAAGTCTATTTTTTTAAATAATAAGTCATCTGATTGTTATACATGCACATCAAATTTAAAAACCATTTAAAAAATATTACATACCTAGGTAAGGATTCTAGAATGTTAATTCATTATCAGGGTGCAAATTGTAATAGGCGGTCCATGGCAAGCATGGCAAGACAAGAAAAGTTTAAGAACCACTGAAGTACAACCTCTTGGGTCAACCAATAAATTTGAATTTCTTTTTATCAAAGTCTGAATTGTGAAGTTAAAAATTATTTCATTTGGTTTTTTTTTTTGCAAAATGGTTTATTTGTAAATAAGAGAGTCTTTGGCTCTTATTGCAGAATGACAACTAAGTGTTTATCTATACTTGAATACAGTTACAAATGGAAGGCGCTATGTATAGCACTCAGCAGTAGCAGTTAGTCTTAGTAGTACAGCAGGCTGTTTCCGCAACTCGACACAGTGCCTATTTTGCGTGGGAACGGCATCAGTCCTGCCATCCCTGCTCCTTAAGAAAGCTTGTAAATAAGGGAAAGAAACAATTACTTATATGCATTTTTTTCCATGTAGGTGTGCAGAAAGTCAATAGTTTTATAAATGAAGACACTAGGAACATAAAATTATGCAATATTAATGCATAATTGTGTATACCATTGCCACACAGATGTTTTTAGTACTTATAAATTTTATTTTAAGAACATTTTAGTAGTGTAGTGTATAGTTTGTAACTTATTGTCAGTTATCTATTAGGTAGATTTACAAATGTAAAGCGTAAAGTTAAGTGTTTGTTATGTATGACAATGAACAGTAAATGTCAACCATGTTGGTATGAGTTTTCCATTATTTCAGTTCGATTTATTCAACTTTATGCAAGATGTAGTGCCGATCTGTCACCGTTTGACCTTCCACAAGGTAATATAAATATGATAACAGTTATATAACTTTTTGATAAAAGTAATAAAAAACACTATCACCTCCAAGTTCAAATTTGAGGGGTGATTACGTAAGAATTGATTATTGCTTGAACTCAATGTTGATAATGAGGAAATAACCTAATTAAAGAATTAATTTTTAATTGACTTTAAAAAGGAGGGATTGTGTGACACCCATATGTTTGTATGTATGTTTTAACTATAAGTGATCTACGTACAAAGACTGCTCAAGTAGCCAGAGTCAACAGCTTAAAGCAGCCATTGATAACTAGGTACTGGAGCAGTTCATACCAACTTCTCGAGCGGTCTGTGTATGTACATATTGAGGGTAGACTGTAGTTCACTATGCAGTTGCAGCTAGTTTAAATATGGTGACTCTAAAAGTAACGTCTTTCTCTTTTAATTGTACCTTCATTAGACTGTAAAAGAATTTCGCTGCATCATATCCATATACTTGTGAAGCAAAAATTTGAAAGAATTTTAAGCTTCTAAGTAAATAAGTGTGTATGAAGCAGAGCCTAACACTTATGATGTAATAATATTTATATTGTAAGGCAACTTTGCTAATTTATGCTTTTAAACTGAATACAACTACATTACCTGTCTGTAAATGTAAAAGGCTATAAATAAAGGACGGCTTTGGATGTTGAAGCAAATGTTAGTGTTATTTTTGCCTTGACTTTAGGAAAAATTAAAATTTTCTATAACTCACAAGGAGTTTCTTTAAAGTAAGGCAATTTAGTGTTATCATTTATGATTAATATAAAAAAGAAATGGAAGAGAGAGACATACTTCTTAGCAAGCCATGGATTCGCTGTGCGGTTGCCGGGTCAATCATGTGGGAGGAGAGAAACTCTGAGCAGTTCCCGGGACTTTCAACCCAGGTGTAGCTTTAAGGAGGCCCCCTTTAACATGCCCATCAACACTCACCTTCACTGTTCGAGTTGTCCGCCCTTCCTATTCCTAGCCAAATTTGAAAAGAGCCTGTTAGTACAGCCTTAGTTACTCGTTCCAAAATTGAACTTACTGCAGTTCTCAACAGGCCTAGGTCTTTAAAGAAGGTTATAAAGTGAGATTTTGCTGGTATACCTCTCGCTCCTACTTCTACTGCATATAAATTAACTAGATACCATACCATTTTTTGTTAGATTGAACCAATGAATGGTTAGATTTTAATTGTGCAGACTCCAAGGTAGCCAAGTGTGTGTGCTTTGCAAATGAAACAAACTGTTTCGCACACAACAGGTTTTTATTGGAAAGTTCGAAATTCAAATACACCACATTAAGACTTATATAAACTGCTGATATGAAACACTCGCGACTCACAATAATGTAACGCCATTTACCTATTAAAGAAAATATAAATTAAGGCATTAATAACTACTTAAAGTTTTTATATAATATTTGGTCATACAGTAATATTTATTCAATTTTATTGTATGATCTTTTGGAATGTTAGTTTTCCATGGTACAGTAAGCTCTATTAGTACTATATGTTTGATGTGCCTAGACAAGAGGAATATGTCTGGCCTGGATGATGAAACACTAATATCTTGTGCTATTTTATAAGGAGCACCTTACAACCTACCAACATGTGCCTAGCAATACCTATTGCCTCACCACAAGTATAGCACAATTTTTCAGAGGCTTTCCCGCATCTTACTAGGTTACTTTGGTCTGGGAGGGTCATTTGGAAGGCATTGAGATAGAATTTTAGTAGAGCAGGAGACCAATCATTTACAATCATTGGTTCTACCTTATTTAAGTCATTCAGAAAATTAGTAATAACAGATGCCTAAAAGTATGGAGTACGTCCTTTGTGGTCAATCTTTCTACCTAGAGAATGGCGCAGCTTCAGCAATCGTGGTAACACATCATCCTCTTTGCGATTCAACATACTTCGTAAAATCAAAATATGTAATTAAAAATATTACTTAATCCTTTACTGTAATAAATCTAAAGTAAATATAAATGAAAAGTGTAAATATTTGGAGTTTAAGAGAATAAGTTTTCTACTAGTAATCATATTCTTGAAAACAAGGATATTCTTGGAGACAATGCTAAACATTTGTTGAATATATTACAAGTTAACATGTTGCTGCGTGGGTCATGAGTTTTGCGTCATTCGAAACTTTAACACCTGCCTGGCAACATGAGACCATCATCAAAATAGTTTAACTCTTGTTTACAACTTCACAGGGTTTTAAACATCCCTATGCCATTCATTATATGTACTTTCATACTTCACAAAATTCAGGAATTATTAACTAAATATAAAATTTGACGACCTCCTGGCCGAGTGGTTTATACGCTCGCCAACTCGAGAGGCTGGGGCAGATATTTGTGTGATACGAAAATTTGTACTCCAGTCATGAATATTTAATATGTATTTCTATAGAAATATACTTATATAAGTATTCTGTCCATTACCCTAGTATCCCATAACATAAGCCTACAGTGCTTACTTTGCGGCTAGGCTAAAAAAAAATTTTTTTTTTTTTGGTCTGCGAACATTGAAGTTAAGCAACTTTCGCAATGGCCGGTCATCAGATGGATGACTAAATATTTTCATCTTCTGCTTTAACAATAGACAGCACCCACCAATCCACACTGGACCTGCGTGGTGGATGATCTCCCAAAATTAGACGATATGATTACAGCCCCTGCCCCCCCCCCCCCCCCCCTAGCATGAGCACCGCGATGTGATATATAACGCGTTTTTATCACGCTCAATTTTCAAATTACTATGGAGTTTGACAGTTAGACGCGATAAAAAACGTGATATAATGTAAATTGTGGTACTCATGCTACGGGGACTGGCATGAGAACAGAAGTCAAAATTCGTGCTTGGACCTCAGAATAAATCTAACTAATAGCCATTATTAACGGTGACCCATTTTTGTTTATAGTCACCCAACATCATGTGCATCAATGGCGGAGATCATGTCGGTGCTGTTCTTCCACACCATGAAGTACAAGGTGTCCGCGCCCAGGGACGCTTCGGCAGACAGATTTATCTTGTCCAAGGTGAGATAACTATCAAATTACTTGACTTACCACAGAAGAACAATGTCTGAGCTGCAGGTCTTAAAAAGGCGACATTGCAATGAATCGGAATACATTTCTGATTTACGCTAGGTTGTATTATAATGTCAGTCAATCTGTCGCTTGGTGATAAAAAATGACGATTCTAAGAAAAAAAAAACGTCAAAAAAAAAAGAGCCGACTTAAAGGCGCGGTCAGGTTGTAAGTAATAAATCGTGTACCTATAATTCAGTAGTTTTGGTTTTTGATACAGCTATTGTTACTTAAACACAAAATAACGAATATATTTGCTTACTCATTTGTTATTGTTACCTTAACTATATTTGTTATTGTATATTTTAGTAACAAAAAAGTGTGTCAGAAAGCGATATTATTTAACCACTCTATTATGGCATAATATGTTAATGTTTGCTTTGCAGAGATCGACACCCAGAGGCCCAAGCATGAACTTTGGCAGCTTCGTTATTGTATCGCATTATCAAAGTTTCTATGAAAACTAAAGCCGGGTCTCCAGCAAAAGTTTTTTGAAAACATTCAACAATACATCATACACAATACTTTATTTCTGAAGCACACGCTGCCTACTGCTCACGTGGCTGTTGTAGACAAAATTCACAGGGCTCCGTTCAAAAACTACGATCCAGTCCCCGTAGCATGAGCACCACAACTAACTGTCAAACTGCATAGTAATTTGACAATAGAGCGTGGTAAAAATGCGTTATATATCATATCGCGGTGCTCATGCTAGGCAGACAGGTGTAACAAATGTCAAATTTCACAAGTTTCCTATATTTTATGTCAAAATTGAAACGTCAGAGTAAAAAGTGTAATCGGAGCGTAGGTTTGTAACGGAGCCCCCGCTAGCGAAAATGTGCAGTTTAACAAAAGTATTGTGTTGACGAATTTGTTGAATGTTGATATGTTTTTGTTGTTTGTGTAGGGCAAAACACGCGCTAGAGACCCGGCTTAAGCAGCGCCCCTATCGGCCGTAAGAACAAAATGGCTGCTTCCATACAAAATTTGACGATACATTATGGAGCTGTGAAAATTCGTGCTTGGGCCTCTGTAGTTTTGATTTTTGACACAGCTATTGTTACTTAAACACAAAATCTTTTGTTGTTTGTTTACTCATTTGTTACTGTTATCTATATATAGCCTAGCCTAGCCCCAAAGTAAGCCTTGTAAGGCTTGTGTTATCGAATACTAGGGTAACGGATAGAATACATATACTGTACATATACAAGTATATTTATATAGAAATACATATTTAACATCCACGACTGGAGTACAAATGCTCGTATATCCCCACCGGGAGTCGAATCCGGGACCTCTCGAGTAGGTGACACATCAACCTCTCGGCCACGGAGGTAACAAGAACTGTAAAAAAGCGATACTATTGAAGAAATACTCTATTAGAACATGCTTAGTCGAACGATACCTAGATGCCATAGAATAAAATCGAAAACTCATGGAAATACTCTTTTTTGTATATATAGGGTCACGCAGCTCCTATCCTATACGCGGCGTGGGCTGAAGCCGGTCTATTCCCCGTGGAAGACCTGAAGAACTTGCGCAAGCTGGACTCCGACCTCGAGGGTCACCCCACTCCTAGACTGGGCTTCGTGGACGTTGGCACTGGCTCGCTCGGCCAGGGGTTGGCGGTCGCGGCAGGCATGGCCTATGTTGGCAAATACTTCGACCAAGCTCCTTACAGGTATTAATTTATTGTAAACTATTAAGTACGTAAATAGTAACGCTCTTATTCATAAAAATTAAAACAGTTTAAATAAACTTGTTTTAACTATTGCACTGTTTTGTCACCTTCTCTCAAATCTTGACAGCGCTAAAAAGAACGAAACAATACAGTGTTTTAGCTAAAACAGGTTTATTAAACTGTTTTCATTTTTATGAATAAGAGTGTGATATTATAACAAGGAAAATTTTGTATTTTTGTTTGTGACGACTTAACTAAAACACTTCTGAACAGATTTCAAAAAGTCAATTACATTTATAGTTTATTTAATGGGCTTTCAAATGACACCAATTTTGGTGGGGGTAAATGCGTGTGTTAAGGGTTATAAAAACGCCTGAAAGTTATATTCGCGGAGGTGCGATTTTTTTGACGCCGAGATTTGGCAACTTTTCACGTAAATAAATAATTGTCATTCTCAGAGTATACTGCGTGGTTGGGGACGGCGAAGCAGCCGAAGGCAGCGTATGGGAGTCCCTTCACTTCGCCAGTCACTACAAACTAGACAACCTAGTAGTAATCTTCGACGTCAATCGCCTTGGACAGTCTGAGCCTACTTCCCTTCAGCATCAGGTATTATTTATTACTAGCTGTGCCCTGCGGTGGTAACCGCGGTATATTATGGGATATTTTACCGCAGTAAAACGTAGCCTACGTGTGTCAGCTAACCAAACCAAATTTTATTAAAATCGCTCCAGCTGTTTAGATGTGAAAAAGTAACATACATATACACTCGCGAACTTCGCCTTTATAATATTAGTGTGATTATTTCAGATTCTTTGGGGCAATAAAACTGTTGACACTGCGAACTAAATATTTTGTGACTTGCCACCAATTTCAGTATCTCTTTTAACCTGACAGCTTCCAAGAACACGCTGAAAACGTTTCTATCTTTTAGAAATTTGCTGTCCTCTGGGCGTATTATATGTCGTCCCAGATGAATACTACGTTTGTGGAATACTAGTCCTATTGTAAAATTGTAGGTTTTAAAGCCTTTCCGAAGTGCGTATTAATTTGAGATGATACATTTGGTCTTCTATCTCGAGTTCCTCCGTGCTTCGGAAGACACGTTAAGCCGTTGGTCCCGGCTGCTTTATAAGCACCCGCCAATCCGCACTGGGCCCGCTTTGTGCGTCATGGCCCAATCTCCCTATTCCATCCATAGGGAAGGCCTGTGCCCAGCAGTGGGGACATTAATAGGCTGATGATGATGATACATTTGGTCACCCGTCTTTGGACTAGTAAAAACTGCTAACAGTCAAGTAATCCAAATTTAAAAGTGGTAGGTAGTAGATTAATGTTTGCGGTCATTAAAACATGCTGAATTTATGCAATCATAGATGAAATCTTGCAGAAGTAACTCTTGCGTCGGCAATAAGGTTTTCTATTTTCAGAAACACAATAAAAAAGCGATTCCTATTGTTGGTATTGAATTCGTAGACAACTTGTGTTAAATAAATGTATACACGCATAGATAAATTGTATAATTTTTATTACAATACAATATGCAATGAAACTGTTTTAAATACAACATTTGCAGTGATAATGATAGTGATTAATTTTGATAGCAAAAAGACCAATAGCAGTTTAGTAGTGGACATTTAGTAATTGAGTAAAAAATAACTGCAACATTAGTTCTTATGTTGTATCAATTTAAAATGTATATTCAATGCATCAAGTCAATACTTCCAGACTTTACCTCATGGTCTCGTCTCAATGACCGGTGCAAATATCAAACAATGTTTGTCGTACTCACGCGACCGCTCTCGGCCGATGTGGGCAGTAGCATTCATACAAATGTCATACAACAGGAAGGCAACGAGCGAGTGATTCTGTATAGTTCGTTTCAAACGTTTTGAGCGCAAATGTATACAAAAACAGTCAAACTCTCAATTAGCTACTGTATACCTTAATCAATTCTAAAGAATCTGATCATCAAAATGATCAATTTATGATGATAATTTACTACGAAATCTCATCACTAAGCTTTTTATGGTCAGGTTTACATAACTTTGTTAATTTTGTTCTCATAACGTTTGAAATTAACTACACGGTATCGCAAGCATTTATCTATATGCTAGTGCGCTTACCATCAGGCGGGCTATGGCGCTTACCATCAGGCGGGCTATGGCACTTACCATCAGGTGGGCTATGGCGTTTACCACTTGATGCCAGCACTTGACATAGCTATTTTATTTTGACAGCAGGTTGTCCTTATCATACTCTATAGCAGGGGTGGCATACTTGATTACACCCAAGATCTCCTGGTTACTGTCGAAACCCTGTGCGATCTATCAATAACATACTTCTTGAAATCTTAAATGAAACAGCACAGTTCAGTACACAATTATGTGGTTATTTGTTATTTTATTAAAACGGCAAGCATAAAAGTGAATGAGTGCCTTAGTAACTACTTATTTATATTACTGCGCAGACTAATTATTAGAAGTGGTCTATTTGAAATGTATCTGCAAATTTTGTAGTCAATTCATAGATATCACTATAGAAGAGAGGATAAAGAATATGCGGAGTCTGTTCTACTTATACATATATATTTTTTGCCTTGCCACGATCGACTGAACTAATAATAGTGGCGATCGACTGGTTGGCCACCCCTGCTCTATAGGGAATGAAAAGGAGAGATGGTTGTCAAATAGGAAAAACGTATAGCCATGTGAAATAACAACATAATAACAAATAAACATAAGAAATAAAGAAACATAATAAGAAATAACAAGTAGAAAAAATTTAATGACGACATTACATAAAAATTAGAGAAGACTAATCTCGTCTTTCCTTTCTCCTTAGATGGAAGTGTACGATGCCCGCCTCAAATCATTCGGTCTCCACTCCATAGTGGTTGACGGACATGACGTCTCGGAGTTAGTGAAGGCATTCGATGAAGCCGCCAACACTAGTGGAAAACCTACAGCCGTCATCGCCAAAACCTTCAAAGGCAAAGGGTTCCCGGGCATCGAGGACTTGGAGAACTGGCACGGAAAAGCCTTGGGCGCTGAGGGCGAGAAGATTGTCAAGGTAAATTCAAAATTATTTTTAATACAGTAGACCCAAGGTAATCCGGACTCCGTGTAATCCGGCGCCCCCTGTAATCCGACACGCTTATCACTGTTGTATTGCACATAATGGTGTCGATTCTAGCGTGATTCTCTAAACTTAAAACTAAATTTAACATCAGTCTCTCCTTTTCATTCTGTATAGAGAATGACAAGGATGCACTGTTGTCAAATTTAAGTTTAGCTTTAGAGAATCATGCCAGAATCGACATCACTATCAATTTAATAGATTTGTAATTGGTCGGATTACAAGGTACTCTTATTCCAAAAATTCCGGACTATAGAGGGTGGTTTTAGACAGTACTCTGTAATCCGACAAATTCGTAGTCCGACATCGCCCTGCAAAATGTTTGTCGGATTACCGCGGGTCTACTGTATTGTCAAGGTAGCATTTTGCAATGGGGAAGAAAACTGCCAATTTATCCCACCAGAGGCGCAGGTGTCTTCTTATTATTTTATTTTATGGATTATGATTGTGCCTTCACAATTCTGTAGTCTTCACAAGTCATGTAGGTAGCTTTTACACGTAGGGGAACAGTTTAATATAACATATATTATTTAGAATTGATGGTTTCTATGCAGACTGAACAGGTTTATCTGGAACAAACACTTCAAGGACCTCACAAACAAATTGTGGTTAAAGGTTTATCAACGACGTTAATGTGGAGCACTGAAGACCGAAAGTCAGTAATAAGTATGTTTATAATTTTAAGCGTATTGATTGCTAGGAATTTAGATAAGATTTTAAATGGGGGGGATTAACCATACTCACATTTAATGTTAGTGGGACGGGGAACTTCCTAAAGGGATGCTCCCTTATTATCATCATATATCGAGATTGCCAGTTTAGGCCAATTGAACAATACATGGTCAGTAGTTCCTTGCTCAATACTGCTCTCACATAGCCTGCTTTCTTTTGGCCCATAACGACAATTAGAGACAGCTGTCAAAGTCATAAGGAAAACCGATAAATTCGGATAGACTTGGCTGCATTCCAAACCTATGCACCACATCCAACAAATGTCAAATTTCACATAAATTACATACATTTTATGTAAAAATTAAAACGTCGCGTCAGGGTAAAAAGTTGAGTTCGGGTTTAGAACCTGTTATTAGTTTTGCTTTTTCTTCCCCATTCTAAACTTTACTGTCTTTACAATCTGCTCAATGCATCAAGTCAGTACTATGAGATATACCTTATGGTCTTGTCTCAATGACTGCTGCAAATATCGAATAGTGTTTGTCGTACTCACACGACCGCCGTCGGTCGATGTGGGCAGTAGCATTCATACAAAGATCAGACATATATTTTATATTATCATCATGGTGTGTTTTAATTTTTGACTTTAGGGATGACTTGTCGTTACATCCAATGTCAATAATTTTATCTATTACTACTAAGTCGTTTTAGTAAAGAGAGTATCATGTAAATTAGCAGAAAGAACAACGAATTAAGAATTAACAATGAAAATATAGAATATCAACTGCGCTAAAGCGGTTCCACGCAATCTGCGATCAAGTGGGCATGTATTGGATGAAATTTTATAATTAATTCTGGGCTGTAAGGCTACTTTTCATTTGTCCGTTTACGGCTATATTGTAACGCCAGAGGGCACTGCGTTTTTTTTTTTTGGTGAAGGATTGTAAAACCTTTTACTGTGCACTGTTTGAATTGTTTAATAAAAACGTTTATAAGGTTCAAACGAATAGAAGTCTTGTTTATTATACAATAATTCAACAGGTTATGGGCCCAGGTCCACGTTAATTAATAGTTGGTGATAAACAAAGAGCAGAGAAAACAGAAAGGTGCTTAGTAATTTTTCGACAATAGAACTACGTGCCACCTATAACCTAAAAATGGAGCTTGGAAAGACAAACCTTGAAAAATTCGATGGAACGAATTTTAAACAGTGGAAATTCCAAATTAAATGTGCTCTGCGTGCCAAGGGGTTAGATATTAACACGCCAAGACCAGCGGGAAATGCGATTCAGTGGAATAAAGATGATGGTATGGCGATGTTTATATTGACGTCTGCCATGGACTTAAATCAAATAGCACTCATCGAAAATTGCGAATCAGCGCTAGAGGTGATGACTAAGCTTGAGTCCATTTATGAACAGAAATCCGAGATGACTAAGATGATGATACATGAGCGTTTCTATCAGTATAAAATGTCACCAGCAGACAGCATAGCTCAGCATATAGCTAAAGTAGAAAGTTTAGCTAAGCAACTTAAAGAAAGTGGAGAAGTTGTTAGTGAAACTGCAATAATAACTAAAATTTTGAGCACATTACCTCCCAAGTACAGATCTGTTCGCCAGGCTTGGATGTCGCTTGATCCGAATAGTCAAACTGTAATCAATCTGACTGCTCGTTTGCTAGATGAAGAGGCCAGCTTGAATGTAGAAGAAGAAAATGAAACTGCTTTAATAGTGGCAAAACAAAATATGAAGAAGAAAACTGTTCCATTAAAGAAAACAAACAAAGAAGGAAAGGGAAAGCTAAGTGAAGGGTCAAATGAGAAGTCACATCGTTTTACATGTTACAACTGTGGGAAACGCGGTCATTATGCAAAAGATTGCCGTGCCCCAAAACAAAACCAGAAACAACAAGGAGAAAAGAACATGTTAGCATTCAATGTAGCAGATGCAGATTGGAAAAATAATGATGATGGTTTAAAATGGATATTAGACAGCGGTGCCTCAGCTCACATGTGTTATAAACGTGAAAATTTCGCTGAATTGTATGAATATACGGGCTCTCCGCTGAAACTTGGAAACCAAGAAGCGATAGAAGTAGTTGGCCAAGGAAATATATTGATAGACAAGTGTGTCAATGGACAGTGGGAGACGAGTATCCTGAAAAATGTTCTATATGTGCCAAAGTTGAGAAGAAACCTATTTTCTGAAGGAGTAGTGACAAGACAAGGTTATAACATTATAAAGAAACATACAGATGCTTTAATATACAAGGATAAGAAATTAGTGCTGTGTGCATCTTTGCAAAGCAACAACCTGTATGAGTTAAAGATGAAAACGCTCCAAAATCCAGTGTGTAATGTAGTGCAAAAATTGGACCTTAAAACGTGGCATGAACGTCTAGGGCATTTAAATGTCAAAGAAATACAGAAAATGTGCAAAAACAATGTGATTACTGGTGTAGACTTGTCAGACTGTGACAAGTTTGTGTGTGAGGGTTGTGCTTATGGTAAGCATGCTCGTCTACCATTCAAGAAATCAAACAGAGGACCACAGCAACCAGGTGATGTTGTATACAGTGATGTCTGTGGACCATTCAGTGTGCCATCTGTACAATGTATGAAATACTTTGTTATTTTTAAAGACGCTGCTACAAGTTTTAGATATGTGTATTTCTTAAAGAATAAATCTGATGTGTTAAACTGTTTCAAGAAATATAACTCAATAATCAAAAACAAGTTTTCACATAGTGTACGCATACTGCACACTGATAACGGCGGAGAGTACACAAGCAAAGACTTTAAAGAATATCTTGACTGTGAGGGGATCTCCCATGAGCTCACTGCTCCATACACGCCTGAACAAAATGGTCGAGCAGAACGAGAGATGAGAACAATTGTTGAAAGTGCGCGATCCATGCTTTATGCCCGTAAGGTACCACTCAATCTTTGGGCAGAAGCAGTAAATTGTGCTGTCTATTTATTGAATCGGACGTCTTCAAGCCAGACCCCAAATATCACCCCTATGGAGTTGTGGAGTGGTGTTAAACCCAGTCTAGATCATGTCAGAGTGTTTGGATGCGAAGGATATGTCCATGTGCCAGATCAGTTGAGAAAGAAGCTGGATAGTAAAAGTCGTAAAATGATGCTAGTTGGATATGATGATTCAAATTACAAAATGTACAACCCAATCACAAAAAGAATTACAATATCGAGGAATGTTATTTTCAATGAACAGAAAAGTCCTGAAATAAAACGGAATGAAGCTCAGATCTTTATAGGGGATAACGATGAACAAAATGCTGAAGAGGAGATAGATAATACTGAGTTGACTGAAAGTGATGACAGCACACATACTGCCAATGATGAAAACGATGAGACCTATGAACCTTCGCAAGAAATTGATCTTTTGGATACGGATCGTTCATATATTACTTTGCGACCACGTAGAAATAATGATCATGAGGCAAACTTAATGGAATTGGATGTACCTGTGAGTTACAATGACGCAATCAACGGTAAAGAGAGTGAATTGTGGCTGGAGGCTATAAATGAAGAGTTAGAAGCTCATCGTACCAATAACACCTGGAGTTTTGTGAATAATGAAAACCAGAGAGCAATAACATCAAAATGGGTTTTTAGTATCAAAAGAACTAAAGATGGTAAAGTGGAAAGGTATAAGGCTCGACTTTGTGCCCGTGGTTTCACACAAATTGAAGGGATAGATTACAATGAAATTTTTTCACCTACTACAAGATATGAATCAATAAGAATAATGTTATCCATCTCTGCTGAATATAATTGGAATCTAAGACAATTAGATGTCAAGACAGCTTTTTTATATGGAGAATTAGAGGAGGATATTTTTATGGTGGTTCCAAATGGAGTGAAAGCACCAGAAAATAAAATATGTAAATTGAATAAATACGTGTATGGTCTAAAACAGGCATCTCGTTGCTGGAATCAGAAGTTTACTAATTTTTTGTTAAAGTTTGGGTTTGTGCAGTCACAAGCAGACAATTGTGTGTTCGTTGGTAACTTTAATGGCATTAAAGCTTTGTTAATATTGTATGTAGATGATGCTCTAATAATGTCAGAATCAAATTCAATATTAGATCTAATTGTTAGTTATTTAAAGCAGGAATTTGATATTAAAGAGCTGGTTCTAAGTTGTTTTGTGGGTTTAGAAATTTTAAAAGATGATAATTCAATTTGTATCAGTCAAAGACAGTACATTGAACAGTTAATAAGTAAGTTCAATATGAGTACTGCACACTCAAGCAGTACACCAATTGATGTAAATGTTCAGTTAACTAAAAATATTGACAATAAAGAGATTGTTTTTCCCTACAGAGAAGCCATAGGGTCATTACTGTTCTTATCTACAGCAACTAGACCAGACATTTCATATGGTGTAAACCTATTGAGTAGATATATCAATAATCCCAGTATTCAACATGTCAATCAGCTTAAAAGGATTATTAGATATCTCATAAAAACTAAAAATTTGTGTATAAAGTATCAAGGTCACGAAAGTTTAATCGGATACTCAGATTCAGATTTTGCTGGGGACTTGGATACAAGAAGATCAACCAGTGGTTACATTTTTATGTTAAACGGGGGACCTATATCTTGGTCTAGTCAAAAACAACCTTGTGTAGCCCTATCAACAACTGAAGCTGAGTTTGTGGCCGGTTGTGAAGCTGCCAAGAATCTTTTATGGTTAAGACAGTTTTTCAGAGAAATTGATATCATTCAAAATGGCACAACTCTGTGTATTGATAATCAAAGTGCAATCAAACTAGTGAATAATCCTGTTTATCATAAAAAGACTAAACATATTGATGTTAAATTCCATTTCATTAGAGAAAAGGTTAAAAAGAAATTAATTGTTATTAAGTATGTGCAAAGTTCAGATCAACTGGCTGATATTCTTACTAAGGCTCTACCTGCTGTTAAATTCGAACGTATAAGAGATGAAATATTGTCATTCATACAAGTTTAGTTTATCTTTGTTAAAAGCAGGCAAATATGAGTTTTTTTTTTTATAAAATTTAGTGGGAGTATTGGATGAAATTTTATAATTAATTCTGGGCTGTAAGGCTACTTTTCATTTGTCCGTTTACGTCTATATTGTAACGCCAGAGGGCACTGCGTTTTTTTTTTTTTGGTGAAGGATTGTAAAACCTTTTACTGTGCACTGTTTGAATTGTTTAATAAAAACGTTTATAAGGTTCAAACGAATAGAAGTCTTGTTTATTATACAATAATTCAACAATGCGATCAACACGTCGATCAATGGGATTGATTGGGATTTACGTTTAACATTATCTTACCCAATGAACGGATAGCCGAATTCATTTGCAGATATTTGATTTGTCAACGTCTGTGTGCTTGTCGCGTCAGTATTGAAGTTAAGTTGTATGAGGAGCCATGTTTTAGCGGCCTTCGTTAGAGTAAAGCTTCCATATTATTTGTAATTTGTTGAGATAGAAGGTGAAAACAGAAACATTTCTTTTAACAGCACCTCCAGACCCAGATCAAGAACAACAAGATATCTCTGAAAGCGTCTCCTCCATTAGCTGAGGCGCCAAAAGTGCACATTGGGGATATCACTCTCTCTTCCCCGCCTTCTTACAAATCCGGGGAACAGGTCGCCACTCGTTTGGCTTACGGCACCGCTCTGAAGAAGATCGCTGACACGAATATGCGGTGAGTTATTTAATGAATTGACGACCTCCGTGGCCTAGTGATTTGTTCGCCGGGTTTCATGGTGTCACCGACTCGAGAGGTCCCAATCAAGGGGTTCAAATCCCGGTGGGGGCAGATGTTTGTGTGATAAATACGAGCATTTGTTCTCCATTCATGGATGTTTAATATGTATTTCTATAAAAATATATTTATATATGTACAGTATTATTATATTCTATTCGTTACCCTAGTATCCCATAACACAAGCCTACTAGTGCTTACTTTGGGGCTAGGCTAACTGGTGTGTGTGTTGGAAATATAAGGATAATACTGCAAATTTTAGTTGATTTTAAAAAACTATTAGTTGATATAAGAAAATCTCTTTTTTTTCGTTCTCCCTCTGTATTAATTGAGAGAATTAATCGCTTTGGGTATGGCTTATGGCGGCAATGCTTTGAAGAAGTTCGCTGACACAAACATGCGGCGAATTTTTATAAAGCCGATAAAAATGTAAGTTGTTACTTAACTAAATCAGTGCATCTATACCGTAGAAACTTGTTTTATATATAACTAGTGGCCCGCCCTCGCTTCGCTTCGGTGTTGAGCTGTAATGTAGACTAAAATGACTCTTAATAATATATATAAATTTTGTCATATTGGTCTTTTGCCTGAAATAAAGAAATTATTATTATTAATAAAAAAACTGAAAATCGTATCAAATATAATCAGAATGCTCCAATCTGCTAAGCTATCAGGAGTTACATGTGTTATTGTGAGTCAACCATAAAAGATAAACATATGCTGTTGTGGGATATTTTTAAACAATTTTATGTAGAATATTTCCGTCATACATGATTTCTATATAACTTTAACCATTAAGGCTGCACACGCGACAGAAGCTTAAAAAATGGAGTAACTTTTCCCGTTTTCCCAACATTTCCCTTCACTGCTCTGCTCCTATTGATTGTAGCGTGATGAAAAGTATACTATAACCTGCCCAGGAGTATGAAGAATAATTGTACCAAGTTTCGTTAAAATCCGTCGAATGGTTTTTGTTGCTATAAGGAACATACACACAGACAGACAGACAGACAAAAATTTTACTGATTGCATTTTTGATAGTTATTTTGAAAATAAATTTCATGTACAGAATTGACCTCTCTACAGATTTATTATAAGTATAGATAACAAATATGTTACAACAAGTCCAAATCGGTAAAATCATCCGATTTTCTTGTGAGTGTGTAACAATGGCCACTCGTTTTACTTTTAAAGAAGTTCACTGACATTATGCGGTCAGTTTATGTAAATTTTATTTTAGAAAAATACTTCTGTTTTGCAAGATTTATTTTAATTGGAAAAGTCTTTTTGCAGTAAAGCAGCGAAATGGGTTTACATACGATTTTATAGACAGTACATTGTGTTATAATAGCGTTATTGTAATAAGTGTTTTTTTACAGGGTGATTGCTCTTGACGGTGACACCAAAAACTCCACGTTCAGTGACAAACTCCGTAACGCGTACCCTGACAGGTAAAGTAACAAGTTTAATAATAATAATAATATTTATTTCACAAGCCAGTTTTACAAGAATCGTACAACAGAATGTACAGTATAGCTTAGAATAAACATTTATAGTATCCTCTGTGCCTGTACTAGGTTATAAAAATACCTGTATCACAGACACAGTACAGTTTGACTACTCTCTCTCTCACTCTCTCCCTCTTTCTTATAACTCTTTTTATACAATGTCGGTTTTATGGGTTCTGATAATACTTGATTAATCACATCATTAGATGATAGAAGAGGGTCCGTTGTGTTATTTTTGTTTTTATAACTAGTGTTTATATAAGCAAAACTTCGACATTAAAATTATTTTTTCCTAGTTAATAAAGCCAATTAATTCCGGACAATAAATCGAATGTTTCAGAAGTACCTCATTTCATTTAAATCTGAAGAAAATGTTACTAGAGAACATTCCACGCGGACCAGTCAACAGACAGGAACCCGCACTTTCCTTTATCCGAGCGGACGCACCGACTATTATGTCGGCGACGACGGCGTCACGTCAGTTCATCCGCCTGGATAGCAAAGGTTCCGGGTTTCAATCCCGGTGGGGCAAATGATTGTGTGATGAATAAGCATATTTTTATCTGTGCCATGAATGTGTATACGTTTCTAAATAAAAATATAGGTACTTATATATGTATCAGTATATGTATTCTCTCCGTTACCATCACATAACACCAGCCTCACAGTGCTTACTTTAGGGCTAAGCTAATGAGGGTTTTCAGAAATGACGAGTGCCAGGTGGCAGCACTGAGATGAAAGGTCTACTCATCCGTCAAATCACCTGTGTCGTCATAGTCAATTGATCAATTTAAATTCTCGTTCGATTAATTCACGCCAAAAACAAAATACAGTAAAACCCGTTTAAGACCATTTCACAGGGACTCAACTAAAAACACGTCTTAAGCGGGAAAGCGTATTATGCGGGATAGGGGAAAAAACATACTACATATTAATATTAATTACATTATATTATTATTGCGAATATTATTATATAAATTAAGAATTATGTACGTTATAAAAAAAATGTGTATTATTATGACATTATTTAAAACAATCACTTATTTTAGTGTGACAAAAAATTTCGAGGCATTATTAGCAATTACAGGATTTTCAACATATTTTAACTTTTGCAGTACGTCTTCGCTTTGGTTCAAAGAAGTTACATAGTGGCAGCATGATCACTTAGGGCCTCTTCTTGTGTGTTATCCATGGGTATATGGGATATGTGTGGTACGTGTTGGCGATTTAGGCGTATTAAACGGGATGACGAATCGTATTAAGCGTTAAGTAATGTATGGAAACATGTCTCAAGTTGCAGGGACTGACGCAAAATGACGTATTATGCGAGAAATCGTATTAAGCGAGATCGTAATAAACGGGTTCTTCTACATACAAAAGACCTCATGTCACAGTGGCACCAACTGGTGGGGTTAATTTTCCTAAAGACCCTCATTGGTGTGCGTGTTAGAAATTTTTATTTTATCAACAATGTAATATTTATATGTCGGCTGTTGGTATCCCAAATAAATAAATCTATTGTTAACTTGTCAGGAGTTCGATAGCGCAAGTGTTTAGCGCGTTCGGCTGCGATCGTTGAAGTTAAGCAACTTTCGCAGTGGTCGCCGATGGATGGGTGACCAAAAAAATTTACTATCTCGAGCTCCTCCGTGCTTCGGAAGGCACGTTAAGCCGTTGGTCCCGGCTGCATCTGCAATCGTTAGCACCCACCAATCCGCACTGAGTCCGCGTGGTGGGTAATATCCCAATCTCCCTATTCCATCCGGAAGACTTTTGGCCCAGCAGTGGGGACATTAATAGGCTGATGATGATGATGATGAATTCGTCAGGTACATTGAGTGTTTCATCGCGGAGCAGAACCTAGTTGGCGTGGCTACTGGAGCCGCGTGTCGCGATAGAGCCGTAGTATTCGCTTCTACGTTCGCTGCCTTCTTCACACGCACTTTTGACCAGGTAACGTGGCTTATTAAATTTTTATTGCTAACTGAAAAGAGGTTAAAAAAATGTTGTAAATTTTGTAGTCTTATAGTCTGTGTCCAATGTTTTGACTGTGGATGTAACCAGTTTTGTCACAAAACATATAATACAGAAGGTAATCTATGTACAAAGTGAGCTCGAGCAATGCATAGACACACATAGACATATTTTGTGGTTTTATTCCCTACATATTTTGATAACCACAACTGCGAGTCCCTTTATCAAAACGGTTTGCAATTTCAGTTTTAATTTTGTATTTCCTAGGAAGCTTGAATATTTTTCAATTGTAATCTAAAAGTGAAATATATAGATAATATCATAGAGTAACCAAATGCACAGTCTATAGGATTACCTTCTGTACTATCTATTTTTTCGTTTTGTTTCCTACTTATTTTGATAACCACAACTGCGAGTGCATTTATCAACACAGTTTGCCATTTCAGTTTTAATTTTGTTATTTCTTAGGAATCTTGAATATTTTCAATTGTAATCTAAAAGTGAAAATATGTAGAAAATTCATAGAGCAACCAAATGCACAGAGTCCATAGGATTAGCTTCTTTACTATCTATTTTGTGGTTTTGTTTCCTACATATTTTGATAACCACAACTGCGAGTGCATTTATCAACACAGTTTGCCATTTCAGTTTTAATTTTGTTATTTCTTAGGAATCTTGAATATTTTCAATTGTAATCTAAAAGTGAAAATATGTAGAAAATTCATAGAGCAACCAAATGCACAGAGTCCATAGGATTAGCTTCTTTACTATCTATTTTGTGGTTTTGTTTCCTACATATTTTGATAACCACAACTGCGAGTGCATTTATCAACACAGTTTGCCATTTCAGTTTTAATTTTGTTATTTCCTAGGAATCTTGAATATTTTTCAATTGTAATGTAACAGTAAAAATAGATAGATAAATTAATTGAGAAACCAAATGCACAGAGTCTGTAGTTTGAGTCTTTACTTTCATGGTCTTGTCTCGATGACTAGTGCAAAAATCAAATATTGTTTGTCGTACTTACGCGACCGCCGTCGGTCGATGTGGGCAGTAGCATTCATACAAATGTCCACACATTTTAATGTGTGTTAATAACTTTCTAAGATAGGAATTGTCCATATTCTATTTGTATCCAAAATTTTAACAAATACTAGATTCATACTGAATTCTTAATTTATGAGTTATAATTAATGTTTTTAACAAAACCGTTAATAAAGTTAACTATCACTGTTGAAACATCTGTATTTTATTACATAATATATATATATATATATATATATATATAATAGCTGTTACAATGCGTAAAATTATTATTTTGGAAATGGAATTGAATCAAACTTAGAAACTGTTATAAGTTTATTTAGAAAATACAACACATAAAATATATAGTTAAAAAAAAGTATTTTCTCGACACAGTCATTTACAAAGTGTTCCCTAACCCATATAGATCCGTATGGGTGCCATAAGTCAGTCGAACATCAACCTGGCCGGTTCCCACTGCGGTGTCAGTATCGGCGAGGATGGTCCCTCGCAGATGGGACTAGAAGACATCGCTTTATTCCGGGCCGTGCCTACTGCTACCGTCTTCTATCCATCGTAAGTATACAGCTATTGTTGAAAATGTGTTCCCTAATCTCCACACTAGGTTCATATGGGTACCATAAGTCGGTCCCTCGCTGATGGGGCTGGAAGAAATCGCTTTATTCAGGGGCCGTACATACTGCACTGTCTTCTATCCATCGTAAGTACAGCTATTGTTGAAAATGTGTTCCCTAATCTCCACTCTAGGTTTTATATAGGTACCATAATTCGGTCCCTCGCTGATGGGGCTGCAAGAGATCGCTTTATTCTGGGCCGTGCCTACTGCTACTGTCTTCTATCCATCGTAAGTATACAGCTATTGTTGAAAATGTGTTCCCTTATCTCCACTCTAGGTTCATATGGGTACCATAAGTCGGTCTCTTGCTGACGGGGCTGGAAGAAATGCTTTATTCCGGGCCGTGCCTATTGCTGCTGACTTTTACCCGTCCTAAGTATATATTTATTTTTATTAGGCACAAGGCCTATTTTCCTTCTTCTTAACCTTGCCATGTTTATAGTCTGAAAACTGTTTTTGCTTCCATCCGTGATAATCCGTATCCAACAATATTATTTCTTTTATTAAAGAGTATTTTACTTCTATAAATCTCCATGATTGTCGGTTCTGTAACCATTTTAGTTCTTTTATTAAATAGCATTTCAAATTAATATGTGCGAAGTTGGTTTGCCTATAAACTCATTATATTACGTATATACAAACACATGGTAGTGTGTGCTATATTAATTTAAAATTAAGTAATAATGATATACTTATAAAATATTCCTTCCTACACTACACTGTGAAAAACTACTACCATATAAAATTTAAATATACAAAATCTAAAGAAAATTTTTAATAGAAAAAAAAAGAAACATAACTATACAAAATCTGTCACTTGTCCATGAGCAAAACGTGCTTAAAAATGGTAAACCCTTCACTTATTAAGAGGTATAATGGTTATTTATACCAGGAGCTCGATGGTGCAGGTGGTTAGCGCGTTCGGCTGCGATAGTTGAAGTTAAGCAACTTTCGCAGTGGTCGGTCATTGGATGGGTGACCAAAAATCTTCTATCCCGAGTTCCTCCGTGCTTCGGAAGGCACGTTAAGCCATTGGTCCCGGCTGCATCTGCAGTCGTTAGTACCCACCAATCCGCACTGGGCCCGCGTGGTGGGTCATGGCCCAATCTCCCTAATCCATCCATAGGGAAGGACTGTGCCCCAGCAGTGGAGATATTATTTGGCTGATGATGATAATGGTTATTATGTTTTATTTCACAGTGACGCAGTATCGACCGAACGCGCCGTAGAATTGGCCGCCAATACGAAGGGAATCTGCTACATCCGCACCTCCCGCCCCAATACTTCAATGTTGTACCCCAACGATGAGACTTTCAAGGTAAATAGGCGTCGAAATGATTAAAATTGGTCCCGTCCCTTTTTTTAATGATTCTTCCTTTTTAGGTAAGGCAAAGGGAACAATGCCCATACAACCCAGTGATTAGTTATATAAATCTTTATTTTTACATTAGAATGTCGGTGTGACGCATTCTAATGTTTCTTGGAGTGTTTGGCACGAAATTGTCGAGTTGGCTTTCTAGATAAGCTTCTGTGTGGTAGTAGCTCTACAATAAAGTTCTCACGTCCACTTGACTGGAATAGCGTATATTTTAAAGATACCACTAATTTTCAGTTGTGCAGACGGTTGTAACCGCTATGTGCTATATATAGCGCCATCCCTTTCTAACTATGCTCAAGACTAGATTCATTACTGAGAATCTTTCTGTAATACGGGCCTTACTCTAGATGTAATAAACGAACGATTCAGGCTAAAAAGATTAACAGCGAAATAGCATATGTTGTATTTATAATGAACAGTTACTTAGGAGTTGTGGAGAAAAAAATCAAGAATAATAAAGTTTATTGTCAAGTCAACCCTTTACTTGGCTTTTCGTGTTTAGTTTAGTTTTTTACGCGTTTAGCCAGACTAAATTAGTGTATTGCTTTCTTAATTTAAATAAATGTGTGATTTTAAAACTTAATAAGGTCATGATTTTGGTGGGTGCTTTAATAGTTTGATTCCCAAAGTGAGCTGTAAATAAAATACCCCTGACTACAAAACGCGGACTACAGCTGTTAGTCTTGATTTAAATCTAATATTGTCTTAAGTCTGCTTTTAAGCAAACAAAAGTGACAGCTCTTGTTTTGCTACAGCAGCTTTAGTCCAGGTTTAACTTTAGTCTTCGTTTTGTGTTAAGAGGCAATAGAGTTTGAGCACCTCAAACGACTTCATATATTATTATGTCAGTGTTTATGGCAAATATCGACCTTATCAATAAAGGCTTCAAGTTTGAGTGTTTAGGTACTTAGATTGATGCTATGTTTCAAGTAATTAAACCGTTTAATTTCCTCTCTAGGTTGGTCAAGCTAAAGTGGTCCGTCAGTCTGCTAAAGATAAGGTGCTTTTGATCGGCGCCGGAATCACTTTACACGAAGCAGTCGCTGCAGCGGACAAACTGAAGGAAGAAGGTATTTATTTATTTACTCTTTATTGTTTTGTTACAAATGGCGGACTTAATGCCACATGGCATTCTCTACCAGTCAACCATCGGGCTAAGCAGAGACATTATGCGGTCAAGTAAATTAAAGCATTATAGTTAAAGAGAAATAAAAACAAAATTAAGGTATAGATACTAAAGAAAATTTTACTAGATAAAATTCACTCGGACCAATCATTTAACAAACTAGATGTTTATTTTATTTTTATTGACTTTTAACTGCTAGATGTTTATATTAAACATCTAGCAGATGATAAATAGAAATATAACTAGAATTACTGTTTCATCCTTCAAATGTTTAATTCTTGTAAAGGTATTCATTTGACATTGTGGGTTACCTACAATACGAAGAGTTGACGCTGCCTTGCAGCCTAAGAAATGCTAGAGAAAATTCGACACGGACAATTAGGGCCGCGGTAGCATAATTGGTCAGTACTTTCGCCCGTATAGCGAAGGGTGCGGGTTCGAGTCCCGTCTGCAACCTGGTCCGCGTCCAGTTTTTTCTATTAAAAAAACTTTAGATTTAAACATCCTAGCAGTTACATGATTGAAAATAAAAATATTAATAATATAATGTTTTTATTATTATAATATAGGCGTTGAAGCCCGAATTCTCGACCCATTCACCATCAAGCCGTTGGACGAAGCGGCGGTATTGCAGCACGCGCGCGCCGTGGGAGGAAGAGTCGTTGTCGTAGAGGACCATTACCAAGCCGGTGAGTAATAATAATGAGCTATTTCACAGTATGAAAAAATAAGTAGGTACCAATAGGCTATTTGGCAGTATAATGCGATTCAAATAGGAAAGCCAATGATCTCCATTTGTCCAATGTAGCTTGTAAAGTACAGTTTGCAAAAAAATCTCTGAACACTTTTTTAGCACTCGGCTAATTCTAGAATAAAAATCAAACATTTTTAAACAATAACAAATACTGATAATTATTATTGGTTGATTTTTGTTTTTCATTTATTGAGCTTTATGAATGGTTGATAACCCAAATCGTCAACCAAATGTCATTTTTTGTTGCGTTCAGAAGCTCGATTTAAAACTTTCGTTTATTATATTATAGTGGATCCTTGTTTGGACATTCCCGCGGCTTTGCTCGACAAATACGGTATCTCGCGCCACATATAATATCTTTATCATGCTCAAAGAGCTTGCTGTCAAATTTACAAACAACAAATGTAGGAAGGCTAATAAAGCCAAAGAGAAGGAACTTCTACGCTCAACTGGGTGATGTGAGTTTGGGCACGTTTGTTGGGAATTGTTTAAATGACGTGTCAGTCTCAGCCTCCAAATTTCTCTAGCGCGATGTAGGCTTCGCATACTATTTTTTTCGCCGTCAGTAGCGCCATCTCTCGACAAGCTGGGTGATTTCATCCTCCATTAGTTTTATGTGGGACGTGTAGATGTCGCTGCCTCACAAATATCATTTAAAGGGCATCCTTATGTTTATACATAAGATGCACTTTAAATGATATTTGTGTGTGAAACTAGTTGAGCCCCGCGGCGTTATCCGCGGTTTATTAGGGATATTTTCCCGGAGTAAAACTACGTTTTACCTATGTGTTAATCCAGGGTGTCAGCTAACTCCATACCATTTTTTTTAAATCGTTCCAGCCGTTTAGACGTGAAGAAGTAACCAACATACACACTCAAACACTCACAAACTTTCGCCTTTTTAATATTAGTGTGATAGTAGGGACATCAGTGAATAGATAGATAAAGATTGCACTTTTAATTGCAGGAGGTATCGGTGAAGCAGTTATGTCAGCTGTGGCCCTAGAACGTGACGTGATCGTTAATCACGTTTACGTAAAAGAGGTTCCTCGCTCGGGCCCGCCAGCGGCTTTGCTCGACAAATACGGCATCTCCGCACCGCATATCGTCGCCGCAGCCAAAGCCATCCTTAAAGCCTAGACTGTAAGGTCCAAAGTGAGTTGTTACTGTTCTTTACTTCTGAAATATTATTTAGTTGTATCTGTGATTTTGAAAGAATCTTTGCCGCTTAAAATATTGTGATTTGTAGAAAAGAATCTTTGCCGTTTAATATGTTGTAGTCTTTAGAAAGGGAAGGTGGATAAACTATTTTTTTAGTACTTTCTTAGTGTTAAAGTTGACAATGTAAAGAGAAATGAAATTTAGACACAAAGAGTGGACTTTAGGATAACTGCCTAAGTTCATTGCTATTACTTATGACGTCACCTATTATTTCGACACTGTAGAAACAGAGTTAAAAACAAAAGTCGAACCTGTTGCTAATTACCATAAATTTGCATAAAAAGACAAGTAAATGTTACTTTATGTAGTAGGCAGTACATTCTAAAACAAATTGCTTTTGTAGAAAGCTACGAAATAACGCAAAGACGTCGAAAACCATATCAATAACAAATAAGGCGTTACAAACTAATGTCGAATTATTGAGGTACATATATCTCCACACACATATATATATATATATATATATTTGAGGTATATATGTCTCCACTGATTAGTCTGAAAAAAATGTGATAATTAGTATATCGTTGCATCATATCGGCTCAATAGATCTTATGGACTTATTGTCATATGGAACAGTAACAATTCATCAAGTGTGTAATTCCTGGTATTTCCATGATACAACATTCCCCGATATTTGCATTCCTTGAAAAGTGAATTCCCGTTCTATTTCAATATATTTAACAGAATTTAATCAAAATCTGTTATTTGTAAATGTACATATAATCAACTTTTTATATAAAAGATTTTATGCTTCCTAATTTTGGCTTAATCTCATCAATGAAAGAAAGTAGCTTAAATTTAATAATTTTGTATTATGATACTATATACAAAAGTTCTGGTTAATTCTGTTAAAAATATTTTTTAAGTTTGTCTGATTTACAAAATGTAGTTCCTAAAGAACAGTTTATTCGGTTGTATGTTGTAATTTTTATATCTTTTATATATTTCCTTATAGAGTGTATGTTGAAAGTGCCTTTATGACGAATGCCGAAGTTGTCTAGATGACGGTTTTTAAAGGGTTAGTATGTAAGATAATGTTATATAACTATATTGTAACGTTTTATACGACGTAGCTGGTATTCAGAGTACGAACTCTTGTTTTGGGACCATATTGAATTTCTAGAAGAGTATGAATTATATACAAAATTTAAAATTGTCGTTAATAGAGTATTTGTCTAGTGTCTAGTATTGGTGATATTTTCCTTTTATTTGTATAGTAATTTAATCAGAACATTGTAATGATTAATACAAGTTACTTTGATACGTAAATGTCATGCGATTGATTTCTGATTATGATTTACTGCGTAAAACTTATACTTAATCATAATTGGTCAAATGGAAACTTAAGAAAATGACAATGATATGATTTATAATAATGCAATGCGTTTTAAAAATGTCCAATCAGAAATAGTTAAGCAAATACTGTATTACCGTCGATGTTGCTTGGGCTTCCTTTGTTTGTTATGAAATCATACAACTTATTGTAGATTTGGTTAATGTTTATTTCGGGACGTTTTAGGTACATTCCTCTCAGGATGGCATATTTCCTATGTTTTGCAATAAAGTTTATTATCAAGTACAAAACAGTATTTAATTTAAATAAAGTATAAAACAATTAATTTACAATATATTACTCTCATTAGAACTGTACAAGTTAATTATAATTATAATAATAATAATAACAATTAACAAATAAGTGTAAAAACTTAACCTTTAGTGACTAGATGACTCTTGATTTTTGTATATGTACATTTTTTAACCAAATTATAATCTATGTTAGAGGTGTCAATTGACTAGTTATGTTAGTAATTAATTTTATCTACTAAATTTGGGCTGTTTGATAGACAGGCAATAACAATATTTTGTTTTTGAAACTTTTATGGTCACTAACATTATAACTTAACGGGGTTATTACTATGCACCTTATTTTTTACTCGTCTCCGATATGAGTGTCTGGAATCCAGTGGTTCGTATGTGCAAAAACCGCAAAAATAAAAAATAAAGTCTCGTCCTGCTATCTTATAATGGGAGTATTGTGTGTAGGAAACAGGTGCGAGTGAATAGTGAAAATGTGACCAGTAATGGGGGTACGTAGAGGTATAAGAATAGAGTGGGGAAGGCGGCTTTAAAAGTGTCCGTCTAGTAGAAAGGGAAAGAAAATGAGAGACGGCTAGCTATCTCTCTCTCTTGTGATCCATGCCATCCAATGGCATGACATCGAAATAGTATTATGCTTACGGTTGCCAATGCGCATGCGCGATTAGAGAGAGAAAGCTAGCGGTCTTCCATCTTCTTTCTCTTTCTATTAGAGGGACACTTCCACTGGCAGTAGAGTCTCCCATACTCTATTCTTATACCCCTATGTAGGGGTATCGAAAGCAGTAAAAGACGATGTCAGAGGGTAGACCGATATGTCTGCCAATAACATCTACCCGCAATTACTTCAGTTACTTCGTGATCATGGCGCTTGCAACAGTGCCGAAATATCGGAGACTCATAAAAAATAAGGTACATGGTAACAATCCCGTTAATAGCTATAAGGCAATAACAAAACTAGATATTTTTCTTACGATACAAATACACAATATCGCATCTTTTGATCTATAAAAAGTGAACATTATTATAACTCGTGTCATTAAAGGAATAAATCGCAAATGGCGGAGTAAGACATTCTGTCCCCCTCGCACATGCTTAGCTAAGTGACGTGCGAGAGAGATAGAATACCTTGCGTCGGCGTTTTCGATTCCTTTCTTTAATGACACGAGTTATAAGTTCAATGCAGCAATATAATATTTCCTGTACAAAACACATTCAACCATTATATTTTCATTGAAGTCGTAAAAAAATAAAATGGACTTATTAAAATGCAAAATCTGTGCGTACACTGCAAATTATATATTAGCAAAAAAAAATTAAACAATTTAAATTTCAGTGTATAAGACGAAAATAATTTTAAGATTTTAAAGGTATATTCTACTTGTTCTCTCTATCAACTTATTCTCGTAGCTCGTATGGTAGACTATTTTGGCAACACAAAGTAATTGATAAATCCATTTAATATAACTCTATAAATAACACAACAAACGAAGAAGGTACAAAATCAATTGGAAATTTTTGTCAGTTTTAGATTACCTGATGTTACAACAAATTTTACTGATTCGTAGGCAAATATCACGCCGGCACTTCTCTTGGTTATTCGTGTTTGCTTTTTGTAAACTTGACATCTGTCTGTCCTTTTCATTTCATATAAAACATGATAAAGAAAGACTGTTTTCAAGTATACGAATAGCCAAGCTTAGTTACGATACCAGATTTTGTAATTTTATACATTGCAACACTAATTCTCAATAACTAGGTTTAGTATACACTCTTTTAAGAACGACTTATGTCTAGTCTAGAAGGTACACAACAAACAGTAATAATGACCGTAGGCACACAATCAGTACGTGGACGGAGTGGCAATCTGATAATTTGAAGTTAACTCTTTAAATCTCACTAAAAACATTAATAAATGCATTGTTCAGCCACTATCATTCTTTTAGTAGCCGGTTTTATTTTCCACTTCTTTGGCTTATTCGAGAACGTCCAAACGCAGAGTAAATACAAAGAAGAGACAGTGCTTACTAAAACATTTAAACCTAAAGCATACTGTATAGAAGTGAGAACCATTTAGTAGCGTGTAATTTTTGCTACCGATTCACGTTTTGTTCCATAGAAACATTACTACACCTCTTTGCATTTACTCTGTGCATCTAAGCTCACATCTTCAGCCCCACTCTCCTGCGTTTCCTTCGTTGTTAGGCGACGCTTGTTGTTCGGGTGCCGGCTCCACATTACTTTTGTCTTCCAACTCCCCGGGCAGGTAGTCTTTCCAACTCCTGAATAAATATCTAGTGAACTTCCTCAATTGTCTAAATTTACAGTAGGTAGCTCCTTCCGCCGATTGCAACTGTTGTGTTTGAATAAGGAACCCCTTTTCCTTAAACGTCTGCTCCAACTTTTCCCTCTGCAAGCTCTTTCTGGACTTCCTCTTCTTTTTATTCAATTCCTCTTTACTCAGTGAAGAGCTTTGCCCTTCCGGTTTCGGTAACGCGGATACGGAAGCCTCTACTTCTGCGTTTCTGTTTTGATTCGCGTCCCTCTGCAAGTATTCGTAGCCCTTATTCCCTTTGTTTCCCGTGCCGCTGTAATATCTGAAGTTGCCCCCGGAGTCTACGGACAGCATCTTTTTCTCTTGCAGCGAGGGTTTCGATCCACCGGTGAATTTAAATTTACAAATACTGACTTCGGTCGTCGGCGTGGTTGAACTGGTTTTAGTTGGCATAGGGGGGATGAATATTGCAGACCGTTTTCTCTTAACAGGTCCCGGTACTGGATTGGGCGAAGCTCTCTTCATCTTGGATTGATCCGGACTGCGCTTGGCTTCCTCCACTTGTTTAATCACTTTAGGATCCAAAAGTTCAGATATCTGCTTTAATACTAGCTTATTTTTACTCTCGTCTAACGATGAATTCGTTTCTGTCGACATACTTTCGTTTACGCTGTTTGGTGTCGATAGAACTCTCTCCTGTTCATCGCTCGGCAGTTGTCCGGCAGCTGCTAATCGTTGGTAATACAAAAGTTGCGTTTGTAACGCCAGAGGATGCATGTATATACCAGCGTTGGGCCAATATACATATCCTGGAAACTTCCCGTCGCCATCAGGACTCGAAGTAGACTGTACTGGCTCTGATAACGCAGGAGAAATATTCCTCGTCTGTCGTGATAGATCAGGCGAACTACTTGCGGTCATCGGTAGAAGGTTGGTGTTCCTCTGTATTACCGAAATGGCATTCGTTTGTTCTGCCTTCTGACTCTCTGGTTCGACTTCGGTTTCTGTTTTAACGTCGGGCATCGACGGGTAAATGTTGCCGAACTTCTTTTGAATCTGCAGCTTTAGATCATGAAGGTCTCTAATGCATAAATTTAAGGGTTCATCATCGCTGTGAAGTGGACCTGGGATCGTTAACGGAGCTTCAGGCATCGGTTCGTCCGGGCTATTAAACCTTTGCGGAGAGAGATTCTCGAGTCTCCTTTTGTGTTCCTGTGAGAGTTTCCTTTCCAATAAACTGGATATGATTTTATTTTGCAAGTCCGTTTTAGGAGTACTTTGTACATTTTCAGATCGATAAGGATGGCACAAACTGAGGGGGTTTAACCTATCTTGTGCAGGCGGTGGTTGGCCTGGCACAACTGTTCCATAGTTTTCGTATATAAGGTGGCAGATGTCTGCTTTCTTTGGCTTGCGACCTCTTCGTGGCTTCGAGTTGTTCAAGGTCATTTCTCCCATGTAGGGCAAGTCATCATAGGTTACAATTTTACTGGGAGCTATAGTAGGGCTTTTTTTCTTCTTCTCATCTTTGCTAGGGGGCTTAGCTGCCATGTTTAATACTGAAGGTACGTTGGTCAATGTTCCCGTCTCATTCTGCATGCCCGCCAACCTCTGCGCCCATATTTTGAAGGTTTCGTTTGTGATGTTGTTTATGTCAAAGTTTGGTTCTGGTTTCTTTTCTGGGGGTTTTGGTTTCTGGGCTTGCTTAGCGTTGGCTTTCTGGAGGCTTTGCTCGTAGTGGTCAAGGTACTCTTGGGGTAGCGCCTGGTGGTGGAACTTCAGCTTCCATCGGTTCTTCTGCCGGTTCCTCGCAAGCTTCTGTTTAGGAGGTTCAGTCTTGTCCGCGTGCCGTTCTTTACTAGCAGAAAGTAGTTGTTGCCTTAGTAGCTCCTTGTTTTCTGACCTGGAATGAGAAGAGTTTTGTTTGTTAGTCCTGTTAGCTACAATGTGCAATAACCTAATACCTTACAATCACGAATTAGATCTTCACACAACTTTACTGCTGCCAGCGCAATAAAATCATGGTTTAAGATAAACCGTAGCTACACTTAAGTGATTAAGCCACAGTTGATATTGGTTCTTTAAAATCAAAAATAGAAACTATGCCATGTCCATTAATAGAATAGTCTTCTTCCCATTGCATAATCAATAACGTACAGCGGTAATAGGTGGAGCTATCAAAACAGACAGATTTGACAAACCGAATTTGAACTTTATCTTGCCAGACGTAAGATTTAAAATAAATTAAGAAGTTTTGGTACTGATAACTTGACATGTCATTGAGTATCGAATAGGGTACTTTATTGATATCATGAGATGAGCAGAGTAGCGAAACTCGAGGGTGCAAGTAGTGGATGTTTAGCAATGGCTGGTGATAGGGATGGATGACCATAGAGTTTTGGTCCTCGGTACTCCGGAAGGCATGTTAAGCCCTTCGTCCCAGCCCAATCTCTTTACTCCGTCCATAGGGAAGGCCTGTGCCGGGAAATTAAGATACCTTGCGCACTAGGCACCCGTCTAGCCAGGCAGCCACGACCACGGCCAGTGACTGCAAAGACCAGCCCATACTCGAAGAACGTCGCACACTTGACCGCAACGGCCAACCTTAATCTATCTGGACGTTGCGGCCACTGGTCGCGGTCGTGGCCGTCTAATGCGTGAGGTACCTAATATGATGATGATGCAGATGATGAATTGATGATTACCTGTTGTTATTATTGAGGTGGGGATGGGGGTGCGTGGGCGGCGCGGGGCACACGTCGGCGCATGCCACGCGGCGCATCACTTCTGGAACAAACAAACGCAATATTAAAGCATTTTATATGCTAATAACCATAAAGAAAAAGGGAAAGAACCATTTATTAGCCAACAAAAAAAGCACATGAATACGAACAGCGGATATAAAAATATTTACAAAAAAGTGAGCAGTACAAACGTCCTAACTGTAACTAAATAATAATATTGGTCAATGAGGACCCTGCCTCGGCATAATGCTGCCGTGACATGTAACAAAGTGTCACAGTCAAGGAAGTTATAAGTATTATATACTTCCTTGGTCAAAGCAACGCAGGTTGATTGAACTGGAATTATAAAGATGATTTGATTTGAACTGAGAAAGAGATTAGAACAGGACCCCTAGCATGAACCAATATCGAATTCGTATCGTTTGCGAGTCCGAAATGTCATTGTCAAATGTGTACTGATTTTTAGTTCTTATTACCTACGTACTTTGTGCCGCTGCTGTTCAAGTTTCCATACATTCCAAACTAAGCACGAACCAATATCGAATTCGAATAGTTTGCGAGTGCGAAATGTCAATGTATGGAAACTTGAACAACAACGCCACAACGGACGTAACAAGAACTAAAAATCAGTACACATTTGACAATGACATTTCGGACTCGCAAACGTTACGAATTTGATATTCGTGCTAAGGGTCACGTTAACAAGCATGTTAAAAATCTTCCCATATAATCACTTCATTATAGATGACGATAGATAAACCACCAGTCTCCATATCGCTCATCCGCTGAAATAACATCGCCAAAGGCATGATGACTGGGTAAATTAAACGAAATTCTAGTCCGTCAGTTATATTATAAAAAAAATATGGACATTTATTTTTTCTTTTGTCGATCACCCAAAAAATAAAGATAAGGTGTTTCAAAGTTTGGGAGTGGGCTCATCCCCCTCTGGATCCGCCCTTGAATATCATCCCTATTCTAATTTTTTTTCTTCAAAATTAAGTTATTGATATCATAATAGACCTAAAGCGTATCTGAACCTGGATCACAGTATATCTTATATATAAAATTTTCGTGTCACAATATTAGTTACCATACTCCTCTGAAACGGCTTGACCGATTTTTATGAACTTTTATATGCATATTCAGTAGGTCTGAGAAGCGGCTACTATCTGTTTTTCATACTTTAGTGATAATGGTTGTCCACCCCTATCAGTTTTTTTTTATTTTAGGACAATATTTTTTTCTTTTATTATTTTATAATGTGGCAATAAAAAGTACATGCAACCCTAAATTATTACCCATCTATCACCAACCCTTTTTTTAAATTCCCTATAAATAATTTATATGGCAAAACAACGTTTGCCGGATCAGCTAGTAATATAAAATCATCTAAACCAGTACCGCAACTAGGCCACTTTGTTGAGATAAATACCTACGCGTCAAATGAGCGAATGGATGAATGAATGGATTCCCTTCTTTTGTTTTTGTAAAATTGAAAAAGTTTTTCTTTAGTTTATATCTCAGATACTTAGGTCTATTTTGAGATAACGAACTAGTTTTTATTAGAGCATTAGCGTTCTTACTCCAAATTTTTATGAAATTAATGGGCATTTCTTTTTATATAAGGCTAGTAATAAGGCTTATTTAATAAATCCATCCATTCATACTAATATTACAAATACGAAAGTGTGTTTGTCCGTCTGTTACCTCTTCACGATTAAACCGCTGAACCGATTCAAACAAAATTTGGTATATAGATTTTTTGAGTCCCGGCGGAGGATTGTTTTTGTCTCAGAAACGATACTATGATGGGGTAAAAAAGGCAGAAATTTTTAGGGAATCCAATTTTTTTTTCGGAAATATAGTAAATATAGGCTTTGGTGGCCGCTTACCATCTGGCGAGCTATACGCTTGTTTGTCACCCTTCTAACATAAAAAAAATGGATGCGTGTAACTTATGTACGCGCGTGAGAAGTTATACTTCTTTAGCATCATTAAAAATATTTTTTAATTGCATGCAAATAATTAATAATTACAATAAAATAATAAAAGGACTGGAAAAGGATAGTTAACACAGTCAATTAAATTCAGTTTTAATTTGAAAAATTAAATAAATATTCAATTAAAATCACTACTGAATTTAAGTTATTAGTCCAAATGTAATTAGCACTTGTAAGTAACTAAAACACGTTGTGTCTATATAGAAACTAGAAACATGTGGATAAATATTATAAATATGAAAACAGTGATCGATCATCTTATGGAGCTCCGTGGATTTTTCAAAGTACCTTTCGAACAGATGTCTAATAATGGTGGATTATTAACCACTAAGTGGTTAATAATCCACCATTATTAGACACTAACATTCATAACGCGCCCGCGGCCAACTTCATGGTGTTACTATTGTGTTACAGTGATGCGCGCGCATCTCGAAATTTCACTCACATGATTTTTTCATAACGCGCCCGCGGCCAACTTCATGCTGTTACTTTTGCGTTACAGTGATGCGCGCGCATCTAAAAATTTCACTCATCATTTTTTCATAACGCGCCTAAAGAAGTATAACTTCAAAAATAGATATAAATAAATAAATATATATATATTTTTTATAATTTGTGAAGGTTTCCTCGTGTATGCTACTAAAGAAAGTTACGAAAGACGAAAAAGTTCGTACATTCATGGGACAATAATTATGATCTATAAATACCTACATAGTCGTACCTATATTTAACCGAAAGAGATATCCAAATTCATGATAATATACTAATAATACCTAGTTATCGAAACTTATTCTTGGTTAAATATAAGTGGGTTAGAATTCGGCTTTTGTTTAGGTAGTAATTTCATTACCAAACCTTAATAATCTTCCGCTCACGAAATTTCAACCATATATTGAAAAACTGAACTACTATTCACCATTTTCGATCTCCTTTTTGGCCGTTTCGACATCAATACACTTATGTCCATGATTCATACAGCCCATCGGGTTTTCCGGGGCTGAAACACGAGCGCGCGCGCGCGGCCCGAAATACTCGCGCGCTGCGAGCGCGTGCGCAACGCCGAAATAAAAGATACCAATTTCGCAACGCGCACTAACCGATTTAGGGTAACAATATCGCCTTTCGCCTCGGACGCTGCAGGGCATCTGTTTCGGGATAAAAGTCTAATTTAGAACTTGATATTTGAATCTTTAGAGTAACATTGTGGGCAGCTGGCATCCGTGTATGGTAAGAGCTGTATCATGGGCGGCTACCAGGCACACATCGCATATAAGATAATAACAGCATACTATGTTGTTGGTCTCAGATAATCTTTACATAGTGTGTAGACTGTTGATCAGTCGAGATCCTTTAGGGACCTGAAGCTGGGATTTGGCGAATTGCAAGTGCCTTTAGTGGTACCCATTTCAAGGTGGATGTCATCTCCCCTCGAGGGGAGTCTTCTCTCCATCTAGAGCAGCGGTTCTGAACAATTTCGTGTTGAGGGACCATTTGACAAAATTTCTGTCTTGCCACGGATAACCAATAGTTCCTTTCTACTTTTTTAAGTTAAGCGGTTAAGTAATATGTATAGTATTATTTTTTCGTGTTATGAATATACTTTATAATATACATTACATATTTAAATTACAAATGCTTAAGACTACTTAATGTGACGAAAGACGAATAAGATTAAAACTTTCTACTTAAATAAATACAACTTACAAAATAAAAAAAATATATCACCCCCAGCGCAGCCGCTTAAAATGGTGCCCAAATAGCTTATCCGTTGACCAAGGTAGCTGCCACCCTTTTGATCATTATAGAACTTGATGAGTCTCTTAAACTCCAATTCTTTAAAAAGAAACGAGCGCTTGGACCTCATGTTTCCATAGTCTCAACACTAAATGGCACAAATATATAGTTTTCATTAAGAGCTGTTTGCGCCGCTTGGAGCACTCAGCAGAGGCCGTTGCCGTGCCTGCAGCTAGGGAGGTACTACCTACTCGTATGGCACGGAGCAAGCGTATCCACATAAGTTGCGTCCCATACAAGAGGACGACCCTGCTTCCAAAGAATGAGCATCATTTCGTTAGGTCTCCTACCATCATCTCGGAAGATGCCGCTAGGCTCTAGGACCGTGGACTCATTGACTTCGACAAGAGCTCTGCGGATGACGTCACTGAAGCAGGCGTGGCGGGAGGCTCGACCAGCGCTCATTTGGCATGAGAAAACATGGTGTCCACTGACGCGAGTTCCGCAACGACAGTGATGGGGATGATTGGTCTTGACGTCAAGTCTAAGTGAAATGGCAAGAGATAGAGTGCTCCTGTCAAGCAAAGTCCCGTATTGACTGAAGGAAGAGTTTTCAGCCAGTAATCAGACACTAGGAGGCGAGCTAAAAGTTCAAAATGCAAACAGAGTGGCTCGTCCCACTACCACTGAGAAAATAAGGAGGATGGTGTATTATTCCCAGGCATGTAGTTTTTTAATACGAACATTGACATTACCTACTCGTAAATCGATTAAATTGATGTGATTTTTTAATAACCTACTTATGGTATTCCAAATTTAAAGATTCACAAACAAAACGCCATACAAAGGTTTATCTGATTCGGGTACACTATTTTTAAGGCGTGTTGACTGACACATCGTAGCATTGCCTCATCTCATTACCCGTTTGAATATTGAATCGCAAAAATACTAAAAGTTAATAGTCACCAATGACGTAATAAAATAATATTAGTGAACTTATGTTTAGGTAATAAGTAAATATTATTTCTATAAGATTTGAATGATCTTTTTGCATGTTTTATGTTGACCTGAATTAAGTTATCTTAAATATTGCTGAGATATTTATTAGTCAGTTTATTGGAAAAATTAGCTGCACCAGTGCAAAATAAGCAAACTTCTCTATGGTAACGGCCATACTGAGATACGTTGATTAGCTTTAATTTTGATTATACTTGAAACTCTATTTTTCGCGACTTGCATTTTACCATACTGCACCAGATGTTAAGCGTAAGTTGGGTCAAGACGATCATTGCGGTAATGCCGCTTCAGCAATCTTCACCTTACCGGCTCAACCCTAATTCCCTACGCTGTGGAGCCCCGGAATTTTTCCAAGAGAAACAACACCACCAAGAGAGGTAAGGTTACTTCCGTAAGCTGCGTGTGGATGTTCCAGGGCACTCGTAGTCGGCTACACATACCCTGGAACGCGCTATCCATACTCATAGCAACTCGTTGAGGGTATGCGTACGTAAGGAGCTCGATGGTGCAAGTGGTTAGCGCGTTCGGCTGCGATCGTTGAAGTTAAGCAACTTTCGCAGTGGTCGGTCATTGGATGGTTGACCATATATTTACTATTTCGAGCTCCTCCGTGCTTCGGAAGGCACGTTCAGCCGTTGATCCCGGCTGCATCTGTAGTCGTTAGCACCCACCAATCCGCACTGGGCCCGCGCCGTGGGTCATGCCCCAATCTCCCTATTCTATCCATAGGGAAGGCCTGTGCCCCAGCAGTGGGGACATTAATAGGCTGATGGTGATAATGACGATGAGGGCATGCGTAGGTAAAAATATATATTGGCGTTCCAGGTTATGCGTAGCTGACTACACGTACATGCCTGAAACGTGCTTTCTCGGACGGGCGCGTTACAATATAAGCGAAAAATCCCATATGCGTTACCTCACTTGAAAATACGCAAAGCATGGAAAAATTTGTTGTTCCTGAGATGCGACTGTACGATAGAGTAATAATAAAAAAACCTCTGAAAAACAGTGGAGATGTTCACATCAGCTATACGCACCTAGTACTAACTACGTTATTTTGCAATGAATACAAAAAGTTAATGTTGTAAGTATAATTAGTTTATAAGGAATGGAAGCCCAATTTATGCTCTCCCACGGCGGTGGCACGGATCGTCATTACTTATAGGTCGTGAAAAAAATTGGCCAAAGTTGTATGAGTCACCTTAACTATTTATGAAGACGAACCGAATACGGAGTAATTTAATAATGTTCACAAACAAAGTATAGAGGATTCGTCATCGTTTTGTGTACAGAAACCTATAGTCATATCCATTAAGTGCTGGTTTTTAATATGATAATAATAAGTGAATATGTATTAATAAATATTTCTTAAACATTAATTAGCCCAGCCCAAAGTAAATAAGTGCAACGATTTCTAACCGGTTTTTTTCTAGGCACCGTTTTAAGCCGTATCCATCGCGTAATATTTTCAAAAGTTTAATAAATATAAGTACTTAATAAACGTAGATATATTAGACCTAATTTAAAGCGGAATCATTATTATTACAAATAACAAATTCGTTTTTTCCGGCTCTGTCCATTTGGCTCGCATGCGCCAGATATATCTATTTGTTCGCCTCTTAAATTCCATAGAATTCTATAAAAATCGCTTACCCTTTTTATATACACGACGGACGTGATTGAGTCGGACAAACACGATTTTGGATAATTGCCAAATATAAATTCTCATTAAATTTTATCGGTTCATGTTGTGAGCACTTCACCAAAGAAATATAGGTAACATACCCACTAACCCATATAAGTAGGTAGACTTATATATGTGTATGATTCGAAGAAAGATTGTGATTCATGTATCAACATCAAAAGCTTTCGTTAACAAAAAACAAAAACCGTAAAAGGTCGCTGGATCAACGAGATTTTATTGAAATGACTTTAGATTTTACCTATAGGGATTTTGATTTTGTTAGTAAAGTTTTTTATGAAAACGCGTCGTTTTTTGTGAATGTTTCAAATAAAAATTAGAGGACTACTTAATCAATCTTTTCACAAAAACGATTTATGTTTCCGTATAGGTAGGTATTAAGATAAAATTAAATTGGTAAGAAGAGGATGCATAATATTTTTCAACTAATATTGATATTATTTTTTCAAAAACTAACAGTAAAATACAAAGAAAGATCTATTTCGCTTCCTCGCACGGAACTCAAAAACACGAGGACGGAGAAGACATTGTTTTTTTTCCGTAATTAGCCATTACATTCTCAAAGGGAAAAGCAAGCTCTGAAATCGGTGCCGACTACTGCCTATCATCTGTTTCTACGTTGGAGTGACGTAGGGACTCTGGCGCACTGCCAAAACCAAACAACACGTCACTCTATATGCGCCATCCTGTAAAACTTCGATAAAATCGCGTTAATTCCATTGCTAAAACTTCATTAAAGAAAGTTAGACAAAATAGATTACAACTTATTCGGACAGAGATTATAACAACAATATTTTTAAGAGGTATACGCATAAGCTTAAGACAACGATAAAAACTACTATTTTATAGTATTCCATACTACGATTTTGTAATACAGGGAAAAATTGATTTTATGTGAGATTTCACAATGACACAACAGCACAAAATAGTTATTTATGCAACTGTTGTAAGTAAAATGAAGGGTACAAAACATGAATGTAGGGTTATGACACGAGAATCGAGATGAAGCAGTTGAGATGTGATAATAGGTAGTATCACAAAAATTTCGTTAACACAATATTAAGGAATTTCTTTATCATTTTCTAATAATTATATTCGCGTTTTTGCAAAATCCCTAGGATTTCGCGAAAATTTGATTTATCAAATCACCCTTTGACGACCTCCGTGGCAGAGTGGATTGTACGCCTGGCTTTAAGGTGTCGCCTACTCACGAGGTCCCGGGTTCGAACCAGGTGCGGGCAGATGTTTGTGTGATGAATACGAGCATTTGTACCAGTGTATCCAGTCATGGGTGTTAAATATGTATTTCTATGTAAATATACTTATATATGTATCAGTATAAAATATCTACTTCTTCTATCCGTTTCCCTTGCATACCATAACACAAGCCTACAGTGCTTACTTGCTTACTTTGGGACTAGGCTAATTGGTGTGAGTGTTGGTAATATTTATTATTACCCTATGATATAGAAGTTTTTTTATATTTTGAATACATTTACTCCATAGGCGTATGCCCATGCCATTATTTAGTTTGACTTTTTTAAGTTTTGTTATATTATACATTTGTTTGTGCACTCAGTGCGGCCTTTTATATTTAATCATGCAAACATGCGGCATGCTGACTTATGTCTACTTAACTAATAATATAATTTGGACATATTGTCCATCCCCTTTTTAATAAATATTCTATTATATGTATACGCTTTTTTTTTTTTTTTTTTTCACTTATTATCTATTGTACATGCTTTGTGGAACAAAAGGATTTTCAGTTTATTCTATTTGTGTTATGTTTTTGCGGTCTCGGGCTCCTGCGTGAGTTCCCTCTCCTTGTCATCGCACGCAAGGGCCCGAGTTTCGCTATCTTTTTGGTAATTATTTAAATTTATTTGTTTCTATGGTACAACATTTACTGCTATGTTTTGCTAATATATAGAAGTACCTATATACATGTCGTATTTACTACCTTCTGTAGTAATACAACATGTATATTACATTCATTCGGAACCAATTGTACCAACCTTCATTGACAAATCGCAATAAATAATTAGCACATAGCTTAATACACAATCTGTTTATGGGCAGAAATGGTTAGTGAAATGTGGGAGGCGGGCATACATATTTATGATCACTCCAAGACCAAACATTATTATGATTTCTAGATATGATAATTAAGCAAGTATAAATTACCGAGTGCAATCATGAATATCCAGGCTTATTGACTAGTTTTAATTATATCTATAGGTACCATGGTGTCATTAATACAGTCCTCTGTACAATTTTCTTAAGTCATCATAATACGTAAGTCCTAATTGCATCGATGTAGGATATTAGTTGGTCTACTATAAATAAAAAGAATATAAGTAGGTAACAATAATGTGCACCTTTAGCAAAACTCAACTGCAAAGACTGTTTGCATGGAAAATCCGCAACGTCTTTAAAGATTTTCCTCTACTTTATTTATTTTAGTTTTAAGTGTCCTTGATTGATTATTTTTTATTATAGCAAAGCAAATATGAAATTCTCACAAAAATTTTGTTAAAAAAAATTGTGCCACCACACACCACGGAATGTTGAACTGACATGACATGACGTCACATAACGTGACTAACTTCAAACTTTTTCGTGCGTGCAGCGCCCGCAGCGGTGTTCATCGATCTTAAGTTATCACATCAAAAATGTTAAACATTGATATTTACAAGGACATTCAAAATGGCCAAAGTTCTACTTTGAATAATGAGGGAGCTTATTACAAAGTGTTTGAGTTTGTTACTACACACAACAGTAAATTTAAAAAAAATCATTAAAAATAAGTTACAATTACCTACATTCCTTAAAATTCATTAAAATTTTAACTAATTATAAGTGCGATAATCAACTTGACTGAACTGGGTTACATTATATTTGTACCTGTTTTTCAAGCTTTCCAATATCAATATGTTATTACATTATGCTTGACTAAATAATAAAATAATGAACAATTAAGAAAAAAACATTACTTATACAACATTAACTATTCTTGGATTTGAATTATTCCAAACATAACGGGCTTTTTCTATATGAAAATAATTAAGAATCATGTATCGACAGTGTAACGAAATAAGTGAAATCTTTGTTAACGTCGTGGCTATATATTCATTGAATGTTGAGAAAATTTTTCTCGTGTTTTTCTTAAGAACTGAAAAACATCATGTCGCGGTCGTAGTAAGTAGCAAAAGATTTGACGATTCGAAGGAGTTGTATTAAGAATTCACTTTAAATAGAAGAAAAAAGCAAACGTGAGTGTCGTGGGAAGCTCGGTTATAACATTTTTAAAAATAATTATGTGTAAGTAGACAACTACACACAATAGCTGCTGTTTAGTAACTGACTTTCTATATATAACAATGTACTCTATGTAACTGACTGACGGTTGTGACGGAAAAATCTTAAGTACAATTTTTTTCGCCTAGCGCCAATGAGGGCTACCGTTTTCTGCCTCACCAGATGGCGCCACTGTTGAGTGAGGTCCTAAATTGTAACTTTTAAAGTTTATTAATACGCACATGAAATCAAAGGTTACATTTAGATCGTATTTTAACACAAAAGAAACATATCCTAAACATAATAGGCCATGCCACAGTGACGCGCAGTTCCGTTTTATTCGGAAAAAATGGGAACATAATCATTTTTCTAAGCTCAAATTTTTAATAACTGACATTCATTGCCACATAACTCATATTTGCCATAATTAAGCCGAATTGTTACCAATTATTCACAACATTATTTTAATTAGAAATAAACCCGCGTCAAGCTGTTGGTTGACAACAACCAACAAGCAATAACATTTGACATTTCGGAGACCTCACGCTACACTAGCGCCTCTAGCGGCGGATTCATACGCGATAGCCCTCATTGCGTCCGGTCCGAAAAAAGGGAAAAGTTCGTTCCATAAATTTATATTTAACTACATTATTTGAAACTCTGTAACGCAGCCTAAATTTCGTAATCAAATAAGCATGGGTCTCTGTAGCTACAGGTACTACTAGCAGTCAAAAGCGAAAATAAATCATAGAACTCACCTTAAACAGTTCAATAATTATTCTCGAGTACATTCAGCCACTCATATTATTGTAACATCTCCACAGACAAAAGATGGACAAATAAATATAAACATTGCAAGCGGATCTGCATACCCACCGTGAACGAATATACTTAATAACATAAATAATGTCGAAAAGGGATCGCTAATAGTGACCATATATAGAGAATGGACAACATAGTTATTACACGGTTAGGTATGAATCATAAACCAGCGTAGGAGCAACGAAATTAACATAACTGTTCGCTCTTAACACCCAAGAAATACAGTCGAGGTTTGAATGAATTTTCCAATACGGCTACGGGAAGATATTATCATACCACAACAAAACATTTACCAAAGAAGTTGCCATCAATCTATTGTGGAAAAATATTTTTGCATAATCACACTAATTTTGGCCGCCGGCAATTATGTGGGAGCAAATTTTTATACGCATTGAGACATTTCTTTTTATGGTAACACATTATTAGTTAACCATATAGAGGACAGTATAGCTATAGCAATGTTCTTGTTAGTAATCTATCATTACATTATGATTCTGGTAAAATAGTAGATCATGTGAACTGAATTCCCGATATTGATTTAGATCCTTAGGGATCTTCAATCTGGAGAGATCATTACATGTAAGTAGTTTATTATAATTTTTATTATAAGCATTTAACTTCTAGATGTTTGAATGTATAGAAAATTTTAATAGAAAAGAAAACAATTTTGTTTTCCTTGATTTACATGGAGTTTATATTTTTGATATTTTTAAACCGGTTAGAGCAGAAACTGTAATAAAATTGGACTACTTATTACCTATGTATGTAGTTTGTTCGAATTAAATAAAGTTAGTAAGATTGTCAAAGCTCCACAAGTAAAGGAAATGTTGAGTTGCGGCTGGCTACAAAGATTTTTAAATCTTTAGAGATTTATCTCTGGCTGGTTGCGGCTGAGGGAATAATCTGCTTAGATCAAGTGAAAATAATGGAATTTTATGCAAGCCCCTTACTTGCATAAAATTCCAGGTCTGAATTTATCTATTCTTTTTAAATATATTTTTAAGCATGTAACTGCTCAATGTTTAAATCTAAAGAAATGACACGCGAAACAGACAGCAGACGGGACTCGAACCAGCACCCTTCGCTACCCGGGCGAATGCACTAGCTATTACCTGTGCTACCGCGGCCCTGATAGCCATATCGAATTCTTTCTAGCCTTTCTTAAGCTACACGGCAGCGCCCTTCGAATTATAGGTAAACCTCGATCCATACTATTTTCACTTGACTACATTTTCTAATGTTTGACACTACCATGACACTACCTAAAAATGGTAATACCGCAAGGCAACGAAAAACTTTCTTCAAATAATAGAATGGACAAACTAAATTTGATCAATTCATACGAGTGACACATATTGTGTGTTTGCACTTTTCATTCACTCAGTTTGTCGACTGTGTGTGTGAAACTGTAAACACAATTCAAGTGATAGCAAAACACGTGTTTTAGAGAGTTGCTAATCAAATGAATACACTGTCTATTTTTCTGGGGAAAGAACCTTCATCTTTCAAAAGTAACACCAATCTTTGATCAAAATGTAGAGTTATTTTGTAATGTAGCCTTTGCATTAGAAGGTAGGCTTATTTTACTGTCTCAGTCTCTTTGTTTTGGTTATTTTCTGGCAATAAAAAATTAACGAAACCTTGTTTATTACATATTCGACTTAACTCCAGTTTTTTTAAGTATTGAAACTCTTCTTCAATTTTGTTTGCATAAGTACCTAGTAGTAGTAAGTAGTCGATGTCCCTTAGAGCATATACGAGGTAAAAAAAAAAAAAATATATATAGAAATTCTATAGTGGCACAATAGATACATCTAATACCCACAGTAACCTAACACTTTTCCGGGATATACGTAAGAAGATTATTTCCAAAACAAGAACACCCAAACTAACATAAACATACAAAGTTGCACATTTACTTCCCGACTTTAAAAAGGAGGTTTTCAATCCATCAATATTCTAGAAGAATCGACAGACGAATAATGTAGAATAAACATCAATCCCATTTAAGTATTAGACAAAAGTTATTTGGGAGGAAGAAAATTAACATGTTGCCTGTTATCATCTAAAATGTTTGCTCGGAAATGTTAGCAGGTGACGAAAGTGCTATAAACAAATTTGTGAATATGTTGCTTTAATTAATGTCCTTATCGCAGATAACCTACTTTTCCGTAGGTATATTATATAAAAGTTACCTCGACAATTTTATAAAAGAACCATGTGATTTGTCGCGGATTTGCTCGTTGCAAAACAGCTGTTAAAATCACACACATATATACATATACACATGCAGCCTATGGACAAAGTACACCCAAGTAGCTTACAGGGCCCTGCGCACTCAATACAATAATCCGTTCAGGGGGCTGGTGGAACTGCCACGACACTGCAGTGCGTCAGAGAGGCTAGCAGCAGCCAAGGTCGATAGCATCTCGGACATCATTAGAAAGCGCATTGCGTCCCTAATACAGCGAGTGCGAGGCAGCACCAACAGCCTCCTGAAGACGGCCGCGGCAAGACTGGATGTGGACAGTGCCATTATGCGGCACTGGACTTGCTTCCAGCTTGCCAAAGACAATAAAATTAATTATGATACCTATTTGTACTAAAATAGTTTTTAAGATTATATTATTGTTTCTAACACTATGGACTTTGTTTTCGAAAAAAATACATTTTATTTTATTTTTAACATTGAAAATGATTTTTCGTCGCTCCAGTAGGCTCCCATTTTCGCTGAAAGTGCGACTCGCGCGTGAAACCCTTAGGTTTAAGGCCACAAGGACGTATGAGTGCTCAAAAGATGCGGAATTCGAAGGGCTTTTAGACGAAATAAATTATGTTGGAAAAGTTGGTTTTAAATATTTTTTTTTGGATTTGAACAAAAAATTTTTTTTTAATAAACTTTAATAGGTAGATTCATTTCCAATGCCCTTTCAAGTCCTCTAGAGCACGAAATTTGTGGATTTTTACTTTATATAGATGTAAGAAAGAAGAACTTATTATTTACAAAGTAAACATTATCTATTTGCAATCCTTATCTTTCAGTCACTGCAGTGTTAGAAATCCTGATTACTCCTCGTTTCCACCAAGATACAATTCATATACTATTTTTAAACCTTTTAAACACAACTTGTAGAATACTTGTTGTGGCTGTTTAAAACATTATTCCGTTTGCACCGCATAGACAACTAATACTTACCAGTATAAATCACTTATTTACTTCACATATTTTGTTTATCCAAAATGTTTGATGCAAGTATGTATTGTATACAACATGTTTTAAACATGTATATAGTGTGAACAAAAAATAAAGACATTGTATAAAATTTGTTAAATACATGTATTATAACATGGTGTAAACGAAGGGTTAGTTTGGTGCATATACAGTCATGCTTTTACCGTCATTATATAATAGTCTTTAGACAACAATAATTAAGCCAGTCCACCATTTTAAGCGCTATTTAGGAATCTGAAGAAAGATAAATGAGAGGAAAACTGCACCTAAAATAGTTATTATTTTTAAGGTTCTAACTCAAAAGATTAAAAGAAGTTGAAATTAAGTTGCTTAGATTTTCACGCACATCACTCATTAAATAACTCATTAAATAACTCATTAAATGACGCATTCCTGCAAAGGGTGCGAAACGTCAATTAATAAATAAAATTTGTGTATCTAACGCTTTGAAACTTGTTTTATTTGAGTTGAAATTAACATCAAATACTGAGGTATGCAATGCCTTGATCAAAATGGAGGGTATTCGCTCAAGGTCGAGCTAATTTACTTAAGTCTTTTGCACCCTTATTATTAACGGAGACTTAGCTTGGATTAGTTACTCCATGTTTTGTCTCTGTTCAATACTCAATACTCAATTTTTTATTGCTTTCCATAAGTTATACAAGATGTTACAAAATAATATGCACAATCATGGACCCCGTCGGGCACAGTAATCAATTAATTACAGAGGGAGAGTGACACCTTTGATTACATAAAAAGTCTAAAAAGTACCATAGCTGACTATTATAATTTATATAATATCTATCTATAATAAATTAAAATAGGTATTAAATATTATTTGATTCTATAAAATCACGAATAATAATAATAATAATGTGTATACAAATTTATTAATTGTAAAAAAGATAATGCTAACAAAATATATAAAATATACGCAAATAAAATTTATTTAAAGTGATTTAAAAACAAAACACAATTATTTACACAATTGAGAATATAGTATTCTCAATTATGTAAATAATTAAATCATTTGAATATTAATTTACACTATAATTACATTTTTACATTTCAAATTCATTTGATAAATAATAATAACATTTATTAAAAGCAAAATAAAATCAACAAATAATATATTTTCAATAGTATAAATAACTTCAAACCATTTTATCATTTAAATATTCATCAACACTGTAATAACATTTATTAATCAATAGAGTTTTTAAACATTTAATCATTCATTTAATGTCAAATGACATTTGAGTGATATGAAGAAAACACGGCGTAAGTAATCTAGGATTATGCCTCGTTTATTAATAAAATACTATAAAAATTGTTTGTTGTTTTGGTTATTAAAAATATAAGAAAAAAAACCATAATTTTTATATGTTTTGATGAGAGGAGCACTATGACGCAAGCAGTTAGCGCTTCCGGTCTGCGATCGTTCGCAATGGCCAGTCGATAGGATGGGTGATAAAAAATTTACTCCTGCGTGCATTTCAGCATATAAGCCGTTAGTCCCGGTTGCATCTGTAATTGTTAGACCCACCCGCCCGCGTCGGTCATGCTCATGGCCCAACCTCCCTATTCCATCCATAGGGAAAGTTTGTACCCTAGTACTGGGGATATCAAAAAAATATAATGAAGATTTCCAGAGCTCCAATCCAGATGGAAGGGCGTCGCCAACCTATGACCTAGAGTGTGGGGGGGCCAATAAGGCTGTAGCTGGGAGTACCAATTACAGAGTGTCAGTAGCAAAATTCCGCACACGCGTTTGCTGTAGGTATTAAATGTCTACAAGCCGAAAAAAAATAAGGCAATGTAAAAACTTAAGTTTTACTTGCATCAAGGTTTTTTATATTCCGTTTTTCAATTCGGTGGTTGTGTGTGATGCAAGGTTGTAAGAGAAGGATTGAGAGAAAGCAAGATTAAGGAGAGTAGGAAGCTAAGATAATAATGAGATAGGATCGGAAATAATATAATATCCATAAGAAGAATATGATACAGATAGTCATTTTTGTTTAGGCCAGGAAGTCTCATAACTGAATTGGGGACTTCGGTTGCTTAACTACCCCCCCCCCCCCTCCCCCTGGCGACGCCCTTGTCCAGATGAGTAAGTGACGAGGTAAGAGTAGGAACTTGGCAACGCAAGTGTGATACGGCGGTAGCGCAAGCGTCTAAAGGTTAAAGTGACCAATTACCCGAAGACCAAACCACACGCATGACTGCCTGCCCTATTATATTAATATATCCAAAGTATTCATTAAAACAATAATAATAACAAAACAAGTTACTAACGGCCACTTATTACAACATTCCTAATTCATTAAGGCTTAATTAATCCCGTTTAACACACCCTTCCATCTTAGTCAATTTTTAAATTCAAATAAAGATATTACGAGGTTTAACCGTTATAAACTTTTAAATTGCATTTATGAAGTTTTGTGCAAGTTGGCCTAAGATTTTTTGTTTTCTTTTTCATAAGCGAGCAAGAGAAAAGTCAAATAGTTACGTCACAACGTAACTTTAATCATTTTCTTCACGTTTATTGTTTTTTTTTCGATATAAGTAGAAAGAGCTAGACAGATACAAAATAGTAGACAAACAAGATAATCTATTTTTAATTTAAATACTGAACTGGAGAACTCTCTTTGAAAATATGGAAATGACTACGTTTTCAATATGTCATTTCTATTATTGAATTTGAAAATTTGGATATTTTCCTATAATATCTATCATATCATTGCAACCATATTATTTTTTATTCAGAATTTATGCCACTGACGTCTTTCCCTATTTCCTTCTCGAATAGATCTGAAGTATTTTTATTAAAATTTCAATCAATTTAGTTGAATTTCTTTAGTGTATGTAATGCGCTCATAAAATGTTTCGGTACCTATCTCTGTTTACTAATGTTAAATGAAAGATCCAGTGATATGCTTATTTATTTTCACTATCTGATAAACCTTCACAATAACTGTATACTACTTATCTTAACTAAGTAAATGGTATGGAAATGGAAAAATTATATGGCATTGTTTTGAATAAAGTGAGGTTAACAAACTAATCAATAACACATTGGGCACAAGTCGAATCGATAACCGATAGCGGTGACGTAAAAATTTGATAACCGCCCATCGACAATGTAGAGCAAGCTGTTGCACGAGAACGAAAAATAAAAGTATTCAGTTGTAGGCATTTACCTCCACCTTCAGGCAGCATTGACATCAAAATCCTTTCAATTTTGTCACTTCACATGTAAACATGGTATCACACAGCGTATCACGGCACAATGCACTGGTTGCACGCGAGCAGTTATCAAGCGCGCGCCTGCGCTCGCGCCGCTAATCTAAATACAGACAACGCGGCCGCAACCAAAATCGCTCGTATTACTTTCGGTTTCCATACGGCCTAAATTTAGAGGGCATTCAGTCGAAAATAAAAACTGTTTTTACGTGTTTTTTCACGAGTATTAGACGGGAATAGAGCGCGTTTGGCAGGCCGGCGATGTTGTGCCGGCGACGGACGGGATCGCGCGCGAAATCCGAGATTGGTGCCTTATTTGGCAACCGCGCGGCGATCACAAACGCATTTGGGTATTTAGTTTCTGGCGCGCGATGAGGCTATTTCAGCCGTCTGCCGGTCGGAAGCGCACATATCGGATGCACCTCACCTATCTACTTGCCTTCTACGGCCCGAGTGTTATACCTATTTAAGAACACTCTCACGGCTATTTTTAAGTTCGTTACGAACTCCTTTTATGGATGTTAATTTTAAATTTCCTTCGCCTCCTACAGATCGGGCGTCGACGATGTCATTAACGCGATGTGGAGTCGACTTATACGTTATTGTCATTGAAAAGTTGAACGGGTCATACAAATTGTTTTTAGCTTATTTTCTTACTCTCCCTTGAGGGAACAGCGGTTAAAATTAATTTTCCATTGTACATTCAAGGGAACAGCCAAGCGTTGTTTTTTTTATTCTACTTCCGGTATAGGCAGGAAGTGTATATTTAAAAATTTAATAATTTTAGCACATTATGTACTTCAAAACGTAAAATTGATACAGCTTTATTAACAAGTGCAAGTGTGTATGTTTCTTACTATCGCGCAAAAATGGCCGACCGGAGTTGGATGAAATTTCGCACACATATTGTTTATAACCTGGATTGTGAAATAGGGATATTTTTAATCCCGAAAAAAATTAACTTCCTAAGGGATTCTCTAAAAACTAAGCTAAAGTTATAGCGGACAAAGCCGCGGGAGGCTGCTAGTCTTTTATATCGTCACCGATTAATTAACTATATATAATAATAATCATAATCATAAATGCGCATATTGTACATTTTTTAATACTGTTGAAGAGTTCTCTTATTATTAGGAAATGAGTAGAATGAACAACACCTAATTATGGACGATGTGTTAATTTTTCTTTACCTACTTCTGTGATTACTCACGCTGTTTACTTGCAATAATTATTACGAGTCTCTTACGTATTATTCAAATAATCAAGATCCAGTTAATTACTGATGTAAATTTTGACCACAATAATTAATTAACATTGAGACGACAATTAAAATTATTGCTAATCAGTCACGTGTGGTCTTTTTCTATTGGTATCGGAAAGAAATGTTCAATATCACAAAGCAAACTCAAAAGTTAATTGGGGACTCTAAGTAGGTACCTACCTACATCCACAAGACTCCTCTTGACACCATTGAAATTACATAAAACTAGAATTGAGAACCATCTTCTTTATGAAGTCGGTTAACAATAAAATATTTCGATGTTTTTGTCATTATTTATAGAGACGTAACTAAACTAACATTGTTAAGACCTTTAATGAAATTGTTTTACATAAGAAACAACTCTCGTCTTAATGAACTAGTTAGACTTCACAACTTTGAACCACAAACTCCGTATTAAGATCTTGCGATAAGCGATATTGCGTTTATTTGCATCTGCATATTTATATAGTCAGTAAGTATTTAATATCGGTGAACTATCGAGCAAGTAGTGTAGGGTTGCCAGACTTTCGGATTAAGCCGGATTATTTAGGCTTATTTTTTATTATTTGCGTTCGAAGATTTTTATATTCAAATTACAGGATTAACAGATATTACTAACTAGGGCCAATGTCCTGGAGTCCCTTAGTTCACTTAGGGACTCTTTAATCTGAAAACACAATTGAAATCAGCTCTTCACATTCCATATGGTTGACTATTAAATGATTTTAATTAAAGAGTTTGTGCAGAAAAAAAAACTTTTTTTATTTTATTGTTTTTAGCATAAAAGTCCCTAAGTACTTAAGTTTTATAGTGTCATAAACTTTTACCTCAAGAAGTTCCGAAGTCCATAATCAATGTTGTACTAAAAAGTAGGTACAGTTGTCCTGAAAATACTAAGAAAAAAGCAAAATGTCATATTATCGTTAAACTATATCGTCGTACGTTTGTTCAACTTCGTTTTTGACAGCTGAGGCGGCGGGAAAAAAATATTTTATTATATTTCCATTGTTATTCAAAAATGGTTAAAAGAGAGTAATAAACTGAGTAGATACTTAATAATAGTGCCTAAGTCCGATTGTTAGAATCTAAGGCCCGTATTACAGAATGACAACTAAGTTACTCTTTGTGTTGATCTTTACTTAAGTACAGTAAGAAAGGGATGTCGCAATGTGCTATATATAGCGAAATACCTTCCTAACTATGCTCAAGACTAGATCAATCACTGAGAATCTTTCTATAATACGGGCCTAAGTCCGTCATATTTAAAACGGTTTTTTCTTAAAGTTAATTAAGATAATAACAATGTTTTTAACAAAATAAACAAATACCTGCGTATACAATAGCGTTTTATTTGTGTTTAAATTTCAAATATATATATGTTATGGCTCAGTTTTTTTACCGAACCTTTCTCTTCTGCGCTTTTTGGGACTTAGGGACATCTGGATATTGGCCTTTTAAAGTTCATGACTGTGACACCAGGCTAGGCCACAGTAAAATATAAGGAGCAAACTGCTTGTTCTATTAAGTGAAGTGTTTTCAATCTGTCTGACTTTTCTTTTGTCTGTATCATTCCAAATGGAATGAAAAGAAAAGACAGCCAAAATTACCTAAATAGGTAAAACAAATGAAAGAAGCTATGCTTTGCATTTAACAAATGAAAGAAAACATTCCGGCAAGATCTTTTATATATTTTCGCCTAAACTGGATAGTCGGCTATTCGGCTTTTTAGAGCTGGCAACCTTAGTAAAGCGGTGCGCCCACACTGTGCGGGCGACCTAATTCCGTGCCGGTAGGAGGCATGCCTAATGCAGATTACGTTTGACACTCATATTTCGGTACTTATTTGTTATTTATAACTGAGATTGAGTACAGTCAGCAGAGGAGATAGAGCAACAGTCTTATTGTGGTCACCCAACAGCACCTGGGAAGTGGCCGAAAGTCAAGAATTTTACATTTTAAAGTTCAAATAACTATCCTACATACTTGTACAAAATGTTTTAGGCCCTGCCGGAATTATCAGCGCTGCAGCAATTCTGGTGTTGCTGTAGTATTAAACTTAGGTAGGGACCTAGTTGGCATGTCTTGCTGCGTTCTGTTTTTGTAAAAATGTCTTTAAGGTCAATAAAATTTCTTTCTTCTTCTTTTAAGTGTCAGTTTTTCTCTATTGTACAATTTCGTGTGAACTTTATATGATAAAAGCTGATTGATATACATAAAGAGATAAAAATGAAAAATTAAATTGAAAACGCGTACAGGTAAGGGCGGGCAGAAGTGATGAGGCATGCGCATGAGCTTCAGCTCCGTGAAATTGGCACTGCCATCTTCGCGATGCTGCAGCTCGATTTCCGTTTAATGAAGAAACTTTTGGTGAACAAGCAAATAAGTTTACCTACAGTGTGAATAGGTGGATTTACCTTGCAACCTAAGAAATACTAGAAGAAATTCGACACGTCTTTTGTAACATAGTGGTCAGTGCATTCATCTGGATTGCTAAAGACGCTGGTTCGAAGCAAGTCTGTTTATTTATTAAATTCATTTAAAATCTGCAATCAGTATTTCTGATGTGTAACATCTTTCCTCTCGCTTTCGTGCAATTAGTGGGAGTGATTACGTGAAGTGGAACGGAAGTGTGTAACAGGAAGTTAGGAAAGCGCGCGCTATTTGATTTAATAATAATAATAATAATAATAATAATAATAAAAACTCTTTATTTTACACCACAAAAAAAAAAAAAATATATATAAAACATACATAATGGCTGCTTAAAGTGTAAAAATGGGCGGTCTTATCGCTAAGAGCGATCTCTTCCAGACAACCTTGGGATGGAGAGGACAAGAAAGAAGCTGGAAAGACGGCGGTGTAATTAACTGCAATAATACGCGAGAAAATCTATGTACAAACCGAGTATATAAAACAAATAAACACATATAAATACATAGATATACATAAATACACTCATATATACATAGATACACTCATACACATAAATACACTCATATATACTCATATATACTCATATATACATAGTATATTAATTTTAGAACATAATGTTCAAATGGCATATTCCTGTTGTAGTAGGTTTAATTTCTTTTTTTACTATAAGCAGAAGTTTGAGTGCGTTTTCCTGCGAGGGCTCAATCACATTTCTGTCTGTTTATCCAAACCATTTGGTTTCAAAATATTTAATGCTTATAAAAAATTATAACAAACTTTTTTTTTTGTACTTGGTGGTCGTAGCTAAATGTTTTTGATCTCTCCTCAACTTACGCAGATCATTATTGATATACTTAGTTCTAAACTATTTTGGGTGTAGCTTTGCCGTAGGTGGGTAAAATATCGAAAGATTCACAAGAAATACAAATGAACTAGATTTTAAGAAAATATATTGTAAATTTTGTCTTGATGAAAAATCTATCTAAATGAATTCTCATGCTACAAAATTTCAATCAATATTTTTCTTTTGTTGAAGGCACTAAATTATTTAATTTTGACTGTAAAATGATTAGCAGTTAAATAAATGGCACGACCATTTGTAATTTATGTAGCACATCTAAGGCACCGCAAAAATCTAAATTCAGATACATGATAATTTTGTATATTCTAAGATTAATAGCGCCTGAATGTCGCCATAAATCATTGTCAAAGCTCAAATGAACTTCTCAAAATTGTATTTCTGACATCATTTTAGTAATGTTATACACGTAGTTCTAACACAAACAATTTAAACTCAATTTTTTTTTATTATAATTAGAAAAACCAAGTACGTTTTATCCACTCCATATGTTGATTAGTGGCAGGAGTATGGTGCGAAGAAATTACTAAATTAATATACGAGAGGCAGGTGATCAAAAACCAACATTATATCACCGTATCTTTTAAACTAGGCATTTTACAAAGCTTAACTACTGTTCTAAATTTTTGATTCGAGTCTTATTTTACATTAAAAAAATCAGGAGTTCCGAGTGGAAATCTGGGACGTATAAATTCAGATATCCATACCTTTTTGTATTGTAAACTCGTAGTAGTACTTATATTATAAATGCGAAAGTGTATATGTCTGTCTGTCTGTCTATCTGTTCCCTATTCACGCTTAAACCGCGGATTTGGATGACTTGTGGTATTTATATATTTTGAGTCGATAGTTTGAGTCCCGGAGTAGGACATAGGATACGGTACATAGTTTATCCCAAAAAATATTCTTTAAAGGAGGTAAAATGGGGCTGGAATTTTCTATGAAAGACCAATAATTACTTAAACCACGCCGAAGACGTCGCGCTATTTTTCTCTAAAAGGAAGATCTCCCGAAATAACCGGGAATCATGGCTCCATTAGCGGTTTTTTTCAACTCACACCAATTAGCCTAGCCGCAAAGTCAGCACTGTAGGCTTGTGTTATGGGATACTAGGATATCGGATAGAATTCGTATACATATATATAAATGACTATATTTATATTAAACATCCATGACTGGGGTACAAATGCACGTATTCATCACACGAACATCCCCCACCTGGATTCGAATCGAGGCGAAACCCGGCATTTGAAACCCGGCGTGTAAACTACTCGGCCACGGAGGTCGTCAAAGTTACATGTTAAAAGGGTGGCAAACAACGATACTGTCCACCTGATTGTGGCGGCTACCATAGCTTAGACGCTTGCAATATAAAAAAATCGAGACTGTTCGAATTCGATCCAAAATCCCTCCCGACATGAAAATGCTAAACATGAAAATGTTTAAAAATAAATTATATAAATAGCTAAATGAAAACAATTTTTATGACCTAAAAAGTTTTTTCAATTATAAAAATTAATGACATGTTTTAACTTATCCTATAATAATTATTATAAATGTATCTTTTTAATTATTTTTTTATATCTGACATTTAGAAATCTTGTAATATTAATATGTTGACATTGTATATTTTATTGACATACAAATGTGTACTGATTTTTAGTTCTCGTTACGTACTTTGTGGTGCTGCTGTATAAGTTTCCATACAAAATTTGACATTGACATTTCACACTCGCAAACTATTCGAGTTCGATAATGGTTCGTGCTAGGGGTACAGGCGCTTGAAAATATATGTGTTCTATTTTCGAATTATTATTTTTACAAATTTCAGCCAATCGCATTGTAACTGAGTTCAAAAAGAAATGCATACGTACTACAGTTTGTATATCACTTTATTATTTTTATCACGTAATAAGACATTCCTTTCATTTAAAATGCTATGTTAATTAGTAAAAAATAATCTTTATGATAAACCCTTTCGATGGTTATCGTAAAATATGTCGTATTTTTTTTCGAAATTTCTCGAGTTTGATTCCCAGTTGTAGCAGTCGATTTTTAAAAAATCTGTGAATGCAGTTCTAGTTATTATCAAAAATGAAATGATGTCTTCTTTCAGTAAAATATCCTATCTTTAATATTTAATATACTTTCCCTCCGTGTGAGGTAGCCGTGGGACGCCCTGTATATACCGTGTTTTTAGCAAATAAAGATTATGATTATGATATTGGTTCGTGATAGGGGGTATCTACTGATCGCAGATCAAACGCGCTAACCACTTGCACCATCCCCCTTCCAAGCTATGGTAGAATATTTCTTTTGTTTGTAAACATACCCATTTTTTATGTTTAAAGGGTAGCAAACGAGCTTTTGAGCCTCCTAATGGTAAGCAGCCACAAAAATCTATAGACGCTTGCAATATAAGAAATATCATTCGCGCCGTTGCCTTACTCTGACTCAATACCAAAGGCCGGCATCGCATTTGTGATACTCCTGGTGTTGCAAGTGTTCATGGGCGACGGTAATCGCTTACCATCAGGTGAGCCGTCTGCTCGTATGCCCCCTTAAAACATAAAAAAAACCCTACCCCGCGGAGCCCTGGAACCTTCCTCACCGACAGAAACACAACACCACCAAAAGGTAGCGTTAATTTACTGTAGTCTTCTGTAAGGTGGAGGTTACTTCCCCTAACGGGCTCTCCAATTCGATTGCAAAATCCGCTATGCATTACCTCTCTTAAAACATAAGATACCTCATCATCATCATCAGCCTATTTATGTCCCCACTGCTGGAGCACAGGCCTTCCCTATGGATGGAATAGGGAGATTGGGCCATGACCCACCACACGGGCCCAGTGCGGATTGGTGGGTGCTAACGACTGCAGATGCAGCCGGGACCAACGGCTTAACGTGCTTTCCGAAGCACGGAGGAGCTCGAGATAGTAAATTTTTTGGTCACCCATCCAATGACCGACCATTGCGATAGTTGCTTAACTTCAACGATCGCAGCCGAACGCGCTAACCACTTGCGCCATCGAGCTCCTCGATGAGATAGATACCTAGGTACATTAGAAAGAGATCCGGTCGATTCTCCGTTTGAAAGTTGCCATTCACAGACACAACAACATCGCCAGCAGGGACACCTATAACACCCCCGCAGCGGTTTCACTTCGCCATACCATCTGTGACGACGGTTCTTTCATAACAGTTTATTGTAAGCAAATTTATCGAGTCTTAAATATAATGCGTGAAATGTAATACCCACATGATTATGAAAGATATACATATTGACAGCTGATTAGAAAATACTTAGGCCTCAACTCCATAGGCGCGTTTTTAGCTGTCGATAATTTAGGATGCACACAGAATACATAAAAAGAGGTTAGAAGGGCCTTGTGAGAAGTGCAGGCGAGCCACAGTTATGTATGAGCTAATGCTCATAACTTGACCAAAACATGGTTTTGATTGCGTCGTTGCTCTCGGGTGAAAGCGCTTATTGGTTCGATTGTTTAAGTCGCGTCGTTTGATTGGCTATTTTTTTATAACAATGTATACAACTTCCGTAAATGTATTTGTTAGCAAATTTGTTGAAAACAACTATTTTATGACTACTGCAAAACAGTTATTTATGATATTAATGCGTAATGAACCAACTTATCGCAATACAGTTCTTATAAAATAAATATGAAAACGGCTCTCATTATAGTATGGTGCGTAATTTTGAACTTTCGAACAATGTATACAACCTGCTTAAATGCATTTTCTGAGCAAATGTGTTAAAAAAATATTGCCTAAACCAGCTATACTCTAAGTGTGTTCCGCGGAACCCTAGGGTTCCGTGATACCTCTGTCGGGGTTCCGCAAGAATTTAGAAATAAAAAAATCAAAACACCTCTCTCTGGTCGCTCCGCGGCTGTGCGGACTCCGCGGCCGCGCGGAGACAAAACGCTATGAATGTTATTTATTTATTTATTTGTATTTGTATAAGCTTGTGTTACATTAGCTGGTACAATATCTCATAAGTTTGGTCTCAACAATTTTATACTTGTACAACGCGTTCGCTCTAAGTTTGCCGGTCTGTGGAATGCGCGTACCCTCCCCCACGTGACAACAAAACTTATAATGTGTCATAGTTTTACCCAAATATCTAACGTACACAATTTTTATTGTTACAATTAAATAAAAAATTTCGAACGTCATACACTCATACCTATCGCCAGCGGCAAACTTAAAACGAGCGGGTAGTATACTTGTAAGCGCTCAGTCTCTTTGATAAAAGCCGCCTCTGAATTAGACGCTATAGTTGTCAACTAGCGACTTTCGTCTCTAACTTCAAAGGATAAAGTCGATATTGTTTACAACGCTATTTTTAAATTTCTGTTTTTATTTTTGCTTTTTGTTTATCAAAGGTGCCGACTCGAGTATTTTCGAGAATATTTGAGATCGAGTCTAGGACTAAGTATAAAAGCGGCGATCGCGCGTTGGCGTCGTCAGTTGATGATTAGCGTTCGGAGCGATAAGTTACTACCTACTTACAAGCTCGCTAGCGAGAAACTGGTGTTCATTGTTTTACTGCCTGCTGTATTCTGTTGTCTCAGTTTTATACATTTCTTCCCTGTAGGTTCTAAATTTAGTCTCTTATACGCAGTAACGATTGTGCATTATTTAAACCCCACTATCCTGACTTGTAACATTATAAATAAAGAAGAATGGAACGTTGGCTTAAAGGTGTTAAACGTGTTCCAACAACATCTTCTAATGACGCTGAATGTTCAAAAGCAATGCGCGCGGAGAATTTAGCAATCACCGATCCAGAAGATGATGCCACGAGTGCCACGACGTCAAGCTCGACGGTTTCAAAGACGAAAAAAAGGAAGTATGATGAATCTTATATCAGTTTCGGATTTGTTGATTCCAACGGCTCACCTCTCTGCATGCTCTGTAGTAAACTGCTTCCTAATAGTTCCATGGCACCTGCCAAATTGCGTCGACATTTAGAAACCGTACACCCCGAGACTAAAGACAAGAATAAAGAATTTTTTGTTCGCAAAAAAGATCAGTTATTAGAAAGTCAAAAAAATATGATGCATGTAACACAAACTACCAACGAAAAGGCCACGGAGGCATCATACTTAGTTAGCTATCGCATTGCACAAGCAGGTGAAGCGCACACTATCGCTGAGAAATTAATAAAACCATGTGTATTAGACATAACAAAATGTATGCTTGATGAAAAATCTGCAAAGCATCTTTCTACTGTTCCGCTATCAAACGATACTGTTTCACGACGAATCCATGATCTGGCAAGCTACGTCAAACAAGAACTAGTTACACGTCTACAAAATACACGATTCGCTTTGCAAATGGACGAGTCGACTGATGTCGCTGGTTTGGCTATCCTGCTGGTTATTGTGAGATATCCATATAAAAGTTCTTTTGAAGAAGACATGCTTATGTGTTCATCGCTGCTTACAAACACTACCGGGGAAGAAATTTTTAATAAAATAAATATATTTTTTGAAGAACATAATCTCAGTTGGAACAATTGCATTGACATTTGTACAGATGGGGCCAAGGCGATGACAGGTAAAACAGCAGGAGCAGTGTCACGAATGAAAAATAAAGCGCCTAATTGTAGTTCCAGTCATTGTATTCTGCATAGACAAGCACTTGCGATGAAGCAAATGCCGTCTAATCTAAAATTAGTTATGGATGAAGCGGTAAAAATAATTAATTTTATCAAATCACGACCACTACAATCCCGATTGTTCTCATTATTGTGTGAAGATTATGGCAGCAAACATAAAACACTGCTGCTCCATACAGAAGTGCGATGGCTGTCTCGGGGAAAAACTTTAACAAGGCTATTTGAACTTAGAGCCGAGTTACAAATGTTTCTTTCAGCAGATACTTCTTTTAATTTGAAGGACCGTTTGTATGATAAAACTTGGTTGTTCCGATTGTCTTTTATGGCGGATATCTTTCAAAAACTTAACGAATTAAATTTATCATTGCAAGGTAAACAGACAACAGTGTTTCAGGCCTATAATAAAATAACTACTTTTAAAAGAAAATTAGATTTTTGGATCATTTGCATTGGTAAGAAAGAAATAGAAAGTTTTACGTTACTCACTGAGTTTGTTAGCGAAAACGACTCAGAAATGTTTGAAGATAATGTGTTTGAAGAATTGGTCCAATATCTCAGTTCGATGCGCGCATCTTTTGAAAAGTATTTTCCCGAAGAACACAATACAAAAATTAAAGTGAACTCCTGGATTCATAATCCTTTTTTACCCAACTTGGAAAAGCCTGAAAACATGTCAAATGAGATATATGAATCTCTTTTAGAAATGTCATCAGACACAAGTATGGAGTCATTGTTCAAAACGACGCCTCTTAATGATTTTTGGTGCAGAATCCAAGATGAATATGCAATGCTTGGCCAAATGGCTCTGGATATTCTTCTCCCGTTCCCAACTACATATTTGTGCGAAACAGGATTCTCTACCTACGCAGCCACGAAAACAAAATATCGCAATAGACTGGACGCCGAAGCTGATATGAGACTCCAACTTTCTTCCATCAAACCTGATATCAAGCAATTGATGAAAAATAAAAAACAGTTTCATACCTCCCACTAGTTAGATTTTTTCTTTTTTAATGTTTTCTATTATTGTCCTTACCAAGTGGTGAAGTAAATAATAATTAGTAACGGATACATTGTACTTTTATTATGCTGATTAATATAGAATACACTTATAAAAATAATTGTTTTATTGTAGGGTTCCATCAAGTATTTTGCTTCCCAAAAGGGTTCCGTCATTTAAAAAGTTTGAGAACCACTGGCCTAAACTAAGTAGTGCCCATTTACTTATTCAAATTTCTATCACAAAACATCACACCTCCATTACACGCGTTGTCAATACCCACCAACAGTGATATCCGACGCGTGTTCAATATGACTTGGTCACCAATTAAGCTGATCCTATTGATCGATCGCCGGTACCATTACCACCCACTGACAAAACAAAACACGCGCGGTCGGTCCTCGAACCCACTCCCCCGCGGTAAAGACACCGCTATCTACCATACCCGCTATGTACACAATTATTGGCTAACACTGCTGACATTACACTAATTTAGAAAGGAGTGTACCGTGGCAGTGTTTTATCTGTCAAACCATTCACAAATTAGGTATTTGCACTACATTCAAGAGATGAATCTAGGTACGTTGCACTGATATATTGGGTACTATTAATTGTTGTATTTAAATTTAATCGTAAAATTTTTATGCCTAAACAATAGGACACGGCATTCCTAAACATTCCTAAACTTTGTTAAATCATTTTTTATATTTTTTTACCTTATCATCGTCATAATTTTTATCTTCATTTACATCTGTAGTGGAAAGTGAATTCATGAGTTATCTCCTATTGAAGTCATTTTTCATTTTGACGACTCTGTATATAATAGAGGGAGAAAAAAACAGTCCCGTAGTCTCCAGCCTAGGTATTCTGTAAGATGCAATCTCACTTACGATCTCATTTATTCTGATTTCTGACAAATGTCATGTATCTAATACTGGCTGCTTCTACAAACATAGCGTCATTTTGCCGTGTAATTTAGAAGCAGCCAGTATTAGATATATGACATTTGTCAGAAATCCGAATAAATAAAATCGTAAGTGAGGTTGCATCTTACAGATGCGTGGCTATCCACAACCGTGCGTTTTGTCGAAATTTTCTACCACGTACGACAAAACTGTGGAATATGTTGTCGCCAGCAGTGTTTCCGGACCAATACGACCCAAGAACCTTAAAAAAAAGAGCGTACTCATTCCTTAAAGGCCGGCATCGCATTTGTGATACTCCTGGTGTTGCAAGTGTCCATGGGCGACGGTGATCACTTACCATCAGGTGAGCCGTCTGCTCGTATGGCCCCTATAACATAAAAAAAAGTATGCCTATGCAGTACGTACTCCGTAGACTCCGGTCCACGTAATATGTGCTGGGGGCGCATATGCAGGAGTATTATCTGGATTTTCCTGGGTAGGACCCTGCTCATTTCTTCGAGCTCTGTGTCTGTTCGCACTACTCCCGGTGGATCAGGGAGGCATATCGCCATATAATAATAATAATAATAAGTATTTGTTTGCTCCAAAAAACACATATACAAATACAGAAAACTTAAAATCTGACATACCAACTTTTTGGGAACAAAAGGGGAATGTGACTCAGCCTTAGATCGCCGTATTACCGGAAGTCACTGATATTCTACCACAACCTAATTTAACAAATACATGTTCCATTTTGTGATACCAACAAGTGAAACTTTGAAAATCGATTAAAAAATTAATACATCCGTTATTAAAAATCTAAATTAAATACAGTTTTGACCGCAGCATACTATTTATTCAACAACCACAATTTACATTTATTTTTAAAATTTTAAGTTGACATTGAAATGTTACCCCGCCAAGGTGGTAGGAGATCAATCCATATCTTTCATGCGGCATATACAAAGCAACCCTAAGTTACAATATTTTTGCATATTAGTAGTGATACTAGGAAAAGCCCAAGGTCTCTCAAATTTGAACGAGGTTTCTTCCATTAAAGTTAAATTTGAACGAGGTTTCTTCCATTGAAGTATATCCAGATCTCGAACGAAAAAGGTACCCTGAATACTTAACTTATACCATAACATCACATTATATTTAAACTGCGTCCGCAGCCGTTATTACGTCGTTACATACGAAGATGGACAACAGTTTTAGTTGCGCGTGGGATATTGTTATGGGCGTACCTTGTTCTTCAACTAGTAATGATGTATAGCCTACAAATTTGTACATATATGTAAAAATAAACTTACAAGTATTTACCATAATTATGTTTTGGCAGTCGTCAGGTGCCGCAGTTGTAAGAACGTATGGGATATGATTGTGGTGAATATAGGCCGGTTTCGTACTGGCCGGTCATAGATGGATGAGTGAAAATAAATGTACTAACTCGAGTTCCTCTGTGCTTGGAAAGCATGTTAAGCCGTTGGTTCCGACTGCATCCTTTAGTACCCTCCCGAGTGGAGCTGCCAGCCAGTGGCCTGGAGGCAAGTTCATAAATGAACGATCTAAAGGTATGGAGTCAGTTCGGATTGGAATCACTTAGTTGAATTTATTCGAGTTTCTTACGTGGATTAAGCAGAAATACACCAAATGTAAAGCTGCCTCTGCTGCAACTCTAATCATTTCAGCCGAATCTTCAGATCATTTTGGTCAGATGACCAATTATGGTGACATTGAGCTCTTCCAGACATATAACATTGTTGTGTAATCTTTGAAATCCTTACAAATTTTGTTTTATGAAAATTGTTATAGCATGTCAGTGTACAGTATTAAATTAATTTTTAAACAAGCATACTGACAACCCACGGTCTCTTTTCTTGGTAAGGAAAATCATTAAATACGAAATCAGAACTCCCTTCCCGAAAAGATCAAATCATTTTTGGCATTCGCTCAAACTTTGATGTGCTAGGGATGTCACTCAGTAACACTAAATCCTCTTAAGTACAACGTTTTGTAAATGTGAAAGTATGAATGTTTGTTAATCACGCAAAAACGGCTGAAGGAATTGGACGAAATCTGGTAAGTACACTTTTGGAATATTGTTTTCACGTAAAAAGATAAGTTCCTATGGGATTCTCAAAAAACGGAAAAATAATAAATGCTCAGAAAATATTCCTAGCGGACCAGGCAGCAGATGAGACTCGAACCCGCACCCTTCGCTATCCGGGCGAATACACTGACCAATATACTACCGCGGCTCTGATGATCGTGTCGAATTTTCTTCTTTATATTTTAACATACACAGCAGTTAAATGCTTACAAAATAAATATATAACTATAATAAATTCTTATTTGTGAATTCTGAGCGTGTTGCGTCTGTCGCCAACCACATTTCCTGCACTAGCAGCAGGTACTAACCAACCCTAAATATTAATTCTCGATCATATAGCGCTGAACTCGACCAGGGGCACAGAATATATAAACTACGCGAAAAGATGCGACACTTAAGCATGTGTGCTCGTAAAATCGCCCGCGGCTATGTGTGGGTGTCTGGAGGTGCGCGGGGGCGATGCGCGGCGCGCGGGGCGTGGAGAGGGCAGTCGCCGACTGCCTCGACCAAAGGGATGGCAGTAGCGAAATAGTAAAATAATAGCGTTGCACTGCATTGCACGCACAGACTGACTACGCTACGCAATCTTATTATTATTTAGATAATAACTAGCAAACCAGTGAACCAAATGTTCACCAAAAAAAAAATAAATTTAATTAATTGAGAACTTCGGAGATTTTGTGTGGTTTCGTTTGAAATAGAAATCACGTTATTTCTCGAAAACCGGAAGTGCTACGTTACTCAAATCCGGTTTGTAGTCTTATCAGACTATTCTTAACTTATAACTTAAACATTCTCTTTATCTATCTCTTACGGTTTGGCCGCTGAAACAGCACCACGGACGGACGGACGGACTTGTCTAATAGATAAGAGATAAGAATTATAAAACGAATCGAAAAAGGAGAAAATATATAAAAGTTAGCAATTTGTTATAGTACCTACATTAAAAGATTAAAAATTGATTATAAAATCAAACCTATCCTTCATTATTTACCCCAGTATCCTTGAATCAGTTAACATTTAATAACTTACTATGCATAAATATTCATTGGCACAAGTCTAAATTCCAAGTTCAACCCTAGCGCATACACGCTCCTGCTCAAGGTCACTGACGCTGGAACTCTCACGTACACAGAGTGTCACCGCTGTGCCAGGGGCCCAATTCTCGCGGCATAGATATTATATCACCTTCGATATATCTCGAATGATCTGGCTTTTATCGAAGGGAAACCTTTTTGCCCTATTCTCACCATGGACCCAATTCTCGCGGCGTAGATATTATATCGGCTTCGAGATAATATCGAAAGTAGGGATATCTATTGAAAATATCTACTGATGGTAAAAAATGCTATTCTCGTGGATTTTCGATATTCCAATGATATTATATCTATCGTAGATATTCTTTCACTGCCGAAAGCGTTCCGTTTTTCTCGATTAAGTTAATATCATAGTCTATATAAAATAATAATAAATTAGAGCAGAATTTTACAAGCAACAAAATGATATTTTATATTTTATGAATTCCATTCATATTAAATATGAGTATACATTTTTTGAGTATAAGAAATCTCAACTTTACCTAAATTGTATGCGTTTAAAATTTCAACGTTATGTATAATGAAACGTCAATATTATTTAAAATTCTCCCTTTTCAGGGAAGGCAAAGGGAACAATGCCCATACAGCCTAATCTTTAATTGGACGTAGTTACGCGAAAACGTTCCAACCCACAGCGACCCCATTTTGAGATAAACGCAATTTTGTGTTTTAGCGGTACACTTTTTCCCTGTAATTATTTCAGGCAAATACTATTGGTGTTACTGTGGAATGCCAAACTGGTTATTGAATGATATGCATATTTTTTGTAAATACATAATACAAGGGGCATATAAATAGGTAAAACGAGTTTGAAACGTTTTCGCTAAATTTAATTTTGTATGAACCTTGTTAAATAGCAATTGTGCATAAACGTTCCAGAACGAATTTAAGTGTATTATTTTATAAATATATCTAAAATAAATATGTAAAATAATAAATAACAATGAAGAACATACAAAAACAACAAAAAAAAATTGAAAATGTATTACAAAAAAAATAGAACGTGATCTTTTGAGCTTAGAACCTATGCCAATTTGCTGATATGGTTCCAAAAGTTATCAAAAACTTATATTATTAACATTCAATTTTCATCATCGTATTCTATGATCTCGAAGTCCGGAACTCCACCAAACCCATCAACATCATCAGTGCTTCTTCAGAACTTTGAAGCGTTCTATAAAATTGAAGGCAATCCACTTCCTGTGCACCTCTTCTACCTCTCCTTCTACCAATACATAACAATGCCCAGTATCATTAAATGCACTATGGATACCACTATTGTAGAACTAAGTAAAAAAGTTAAACCTCTTCAAGTTTACAAAATGACAAAGACTGATTTTTTTAGTACAACTAAACTGGAAAAGAAGATTATCAATAGGAAGAAGTTTACAGACTCATCTAAAGTTAGTTGGCTACATACAAAAGAAATTAAGTTGGATAAAGATAAAATGTTTTCTATTTTTATGCGGTCTACGATGGAAGACGATTTCAATGAGTTGAAAATTGATAAAAGAATAAAACGAGAACTGCAATACATAAAAGAATCTGATTTTTGCTTATTGTGGCCTAACGACAAACCGATTGCTCCAGCGAAATTAGTGGACTTACAATCCATGTACCACTACATACCCGAGGATTGCCTTCAATTTTATAGAACGCTTCAAAGTTCTGAAGAAGCACTGATGATGTTGATGGGTTTGGTGGAGTTCCGGACTTCGAGATCATAGAATACGATGATGAAAATTGAATGTTTATAATATAAGTTTTTGATAACTTTTGGAACCATATCAACAAATTTTTGGCATAGGTTCTAAGCTCAAAAGATCACGTTCTATTTTTTTGTAATACATTTTCAAATATATTTTTTTGTTGTTTTTGTATGTTCCTCATTGTTATTTATTATTTTACATATTTCTTTTTGGTCTATTTTTATAAAATAATACACTTAAATTCGTTTTGGAAAGTTTATGCATAATTGCTATTTAACAAGGTTCATACAAAATTAATTTAGCAAAAACATTTCAAACTCGTTTTACCTATTTATATGCCCCTTGTATTATGTATTTACAAAAAATATGCATATCATTCAATAATCAGTTTGGCATTCCATAGTTAAACCAATAGTATTTGCCTGAAATAATTACAGGGAAAAAGTGTGTAAATTGCAAATTGGGGTTGCTGTGGGTTGGAACATTTTCGCGTTACTACGTCCAAATATACCATAGTTATTTATTTTGGTAAAAAATATCTTTTTCTCTAGAACATATTTAATAGCAAAAATGGATCAAGTATATGTGGATTGTTTATAGCAAAAAATATGAAAATAATATATTATAATAAAAGGTTTCAATTTATTTAGAACAGTGTTCGCAGCTTAAAAAAACAGTATGGATTAATCTAAAGGGTTTCAAATTACATGGAACATTTTTGCAGAAATAAAAAATGTATAAAGATTTTGCAAAAACGTTCCAACCCACATGGATCATTTAAGAAACCATTAAATGTGCGTTTTATGAATTTAGTATAATGTTCCAAGACAAGTGGAACATTATAACGATATGTTATTCTATTAAGAGTTTTTAACAATATGTTTCAGTATGCATGTAATGTTTTTACTTTATTTTGAGTACACGTCCTTGGCATAATGGTGGGTTGGAACATTTGGGTTAAACTTTATTGATGAAACTAACTTAAAAATACTAGCATCTTTGTGTGCACATGATGTAATATGGCAAAAATAGTACCCTGGTTATGGTAACTCATTTTCGAGTGACTTGTGGGTTGGAACGTTTTCGCGTAACTACGTCCAATTATAGTCTTCTTTTTTTTACATTAGAATGTCAGTGTTATGCATTCTAATGTTTCTTGGAGTGTTTGGCACGAAATTTATGGAGCTGGCTTTTACTCTAAGCTTCTGTGAGGTAGTCAACACTACAATAAAGTTCTCGCGTCCACTTGACCGGAATAGCGTATATTTTAAAGATTCCACTAATTCTTCAGTTGCGCAGACGGTTGTAACACCAAATCACACCAATTTTATTTCACAATATCCACTATGAACGAATTTTAGAATAATTAAAATAAGACGCCAACCGCTCTCGCAGAAATAAAAAACTTCGTATCGTCAATAAGAAAATGGTGTCGATTCTGGCATGATTCTCTAAACCTAAACGTAAATTTGACAACAGTGTATCCTTGTCATTCTCCATACAGAATGAAAACGAGAGACTGATGTTAAATTTAGTTTTAAGTTTAGAGAATCGTGTCAGAATCGATACCAATGTCATTCATAACTTTAAAGATTTCTAACGAAATTTTTGTTTAAACGTAATTTTTTTATGAAGTCCGCGTCCCTCATTTCAAATGGGCCCTCTTGCTCGCACAACGGCGGCGCCTTAGCACAGCAGCAGCAATCACGTAATTTATTAAATTATTGACGAAAACATGAATCAACTCATCCATCGTTAATATAAACCGGTGTCGATTCTGGCACGATTCTCTAAATCTAAACTTAAACTTGACAACAGTGTTTCCTTGTCATTCTCTATACAGAATGAAAAAGAGAGACTGATAATAAATTTAGTTTTAAGTTTAGAGAATCACGCCAGAATCGACACCATTGTTTACCTACTTCTTTATTTACTAATTATTTATGAAGGCAGTTAACAACATCTTGAGGTAACAATAACTGGCAAAGACACACGACAACACAATAAATAATAGGTAAAAAAAGTGGAAATAACAAGATTGACATGCCAAGATCCATAGATATTTATATATCGAAGGCTCTTTACCAGTCGATGTATGTCTACTGATCATCCGTAGATAAATATCTATTGCGACATGGTGAGAATAGGGCAAAAAGGTTTTCCTTCGATAAAAGCCAGATCATTCGATATATATCGAAGGTGATATAATATCTATGCCGCGAGAATTGGGCCACATGTCGCAATAGATATTTATCTACGGATGATCAGTAGACATACATCGACTGGTGAAGAGCCTTCGATATATAAATATCTATGGATCTTGGCATGTCAATCTTGTTATTTCCACTTTTTTTACCTATTATTTATTGTGTTGTCGTGTGTCATTGCCAATTATTGTTACCTCAAGACGTTGTTACCTGCCTTCATAAATAATTAGTAAATAAAGAAGTAGGTAAACAATGGTGTCGATTCTGGCGTGATTCTCTAAACTTAAAACTAAATTTCACATCAGTCTCTCTTTTTCATTCTGTATAGAGAATGACAAGGAAACACTGTTGTCAAGTTTAAGTTTAGATTTAGAGAATTGTGTCAGAATCGACACCAGTTTATATTAACGATGGATGAGTTGATTCATTATTTCGTCAATGATTTAATAAATGACGTGATTGCTGCTGCTGTGCTAAGGCGCCGCCGTTGTGAGTGCAAGAGGGCCCATTCGAAATGAGGGACGCCGACTTCATAAAAAAAAATACGTTTAAACAAAAATTTGGTTAGAAATCTATAAAGTTATGAATGACATTGGTATCGATACTGACACGATTCTCTAAACTTAAAGCTAAATTTAACATCAGTCTCTCCTTTTCATTCTGTATGGAGAATGACAAGGATACACTGTTGTCAAAGGACATCGACGAATTCGGCCCTAGCATGCCCAAAAGAATGTCCTTCACTATTATTTTTCTATTATTTTTTTAACTTATTAGCAATTAATCATAGTAAACGGACAATCTGTTTAAAAAATAAAAGTTCTCTTACTAGATACTACAGTCTGTTCATCCAACTTGGCACTCCTTTTTATTGAAAATACAGCATTAAAAATCAACTGATAACTGGATTCAATAGGTTTCAGTCTATAATAACGATTTATTTTAATAGTTTATTTTCTTCGTCAATATTTTATTATTAAATGGGTGATTCTGTTAAAAAGTTGTGCCAAGATTGTTTACCTTAGTTATGCAATATAGGCGACCATAGGTATTTATCAACATAATAATAGAACTAGGTACCTTAGTTAATATTACTTATTACTAGTATTTATATTATATTTATAAAAAGATTATTTCTGAAATTATCTAAAGATAGTTTATACTCCCATCCCATGTAATATCTGTTTATTTTTATGAAAATCGTAATGGTAACCAGGTACATACCTAATTACCGTTAGTAAAATATAGAAACAGGTAAATGGAAAGACTGAACATTTCATTTGAAAAGAAATCTATCATTACTTACTACAGGTAAAATCAATAAGAATATAAGCATTTATTATTTTTATTATAAATTGCATTTTATGTTCATTTAATGCATATTATTTGAGTGCTTACATAGAGGTAAACACTAAATCTATTCAGAATATATAAAGTGTACATCTTTTATGATTAAGTATAATAATTATAACCTCAAAATCTAATACATTCTGTAGTAGGCCACGGTTCCTCAAGTTGTCCGTATCTCAACAAATGCTTATTTAGAGTTTATGAATGATTCCGAACACAACTAGCATTTTCTCATTGCTGGGCGTTCTAGGGCATTCAATGTATGGGGAACGAGCAATGTCCTTTACGTTTAGGTTTAGAGAAGCCAGAATCGACACCATTTTCTTATTGACGATACGGAGTTTTTGGCGGGATTTCTGCGAGTGCGGTTGGCGTCTTATTTTAATTATTCTAAAATTCGTTCATGTTACAACCGTCTGCGCAACTGAAGAATTCGTGGAATCTTTAAAATATACGCTATTCCGGTCAAGTGGACGTGAGAACTTTATTGTAGTGTCGACTACCTCACAGAAGCTTATCGAAAAAGCCAACTCCATAAATTTCGTGCCAAACACTCCAAGAAACATTAGAATGTGTTACACCGACATTCTAATGTAAAAAAAAGAAGATTAATATAACTAAAGACTAGGTTGTATGGGCATTGTTTCCTTTGCCTTCCTTGAAAAGGGAGAATCTTAAATAATATTGACGTTTCATTATACATAACGTTAAAATTATATACGCATACAATTTAGGTAAAGTTGAGATTTCTTATACTCAAAAATGTATACTCATATTTAATATGAATGGAATTCATAAGATATAAAATATCATTTTGATGCTTGTAAAATTCTGCTCTAATTTATTATTATTTTATATAGACTATGATGTTAACTTAATCGAAAAAAACGGAACGCATTCGGCAGTGAAAGAATATCTACGATAGATATAAATATCATTGGAATATCGAAAATCCACGAGAATAGCATTTTTTACCATCAGTAGATATTTTCAATAGATACTCCTACTTTCGATATTATCTCGAAGCCGATATAATATCTAAGCCGCGAGAATTGGGCCCCAGATCCAAAACGGGCATCGATAAATATTACACATTTTAACCAATCCGAAACGGGAGATGCGGCCTCGCGTTATTTCCTTAAACTTACCGAATAAGCCCATAATATTGTTGCCTGTTGGGCACAATTCGCAGATAGCTTTGTCTCCCGCCATCTTTATATGGTTTATGGTCGTTGGCCATGTTGTCGCCATCTTCGGTTCGGTTACTCATTATTATTTCTGGCGCGAAATCAAAAATGCGCTCACTGACCTGCGCAAGCGAAATGAACGCAATGCGGCTTTGTAAGATGTTGGTACGACAAGACATCGTTTTCTTTTCACACGTTCCCAATTAAAATTTTATGATTAACAGAACATTTTTAATATACCTACAAAATGTAAGTGGGAATATTGATAATGTTGAATTTTCAACCTTTTCATAAAAAGGTTTTTAAAGTTTCTTGTTAGCATAAATAAAAAAAAATGATAAAACTGCTATTTTTTTCGAATTATTTTTTGGTTGAAAACATTTCAGCAGTTTTTTTCAACAGTTATGTTTACAGATAATCTTATTTAAAAAAATTAAAAGAGAACCTATGACCCGTATTGTAAGAACGCGGCTCAAGCAGCATTTAAACTCGAATCACGCAAAGCTAGTTTTGAGTGTAGATTACTACTCAATTGCTCAGCTTATTATAGGTCGCTTTTTAGGAGCAAATCAGCTGAAACTAGAATAAAACATAATTTTGAAATCTGATCAAATTTGTTTACACTTCAGTTTAAAAATAAATCTTATTACAACAGATTAAGGTGTGCAAAAACTAACAGTGTGGTAACCTCTTTAATCAAAGGATATCATCTATCTATACATATCATAAAATGGTAGGAAAGTCAAAACTGTACATTCAATATTTTTTTAAAAGAATACTTGGAGTGTGATCTACAATCGATACCGAAGCCAAAAATATAGTTTTTAGAATTTTTGTCTGTTTGTCGGTATGTATGTCAGGGATAAACTCAAAAAGTACTGCATGGATTTACTTCAAATTTGGCACGAATATTATTAAGAAGTCGGGTCAACATATAGGCTACATATTATCACGCTATCACCTACGGGGAACAAGCAGTGAACCTTTATTTTTAACTAACTCCACGCGTACGAAGTCGCGGGCGGCCGCTAGTACAGAATAAAGATCTACAGATGCAGCTAGGATCATGTTTATTACTTCGAAGTATGTAGGTGTCAACTTCTACATCTGGATCAGAGAAAAAAAAGGCTTTGTATTTTTGTATATTGCCCATTTTTTATATTCTCATTCCAAATGATTTTGCAATACTGATGAGGGGCTTACTGCAACCAATATTTAGTAGGTAATGGCTGTAATTTCTTATTAGGTACTAAATTTTCATTTTTTTTTGTGACATTAACTATAAATACCACTACTTTAGTAAGATTAATAAGTCATTCTATCTATAGTAAAGATCATCATCATCACCAGCCTATTATTGTCCACACTGCTGGGGCACAGGCCTACCCTATGGATGGAATAAGGTGATTGGGCTATGATGTGACCCAACACGCGGGCCCAGTGCGGATTGGTGGGTGCTTACGACTGCAGATGTAGCTGGGACCAACGGCTTGGCGTGCCTTCCGAAGCATCTCCGGACGAGCTCGAGATAATAAGTTTTTGGTCATCCATCCAATTCCGAAAGTTGCTTCTACTTCCACGATCGCGGACCGAACGCGCTAACCACCTGACCGCATAAAATTTAGAAAATCTTTTTTTTTCGATTTTTTCCTCTAAACCTCAAAACAGAGATCAAATCTCTGGAATAATATATGCCCTATGTGTCAATACTCAGCGTGTGAAATTATAAAAGAACAAAAACTTTCAAATTCAATTATAATTAATTCTGCAATATCTTTTTCAAATAACAGTTCACATGTTGATTAAAGGCGATTTCACACAATTACATTCCATTATAACAATGTAGTACATTCAATTTACAAAAGACTCGAGGCGACGAATAAATTACAGATAGCGTATTGTAAAATTATAGTGTTATAGGCTATTATCGATGAATGCGCAAGTTTAACATATTATATCGATAATTATATCGACCCGGGCGTGGGTCGCACCCACATAATGATTCAGTTATCACCTTCCGAGAATTACTGCGGTGTCACAAAAAAAATAACAACTCCATGACAGTTCTGATAGGTTTTAATTGATTTGGCTTAATAAAAAAATGAAGTACTGTCAACTGCTTTAAGCTATAAGAGTGGGCGACAGATCTACTAGTCTACCAGTAAATCGAGATTGATAGGTGCATTTGGGACAAGCTATGATTACGTAGCTATGATCTACATTGGTGTCGATTCTGGCATGATTCTCTAAACTTAAAACTAAATTTAACATCAGTCTTTCCTTTTCATTCTGTATGGAGAATGACAAGGATACACTGTTGTAAAATCTAAGTTTTGGGTTTAGAGAATCATACCAGAATCGACACCATTATTCTTCTTTTCGATCTTTCAATGCTAAATATGATTTGCAAAAAATCTCATGTTGTTTTGTTTTATTTCATATTCATTTTGAGATATTGATGAATGTATTGGGTATGTTTTTGACGTGACAACGTCTTAAATTAGGTTGCGGCTGGGAGTCACTTATGAAAAAGTGTAACGCTCGGTAACGTTACGATGAGTCTCTCGTGTTAAGTTTAAGTTTACATGTACAATGTTTTAGTAAACAAAATATATTTCTATAGTTAAAATTTGTGCAATTCTTATTTTCATTCAATTCCTTGTTCCTATTGTGCAATTTAATTATATTCATATCAATAAATATTCTACCGAGAAAAAGACGTTGTCACGTAAAATCTTCGCCCGTAAAACCGACTTTACAGGCAACCATTTTTTATTAAGATTTTAATTTTTTTAGGTTAGCCTTCGACTGCCCTAAAAGCATTTTAAATGTGTACCGAAACCATTGCATTTGTACATAGAGGCAGAACAAAAATGCTTCACCACATTCCATACAATATGGATATGACAATAAAGTAATGTTTTGCTCAAGCAAAGGTTTGGAAACGGGGAGAGATTTTTAAAATTGTTCGAAGAGCTAACTGGATCATCAAACACTGAACATTAACGTACAGATTTTTGCTGAAATATATTGACGTATAAGTGGCGCAAAGAGATCCTGTTTGTATGAAAATGACGAGGCGGCCGGTTAGATGAGCCCCTAGATGTACGAGTATATAAAAATATTTGCTTTTGATTTGAATACATTAATAAATTATGCATATCGAATTAGGCAGATTTGTTGACCTAGTTCTAACACAAACAACAATAATAATAAAGTTGGCACAGCTCATACAAAATAATCAGTACCTATCTTCGTTGTTGTTAAATAGGGTTGATGACTAACTTTTTGAAGTGAACATGGTTGGAAAAATCCTATGGAAAAGATGAAACGGAAATGCGAGCGCGAGCGAGAGATAATTGTGTGTGTGTGTGTGTCTGTGTGTGTATGTGTGCGTGTGTGTGTGTGGTGTGTGTGTGTGTGTGTGTCTGTGTGTGTGTCTCTATTTACTTTACCCCGTCAAACTTTTTTATTATTATTAAAACTCATATTATCGAACTGTCTACTTTCAATAATGTTTTGGTATGGTTTTAAACTATAGTAAGTCTGATCGACTGAATCATCCCACGAAAAAGGTGTTAACTGCCAAATTTATTATCGCCACATACAGATGAAATACTATTATAACTCAGCTGTGAAAACACAATAAAGCCAAAACGGTCCAGTCAGCCGATTCCGCGTGGCCTTACGAAATTACCTAAAAGGTGCACAAATACTCAATTGGCAACGCCTAGTTATGATATTCGACTGGAGTGTCCGAGACACGCGCCATATAGTGAGCCTCCATAGCACCCACGTTACTAAACCATTAAAGTTATAACTCCTTACAAAGAATACTTTACCACTGATTTGATGTTATGGCTCCCTATTGTAGTCAGTCTATAGCTAATATTATAATCCTGATTAATAAGCCTTACAAATTAATAAATTAATCATAATGGTTTAGTGACAAGCTTTGATTTCATTTCCATTACAATATGTTAAGATTGCCAGCGCTTTTTTGTAAGACTAATATTAGGCGTAGATTTCAGTTTGAATTTACATTATGTAAAGATTCAAGAGCAGAAGGAGGATACATTATAAGAAGCTCGATGGTAATCGTTGAAGTTAAGCAAACCTTCGCAGTGGTCGGTCATTGGATGGGTGACCACGAATTCGTTATCTCGATCTCCTCCGTGCTTCGAAAGACCCGTTAAGCTGTTGGTCTCCTGGCTGCATCTGCAGACGTTTGCACCCGCCAAACCGCACTGGGCCCGCTGGGGGTCATAGCCTAATCTCTCTATTCCATCTATAGGGAAGGCCTGTGCCTCAGCAGTGGGGACGATAGGCTGATGATGATGATGTAATGTTATTTTTTTTATTAATGATTCGATTATTTCAAATATTAAATTAAAATTTCATTTTATAATATCGAGAAAAAAATTACAAAAAGGTACTTACGTAGTATGGGAGCCTCACTTTAATATTTATTTTATTCTGTTATTAGTATTTGCTATTATAGCGCCAACAGAAACAATTGTCTAGCTATCATGGTTCATGAGATACAGCCTGGTGACAGACGGACTGGCGGACAGTTAGAGTCTTAGTAATAGGGTACCGTTTTCGCCGTTTGGGCACGGAGTCTTAAAAACAAGAAATGTTAATGCCATTTTATGGTAAGAAGGGTAGATAAGTAGATTTCAATATTTTCTGTTGAATGTTTAATTTAATAATTGATAATTCAAACCCCCCACGACAACTGCTAACTAGAGCCGAGGTCCGTGTCTCAGAGACGCTCTCTAGTTGAGCCGACCCCCTCAGGTTCGAGTGGTCTAGAGGCTCCAGACCGAGAGGAGACTCTCCCCGTGGGAAGACGCCATCCGCCTGCAATACTGGCATTCGTCAATTCTCGGCTTGAGGTCCTCTTAGGATCTCGCTGTCCCCAATCCCGGTGACGCTGTAAAGGTTATCTGCGACCAACAGCATACACACTCACCTAAAAAGGTACGTATGATAAGAGCATACAGTTTTACAGATCTATCCGCGTTCAGATTGTCTTACACACCGCTCGAGTCCACGAACCACGGGCTACAATCTTCGAGCATTGTTTTTTGTCGTTCGACTCTATGGCTCACACATCGATTTTGACAGTTCTTCACCCCCTCTGTCGCACCCCTCACCCCCTTTGATACTACACACTGTGGTGACACTGGTGTCGATTCTGGCGTGATTCTCTAAACATAAAACTAAATTTAACATCAGTCTCTCTTTTTCATTCTGTATAGAGAATGACAAGGAAACACTGTTGTCAAATTTAAGTTTAGATTTAGAGAATCGTGCCAGAATCGACACCACTATGGATCAGTCCAAGTGTCAATCATGTTCCAAGTGTTATTTATTTAAAGTTGATTACTTAAGGAAGAATATCAGACTATTTAAGAAGATTTGAATGACAAAACGGCGTTGTCATAATTTCTCCATTGTTAAAAGCTTTGTAATTGTTTGCAGTGTCCTACAGATAAATGACTTTAATTTTAAGTAAATATGTTGTGATTGATATAGGTGGTTATGGGTAGTCATGCTCTCTTAAAAGTCTCTTCGGTGGTGTCGTGTGAGGTGGGTTGTTACGTTCCCTAAAATATGGTTGAGCGAAGCGATGGCTGGTTCATGCGTCGTGCTCGTAAACGGGTGCTGCCAGCGGAGATGAGTCTACCCTAACTACTTTGATATTTAAGATGTAAATGTTTAATTACACCTATTATAAATAACTCTATTTCTATTTATACTGTGACTTAATGAATCATCTCTTATGATCTCTTAAGTCATTTTTCAACTTGACGACTCTGTAAATGATAAAACAGGGAGAAAAAAACAGCCCTTGCTGAGTTTCTTGCCGGTTCTTCTCAGTACAACGTCTCCCGTCGTAGATTTACGAACCGATGGCGCCATGGCGTAGCTTCTAGACATTCTTCAGTGCTTGTAACAGCCTAAACTGAATAAATGATCGTGATTATGATTATGATTAATCGACTGAAGTTTTGCGTTGATTAATTTCCGTAGCTTTTCCTCTCAATATCTTAACTGTAACATTTTTCAAACCCAGATCAATGTACAATACATGCAGTGTTATGGGTTGTGAGTGTAGACGAAAGGACGTTGTATTTTATAAAATACCCAAATCTGAGACTCCTTTAGTTAAAGTGCTTGAAGTTGGAACATTTACAGAATTTAAATTCTGTAAAACTTGATAAGTACTTTGTGTCTTTATTTTTGTTTGTGTCATAGTGTCGTTTTTTTAGCTTAGGAGTATCACTATATAGTTTGTGCCACGAACGTATGAGCCGGGGTGTGCTCCGTTTGCCATTAAATTTCCAAAGAGTAGAGAGCGAATATGCGATTATAGTATTTTGAAGTGAAAACTTCTTTAGCACCTTTGTGATTTGAAACTCGATGAAACGAATATTTAACAGTATTTGACACACTGTATCCGTAATTTTGTAACTCTCTGCAAGAGACAGATAGCCAAACGGTGACGGTCTTGGGGTTGACACCAAATTATAGGTGGTTCAATTCTAAGCTCGGTATTTTTTTTATTAAGCTATTACTTCTGTTTCGCAACAATTTAAGTATAGAATATTTAATTTTGCCCAGTATTTTACAGTACCTAGTCATTAAGGATTTACGTGTTCATATGTTTGTGGGTTTCACTTCTATCGCATGTGAACAGCTCTTGTCCGTTTTTTAGGGTTCCGTTGTCCTGACAAGGAACCGTTATAGTTTCGTCATGTCCATCTGTCCGTCCATCACCGGTTTTGCTTGGAGACTGTTAGCACTGTTTTAGTGTAGTTTCCCTACATGTAATCTGGAGATCTTTTTTTTTTCATCCTCCATCGTGTGGGGTATCGTTGAATAGGCCCTTTAAAATTACTTAAGGATTTTTAAGACTATTTTTCGATTTAGGGATTCGTTTGCGTATTCTGAACTTTGTAGTTCAAATTTTTCTTCGTATAGGGCGTCCCTCCCCCTCTAAAAACTAAACTATTGGCTTGAAAACCCTGAAAAAATTCATAAGGAAAATTATTATGGTTAAAATAGATTTGTTAGTTTAAAAGTAATAGTCGTTCAACTTCTAATAAACAACCTTAGAAGAAAACATTAAAAGTGACTTAGTCGAAATATTTGCTTAAAATATAGACTATTATAGCCAAAATATATTCGGATCCCGATTTGTAAAACAATTTTTAGGATTAATATCCTGCGCGCTTTTTAAATTGATTTTTAATAAAATCAATTTAAAAAGCGCGCATTAAATAAAAGTGTTAGTAAAACATTTCAAGAAAATATTAACTCAAAATATGAAAGCGTGTATGATCTATCAAGATGTTGAAAAAACGTGATATTTTCGAAAATATCTTTTTTGATAAACAGTTTTCTTAACTTTATTAATTTTTTAAACGTTTTTTTTAATTTTTAGAGTGCTACACTTACACCAAGTTTCGTGAGAAAAATATTTGTTATTACTATTTTTAACGGTTTTTTGCTAAGAAATAATTAATTTCTGAATTTTATGATATCGGATTTTTACAGATCGATCCGTATCGATATATATCGATGAGTTTCTTCTCAGTACAGAAGATTTACGAACCGATGGCGTAGCGTTTGACTTTCACAAGAGCTTGTAAGCCTAGACTGAATAAATGAGTTTGGTTTTTTTTATACAGGAGAACAGTCCTGAACCATTTATTATGTTGTTTTTCTTCTATTTCCTAGTTGCCTCCTCAGAACATTAACTATAATTTCCTCTTTTATATCATCTCAACGCAAGAGTTAACTCTTCTTCCGTCAGTAAGAGTTAGGTCTATTGGAGATAACTTGCTGATATATTTTTATTATTAAAAAAAGCTGGTAAAATAAAAACGAAGCTAGACCAAGATAACCTTTTACTGAATGATGATTAATGAAGTGGCCGCTATAAATCAAAGGTTAAAGGTATAGGCATAAGTATTAGGTACTTGGGTAGGATCGTTTTAATACTTAGGAATTCGGTCAACTCTTTATTTTTAAAAAGATCCGAAAAGGCAAACCAACCTAATAGAGGTTGGTCACCTATTTATTTATATGATACTCAATATTAGCAAACTGCTGGGCTTTGCACGGGGTTAATATACTAATGACAAAATAATGAACAAGTGTTGAGCTTTGTCCTCACGATAACGGAAATTAAAAAAAAAAGGGTTATCATATATTTTGGCGTCCCATCTTTATATTTCTGTATAAAATTAAAACTGGAACTCACGTTTTAAAAAACTATCGAGATCTTGTCCCGGCATCCACACACAAATTAATTCCACACAGTACTTTTATAAAAAAAAAACACTATTCTAGATATTTTGTTCACACACAAATAATCACAGCAGCATAATGAAAATTTTACACTAAAACTTTTCAAACCCACGCTCCTTGCTACACTCTTTTTTTCTTAATTCACGTTTCGCGCGCAAATATTAAAAATGTCCGCCGTTACGCACGACAGGCAAAGGCAGCCGAAGTTACACTGCCAGCCTAGGAGGCGCGGTTGTGGGTCACCGCCCACAGATGCAATGAGATCAGAGAACACTCGTTTTGAACACAATTTACACTTAACTTGCAACTGAACTAGCATAAAACAGCCTCCCTCCAACGCATGCCACGTTGCGTGTAAAGATAAAGATTGATACAGATAACTTGCCCTTTAATTGTTAGATTTCAACACGTCCATTAAGAGAACGAAACCAACACAATTTAATTTACAAAGACGCTATAATCATCACCAGCTGTCTCCAGTGCTGAGATATAGGCTTTACTTATGGACGGGAAACTGAAGCACAGTACAGATTGGTGGACGCTGTTGACTATCGATGATCTTCTTCTTGTTTCAAACTCAGGGTCCAGGGAAGGCTTGCGCTGAAGCAAGAGACGAGACGTAATCTGGGTAGGGGGCGTCCATAAATTACGTGAGGTGTTTTTTTGAATTTTCTGTCCCTCCCTCCCCCCCTGGTGAGATGTGAGATTTTATTCAACCCCCCTCCCCCATACCCCATCTCACGTGAGATTTTTCGAAATGTGGGTTTCTTACGTAAACGCGTTGGATTGTTATTGTAAAAAGAAGAAAAAAATATTGCTTTATGCTGTTATTTACGACTAGTTAAGACTAGTTATCAATATTGCTGAGAGTTATAAGTGTAATAAAAAATTAACAATAGAATACTTAAATCGTAACTACTGTGATTAAAAAAAGAATATCTACTCTAATTCATTGAGCTATTTGGTATAAAACAAACATGGTGGTTTGATAGTCAGTAGATGTATAACGTCGAAGTATGAATGAATTTATTTTCTTTCGAACGAATTAGTGTATGATCATAATCGTATTACGATTACGCTTAACATTAAATCTTAAGCATGTACAATCTGGATTAAATGGACCAATTTTTTATTATTTTGTTTCATACAGAAGAAAAATTACGTGATATTTGCCGAGACCCCCCCTCTCTCCAACGTAAGATTAGATGAGATTTGACTCGACCCCCTCCCCCCCTTAAACATCTCACGTAATTTATGGACGCCCCCGTAGGTATAGCAGGCGCAGTCGCAGCCTGAAATTTTGGAGGGGGTCACTCACTACACTAATAAAAAATAGGTATCTGGAATAAAACCACAGAAATATAACTAGTAGCAGACGGAATATTCAGTTTTAAACAGCGTGGCAAATACACACACATTGAAACTCACCAAAGCATGGGCCGCATTTAGTATAGTAGAATAATGGATGTCATTATTGTTTCATGACATACCTATCCGAATAGATAGGTCCTAATGTGATGTCCATGCTAATCTCTTATCTATTAGACAAGTCCGTCCGTTTGTCTGTGGTGCTGTTTCAGCGGATAAACCGTAAGAGATAGATAAAGAGAATGTTTAAGTTATAAGTTAAGAATAGCCTGATAAGACTACAAACCGGATTTGAGTAACGTAGCACTTCCGGTTTTCGAGAAATCACGTGATTTCTATTTTGTAATTATCACAATTTTAATTAACTATTTAAAGGTTATTATTTTTTTTAACTAAATAATTTCAAACGAAACCACACAAAATCTCCGAAGTTCTCAATTAATTAAATACATTTTTTAAATTAGATTTTGGTGAACATTTGGTTCACTGGTTTGCTAGTCTCGGCCAAACCGTAAGAGATAGATAAAGAGAATATTTAGTTATTTAGTTTTCGAGAAATCAGGTTTTGGTGAACATTTGGTTCACTGGTTTGCTAGTAATATTATAAATGTAAATTGCAAATTTAGCCAGGCGAAATCGCTGAACCGATAATGATGAAATTGAGCACGGAGATAGAAAGGACATAGGTACAATTAGGAAAATTGAAATAAAAATTTAAGGCATAGTTTTTATTTATTTATTTTGAAATAATACAAGATTTTTAAAAAAATTCTCTGAGATACATTTGTTTCTTTACATTGATGTTTACATCTAAGATCAAAATAAAATTTGACAACAACTTTAATAAGCAAGTGGACATGGTTTATGTCATGATCTGGATTGTTCGAGTCAAATATTGAATAATCGACATAATCACATATGAATTTAATCAAACTATTAAAATCATTACTTTAGTTTATTTTAAAACAAAAAACACTTAAAACACTATAAGTTGGTTGCCAATCCTGACGTTTCATATATTTTAACCATGCATTCCGAGTACTTTCATCCTTTGAAAACCTAGAACAAAATTGTTTATGTGGTTATTTGGGTTACATACCTACCGATGCCAATGTTCCAAGAAATATGAATAGCTAGTCTATAATAGGTACCTATCTATTTACGTTCTTGATTGCATTCACATTCAAAATACAATGCAATGCAAACAAAATTAATGCCGAGAAACTTTTTGTCTTTCATACCGAGTCCGTCCTCTGTTATGGCAACAGTACTTCAGTTGTCAGAATTGGAATTTCCTATCATGATTTATCGTGATTACTTCTATTTCTTTACTTTTAGGATATTAGTTTTCACCGGTAGTATCTTAGATAATTAATCCTACGTAAAAAATGTTACATGTTACGATAATAATTAAATAAACTTCGAAAAGACTCAAAGACTTTTCAGTACACAACAAAGACACATAAAAACTTACTGATGAAAGGTAATCCTGGTGTTCTATTGTAGGTAGCACTTTCACATCGATACGCACTGTACTTCACCATAGTAATTGAATAATCTCGTTTTGTAATATAGTTTCATCAAAGCTATATTCTTAATAAACACCGAAAAGACGCATGTCCGATAAGTCATGTATAAAATGGCGGCGAGGAATAAAAATGACACGCGTTGACATTTGTTGATGTGTGAGTCAGTATTGCAATACATGGAAGAATGAGATGCCACTATCGAGTTGTAGCTGAGTACAAAAAGGATAAAAGATCATGCTTTAATTCATAAATATAACTAGGTTTTATGTTCCGTCTGCTATAGTATTATATGTCTGTGAATAAAACAAACATTATTGCACAAGTCACAATTTTATTTTATAGATTACTTATAAAACAAATGGTAGTCGTCTTTTTGTATTTGCAAATTAGGTGATAATAATTGAGACGTCTGGTACTATATCCGGGTGAATGTTAAAAAGAGCTTAACCTGTTAATCGCTCATCAACATGTTAGTAGAGGTGTAAAAGTAATGAAAAAAAGCGTACCCGTATGTATTCGTTACTTTAACAATTAGTACTCCTTACTATAGTATCGTTACGTTACACGTTACTTCTCATAAAAAAATCGGTTTTACTATTTTGAAATTTTTAACCGTGAGCTTATGTTATATCACAATAACATCGCAATCCAATGATAAAGCAACAAATAGGTGTCGAAAATTATTGTATTGATAACAATACTTATACTATAGCATTCTAACGATAAATCAACATAAAAATAGTTTTGCTTAGAATGCAATTAAACATAACGAAAGAAAGAACTACCACAAAAATCTTTTGTTCTCAAAATAAAATTATAAAAAAAATAAAAATATTTTAAACGAAATCTTCTAAGTTGGATTTTTCGATAAGCTTCTGTGAGGTAGTCAACACGACAATAAAGTTCTGACGTCCATTTGACCGGAATAGCGTATATTTTAACGATTCCACTAATTCTTCAGTTACGTAGACGGTTGTAACACAAAATCACACCAATTTTATTTCACAATATCCACTATAAACGAATTTAAAAATAATTAAAATAAGACGCCAACCGCACTCGATGAAATCCCGCTAAAAACTCGTACGTACGTTACTATATTCTCCGCATATGCTCGCGCATGCTACACACATCAACTGTACTTGCGTAAACTGAAACATAAAGATAGTCATAATACGAAAAATGCGAGTAACGAAATTTATTTGTGTGTAACGTTTCGTTACTCGGTACTAGATGGCGCACCCGTTACTCAGTACCGAATACATACGGTTTGCTACAGCTCTACATGTTAGCTCTCAACCATGTTTTTACACACCTAAGCGTAGAAAAGGATCGCTCTGCTGTCGCACCACTTATGAGTTGCCAGAATTTTGAAAAATGTCTTTATATTTGGGTATAAAATCATTACAAACTCCAATGGTAGAAACTACACACTTAGGAAGATTTGTATCAGCATTTTCTGTGACCTCCCGTTTCCACTTTGTAATCCATAGCCGATACCTACTCTGTAACGACAGTGGCTGCAGGAACATTTAAAAAATGGGAATAGAATTTAGATACTTTCTTGACAATAAGAAGATCTTGTTCTGTATATTCAGATTTCGGCATAAAAATGCCTCATCCGAACAAGTTTATTGTATCCGCAGAAAGTCGGTCTTGTAGATCAGTAATTATTATGCTATTTATAAGTGGAGTATAAACAGTCCTTCGAAAATATTCCTCGTTATTTCCTTCATAATTATCGCGAATTCTGCCGAGGCGCAGTATGAGGTTTCATTTCCTTTCATTATTTGGCAAATTTTTGAGATTTTTCAATTTGACCTTAGACTCGGACCGCGCCTGAGGTATAGATAGGACCTAACATGATAGAGCTGCACACTAAGAGCAACAATTCAATGGCGCGGCAAGGCGAGAGTTATACTTACTTACTAGAACACCCTGCTGCGCTGCTGGTGCGAAAAGAATGGATTTTTACAGAATTAGGAATCGAAGTAACCTGGTTTCTTTCCCCAGTACAACTTAGCACTGGCATATTACCAGTACCTACTACATTAGTGATTTTCATTCATATTACGTGGAATTTTTGAACAAAAAATATGTGACCTCGTGATTTCTCGTGCGTTACATCAACACCTAAACTGCAACAGGAACAAAGAGTATCAGCGGTGACTTCATAGTTTAATGACACTTGTACATGACGAATCGAGTGGATGTACTCAAGTGTACAAGGTAGGTATACCTACATGGTACGTAATATCCATTGAGTAGTATTTATCATCTGATTAATTTGCCAATTTTAACGCTCCTCTAGTAAACATACTGGAGCTGGATATTCCATGCCTTTGTCCACGTATCGCACCTGAAATACTAGCCAATAAAGGAGGGGAGCGGGGGGGGGGGGGGATTAATCAGCTGACCCAGCGAACTTCGTACCGCCATAAAAATGGGGGCAGGTGGTAGAAGAGAAAATTTAGGGTTATAATTGTATTTTTAATACCACATTATAAAATAATAAATATTGTCCAAAAAAATTTTAGGGGTGTGTAACGTAAGTGTTCTATCAATTTCCTGGGATAACATTCCTCCTAACCCATATGAGAGCACTACGTTACAATACCCAATACTTTGAATTTTGGCGCGAAAGCGAGTTGTAGGTTTAGGTAGGTAGGATATGAAAAATAGATAGTAGCCGATTCACAGACCCACGGAATATGCATACAAAATTTCATAAAAATCGGTCAGGCCGTTTCGGAGGACTATGGTTACTAACATTGTGACACGAGAATTTTATTTAAAAGATGTATTTTGTTTAATAGTGCAATAAAGAATATTCATTCATTCATACTAGGTAAGTGCGCCTAAAAAGGGCCGGTTCCAAATAAGGTCCATCTTTTCAAACTTCCCGCACTTAATATTTAAACCAAAACTGATTTTGCGCAGCGCCTCCCCAGTAACCAATCATAAAAGCGCACCGACGTTCATTGCCTCCGCGCCGGCCATTTTGGCAGTGGCTCTGTGTGTAACCTCAGGTGCAGTCGACGTGACTGAACGAATAAAATATTCTGATCCAATTTTGCTTTGTTTCAGTAATAAAACTCGGTGTTATGTAATAATTTTGTAATAGTAATGTTAAAATACTTTCAGAACGTGGATTGACGGGATATGTTACTAAAATTATTGCTTATTTATCTAAATTTTGTTTCATTTTCTCAGGACACATGTGATTGCCTAAGAAGGTCCAAGTTGTTGTCTACAAATAAGGGCCGGCCCTTATTGGTTTACGATATTTTAAAATAGGCATGATCAGTTACATAAATGACTTATATGAGTGTAAATAAGCAGCCTGGCCTAGCAAATGGCATTTATATACGTTTTTTTTGATTACTGAATAGAAAATATATTTAATAAGGATAAGTATATACACACTGAACCTTTAAGTTCAGTGGTTACCGTGTTACCTGTTAGAAACACTTAATAAGGTCCACACTATGATTAAATAAGTGTTATACCTAATAAGGTCCCAAGATTAAGACTGAAAAAATAACTCATTAGTAACTTTTAGTGATTGTCTTTCGTAAAATTAATAAAAATTTGCACAAACCTTCAATTTGTTTCATTTATAGCTAGAAAATATATAAGTTACAACTTATATATATTTCGTATGACTTTATAAGGGCCACAATACTAAATTATATGAATTACCGTTTTAATATTGGAAAGCCATGAAGTTGAAAGTAGTTTAAAGCCGTTGCTATCTAAAGATTTATTTTTTCTGATACTCAACGTCTGAAATCTTGCAGTTCAATCATGGACCTTAATTCGAGCCCTAGTACACAATAAGGACCATAAACAAGCTTTTAAAAAACTTTTTTTGTAAATAAATGGTCATTCGTGTGTTGTTTTTGTGCAACGTTTTCTTTTCAAATAAAAACAGTTTGGTTGATCATGACGTCGTACTAATTATCACACTTCCAAACATTGATTTATTTCGATTTCCAAAAACCCGGCCCTTATTAGACGCAATTACCTTACTGTTATGCCATACCTGGACTGAACATGAAAGTTTTTCGATTATTTCCTGCCTGCTGTAGGATAGAAGAACGAGGAATAGAATGTCATAGTAATATTTGGAAGCACGTGAAAACCCTAAAAATGACAAGCTTGTCATTAAGAAAGTAATTTTTTGGAGTAAGGTTAAAGTAGGTGCCTACTTAAATAGTTAACGAAGTTTAAAAATTTTCAGAACAATATTTTTTGTTGTTAGTGTCTGGATAGCGAAGGATGTTGGTTTTCAGCTTGATACTTGTACGATAAATATAAAAAAATATCAGTCATGGCTTCAGTCAAAAACTAACAGCATCAGAAGTGTAACATTAAGTTATTAGAAAACTGTCATTGAATGTGCTTAAAAAATTATCAATTCTTATTTATTCAATAACTACAATAAAACTCAATAATTTTGAATTATTTGTTATATAAATCAGTTGCGTATAAAATAATGACATAAATAGCGAATATAAAACGAGTTCACAAAATGGGACGATTAAGATGAAATTAAAAACAACGCCATCTATCGGCGAACCAGAAAATCTACGCGGATGGCAGGTTTAATTTAATTGTTTTCTACGTCAGTTGCAGCGATGCTGGTGGGCATGTACTCGAACAGGACCGCCTTCTTGTCGTATCCGCACCTGAAGATGTTCCATGCCAAGTCCTCGGGAGTATCTCCGCTCTGGTCAGAGCAACTGTCTAGCACCTGTGAGAATTTATTGGCAAACATTAGTGTTTGTGGTACAAAATATTGATTTATTTGTGATGATAATAACGCCGTATTCGGAGCGGCGGAACTATATTCACCTCTAATTAGTAATAGGCAACTTAGATTTGCAAGCATTCAACTATGAAATCAATGAACACACATGTAATTTCTGACGAAATATCATCATGCGATTGCATTGGGGTACAGAGCATATTGTAGCAGATCAGTTAAACGATTGCAAACGCAGCCGGAAGCAACGTCTTTACGTGGCTATCGAAGCACATGAATTTAAAAATTGCAGTTCGAAAAACAATTTGACGAACCGGATGCACAAAATTACTATGGAAGGAAAACTCTATTGAATAGCTTGGATATGGAGGATTGTACTAGCGTATTAGGTTTCTAAAGTAAAGTAAAACAAATCCTGTTAGAAGAACTTGATAAGCAAAGCACAACTGTTTATTAACATACATTTTGATTGTAGTACGTATTCTATCTTTCATGTTAATTTATTTATCTTAAACATATTTTCATTAATTTATTTTGTTAAAAAGAACAATTTTCAATATAACTTGTGATATCTGCATGTGAGGATATGTGCAGTGGCGGCGCTAGACCACATGGGGACGTCGGCGACATCAAGTTCGCGAGGCCTATTTTAATTCGTAGTAAAAAACCGTTAAATTAAGTAAGCCAAATTATAAAATAACGTATGAGTAAACGAGTTTTATTGTTAATAATCAAATGATGACAAAAAATAATTACAAACATAGAAATTTAATTACAAAAATAGTGTTGCCAGACAGACGATTCTGAATGAATACCCGTAAAGTACTACTCGCTTCCATCACGCACGTGTTCGAAAATAATAAAAGTCATTATCATCTGCTTAGCTTTTTCACCGAATTGTTCGGGGTCGGCTACCTAAGCTAGGCCAGGAGAAACGAAAATAAATAGGTAACTTGTAAAAATTTTCTGCGGGGCCCCCTCAGGCGCGAGGCCGTCGGCGGTGGCCGACGTCGCCGACGCCTAGCGCCGCCACTGGATATGTTTATGTAATAAGTGAATGGTTTAATTAAAGTTCAAACTAAATTAGATAAAAATATATGCCTACATTGTTTTTAACGAAGTTCAAATTGATGTCTGATTAAAATGAGTGCCAATAAACTGTTAATTGGTTTGGCGAAATTAAAAAGTATAGTAAAACAGTGAAAACAATATTTGATTAATAAATTTAAAAAAGAAGCTGACAAAAATATTAGTCATCCATCAAATAAATCGGCTTTTGTTGAAACTTTTGGCTTAACTTCCGTAACCGGTTGGTGCGGAATACACCTAACACATATCTGGCGCATCAGCTCTCACTCACTATCACATCCGATAAGAAGGTTGTTAGTACCTCTCGAACACTTAATGATGGCTCTCTAGAAATTCGACGGTAGAACGGAAAACCTACATTGCGCTAACGGAGTTCCAGGGCATATCGTCCGCTTAACTTTGTTTGTTTAACAATCCCACAGGAACCTTACATTTTTCCGGGATAAAAAGAATCCTATATCTCAATCCAGGTCATAAAATATAGTGGCGTGCCAAATTTCATCCAAATCCGTTCAGTAGTTTTTGCGTGATCGGGTAATAAACATAGAAACTTTAACATTTGTAATATTATTAGAAATATAATTAAGGGCACACTACTTACCTTGGTGGCATTCCTCCCGTCAGTCCTATTCGTCATCTTGCCGAGCACCGCCGTCTTCTGCAGCTTGCCGTCCTTCCCTATCACCTTGCACTTGAGCAGGACGCAGTATACGTGTTTCCTGAGCCGTGGGTCGTCCGTCAGCTCGCCGCTGAGCATCCCCTCCACCAACTTCGGGTCCACTTGGGATTGGGGCAGGCAGGCGTCGGAGTGGGCACGGAACATCGCCTTCTCCTCTTTGCCAAGCGTCTGTAATTGAAAAGAGATAGAACGAGTATAGAATTAGCGGGTTTCCTAACCGCAAAAAAACAAGGTGCATCCCATAGATGAATGATTGGTCTCGCTTCACTCGACTAGATACCGCCGGCGTATTTGTCTAATGCGGCAACAAATACTATGCCGAAATCGGCATACCCGAGCTTTTACCGAGTCAGTCAACCTGACAGTTGTGTATGGGGTGTACGTAGTGAATGTTTTATTAAAATTTGGTGTTAATCGAAAGTAAAATGCCAGTTTAAGTAGTGAAATAATACATCAATAAATAACAAGGACGCTGGGATCACATAACATCAATAAGTATAGTAAAATTTCGAAATCTCAACATAAAATAACATGAACCCTAAACGTCATTCAGGTGTTGCCGCGTATACAAGAATCAAGTCCCTCTATGGTTGAGATTTTTATTTATAATGTGAATTTGTTGTTACAGTTTTTTATTATTGAACCTATGTTTTTGAAGGTAATGTCAAAATACGAGTTCTTGGCAACAAAGCTGCAAAGGTCAGTTGAACTTTATAACAGTTACTAACTACAAGTTTGTTTTTTCGTCGCTATTGTTTTGAAAAACGTCGTATGCAGCTCGTGTGCATTGGTCATTACACGCTCAGCTTCCTTACCGAGTTACAATAATGTCTCATTTATAGTTACCAACTTATCATATTTGAATCACTGTTATAATGTACTAGTAAATATTACATGTAAAAATAATTTGAGGCCTAAGCATTTTTAAAGAAGAAACCTACGCCTAATTGTATAAGTACACTAAAATATTGATATATTCTCATTTAATTAAGTAAATCTTCTTCAAGTATTTTATTAGCTACATTTATAACCTGCCCCCCTAGCATGAGCACTGCGATATGATATATCACGCTCAATTGTCAAATTACTATGGAGTTTGACAGTTAGGCGCGATAAAAAACGTGATACAATGTAAATTGTGGTGCTCATGCTACGGGGACAGGTACATATAAATTGTAACCTACAATATTTTCCCTATTACTTGGGTAGCAGTTGAGCAGCTGGCAACACGATTTATGACATTTGATAGCTTCATTGCAAATTGACATACACACACTAAAATAATGAGTTGACGCTTATAAGGAGCTGTTGTTTTTTGACAGCGCGGTATCTAGTCGTAGTGTATATATTCTGTGATCTAGTCGAGTGAAGCGAGACCAATCATTTATCTATGGTGCATCCCTGTTTTTTGCGAGTCTCTGTTATTTACAAGTGCCAGGATCACGGAGTAATTAAACAGTTGGATTATCAGTGTGACCAGATTAAATTTTACGAAAAAAACTTGTACAAAGTATCAACAATTATTTGTTTATGAATGTTTCTTTGTACTTTTTTATTTAATTTGTCTATTTATTGGTAGGTATACATTTTATGTGTGGTACGTGTTGGCGATTAAGGCGTACGGATTTAAAAGGGATGACGAATCGTATTAAGCGTAACAAACCGGCCAAGTGCGAGTTGGACTCGCGCACCGAGGGTTCTGTACAAACTCAATTTAATACATCTAGGCGTTCATGACAAAACAGGTAAGTAACTTTAAAAATTTCAAAAAGATTTTTTATTTTTTGATGCAACTAAAAATTAACGGTTATCGCAATTTTCCTTTATCTGTACTATAGGACGTTACTTCGTACCAAATTTCAATATTCTAAATTCACGGGAAGTACCCTGTAGGTTTTGATTACCGTGCAGTTTCGAAATTTTGCGGAAATTTGCGGCATAAACAGCTGTATCTTTTGATTGCTTTGGCTTAGAAGTATGATTTTTTCACAGCTCCAAGGGACAGTAGACCTGAGTATAAGATATGAATTTCAGTTTGATACCTCCACGCGTTCCTGAGATAAACCGTATTGACAGACGGACGGTCGGACAGACAACAAAGTGATCCTATAAGGGTTCCGTTTTTCCCTTTTGAGGTACGAACGAACCCTAAAAAGAAGAAATGTTATGAAAAAAAAATACTGACGCTCCGAAAAGTCGATTAAATATACCGAAAATGTGTCAAAGTAGGTACTGAATCTGGTCACACGTGGGTTATCCATGGTAGCAATTCCGCTAATAGCTGTAATGTATATATACTGTAGGTATCCTTTATAGAACGATATTTATTGTAAAGTTGGAATCAATCTTTATCGGCCTACATTTCTAGATTAAGTAGATAGCGAAAAAAAGCTTTAAGTACTAGACAGTTAAAGTATTAAAAGTTTATTTAGGTCACTTCACGCTGTGTTTCGCTAATTTACAATATTTTTAAATCTAAAGAAAATTTTTAACTAGAAAAAAAATCTACTCGGTTGTAGGCGTATTCGCTAACTGCCTAACTGCTTTTGGCAGTTACAAGTTATAATCACCGAACTTAGATTAAAACAAAAACCCCCTTATTAATAAACAAGGAATAAGTTTAGATTAGTAACACCGTGTTTTGTTCATGTCACTCAAATGCCATTTGTCATTCAATGTAGTCTTCCTTCTTCTATTCGGTTATTAATCGTTTATTAATTCTTCTTCTTCGTTTATTAATAAGGGAGAGAAAGGGTTTTGCTTTAAATCTAAGTCACCGAGCTATATACTGATCCACTACCTACTGCTTTATTATAACTTTACTAAGATAGGTACTTGTTCTGAAATGCAACAATGGATATGCAAATTCTCTTTAGTTACACATTGTAAATGTCAAAGAAGTTAACGCATAGGCCAGCTAGACAGCGGATTTTTTTCTAGTAAAATTTTCTATATATTCAAACAACTAGCACTTAAATGCTTAAAAGAATAATATAACAATCTCAAGAGGTTGTCATATGAGTGTATTAAGATCAGCGTGTAAGACACCATTATTCTTTTGTAGAACATGATTGAATACCATTTCAGGTATATTTTGTTTGGATGCAGTTCACTGTAAGGTGAAAATGAATTTGTTATTGGATTGAGTACCTTCCTAATAACACGAAACATAATCACAAGCATAGGGCAAGGTTATTGGAATAATATTGAAATCTACTTACTATGCAGTTCTTGCATCCTGTTGTTGCCTGAAAACATTCAATAAAATTTTAGAATCTAAACAGTGGGTAGCATAACAGTGGGTAGCATAATAATAATAATAAAACCTTATAGGCATTTCATAAATCAATCAGATTTTTTTAAAATGTGATATAAAATGGATTGTGATTTATCACTCAAGTGATTTACGCCGCCTTCTCTCCAACTTCCTTCTAGTCCTCTCCATCCAAAGGTTGCCTGGAAGAGATGGCTCTTAGCAATAAGGCCGCCCATTGATACACTAGTTTTAATTTGTTTTGTACTAAATGTAATGTTTTCTGTGGTGTAGAATAAAGCGTTTTGTATTGTATTGTAAATCTAGCATACCAACTTTAAAAATTAACTGATAACATTAAAAATAATATTAAAACAAGTCACCTAATTATAAATTCCTCAACTAGTGCAATATATTTTTAAATATCATGTGTTTATTAATGCCCCTTTTCTGTCACCGCGAGTGATTATGTTATAGAGACATGATCACTTACTATTTTTAATTATCATGTTGATCTGCCCTTTTTTTTATTACGCAGGTAAAAAATCTTTTACAGACGACGGCGCCTGTAAGAGGCACACCGCCGAACGGACCTCACACCTGACTCCCGCAAGTCTTACGGACCCCCCAGTGGCTGCCCACCTGGGACCGCGCAACCCTTACGGGCGCTTTACGGCATAATATCCGCTAAAAAAGTCCTGCGAATACCTTCATACTGCCTGATGCGGAGCTGCGGGTTCCCCTTGGTGGGATTTCTCCGCATCACCGCACCTAGCAGCTTCCCGGCCTCGCCGGGGCTCCACGGCAGGGATCTCCCGAGGTACTGCGGGGACCCCACAGACGTGCGCGATGTTGATCCGCCCTAGATTTTCGACCCTATATATATACCTAAAGAGCCCAGGAATGGTGGGAATACTCCACAAGGTGCAAGTTTGCCCCCCATACGTTATTCTGCCACGCATGTGTTAATCCCAAAATCCCCGCTTGGGCTCCCTCTGCTTTAGCAACAAAGTTAGCAGCTTGCTCATCAATTTTCCTTTCCACTTTACACTCGATTTCATTGTTATAAATAAGGAAGCTTGAGGAAACAGATTGAAATACCTTCGATATTAAATATTTTAAAATTCTTATACTCGTAGTATAAAACCCGCTGGATTTATAAATCTGAAGGAGCAGCAATGAATGGTATTTTTTTCTAATATTTTCTTCATATTTCCATTTTTAAAGAGAGTTAAGGCACAACAGTTTTCTCCTCGAATTGGAGCGCACTTCTGGGGAAGCAATCTCCGACTAACTGAAGATCACAGTAAATTTACACTACCTTTTGGTCATGTTGCGTTTCTGGTGGTGAGAAAGGTTTCAGGGCTCCATGGGGTAGAGGGATGGGTTCAGACCAGCAAGGTGAGGATGTCTGGAGCGGCACACCTCCTGCTGCATCATCTTTATTCGGGACTGGACTCCACTTACACTTAACATCAGGTGGGGTGGGGCAATTTGATGCGTTATGTATAAAAAAATTCTAAGGCTAAATAAGATCCCATTTCTTTGCTTCTCTTATACATATTTATAAAAGGATATCTTTTGTGTCTTCTTTTGCACCCTTCCAAATATGTCTATTATTATTCCTTTTCCGCCATAGGTTGCTTGGAAAAGATTGCTATTTATCACTAAGGCCGTCTATTGTATACTCTTTTTTCAGTTTAATTAGTTTATGTCTTGTGTCCTTTGTTGTGTGCAAAAAAGAATGTTATTGTTATATTCTACTCACTGGATGCACTCCTCCTATGACAGCGAGTAGTCCTAGAGCCAGTAGCCACGTCATTTGCTCAGTCTGAATAGTTTTTGGTGCAGGCGCAACGACAAGTGAAGCAGCACGTAAACCACGAGCAACCGAAGCACCGAGTACAAAACCACTCGCGCGCGCAGCGGTGTGCCGCGTGATTTATGCGCGCACGCATTTTCCTTGGACGATATTGCTCCTACTATGGTCTCGCGAATTGGGTATCGATTTGTTATGTGAAACGTGAATTTTCCGAGATACCTGTTTTCGTGAAAAATTATTTAGTGTGTTTTTTCATTCAATCGAAGAGATTCTTAATTGCAATGCCATAGTTTAAAGTTAAACTATAAATAAATAACTCTTTTCCCATCAAATAGTCTAGCCCCAAAGTAAGCACTATTAGGGATAAGGGATAGAAATATTACTTGCTGATACATATATAAGTATGATATTTTAGAAATGTAAGCATATACAGCCTTAACTCAAGTACAAATACTTGTATACATTCATCATATTTGCCGCTACTGAGATTCGAACATGGGACCTCAAAGTAGGCGGCACCTTGAAAACCATTTCCGTGGTAGAGTGCTAATGTAGGTACATTAGCACTCTACCACGGAAGTGGTCATTTATCATAATATTTGCAAAAACTGTACTAACCGACAGGCAATAGAAAACGAGTAAACAACTTAAATCAACAAGTGATTTTAACTTTAACAATTCAAATCTTCTTGGTAGGGGACAAATAATTTTAAACGGAACACACGTTTGTTTGTTTATAAACACTGAACGGACAGTGTCTCACAACACGGCGCGGTCACACACAAAATATTCATCCATTGTCCCCACGACATCATCATTTACATTTTGGAACCAAAACTACAGTTCCTACCTCATAAACATTCAAACTCACCGATTCGTATTCCGAAAATGAATTCAAACTATGTAATATAGCTCCTCGACTATTGTTTTATGCTGATGAGGTAATTTTTTTCGATTTCGATGAGCATTCGGAAAATTTCACTTTCGATGAATCCCTGAAACAATCCAGTTAATTGAAATGTAAGTATTTAGACGAGTCATGACGAGAGAGGAGCTCGATGGCGCAGATTGTTAACGCGTTCGGCCTGCGATCGTGGAAGTTAAGCAACTTTCGTAATGGCCGGTCATTGGATGGGTGACCAAAAACTAATTATTTCGAGTTCCTCTGTGCCTCAGAAGGCACGTTAAGTCGTTGGTCCCGGCAGCATATGCAATCGTCAGCAACTTGACCCAATTCCCCTTATCCCATCCGTAAGAAAGGCCCGTGCCCCCCTGGTAATGATGATTAGACGAGTCATGGCGTCTACGCTGGATTTGGACAGTTATCCACCAGTATTGGGGTTTTGAATAATCGTTGCCTAACGATCTGTAGATTTTATGAATAAATACTAAATTCGGGATATTTTAAATCGATCTTTTCCGTTTCATTTCAAATCATTAGGCATGTAAGTATATTCGCTTTCAAAAGTGGTATTATAAAGATTCGAGGAAGTGTGGTTGGGAATTTTTTAGTTCTATGGTCCACTTCGAATCGAGTTTTCGATAAATTTATACGAATATTTTGCGTATGACAGTGTTGATCCTCGTGTCACCTTTGTGGCACCGTACCTTTTGGTAAAGGAAACCCGGAATTGTAACGCGAATGTGAACGCACTAACATCTTGCGCCATGGAGCTTTTCATCTATCCCATCTAACATTTTATTAAGAGAAGATACTGCTTCTCTTAAATTAAGTCATTCATGAGGAACAAAATAGCAATCAACACGTCTAAGACACTCCCTTTATAAATACTTCCAGTACATGTACTGTATACTTAAGTACATTCATACCAACATTGCAACATTTACCTTGATAAGTATACACTTGAGGAATATTAAACATCTACGGATATGACTAAAATGTTTCCCCTTTAACGGAAGCGATGCGATTCGGGCTACCAAGGACCAACAACAGCATCTTGATGGAGATGAATGTTTCATTTTTCCACTCAGTGCCACATATACATTTGGCGTAATTAAATTAAGATTACGCGCGTATTGAGTTCAGTGAAGTATCAGCCTTATATTATAGACTAGCAAACCCGGCGAACTCCGTTTCGCCACCAGGTGGCTTCTTTTTGTGTAACATTTCGTTTGGTGATTAAAAGAAGATTTTTTTTTATAATTTTTCCTGAATTTTCTTTGCTATAAACCCCACGGAGCCCGAGACCTTTCCAACGAATGCAAAACCGTGGAAATCGGTTCGTGCGTTCTGGAGTTATAGCGTCAGGAAGGAAAACCCGACTTATTTTTATATAGTAGATATTAACGGGATTGTTACCATGTACCTTGTTTTTATGAGTCTCCGATATTTCGGCACTGTTGCAAGCGCCATGATCACGGAGTAACTAAACATAAAAAACAAGGTACATGATAACAATCCCGTTAATATCTATAATGTTAGTGACCATGAAAGTTTAAAACAAGTACCGGCCTGTTCAGATGATCCGCACGACTTGTTGTGTGCAAACGTACGGGGCTGCGAAAAATGGATAAGGGTTACCGTCTGTTGTCATATCGTCATCTTGATTTCCATTGACGCGCGACGGCGGGCTACCATGTTAGTCTCACCTGTCTTACCATTAATATCATGGTATCAGACCAGAAATGCTCTGTCAACGTCATAGAGGATATGTGGCGTGAAACCATAATAAAAAGCAAACGTGTGTGCCGTCGTGGAACACTCGGTTGGAACGAAGTTAAAATTAAACAAAGTTTAAGTAGGTACATACAGTACACTACAAAACACTATTCTTTCTCGCCTAGATCCTATCTTCCAAGTCAGTACGGTCCGAAAATGATCTTTTTTCCAACAATATGTAATAATAATCATCACCAGCCTATTAATATACATACTTCTGGCCTACAAGCTTTCCCTATAAACGGAATAGGGAGAATGGGATGGAATGGATGGATGGAATAATGACGCATCTTCTAGATCCAGTTGCAGCCGCTATTAACGGCCTTCTGAAGTTCCGAAACACAACCATGCAATACGAGGTGCGAGCGTTGCGCCGATTGGCTCTCCAGTCGTACCCATGCGCAGATATCCCCTCCGCGTTTTGTTCAGCGCTAGAGTTACGTGCCGCGACCTGTATTATCGGTCGATAATATCGAATTCGATATTGGTTCGTGCTAAGGGTACAGATTGATAGAGATGTACCTTAATTTAACGTTAATTGTGTAACCATAATATGATTATTCTTTTTATATTGAATTCCTATGCCCAAGCAGTAAACACATTTAGGTTGATGAAAAAGTCGCAGAACGCGTAGACATTCTTTGGTACTTACCGTGCCTGATATTTAAGAGGGTATAGCAGATTTTAGATGTTTTCCATGCGTTTAACATAAAAAAACTCACTTTTCAGATTGGTCGAGCCGGTGCATGCAGACGCTTGAGGGCGGACGGTGTGGTGAGCTGGTACACAGCTTTTGAATAACACAGGGCGCCATACCAAACGCCAGTAAAGCTGTTATCAGCATCTGCGCCAGCATGCTGGCTCACACAACCTATAATACGTATGTAAATCAGGTTTGTACCTTAGATCGTTCTAAAAACACCTTTTGAATAAGCTTACAAAATAGTTGTGTCAGGAAGAGGTCACCCTTTTTTCATAAGTTTTTGTGTAAATGGGTCACCATATATTTGTCATACGCTGTAAAGTGCAAGCGCAAAATGCTGTTAGATTTTGGCACCTACATCAACATCTTGACTACACAATCATGCGATTTATAATAGGATGATTCAGAGCTGAAGTATCCCTTCGAAAAGGCAGAAGGGATTCAACAGTATTTTGTTGCTTTCGTAAATATCAAGATAAATATTTTCAGAAAATATTTTTTTGGGAATTTCATTAATTTCTCCTGTGCGAATCCAGAGGTTTCCAGTACGATCGACAAGTTATAAGAGATCTTTCGTAGGCGACTGACTAGCCATAAATACCTATATTTTATATTCAATTATCAAGTCTACTATACCTATGTTCAAAGAGTTAGGTTATAGCGGTTTTTCCGCTCAAATTTGAGCATACTTCTGGGGAAGTAACCTCCATCTTACAGAAGATTACAGCAAAATAACACTACCTTTTGGTGGTATTGTGTTTCTGTCGGTGTGTAAGGTTCCAGGTCTCCACGGAGTAGGGGGTTAGGTCAGGGTAAGCAAGAGTGTGACTAATAATATGTTATTTTCTTTCATGTTTGTATCCCAAGCGTCTATAGGCTATTGTTGTCGCTTACCGTCAGGCGGGCCATACGCATGGTTTTCACCCTTTAAACATAAAAAAACCTACTAGACTCGAAGTTAGAAAAAAAAACCAAAGATTTAAAACTTTGTAATAAAGGGCGCCGGCGATTATTGAAAGTTTCGGAAACTATTTATATTAGCAAAGACGTCTTCAATTTAAGAGGTAGGTAATTTTTCATGATGAAACTGGATGAAACCTTCCATTACTAACGTGTATTCTGGTGCTACAACAGAAACAGTGCAACGCAATGGACTCGGGCATTTATAATTAGTAGTTAAGTAAACATTGCAATTTATTCCATACACACCTGATGGTTATTTACTTCTCTACAAGGCTGGCTTGAAATATTTTGAATTCATAATAGCTGTTGATGCTGATGGGGTAAGTACACCACAACATACCACTAACAATAAAAATGCACAAAACAATTTAGAAAATACGAAAACAGACAATGAAGGAAATAAATTTTCTTTCTGGTAAAAAAAGGATCTTTCTATATAAAGAGTAAACTGGTGCGTGCGTTTTAAATACGTCTCTGGGCCTGGTCTCTGGTCAAAGTTATTCTAGGGTTTTTCGTGTTTTATGGCCATAGAGAAACGGGGCCGACGCGGCCAGGAGGGGAGTATGCATTCACAGCGTTCCCATAGAGGTATAAGAATAGAGTAGGGGAGATATGTACTCTACTATTAGTGGAAGTGTCCGTCTAGTAGAAAGAGTAAGAAGATGAGGGACGGCTTGCCATCTCTCTCTCTTGTGACGCTGCGCAGTTGTGTGATTGGTCGGTATTCATCCGTAGGTTTTTCATCCAATGGGCATTCGCGATTAAAGAGAGAAAGCTAGCTGTCTCTCATCTTCTTTCTCTTTCTACTAGACGGACACTTTTAGTGCCGGCTTCCTCACTCTATTCTTATACCTCTATGAGCGTTCCTCTCGAACGATTTCCCCCGCTGTTGTGCCAGTTCAAAAACACGACTAGTTGCGCTTAATCGGATATTACACTAGACTGAGTCAAGTCGCGCGAGTGTATGTTAGAGATCCAAAATGCAAAAATGTTTTGTAACAGCAAATGTTAAACATATTATTATCTAGAATATTAAACTAAAAAAAAGGAAGGTGTTTAATTTCACATATAGGTAAAATTATTATTTCTATTGAACCATTTTTAAATACAATATTCATATTATTTTGTTAAAATTCAATCGTCGAACTTTTTTGACAAAACAATCTACTCGCCAGTACAAATTTCAGATCTGTCGATAAAAAATCTTAGGTTTCGTCTGTGCCAGATTTAGCGCTGTCATTTTTTATGTGCGAGTGTCGTAATTGCAATTTCGTTTTTCTGAAATTATGTTGGACTGCATTTATGTGCATATTTCTCTCCCCGCAAAAAGCGACAGAATGATTTCAGTAGTATTACGTCCAGACCCCTCTTTCCCAGTGGGCACTTTGGGCGTGCCCAGGGCCCCGCGATCGATAGGGGCCCCTCTCAGATCAAATATAAAGTCCCTAGTTCCTGTTAAATCATTAAACGGGGGTCATAGGGGCCCCATTATCCTAATATGCCCAGGGCCCCCAATAGGTCAAAGACGTCACTGATTTTGTCAATACGGCTACTCCCCTCCTAGCCGCGTCGGCTGTGTTGATCAATGTTTACGGCCTACCCATAAGTACCATAAAAACATTAGGGAACGAAAATTAGTATCTATACCTTAAGTAGGTAGAGATATAGATGTAAGGCCGGTTTAAAACCAATTAAACCAATCCGTTTAAAACGAAAAAAACCGTTTAAAACCGAAATAAACCTTTTTTTCGATTTAAAACGGATGGTGTTGATGACCATGTTTTTCTTAATTATAACTACATTGTCTTGATTTTACCGAGGTAAGAATATAACGGAGTACCTATAAACTGTATAAAGATTTTTTATAGGTATGTGATTTTCAGTATAATGTGTGATATACTTACTGATATTGATATACTTAGCGAATTTAGTTCTAGTTGGTCCATCCTCGACCAAGCATAGGTATTACCTTACCTAAGTTATAAAAACTCTTATCGTAAGTTAAAAACTCTGTGTTGGTAAATAAAAAAAAATCATTGTTTTCAAACAAATAAATCAATTCAATCAATTTGATTCGGTTTAAAACCAAACACACTCTCGCACTCTCTCTTTAATGCGCAAGTAAAACGGGCGGCATTGTGTTATATAATATATGTATAATAAATAAGTGCCTAAGTATGAAGGTACCTACATACCTACTTAAGTTTTCGTGGTACCTAGGTAATGTACGTAGGTACTTTCTATTGATTTTCTTTATACCTACTAAGTAAAACGAAACATGACGTCAGGTGATCAAAAGTTGACCATGATGAAGTGTAAAAAACATAGTTCTTTAATTTTTGGATACCAGTTTTCAACCGTTTAAAACGTTTTAAATCGGTTGTTTTACATCTATAGGTAGAGAGGCAGGGATATAGTGGATTTTCCGCTCGAATTGGAGTGCCCGTTTGGGGAAGTAACCTCCACTTTAGCAAAGACCACAATAAAATAACACTGCCTTCTAGTAGTGTTGTGTTTCAGTCGGTGAGTAAGTTTCCAGGGCTCCATGGGGCATACGCGGAAGAATCCCTAAACGGGGATCCCGCGGTTTCGCACTAAGCAGCTTAGAGGGTATTCGCAGGGTTTTTTAGCAGATATTATACCGTAAAGCGTCCGTAAAAGTAACGGGGTCCTCAGTGGGCAGCCACTGTGGGGGTGCGTAAGGTTTGCGGGAGCCAGGTGTGAGGTCCGTTCGGCGGTGTGCCTCATAAAGACGCCGTCGTCTGTAAACAGAGTTTTTGCCTGCGTCACAAAAAAAAGGACTAGGACTTAGGGAAGGGTGATGTTTTTAATATCGCAAGCGTCTATAGGTTTTGGTGGCTGCTTACCATTAGGAGGCTCAAAAGCTCGTTTGCCACCCTTTTAACATAAAAAATGGGTATGTTTACAAACAAAAGAAATATTCTTCCATAGCATGGAAAGGGGATGGTGCAAATGTTAGCGCGTTTGATTCGATCAGTACCCCTAGCGCGAACCATTATCGAATTCGAATAGTTTGCAAACCGAAATGTCAATGTCAAATTTTGTATGGAAACTTGAACAGCAGCACCACAAAGTACGTAACGAGAACTAAAAATCAGTACACATTTGACAATGACATTTCGGACTCGCAAACTATTGGAATTCGATATTGGTTCGTGCTAAGGATACAGTACCCCTAGCATTAACCAATATCGATTTCGAATAGTTTGCGTGTCAAATTTTGTATGGAATCTTGAACAGCAGCGCCACAAAGTACATAACGAGAACTAAAAATCAGTACACATTTGGCAATGACATTTCAGACTCGCAAACGTTACGTATTCGATAATCATATTAAATATCGTTGTTTCTACGCCATATCGAATGCCAGTTGATCGGTGACAATTAACCGAAATCCGTGGCGCTGGCGTTCAAGTTTCCATACAAAATTTGACAATGACATTGCGGATTCGCAAACTATTCGAATTCGATATTGGTTAAGCACTGCTTAGCACGAACCATTATCAAATTCGAATAGTTTGCAAGTCCGAAATGTCATTGTCATATTTTGTCAATCATGGATAATAACAGGTGGCGGAGGGAGGAGGTCCTCTCGGTTGAAGTCAATAAAACAACAGTTTGCAAACATTAAACGTAACTCCAATATAATTTTCATTAATAATAAATTATTTAAGTAATTATTACACTTTTTTTTTCACAAAACAAACATCAATGGCAGTAAAGATAAGTCCCATTAAAATCTGTATACATTGAAATGTATGAAAAGCATAACTTATACATTTGTAATACATGTGAATTAAGTTTGATATTTTAATTAAATTTAAATATTCGTGTTAAATAAAATTCATGACGGAACAGAAGACTGAGAGTAAAAATATCTTAATTTAAATTGGTTAACAAACTCATTTAACCCAAAAGGACTATCTATGTATAACATAAATACATATTTTTCATTTGTGCTTTAAATAAACAGGCATTCTACATACTCCTTTGCACACTTTTGCACTATCGGGAACATTTGACGTTTTCAGGACACATCTACCCAAGCAATAGTCACATTTATGACCGTGTAGTGAAATGCGATTATTGCTTGGCTTCACTTGTCGTGAAAACAGCAAAATTAACGATAGCGCAAAGGTACGTATACCGTAGTACGCCAAAATTTAACACTTTTGCAGTTTTGAATCATCCCAACGTAGGACCACAAAATGTCTCATACATTCAATGCCAGTACATCTTTTGGGATACAAGGAATTATAAACGTAATGTTAAACTATAAGCAAATGAAGGAAAAACTGGCCAAGCGCGAGTTTAGACTCGCTCTATTAAGGTTCCGTAAAATAATTATTTTGTTTTCGTCACAACTTGCAAAGTAGATTATGAATAGTCTTAGTCGTATTTGTTGTTTAAAAAGACCACATGGGACATCATATACCAACCTTTTCCATTCTTAACTAGTTTCCATTTTGAGATACAGCCCTTATAAAAACAAAATATTCGCCTTTGGGCAAGCATTCTACATAAAATACGCTAGCCTGTATCTTTATTTAATTTCAGCTTTATAACTCATTCTGTTTACGATCTAAAGACTGGTGAAATACGGACAGACAGACGACAGAGTGAAAGCAATAGGGTTCCGTTTTTACCCTTTGAGCACGGAACCCTAAAATGCAATCTTAACTGGAATCATAGCACCGATATTTTCTGATTTTGGTCTTTACGCGTCTTTTCAGATTGATTGTTCTTTTAAAGTATTATAGTCAATATAACTATCGCGTTAAAGACTATTATTAATGAGCAGATTTTTCAGAATACACTATAAAGTTACACACAATCTTTACTGAAAAAGGAGTGATCTATGAAAATGACAGAAGGTGAAATTTATTATTAACTATAGCGTGGCAAACTTTTTGAGCAAAATCACAGACAAATGGTAGATGCTCAAGGAGTAGGCCGGGGTGCGAACTACAGTTTGATGTTTTCAAAAAACAAAACCATATTTTAACTTTCTGTAACTACAGTGTACAGGCCAGACACATTAAGTAACCGCAAATTGTTTCTCATTATGAATCGGTAAAACTGTACTTCCAGGGCTCAAGAGGTGATACTTGATTTTTTTTTGTAGAAGAGCTCTTTTTAACAGAATCTTTTTCTGGCGCTTCGCCGGCTGCAGCCACGTCACGCCCGCTTTTCTCGCTCGGCTCTCGCGTTATGTATCACAACACTAACCTAACTTAGTGTGAAGTACCACTGCATGGGGCCCTGGAAGTACAGTTAAGCCTATGAATCTTATAAACAGGCAGTATAATATTTAAAGTCAGTCGAATAATTGTGGTCTTGATCAAAGGCCCAAGCACGACCTTGGACATCTCGGTAATTGTATCGCATCGTCAAAGTTTCTATGAAAACTAAATTGCGCCCCCTACCGGACGTAAGAACAAACTGGCTCCTTCCATGCAAAATTTGACGCTGACGATTAAGGATCTGTCAAAGTTCGTGCTTTGTGGTCTGTACGTTTTGTTTTTTAATCATATCTAATTATGATTGATATTAGTTATTGCACAACCAAGACCATCATCAATAAAATTTATTATTCGTTCTTACTAAAGTAAAGACTGATTGAAAATGGTAACTTAAAAGAATTTCGCCATTTTCAAAGTAAATGCTTATTTTAACTTCTCTTTTACTCACTCTGCTATTTAAACAGTACCTCCATTCTTTCCATCTACAACAATTCTTCAATTAACACAAAATTTTCGTCAGACAATAAAACTATTCAATTGATTCCAACTGAATTTTTAAGCTATTTTCTCTGCAGTTATGCGAGCTGCGAGCTAACGAATTTTCATAATCAATTATAAAAATATATATATTTTATTATGCTCATTTTGATTCCTTACGGTGGTCAAAACTGAAATACAACCAGAAAATCAATGACGGTTTTCTGGAATGACGGGCGCCAGGTGGCAGAACTGAGCTTAGAGGTCTACTCATCCGTCTAATTACTATGTAGCATAGAGGTTAGAGATAAGGAGAACATCGCTGTAGAAAATAGTGTCCCAGAAATATGGACAAAATCAGTGAGGCGCTGCGATCGCTAAGTTATCTCAATAAAAGTGGGCTAATTTGAAATGACCAATGCCGCGAAGAAATTTTGTACAATTTTCAACTAACTTCATCTACTTGTACTCATAAACAGCTAACTTCACAGATACTACTTACCGACAGCAGCGCGGCTGGTGGCCAAAAAGTGAACTATAAATTCTACAAATTTTCAGGGACAGGCGGGCTAATGCTTTAGTACGAAGCGATCGTACTCCTTCTCTCTAACATCCATGCTATGTGTCGATGTCGATGGATCAATTTAAATGCTCCTTCAATAAATTATCGCCAAAAGCTTCATTTATCATACAAAAGACCTTAAGTCACAGTGGCGCCAACTGCTGACGTTAATCTGACGTTAAAATTGACAGCTGTAATTTTATTCTCTCTCAAATGTAAACCCTTTATTAACTTCATTACCAAAATGTACTTAATTGTCGTTACATAAAGATTTTATGTACTCGGTACTCAAATAACTCTATGTGCGATAATCATATTATATAACTCACAAACTATGCATAAAACAAATACTAGGTTCAATAAATAGAGATACTTGCTTAAAAAATATAGATCTTAAATACTAAAACTAAATAAACCTTACTTTTGTCAAATATATGTATATTTAAGTGCAATATATAATACTGTAGATATAATAACTAAATATATGGTTACCTATAGCTAATGAAAAATTCACAATCTTGAACTAGGGTAAAATAAAATAAATAAACACAATTTATAATATATTATGTAACTAAACAGGGCGTCCCACGGTTATGCCACATGGAGTGAATATACAATATTTTACTAAAAGAGGACATCATTTTATTTTATAATAAGTAGAACTGCATACACAGATTTTTTTAAATCGCCTGCCACAACCGGGAATCCAACTCGGGGAATGTGAAACAAAAACACCGATGATAACCGATGAAGGTTTATTAATTATACGGTTTATTTTTTCCTAAATAGCATAGCATTTTAAATGAAAGAAAAATCATGAAATTTAACATTTTATTTAAAATAATTGCATACAAACTGGAATAAAAACGAAACAGTTCATTTTTTTGTATTTTATTTATCAAATGTTCAAAATGTTATCCATTGTGGAACTGCTCCACTTATTAAAAATAAAATGATGTCTTCTTTCAGTAAAATGTTCTCTCTTCAATATTTAATAATATACTTTCCTTCCATGTGACATGGCCGTGGGACACCCTGTATAGATTAGGTTAATTATATAATGTTCACAATGTTTTATGTATATTTAGATCTCAATAACTACACTAATAACACTAGGCAACGTCAAAAAACGTCAAGATCAAACCCAACAGATATGACTTGTTTAGTTTTGTCTACAATATGTTCAATCATTTTTTTTATATTCTCGAGAGTTAAGAGCTAAAACGTTGTCCTAATAGTAGGGGAGCCCGAGCGGGGATGTTTGGATTTACTCGAGCGCGGCAGAATAAAATATGGGGAGCAACCTTGCACCTAGTTAAGTACTCACACTATACCTGAGCCCTCGTATGTAGCGCCGAACGTCCAGAGCAGAACGAACAAAATTTCAACGAACGGTCATGACTTGTGGTCGCGCCAAAATCGTCAGTCTTTTGAATATACGCTACTAGAGGGTTCATGTAACGTTTCTAAGAACGGAAAAAAATGATGCTGCGGTTTGTATGATATGGGGGTGGCCGGCCGTACGAAGGGGTAGAATGTAGGATAAAATAACCGAGCGCGTCAGACATTGAAAAGGGATGTTACGTGAACCCTCCAGTAGCTCTTATTCAAAAGACTGACGATTTGGACCCGACCAAAGGTCATGGCCGTTTGTTGAAATTTTGTTTTTGCTGCCCTAGACGTTCGGCCCAACATAGATGGCTCAGATATAGTGGGAGTACTTAACTACGTGCAAGGATTCTCCCCATATGTTATTCTGCCGCGCTCGAGTAAATCCAAAAATCCCCGCTTGGGCTCCCCTACTATAATAAAACGATACATAATTGAAAAATTATAGTCTATAGTGAACCCTAAGCGTTAAGTAGAAAGACTCGAAATAGTGGCACACGTTTTATTAGTTCCTATACTAATTGTATTTACAATAGATTCAATATGACTTTGCACATACGGAATGAACTAAAGATCCAAAGAACGTAATAACACCGAAGGAATTTGAAAACAAATAAAATTACAGGAGAAATATTTATATTTTTGCTGTTTAAAATTATTTATACGTCACATTAATCGACCGAAAGTCCTTGTCACTTGTATCGTATTTTTCGCAAGAAAATTTCTAAGACGTTTGAATAGGAAGAACATAAAAGGCCTGAAAATAACTGAAAATTATCATATGAAGAGAAAAATAACAAGAAACATGTCTAATCATGAAAATTAACGAACAATAACACCAAGGCGCACGTGCAGAAATTTTGCTAAATCCCCAATCAACCAACACTTGACTTATGGAAGCCATACACATTAGGTTTTGCATGATGGTTTAGCCGAACATGCATAACCGACAGGCAAGCCCTTACGTGTATGTGATAAAACTGTACAGTTTTCGGTGCATGTAACTCGGTTATGCATGCACGGCTAAAACCATCATGCAAAAGTTGCATAACCTAATGTGTATGGCCTCCACTAGAAAACTTTTCACAGAGAAAAATGTCAATACGACAATGTTAATTTAACATTAATGTATGGGCTAAATCTAGTCGTAGTTGAATTAAGATTTAGCGAAATTGCTGCAAGTTGACTATAATTACAACACATGCTTATATTGAGTGTATGTATTCGAAACATTTTAAAGGTACTTATTATAAATTATTAAGTAAAATATTATCTTTTAATTTTTAAATTAAATCTAAAGAAAAATTTACTAAATATAACACTCGGTTCACTCCCTCCATAAGGAAACCTTTTTCTAGTAAATTTTTCATCAAGATTTAAATTCTAATTAAATTAATATAAACAAAATTAGTCATTTTGTACAAAGGAAAAGAAAGTTTTATTCATTCCAGAAATGGACAATAAATATAGAATATAGTTTTTACAGTGTACTGCATATTATATACAATAAAATTTAATATTAACAGCAATGGATCGCAAACTTCAAAAAAAACACCAAATTGATTCTTAGTATTAAAAACATTACATACAACCTCACTATCATAGTCAACATTTTTGCTTATTTATTTCAATTCCATTTGCTGTCATTGCACATACATTATCCTCATTTTGTTTGTTGTTTAAGTTCGTTGTTTTACCCGGGCCAAGTGTGCAGTAAAACAAGAGGATTAATCCCGAAAACAAGTTAGTGGAATGGTTTCTTTATTCTAATCGCTCGGACCTTAGCACGAACCAATATCGAATTCGTAACGTTTGCGAATGCGAATCTTCATCGAGAAATTTAGTATAAAAACTTGAACAGCGCCACAATGGACTTCTTCTTCTTTTTGGAAAATGGCGGTGCGCTTTTGTGGATTTTGCCAGACTCGAGTGATTCAGCTTGGTTGTTCTGTATGAATTGACTTTGCTTTTTTTTAAAAGAAGGTATGTTGTGAAAGCACAATATGTGAAAGAAGTAAACAATGTACTTGAATTTTTGTAATTGGATATCTGTTGTCTTGTCACAATGGACTTTCAGTACCACGAACTTCTGGACATTTGACACGGTTGGTTCGTGCTGAGGGTAGATACTGATTTCTTTATTTCGTCGATATGATTAGCTCGTTTCCGTGTGCATTCAGTATGAAATATTTTCCAACTTTATCTACAATCTACATACTTAAAAGATCAGTATCGCTTGAAAATACCCAACTCACGACACCGTGGGTCCTTTTCAAGCGATACTAGTTTTTAAAGTATGTAGATAAAGTTCAAAATTATTTCACACTGAAAGTGCTCGCCGCGTCGCTGCCGGCCACGGTCCCAACATTGTAAGTAATATCGACACGCAAGATTCGCACGAAATCAGTACACATTTGACGTATAAATGGGATTCGACTATTCGACTGAGATAATGGTTCGTGCTTAGGGAAGGGTAGGGACATAGGGATAAGTTTCATTTGGAATTGCAAAATCAAATTCATTGCCCGGGTTCAGCCAAAAAAAATATGGATTGACAATCATTTGGCTGAAAGTGATCGCACCGCCGCTGCCGGCCGCGGTCTTGGCCTCAACATTGTCTCCCTTATTAATAAACGAAGAAAGCTTTAATTAGTTCTCAATGTTTCGTCTCTGCTCACTGTTTTAGAAATTGGCACTTGAGTGCTATAAACAACAGCGTAACAAGTCTCAGATATTCCTCGTTTATTAATAGTAAAAGTAAGTAAGTAACGTAAGTTTAACGAGTGCGGATTTCTTTATTCACTTATGTTATATCATATCGCTAGGCGTGCGTAGTTTTACGCCTACGTAGGCATTTATTTGTTCGTGTCATATCGCTACGCGTGCGTAGTTCTGCGCCTGCGCAGGCGGTGCCGGCAGTACAGTCGCAGTAGTACGGCGCCGAACACTAACAACACTCCCGCCCCGCCCCCGCCCGATATGCGGTGCCCGTATACCGCGCACGATAGCAGGATCGATACCGCCTGTACACACAATACGAATCATTAATAAGGCAGCCTTCGTCTATAATATTTTATATTTGTTTCTTAGGTTTTCACGCACATCACACATTAAAGAAAACTAGTTTTAACGGGTTAATGCACGATACTTTATTTATTTATTGACGTTTCGCAGCCTTTTCAGATCTGCGGATTATTCTGACGATGCAGACCTGAAAAGGCTGCGAAACGTCAATAAATATATAAAGTTTCGTGCATTAACCCGTTAAAACTAGTTTTATTTATATTTTTTTAGTTTTAAGTTAGCGGTGTTTTGTATTTAATCATGTCTAAAAGGGGTAAAACCTTACAAATACGGTAGAAAAGCACTACAGCGCCCACCAATCTAAATCCCATTCTCTTTCCGCAGACTCTACCCTTAAAGTGAGCCAACGCCGGGCGTCCGGCATCAAATATAAAACATCAAAATCCAAGAGGCGAGCGAGAGCATAGCATTTTAATTAAATAAATGATTAGTTGTATTTTAGTGACCAGTACCTATTTCTATAGTAATGATTATGAGTTATGTTGCTCGAAATAAATTTATTTTATATTATTTGATGTTTTTATTTATAGCGGTTTTTCCTTTCGTATTGGAGCTCCCGGCTGGGGAAATAACTTCCACAATACAGAAAACTACAATAAATAAATTTGTGAGTTAAATAATAGTGGAAATTACATAGGCAATTGTTTAAACTTAATGTTATATTTTTTATGTAAAAATTAATGCTGTTATTTCCCTAAAAATAAATAAATAAATAAAACAATACTACCTTTTGATAGTGCTATGTTTCTGTTGGCAAGTGTGGTTCCAGGGTGCCAACCAGTCATCGTTATGTTATTTCTGACAGCCGAAGAACAAAACGGCGAGGCATGTGAAAAACATGCCTCGCCGTTTTGTTTTCTTTTGCATTGGTAATAACAATATTAAAGAAAATAAGCGTGAGGTATTTGAAAACCTTCGGTGGTCAGACATAAAAAAATTAAATGGTAAGCGATAGCGATAGCCATAACAATCTCGTTAGGCGATTACTCCACAGGCCTACACGGGGTTGGGAATTGGATCCGAGTAAGCAACGACGCGAGTGATATTTTTGGTATCGCAAGCGTATATAGGCTATTATGGCGGCTTACCATCAGGCGTGCAATATGCATGATTGATACCTTTTTAACATTGAAAACAATAAAAATAAAACAAAAACAGTATGTTTATGACCACACGACTGAATTCAAACTTCTTTAGCTCCATCTGTATGTATATATATATATGTGTGTGTGTGTACAATATATACATGTATGTACACATACATATATCATTTATTAGCTATAAGAGAAAGATAGGAAAAAGATGTGCGCGCGCACTGCTTTATCTTGCTTATCTAGTTGAGTGGGACTCAACTCCCGTTCGCCTCGCCCGAACACACTTTTCGTAACGCATAACGCATTCGCCAGTTTACCCCCCAAGTTAAGCTAAAATAAGCTTGCGTAAAGAAGTTTCACTTCGAAAATAGAAAAGCATACACAGTACGCTTAGGATCTTTATAAATGTGTGACAGTTCAGCGAGGGCGCCACTGGTGTCGATTAAATTTGACAACAGTGCATCCTTGTCATTCTGTATACAGAATGAAAAGGAGAGACTGATGTTAAATTTAGTTTTAAGTTTAGAGAATCATGCTAGAATCGATACCACTGTGTACTTAAAGAACATACAAAATGTGACGTTTACAAAACAGTAAGTTTCAATTCTCGCCACATTCATAGAGATCCTCGTCGCATTATAATAGTAGAAGATCCGAACCTACATCGACCTTCACCGAGCTGATAATAGAATGAAACATATTTTATCATGACTTTAGTATATTACAAAATATATTCAAAATGGGTTGAATAAAAAAAACATGAGCAGACTATTTTTAATAATTAAAAAAATGTCTTAAAAAATATGTGGCAACATTAGGATAGTAAGAAAATGATGTTCCGACTTAAGTATAAAACGTTTAGACTGTGCAGCCGTTGGGTAACATACCTGTTTATATCTGGCAACCAAGTAGTTCGCCCTGGTAAATAAAAGACAACCCAAGGGCTGCACATTTTAAATGTTTCACAACGTTTTTAGGACATAATTTTCTTATTATCTTGATGTTGCAACATTTAATTAAAAATGTTTATTTAAAATTAATTAAAAATAATCTGACCAGGATTTTTTTAGGCTACCCATTTTTAATATATTTTCTAATGTACTTAATTCATGATTAAATAGGTTTCATTCTATTATCAACTCGGTGAAGGTCGATGTAGGTTTCGGATCTTAGACCATAAGTTGCCTCCATCATACCTGTCTCAAAGTCATGATGATTGTGAACACAACGGCACCGAACCTCGCTATCGTCCTATATATGAGCAGTTGGCCTACTGCAGAACTAGCAGAGAGTAGGAGGCAGTCCATCGCGAATACGGGATGCTGGAAAATGAACGTTCATCATCATCATTAGCCTATTAGTTTCCCCACTGCTGGGGCACAGGCCTTCCCTATGGATGGAATAGGGAGATTGGGCGATGACCCACCACGCGGGCCCATGCGGATGGCGGGTACTAACGACTGCAGATGCAGCCGGGACCAACAGCTTAACGTTCCTTCCGAAGCACGGAGGAAATCGAGATAGAAGATTTTCGGTCACGCATCCAATGACCGACCACTGCGAAAGTTGCTTAACTTCAACGATCGCAGCCGAACGAGATAATTACTTGCGCCATCGAGCTCCTCATATGAAAGTTAATTAGTTATAAAGATAAGGTTGAAGTTGGATAAACAACAAAGTGAATAAAGCATGTAGAAAAAACCAGCGTTAATAAGTTGAAACAATGTTGAAATTCTTATTAAAACAAAACTAATGCAGGATGCTGGAAAATGATTGTTAATTAGATAATTAGTTACGATAAGGTTAAAATTAAATAAACTTGCAAGGATATGAGTGGTAGGTGAAGTCCAACATTGTACACTTTCGAGCAATTAACTTTAAAAATATAAGCGTAAAATACGTGGTGAAAAGATGGATGAATTGCAGCATATATAATCTAAGTTCAAAAATGGCCATAGCCTTGGTCAGGAAGTATTTGCATTTTTATAATATTTTCTTATAGTTATGTTTATTTTTTAAGCATTTAACTGCTAGATGTTCAAATATAAAGAAAAGTATAAAAGAAAAAAATCCACGAGCGTGGTCGAGGTCGACGAGGTCAGTGCATTCGCCCGGACAGCGAAGGGTGCGGGTTCGAGTCCCGTCTGCTACCTGGTTCGCGTGATTTTTTTTCTAGTAAACTTTATTATAGATATATTTTCTTATATTTGATTATTTAATGAAAAAATCTATTCAAACCAAGCGGAAAATCGGAACCCATTGATCATTAAAATCGTAGCAATGTACATACACACATCTGTTTTTTTTTATTTTGGCTATTCTTATATCAGATGCGATAGGCCTCAATCTCACCTGTAACAGCCGCAAAGAGCATAATAGTTTTTATACCAGAGCTAATAAGGTACAATCTCACCTGTAACAGCCTCAGGGAATGTATCGTAGTGTTGTGTTGCGCTAACGCAGCCGCAGTTAGGGCGCAAGAGAACAGATTGACCCCGCACAGCATTTGCAACGAAGTGCAGTTGTATCGTGTAAATAAGGCCCCTTGCCATGACGATGTGAAACTGTCGCAAAGCATGTACAGAGCTAGGAGTGTGAGCCCTGACATTGTCGTCACTGTTGACACTGGAAGGTAACATAATATAGATATATATATATATATATATTGTGGATGAACGGAGAGCTTTGCTCGACACACTGGAGAACAGAAGGGGAAGAATGTTCGACCACTTTGTGCGACACGACGAATTCATAAAGAACTTCATTGAGGGAAAAGTAGAAGGAAAGAGAGGAAGGGGAAGACCGAGGATAGCCTACACTTAGCAAATTAAGGAAAAGGTTGGCGTCGAGTCGTACAGGGGGCTCAGAGTTGGCGGAGGACAGAGGGAGATGGCGGGGGATCCATAGACTGCAACGACAAGAGCATAGCTCTTAAATTTGGAGGGAGAGGGAGAGGGAGGGAGGGAGGGAGAGAGAGAGAGGGAGGGAGGGAGGGAGAGAGGGGGGGGAGAGAGAGATATTAATATCTAATAAAAAATACTAACTGCTAAGGAGGACCCTGTTTCGCAAATATTACAACTAGGAATGCAACGACATGCAATTGACCACGCTCTTAGCTCCCAGCACCCGAGATACCCCGGGTGATCCCTGCTGTGGAGCCCCGGCTAGGCCGGGAAGCTGTCAGGTGCTGGGACGCGGTAAAATCCCTCAACGGGGATCTCGCGGGTCCGCCATAGAGGTATAAGAATAGAGTGGGGAAGGCGGCTCTAAAATTGTCCGTCTAGTAGAAAGAGAAAGAAGAGAGACCGCTAGCTATCTCTCTCTTTTTTGATGTATGCGCAGTCGTCTGTCCAATAGTTAGTCCAAGCATCACATCGAAATAGTAAGATGCTAAAGGTTGACAATGCGCATGCGCGATTAGAGAGAGAAAGCTAGCGGTCTCTCATCTTCTTTCTCTTTCTATTAGAGGGAGACTTCAACTTGTAGTAGTCTATATCTCCTCTACTCTATTATTTTTCGGTTAATTGTCACCAATCAAATGGCATTCGATATGGCGTAGAAAACCATCACAAAGTCGACATATGAGAGATTGAATAAAATTTCCAGACCGATGTCGTTAGTCGTGATTGTATTATATGCTTTATTTAGTTTGAATAGTGCATGCTCTACTTAGTTGGGCACTAAATAATTGCTGCGATTTGTCCAATAATTGCAAATATTATTTACCTGTATAATCATCATGGCTACCAAACATGAAGAGCACCATTCCGACAGATATCATGACCGCTGTCACATACTCGTACAACTCATACTTGTTCCGGGATATCAGTTTTCCCATCAACATAACAGGTATCACTTTACATGATTTCGATAATACCTGATGAAATACAAATTAATATTTTTATCTTTACTTATTTACCTATTTAATTTTATCGGTCAATAGTTGTTTACTATCTCATTTCCTTTTTTCTATATCAGATAAATAAATAAATATTTACAACACTCACACCAATTAGCCTAGCCCCAAAGTAAGCACTGTAAGGTTTGTATTATGGGATACTAGGGTAACGGATACAATACATATATTGTACATATATAAGTATATTTATATAGTAGTACATATTAAACATCCATGAATGGAGTACAATTGCTCGCATTCATTACACAATCATCTGCCACCATCGGGATTCGAACCCGGGACCTCTCGAATCGGCGACACCATAAAACCCGGCGTATAAACCACTCGGGCACGGAGGTCGTCAATCAAAAAGAGAAAGATTTTATTAATATCAAAAAGATTGGATAGATAGTTGTCTATTTCAAGTCTATTTTTGACCCTGAACTGAATTGAATTTCATTCCCAGGTGGATTAACATGTGAAATAAGCACTACTCCACGGATGCGAAGCCGTGGACTAGAAGCTAGTATTTTATGAAATATTTAAGTCACTAGTTCTATCAGATTATATAATGTCTGTATTCATTTGAAAGTTCTGTTCTTTACGAGTGAAAAGGTATCGAATAATTTTGCAGATGAGACATCAAATATCCTAAGGCGCCACCTTCACGTCCAAGAGGTTTGCGACGAGTTCGCGCTTCTAACGCCCGGTAATCGCCACGTAATGATAATTATACCGTCGGCTTATTAATGCTGTATTAATAACGACTCGCTATGTAACGCGATATTTGATAACGCGCTCGCGTTCTCGCTAAGATTTGTTATGAAGCAGGCACGCCGCGAGTATAGCGTGATTCAAACTATGTTAAAGTGTTTAAAACTTATTCCCGACAGTTAGCTTATTGCCAACATAAAAACATCCAATGTCATAATTAAAAAATAAACGGACATGTGCTGTTCACTTGCGATAGAAGTGAAACCTTTCGAAAAAGAAATAATAGCTTAATAAAAGAAAAAAAAACTATTAGAAAAATAACCGAGCTCAGGATCGAACCACCGATCATTTGGTGTCGAGCCCAAGACCGTTACCCTTCGGCTATCATTCTCTTGCAGATAGTTACAAAATTACGGTTACCTTGTATCAAATACTGTCGCTTTTTCGTTTCATCGACTTTCAAATCACAACGGTGCTAAAGAAGTTTTCACTTGAAACGGGTGTCATAATGTTGTACGGAATTTCAAAACAACACTCCTTCACTTTTTAAATCTCTTCCGCCCTAAGGGCTTCCACAAAAAAATTTCATTGCTCGATGCGTGCTATTATGAATTTCAAAAAAGAACTTTATCATTCACGCGTGTTTCACTACCACAGTGCCGAAATTTTTCATGAATTTTACGTTCTATGCTTTCAGAATGTTTTATTGAGGATGATAGCATCGAGCGCAACTACGCGTAGGTTTCAGTACCCCTAACACGAACCAATATGGAATTCGTAATGTTTGCGAGTCCGAAATGTCATTGTCAAATTTTGTATAGAAACTCGAACAGCAGCGCCACAACGGACCTAAAAATTAGTACACATTTGACAGTGACATTTCGGACTCGCAAACTATTCGAATTCGATATTGGTTCGTGCTATGGGTACAGTTCAGTGAACGTGCGGGTTCCACCTGCATTTCGATTACTGCGCGACTAGCGTTAACTTCACATTAAGTGTGGATCGCGCTATACGCAGAGAGTGGCAACAGGTATGCTTACGTTTTCTTCACACTGGTCACATCGCCATATGGAGACACATTCTATGATAATGTATAAAATCACGACAAAAATATACAACGATTTTGTCACTTGTGGAGATGACGCCTTAAAATGCCGATAAAACAGAATATAGACAGTGATTAGATATGAATTACCTGTGTGGGAAAGCTGACATACTTCAAAGCTTCGTATTGGCACCATGTACTGACAATATTAGTGACGGAACAATATGAAAACTTGTATAATGGTGCTGACACTAGTGGCTGCCTCGTCCACAGTAATCGTCCGAGGGCCACTAGGAATGCCAGCATACGATTAATGAATACTAAGAATTGAGAGTCGTTGAACTTTATTAATGTCCCGTCTGACATTACATAGTTCTGTGGACAAGGAAATGTATTAATGCAATACAAGAATTATATAATAAGTTACTTATTTATCATTCAAATAATATTACATGAAAAAAATTAAATGTAAAATTAAATTATTCAGAAGACTTAACTATTACGTATAGTTGGAACCAATGGAACTTCCGTTCGAAGAGCTCCGCAACGGTACTCAAGATCATTCGCTACTGAATATCATGTCATACTATCATCTTGATTTTTATTATGATGCTAGTTAGATTTCCGAAGGGAAAGCGAAATCCTTCAGTGACCTGCGTTCAAGGCACTTGCGCTTCATACCAACATATTCGCTTGAGTCAGCAAATGTTAACGTACGGACGACCCTTTTTTTACACAAAACGCGCGGTGCGGCAACAGTCCTGTTGTCGAGCATTCGCGGTACCGACGCCGTACTGTTGCCGCACCGCGCGTTTTGTGTAAAAAAAAGGGTCGTCCGTACGACAAACGCACTATTTCGGCACCGTAGCAGGCCGTCAAGAAACGCATAAAGGACATTGTTCTGCGTCCATACATAGTTAGCCTAAGAACCAACAACCATGAAATATTATTTTCTAGGTTCGAAATCGCAAGTAAATGACTGTAAAAACAAAGATTATTGACGGACACTTCTGAGAACTTAAATTATTAGGAAAACTAAAATTTTTTTGAGATTATGTTTAATATTCAATGAAATCAATGAAACATAGGTCAACCTACGAACTAAGTATGAACTCAGTTTGAAGTGAATTAATATTACACCTAATTCATTTTATTCGGTGCGATTTTAAAGAATTACTATTAGGAAAAACTTGATTAGGTAGGAATCATGAATAAAATAAAAACTGTAGTTTTGCTTCTTATTATTTATTGGCTATTTTTCACATAATTGTATCATATTGTATTTATTTGTTTAACACATGTATATTGTGTAAATATGCAGCGTGAATGTATATCAGGGGCTCTTGAATAATTTGGCAGTATGATCCTCTCAGGATGTTGAGGCACAGGTTCACTAGCACTTGGTAATAAGGTCTCTGCTTTTTAGTCACATCGTCATTTAGGCATAGGTATTAGATAGCCGAAATAGTAAAAGTTAAATTAAAGGAAAAACAATCGCAAATAAACACACACAACAGGTAATCCGAAACGAGAATTTTCCGTATATAAAAAGTACTCTTTGACGAGAATGCACGAATGATGCCACAGATTACTACGAATGCAAACTGCCTGCACCACAACCACAGAGTATCGAGTTTATGCCGGCCCTTCACTTGACAACAGTTTGTCCTTGTCATGCTTAATAATAATACATACACACACATATATATTTATGTATTTATGTGTGTGTATGTATTTATATTTATTTTAGTATGTATGTATATGTGTATGTATTAAACGCTATTTAATTTTGTTTTTTTATTGTTTGATGTTTGTTCTTTCCCATGATTGTCTGCCGTTTTATTGACTCTGCACGTTCTTTCCGGTTGACTGGTAGAGAATGCCATGCTGGCATTAAGTCCGCCATATGCAATGTAAGGCAATAAATATTAAATAAATAAAAATAAAATAAATAAGGAATGAAAAGGATAGACTGATGTCATGTTTTTAAATAGCAAATACAAATAGCCAAGTGAAGTGCCGGCATTAGGAAGAAAGAGTGTTTTGTTTGCAGCGCTGTCATAGATTATACACATATTTATTGTCTCAGATTGTTTATTAACTGGAAGTGTCCGTCACAATCTAAATACTGATAATTATCGCAAAAAATATACTAAGAATTATCATAAATGCCAAATTGGTGTTGGTTCTTAGGCCAATTTTAACATTGTCCTTTAAAGCACCCTAAGCACGATCTAACTAGATTATTGGCTACGCCAAACAGATGTAGAGCCGAAGCGACTCTAAGGCAGTTCACCCACTGCAGCGCGCTACGTCGCCTAGTGTGAGCGCAGATGTTAACGTATTAAAGTATAATATATAGGGAAAGTCACGGCGAAGATACTAAGGAAGAATAAAAACATAACTCAATGAATTTAAATGAAAATCATTAAATTTAATTAGTATCTCTGATTAAGACCGTTAGACCCAAACAAGTTCAAATATAGCGTCGCTTTGAATAGGTATATTCATTTAGAAGTTTTCGCGCGGTTTTCTAACAAACATACTTATGTGCGACGACTCCGAACGCGGTCAAGGGCCACAGAGTAATGCGCGGTGATTTTAAGCGCGGCCTAGAGCCACAAATAGCGGTGGGCATTTAAACGAAAAGCGCTTAAATAAGCGCGCTTAAAATATTAAGCTTGTAAGCACGCTTTTAAGTATAAGCTTTATAAGCTTATCACTTAAAAAGTGTGAGTAAGCTTTTCACTTAAAAAAGTGCAAGTATATTTTTTACTTAAAAAGTGCAAATCCCGCCATCTATGTCTTTGCCAGGAAACTACATACTTCGATCCTTCTAGTCCACTACAGCAGTGGTTCTCAAACTTTTTAAATGACGGAACCCTTTTGGGAAGCAAAATACTTGATGGAACCCTACAATAAAACAATTATTTTTATAAGTGTATTCTATATTAATCAGCATAATAAAAGTACAATGTATCCGTTACTAATTATTATTTACTTCACCACTTGGTAAGGACAATAATAGAAAACATTAAAAAAGAAAAAATCTAACTAGTGGGAGGTATGAAACTGTTTTTTATTTTTCATCAATTGCTTGATATCAGGTTTGATGGAAGAAAGTTGGAGTCTCATATCAGCTTCGGCGTCCAGTCTATTGCGATATTTTGTTTTCGTGGCTGCGTAGGTAGAGAATCCTGTTTCGCACAAATATGTAGTTGGGAACGGGAGAAGAATATCCAGAGCCATTTGGCCAAGCATTGCATATTCATCTTGGATTCTGCACCAAAAATCATTAAGAGGCGTCGTTTTGAACAATGACTCCATACTTGTGTCTGATGACATTTCTAAAAGAGATTCATATATCTCATTTGACATGTTTTCAGGCTTTTCCAAGTTGGGTAAAAAAGGATTATGAATCCAGGAGTTCACTTTAATTTTTGTATTGTGTTCTTCGGGAAAATACTTTTCAAAAGATGCGCGCATCGAACTGAGATATTGGACCAATTCTTCAAACACATTATCTTCAAACATTTCTGAGTCGTTTTCGCTAACAAACTCAGTGAGTAACGTAAAACTTTCTATTTCTTTCTTACCAATGCAAATGATCCAAAAATCTAATTTTCTTTTAAAAGTAGTTATTTTATTATAGGCCTGAAACACTGTTGTCTGTTTACCTTGCAATGATAAATTTAATTCGTTAAGTTTTTGAAAGATATCCGCCATAAAAGACAATCGGAACAACCAAGTTTTATCATACAAACGGTCCTTCAAATTAAAAGAAGTATCTGCTGAAAGAAACATTTGTAACTCGGCTCTAAGTTCAAATAGCCTTGTTAAAGTTTTTCCCCGAGACAGCCATCGCACTTCTGTATGGAGCAGCAGTGTTTTATGTTTGCTGCCATAATCTTCACACAATAATGAGAACAATCGGGATTGTAGTGGTCGTGATTTGATAAAATTAATTATTTTTACCGCTTCATCCATAACTAATTTTAGATTAGACGGCATTTGCTTCATCGCAAGTGCTTGTCTATGCAGAATACAATGACTGGAACTACAATTAGGCGCTTTATTTTTCATTCGTGACACTGCTCCTGCTGTTTTACCTGTCATCGCCTTGGCCCCATCTGTACAAATGTCAATGCAATTGTTCCAACTGAGATTATGTTCTTCAAAAAATATATTTATTTTATTAAAAATTTCTTCCCCGGTAGTGTTTGTAAGCAGCGATGAACACATAAGCATGTCTTCTTCAAAAGAACTTTTATATGGATATCTCACAATAACCAGCAGGATAGCCAAACCAGCGACATCAGTCGACTCGTCCATTTGCAAAGCGAATCGTGTATTTTGTAGACGTGTAACTAGTTCTTGTTTGACGTAGCTTGCCAGATCATGGATTCGTCGTGAAACAGTATCGTTTGATAGCGGAACAGTAGAAAGATGCTTTGCAGATTTTTCATCAAGCATACATTTTGTTATGTCTAATACACATGGTTTTATTAATTTCTCAGCGATAGTGTGCGCTTCACCTGCTTGTGCAATGCGATAGCTAACTAAGTATGATGCCTCCGTGGCCTTTTCGTTGGTAGTTTGTGTTACATGCATCATATTTTTTTGACTTTCTAATAACTGATCTTTTTTGCGAACAAAAAATTCTTTATTCTTGTCTTTAGTCTCGGGGTGTACGGTTTCTAAATGTCGACGCAATTTGGCAGGTGCCATGGAACTATTAGGAAGCAGTTTACTACAGAGCATGCAGAGAGGTGAGCCGTTGGAATCAACAAATCCGAAACTGATATAAGATTCATCATACTTCCTTTTTTTCGTCTTTGAAACCGTCGAGCTTGACGTCGTGGCACTCGTGGCATCATCTTCTGGATCGGTGATTGCTAAATTCTCCGCGCGCATTGCTTTTGAACATTCAGCGTCATTAGAAGATGTTGTTGGAACACGTTTAACACCTTTAAGCCAACGTTCCATTCTTCTTTATTTATAATGTTACAAGTCAGGATAGTGGGGTTTAAATAATGCACAATCGTTACTGCGTATAAGAGACTAAATTTAGAACCTACAGGGAAGAAATGTATAAAACTGAGACAACAGAATACAGCAGGCAGTAAAACAATGAACACCAGTTTCTCGCTAGCGAGCTTGTAAGTAGGTAGTAACTTATCGCTCCGAACGCTAATCATCAACTGACGACGCCAACGCGCGATCGCCGCTTTTATACTTAGTCCTAGACTCGATCTCAAATATTCTCGAAAATACTCGAGTCGGCACCTTTGATAAACAAAAAGCAAAAATAAAAACAGAAATTTAAAAATAGCGTTGTAAACAATATCGACTTTATCCTTTGAAGTTAGAGACGAAAGTCGCTAGTTGACAACTATAGCGTCTAATTCAGAGGCGGCTTTTATCAAAGAGACTGAGCGCTTACAAGTATACTACCCGCTCGTTTTAAGTTTGCCGCTGGCGATAGGTATGAGTGTATGACGTTCGAAATTTTTTATTTAATTGTAACAATAAAAATTGTGTACGTTAGATATTTGGGTAAAACTATGACACATTATAAGTTTTGTTGTCACGTGGGGGAGGGTACGCGCATTCCACAGACCGGCAAACTTAGAGCGAACGCGTTGTACAAGTATAAAATTGTTGAGACCAAACTTATGAGATATTGTACCAGCTAATGTAACACAAGCTTATACAAATACAAATAAATAAATAAATAACATTCATAGCGTTTTGTCTCCGCGCGGCCGCGGAGTCCGCACAGCCGCGGAGCGACCAGAGAGAGGTGTTTTGATTTTTTTATTTCTAAATTCTTGCGGAACCCCGACAGAGGTATCACGGAACCCTAGGGTTCCGCGGAACACACTTAGAGTATAGCTGCACTACAGTATCGTAAAATGGGTACGCGGAATTCCTTGGTACTAAATATTTCACAATATCACAGACATAGAACGCGCGACTACAGCGCCGCGTCGGCGTGCCATCTTTCGTGAGCCGGTTAATACAGAATGCGAATTATTATAATGCGACGTAAAAAAATGCACTTTTTTAAAATTTGGTCGGATAACCAACGCTTTTTTCGTTAAAAGCGTTTAATTAAACGAAGTCGAAAAGCAGTACGCTTGTCACTGTGACGGGGTAAGAGCGCGTGGGTGTTGTACGTTGTGTTTGCATGCTTGCTTGACGTGTTAATGCGTTTCGTGTATTGGTTTAATGTGCATATAAAATAGTTAAAAGTATGTATATAAAATCAATGAACTTTTAAGTACGCCTGGATCACGAGTATATTAACTCCAGACAGTCCTAAGCTTGTAAACTAAGAAGGAAAGTTCATTGACTTAAAAAAATTGATTATAAAAATGTTTATTATAAAATCTAAATTCAATTGAAAATCTTTCGTTTTTAATGCCAATCAATTCATTAGGTTTAAAAAAAAAATTTAATAAAAATTTCATTAATAAGAAGAAAAAACGCAATAAAACACTTAAACACATTAAAAACGACAATAAACTTTTCACGCTTTTTTAAACGATATACCTAAACGAAAACACAACACAACGTCGCGCTTTTTACGCATGCTTTTAAACGTTTAAGCCAATAAGCGTTTAAACGAAACGACAATAAACTTTCACGCTTTTTTAAACGATATACCTAAACGAAAACACAACACAACGTCGCGCTTTTTACGCATGCTTTTAAACGTTTAAGCCAATAAGCGTTTAAACGAAAAAGCTTTTTTTCAAGCGCGCTTATTTTAAAAAGTACAACGTTTAAACGCTTTTAAGAAATAAGCCGTTTTTTCCATCTCTAGCCACAAAGCGGAGTAATCACACGCCAGCTCGCGTGGCCGTTTTACAGCGGTATGTTTGTATGTTATGTTTTATATTTGCCATGAAATTTTTAAACATAATTATGATACAGGAATTAGATTTCCACTTAAATTGTTAACTTCTCAGTATCTTCACCGCGCCTTTCCCGGTACGCGCTGCGCATTTCTTTGCTCTGTGATCGCTCTGTCAGTTTAAAAATATGTTATGGGTGTTTATAACCAGACATGAAACAGTTTCGTCTTCTATACTACCAAACCACCCACCATAAACATATCTGTATTTGTATAATATGAGTGTAAAAAAAAAAAAACATAAATATTAGTGTTGACTTGACCATGGATATAATGAGGATACTTAAAATACTTTTACATACCTGTGTCATAATTTTCTCCTGCAGCAGTCCCCATACAAGATATGCACCCATCAACCCGGTAAAACAGAAGGCCAACTCAGCACTCTCTCTTGATGGAGTTTCGTCAACTTTCGACGGCTTCACGGAATCCGGTAACCGTTCATTAGGTTCACCGAAACACGCATAAAGTGCGCGGGATAAATGAGTGCTATTACCTATATCAGAACAACAAAGGTTGTTTTGTATCATCTTTTATTTATACAAAAATAAGTTCAAATTATTATTTGTTCATCCTCCAAAACAAGATTAAGGGAGAATGCCAACTCAATATGATAGACCCATATTTTATCTAATTTAGACTTATTAAATCATATAAATCTCTCTTCTGTATCTTAAATTTTTTCTAATCTAATAACATAGCCCCAATAGCGCCTCTTTAGATCTATCTTTATTATATTAGGAAAAACTGCCAAAACATTATCTAATAATCTAACCTAACGAACATAAGTATGAACAAAAATGTTTATATTGATATTTTTAAAAAATGCTTTATCAGAATACTGCTTACCAATCTTATCAAAGTAATTGGATCTATCAAGATATTTGTACAATATGAAGCCCGGCAGTAGAACTGTGAGATAACCACCAATATTTAATAAAAGGCGGAAACACCTGAAACAATAATTATAATTAATAGCCATGATTGATATTTATCAGTACTGCACAAGTATATTGTATATTATACACTCTGACCTTTCAACTGGTGCAAAAAGTATTTTTTGGTCAAAAGTGGACTTATCAGTTTAACAAATTAGACTAACCTGATGTTACTACGGTTAGACTTTAATGACTTTTTCAATATTCATAATAAATAATGTGTTGATAAAATTCATTTGCACAATCCTGTTAAAAGTTTATATCTATGCTACTAATTTAAATTTTAGAATCATAAAATATAACAATAATCAGAGTATGTTTCTGTGCAAATTTAATCATTATTACTCAGTTAATTAACCATAATCTTGCTACAATGAAATCTAACAACTTCAATTATTTAAAAATTACAAATAACACTGTCATTTAAATCTATTTTAACAAAATTTAATATAGTTAAAATAGATTTAAATTTATATTAGAGTTGCTTTGGCACTGCGCCTGTTTGGTGTAGTCAATAATCTAGTTAGAGTGTGGCTCACATTTGCTGACTTAAGGTAATGGTGTTGGTATGACAACAGCGAAAGTGGCTTGAACGCATGAACTGCATTCAAACTCACTTGTGAACACAGTGGAATAAGTGTTAAAAAAAAGCTGATAGACAGTGAATTTACTTTTCAAAAAGCTAACACATAACATTATAAAATTATAATGATATAATTGTACTGATTTAAAGCTATGTTAACTTCATAGTTCAAATAGATTTAAATGACATTGAATTACGAGTATTCAAAATGCTAATACTTAAAAATACAATACTAAAGCAATTATGTTGTGATAAATTTAATTACAAATAAGAAATTTTGAATGCCTGAAAACTAACAACAAAGTCAAGCTTTTTTCTTTAGTTCTGTTGAATTACATTCACAAATTTTGGACTTACCATGAGTATTCTATGTCCATAAGTCTGCCAGACTGTTCATAAGCACTGAGAAGCTCTTGGTAAATCCGAGCAAACAACCATGTTGTCAGTATACATGCTAATATCACCAGCCTAGAAATAAGGTTTAATCATATAAATAAAACACTTCAATAAGGCTTGATATTAAAGCTACTTATTTGTAGAGCAGATGTCTTGGGAAAGGAAACTATTCCAAAATAAAGTACAATTCCAAAATAAAGTACAGTTTGCACTGTAAGTGAAAAAATCAGATATATTAAATTATTAGTACTCTCTAAAGTACAGACAAGTAAAAAACTTGGGCAGTTTAAGATAAATTCAAATTGTCACTAATACACACTCACCATTTACACGTTGCTCTAAAAAGTCTTAAAAGTAAATTAAAATTAATTATTAACCATGTTTATTAGGCTTTATGACATATACATGTAATAAGAAATTACAGTTAAAAATCATGCTTTCTGAGATGAATTTAACCAGCAACATGATGATGAATATTTTAACTACAAACTGATTAAATTTTGTTACAAAACTTGTTAGAATGTAGCCATTAGAACTCAAAGCAATAATGATAATGCAAGTTACCAAAGATCAAGAGGAAAAATGTTTATCATACCCAATAATTATCCTAGAACGCATTGTGAATTTTATTGATATTTCTTTTCTAACACTATAGTTGTAATTTACTTTTGATATGTAAGAAACTTTCTATTTAAATTAATATTTTGAGCGCTGAATGTTCAGCCAGCGCTCCTGCTCGCAACCATCACATGTCACTGTGATGTCAGGTGTCAAATTGTGACATTTACTTGACATATATGTACAGTTTTAATTTAAAGCAAACAAAAGCAATACTATTTATTAAGCCAAAAGAAAAATTCTAAATCGACTAAAATTTCGATTAATAGTTTCATTCAACTTTTTCAATTTTCAAAACATTCAATTCTGTAAAGCCGTAATTTTATCGATTTCTGTATCATGTGGGAGGCAGGCAGATACTTTGTTGATAGATGTAGGTTTTACTGATTATTTTGAGCATTCTTAACCACCACAAACTGTACGGGAAGGCAGCTATTGTGTGACCCTTCACAACAATGCTGATAACCAGAATGAAATTCTTTTATATTTTTGACTGTGCACTTCAACCAAAGAGATTAAAAGCATTCCGTTACAGTCTATCGTTAGATTCTCGTATTTATGAAGTCAAAAGTCATAATTTTATTGTTGGTTTTATTTTGAAACATTTATAATTTTTAGTACTTACCTATTTACTAATTTTTGAACACTATTTAACAATAAACCAGTTTAAAACATTTTTAATATTGGTTTGGTTTTTGTAAGAAACCGTGAGTTAAAATCTTGATATCATATGGAATCGCTAGGAGGCATAATCGAAGATGTGGTATGAAATAGTGATGTTTCTCTTAGAATTCGCAGCTGCATTGTGTGCTGTGGCGATCTGCGGACCTTGCTTACTCTCTTGTGCTAGACGCGTGCTGTTAGGTGATGAATTACTGCAGAGGGGAGGGCATGTTATCCACGAAGCTGAGGTTTTGGGATGTGACGAGCCAGCATGCCCATATTACAAAAAGAACGTGCAATATCTCATGATGCCAGCATCCAGAAGACGCACGTATACCTCTCCTACACGGCAGCCTTCTTGATTTTATGTTACATATCTGCTATTATTATTTTTTTGTAATTTGATGAGTTTTGTAGCTTTAATAAAGTTTTTAGCGATTTTAGATTTAGTCTGTCGTTGTTGTTTGTTGGTAAGTAATTAGATACGTACCTAATGCTAAGGAGACTAAAGACTAAGAGTCGATCGTCATCACTCAATCAGCGTATGAATGCCCACTGCTGGGACACAGGGCATTCGCTATGGGTGGAATAAAAGATTGGGCCATAACTCACCACCCGCGTCCGTGCAGTTGGAAAGTTCTAGCACGTGCAATAGGAAATATTGCACCAGAAAATCGAAAATCGAATATCTAGTATTTTGTATTGAAATCTTACAGCTTGCCCTATTAGTGAATTATAGCCCTCCTTTTTCCTTTATAGATAGGTTCATGGTCCACAGTGGTATACTGTGGTCCTACCCAGTAGGACAGTAGCAACAGTTCCATGTAGAACTAGCTACATGGAAATGCTGGGAATAAAGCATTCCCAGCATTTCCATGTAGCTACTTCTTTATGCTACAGTGCTATAACTAGTGACTCAAAGTCAGGCAACGAAAAGTAGGTATATGGGTAAGGCCAAACATAATTGTACTTTCTGTATACATATTTTGTCTCTCTCACTTCTGTCGAAAAGCAACGTAACTCCCGAGAGAAGTATAAATTGAATGACCCCAAAATTATGATGCAATGAAAAAGGAAAACGCTGAAAGGAGAAAAAAATAAAAAAAAGATTGCAAAGTGCACCGAAGACGAGAAACAGCTAAAACGTGAAAAAGGAGAGCAGAGAAAGAGAAAAACCCGACTGCTTAATTACTTCGAATAAAAACTGAAAAGAAAAAAACAAGTCTACTGGTCTATTTAGGAATAAATCTACTTTAACAGTCGGGACCCATTAGATATTCAAGGATGGATCAATTTTTTTCAATAATGGGTCCCGACTGTTTAAGTAGCTTTGTTCCTCACTTAACAGAACTATAGACTACTGGACTTGTTTTTTTCTTTTCAGTTTTTAATTGAAGTAATTAAGCAGTCGGGTTTTTTGAATTTTTAAATTTACCTTTTTTATTTTAGACTTTTTAGTTGGGATTATAAGACGGTATATAATGCAGCCTTGTCACTTCAATAAGGGAGTTAATATCAAGCGGATTATTAAGTACCTTGCGGTGGTCAAAACGACACCTTACCATCAAGGTCAAGGCCTTATGGGCCTCAATTTTCGCAAAAATGAGTAAAGTTAAATCTATTCCTTATCCGTATATCTAATGAATGTAAATTATATACTTATCTAGTAATTATTTTCCGTATTTATTCAAAAAGTCATCTTTTGCTTATTTTCTTTTTAGTAGTAAATAAAAAAATCATTTACTTTTATTCGTCGACTATCTAAAATTGGCAGTGGCTATACGCAACTCTAAGATTGTAATATATATAAATGCAGTGTATATCCTTGTCTCATAATTTGATGAGATTATTCACAGAACCAAATATGTAGGTGCCAGAGGTTAAATATTATTATCCTTTACTATCTATACTAATAGATTTTATTATAAAGAGGCAAGAGTTGTATGCGTGTAACAAATAATCTCTCAAACCTGACCCGATTATATGTAGGTGCCAGAGGTTAAATATTATTATCCTTACTATCTATACTAATAGATTTTATTATAAAGAGGCAAGAGTTGTATGCGTGTAACAAATAATCTCTCAAACCTGACCCGATTTCGAAAATTCATTCACCATAAGGTAGCTAGCTACATTATTTAATATATTTTTAAGCATTAATCTTAATAAGTTGATTAATCTGCTCGATTTATAAAACTAAAGAAACTTTTACTTGAAAAATTCTAACAACTTCTCCGAGACGATTTTTTTTCTTTATAACTACATTATTTACAGTTTTTAAGCAATAAAGTTATTATTATTATTATATTCGAGTGACATAGGCTATATTCTATCCTGTTAAAATAAATTTCGCCCATGCAATGTCGGAGTGGATCACTAGTATAATATAATATTATACATGCGAAAGTGATTTTGTTAGGTACGATTCCGTGCCCTAATAGCTAAATCGATTATGATGAATTTCCCTATAGAAATAGATGGGGCCTTGGTTCTAAGCTACATTATCGAAATATCTATAGGGTAAGGGTGATGGGTGGGGTGATTTACCTATAAAACTTTATATTATTTGCTTCCAATTTTGCAGAATTATCTGCAGAATAATAAGAAGTAATATCGTTAAAATAAACTTTGAAAACAGTTTCAATCTCAGTTTTTCATTAAATTAAAAAAAAAATATAAATACCTATTCTGATTTTATTGTTAGTACTTCGTATAGGATTAGATACTGTGAGTAGCACTTTTTTTTCCTCCTAGGTTTTATCTACGTTTATAAACACCAAAATTCATCACTTTTGACACTTCACATCACCCACCATTCCCGCAGATTCCCGCAGTATACTCATACTCCTGCATAGCACAACGCGCTATCACTTTGTCATCGTAACATCGTTGTTACTTTTTAAATATTTGTCGAAATTACACAGAGGAAAAGGCAAAGTTTATCGTCTCTAAATATCAAAAGCGATAAAAGTATTTGTTTTGATAAAAAATAATTTGTTTATACAAAATATGCATTTTGGAAATTTATTTAAAATAATATTTTATTTTTGATTCACTATTTTAGCTATAATGGCTTACACATTAAAAATAGATATATGCTGTCCTGGACTTTCTTGTAGAACTATATAAGAAATACAATTCTATCATACATTATATTCCTATAACTTTTATTGTTTTTGCAGTGCAGGCCAAAATGGCTCGCAGATGGGAGATTTTTTCCGTCTCATGTGACACTTATTGTTATATTTTGGCCAATTCACAAAATAACAACATAAATTATAATCTATATATGCTATTTTTATGTATGAGCTTTATTATTGGTTAGTTTGATCAAAATTCCGTTTAGTATTTTTTGGAGTGAAAGAGTAACAAAGAAACGTAAGATTGAAATTAAAAGCGCAATTGGTTAATATACAACTTTTATTCGTTGTAGATCCTAAACAATCATATAAAAAAAATGGTGTAGGGAGCCTTAACATGAATTTTGATTATCTAGACAATGAAACCCCACTCGACATATTTCGGCAAGTTATTTTTTTTTATTTCTCCCATTATGGCGCCCAGTTGTCTCCATATTGATTTTTCATTATTATGATATCTTTAGTAGCACTCCCTGATTAAGACGAATCGATTGATGTATAAATCATCAAAATCGGTCCACGTGTTTGGTTTCTAGTGTGCCACAAAGGAACAAACATACATATATAGACTGTTAAACACTACCCTGTCTGCGCGTCGCGCTTCGCGCTCTTGCATTGCGCAGGTGGGTAATAAACACTATACCCTGTCTGCGCGTCGCGCTTCGCGCTCTTTCATTGCGCAGGCGGGTAATAAAAAGCGAGTACAAAGCAAGTTATTTGATCGCAAGACTTATTTCACTAATATATTTGCTTAAACGTGCAATGGTGTCGATTCTGACATAATTGTCTAAACCTAAACTTAAATTTGACAAGTGTATCCTTGTCATTCTTTATACAGAATGAGAGGGAGAGACTGATGTTAAATTTAGTTTCATGTTTAGAGAATCATGGCAGAATCGACATCATTATTGTATTAAAAATATGTTTTTTTAATGACACAAGGTGTAACCTTAGGTTTATAATTTCGGTTGTGATACCTTTTGTCTATTGTGTTACCTTCAGCAAAGTGTTACCCATTTCGATTGTGTTATGGTACAACCTTAATCGGCCTTACCCATATCATGATATCAGGCATCTTTTTGGCCATGCGTTTTTATTATCCGTTGTCCCATCAATGGGACGCCCATTGTTGCTATGGAGAAGCGGTAAAAATAATATAAAAAACTAAGTCTGATTTTATGCGTGTCATTTTATACTTCAAGTAACAAAGATACATAAGTGAATGGAAGAATAAATAAAAACATATAATTTAGATTTCTTATTTCTTAAAACATCGCCTGTTTTCTTTAGGAACCGAGCTACATTTATTATTTCGATGATTTCAATAGAAAATTATGATTTCGTTGAACCAATAACTCCACGGAACACTGCATTTTATTCTACTGGATAGTCGCCAATGTCTTCGTTGTCCACTTTGATCTTAGGATCTTTCTTGTACTTGGGCATGGAGATATCCTCGTCGTTGTAGATAGACACGTCGCGGAGGCACATCCTACAGCCCCTGGCAGCGAAAGAGCTGGATGCTAACTTGGAGTCACCGCAGTAGCTAAGGTGCGATTGGAAGCAGGACTTTTTTGGCTGAAACCAATAGAATTAGTTATTTATTAATATGTAGGTAAATACTTTAGATATAATGATGATGGAGGGCACTGATGTTGGGTTTGGTTTTGGGTATGGGGAGCAATGCCAGAATCGACACCAGTGTTTAGGTAATCACATGCATGTGTCCTACAGTTGTGTTTATAGTTTGTTATAATAATGTACACAGGTACTTATATTTTTCCCTATATTTTGCAACCTAATATCCATTTGTGGTTATGAGTAGTCATGCTCTCTTAAAAATCTTTTCGGCGGTGTCGCGTGAGGCGGGTCGTTACGTTCCCTAAAAAATGGCTGACTGAAGCGATGGCTGGTTCATGCGTCAGGCTCGTGAACGGGTACTGCCAGCGGAGATAAGTTTGCTACATTGGGTACTATTAATCGTTGTATTTAACTTTAATCGTACATTTTTTATGCCTAAACAGTAAGAAACGGCATTCCTAAACTTAAACTTTGCTATATATATTATATTTTTTTATTATAAACTCATAATTATTATAATATCATTTATATTTGTAATGCAAAGTGATTTCATGAGTTATCTCATATTGAAGTCATTTTTCAATTTGACGACTCTGTAAATAATACAGAGAGAAAAAAAAACAGCTCTTGCTGAGTTTCTTGCCGGTTCTTCTCAGTACAAGGTCTCCCGCCGTAGATTTGCGAACCAATGGCGTAGCTTTTCGAAATTCACAAGTACTTGTAACAGCCTAGACTGAATAAACGATATTGAATTATGAATTTTAATAAGCAACACGATTGAGGAGCTCGATAGCGCAAGTGGTTAGCACGTTCGGCTGCGATCGTTGAAGTTAAGCAACTTTCGCAGTGGTCGGTCATTGGGTGGGTGACCAAAAATTTACTATCTCGAGCTCCTCCGTGCTTCGGAAGGCACATTTAGCCGTTGGTCCCGGCTGCATCTGCAGTCGTTAGCACCCTCCAATCCGCATTGGGCCCGCGTGGTGGGTCATGACACAATCTCCCTATTCCATCCATATGGAAGGCCTGTGCCCCAGCAGTGAGAACATTAATGTGGCTGATGATGAAGCAACACGGCTTTGATAATTTAAACTTGACGGCAGGCTGCCAATCCTACTAATATTATAAATGTGAAAGTTTTCAAGTTTGTAAAAACTACTGAATAGGTTTGGATGAAATTTGATACGCACATAGTTTATTACCTGGATTGATATATAGGATACTTTTTATCCCGGAAAAAAATCATGTTCTAGCGGGATTCCCAAAACACCAAAGTTATCGCGGACGAAGTCGCGGGTGGCTACTAGTATTGTTTATATTGCCATGTAGTTAAAATCTAATACAGGCAATTATCGATACCATATTATTCGCCCTAGGCCAGTTAGGACCACAGGTACACCGTGGTTTACTGTGGTCCCATTAGTAGGACAAACCGGTAGAACAAATTTGCCTTTAAAAGAAAGTACATAGATATTTAATATTATGTAGGTACATAAAAGTATATCTCATTTAATGGCCTACCGGGCATATACCAGCGAATATGAATTTCTTCTCAATCAACAACAACAGTACAGTCAACACAGCGACTATCATCTGCAGCACCTTCATCTTCACATTTAATATCCGATTTTCGTCAATTTAATTTTAGATTCTGATTCGTTTATTTATTACGTTTTCTTTTTTTATTAGGTAATCATTATTTTATGTGGTGATAAATTTTAAAACCTGTAAGTTTGGCATATTTCACGTCACGATAGAAGTTTCAAACCTGACAGCTGTCAATATACAGACGCGGCTGGGACTGAATTTATTTTTTAAGATTTTTTATTAATTTTATGACCAAATAGTTATTCTAAGATTTTTTTGATTTTATATAATATCTTTTTGCATTTGATTTTCTCCAAATTCGATTTCCGACCTTGTGGAACCTCATCTGGAACATTAATAGATAGTAGTCTGTGTTCATAATCAGGAAATCATCTCCACCATGCTGTGTTAGTTTAGTATGGTCTTCTTCAAAATGTAGTTTAATTACTCCGCAAGCCGTTTCAATAGGGAATATGCATGAAAGTCAAATAAGCCTCATTTTATGTTTATATAAACTCTATTACTTTAAAGTTGTCCCTCCATCAATATCTAATAATAAAATTTCTTTTCGATTAAGAAATTTATGGCATAAAAGTACGAGAAACTTGTGGAAAATTTCAAATATTTGAAACAAGGCGAGCCTAACAAAAAACAAACAAACGTGATGTTCACAGGATATGCCAATGTCAATGAGATTATAGTGCGAGTGCGTAAATGACAAAGCCGCGTGTTCCACCTAGGCACAAAGTGCAACTTTTCACTGTGACATTTAAATTTTTACCAAAAATGTATGTAACATGTCTATTTGATTGACATAGGTTCCAACTTCTATCCACAGTGAAGGTATGGAACGCAAAATGTCAGTATCTCGTAAGGTCATTGATATTGTTTGTAGTTTCCATGTATCGTGACTTCACATCCAAGCATTCCAAAATAGCGTGCATTTAATCTGCCCGAGCAAAGAGGCCATTTTTTAAATTTTATTAGACACTATACTATTTTTTCGACGTTGATTGTTTTATACTAAAGGGCATGTAAACTACAAAATTAAGTTATGAACAAAAACATGCATATTCCCTATTCGAGTGGAAATCGGCTATTTCCATCTACGTCTAAAAAAATAAAATTGTATGTTAAAATAATATATCAAAGAGAGAAAGAGAAACGGGTTCCAAAATACCTAGCTCAGACCCCTACAAAAATATATTTCATGTGCTGATTAAAATTCCAGACAGCTTTCTACTCACTATACTATAAGTATACAATATGAGTAGGAGCAATTTCCGGGGATGTAACGGTACCAAAGATTAATTAAAACCTAAATAAATATTAACTGTGGCAACTCATCAGCAGTATTTTGTATGGATGTATATGTTTTAAGTAGATGAAGATAATAAGATAGCTGTATAAAGATGACAACATTATTATTATAAATAAATAAATGAATAATGAATATATTATTTATTGTGTGTTGTGTACAGTCATATTTATATACCTACCTATAGGAATGAACTACAAAAAAGGCGGCCTTATTCCTTAGTTAGCAATCTCTACCAGGTAACCTTTTGCTAAACGAAACCATACCTAAGAGGAAAAGGAACTGCGGGCTAGTGCATAATGATAATACTATAAAGTAAATATAATATAATGAGCTATAAAGTACAGTACCCTTAGCACGAACCATTATCGAATTCGAATAGTTTGCAAACCGAAATGTCAATGTCAAATTTTGTATGGAAACTTGAACAGCAGCGCCACTTTGGACGTAACGGGAAATAAAAATCAGTACACATTTGACATTGACATTTCGGACTCGCAAACGTTACGAATTCGATTTTGGTTCATGCTAAGGGTACTGTAAACAGTAATAGGTATATAAAGAATAATCATCAACCCAATTATTAATAAACAAGAAATAAGTTTAGACTAATTACGCCGTGTTTTGTTCATGTCACTCTTATGCCATTTGTCATTTAATAAACAAAGGCAAAACATGGAGTAACTTATCCGACCGTAGTCTTCGTTTATTAATAAGGCAAAAGAACTGATCAGACAGAGTCCAGCTTGAGGAATTATAGTTATACTTATTAATTAAGCGCTATAAGTGGAGATGTCATAACGATGAAGTTCGATAAAAGTTGATGCCATCACTTTCTTTGAGATAGTAATAAAATAAAGAAATACGTAGCTTTGACCAACCAGCATTATAATGAATACCTCTAGAGGCACTCGCTAATTCTCGGCTTGAGATCCCCTTAGGATCTCGCCTTCCTACTACTATTAAAATACCTATTATCTCAAAAATATTTGAAAAAGCTTTTCTTTGTAAAATGAATATTTTTTGGGATAAGCATGATATTTTAACAGAGGAGCAGTATGGGTTTCGTAAAGGAAGATCATCTCCACTTGCCGGTTTTAAATTAATTAAGCGTATTACTGAAAATCTTAATCGTAATATACCAGTAATGACAGTATTTCTTGACATGTCGCGAGCGTTCGATTTTGTTGACCACTCAATACTACTAAAAAAAATTGAATTAAATGGCATTAGAGGTAAAGCATATGACTGGATTCATAGTTATTTAAAGGGCAGAATACAATAAATAATAAAAGAATTAGCGTCCTCTGTGGGGGCCAAACTTCTCGAAAATGACATAAAGGACATTTATAGAAGCAAAACAACTAAGGAATCTTCTAGACCCATTATAATTGATTTTGTGAGTGTTTTGAAGAAGGAAGAATTGCTTTCTAACTTAAGAGACTTTAATAAATTTGTTTCTTAGGTTTTCACGCACATCACTCATTAAATAAAACTAGTTTTTACGGGTTAATGCACGAAACTTTATTTATTTATTGACGTTTCGTAGCTTTAATAACATTAATAAGCAACATAATAACTTTAATAAGCAAAAATCACTCGATGAAAATTTTAATACACTACACTTGTATATACCAGGTCCGAAAAAGCATATCTATATCTCTGAAAATCTCACTTACAAAGCACAGCATTTATATTACCTGGCGTTTGTTTGCCAAAGAACACAAATACAAATACTGCTGGATTGCAAACGGGCTCATCTACCTTCGTAAAGAAGAAAAGTTACCATACCAACGTATCGATTGCGAAGAGGATTTGAAAAAATTGAAATGTGGTATTTGACTGTGTATATGCTGGAATGGTATAAGTTTTGGAAGGTTGTCTTTAAGTTTTGGTTTATTTATAATTTTAATTGTTTCCATGTTACTGTCCATGAATATGTCAAGTAAAATATCTATAATGATACAATGCCCGCAAAGTTACTATGCTATAAATATAAATGTTACAAAACTGTCGCTTAGAATGAGGTTGTTTATTGTTTCGCTGTCAGTATTACTTATGAATTTCCAATTCTGCAACCATATTTTATATAACTGTTCGATATACTTCATATCTCTAATTCTTATATATGCAAAAATAATGTTGACCTTAAAGGTTAAAAAATGTCTATTACGCAACATATCAATATTATGCTCAAAACCTGTGATACAACATTTATATGTAAAACTAGTTTTTACGGGTTAATGCACGAAACTTTATTTATTTATTGACGTTTCGCAGCCTTTACCCTAAAAACTAGTTTTATTTAATGAGTGATGTGCGTGAAAACCTAAGAAACAAATAACATTTATATGTATTCAGACAAATGATCACTAAATGCAATCATTTACACATAAAATTATAAAAGAAGAGAGTTATTATAAAACTTATACAGCAAATTTATTTTATAATTGTACATGTTGCAATTTCTTACTTTTTACAGTAATTTTTACTTCAAAATACTTGTTATGCAATTTAAAATTATTAGATCACCAAAAACAATAAAACAAAATATGAAGCTTGCTCAATATTCAAATATTTTTAGGTCAAAAATACTAAATATTTATTTTTGGATAACGTGTTCTTGTATGTACAAAAAACAATCACTAGATGAACAAAATAAAACAAACTTTTACTGCCGTGTTAGGTATTTGTTTATTATTATTGTGTTCTTTTATTTATAAACAACTATAATGTAACATATTTCAATACTTGTATAGTTTCCTATTTCATTTATATATCGATAATTTCTTTCTGCACCGTACGTTTTAAATAATAATAAAAGTGATTGACACATGTGAAATTACGGAAGAACTTGATAGTATTTTGGATTTTAAGGGAATTAAGTGTGGAAGAGGTACATAACCATGCCATTTCATCTCATGCCTGCTTATCCATGCTTACACAAAATATACGCAGCTTAAACTGTAATTTCCTTTGCTTGGAAACATTGATGCAAATTTTGACATACTAGTACTAACAGAATGCTGGATTCGCTCAAATCCAGTTATTCCTTATCTTGCTGTATATCTTAGCGTGTCCACAGAAAACAATAAAAGTCAAAATGATGGGGTTGTTATTTACATTAATAAAGAGCTTTCTTGTAACATCACAGAACCTGATATAAAAAATGCGAATTGCTTACTTGCTAAAATAAAAAATGACACAGCTATTAATGATGTTGATAGATCTCCCTCTAATTACTGAATTTCTAATCTCTTTGAACGAATTATTGATTACTTTGGCAGATGTTTCGAATATTATTCTTATTGGGGACATCAATATACCAATAAATTTAGAGAAAATTACTGATGACTCCGAAAGGTACTTGCAACTGGCTGCGTTTCATGGACTTGTTCTATCACATACAACCATAACACGTGGCCAGAGTGCAACATGTATAGATAATGTCTTTGTTAAAACTAAAAAACATTTTCTAGCGGTCATTCCTGAATCATCCATTACTGATCACAATGCTGTTACATTCTTTATACAACATAAGCTCAAACAAAATCTTCCACCAACTATATGTAAATTAGTAAATCGTGATGGGTTAATGCATGATATGTTAAACATTGACTTCGATCCCATATATCATTCTGATGAACCTAATTCTGCTATTGATTACTTCATTAATAAATTGCAAATAGTTATAAACAAAAATACGGTAATAAAGAATATTCCAAGACGAAAAATATTAATGAAACCTTAGATGACACAGGGACGTCTTAGGTTTGTACGTCATCGAGATAGGTTACGTAAATCGTTTAAGCAGTAGCCAAATAATGAAGTTTTAAAAATAAGTTACATTCGGTATAGAAACTTTTGTAATGCCTTATTGAAAAAAACAAAGAGAGCTTATGATCGGGAACAAGTAAAAAAAGCAGTTAATAATAATAAAAAAAATTGGGGAGCAGTAAAAAGTATTACAAATACCAATAAAACTTCTGAGTATCCCAAAGATCTTTTAACTATAGCGTCTACTCCAGAAAATGCTGTTAATTTAATAAATGATTATTTTGTAAGTGTAGGTAAAAACTTAGCAGAGGCAAATGCTGGTTCTAGTGGAAATAATATATATGCTCCTGTTGAAAATAACACATATTCTAGTAATTCCTTTGTTCTTCTGCCAACAGATGAGCAAGATCCACCTTTGAGCCCAATATAAGATTGTCTACCAATCTTATATTGGGCTCAAAGGTGGAATGTGCGGTGGGTTGCGATGGCATTTCAAATTCATTCCTCAACGATTTCCGTTCCATTTTAGTTGCACCACTTACTTTCATTTTCAATATGTGTTTAAATTTAGGCATCTTTCCTAAAGCACTAAAAAGGCCAGTTATACGTCCAATACACAAAGGTGGTAAGAAGGATGTAATCAGTAACTACTGGCTTATTTCAGTTCTGCCCGCTATACCCAAAATTCTGGAAAAGATGATTAATAACAGAACAGTTGACTATTTAGAAAACTCTGGCATTTTAGTTGATTCTCAATATGGCTTTAGAAGAGGGAAAGCTACTGAGGGAGCCTGCAGTACTGCATCTAATTGACTTCGTTCAAAAGAACCTGGACGTCGGTAGGAAATGCTTTACCATTTTTCTAGACCTTGCCAAGGCATTTGATACCGTTTTAATACCACTGCTCTTACAAAAGCTAAATAACGTGGGAATCAGGGGGATTCAGTGGAATCTGCTTAAAGATTACCTTACAGATCGTCTGCAACATGTGTAGGTGGGGAACTATCGTAGTTTGGATCAGCCAGTGACTTATGGCGTCCCACAGGGGAGTATTCTGGGGCCAACTCTGTCCCTTATCTACATAAATGATATCACCCACAATCTACCTTTGGAATCTGGAAAACTTATAGCTTTTACAGACGACATTGTTTTAATATTTGCAGAAGATACGTGGGAAAAAGCATTTGAATTAGCTCAAAATGGTCTTAATAATGTCTCAAATTGGCTTCTAAACAATTTATTTTCACTGAATACCGACAAAACAAATTATATTTGTTTTTCTATAACCAATATAAATAAAATTTCTGATTTGTTATCAATCAAGGCTCACCAATGTTTGCAAGACAATATAGATAAATGCAACTGTAATACTTTAAAACGAGTAAGTGAGTTTAAGTACTTGGGTATTCTAATAGATCAAAACTTGAGTTTTAAAAATCATATTTTTTCATTAAGTAGAAAAATTAACAAATTAATTTATATATTCAAAATTTTAAGACATACAGTTCCATCTAAAATTCTTAGAAAAACGTACCTGGCTTTCTGTGAATCATTAATATCGTACTGTGTTATAGTGTGGGGTCTAGCTTGTAAAACTATAATGAAACCTATTGAAGTTGCCCAACGCTGTTTTGAAAATAAGTACTTTTCGTCCTTTCTTCTTCCCTACCTATACTCTCTATAATGACTGTAATGTCTTGACTGTAAGGCAGCTAGCTATACTTGCATTAGTCCTCAAACAACATAAAGAACTTCATTATGATCCAACAATTTGTAACAAACGGAGACAACGTAAAGTTTGTAATCAAATACGCCTCTTTCGAACAAGTTTTGCACAAAGATCTTATGCTTTCTATGGCCCTTATCTATATAATATTATAAACAAAGTAATTAACATCTATAACTTAAACACAAGAAATTGTAAACTACCTCTTAAAAAATGGCTACTTAACCTAAGTTACGATGAGACTGAAGAACTACTGTATATAATTGCATAACTACATAGTTGTTTCTGTAGTTAGGTAATATTAATTGCATTGAGGTAGATTATCCATATGTAAAATTTTAAATGTTTTGCACGGCATAGATATACCTATATTCTTTTAAACTATTTTTAAGTGGTATCTTTAGTGATTTCCTGTTTTATTTATTTTTAGTTTTCTTCTCTGTTCCTGGAAATAATGCTTATAGTTAATAATATTTATGACTCTAATATTGATGAGTCAAAACTATGTCTATTTCCTTATGTATACTGACCTGATATACAAGCATTTTTATGCTTAGTTTAGGCGTCAGTCTCTCAGAAAGTTCTACATAGCTTCTTAAATAACTACCATAAGGTTATTATACAATAAGCGGAGGAGAGATAAAATAAATGAATAAATAAATAAAAAAAAAACTCGCGTCAGGACACGTGGCGTAAGACGAAAACAATAAAATTGGAAAGGTTGTTGACTTTCTTTATAATTATATATTGGACGAAACATAGAAATATATTATTTTTTCGTATTATAATAATAAGTCTCTATCTAGGACGTCCAGATGGCAGCTTTATTGCGAAGAAAATGCATTTGTTTAGGTGCGCTTAAATGTGTTTCAAGTAAGTTGATTTTTCTGAGAGATAAACTTTTTAATGTAATATAAATAGGCTAGTTGACCCTTTTTGGAAAAAGGTTTTAAATGGTTAATTAATGTTCTATTAGACCGAAAAAAAATGTATTGTATTTTTTTTAAACCTATAAAGCTACAAATTTTTAATTTTAAAATAGACTTTTCATGGACATACAAAAACGCTGTCGGCCATTTTAGTCTATAGATTATCTATGCTATGACGTGAACTGTCGTAAACAAAAACTCGTAAACACGTAGAAAATTACTTTTAACTGAGTTTATAATAAACAAAAACATGATTTCTAATAAATACCACGAAAAATAAAGTAATTATCATTACTGTATTGTACGAGAATATAAAAACACATCCTTGAAGACTCCAGGAAAGTTGTCGATTAAAGTGCCGAAAGAAATTAACCTACGCAACTTTATTACACTTATTCATATGTTGTATCAGTTTTATGTTTATTACTACATTGTAATACTAAATGCACTGTACTTACATAGATGCCTTGTCGTTTCTCTGCTCCGCAGAGCAGAAATCGGGGTTTAGTGCAACAAATTCACCAACCATCAATGCGTCAATTCTTGGCAGATTTGTGCTTTCTGCTTTCACAAAGCCGGCATCCATAATTAGTTTTGTCAAAAAAAAACTAAGTTTACTGTTTTTTTCTTTCCTAAAGTTAAAAGTGTTTTATGATAAATTTAGTCAGACGAAAGAATCCACCTACAGTAACACGCGAATGACATTTAGTTGTTTACCAGAAGAGACGTCAAAATCATGGCGGATGTGGCGAACAGCGTTTTTAGTGTTTAAAAAATATAGACTAAAAAACATTTTTTAAAATTAAATTTCTACAGCAATCTTCTGCTTTTATGAAGTGAAATCGATATATTAAGGTTCCTTAGACTAAATACTTTAAGAAATAAACATTTATTTAATACAATTTGACATGAGTAAACTAGCCTATTGTCATGTTTGTGTACGATAGCGCAATAAATAAATATTGTATTCTACCACATAAATGATAGTACTTTTATACTGATAATTAAAGCAATTGGTGCAAAATTATTCCCTAACCATTCCAAAATATCAAAAATGCAAAACGTTAATATTCAAGTTTTCACTTCTGCCAGCACTCCCGGAGTGCAACCCGTCGTTTTTTTTTTGTATTGGATAGAGCATTTATTGAGGAAGGCTATAAAATATAACACTACAACTAATAGGAGCGGGCGACCAATGAAAAATATTTCAAAAACGGAAACAGTATTCCATCAGAGAGCTTCCATTGCGTGTTCTGCGTAAACAGTAAAAAAATACATTATTTGTTTCTTAGGTTTTCACACACATCACTCATTAAATAAAACTAGTTTTTTCACGGGTTAATGCACGAAACTTTATTTATTTATTGACGTTTCGCAGCCTGTAAAGGCTGCTTTGTGTCTGTGCTGTCTTTGGAATCATTTTTTATTTTATTTTGTCGAGCTACCTTCGAAAAACTTTTATTGAGCGTTCGGTTATTTCATTGTTCGATTTCATACATAGAAAATAAAACTTTAACTAGTTTTATTAAGTAAAAAATACGTTAAAATCATGTAAGGTTACACTTACAAAAATCATGTATGACGGGATTGTTCCCCTTTAAAAGTTCTGTAAAAAAGTCCGCGGCATCATAATGATATGTCTATCTTTTAAGAGTGACCCACTATATTTTTTTTTCTCAAATTAATGCCGGCGAACACGTCTCTTGGAGAAAAGCTCTTGACAGGCAACGAAAGCTTGTTATGAATGAGTGGGAACCTTAGCACTCACGCACTTATACAATCATTCAGGATATTATATTTAGTATAAGAAAGTAAAGGTGAACGCACCAAATGGGGTAGGTAGTAATGTAGTTATATGTTAATGATGATGAAGCCCTTTCTCGAGAAAATTATACGTTAGATTTTCCGTATTATTCACCCACATGTATTTGGTTTCTTTTACCTTTGCTGAAACATACTAATTAGTTAATTACTACAAGACTACAACGCTGAAGTTTTATAGGTGAGTTCCTATAAAAATTAAATATATTATATCTTTATTTCAATCATTAAACTGCTATATGTTAAATAAAATTTTACTAGATAAATATCCACTTTCAATTATTTCTAATAAAAAAATATTTAAATATATATTTTTAGAAATTGAAGTAATTTGAGTCGAAGGAAGCGAAATAAACTTATTAAAAATAAAACACGACCACGACACTGAGCACTTAATTAATACTAATTTTCTGAACAACAGTTTAGCCAAACCTTGGGCCAGGTATCATATTATTTGTAGTGAAATTAAATGTATTTTTTATATTTGTTGTTTCTTAGGTTTTCACGCACATCACTCATTAAATAAAACTAGTTTTAACGGGTTAATGCACGAACTTTATTTATTTATTGACGTTCCGCAGCCTTTTCAGGTCTGCATCGTCAGAATTATGATTTTTTTATTTACTTTGTATTTTTTATGTTAAAAAGGTGGCAAGCAAGCGTATGGCCCACCTTATGGTAAGCGGCCGCCATAGCCTATAGACGCTTGCGATACAAATAAATATCCCTCTCACCATTGTCTACCCTTACTCAATCTCCTACCCAATGTAGATCTTGTTAGCTTATGATCAATAATAAATCGAATAATCGATATTATTTAGTAGTAGAATGTTACTTTTCTTAACTGGCAACTCCGTCACTCGCGTCACCTTTGGTTTTTGCCGTTGGTTGCGCACTCACTTATTTCCTGACATCGAGCGAGGACGGACGTTCCATGTTCAAAAGCTGTGTGGATTGTAAAGGCCTGATTATAGAAGAATAAATTATTGTACGCTTCTTAAATATTGTCTTATTAAATAATCTGGAACCTTAATCACCGACAGAAACACAACACCACCAAAAGGTAGTGTTATTTTAAGTACTGTGGTCATTTGTAAGGTGGAGGTTACTACCCCAGACTGGCACTCCAATTCGAGCGGAAACTCCGCTTCTCTCCGTCTCCGTCTTCACTCCGTCCCACCCTTCACACAGCAAATCAAAGTCATTACGTCAATTCCACTCCTATCAAAGATTCTTCATCACGATTTTTCGGGCAAATACAAAAAAAATATTTTATTTTATTTTTTTAAATGGCACGACACGATTTGTGCATTGCCAGTGTCAAAGGTAGGGAAACATAAGTAGGAAATTGATGCATGATAAAAATTATTGTTACTAAAGCCCTTCTATTTCTGACATTGTGTAAGTTTTGGGCAAGCGTTTTTTTTTAATGTTCACTAATTTTTCAGCTTCCAGAAAAGTATCATTTCAATTTTTCGAGTGGAGTAGTTTATTCACAATTAATGGTTTTTGGCAGCAAGTCAGATAAAAAATCGAAAAAATCGAAAAATCGTCACAACTCGGTAACTATCCAGTTTTGAACCCTTGTTCACTGAATTTGTTACTAATAAACCTCCAGTACAAACCCTTTCAAAGAATAGGTCGAGTTTTCCTGTCACCCTGTAGAATGCGTAAAACAACCGCTTTGGAAAACATAATAATTTTAAATGTTTTAAACAAATGAGACTTTTTTAGACCCCCTGATCACCGAGCCTGTCTGTGTGAACCAGGGTAACGAACTTTTTTTCTATTAAATATAGTATTTTCGAAGCTATTACCTCTCTGAATAAAAAATATAGGGTATCCGGGTAAATATTTAAAAGTAAAGTAAATATTTAAAAAATGAATTAAAAATAAGCTTAATGCTCTGCGCCTTAATATTTAAATTTTTATTTTTTACGAAAGCTTTTACGGACAGCAATCGGCTTTACGCAAAATGCAGTAGTTTCGCCTATTACCCAAAGATTATGCTATTACCTATATTTTGTTTTTAGAAATATAGTATTTGATCTCGCAATGTAGTAGGATACTCAGTATTATACAGGGTGTAAAAATACCTATGACAAAGACTAAATTACGCATTCTGTACACCCAAACAGGTAATATTACAAAATATTATACGTGGGAATTCTTTGTATTTTTAAGTTAAAAAAATACTTTTTTTTTCAGTACGCACTCTATAGCGCGGCGAGCTAGGTATTGTGGAAAGAATGTGTAAAGAATGTGTGTGCGTGTGTGTAAGTGCGTCGATAAAAAAGTTTCTAAATAACGTTTTAAATATATTAATGTACTAATATGTGTGTACTAATGTGGCCCGCCCTCGCTTCGCTTCGGTGTAGAGCTGTAGTGTAGACTAAAATACCTCTTCATTTATGTATAAAAAAAAACTGAAAATGGTAAATTTGCCTTTTACAAACTTCTTTTGACATCACGTCACTCAATTGTTTTGCCTTCCCGGAACCTCTCCACTAACATTTGAAATTTATGGTATGGTATTAAAGTTCAAATTGACTTTTAAGTATTATTACGAATCGTTTGTATGGGAGTATAGAAAAGTGCTGTTTTTGGACTTTTTCAGACAATTTTTATAATTTCCTCCGCGTAAAAACCACCCTCGTACTTTAAGGAATATTCCAAAAAAAGAATTATCGCAATCGGTTCAGTTGTTCTCGAGATTTGCGCTAAGCAACACATTCGGCGATTCATTTTTATATTATAAGATAAAACTTAAAAAAAATTAACTTTGACATTCAATATCTCCATAACCAAAAATATTACAATTTCCAAAATTACCGTCATGATGTGCAAAATACGTGGCCTTCGACTTCGTTAAAGGATGTTTTACATCCTGTATATTAGGAGTGGCAACCCTCGTGTGAAGGGACACGAAAAATTGTAAGTATATTTACGTACGTAACTCCATTAGCTCCCTTGTAGGGCTGGTCGAGTACATATCAATGGTGCGATACCATTAGGCCAAAAGTACACTCATAGCGTCACCTGGCCTCACCTCTGTGACATCACCTTTGTTTTGTATAGTCATACCAAGAGAGGTAGGACATAGCGGGTTTACCGCTCGAATTTGAGCTCCTGTCTGGGGAAGTAACCTCCACGTTACAAAAGATTACAGTAAAATAACACTTCTTTTTGGTTGTGTTGTGTTTCTATCGGTGAGTAAGGTGCCAGGGCTCCACTGAGTTACTGCCACAGGGTAGGCAACAATGATTTCTTCATTGATACCAGTTACGAAACTACGTCGTCGAGCCGAGCGCGACTACAAAACACAGAAAGAGTGAAGGGTGATCAAAGACCGTTCGAGGTTCGTTATGGGAACCGATGTCGTCGGTTCGCCCCCACTACACTTCCACCTAATAGCTAATAGCCAATCAAACGTCGCGACATCAAACAATCGAACCAATCAGCGCTCATATCCGAGAGCAACTTCGCAATTAGAACCAAGTTTTGGTCAAGTTATGAGTATTTGCTCACACATAACTGTGGCGCGCCTGCCCCGCCTACAAGGCCCTTCTAACCTCTTTCTGTGTTCTGAGGGCGTGTACGGTCCTTATCCAAATAAAAAACCATTACTGTACCTACCTAATTTCATTACAAATCCCTTCGGTTGTTTTTACGTGATTGATGAGTACTTCAAAATCTAAGCATACAAAATTTCAAGTAGGAGCTATAGGTAAATATTCCTCCTATTTACATGTGATAAGTGCTCACTAACAGATATTTTATAATATACATTTATATATACCACTGAAACTTTTTCGTTTCATACGATTCCGAAGATCCATAATATTCAAGCATACGAAATCGGGAACAATAAACTATAAATCATTATTATTAAAGAAGATTGGCCGCTAAGTATATAACTTGTCAATGTTATTGTTCGATTTTAATATAGTACAGTTTAGAAGGAATAAATTATAGAAGCAGCTCCACGTGTTGATACTGCTAATTAACTATTGAAATTACGATCCAGCATTCGAGACCATAAACTTTCGGTGACAAATAAGCCCAGATGTTGAACATAGCATACTAATCATTGTAAAATTGTCGCAAAATATTCATTCTAAGAATTAAGATCCTTTGAAAACTATGAACTCGCTAAATGTCTAAATAACAAACCGTTTTTTGTTCTTAGTCTGCCATGCTGGCCTTGGGTTGCAAGAAAACATGAACGCAGTAATTTTCCTGAACAATTTGTAAAAACATCAATGGGCAGAGCCTATTCGGAAACTTACAGCTGGCAACCTGTTGCTATTATTTTTCGCACAATATGACGTAGCCAAGGACGTATTTTGATATCTGGTGCCCAAAGATAAATCGTAAAAGCTGCGTACGAAGAGACGCAATTAATACCGAAGGATGCAGCTAATGGTGGTCCCCTTCAGGTTCGAGTGGTCTAGAGGCTCCAGACGGAAAGGAGACTCCCCCTGTGGGGAGATGCCATCAGCCTGGAATACCTCTAAAGGCACTCGCTAATTCTCGGCTTGAGGCACCCTCAGGATCACGCCATCCCCGGTACGCTGTAAAGGTTATATATGTATGTTATATTCTATATGTGCGAACAACAGCATACACATTTAAAAAAAAATGCTTTCGATTGACCATTCTTCCAACGACGCATGTACAGTAGTGGTCTACGTCATTATGAACATGAGCAAGATACAATGACATAAATGTTGGTCGTTACGGTGGGTTGGCCAGACCTATTAAGTGCTTCGTGGCTCACGATTCTTACTTGGAATCGGTAGAACTTTGAAGACATTTTTAATATCATTGAATGTGGGCACTGTTCATGAGAAATCTGAGATTGAGTAGCAGTTGCTTCTTCCGGAATAACGGCCAAATTGCTAGAAAAATATTTGTAGATAGATAGATTAAGGTGTTTCTGGGGCGGAATGATTTTAATGTCAAAAGATTTCCGCCAAACAGTGACAGTTATTCGAAAATCATATACTGCCACTGAAATAAGGTCTTGCCTCTATTAATCAATTTGTAGCGTCATGTAATGATTTTTCAGCTGGCAGTAAATATGAGAGTTAAATTGCTGAGCGATCAATCTACAGGAGATTCCTCTAAACAATTGCTTATTATGGTAAAATCTGTGCTCCTGTCGAACGGATAGCTTTCATGTCTTCCAAATTATTGCAAGCGATACGAAATTTGCCGGGGCAGCTAGTATGTAATAAATAAAAGTTGTTCTGTTAATGAATATACATTTACAGAACAAATTTTATATACATACTTTATCAATCGGGACTATTAATATTATAAATGTGACGGTTTGCATGTTTGTGTGCTTGTATGTTTGTAACTCAATCACGCAAAAAAGGCTGAACGGATTCGGATAACATTTGGCACATATTTAGTTCCATATAAATGTATTGAGACATAAGAGACTTTTTATCCCGAAAAAATGTTAGGTTCCTGGTGGAATTTTCAAAAGACTAAAGTTAAGTCGGACGAAGTCGCGGGCGCCCGCTAGTATTATATAAATTTTCATTCAGTAACTGATGGCATCAAAACTCTTCTTTTTTTACCATTTTCCTTATGAGCAGAGAGACAAAGAAGGTGAGACGCGCACACAAAGTTATAAAAATAGTGAAAGCAATCAAGTAAACGATACAATTTTCGACATAGACTAACCAATTAACTGAATAGCTTGGATATATGAACAATGGTTATTTACGTACATGAAGTTAGTAAATACAATGGTTACCATCTAAGAAAAGCACTTGGACTATATTGGGAAGGTCGACCATCTGTTAATGCTGTTAACCAAACATGTATTTTATTTGTAGCGTCATGCCATATGCCTCTCATTATCCTCATAGACTCTAAATAGCACATAGGCATCATCGCCTCAGGGTATGATCGCATTAAATACAGCCTGTTAAGGTCATAGGCGACCCCCGACTAGTGTGTTTTAGTCAGTAAAAATCTGACATAACCCTGCAGCTTGCTATAGGGTATCCATAAGTGTCGCGGCACACGGGCCACCGACCACAACCACACAAACGCTGCCACCGGCTTATTTCTTGTAGTTTTCATACATTTTATATGTATGTATGTGTATGGACTTGCCACACACGGTACGCCGGCGGCCGCTACACGCTACAAAGAGTCGTTGCTCGCTTCTTGTGGCCCGCACCGGCCACTTAATGCGCCGATACAAAACGCCTCCACACGTCACTCGCGCGATTCCCCACCCCTCTCTCCCTTACCTTAGTAGGCCACTGTCACGCGCTTCAGCCACTTTAGTAGCCGCTTCTAGCTTTTCGTGTGGCTGTGGCTTGTGGCCCGTGTGCGGCGACACTAAGAATTTCACACCCGCTCTCGTAAGTTTGAGTTTTTTTGCTTTCGACATCAAAAGTGTCTGGAAATAAATGCTGCTAACTGAATCTGTCTGGAAGTATTAATTTCAAATTGTTTACAATATTCTCTTCAACATAGGTAAGAATCAGTCTTCAGACTGTAAGCAAAGTGAGTAAAATTTTTACGTGTGTGTGCCACCTGATTCCTGAAAATTGGCCTACAGCACAAGTTAGCGAGCATGTATACGTTCATTGTACACACTAATACTACTCGATTATCCATATTTTGTCCATCAGAAAATAAGTAATAGTAGAAGATCCGAACCTACATCGACCTTCACCGAGCTGATAATGGAATGAAACATATTTTATCATGTATTTAATATATCAGAAAATATATTAAAAATAGATTGCCTACAAAAATCCTGGATAGAATATTTTTAATTAATTTTGAAATAAATATTTTTTATTAAATGTTGCAACATCAAGATAATATCAAAATAAAATGTTGACCTGACTTAAAGTATATAACGTATAGAATGTGCAGCCGTTGGATTTGTCTATTAACTACTGGGTTGCCAGATATAAACAGGTATGTCGATGCCAGTAATATATAATAGACAATATTTTATTTAAGTATATAAAACAAAGTCATACATTACATTACATCACTTATAGCTCAAGAACGGAAAAATATACTTATAGAAAATTATTTTGAAATCAATAGGTTTGTAATTCTGTTATCTTCCACAATTGACTGCTCACGTCACGCATGTGTAAAGCATAATTTTAATCAGTCACTAAATTTATTTTTATAGAAGCCAATAAGAAGAAATGTAGAAATATAGCCTACTGAAATCTAAAGAAATATTGTAATTGAAATAAAATACTGTAATCAAGACTCGTTGCTATTCCTACCTGCTGATATTTTGGGTAAGAAGCCTATGAAGATAACTTCAATATTGTACGCGTTTTAAGATGAAATCAATTCTTACTCCATTTAGTTTTCATTTCCAAAAATATAGTCCAATTCCTAATTTCCCAAGAAAAATAGGGGTGACTTTATTTGGAAAATATTGGGCAAAGACCTGGCATCCAATTAACCCTGTTTATTAAATTTCGCTGAATTTGCGCTGCTTTTTTAATGTATTTGTTTAAATTCGTAATTGAACTACCCGTTATTGAATTTACATTTTTTCTTATCAAGTACTTTACTTCTTTTCTATTTCATTGTGTTATTACGGTTGTAAATTTGTTAATTTAATAAAGCTAAAAATTGAAAGATAACCACACACCGACTGTTAGGTGGTACGAAGTTCGGCGGGTCAGTATGTATGTCGGTAATATGTTTGTACCTACGTTATCTAACACATATAGTACAAGCTAAATTAGTTTGGGGATAAATGTTGTTGTTTTGTGAATACGCTTAATCGTAAGTACCTATATCTCGAATAAAACTACAGTTTTGGAATGAAGTTCCTTATCGCACGCTACAAGCACAGTACACTAAATAAAATCATAATTTCTGACGACGATTGTGTAGCTACTTGTACCAATGTTTATTGAAGTGAAACTTCTTATCGGACGGGGTGTAAATTGAAAAATCCTATTTAAAAGACGAAATGGAGATGCGTCACTAGCGCCACAGGACTATATAATAGGGTATTTGACAGTATTAAAAATAAAGTGCGAATTGTTAGCATCTGTGTTTAGAATGAATAATGGCAGGGGTTTTTACTATTTTTACAAAAAAAATATTCATAATTTTACTAAAATCCACGAAAAAGATAATAGTTTTGTTATCTATTTTCACGTGACCCAAAGCGCTTGGGATTGGCGGAGCCTAAAATGACGTCACACACAAGTAAACTTCCGGTTAAAGTCATATTACATTGTATCGTTTGACGTTTTAATCACAGTCGTGTGACGTCACATACTAGTAAGACGCCATATTGTCCAGAGAAACGTTTTCGCGGCAACTTGAAAATGGAGTTTTTGATTTGGTTATTTTACTAAAATACACAACAGAATGTTGAATATCCACTTTTTACGCACTCCATAAACATTAGTCAATAACGTGAGATCGTTTTCTAAAACTTGTCAAATACCCTTTTTATATTATAGTGGCCTTTTTTTTGTTGCGTAGGCAAAACCTCTATTTACAGACGTCGGCGCCTATAAGAGGCACACCCAGCCCTCGCAAACGTCACGGATACGATGGGGCTAACCCCCAAAGTAACCCGCGCCATTTACGAGCACGCTTAACGGCGCACTCCCTGCTAAAAACCCTGCGAATACCCTCTACGCTGCTTGATGCGAAGCCGCGGGGTCCACGGCAGGGGTCTCCCGAGGTATTGCGGGGACCCCGCTGACGTGCGCAGGATGGCCCGCGCGTGGGGGCTGAGTACGCGGCCTAGTGCCCACCGTACCGCCACCCATATTACTAGTGGCCTGCCCTCGCTTCGCTTCGGTGTGGTTTAGACTATAGTTTTTGTTGTCAGGCTTGTATTATAAACAATGAATTTATTTATATAATTACTATAGGCAGGCGCCGCCGGCCCCGGTAACCGCTATGTCCCTGCATCTTAAATCTGGAATATCTTCAAAAATACTTATTTAAATTACATGCTGCAAAAGGCCATATTGATAAGGATTGATGGTGTATTGGTTAAATCGCTTCGTAAATAAGCCATTGTTTCTCTTAAAAAGTAAAGGATAAAAATGGTCATTGTGGGTAATCCCTAAGAGACAGACATATACCATCGCGGGCTTTTTTGTAGACTTTTGTAAGGTGTACAATACTCTAGTACATTATTTTGATCTATCTCGTAGGGTTCAGCCAGTGTTTGCAATGTAAGCGCAAAAAATTGTGTTTATTTACGCCCTTACATTAAAAACCTCTAAAATTATCAGTGTTTTTGTACTATATTATGCATGTATTATACATATCAAACTTCCTCTTGAATCACTCTATCTATTTAAAAAAACCGCATCAAAATCGGTTGTGCAGTTTTAAAGATCTAGGCATTCATAAGGACAGACAGACAGCGGGAAGCGACTTTGCTTTAGACTATGTAGTGATGATGTGTGTGTATGTGGGATGCGTGCGAGACTCATCTCGCCGTACGTGAAAGTTGGAGGGTAACTTGACGAAGGCTGTAACGCTACGAGCTTGACGAGCGTCACACGCGACAATATATAAATATATATGAGTGATGCGCGCCCTATTTCATTCCCCTAAAGCCTTATGCACCGCATAACGCAACTAATGTAAGGTTATTTAACAAAATAAGTTTCACTTCAGAGTGGTGGTCCGTGCACACATTTTTTTGGAGTTTACTCCTTAAGAATCGATTTGCATATACATATAAGGGGCCCGGTATGAGAAAAATGTGAGGAGTAAAATCTATCGATGAATGACCTCGTTACGTTTTTGGTGCGCATCCTATGTCGCGCAACTTTGACAAACAAATATGACGGATTGACATTAACATTTTTTTTTAAATCTGAACTGAATTTAGATATTGTTTTTGATACAGCAATGGGGACAACGAGGTATGGTACCGCATCAATGCGGTTTTTTCAAGATTCGTGAACCACGTATCTACGAACGTCCATGTGTCTTATTTTAGTTACCATAAACCACTTGTCACTGTAATTAATAATGCAGACAATGTTGATTTAATTATTATTTAAAAAAATGATAATAGTCTGATAATAATAATTACATAATTTATCAACATTCCTAATGATATATTTATGCACATCTGAAATTGACTATTGTAAAAAGTTTAATGTAAAATATTTCGTCGATTAGTTATAATAAATGTATATGAAATGAATAAATATATATTTATATATGTATAATAATTTCATTAATTTGTTAATTTACCCTTTCATACAGTATCAATCTTTTTTAAGTTAAATAAACTCTTTTTGCGTCTGGTTAGACTATCGAACTTAAGGAGTAAACTCCAGTCGTGCGTCGGAGCTGACACACACAATTTTTTAATTGTTTCAACCGAATGAGCTATTACACTCGCCCTTGATTTTATTACATTATTTTTTTCGTATATATAAATTTATACCGTCTCCACCGTCAAATAGTAAAAACATTTTCTCGTAAAATAATGATTGATCCATACATACTACCCCGCTAGTTATAGTCACGTGGCAAATTAGTCATATGAAATAAATTATGCATTAGGTGCACAGGCGCCACGGTAAATACAATATGCGATACGCTACCTACTGTATGACATGGCCTATTGTTGTGCATCGACAAGTGCCAATAAACATGCCGGCTGCGAACTTCTTGATACACACGCCACTCGTCCTCGTCAAGATTAAAAATGAGATTTTTTATTGAGACCACCTACATATTATACCATCAATAAGTACGTCCATGATTAATAAATCATCACCAACGATTGCTAAGCTGATGCCGATACCATACTCAATTCTGTAAATATTACAATTAAACACTATACCGTGTGCGCGCTACATATTATACCATCAATAAGTACGTCCATGATTAATAAATCATCACCAACGATTGCTAAGCTGATGCCGATACCATACTCAATTCTGTAAATATTACAATTAAACACTATACCGTGTGCGCGCGTCGCGCTTCGCGCTCTTGCATTGCACAGTCAGGTAAAAAACAAGTTACTTTCACCAACAAAAAAATTTTGCTTATTACAAATGAGCTTCATGCTCATTATAATTATGTATACCAATATAACATAGATTATGGGTTCAGCTATTATCCCCAATTTAGGGGAGGTCAAGGAATTATAGGCTTTATAGCGGCGGTCTGCGACCTAAACAAGCAGGTTTAACATATCGACAGTGGAAAGTCAAAATCGCTTATACACCACTTTGATCGAAAATGAATTATATATATATATATATATATATATCATTTGAATCAGATTTTTTTCTGCGTCGATCTGTTTATGTTTCGTGAAGAATTGAGTACTTCTCTGGCGTATAAGCGACTATTTTTTTTTGATTTTTGATAAATCTTTAACAGTAGAAAGCCTCGTTATTTGTGAGTATCATAAGCTATTGTATAGCCCTACTCACAAATATCGAGGCTTTCTATCTTACTAGCAGCCGCCCGCGACTTCTTCTTTCGGGTTAACATATCGACAGTGGAAAGGCAAAAACGCTTATACGATTAAAGATTTTTCAAAATTAGTTTTGTAGATACAGAGTTTACCGCTGCAACCTCACAACATTAGCTCTTTTCATTATTATTAGTATATAGATTATAGGTATCACGGCTTTTTTCCTTTAAAATAACAGGAAACTATTTTATGGACTCTGTTTTAGTCTGGTCCGAGAACCAGATGTATTATTGAACAGTGTGACTTGGGAATCGAGATTTCGGATCTTTCAACCCTCAGCTTGAGGGGTAAATATATTTGGGAGTTGGTAAAACTGCCGTTCCATTGTAAATGTCTTTGCCTTTTGTACAAACCTTTCAGTAGAGCATCTTAAATATAGCATTATTATGGACTTTTTTAAATTTAATTCTTAGAACAGAATGATGGACCTAAATCCATCATCTTTACCTTTTTTTTACGCAGGCAAAAAATACTATTTGTAGACGACGGCGCCTTTAAGAGGCACACCGCTGAACGGACCACACACCTGGCTCCCGCAAGCTTTACAAGCCCCAGGAGTGGCTACCCACTGAGGACCCCGTAACTCTTACGGGCGCTTTACGGCATAATATACGCTAAAAACCCTGCGAATACCCTTTAAGCTGCTTAGCGCGAAACCGCGGGATCAAAGTTTAAGGATTCTTCCGCGTCGGGTCCATCTATACCTAAGCTGTTATAGCTTAGTTATAGCTCTGAGCTTTTACTTTACATTCTGCACAATAAATCTATTAACACTTAGTAGGTGTTATCACGACTCTAAACAAAATTTTATTAATAACGAACATGGAATTTTTGTTCACTTTTTCTTAACTAGTCATTTCAATAAGTTTTATTTTATATTCCTGGCTGGTTTTCTTAACCAATTGTGTATATAATATTAAAATAAACCAAGGGTAATTTTCTACTGTTAGTCAGCACTTATTTGTTCTTGAACAGGGTTCAACTTGTTTAAGGTAAAACTACAAGTTTAAAAAAATAGTAATCGTTAATAATGCATAGTCATTTCATGAATATGTTAAATAATATGTCATTGATAAAAAAGAAATGACTGCACAAGGGTATTACGTTATTAGTCATATATTGTGGTCATACATAAAACCGCAAAAGCTGACGATACGTAGTTAGTAGGCAGAAATTGAGGAAATGGTACAATTTAAATTTAGCTCGATAGCGCAGTAGTTAACGAGCCCGGTCTACGATCGTGAAATTTAAGCGAATTTCGCAATACCAGGAGGCCATTCGCCTAACGGGATTGCTATGGAAAACGCTATCGCTTACGATTTCATTTTGTTATTTCTGACCCCCGAAGGTTTTCAAATACCTCACGCTCATTTTCTTTAATATTGCTATTACAAATGCAAAAGAAAAAAAAAAGAACGCGAAGCATTTGAAAACCTCAGGTGGCTAGAATGACCCCCCGGTCATAGGATGGGTGACCAAAAATGTGTTATATCAAACGAAAGCTCGTGCTTCCTACCTATAGTCAGTTTTTTGAAAATCCCACAGCAATCTGACATTTGTCTCAATCCAGGCATTAAACTATATCCCCCTTATTAATAAACGAGGACGAAACTAATGGCTCAATTACAGCTGGCCGTTAGCCCGAATATGCCTATGGAATTCGGGTAAACGATTCAGTGTAATAATCGTAGCGTAATCGAGTACGTCCGTATTCGAGTAGTTTTCGTTTTGGTTACCCGACACCGTCTTTCAGGCCGTATTCCACATTGTTGATGAGTCCGAATTCGAGTAATGTCTTTCGTGCACCCGAATTCGGGCTAACGACCAAGTCGAGCCATTAGACTAGTTACGCCGTGTTTTGTTCATATTACTAAAGCGCCATTTGTAATTGAATGAACAGAGACAAAACATAGAGTAACGAATCCAAGCCTATTGTTCGTTTATTTTTAAGCGTCTTTGTTTATTAATTCTTCGTTAATGTACATCTGAGTACTCTGTGTGCAAAATTTCATCCAAATCCTTTCCGCTAGTTAGCAAAATTTCATCCAAATCCGTTCAACCGCTTTCACGCGATTTGGTAATAAACATATAAACTTTCACATATGTAATATTAATAGGAATATAAAGTATGGATGTTATGGGTTATGGAAAGTAAAAGCAAGATGTACTTATTCAGCTAGTATGGCAGTTTATTTATTTAGGCATGCTAACAGTCACACATATTCATAAATTAATGATGGTTTAGAATACTATACAAATTTCTTAGTGTCGCCGCACACGGGCCGACGCCACAACCACAAACGCCGCCACGAGAAGCTAGAAGCGGCTACTAAAGTGGCGGAAGTGCGCGACAGCGGCCGACTAAGGTAAGGGAGAGAGGGGTAGGGAATCGCGCGAGTGACGTGTGGCGGCGTTTTGTATCGGCACATTAAGTGGCCGGTGCGGGCCACAAGAAGCGAGCAACGACAATTTGCAGCGTGTGGCGGCCACCGGCGTATTGTGTGTGGCGAGTCCATATAAAATGAATGAAAACTACAAGAAATATGCCGGTGGCGGCGTTTTGTGGTTGTGGTCGGTGGCCCGTGTGCGGCGATACTTACTCGTATATGCAGACTAATTATAAGCATATACAACAATCACAATAAATTTAATAAACAACTTGATACAATTTAAGAAATTGACCTGATCACAAATCTACGTAATCAGCATTGGTCTAGTTACGGTAATGTTGTCTGTTACCGTGGTCTTATCGATTCTATTAACATACTTGGTCGATTTTGACTGCGTGGCAAGCCCAGTGAAACTCGACTCTCATGTTAATGGGCCAGCCATACAACGAGTACCTACCTAGTAATATAAAACAGCAATTATTTCACAGCTTTACTAAATTAGTCTGGAACATTTACCTATCACTGTAATTAATAATAAAAATTATCCTCTACATCGGTTTAGTCACGGTAATGTTATCATTACTGTAGTCTCATCGAGTCGATTAATATACTTAGTTGTTTTTGACTGTGGGGAAAACCGTGCGGTGAAACTAGACTCCCATGTTAATGGGCCATAAGGGCCACTCATTAGCTCCCACGTTTTAAGGGTTCACTACCCAAAGGGTGACAAACGAAACCCTATTAATAAGCCTCTGTTGTCTCTTTATCACAGGACTATTTAGGTGCGGTCAGACTACGCTAATTTACTGTTGCGCTATATATGTAAACCAAGTACTTGCTCGATGCTTTGGATAGGTTACAGCGGCGCGCGATCCGAATCATAGGCGATGAGGAGGTGACTAAACACCTTGAGTGTGCCTTTAATTACGTCCTCTACCTCTTCAATTACGTCGTGACGTGGCGTCACTAAGCGCGTTCTATCGTCTGTACCACGGCGAGTGTTCTGAGGAGTTATTCTCTCTTATCCCACCTTCTCCTTTCCTTCAGAGGACAACGCGCGCTGGCCTACGTTGTCACCGTCTTACTGTGGCTACAATTCCAACGCGTACAAAGAAATTTGGTGACTCATTTCTTTGTCGCACTATCCGTAAATGGAATGCTCTGCCCGCTCACTTGTTCCCTCCCTCTTACAACCTGGGATCCTTTAAAAGAGGCGTGAAGAAGCAACATGCAGACCGGCAGGGTGAGGATGGCTGGTGTGGCAGGTAGAACTGCTGTATCAGCTATCTTCGCGTCTGGACTTCACCTTCACTTAACATCAGGTGGGGTGGAGTCATAAAAAAACGACAATTGGCGAAAATCCAAGGGAGTTTTTGAAATCGCGGATAATAAGACAATGATGGTAACTTTGATTTCTCTATCTTACTGAAAGGAGGTAGGATTTTTGTGAAAACGCGAGTCGCCTCATTAAGATTGCGAAAATAATCGTTGGCTTATTATAAATATTCTTGGGTTTTTGACTCCTTGAGGTTAGTGTTATGACCATGACACGCAAGACAAGCGAGCGTAGCGAGTGTGTCGTAGCAGAGGCCGACGAAGCATCACAGTTACACTCTTAGCAGAGTGATCGTGGCCGTTACTTCAGCGTCAGCAGCGGATTCAGTGGCGGCGACCCACTACAGTAGGGCCTTACTTAAAAAGGGGTCACCATACACGAAAAGGGATTTTTTCTCAAACATGCTTAAGTATAATTAAATAGATGCGTGCAGCGGCCGGCCACAGTTGTATGAAAATCCATTGCTGTCGTGTTTTGTGCTTTAACTGCCAAATAAATTACGTAGATAACTTTCGTGTAATTTAAAAATGGAACGATCGTTTATTCGGAAACATGGAGGTAACTTATCAAAGGTTTAATAAAATTTCCAACCATAGAGCAACGCGGCCAGGAGGTGAGTCGGCTTTCACAGCGTTCCCCTCTGTCGATTTTCCCCTGCTGTTGGGCCAGCTTCAAAACAAAACTAAGTTGTGCTCGGCTATTTCACTAGACTGAGTCAAGTCGCACGAGTGTATGTTAGAGATCAAAAATGCCAAAATGTTATGTAATTTGCTATAAAACATAATATTAAACTTACAAAAGCATGGTTTTAATTTCACATATAAGTAGATATATTAACATATTATTTCTATTTAACTAATTAATTTTGTTAAAATTCAATCGTCGGACTTGTTTGACAAAACAATCGACTCGCCAGTACAAATTTCAGATCTGTTAATAAAAAAAAAATCTTAAGTTTCATCTATGCCCGATCTAGCGCTGTCATTTTTTGTGTGAGTGTCGTAATTACAATTTCGTTTTTGCGAAAGTTTGTTAAACTGCATTTGTGTGCATATTCCTCCCCCCGCAAAAAGCGGCAGAATGATTTTAGTAGTATTATGTCATTATGGCTACTCCCCTCCTAGCCGCGTCGGCTGTGTTGCTCTATGCTTCCACCTGACTTGCAAATAGAAAGCTGTTTATTGAACTTGTTATTGAAAAAGAACAAAAAAAACTTAAACACAGAAAATTTTTATTGTTGTTGTTCGTTTTTGATTTTGAAAAGTAATTGTTTTTCCAATAAAATTCTGCCTAGGTACTTTTTCGCGTCGTTCCACATTTCCACATTCGACTATCAATGCCTCTATTGAGGAGACCGATGGAAACTAGGGACGAGTAAAATAATTCCTTCGCGATTAATAGTGGGAACACTTTTTTTTATTAATTTTAGTACAGTGACAAGCCAAACCCGTTAGACCACTGCAGCCGGGTAGGATGGCGGAAAGCAGAGCTAATGGCAGACGCATTCTGGCAGCGCTGGCTTAAGGAGTACCTGTCGACCCTTAACCCAAGAGCTGGTTTCCAATTGTCGGGTGTCGGATCCGTATATTAATCGGTAGTCGGTGCCTTTGTTCATACACACGATTAATAATCTGTTGTCGGTCACGGTTGAAGCTTTAACCAATTTTAGGCACTCTACGCGAGGTGACTGTTCACGATGAATGTTGACGAAGTTCTTGTTGTGATGTTCCTATTACTGTTTAAGAAAACAAAGAAAGAGAGCCATGGAAAGATTCTATTTTGGGTAAATTTCAGAACTTAATAACAGAATTGGGAAGTGACGAAATTAAGTGTTTCAATTATTTTAGGATGTCAATATCAACATTCAACGATTTACTGACTCAAATATTAGTGAACATAATCTACCAAAATACAGGACTTAGAGACTGCATTTGTACTGAAAAAGGGTTGCGTTACGGACGGAACAAGGGGTAGCGGGGGAGGATAGTCAGCCCCGACACTCGACAAATATGAACAGCGTCATTCTTAATCATAGGCGAGCGAAATCCGACACGATTTTATTCCGGGCGTAGAGGGCTGACAAAACACCCGACACTTCTTGTCGGAGCCGTCACAAAATCGGTTTCCGATAAGTGTGAATAGCTTCATATATAATGCTCTGCCACTGGAACCTCCGATTAATGTACGGATCCGACACCCGACAAGTGGGAACTAGCTCTAAGAGGAGTGACGTTAAATGTACATAGGCAACGTAGTCGTAGTCGCTGACAGCACCTTATTAAGAGCTTCGTGGCCCAAAGGTCGTATCACAGAAGGAAAGTCGGAACAGATTTTTTATTAATTAGTACTCAAGCCAAACCAAAGACAATTCTAAGGACCTATAAAAAAATATAAACCATAAAGTATAAAACCGCAAAATCTAAAGGAGGTGATATCTTGCACAGTCTCTTTAACATGATTTTATTCTAACTCAATAACTATGATGCATGTAGCCAAATGAGGCCCTTATATATACGGGTATATAAAACATAAGAATAAAAGAAAACAAATGGCAATATACACTTGAACTGCACCATACCTTTCTATATACGGTGGCCATATCTATAAACGTAAAGGAAGCAAGCAATGGATAACAAGCTCCTTAAAAGGCACACCCATTGTTTGTATGTTAACTTGAATTCTATGCCGTCAGAATTAACGAACAATAACATATTATGCTGCTAACATGTGCCGCCGTTGACAATAAAATTCTATGAAGACAATTTAATTTTGATCTGATGGCAATTAAGAGATTCACTGATTTGTCAAACAGTGATTTTCGGTGTCTTTTCCAACCTAAATGCGAATTACAATTAACTAATTAATATAATTGCGAGTAAATCTTATTTGGCGTTAGGTAGAGTGTTGATATATTTCAGGATTTCCCAAGAGAATTCATGAGTTTTGAGCTCCTAAAGCAAGGATATTTTGGGTATTTTATACTCTGCAAATTAATTTTAGATTCATTGTGTACAATATATTTTTAATTAAAAAGACTAAGTGGTTATTTTTTTGTCGATCGATAAGTTTTTTATACGTAAATCTCAGCGACTTTTTTTTTATATAAATGCCTATTCTCACCTGTTATTTTATTCAGATGTTTTTTTACAAATATGCCAAACAGGGTGGGCAAAGAATTGACACAACAAATAGTATAATTTTCTGCTGCTTAAGTAATTTCTATGATACAATTATCTATGAGATATAGTAAACTTGTTATTGTTAAGATAGTAGGTAACGTATATCATCATCATCGGCCTATTAATGTCCCCACTGCAGGCCTTCCCTATGGATGGAATAGGGAGATTGGGCCATGACCCACCATGCGGGCCCAGTGCGGATTGGCGGGTGCTAACGACTGCAGATGCGGCTTAACGTGCCTTCCGAAGCACGGAGGAACTCGAGATAGAAGATTTTTGGTCACCCATCCAATCCGACCACTGCGAAAGTTGCATAACTTCAACGATCGCAGCCGAACGCGCTAACCACCTGCGCCATCGAACTCCTCATAACGTATAAATATAAGCATCTTAATATTTAAAAGTCTGATATTTACCTGAAAAGTCGGATATCTCATTAGTAACACACTCGCATATATGTATTACAAGAACAAATAAAAAAGATACATGATTTAAAGAATAGTTTACCAGAAAAAAAAACATAACTATAATTGCTATTTCTTCTTTGAAATGTATAATACTTGAAAAAGTATTCATTTGACATTGTGGGTTACCTACAATGCGAAGAGATGGCGCTGCCTTGCAGCTTAAGGCTAGGAAAATTTCGACGCGGCCATCAGGGCCGTGGTAGCATAATTGGTCAGTGCATTCGCCCGGATTGCGAAGGGTGCGGGTTCGAGTCCCGTCCGTTGTCTGGTCCGCGTAGATTTTTTTGTAGTAAACTTTTCTTTAGATTTAGACATTTAGCAGTTAAATGCTTAAAAAATAAATAAAAAACATAACTACATATGATTTGTGACGTTTCGAAAAAGGCTAATCCATCCATTGAATCATGAATAAAAGTTACATCGTTATAAAACCTTATAATAACAAAGGTATTAAAATATTGGGTTGGCGACATGGTCGGCGATTAAAGAAGTTATGCAATTTTCACAGTGACCGTTCATAGGATGAGTGGTCATAAAAAAAAACATTCCGACAAATTGGGAACTTCCTGATGTGTTTCTGAAATCGGACAAAAATTGACACTTTCGTGCTTCTGAAGGCATGTTAAACCTTTGGTACCGGTCAAATTTGCAGTCGTTAACACCCATCAATCCGCACTAGGTAGGCGAGATGGGTCGTGGTTCATTCATTTACCTAAAGGGAAGGCCTGGGTTGCCAGCATCGTGGACATTAATAGGCATTATCCTATTGATGAGGAACAACAAATTAATTGCCGCACGTATAGAAAAAGCGGTCCAGTGCGAGTCGGATCCGCCCATTAAGGGTTCCGCAGCAGCAAGTAACATAACATATAAGTTCTTGTAGTTCGTTGTAACTTTGATCAATGTTTAAATAATAGTGTATTTTTTCAATTGATTTGTGATTTATGACAAATTAAGAAAAACTACTTACTACACAGAATAAGTTTAAGGTTCACAGAATATATCTACTTACCAAGTTTCAGTAGTGAAGTTGTTATAGTTTCGGCGAAAACTGCCTGTGACATACGGACGGACAGACCGACTGACATGACGAATCTATAAGTGTTCCGTGTTTTGCCATTTGGCTACGGAACCCTAAAAATCGTCACTTGAAAACCACTCCAACGCTATAGATTCATGCATGGATTTCATTCAGCGTAGTTTTAATAATTAAAAAGGCTAATTTTCTATTTTTATCGCTTTGACTTTCTCTTTCGAATCTAAAGAATGGCACTTTTCTTCGATATGAGGCTTAATATCTCTTTTCCAAACATTTCCAACTGTGAAAAATGCAAACAAGCCATTTATTAAATTGGAAGAAAAAGAATTAAAAGGGGAGAGGAAAACTGAAAAAGATTCATAATTTGATCCTATACCAATAACAATTTAGTTTGCGGAAAGGATCTGAACCACGTGACATATTGTAGTTAATTTTACTTCCTCACGTGGCGGTTTGTATGTTTACATTCTTAAATAATGTTACCTAAATTAAATTAAAACTTCTCTTTGTAGTTTGAGAGTATTAAAATCCATTTATTTATCAGTAAATTAAGCAACAAAACGGACTCAATTGATTTACGAAGTAATGAGTATTCGAAATACCAGGATCGCATAAGCTCACACTAGATATACATTATCAGTCCTACGGAATTCGGCCGCGGTGCGCCCGTGTCGCAACCAGCTGCGTAGCCTAGGTGAATGAGCGGACGTTCGAACTTCGAAGTGTATTCGATTTTTAAATAGGTTTTCGAAGAAGTTTTTAACAAAATAATAATAACAAATATTCAGCTGTTTACGGAGACAGTTTTAAAAATCTCATTTGTGTTGTTGAATAATTTCCGGCTGAGTTTTGCTGCGGACTTTAATTAGGTGAGAATTCTCTATCTTCTAAAATTATTATTTTAGTAAATTTAGTGGATGAGTTACAAAGAAAAGAAGAAAAAAAATTACTTATTTTATTTAAATATGCATGTTTAATTTTATTATATGCGCGCTTATTTATTCAAAATGATATTAATTGACGCTTCATCTCCTTTAAATCGAATTGGTTGTTAGAAAGGGTCCTTAAGTTAATTAATCGTCAAGATTGAAAATATAACTCTGCTTTCTAACCAGATCAAAAGTGTTTATTAAAAATTTCGACTGTGCAAAACATAACAAACGTTTTACTTTTGTTTATTTATAAATATTTTTATATGTACAATATTGATAGACCAAATCCTTATTGATACTTATTCATCTTACTTCTTACCATAAACAGCAGAAGCAACAGGTTATTATAAAAGATCTCCAAATCTACATCGCTTTTTGATACAGAGACCATAAAATTAAAGGAAAACAGATTAAAGCAGCTTAATAAAATAGGTTCTTTTATAACTTTATAAGTTAGTCAATTTGTTGAAAATCAAAATTTCTCAAATGTGAAAATGAATGAAATAAAAACTGGAAGTTAAAATGTTTAAAACAAAATTCTATTCAAAGGCAAATATTGGTGAATATATATCTTTATATATATATAATTCTTCTGTGAGTGTGTATGTCACTGAACTTCTCTTAAACGACTGGACCGATTTTGATGAAATTTTTTGTGGGATCTGAGAATGGTTTAGATTCACAATTTTGTCCGCTGGACAACCCCTATTTTTTTAGGTCGGTACGAAGTTCGCTGGGTCAGCTAGTATATGTATATATTGACCAATATTTGCCTTTACGTACACCCTTAAAGTGGAAAATATCTATATCGTTCAACGTAATAACGTAGATATATCTATATAATGAATCGTCGGAAAGTATAATATACTCGCATTACTTACGAACGACTGAACGAAATTGGATAAATCATTTTTTATTGTGTTCGTCAACGAGTTAATGAAATGACGTTTTTTCTCATATACTTGCATGGGAGCGTAAGAAAACCTGAATAATTATCAACTTCTGAGTTTTACACGCAAATAATAAAACTCTATTAATCCACAGGATAAATTCAAAAACTATTAAATCACACTAATATTATAAAGGCGAAAGTTTTTGAGTGTGTGAGCGTGTATGTTTGTTACTTCTTCACGTCTAAACGGCTGGAGAGATTTTAATAAAATTTGGTATGGAGTTAGCTGACATCTTGGATTAACACATAGGCTACGTTTTACTGTGGGAAAATATCCCAAATAAACCGCGGGTAACAACGCGGGGCACAGCTAGTATATTATAAACTTGGGTTATGGCCCGATCTCCCTATTCCATCCATAGGGAAGGCCAGTGCCCCAGCAATGGGGACATTAATAGGCTGATGATGATGATGATATAATAAACAATGGAATAATGAATATGAATCATCGTAAGGACTCGTACAGTTAGGTAACTATACCATATTTATATATGTACTAGTATATATCCGCGACAACGTTTGCATTTAAAAGTCCTTTACTTATCTCCATACCAAAATTTATCAAAATCAGCTTAGTGATTTAGATAGTAAAAGAAAAGCTTCATAGACAGAGAGATAAACAGACGGATAAATTCACAGGCAAAGGACGAACACTGCTATTTTCTGTATTTTTATATGAGGATCGACTCGTATGTACATAGGTACTAGGTCTTATACTTGTATAATTGAACCTTAAGATGTAGTATCTTGCTTTACCATTCCTAAACCAAACAATCAACACTAAAGCTACCACACAGTCTCAATCTTATAAACGATTGTGAGTCTTATATCAATTATCTAGCATGACCACCGAAACGGGATATAATAAAGCGATATATCGGCATTAACTGTCAGACTACTATGGAGTTTGACAGTAGTCTGACAGTTAATGTCGGTGTTTCGGTGGTCATGCTAGAGGGGCAGCATAGGTATTCTGCAAGATGCAATATCACTTACGGATATCTGACATAATTATGTCAAATATCTGATTCTGGTACTGCTGATACAGACATAGCGCCATTTTGCCGTGTAATGGCGTAATGCATATCAAACTAATTTCTAAAATGGCAGCTACCGAAACCGGAAATAAGAATTTATTTGAAGAAAAGTTTTACTAGAAATAAAATCCACGCGGACCAGGCAGCGGGCGGGATTCGAACCCGCACCCTTCGCAATCCGGGCGAATGCACTGACCAATTATGCTACCACGGCCCTGATAGCCGCATCGAAATTTTCCTAGCCTTAAGCTGCAAGGCAGCGCCATCTCTTCGCATTGTATAAACCCACAATGTCAAATGAATACTTTTTCAAGTATTAAATATTTGAAAGAAGAACTACCAATTATAGTTATGATTTTTTTAAGCATTTAACTGCTAGATGTTTAAATCTAAAGAAAAGTTTAACTAGAAAAACAGGTCGGCGTGGATTTTTTTCTAGTAAAACTTTTCTTTAGATTTAAACATCTATATATATTATATCTAGCAGTTAAATGCTTAAAAAAAATAAAAACATAAGAATTTATTTTAGAGAATCGCGCTACTATTGGTAACTGTGCCTGTTTATCCTAACAAAAGCTAAATAAGTATTTACGATAAAAACGTACCCTTTCTAAATTGAAAAAGGTCGAATCAACTACTGTTACTGAAAAGTGTCGCAACACGATAACGCATATCGTACCTACTTAGTTCGTACACCCTTTAAGCTTTTCAATGGTCGCATCATATTCAGAAGGGATCAAGCCATCAAAATAGCCCCGGTGGTAGCAAATAAAGATAAAGTATATAGGCTTCCCAATATAATTTATTGCTGCCCGTTTCAAGACGGAGAAAAGGAATTCACCGTAAAAGTACGCAATTGCTATTCCTTCCCGCAGCGGAATTTAAGTAATGGAGCTTGTTTGGACGCTTTAACTTAGGTATAGATTTGCTCTTTTTTAATACCTACTGTCTTATAGTTAAGCGTCATATTTCCTATCCTTACTTTGAACATTCCTCTTTCCTTTCTTTTTTCTATTTGTTTCTTTTTTGTTTTAAATATAAAAAGGCATCCTATTTTATAATTACCTTTTTTATTTTATTTTATAATATTGCTTTTACAACCTTCCCTCCTTTTTCTACATTTTCTGGAAAGTAGTTGAGGTGGGAATGAAAATTATTTGTTCTTTAAAACTTATTATGCAACATAAAGCTTGAAATGCTTTTAACATTTTTGTTTGGCTATTTGTTGTAGTTGGGTTTTTTTTATTATCGAATAATTTCTCTATGACCTCGGTAAAGACAATCCACACTTCTCTTAGTGGATCCATCATGGTTTTGTTGAATTGTGGTCAGCCGTAAGCCATCTAATATCTTGTTGTTGTTATTGTAACGAAAACACCCTTTTCAACTTTGCCCCTGAGAGATCTGGAAAATTTTGTATTAAATAGATCACAAATACATAAATAACAGAAACTGACAGATGAATTCACACACTTCCATACAGATGATATTGCACTAGTATATTGAACCAAGATCTATAAAACAATGTCGAGTTAACACATAATTCTACCCTGTAACTTTCTATACTATTGGAGCGCGCACTTTCAGGTTAAAACATAAAATATGAGTTATGTTCGTTTAACTCAAACAGAGCGTTCTTAATTTAGAAAGTTATGTTAGTTATGGCTAGTGTATATTTGAAAACAGTAACCAAAATAAATTTTCAAACTACCATTTTTATGATTTTTTTTCTCGTTTTGCAAAATAACCTGACGTTCTGGAATATTTTGAGTTTTTTTAATTTTTAGATCACCTAAATACATATAAATCAGTTGAAAACATCCAGACAGCATTTTTGTTGCAGACCTGTGATAATTATACTTGTACAATAAAGAATATTATTATTATTAATAGCATTTCTCTTGCCTTAATAGGCATGATGACGAGGCAAAGTCGACGAAAGACTAAATAGTCCGTCAGTTAGATTATGAAAAAATCTTTTATCTATCACATAAATATGACAAAGATTAAGCGCATCGAAGTTCGGGAGTTGAGCTCGTGACGTCACTTCTAAGTAAAAATTGTACAAAGACGTCGTCACGTCTTGCGACATTTCAAATCAATATATTTCTGTAATGTTTTGATTTTGTGAATAAAGAAAAAACACGTGTCCAATACTCTTTAGTCTACCTGACAGATGAAAAAAATCATATCTATTGCTATAATAACTAACTGGTCCATAATATACTAGAACCATTTTACTAATACCTACTAGAAAACTTGCGGTTGCCGTTGAATTCGCCCGCGTGGTTAAATAGGTTTTCCCAACGGGTATTCCACACAAACTTCCGCTCTCTTTTCACCTAACAGAGGATTATTTTTGGGATAAAACTCCTAAGTTTTTTCCCGGGACTCAAACTATCTAGAGTGCGTAGTAGCATGGGAAAGTAAACAGAAGACAGGCACGCATTTTAATTTATTATTATACAAGAAAATGAGAGGCAAGGGATAAAAGTGCGTGCTAAAAAAAATCCCATGTATTTTGTTAGTTTATTTTTATTAATTTACGAAAGAATGGGTAGTAGGAGTTCAATAGAGTGTATGATGTTGACACTGACAAACAAACGGACAGACACGTTAAAAGGTCTAATAGGAGCCTGTCGGCACCCTCACGGTGAAACTTACCATTAACAGTGAAATAGTCTTCAACATTTTCCAAAGTTCTATTAACATCAATTAAACGAATCTGAAGTTTTCATTAACTTTGATCACAAGAATTCACGTTTTGGCATAGTAATTATTATAATTATTAGGTACTTCAGTTTCTTGTTTTGTGAATGTGAATTGTGGAATAACAAAAAAGGGACAAACTTGTTTCGAGAAAACTGAAAAATAGGAACCAAATTCAAAGAGGAAGCAAAAAGAGTTATATAGCGCGTTTTAATATATTATGACTACATATTTTTTAAGCATCTAAAGAAAACGGTCAGTGCATATGACAAAAGACGCGAGTTCAAATCCTGATTAAACTCGAAAACTTGAAAATTTTCTTTAAAAGGTTCCGTGTTAACAAGATAACTCTTTAAAAGTGGTTTTATTTTATGAACGGATTGCGTGAAAACCTAAGCATAAAATACTTACAACTACAGTGGCTTATACTTTTCTAAATCTAAGTTTATTTGTTAAACTCTTAGATGACATTTTAGTGTTTTTAATATAATGGAACTTCAAAAAAACAAGCATTGGAGCTGCGAGGTCGTCAAGCATAAATGAATCAGAATAGAACAGTGTATTGATGCTGAATTGCTGACTTAATAAAAATTATGCTGTTTTTGTTAAGAACTTATCTGTTTGTTCATGGAAAGATGTTTTTGCTACGGCAACCTAACCTTGACGACCTCCGTGATCGAGTGGTTTGTACGCAGGGTTTCATGGTGTCACCGACTCGAGAGGTTCCGGGTTCGAATCCCGGTGGGGGCAGATGTTTGTGTGATGAATACGAGCATTTGTACTCCAGTCATGGATGTTTCATATGTATTTCTATATAAATACACTTATATATGTATCTATCCGTTACCCTAGTATCCCATAACACAAGCCTTACAGTGCTTACTTTGGGCTAAGCTAATTGGTGTTAGTGTTGGAAATATTTATATTTATTTATTTATTTAACCTTTGCACTGTATTTTCTTAGGAACCTTTTTGTCTACGTACCAAACTAATAGCAATATCATTATAATAACTATTGTGTGGTAGGTATGGATTTACAGAAAATTATTTATATTATTATTAAGGATACTTAATAAAAAAAACAATAGGAGCCTTAATGCAACTACGATTGCAAAAAAAAGGAGGGGGTGTTCTTTTATTATATTAAACATAAATGATAATTTCTTCCTATTATAAAGTGTCTAAGACGAAACAAAATAACTGTTAGAGTCTGTGCGGAAAGAGAATGGGATTTACATTGAAGGGCGCTGTAGTGCTTTACTACCGTATTTGTAAGGTTTTACCCCTTTTAGTGATTAAATACAAAAACCGCAAGAAATCACAACAACAAACAAATCCGTATCAATACAAAACTTTGTCGTTTTACAGATTGCTGGGTTTGTTTGCTTAATAAAAATCTTGATGTTAGTTCCGTCTTTCGCCACGCCCATTCTCTTTCCGCACAGACTCTACATCTTTATTGTGTGCGACTTATTAAAATTTAATATTAAATCATCATTGTTCTCGTATCCTTACAGTAACTACTTTGTGAATTAAAAAGAAATGTTGGGCGAACTAAAATTTACGAAAATAAAGCGCGGGCTAGAAGCTAGTAATAAATAAGTATCTCTTACACTCACAGTCATACCAATTAGTCTAGTCCCAATGTAAGCAATATGTATAATGATTGCGTTATGAGTGTAACACAAGTAAATAATACATTTAATGATACTTAAGTAAGTTTACATATTCGTATAGAAATATATATAAAGCAGCCATGGCTCATGTAAAAATGTCGTATTACTCCTACCGGGAACCAAGGACCCATAATATTTCTTAGCCAGACTACAAATGCTCGGAATGCGCTTACATAACTTCCAAAGTTTCTGAAAAGTTTAAATTCCCTTGCGAAGTATATATTGAAATTTATTGAAGTATAAATTCGTAATAAACATCGCACAGTTGCATAGCTACAATGCTTTACAGATTTGATAACTCAAAAGAATTTCAACTTTTAGAGATATTTTATTCCATGCCCGAACTCTAAATAAAGTAATTGTATATGGACTAATCCATCCATAGGGAAGGCCTGTGCCCCAGCAGTGGGGACATTAATAGGCTTATGATGATGATATGATGATATGGACTGAGTGCAGTGCATCAAAATTTAGACGACCCCCGTGCCTCGAGTGGTATGGTTTTCAAGGTGTCGCCTACTCAGAGGTCCCGGGCTCGAATCCCGGTGGGGCAAATGTATATGTGATGAATACGAGCATTTGTACCTAAGTCATAAAAAAATATACCTATATGTCTATCAGTATTATGTATTCTATCCGTTTCCCTAGTACCCCATAACACAAGCCTTACAGTTCTTGTCTTGGAGCTAGGTGTTGGAAATATTTATTTATTACTAGCTGACCCGCGCGAACTTCGTACCGCTTACAATATTTTGGAGGAAATGAAACCTATACGTTCGACAGAAACACAGCTTTTCCTATGGGAATGGAACATTTAAAATGGAACAATTGTTAACTATGGTTAGCAATTGTTTGAGAAATCTTTTGTAAATTGATCGTTCAGCAATGCAACTCTAATATTTACTACCAGCTGAAAATTCATTACATGGCGGTACAAATTTGATTAATAGAGGCCATTAAGCTGAAATTCCACAAGGAATAGAATATTAGCTTTCATTAAAAGTGATGCGTTTATACAAACATTTTTGTTTATACAACGCATTTCACTGTTGGAACGGTTAGGGAATAATTTTGCACGAATTGCTTTAATTTATTTATTGCGCTATCGTACACAAACATGGCAATTTATATAACATTAAAAAAGTTTATCTCTCAGAAAAATCAACTTACATGAATCATGTTTAAGCGCACTTAGCGACATCTATTGTAAAGAAATCAACTTACATGAATCATATTTAAGCGCACCTATTGTAGAAAAAATGCATTTTCTTCGCAATAAAGCTGCCACGTGGGCGTCCTAGATATACACTTATTATTATAATACGGTAAAATAAAATATTACTATGTTTCGTCCAATATATTGAAAGTCAACAACCATTCCAATTTTATTGTGTCTCATGATGTGATCAGCACGTGGGCTGATAACCTGACGCGAGTTTAACATTTTTTACCCATACAAAAAAAAAGTGTACAACGCCACTAAAGAAGTTTTCACTTCAATAAATCACTTTTGATGAACCGTCTAATTCCGCCTTTAAACAGTAAAATCATTTCACCCTTTGGTTCAGTCGTTCGGAAGTGATGCGCATACACACTTTACGTCAATTCATTTTATTTACATAGATTTTACTTTTGACCTCAAGTAATAATAAATACTATTATCATAATTATATTGACGTCGACAACGTTAGCACTCCCAAACAAGTGGGCAACTTATCGACAAAGTATTAGAATTGACTTTGGAACCTTTGTTATTAGTTAATGGTTATGTCAATATTGTCTGAATGTCTTTTCTAGCAGTGGGATTGGCAGTTGCCTAGTTGTGGAAGGAATCTACCCGGGTGTAATCTAATCTATCAATCTTGGCATTCTTTTATACAAACATACTCCTCCACTTCGTGTATCTTGTGATTATATAAATTTAAATGCATTTTTTTTTAATTTTCTGACCACATTGTTGTTCATGTACGTATATGTCATTACACATAGTTACTTTAGTCATATAATAGATATATTTCAAGTGCTCTTGGAAAAACATCAGAACGGGAAAAGGCGCGTCTAATCTAGCGTTGCCATCCAGTGCTCAAAACAGTTCTGAGTTGCTGGCTAAGAACTGCATTTGTTCGCTCGGAAAATATAAGGCTCAAAACAATGTTGCGTTGCTTCCATTAATGGCTGAGCAAGAGAGCATTCGTTCCCTGAGTCTAAAAAAACGTTGTTGTACGAACTCGTTCGCTCGCTCTGATGTTTCCATTTATCGACCGAGCACATGTTCGGTAATTCAGAACTATTCTGAGTTTAATTGGAAATGCAGCACAGAAGCTTCTGCGCGTATTTCATTAAGATTTGTGCTGCCATCTCTGAATAATACTCGAGGATCTCCACTAGGAAGAACACTTAGATATTACTCATTATAGTTTTGTGATAGCACTATAAACTTAGTATACTATAGCACCTTTTTTTTTGTTGTCGGTGGGAAATGCATTTACGCACCGTACCGCGCGCTGGCTGGGCGCGCGGCGTGTGTGGGACTCCCCGGCGCGAAACAACGCCGGTCCTACCCACTAAAACCCTCCGGTACCCTCCTACGCCCATATGGGAACCTAACGTAGAATCCTTTTTTTATTTGGAAAAGGCATTACGCCCTGAATCACCGGGAGTAGTGGGAACTGGGTATCTCATGACTCTCTGCACATTTACCCAGCTCAGAGGATCAGTGAAATGAGCAGGGCGCTACCCAGTAAAAGCCAGATAATACTCCTTCACCGATCACCTTGATGCGTGCCGGGAGTGTGAGACGTAACCTAGGGTCCTAAGTCACCTTGCAGAAATTTTGCTGAATCTCAATTTAACTAAAACTAGATCTAGCCCAAAAATTTGTGTTAAATTGGTTTATAAATAAATAAATTTCTGGTTAAATCTAGTTTTGGTTGAATTGAGATTTAGCAAATTTGCTACAAATAGGTGGTAAAACCCTACCAACATTTGAACTAAATCGCGTCCAAACAGCTGAACTGATTTGTATGAGGTTTGGCACACAATACATAGTCTATATATTACTTGGTGGGACCAACTTCTCGTTCCGGTGAAAGTTACCCTAGGGATTACAAGTTCCGCAAATTACAATTCTTCCATATCAAGTCTACCTACGTCAGTGTTCACAATTTGGCATTGGCAGAATCTTAAACACATGGTATTAAGTGCTATATTTGACTGATAGTGTCCGATGGCATTAAGGCTCGACTGTACCTACGCAAAGACAAATTTGTGGGGAAAAAAGTTAGCAATATACACAATTTAATTAAAAACCCCGGAACAACAGCGTTGATTGCAAGACAAGCATTATGTTTAGATGGGACCGTTTTGGGACAGATTATATAGGAGCATTAAACCTCCTGTTCTTTTTAATTATTGTTTCAAACGAGTATAATTGTTACATCATTTAAAAAAAAGGCAAGGGAAGATCTCTGGGAATGAGGAAAAAGTTAAGTCAGAAGTAACTCAATAAAAAATATCCAAAATCATTCATGATATTTCAATATTATTTCTCATGGCTTCAAATGTACAGGAATTGAAATATCCAAAAGTGTAACGTACAAATCCATGTCATATGCAAATTTGAATTATTTAAAACAAAAACAGCGAGTTACGTGTTAAATCAGCCCGCATGGCAAGTTATTCATTGACATGTGTGGCCAATGCTTTTAGAAATTCAAATCTACGTGACACAATTTCGATGAAGACGCAAAACACATCTAAGGAAATTTAACTTTAAGTGGGCCAGATGATAGCAAGGAAGTTGGCCAATGATCGTTCTATTTTAAAATTGTAGATTTTCCCCAAACAGATCTATATGTTTAATGTATATATGCAGTGCCGTCTTTGACCTATTGGAGGCCCTGGGCATATTAGGATAATGGGGTCACTATGACCCCCGTTCGGTGATCTAAAAAGAACTAGGGACTTTGTATTTGTGATCTAAGGTGCCCACCTATCGATCACGGGGCCCTGTGCACTTGCCCAAAGTGCCCACTGGGAAAGACGGGTCTGTATATATGTATGCATTTGAATTTTCGAAACTAATGTTGGCTTGGCATGGCAAGGAAGTCTTTCGTTGTTTTTTTTTGTACTAACTAATAATTTTGATCAATTATTGTAAAGAAAAGTTTACTAGAAAAAGAATCCACGCGGACCAGGCAGCAGACGGAACTCGAACCCTAACTCTTCGCTATCCGGGCGAATGCACTGACCATTATGCTACCGCGGCCCTCATTCGAATTTTTCTCTAGCTTTAGGCTGCAAGGCAGCGCCATCTCTTCGCATTGTAGGTAACCCACAATGTGAAATGAATACTTTTACGAGTATTAAACATTCAATAGAAGTAATAGCAATTATAGTTTTGTTTTTATTTTTTAAGCATTTAACTGCTAGATGTTTAAATCTAAAGAAAAGTTTACTAGAAAAAAAAACCACGCGGACCTCGCGGATTCTAGTAAACATTTCTTTAGATTTAAACATGTAGCAGTTAAATACTTTAAAAATAAAAACATAAACAATTATTGTTTTATAATCATTAGGTTCTTCTCTAATAGTCATTGTGTTTGTATTGAACGCGTGGTAAAATGTGTAATGCTCATTTAATTCATTTATATTTGGTATGCATTTTTATATATTAAAATATTAACTTTCTCCATATAAATTTTGTGACGCTCCTTCTTAATCAAAATGTTAAGCACATTTCATTTCTCTCCACGTATTGATATTTAATAGCGCTCTTGATATTTATCTCTTTATAATGGTAACATAGGTCGTATATATATATAATGATTATGCGCCGACTTCGTTCTGGACATATTCCACTAAATAAATTATTATTTCTTTAAAAAAAAAACAATTCCCCTAATTGTGAAATGTGTGAGAAAGTGGAGGATGTGCAACACATTTTAATGGAATGCGTCAAAAATGAAGCGGATAGGAGAATTGCGTTCTCCATCCTTAAAATTAATAGGTTTGAAACTGGCATATTGCAGGGCATCCTAGCCAACCCCCTATCGGAGGAGGCTGGTGTGCTTTGCAATATGGCAGCAAAAATTTTATGTAATTAAATAATTTTAAGAAAATTGTATGGTCGGGTTACGATGGGGCTGGTATGGACAATTTGGTAAAAAGTCCCTAAAACAAAAAAAAATCTTTAAAACACAACCTCCAAACCTGTCGGTAATCTCACATTTAAGAATAAAAATATGAAACTTTCACTATATTTATCTTACTATTTTCGCTTTTTACAAAAGTTGGTTTAAAATAACGAAAAAGTCTATTTTCAGATGTCCTTATTTAATCAAGACTTAACTGAAAACCGCCAGGACCTTTTAAAAGTTGCCTCTGTGGCGTAGAAATTTCCTTTTACTTTTTAAGGCGACAAATTTAACGATTTCGTAAACAAAGACGTATTATATAGGTCACGAAATACCTAAGTATAAAGAAAAATAAACAATTACTTAATCAAAAAAAACATCAGTTTCATTTAAATCCCAATGGAGGCAAAGTAATTGAATTTTGTTTGAAGAAAATCCTGTACTGTAACATAAGATGCGGAAAAAACAATATTTTGTTCTCATTTATATCTTATACTTTATTAAAATTTATAATAGAGATGTTTTAGTAAAGTTTAATACCAAACAAACTTCTTTTTACGTTGTAGCATTTAAGAAATACAGCGGCATCATTACCTATTCGAAATAAATTCTTTTAAATAAAACATTCCTGGTTTTTCAACTTACTTTATTATTATAATTTCAGATATTTATTAACATACGTTTATTCAGAAAATAGTATACAACCAGAAAATCAGAAGCAGAAGGTGAAGAATTTTCATTTTTACAGGTGCATCCATATCGCGTCCGCCATAAAACATAAAAAGATCGACATACAACGGCAAAAAAAAAACATTCCGTCTTGTTCTGAAGCAAAAAAAAAGAATCGTATTCAATGAAAACAAAATATTTCATTCAACAGTTTTTTTTTGGTTCTCAGAAATTTTATTTTTCTTACGGTTCGTAGGTAAGTGGGCGTATTTTTATTGATAGACCCATTAATTCTACACATCACATTAGACCATTTTATATGATTGATAATAATCTAATATCATTCATACATCGTCAATGTAATAAAGACATTGTTCGCTTCTACAACTTTAGTGTGGAATAAATTTGTTCTGTTACATTTTCACCGTTCAAATTCATTCATGTTTTTAACGTTCGAAGCAAAACGAAGTCGTAGAAATTTTCTTTCGCAGTTTATCAAATATAGGCTATGGGGCTAACGACCTGTGACCATTTTTCCAAATAACATCTAACGGTCTACTGAAGTGTATTTATATTAAGATTAGACCATTATCCTAATATGTGTATTTATAAAAAAAATGTGTCATAGTGTTTGTCATCGTGCTCTACCAAAACCAATTTTTATGAAATTTTTGTGTACGTAGATTTAGTAGGTCGGAGAAGTTGTAATACTATATTTTATACCAAAATGGTGGCCACCTTCAGATTTTTCCTTTTTGTTTTTTTTTTTTATCATTTAGAATCAAACATCAGATTATACTTTCGTCTTTCTACCACTTTCCCTATTTTTATTTTTTTTATAGCGAGGTAGGCAGTGGCGGACTAACAGGGGGGCGGAAGGGGCGGCCCGCCCCGGGCCTCCGATCTTGGGGGCCCCCAAATGCCTCCGCGTTCCCCTGATCGCATCCTAAACTAGACTTTAAAAATGTGCTTAGTACCTACATAATTTCATCAAGATCAAAACACTACAGCCATCTAGACTTTTTACGCGGTACTAATATTCTTTTAACTTCGCTGAACGCGTCCAGTACGCTGGGGGAATTCCCGTCTCTGTAGCGGGTACTTCCTCAGCTACCCCTGAATGAATGAAGTACAAATAAGTCACTCTTGTACGCCTACATTTAATAACATTCACTATATTTACGTCGAAAAATAAACATTGGCCTTATTTAAAATCAGTTTAAAGTAACCCCATTAAAAAGTGTAATAGTGCTTTTGATTTTTGTTGCGGTATAAAAGTAAATGACTTTAGAGTTGAGTTGGTGTATTTTTAAGTATTTGGAAAAAGTAAGTAATTCTTCTTATAATTTAGCCTAGAAATTATAATCCGTAGTTTCTAGAGCCTGAGTTTATGTCGGTACGAAGATCATTGAGTGGGTCACCTAGTAAATACTCGTACATATAATTGAAAGATATGGGAAACCCCGTTACATACAGGAAATGTTTGACAAACTCAAGAGAAGGGATGCGTACACAATACACATGACTTTCGTGATAGAATGGTAGGTAGAGTCAGCAATACATTCAATTGCTTAAATGAGTCGTAAAGTCAAACACATAAAGCTTAATATTGTTTTAAACTTTCATGGTCACTAACATTATAGAAATTTATGTACATAGTCATAGTCATGGCGCTGGCAACAGTGTCGAAATATCGGAAACTCGCTAAAAACAAGGTACATGGTAACAATCCCGTAAATAACATAAATTTCTATAACATATATCTTAATTCTGTCTGTCTGTACACCGATTTCAAGTTCTATTTTTTATTAATAGCTAGTGGATGCCCGAGACTTCGTCTGCGTGGAAAAATGAATTTCCCATACACACTGCCACCACTACAACCAATAAATATTTCTGGCATAAACACTACCCTATGCCCTTTCCCGGGACTCAAAATATCGCTTTAGCAATTTTGGCCATCGGTCTCAGACCATTCTAGAAGTTACTGGAGCGGACGCGAGCTGTGAGGCATTTCAGAAATAGGTATTTGAAAAAACTATTGCTGTCACGCACGCATTGGCAAATACCGTGCTATATGACAACAGCAGCAAACGCTGAAAATCTTCTAATATATTAAATTCTCGTGTCACGGTGTGCGTAATTGAACTACTCCGAAACGGCTCGACCGATTTTCCTGAAATTTAATATGCATATTCAGTAAGTCTGAGAATCGAACAACATCTATTTTTCATCCCCCTAAATGTTAAGGGTGGTCCACCCTTTTTTTTGTTTTTATTTTCACCCTTATATCACTAACCCCTATTTTTTATGGCGGTACGAAGTTCGCTGGGACAGCTAGTTGCGTATAAAATTTGTAAAATTTGAAGTTTGGCTCTCGACGATTTCCTCCACGAAAATTAGATATATGCAAAATAAATTTTACCCATAGAATAATAAGTAGTTATACTAGGCCTTTATGTTTTGTTTTTATTGAAAATGTTTATTGAATCTCCACACTAGACGTCTTTAGTGGTAAAAAAAAATATTTATGGCATTTTTAAGGACTTCTAGTTTCTTTGAAAAACAAGTTATCGAAAAAAGGAAGACATCTCGTGGAAGCATGGAATGAGTAAAATTATGTTTTATGTATCAAAATCAGTTCTTTAGTGATAAAATCAAGTATCAGTCGAGAACGTTTGTATAGAAAAAACATTGCCCGCCACCCTTCTCAAATTTGGTATTTAGAAAAACCCTGAGGAACCTAACATTTTTCCGGGATAAAATGTACATGCATATATCTTTTAATAATTTATTTTTTCTGCGAAATTTTTGTTTTTCAGATATCAGCGTATTTTTGGACCGATCAAAACATCTTCTTCTAACTGTGTATCACTTATTTTGTAATAAATAGTCTTCATAACCTCAAGATAATAATCACAAATAGTTAATCATTTTGATACTAATATGAAATGACACTATTCTAACAATAACGTTAATGATATAGGTAAAAAATTTGAGTAGTTTGATTAAATAGTTATTTATGATATTTTTGCGGTGAATTATTTATCACAAACGAGAAGACGAATGTAAGTCCCAGACGAAGTCGAGGGTTTACCATAGTCACGAGTTTTTCAACACATTTGCGAGAAAACAGTATAATTTTTACATAATGAAGCAAACTTCTAAGACGAAAATAGCGCGCATTTCCACGTGGCGCCACGTGCTAGTGGTGAAAATTAGAACTAAACCGTTCGGCTCCTTTTTTTAGTAATAAAGTGAGCCAAAGATACAGATCAAACGAGCTTCCAAGGAGGTTCGATCTAAATAAAAAAAACCGTCAAAGAATACGCACGGTGCCATATAAAACGGTAAAACTTTACAGCACGCTCTGTTGTATTGTGCGTAATTTTAAATTTTCGAAGAATGTAGGTATACAACCTTCGTAAATGCATTTTTTTAACAAATGTGATGAAAATGTTTTGCATGTGTACCTCAAAAAAGGCACGTAATACGAACAAAAGACATGCACTGCCTGTATACTGAAAACTATAGTTTTTCGGGTACCAAAAACTGATCATCTCTAGTGCTCAACCCTGACATTGGCAGAATTGTCCAAGTAGACAACAGCCAGCCTTTACAAACAATAGAATAGAATAGAATCGTGTCACGCAGTAAACTAAACCCGTTTTAAATTTCGCCATTGAAGCCATTGAAGTACACGTTATTGAATTTTCATTTTCTCTGTGTCTAATACGTCTAATCCTTGATATAATTAAGCTGAAAGTTTCAAGATTCATTCATCGATTCATCGAATGTTATAAAGGCGGTACGAAATTCGCCGGGTCATCTAGTTTATAATAGAAGGGATTAGCAGGTACAAGAAGTTCTTATAATTTGAACGAATGTTGGAAATATATTGATTTGAATCAGTGAAATGAAATGAAAAGAAATTATACTTTATTAAAATTAACTTCCTGAAATCTTTTTTGATTCGTCCATTATTTTTACCTAATATATATTCACGTCATCTCTGAGCTGATGAAAAGAATAGGCGCAAGAAACTCATCAGAATATAGCAGAAGTACGAGTAGCAACATTTACAAAAAAAATTAAGTCGCTTCCAATAAAACGTCCACTCATATTTTGATGACCACGTCGTACAGTATAAATACAAACAGACTATAAGGTATTAATCATTGTGTCGGTTACTCGAATGGCAGCTTACACGTGCCAACGAGTATATTTATAATTATCATACTGGAATCCATTCGCAACTTTGTTTCTCGAACTTCGGATTTGGAATCAAATTAATCCCAGGTGATATGGAAATTCCCGTCCCAGGACACATTAATTTACGTATTTGCGTTAATAAAAATAAACATTTCTGCATAACGTTAGTTTTTGGGTTTCACACCCAAAGGGGAACCCTATTGCTATCACTTTGTCGTCTGTCTGTCTGACCGTATGCCACGGGACTTTAGATCGTGGAATGGAATGAGTTACAGAACTGAAATGTTGCTATGAAAAGTAGAATGATTGCCCAAAGCCGAATATTTAATAAAAAAATTGCTGCTTAATAATATTTTATTTTTATTTTTAAGCATTTATCTGCTAGAAAAGTTTACTAGAAAAAATTCTAAGCGGACCAGGCGCTGCCTTGCAGCCTAAGGCTAGAGAAAAACACGGCCATCAGAGCCACGGTAGCATAATGGTCAGTGCATTCACACGGATAGCGAAGGATGCGGGTTCGTGACCCGTCTGCTGCCTGGCCCGCGTGGAAATTTTTCTAGTGAACTTTTCTTTAAAAATATTTTTTTATTATTTTTCAAGGGCCATACGCAATAATCTAGTAAGCCCGTGTCAGCCAAAGAAAAATTTTATTTTATTTGGCTATTTATTTATGACTTAAAGGTTTTTTGATAGCCACTTGGAACGGTCGTTTTCGTTTAAGTGCGCTTACGAGTTTGAGCAATATAAGAAAATACATTTACACAGCAGGACCTTTAACGGAAATAACATACCTACTAAGGTTGTCGACGATCTCCATGGCCGAGTGGTTTGTATGCCGGGTTTCAAGGTGTCGCCTACTCGAGAGGCCCCAGGTTCGAATCCCGGTGTCGACAGATGTTTATGTGATGAATACGAGCATTTGTACTCCAGTCATGAATGAATAATATGTATTTATATATAATGCTTACTCTATACGATGAAAAACTCAGTGAAAAAAGGTTAATAATATTTATAATACCTACACTAACCTGGGATGTTACGGAGCTTCGACTCCGACTCCGTTAAGTCGGAACTTTCGATTATTATTACACCTTCGGTTCCGATTTCGGTTCCGAAACTTTTAAATCGGAGGTTTTAATCGGAGGTCGGAGCATAGCAAATAGCAACGGCGGCCTGCGTCGACCGTTACGAACTGGTTCATACCCGTCGCGTTGGGAGTCTGTGTTAATAATAAGTAAATATAAATGAAGAAAGGTTATTTTATTTATTAAAATGAAAAAAAGGTTGAATGATATGTTTTTATTTTTTCTTAAATGCGAAAATATCTCTCTTTTGACCACTTCTGACTCTGCCTCTGACCCCGACTCTGCCTCCGACTCCGGTTCTGACTTCGATTCCGACTCCGATAAATCAAATTTTAAAACTACGTGTCCGACTTCGGCTCCGATAAATTTACCTCCGTTACATCCCTGACACTAACATTTTGCCTTTGCACAGAGATCACTTTTTTCAAATTTTGTATAAGAGCCTAGAGATGATAGTTCTGTTGTACTATCTAAAAATTTCATCTATTTATCTCTAATGGTACAGCCCAAATACTATTAACTGATGGTGGTTACTTTTAGAGCATTATCGCGAGCATACATACATACATACAGATAAACACTCGGGGAACTATGTTTTAATATGTTTAAACTCAAACTCATTTATTCAGTCTAGGCTGTTACAAGCTCTTGTGAAAGACAAACACTACGCCATCGGTTCGTAAATCTACGGCGGGAGACCTTGTACTGACAGGAACCGACAAGTAACTCAGTAAGAGCTATTTTTTTCTCCCTGTTTTGTTTCATACAGTGTCGTCAATTGAAAGATGACATCAAAAATTGAAAACATGTGTTGATGTCAACTTCCATCACATTAATATTATTAATTAAAAAAAGTCAAGTATAGCTAGGTACTATTTTTAAATTTAGAAGTGGCAATTAAACAATTTTCAACTATATTAGTAAAGTAAAACGACTTAGTCTATATTATATTAAGCCCAAGGTGACTTATCATTTATGAAATCTTTAACGGCATAGTTTATACTTTATATACTTTAAACTAATTTAAATTATGCAATATAACACAAAATAGCAACGATCTTTTAACATCATTAAGTAAGTATACTTACCCCGAAGAAAGCAAAGACCTCATAACTACAAATTCACCACTCATCCACAACTTGATTAAAAAATATGATGATTACCTAAAATCCTCAACTTAATTAGAATACTCTCTCTCTTTCGTCTGTAGGGGTACCTTCCACTTTACAGAACATTGTTGCTGATAAATAACATTATTCTCCCTAGAGATACAAGATACAAAATCTCGCAGATGATGCCGCTGGTAAAGGCAATAAAGTTAAACTATTTCACAGTATAAATTATGCAAAGAGAGTGACGGTACGTACGACATGGCGAATTTCCCGCTTGCATCTCAATGGGACTATACCAACACTGAACGTACATACAGTAATTTACCGCACCTTAAAATTATTTCGTTTCTTTTTGATAATATATTTGAGGAGCTGGCGAACAAAACGGTATAATTAATATAACGCATCTGGCCATACATACTATTTTATTTACAGTGCGGAGGTTTCGGGCCCGTTGAATAATTTTAAATCAAAACCGTCAAAAACAGTGTTCAAATTACTAAATTTATAAATTAAAAACAATGCCAAAAGCTCACTGGAGGTATGTCATTCTATTTTTTACAGCTCCTGTAAAATTTAATTTTATGTAATTATACCGTAACGAGTATGTTCGCCAACTCCTCAAATATGACGTCTGATTTGACATAAGCTCTATTTAACGAGTGTATACATTATCTTCAATCCCTTTCACATCGTACAAATGGTATAAAGAAAGTTTAATTCGTAGCTTGATGACAAGTGGAGCAACTTCATCTTATCGTATTGAACAAAAACAGCATTGATAATTGGCGTATATGGTAAAGGTCGGTTCGTTTGTACAACTCCAACCGTAACCCTAGGATAATCCGAGCCTTTAGAGATAAAGCCAATCCCTCGTCAGAGGCATTTCACTAAATTAGTTAAGAGTAGTCTCCAAGTGAACTTACGAAACATAAATGAGAATACATTAGGATTATGTTAAAACTTAAAGTTAGGTAATCAAAATTAATAGTGGAATATTTCCATAGAGACTCATTAAGTATTTTAATTAGCCAAGTTTTATGTAGATAACTTATGATACCAATATAGGTAGTGCCCCCGTGATCATGGCGCTTACAACAGTCCCGAAATATCGGAGACTCGTTTAAAACAGGGTATTTATGGTAGCAATTCCGTAAAACATAAATTAATTGAGGTAAGTCCCTATTTATAATTTTAAAACACAGTCCCCTGAGATAGGTACACAAAATCTCCTGTATGTATATTTTTATCAGAAAATGTTGTAATTCTTAACATGGATTTATTTTTGGCTCAAGTCATCATAACTAATAATGAGTTGGAACTAAATGCAGAATAAGGTACTTTACCTTCTAACCTTTTTTAAATATTTGTAAAGGTATTCATTTGACATTGTTGGTTTGCTATAATGCGAAGAGTTGGCGCTGCCTTGCAACCTAGAAACACTAGAAAAATTTCGACACGAACAGTTAGGGCCGCGGTAGATAATGGTCAGTGCATCCGCCCGGATAACGGAAGGTGCGGGTTCGAGTTCCGTCTGCTGCCTGGTCCGCGTAGAATTATTTCTAGTGTAATTTGCTTTAGATTTAGACATCTAGCAGTTAAATGCTTAAAAAATAAGAATATACTTTATATGAAAGCATTAAAGCGTGTACAACATTATCGGAAACAGTTTCCTAAACTCTTCAAATCAAATAAGACAACATTGCCGTCAGAAGCTTGGTCAGAAAAATTAGTCATCAAAAAGTGACAAGTATAAAGCTCATTATCTGATACGACAACTGTAGGAGCTTATCAGAGTTAGCGTTATCACTGTTAATGTCTGCTGTCGATGAAAACAATATTATATTACTAACATACTTATCTAATGAGAGCTGTTTATCGAATACCTATTAAAAATGAGATAACGCGTCGGTTTTGTTGAACAAAGAACAGCTTTAGATAACTATGTTATGTGATCTACTAGTTTTGTAATCAGCAAAGGCATAAAATTTAGACCCCATTGAATAGTGCGATTACATTGGGAACACAATTTGCAGTGGAAATTGAGTTGATTTTGTAATTTAATTTACGATCACAAAACAGACATGGCGAATTCGGTTGACATAATTATGAAAGGTTTAGTGGCAATTTGCTTTAAAATCAGAGTTATATACTTTTGTTTCATTGTATTTGTTTAGCATTCAATAACTTAATTTCATATTATTTTTAGATTTCTTAAGGCTTAACCGGTGTTAAGCCTTAAGAAATCTAAAGAAACACCGGTGTGTTTATAACTAATTCACAGCCGCTTTGATTATTCAAGTTTGTAATTATTGATTACTTTTACCTCTCGTAAGCAGTGTTTGATTATAATTGACTTAGCTAAGTTTTTGATAACCTAGGTACCATAAATGCTTGGTAAGTTGGTACATAAGTTGTTGGCAAACCAATAAAATAAAATATGTTTTGGCAAAGTAAAACTTTCTGAATGAAAATGAAATGAGCATTTTGACTAGCAAACCAGATGTTCACCAAAAAAAATGTATTTAATTAATTGAGAACTTCGGAGATTTTGTGTGGTTTCGTTTGAAATAGAAATCACGTGATTTCTCGAAAACCGGAAGTGCTACGTTACTCACATCCGGTTTGTAGTCTTATCAGACTATTCTCAACTTATAACTTAAACATTCTCTTTATCTATCTCTTACGGTTTGGCCGCTGAAACAGCACCACGGACGGACGGATGGACGGACGGACTTGTCTAATAGATAAGAGATACATTCGGCAATTTGAATGAAAATTAAACCTACATGTCACACCTCAAATACTAAACTTAATTTTAACGAAATTTTATTTTTATTTGTTTTGACGTTCGGCTTTTGAAATATGTATAGATAAATATAAATCTTAATCTTATTTTTTACATTAGAATGTAGGTGTGGCGCATTCATATGTTTCTTGGAGTGTTTGGCACGAAATGTATCGAGTTGGTTTTTTCGATAAGCTTCTGTGAGGTAGTCAACACTACAATAAAGTTCACACGTCCACTTGATATAGGAATAGCGTATATTTTAAAGATTCCACTAATTCTTCAGTTGCGCAGATGGTTGCAACACAAAATCACACCAATTTTATTTCTATACTAGCTGACCCAGCGAACTTCGTACCGCCCTAAAAAAATATGGGTTGTCTAGCGGACAAAATTGTGAATCTAAACCATTCTCAGATCCCCTTGAACACACACAAAAAATTTCATCAAAATCGGTCCAGTCGTTTAAGAGAAGTTCAGTGACATACACACTCACAGAAGAATTATATATATAAAGATATAATATCCGCTATGAATGAATTTAAGAATAATTGAAATAAGACGTCAACCTCACTCGATGAAATCCCGCCAAAAACTCAAAAACTCATTGAAATGTTTTTTTTTTATTTATTGGCATTGAAATGAACATGCATTGCAGTGTTACCAGGCCCGATTTTAAAAAATCTAAAGGCGTTATAGATAAAAACAGTAAATGTATGGAAAAATAGAATTGGTAAATCAAATCAAGATATATAGGCCAGTAAGGAATGTGTTTCTGTGGCCCGCCCCTCAAAGCTCTTTTTCTTTGTTACCTACATTTTTAATACACACAAACACATGCAATTAAAATAGAAAATCGTATTCTAAGAAAAACAGTAGATTCATGTAGAAAAACAGAAGAACATGAGAAACAGAAAAAGAGATCTCTTGTAAAATCGCGGACCTGTCAACCCTGTCTGGTCGTAAATTTGCATGTTGTGTCAACGCACCGTGCCGCGTTACCGCACCGTCCCACGTCGTGACGTGGAGATGTGGACAGACACTAACGTAACAGTAAATTTTCGTAATGCCACGGCTGTGTTTGGAGAGAATACGTCAAGCGAACGCATGTTGCGAATTAGGTTAAGCCACTATCGTAGTGGAACTTTGACTTGAATGGATTACGAAGCACGCCAAATATATTAGGGTAAATTCCAATGAATTGAAGGTGAAGGTGAAAGCGGTCCGAATCAAACTTGCAAAGAATTATGACAAATTGCAGCTTATCGAAATTGAAAGAGAATTCCGTACTAACCTGAACAAATTATTAAAAACGAAAACCTTAGCTTGGAATATGTAATCAGCATTGTTTTGTTTACATCACTCAAACGATATCGTAATTCTATGAACTGTACCCCTAGCACAGATTTTTAGTTCTCGTTACGTACTTTGTACCGGTAAGTAAATTAACAAAAAATTGCAAATAAATGAAAATAAAACTCACAAAAAAGAAAAGAACAGACACTTGAAAATTTATGTGTTCCATTTTCGAATTATTATTATTACAAAGGACAATGGGCAAAACGCACCCAGCTCCGCCAACAATGTAATTAGTATGAATCGATAGATCTATGAAAAACTAGCCTTTTTTATTATGACGCCGAAAAAAATATCCTGGGAGTAAAAAGATATGACACCGTAAAAAATATCCTGGTAGTCAAAAGATATGACACATATTTAAGTTGGTAAATAAATTCATTTATAGTACCTTCATTTTATATATATATTTTTTTATATTATTAGTAAACATAATAATATGCCATATCGTACTATACAACCAGATATACGACAAAGCCTGCCGACCATCCCGCGCTTGCACTTACTGAGCCACCTCAAAACGGTTTACGGGGGTTGAAGGACTTGCATGTGCAAATATTCGTCTCGTCTTACTTCGTTGTAATTGTGCGCTCCCTGTCACTTTATTGGTTTTTATCTAACACGCTTTGGACATTAGAACACGGTTATCGGTTTTGTCAATTAGTATGGATGAACTGGAATCTTGTTTTCTCCGAAACGTGGACAAGGTTGGGTGATTTGTGGACGCTCCGTTTTACAAAGAAGACAATTTACTATAACGAACGGAATATTTGACAATATCCCAACCCATGCGGGGTTTTTGGGTTTACTCTAATGCTGAAATGAAATGAAATGAAATGAAATGAAAAGTCATTTATTCAGTCTAGGCTGTTACAAGCACTTGTGAAGGTCAAGAAGCTACGCCATCGGTTCGCAAAACTACGGCGGGAGACCTTGTACTGAGAAGAACCGGCAAGAAACTCAGCAAGGGCTGCTTTTTTCTCCCTGTATTGATATATACAGAGTCGTCAAGTTGAAAAATGATTTCAGAGATACATCTGAAGTCACCTTCCATTACATTATTAAGGATATAGATATATAGTTACAATAAATTTTATATTTAGTATATAGGAAGCGGCATTAGATAGGTATTACTGTTTAAAAAACTGACTCATACCCATCAAATAACAAATTACAAGAAACACTATGTCCATGCATTTCGATCATTTAGATAATCATTAACTTTATAATAGCCCTTATTCATAAGAGTATTCTTAATCTGAGATTTAAATTTGGTTAGTGGAAGCTCAATCAGATCTTGGGGAACTTTGTTAAACAATGCAATACTACATCCCAGAAATGAACCTCTTGATTTTTGGAGTCTGAAACATGGAACGGCAAGTTTGTTATTATATCTCGTGTTAAAGTTATGGGTTTGACTTTTTTTTGAAAATGCGTCATAGTTTTTTCTTACATATACTAAATTTTCATAAATGTATTGCGATGCCAGTGTTAAAATATTAATTTCTTTAAATTTTTCTCTAAGAGATTCTCTTGCCTTTAAATTATATATGGCGCGAACAGCTCTCTTTTGCAGTACGAAAATACTTTCTATATTAGCAGCTGAGCCCCACAACAAAAGGCCATATGACATAACGCTATGAAAGTAACCAAAGTAAACCAATCTTGCCGTTTCCACATCAGTTAGAAGTCTTATTTTTTTAACAGCAAAAGCCGCAGAGCTCAGTCTACTTGATAAGGCATCAATATGAGGATCCCATTGCAAATGCGAGTCTAAAGTAATACCCAGAAACTTTGTAGAATCCACTAACTCTACAGGCTGGTCATTTATTTTTAAACTAGTATTAACCTGCCTCACATTAGGTAAAGTAAACTTAACACATTTTGTTTTACTAGAGTTTAGTTTTAAATTATTTACCGTAAACCAGTGAAGGACTTCAGAGAGAGCACAATTTACTTCGTCATAACAATCATTTCCTCTCCTAGCTTTAAACAGCTGCAGAATAACATAAGGGGGCACCCTTGAACCTTGTGAAGTACTCCCATAATATCTGAGCCCCCTATGTAGTGTCGAATTAACTAACGAAATTAATTCCCTTGTTTCATTAATGTTCGTTCGTTATAGTACTTGTACCTATTTAACTTAAAATAACTTAAGACTCCCGGGATAGAATTTGATGCGCTTTGGCACAGATGATCATGACTATAATACCTTTCAAACAAATGTAGTTTGAGCCGTGGCGGACGTGGGTGCAGCGTACATACATTTTTGCCCAATGTCCTTTTTGCCAGTCGCATTGTAACTGTGAGTTCAAAAAGAAATGCATACTTACTACAGTTTGTAAATCACTTTATTATTTTTATCACGTAATTCACATTCCTTTCATTTAAAATGCTATGTTATTTAGAAAAAAATAATCCTTATGATTAACCCTTTCGATGGTTATCATAAAATATGCCGTGTTATTTTTTTCGTAATTTCACGAGTTTGATTCCCAGTTGTAGCAGGTGATTTTTAAAAAATCTGTGAATGTAGTTCTAGTTATTATTAAAAATAAAATGATGTCTTCTTTCAGTAAAATGTCCTATCTTCAATATTTAATATACTTTCCCTCCGCGTGAGGTAGCCGTGGGACGCCCTGTATAATACGATTCAAATAAGAATAGGAAAATCGCATCTCATCTCATCTCAATCGAAGGCGCTTGAAAAGTACAGTATGCACAAAATTCTTGGAACACTTTTTTTTAGCACTGAGCTAATCTTCGAATAAATATCAAACATTTGTAAACAAAAGAAGGAAATAAATCATATGAATGTATAGAAAATGAGTACTGGAAAAGGGAAATATAAGAACTTTTGTTTTATTTTATATACAGGTATAAAAAAACTGTTTTTATTTTAAATAAAGTTGTCATTTTAAAACCTATAATAATCATTATTTTATTTTATAGCCAACAGGAGCAGTGATGATGATGACTACTCCGACAGTAGTGTAGAGATGAGCGGAATTAAAGAGCTAGCTTCTGATTAATGTTTTTTCTCACTCAGTCTTAATAAATAAATATTGTTAAAAATCTGATATTTTTTCTCACTTAATCTTAGTAAATAAGTTTTATTAAAGAAAAACCTTTTTGCTCACTCTACCTAACTAGTTTGAGCTATGACGTCACAATATGGCGCCCAGTTATAAACTACTCAAAACAAAAAACCAATACCATACCCATAAATAATCCAGTATATTGTCTAAAAAAATATATAAGGCAATTATTGGCGAGTTGAAGCATTTTAACTTATTGTTGACATGTTTACGAATCTTTATCAATGTTTCAAGCGACAAGTTAAATGTTACTCTTAAGTGAGCAAACAAAAAAGTGAAGTGCCCTAATAATCGTCCAATTTTAAAATTTCTACTCAATTGTGTTCTCAGTCTCAGTCTGACTGTTCCTGTTGCACCTTGTTGTTTTATTCATTTTGTTTTATTTTCTACGTTATTTGTGATCATTATGACTGGTTTTCGCCGTCATATGGATATGGAAACAGCTTCAAGAGCGGTGGCTATGCTTCAGGAAGGACGTTCACAGAGATCAGTGGCAATACGAGTTGGTGTGTCATGTCGCGCTATCCGTAACCTGTGGGAACGCTACCAAGAGACTGGTAGTGTTGCTAGGAGAGCGGGAACAGGAAGAACTCGAGCTACCACCGAACAGGAAGACCGTTATATCCGATTGACTGCACGTCGAGAGCGTACAATCACCGCTCGGACCTTACAAAATCGTTTACGCCAATCTACTGGCACACGAGTAAGTGATCAAACCATTCGGAATAGACTTCATGAGGATGGCCAACGATCCAGAATGCGAGTAATCCGGCTCAAGTTGACAAGGGCACATCGTGCAGCACGGTTAAGATTTGCTCGCGAACACTTAAATTGGACCATGGACAACTGGAGGACAGTACTGTTTACAGACGAGTCTAAAGTGAAGTTTTTTAGTGACGATCGTCGAGTCCGCGTGTGGAGAAAAGAAGGCGAACGTTTTTCAGAAGCGTGCATTCACGGAACAGATCGTTTCGGGGGTCCAAGTGTAATGGTATGGGCTGGAATTAGTTTAATGGGCAAAACTGAACTGGTATTTCTGGAAGAAGGCACCGTTACTGCTGCCAGTTACATCGAGCATATAATCCAACGTCATGTCATCCCATTTAGGCAAAGAATCGGTGAAAACTTCGTCTTCATGCAAGACAATGCCCGCGCGCATACGGCTCGTATCACTCAGAGAGCACTTTCAGAAGTCAATATTACGGTACTACCGTGGCCAGCCATGAGTCCCGACCTCAATCCTATTGAACATTTATGGGATCATTTAAAAAGAAGCCTCAAGTCAAATTTCAGTCATGTGAATAGCCGACAAGACCTCATAAACGCCCTTAAAGTCTGTTGGGAGCAAATACCGACTGAAAACGTTATCCATTTAATCGAAAGCGTTCCAGATAGACTAAGAGAGTGCATACGGACCAGAGGAGGTCCTACTCGCTACTAAAAGAGACAATTTTCATAAATTTGTGTGAAAATATTGTTAATATTCAAACTTTACTTTCTTAGTTAATTTGTGTTAATTGTTGAATTATTGTATAATAAACAAGACTTCTATTCGTTTGAACCTTATAAACGTTTTTATTAAACAATTCAAACAGTGCACAGTAAAAGGTTTTACAATCCTTCACCAAAAAAAAAAACGCAGTGCCCTCTGGCGTTACAATATAGACGTAAACGGACAAATGAAAAGTAGCCTTACAGCCCAGAATTAATTATAAAATTTCATCCAATACTCCCACTAAATTTTATAAAAAAAAAAAACTCTCATATTTGCCTGCTTTTAACAAAGATAAACTAAACTTGTATGAATGACAATATTTCATCTCTTATACGTTCGAATTTAACAGCAGGTAGAGCCTTAGTAAGAATATCAGCCAGTTGATCTGAACTTTGCACATACTTAATAACAATTAATTTCTTTTTAACCTTTTCTCTAATGAAATGGAATTTAACATCAATATGTTTAGTCTTTTTATGATAAACAGGATTATTCACTAGTTTGATTGCACTTTGATTATCAATACACAGAGTTGTGCCATTTTGAATGATATCAATTTCTCTGAAAAACTGTCTTAACCATAAAAGATTCTTGGCAGCTTCACAACCGGCCACAAACTCAGCTTCAGTTGTTGATAGGGCTACACAAGGTTGTTTTTGACTAGACCAAGATATAGGTCCCCCGTTTAACATAAAAATGTAACCACTGGTTGATCTTCTTGTATCCAAGTCCCCAGCAAAATCTGAATCTGAGTATCCGATTAAACTTTCGTGACCTTGATACTTTATACACAAATTTTTAGTTTTTATGAGATATCTAATAATCCTTTTAAGCTGATTGACATGTTGAATACTGGGATTATTGATATATCTTCTCAATAGGTTTACACCATATGAAATGTCTGGTCTAGTTGCTGTAGATAAGAACAGTAATGACCCTATGGCTTCTCTGTAGGGAAAAACAATCTGTTTATTGTCAATATTTTTAGTTAACTGAACATTTACATCAATTGGTGTACTGCTTGAGTGTGCAGTACTCATATTGAACTTACTTATTAACTGTTCAATGTACTGTCTTTGACTGATACAAATTGAATTATCATCTTTTAAAATTTCTAAACCCACAAAACAACTTAGAACCAGCTCTTTAATATCAAATTCCTGCTTTAAATAACTAACAATTAGATCTAATATTGAATTTGATTCTGACATTATTAGAGCATCATCTACATACAATATTAACAAAGCTTTAATGCCATTAAAGTTACCAACGAACACACAATTGTCTGCTTGTGACTGCACAAACCCAAACTTTAACAAAAAATTAGTAAACTTCTGATTCCAGCAACGAGATGCCTGTTTTAGACCATACACGGATTTATTCAATTTACATATTTTATTTTCTGGTGCTTTCACTCCATCTGGAACCACCATAAAAATATCCTCCTCTAATTCTCCATATAAAAAAGCTGTCTTGACATCTAATTGTCTTAGATTCCAATTATATTCAGCAGAGATGGATAACATTATTCTTATTGATTCATATCTTGTAGTAGGTGAAAAAATTTCATTGTAATCTATCCCTTCAATTTGTGTGAAACCACGGGCACAAAGTCGAGCCTTATACCTTTCCACTTTACCATCTTTAGTTCTTTTGATACTAAAAACCCATTTTGATGTTATTGCTCTCTGGTTTTCATTATTCACAAAACTCCAGTGTTATTGGTACGATGAGCTTCTAACTCTTCATTTATAGCCTCCAGCCACAATTCACTCTCTTTACCGTTGATTGCGTCATTGTAACTCACAGGTACATCCAATTCCATTAAGTTTGCCTCATGATCATTATTTCTACGTGGTCGCAAAGTAATATATGAACGATCCGTATCCAAAAGATCAATTTCCTGCGAAGGTTCATAGGTCTCATCGTTTTCATCATTGGCAGTATGTGTGCTGTCATCACTTTCAGTCAACTCAGTATTATCTATCTCCTCTTCAGCATTTTGTTCATCGTTATCCCCTATAAAGATCTGAGCTTCATTACGTTTTATTTCAGGACTTTTCTGTTCATTGAAAATAACATTCCTCGATATTGTAATTCTTTTTGTGATTGGGTTGTACATTTTGTAATTTGAATCATCATATCCAACTAGCATCATTTTACGACTTTTACTATCCAGCTTCTTTCTCAACTGATCTGGCACATGGACATATCCTTCGCATCCAAACACTCTGACATGATCTAGACTGGGTTTAACACCACTCCACAACTCCATAGGGGTGATATTTGGGGTCTGGCTTGAAGACGTCCGATTCAATAAATAGACAGCACAATTTACTGCTTCTGCCCAAAGATTGAGTGGTACCTTACGGGCATAAAGCATGGATCGCGCACTTTCAACAATTGTTCTCATCTCTCGTTCTGCTCGACCATTTTGTTCAGGCGTGTATGGAGCAGTGAGCTCATGGGAGATCCCCTCACAGTCAAGATATTCTTTAAAGTCTTTGCTTGTGTACTCTCCGCCGTTATCAGTGTGCAGTATGCGTACACTATGTGAAAACTTGTTTTTGATTATTGAGTTATATTTCTTGAAACAGTTTAACACATCAGATTTATTCTTTAAGAAATACACATATCTAAAACTTGTAGCAGCGTCTTTAAAAATAACAAAGTATTTCATACATTGTACAGATGGCACACTGAATGGTCCACAGACATCACTGTATACAACATCACCTGGTTGCTGTGGTCCTCTGTTTGATTTCTTGAATGGTAGACGAGCATGCTTACCATAAGCACAACCCTCACACACAAACTTGTCACAGTCTGACAAGTCTACACCAGTAATCACATTGTTTTTGCACATTTTCTGTATTTCTTTGACATTTAAATGCCCTAGACGTTCATGCCACGTTTTAAGGTCCAATTTTTGCACTACATTACACACTGGATTTTGGAGCGTTTTCATCTTTAACTCATACAGGTTGTTGCTTTGCAAAGATGCACACAGCACTAATTTCTTGTCCTTGTATATTAAAGCATCTGTATGTTTCTTTATAATGTTATAACCTTGTCTTGTCACTACTCCTTCAGAAAATAGGTTTCTTCTCAACTTTGGCACATATAGAACATTTTTCAGGATACTCGTCTCCCACTGTCCATTGACACACTTGTCTATCAATATATTTCCTTGGCCAACTACTTCTATCGCTTCTTGGTTTCCAAGTTTCAGCGGAGAGCCCGTATATTCATACAATTCAGCGAAATTTTCACGTTTATAACACATGTGAGCTGAGGCACCGCTGTCTAATATCCATTTTAAACCATCATCATTATTTTTCCAATCTGCATCTGCTACATTGAATGCTAACATGTTCTTTTCTCCTTGTTGTTTCTGGTTTTGTTTTGGGGCACGGCAATCTTTTGCATAATGACCGCGTTTCCCACAGTTGTAACATGTAAGATGATGTGACTTCTCATTTGACCCTTCACTTAGCTTTCCTTTTCCTTCTTTGTTTGTTTTCTTTAATGGAACAGTTTTCTTCTTTATATTTTGTTTTGCCACTATTAAAGCAGTTTCATTTTCTTCTTCTACATTCAAGCTGGCCTCTTCATCTAGCAAACGAGCAGTCAGATTGATTACAGTTTGACTATTCGGATCAAGCGACATCCAAGCCTGGCGAACAGATCTGTACTTGGGAGGTAATGTGCTCAAAATTTTAGTTATTATTGCAGTTTCACTAACAACTTCTCCACTTTCTTTAAGTTGCTTAGCTAAACTTTCTACTTTAGCTATATGCTGAGCTATGCTGTCTGCTGGTGACATTTTATACTGATAGAAACGCTCATGTATCATCATCTTAGTCATCTCGGATTTCTGTTCATAAATGGACTCAAGCTTAGTCATCACCTCTAGCGCTGATTCGCAATTTTCGATGAGTGCTATTTGATTTAAGTCCATGGCAGACGTCAATATAAACATCGCCATACCATCATCTTTATTCCACTGAATCGCATTTCCCGCTGGTCTTGGCGTGTTAATATCTAACCCCTTGGCACGCAGAGTACATTTAATTTGGAATTTCCACTGTTTAAAATTCGTTCCATCGAATTTTTCAAGGTTTGTCTTTCCAAGCTCCATTTTTAGGTTATAGGTGGCACGTAGTTCTATTGTCGAAAAATTACTAAGCACCTTTCTGTTTTCTCTGCTCTTTGTTTATCACCAACTATTAATTAACGTGGACCTGGGCCCATAACCTGTTGAATTATTGTATAATAAACAAGACTTCTATTCGTTTGAACCTTATAAACGTTTTTATTAAACAATTCAAACAGTGCACAGTAAAAGGTTTTACAATCCTTCACCAAAAAAAAAAAAACGCAGTGCCCTCTGGCGTTACAATATAGACGTAAACGGACAAATGAAAAGTAGCCTTACAGCCCAGAATTAATTATAAAATTTCATCCAATATTAATTTTCTTAAAAACTGTAATTACTGTGTAATTCACATAAAACTCTTAATTTTCACTGTTGTTTATGTTTACACAATTTCCAAACGTCAATTATAAACACCTCAATTAAAAAAAAATACTTAAGTTAAAGGAAAAATAAATTATAGCTGGAAAACGGGGTGGGCCCTATTTTGTTTTGAGTAGTTTATAATTCTTAGTTGAATCGCATTGTATAGTTTGTTATGAGCACTACCGCACTAGATCTGCGACTGAGACTGCGGCCAGGCCGTGACCAGCCATTCTCAGTATCATGCGGACAGTTGGACAGTGAACAAGCTATGTATCATTCTGCAACTCAATACGGCGTCGTTTCTTTCTGCAATGCGTTTGATACAGAGTTATTTATTAATGGAATAAAGAAACAACCAGCGATGTGGCCGCTTTACGACCAGTCGTGGTCGTGGCCGCAAACTTGGCCGCAGTCCAACCGTATTTGCTGCGAAGGTTGCGGCCACCTAGTTTGTGGTCGTCTAGTACGCGAGGTGCCTAAGTGTAACAATCTTCCTACAACCTCGATCCAAATCAGGTTTTCATTGAACTAAACACTGGAAAAGATTCCTGGAAAACTATAAAATTCTGAAACAATAAAACTCGTTTTCTATTGGATGTTTAAGAACACGAAATCTGAACCAATGATCTAAAACGGTTTTGTTTATTACTTTTGTTTTGTTTTGTTTTTAATTATCGAAAAGTTAAGTTCAGGGAAAAGAAGGAATCGGTGGAATAGGAAATTTTACCACGAAGTAATTTACCTACTTCAATAAAACTTAACAAAACGATCGCGGTGTATTTTTCTCACTCGACTTGATCTCTCATTGAAAATGCATAATCTTGAAATAGTCTAGACAGTGAAAGATTGTGGATTCGAGTCACGCCTGAAATAGTCTGATTGTAGCGAACTGATAATACAGATGATATAGTCGACTTTGCAAGTTCTTTTTAGGGTGCCGCGCCAAAAGGCACCCTATTACTAAGACTCCACTACATTGTCCGTTTGTCAGTCTGTCTATCTGTCAGGCCAGGCAGATAGACAGAAAATCGCATGAACCGTGATAGCTAGACAGATGAAATTTTCACAGTTGATGTATTTTTGTTGCCGCTATATCAACAAATGTGATTTTTGCTCGATATTAATACCAGCAACAGGCAGCCGCTTGAAATATTCACTGAATATTAAGTCGTATATTTACTTTTAATATAGATAATTAAATTAAAAAATAATAATAAATTAGAGGCTCCCATACGTCAGACGTGGATTTTTGCCCGTTTTTGCTTGATGAATGAATGAATGAATATTCTTTATTGCACTATTTAACAAATTATATAAAACATAAAACTCAAGGAACATAAACACAAAAAGCGGCCTTATTGCTAAGGTAGCAATCTCTACCAGGATATTATAATATACATAGCGTCTAATGTTGTATAGATAAATGGTATTAAAGCTTTGTGCGCGAGTCCGTCTCGCACTTGTCTGTTTTTTTTTTAAATTTAAGCTTGCCTGTCTGATAGGAATTTACTATAGGCTCTAACTTTGTACTAATTTGAAACCTTGTCTACAGATCATACAACCATGTGATGACCGGTCGCAGTCATCGAGGAAACAACAGCTGATCTAACGTCTACAGTGAATATTCAAGATGGCGATTAATTCCACCTTGGTTAGGACTCTTGCGCCCATACTGCTATCCGATGATGAAGTCAGTAATTCTACGGAGGTTTCGCCGCACCGACACGATGGGAAAATGATGTTTACTGTGATAAAAGTGGTGTACGCCATCGGCATAGTGGGTAATGCTTCCGCGATTGTGGCGTTGCGGTGGGGCGAGAGAAGAGTCAGAAACAGAAAGCACCTGTTGCTTCTGACGTCGTTGGCAGCTAATGACTTAGTCGCTTTGGTAAGCTATGACCATTTCTATTTATTGCTTGGGAAAACTGCTAGTACTAACGAGTTAAAATTCCAAGCAAATTTTCCAATACTTTGGTAGAGATGAGAGTTGAGCCTGTAGGGCCCACGTTACGTGGGTAGAAAAAATATATACTTTATAATTTTTATTTTTTTAAAGCATGTAACTGATTGATGTTTAAATCTAAAGAAACTATCTAAATAACTATAATTGCTATTTCTTCTTTCAAATATTTAATACTTGTAAAAGTATTCATTTGACAGTGTGGGTTACCTATAATGCGAAGACATGGCGCTGCCTTGCAGCTTAAGAATGGCTAGAGGAATTTTGACGCGGTCCGTGAGGGCCGTGGTAGCATAATTGATCAGTGCATTCGCCCGGATTGCGAAGGGTACGGGTTCGAGTCCCGTCCGCTGCCTGGTCCGCGTGGAATTTTTTCAAGTTATATTTTCTTTAGATTTAAATATATACTTTGACAATATCTTTACACACACTTGGTATATAAACAAATAATTTTAACACACACATCAATTAACCTAGTCTCAAAGTAAGTTGTGTGTTATCGGATACTAGGGTTACGGATAGAATACACAAATAAGTATAAATCACATTAAGACATCCAGGACTTGTACAAATGCATCGCATTCATCATACAAATATTTGCCCCACCGGGATTCGAACCCGGGACCTCTGAGTAGTTGACACATCGAAACCCAGTGTACACATACCAGTCACACTATTTAAGTCGACTGATATAAAATCTATGTTGATTTTTCAGTCGATCAGTTTTCACTGATCGTGTAAAGTTATGGCAGAATGTTCGTAGTTCCCGCGGCAGCGCTACCAGTTTGAATGTGTTTCTGACTTTAAAATAAGACAAGATTTTACTTCCGCAACCAGTTGACCTCCGTGGCCGAGTGGTTTGTACGCCGGGTTTCATGGTGTCACCAACTTGAATGGTCTCGGGTTTCGAATCCCGGTGGGGCAGATGTTTGTGATATGTATTTCTATATAAATATAATTATATAAATGTACAGTATATGTATTCTATCTGTTACCCTTGTATCCCATAACACAAGCCTTTACAGTGCTTACTTTGGGGCTAGGCTAATTGGTGTGAGTGTTGAAAATATTTATTTTATTATCTGATTTGTACGGGACGCCGGACTGTCGCAGTAGCGGACAGTTACCGACTCGTACTGAGGGGTGGAGGAAGTTACACGCAGGAGTCTTGATTGTAGTGGACTGTAGTTTCGGCGAATAAAACCCCTGATGTTCGGTATTGAAGAAATCGGTGGGCGCTGATAATGGATGGCCGGTGAGAGGAGGCTTCAGGTCCAGAGTGAACCGCTTGATTGTTTCTTCCTGTTCCTTAGGGTAGGAGCGCCTGTCGCTGAATGCATGTCGGAGCATGTTCCGACTCGAATTTTATATGCTAGGACTGAGCTGGCCAGCGATCCATTACCTCACCCACGCTATACTTTATTTTTCATTTTCTCAAAAATTACAATAGTGCGAGCTTAAAACTAATTGTACATACATCGGGCATACATTTAGGCATATTTTTAACACAGTTATGTGTCCGTAAACACGATATTTTAGGTGTGGCGCGCAAAAAATAGGTCTCCGCAATATTTATACTTTCCCCCTCCATAGGGCTTCGCCCTGCCACGGGGCTTCGCTGCCCCACCCGCGCGCTCCGGGCGCGCCGGGTGGGGAGCGCAACATGTCTCAGAAAACGGTTCTATACAGACATGTTTTGTCTCCTACACGGTACATTTTTACACTTATTGATGTGATACCTATTTATTTACGTAGCCCTACGCGTTACCTATCTAATACAACAAGTTTCTTACAAGAATATCAATAAACAACAGCTCTACGGCCCTATAAAGTTTACAAATTAAAAAGTCTTAAAAAACCTACTTATGTTCACTTAATGCCTAACTATCATATACCGTTTCATAGAAGAAGTAAAAACACACAAAATAACATCGTTATTATAACAATTATACCTATATCCTATTGACTATTCGTAAAAAACTATTCCCAATATTTTCCTTAATTACGCTTAAACTACTAACACGATTCATACAAAACTTTGATATATTATTCCTATAACTACCTACTTTCTAATAAGACATAAAATAAATCAATCAAAACATAAAACATACTATTATCGAAAACTATCAACTCAGGCAAAATCCTATAAGATGTGAGACAAGGACAACCTATTGTCTCCGTCCCTCCTATAGGTCGGAACTATCAGTATTCTGACTAGTTTCCCCGCGCCACCGCTTGGCGTCGTGGCGATCGTTTAGATAAAGTCTTATAAGATTATTGGAGAGAACGGGGCGGAATATCGCTCTGAACTATCAATTTTACAATGGTTTACTATGGGCAGAGCTATCTATTATTGCGATATCCGACTCATTCTAATAAGACAACAAGGGAATGATATTTTTAATGCGTATACAACCGATTCATGTGAAATTATAGATACATTTTTATACATTGTTCTCGTATTGTCGTAAGTTCATTTTCTCTCGCTTCGGTCGTCGCGTACATTATTTAATTTAGTTCGTACATGGAAAAATAACAAATGAAAAACCAAAAATAACCCGAATACAAAGCAGCCGCATTACATATACTTTGTTAACGTTAACATCTAGTTTTGAGGTCAAATCAAATTTCATTTTCTTATAAATTGATAGGTTAAGATTTTTTTTGCATATTTGCCGAAGAACCGATAACCGTTGGGGTAGACGAGTTCTGAAGTGGAGACCGCGTCTAGGCAAACGTAGTGTGTAGGACGTCCTCAGGCACGGTGGAGTGAAGATTTGCGCAAGGTGATGCGAGTAGCCCAAAAATCGATCTAAGTGGCGTGCAATTGGAGAGGCCTATGTCCAGCAGTGGACTAGGTTAGGCTGTTGATGAAGATTTTTTTAATTTGATAATTAGCTTTACAGATATTTGCTTTCAAACCCAAACTTACTAAGTTTGATTATTTAATACGTATTATGAAGGCTTATTTTTAGATTTTGTGGTTTACGTATTTTTTTCTTTTTTTTTTGTAAGAAAAATTTCGAATTCCCTGAAGTACAAGGAAACCATTGATTATTATAGGCGGTGAAGAAAAGTCAGGAAAGAGAAACAAAAAAGTTATAAAAAACTTTTTGTTTCTTTAGATATAAAAAAAACTTCCGTACTTTGGCTGATTAGAATACAAATTGTCTATTCAATGTAAACAACCAACTTATCTGTGTTGTCTTGAATCTGGAAGTACAACTGCTGTTATTACTGTGTTTAGTACAAAGTCGTTGCCCTGCCCATTATTTATTAATTTTATGTTTTAATGATAGTTTTATTGTTGCTATTTCATCATTATCACCAGCCTTTCACACTGCTGAGGCAAAGAAATTCCAGGAAGAAATAGGATAAACTGATCATAACCAAAGTCAAGTCAAACCATGCCAAATTCCTTTACCGCCCAACACGCCCCAGAAACAAGTTTCACCCCAATCATGTCGACGCTTGGCTTTCTGGCAATATAGGTGTGCGTTATTACAGTGCGTTCCTTTTCCTGCGTACCAGAAAGATCTGTAACGAACTTCCTTCAGGCGGTTTCCCTGTTAGCTATGATAAGTTTTCAAAAGTCGGGTAATTTGCCTTCAAAGTTTTTCGTGCTGCAAGTGTGCATGAGTGGCAGTGACCACTTACCATCAAATGGACTGCCATCACGTTCTCCAGCATAAACATAAACAAAAAATGTATTGAAATTGGATGCACAATACGGCTGGCCCACAGGTTCAAAGTCGCTCAGCGCGCTATGAAAAGGGCTTTGCTCAGCGTTTCTCTGAAGGATCGCATCAGAAGTGAAGTAATTCGACAGAGAACCAGAGTTATCGACATAGTCCACCGGATTAGCAAGTTGAAGTGGCAGTGAGCTGGCCATATTTGCCGAAGAACCGATAACCGTTGGGGTAGACGAGTTCTGGAGTGGAGACCGCGTCTAGGCAAACGTAGTGTAGGACGTCCTCAGGCACGGTGGAGTGACGATTTGCGCAAGGTGGCTGGCAGGAGCTGGATGCGAGTAGCCCAAGATCGATCTGAGTGGCGTGCATTTGGAGAGGCCTATGTCCAGCCGTGGACTAAGATAGAATGATGAAGATGATGATGCACAATACAATTCTTTTCGATCTTCCCAATTTCTTCCCTCCCTTAATAGTAGGAGAAAATTATTACTATTACTTTAGGACATTTCTGGAGCGAGGAGTTTCCTATATAAATGATTGGTTTTCCATCCCACGACCGGACATTGTGAAAGTTGCTTAATTTTCACGACCGTAAACTAAACGCGTTTACTACTGAGCCTTCAAGCTTCTTTAGCGCGACGTAAATTAATGAAAGCTACCCAAAATAATCGTACCATATTTATTTTTAGAAACAAATAGTGAAACATGAAATGGTGAATCTGTTTATGAAGTTTTGTAAATTAGACTCGGTTTTACGTACGGTGTAAGGTAGCTTACAAACAATAAAACTACGTTTACTGCTGTGAGCTACACCAAAATCATAAAATTTGATACGAATCAGAAAGTGTCGTTCTATTTTACGATGCCATTTCGCAGGAAACGTAAGTTAGGAACTTGAATCATTTTAGAGTTTTGTTCTTTCTTTGTAATTAATTTAGAGTTTCCATACCATACGTCCTCCGTCAACATAACTTGATATATATTTATATTTACTTTTTTAAGTCGAACACCAATTAGCTTTGGCCCAAAGTAAGCACTGTAAGGCTTGTGTTATGGGATACTAGGGTAACGGATAGAATACATATATTGTACGTATATAGGTATATTTTTATAGAAATACATACATATTAAACATCCATGACTGGAGTACAAATGCTTGTATTCATCACACAAGCATCTGTCTCCACCGGGATTCGAACCCGGGATCTGTCGAGTCGGCGACACCATGAAACTCGGCGTAGAAACCACTCGGCCACGGAGGTCGTCAATATAAATCCTAACTAATATTGTTTGTTTGTTTATTATGCTTTCACGCCTAAACCACTGAACGGATTTTGTTACGTATATAGTTTATAACCTGGATTGAGACAAAGGATACTTTATATTCCGGGAAAATATCAATCAAGTTCCTATGGGATTTTAAAAAAATGAAAGTCAACGCGGAAGAAGACGCGGCAGGACGCTATCTTGTAAAAAAGCGACAGAGCATAAGTAACCGTTCGTCTGATTTAGCTGATTGTTGTGTCGAGAATTATGGTAAATATACGAAAACTAATTTAATCAGTGATTTGAAACTAAACGCGGAGTTCTGGCTAGTTTTAATAATTATTTTATGGATATCAAACATGTCTGTAAAGTACAGACGGCAATGAGGATATTTGATCAGGGCTCTATTTCACCAAATCGACAAATGGCACTGAATACGTCATAAAATTACAGGCATTTTTGTGGAACGAGGGTGGTTTTTTTGAAGTGAAAACTTCTTTAGCGGCGTTGTATACTTTTTTTGTATGGGTAAAAAATGTTAAACTCGCGTCAGGACATGTGGGCTAATCGCGTCATGACACGTGGCCTGATCGGGATCTGACGACAACAATAAATTGGAAAGGTTGTTGACTTTCAATATATTGAACGAAACATAGTAATATTTTATTTTATCGCATTATAATAATAAGTATCTATCTAGGAAGTCCAAGTGGCAGCTTTATTGCGAATAAAATGCATTTTTTTACAATAGATGTCGCTAGGTACGCTTAAATGTGATTCATGTAAGTTAATATTATTACTATTTAAGTTTTCACTTCTGTCAGCACTCCCAGGGTCAACATAATGGGCATGATGATGGGGTAAAGTAAAAGAAATTCTATTTAAAATAATGGACACGTATTTTTTCTTTGGGCAATCAACCAAAAAATTACAAAGATAAAGCGCGTCAAAGTTTGGGAGTTGGGGCTCGTGACGTCACTTTTAAGTGAAATTTGTACCAAAACGTGACGTCATGCGACTTTTCAAATCAATATATCTCTGCAATGTTTATATTATGTATTTTTGAAAATCTACCTGATAAACGAAGAAAAAAAATAATCATCATCCCTATTGTCAAGTAATTCTATCCGTGCGGTGACGGAGAAAGAATACAACTCACCGCCCCTTTTCTTCCCGTGGGTGTCGTAAGAAGCGACTAAGGGATGTCGGAGCTTCCATCCGCTCTTCTGGTGGTAGGGTGCCTAACACCCGCCTGGTTTGTTACCACCGTGCGCATGGTGAAAAACCCGTGAAGTGCTTCTCGCGCGTTTCGGGGTCAGCCAGCGTACAACCAGAGCTCGAGTGGAAGTTGTCGCGAAGGATTCGGTCCATGGGAGGCATCCGTGGAACCGATGCCGGGAGGACTGCATCGACCCGTCGGCCAGGGAGACCCGTAGAAACGGCTGTCCCGCTGGCCGCCCGTGGCGCAGTACAGGGGCCCAAGCGTTCCTAACCAGTTCGCGAGGCTGCCCCATCATGTCACGCATAATCTCGGGGTGGACCGTCGTGCCGGTTGGTGACCGGGGCATGGGGTCCCGGCGGCCACTTCCGGGGGGGTGCGGGGGCCCTTCCGTCCGGCGGGTCGGCGCATCTCCACTGCAGGCAGTCAATCGGGAAGACAAACCCCCCTTATTTGCCCGGACTCTTCGCGACGGCATCCGCTCGTTTTCGCGTCTCTTTTTTTTTCACTTCCACCATGGCAGCCTCAATAACAAAGTTTGGACGTACAGCGGTGCACACCCCCACGCCTTCAACGCTGTTTGAGGTCGAGTTCTGCAACATACGCGGACTCCACTCTAACCTCAACGCTGTCCACCACCATCTCGAGACAGCACGGCCAGCATTGTTGTTCCTGACGGAGACACAAATACTTCCGCCTGCTGACACAGGCTACCTTAATTATCCCGGCTACGTGCTTGAAGAGTCCTTCAAAGCGAAAGCCGGTGTATGCCTGTATGTTCGGGCGGATGTTTGTTGTCGCCGTCTCCGCTGCTTGGAAGATCCCTCCTTCTCCATGCTGGGGGTACACGTCGACTCTGGCCCCCGGGCCAGAGTCTACGTGTGCCTCTACAGATCCCACACCGGCGATGTTGAGACAACTCGACTTTTTGAACACCTTAGTCGGGCAGCAGATGACGCGCAGGAGCGATTTCCCAATGCAGAATTGGTGTTTTTGGGGGACTTTAATGCTCACCACAATTTGTGGTTAAGTTCTTCCAAAACTGACCATGCAGGGATCTCTGCTCACACATTCGCTCTCACGCATGACTTGAAACAACTGGTTGATCAGCCCACCAGGATCCCAGATATTCCAAGTCAAGCGCCTTCTTTACTGGACCTTCTGCTCACGACCCATCCACAGGGCTATCAGGTTGTGGTAAGAGCCCCCCTGGGCTCGTCCGACCACTGCCTGATATCTGCCAAAGCACCACAGGCCAAGCCTCCGCGTCCAGCAGTGGTCAAGCGCCGTATCTGGCATTATGGGTCGGCAGATTGGGACGGTATGCGTGATTACTTTGCGTCCGTCCCTTGGAAGCAGCGCTGCTTCAGTGACAGGGACCTATCGGGCAGTGCCGTTGCCATTACTGAGGAGATCATAATGGGTATGGAATACTATATTCCTCATTCTGATCTCATCAGTAAGGGCACACGTAACCTCTGGTTCAATCACGACTGTGCTGTAGCTGCTTCGCGTAAGCAAGCGGCATATCGTGCTTGGATCAGAGGCCGCGCTCTCAAGGATCCCGGGGTCGATTCACTCAAAGCAGCCTACAATTCTGCTTCCAAGGCCTGTAAGAAGGCTTACATCAGAGCGGATGCCCAGCGTGTTGCGCGTGTTGGCCAGGAACTTATAACGCATCCTGCGGGCTCCCGTAGCTACTGGCGTTTGGCCAAGGCCGTGCAAAAAAACTTCTGCCAGCCCTCGCTGCCACCTCTGAGATGCCCAGACGGAACACTAGCTCATAAGCCGCAGGAGAAAGCCGATTTACTGGCAAAACTCTTTGCGGCTAACTCCCGAATCGATGATTGCAATGCACTGCCACCATCATTACCTCACTGTGGCACAACGATGCCTGATATTAAAATCAGGCAGCGTGAGGTTCGTGCCGAGTTGCAAGCAATCACTCGACGTCCGGAAAGCTAGTGGACCTGATGGCATCCCAGCAGTAGTACTTAAAAAATGTGCAGCGGAGTTGTCTCCCGTGCTCACGCGCTTGTACCAATGCTCGTATTCTTTGGGGCGTGTGCCGGAGACTTGGAGAGATGCTAACGTGCAACCGGTGCCCAAAAAAGGGGATCGTTCGGACCCGGCAAACTATCGGCCAATAGCAGTCACCTCAGTTTTATGTAAAGTTCTAGAAAAGGTCCTTAATAACCATCTGACCCGCTACCTAGAGGATCACTCCCTGATTAATGATCGTCAATATGGATTTAGACCGAAACGATCGACGGGTGATCTTCTAGCGTACTTAACTCATATCTGGGGTGAGGCTATCGACAAGCGTGGCGAGTCGTTGGCTATCAGCCTTGACATTGCCAAGGCGTTCGACAGGGTCTGGCACAAAAGCCTTCTCTCCAAGCTTCCGGCATACGGTCTGCCAGCCCAGTTCTGTTCTTGGGTAGCTGACTTCCTGCATGAGCGTAGAATTCGTGTCCTTACGGATGGTAGCAGTTCGCGGTTCATGTCAGTGAATGCCGGCGTTCCCCAGGGCTCCGTCCTATCCCCCACTCTCTTTCTGCTGCATATCAATGACCTGATTCCTCTTGGGAATATTCATTGCTATGCAGACGATAGTACAGTGCATGCGGGGTATCTCGGACAAGCAGCGGCTGGGCATGCAGTAACCAGGGAGAAACGGGAAAATCTTGTCATTGAACTCAATCAGGCTTTGGAACACATTTCCGAATGGGGTACCAGGAACTTGGTTGGGTTCAATGCCAAGAAAACTCAGGCTTGCGCTTTCACGGCAAAAACATCGCCATTCCTTCCCCTTCCATCTCTTCAGGGCACAACACTACCGCTGCAGAGCAACATTTCCATGCTCGGTATGGAAGTTCGCTCAGACCTGAATCCAAAGGACTACATCGAAACCGTGATCAAAACAGCTTCACGCAAACTCGGAGTCCTGAACAAGGTGCGGCGTTTTTTCACGCCCGATCAACTGTGCTTCTTGTACAAAACGCAAGTGCGGTCCTGCGTGGAATATTGCTCGCACCTCTGGGATGGCTCCGCCAAGTACTTGCTCGATGCTTTGGATAGGTTACAGCGGCGCGCGATCCGCATCATAGGCGATGAGGAGGTGACTAAACACCTTGAGCCTCTTCAATTACGCCGTGACGTGGCGTCACTAAGCGCGTTCTATCGTTTGTACCACGGCGAGTGTTCTGAGGAGTTATTCTCTCTTATCCCACCTTCCCCTTTCCTTCAGAGGACCACGCGCGCTGGCCTACGTTGTCACCGTTTTACTGTGGCCACAATTCCAACGCGTACAAAGAAATTTGGTGACTCATTTCTTTGTCGCACTATCCGTAAATGGAATGCTCTGCCCGCTCACGTGTTCCCTCCCTCTTACAACCTGGGATCCTTTAAAAGAGGCGTGAAGAAGCAACATGCAGGCCGGCAGGGTGAGGATGGCTGGTGTGGCAGGTAGAACTGCTGTATCAGCTATCTTCGCGTCTGGACTTCACCTTCACTTAACATCAGGTGGGGTGGAGTCATTTGTCGGACCTAACTATAAAAAAAAAAACATGAAAATCTAGTCCTGTGTAAGATTTGCATTAGAATTGTAATGTTTTCGTTTTAATTTACAAAATGGCTCTCCGTGAAAGCTTGAAAAGATGAGTGACGACTTATACAAGAGAATTTTAAAAAAATAACTAATTTCTCCCTTCATATCATTGATTTTGCGTTCAAAGAAAAATTGTTATACCACCACCAGAAAAATTTGATACAGAGCCGAGAAATTACAGCCACATATGTCGGCTTGGTGAAATAGGGCACTGGAGTCATAGAAACTCGGCAAAATCTAAACTAATCTATGATATTTTATATCAGATATGCGACGTTTATAGTAATTGCATTTAAAATCTGTTCCGAATAGTAGAACCAGTAGTTTCTGTGATAAGAACGTCCAACCAAAAAAATCAATCAAATAAACAAACTCTCCAGCTTTACAATATTAGTAAGTAAGGTATCTATCTACCTATAATGACTAATTCTTCATGTTAAAATATGCAATAGTAACGCCGGTACTAAATAAGCCATATAATAACATGCCTGGGTGTTAATAATACCTATAATTTTTACCCCAATAATTCTTATCCAAATAAATCACTTTTCATTCAAACCTATATCAATAAGGAACATGATATAGGCTTGAATTTATTTTTGAAATTATTTTTTGGATTAGATCATTCCCAAGTTTCATTTCCAATGACAATTGTGATGGATGTGTTTAAACCACTGCGTCATTAGATACGTTTACTAATAAGGATATAAGGATCAATGATAAGATAGACAAACTTTTAACAGCAAAGCAATGACACATTCGGTACCACTAGTCCTAAACTACGCAATAAAATATTTTACTATAAAGGCGCGATTAGACTTGGTCTTTAGCCCGAATACGAGTGTGACAAGAAATTACGCTTAATGGTTTCTTTCTTATTATTAAAAATAATCACTTGATAAGATATTAGAAACAGCTACGTAATAAATACCTTATGGGACGTGTAAAACTTGATGTCTGCTGCCCAGATCCGTGGATGACTTGTTGTCCAATGCACCGTTAACTTCTTAATAAAATCCACAGGCGTTTTGCGAATACCTTAAGTAGACTCCACCATCGAGTTGTTAACCAAAAGGCTTTTATTTTATAGATGTGTATCAAAGCTTTATTAAATCATGAAAAACCATTAAGCGTAATTCCTTGTCAAGTGCCAATGGAATTCCGGTAAAGGACTACGTGTAAATGAACGGAATCGAGTATTCGGGTAAATATCCTTTTGCTTACACGACATCGTCTTCCAGCCCGTATTGTAGTGCAAATATTGCTTCGGGTGCTCGAATTCGAGTAATGTCTCTCGTGCACCCGAATATGGGCTAGCGACCAAATGTAATTGCGGTATTAGTGAGACATTTTTTCACAGAAATTTTAGGTATATGATATGTATGATACAAGCCTGAGCGACCGCTTTATAATAAATAAAAGGAAAGTTACAGATTTGATTATCGAATGTCATGTTATCATTAGCCACGCCAACGCCAATTAGCCAAAAAGTAAGTACATGTTAAGTTGGTGTTATGGGATACTTCCAAATTTGCGAATAGGATAACATATGTATAGCGAAATATAGATTAGTACACTTAGCACGAACCATTATCGAATTCGAAAGGTTCGTTTGCGAGTTTGAAATGTCATTGTCAAATTTTTTATGGAAACTTGAACAGCAGCGTTAAAACGGGCGTAACGAGAACTTAAAAGCAGTACATATTTGACAATGACATTTCGCATTCGCAAACTATTCGATTTCAATATTGGTTTGTGCTACGGGTAAAGTATACATATTTTGCAGAGACATACCTATTTATAAACTGTCATGAACTCATGACATGACTTAGGTTCAGATTGTATTTATCATAGAGCAGGCAACACCTTGAAAACCGATGCATACTCGTATATCACTGACATCACGGAGGTCATCAAATATTGTATCCCGCATCTCAGTAATCATTACCATTACCACAGAAGACAGATCTGGAGCTCTATTTTTGATTCGATCGCCTGACATAGTATTGTCGAATGCGACTTAAGTCACCTGCGACTTCCAAATCATATGAGACTGATTTTCCGTATTTTAATCTCCAATTAATCGTTCGTCTCCAGTTTAATACGAAAACACATTTTTAATTCGTTTCACACAAGAAAAAAAAAACAGCAATTACCGCAGTGAAAACAAAAAAAAATCAGTAAATGGCTGTTTAATAAATTTTATTTTGTCTTTTTTGTTAGAAAAGTTAAAACATCATCATAACATCAAAATAAATAAATAAATAACTGTATTTAATAAAGGATTTTAAAAAATCTTGTATATATATCTGACCCAAATATGTCAAATATTCTATCACGAGAGAGACCACGAATGAAAATGAGCAGATATCGAGCGTTTGGCGCAACGGCAACGCGAGCAATTCAAATAGAGCATGTTTCTGTGAGTGTAACTTTATCGCAGGTGGCACAGGCAATACAGTGCTGGAGGCCTAGCCAACGTTTGTTAGCGAATGGTATGATTTAAAATGTGAAATATATGCAATTTTCATTTTATTGACGGACATAATATCACGCGATCAAGGCCTCTACTTCTCCCACATCTACGTGAAGAAGCTTCGGATGACTTTGGTACTAAACGCGCTAAAATTAGCGTTCAAAATTCGAATTAGTTTAGTTCTGTCGTAATAAATTCTCGGGTTGCGTGTCTATAGATGCTAGACCATAGAGCAACACGACCGACGCGGCCAAGAGGGGAGTAGCCACAGTGACATAATGCTACAGAAATCATTCTGCCACTTTACTGGGGAAGGTACATGCACACAATTGCAGTCTAAAATACATTCGTAAAAACTAAATATTAAAAATGATATAATACACTTAAAATCGTCATTATTCAGATTTTTTGATACACGGATCCAAAATATGTACTGACAAGTGTTTTGTTTTGTCAAACAAGTCCGAAGAGTGTATTTTAACAAAATAATATGAATTTTGTGTTAAAGAGTGGTTAAATAGAAATAATTCTACTTATATGTATGTGAAATGTGTGTGTGTGTGTGTGTTATCTTTATATATATAATTCTTCTGTGAGTGTGTATGTCACTGAACTTCCCTTAAACGACTGGAACGATTTTGATGAAATTTTTTGTGTGTGTTCAAGGGGATCTGAGAATGGTTTAGATTCACAATCTTGTCCGCTGGACAATGTTTTTTTAATTAATTTTTAATTTATTAGTAGTTGTTGATTTTGGAATGTTTTACATTGGATCCGACAGATGGCTATGTATATATTCCTGTCAAACATTTGACGTTCGTCGTTTATCATTTCTTCCAAATTATTGTAAGCAATACGAAGTACGCTGGGTCAGCTAGTATTTATGTGAAATTCAACACCATCCTTTTGTAAGTTATATATTCCAGATATTTTTTACAGCAACATACAGAACATTTTATCATTTTTGATCTCTAACATACCACTCGCGCGACTTGACTTAGTCTAGTGAAATATCCGAGCGCAACTTGTTTCGTTACGTGAGCAAGCCCAACAGTGGGGGAAATCGGCAGAGGGGAAAGCTGCAAATGCCTACTCCCCTCCTGGCCGCGTTGCTTTACGCTAGACGCTAGCTTGGCCGGCGATATTTTGATACGCTAAAACAGGGTGGCGAGAGACGATAAAGTATGAACTACTGAAGGAGCGCAGTTATTTCAAAATTCGAACGCAAATTTTAGCGCATTTTAGTACCAAAACTTTGTCCCGCAGGTGTGGAATAAGCAGATCAAAAGCGTAACAAACGGTTAAGTGTCAATTCATTTTCTACAGTGTGACGTTAACGTAGCACTTAACGAATTCGCTACGAGGCGTTTGCCACTTGGCTGAAGGAGGTTAATCCGTTTCAGCCTCGACATATGCGCACAGAGGATTGAAAATATTGCTCACTTCTGAGAGGCACCCTGTTTGCTTTGTGCTTCTAATCTCGAAAGGAAGAAATCGTTGAAAATTTCGCTTATAGATATAGTAACCTATTTTTTGTGTCTGTTTAATGCCTTACGCGTAGTAACCTAGCATAAACCTTACCTAGCAAAGTCTCTATTCAACGTACTCTCTATCTCTAATTCTTTATCTTTAATTTTTATTTATATAAATAAAAATTAATCGGGCCATGCTACGAAGTAAAACGTTTTACAGCACGCTTCCATACATGGCGCTGTGCGTATCCTTTACGGTTTCTCTTATTCTTAGAGTGGAATTTGTTTCTAAACCCTTTTAATCTAAACCTATGTTTCACTTTGATACTAAAAAGGAAAAGAAACTTAGGCCCGTATTACAGAATGACAACTAAGTGTTGATCTTTACTTGAGTACAGTTAGAAAGGGATGTCGCTATGTGCTATATATAGCGACATCCCTTTCTAACTATGCTCAAGACTAGATCAATCACTGAGAATCTTTCTATAATACGGGCCTCAGTCTAATTTTCATCACACGCACGTAGCACGATTTGGAAATGCGCGCCGTTTTCTTATTACAAAAAGTTTGCTTCAATTTAAGTAAAATTAGGTATAGGTACTATTATTTCTACATTAACGTTGTATGACATTCGTGAGGAATTGGTAATTACAAACTTGTGACTATGGTAAGCTCGAGCTTACATGCGTCTACTTGTTTGTAATAACCAACTTGCAGCACTAATATCATAAATAACTATTTTTGTTGTATTGGTAACTGTCAGAACAAGCAACCGACACACGCTCAGTTATGCTTGAACATTGAAATTGCACAGGTAAAAAATATTAAAAACAAGCTGGGTGGACCATGGAAGGCCTTGCTCCTTTGAAGGCCAAAAAATCATAGTTATGTTATGTGACGATAAATTCCTCCCACTCACACTAAGCTCCACCAAACTCATAAACATAGACGCGGCGGAGACACGGGGCCCAACTTAGGGGTTTTGCCCCCAGATTTAGGGGCTAGAAGTGTTAAAACGGACTTTTTAGGGACTGGAATTTATTGGGGGTTCTTTTAGGGGCTTTTATCAAAACATGCAATTAAATCAAAAAACAAAGCGTGTGTTTTCTTTCAGTTTTATGCGTATAATGGAACGCAGCACGGTATGAAACGACTGAACTGACTGTGTTTCCTAAGCTGTATGGACTAAAGTTAAAGAACAGCTAAATAAGATTTAACAGCCTGTCAGCTCATTTTCATTTAAATGTCTATCGAAAGCTGTATTTATTCCATAAAATAATTTACTGTAACTAATTATGTAACGTTTTAATTTATGAGCATCGAAAAAATTTTAGTAATAAGTAGGTACTTAAAAAAATGGATATTTGGGGGATTTTAGGGGAGTTTAAAAAATACTTAGGGGTAAATTTTGGTAAGTGTTGGTAACACTGGGCGGAGAGTCGCTCGCGTCGCTATTTTATTTGTGATTGCGGTCCCTCGCTTCGTAGAGTTCGACGGTAAAATTGTAATTCGCGCGCACAGCTATACCTAATATTGTTATGTAAATAACCTATTATTGCCTTCTTTTTTACGGTAAGTTGTCATATAAGGATTTGTTATGGCTGTAGAAGGTAGAAAATAATAATAATTTTGCTTCGATTTCAGTTAAAATATCGGTAGTGGCCTACGAAAGTCGGTAGTTCCTTATAAGGTCAATCAAAAAATTAACGGTTAACCTTGCTAAGGTATATCATCGCTTAAGTTCTAATATCGCGAAAGTCTAAAATGGCAGCTTTTCAAGAGAGCTTAAAAAACCCTGCCCTTTTTAACCGACTTCAAAAAAGGAAGAGTTTCTGTGTTCAACTGTATATACTCGTATATATATAAATATTGTATGTTTTGGGATGTTAAAGTTTTAAACGCTCATCCTGAAAAAAAATAGTTTTTGCATAAGTGACAGTGTCGCACCGGGGTGCGATATATATATTATGTATGTTCACCGATTTCTCCGTCAATTGTGGACCGATTTATAAATTCTTTTTTTTTTTCGAAAGAGTGCACTTGCGTGATGGTCCCATTGGAACCAAGTCAGGATCTGATGGTGGAATCCAGGGAAATCGAGGGAAACCTTCAAATTTCAAAGACACGCACGATGTTTTTTATGCATGTTCACCGATTTCTTCGTCAATTGTGTTATAGTTTACTTGGACGATGTAATTTTCACTAAAATGGATGAAATTAAAAATTCTAAACAAAAAGAAATTATGTATAGCGATCATAATATTATGCTCAAGTCTATAGACTTACTTACACATACGGATCCTTGAAGCTGTAAAAAACTGAAACTTCTAAGTTAACGTAAAAAAAGATACGTCCGTTTATGCTGCGTTACTACAAATTTGTACAGAACCCTCAGTGGGCGAGACCTACTCGTACAGTTGTCCCGATTTTTTTGAAGTGAAAACTTCTTTAGCGGCTTTGTACACTTTTTTGTATGGGTAAAAAATGCAAAACTCGCGTCAAGTTAAACACGTGGGCTGATCGCATCATGACACACAATACAATTGGAAAGGTTGTTGACTTTCAATATATTGGACGAAACATAGTAATATTTTATTTTACCGTATTATAATAATAAGTCTCTATCTAGGACGTCCACTTGGCAGCTTTATTGCGAAAATATGCATTTTTATTACATGCGCTTAAATGTGATTCATGTAAGTTGATTTTTCTGAGAGATAAACTTTTTTAATGTAATATAGCGCAATAAATAAATATTGTATTCTACCACATACATGATAGTACTTTTATACTGATAATTAAAGCAATTCGTGCAAAATTCGTTCCAAAATTTCAAAAATGCACAACGTTAATATTCAACTTTTAACACTCCCGGAGTGCAACCCGTCGTTTTTTTTCTAAGAGAAATGACATAAATGTCGCAAATGAGGAATTTCGCTAGGTACATTCATGTACTTTAGTTTCTTTTTATAGTCTTTGAGTGGCTAGAAAATTATAAATAGAACCACGTGTACCGTCATAACTCTAGACTATTTCAGAAGTTCATGATACGCAAGCACTATGACGCATGGGTCATTGTACTTGCGTAGTTTAACAAGATAAACTTTATTTACTAAACAGAGAGCTTCATTATTATCTTAAAACCATTATGAATGCTACAATGTGTCAATTCTGTCACACACTTAAACAGATGATCCAATTTAGATTAATTTTGGTTTTGAGTAGTTTGAGTCCCGGATTAGGACACGGGATAGTTTTTATCAGCGCTGCAGCAGCCCTGGTGTTGCTGTAGTATTAAGCTGAGGCAGGGACCTAGTTGGCCTGTCTTTTTGTGTTCTGTTTTTGTATGTGTTTCAAGGTCAATAAATTTTCTTTCTTTCTTTCTTCTTTCTTTCTTCTTTCTTTCTTTCTTTATCCTAAAAACCATAATTTAAGGAAGTGAAAAGTTTGAATGGAAAACCCATTTTTTCTCGCAGACGCAATCATTGGTACCCAATCGTAAATAATAAAGCTTTATGTGATTCTTACGTTTACACAAAGAAACAAGTCATATACTAGTTTCACACAAAACTTGTATAATGCTTGTGGTGACTGTTTAAAATATTGTTTCGTTTACATTTAAGTATAAATCATTATTCACTTCACATATTTTGTTTATCCAACAAGTACTTAATACGTTCCATCGTTCCGTGTTCTAGTCTTTATGTTATTATTTACATAAATTAATGAACCACCGTGTATGACTGTCATACGAACATATGCACTCTTACAATGAGCAGTTTTTGATGAATATCATAATATAATTATGTAGGTACAGTGGGTGCCCGCGACTTTGTCTGCGTGGAAAAATTAGTTTCCCATACCAACTTCCACTCCCTTTTCCACCCACTTTAAGTGTGATATCTAGGAGAAAAACTATCCTGTGGCCTTCCCCGGGACTCCACCTTTATTTCTACAAAATTTCATCTTAATCGATTTAGCGGTTTAGGCCTGAAAAGGTAACAGACAGACAGACAGACAAATCCGACCAACCACCCATGGCCCGGCGAACCTTTTTATTTATGCAGGCTGAAGCAGCGGGAGATATACGTGGAATGGCCTCCACCGCGCGTACTTTCTTAACTCCCTACAAATTATTCTTTATCTGTCTTCTTTGTCTCTATGGTCCCTCTCCCCTTTCTGGGGCGTACAAGAAATGCCTTCGTCGCCATCCCAGCCGTCCCGTGCCCACTCTGAAGTGGTACCGCTGGCTCCAAATCATGCTGTCTTCTTCTTTCTTCGCCTCCTTGATTCCAGTTCCAATCTTTATGTTGGAACTTATCGCACGATGAGTTTGTTAGCTAATCTTTTTCTTTCACTCTCAGTTCAGAATTTCAGAACACATCTTAATTTTTCAGACAAAATAGACATTTACCAAGTTATTCAAATAACGCTGTATACGAGTAAAATTCATTATTTCAGAGACGTTTTGCATAACATTATTATAATGTTGTTGTATCTTTCATAAGAAAAGTTTTGCATGCATACTTTTTTGTTTTAATAAGGCCATTTTTTAAGATTCTTTTTTTGTTGTGGATTATACAAAAATATATAGGTATTATGAGTAAAAATATCAGCATATTAATATGGTTAAACATATTACTCACGGTGAAGGATTTTTAAGGAATCAAACATCATTTTTATGTAAATTTATCAAGTGGGGGTTTGTAACTAGCTTTTATACATATTGTTTTTTTATGTATGATAAAAAGCTGTAAATCTTCCCAAAGTAAAGAAATAATTTTGTCATTAAGGCAAACTGTTGCATATTGTGCGCGATGGTTGTGGCGAAGCACTAAAGCCGGCCATACACGGACAGCTTGATGCAGTCGGGCAGGATGGACAGCTTGAAGCACTGGGCGTTTTTCCCCGCCCCCACGACAACGGCTAACTAGAGCCGAGGTCTGAGTATCAGAGACGCCCTCTAGTTGAGCCCAACCCCTCAGGTTCGAGTGGTCTAGAGGCTCCAGACGGAGAGGAGACTCCCCCCGTTGGGAGATGCCATCCACTGTAATACCTCTAGAGGCACTCGCAATTCTCGGCTTGAGGTCCCCTTAGGATCTCGCCGTCCCCAAACCCGGAGACGCTGTAAAGGTCATCTGCGACTAACAAATAAGCAAACACATAAGAAAAAAAGATTGAAGCAGTCAGGCAGGATAGAATGTGTGCGACTGCATTGTGAACTACAGACTTTTACGGTGACTGCTTCGGGCAGTTGCCAGCGCAGTGAAATTTCTTCGTGACGCTGTTGCCTCTGATATCAAGCAGTCCGTGTGTGTTGATAACTGGCTAACTGCTCGAGCAGTCCTTGTATGTGTGCCGCTCTAATAGTCATAAGATAATATACATATATCGAAATCTCGTGTCACAATGTTTGTTATTGAACTCTTCCGAAACAGCTTCACCGATTTTTTGGGGACTAAAAAACGGTCATAGCTTTTTTAAAGATTAATAAAAAAAAAGTCATCAAAAATAGGAGCCTAATACCCTATATTTTAAGCCTCATACCACAAAACGTTGACAATACGAAGTTCGTTGAGTCAGCTAGTAAATTAATAAATAACATAAGTCATTATAATAAAATCTTTTATCCTCAGGTCGGCATGATGTGCGCAATGGTTGTGGCAGAACACGTACCTGGCGCGCGGAACACGCAACTGTACTGCGTCGTCAGGGTCGTGCTCAGGGTGTTCGGCATTGGCAGCGTGTGCATTGCTGTCACTATGGCACTGGAGCGGTACCTGGCGCTCACAAGACCATTCCTGTATCAAAAGGTAAGATTTTTATCATGCCAGGACCAAGAAATGACGACGATATGAATGCCGGGTTTGAAAGTGTCACCAACTCAGAGGAGCGGACTGAATTGCGGCAGTCCTCAGGTCAGCATGAGACGCGGTAGTTGTGGTGGAACATGTCTCTGGCGCACGGAACACGCAGCTGTTCTGCGTCGCCAGAGTCGTGCACCGGGAGTTTTTTTGGTGTTAAAAATGAGAAGAAAATATACATCATCATATTTGTACGCGCCCTATACTTAAGGCTTAAGACTACAGACCCTGAAAAGCTATGACAAATTTAATAAATAGCATTTCATACCCGTGAGTAGCCGTTCAACAAAAGTGTTTTAATGAGTGTGAAAAAATCACTCTGATGTAGTGCCTTTTAATGTTTATAGGTAGCGGCAAGCTTTTTGAGCAAAACCACAGACAAATAAACTTGCGCTTATTGTTACTGCGCAGGCTTCCTTGTCTCTGGTCCTTGTTCAAGAAGTTTGCCGAGGTGTATATTTTTTTTTATTACGTAGGCAAAACCTCTTTTTACAGACGTTGGGGCCCTTAAGGGGCACACCAATGAACGGACCTCACACCTAGTCTCGCGTGGCTTACGAGCGCTTGCGGCATACTATCCGCTAAAAAACCCTGCGAATACCCTCTACACTGTTAAATGCGGAACCGCGAGATACGCGTTGAGGGACTTCTCCGCGTACCCAACAGCCTCCCGGCCTAGCCGGGGCTCTACGGTAGAGATCACCCGTGGTATCTCGGGGTCTCCCGCAGACGTGCGCAGGATTGCCCGCGCTGGGAGCTAAGTGCGCGGCCTATTGCCCACCGCATCGCTCCCCGTCTGCTGCGGAAGGACTGCCTACGCGTTCCCTACACAGGCCTTTCCGCGATCCGGGATGTATACCTTAATCAAATAACCGCTACAATGAACCATTTCTTACTTAAATATTGCAAATACTAATGGCCACTTTACACATAGTTTTTTCGTGTCTTCCCAAACATATTTACACATGTGTGGGCCCGGCATCACAAATTTGCAAATTGTGAAATGAAATAAACAAATTCCAAAAGTATTTATTGCAATTTAAACAGTAGTAGTTAGTTGTTTATAAACAAATTAACAATAAAGAGATAGCTCATTAGAATGATAAACATCAAGCGCAATAATTTAATACACTTAATTTGACGTTCTATTGTTTTGAATGTGTAATTAACGTAGGTATCTGCGTAGGCAATTGTAATTTGTTTGATCTACACAATTATCTCAAGAGTATCTAGGTAATTTAACAAATCTAGTCTTTCAGCTTAGCTTTTTACTTTAATAACTATCGATTTTAAGGTATCTTACTAACATACTGACAAATATATATTGTTTGTATTGAAATAATTTACCTTATGAAATAAAGTACATATGTAATTTAATTTAATGGCTTTCTGTGGGGGAAGCGTATTTAAGTTGTACTTACACCATCTTATTAATGTTTCATTAAATAAACTACTTTACAACGGGTTTAAAAAAGCAGTTTTCAATTTTCAAAGTTTTTACGTTTGCCATCCTTTAGATAATGTTATGTGAAAAAGTATTAAAAACGCAATTCAAACGTTGAAAAGTAAGAATTATATATTTTTTACATTTTATATTTTTGCAGAAATTTTCAAACACGTACAAAAAGATAAATTTAGCCAACTCACTCCAGCCGTTCTTAAGTCATGCCTCTTTCGCTGCGTCGTACATGTTGAACACACATTAGATTAAGTCTGTTTATCCGTTTTCTCCATTTAAAATTTTACGAATATTCAATAGGTTGGATATGAGGACCTGTAAAATTTAAGTATATGTTAACTTTCGTCATAGAATACAAATACTAAGTAAGTACTACTTTAATTTAACATATATTCCACAACCTATGTGTTTTACCGTTGGTAACCCGCAAGTAGATATATACTTTTTTTAATAAAACCGACTTGAAAAAACTGAAAATGAAAACATTACATTTACCGACTGATATATTCGAAGTCGATGTCAAGCCGTGTGTTTAGTAGGGAGATCATGGTCTACGTGGGTAAAACCGTGGGATACTGCTAGTATATTATAGACTAAAACCTTCTCTGATAAATACGCATTTATATATCGAAAACCAAATCCAAAAATATCCAAATCAGATCAGCAGTTTTTGAGATAATCGCGGTCAAACATACATACATACAGGTCAAACTGAGAACATCCTTTTTTAGAAATCTGTTAAAAATACGAAATATTTAATCAAAACTGACAGCAAGTATACATTTTATGTTAGGTCACCACAAAACCACTTCCCCTACGAATATCACTCTTACTACCTACGTTTTAAAGTCGCAGAAATTTTCCAATTCTGCTAGCGTGGCGTCTGTTGTACTTACCATAATTATGATATTTCAATACGTCATTATGCGTGGGATTAAAGCAATTAATCATTATTATGAGTCACTTTCTCCAAAAATGTTAATCAATCAACCGCATAACGTAATGGTACTAATCTATTTACAGAGTTGAAACCTTATTTGTTAATTTGTCTTCTAAGTTACGCCTATAAGTAAGGCACCTCCCGCACTAGACGGCCACGACCGTGACTAGCCATAAAGCGGCCATGTTAATATATACGGGTAGGTAATACTATTTGGTGGCTATTTTTAAAACACAAATAAAGGCGTAGGGTAGGTACCTACGTACCTTATAAATATACCAAGTAATGTAATTCGCACCGCTCGCTACTAACTTCAGAGTAAACAGAAGATATATTAGGTACCTACTTACTGCTAACATCAACAAAGCAGTTAGTTCGTAAATTGCTGTAGTAGCGTAGGTACCTACTACCTAAAACTTGTCAATGAACCGGACCCAACTCACACCAGGCCGCACACGCAGAGACGTCAATAAAAATTTAAGTGTGAATCAATCAATGGAATGGAATGAAAATCATGAAATTTAAATAGCGTCTCTGAGTTATATCTGTTAGACACACACAACCAAGAGAACTTATGGCGCGCTTTGAATGTATTTCAAATTATTCATTCAGACGTTTTCGCGTGATTAACTAACAAAAATACCAATTTTAACATTAAAATATCGCTTAACAATTAAATGAACGACAAGATTGTTACCCATGAATTATAATTCGGTAAAGTTTTAAAATGCGTAGTGAAAGTGAACACAAGTCACAAGTTTAGTTCCTAAGTCATATAAAAAATCTAAAATTGAGTTAACAATGCCAGAACTTTACTTTTATTTAAATTCATAGAGTGCTTAAAGGTATTTTATTTCATTCAACAGCTGTGCGTAAGAGGCCGCCACTGTCTTTACTTTTATAGCTTTATACCTAATCTAGTTTAAAAACTATTAATTCACATCTAGGATAACCATTCAAGAATTTCAAAAGTCCTGACAAAAATCCTAACATTTCGTAAAAAGTCCGGACTTTGTAGCCACAATATGGTACCACTACTCACTTAGTTACAACGGTATGGTATTAAAGTCAATATGTACTTTTATTATTTACTAGTTGCACGCCCTCGCTTCGCTTCGGTGTAGAGCTGTAGTGTAAACTATAGTTTTTGTTCTCAGGCTTGTGCTATAAAGAATGACTTTATTTATATAATTACACGTGTTATTGTGAATCAACCATAAAAGATAGACATATGCTGTTGCGGGATATTTTTTAGACAATTTTATGTAGAATATTTCCGTCATACATGATTTCTATGTAACTTTAACCATTAAGGCTGCACCCACGACGGAAGCTTAAAAAATGGAGTAACTTCTCCCGTTTTCCCAACATTTCCCTTCACTACTCTGCTGCGTTTGATTGTAGCGTGATGAAAAGTATACTATAACCTGCCCAGGAGTATGAAGAATAATTGTACCAAGTTTCATTAAAATCCGTTGAGTAGTTTTTGCTTCTATAAGGAACATACACACAGACAGACAGACAAAAAATTTACTGATTGCATTTTTGGCATCAGTATCGATCACTAATCACCCCCTGATAGTTATTTTAAAAATATATTTCATGTACAGAATTGACATCTCTACAGATTTATTATAAGTATAGAAGATATCCAATGTAATTTAAAAAATCCGGAGAATTTAAAGATCCGAGCAAAGTCCGGACTATAATCTAAAATCTAACTATAACTGATAATAAATATTGCAGACAATATACAATGAAAAGACGTGTAACTAGCTCAACGAATTATTGAAACTGTCCTTCAATTAATTTATCACATATTGTTCATAATATAACTAAAATCAACATTCTTTAAAATAAAGTTTAAGTAATTTACAGTTTAATACGACCCAAAAACCTTCAAAGAAAGAGCGAACACCTTTATAAAGGGCGGCATCGCATTTGTGATACTCCTGGTGTTGCAAGTGTCCATGGGCGACGGTGATCACTTACCATCAGGTGAGACGTCTGCTCGTATGCCCCCTATAACATAAAAAAAGGTTCTAACATCTAGCTGTGATTAATGCAAATAAGAGGGAGCGGCCGTCTGGGGAGGCAACATCCACCTTACAAAAGACCACAGAAAAAAATCGGTCCAGGCGTTTGGTCTCTAGTGTGCCACAAAGGAACAAACATACATATATAGACTGTTAAACACAATACCCTGTCTGCGCGTCGCGCTTCGCGCTCTTGCATTGCGCAGTCGGGTAAAAACACTACCTTTTGGTGGTGTCGTGTTTCTGCTGGTACATAAGTAGGGTTCCAGAGCTCGGCGGGGTAGGGGATTGAGTTCAAGCCGGCTTGGTGAGGATGGTTCGAAAGGCACACCTGCCGTATCACCTATCTTCGTGACTGGACTCCACTTTCACTTAACATGAGATGGAGTTGGGTAATTCGTTACACCTCGTATAAAAAAACCGGCCAAGTGCCTGTCGACTTTCTACTAAGGAATATTTAATAGGTCAGTTTGAGTACTAATGGTTTTTAGGTTTTTCAAACCAATGGTTTAGCTTTTACGGGGGGAGGGAGGAGGACGACCCCACGAACAAAAATGAGCACTGTAAAGTTCAATATTTCGCAAACAGATCTCTAAATCGAAATATAGTACAGCATGCCTATGGCATTAAGTCCGCCATTTACTGTATTTTGGTAATAAAGAATAAATAAACAAATAAATATAGCCTCAGTGACCCCCAAGTAATTTTAAGGGACCTATTCAACGATATCTCTTACGATAGGGTAAACGACGAAAAAAAAACATCTCCAGGTAGTAAAAGGAACTCTAAAAATGAGAAACAATGAAGATAACATCACCATGAACATGAACCAATATAGAAGAGTTCATCATTCAAATGTATTTCCGTTACCGATAATGTCGAGGATCAGACAAATAGTGTTTGCTTTAGGTAAATACCTACTCCATTACTATACTCTACTACCAAATTGGATTCTATGTACTAGGAACAATAGGATCTTGTAAATTAGCCTAGCCCCAAAGTAAGCACTATAAGGCTTGTGTTATATACTAGGGTAACGGATAGAATACATATAGTGAACATATATAAGTATATTGTTTTATTGAAATACATATTAAACATCCATGACTGTAGTACAAATGCTCGTATTCATCACACAGACGTCTGCCCCCACCGGGATTTGAACCCGGCTGCATATTTTATGCGTTTTATATTGTAAGTCAGGACAACATTTTCTTATTATCTTGATGTTGCAACATTAAATTAAAAATATATATTTAAAAAAAAATAAAAAATAGTCTGTCCAGGATTTTTTTAGGCAACCCATTTTTAATATATTTTCTAATAAACTAAATTTATGATAAAATATGTTTCATTCTAAATAAAACTAGTTTTAACGGGTTAATGCACGAACTTTATTTATTTATTGACGTTTCGCAGCCTTTTCAGGTCTGCATCTTCAAAATGCTGGCTGCGAAACGTCAATAAATAAATAAATTTCGTGCATTAACCCGTTAAAACTGGTTTCATTTTATGGGTGATGTGCGTGAAAACCTGAGAAACAAATATGTTTCATTCTATTATCAGCTCGGTGAAGGTCAATGTTGGCTCGGATCTTAGACTAGAGCCAATCAAACGACGTGACATCCAACAATCGCACTAATCAGCGCTCATACCCGAGAGCAACGGTGCAATAAGAACCAAGTTTTGGTCAAGTTATGAGCATTTGCGCACACATTACTATGGTGCGCCTGCCCCGCCCACAACGACCTTCTAACCTCTTTCTGTATCCAGTTCAGTTAGCTGTACAGTTTTAAGAAATAAGTAAGGGTAGCCTTTCTAGGTCATATTTTAAGACATGAGCGCTATCATCTTCTCCAGACTATAATAATAATAATAAATATTTCCAACACTCACACCAATTAGCCTAGCCCCAAAGTAAGCACTATAAGGCTTGTGTTATGGGATACTAGGGTAACGGATAGAATACATATACTTTACATATATAAGTATATTTATATAGAAATACATATTACACATCCATGACTGGAGTACAAATGCTCGTGTTCATCACACAAACATCTGCCCCCACCGGGATTCGAACCCGGGACCTCTCGAGTCGGCGACGCCGTGAAACCCGGCGTACAAACCACTCGGCCAAGGAGGTCGTCCATAATGATGGGAAAGATAGAGAATGAAGAACTCGTGGCTCCGAAACACCAGAAAATGGACTTATTTTAGGATTAGTTAGAAATTCGATAATTATTTTTGGACATTAAACTAATTAATGCCACGAAAAATTATTTGAATTTTTAATAACCTCCAAATTGAGCTATATTTAAATGCCTTTTTTGTTTGATACCTACAAATAAACTTTCTGGATTAATGACGGTACAGGCGTATAAATTAGCAACAGGTAGAGACAAGAATAAAATTTATTAAAGTAAATAAAACTCTTAAATATACTCGGAAATAATATAATTTATTATCAGTCCCAATATCGAATTCGAATAGTTAGCGAGTGCGAAGTGTCATTGTCAAATGTGTACTGATTTTTAGTTCTCTTTGCGTCCATTATGGCGCTGCTGTTTAAGTTTCTATAAAATTTGACAATGACATTTCGGACTCGCAAACTAATCGAATTCGGTTCGTGCGTACTATTACGTGAAATAAAAAGCTAGTTTTTCTATTTACACTTTCTATACTCTATACGCCTCTATTGCCCGATCAATTTACTAGCGCGTTATTAGACATTGGTGTCGATTCTGGCACGATTCTCTAAATCTAAACTTAAATTTGACAACACTGTATCCTTGTCATTCTCTATACAGAATGAAAAGGAGAGACTGGTGTTAAATTTAGTTTTAAGTTTACAGAATCACGTCAGAATCGACACCATTAATAGGCTCATAATGGATGTTTTTTGTTCTTTCTTAGATTTATAATGATGTTGTTGATATAAAACAAAACCTTTCAAGATTTGCCATATTTACTTCGTTACCGAAATCATCTTCCGTACGGGAGTAAATTTTACTCGGCCTATTAAAACTTCCATAAGAATTAACTTAAGAAGCGTTCAATAAACTTGATCGGATGTAAACAAACAGTTACGATGTTTTTGATTGCTTTCAACGGCGATTAGTCCTATTGTATCCGTGTTAATGCTTCTTACGAGAATTAATGGATTATGACGATCACATTAAAATAAGGCTTTTCTTGCTTACTTCGTAACGTTTTCGGGATTAACAAAAACGTTCAGTTTATTGGTGGCGTTTATAGGATTCGATAGTTTAGATAGATGAGCTCGATGGCGCAAGTGGTTAGCGCATTCGGTTGCGTTCGTTGAAGTTAAGCAACTTTCGCAGTGGTCGGTCATTGGATGGGTGACCAAAAATTTACTGTCTTGAGTTCCTCCGTGCTTCGGAAGGCATGTTAAGCCGTTGGTTCCGGCTGCATCTGCAGTCGTTAGCACCCGCCGATCCGCACTGGGTCCGCGTGGTGGGTCATGGCCCAATCTCAATATTCCATCCATAGGGAAGGCCTGTGCCCCAGCAGTGGGGACATTAATAGGCTGATGATGATGATGTTTATAGGATTCAGGGGAGGATGTTTATCTCGTGAGGTTGAACTGAGAATAGAAGATAAACCGGCAAGCTTGAGTTGAACTAGCATACTAGATACAATTGAAAATTTTACTAGAAAAAATTCCACGCCTATCTTCGTTGTCATTGCAGCCTAAGAAATGCTAGAGAAAAATCGATACAGCCATCAGGGTCGCGACAGTATAATGGTCAGCGCATTCGCCCGGATAGCGAAGGGGGCGGGTTCGAGTCCCGTCAGCTGCCTGGTCCGCGAGGATTTTTTTCTAGTAAAATTTCCTTAAGATTTAAACATCTAGCAGTTAAATGCTTAAAATAATTATATAACTAGGTACTTTTATACAACATTAATAGTAACATTTTAAATGCAGATAAAGACGCTAAAAAATCGCGGCTCTTGTTTGAGAACCTACATATTATTATCATAGCTCCAATAGATCTACATATCAGTCAAGTTACAGTTCACTGGCAGACTTAAGAATATCGGAGGCTTACTTAATAATATTCACCCTTTTTAAGTGGACCCTAACATGTTTTCTTACGACAAATAAGCCAGCTGCTCACATCCCTCCACAGATAGTTGAACGGAAGGCTTAAGTAGTTACGTAAACTATTACTGCACAGTACCCCTAGCACGAACCATTATCGAATTCGAATAGTTTGCAAACCGAAATGTCAATGTCAAATTTTGTATGGAAACTTGAACAGCAGCGGCACAAAGTACGTAACGAGAACTAAAAATCAGTACACATTTGACAATGACATTTCGGACTTGCAAACGATACGAATTCGATATTGGTTCGTGCTAGGGGTACTGTTATGTTAATAGAGACAATACTTTTATCATCATCGTCCCTAGCCTATTAATGTCTCCATTGCTGAGGCACAGGCCTTCAATATGGACGAATAGGGAAGATGCATATATAATATTTATGAAAATTTTATGATTAAAATGTTAAAAAAATATAAAAGAAATGCCACTGCAACGTTTTCATTTTACATAATGTTGATTTTTAACAATTATTAAGAATTAAAAATACTTGAAACAGAACGTATTTTAAAACACCAATCAGCGTTTAGTGACGTCACTCCTGTTATGACAACTTCTTTGAGGTTATGGTTGTTAAAGTAAATATTATTTTATGGGAATATTAATTGCGATTTTTTACATTTAATAAAAATGGAAGTTGCGTTTATCAAAGCAGACTCCAGGAATTTACCAAGAGTTAGCGTTGACATGGTTATAACTTTTTTTGTCCAAAGTGCAGAGTTTTTAAGTATAGAAATGAAAGGGACTAAATTACTACGGTATGTAAAAATCGTAGTTGTTAAACTTCGTATTTTATTCAGCGGCTTCTACAAATCTTACGGCGATAATGCAATCGGCTATGTCCAAATTAAAAGAGATGGAGAATTATGTACAGTAAAAGGGCGAGTTCTCCGGAGCATAAAGTACGTAAAGGTTATCGTGTTACAGTTATTTTAAATGAAACGCAAAGATTGATTCAGTCCTGCCAATGTGAAGATTGTGCCACACATTTTAAACTTTATCTAATTTTCGACGTCATTCTCCAACTGTAAAATTAAAAATATGTTATAGACAGGTTTTGTAAGTATTAGGTAGGTTACTAATGCGTTTTTACGTACAAGCAGATTAATTAAGCATATAACAAGTATATTCGCCGACTTACGTCAAAGTGATCTTCACAGCATCGAATAATGGTCTTTGGAGAATAATTGTCAATTCTCTTTGCAGATTGAAACCACTTTTTTTCAGTTTTGGGTCAGAAGTTCCAGTCAAAAACAATTTATTTGGAAACTTTGTTGAAGTATTAGATATTAGACAAAATATGAGTCAACGCGGCTTTTTTTCGGAATATTAGTGGTATTGTTATGATCACATGATGTTGATGGATAGTCCATTTTAAATTTTTCAATAAAATATTCCGAAAGTCGAAAAAATATGCAAAAGTATGAAAATTTAAAGCCGGCGACGAACAAGTACGATCAGTGACAGACAGGAGTGACGTCATCGCAATTATAGGTTCGTTTTCGCGCGAAAATTTAAATTGTCAATTTAAAACCGCATTTTTTCCGATAAATCACAATGTTTTAATTTTTTAATATATCTGTGGTTTATTCTACATGGAATTCTTTAAAATGAAAACAAAAATAAAAATATTAGATCTTCCCTATTAGGAAGAACGGAAGAATGAGTGTGGTTTAAGAGATAACGACTGCAGATGTCGCTAGGATCAACGACTGAGGGCGCTTGGTAACGAGACGATTTCTACCCGGGCCGGTTAAGCTTGTTCACAAACACGGTTTCTAAGTTAGTTTATACAAACCCCAAACCGTTGCTAGCGGGTCACAGTGGAGCGACGCCATACAAGCGATGGGACACAGGGTATTTAAAAAATCATGTGACGAATTTTGAAAAATAAGAAGTACAATAGTATTCACCTACTTATTAGCTATAAAAAATATTTGGAGCATTTTCTTATGGGAATGTTATTCAAAGAAATATGGTACTAAATATGGTAACATGATTTCTTAGTATGGAGAAGTACATAAAAAATCCTGTATCTTAAGATTTACTTCGTGTTTTAACTTGATTTTTTTATATGTTATAAAGACATACATACATTTAGCAGTTTATACATCTAGCAGTTAAATGCTTAAAAAATAAAAACATAACTATGCTACTACATGTTTTTCAAAATTCGTCATATGATTTTTTAAGTACCCTATGTCTCTTATGCTTGTATGGCGTCGATCCACTGTGCGCTGGTGTCATTAACATACGTGCCATATTGTCCCAGAGCCGGCGGAAAATTGTCTCGTTGACAAGCGCCCTTAAAATGCCTTCCAAAGCACGAGATAGGTAATTTAGTAAAGATAAGTATTATTTAACGAAAATTGCCTAAATTCTAATTGTTATTTTAAGAAATAAACTATTTAACTGGATTTATAAATTTAAAGAAAATTTTATGAAAAATATCATTCGGTCCAGGCGTCAGACAGAATTCGAGCCTGCACCTTCCGCTATCTGGGCTATGCAATACTTATTTATAAAAATATCACATGTCTTTCTTAATAATATAATACTTTTATCATCCAAAATCCTCAATCCTACACGAGTAAAATGCACATTAAAAATCTTTATAATGGGTACGAATTAACTTAAAGACATCTTTAAGTTAATTCGTACCCATTATAAAGATTTTACATATGCGTAAGCATTTCCTTCACGTATGCATATTTAATGATGTAGTTATGTGTATCTAAATATACCGTACAAAAATTATAAACAAACGAGCCTCTTGAACGTACTTCTACAAAGTAACGTTAGCGTCTAACGTTAATTTCGTTTGATGTTTACATAAAAAGAGATAGGGCAGCGCCCAATTCGACGCTTGATTCAATTTGAACGAAACACCCTTTTGATTAAATAAGCATATAGCTGAATACTTTATCTCTGTATAGCTTTTCTTCGAATGCGTTCCGATATTTTATTAGTCCACTCGGTTTCAGGGTGTCACGTGTTGGATGACCCGTGTCTTGTTGAAATGTTATTGACGTGTCCACAATCATATCCGACCTTATTCCGTTAGAGGCGTCGCAACTTTTCTTAGTCGCATTACTGTTCAGTGAATCGATTGTTCCGCTACATTTACAAGGATGTTTTTTCGATGTTACTCTTCGTCAATCCGTGGTGTAAAAAAAAACTTGTCTATTATAAGGTAGAAAATCAAGGATAAAGTAAAAATAAACGTGAGCCTTATGTTTCATACAACATTAACGATATTTACTCGTAGTCTTATCATCATCATCTAGAGATTTTTAATGTCCCCTGCTAGGACATAAGCCTTCCCTATGAATGGACCACCACGCAGGCACAGTGCAGATATGAGGGTGCTCACGACTGCAGATGCAGCCGCGACTAACGGTTAAAAGGCTCAGGATAGCAAGTTTTTGGTCACCCATCCAATGACCGGCCATTGCGAAAATTGCTTATCTGCCACCATCGCAGCCTGAAAGCGCTTATCACCTGCGGCATCGAGCTTCTCACTCAATGTGTAAACATTGAAAATTTTAACTAAGTACTTATATGCAATGGTAATTCTTTTCTGTTATTTCCTGAATAAAGTATCATCACGCATGCTGGCCTACTTGTCAAATGGTTGTCATCTAATATACATGTGTATACTTTACCATTCCATACACATGCCTCCGCGAAACAAAGAAATGCTAACACGTACCTTATTAGACGTAAATGTGAGCAGTCGCGGTACGTCTGGCAAGTGCGAGCAAAGAAACTTCTTTTTGACAATAAAATATTCCAATATGAAAAATATAGCTAAGCAAATAAAAGTAAAATCAAAAATATGTTTAAATCTTAGAAAAACGCGTCGAAACGAAATCGTAACTCTGAGTGAGTAGCTATAAGTATGGCGGACATTAACAATATTAAGGGTATATTGAACTTTACTGTAAAAATATTGAATTGTTAAACGATAGAAAAAAAAAACATTTCAATGCTTGCATTTCGGTAAACTTGCAGTTTGTTAAGATTTTTTTTTTCTCTGACATTTTGTATGGACATTGAATAAACGCTCCCGGGAGAAGTAGGAAGCATAATGTTGTAATGACAATATTTTTATGTAACAGATTCAATCTTTTATTTACCGATAAAAACGTTTCTTGAAACAGTCGAAACGAAATTTTCATGAAAATGGTGTCGCTTCAAAATAAAAAAATTGTCGATAGACTCGATCGATAGAAGATAAAAAAGTATATCTCATCACACTGATATTTTTATTCAAATATTGCTACTTTAGCCAAAATCTTTGTAGTTGTTTTATGTTAAACGGTTCAAATTCGGAGAGGGCTCTTTAAACTTCACTTCAAATTTGTCACTGTCGTTTCTTCAATAATAATAGCTAGTATTGAAATAAAAGAACGACTCAATTTTTCATAACAGATGGTCGATATATAACTCGATAGTGTTCCACAAATTTTCTTTCTCGTTCAACAACTTTCCTCATTCAACCAAACTGCGTGATTTGCTAACAGTATTTACCGGAATTCCTGAAACGATGTGAAAACCTTAAAGAACATTTCATTTCGTTCAAAGACCCGCATCGCATTCGTGCGTGGATGTTTTAATAGTATGAAAAGTAAAAAAGGGGACATACTAGTGTTGCCAGACCTCCCGTATTTCCCGGGACGTCCTGTATTTCAGGGATAAATTATTTTAAACGTTCCGCCCGGACTCTGTCCCCTATTTAAACATAATTCGATCAAATTGACGCACTAATTATCTAGGAGTTCTCTTCCTTCGTTTTTCGTTTCCTTAAATCTGAAATTCCTAAAATTTTTCTTATTATAATTTTATCAGTTAGATATAAAAGACGTTTGTCGATGACGATCTCTTATGATAAAAGACAAACGTCTTTTTATATGTAACTGATTTGCAGGGAAGACTTTTTACAGGTGGCATTAAAACGAATAGTACCCCTAGCACGAACCATTTTTGAATTCCAATAGTATGCGAGTCCAAAATGTCATTGTCAAATTTTGTATGAAAACTTGAACAGCAGCGCCATAAAGTACATAACGAGAACTAAACTTCAGTACACATTTGACAATAATATTTTGGACTTGCGAACTATTCGAATTCGATAATGGTTCGTGCTAAGGGTACTGAATGTGAGCAACAAATGTACTCCTGATTTGCGAATTAATGACCGTTTCAAAACCATGACTATAGCTCAATTTAATTTGATAATATGTTAAAACTTACTCGAACTTCTTTGAATTGTAACTATTAACTAGCAATAATAACTACGTATTATACACATATTTTTTTAATTATTATACAATTGTCCCATAAATAAGCATTTTTCCCTTGCAGGACCAAAAAAATCTGTCAACCCTACATACCCAAAGGTATTCCACGAAATAGCAAAAAGCTTTTGCTTATTTGGATTTCAATACTTTGACCTTTTGAATAAATAATATATCAAAAGTACTATATCTCGCCACTAATGGGCGCGTGAGCTGGATACATAAAAACTATTTTATTTATATACGCGCAGACGGCTCACCTGATCATAAGAGATCACCGTCGCCCATAGACACCTGCTACACCAGGAGTATCACAAATGCGATGCCGGTCTTTATGGAAAGAAGAATGGGAGAAAAAAGGTTTGTTAAAGGTTTTTGGGTCGTATTTTTCTGAAAACTCTGCTGGCGCCTATATAATCCACACCCACAATATATATAATCACAACAACTTTTGTAGCTCCGTAGCAAACCGGAATTATCATCTTTATAAATGCTTACAGTCTTGGATCATGTTGTGAAACCTCTCAGCAAAAAACTTTTTAAAAATCTACCGTGGACTTTCCAGCGTCATTCTGCACCTGATCACAAGGCACGAACTACCCAAGCCTGGCTTGAAACCAACGTTTCGGACTTTATAAGAGTTTAGGACTAGCCCCCATCTAGCCAAGCCCTCTTTGGAAACAGTGCGTAAATCCAAAGATTCGTGGCCAAACAGATTAAAGGCCTGTATAAAAGCCAAAGGTGACCATTTCGAATAGAATTTTTTATTTTTTTGCTGAGACTTTAAAAAATATGTAGGTATAAATTTTAATAATATTACAGTACTTCATTAAAAAAATGCATTTTCATTTGTAATAGAATATATGGCTGGACTAGGTATGTTAATACAAGCCCGAGACCTAAAACCATTGTCTTACACCAAGGCGGTGCAAAGAAGAATCCACACAAAACACTCATATTGCGTTATGTTTTCTCTGTTAGATTTATTAGAAAAAATTGCCACGAAAATCTCTCAATCGTAACTTCAATTTACTTTAGTCCAACTCCATTGACTTCACATTTACGTTATTGTTTTTTATATTGCTCTGACAGCTACAATCGTTTTATCCGAGAAGATATTAGTAATAAATCAAGTTAAATTACAAAATTGTTTACAGACAAATATTATGTTTTTTTAAGCATTTAACTGCTAGATATTTAAATCTAAAGAAAAGATTTACTAAAAAAAATTCACGCGGACCAGGCAGCGGACGGGACTCGAAATCGCAGCTTACGGCTAGGAAAATTTCGACGCGGCCATCAGGGCCGTGGTAGCATAATTGGTCAGTGCATTCGCCCGGATTGCGAAGGGTGCGGGTTCGAGTCCCGTCCGCTGCCTGGTCCGCGTGGATTTTTTTCTAGTAAAACTTTTCATTACACTTAGAGTCTTAGACAAATATTACTTATTAATTATGTTTTGCAGCGTTTTGACGCACAATCTATTTTCTATATAGTAGATATATGTTTATTCAATATTTAAAAAAATATATATATAATTCCATTAATTTAAATATCGTCAAATACTACCCCGTATCATTCCTGATGCAAAGGTGCCCATTAGGCATAACGGCATTGCCAGGCTGGATGGCAATAGACAGTATTTGTACCCGAAACGACCCGCGAGTGTCATCAGTTCTTTGCCTGAGTCGGCGGCACAGGTCCCACACAAATTGCTTGGCTTCCGCGCTCCAAAAACGCGCCGTTTCCACTGCCAAAGGCACAAAAATGTATAGATTTCAAGTAAGATTCCCGGTGATATTCTTGATTTGCCTATGAATAAATTTAAAACACACATTAAAAATTGCTTGCTTAAGAAAGGCTATTATACTGTAAAACAATATTTCAATGATAAAACCGCCTGGTCGTAATTGTTACCTTCAGAAAATTTTCAAAGCTTTATTAAACTTGTCTCAAGTTGTCTTCTCAAGAGGAGTATTGAAGAAAACCTTGCACTGAGTGTCTTTTTTAAACTTCTCTTCTTTATTTTTCTTTGTCGTGTCTTTTTTAACTCTTGTATTTTCAAAATTGTGTACTGGGTATGTCTGGGCTTTTGTACATTTCTTGTTACCTTTTTTACATTATCTGATGGAAGTTGACCTCAATACATGTTTTTATAAGTTTGATGTTAGCTTTCAATTTGACGACACTGTCTGAAATAATACAGGGACAAAAAAGCAGCCCTTGCTGAGTTTTTTGCCAGTTCTTCCCAGTATAAAGTCTCACGCAAATGATTTGCGAACTGATGGGGTAGCTTTTGACTTTCCGGGTGCTTTTAAAAGCCTAAACTGAATAAATTAATAAAAAATATTTATGACACATATGCTCGTAAATCGTCTCTTATTGCACCAATTTCAATATCATAATCTATCACATTACACACGCGTGCGGTAATGTAAAGTAAAACGCACGGCTTATTATGTTCTGTCTAAAAACGAACGACACTTTTTTAAATCTTAGCAAAGAGTTTTAAGGTAGCCAACATTTTCTTAATAAAATTTACTTTGGGGGATAAAATATAATATATAAAAATTTACTTCTTTAATTTGATTCATTTTGACAATAAATTATCGGTAATAAATTCACAAAAATATTGATTTACTTTATTAGTAACACTGGCTGTTTTTTGTTCCTTTGTCTAAAAAAAGCGTTGATGCGCGCTCATCGCTAATATGTTTTACTTTTCGCTGTATTGTTTTTAATTGAAATTATTGTCAAGTTGTAACGAATTTATTAATTTGACACTGCCAGAAGTCGAAAAAGACTACGCTAAGTCTACGGACGGAAAAATCAACGGATAGATACTTTTTTTTAACAACGCACACCAATTGGCCTAGCCCCAAAGAAAGCACAGTAAGTCTTGTGTTATGGGATGCTAGGGTACCGGATAGAATACAAATACTGTACATATATAAGTATATTTATATAGAAATACATATTTAAACATTCTGGAGTACAAATGCTCGTATTCATCACACAAACATCTGCCCCCACCGGGATTTGAACCCGGGACCTCTCGAGACGGCGACACCATGAAACCCGGCGTACAAACCACTCGGCAACGGAGGTCGTCATACGTATCAAAATTTCATCTTATGGAAAACAAACAAAGGTGCAAATTCATTTTCAGAAAGTACGTACGTAGTATTTTTTCCTCGCAAATGTGTTATAAAACGTCGTATGACATACGTGCGGTTTGATAATTACAGCCCTACGGCTCGGGCTAACAATATCGCCTCGGCTGTAATTCTCAACTTACCGCACTTATATCATAATGTACGTATGTATTACACGTTGTAGCGAAGTGCAGTTGCGGCGAGAGAGCGTGCCTGACTGAATGCAAGATGAAATCTCAAGAATGAATCGGGCAATTACCTGATTTTAGAATTGCTAAATTATATACGTGTATGACGTATCTCTATAACTTTGAAACATCATAGGAGAAAGTTAACTTCGGTGAAGGACTCAGGCTACTTTTTGCAGCCAGCGCTTCTTCATAAGCTTTTAATTTCTGCACCAACGAATCTGCACTGGTTGCTTATTGTCGTATTCTATGTTTATTATCACTCCCAGTCCATCATGAAAAGATCTTGTCTTTCTCTATTGTACTTTTGAAAAAAATACTGATAACACATTTTTCATTCTTACTCACCAAAGATCTTATAGAAAGTGCGAGTAACTTTTTCATATTGGGTGTTGTTACTCATACGGCATTGGCATAATCTAGAACTAGAACTCTAATATTAGACAGAAGACGAATTGTCGAATGATGTATAAGTAGTACTTTACGCCTGCATATTATTGATATTTTGGAACACATCGAGAAAGATTTGCGATTTGCTCAATGATAGATAAGTATATCGTGAAACGTATTATTGCAGTACCCTTAGCACGAACCAATGTAGAGTTCGTATCGTTTGTGAGTACGAAATGTCACTGTCAAATATGTACTGATTTTTAGTCCCCGTTACGTACTTTGTGGCGCTGTTGTTCAAGTTTCCATACAATTTGAGCAGAAAATTGGAATTTCTATAAATTATTAATTAGACGCTTTCATAACTTTAATGAATAGGTAGCTCCTAGGTACCTATTTGTCTGTATTTTGATTGTTATCAGTCTGTGAGGGTTTCCAAGTTTATTCGTTACAGGCAATAGTTTAAATAATTGTAGTGATAACGAATATGAAATATATATATACATTCGCTACATGAGACATATTTTATACATACAAGCAACAATGAGTCCCTTTATAGAATCGTCTAGGTCTAGCAAAACCTAGCTAACAGATAGTGCCATAGTGAAGTCTTGTATATCGCGACTATTCTAGTAGTAGTATATTATTATTACTAATACTTTGCTTACTTGTACATTTGTGATTTTCAATAAATTAAACACATTTTAACTTTATATTTTATTTCGTTTTATTTCTTTCGTTTTATCGTTTTTTCCCCAGTTCTCTTGCAGCTTCCATGTTTCCATTGCGACATTGCTCATTTAACCGCAAGTAACATTCATGACATACTACTGCTTCAGGTGGTAGCTAAAAGGACATTTTAGTTAAATATTTATGTTTCAATAAAATGTTTAAATATGATAATGCACTTCGTTATATCTTGTTTTATCAATCAAACCTGTTGTACCGATATCCATTAATTCAAGAGTATCCTTATTGTAACTGATAGTGTATAAACGACATGCCTTTGTATTCTATCGACACATAAATAACAATTTATACATCTCAACATGGTTCCAAATCACAAACGACCATTTCGTCCAAATCTTTTTGTTGGACGGAAATGTCAAGGTAATAATTAAATCGGTACGAGAAAAAAAGTCGTATATATTTTTTCATAAATTTACTGTATATGATGAGTCAAAATCTGTCATTGTCAATTAAATTAAAGTTAGTTTTAATAAAATTGATAGTTTTGACGAAAGTATTATAAATAAATCTCCCCAGACTGCTACAAGAAAATCATAAACTGCTCCAACTATGAACTTTCTCTCCTCCTGGATATTAACAGCATGCTTGCTTCGTTCATATTAACTATCTTCGCGAAGTTAAGAAAACATGGGTCTAGTTTGTATCGCAGAACTTTTAATATCATAATATTATAGTGCGTATCAGCGAATAGAATAAACTTCATTTCGCAAAAAATCATTTGACTTCCACTCATTTAGCAGACAATCAAATGCATATTTTTGTTTGCCGGAATCATATTTAGACATAAATATAATATCTATAATAAATAAAAAGCAGAACCATAATATCGCAGAGAGTGCACAGTCATAATCGTCTTTTGAAATACAAATATTTAATTCTTCCTAATTTTATTTATCTCTGATATAAGGCGACTGACAGTTCGCCGGCTATGCTCGCTTCGCTCGCTCGGCTCGCGCTCAGTTTAGGGCACAACACTAAGATCCACTTGCATAAATTTCAATTTAACTTAAACTAGCTTTTGCCCATAAAAAATGACACAACGTCAATGTCAATTTAGGCTAAATCTTTGGCAATTAGTCTTAATTGAATTGAAATTTATCAAAATTGCTGCAAGTAGACCTAACCCCACTATATTAAATAATGGTTATGCTTAACGAAATAAAACAACATACAAACATTCAGCCAAACAATAATTATATTTAAAATTATATATGCTAAAGAAATATTCATTTAAAGAAAATACCTATTGTTATACCAAGTGTGTTATGCCAAATTTTCAGGGCAACAAGATTCGGCCAGATAAAAGGAATCCATAAAACATAACTATATCCACATGTTTTCCCCACTTCATAACATCACAGAAGTATATTTCCTTCCCAGTAGCAATGTATGTGAAGCTATTAATAGCCTTTGCATTACAATTTCGTACTCCATATTTCATCTTATTTTATATATGTATTTATCGTCTCTAATTTAATAGCGAGTTCAATTGTTACTTTTCCCGATATAACTCTCTTAAATTAATTAACTATGTATACAAAACTGCACTCCTATAAAATGATACTCGCGAGTGATTAACCGTTACTTAACTGATATATTTTGTATCGTTTACTGGCAGTCCGCACCGGCATTACACGGGTGAAATTTTTAACGTAATTTAGCCTACATTCGTAGTTCCAAAGATTACTTCCCGCAAACGAATTGACATTTAACAGTATGAAACTTTATCAGTTTTAAAAACTCCATGTCTCTATAATTTTAGTATAAACTTTAGTAGTTCCCAGCTCGTACCTAAGACTAGCACCTAATAGTGTGGCCAAGGTTGTGGCCTAAATAAATAAAATAACCCACAAGTTCCCATCAAAATTTACTTTGCTCTTTATTTATTGACCACTAGCTGCTACGAGTTACAGTGAACTTTACGTGACAGCAATATATAAGCCAGTATAATTCTCCAGATAACCGATATAAATAGGTGTGACATGGTATTACGCCTATAGCAATTCGCGCAATATATCGTATGGTAGGGATAGAGATAAAGTTTTTTTAATATAAAAGAGAATGTCCCAAATGTGATGTGAGTACTGAAACTTGACATCCAACGGACAGTTTGGCTTAGTGTAGTTGATGTGACTTGTGACGAATAAAAAAGTTTTCAGCCAAAGATGAATCGATACAGTCCTATGTTTGTCATATTATAAAAGTTATGGTGTCGTGTAGTATGGAGTTGTACATGTTTCTAATGAAATTTCTTTAGTTGTTATAACTATTTGAGGAGACAAACCACGCATATTTAATGGACCTCTATTTAGTTTTCAATTAATAATCCGGTCGAATTAGACAGAAAAATAAGAGTGAAGGTACATAAATTAACATCAAGCTGAAAATCAGTAAAATTGTTCAAGATATAAATAAAACTGACATTTCATAATTCCCAATTGTTCCGGTACTTGGAAAAAATTATACTCAAAGTTAAAGAACGGTAAGTTTTATCGTAACATTACCTGAAACAAAAACAGTAGATCATAAAGTTATCTATAAAAAATGTATCACAATTCTTTTTTTCTAAGGGCACCGTTATTGAAATACAACGATTTAAGCTACCTGCTTAGATAACTATTGATATGCATGTTTTGTTTAAAACACTCGAAATAAATAACAAGTACAATTAGCTTGTCTTCCTCCAACCTCAGTTGTTGCTCATCAAACTCTTTTTTGAGTATATTCCCACCAGTACCCAGTACCCAGTACCCAGTTCAAGTGTGACTTGATTACCAGCTAGGCACTTACTTAAAGACTGGGGTTGGACTTAACTCTGTTGGACTGTTTTGTTCTCTGACACGTAGGAATTGTCAAGGCCAGTCGTGTTCTACTGTTGAATCGTCAACAGTATAGGATTCATTTGCTAGCAACGACGAGACATGCAGAAGGTCGCTACCACACAATTCACTTACAGCTAAGATAAAGAAGAAGAACAAGAAGAAGAACAACAAGAAGAAGGAATACAAGATTATGAAGCGGACGAAAATTTTTTTCTAATGTTTTTTGCAGTGAAAACTTCTTTAGCACCGCTGTGATTTGAAGTAGAGTATTTGACACAAGCTACGTATTCGTAAATTTATCATTTACTATAAGAGACAGATCGCCCTACGGTAACGATCTTGGGGTCGACTTATTTTCATTGTTTTTTTTTTCTTTCTTTTGCCCAGTATTTTACAGTACATAGTCATAAAGGTCTTTAACGCGTTCACATTCTTCTAGATTTCACTTCTATCCCAAGTGCCAGCACTTGTCCGTTTTTTAATTTCCATCGCTTTTATCAATTTCAACCCTTGCTAATATCTGTTATTATGCAATAGTTTCCTTCCAATTAAACAAAATTACAACAGACCTGTGGGATAGGCCTACTACAGGAGAAACCACGTTAAAAAAAACTCGCTAAGTACATATCAAAGGTGGCGTGAAATCGTATAACGCTTACAACTCTTTGAATCATTATATCTCAGGAACGGTGACTCTTAGGAAAAAAAAGTATTGATAACTTTTTTTAGATAATTTTATGATCTACAATTATTATCAAAGAAAATTTCACGATAAAACTTACTGTTTTAATGGAAATCTCGAGAAACCTTCTTTTTTTAACCTATAACCTCGAGTCAATATTGTTACAAGTACCGAAACAATGGGAAATTTTGAAATGTTATTTTTAAAAATGTTTTGAACAGTTTTACTCACTTCCAGATTGATGTAAATTTATGTACCTTCACTCTTATTTTTCTGTCTAATTTGACCGGACTATAAGTGCCATCGGTCTCCTAAAAGGTATTTTGATTTGAAATTTGGTCTATGCCGATAACGGCACAAAGTTTTCTAGACTAAAGAATAGACGTAGATTTTATATCCTTTCGCGGACACGACGGAACATCAAAAAAAGAGGGCGTCCCTTACTGACCACAGCCAATATCGGCATTTATCACTAGATCAAAGGTGTCGAACTTTAGTTTCCCAATATGTGTATCAAAGGTTTGTGATTCACTAAAGTAAATTGAATAGGTGGTTCTGCGAAAATGTTGTAGGATTTTTCTTTCTCAAATACTCGTATATGGGCTTCTTGAATATTTGATTTTAGCAAAACGTATATGTTTTTAGCACGATGCTTGGTTCTTCGATGTTATTGTTTTTGTAATGATAATAATAATAATTTATTTCAGAAAAAATATCCATAGAATTATTAGTTCAAGTTAGTAACAATGCAGGTTTATCCTACAACTAGTATTATTAGTAATAGTTATCCATTCATTTATTATTTCAAATAAAAAAATTATGAATTTAGTAAATCCAGTAGTTAGTCAGTTAGCATTGTACTTTAACATACTGTAAATATAAAAAAATCCTTTAATAAGCATTTGTGAATTGCGGTAAATTAACCCTAGTTTACGGCGGCGGCGGCACCACTTTCGTAAGTACGTGCTTGCTTATTCGGTTTCTAGACACTTTTAATGTATCTTCTTATATATTTATACACAATAATAATTATAATTTTACTTACACTGTACCTACTTGCAAAACAGACATTTCATCATTTTTTGCAAAATAATTGGTACAAAAAAAGTATAAAACAAATTAAAGGAGTTCAAAAGCTCGTGTTTCTGACATTAATCGAAGTAAGTAAGTTTTATCGTGAAAGGACATCGACGAAATCGGCCTCAGCATGCCCAAAAGAATGTCTTTCTCTGTTATTTTTCGATTATTTTTTTAACTTATTAGCAATTAGTCATAGTAAACCGACAATCTGTTTAAAAAAATTAAAGTTCTTCCTAACTTGTCCTATTTGTTAAACAATTTTGGCACTCCTTTTAATTGAAAATACAGCATTAAAAATCAACTGATAACTAGATTCTAGGTTTCAGTCTATAATAGTTTATTGGCTTTGTTATTATTTTATTTTTAAATGGGTGATTTTGTTAAAAAGTTGTGCTAAGATTGTTTATCTTAATAAATGAAATATAGGCGACCATTGATATTTATCAACATAAAAATAGAACTAGGTACCACCTTAGTTAATAATACTTATCACTAGTATTTATATTATATAATATTTAAAAATATTATTTCTGAAATTATGTAAAGATAGTTTATACTCCCGTCCTATATAATATATGTTTATTTTTATGAAAATCACTAGCAAACCCGGCGAACTCCGTTTCGCCACCAGATGGCTTCGTTTTATGTAACATTTCGTTTGGTGATTAAAAGAAGTTTTTTTTTAATTTTTCCTGAACTTTCTTTGCTTTAAACCTCACGAAGCCAGAGACCTTTCCAACGCAAGCAAAACCGTGGAAATTGGTTCGTGCGTTCTGGAGTTATAGCGTCAGGAAGGAAAACCCGACTTATTTTTATATAGTAGATAATGATAACCAGGTATATACCTAATTACCGATAGTAAAATATAGAAACATGTAAATGGAAAGACTTTGAACATTTCATTTGAAAAGAAATCTATTGTAACAGCAGGTAGGTATAGATATCATAGGTGCCAACTTCCAACACTCGTAAATCAATATGAATATAAGCATTTATTATTAATTACATTTTATCTTCTTTTAATGCATATTATTCAAGTGCTTACATGAAGGTAAACACTAAATCTATTCAGAATATATAAAGTGTACATCTTTTACAATTAAGTATAATAATTATAACCTCAAAATCTAATACATTCTGTAGTAGGCTACGGTTCCTCAAGTTGTCCGTATCTGAACAAATGCCTAATGAGAGTTTATGGATGATTCCAAACACAACTAGCATTTTTTCATTGCTGTGCGTTCTAGGGCGTTCAATGTATGGGGAACGAGCAATGTCCTTTGTCGGCTAATACTGTCAAAGAAGTTTCTTTCAATGTCTTCAAAAATTTTGTCGTAATGTAATATTGTTAAACGTAATCTAAAAAGTGGAGATAAAAAGAACTCACAAACATGATTCTCATTCCATTCGTTCACGAAAATTGTTTGTGAATCCGAACTTAATGACGACCTCTTTGGCCGAGTGGTTTGTACGCCGGGTTTCATGGCTGTCGCCTACTCGAGAGGTTCCGGGTTCGAATCCCGGTAGGGGCAGATGTTTGTGTGATGAATACGAGCATTTGTACTCCAGTCATGGATGTTTAATATGTATTTCTATATAAATATACTTATATATGTACAGTATATGTATTCTATCCGTTACCCTAGCATTCCATAACACAAGCCTTATAGTGCTTACTTTGGGGCTAGGCTAATTGGTGTGAGTGTCGGAAATATTTATTTATTTATTATTTATTTATGTGCGTGTTCGAAAATGAAATAGGAGTAGAGTCAGTGGCGAAATTTCGTTTAAAGTTCGTTCGTTACCGAAATTTTATTTCGGAGAAAGAGAGTAAAGCTCCTGGACTTTGGATCTTTTGTTTATTAAGCACTTCTTTTGTCACTTTTTAAGTTAAAAAATCGATTTTGTTATCTTTCCCATTGAGCGATCTTCATTCTCCGTTTACGTAACACTTGATGGTTTGCAGTCATGAAGTCACTTTATCGTTACATCTCTGAATGCTCACATTAAATTGCGTATTGTCTAACCGCACTTGGAAACTCGTTAAGTGACGTCAAACGAAAGACAAATTGAAATCAACATGTACGTCTGTCTGTGCCCACTGTAATGTGTACATAGTATCATCAGCTCTCTCACGAAATTGAGCCATTTCAAATCATAATTAATTTATTTTTATATTTATTGTTGATTGACACGTAATCAACGTGTCGAGCTGAAATGTTGGGTTTCATAAGGTGGACAGGCAATTATTTTTCTTTGTTTTGTTTTCACCTCTTATTAGAGTTAATTATATATAATGTTTTACTTTATTTTGGTCTAACTGGATTTTACAAAATATTGTTAATTATAGTTATTGGCGGAATTGCTACCATGTAGTACCTTGTTTCTATGAGTCCCTTACATTTCGCCATTGTAGCAAGCGTCATTTTACAACAATATTGTAAATAAAGAAAAGTTTTCATAGGGAAAAGCGCCATCCCTTCGCATTGTAGGTAATCCACATTGTTAAATGAATACCATTTCAAGTATTAAACCTTTGAAAGAAGAGATAGCAATTAAAGTTATACTTTTATTTTTTAAGCATTTAACTGCTAGAAAAAATTCAACACCGTCCAGACAGCAGACGGGACTCAAACCCAAACCCTTCGCTATCGCTAAAATTCGACACGTCCATCAGGGCCGCAGTAGCATAATGGTAAGAGCATTCGCCCGGATAGTGCGCGCGATATCTCTTGTTCGGTCTATAAACTAATATTTAAGATAATTCAATTACCTTATCCACATCTGTCCTCCTAGCATGAGCAGAGCGTTATGACATTTCGCTCATTTTTATCACGACCAATTGTCAAATTACTGCGGAGTTTAACATTTAAACGCGATAACAAACGTGATATAATGTAAATTGTGTTGGTCATGCTACGGGGTATGGCTTTACAATGTGATATATTTAGCGTGAAGTTGCGACTAAATTGTGTTTTATCACTGACTAGTGGCCCGCCCTCGCTTCGCTTCGAGGTAGAATTGATCAAAATCCTTTCTTAGCGGATGCCTACGTCATAACATCTACCTGCATGCCAAATTTCAGCCCGATCCGTCCAGTGGTTTGCTTTGCTTTGTTTGTGGTGGGCTGTGCATTGATAGATCACTATGTCAGTCAGTCGCCTTTGAGTTATTTATATATATAGATAATAACGGGTAACAAACACAATATTATGGCCAGGTTTCTGAAATGTATTTTAAAATAAATTTGAGTTTCTGAAACAAATATACAGGGTGTAAAAAAACCTATGACAAAGACTCAAACTACGCATTCTGTACACCTAAACAAATAATATTACAAAATGTTATACGTGGGAAAAATTGTATTTTTAAGTTAAAAAGATACAAAAAAATCCAATTTAATCCAATGTATAGCGCGGCGCGCTACTGTGGCGCTACGCAAAGAATGTGCCCATATGTATAAAATATATCTCCGTAACCATAAAAATCTCAGGTATGGTCCAGAAGAAGAAAATGATCATCATGATGTGGAAAATACGTGGCCTTCCACTTCGTTAAAGGTTTTTTTACACCCTATATAATTATTATCAAAAAATTCTAGACCCCCACAACATAACGGCGCTTTCCTAACAATGTTTGCTCTGAATTTGACAGCTCTGACAACTGACACAGTGATTACTCATATTATAAATGTGAAAGTTTGTAACGCTGTATGTTAGTTACTCGATCACGTTAAAACTACAAAACGGATTTGGATGACATTTGGTACGCTTATAGTTTATGACCTGAATTGTGACATACGATAAGTGCTTTTGATTCTGGAAAAATGTTAGGTTCCTGTGATATTCTGAAAAACTAAAGTTAATCGATAAGATTTTCCAAAATCAAATGACAGTTAACATTAGATTTGACGGATTATTAGTTAACTTTACGTAATGCTTGGACATAGGGTCTCTTGTAATGTAATGGTATTAGACATTTTTCATAACAATAACGTGGTATCTGAAGCCGCTTCCCATAAACGTACTAACAATGAAAAGCTCACTATAAAACTTATTGTATATAGCTATATTCTAAATTATGTAATGGAAGGTGACTTCAGAATTATCCCTGAAGTTACTTTGCAACTTAACGACTTTGTATATAATAATACAGGGAGAACAAAACAGACCTTGCTGAGTTTTGTCTCAGTACAAGATCTCCCGCCGTAGCATAGTTTTGCGAAGTGCTTGCAACAGCCCAGACTGAATAATTAATTTTTGATTTTTTATCGCTGAACAGCCATGCAAAAATCGTATGTGGGTATATTGTAAGTCCCAACAGAAGAATAACAAACATCAAAGGATCCAATTTAAGGCCAATGCTGAGTGAACTATCCGGGCTACCCAGCAAAAACAAAATGGCTGTAACCGCAGGGCGAATCCACTTGAAAAAGTGAATCCGTCCCTAGTGGCGGAAACAATTCCATGTGCCCTTGTGTTCCGACCGCTATTCCACACCTAATTGAAATTTAATGTACTCACTTCTTCGTCTATTCCGCAGATTATTAAAAAGTAATGGACACGTATTTTTTATTTTTTTTACATAATCAAAACATTACAGAGAAATGTTGGTTTAAAATATCGCATCGCATGACATCACGACTTGATACAATTTTACTTAGAGGTAAGTCAAGAGCTCCCCCCACAAAATGTGACGAGCTTTAACTATATATAGTCATATATTGAACGGACAGCTCAAAGATGAGGAGGACATGGAGAGGGAGAGAATGGCTCTTGCGGTGAGGTGCAATATGCTCGCAAGGCGGTTTGGCGGATGTTCGAGAGACGTCAAGATAATGTTGTTTAAGGCGTTCTGCCAAACGTTTTATACATGTCAACTTTGGCTGTGATATACAACACGTTTGTTTAAAATACTGCGAGTCCAATACAATGACGCCTTTCGCATCCTGCTGAAAAAACCACGATATTGTAGTGCGAAGGAAATGTTTTGCTGAAGCAAATGTTCCCGATTTTTTTTGTATCCTCAAATCGTGGTCTTCTTTGTTCTGGGAAAGGAACATCCACGACGACATGGACAATGTATTTTTTAAACATTGGACTAAATTACATCGTTTTGGAAATGACAATCTGAAATAAACATTCAACTAGTCCTATTTAATTTTTTAGATAATGTATTAACATTATTATATTTAATAGTTTTTTTATTATTATTATTTTGTCAATTTTGTCATATGGGTCTTTCGCCTGAAATAAAAAAAATATTATATGATTAACTTTGATTTTTTTTGGTTTATTGACAAACAAAACATGTGTCCATTATTTATTGACAAAAGAAAAAATAAGTGTCCATTGTCGTCCATATTTTGTGATAATGTTACTAATGGACTAAATAAAATTTCGTTTAATTCACCGCGTCATCACCCCTATTACGCCATAATGCGTGACTGGCATCTATCTAATTATGGAAAATATGTTTCATGGTTCTGTTTGTCAAACAAAAATGAGGCCTGCCCAATAGTAAGCGGCTAATAGTCCAAAGACTCTTGCGATACAAGAATATAGAGAGTGATAGAAATTTCTTCAGCGATGGCTCTCTCAGGATTTGGTGAAAATCTGGTATGTGTGTCCAAAATCTCTTGTCTAGGTTTGTCCTGTGATACCAGAATACAACTAGAGCCATAGTCACAGTACACATCAAAAAAGCATTTTTAAAGCAAAAAAAAAATACTAATAATTTATATATCTTCGGCCTGACAAGAATTCAGTAAAGTATTATTTAGTTCATTTGCAAAAATCAAAGGAATAATTCTTATACAGCCTTGTGTCAAGTCTGATCAGAAAAATAAAAACTATTATAATAAGCCTTCAGTTATTTGTTTCAAAAAAATGTAAGGCTAAGTATTCCATACTACACACATCAAAAGTGTCTAGGGATCAAGCATTTTTATGCGGATTTCTTGAGATTGAGATGTGGCTTTGTAATAAATTTATGATTTTATAAATTTATATGGATCCTTTTTGGTGCATTTCATAATTTGAATCAGGAACTGTGAATCAAATTCGAGTAAAAGATGAAAATCAGCTGTCAATATTTTCCCTATAAAAACATACAACGCATTGAAGACATTATTAGTGCTACTGTTTCCCTACTACTGATTAAAACCAACGTTATTATGGAGCGGCGACGTCATTTAAGCAGGGAAGAAATGCTCAGAGCCGTGGGAATGATAGAAGCTGGTTCCCGGCAACGTACTGTGGCTTTAGCTCTGAATACAAGTCAGAGTGTTATCAGTCGACTTTGGACACGATACCGAAGCACTGGTACCGTGGCTGAGCGCCATGGAGGACGGTATCGCTGCACCACACGGAGACAAGACCGATACATTCAAATCTTAACTCGAAGAGCTCCAACAATAACCGCAATGATGTTAGCCGTGAGGCTTCATCACTCTTCAGGGAACTTAATTAGCGACCAAACAGTCAGAAACCGCTTGCATGAAGTGAACCTTCATTCCCGAAGACCGCTACGGGTACCACCTATAGCAATGCACAATCGTAGGATTCGATATCAATGGGCTCTTGAACACAGAAATTGGGCAGAAGAACAATGGCGTTTCGTGTGCTTTTCTGATGAGTCTCGTTTTGGTATGAGACCGGATACAAGACGTATACGACACTGGAGAACCCCTGGACGCCAACAGCGATTAAAATCCTGCCAGGAAGTCCATCCTTATAGTGGTGGAACCATCATGGTATGGGCGGGTATTTGGATCGGCGGAAGAACTGAGTTGATTTGGATCAGAGGCAACCTCAACGCTCAAATTTATGCTGAGACGATTGTATCAGACGTCATCGTTCCTCTACAAGTGCAAATCGGTCCCTTATTTCAGTTAATGCATGATAATGCACGACCGCACACCGCAAGAGTTGTAAGACAGACTCTCGCCGCAGCTAACATCAATGTCCTGCCCTGGCCTGCTCAGTCGCCAGACTTGAACCCGATTGAGCATGCATGGGATATGCTACAGAGAAGAGCTCTGCCGAATATGGAGGGTATCCAGTCGCAAGAAGACCTTTTTTTGTTGTTGCAACGAACATGGGCGGCCATTCCACAGCGTGATTTGGATGAACTCATTTTGAGTATGCCAAACCGATGTTCTTGTGTTGTTAGTGTTCGCGGTAGAAATACGGATTATTAATTGTTTAAGTTACCCAATAAAATTTTAGAGAAAACTGTTATTTCAGTCTTTTTTTCGAACTTTTGTGTTAGTGGTTCAAATGTCAAAAATCCCTTTATTAGGAAAATGGCAAATTTCTTTATTAATGCAAAGGTGACTTGGTTTATCGTTACTGTGACAAACGAAAACACTTTATTTGATGAATCCTTAAAGAAAATTTTAATTAATATCAATCAGGAGAAAAGTTATTGCAAAAATATATGTTGATCCCTAGACACTTTTGATGTGTGTATTTAGAACTTTGTAATTAATATTATTTATTTTGATATACTAAAACAAATTATTTTTGTCGAGATTTATTGCTCATTTATTTTTGTAATTGGATTTTTCCTTTTGTAAAAGTCATGAAGTCAATTTTAATACCTTAAAATTTTTGATTATTTCACGAAAGTTGCGTGAGAATAATAAACACGTAATAATTAAGAAACAAATATTATAATGTTTCGCGCTAGTGCGTAGTAATTATGCATGTAAGGGGCCATTTTCTTAGCCATATCCTTTCGCAATAGTCGGTCATTGGACAGGTGATCAAGAATTTACTATCTCGAGCTCCTCCGTACTTCGGAATGTTGATTCCGTTGATCCCCGCTGCATCTACAGTCGTTCGTACCCACCAATCTGCACTGTGCCTGCGTGGTGGGTCATGACCCAATATCCCTATTTCATCCCTTTCAAGCAGTGGGGACATTATTAGGCTGATGATAATGTTACTATTAGGTTACTTCCCCAGACCATTAAAGGTGAGAGAAACATTATTTCAGAGTTACAAAACCCTTCCAAAATTCAATATTCTAGTTTGCCTACTAAGTAGAAATAATTCAGCAGTTTTCCATTAACAAAACATCCACTTAATTATGCAATATTAAGCTATGTTGAGTTCAACTCTTAGCAGACGTAGGTATCGAGAATAGCCTTAAATAGATTTGAGATTTGATTACGGTAGAGTGTGATTTACGGTCTAGGCGCAGATAAATAATAAAGCTTTATTTATTACCTTCTCATCTATATACCTGAACTAGCTGTTCCCGCATTCGTTCGTGTGAATATCGTGACGCGCATGAAACGGTGATTCACGAATAGAATATTTTTTCCCATTTTTGCAACATTTTTCATTGAGCTCTGCTCCTAATTGATCTAAGTCTCATGTTATAGCCGTATTTAAACCTATAAACTATAAATTAATAAATGAACAAACACAAATCAACTTCAACACAAATCTATTTTATTTCAAATAGAACCAGTAGTCCCTGAGATTAGCGCGTTCAACCGAATAAACAAAAACTTTTTGGCAAATATATTAAACCGGCGAAAAAACTGAAAAGCAGAAAATAATAAACCCTTTTTATCTTTAGTTAATCTTACAATTGTTTTTTAATAAGTAAAACTAAATACTATCCGAAGCTTTAAAAAGCTCTTTAAAACTTTCTAGTCACCTTCTTGTTCAATTTAAATTTTATATATATCGAGAAAAAGTAGGGCACTTTGCTTGCATGTACCACACGTCTGGGAAAGTAACCTTCACATTACAAAACAGGAAATGGGTTAAGGCAAAGTCAGGGTTACTGGAATGGCACACTTTCCTGCACCAATGGTTTCTTGACGACTCCACTAAAGCGGTTCACCCACTGCAGCGCAGTTTTTTTTACAGTTTTACGAATGAAAAGTGTTGCCTAGGCATTTGTTATTTGATTTTGAACTATTTGTGTTCTTTATAAAAGCATCGAAGGCAGTGTTTTATCTATATAACACAGATTATACGCAATATTGTTATATTTAGTGCACATACAGCGTGTTTGAATGTCCATTATGACTAAAAAAATGTGGTCATGCACCATAATTTAAGCGGATCACTTTTGAGCCGCGCGTGTCGTATCTTCCTTGTTGTTTTAATCTAAGTTGTATGCAAGCATCTCAGTTCGTATAGAAATCCCGCGACCATCCACATACTGACCAAGAACGGCGCGCGGTGGCGCGTCACGCGCGCAGTTTCTGCCAATCGGCGCGTAGGCACGGTAATATTATCTACTCAGTATTTTATCTTCATACAAACGGTCTGAAAGCGTGTCATACCTACGCCACACGAGTTCGCGCGGCACCCGGTGGGCATCCAGTCGCGAATGCGCCGCCGCAGCGACGACCGAACGGTGTGAATTGTTTTTAGGCAGTTAGCCGTGCTTAAACTTTTGTATTGTGAATATTTGATTGAATTAAGTAGATACCTACATAATTTAATATGGCAAAGAGCAATAGTCGATATTGTGCTGGTTTTGGTTGCTTGAACTCTTCAATAATTTAACTTTTTATACGAATGCGTATTTACTATACTATTAAATTTAATAATACAGCTTTTCGTACGTTTCAGTCGAGGCGTAAATGTTTTTATATCTCTAATCTATATTTTTTTTTATTAAATATTACACTTAAAATAACATGTATTTTATGACACTTCCTAATTCATTCACGACATATTTTTTTACATATGAAATAAAATATGTTCAATTACAAAACTAGATAGAAACTCAATTACCTAGATGAAATTAAAATACTGTAGGCGGGCAGCCCTACCGCGTGGATACGCCCCGCTCGGCCGTAGGCATTTAATTTAATGACAGGGCCGAGTCACAATACTGTATATTACCGTGGCGTAAGCGTGGGACGTTCCGCGGGTGGGGTATAGCGCCGCACGTGCCCGCGCCCGTGCGCGTTTTTTGACCGATTCTCCCACAGGCAACGCGTCCCGACGCCGTACGCACAGATCACGCGTGCGCCACGTCACGTAGCGCGGTGCAATACGTGAATGGCCTTACACTTGCTACTCATTTGTTTCAATATCAAATTATTAATTATAAGAGAGGTAGAGTATAACGGGTTTTTCACTCGGATTGGAGCGCGAGCGCTCGTAGGTAGCCTCCACCTTGCAAAAGTTCACATTAAAATAAAACCTACCTTTTGGTAGTATTCTGTTTCTAACGGTGATTATAATTCCAGAGCATGACGGGAATATTAGGATTGAGTCAGGATAGGCAATAATGGGAGTGATATTTTGGGTATCGCAAGCGTCTATAACGCTATAGTGGCCGTTTAGTGAGACAGCTGCCTTTTCAGCTAGGTATATCTGCTGACTTATTTATCCTTAAAAATAAGTGAGGCAAACTAGCTTTTTTAATACCAGCTGTAACTAATTGCCGCATCGCATTTTAACCTTACCATGAGGTAAGGGGTAAACTAAAAAGACCTTATGAACACACCACCACCAAAAGGTAGTGTTATTTCACTGTGATCTTCTGTAAGGTGGAGGTTACCTCCTCATACGGACTGCCATCCCACTATCGCACTTAAAGAGAAAAATCCGCTACGCTTGCCAAGTTTCTAAAGGCGGTTTAGAGATAAAAATGACTAATAACAAGCCGTCAAATCTAATGTTATCTGTCAATTAACTTGCTGAAAGCCTATTAATCACTGTGTCAGTCGAGAGAGCGGTCAGATTTAGTTCAAAAACTGTTACCACAAGTCATTTTCGGTGTCTAGTTAGAATATTTCGCTAAGAATTAGTTCTTTTTGTTTGCATGATTTAACATAAGATGGAGATAGAAAGCCTCTCTGAGTTTGTTTCGCCGGTTCTTCTCAGAAAGGTCTCCCTATTTTCGACACCGGTGGTAGTTTACGGTAGTTAGGGTCAAATAAATAAACTCAAAATTATAAAAAAGAATTTTAAATAAAGTACTTTATTATTTAAATTAGCTAATAATTTCATATATTATATAGACAATAAAGTTTTAAAAATCATCCAATGAAATATTAGAACGCTCAATAAGTCTTTCGAAGGTAGCTCGATAAAGTAAATAATATAAAATCATTATTCGGACGACGCACGGTAATATTATCTATCTGAAAATGCTGCGAAACGTCAATAAATAAATAAAATTAGTACATCTAACCCTAACCCTTTGAAACTTGTTTAATTTAAAGAGTGATGTGCGTGAAAACCTAAGAAACAAATATTTCGCTCATATTTATTTCATAACTCAGGTTATTACACCTAAGAGAAGTATATTAATGTCTTTGATAATCACTGTTGTTAAATTGTCAGCCATGATGGTTAAATAATGTTTTGACAGACCTTTCAGAAAGCGGGTGCTTGCCTCTAAAATCCATATACGAGTAGATAGTATTACACACACGTTTCAAGGGAATAGGGATCAAGTACGCGAATCACGTAGTAACGTAATTGACACCACCGTTAACTTGGGTCAATTTCCCACAAAAATATTTTTTTTTTCTTTCACTATCATCATCATTCAGCCATACGACGCCCGACAACATGTAGGGAGGCATTGTTAAACATAGAAATTACATTAATATCTCCAAACCAAAGGCAAAGTGACTTCATGATTTATCTTATTTTGCAGACATTATTCAATTTGACCACCCTGTATATAATATAGGGAGAAATAAACAGCCTTTGCTGTCTTGGTCGCGTGGATTGTTTTCTAGTAAAATTTTCTTTAGATTTAAAAGATATTGAATTTTGAATGTTTATAGATTTAACCTCCCGTAAAACGTGAATTTATTTTAATTTCGCTTCTTGTCATCTTTTGTTATTATAATCTCAATAACATAAGGGCGACAAAGCTGTAATAGGCATATCTCTTACTAGAATATGATAATTGACACTGTCTGTAAGCAGCTGAAACAAATTTCTTTGTTTTATTCTCTGTACGATTAATTTTACAGTTGATAGACTTTCTTTTACTTCCATCAGTGCTATTCAGAAACAATTACAAGAGCGGAACCGGATTCGCGCGTGAAAATTTTGTGTCTTTACATAATAGCACAGCTGTCCGGCCAGAAAGAATACAAAAGATGTATTATTCTATTTGTAGGGACACATTATATTTTGTTGAGTTTACGTAATTGTATGCTCTACATCATGCCTATAGTATACCAAATGTATAGCGTATATATGTGGGTGTCGGCAGCTACGCCTGCCACATTTATACAATTTAATTTCAGTCGCAATAGAGCTATTGAACCTTAATTTGTTTTCTTATTTTCCAAATCCTTCTGAATATAAATAAATAAATAATTCCAACATTCACACCAATTAGCCTAGCCCCAAAGTAAGCACTATAAGGCTTGTGTTATGGGATACTAGAGTAACGGATAGAATACATATACCGTACACATATAAGTATATTTTTATATAAATACATATTAAACATCCATGACTGGAGTACAAATGCTCGTATTCATCACACAAATACCTGCCCCCACCGGGATTCGAACCTGGGACCTCTCGAGTAGGCGACACCATGAAACCCGGCGTACAAACCACTCGACCACGGAGGTCGTCAATAATATATATGGAATTATAGTAATTCAATAATATAAACCGTACATTATTTATAATAATTAACGAGAAAATTTAATATGACAGTAAAATGACCACTTAAACAAAATATGTATATAAATTATAATTTTATTTTTTAAGCATTTAACTGGTTGATGTTTAAATCTAAAGAAAATATAACTAGAAATAATTCCACGCGGACCAGGCAGCAGACGGGAGCCCGCACCCTTCGCAATCGGGGCGAATGCACTGACCAATTATGCTACCGCGGCCCTTACGTATGTAATTATGTATATAACTTTTTAGAATATCGCCAAACCGCAAGGTGGCAAACGAAATCCATTACGAACTCGAAACTCCGTTGCTTCTTAATAAGCAAACTTATACATTAGTCTCCCCATTGCCATTTTCACAATAAATAATTAAAATAAAGCAAAAAGTTTAGAGGTACCTTATTCATTATTACCCATACAAGTAGGGTTGCCAACCCTACTATATAATATGGTATATCCTACTATATAAGGGGAGCAAATACTATATTTGTTATAAAAATATAGTAGGCGAAACTACTACATTTTTCTTCAAGCAGACTTTTGCCAATAAAAGCTTTTTTTAAAATATAAATTTAATTATTAAGAAGCATATATCCATTTTAAAAATAAAGTGAATAATTTTAATAAGTTTAAATCTAAAGAAAATATAACTAGAAAAAATTTCACGTGAGGGCCGCGGTAGCATAATTGGTCAGTGCATTCGCCCGGATTGCGAAGGGTGCGGGTTCGAGTCCCGTCTGCTGCCTGGTCCGCGTGAAATTTTTTCTAGTTATATTTTCTTTAGATTTAAACATCAAGCAGTTACATGCTTTAAAAATAATAAAAATTATAACTATAATTGCTATTTCTTCTTTCAAATGTTTAATACTTGTAAAAGTATTCATTTGACATTGTGGGTTTACCTATAATGCGAAGAGATGGCGCTGCCTTGCAGCTTAAGAATAGCTAGAAAGAATTTCGACGCGGTCCGTGAGGGCCGCGGTAGCATAATTGGTCAGTGCATTCGCCCGGATTGCGAAGGGTTCGAGTCCCGTCTGCTGCCTGGTCCGCGTGAAAAAAATTTTTCTAGTTATATTTTCTTTAGATTTAAACATCAAGCAGTTACATGCTTTAAAAATAATAAAAATTATAACTATAATTGCTATTTCTTCTTTCAAATGTTTAATACTTGTAAAAGTATTCATTTGACATTGTGGGTTTACCTATAATGCGAAGAGATGGCGCTGCCTTGCAGCTTAAGAATAGCTAGAAAGAATTTCGACGCGGTCCGTGAGGGCCGCGGTAGCATAATTGGTCAGTGCATTCGCCCGGATTGCGAAGGGTGCGGGTTCGAGTCCCGTCTGCTGCCTGGTCCGCGTGAAATTTTTTCTAGTTATATTTTCTTTAGATTTAAACATCAAGCAGTTACATGCTTTAAAAATAATAAAAATTATAACTATAATTGCTATTTCTTCTTTCAAATGTTTAATACTTGTAAAAGTATTCATTTGACATTGTGGGTTTACCTATAATGCGAAGAGATGGCGCTGCCTTGCAGCTTAAGAATAGCTAGAAAGAATTTCGACGCGGTCCGTGAGGGCCGCGGTAGCATAATTGGTCAGTGCATTCGCCCGGATTGCGAAGGGTGCGGGTTCGTGTCCCGTCTGCTGCCTGGTCCGCGTGAAATTTTTTCTAGTTATATTTTCTTTAGATTTAAACATCAAGCAGTTACATGCTTTAAAAATAATAAAAATTATAACTATAATTGCTATTTCTTCTTTCAAATGTTTAATACTTGTAAAAGTATTCATTTGACATTGTGGGTTTACCTATAATGCGAAGAGATGGCGCTGCCTTGCAGCTTAAGAATAGCTAGAAAGAATTTCGACGCGGTCCGTGAGGGCCGCGGTAGCATAATTGGTCAGTGCATTCGCCCGGATTGCGAAGGGTGCGGGTTCGAGTCCCGTCTGCTGCCTGGTCCGCGTGAAATTTTTTCTAGTTATATTTTCTTTAGATTCAAACATCAAGCAGTTACATGCTTTAAAAATAATAGAAATTATAACTATAATTGCTATTTCTTCTTTCAAATGTTTAATACTTGTAAAAGTATTCATTTGACATTGTGGGTTTACCTATAATGCGAAGAGATGGCGCTGCCTTGCAGCTTAAGAATAGCTAGAAAGAATTTCGACGCGGTCCGTGAGGGCCGCGGTAGCATAATTGGTCAGTGCATTCGCCCGGATTGCGAAGGGTGCGGGTTCGAGTCCCGTCTGCTGCCTGGTCCGCGTGAAATTTTTTCTAGTTATATTTTCTTTAGATTTAAACATCAAGCAGTTACATGCTTTAAAAATAATAAAAATTATAACTATAATTGCTATTTCTTCTTTCAAATGTTTAATACTTGTAAAAGTATTCATTTGACATTGTGGGTTTACCTATAATGCGAAGAGATGGCGCTGCCTTGCAGCTTAAGAATAGCTAGAAAGAATTTCGACGCGGTCCGTGAGGGCCGCGGTAGCATAATTGGTCAGTGCATTCGCCCGGATTGCGAAGGGTGCGGGTTCGAGTCCCGTCTGCTGCCTGGTCCGCGTGAAATTTTTTCTAGTTATATTTTCTTTAGATTCAAACATCAAGCAGTTACATGCTTTAAAAATAATAGAAATTATAACTATAATTGCTATTTCTTCTTTCAAATGTTTAATACTTGTAAAAGTATTCATTTGACATTGTGGGTTTACCTATAATGCGAAGAGATGGCGCTGCCTTGCAGCTTAAGAATAGCTAGAAAGAATTTCGACGCGGTCCGTGAGGGCCGCGGTAGCATAATTGGTCAGTGCATTCGCCCGGATTGCGAAGGGTGCGGGTTCGAGTCCCGTCTGCTGCCTGGTCCGCGTGAAATTTTTTCTAGTTATATTTTCTTTAGAATAAAGTGAATGTTTTAACTACATACTATATTATTTCAATTTTTTGTCGTCTACTATATTTTTGGAGGTAATTAATAGCTTCAAAAATATTATTTTTGATAGAAAAAAAGTTGATAACCCTACATACAAGAAACGTCAATTACATAGCCATAAGTGTTTATGAAATACATAATAATGATGGTATGCAACCTTTCTTGCGTGATGTGTGTAGACACAACCTAGAATTGGTAATTACTTATTAAAGTTTCACCTTCATGAAATGGCTACAATTCTTTTGCGTTCATCTTTAGCATTACATATTTGATTGTTATAAAAAAAATGTGTGCACGGACCACTCCCCTCCAACTTTCTGGCTCGACGGGAGAGCTGCACACACACACACACACACACAAACACACACATACATATATATAGTCGTATGACGCTCGTGATGCATTTCCATTTTATCCATAGGATTTTTCCATTTACACTAGGCTTGTGTATATCCAGACACAGTTATATCCAGGAAGTATATCTGACTCAGGATATTTAACCAATCATTCTATTTAAAATTTCTTAGCATATCCAGTATATCCAACCAATCCAATCACATGAATCAATTCGCAAATTCATTTACCTAATAAATGGCTGACTAGCTACAGAACAGATATGAGTACATAAAGCGCTGAAAGCGAATTCTTTCCTAGTGATAATAAATCTTCAGATTTAATCATAACTAAACGTTAAATATTTAATGGACAGTGCTAGGCCTGATAATTAACCTATGAAGGAAAATCAAAAGATTTGTGTAAAAGATCTGATGTGGATGAAACTTATCTTATTGGTCCGGTTTTAATAAACAGATGTGGATATGGCTAAATATTTATTAAAATGTTAGCTGGATATCCCTCATGATTTGTTAAGGATTAAATGAATTGGACTAGTAGGTTGCATATATTAAGCGGAAAATGATATACTAATTGGATATATATATTATTTTTCGGAAGGATATAGAGTAAATCCATTCCTGTTCCGGAGTTACCTTGCGTATGTCTAATTTACACCAAGTCTGAAAAGAAAACTGATTTTTATCAATAAACATCGGTGGTTCAGTGGTAGAATTCTCGCTTGCTATGAGGGTGGCCCGGGTTCAAACCCCAGCTGAGAAAGGACTTTTTTATTAATGTCTAGCGGCCGCCCGCGACTTCGTCCGCCTTAGCTTTCATTTATTTATATTTTTTCTAATTTTTTTTTCTAAAATAAAATTAGCCTAAGTTACTCCTTATTACATCAGCTACCTGCCAATAAAAGTACTGGGCCAGCCATTACAGAGATTAGCCGGAACAAACAGACAGACAGACAGACAAAAATTGTAAAAAATGTTATTTTGGTGTATGTACCGAATATATATTCATATGCATGTACTAAAAAGCGATTATTTCAATATTACAAACAGACACTCCAATTTTATTTATATGTATAGATGTATAGATTTTAAGTTCCGTTCGCATCGTGGTTTCATAAAACCACACCAATTTTAGTCAAACCGGGAATTCTAGTCTCTCTATGCGATTACGTGTCGTAGAACGTTGAAAACCGAAACCTTGTTATACGAAGTCTAAAGAAAAATGCTCCCTACTTCGAGGTAAATGGATATTTCGAAGGATTACGCTCACAAACCCACGTTATCCGATATGGATCGAGCTTTTGCGAACACTAGGTAATGTCGTACAGCACAGTATATCTAGTAAATCTATCATAATAATGTGAGGAGGAGCAGCTCGATGGCGCAAGTGGTTAGCGCGTTCGGCTGCGATCGTTGAAGTTAAGCAACTTTCGCAGTGGTCGGTCATTGGATGGGTGACCAAACATTTACTATCTCAAGCCCCTCCGTGCTTCGGAAGGCATAAGCCGTTGGTCCCGGCTGCATCTGCAGTCGTTAGCACCCACTAATCCACACTGGGCCCGCGTGGTGGGTCATAGCCCAATCTCCCTATTCCATCCATAGGGAAGGCCTGTGCCCCAGCAGTGGGGACATTAATAGGCTGATGATGATGATGATGAATGTAATAGTTGAGTAGAAGTCTGTACTTTCAACAATCTTTTCATTTTTGTTGATCTTTAAAAAAGACATTGTAGATTAACATAACATGCAAACATTGTATTTACTCCGTGGCTTCGAGTAATAAACAAAGTGAAAATTTATTCTTTATTTTTATTTTTGACGCTGAAGTTTTTGAGGATAGTAATTGCCATATTCTCTTCTATCTTACCAAACCTTCTTTCATGCATTATCTCTTACGAAAGTGGATATAAAAGCGACTGCAAGTTCAGCTGGAACCAACGCCTTATATACCTTCTGGATTACAATGTCTGATCAGCCACCCAATGACCGGTCATTAAATTGCTTAAGTGTCCTAATCCCGTATCGGATGCGCTAACCACTGCTCCATCAAAAAATAAAACGTTACTTTGCCTAAACAAAAGGAAAAATTAAGAATAATATAAGAGGAAACATGGCTAAAATTCCATCATGTTTTTCATGTTTACTTATGCCACTCACAAGAGACAAATTATTACTGTGCTTGAGAAAAAAAAGACTAGGTATTTTTTAAAGGTTAATTGAAAAAACGACCCACATAAATAGTTAAATACGGACTGGATTCCAGTCAAAACATTACAAATGCTGTAAAGTTTTTTGACTGGAATCCGTATTTGCTTCTTTAAACTATTAATGTGGGCCATTTTATCAATTTATCTTTAATGAATACCTAGTCTTTGGTAAAAAATGTTAAACTCGCGTCATGACACGTTGGCTGATCGCTTCACAGGCCACGTGTCCTGATCGTAAGACGAAAACAATAAAATTGGAAACGTTGTTGACTTTCAATACACAGTAATATTTTATTTTATCGTATAATAATAAGTCTCTATCTAGGACGTCCAGGTGGTAGATTTATTGCGAAGAAAATGCATTTTTTTTACAATAGATGTCGCTAGGTGCGCTTAAATGTAATTCATGTACAAATAAAATAAAAAACATCATGTTTTTATACCGACTTATGATATATGCCGACTTATGTGGGCCATTTTATCAATTTATCTTCAATGAATACCTAGTCTTCTTTTTCTCAATCATATTATATCATAAGTCGGCATAAAAAACATGGTGTTTTTTTTATTTTATTTGTATGCCGACATATGCCACTGATCGCCCACATTAATAGTTTAAAGAAGAAAATACGGATTCCAGTCAAAACATTACAGCATTTGTCGTCACTAGACGTCTTGATGTTTCATGTTTTAGCGAAGGAAAGCCATAAAACATGTTCAGGGTCAGTAGGAGCGAATAACCGGGTTAGAATAACTAAATCTATTTACTCTCAAACATTCACTGGAGATCGTAACGAAACCATAATGCATACCTAGTTATGTTTCGGGTTACAAACCCGATTTTTATGTCCAGATTTTATTTAGGAATCCTATCTTGTCTTTCAGTGGTTACTCAGGCGCAACTTTATTATCATAACTTTTATTTACGTGTTTGTATCCCGTCATAGTGTTATTGTCATTCCAAAAACACGACAAGCAAAAGTGATAAAATTACTTGGATCTCCATAACAATGGCGAGTCAACAACTGCCCTTATAGGGAGCAGTAAAAAGATTATCATTTTTTTTTATTAAAACCTCCTTTGTTAAAAAGTTCTGCCACTCCTTTGTGAAGGAACACTAAACCGTAAAGCAAACTTTTTTGTTGTGATGATCCGGGTATAAGAGTTTCTTAACTATTATCATTATGTAACTACAGTTCCGTCATCACTAAGGGTCGTTCAATGCCCTGCCAAAAAGAGAAATTTCTGATTAGACATAGGATCCTGGTTGTTCCAAATTTACATAACATTACAGTTAGGTTTAGGTAGAATTTTAGAAAGTGAAAACTTCTTTAGCGGCGTTGTACATATTTTTTGTTTGGGTAAAAAATGATAAACTCGCGTCATGACACATGGGCTGTTCGCATCACAGGCCACGTGTCCTGATCGTTAGACGAAAACAATAAAATTGGAAAGGTTGTTGACTTTTAATAAATAGGACGAAACACAGTAATATTTTATCGTATTATAATAATAAGTCTCTATCTAGGACGTCCAGGCGGCAGCTTTATTGCGAAGAAAATGCATTTTTTTACAATAGATGTCGCTAGGTGCGCTTAAATGTGATTCATGTAAGTTGAATTTTTTACAATAGATATCGCTTAGTGCTCTTAAACGTGATTCATGTAAGTTGATTTTTCTGAGAGATAAACTTTTTTAATATAGAATATTGTATTCTACCACATAAATAATAGTACTTTTATACTGATAATTAAAGCAATTCGTGCAAAATTATTCCCTAACCATTCCAAAATATCAAAAATTCACAACGTTAATATTCAAGTTTTCACTTCTGCCGGCACTCCTGTAGTGCAAACCGTCGTTTTTTTTACATTGCTATTGCTTTCCTTATAGAAATACTTACTTACTTTTAACCTGTTATTCCAGTCTTTACAAATAAAAGCTCTTTTTCTTCATCCATTAACTAATCTTGACGTAAATTTAAGCCTGAAAGCCTGCTAGGTAGGTAAAAAGCTTAAAATAAATAACAGCGAAAAATGATTTACAATCTATGTTCCGCGTCACCGAAAATCTTATTTTGTAAAAAAATGTCTTTTCTAGACTTTGTGTTATAGAAAAAGTTCTAGACTACGCCAGCTGCTAGCTTTTCATCGAACATATTAAAAGCCTGAATTGTTTTCATCTTACAACAGCCAAAAATAGAAACCAGTTTTACTAACAAAATCATCATTTACTTTTAGGTATTAGAATTATCTAATAGAATAGTTTCTTTGCGAGAACGAAACGAATGTGCAATAGACATTATGAACAGTAATTTAGTTTAATATGAACACAAACGTCAAGGTTATTGGCTAAGAAAGGATTATTGTACCGGTGTATTGTTAAAATATCAAGCATTTCCTTTTAGAATTAATTACAATTGCGGATAACAGTCTTGTTGCAGAAGGTGTTAATAACATTTGATTTTTCTTTTCCCATTACAAAAATGTGTTATCGTGTCAAACAAACAATTTATTGTGACTGAATTTTAATAACAAATGACAAGCTGACAGAATTCGATCACTTACAGATATTTTGAATTAGAAAATATTTGGTAACGATTTATTTCTGGTATTTGACTACAGTGGTCTGTAGGAAATACTTCGCATATTTCACACACGCTTCGATTTGTGCGGAAAATCCGATGAGCCCCAACTATTTCAAGACTCTTAAACACACATCTACACACACGCATGCATATAGACACTAGGTATATTCCAAATAAGGAAAGGAGTTTATCCTACTAATATTATATACCTATTTGAAAGTTTGTATGTTTGAAAAAAAAACGGCTGAACGGATTTGGATGAAATTTGTTACACATATGATACTTTTTATCTCATAAAAATTTAAGTTTCCTGAGGGATTCACCAAAAACTAAATTTAGCGCTGACGATGTCGCGGGCGGCCGCTAGTAGTTTATAAGGGAAAAAGAAAAAAATAATGTTGTAACTTTTCTCGGAAAAAATAGGACGCATTCAAAAAAACAGAAAAAAATACTTAGAAGCCGGTCAAGACTGTTTCAATCAGCATAAACATTAATTGTGTTGAAACATCATCAACGTGCTTAGTCAATAGAAATGTTTTCTGTCTTTGGTACTAAATATGAGGTAGTAGGTATGTATATTCCAGTGCCCTATTTTTTCGCTCACCAACACAATCCTGACGTATTAAAGGTAGGTACATTTTACAATGCAAATACCGGTGTACGTGATCGATCCTACAATCTTCTTTACCCTGAAAATGTATGTAACTAGGCTTTGCGACGTCGGACAAACAGGTAAACTATCGGGTAGACGAAGGTTTCTTATCGATATTTGAACGCAGATCTTCGATCATTCTCCTTGATTGACCCCACTTTTTTTTTGACATACATTTATTGGCCAAAATGGAGAAATTCACGGCCGTAAAACTTATTTAAAAAAAAACATACATTTATTAAACGCCGTCTGCTTATCTATGCTATAATATTATAAACCTGAAACTCCTTATTAATAAAAAAGGAATAAGCTTAGATTAGTTACGTCGTGTTGTGTTCATATCACTCAAATGCCATTTGTCAGACAGAGACAAAACATGGAGTAACTAATCCATGCTTATTCTTCGTTTATTAATAAGGTGGTTTGAGTGTGTTTGCTTGGTTGAACGCGCTCAAGAACTACTGGTCTGATTTGAATAATTATTTTTGTGTTTAATGGCGCATTTATCGAGAAAGGCTATAGGCTATATAACATCACGCTATATAGCCTATAGACTAGTAGGAGCGGAGCTACGAAGTAAAATATTGCAAATTCGGGTAAAAAAAAATGTAAAAAATAGTCCAGTTGTGAGCTTCCGTTGCGTGCGCTGGGTAAAATCATGTACAACGAAATCGTTTTTATTTTTAGAAGTTCTATTAAAATGTCCGCGACAGTATATGTCCATCTTTTAAGTTTGACTGACTATAACCTTTTTTCATCAAATTAACCACATTCATCAACTGCGACACGACGTTCGCCGGGGCCAGCTAGTATATGAATAAGAGGCATTACTACTTATAAGGTTTTTTAGAGTGTTGATTTTTTTTTTAATTCATTTCTCTTGGACGTAAGTATATCCTAGTTCCATGACATTGACTAAACCTGCCTCAGAAGGAAATTGGGAAAGAAATTTATGAAACCAAACATTTCCTTTTATTCGACCCCGCATTCTCAAAAACTCCTTGATATGGTATCGATATCGATCGAATAATTTGTTCAATACATAACTAATGCAGTTAGATAAGATTTAATAATCAGCATACCTTATGAATGAATGAGGACCTCGATGGCGCAGGTGGTTAGCGCGCTCGGCTGCGTTCGTTGAAGTTAAGCTACTTTCTCAGTGGTCGGTCATTGGATGGGTGACCTAAAATCTTCTATCTCCGCGTTCCTCCATGCTTCAGAAGGCACGTTAAGCCGTTGGTCCCGGCTGCATCTACAGTCGTTAGCAACCGCCAATCCGCACTGGGCCCGCGTGGTGGGTCATGGCCCAATCTCCCTATTCCATCCATAGGGAAGGCCTATGCCCCAGCAGTGGGGTCATTAATAGGCTGAGGATGAGGTTAATACCTATTATTGTTATACTGTCTTACCCTACTTGTTAGGTTTTTCAGATTACTGTCACTTCTAGTAAATTAATTTGCCTTGGACGTAAACATATCCTAGTTCCATGGCATTAACAAAACCTGCATCAGAAGGAAATTGGGAAAGAAGTTTATGAAACTAAACATTTCTCTTTACTCCACCCCGCATTCTCAAAAACTCCTTGTTATGGTACTTTTTAGTTTGTTCAATACATAATTATTGTAGTTAGCTAAGATTTAGGAATCAGATTACCTTATGAACAAAATGGTCACGAATACCTTAATATAATAAGACAAAGACAAAAACGAGCATAAAAAAAATCTCAAAAATTTTAAATAATCACACTAATATTATAAAGGCGACAGTTTGTGAGTGTGTATGTTTGTGACTTCTTCACGGCTAAAAGGCTGGAGCGATTTTATTAAAATTTGGAATAGAGTTACCTGACACCCTTGATTAACACATAGGTTTTACTGCGGGAAAATATCCCTAATAAACCGCGCGTAACACCGCGGGGCACAGCTAGTAAAGAATACCTTTAACATTATAAGACAGAGGCATATTTTGTCTACCCAACGGCTTATCATTTACGGATCATTCCCAACAGTTAAAATTGCTAATATTTTATTGTAATTTATATTTATAAACAAGTATGTAATCAATTTATGTTTGTTACATTTAGAATATAGCTATATACAATTGAAAATAATAATATAACAATAATATTTTGTCTCTTTGGTAGCATACAAAACTGTTTAAATTTATATTAGGGGTTGTACTATAGATACCAATTCCACATTCTTTATCTTGACATGATGAGTGAAAGAAACGTATCGGTAGGATTACTGAGATCTCAATTCATTTTGTTAGCCGACGTTTTCAAATGCTTCGCCCTTATATTGGAACATGCGAAAAGAAAAAATCCAAATAGAAAAGAAACAAACCAATGGAACCACTGGGGCTGGGAATAAGTATATGTTAACACGAAGACAAAATTGCCTGTGACTCGTTTGTAACAGATTGGGTATCAGTCATTTGATCTTTTCCTTTCGGGATTTATGACTCTTACATCCTTCTTAGATTCAGCACATATTTTTCACTTAGTTTAAATGTCTTGTTTTAACATAATATGTTTCGATATACAGTACATACAGAAATCAGAAATCAATATATCTTTATTCAAATTGGATGTATAGTATAACTCTTTTGAATCGTCCAAATTTTTTTCAATTTCCAATTCCCTACCACTCGTTATGGACATATTTTTTAGCTGCGGAGAAAATGAGCGAAAAGAACTCCACAACATTAAAAGGCTAATGTTGTACCTGACAACATTTACAAATCATTATGTTGTTACAACACCAATACAATTAAGATTTATTTAATAAAGAAAACCTGTTGGAATTATTGGAACAGTTCAAACCCAAGCATTTTTGTCTGTAATATAATCAGACACTTTGTAATAAGCTTTTTTTAATAAGTGTTTTTTATACTATCTTTAAATTTATTTATGCTTAACTCTTGGATATTGCTTGGGACTTTATTGTATAAGTGAACACAAAGACCTTTAAATGAATTATTAATTTTGTGAATAGCAGGTAAAGTTAGTTTATTTTTGTTTCTTGTATTAAGTGTGTGAACATCACTGTTTTTAAGAAACAAAGTAATATATTTTCTTACAAGTAATAATTTTTTGTATATGTATTTTGATGCGTCGCCATTATTTCAAATTCTTTTAACTTATCGCTTAACAATTCTTTAACTTTAATATTATAAATTGATCGAATAGCTCTCTTCTGCAGCACAAAAATAGTTTGAATGTCGGCGGCATTTCCCCACAATAAAATTCTGTACCACATTACGCTATGGAAATAACTAAAGTACACTAATCTGGCCGTATCTACATCCGTTAACTGGCGTATCTTCGCTAAATCTATTTGACAGTTTATCAATATGTGGGCCCCATTGAAGATTAGAATCTAAAGTTATCCCTAAGAATACTGTGGTGTCTACAAGGCCCACATTCCAAGCCATTACATTCACACTTGTTATTACCTGTTTTACATTAGGTTAAACAAATTTCATACATTTCGTTTTTCCTTCTTTAAGTAATAAATTGTTAACATTGAACCAGTGGATTACCTTACAGATACAATTGTTCACGTCGTCAATAACTTTTTCCTTGCGTTTGGGTTTAAATAAAAGTGATGTATTATCCGCGAACAAAACTATTTCATGGTTATCTCTTACATAGTAAGTCATTAATATAAATTAAAAATAAAAAGGACCTAGTATTGAGCTCTGCGGAACACCCATCTTAACCGGCGAACCCGGAGATTTATTACCATTAATGTCAACCCTATCCCTCAGGTATGATGCAATAAAATCCAGATCGGTATCTCTAAATCGATAGTGGTGGAGTTTCCTGAGTAATGTTTCATGGAAAACGCAATCAAAAGCCTTGGACAAGTCGCAAAACACACCTAGAGCGTTCTGCGAGCTCTCCCAGGCGTCAATTTGTTGTATAAGTTCAACACCGGCATCGGTTGTTGAACGACCCCTTGTAAAACCAAATTGTTTACAGTGAGCAATTTATGAGTTTCACATTTCGATTAAAACTTTTTGCTTTAATCTAAGGTTTCACATTTCAAAAGAAATAAATAATAATCAATTAAACTTCAGTGGTTTTTAGTGTGTTTTAATGTAAACTTTTTTTAAACTCAAATATTTTTAGAAATGAAATAAAAATTTTTTTATTACTTTATTGCTGTATCAAAAACATTTTGTTTTGTATTGTTATTTTCTTACAATATAAACGATTTAATTACAAATTACATGCAGCAAAGAATAACCGTACTAAGTTTAATATTGGTTGCAACCTCAATTCCGATTGAACCAGAATTATTAATAGCAACTATATTATTTTTATAGAATAATTGAGTACACTTCAGTAAATACACATACATTCATAATTTCGTGTTTAATTTGTTGAGCACAGGCCTCTTGATGGTAACAATTAGTAGACGAACTTAGCTTCAATTCACATTGCCTCTAAACGAAATGGAGCAATTTTATATCCAAAAATTGTACATAACATTAAAATTAATTTCAAGTTTAATGTGCAACGTCAATTGTACAACGTATCTAGATCGCTCTTAGCGATAAGACCACCCATTATAACACTGTATTCTTTAATTAAGTACTTCATGTTTTAGGATTTCTGTTTTCTGTGGTGTAAAAATAAAGAGTTTTGTAATGTGTATGAAAAGTTTGTTTGTTTGGTTCAACGCGCCAATCTCAGGGACTACAGTACCCTTAGCACGGACCAATATCGAATTCGAATAGTTTGCGAGTGCGAAATGTCATTGTCAAATATGTACTGTTTTTTTTCTGATGATGTTTAGTTCTCGTTACGTACGTTATGGCCCTGCTGTTCAAGTTTCCATACAAAATTTGACAATGATATTTCGGACTCTCAAACTATCCGAATTCGATATTGGTTCGTGCTAGGGCTACTGGTCCGATTTGAAACATTATTTCCATCTTAGATAGTCCATTGTTATAGGCTATATAACATCACGCTACGACCAATAGGTGTGGAATATTTAATGAAAAATGTTGCAAAAACGAGAAAATGAAATCATTTGAGGACTTTCATTGCATACCCTGCGTAAACGGTAAAAGTGACGCAGAAATCATGACGGAAGTTTTGTGTCCTCTCTAAAAGTTCTATAAAAAAATATTCGCTTAAATATCCTAAAAAGTATGAATTCTCGAGAGTTCTTAACAAATAGTATTGCATTCGCTTAAATGGAGACTGCTCCATATAAGCGAATACAATGAAACCCACAGTGTCAGTACACTGTGTAATAATATATAAAGTATACTGTTTAATGAAACGGTTTGACGAAATGCAGTAGTAACCTAAATGAGTTCATTGTTTTGACAGCGATTGCTGTGATATCCTATTTTGTACTTCCCAACCTTGTTTGGTCCGGTCCTCGAGAGTCCTTGGAGTGAGAGTCTGGTTATCGATGCAGGAGTATGAGAGGCTGAGCATAGCGAATTTTTCGCTCGAATTAGAGCGCTCGTCTGTGGAAGCAATCTCCACCTTACAAAAGACCACTGTTAAATAATACTTCCAGTGCTCCATGGGGTGCGGGATTGGGCCAGTGTAGACAACGGTAAAAGTCATGTATTTGGTAATAACAAGCGTCTAAAGGCTATGGTGGCCGCTTATCAACAGGTGGTCCACAATTATTTGCCACCCTTTTAACATAAAAAAACTAAATAAAACTAGTTTTAACGGGTTAATGCACTAAACTTTATTTATTTATTGACGTTTCGCAGCCTTTTCTGGTCTGCTTCAACAGAATAATGATTTTAAGAAAAAAAAACAAACATTATTCTGACGAAGCAGAGCTGAAAAGGCTGCGAAACGTCAATAAATAAATAAAGTTTCGTGCACTAACCCGTTAAAACTAGTTTTATTTAATGAGTGATGTGCGTGAAAACCTAAAAAATAAATATGAAAAAACTATTTCTTTGTTTGTTCAAGGATAACCTAGAAAATAAATACTTCACAAACAGACTGTTAAGCCTGATTTAAACGTTGAGCTCTCTAGAAATAGTCTCTTTTGTAGGTGAGTTCACGGGATTCGACCTTCCCCTTACACTCTTAAAATTTTATAGGCGTCAGTGCGATTGGAACAGGCGCGGATAATAATCTGATATTATATAAGGGCTTTGTCTCATTTCGCCGAAGTGTAATTTTTTTATAGATAGGTCCGACAAATGACCCACCCTAACTGATGTTAAGTGACGGTGAAGTCCAGACGCTCTAGTTTGTAAGCAAAACACTTCGTTACTGTTAATATTAATTTATCAATAAGAGCGACAAAGACTACACGTGCGGAGTAGTTTCGGAGGCAATTGTTTCAGCAACCTGCCAACAAGTCATATCATCACAACTTTGATTGAATCAGTTTCAAAGAACCCTTTAAAGTATATCGCATCTTGAAAACGTGTCATCCATACATATAATAAAATGGTAGGAATGTCAAAATTGTACATTGATTTTTTTTTTAAAGATATATGATACTTGGGGTGTAATCTACAATCGATAACGAAGCCAAAAATATCTCTTATCTAATAGACAAGTCCGTCCGTCCGTCCGTGGTGCTGTTTCAGCGGCCAAACCGTAAGAGATATATAAAGAGAATGTTTAAGTTATAAGTTAAGAATAGTCTGATAAGACTACAAACCGGATTTGAGTAACGTAGCACTTCCGGTTTTCGAGAAATCACGTGATTTCTATTTCAAACGAAACCGCACAAAATCTCCGAAGTTCTCAATTAATTAAATACATTTTTTTTTTTGGTGAACATTTGGTTCACTGGTTTGCTAGTAGTTTTTATAATTTTTGTCTGTTTGTCTCTTGGTGTATGTGCGGGATAAACTCAAAAAGTACTGCATGGATTTACTTCAGGCACGAATATTATTAAGAAGTCGGGTCAACATATAAGCTACATAATATTACCACGCTATCACCTACGGGGAACGAGCAGTGAACAGGGGTCAAAAAGTATGTGCAAATTACTAACTCCACGCTTACGAAGTCGCGGGCGGCCGCTAGTATGTCATAAATATATAACTTTCAATCAACAGTTACCAGAATGTAAGTTTTAACATCTCTCAAGTACTGTAAATTGTTTGGTATTGTTTAAAATTCTGTGATAGTAGGACACACTACTAATTGTGTAAAGGAAGTTGGCTTACATTGTATCGCCGAAACATTCAGTATTTGTATACTACGGACGTGATATTATTTGCACGCGAGTTTCGCAGATGATGTAATTTTTGTTTGTTAAAGCTGATTCGATGATGGTGATTCCTGATTTATCGAGTAGTTTAATATAGACACACCAATAATGTTTAGGGTTCAAGTACGCGATGCACATAGAATGCGTAATTTACGCCGAGGCTGACTTAATTTTGTCTCTCAAAATTTACAAAATCTGCTTGCAAAATTTCTTTATTTAAGCAAAAATATAGCGCTAGTTAACGTGTTAATTTATACAGAGTCATTAAAAAAATCCACCTGTAGGACTAGATTCTGTAAATTTTAAATGGTACTTTTTTATTGCAATCAAATTATTTGATCAGTAGCAGCAGTTTTGATGGGTATAATTATATTTTAAGGTAATTATAGGTTTTTCTTGTTACGGAACAAAGAGTCGTATCTTTTTCCCCCCAACTTTGAGCACGACGCTTGACGTTTTGTGACAACATAATAATGATTAAATTGGCATTAAAACTTTGAAGTTTAAAAGTACCTAAACAATATTATAATTAATGGTCTTAAACTTCATATTATTCATTTCATTTAGTGTATTGAATCGCAAAAGACTGCACATATAATTTTGTAGTTTATTCGCTTGAATAGAAAATATAACAGCCGCTTGATTCCACAAATCAACAACCGTATTATTGCTGATGTCTGATATTCAACGGAAAGTTAACAGAACATAGAAAAGAATGATAAAAGAAAAGGCTCACTTGTAATGAGAATTGCATTGAACAACTCCGATTCGTAACTACGTTAGATTTAAAGATATACTCGTAGCAGATAAATGCTTAAAATACAAAAAATATTGTTTTAGGAACAACGTTCTTTTTTTTATTCCCTTTCTTTTCTTTATTTTTGACGACCTTCGTGGCCGTGTGGTTTGTACGCCGGGTTTCAAGGTGTCGCCTACTCGAGAGTTCAAATCCCGGTGGGGGGCAGATGTTTGTGTGATGAAAACGAGCATTTGTACTCCAGTCAAGGATGTTTAATATGTATTTCTATAAAAATATAGTTATACACATATATGTATCAGTATTTATATTCTTTCCGTTACCCTAGTAACCAATAATACAAGCTTACAGTGCTTACTTTGGGGCTAGGCTAATTGGTGTGAGTGTTGGAAATATTTATTATTATTTATTCCTTTTTGTGATAGTATACACAGCTTAACAATTATCTAAGAATACAATCTTCACAGACAAATTACTAATAATAATACCCAGCAATTTAAATTCTATTCTATAGCTCCATATAAACAAACATGTTAAAAAAGTTAAGTTTACAAAGTACCCAATCTTCCGCTGTACATATCATTCTAAGAAATTCCTATTTATTAATTATGTACTTTATTAACAAAGTATGATATATAAAAACTAAAGCATACCGTTGTACATTACAATTAATATTCAAAGAAATACTCTAGGTTGTACTTGCCTTTATAATTGATTCACTTGGAGCCACTCACGCCAACTTCTAAGTGCTAAATGAAATCAAAGCTTTTACATTTGTTCTACTAATTTTCAGATTTATGTTTAATAATAATACTTGAATAATGAATGAGGAGCTTGATGGCGCAGGTGGCTAGCGCGTTCGGCTGCGATCGTTGAAGTTAAGCAACTTTCGCAGTGGTCGGTCATTGGATGGCTGACCAAAAATTTACTATCTCGAGCTCCTTCGTGCTTCGGAAGGCACGTTAAGCCGTTGGTCCCGGCTGCATTTGGAGTCGTTAGCACCCACCAATCCGCACTGGGCCCGCGTGGTGGGTCATGGCCCAATCTCCCTATTCCATCCATAGGGAAGGCCTGTGCCCCAGCAGTGGGGATATTAATACGCTGATGATGATGATGAATAATACTTACTTTTCCTGTGCTATACTGACAGCTAGAAGAAAAACAATGAATATAATTAATCTAGCTTTAAAGCTATGGGTAGGTTTATCTTAAGCATGCTGCATTAAGTTTTTAATTGTGATCATAAAATCAGGCCATGTCAACAAGCATTTGTTCAGTAGTAGAAAGACCCGGGCCGCCCCCGTTATCCCAGCTACGGAAGGGCTTCCTTCAATCAATCAATCAATTATTTTATTTGCAAATACAGGTGATGCAAAGGTGTTAAATTATAATACGTTAGCAGCTTATTCCATTTTACACCACAAGGCATGCAAATAAAATAAGCAAATAGCTACATCCATTTACAAAGATTTGTCCTCTAAAAAATCCTTAATACGCCTTTTTAAGTAATACATTCTTTAATTTCGAACAAAATATATTGGAGCTTTTGGCTTTTCTAATTTCAAGTGGAATTTTATTATATACCTGAGGTGCCACACAATGTACACTATTATTCATAAGCCATGTCTTATTAGATGGTAAACAAAGTCTGGTTTCGAATCTTCTACTATTAAAAGTAACATATTGCTCTAACTAAAACAGCAATATCTTTTTCAATTTCTTTATTTTCCCTTTCTCATAAGCCAAAGTAACATCAACAAAATTTTGGTGAACACTTTGAATGTTTCACTTGCATCGTGGTTTCATAAGACCACACCATTTTTAAAGTGAAACTTTTTTTCGGGCGGGGTATAAATGGAAAAATCCTATGGAAAATATGAAACGGAAATGCGTCACGAGCGACACACGACTATCATTGACGAAGTCGAAGGCATCATTTTTTTTCTACACTATACCTCCGAAATTTATTGTCATGGAGATATTGAAGGTCAAAAATCACAACTTTTTTTCAAGATTTTTTACATTAATGTTTTCAAAACGTCATTCAGATTTTTTTTTATCGACGCACTTAGACACACGCGCACACTTACATACAGGCACATTATTTGCGTAGCGCCACCGAACCGCGCCGCGCTATACATTGCGTACTGGAAAAAAATGATTCCCACGTATTATATTTTGTAATATTACTTGCTTGGGTGTACAGAATGCGTAGTTTTAGTGTCGCGGCACACGGGCCACCGACCACAACCACAAAACGCCGCCACCGGCATATTTCTTGTAGTTTTCATACATTTTATATGGTGCGCCGGTGGCCGCCACACGCTACAAACCGTCGTTGCACGCTTCTTGTGGCCCGCACCGGCCACATAATGCTCCGATACAAAACGCCGCCACACTTCACTCGCGCGATTCCCCACTCTAGTCGGCCGCTGTCGCGTGCTTTAGCCACTTTAGTAGCCGCTTCTAGCTTCTCGTGGCGGCGTTTGTGGCTGTGGCGTATGGCCCGTGTGCGGCGATACTAAGTCTTTGTCATACGTTTTTTACACCTGTATGTATGTGTGTGTGTGTGTGCGTGTGCGCGCGTCGGATGCGTGCGCAGCTCTTCCCGACGGATATGAAAGTAGTACTAAAGTAGTACCGTAGGCTGAAACATCACAATATATAGGGCCTGGGTTCCGATACTGGGGGTAAGTACCCCTCCGGGGGTAAATCAGCCATACTTCGGGGGTAACAAAGAACCTAATTATTTGGTCAAATCTAAATAATAAGAAAATACTATTACTAAATAGAGCATGCGCTCCTTCTTGCTAGCGAGCCCGGGGGGTGCTGAGTGCGGGGCGAGATTTTCTCTTGATGATGACATTAATAGAGACGAAGATGTAGTGGCCAAATTGGAATTTCTTGGACTGATGATAACATTTTAAAGTCGGGGTAAAATCTGTTTTCCTAATAGGTTACAGGGGTAGCAGTATTGGAAAGGTTAGGAAACAGTGATATAGGGGCTGCGTGCGCTGCTCCATTCCCCGATGCCTCATGCAGCGCCTAATCTTTGGTTATTTTAGAAAAGAAGTTTCACTTCAGATGTGTGGTCCGTGCACACTATTATTTTATTCTAGAAACAATTTAGTATACTGTGGGTTTATTAAAAAACTACGTTTGCATCGACTGTACGTCGATGACGTTCACACATGCTTGTAGAGTGTACAATGTATAACAATAAGACAATGTCAGTATTGCAAAAAAAATTAAGTGTATGGGTGTTCGGTGTAGGGATATTCGCACAATTCAAAAGCTTTATATATATTTTGAAAAAATGAAACTGCTTAGTTTTATAATAATTTTGTTATTTATAAAGTTAGGATATGATGGGGCTAGCATATCTTTTATTTTGAGTAAAACCAAATAAAAAATTAGGCGGTCGCTAGTAACGATATAAACCTTTTGTTCCAGCAAGTGACGTACTTCGTGATCCGCATGGCGCTGCTGGTGTCGTGGTTCTGGGCGGCGGTGCTGACCTGCGCGCCCATATTTGGACTGGGGCTCTACTACGACGAGGCGAAGGGTCAATGCACTCGGTACAGGAACGCTGTCACCTCTGTCGACTTCGCTTACGGAGTGTTTTATGTGGTCTTCGGTAAGTATAAGAGCAAGCGCACATTGAACCAATAATCGCGGCCACTAAACGTCGCTTGTAGCTTAGTGGCGGCCACTCAAACGCTTAGTTTGTGCCGATACTATGCGTCCTTTTTTTTGAAGTGAAAACTTCTTTAGCGGCGTTATACACTTTTTTGTATGGGTACAAAATGTTAAACTCGCGTCAGGTTAAACACGTGCGCTGATCGCATCATGACACACAATAAAATTGGAAATGTTGTTGACTTTCAATATATTGGACGAAACATAATAATATTTTATTTTACCGTATTATAATAATAAGTCTCTATTTAGGACGTCCACTTGGCAGCTTTATTGCGAAGAAAATGCATTGTTTTTACAATAGATGTCGCAAGGTGCGCTTAAATGTGATTCATGTAAGTTGATTTCTTTACAATAGATGTCGCTTAGTGCGCTTAAACGTGATTCATGTAAGTTGATTTTACTGAGGGATAAACTTTTTTAATGTAATATAAATTGCCAAGTTTGTCTACGATTGCGCAATAAATAAATATTGTATTCTACCACATACATGATAGTATTTTATACTGATAATTAAAGCAATTCGTGCAAAATTATTTCTTAACCATTCCAAAATATCAAAAATGCACAACGTTAATATTCAAGTTTTCACTTCTGCCGGCACTCCCGGGAAATGCCTTTCGGATCCTTCAACCACCAGGGGAGCGAGAGGAAGGTATGTGGGACTCCTCCCTGCTCATTTCAGCCAGCCCTTAAGCCGGGTGATATGAGCAGGGCCCTACCTAACGCCCTGAATAGGGTCACAAAAAACCAGACAATACTCCTGCACCGGTCACCCGGCGTACATTCTGAGCACCGCAGTTCCCCCAATGCACGCCGGGAGTGCGGGTGTGGTCGCGGAACAGTTGCCGCGATGAATTTTTTTTTGTTTCCTCCCAGGCGGGGAGCAGGTGAGAAATCCTCATGGATACCCTACAGCTGGCTGCAAGGTTTTGTCAGACTCGTACTGACTAAAAAACACCCGTAGGGGCTGCCTCTGGCCGGGAAGGCCTCTAAGGCTTCATAATAATAATAATAATTTATTTGCCAAAATATGGTTACAATAGTTGTTACATATTTCTTTAGTTACCAGCATATTTTATTGAATGTCAACGTGCAAATATTTTAGGAAATTTACATTAATAAGGTCCAGTGACGTCTAAATAAATAAAATTAATTTAAAGATAATAATAATATTCAATGTCACAAAAAATACTACTACTAATCTATTCATTATTAAAATAGTCAAGAAAAGTTGCATCAATATTGAATTAAAATGTCACAAAATTACATATATTTATCATCTACATATTTTAAACTATTATATTGAATACACGAATGTCAAACATACATTAATATTAGGCTATTTTATCATTTAAAAATCGTTAATTGAATAGTACATTTTGTTAATTAAAAAAGTAAATAATTCAGTCCTAAATTTGGTTAAAGTCATTTTTTTTATATTTGAAGGTAACTTATTAAATATACGAATGGACATACAATATGCATTTTTAGAAAATACCATTACAGTTTGGATTGGAACACATAAATCGTCCCCTTTTCTACCTCTATATTCAACATCTTTTTTTTCTGATATAAGTGAAAATACTTTTTAACAAACCCTGCCAATTCAAAAATATATAAACATGGAACTGGCAGTATTCCAAGCAATTTGAATAAGGGCTTACACGAGTCCAAATAACCTGCACCACAAAGTGACCGTATACATTTTTTTTGAATTTTAAAGATTTTAATTGCATCTACTGAATTTCCCCACAATATTATACCATAACGCAACACAGATGAAACATAACCATGGTAGGCTATGAGTGCCTACCATGAATTCATCGGAAGCGATCGTCCCCCGCTTTAGTTAGATACTAGATACTAGAGCATATGCACGAGAAGGATGATACGGCCTCCTAGTGAGGCACGCCCGTATCGGACAGAAGAGCTGCAGAGGGCCGCTCGTGCGTAGGGAGGGCAGGCAATTCCGGAAGGGCCTTGCTGTAAGGGGCCTAACAGGGTGCGATCGCCGTTTATGCTAACTAACGGGGAAGCTTGTTTGAGAGCTAACGCGTGTGTGGATGCTGGCCCGCGCCGATCGACGCTAAGTTTGATCGACGTGTTAGAGACTCGTGAAGCCTGCGCTCTCGTCCACAGCTTACATGCGCGTTTAGTGCGCTTGATGTCTCATACACAAAAAAGGCCAAGCCTGCTTTATTTATTCCCTGTGAGATCGGCATAGCAGCACCACTTTTTCTTTGCTTTTTTATGTTAAAAGGGTGGCAAACAAGCGTATGGCCCGGCCGATGGTAAGCAGTCACCATAGCTTGTAAACACTTGCGATACCAAAGATATCACTCGCACCTTTGCCTACCTTGACCCGATCTACTACCCCGTGAAGCCGTGGAACCTTAATTATTGACAGAAACACAACACCACCAAAAGGTAGTGTTATTTTACTGTTATCTTATGTAACGTGAGGTTTCTTCCCCATAGAAGGGCGCTCCAATTCGAGCGGAAAATCCGCTATGCCCTACGGAATCTCTCTTATGGAAGGCCTGCTGAATGACCTAATTAACTAATAGCGAATTTATTATATAAGCGAGTAAGATATTGTACTAGTGGGTTTCCGTGTTTTTTTTTTGAGTAGACCAAAAAAGTAACATAGACCAATCACCAACCAAATCAACCAATTTATTATATAAGGGAGTAAATTGAACTAGTGTAATAGAAGTCACCAATAAAACAGACCAATTTTCCAAACAAACTATTATCATTATACTTCCTTCTAGTTTTTTTCTGATATAAGAAGTATCTACCTAAGCTCCTCCAAAATCTCATTTATCCAAATCCCAACACCAAAATTCATCCAAGTCATTGCGAGAAATCGTGAGTCTTTAACGTAAACTTAAAAGTAAAAAAGTGTATTTGAAGTCCTAACTCATATAGAAACAACTACTCCAGTAGTCATTAAACAATAACCGACGCGACGCCATCTTTGGTATTAAATTGGTTAAAGGTCGTCCATAAACAATAGTGACAAGGTTGTCGACCCATAGCTTTTAGTTTCCGACACCGCACTGTCCATTGATAAAGTTTAACAATTTACCCAACAAAGTTCGAAGTTAATAGTTGGAAGTTTATGTAACACAAATTCGCATTATTCTTATGATAGTACCCACCCCGTCCAACCAGAATATGGGGTGAGTAAATTGAAGGTTTCCCTCGTAAACACGATGGAGAAAACTTATATTGGTTGGACCTGGGCCTAATTCTGTGAATTATATCCGTTTCATTGTGCATAAATACAATTTATACACGATCCCAATTCTGACCCGAATAAATAAAATGAACGTTATAATAAAATTAATACATAAAGAAAAAAAACGTAGTGTTATTTTACTGTGATCTTTAGTAAGGTGTAGGTAACTTCCCCAGACGGGCGCTGCTCCAATTCAAGCGGAAATCCGCTTTTCCCCTTTTATATAGATAAGAAATTCAAAGGTCAGCAAGCTAACGATTTTTACAAAACTGATGCTTTCAAAATACATTAAATTTCAAATACAGAAACAAAATGAAAAACTTGCGTCGTTATATAATAAGGCTTTTGATTCTTCGCCTTGCATTTTTCATAATAATCTTATATACCGATCCCAAAGTTGATCCGGATAAAAAAGGTACGCAATATGCATAATCTTGTGATTCATAAACAGCCCAATTCAGCGTGGATGACACAAAAATGTATCATCGATCACTTTTTGAAGAAAAAAGCGGGGTCCCTACATTTACATATTTCCTTTGCTTCTACAAGAAAAGGAAACAATTACACACTTTCTTTAAGATGCCGTGTGTAGGAATTTAGGCATTTGAGGGGGAGAAACAGGGAAAGTGATTGACGGGTACTACCGTTGACGTTCACAGCTTTCAGGTTGTTTTATACTGAAGCAGACCGGTAAAATATAGTCGTATTATATACATACGATACAAATAAATAAAAAAAACATTAATAAAAGAAAAATTGGTTTATTTGTCATGTCAACACAAAAACTATTAACTAAAAAATATTTTTTAATTATTAATATAATTATAATTTTCTTTGGAGCTGTCTTTAATTTATTAAAAAACTATTTAACAAAGCAAGTTTCGTGTGTATAGTCATATTAGTTTTTAAGATATTTGATTCTTAATTAAAAAATCGTCCATTTTTTAAAGACAAATTCTATCAAGAATTTTTTTTTTTTTTCCAACACACACCAATTAGCCTAGCCCCAAAGTAAGCACTGTAAGGCTTGTATTATGGGATACTAGGGTAACGGATAGAATATATATACAGTACAGATATAAGTATATTTAAATAGAAATACATATTAAACATCCATGACTGGAGTACAAATGCTCGTATTCATCACACAAAATATCTGTCCCCACCGGGATTCGAACCCGGGACCTCTCGAGTCGGCGACACCGTGAAACCCGGCGTACAAACCACTCGACCACGGAGGTCGTCGTAATCGTCGTCTTTTGATAATCATGTTTACGGGCTAGTAAAAATTTTGCTTAGGAACTGAAGATATACATATATAACAGTACAGCATCTAAATAGGTATTCTATTAACAGCTTCAAAAATAATGGCTTGACTACCTACAGCTAAACGTTGAGAAAAGAAAACTATTACGCAGCACCATTGACTTTTAAAACCATATGTAGCATATCTGTCTTACGGTCAATGAATTCGCCCGAATAGCGAAGGACCCTAGTTTGATTCTAGTTTGGTACCGAGGCTTAATTGAACATTTGCTAATAAAAAAAATCTTTAGATTATAACAGTCATTTTAATGCTTCATAATAATTAACACTGATTAAAGTTAAGACCGATCTGAAAATGATAGCTTTTTTTTTCAAAAGAGACAAAGAAAGCATTAGTTTAACTTATTTACGATTAATCATATAAAAATTACGCAGAACATTAATTACCTACCTCCTGGAAACTACGTTTTTTGTAAATATTTAAGATTTTAATACAGGCAACAGTAAACTAAGAAACATACTGGCCACTTCAATTGCCGTCTTTCTTTTTACTGTTCGTTTATAAGAAATAGCAATTAAGGAGTATGGCTATTTGCATTTTACAAGGTCTGAAAAGTAAGAATAATTAACTCCCGTTTAACTTTTTACGAGCAATAATCTACGTTCTTCTTTCTACAAATAATCTGAAATTATCCCCATAGCACGATACAAGAAAATCGGTTTAAAGCTTTGGAACAATGAACAGAATTAATTATACAATTTCATTGAAATGAAATGAAATGAAATATTTGAAATGAAATATTTATTAAAACCATAACAAAGATACAATAACAATAGTGATCGATATAACTGCATTAGCTATAAAACTGTGTCGCAGTTATTAACGCCCACCTCCAGAAAAAAAATGTTGAATTTTCATTATAATCACAGCTTATTAATGTCCTCTCTGCTGGGCCTTTTCAGGTCTGCATCGCAGTTATTCTGACGATGCAAATGTCGCTATTGTTGTTGTTTAAACCGGAACAGAATGAAGATAAACGTGGCAAACGCTTATGTTTTTACAATACGTTATTGTATAGGAATCGTCCAATGATATTCATCGTTATTAACTTGGATAGTAAAGTTTTATTTATATTATTATTATGTCCATATATACAGGGTCAATTGTATAGGGCAACGTGTAACATAATGTGTGTTTTTTTTATAGATAGATCCAACAAATGACTCCACCCCACCTGATGTTAAGTGAATGTGAAGTCCAGACGCGAAGATAGCTGGTACAGCAGTTCTTTCTGCCACTCCAACCATCCTCACCTGTCGGCCTGCATGTTGCTTCTTCACGCCTTCCTCTCCTCCTCTTCATGTTTCTGTATGTTCGGCAGTAATTACTTCGGGTCGGCTTTGCTATTCGACAAATACTACCGAACTGACTATGCCGGCCCGATTATGAGTATAGCTACCCTTACTGTAGTATTCTGTAAGGTAGAGGTTACTTTTCAGGTAGGCGCTCCTATTCGAGCAAAAAACCCGCTATTGCCTACCCTTCCCTACTTGCGTTAAATGAACCAATGTGCGTGAAATCATAAGAAATAATAAATAAATAAATATTTCCAATACTCTCACCAATTAGCCTAGCCCCAAAGTAAGCACAGTAAGGCTTGTGTTATGGGATGCTAGGGTAACGGATAGAATACATATACTGTACATATATAAGTATATTTATATAGAAATACATATTAAATATCCATGTCTGGAGTACAAATGCTCGTATTCATCACACAAACATCTGCCCCCACCGGGATTCGAACCCGGGACCTCTCGAGACGTGTCGCCGTCGCCGCCATGAAACCCGGCGTACAAACCACTCGATCACGGAGGTCGTCAAATCTAATATATAAAATTCTCGTGTCGCGGTGTTTGTGGTTAAACTCCTCCGAAACGGCTTTCCCGATTCTCATGAAATTTTGTGTGCATATTGGGTAGGTCTGAGAATCGGACAACATCTATTTTTCATCCCCCTAAATGTTAAGGGTAATCTACACCTAAATGTTTTTTTTGCAATTTTAGATAAATTTTTTTATGATACATCATACAAAAATACATACAACCCTAAATTTTCACTCTTCTACTACCAACCCCTATTTTTTTATGGCGGTACGAAGTTCGCTGGGTCAGCTAGTATTATATATAACAATATATTATATAATAATAAATAAACCATGATTATATATAAATACGTTTGCTTGACAGGAACGTTGTTATGCGTGATCCTAGTGTACTGCAACTTGGCTGTGATCCAAGCTCTGTACTCTATCACTGCGCCGAGGCCGGGAGGGCAGCCGGTGGTGCGCCGCGTCTCCAGGAGTTCCTGTCGCCAGAGGAGCATGAACACTGGAAGCAAACCCAGCCTGAACCATAACCCGGCGACTGCTGAAGAAGTCGCGTTCAGTAGACTGATGGCTACGCTCTCTGTGCTGTTTATGATATGCTGGCTCCCGCAAATGGTAAGTTTATAATTATAATCCTATTAATGTCCCCATTGTTGGGGTACAAGCCTTCCCTATGGATGGAATAGGGAGATTGGGCCATGACCCACCACTCGGGCTGGGACGCTAACGTCTGCAGATGCAGCCGGGATCAACGGCTTAACGTGCCTTCCAAAGCACGGAGGTGCTCGAAATAGTAAATTTGTGCCCACTCATCCAAAAACCGCTGCGAAAGTTGCTTAACTTCAACGATCGCAGCCGACCGCGCTCTGTAAATTTATAATAACTAGCAAACCAGTGAACCAAATGTTCACCAAAAAAAAAATGTATTTAATTAATTGAGAACTTCGGAGATTTTGTGTGGTTTCGTTTGAAATAGAAATCATGTGATTTCTCGAAAACCGGAAATGCTACGTTACTCACATCCGGTTTGTAGTCTTATCAGACTATTCTTAGCTTATAACTTAAACATTCTCTATATCTATCTCTTACGGTTTGGCCGCTGAAACAGCACCACGGACGGACGGACGGACTTGTCTAATAGATAAGAGATTATTTAATCTACCCCCTCCCCTTACCCCAAATCCATCATGAATGTCATCACAATCAAATGCAAAGTGCATTTGATTGTGATGACCGATGGGACTTATTAATTACAACTTAGCTTCCGTGAACTCATCTGCGTTTTTTGAAAAGTATACTCTGTCTCAATCCAGGTCATAAACTATATCCCCCTTATTAATAAATGAGGAATAAGCTTAGACTAGTTACGCCATGTTATGTTCATATCACTCAAAGGCCATTTGTCATTCTATAAACAAAGACAAAACATGGATTAACTAATCCAACCTTATTCTTAGTTTATTTGTTTCTTAGGTTTTCACGCACATCACTCATTAAATAAAACTAGTTTTTACGGGTTAATGCACGAAAACTTTATTTATTTATTGACGTTTCGTAGTCTTTACGGGCTACGTCGTCAGAATAAAACTTTTATTTAATTTGTCGAGCTACCTTCGAAAGACTTTTATTGAGCGTTTGGTTATTTCATTGTTCGATTTTTAAGTTTTATTGTCTATGTATGAATTTATTATTTAATTTACTTAATAAAGTATTTTATTTAAAATTCTTGTTTGTAATTTTGAGTTTATTTATTTGACCCTAACTACCGTAAACTACCACCGGTTCCAAAATTTTGAGACCTTCCTGAGAAGAACCGGCGAAACAAACTCAAGAGAGGCTTTCTATCTCCTTCTTATGTTAAATTATGCAAACAAAAAGAACTAATAGTATCTGATGGTCTTGCAGTGTGTGCTCGGGGTTGGGATTTTATCTCCTGTATAATAGGTTCCCAAGCTGGTGGTATATACCAACCATCTTCCCTATTGAAATTTGGATATTTTTTAATCTCAATAGCCTCGCGCATCATTCGAGGAACGAACCGCCGCCCGCTCAGCTGCAAGGATCTGTGGTCTATCAAATCTAATGTAGTGGTTTGGTCCCCCTATTCTATGTCTCTATGTATGAATTTATTATTTAATCTACTTAGATTAAATAATAAATTTATACGTAGACAATAAAACTTAAAAATCGAACAATGAAATAACCAAACGCTCAATAAAAGTCTTTCGAAGGTAGCTCGACAAATTAAATAAAAGTTTTATTCTGACGACGTAGCCTGTAAAGACTACGAAACGTCAATAAATAAATAAAGTTGTCGTGCATTAACCCGTAAAAACTAGTTTTATTTATGATTCTTAGTTTATTAATAAGGGTGGAGGGGGGGGCGGGGCATGTGTACTTATTTTCATTCAAATTCGTTGAGCCGTTTTTTGTGATTAAGTACCTTATAAACTCTCACATTTATAATATTTGATTTAAATTTTGACGACCTCCGTCCCGGGTTCGAATCCCGGTGGTGGCAGATATTTGTGTGATGAATACGAGCATTTGTACTCCAGTCATGGATTTTTAATATGTATTTCTATATAATATACTTATATATGTATAGTATATGTATTCTATCCATTACCCTAGTATCCCATAACACAAGCCTTATAGTGCTTACTTTGGGACTAGGCTAATTGGTGTGAGTGTTGGAAATATTTATTTGTTTATTAGTAGGACGGAAGGATTAAATGTTAAAATGTTGGTAAAAAGTATTTGAAAGAAGTGGACATAAACCCAAGGGACATACTTTAAACAGTCGTAAATAAAATGATAAGATTACAAACTTCTGGCCGCGATTTTGTCCCCAGGACTTTAGTTCCGCGCAAATTTTTACCTTTTTGTTCCTTCTACAAACTATTACAAAACTATAAAAAAAAGAAGAATGAAAGTGGTAAAGTGGTTTTCAAGTTATAGCGTGGTCAAGGGAAATAGGGATCTATTTTTAAATATCAAAAGAAAACTCGTTTAATCTTTACTAATATACTAATACTAATTACTAATAATATTACAAAAAGGAAAGGTTTGTATGTAAGTATGTTTGTAACGAATTGGCTCAAAAAGTACTGGACCGATTTTAAAAATTCTTTCTCCATTTGAATGCTACGTCATCGCTGATTAATATCAAAAAAGTTAGGGTTCCGTATGAAAACTTCGATAATGTAACCCAACGTGTGTAAAAATACCAAAAATAGCCTTATATCGCGTACGCTGCGGAAGTCATTGACAATAGAGCAAAGTGATGTAGTTTTATAGAGGATACTAATATCTACAAAAAATCCGCGATACCATACGTCTAACAATTACAGTTATGTCACAACTAGAGGTCCCCTGCGGTTTCACCAGCGTTAATTTAAGGAAAATGAAGAATTCTGTCATACATGATTTTTGTGTATCTTTAACCGTTTACCCAACGCACGCAACTGCATCTCACAAATGGAATATTTTTACCCGTTTTTGCAACATTTTTCATCGATGCTCCGCTGCTACTGGTCGTAGCCTAGTAATATATGTATAGCCTATATATAGCCTTCCTCGATAAATACACTGTCCAATACAAAAAGATTTTTTTCAAATCGGAACAGCAGAGCAATGTTGCATTCGCTACAACAGGTCCTAAACTACGCAACGAATTTTTTACTTGGAATTGCTTTATAAATAAGTATTATGAAGAAAGTCATTGTGTATAATACAAGCCTTTAAACAAAAACTATAGTCTACACTACAGCTCTACACCGAAGCAAAGCGAGGGCGGGCCACTAGTGTATAAATATTTCAATTTTCAAGATTCCCTTTCGGTCCTGTGAATGAAAAGTAATTAGCGTTTAACTCAACGATGCCTCATCACGTGGTGCTTCTAACAATTATTAAACTGGATGTTGGAAATGACAAATTTATCACAGTCCTATTTACAGAGTATCTCGACTCACTCTGTTTTATTACAACTCCATGATAAAGTAGGATGATATGATAAATAGAATTTTAGCGGAAATCCAACGGATTTTCCCAAAACGCGGATTATTAGACAATAGCTACAACAATACTCAATCTTACTGAAAAAGTTGGGTTTCTGTGAAAACGTGAGTCCCCTCGGGAGTTTACAGAAGACATTATCACACAAAGGACAAAAATAGTGACAACCCTTAACACAATTTTTTAAATTCATTTTCTCGAAACCTAAGCCGAAGTTGAAAGTATTATTTGTGTGGGCAATTAACCGTATCATAATAAGGAATAACCATAATAAACATCATTATAACCTTATAAGGAATCTATTTGTACTTGACTAGACAGAGATTCTACTTCGAGCTAGAAAAGATATAAAAAAAAAATAGTGATTTCGATAAAAACTCTTGTTTTTTTTGGGTATTCTATTATCATTTTTGTTTAAACAAAAACGATATTATGCGCTTAGAATTGCTTCATAAAACACAATCATGTATAAGTTTTCTTTGTAGGAACTTTTTTCAGTGATTTGAAATTCGAGGTCACGTAATATTAAAGTTTTTTTTTTTTAAATACGGAATTAACTCCTGGTTGTTCTACTCATGCATTTGCAATAACCTATTGAGCCTAAATGTTCGATAAAAAGCGGTGCCACATTTATGAGGCAAAAAACACTGTGCAGCGGTCACCGAAGAGTCAGAAAAATATCGTTAACAGTAAGATTGAGCAATGACGTCGCTTTTGTCTAACTATTATCCGTGTTATCCCAAAATCCCTAGGAATTTCGCAAAAAAAACCATTTTTCAAATCATAATCCTACGACATACTCATCTCATCATCTTTATTTAAAATAGATTGATTGCATATTATGTAACTGTTGTTTAAGACCAGTTGTAACGGATCGAGATGAATAGCTATTGGACAACATGCGATAACCCCAAAGTAGTTGAAGCACTTATGGAAATCAGAAAGGACAAATGACAGCATCACGTGCAGTTACCACAAATTGTTAAGTTTTCTCAATCAAGTGTGCATCTTATATTAAATAACGTAAAGCTCAAATTTACTTGCAGAATTTTTCAGTCATTGTGCGTTTATCTATACCCCAACTCGAAACTAAAAGGGGACACCGGAACTTTATCAATAGGCAATTATTTCGCCGTCAGTTCATCCTTCAGTCAGGGCCTCGGGTCTCTATTTCAGGAAGTAACTGTAATAGGATACTGCCACTTTAACTACTATCATTAAACATTTAATATAAAGCGGCTAAGCGGGAGTCGCATATTAAGGGTGCCGTACCAGCAGGGTTTAAAATTAAAGACAAAACTATTAATAAAGTCGAGTAAAAACTCCCAAAAATACATTGTTCTAGTAGGCCACGGCAATCGAGTAAATGAACCATAGAGCCTGCTCGCATTGCGATATTTCAACGCGCGTTTTTATTCTTGTAATTCTGTTACATATTCAATCGCAATAAGCGAGTAGCCGCACTGGCTATAAAAAATTCGCGCGACATAAAATCTGGGCTTTGATGCAAATTGACCGCGATGCGGTCGTGTGCGGACGTGCAGCCCGGAATTTCAATACTACCCATCTTTATGAAAACGCATTTGCAGGCTACTACTTTATTTTAATCTAAGGGCTACTATACTATTTCGCTCATCAATTTGTTTTGAGAAATTCCCTAATTTAAATAAGTAAACTAGTTTTTTTTAACTTTTGGACAAGAATACATTTTCTTCTTCTACGAACCTTTCCGATGTCTATTCTTAATCCTATCACTATCTTAATTATAATAAAATAATTATAGAAGGTAATTTTTTTTTAACTTTCGTGGTCACTAACATTATAGTAATTGATGTTATTTACGAGATTGCTACCATGTACCCTGTTTTCAGCGAGTCCCCGATATTTCGTCACTTTTGCTAGCGCTATGGTCACGGAGTAAAAGTTAATATGTCGACTCGCTAAAACAAGTTAAGGACATGTGTCAGCACTCCCGTAAATAAGATAGATTACTATGAAGAAGTTAAGTCCTTGAAAATGTCTTATCGCCGACCTCAAATTGCATCTCTACATTCACGTGACGTTCCTTTTTATTTTAAACATGTCCAGTTTATTTTTGTCAAAAAACTTGCGAGTATCAATCACTAGCCCAATAAATACGGTCAACGCTCCTTTATACAATCAAGGACTCGTCGGTGAGCTTTCTGCACGTAAACATAAGGGTGATATTGCTATAGCAATTATTTTGTACACTATCGGCGTGTATTTGACTTGAATACTCTCTTTCATTGCAGTACAATAACCTGGCATTATGTATGATACTCGTACAACACAGCATTGGCTGAGAACCAAGCGCGCGTGTCCATCGGTAAACAATTAGAAATTAATGACATCCTAAACTAATAAGGATTGTACTGTTACGTAACGGACTGTTTTAATCACGTTTCCGATAGGGTTATCCAAATAGTAACGAGGTAGTGACTACTGACTGAAAGGGATAAAGTTCTCGGTGACCATAATGGCGTGCGGAGACGAGGGACTTTTGTTCGCGGACTTTTTTGTTTCGCCAAAATAGATCGCTTAGGGGCCGTTCAAGTATTACGTAAGCTGATTTATTACAATTATTTACCCCCTCCTCCCCCTCGTCAGCAAAAGTAAGCAAAGCTCTTACCCCTCCCCCCATCCTTACGTAAACATTGGTACCTATATGATGCATTTTTCCTTTAATGTATTCTGTTTTTTTTATTGATTCATGAGCTTTCATGAGCTTCATGAGCAGCAGTACTTAATCGATGATGCTGACGTAATCACCATCTCTACCCCCCACCCGGCCCATGTCATCAAAAATAAGCAAAGCAAAGACCCCCCCTGCCCCCCTATAGTGCTTACGTAATACTTGAACAGCCCCTTACTACTGCATCGAATAATGCATACGATGCGCGACGGTTTAAAAATAACGTTTACAAAAAGTCCCCTGAATAACCGACCACACTAAAAGACCGGACTGGACTAAATTACAGGGGTGTCCCCGAAAAAAAATAGAACTCATGTGATTAGGCGCAGCGATCTTTAGTCCGCGTTGAGCGCTCGATCCGATTTGAAGAGATGGACCCAGTATTCTCTTCTTAAAGGTCTTATTTTTTTCTAAAACTTCTTACTTCCGAGAAACGCACGCTATGTGCGTTTCTCAAAATTTGTGACAAATCTTCGGCGGACATTTTTTCACGATTTACGGGTTTTTTGTCCTCCGCGGACTACAGTCCCTTGTCTGCGCAAGCCAAAAGTAATATAAAGACCATTTTCGCCACATAAGATCACACTAATATTATAAAGGCGAAAGTTTGTGAGTGTGTATGTTTGTTACTTCTTCACGTCTAAACGGCTGGAGCGATTTTAGTAAAATTTGGTATGGAGTTAGCTGGCACCCTGGATTAACATATAGGCTACGTTTTACTGCGGGAAAATATCCCTAACAAACCGCGGGTAACACCGCGGGGCACAGCTAGTAAATTATAAATAATGTAACCTTAAAAAACTTAATTTCTTTGTGAGTAAGCAGGGTTTTATCAGAACAATATCGATATCATGGAAAATATTTTTAGATAACTGCCACTAACCATCACCACCAACGGCTTCATCAAATAACTCACTATACATTTTTGGTCACCCATCCAAAAGTTTGTTAAGCCTTTGTGAAGTTGCTTAACATCCGCAATCGTCGTAGGACATAAAAAATAGACCACACCCGGAAGAAGTGTAACTCTTTTCGTTCATATTTTTTTTCTTTTCATACTTTTATACTACGAGAAATCTTTTAAACTAGTAAAATGACATTGGAGCGAAGCGAACGTCGTCTTGGGTAAGTCAGAGGCGTATTTTAAAATTTGGCCCATTTGCGCCCCATAAATTACTGAAAAAGAAAAGTATTTTCCTTCACTATCTTTTCCTTCCGCCCCTCGTTGTGCCCCTAGTGATAATCACCGAGCTATTTAGTGATCCACCAATGCTTTATTATAACGCTACTAAGAAACTTGTTCTGAAAAGCATCGATGGATATGCATTTTTCTCTTCAGTTACACACTGTCAATGTCAAAAAAGTTAGCGAATAGGCCAGCTGGGCTATGTCCTTTTTGGCTCTACGGTAACTACGCCCCTCGGGTGTGGTTCGTGGCCTAACTAATACGCCACAAACTTCCTTACGGACAGAGCGAACATGTTGTCGACATTAAAATGTACAATAAATTTATTTATTATGCGAAATATGTAAGAATGCTAATGATCGGTTTATCGTGGCGCACGACCTTGGGATGCAATCGCCGAGAACAATGAAACTATTTGTTGGTGTGTATTCTAATTTTGCATTCATAAACGTCCGATCCGATTTGCATTCGGAGAACGTGTAGCGAGGCGTCAAGTTATTGCATTCCTCGTGTTTCGATTCGACATTTTATTTATAAAAAAAAAAACTATCAAGTACGCGTCATGCTCGTGAGAACTTTACCATTTTTTAAACAGAATATCTACGAGGTCAATTGTCAGTTAATAACATTTGAAACAGCGAAAAAATTCTTCATTTTATTTGCTTATTTCATTTTTGTTTAACAAACACTTATGTAAAAATAATAACTTGTGAAAATTTCAACTGTCTACTTATTACGGCTCATGAAATACAGCAGTCCGCTGACAGAGAGATTTACGAACAACTGAGGTTTTGACTTTAATGGTAATTAAATTTTATTCTATTCTAATTTGGTAGTCTAGTATTTCTTTTATAGTCTGCATCATACGAATACTTTTTTTATTTAAGATTGTTCCTTTTGTAAAGTTTTGTAATCAAAAGCTTTTGATTTCTTGTGTTTTTCAATCAACTGTTATTAATTTAATTTTCCCAAGTTAATTACTAAAACGAGCGGAAGAAATTCACCAACTTTTCCGTTAATGAATAAAGAACTGATTACTTTATTGGTCAATCAATCTTAAAATGTCATTTCAACCGTATTTTGATGTAAAATGATCATTAAAATCATAATACTTTTATGCATAATATAATTCACAACAAGATATAGTCAAGATTATGTTTTGTTTTTTCAATTCTTCCTGTTTGATGGAACGCCACTACATACCAAGATTGGTCAGGAAAGCGATTTTTAATTTAAAAGTTCACAAATCTGGACAGTAAATTCAATCTACTTTTGGTAGTAGTGGAGTGGAGCTTATGGAACATATTCATAAACGATATTCTCCACACCCACAACGTGTTTTTTTATTTCTGCAACTTGAGTGGTATAAAGAATTTTAATTCGAAGTCATTTGAAAGGGGTATGATGATAGATCTTGCAGAGCAGTGGGCTAAATACTATATGTGTTTTAGCTGTTGTTTACCTAAGAGCTGATTCTTACTTAAGATCTTTACCTGAGCTTCGTTTTTCGAAGCTTTGGTTCAGCTAATGGCGATATGCGAAGCGCCAGAAACGAGCTGTTGAATATTATAGTATGATTATTATATTCCAAATGATATATTTGACCTAGTATTACAGTCAAATGCAAAAAAGAATAACTTGGCAAAAAGAGTTGCTTGTTGTTGTAATACAAAATTGTAATAAGTTGGTTTGTTTAATGAAAATTTGCGTAAAATAGTTTGCGATTTGATATTTTGGGAAATGTTGTTTAACCGTACCAACTACTATTTAATGTTATTGGTAATCCATATTCTTAATTGCGGCTTCCAATATTCGGGAAATCCTGGAATGGTAGGTGGATCAGTTTCCCCTGGTGATCCGACAGCTCGTATACCCCTATAATATAAAAAGAACGAAAACTTAATACACAGCTTTGACATTGACCGGCACGTGACGGCGTGCCAGACTGAACACAGGGCAATCACCTTGCAAATGTATAATAAATAATACATTAACATTTAAAAAAACGTGTATTACTTTAGCAACAATAAAACCAATTTATAAGACAACAGCAATTTTATATAAAGTTATTATACCTACCACATTTGTTTCGGCAACTACGTGCTTCTTAGCAAATAACTCATTTACTTACGAGAAACGTTGTAAATTCTTAAATTATAACAACTTCATTTTGTGAAATGGATATACAACTTTTGGGAATAACAATCAATGTTAATTATTGCTTCTACTTACAACAACTTTTATGTCTTTAAGTTAGCTGGAACCAAGATAATTGGTTCTAACTTTATATTCAAGCCCTTTTAAGATCGCTTTAATCTCGTTAATCTCTTATGTGAACCAGTATATAAATATTTCATGTCTCTACGAATAGAGGTACGGTTTATTTGTTTGTAGGAAATAATACTCTGGAACTACTGATCTGCTGTGCTATTCTGTAATAACAAACTTACTTTTCACCTCAGAATCCGTGGTGTGATTTAAAATTAGAACACAAATCTATACATATAATAAAATGGTAGGAAAGACCAAAACAGGACATTGAATATTTTTTAAAAGAATACTTGGGGTGTGATCTACTATCGATACCGAAGTCAAAAATATAGTTTTTAGAATTTTTGTCTGTTTGTCTGTATGTATGTCCGGGATATACTCACAAAGTACTGCATGGATTTATTTAAAATTTGGCACGAATATTATTAAGAAGTCTGGTCAACATATAGGCTACATATTATCACGCTATTACCTATGGGGAACGAGCAGTGAACCTTTATTTCTAACTCCACGCGTACGAAGTCGCGGGCGGCCGCTAGTTTTAAATAATTTTTAAATCACACCGGTGAATTCCACTGTGAAAAGTGAGTTTGTTATTACAGAATAACATTGCTGATTTCGAAAATTCTTTCATCTGTGGAAAACTACATTATTCCTGAGTGATCTAGGTTATATTTCAACTTGTTAAAGTAAATTTACACCCTTGCAAAGCGGGGGCGGGTCGCTTGTATACCTCATCATCATCATCATCATCATCAGCCTATTAATGTCCCCACTGCTGGGGCACAAGCCTTCCCTATGGATGGAACAGGGAGGTTGGGCCATGACCCACCACGCGGGCTCAGTGCGGATAGGCGGGTGCTAACGACTGCAGATGCAGCAGGGACCAACGGCTTACCGTACGTACGTGCGTGCCTTCCGAAGCACGGAGGAGTTCGAGATAGTGAATTTTTGGTCACCCATCCAATGACCGACCACTGCGAAAGTTGCTTAACTTCAACGATCGCAGCCGAACGCTCTAAACACTTGCTCCATCGAGGTCCTCTGCGCCATCGAGCTTGTATACTATCTTATGTATAAAATTCTCGTATCAAAGTGTTTATAACAAAACTTCTTCGAAACAGCTTGACCGCTTCTTGTGAAATTTTGTGTGTGTATTCAGTAGGTCTTGGAATAGGACGTATTTTTCATACTCCTAAGTGATATAGGTAGGCCACCCCATTATTTTTTAATATTCGGCATTATAAAAAACATATAACCCCAAATTTTAACCCTTCTACCACCTACTCCCTTTTATTTTATGACGGTACGACGTTCGCTGGGTCAGTAAGTAATACGATAGATATAATCTACCCAAAACCCTATTGTATTGCAGCAAATTCAAAACAGAAAAAATAAAATTTTGTTTACTACACCACGCCTGATTACGTAATTGATTGAATTCGAAATTGGAATCACGTACTGGATTTCGGGACCAATCCATTAGAAAAAAAAGTGTGAGCTGTCACGAGACGCCTGGCAGATGTGAAGCATCGACATTATTTTGTAAAAGTAATATGCAGAAAAGAACAGATTGTGATAGGAACTAAATAGGGCATAATGATGAAATAAAATATTACGATTTATTTTCCAGAAAATGAGGACTGTTTATTTAATAAACATTTATTTTCATTAAATACAAAAATCGAAGTACACACTATCGCATATAGACTGTATCTACATACCATCATATAGCGTTGCGACGCGTCGCCACGGCATGAGTTGCCACGCCAGAAATCGGTTTTACGTGCAGCTATAGATTTTTCACATAAAAAAAGAGTTTTCACTGTAACCAAAAACGCCATCCTATAAATTTTACTGTGCGGACATGCCTTATAAATTAAACTCTATTCGAGAGATTTATTATGCGAGAAGTGTTGCCATCGCTCGCTGGCGAAAAATACCTCATTGTTCGCCAAGCGAGCCGCAAATAAGGAGCGCATTTATTTTTAACTACCTGCCTACTCATTGTTTGTGACGCCTGATGAGATTCAGTGACTGAGTAACTTTGGTACCTTAGGAAAGTTAGATTGTGTACCAATTAGATTTTTTTCCGAAAGTATCAAGCATGTATTACTAAGGCTAAGACAGTCAAGTATTAACAAAAACTGGATTCTACTACCTAATAGGGATAATGATGGGGTGAAAGAAACAAAATTCTATTTTCTCCGTCAGCTTTTTAAAAAATAATGGACACTTATATTTTCTTCGGTCAGTCAACCAAAAAATGACAATGACAAGGTTTGGGAATGACAGCTCTTGACGTCACTTCTAAGCAAAGATTGTACCAAGCCGTGACGTCATGCGACATTTGAAATCCTCTGTTACTACTAATTCGTGCAAAAACATCAGCTGGCTGGAAAGCGCTTCACTGATAAACTTATTACCTGCATTTATAGCACAAAGAGTGTTCCCATGTCATTATCTAAAAAAGGAACCAGCACAAAAATTATATATTGACAGTGGAAAAACCAAATTGCTTATACTTTGGTGCTGCTTAAAAATGAGCTTAATTTCAGTTTTGACGTGACAACATCTTATCAATAAATGCGATGGTGCCGGCTGCACGCACGAAAAAACATGACTCATGCGGCGTTACCTCGCTCTGAGGCATTCCATTTAAGGCTTGAAGTGCAAGCGAGAGCGCGCAACGAGCGACAAAGAGGCACTATCGGCCTCCGCGTTCGGCAGCGTTCGACATCTGTCTCTCTCCTATTTGAGTGAGCGATGCGTCCGCGTGGACAGCTGCTATACAATAATACACTTTTCATCAAGTATGAAGTGCATTGAAAAGTGAATGTGGTGTCAATTGTTAATAGCAACGACAAAGGTAATGATTCTTTTGATATCTTAGTTTGATATTAAATATATGTTCAGTGATATATTGCAGAATATTTGTGCTTTCAGTATTAAAATAAATAGCATCGGTCCGCAAGTGCAGCGATTGTAAGTTATGCTGTAATTGACAAAACCATAACAAGTTTTTCTGCAATTTTCATCCCCATTTAATATTTTTTTTATATTTATAGTATTTTTTTTAACTCATAGTCGCGGGTACAGACTAGTGTGTACTCCTTCGTAATACTTAAAAATGACAATATGTAGTAAAAAGTCGGTTGTAATGAGCTCGATTAATCTAACCAAAATGTATAATAAAACCTTAAATTTCATGATCTTCTTTCTACTTTAGATGCTATAATATTACTAAGAAAAATGGACGCTACATTATTAAGGTTCTCGATCGGTACACTAAGATTTCCGATAATTTATTTCAGACGGGCATTTTGTTAAATTCTTTGAACGCAGTTCGTCGTATTGTCTTTAAAATAAAAACGAAGTCTTCTTTTAGAAAATCTTTCTATCTACAGTATTTCAGGTACTTTCCCTCCACGTCGAAAAGTTTTGGGAAACTCTGTAAACTATCTATTCAAATATACATATATAGTATGTTACTGCTACAATTGTTTTACCTAGCTAGAAAAATGTTTAAATACCAGAAACAGTTGAATTTATAATCCGAAAATTTTTTTTAGATACCTTGTAATAAATAATGCTCGTAATTTTTCTTCGTGATTGAAAGTATCCCGCGGGAGTGCTATTTACGGGAATAAAATCCCGTAGGAATGCTTTAGGATATAAGTACAAGGGAATTTAGGGCATCAAAGATGCGATACCGCAAGTCAAATGAATACTTAACTACACTTTAGTATAATATAAGTTGGCAGCAGGCGAATTCCGTACTTCATATTAGTAGGTACAATTATGTTATCATCTATAATAAAAATAAAAATGATAATAATAAAAGCATTTCTTTCAGACACGAGATCCATCTCAAAATTTTTATTGTAAAAACAATAAAAAAAATACATTAAAATATATAATAATTGTAATAAAACAATACATTTCAAATTAAATTGAATTTGAACAATGAATAAAAAATTAAAACAGAAGAAAATAATATAAAACAATCAGTCAAATTATGTTCTTTAAATAATTTAAATTCTCAAATAATCTTAAATTGTAAATTATTTATATTTGGTTATTAGTACCCAACGTTTATAGATATCGGTCGCCATCAATTCTGCCAGACTAGTGACAATTTTGTTATCACACTTGCAAACTCGAGACATAAGGGAAGCAAGCCGTTTCCTTTGAATGGAATTAAACGAGTCAACGCGTGCCTGTGTAAACATTCCAGAGGCACTACAATACCGCATGTAACCCATTAATTGCCTAAAGATGTTGTTATAGGCAACTCTAATTCCATCGTGGGACTTTCTTGTGTAATTGCTCCAGAGTTGACAAATGTAACTTTGACAAAAAGATCTAAGTACAGTAGAGCCGCGGTAATCCGGACCCCGTCTAATCCGGCGCCCCCTGTAATCCGACAGGCTTATCACTGTTGATTTTCACATAAAAACAATTGAAATAGATTTTTAGATTTTTAATTTTTCGGATTACAAGGTACTCTTATTCCAAAAATTCCGGAATATATAGAGTGGTCTTAGGCAGTAGTCAGTAATCCGAAAAACTCGATAATCCGACATCGCCCTGCAACACGTTTGTCGGATTAGCGCGGGTCTACTGTGTCTTATAATTGATTGATTACCTCATATAAATAACCTAGGTTTAGGGACACATTACGAAACCAAAAGTATCGATACCTTCTTAGTATCGTTATCGAAACAAAAGTATTAAATCAGTATTGTAAGTACCAGTATCGAATATATATTGAATCAAAAGTAGTGTTAGAGTCTGTGCGGAAAGAGAATGGGCGTGGCGAAAAACGGAACATTAAGATTTTCATTTCGCAATCAAACCCAGCAATCTGTAAAACGTCAAAGTTTTGTATTGATACGGATTTGTTTGTTGTTGTGATTTCTTGCGGTTTTTTGTATTTAATCATGTCTAAAAGGGGTAAAACCTTACAAATACGGTAGAAAAGCACTACAGCGCCCTCCGATCTTAATCCCATTCTCTTTCCGCACAGACTCTATGAGTAAAGTATTGGATTTGATATAGTATTGCTACCTAATATATACCAATGAACCTTTAAAAATAATAAAAATTATAACTATAATTGCTATTTCTTCTTTCAAATGTTTAATACTTGTAAAAGTATTCATTTGACATTGTGGGTTTACCTATAATGCGAAGAGATGGCGCTGCCTTGCAGCTTAAGAATAGCTAGAAAGACTTTTGACGCGGTCCGTGAGGGCCGCGGTAGCATAATAGGGAAGATGCAATATTTTTATTTTTGTTTTCATTTTAAAGAATTCCATGTAGAATAAACCACAGATATATTAAAAAATTAAAACATTGTGATTTATCGGAAAAAATGCGGTTTTAAATTTACAATTTAAATTTTCGCGCGAAAACGAGCCTATGGTTGCGATGACGTCACTCCTGTCTGTCACTGGTCGTAATTGTTCGTTGCTGGCTTTAAATTTTCATACTTTTGCATATTTTTTCGACTTTCGAAATATTTTTTTGAAAAATTTAAAATGGACTATCCATCAACATCATGTGATCATAACAATACCACTAATATTCCGAAAAAAAGCCGTGTTGACTCATGTTTTGTGCCAATCTACTTCAAAAAAGTTCCCAAATAAATTGTTTTTGACTGGAACTTCTGACCCAAAACTGAAAAAAGTGGTTTCAAGCTGCGAAGAGAAATGACAATTATTCTCCAAAGACCTTATTCGATGCTGAGAAGATCACTTTGACGTAAGTCGGCGAATATACTTGTTATATGCTTAATTAATCTGCTTGTACGTAAAAACGCATTAGTAACCTACCTAATACTTACAAAACCTGTCTATAACATATTTTTAATTTTACAGTTGGAGAATGACGTCGAAAATGAGATAAAGTTTGAAATGTGTGGCACAATCTTCACATTGGCAGGACTGAACCAAGCTTTGCGTTTCATTTAAAATAACTGTATCACGATAACCTTCTTTACGTACTTTATGCTCCGGAGAACTCGATCCTTTACTGTACATAATTTTCCATCTCTTTTAATTTGGACATAGCCGAATGCATTATCGCCGTAAGGTTTGTAGAAGTCGCTGAATAAAAGTCAACGCAAAAAAAGTTATAACCATGTCAACGCTAACTCTTGGTAAAGTCCTGGAGTCTGCTTTGATAAACGCAACTTCCATTTTTATTAAATGTAAAAAAACGCAATAAATATTCCCATAAAATAATATTTACTTCAACAACCATAACCACAAAGAAGTTGTCATAACAGGAGTGACGTCACTAAATGCTGATTGGTGTTTTAAAATACGTTCCGTTTCAAGTATTTTTAATTCGTAATAATTGTTAAAAAACAACATTATGTAAAATAAAAACGTTGCAGTGGCATTACTTTTATATTTTTTTAACATTTTAATCATAAAATTTTCATAAATATTATATATGCATCTTCCCTATTGGTCAGTGCATTCGCCCGGATTGCGAAGGGTGCGGGTTCGAGTCCCGTCTGCTGCCTGGTCCGCGTGGAATTTTTTCTAGTTATATTTTCTTTAGATTTAAACATCAAGCAGTTACATGCTTTAAAAATAATAAAAATTATAATTTCTTAAAAATGTTTATTTACATTAAATTAAAGTATGTAGGTGCCATTTTGTTCGATAACTTTTTGTTATCTTGTAGGTAGTGACATAATCCCATTGCTATAGAAATTTTGGGGCTTTTGATCAAAAGACCGCGATAAGTGGTTTTGGCAGTCCTCTCGTGACACTGTCTAAAGAATTCTGAAGAGACCGAAACAGGTATTTTTCGCTCTAAGCTCAAGTGGATTCCCATTAGGCTCCGCCAGAATACTCAAATACTAGCAATCCTTTACAATATTTTGTTTAATCCCTTCTCCCCGCGTTATCGCAAGGAACTTTTTAAGTTTCAACTAAATCCCGTATCGCTTTCCCTTAGGTCATCAGAAAACCTGTCCCTTACAATGCCTGTTCACCGCACCAGCTATTATGACCATTCTTTAGCTGTATAAGTGTTCGGCTTTGGAACTCGTTGCCTACTAATATCAGACGCGCTCAGTGTTTGAATATATTCAAAGACAAGCTCAAAAATTTCTATCTTTCGCAGTGAATCTGAATTTACTGCGTAAAATGTTTATCGTATATATCTGTATGTATGTATGTATATATGTGTCAGTATGTTTATATGTTATTAAATGGATATATATATATTTTATATGTCTAATTAGAAAACATAGATTTGATATAGATTGTATAGATGTGACTATTTATTCCAAGCCATTTAACACCCAACTTATGGCCTCTGCATAACTTTTCATACTCAGTGGTTGTCTGGAAGAAATCGCTCTTAGCGATAAGACCGCCAATTATAACGCTTTTTTTAATTTTATTGTTTGTGAATGTTATGCAATTATGTATTTAGTGTTATAATAAAGTGTTAATCAATCAATCAGGTAGAAATCTGATTGTGCAAGGTCAGTATACTATACGACGGATGCATTAACACCTCCTAGTCAAACTCTCTTAATTTTTCCTGAGTGTCTAAAGATATGTGAGGCTAGCGTTGTCATGGTGAAAATCCACACCCCTTCTGTTGATTAATTCCGGCTGCTTTCTCTCAACTTCTTGCTTTAATCTCATCAGTTGTTGGCAGTAGAGTTCAGAATTGCTGGTTCTGCCTTGCGGTAACAGCTCATAATGAATGAATAATGCCCTTCCAATCCCACCATACACATAGCATCCCCTTGTTGCGAGTAAACTCGGGTTTCGGCATTATCTGTGAAGCCATATACAAATGGTATAGCCAAAGAGATTTTATTACATACTTTTTGGTGTATAACATCTTTCCTCTCGCTTTCCTGCAATTTATGGGACTGATTTCGTAAAATGGGACGGAACTGTGTAACAGGAAGTCGCGAAAGCGCGCGCTAATTGATTTGATTTTAGAACGTAATGTTCAAATGACTTATTCCTGTTGTAGAAGGTTTTATTTCTCTTTTCACTAATATAAGGTGAGGTTTCAAATGTTACACATCATACGTGACTACTGTAAGGCTCGCTCGTTTTCCCCCAACCTATTATTTCACGGAAAACAATAAAACCATCGTTTGTCAAGAGAGACACACGCGCGAATGCACATTTATTTGAAGTTTATTACGATCATTAGTGGTCGATCATAGCGAGGCGAGGGTGGATAGCAAACAAAGCAATTGATCAATTACACACACACAATAAGTTTTTATTGGCAACGTGCAGCGTGCTGTCCCAATTCTCAAATATAACTTGGAAATCAATCAAGTTCCACGTATCTATATATAGCGAATAATAGCAGTCTCATTATGTCACAGACAAAGATCACTAAACAACACGCTCAATTTAATTAGTGTAAGATCCAGTCTTTGACCCAATTACGTGAAGTGGCTCCATAACGGCAAATATGTAAATTTTAAATGTACTTACGTATCTACGTGATTTAGATGTCCTATTAAATGTTTATCAAATGAAGAAGGGCCCAGAAAGTTCACGAAACAATTATTATAAATGAGTATTTTGAAAACGTTGTTTGCAATTCTCTTTGCCACAAATTACGTAAGGGCGTTTATTTTGTAATCTGTGTGCTTTAAAATGTTCAAAAATGTCAAATAATAAATTGTTCTAAGCCATAAATCAATGGTACACTATTTTCAATGTTGTATATTAGAGCTTTTTCTCTTTAATTTCTTTATTAAAAACCTCAAACGAGAAGCCGTTTTTTCTAAACTTTTCTTTAAAATATTTGAACAAATATTTATACCTAATATCACACAAAACATACCTACTTATCGATTTGTTTTCTTTTGTCTTTTCACCTTATCTTTTCACCTCTCTCCACCACAAGTTTAACAGCGGGGGGAGGGGAGGCAAGACGGGGGCGGGCAAAGGTTGCCCCCGATGCCAACAATGCCTCTTCCAGAATCAAATTTTGATAGCCTTATCGACACAAACAATATGAAGTAATGTACGTGGGAATCAGCTGAAATGCCTTTATTTTTTCAGCTCTTCGTGGAAAAACATTTCGCACCACTGGAATTGCTGTTAGCATTAACACTCATGAATAAATTCTCTATTCTTGCCGTAATAACAATAATTCCGTCCATTTACGACGGTTTACTTTATAAACAATTACCTATTATAAGCTGCCTTTGTTTTATAAGTTGTCAATAAAATGTTTTGTATTGTTATCTACACTATAATAATCTAGCAATGCGCCCCGGTTTTGCACGCGTAATTCTTATTTATACGCGTAAAAATGCAGCCTATATTACTCAGGGATAATATACTTAGCATTCTAATGGTGAAAGAATTTTTGACATTTGTCTAGTAGTTTTTGAGTTCATTCATTACAGAAATACAATATTTTCCATTCACAAATTAGTATAGATTGGTTACATAATTATAAAAAATAGTTATTTTACTTTATTAAATATTTTTATTAAGTTTTCTTTTTTATTTAGATTATAAAAGCATTGGTAGATTTCATAATTATAATGTGCCTACGTAGATGTGTTAGTAATTCTAGTTTTATTATGAGTTACATCATACTCATTATCGTATTTTTCATTTATAAACAATTAATGTTTAATTACTAATGTAGGTATTATTAAGTGATATTTATGTCAATAAATTACTATGTAAATATAATTATGGTCTCAGCGTCGTCTCCCTTACTAACTTGTATAGATAATTGAGTTACGGTCGCTGTGAAAGTTATGTGGAATATATTATAATCTGATTTTGCATTTCCGGGTTAAAATAGGCACTCCATTCTTTGTCGATTTCTGTGTAAATTCAAATCAAAGAGAATGTTATTCCACGTTTTTTCGATGATTATACAACTTTGCATGACGGAAGCAAATTAATAGAATTTACTAGAGCTTTTATACAGTAAATCTACATAACGTAGCATTTCTATCGGTAAATTAAAATTACATTTTGTAAATAGTTTTTACATTTCGCGGGTTCAACTCCCGGCAAATATTTTTTTGAATTCTTAGAATGGTAAGTTAGTATTGTTTTTAAAATAAAAATGAAGCCTTGTTTCAGCAAAACTTTCTAGTCGTATCTACACTATTCGGTTCTTTCTCTCCATATGGCAGTTTTAGGACATTCTGTATATTAAGTGGATAGGTACGCGCCTCCCATCAGATGGACTGACGATCTGGTGCCAGCTGCATGTAGATGGATTGGGGGAGGCCATCGCTCATTTCCTAATGTATAACCACATCGCCCTGAAAATTTTACTCACCGCCAGTTACAAAATACAACTACAAGATAGAGTTGTTTCACCTCCTTCAGCTGTTATTGAAACAATTTTCAAAACGAAGAGAAGAATTTTAATTCTTCTTTTTAAACTGGTTTCGAAAAAGGAGAAATATTTCAGCTTTCGAAACTGGTTGTAAATAAGTGTTTCTCTGTTCGAAACCGGTATCAAAAATAACTTTGTATTTTAAATGGAAATTCTGACTCTAAAGGCGTAACGTTTCATGGGCATCTTAATAATTGAACATTATATGGGAACGAACCATTACTGCGTATCCCTATTTTTATATTTTTTCGAGACTATTTTCGAAAGCAGAAATATTTTTCTTTTTGCGAAACCAGTATTGAAAGAAGAATTAAAATCTAAAGAAAATATAACTAGAAAAAGATCCATGCGGAGCAGGCAGCAGACGGGACTCGAACCCGCACCCTTCGCAATCCGGACGAATGCATTGTGGGTTACCTATAATGCGAAGATATAAATGGCGCTGCCTTGCAGCTTTAGAATGGCTAGAAGAATTTCGACGACGACGTGAGGGCCGCGGTAGCATATTTGGTCAGTGCATTCGCCCGGATTGCGAAGGGTGCGGGTTCAAGTCCCGTCTGCCGCCTGGTCCGTGTGGAATTTTTTCTAGTTATATTTTCTTTAGATTTAAACATCAAGCAGTTACATGCTTTAAAAAAATAAAAATTATAAGAATTAAAATTCTTTTTCGAAACTGGTTTCGAAAACGGCCGAAGGAGTATCACCATGGTCTTTGTGCCTTTTGCCACTTCCCCAGACAGACGCTCCTATTCGAGCAGGAAATCCTTTATTATGCCTTACCCCGCTTAGAATCATGACCACTGAGTGTGGTGGTGGTGGTGTAGTAGTTTCTTACATCTATACCTATGTTATTGTAACTGCAGGTTGAAGAAATAAAGCTTAAATTATAACTCTAAACAGGGCCGAATTCAGTGGGCCCTGGAACAACTGCAAGGGTAGAGGTGCTTAAGAATCTGGCACGCCGTTTTGCAAACCCCCGCCACAATGCGAAAAAGTTTAGAAACAGGCAGTAACATTTGGTTATTTTTTATCTCTGTTGTGGGGACACCCTCTTGAGGAGGCCCCTGGGCCCTGCCTTAAATCCGTAACTGTAGAACTGTAGTTTAATAAAGTCTGTAAGTATCAATTATGATGTGTTTTTATATTAACCTTATTTTACGACTTACAATCAAGTTTGTATCGGCACAGCAGCATAAAATTCTTCATTGCGTTCCTGGGTGTTTTTATAGCTCCACCAAATGTCGTTCGGGCAATGAAATTTTTCATAGGTGTATCAGCGCTGTACAACAAAATGAAAAAGATATACAATCCAAGATCGCCCTTGCTTGCAACAGGATAGTTCTATACTGTGCGTTATGTCATAAAATGATTTGATAAATCGAATTTCACGAAAAGCCTTGGGATTTTGGGAAATCGCGGATAATTAGACAATGGCGATGACATTCGTCAAATAGGCTTCTATTTGTGGGCCACGCAAACAAACGCCACTATTGTGGGTAAATAGAATACACACAAAAAATACCTAGAGAATAGGCTAAATCTGGCATTGTGTTGCTCTATAAGAAAGGAGACCCTGCCGCTATAGGTAATTACCGTCCGATCAGCCTGCAATCAAATCTGTACAAATTGTTTGCTTCGTGCCTGGAAGAAAGATTAGCTACATACGCAGAAAAATTCCAACCTCATAACAAGCGGGATTTTCGATCGTGAAAATGTTTTCATCGGTAAAGAGGAAATTTCCGTGCTTTTCACCTGCATGTCCTGTATATAGACGATAAGCACCGAGCTTCAGGTCTTGTTATAATACGCGAGAGAGTCCTAGCGGGAACCTTCATTTCTCGCGATATTTCCTTCCTAATGGGGTTTCGACGAATTCTGGCTTCAACAGCACTGCCCCAGCTGCCCCGATATTTTCTAGTCTTCGACAGACGAAGTGTTATTGTATCTGTTGATGGTACGATATACGAATGAACGGCTGATACCAAGCTTTTAAAGTGTTTGGAATATGACCGTCCGCTCCATACCCACTTTGTGCAAGGCGATCACTGCAATCCTATTTGGCTTTAACACCCCATTATTTGATAATGAACATGACGAAATATGTGAAATGGCGCAAAATCAATACGTATACGCGTGCCACAATCAAAATAATTAAAAAGTTGAAAAAAAATCATATTGTGCTGTGATATACCTGTGTGTGTATGCCGAAACAGCCCCCCCCCCCCCCCCCCCCCTAAGACCAGTCCCCACCACAGTGGTAGTCTGCATCTTTATGAACCTGAGCAAGATGCAATGACATAAATGTTCGTTGTTACGGTGGGTGGGCCAGATGTACTAAATGCTTCGCGGCTTATAATTCTATGATGAAATTGGTAGAATAATAATAGAAGACATTTATCATAATAATAATAATAAGCCGCGAAGCAATTAATAGATCCGGCCCACCCACCATAACAACGAACATTTATGTAAATACTAGCTGACTCGGCGAAATTCGTACTGCCCAAAAATAATAATTTGCAATAGTAGTGCGACTATAAATTGAGATATAAGCTACCCTATCTCTCAAGTTTGATCAAACTACACACGGTGTGCAAATTTGATTAAAATCGGTTATGTAGTTTAGGAGTCCATCCCGGACAAACAACATGACGCGTAATTTATATATGTTAAGATATTTCAATATAATTAAATTTGGCCACTCTCCATAAGAAATCTGACATAAGGGTAGCAGATGCTTCTTCTGAAATAACGCCCATATTGTTAGACAAAAATGTAGATAGATAGATTAAAGTGTTTCGGGGCTACAATGATTTAATGTCTAAAGATATCCGCCAAACAGTGACAGTTATTCCAAGATCAATGAGATAAGGGCTTGCCTCTATTAATCAATTTAGCGCCATGTAAAGAATTTTCAGCTGGCAGTTAATATAAGAGTTACATTGCTGAATGATCAATCTACAGCTGCCCCAGCAGTGGGGAAATTACGAGGCTGATGAACCCGAATGAGAGCCTGTGAACATTGTATACCCCGTATATTATTATATCGCTGTTATCGGTTATCACCGGTAATACGCTTACCGGAATTCAGGCTGGTAAGGTAAATAAAGGCTTATGGCTGGTGCGGCACATAGGTATCATTGGTGATTCTACCTTAAATCTGTGCCTCTCTCTATCTCAAGTTAGAGTATCGACTTGGAATACGTATACTATAATGAACCAGTACTGTACCCTTAGCACGAACCAATATCGAATGCAAATACTTAAATTCGATCTCGATACGCGTCAAATGTCAAGGAGCTTTGTATGGAAGATTTTTAATTCTCGTTATGTCCGTTATGACGCCCAAATTTCCTTAAAAAACTTCTTGACATTGCCGCATACTTCGAGATGGAATTCAACTATTCGAATTCGTTATTGGTTCGAGCTAGGGGTACTGATCACCAACCTTTTTGATTTAATCTAATTTTATCCAACTCTTACTTAATAACATTGGTAGTTTTCAATGCAGAAGAGGAGGATACGATACGACTAAATCCATGATATATGGATTTTTGACTGAAGGTTAGGGCAGCCATCTACGGTCATTCTATTAAAAAAAATGGCCAAGTGTGTCTCAGGCTTACACTGGAACCATAACGGAAATTGTACAATTAACTATTTGATACAGACAATAAAACAACATCAAATATAAGTAGTGCAGCTAGTATGGAAAAAAGGACAAAAACCAATTTCCCCAAAAAAATAATTTAATTTGTCCCGCAAAAATTAAAATGTACCGAAACCGTAGAACGTCCAACCGTTACGAAATTTAAATGTACTTTCTACTACTTACTATTTTTTTTCAGGTCACCTCCGCGCTGTACCTAGGCTTGGGTCAGAGTTATTGGCAGAAGCTGGCAACACTGGCGAACTTGTCAGACATGTTGATGCTACTCAACTATGTCCTGAACCCCATTCTGTACGTGCTCATGAGGCAAAGACGGACCATCTACCACACGATAGCGCATTGCTTCAAAGGGGTAAGTTGGAACTTGAAAACAGAACCGTTTGGTAGTTTTAAATCTACTATTCCCAGTTGATATATACACACATCAAAAAAGTTTAAGCAGCATGATGCATTTACACAAACTGCAAGTTTAATCAGTTAATATTTTAAATTATCGTTATGAAATGTATAATTTAGGGTTGATTTCTCGAACACCGGATAAAATTTATCGGCCTGATATCGTAATATACGGATAAAATAAAGACTTCATTGGTGTAATGCGACGGATGACATATCTCTCTATTTGATTACGTATTAATTAAATGAACAGTTAAGTTTTATCCGAGTTTTGAAAAACCGACCCTTATTCAAACGTTTTCTTCTTTAGGAACTAATAAATCAAAATGGTTATTATTGATAAAAGAATGTAAGTGTTTAAAATCAGTCTAAAGTTCAAAAAAGTTTATGTTGCTTAAAAATCTTTTGATGAGTACATTTTGCAGTAGTCATTTTATTGCCCGCTAATACATTTAGTAAGCACAGTCAATAGTAGAATAGAATTTGTTATCATCGTTGACCAATTGGCTGACTCACAGAAGTAAATCAAGATTTATTTCTAGCTGACTTGTTTAACCAAATGGCTGCGAGACCTACCATAAATTGCAAATCTTTTGTAGTGAGAACTTAGACTTTCTTACTGAGAATATCGAATTCTAATACTTATAATAAAGCAATTCTTTCCAGTTTTGGGACCATGTTACAGTGCAGGTAGTTTAACCTGTTTAAAAAATTCCAAAACATATTATTTTATAATTTTAACGTTTGTCTGCGAAATTATGGAAAAGTTTACGGTGTAGTATAAGGCTTATCTAACTAGAAAGTTTAATTAATACAAATGTTTGGTTGGTGTTAATATTTTTTTATGTTAATTACATTTAAGTTTACTGTTAAAAAAGCTTTTTAACAGGCTTGCTAGTAATTTAAGTTAATTGTAGAGATATTCGTATATAGCGCGCTTGAGTGTTGTATATATTTATTTATTTAATTATATAGATAAGATAAAAGGTTACAATAGTGTTTGCATTGGTTATATAATAAACTATTTTGTATACTCGTTTGTTTTGTCATTAACCCAAACTGAAATATATTAATATTAGATTGGAATGTATTTATCTTGTTTAATACTTGTAAAAGTATTCATTTGACATTGTGTGTTTCCCATAATGTGAAGAGATGGCGCTGCCTTGCAGCTTAAGAATGGCTAGAAGAATTTCGACGCGGCCATCAGGGCCGTGGTAGCATAATTGGTCAGTGTATTCGCCCGGATTGCGAAGGGTGCGGGTATGGAGTCCCGTCTGCTGCCTGGTCCGCGTGGATTTTTTTCTAGTTATATTTTCTTGAGATTTGTTTAAATCTGTTTAATATAATTATAATTGATGTTTATCAAGCATTTACATGCTTAAAAATATGAATTATAACTATGTATTTATCTATTATTCTTACTGAACAAGGCTAAATAATGGAAGGTAAGGCTGGGGGCAAAGATACGGTTTCCTGATTCGGTTTCCTGATCAGGAATTCCGATACGGAGACCTGAATGCACGTCCTTACAAACAAAATGTTCAACGAGGCGCACACTATTCTTATTTTTTCATAATGGAAAAAACCTAACATTCGTTTCGGAAACTCCTTAATAAAAATACCGGTATTATGCTCACGGAATTCTGAATCTGTCTTCCTGATCAGGAAACCGTACAGTATATTAGCGCTCAGCTTTAATACTAAAAATCAAAGCTTTTCTTTCCGTAAGGGCCTTGTACCCCCTTATGAATTTGGATTTTTTCAAATGACTACAATGACATATACTTACTTATAATTCGAAAAAATTTAAGATAAGATAATAACACATTATTGCATAACAGTAACATAATGAACACGAATAAAATACAAAACAAGGCAAAACAAGTACAGTTGCACAAAGGGCGGTCTTACGCTAATCAGCGATTTCTTCCAGACAACCCAATGAGCTGGAAAAAAAATTATATACAAAGCACGATAACTATAGTGAGGGAGGTTGTGCGGAATACAAGACAAAAGTAGTGTAAATAGTAAGTTGGAAATAAATTAAAATAAATGCAAACTAAACATAAAGGCATACACAAACATTCAAACATTTCACAATATAAGGCAACAGCAGCCAGTACTACTAACGTAGCAATATTTTTAAAGACGCTCATCTGACAAGAAGTGCTCCTTAACTAGGGCTTTACTTACTTATAATTCGAATAACAGAGGCAACAGGCGACATACTGAGTAACTGGACCCAGTTTGTACTGCTTTTCATGTTAAAGATCAAAGTCTGATTTCATGTAGAATATTGTGTAGAGACTTAACGCATAGCAGATTTTCCTCTAAAATTGGAATAGGTTATACTTTTTTATTTTTTTACAGTCTAAAGAAAATATTACTAGAAAAAAATCCACGCAGACCAGGCAGCAGACGGGACTCGAACCCACACCCTTCGCAGGAATAGGTTTCCAACTGTGGAGTAACCCATACCTTACAGAAAGATAGACAATTTTTTAAATATATTTTTCAAAACTAGCAGAGCTTATACAAAGAAACAAAAACAACGTATACAATATCTATTTACGAATATACTTATAAACAAGCACTAACATGGGTTTTTATATTTCACGAGATACCCAGTGTATTAAACGATTTGATATTGCGGTTTGAAGTTCAGACGAAACATAGCGTGTTGATTTTTTAATTTAAAACCGACTCAATCTTTCGGTGTTCTTCTAAAACATTCTCCTACTTTTAAATGCTATTACGCAATTAGGTTAAGAATATTATAATTGATAATTGACGCCTCAAAAACAAGGCAATCAGATAACGTACATACCTTAAAAGTATTTACAATTAGCCGTAATCTTAATATTAAGGAAACCACGCTACTTTGTGATAAAGGTAAAAGGGGCGAGCTTTATCGATAAGTTTCTGCAAGCGATTTGTGTTAATGATGCTTTATCTAATCATTGCAGTACTATTAACTTTCCTTCGCCTCTCACGGAAATGCCAAGGATTCGTTTCTGCTAAAGTTTTACCTCTGATCTAGGGACAATTAGGGATGACGACTATTTTTTCTTCTTCTTCAATCAGATTATTGGACACATATTTTTTCTTTAATCACACAATCATAACATTACAGAGATATATTTGTTTCTTAGGTTTTCACGCACATCACTCATTAAATAAAACAGTTTTAACGGGTTATATGCACTGAATTTATTTATTTATTGACGTTTCGCATCCTTTTCAGGTCTTTCGAAGTTAGCTCAACAAAGTAAATAAAAAATCATTATTCTAACGACGCATTCCTGAAAAGAATTAAACTTCAAAAAATAAATAAATTCAGTGCATATAACCCGTTAAAACTGTTTTATTTATTACAGATATCATCACCAGCCTATTAATGTCCCCAATGCTGCTGTCTTCCCTGTGGAATATTGCGATATATTGATTTGAAATGTCGCAGGACGTGATGCCTTGGTACAATGTTTACTTAGCAGTGACGTCACGAGACCCCGCTCTGAAACTTTGACGACCTTTATCTCTGTATTTTTTTGATTGATTGACAAATTAATAAATAAGTAAGTACCTGGGTCGAATATGGCCACCTTAAGGTTTGGTGTTCTTTTTTAATAATAATAAAGCTAAAACAAGAAGGTTTTAGCACTCATATATAAAGAGTGGTTATTTATCTTTACAAAAAAGGCAAAAAAATGTAAAGACGTCTAATGATAAAAAAGTATTTTCAACATTTTTAAAAATATAGAAATTGGCCATATTTCCGACGGGGGAGTTAAATATGCCCATACATGTGGCCATATTTACTGTATGAGTTAGGTAGTTTAAAAATCTTCTAAATATAAGAAATAAAAATAGTTATCATATTTTAATAGAAAATTTATTTAAAAGATATTCTTTGGGCGATATTCAGTACAAATAAAGAACCATGTTTACAAGAAATATAATGAAAGATAAAATCAACAATGAGATTCAACAAGATATTCTAAACTTTAAACTTTAAATCCTTAAAAAACTATACTTCAAATCAATAAAATTATCAAAAATAAAACGTAAACTTCGAGATCCTTGATAGATAAATCACAATGATACCTATGTTAAACTAGAAAAAAGTAGGCGAATCTAATAAAATAAATATTTTAATTAGTCCTGACTGCATCGAGTGCAAACTAATATATTCATTCATTGATGCTTCTGACCAATTACCTCTAATCCCTTTAGATTTATAGCGTGCCATGATCTAAAACAAAAAAAAGTGTTACTACTTACTTAGTACCGGAAATATGCGGTGGCCATATTTGCAGTCATGCATTTTTTACGTTTGCATATTCACGAATGAAAAACTCACTATTACTTTGGTAATTAAACAAAGAAATATCAAATTACAATCGTCACACAAATCATATTGTGATTTACAACGATTTTTAAATCAAAACTAATGAAATACAGGACAATACTTACTTGATGTTTTTATAACCTCACAACACGTTTCCATTTAATCACAGATCACTATATATGTAGCAAGCTACAGATGCGACAGTCAATTTTGCTTGCTTCCGCAAAGAACAGTTGTGGCGCTGCGGTCGTTTCTGTCCACAGATTATTAATATGTCAATCAGGACTAGTGCTTCCAATTTATGATATGCTATCGATATCGATATGCTTAGTGTTGTTTCTCTATCGACAATTATGGGAATAGGGTAGGACTAGGATTGCTATTTAATTTATTACTATTTGTATATTAAAACACTTGAAGTAATCATAATTATTATTTATTAAGTTTAAGTTTTCTTAGTCTATATGTCTTGTATTTATTAAATGCTAAAATTTGCATATTCTCCATCTTGTTTACATATTTTTCATCCAATTTGCCTTCTAAAATTTTATTTATAATATTACACCAATTATGACATTGGAGACGTATAACGAGTGTTGTAAAATAATTTATTAAATTAGATTGGTGAGATTTGCACCCAAGCCAGGAGATATTCTTTTTTAATAAAATCTCTTTAAGATTTTTTTTAACATCTTTTCTGTGACCATAATTATTTAAATAATTGTGTATGGCTTGGGAACATTCTCTATATAGTATTAAAAAAAATTCATTGGGATATGCCAAATTGTTATTTTTTAACCTTTTGTATTCTCGGTATTGGATATATTTATGAATCCCTTGTATTTCTTTGGTCACATATGTTTTTGCACAAATGTAACAATTAAATTTTTTTGTAATTTTCCTGCATATGTAACCAGCAGTATACGCCGATATTTGAACCCGCACTTTCTCATTTATCACATTTTCGGTAATATTACTACAAACTGTTCTAGAAGACAATGGCGCAATCGAAAGGTTTGGCGAGATATTTTGGTCATCTTGCGACTCGTGTGTGGACGTCGTAAACAAATAATTCAAATCGATCAGTGTATCGCCATTGTCTTCTTCACAATTAGAAAATTTTGAGTGCGGGCTTAATATATTCGATAAAACTAACGATTTAAAAGCGTACACAAAACTATTTACATCAGGATTTGTATTCCTATAATTAATAGCTCTAATACGACCAAAGAAATTTTCCAAAGGATCTTGATTTACGTATCTGGGGTAGAAATATTCAACCCCAAATTTTGAAAATAATAATTTGGATAATCCTAAAAAGCTCTCCAAAGTCATAATCCACCCATCTAATGATGGAACACGCACATGTCTAGGCTTCCCAGCTTGTACAGAGAATTTACTTTTAATGTCAATAAATTTCATTTTCTTTAGTTCCAGGATGGCATTTCTCCAAAAATCTTGATGTGCAGAATTCTGTTTCACAGCACATCTCAGTTTTCCCTTTATTCCTCCCGGTGATCCATTAATGCTGTCAAATAACTCGTCAAAAAACAGTACTACTGCTGCTGTGGTGTCCATGGTCTCTGTGCAGTTGTTGAGCTGCTTATCTGAAATAATAACAATTAAAAACTATGATAAATTATTTATTCAAAATATTCTTTATTTTTAAACTTATAGCAATAAATAGTTTAAGTAATTAATAAAACTTTTCTGGTAGGTACAAATAAGTATAGATAAATTAATACTTACGAACAGCATGTGTATAATTCAGCATTGCTGCAGTACGAGCACTCAACACTTGCGCAGCAGTTTTGACCTTCATTTTTCTTATTTTTTTTGGATCCACGTGTTCTGCTGTTATTTTGGGTAAAGCTCTTGTGTGCCCTGATTTGTTATCCAGGTCATATACATAAATGATATCTCTCCAAGTTGCTCGTTTATCTTGAAATAAAATATCCTTTTCTATAAAGTTATTTCTTATCCCTTTTAGTAAATGTGGTGGATCATGAAATATGAAAAGATCACATCCAGCCACATGGATTGTATTATCTGAAACAATTAAAAAAACAATTATATACTTATAGACAAAAAAATATAATTATATTCAGTGCTATTTGTCTTCATTCTGCAATATTATAAATGTGAAATAAAATATTTGTGTAGTTAAGTGAAGGTTTATCTTTTATGTTTTTATTCTATATGTATAAATCTTTTCAAAAGGACTTTTAATCCCGTTGAAAGCGTTTTTATCATAGATCCCTGGAGTGCTACAGACCATCTACTTTTAACCCAATTGAACAAATTGGTTTCCGAGGGAAGCTGAAAATACTATGTGATGATCCATCATTACATGGGTGGGTGCATGATGGGCCATTATTTGTAGGAATATAATATCTGTAGCACAAACCAATAGTGAATTCGTATCGTTTGCGAGTACGAAATGTCAGTGTCAAATGTATACTGATTTTTATGTCTCGTTACGTACATTATGGTGCTGCTGTTCAAGTTTTCATACAAAATTTGACAATGACATGGACTCGAAAACTATTCGAATTCAATAATGGTTTGTGGTAAGGGTACAGCACTTATAGATCATACCTTGATGTCTTCCTTGAGTACTACGGAATTGGGCAGTATCTTTCTTCATCGATTTAAAACATGAGCGAAATGTTGATCCCTGATCACATACCAATGCAAGTAAGACCAGACCAGTCTCAAAAATGCGGGGAATAATTTGCTTGAGAATGTTTTGTAGCTCGGCTGCAGAAACTGTTCCAGCACAGAAATAATAAGCAATGCTTTGTCTCCATGAAGAGCATATTCCTCGGACCATAAATACCAATGCATGATCTGCAAATTTCTGCTTGCGTTCTTCTCCTATCTCGACAAATCCATTTATTTTATCTTTATTTTCATTATATATAAGGCGTGGAGTGAGGGCAACTTCATCAAACACTAATGAACATAATTTTTTCTTTATGTCCCATCCTTTGATCGTCTCCTTGATGTGATCAATAATGTTTTTATTTATACCACATTCAAAATCAATTTTTCCTGAAAGTCTTTCAAGTGTTCGTTTATTGGGCAAGGCAAACATTTTCTCCAACAATCTGTACCCCTTTGGACTTTGCTTCCATAAAGTAAGGGCAAATAATTTATCGTTCAAGGAGAACCTTCTTGCCATTACATTTTTTCTGACAAGCCGTAATTGCATTATCAGGAATTCTTTAGCTCTCTTATTAAGTTTATCAAAATCCTTTAAGTAACTTTCTGACAGATTATGTGCATTTTGCAACCTTTGGCTACTTGTGTCACCTTGACTCTCTTTTGCAATTTTGGTGCACTTTTTAATATATCTATGAGATTTGGTGGCAACTTGTTTCATAGATTTGCCTGAAATTAATAAAATTATTAGTTACCTATTACCCTTGATAAAACCGATTGCAATAATAGTTTATAATTGGGTGGTTTTTTTACCCATCTTGATGCAAGGAGTATTGTTAGATTTCAACTGCATCATAGCATTATTTTCATCACCCTTATTAACACCCGCTGCATCACCTAAAACATTTGTAAGTATTGTATTCTTAGAAAAAACATTAATATATCAAAAGGCAAGTGTATAGTTTATCTCATTACTTACGAATATAAAATGTATGTTACTAACCACTATCCAGCAATTCTGAAATCTGTGGTGTTTGGCTTGTTGCAATGAGTGAAGATTGATCATCTGGAGAAGATATATCATCCGTGATTAAATGTAAAATTAAGATTAGATATGTAAAGAAAATCTAACCTTTATTTTATGTACCTACTATAAAAATACCTTGGTATGTCTGAAATTGCTAACCTACACCAAAGAATAACTATTATTATACTAACCTTTATTTTTTGCAATAGATATTGTTTGGCTAGTCGATGGTAATGAATATTGATGTTCATTGAAAGGACCATCACCTGGAATATATACATGTTATAAATATCAAGAACACCCTAAAAAGTATATAACAGTACCTTATGCTAAGTACGAAGTTGTTCTTGTCAATATATCAATCCTATAATATCAAAATGGATAAAATATCTAACAGATAAGTTGATAACAACTATTATGAATCCACTCAATAGGGGTGACGACGGGGTAAAGTAAACGAAATTCTATTTAGTCCGTCTGTTACAAGATCATGGACACATATTTTTTATTTGATCAATCAACCAAAAAATTACAAAGATAAAGCGGGTCAAAGTTTGTGACGTCACTTTTAAGTAAAAATTGTACCAAAACGTGACATCATGCTACTTTTCAAATGAATAAATATCTGTAATGTTTTGATTATGTGAAAAAAGAAAAAATATGTGACCAATACTTATTGATAATCTACCTGATACACGAAGAAAAAAAGTTAGTTGTCATCCCTATTAAATAATTTTAATGAATTTAAAGATTAAAGAAACAAGACTATGTCCAGCTGCCACTTCGTTCATCAGTAAGGCTCTAGAGCTGAAAACTATCTGAATGAAAAGAATTACTGTAGCTTGTAACATTAATGAAACACACATACCTTGCATGCTCTCATTAGTGGATATATCTTCTTGTGTATGAATATCATCCTGCATTTGGACTTGACAGTAGTTATGCTCATTTTCAACTGTGTACTCTGAAATAATTAAATACACCATAACTATATACACAAAAGAAATTTATATGGTTGTTATCTTCTATATAATGTCAGTAGGTTTGTAAGTGTCCAATAATTTTGATGTTAACTGTACATGATAATCTTATAAGAAAAAGTTTTATAAGCATATTTAGGATGGTCTAATAAAGTACAAATAACCCTGCATTTTTAAAGCACTATGCCAAAGTAGCTTCAAACCAACAACAAATTTTGTATTGTATGTTTACTAATTTTTAAAAAATAAGTATGTTATTTTTAAATAATATATTATTATTATAATATATATATATAATATATTATAATATACAGCAACAATGAAAGACAATAATTATTAGACAAGGACTGGGTTAATAACTTTGACAGGTACCCAGCAGCCGAGTACCTCGCATAACGTCATAACTAAAGCTGAGTACCTTGCAGCGCTGACATGATATTGCTAAAAGGTGCTGATGAATGATTATTTCATTATATAGGTGTTTGTGTGAAGATTGTTTACTAAAAGATCAAGTAAGAAATAAAAAATACTACACATCATAGTTAGCAAATTTTTTTAATGTACACTTACCCTCCGTAGTAAGTGGAACACCATGTAGAATCTCCATTTGTGTGATTAAACAAGGATAAGAATAACGGATTCTGACACCAGCTTCATCAAATTGAGTTTTATCAAAATGCTTCACACAAACGCGTTTCTTCAATAATTGACTTTTATTCAGTCCAAGTAAACCAGGATTTGTCGGAACCAGGAACGACATCCACAAGTTACGTAAATTATCATTTACGGGCATGCAAAAGAGTTTGTGAGTATTACTTGAAGAATCACAATCACCAACACAACACTTAAAAAATGCCATGATGGGTATGCAACACTTGAGTAAATAGTCAATATTGTACTGTTAATCCGAGGAGAATGGCTTCTCAAGAACCTCAACTCAACCAAGACTGGGAGGAGAAAACAAGATAACCGGCACTAAACTCAAATCAAAACAACACAATGATGGATGGCAGTTTGAAACTTTGAATTGTCTGTCAAACTATCAATAGTGACAACATGGCGACAGGTTAACCACAGGCTATAAAAAAATATCAGCGACGCTAGCGCCAAAACTAAGAAAATGGAACTAAAGCTGTCAGGCCCCTGCATTTAATGAACACTGGGCGACTAGCGGGCGCGCGGGAGGAGTGACAGGCAGTGTTGCCAACTCGGATTTTGAAAAAGGCGTAGACCCGATGAGAAAATTACGTAGATTTAGTATTTTTTGCATATGAAAAGTACGTAGATCTACGTACTTTTTTCTGAGTGAAATGAAGAAGTCAGGTGAAACCGAATGAAACGAGTATTTTGTTATACAATTTCTTTAAAAACGGGAGATAGAACAAAGAGTTCTTGGAGAAATCGCTGCATTGGAAGCATTTACCATGCTGCGGTAGACCATGACCATGTGGTATTAAAAAACCATGATTTCTAATAGATCACATGAAAAATAGAGTTAGTTATCATAATACACTTGGTAAAAGACTCTAGAAAGTTGTGGTTAAAATTGCCAAGGGAAATAATACATACACTTATACATGAACACATGTTAAAAACTTACTAATTCCTGTAACTTTATCGACTGAAAGTCATTTCTTTTTGCAAACATCAATTCGATGTAAGTACTCATTGAATAATATTTAAAGTTTAAAAAATCAATTTTTAAGGTTACGAATGTACCTACTAAGTCAAAGAGTTTTGTCGTTTCTCCTTTCACAAATCCTGCGTCCAGCATTAATTTAGTCAACAAAACCAATGACGGGAACCTTTTCTACAAGTTACAAGAGTTTTTAGATACATCTTTATAAGAAATAAACATTTTTATAGTTTTTAATTAAAGTAACTGGAAAATATTCTTCTTTATTCTAGTGAATTATGTTATTTTACAAATTTGAAAAAATTAAAGAAAATACGTAGATTCTGGGACTAAAGTTAGTAGGTTTGCAGAAAAGGCCTAAAATACGTAGATCTACGTAAAAAGACGTAGAGTTGGCAACACTGGTGACAGGTACGCCGTTTGAATACATGCTACACTAGCGACAATTTATGATCGCGTTCAGGTTATTACAATATTTTGTATTTGAAATAATGGCATGTGGCCATATTTTTCGGCTGGCCATATTCGACCCAGGTACCTATCTGTTATTTTTTAATCTAACTGACGGACTGAATAAAATTTAGTAGATCCGCTTGACTCGTGCACTCTACAGAAAATAAGTCCATAGTGGCCATAGTTAGGTGGTAATACTAGGTGGTCTGCTTATGTATGCATTTAATAAACTTTCAGTAAACTAACATAATTCCGGTCAACCGTATTACGGATGATAACTGGTTACAGCGGTATAATAATATACAGGGTATACAATGTTCACAGGAACCTTGGAGTGAAGAGTGCAATTTTTTTATTCATCATCAGCCTATTAATTTGGTCATTCAGCAATGTAATCCTCATATTTACTGCCAGCTGAAAATTCTTTACATGGCGCTAAAAATTGATTAATAGAAGCAAGCCCTTATCTCATTGTTAGTTGATCTTGGAATAACTGTCACTGTTTGGCCGATATCTTTAGACATTAAATCATTTTAGAACCCCAAATTATTTCCTGGATAAAACTTAATTCCTGGGTAAAACTTATTCTACTGATAGATGTTAACTAGTCACCAGAAGTCTTGATGTTGTGCATGACATTTCTTTTTTACGTTTATTTGGTAGACAAGGTCTTTAACGAGAATTAAAAAATCGAGCGTGAATATTGCTATATTCATCGTATCAAAAACGGAACATCATCATTTATTACTCATCATCTTTTACCTCGAACCTATTCGGTACCGATACGCTGCCGATTAGTGTAAAAGAACAATGCAGCATAGAATTTCATACAAAGAATACAATATTGAAGTTATGGCGGTGTCGATCCATCTCCGATACAATTAATTTGCCCACTAGGCAAAATATAGAGTTGGTTTTACAAAAGAGTGTGCCAGTCTTATGTCAGAGCTGGTGGAGTGGTCCTCCATATGCCATCCATAGGGAAGGCCTGTGCCCCAGCAGTGGAGATATTAAAAGGCTGATGATGATAATAAAGTAGAGTGGCCGTGAGGTGGTGACTCCAGGTGGTGAGGGGCATCAAATAAACAAATGCAAAAACAGTATCTAGCGAAAAGTCCAATTTACGTGAACTGAAGCATTAAACACAAGACAATCTCTTTCTCTTTTCACTTAAATTTGACTTTTTATTGGTAAAGGTCGTCCGGAAAGGCACGTGTCTCTGCCACGTGATCTATTAGTCCCTAAATTGAACAACATTTATATATTTACAATTACTATCAATCATTACATCAAGTGGTGTGAACATAGAATAACGCGACCGACGGCCAGGTCGGTTCTGCTGCTTTATGGGTGTGAAGTCTTAGGGAATTCTAGAAATAGCCTATGCAGATTACGAGCGAAGAAAAAAATTTTCTGTGCCATATGGGAACTTTCACATGGGGGCACATCGTTACCTTTTGAAACTAAGTTGGCCTTTTTCAATGTAAGGGTAATGTTAAGTTAAATAAATTGATAATCTACAAATATTTCTATAGTGTACAAACCTTTTCCTTCGCCCCAACCCATAAATAAAAGGCTTGCTTACCAGCCAATATTTTTAGTATGATTAATTTGGTTCGATAAATATGCAAAACGGTTTTCCACATTCCTCAGCTGAAAGTGTGTACAGATAAACTAACTACATTATTTATTTTATGCTGGCTTATTGTAAATTTCTCTAATTATTATTTTTTGCATTGATGACCACCAAAATAGTAAGCTCAGAAAACCGGCCAAGTGCGCGTCGTGCCACGCGCAGGGTAGGGTAATTGCCTGTGGTTGCCATAATATTTTGAGCAAGACCGATCTTTTCAAGTGCTTTTAAAAACGTAACGATACGCGATTCAAAAGCCGTTGCCATTGGTACTCGCGGTAACTTTGTGGAAATAATGATATCTTAAGAAAAGTTTACTAGAAAAATATCCACGCGGACCAGGCAGCGGACGGGACACGAACCCGCATCCTTCGCTATCCGGGCGAATGCACTGACCATTATGCTACCACAACCCTATTAGCCGCGTCGAAATTCGCGTCGTCCCGTCCGCTGCCTGGTCCGCGTGGATATTTTTCTAGTAAACTTTTCTTTAGATATGTTTTCTTCTAAGGACTTTTCAATAAGTAAGAAATTTTCTTTAACCAAAGTTGAACGACTATTACTCTTACACTAACAAATTTATCTTAACCGTTATATTTTTCTTATAAGTTCATGAAAAGCACTATTACCATAATTTTTCAGGTTTTTCAAGCCAATAGTTTAGATTTTAGAGGAGGGGGGGGGGGCGCCCTACTCGAACAAAAATTAGTACTTTAAACTTCAACAACGTACATGTAGGGGAGCTACGTTAAAAAAATATACTTTTAAAATTTTATTCTACCATTTTGTCGACATGATGCATATCTCCACAATATTACAGCTTTCTAGTGGTAACAGTCTTGAAGCAAAACTGGGGACGGACAGACAGACGAACATGACAAAACTATAAGAGTTCCTTGTCAGGACTAAGGAACCCTAAAAAAGGGTCTAGAAAAAGAACAAATACTTATAGTTATAATAAATCTCCTTGCTTTTCACAGCTTATTTTACGCGATAACATTACACATGAGTAACGAAACACACAATTGGTCTTGTTATGCTGTGTCATAACCTATTGTCCTCGTTATCTTGGCAAAATAACGAGTTTCTCACAGAGCACCCGTATAGAGCAAACACATGTCTGCTTCATTTAATAGGAAACCACTTTACTCCTCCAAACATTCAGGAATCGTTGTAGCTAGGGCAGCCGTCCAGTTGGCATGCATTTGCATATTAATTTAAAAAACTTCAAATATTTTTTTAAATAATTGAATTTAGGGTGACCAGAGGTTTGTGGCTTTCCTTGCTCCCCGCTTACCACGCCCATTATAACGTCCCAGGGCCGTAGCTAAGTGGCATTATGAGGCAATACCCTAACTTTATATACCATACCTTAAAACTGGGCAGCAGGCTGCGAAGGGCGGCACGCCCCTGCTTATGCCCTATAATTACCGCTGCCCTATCTTAAATACAACTCTGGCTACAGCCCTGTAGCAACCATTATTATGTATGCTTCAGCTGAGTGTGTCCTTGTTGTCAACAGAGTCACAAAACCTCCACGGAGTCCATGACGCTGAAGAACTCGTGTTGCCCCCAGGAGACGCTCGTGGTTAGCGACAGTTCTGGTGCAGAGATGAAACCTCTACGGACCCTCCCGCCCCCATACCAGAACACTCCATTGGTGAAGCTTGACGACTGACACAGGGCAAGGAAGAAAGGGACGACTATATGTCAGTCGGTGCACCGTCGGAATTCAAAATTTACGAACAATTCGTCGGGCTTGGCTGGAGCACTCTCGTGCACCAAGACCTAAAGTTCAGATGGAATTTTTGATAGTGTTTTATTTTAATACTAGGTATATGTATTATCCTACTTGATTTGAACTTTTGGAAAAGATCTGTATTTCAAATCCCTAAAGATGGATTGATCTGTTAAAAAGTTATAAGCAAACAAATCAATCACCCTTTGACGATTTCTTATACTTGAAGTAATTCTGTTGAAAAAAAATTAAAGTATATTCGAATCTCCTGTAAAGTTAAATTTAAATATTATATTAAGTGGGATATTTATATAAACAGTAAGTACACTCCGTCCACTAGTCAAAATGTAAAATAATACCAAAAATATATGGTGGGAAATTTTATTAAGCCGAAGTTAAAACAATATTTGTTAAAATATATACCCAAGTCAATAAATGTATTTTTATAACATATATAATAAGTAAAATACTATGACGGTTATAATAATTATGAATAAGTAAGTAAGTATGTACTTAAATAGTGTAAATAAATGTAAAAAAACATACCTACTGAAGCATAATTTTAATTAACAACGATGAACAACGAGCGCACTCCGAGACGAAAAAGCTTGTCAAAGTGACTTTTTTTTTACTATTGCAATAGTAAACAAAATTAAGGCATTAATGGTATTGACAAAAGCTAATTAACGTCTATGAGGGATTCTGTACGTTAATTTAACCATCAATACCCCAACTGAACAGTACCCATAGCACGAACCAATTTTTTTATGGAAACTTGAACAGAAGCGGCACAAAGTACGTAACGAGAGCTAAAAATCAGTACACATTTGACAATGACATTTCGGACTCGCAATCGATACGAATTCGATATTGGTTCGTGCTAGGGGTACTGGTAATTACAAGTTAATAACTAATAAATCAAATAACTGTTTACAATTTGGGAAACAACATAGGCCACTCATGGAAAAGATACTTATATACAGTAGAACTAAAGCGTTGCACTGTATATTGTATAGGTAGGTATATATAGTTACAGTACAATATCTTAACAATGTTTCAAAATAGTTTTATTTAGTTTTTTGTAAGTTGGTATTATACCGCTAGTGGGGTCGATTCTGACATGATTCTCTAAACCTAAACTTAAATTTGCAACAGTGCATCCTTATCATTCTCTATAAAGAATGAAAAGGAGAGACTGATGTTAAATTTAGTTTTAAGTTTAGAGAATCATGCTAGAATCGACACCAGTGTAGGCCCAATTTTTTTTTCACCTAAATGGACAAGATACTCAATAGACTACCATAAAATTACCGTGATGAGCTTTAAATTTTATTTTTATAATACTTATCTTATAAATACTTAGGTTAAGTGTAAGCATATACGTATTCAGTAAAACCACCAAACCAATAAGGAAAAATTTACAAATCCTGACACTTTATAAATAAAAAGTTTCTTATGAAGATTTCTTTTATTTATCAATATATACTTTCGTCCCTTACACAGGAGGCTAGTTTACTAACTTTATCTATTTCGCTTGCCCCTTCAAAGCTAAAAAAGGCCCAGTGTGACATATCGGTCTGACCCAACTACGAAATTGAAAGGGGTGGCGAGACCAAAAAAGTTACGATAAACGCAGTGTCTGGACTAAAAGCAATAAAAAAGGCGGCAAGAGTTTCTACGTAGAACAGAAAAAGTCAATCAAGGGACAGTAATGTTACAGAAACTATTTCTGAGCTCCTATTGGAGACAGCCATGGACATATATTAATCATAGCATAGACATTTTTAGGGTACAGCACCCAAAGGGTAAAACGGGACCCAATTACGAAGACTTCACTTTCCGCCTGTCGTAAACCGTGATAGCTAGACACTTGATTGATTCGCAGGTGGTGTATTTCTGTTGCCGCTAGAACAACAAATAGTTACTTAAAAACAAAATAGATATTCAAAGCTATTTTGAAGTAAAACTTCTTTACACACGCTTGATTTTGGGGGGGGTAAGCTGGCGAATGCGTCACGCGTTACGAAAAGTGTATTTGGGCGAGGCGAACGGGAGTTGAGTGGGGGATATGAGCAAGAGAAAGCAGTGCGCGCGCACATTTTCTTTCTCTCTTTCTCTTAGAGCTAGTAAAAGAAATATGTGTATGTACATACATATAGATGGAGCTAAAGAACTTTAGTCGTGTGGTCATAAGCACACTCGTTTTTCAACTATTCCTTTTTTTGGCGTTTTTTGTTCGATATTAATAACGACAACATGTAGACACTGAAATATTCACAGAATATTCATTTATATTTATTTTTTCACTTAAAAAAATAATTATGAAAATAAAATAAATATTTAAAGGCGCTCCCTTACAACAGACGTGATTTTTTGTTCGATATTATAATTTAAAGTAGTGTCTAATGATGTATAGATAATGGTATGGAACCCTTCATGCGCGAATCCAACTCGTACTTGGCCGGTTTTTATATCTTCTCTGTATATATAAAGGCAATCGTTACAGACTGACTGATCTATCAACTCACAGCTTCATCCACTGAACGGATTGCGCTGAAAGGCACAAATGTAAAAACGTACGCCAGGAAATGATTTTCCAAAACTCACCCCCTAACTAAAGGGATAGAAATGGAGTTCAAAGTTTGTATGGAGCTCCAAGATCGCGATCGGTAAATTCTTTAACTAATTGACTAACTAAAAGCTTTCGGCCGATTCTTTTTTTTTTATTACTTCCAGGCGGGAGAGCCTCTGTGAAATCTAAAGGCTTTATAAGCTTCATCTGATTCAATCCCCTAAGACCCCTCTCAGATGATGTAGTTTCGGCCGAACCGAGTGTTCGCGCTATGTTTATACCCAGTGCCTACTCGGCTAAGAGCACTGTCTCGCTCATTTGCTCGGTCGGTACGTGTAATCAAGGCATAAAGGTATGTATGTACTCACTAGCTCACTACTCACCCCGTAAACTTTTTGAACAACGACCATAGACAGCGAAACCTGCGCAGCTTAGCAATGTTTACCATTACAGCGAGATAGATTTTAACAAAGAAGTGTAGAAAAACGTCTACTACGCACTGTAGTTTTGCTCAAGATGTTTACTGCTAGCATGGACTTATTGTTTGTATAATAAATCCATGATCGCTACCTATATTCATTCTATATGAGTTATGGGCCCCAATCCGCCTAGTAGAAACACCGCGATATGTTAAAGGTATATCGAGGTATATCAGGTTTTTATTTATGTAGGTAGTAGTTTGATGTCTAGACACAATAAAATTCTGATATCATCATCAGCCTATTAGAGTCCCCACTGCAGGGCACAAAAATTCCCTATGATGAATAGAGAGACAGATCCGTGACCCACCACGCGGGCCCAGTGCGGATTGGTGGGTGCTAACAACTGCTGATGCAGACGCGACCAACGGCTTAACCTGCCTACCGAAGCACGGAGTAGCTCGAGGTAAAAGATTTTGTTTACCCATCCAAAGACCGACCATTGCGAAAGTTGCTGAATGCGTAAACAACAAGAGCCATCTAGGTCCTCCAAAAAGCTGATATCTTCAAATCGCGGTGGTCATGCTCTAAGGGCTGAAGCTGAAGTGAATACGGTAACCAATATGAGAGTTTATACCATCAGCTTGTTCTTTCTATTAGAAAAAGTACCAAAGGGTAGAAGACGGAAGAAGATTCATTTCGAAGAAGTGCGGGTAAGAATGTTCTGTACAACCGTATATAACAGAACATTCTTAGCCTGACGCATCAGCATCAACTCTCTCAATTGCAGCCCACTACACTTAACATCAGGTGGAGTGGAAATATTTGACGGGATAACGTCTTATAAATCGATGAACACGGGATGCAAGCACGAAAAGTGTGACGTCATGTCACGTTAGATATGTAACGTCATGTCACGAGTTAGTTCAACGTTCCGCGGTGTTAGTGAGGTGAAGTCGAGGGGTTCTTTCGACCCTTCATCCTGTCCCTCCTCCCAACCGGGACGAAAGCCCCGGGGCCTCCACAAACGGGGGGCCCCCACAATAGAGACTTCGGAAAAAAAATCTTTCAAATTCCAACTAGTAAACATCTTTTCCTTTGATATTTTATCCCAATAAATTATTTATTGAAAAACTCGACAGAAAAAAAATGTTTTCTTTATTTAGAAAATAATTTGGGGTGAGGGGGCCTCCGCTCCTCTGTTGCACCGAGGTCTCTGGACCTCTAAATCTGGCCCTGCCTCCTCCCGCCTAACCAAAAATATCTAGATTAAAGAAATTCATTTTCATGTCCTGTGTGCCCGTTATATGTTTAATTTACTGTTGTTGCATTATCGGAACATTTGATAAAATGTTTATGTAAGAATTATTAAAACCAGTGATGAATTCTAAAATAATCCAATGCAAATCTAAAATAAAGGAAAAAAATCTGAAACATAGACCGTATGGATTTAGTTTACTTTGCCTCTTCTGCGGTGTTGCTAGAACAATCCTGTTGTCACATTTTCATTCATTTTTGACCCCTTTTCGTTAGCAATTAATGGAAAGAAGAGAGTGGCGATGGAGGCGCAAGATCTAAACTGAATATTGCCAAGGTTATATACCGCGAGGCCCTCTGATGGTGCAAAAAGGGTTTTTAAAATAAAAAACCGACTAAGTGCAAATCGGACTCGCGCACGAAGGGTTCGGTACCCTCATCTATACGACATTAGATACTTTATTATAATATCGAGTATAAAACGGCAGAAAGAAAACACTTGTTGTATAGTTATAAATGTATATATAAATTTAATTAAATTATCTTTTTTCAAAGTATACAAATAAATATTCTGTAAATATTTCAAACATCTACCTGTTGCCTTTATTAATATAGAGCAAAAAATGGCAAAGAACCAAGACAAGACCCATTCATTCAATGTATAGGTTGGATTTTATGCTGCGTCAAGTCAATTTTATAGGCTATTTATTAAGAAAACATCAAGGCAACATTGCTAAGCACTGTCTGTCACTGTCATCAACTGTCATATGAAAGTTGAGTCGCGGATTCGATTTTATTTCAATTCCATTCGTAAATCTATAAAATCTAATAAGATTTTTATAAAAAAAATGTTTTAATTCTCACACACGTTAAAATATCGTAACTCCCGTATTTCTGAAACTACATTTTCACAAATATATACATCGCCGGCGAGATGTCGAAGTGGTGAGTCATAAAATTCGATTATTTTAAATTCGGTTGTTAGGATGCAATATTGTTTGTCTCTAAAGGTAGTAAACATGCACATATTAATATATAAACGTGTTGCTTTGCTACTTTAATATTATTAATATGTGCGAAATTAATGCAGGCAATCGGAGAGAAGTATTCACGAAATGTTGAAAGATACTCCACCGATTAGAGAATCCAGTGATTCTATCACGTCGGGTACTGAAGCTAAATTCCCCACATCCAGGTCTATGCCTTTTCCACCAGCTTATGGTAAGTTACCTACATCATGGAATTATTATTATATTGCAATTGCATAGTTTCCATTTAATGTGGGACAATTTTGAATAGTACATGTAGTGCTTATAGTAACATAGCACAACATACAGTTTAGCAATCATCTTTGAAGTAATTCCATCGTGGTTCTGTCATTTGAAAGGTTCCCCTTACACGATATTTAAAATTCATATTTAACATTCTCAGTATCATTCGCTGTAATATAAGTATTAAAACAAATGAAGCCAAATACCCTATTTGTATTCTGACTTACATATCTATCTGATCTGAGTTGTATTTACATTTTAATAAAAATTTAATTAAGTAATTATTTTGAAAACTATATTTAATATGTAAAAAAGGTGATAAACAAGCATTATGGTATAATGGCAACAAGTAACCATAGCCTATCGATAGATCTAATCCTCATCCTTATAACTAGTTGTTTTCACCTTAGCTCCTCCAGATGTCTCTCAAAATGGAGCTGCCGGTAGCGGCACACTGCTCCGTGCTGGGTCATCCAAGCTGGAGTCAATACGCAACTGGGGGGTTTCCACATACAAGTGTACCAAGCAGATTCTATATGAAAAACTTGGTAAAAGCTCCAGGACTGTGGACACAGGTAAATATTTCTGTGATTTTCTTTTTATAAAATTGTGTGAATTAGTGAACGGTAACATTGTCTATTTATAATCCAGGTATGCGAGCACCTGCCTCCCTCTGTCCTGCCTCGTTTACTTTATCTTTTTCCACTACCTCTTAGAATAAATAGCAATAGTAAATTTCTGATAAACATTCTAGTCTACTTTCTAAATATCTAAAGATATTAATGATTCTTCTTCCTACTTACCTATCACTGTATATAACTCCCTGGCAGTCTCAATTTGCAAGCTACGTCAGCTTTGTCGCAAACTACAGCGGCTTTACGATATGTCTCATGCATGCCTTGTGACAAATAGTAGTACTAAACAACATTATTATAGAATACTTCTTTATTATTTTTAAATTACATTTGAGTGCAAATGCCTTAAAGGCTCAGTGGTTGCAAAATCTTCTGTCTTTTACGACTGCCGAGTTTGTAAAGGGTCCAAATCATCAAAAGAATGCATTTTAAACTCACCAAAACCGTGCTTTATCAAATCATTAGTGAGCGTGAGAACATAGAAAAGGAAATAAATATACATTATTATATTACGCGTAGAACTGGAAGCGCAAATAGAAATGTTGCGCGAGACCCAGCGCAAGTACAACGGCATACTGCGACTGAGCTCTGCACTGACTGCTCAGCTCACGGCAGCGGGGCACACGCAGCGCGCTCTAGGGGAGGCGTTCGCGGAACTGGCGCAGAAATCGCCCGAGCTGCAGAACCAGTGAGTTGTAAAAAATCACGAACAAACATATTACAGGCAGTCCTCGACTTACGTCGTTTTGATTTACGCCGTTTCAAGTTACGTCAAACAATGTTTTGAAACTATTCCTCAAGCATACGTCAATTGTTTCGATTTCCGGCGAAGGAGAATTCATTTGTCGCGAGGTCAATATCCATGGGGCCGGCGTCAGTGGGGATGCCTCGACTTACGTCGCGTATTTCGAGAACCTAACATGCCGTAAGTACGAGGACTGCCTGTACTTGTTAAATGACTAGAATGTATCTTTATTTTTTTTAACATATAACTGCTAATAGATGTTTAAATATATAAAAACCCGATGTTTAGGCAGCAGACGGGACTCGAACCCGCACCCTCTGCTATCCAGGCGGATGCACTGACCAATTATGCTACCGCGACCTTAATGACTGTCGCATTTGTTCTAGTATTTCTTAGGCTGTAAGGCAGCACCATCTCTTTGCATCATAAGTAACCCAAGCAGAATGACAATTCCATCAGTCAGTCCCATAAGAATTGATGGAACACTGTTGTGTAAAGAATAATTATTTTTACCCTACTGGGCAACGCAAGCTTTGCGATGCGTAGGGTGGGTAGGGTAATAATTATGTTTATGTAATAATAGTAAATTCTCATTTTAATCTTATCCAGATTCCTTTACAACGCGGATACTCAACGCTCTCTGACTCGGAACGGTGAAACTCTCCTCGCAGCTCTTCACTTCTTCAACAACTCCCTCAACACTCTCACCAATAAGACCATAGAGGATACTCTACTCACCATAAGACAGTATGAAGCGGCCAGGTAAGCAGTTTGTCTGAATCATAAATATAAATAATGAGAGAGAGAGAGCGCGATAACACTGTGAAACTCTTCTTGCGGCTCTGCACTTCTTCAACAAGACCAAAGAAGACACTCTGCTCATAAACATACAGTATAAGACGGTCAGGTAAGTATTTTGTCTCGCTCATAAACAAAGACAATGAGAGAGATAGAGATGACTCGCTCTGACGAGCAACGGTGTGACTCTCCTCGCTGCTCTTCACTTCTTCAACAACTCCTTCAACACTCACCAATAAGACCATAGAGGACACTCTGCTCGCAATCATACAGTATGAAGCGGCCAGGTAAGCAGTTTGTTTCAATCATAAACATAAACAAATAAAGAGATAGAAATGACTCTGAACGGTGAGACTCTCCTTGCTGCTCTTCACTTCTTCAACAATTCCCTTAACACTATCACCAACTATACTGTAGAGGATACTCTGTTCACCATCAGACAGTATGAAGCGCCCAGGTAAGCAGTTTGTCTCACTCATAAAGATAGACAATGAGAGAGGTAGAGAGGACTCTCTCTGACGAGTAATGGTGTGACTCTCCTCTCTGCTCTTCGCTTCAACAATTCCCTTAACACTCTTACTAACAAGACTATAGAGGACACTGCTCACCATCAGACAGTATGAAGCGCCAAGGTAAGCAGTTTGTCTCACTCATAGAGATAGACAATGAGAGAGATAGAGATGACATTCTCTGACGAGTAACGGTGTGACTCTCCTCGCTGCTCTTCGCTTCTTCAACAGCTCCCTCAACACTCTCACCAATAAGACCATAGAAGACATGCTGCTCACCATCAGACTGTATGAAGCGGCCAGGTAAACAGTTTGTCTCAACCATAAACATAGACAATGAGAGAGATAGAGATGACATAAATAAATAAATTACGTACATTCATTATATTTGTATCGCACTAATGTATGTATAGTTTCCGTTTCCGGCTGTCGAACAATTCGCTGCGTAACGAGAGCTCTCACAATTTTAATTCCAAAAAGTGTACAAAACGCACCATACGATACGACATACCGCGAATTCGCACATTGAAACCACAAGAAATCGAAAAACACAGTTGTCCTAGCTAAAAAAGAAGAGAGAAGACTTAAAACTAAGGAAGAAATCACGGTGTTTTTTATGAGGTTAGAATCCATTTTGACTTTTAAGCGAAACATAGTTGACACTTGGCACTTGTCAGTTACATACTTTTGACAAGTTGTCAAAGTAAGTGTTGCCATAACTTTAAAAAGAAAAATCTTTGGTAGTTTTTTTTAATACAATGGATCCTCAATTTCAATTACTTTGGAATAAAATGAAAGAGGAAATGAGCCAACAAACAGCTGTTATAAACCAAAATATGATTGCAACCATGGATGAGAAACTAAAACCTCTTGTAGATGACTTAGTGGGACTGAAACTAGAAGTAGAAACATTGAAGACAAAAACACAATATTTAGAAAGACAAGCAAGGAAAAATAATCTTATCATTCATGGCGTCCAAGAAACTGAAACTAATTTCCCTGACCTACTGAACTGCATTATCTCATCTCTGAATGTAGTCAGTGAGAAAGCAGGCATAGAATCTTGGGACAAATGGGAGATAAATAACATACAAAGAATCGGAAAGAAAACTGATGGTAAAACGCGGCCCATATGCATGACGCTCACCTTGTACTGGCGAAAAATGGAACTTCTGAAAAATAAAAAACATCTACCAAAAAATATATATGTAACAGAGGATTATCCTAAAGAAGTACTTCTAAAGAGGAAAGAATTAAAAACTCAACTAAAAGAAGAACTAGACAAGGGCAACGAGGGATATATTATTTACGATCGACTAATTGTAAAAGAAAAAAAAGAAAAAAGGAAGCGGTCGCCGACAGAGTCACCAATTGCATCAAACGACGAGAAAACAAAAAACACCAACAAGACTAAAATGAGCAGAGTCAACTATTTCGACAAAGCGAGATCATTCTCCTTCAGCGGAACCAGCAGCGCGAACTAGCAATTAAGTAACACCAGCACCGAACGGAAAACCAAAAATTTACAAACAGAAAACAACACAACAACAAGGAAAAGTCCCAATCAGGCTGGTCACCTTGGGACGTTAGACCACCACCCTCTAGAAAATAAACAACAAACAGGAAAGACATTAAAACCTAAACTTTTACTAAACCCAACAATAAGAAAAGATAAAAATAAACTATTCATAGCAACCCTAAATACAAGGACACTCAGAACAGATGATAGACTAGTAGAACTCGAATATGCATTACAAGGAATAAACTGGGATGTAATAGGTCTGAGCGAAGTACGACGACTAGGAGAAGAAGTGAGAGAACATGAAGATTACCTGTTCTACTACAAAGGAGAAACAAAGGGGCTACACGGTGTAGGTTTTATCGTTAAAAAGCATCTCAAAGAAGCAATTACACAATTCAGAAGCAAATCGGAAAGAATTGCTATTTTGGACTTGACTATCCAAGATGGAAAAGAGCCATGGTCCATCATACAAGTATATGCGCCCACAGAGAATGCAAACGAAGAAGACAAGAACTTATTCTATACATCACTACAAGATACTATTGAAGAAACTAATAAAAATAAGATTATATTGGGAGACTTCAACAGCCAGATAGGTAGCCAACAAAATGGAGAAACTAACATCATTGGACTCTACAGTCAAGGTAGGCGAAATAAAAATGGACAAAAACTCATCGATCTTGCCCTTGAAAACAATTTAAGGATAATGAATACCTACTATAAGAAAAAAAGAAGCAGGAAATGGACTTGGATTTCACCTGATGGGAAAACCAAAAATGAAATTGATTTCGTATTAACCAACACACCGGGATTATTCAATGATGTAGGCATAGTGAATAACCTAAACTTCAACACAAACCATAGAATGGTTAGAGCTACCTTGGAAATTACAAACAAAAAACGAACTAGGAAATACATAAAAAACAGATCAGATCAGATAGCAACTCCAATATCAGAAAACATCCTTAATAAAGTAAAAAGTCAGATGGATAAAATTAAAAATAGCGATTTAATTCAAGAAAAATATAACACATTCGAAAAAATATTAACTAATCTAGAAAACGAATTGAGACACATGAGTAAGTTAAACAAAATGGACAAAATAGGACATACAGCAAGAACCCTAATAAAAGAAAGAGGAGAAATGCTTGCAGACAGGAAAAAGAACATTAAAAAGATAGAAGCAATAAGTAAAAAGATCACATCAAGTATAAGAGACCATAAAAAGGAAGTACGTTTCAACAGCATTCAATCTGAAATCGAGAAAACAGGAGGAATCAAAAGAGTAATGAAGAAACTTAAGGATCACTCATTTTGGATACCGAAAATGAAGGGAAAAAACAAAGAAAACAAAGAATTTACAACTACAAACAGAACATCAATCAGCAAAATCGCTACGAACTTCTACAAAAGCCTTTATAGCTCATCCGAACTATCAGTAACAATAGAAAATCTAAACAAAGAAGAAGAAGTCCCTTACATACTAGAAAGCGAAACGAGACAAGCCATACTATCACAAAAGAACGACAAAGCTCCAGGAGAAGATAAAATAAACAATGAACTGCTTAAAGCGTCATTGAATACTATACTAAAAACACTTACTAGTCTATTTAACGAAATCTTAGATAGTGAAATTATTCCGGAACAATGGACAAAATCAACTATAATATTGATTCACAAAAAGGGCGATAAAGACAAAATAGATAACTATAGACCCATTAGCCTCATGACAAACTTGTACAAAGTTTTTTCGAAAATTATTTTAGGCAGGCTCACCAAACGACTAGACGCGGAACAACCAAGAGAACAGGCAGGCTTCAGAGCAGATTTTTCAACGGTAGACCACATGCATGTCGTAAAACAAATAATAGAAAAGTACAATGAGTACAGGAAACCATATTATATTTCCTTTGTAGACTATAATAAGGCATTTGATTCGCTATCTCATAACTACATATATAAAGCTTTGTTCAATCAAGGAATAGAAAATAAGTATATTAGACTCATAAAGAATATATACAGCAACAACACGGCAAAAGTACAATTAGAAAAAATTGGAGAGGAATTTAAAGTCCAAAAAGGAGTCAGACAAGGGGATCCTCTATCTCCCAAGCTTTTTTCAGCTGTGCTAGAGGAAATTTTCAGAAAATTAGATTGGGAAAAGAGGGGACTAAATATTAATGGATGTAGGCTGTCACACCTGCGATTTGCGGACGACTTGATACTGTTTGCGGAGGACCCAGTCACTCTACAAGAAATGCTCTTACAACTTGCAACAGAAAGTCAAAAAGCAGGTCTGACCATGAACACAAATAAAACAAAGATCATGACCAATAGACATCAACAAAAAATCTGTGTCAATAATCATGACATTGAGTATGTGAATGACTACACATATTTAGGCCAAATAATTTCACCAAACTCGCAGATGGACAAAGAGTTGCAAACACGAGTAAACAACACCTGGGCTCGTTACTGGTCGCTGAAGGAAATATTGAAGAATAAGAACACTCCAATGCCAATCAAACGTAAAGTATTCAACATGTGCATCCTACCAATACTTACCTACGGGTGTCAAACTTGGGGCCTGACAAAGGCGCACAGTCAAAAACTCAAGGTATGTCAGCAAGGGATAGAGAGAAGCATGCTGCACATCCGTTTAAAAGACAAGTGGAGACTGAGCAGAATTAGAAAAATCACAGGTGTGGCAGATGTTTCCAAGAAAATAAGGAGACTTAAATGGCGTTGGATTGGACATGTGATCAGATCCCCCAAAGAAAAATGGACCAAAGAGGTCGTATCTTGGTACCCCAGAGATGGGAGGAGGACAAGAGGGCGGCCACAGAGAAGATGGGAGGATGACCTACCACAAGGATGGCGCAGATTAGCAAGAGATCGGATAAAATGGAAAATTCTAGAGGAGGCCTATGTCCGAGGAGGACAACCTGATTAAAATAGTGCTGGTGTACCAATTTTCTTTTATTAGTAAGTAGAGCATTGTAAAATTAAATCAAATTGTAGCAATAGGAAATTAGTAATACGGTTAGTTAGTAAGTAGTATAATAACTATATCAGAGAATAAAGGCTATTTTTATTTTTATTTATTTATTTTTTAATGTATGTATATGTACATACAGGGTGGAATACGACGCGTATCGCAGCGAACTAGAAGCTAGCGGCGGCAACCCGCCCGAAGTGTTGCTCGCCAACATCGAGCGACACCGGCGACACTACGAGCGGCTGCGAGACGACTCCGCCGTCAAACTGAGGCTGTTGCACGAGAACCGGGCAAGTTATTATCTGATCGATTCCAGTGTTGCTGCAACATCGCGCGACACCGGCGACACTACGAGCGGCTGTGAGACGACTCCGCCGTCAAACTGAGGCTGTTGCACGAGAACCGAGTAAGTCGTTCTCTGATCGATGCCAGTGTTGCTGCAACATCGCGCGACACCGGCGACACTACGATCGACTGCGAGACGACTCCGCCGTCAAACTGAGGCTGTTGCATGAGAACCAGGCAAGTCATTCTCTGGTACATTCCAGTGTTGCTGCAACATCGCGCGACACCGGCGACACTACGAGCGGCTGCGAGACGACTCCGCAGTCAAACTGAAGCTGTTGCACGAGAACCGGGCAAGTCATTCTCTAATAGATTCTTCCAGTGTTGCTGCAACATCTCGCGACACCGGCGACTCTATGTTCGAGCGGGACGATTACGCCGTCAAACTGAGAATGCTACACTACACGGGCATGTTATCTAACTTGCCACTGATTGGCGAACAGTTCCTACACAGTTAATTGGTGAAATATATACTCAAAATACCGCTTATTTTTTTTATTATATTGTCATTTAAGGGAAGGGGCGGGTAATGTTTTTTCCATACAAACGTTCTCGACTGATTTCTCCTTTTTTTAATAGATATAATATAATTTTACTCGTTTTATGCTCCTATGTCTTCCTTTTGTCGATAAATTTTGTTTCGAAAGTCAACAAAAACTTTATTCCTGTTGAATGAACAATACAACTCATTTGAATCTTTCATATTTTTTTCCCTACCACCAGTTAGACATTTTTTTTTAAGATGTGGTGAAAAATTGGCGAAGAAAATCTTTTCATTGTGAATATTACCTCCAGTAGCGATGGATCCGTTAAAAAGGTACAGCCGGCTAACCGCTAACGTTCTTGACATTTGTGTAACTTAAGAGAAAATTGCATCCATCGATTTTTTTCAGAACAAGTATCTTAGAGGTATTATAATAACGCAGTAGTGGATCACTAAAAAGCTCGGTGATTATCACTTCGCCATCTGTCAAAAGCAGTTAGCGAACAGGCCTACGGGTAACATCGGACGTTCTATGTTTACGCGCCCTTATCCGGAAATTAACTACGTGCCTCATACTCCGAAAAACGGTAAAATGTGTAACACCCGCATTCCAATAAAAATCAATGCAATCAAATTTTACAAATTATGAGAAAATCTATAATCTAGGTAGGTAGGCCAGGCTAGGTAAGTCCAAACGCGAATATAGCTGGTACAGCATTTATAAAATGCCACACCAACCATCCTCACCATGTCGACCTGCATAAATGCTTCTTCACGGCTCTCTTAAAGAACCCCAGATTGTAGAGAGACGGGAACACGTGCGTGGGCAAAGAATTCCACTTACGAATAGTACAACAAAGAAATGAGTCACCAAATTTCTTCGTTCGTGTAGGAATAGTGGCCACAGTAATTCGGTGGCAACGTAGGCCAGCGCGCGTGGTCCTCTGAAGAAAAGGTGATGGAGGGATAAGGAAGAATAACTCCTCAGAACACTCGCCGTGGTATAGTCGGAAGAATGCGCTTAATGATGCTACATCGCGGCGTAGTTTCCTTATCTTTGCCAATAGAAGGTGTTATACTCAAATAAATACTAACCCAACTCCTTCCACAGGTGAAGGTGATGAACAAGCAACTACTGCTATTCCACAACGCCGTTTCGGCTTACTTCAGCGGTAACAATGTAGCTTTAGAAGCGGCTGTGAGGCATTTCCACGCGCCTTCTACGCCGGCCCAACCGAGACCAACCACATAGGAAACGGAAGAGGCGGGAAACGAAACAACTAGCCAGCAATAGATGAAATTGGACTAGTTATGGCAAGTCACTAGTTATTATGTTCAGTAATAAAGGTTTTGTGTTTTGGTGAGTCACGAGTTTTGTACTAGTTTTGGTGAAAAAATTTGCACGATAGGACTAGTTATAGGGGTCACTAGTTTTCACCACTTGTTAGATTTTGTTAAAATAATTATGTTGTCTGTTTTGACGAGTCACGAGTTTGCATTAGTTTCGATGAGGAAAATGGCTTCGATCTTTCAAAATTATTGAATGCAGAGAAATGAATTACTATTGCTTTTAAGTAAAGGTGCCATGGCAAGTACGCAGGTTCAATCTCTTATTAAATTAGTTGGTTAAGCTCGAATAAATGATAATATTTTATTTGTTTTATAAAGATAAAAATGTATTTACGGCGTATTAAATTAATTTATTATTTTTATATTGATATTTATCATTTAAAGTTCTGTAAATACAAACATTAAACCAACTGTTTTGTAAGTAGGTGACTTTTGTTGAACTGATAATAACATTCCTCTGTGAGAACAGATAATTGAAATTTTTAATTGAGTGTTAACCCCTCGTTTACACCAAAAAATGAAGACATTGTATAAAATTTGTTAAATACATGTGTTATACCTTGATGTAAATGAGGGGTAAAATTACTAAGGTCAGTAAGGTTGGTCATATGTAGTTATTCTTCTGTGCATTCAGTATTTTTAAGGATCATTAATTAACATATGACACATTCGAATACTTTACATGTATTTTGGTGAGTGACTAGTTTGAGTTAAATACTGATTCACTTTATATCAAAGATTGTTCGATGGGAGTTGATAAAAACGTAGTATGGTGACATTTCATCATAACGACTATCGCTTATAATCGCAAATTTTAAATATGTATAAGGGCGCTGCTTATCGCCGCTTGTAATGTATGAAGCACCCAATTGTTGTCAAGTTGCAAGAGTTTTAGCAGAACACAGTTTGTTATAAGTTTAGAATAGTAACTGTTTTTTTTTATCAACTTCTATGAACTGTCTATGGTTCACACAGCAAAATTTATGTTTGTGATAGCTACTGAAAACTAGTGATATTAGTCAAAGTTATTGTGAACATAATAACTAATGTGAAATGTGCCGCGCTGGTTTTTCCCGCCATTGGTAACAACATTATCAATAACGTGTGTTTAGGGCCTAGTCAGCTAAGTGACAAGTGATGTAGGGCCCAAATTACTTATAAATAAAGCAAAGAAGATAAGAAATAATCACGATTTTGAAAACTAGTCATAGGGCGCCTATATCACTACTTATTTCTATAGGATCAGATTATTGAAAATCCTTCCATCACTTTTCAAATTAAAATTATTTACAATAAGTTTAATCGTTAATTAAGAATTTATTGCTCTCGTGATGTTTAAGTTCGTGAATATTTTTGTTGCAAAAAATATTTTTAATAGATACTTATATATGTATTAATAATAATCAGTATTTTCGACCGTTTTAATTGCGATTATTCAAAATCATTGCTATTATTGTTATTGGATTTCAAGTACTACTGACAGATGTTATTTCACAATTTTGAAAATCTTAACTCTACTTAGGACTTCTGGACCTTCTAATTTTTTAAAAAACTCATTTCACTTATGCTTACTTCAAATTTTAAATTTAGTGAAAAATATAATTATATAAGCAATGATATGTGGAAGGACACAATTTTGATAGTGTAATCTGTATTCCAGTTACAAAAGGGTGATAGATAATATTTTATAGACTTTGTTTTGTGTGATATAATGTACTTGTTTAGTATGTAGCGTATTTTATTAAAGTTATACATATGTATAACAAATTGTGTCTTAGTAGAACACTGTCACAGTAGGCGATTGTCACAGCAAAATAGTTCAGTAGCCTCTGCTTTCATATCTTCGCTTAGTGTGAGTTACACCACAGAGCTTATAATTAAGTTAAATTTTACTATCACTTTAACTGTACCCTTAGCACTAAACAATATCGCATTTGAATATTTTGCGAGTGCGAAATGTCACTGTCAGATTTTGTATGGAAACTTGAACAGCAGTGCCAAAACTGGCGTAACAAGAACTAAAAATCAGTACACATTTGACCGCGATTAGCGACACATTGACATTTCGGTTTGCAAACTATTCGAATTCGATAATGGTTCGTGCTAGGGGTACTGTACGACTCTCGCTTAAAGTAAATTCCACAAGATGCAAATGCATCACAAAACCAATTTTAAAAACTTGATAAGTGTGTTATTATAGCCTTTTATGTAAAACATAGTAGCAAAATGTTAATGTGTGATTTCAGCCAGTATTATAAGAAGCTTATAAATATCTTATTCAATGATTAAATCCCCTAAGTGACATTGTTCTAATGTGTTTATTATTTAATTCCATATTATTAATAGCTTAAAGCTTGTCTAGTTGTAAATAACTTCACGTGTTTGCATCGCTAAATCCAAATCCAAAGCTTTTTTTTTATATAAGCTAGATCTCTAAAATTATTTTATACCTAAGAATAATAGAAATATCAATAAAATTGTATCTGCCATATCTGTTTATACTAATGTACACCAACATATTAATAGATACATGTATTATAATAATACCAAAAAGTAACGGAAGGTATAGGCATACAATTATGTATGCAAAGAGAAAGTTGATGTGTATATCTATCAAATGACAATATCGTGTATTGTGCAGTTGAATAATTATGACTAGATAGAATGAAATATATTTTAGTCCTTTTAATAATTACCATTAGTATATTATATTTTATAAATAGAATTAAATGTTAAGTATTTAATGATCCCTAAAACTAGCAAATAGAATTATGGTGGAGTCCTACTTACATAAAAAGTTATTTTTATTAATAAATATATTGACTTTCACTATTTAATAAAGAAAAACTCATGCGAAACTAGCTTTAGTTGCTTGATCATAAATATTCAATTGCAGTGTGGTGTTTGAAATAATAGCTAGTCAAAAAAATATCTTTAATAAATTATAATCTTATCAATGTGACTTAACATTTTATAAATAAAATTATGGAACATAAACAGTGCATTTACTTGACATATTTTTTAAGAAGTGTAATATAGATAACTTGTAAACTTCATACATTGTTTTATTTCGCTTTGTAAAATAAAAGCAGATCAATTTTATAAATTATATTTAATCATTATTAAAAATCACAGTATTATGTATTGAACTTGGTTCAAAAAGTCATCATAGAAAACACAGTTTTCATAATCTCTCCTTGTGCTGTGGAACTCAACTTCCATGTCAATGCTGTTTACAGCAACATATTATTCAATGGCACTATCATGTCACCACTGCAGTTTGTTACACTTTAACAGTTTCTTTATCACCATCCTCGATATTCTTTTCCTCAGCTTCAGCTTTGAATTTGTCCTGCAAAAAAGAAATAAGGGTAAAATAAAATAGCAAATGAACATTGATTATTGTTGTTAATAGTGAATTTTTAAATGATGTGATAGAAATACAATTAGGTATACCAAATCATATATAACTTTGACGACGAGAGAACAGCTGGGGCACGTAGCTACTTCTTCACCGGCCATAAGTTCTTCCTATGAACAAAAAAGCAATGAGTGAAGAAATAGAATCAAAGTAGCTAAACTATTTCTTACCAGATCTAGAGAAAGAGGTTAAACTGTACTTCCTACCGCCCAGCCGGGAGCTGACACACAGTTTTTGTTAACAAGGTCTCTGTTACCGAAGTATTTTTCTGGCACTTCGCTCGCTCGGCTCGCGCGTTATGGTCACAGCACTAACCTAACATAGTGTGTCAACTCCCGGGCCCAAGTAATACAGCTTGGCCAAGAATGAATCTATTAGATTATGATAATTATTAACTAACCTTACTAATCTGAAATCGGTCTCCACATGGGCAGGGGTAATAGTACATTTCATCGTCCTCATCGTACTCGAAATCTTCAATTTCTACTTCGTCGTGAAATATCGTCATAACGTTTATTGTAATATAATTGCTGTTATCTTCTGAGTAATGTTTTTTAGTTCAATAATACTTGCGGCGTGAATTATCTATATATCGCTGACTGTGTCGCAATATCAATTTGTTGATTGAATTTGTTTTTTTTTATTCTGGCTTTGAATAATCAGTCCTTCAGCCTAAATTATTATTGTTTTTTTTAATATAATTCTCAATGAATATTGATATTGTTGATAACCAAGGTTGCCAGATGCAATTTTATGATTTCCTCCAAACTGATCTTTATATTTCGCCAAAATGATACCCAATTGCTTTATTACTAAAAAAAACATGTTTACTATGTTTACTTACACACAGGGCGCTCCACTTACGATTTACATCCCCGCTACTCTAGATGCAGCAATGTAAAAGCGGTATAATTAAGAAAAGTGTGCACCATGTCCTGTTAAAAATTGATTAAGAAAGAATGAAGAGGGAGACGATTAAGATAAAAATGTGAATCATTGTTATAGCAAGGAATAAATCTCGAGTGTGGGAGCCTTGAGCAACCTCTTGATATCGTTTCTCCCACTCTTCGCGAATGTGAAGCCTAGAAAGGAATTGCAGGTAATGAGGCTGCAGATGCTGAAGCCGGTCGCGCTAATACAACCGATTTCCATTATCATATATATGTGAAATTTCACATAATAATGGAAATCTGTCATAATAAGGAGCCCTTCTCAGAGCTGCTGCACGACCGGCCTCAGCATCCGCAGCCTCGTTACCTGCAATTCCTACATGCCCCCTAACCCAACAAAAACGGATATTAATAACAACTCATTACAGTTTGTGGGTAAGTGACATTAGAGGTGTAGCGTTGTTGCGCTGGCTGAGTGCATTGTCTCTTCATATTTCCTCTCCACAGCGAGGCAGCGGGCTTTGTAGATGGCATAAATTTCATTCTAGAACATAGTGCAGGCTTTGTGTAATTTAAATATTTTACAAGTGAAGGTAAAGAGCGTATCGGGGTCTATGCGGCCCCAATGGATTCATTCTCCAGTGTCCACTTTTTGTTGTCTTTCAGCAATAGAGTATTGAACAGTGATGCGAAGTGCAGGGTGCAAAATATTGGAAATGGGTATAGGGGATTCCCGAATGACGTCATCCGGCAGGAACTGAGTGCTTTCAGTTAATCTACTTCTTTCAATTTCGCGCACATGTAGCACCTCCAAATCAAGGGGTGGGAATTGTGCCAGGGCTAAGGCAACATTAGCTGAAACCGTGCGATAGGCCCTAATGGCTCGGATAGCAAATACACGCTGTAATGATTGTAATTTACGCCGAACAGTAAGTAATTGTGCAACATGACGAACAGAAAGTAATTATGCAATGCCGAACGAACAAACACATTCGCGTAAACAGACTTTGTGCTTTACAATGACATGGTCCATATTTTTGTAAACACGAAGGCGATGATCTATGACAACTCCCACTAAAGTTAATTTAGTGTTATAAGGAATTATGGTATTTAACATTGATAAACTTGGAGTTCCCATAGATTTCACTTCGATGCAAAAATAATGATAGATGTTTACTTTGGTGTTCAAACACTAATGCATGAGCAATTTACTAAAAGTTAAATTATCACGCTCTACTCCAATACAATGATGCCAGCAAAGCTTTATTCTAAGCAACTGCATTAACCTAGTTAGAATGGACATTTTAGTTAACCAAACACAGGTGTCGATTCTAGCGTGATTCTCTAAATCTAAACTTAAATTTGACAGCAGTATATCCTTGTCATTCTCTATACAGAATGAAAAGGAGAGACTGACGTCAAATTTAGTTTTAAGTTTAGAGAATCACGCCAGAATTGGCACCACAGTATATCTATTTAAGTTCCTCATGCACAAGGAGTTTTATAAAATAGGAGTATGTAGTTGTATTTAATTAAGTTTGAAATGGTGTCAATTTTTGAAGCCTCTTTATTTTTCTTAGCGCCAGAGATTCTATAGCGCATATCCAATGTGTTTTCGCCATTTCTTCAAAATCTCGCCGAGACCTAAAATTTTCACCAAAATGGTATATTTATACCCCAACCTGGCATCACCGCAACAAATTCATCATGGACGTACTCTGAAAGGTCTGAGAACTTTGTTCAATAAAACGGGACGAGTGAGGGATAGAGAACAGATGCCTCTTTTTTCTTTCTATAAGGATGACCATTATTTTTAAAAACATCAAAACGTAAAAAGGGTAAGGTAAGCTGGAAACAATAACGTCTAATGCACAGAGAACATTATATACTAGTTATGGTAGCGGTCGCGCGTAAACTAGTTTTTATAAATGCACTAGATCAATGGTTTTGTACTGTACCTTTTGACAGAGGGGAAATGTCTGTAATGGCGTTTTCCGTTATAGATACTCTCTTTCACTCGCTCGTACTGTTTTATCGCTAATGTACTATTTCTATAGTATGTCCATGGTTTACGTAATTTTATGATAGATAATGATGTCGATTCTGGCACGATTCTCTAAATCTAAACTTAAATTTGACAACAGTGTATCCTTGTCATTCTCTATACGGAATGAATAGGAGAGACAGATTGTAAATTTAGTTTTCAGTTTAGAGATTCACGCTAGAATCGACACCAATAAGTAGTTCCAAATCTGTGGTCAAGGAATGTCATGTATCGAATACGTCATAAGTCATCTGTCTGAATCATTTTCGTGGTGGAGGATGATCGCGGTGGTCTCTTTAGATTTGTGCTAATTCATTCCAAAAAACTAGTGCAGTGAGTGAAATAGTGTCAGTGCTTTTTTAACAAAGGGAATCTGTGACCACAATCATGTTTAGCTGGCTGAAAAAAGAAGGTGAAAAAACCGAAAGTATAGAAAATGTCGTGGAAGGTTTGAAAAGGATTTATAAAACTAAACTTTTACCACTGGAGTTACACTATCAGTTCCATGACTTTCATTCGCCACAACTCGAGGAACCAGATTTCGATGCAAAGCCTATGATATTGCTCGTCGGCCAATATTCCACCGGTAAAACTACATTTATCAAATACCTCCTCGAGCGAGACTTTCCGGGCATTCGTATCGGACCGGAGCCGACAACAGATAGGTTTATAGCGGTAATGTACGATGAAAAAGAGGGCGTAATCCCTGGTAATGCGCTTGTTGTCGACCCGAAGAAACAATTCAGGCCTCTCAGTAAATTTGGCAATGCTTTTCTAAATAGATTCCAATGTTCCACTGTCAGTTCTCCAGTGCTTAAAGGTATATCTATTGTTGACACACCCGGCATTCTGTCTGGCGAAAAGCAGCGTGTAGACAGAGGGTATGACTTCACTGGAGTGTTGGAATGGTTTGCAGAGCGAGTAGACCGTATTATTCTATTGTTTGATGCCCACAAGCTTGACATATCTGATGAGTTTAGACGTAGTATTGAAGCTTTGAGAGGCCATGATGACAAAATACGTATTGTCCTCAACAAGGCTGACATGATCGACCACCAGCAACTTATGCGTGTGTATGGAGCTCTCATGTGGTCGCTAGGTAAAGTACTTCAAACACCTGAGGTTGCCCGGGTATACATTGGGTCATTCTGGGACCAACCGCTCCGATATGATGTTAACAGAAAGCTGTTCGAGGATGAAGAACAAGATCTCTTTCGAGATATGCAGTCTTTACCGAGGAATGCAGCATTGCGAAAATTGAATGATCTTATTAAAAGAGCACGCTTAGCTAAAGTGCATGCATATATTGTCAGCGAATTGAGAAAAGAGATGCCATCAATGTTTGGAAAAGATGGCAAAAAGAAGGATTTAATAAAGAACCTTGGTCAGGTATATGATCGTATTCAAAGAGAACACAAAATCTCTCCCGGTGACTTCCCAGATATCAAGAAGATGCAGGAGACGTTAGCTAACCATGATTTCTCTAAATTCCACCCTCTAAAGCCAAAACTTCTGGAGGTAGTTGATCATATGTTGGCCACAGAAATTGCACGTCTCATGGATATGATCCCTCAAGAAGATGTAAATGTTGTCTCAGAGCCACTTATCAAAGGTAAGAGTATCATAATACCTTTAATTTAATTCCATTTGGTGTGTATGATGAAAAGAACCTTTTCGACAGAAATATCTATCATTCCATTGACAATTTATTTTATACTTTTTAGGCCAAGATCGTGGGATCTTGGACTTAAAAGTTTAGACTCTATTCTGCAGCCATCTATTATTTTAATGAAATCTAATTTAAATGAATGAATAGTTAGTATACAATGCATTAGTGACAGGTTGCTTAAAAAATAGTCACAAATATCTTAAGTTAAATTTAGTGACATCCATTTATTTCTGTATATTGCATCCATACCCATGTTTTTTTCATTAACTCAGAAATCATTCATATGAATATTTCATTAAAAAAACTTAGTGTAAATGAATGAAGTTTTGTTAAAAAAAATAGATGACTGCAGAATTGAGAGGTAGGATCTTGGAGCATTTAATGTATGTTGAAATTAATATCTGGTAGTATTTTCTATTGACAATTAAATAAACATTAATTAGAATTCTTTAAACAGGTAAGAAGTGCATCTAATGTATTTTTTTACATAGTCCTTGTTGTTTTTCCTGTCTTGTTCACATGGCAGACATTCAGACTTAATTTTTTTACATGAGACATTCAAACCTACTTCCACATCATCATAATTTTTATCCTACTTTATTAGTCATAATTTAATTTTCATTATTTAAATTTAAACCTACTTAAATTAAATTTTCATCATTCTATTGGTGCATAATATTTTTATGCTTCTCTTAGCAAATCAAATTTAACACATGTCACATGACACAGTCGAGTTGTACCTTTCAAGTACCACTTATCGCATAGCTGAGAAGGTTGTATATATTCTTTACTAATACCTTATCAAAAGATATTGACCTGAATAAGCAGAGTGTTATCAGTTTGTGATAGTGTAGTTTTTGTTCTGACTTGGCTTATGCTTATAACATCACTAATTTTAGACTGCAAATTTTGCCTCTATGTGCCCTGTGAGTTTTTATGTCAATGTTACTGCTTTTTAATTTTGACTGTGAGAAAGTGTAAACTTGAATATATTACCATTATTTAGTAAGTAGTTAAAAATATATACATACATACTTAACCTTTTAAAGGTGGATAATATCTAAACTGCATTACTGAATGTTAAAGTATAAAAATTCATTAAATATTAGGGTATAAGTTTGTGTACCCTGTTTGACATCAAGGTATCTTATAGTTATTACATAAACTAATTATTTTGGTATGCCGCGTGCACCAACACGGAACACACAACACAATTAAAAACCGTATGTTTCTAACCAAAGATGAAACAAACAAAATTGTTATAAAATAAAAAATACGACCGCAATCCGCCTAAACTGTCTGCTTGTATTATCTTTAAAATAATAATAATTGAGAGACATTTTTGATGCTTCTTCACAATATCCAATCTATTAATAAAAAGTAGTACATAATTCTACTACCTGCTACTAACATTTGAGGCCATGAGAACCATAGTGGCCTGACTCATTTTTTAACCATAGTGGCCTATCTTACTTAGGCCAGTATAGCACCTCAAATTTAGATCTAGGGCTGCCATCCGTCCGGGTATCCCCGGATTTGTCCTAGTTTACGGGGCGTCCGGGCGGGATTTCATTTGTAGTCCGGGTTTAAAAATTTCCTGTTTTGGGTTGCCAACTAATCCGTCAATTTAAATGTCTTTGAAAATAAATAAATCTTTTCTCTTTCAAAGATCAGGGGGCCCTTCGCTTAACGTAAATGCTTTGGAAACGCTAACGCTTTCGATTTCATTTTGTTATTTCTGACCGCCGAAGGTTTTCAAATACCTCACTCTCATTTTCTTTGATATTGTTATTACCAATGCAAAAGAAAAAAAAGAGCGCGTGGCATTTGAAAACCTCAGGCGGCTAGAAAATAACAAAATGAAATCGTAAGCGTTAGCGTCCAAAGCATTTACGTTAGGCGAATGGCCCCTAGCTCTGTCGCTCACGCTGTACGCAATAACAGCATTCGTTGCTATGTGGATGACAGCACTGACACTTTTTACACTGGTCGGTCAAACATCCCTCGGATGGGAGAAGAAGGGTATGAAGACAGACTTGTGTCCGAGATTGAGATGTTACTGGATAAAGTCTCAAATTGAAGCCAACAAAACTTGATTGGATTAACCCAGCAAAGACACAAATTTGTGTGAAAAAGCTTGGGTGCTTAATAAATCTAGTAAGTACCTCAAGCCTAAATATCGGGTGTTACTTTACAAAGCACTGGTCCTCTGGGCTGCAGCACCCCAATACCAGCTCCTTCCTCTTGACCGGATACAAAAGCGGACAGTTTGACTTATCGATGATCCTGAGCTCACTGACGCGTTGCAACCCCTTAGCATGCGAAGACGGTACAACACGCACAAGAACGCAACTACTTATACGTGTTGTACCGTCTATACAACGGAGAGTGTTCCGAGGAATTATTCAAACCGATGCCAGTGGCCAAGTTTCTCCACAGCACCACACACCGCAGAGAAGTTTAACGCCCACCATCTGGACGCCTAGCGTTCAAGCACCATGTGTTCCTTTCTTTTGCGTACCAGTAAGATCTGGAACGAACTTGCCTCAGTATTTTTTTTAATAGCTATGATATGGTAATCTTAAAGAGGCGGATGAACCTTTTCGTTCAGAGCCGACAAAACATGAGTGGCCCTTGTTGCTGCAAGTGTCCATGGACAGCAGTGACCACTTATTATGAGGTGGACTTCTAGGTATTTTGCCTACATCAACATAAAAAAAGTTGATTTGTGACATTTTTAACTGTTTTTTATTGGTCTGTCCGGGTTCTGGGCTCCAAAATCCGGGGTTATCACGCGTCTTGTCCTGGTTGCCACATCTTAGAGATGGCAGCCCTATTTAGATCACAGACTAAAAACCGTAACAGTAATTATACTGTCATCTAAAGAATATTCGTTGTATCACTTTTAGACCACTTTGGTTCTATCAAAATGATCAATTTGAATTGGAAAAAATCATACACTCAATATTGTAAAAAAAATGATTAGGCCACTATGGTTCTCATGGCCTCATTTATGGTATCAGATTTCTTCAATTCAATACAATGACTTTAAAATAATATTCTGCTATCATTGCTATGAAAATAGTCAATGAATAGGTATATTGTTCTATAAAGTAAAGCACATTATGCCGAGTTAACGCGATCTCAGACTATGACGCTGCGACGGACGGTCAGACAGGCGAAAGTGTCGACATTACAAAAAACTACACGTTCTGATTGTTGCAGACTGAATAAAACTATTCAAATTATTAAATTAGCTAAAAATCCGGAAATGGTGTGCACAAGCACCTGAATGATATCATATAACGTGCGTAGCTTGTACTCGTAAACCAAATTCGAATATGCAATGAATGAGGTTGACCCCTGAGGTTTATTTGACATTACGTTTGAAGTTTACGGCCTTGTTTTGAACGATGGGAAGTAAAGTCTACATAATATTTGCAGGCTCAATCAACTTTTTTAACGCTAAGGCACATTGGACAAGCTAGTGATTTCCTGATACAAATATTAATAAGTTCACAAACACCGTAAGGTTTCTGATGAGTGGCTTAATTTCAGATTTGATCCGTAAGAAAGCTTCCGCCCATAGTCCGTTGAACAATAGCATCCTCAATGCCCAGAATACTGCACCATATGTCTTGGGTAAGATCTGACCCTGAGTTCACAAATACTCGAAAAGCGCTGCTATTTATTACTCGGTTTAAATTCGCATCGTATTACCAATCGAAGTAATGATAAAACCTTTTCACGAGTTATTGCAGAACAAATTGTGTCCTTTTTGGAGCATTTTTAGTGTTTGTGAAAGGGCAAAGTAGACTTGGGCTTGGAAGGTTTGCGGTATCCGTTTGTGATGTAGCTTCTAGTATTGTCCATAACAGAACAAAAAATAGTAATCGATTTAGAATTATGACTATCTGCACTATCTCTGTTACTCTTCCTTATAAAAATAAGTAACATAACCAATGTATCGAACAGCCTTTTCATCTTAACTTATTTTGAGCACATTTCTTTTAATACTATTTGTGCTTAATTACTTCTATGGCACTATTAGCGTAGTATTAATCTAATTTCCCATATTCGCTGGAGTGCTCACAAATATGGGAGTAATCATTTATTCTTTTATTGAGAATTCGGAGACTATCTGAAATGAAATGAAAAATTATTTATTGAACTTACAAAATCAATGATAGTTCCTAAACTTAGTCCAGCTATCAGTAGATTTTCTTCCCGCGCTGGCGCTGTCTTTTATCCGCGACCGCTCAATTATAACAGGGGAAAGTGTGATAAAGTGACATGATTTTTTTATAGGCCATATTACGCTTTGGTTTGCTACGTTTGCTTACCGACACATCGCGATGACCATTAAAACGCAACGCGGAAAAAGAATTTTCAAAATCGGACTACTTAATAAAAGTTATGCGTTATGGTCATACATAAAAAATATAGTGTATATATGCGTCGACTTGAGATCCTCGTCCGTTTTTTTTTGGTTAATAAATATTTCGCGGATTATATCTTTGTAGTACTATTTTCAAAAAGAAAACGATATTTTTCTTTGCTTTTTCTCACATTTTATTTCCTTTTAAAGATCTAAATAAATACAGATTCCTTTATCTTTCTGCCAAGACATTGAAATCGGTTTAGCGGCTTAGGTGTGAAAGTTTAACAGGTACAGACGAAGTTTACAGATACATTATACAACCTTTTACATCTATGTAATATTATTAAAGATCTAATAATCTACTGTGCAAAGTTGCAAAGACAAAACGACTATTCTTACTATTGCTAAGAAAGTCTAGGCTGCGGTGACGGTGGGCGGACTATTCGGAAACGGATACCGCCACATCACTCGCACTCCCGGTGTGCACTAGGAGGGACCGCGGTCCCTCATAATGCGCGCCGGGTGACCGGTGCAGGAGTATTGTCTAGTTTTTACGGTCGCCCTTGTGGCGGTCGCCTTCTTGGCGAGGTAGGGCCCCGCTTGCTTCTCGGAGCACCTGTGTTCCCTGAAGCGGCGGAGAGGAGTGACGGTAACGGATTACCTACTAAGATTCAGGGTCCATTGTACTTTGCTACTTTGGTGTCATAAAAAATGATGATTAAAGTGTCTAAATATGACGAAGCGTTTGTATTTTCGAAAGAGACCATCTTGAACTAGCAGAGTTCTAATGTGCGTGACATTGAATTATATTTCCTCATAGTTATCTTGTGCTTATACTGGAAATTCATTACCCTTGCATAGCTATGATCCTTAAGTCTTAATTGTAGAGTGTATGTGATCTTTGACCTTTGTTATAAATTTATTACTGTCGTTATTGTGCTTAGACGCAACTGCAGTCAATATTTCTTGTTCTTACAATTGGTATTACCTACCTAGTCATTCTGTACTATCGTTCTCTTTGATTAATTTGTCGCGTTCAATTTATCCATCCACAGCATAGTGTACGTGCGTTATAAATGAAATTATCAATTTAAATTGGAAATAGTGTCACGTTCAAATTTTTATAACTTGAACTACTTATCGGGATTTCTTTGCACGAATACTTCAATGAATCTTTAAGGGAAGTAGGGCATGGCAGATTTTCTGTTCGAATCGGAACCCTCGTCCACTTTATAGAAGACAGTAGTGAAATACCTTAATCTAACGCTTACTTTGATGGCGCCTTGTTTCTGTTGGTGAGTTGGGATTGTAGGTGAGGATGGCATGAGTGATGCATTGTCCTGTCCCAAGAGTTGACTTCACAACTGGACTCTATTAACACTTAATAAATATCAAAAGGGTAATTTGTTGCACTGGGTTTAAAATAAATCATATGAATTTTACTAACTTACTATAAATAATTCTGCAGACTATTAGCCTATGTTTCTCTTACATGGTTGTTAAGATTATCAAAAGTACAATAATGGTTTATTAAATAAATAGACCTCTTAAGGGAATCTCTTTTGATATTTGTGGGGTCGCGTAACATTTTCAGGTTGAGAAAATTGTTCTGAATTTGGAATTTTTGTCGTTGTTCTAGTTAGCTTAATACCTAAACCAACCAGGCAGGCAGCTCAATTATGCATGTTTCTATTATATTCCAAGCTAGTCCATGTGCGTCGTTGCTATGTTACCCCACCAAATACCTAGTACCTTGTGCTTTACAAAATGAGTAAGCAATGAAATAACCACCTCTTAATAAATGAACGATAAGCCTGTTTGCGTATGGTGTAGTGCCATCATCTAACAAAATATTAAACCTCTGATAAGTACGATACTTTAGCCGCACCGGCACACCTGTATTTTGTAGCGACCTTGTGCATTGTAAAAGTACAATAAATTCAATGGTTTGTCCCGTCTGGACCTTTTATAGCCATTCATTGAGTGGCCGCGACCATTTTGTTCCATTCCATGTAATTGAGTTCTATTCAAAATCTGCATTTGATGTGAATTCGTTAGGTGAATTAACCTATTTGCAAAAGCATGCAGGTTGATATTCCAGTTATCAGCCTTGAAGAGGATTTTGATGATTCACGTACCTAGTACCTACTAATATAACTATGGCTCATTATTAGTTGTTCAGACAAAACTGCCTGTGAGGCGATTTAATCTAAAGTCACGCAATTTTTTTTCTATTATCATTTGCTTCCAACGAGTTTTTACATTTCTAGTCAATAGATATATCGCTTCTTATAGGTCAAGTGCACGTCATGGGTGCTAATGTCATTGCTAATGAAAAGAGTTCGAGTTTCACCAACTATGAGTCAGTGTTTCAAAGGCTGTTGGAAGTGTTATTTGAATACCTAATTAATTACAAACGGCTAGTTTTTCAGTCTACCTTCTGTGTTGTGTATCAAGTTTAAAACATCAAGTAGTATTTAACCGCGTCTGGTTGTATCTGTGTTACTTTATACAAAATCTAGAGCAGGGTACATTTCACAATTATTCTTAATTAAAGAGATTTATTGGAAGGATGATGTAATTATTGTTTGACCATGGACTTTACTTGTAACAGATGCAATCGTGTTACTTACACAATCTTGTTTGCTTTAAAATTATGTAGGTAATTCATATCACGGGTCGTCATATGCAGTTTGTATTTAATATAAACATATTTAACCTAACTTAAATGGAAGTTCTCGTTTATGAGGGAGTACAGATTGTGTTTACATTGAAAACGTGCGGTTTCGTCCGCAACGCGGTTACGGAAGTCGGCAATTTCTAATGTAACATAATTTTATTGCCCTGTGAGTCAGGGCGAGTCATTATTGAGTGTGTTTGCTCTTATCATAGCTTCATAGCATAATTAGTTCTGTACACATGGTGATTTCGTTGCGTTCGCATTCATTGGGACTATCCTGATGACTTTTAATCCGGAAATGTAATTAAGGACACGGCTCCACGTCGTCGACTTGGACATTGTCCGATGAATGCATTGCTGTAACCGACACTAGTATTTCGATTAAAAAATGGGAAGTGGACCATTTGTGTGGATATTGTTTTGAAATCTGGGCGTATCCCACGGTACGATCGCAATTTATTTAAGTTAATGCTGTTTGTGTCATTCATTACATTTGCAGTGACAACGTCCATTTTCAACAAACTCAAAAGTTGATTTACTTTACTTACTTTAGAGTGCGGTTGTTTAGGGCTTTTTATTCATTTTCTGGGTACGAGCACGAATAAGTGTCGCCGCACACGGGCCACCGACCACAACCACAAAACGCCGCCACCGGCATATCTCTTGTAGTTTTCATATATTTTATATGGACTCGCCACACACGGTACGCCAGTGGCCGCCACACGCTACAAATCGTCGTTGCTCGCTTCTTGTGGCCCGCTCCGGCCACTTAATCCGCCGATACAAAACGCCGCCACATGTCACTCGCGCGATTCACCACCCCTCTCCCTTATCTATGTCTATGTCGCGCGCTTCAGTCAGCCACTTTAGTAGCTGCTTCTAGCTTCTCGTGGCGGCGTTTGTGGCTGTGACGTGTAGCCCGTGTGCGGCGACACTAAGTCTGTATTATTTAATTAAGTATTGTTTTGTTTTCTGTTACAAAAATGGGAGTGCAATAAACAAATATTTACGTATCTACTATTAGAGTAATAGCACAATAGTCAGGTCATTTTTCGTTTATTCATAAAGAGGATAATAAACTCTAATTAAAATCCAATCGGATCCGCACGATGTCTTCATTGGATTGAATAAGTTTATTTTATTAAATAAATGTTTAAAGACTGATTTAACATAAGGATTTCGCAATAATGACTAACGTTGGCCACACCTAACGAATCAAAAATCCGTGACAATACGGCTTTAGTGAAATCTTATCAGAGTAAATTTATCGATTCGTAGTAACTCTAATCTTTTTCTGTATTATCCTTATCGTCGATTGTGGTTCGAAAATATTTTTTGTTGCACGATATTGTTTCTAACATACTCGTGATTGTAAAGAAAAAATGAATGTCAAGGTTTTTTCGGTTGTCCGTCTGTCAGTACTTATAGGAGCGTGACCGTTACTTTCTCCTGTTACAATACGAGTTTACTGTTCTTACCTGCTTCTTTGTTTTTGTTGACAAATTGGAAAAATTAAATTGTCAAAAATAATGTTGGGTTTTTTTATCTTGCACTTAACTAATTAGTGGAAAGTTAGTTGTGTAATGTTTCTATTTTTCACTATCGGACATAGTGCGTGTATGAAACGCGCTGATAAATAATTTATATGATTAAACGTGTAAAAGGATTAATAGATTTTCGTTGACAGTAAATAATTATTAGAAAAAAAGATTTTTTTTTATGGTTGTAACATCGATTTTATTAGTTTCTATTATTCTGTACAGAGTTGTTATGGTAATATTGTATGTACGACTTATAAGTTAAAAGCACAGATTTTAATAGGTTAATTTACCAGACAGATTGCCATAGAGAAATTAATTAAAGTATTGTTCCCAAATGTTGACAACAAAACTTCTGCACCCTATTATTGAGCTTTCGCCTTCGTTGTACAATACCATATAGGTCGCGGCACGTAACTTTAGAGCTGAACAAAATGCGGAGGGGATAGCTACGCATGGGTACGACTGGAGAGCCAATCGGCGCAACGCACGTCCACCCGCGCACCTCGTTTCCCCCCAAGACATCTTAATTTTTGCTACTGCGCATTAACGGTCAGCGCTAGAGTTTCGTGCCCCGACTTATACCATCACTTATGACAGCTAAACATGTTAATTCTTCCAACACACGTTACTGATTAAATGTTATGAGTGTACTGCATGCTTGGTCAAGTTTAGTATCCATTAAGGTGTATTAGATGGTGAATTTTTTTCCGACACTGCAGTACATTTCTACGTATGTGCCTGCCATTACTTCACTGTCCTTTCGTCCGTCTATCTATCAGCTGGTTGTGATATGAACCGTATTATACAGACGGAATTTTATATTGAATATGTAAATATATCTAAGATGAAAGGGTATTTTGGTATGACATTTAACATGAATGGGATATTATTCCTATACTATAGACTAGATACAAACATCCCGCACCCCTTTCAATCCCTTAAATGCTGATATTTTGAATAAAAACTATCCTTTGCCCTTTCCCGGGACAAATTACATATCTAAATACTAAATTGCATCTAAATCGGTTCAGTGCGTTAGAAGCGAAGTGTAACAGACAGACACTTACATTTATATTATTATAGTCCAACGGGTTTTGATTGATACTAATGATTTTTAAACTAGGTACTATAGAGTTCTACCCAGAAGGGATAGAACCTGGGAGCGTAGATGTTAATTGAAAGATACTGATAGAGATAAGTTATTTATTTTGTTTTATCATTCAGGCTAATATAAAAGTATTTTATCTAAATACGAGAGGAATTCTTGGCGCCTGAAGATCTAATGATGAATGGAACCTTCTTTCAAAAGACAGACGATTCCTTATTTCAAATCTTAAAATCATGACATTAACTTTTTAATATAACTGCCAACCGTAGGCATTGCAAAAGCAAAGAGTTTACCTAAACAAGGAGGTTATAACGTCTCGGACGTTACATCTCTCCGGCACCTCTAAAAAAAAAAATTGTTTTGTCATACCAGATGACCGAACAAAATTTTTTTTTCCTACCTACTACATCGAGAGGGTTCTACGGTCCTATCTAAAATCCCTACCTGCTTAAGGACATAAATACAACTGGGAGGTGGCCTTTACTACAGACTAGCCCTCACAATAAGTTTGCAAAACTTGCAAAAAAAAAAACTTTACGGGAAAAGAACCCTAACTGTTTGCAAAGTTTTATTGCAAAGACTTTACGGGAGCAAAACCTTAACAAAATCCCTCGTACATCTCCCTCCTAACCTTAACTTTACTTTACTTTACATCGACATCAGTCGGCAAAAACAAAAAAACAAAGCTAACCCTAGCTATACCTTAAATTACCCAAGCAATTTTTATTTTATCCCATCTATCAGCAAAACTTTACCCTATCCCATTTATTAAACCATTAAATATCAAGAAAATTTATATTTTGAAACTTCATTACTTCCCATACTAAGTAGATGTACGAAACGAAATTCAAACTATTTCCTAAGATTCGTAAACATTAACTGGATTTGAGCAAAACCTAAAAGAATTTATAATTAATGTTTACTTTCGTACATCTTTAATAAAGATACAGACGTGGTCCACCACTTTATTGTCTTGTACTTTATTAGACACCCATGATGCGCAAACGTAATAGAAATTTTGGGTAAGGACATCTAGCATCAAACAAGATTAAACCCAATTCCCATGGAATACTAAGGGTTCCCTACCCCCAAGTCAAACTACTACAAGTGACGATTTTGACGAACGCGACGCGACCAAATTGAAACGAAAACGACGCGAATTCGTAGAGGGTGTCTCCATCATCTTCAGGGTGGATCATCGTCAGTATCGCTGACGTCTGCATGAGCGCCAGCCTGCTCTCTCTCGGGAAGTCCGCATCATGTGGTAGTACATAAAACAATCAAGAAAATATTAGTAAAATCCTTTACACCATTTTTCTTCAGTCGGGTAAGTTAATATTCAAGAAAACATTTATGATAAATCTTTATACCATCTTTTCATAGTTGGATAAATTTTCGAAATTTAACATTATTATTCATTTATTTATTTTTTAACCTTACAGGGAATCGAACCCATTTCCTTTTTTATAATAAGGGAATTTTCTTTATGGACCTATATTATCCTATTATACATTATTAACTATATATATTCTATCCTAATGCTGAATTAATCCTATCAATGATCATATTCAAAGTCAATTGAATAATTCCAAGTTGAACAGAGAATCGAACCTGTTACCTATCATTCTTATGGTTATTACGATATCAATAATCCACCTACTCAACAAATTACACTAAAGCTAACAATTAAAAGAAATGAAAATACTTTAATGAGACTACCTATTGATCTGTCATAAACAAAATGTGTAAAAGTTCCTTATAATATGTGTATTGAAAAAAAAAATTCTAATAAAATGACAAAGTTATATTTAATATGCTTTTGAAATAAAATTCTAAAATGACTATTGTATTGAACCTTATTTACATACCACCATTGCTTTAAAACATTCATATAAACAATAAACTGAAATAAAATCTCATTAGTAACACATTATTATTATTGTACTATCAACCCATTCGGCACAATATAAATTTTCATCATACACCGAACCATCACTATTCCTTTCATTATTCTTCCGTGTATATTGTCTTTTAAACTTGCACTTAATATGTTTGATTATTAATTGTTCATTATAAAAGTCTACTATCGCATTATTTCGAAGTAAGAAATCCTGTCCTAAGATGAGGTTATGACTAATATTCTCTACCACAAGAAAATCGTGAATGAATAATGCATTGTCTATCAATAATTTTAGGTTGACTTTCCCTATAACTGACAATTCTTTACCATCGACGGCTTTCAACTTCGTATCGCTTTCATCAATTCGTTGATGAATTCTATTAACTGTGTCCTTCGACACCACAGACACTGCAGCACCACTATCAATGAGCCCTACAAACTCCTTGTCACGACACGTTATATTAATTAATGGTTTGGACTCACTTGTATGCTGACTGTTGTTTTCTGACGGCTGTGAATGGTGAATTTCTTTATCAGCCATCTTCATTGAATCTTCTTCATAAAAAAATTTCTTCATTTGCTTCTTCTTCTTTGTTTTTTTCTTTTTGTTCATATTGCTGGAACAAAAAGTGCGGGGAATCATGTGTTCGGGAGGGACAATGGGATGAGAAAGGACACTTTGGGAGGAAATGAAGTTGATTTCCTTCTCTTGTTCTTCTTCATGCCTTATTATAGGCGAAATTTTCGCCGCTTCGAAGTTTGTCATTGGTGTAACAAACGATGGTTGGATCGGCAGATTCCAACAAATTTCGGCACTTTCGTCTCCGAAAATATCCTGTGCTTGACGTAAAATATTTTTTAAATGTGTTTTATCACTATATAACTGAAATGCGAAAAGATTTTTTGTATTCAAATTCGCATTTTTCAAGAACTGTCTAATGAAACATCTGTCATCGATGACAGCTCCTGCTTTTGTGGCCAGCTCATCTAATATATAAAAAAAGGTCAATGGCTCTTCTGACAAGCTTTGTCTTCGTGAGAAAAATTTTTCCAACGCATTTACCGATGATGGAAATTCCTCACAAATTTTCTTTTCTAGAATCTGAAAATTCTCACAAGACTCATTAATATTTTTATAAAATAACAATGCAGGTCCACTTAAATATGCCGACAACACAATTCTTTTTGTATCATCGTTGAAATTATTGATAGCGGCGATGATATTAAATTGACGAAAGAAATCGGTTACATCACCTTTTCCGTCGAATGTGGTCCTGGTCTCCATCTTCATAAAAACTACTTCTTTCTTGATTTAAAAATATTCTTCACTCGCGGTACTTGGATCTATGCGGCACGTCCACCATGTAGAGTTCTACCCAGAAGGGATAGAACCTGGGAGCGTAGATGTTAATTGAAAGATACTGATAGAGATAAGTTATTTATTTTGTTTTATCATTCAGGCTAATATAAAAGTATTTTATCTAAATACGAGAGGAATTCTTGGCGCCTGAAGATCTAATGATGAATGGAACCTTCTATCAAAAGACAGACGATTCCTTATTTAAAATCTTAAAATCATGACATTAACTTTTTAATATAACTGCCAACCGTAGGCATTGCAAAAGCAAAGAATTTACCTAAACAAGGAGGTTATAACGTCTCGGACGTTACAGTACCTACCCAACTGCTGAAATGTAAAATAAATAAATCATGCTATTATCCAAATAGTACCAGGCTATCAGAAATCGGGGGAAGTGCTACGCTTCGAGAGTTTGCGACACACTTCCACAGCATTGCGGCTACCATCCGTAACACACCGCTACAAAGTACACGCGATCATTCCATGATGTGTCGTTTTACGTAACAATAGCATTCCTAACTGATTAAATAAGGATTAATGCCCTCTTACTGAAACCGATAAAAATCATTTTGGTAAATGATACATATCCGTTCTTGTCAAAAGTATGCATTGAGATTAGATAGACAGTCTGGCCTAGGTATATCTAGAAGAAGTGACATTTCATAAACATGTTTTACGTTATAAGTAAAGTAATAAGTGCTTGTCAAATAGCCAAATAAACCCTATGTTTGTTAATTATAGCTAGACATTCAAATTAATTATCAAAATAATATGACATATGAGCATGCCATGTGAAGTTCCACCGTAAAGATTGCAAAATTCGTGTCTTCGTAGATCTTAAAAGTCTCAAATGAAGTAGATGTTTTACTTTTAAAACCTTTTATTGATTTCATTAACATAAATATTGGAATAAGCCAATATGTGTCGTTGTTCTCGTGGCTTAGTTACCAATGTCGCCTATGGAATTATCCGACTGCCACCATTGTTTGTTGCGTTTGATGGATGACTTTTCACTGGGCTAATTCGTTCACGTATAGTTTTGTTTACATCGCGGTGCGGCGTGTAAATGTGAAGTACGGTGCCTAGATTAATTATGCCTGTTGGGGGCATTGTTCGTGCGTCCGCTCTGACATCATTCAATGTGTCTACCATTGAGACGCATCTGAGCAGCAGCCATTGTTAGCGGCGTCCCACTTGCTGCTCAATGACGACTCATTGTGTCCACACATCACGACGAATGCACCCTTAGAATTGGATCAGCCGTTTTCTATCCTATTTGTAACAACGAAGAAATGTAACGCGGTTTACCTATCTACACTCACCATTTCCGCAACAGTTACCAAACATTGCGATTAATTTGGGTTCAGTGACTTGTGAAATCGTAAAACAGATTTGAATTTCAATGCATTTAGGTGTGTATTGTGTGTGAGGACTTCCGTTTTTGCTATATTAATTAAAATTCTAAAATAGTCGTGTAAGTTTTGAGGTTCAACGTTTTATATTAATTAGTTCCTTGTAGAATCGCGAAGACATTTTCCCCTTCGGAATTGCAAAGCATTAAAGTCGACAATGCAACTTAAATTAATGTGAAAGTTTCTGCATGTTGTAAATGTGAAGTTGATGGTTGGTGAAGTTGGTTTAATATCAATAAAAAGGTTCTAGAATTTGTCAGCGGTACGAATAGAGATGTGGAGCACACACGAGCCGAATACTGGCGCGCGGCGATGCGTGCGCGGCCAATGGAAGACGGGTACCACGCGCGCGTACAGAAGTATAGCCATTTCCAGTCCAACTGAGCGTGCATTAAAACTTAAAAACGTTCTATTTTTATTGCCTCATTTGTGTTAGGCATTAAACATTTTGTTACGATTTTTGGGAGAAATTAGTATTTCTCTCTGCGATAGTTTAACATGGGCGTAGTGCCAAAGGTTTCTATCGGACTCTAATAAATACCTGCATTATAACGGTTTCATTGTTAAGGAGTGTGGTATATCGATCTAGGGAGGTCGATAATGGGCGCCGAGCCGTACTCGATGCGCACGCGACGTGTCCAGAATGGGAACGTGACTGAATGCCGGGGTTCAAAGACGTACCCAATATTATAGCCCCATTGAAGTTGCGTATGGTCTGACTTTTGATATGTTATTGTTATTTAAAACATCCTATATAATCCCTTATTGCTGACATTATATAAGACACATTCTTGCTTGTCCAAAGTTAATATTTCCAACACTTACACCGATTAGCCTAGTCCAAAGTAAGCACTGTAAGGCTTGTGTTAAGGGATACTAGGGTAACGGATAGAATACATATACTGTACATATATAAGTATATTTATATAGAAATATAGAAATACATATTAAACATCCATGACTGGAGTACAAATGCTCGTATTTATCACACAAACATCTGCCCCTACCGGGATTCGAACCCGCGACCTCTCGAATAGGTGACTCCATGAAACCCGGCATACCAACTACCTCGGCCACGGAGGTCGTCAAAACGTAATTAATGTTCTGTTAAGTAAAAAATACTGAAATGTTTCTAGAAAGTTTATCCGACTTCGCGAATGTCTATAAGTATAATCTAGGATACTGAAGGGCACAACAGTTGTTTATAAATAAAACAATTTGGCAAGGTGTTGAGAAATGGCCAGTTCTCAAGCCCGTAATTGGAAGCATATTCGCAATTGTCAGCTGAGCAACGTGGGTGTCCGACGGATGCACATCCTCGTTACGGCGAGGATACAGGTATCCTGCAACTGGTCAGCCTGGACCTTGACTGTTATTGTCCACTGGGGTACCAAAAATCCTGCTATTATATGCACGCAATAAACTGTGCCAGTTCACTTACTGACACATCATAATTTCCAGGTGAAAATCGATTAACCTTGGTCATGAAAGAACTACATTTGCTACCATTTTTATTCAAGTCATATAGCGAAAGTTTTCTTTGATATTTAACAGGACAGGATGGTTTGCTATAAAAACTTAAAATGTCTAGTTTGCTTTGATGGGCGTGTCGGGAAATGTGCGACAGAAGCAACACACAAAGACCTATCTATCAATAAATATTATCATCGTCCTTGTACAGGAATGCTGCAGCTGCAACAGATGCTGTCCACTTGTACCGTTTAATTGGCTTCTGATATAACTGTAGTCGCGTGTCCAACGTCACATCACAACACAAATATAATGATTGTTGATTCGCGTCGCGTGGTATCCGCAATCTAACACGAATGAGTCCCGTCCCACCCACTTCCCGCACTTTCACTAGCTACACATCCAGATCCGCGGATGCATTACATGATTTGTTGTTGCAGTTTTCGCAACAACTACGACGATAAACGCGATGAAGAAAACAAAAGCGCTTATGAGTTACATGCTTGTTAGCTTCCATTGCACCACAGTGGCCGATTTCTCTTCATTATGCCCCGATTCTTACTGCGCTGTAATCTAAAGAAATAACGCCGCCAGTCATAATTGAGACCCCTTCGTCTAATTCTACTGTAATAATGCTTTTGTTCATCACATTTCAATGTCTATTGCAGGGCTCACTTACACAAGGGTATCTTTAATGTAAATATTATATCGCTCTGTTAATACGTAACAGGGAAGAACTAAGCGTTCTTGGCTGTATTCCTTGCCGGATATTTTTTATGCAGCATCTGTAATGTGACAAAATTTGGGAAATTTATGGTATATAATGTAGATTTTCTGATCATGTATTGTTTGACCATGTTATAATACGAAATATCTGTTTTGTTAATAAATTTACTTCATTATAATTTCTCCTTTTTTACATCTCCTTGTTACTAAGACAAGATTTGATGAACCTTATGCATGTACGTACGCTATAATATTACCGTTAGATTTGTTCTCATTCATTGCTATAGTAATATAATCATTGCTAACTGTAACAAACTGTGTCGCATTGTGGCAATTGTTTATATGCGTGTATAGTTTTTATTAGAAACATATTGCGCCTCATTTGTAAACTTGGTGTGATGGTCGTTTAATGACAGCTCATCATCGAGCTCTGCTGATCAATCGATTGCTCGCGGTCCTACCTTTATAAGCAAAACATTTTCAATGTTATCTTGGTTACATAACCATTATTTTTTGTCCATTTTTAAAATGGCGAATGTATCTTATTATGCGTTATGAGAACAAACGTACCATCAGGTATTTATAGGTAATGTTTTTTCCTTAAAGTACCTACTTCAATGAGTTAAAACTAATTTTACGTTGTCCTTGTTTATGTATATTTATAGTTATAATATTTTTCAATATTTATTTATTACTCAAATCATGCAAACCAACCGAACAGTTGACCTGTGTGAAACGGATATGATATGGATAAAATTAAGGAAGAAGCTTATTTATTGAATGGAGACATAGATTGCTCCACTGATCTGGAATTGTTGAAACCATTAAAGTTTCCCGGGTTTTTGTTGATGAATTTTAAAGTCCACAAACAAGGACCTAGTCGCGAGTCTAGTACTACATTCAACTATTCCTGGCTAATCACTTTAACATTATTATGCAATGGTGTGAGCATGCGCGTCATTGATTTAACACCTGCATTCTAAATACTGAATAATACATGTGGGTGAAGCTGCATAGATAAATAGAATTACTATCTTTTAGATTAAGTAATCGGTTGCGGACATTTCTATTAGATTTTTTCAGCATATTTTAGGGTTTATTGAAATCAAAAGGTTAGTGTTTCTGTAGGGTGAGGTTTCGTTGTAGATGTCTGTCGCTTTGATAATTGCTTTATAACAAGTAACATTACGGAGCTGCGGAGAACAGCTTTCGCACACAATGTAATAATCTAGTGCCTTGTGTCACTTGTATGACAGCATTTTACGGGCAATGGATTTTATCTGCAACAGCAGCAGGATAACAATCCTCCGTTGGATTCAGATAAAATAAAAAGCCAGACTATACTTAGAACTTAGATTTAAACTAGGTAGATTAAATAGCTTCTGGAATTATTGTTGTTTTCATTGTGTTTTCTAAACAACATATAAGACTGTCTCGAACAGATAAAATTATTTATTTAATTAAATTTTATGTTTGCCAAAGTGACGTATTGTCTCATTCTATTGATATAGATAAATTGTTAGCGTCATGTTTGATATGCTTGCTAAACCTGGTAGATATTATATAAGTGTAATATGTTACACCTAAATATAGTGGAATACGCCCTAACAACACAACATTTGATGCTTATCTTACTGTTAAAAATCTTTGCACATATCCATGATGATAATGGTTAATTTCAGTGTCCGATAAGATAACGTGCTATTGGGGCCGAATACTGAGTAACTTGATTCTATATACCTAGTCTGATTGTTTGTAGCTATATAAATTTATATAACACTCATAGTAGTATCAGGGATTTTATGTTTGGTGAAAATGGTTTTTTCGTTTTTGGTTAAACTTTCTGGGCTATTTAAAACAATTAAAGAAGATTACACTGCAAAATAATTAATATTATTGACTCGTTTGAACATGAGTGACATATTGATGGGATGAACCACCATCATTACTACTGTCATCATATCTTATGATATGTCCGTCCAACCAAGGGGCTGTTATCTAATTTCTACTAGCATCTCGATGTCTTCAAATTTATATTTATATATTCCAAAATGTTAATTTAAAGGATATTTTTGCATCGGTACTTTCACATACGTCAAACTCAATTAAAGATTGTTATGTTTTCCGGATGTCAGAAGTGCTTGCAATTTGTTTTTTTTTTAGGTCCAACGGAGTTTTATTTCATTACATTATTTATATAATAATTAAATATACTATTATCTAATCCTAGCTTAAAACAAAAAATATACTATAACAATGAACCTAAAACTAAAAACCTTAAAAAATGAAATATAATATCTAACTAAAATACATTATTAAAAAGAGTCCCTTTAGGCAAGGTTCCGAAGATACTGGCAGCGTTCCCCCTTTAGATAGGCTAGACTAATTCTATGTCCGAGGTAGCTGCCAGCTCTTCGGCCTCCTGTGATGTCGACTAATCTTTTTGCTATTTTTTTAAATCTTGCAATTCATATGGGTTTCATATTTGGTAGCAGTATATCTCTATCGATATATATCTGTCAAACTTACAAATAGGCAATACAAATGGTCAATTATGCCTAACAATGTATCTTTTGCTGGTAATTGAAATAAAAGCAAGATCTTCCTATTATTTTCTTAAAGTAATTAATTAACACTTCTTAAAGTAATAAAAAGTAGGTACTCTCTCAAAAGGCGAATAGAATAAAAAAACATTCTCAATTACACAATAGGCACTAGGTTGTGAAACGACCTCATCATAGATTATGTGATACGGCTCACGTAATCTCGATCTATTTATTCTGACGACTATTACTTTTAACTTTTGTTTCATTGGTCAACTTTTCTGTTAACCACTTGTAAAGTGAACCGGAAACTAGAAAACTATAGAAAAAAGGTACTTAGTTATACTCAAAATATCGAACCATGAAGTATCTTCTGTTTTTTGCCCACTACCACTGCGCAAATTGACCCACATAATAACAGACAGTTAATTGAGAAAGCCTTGGAATCGGTTTCCGAACAAATGAATGGTCGAAAAAAGATTTACTTATCGGTTATCATTAAAAAGGTGCGTTGAATTGTGAAGTAATAAAAACGATCCCCTTGGGCTTGGATGTGATAATAGATATGCCGACCTTGTCTAACATTGGAGCTATCAAACAGTTATTGCATACATTCGATCGTTATATGAACAGTTTCGTACGGCACTGACCCAACCTTTAATCCAGAAAGTTGACATCATTATCTGCCGACAATACGCGTGTTGAAGTTCACATAAAACATATCCGATACGTGGCAGATAAGTGTGCTCATTACACCGCTATTTAAGGTATCCAAAACTAAATTGGGTATGTAAAACAGCACCTTTTTTAACACTCAATGAAATTGTTTTTATGCTTCTACACAGTTACACGGTTAGATCATTCTTGCATAAAACGTCCATTTATCACGATTTCTTTTGCGTATGACACTGCAAGGTCAGGTCAACCGTACTCAAAAACAACAATAGTTTTGCTTTTATGGATGGCTAAGCAAATGATTCTAGAATTTTTCATGTTCACGTTTTTGTTTTTATAGATGGCAAAGCAAATAATGATTCTAGCATTTTTCATCTTAAACTTTAGGTCACTGTCTCCTCATAAAACTGATTTTTTTTGTGTGTCAAACATTTTCTATTCACTGACTGTTATTTACCATCTTAATATAAAGTTTGTCTACTGATTTCTTGAAAATAGAAAACGATCGACTTTGTCGAATGGTTTAACACCAGTAAATTATACATGGCCTTCTGATGCCTAATGATTGACAAATTAAAATGTTATACAGTAAGTACTTAGTAAGAAGCCGCTTCAACCGCTGGAAGTAAATTTGTTTATTAATTTAAAGTAATACTGCCGTCCTCAAGCTAAAACGCGGCTAAATGGCAAAACCATTTATTTAGATATGGCCAAAAAACGGCGCGTAAACTTTAAACTATTGCTGTAACCATTCATCACATGACGGATTTTTAGACTTAAACTATAAAAGATACGAATGCTTGTTAAGGACAAATCGATAGAGAATTAAAAACTGTATAGATGCAATTTAAGACTGAAAAATCGACCACATTTCACTTAGCCGCACTTTATTTTGAAGAAGGCAGACTAGATACTACTATTTTTCACTGAGCAAAGGTTATTCTTTACCAGTTAGTTACGATTATGATCCATTGAAGGCATGATTCTAATTTTAACATTTAACAAATCATTTCTAAAGTTTACCAACCAAGGTCATGTATTGCGTTCATGAAAACGTTTATGTTATAATAAGTATTAGAGTTTGATGTAAGATCCATTGTTTGTGTTACAAACCACGTACCTTCCGATATTTTGTTATTTATTAGTTATTCATATTTATTATGATATATTTAATAATATAACAATGTAAGATCTCGAATTATTCTCTTCAATACCTACTACCTACCTGGTGTTGTCGTACAAGTTTTGATATTTGACACAGTCTTATTTAAACGTTTGAGGTTGTAACACAAAAAAATTAGTCATCATGTTTAGGCAAAATTTTGTATGACCTTTTCTTCTTAAATCCGTGCTGAACGCCTAAGTTTTTTTCATCATCAGTTCAAAAACATAGTAACTAACATAGGTAACTTTCTAAAAATTAAAGTAACAGCAGAATAATCTGGGATGTGTTACGCAATGCATTGTCTCTTTTCATCGAATTACATATGAAATTTCAATTATGTGAACAATGATATGTGATAAGGGGGAATAATAAGCTCCCCCCGCAGAAGCCTTAATAGCTACATATAGAAGCGATGTTTTCTCTTGGCTGCTAGCCTAGTTTCTGACACAAGGTTGTGTTTTTATCTATTCTAATGATATTTTGTATTTTTGTTATTTTCAGGGTTTTGAAAAAAGAAAGTAAAAGAAAATCTCAAGATAATTGTTCAATGTTTACAGGTGGAGCTTTCGAAGGAGTCGAAGACCAAGTGTCTCCGTTTGGTTACGGCAGAGGGGAGGGCGTAGACGCGGGCCACGGCGACCCCGACTGGATTTGCAGCAAAGAGAAACCCCGATACGACCAAATGTTCCAATCTCTCAATCCTATCGACGGAAAAGTCACAGGAGCTGGTATGCATTCCTCCCTTACTCCATCTGCTTCACAATCACATTGCAGTGGTACAATAACTGTTAATAAAGCTCTGGACGCCATGCTCTCTACCACACAAAGTTGTTCATCACTAACAGAACTATGCATGGCTTTGAAGGATCACAAAGACGATGATATGGAAACATTCAATAAAATCACTGACGCTTTAATAGTAGCAACGCACAATTCTAACATGATTGCGCAATTTTTAGTAAATCATGAAGTCTATACTGAAGACAATCGTAGAGTTTCAAGCGCGGTCTCTATTCATACCCTAGACGATTCTATATCTGTACAAGGTGCGAGCAGTAGTGTAGAATATCGAGTTGAAACAAATCGTTCGATCTCGAGAAATACTGATGTTGGCAGTGAAGATAGTAATCATGATGATGGTGAATCAGATAAAGCCTCTGATGACGAAAAAGTACCTGATTATAACTTAGATTTCAACGAAAATCATAATACTGGAGCCTTTCAACCAGTACTATATGCTGTGAAGTTTATTTTTCTCTTAATATTGAATGTAGTGTCAATAATGTTTATAACACAAGTTATGTTCGTAACGATACTGTATGTTTTCACGGGTGAAATGTATTTGGAGCTTAACATTGAAAAGGAGCCACAAACGATGTTTGAACGTGTGAAAATTTTTGCTTTCGGCCCCGAACAGCAGACTGTACGAATATATTCGATCTTCGGGGTCTTTCGCCGCCACAACATTGTTAATATTTTGAAACATTTCATACGTAATATTAGTAATGGTTCATCATCTTAAAGATATATGTTAGGGAGCCTATTGTCCGATAAGATCTATTTTTATATTACGACAACGTAATCTAGCCATTCTCCATTAGACGTTTGGAAAATTTAGGTATGAAAGTATATATGTATCTATCTCTATTGGCATCAGGTATCTAATATTGTTGACATGGTTTATTGGTGATTTCTATCTAGTCTTTGTGGTCTGCTTTAGTTGTAAGCCTTAATTTTTATTTAAGTATGCAGTTCCTTATATTTGTGATAAGTATTTATTTACACTCAGTGTAAAATCATTTTTTGGTAACACGTTTCAATATAGGTTAGATAAATCACGCTCCGTATTAATTACGGGTCTTATCGTGGTTTGTGGATGAGGGTCTGGATAATGGCGGCACTTAACATATCTATTCGTATTTGCTATTTGTAAACTTGACAACAGTCTCTCATTTTCATTCCCTGAAGTGTATAATAAGGATAACCTGCTGTCAAATTGACAAACATCAAATACAAATAGCCATTTGAAGTGGCCGTCATAAAATGATATTTGTCTCTTTCTAGAGACCGTACTATGATCTCTTACGTGATCCAATAACAGCTCTTTCAATTCAAATTGGAATGCATGAAATGCATCTACACACTGCACATAATGTTGTCTTATTTAACAATCCCAAGCATCACATTAATAGTATAGTATAGTATTATATATATCTTGGTATAAATATAGCCCTAGATGGTACACTTATGGTGAAGTGAACCATATCCGTGAACCGAGGGAAATAATTTATATTTTGTTAGTGATGATCCATTTGAAATTGCTGGCCTTATTTTTTTTGTTTGCATAGACATCAAGTCTATAAACATATATCATTTAAAGATTGTATAGCTTACAACATATTTAATTACATACAAATTAGGTGTAGCCAATTACTGAAAGTGTTTTATTTTATTGATTTATTGTATGGAGTGGAGTAACTTCATACTTTATATCCTGATTCGTTTGCGAAAGAATTACACAAGGTAGTGTTAGCATTATTAAGAACTCTTTTCACTTTTTTAAGGCACCAAGTTTAGATTTTCGAAATTAAATAAAAACACTTAGATATCCTCCGTCAACACCATCTTCTTCTGTGCCCATTTTAAGCAAGATGAATAGTATAACATATAAATTTTATTAAATACGCCGATAGTTGAAAAGTCGTCGACAATCGAGGTTCGGAACTTCTGGTATTAGACATGATGGCATCGGTATTAATGCTTTCAGTAAACTTTTCTCCGATTTCCTTCTAATGGCCTACCAATCTCAATACAGCTATAAAAGCATGTATGTGACCAGTACATTATACGCGGGCATTTCTCTACAGCGGCCAAGAATGAGATGGTGAAGTCGAAACTGCCGAACAACGTGCTCGGCAAAATCTGGAAGCTGTCTGACATCGACAAGGATGGATTCTTGGACGACGAGGAGTTCGCGCTCGCCATGCACCTCATCCGAGTCAAAACCGACGGCCACGACCTACCCTCAGAATTGCCCCCCCATCTCGTGCCTCCGTCTAAACGCAATTGATCACGCGTCATTCCTACTAAAGCATAAAACCTACATCTACCGCGTAAGCTACACACAGCAGCTTCAGACTATCAAAAAACTGACAGAATTCTCAAGTATTTCTTTAAAAGTGCTTCGATGCAAAGTTCTAAATCTTTTGAAGAATTTTGATATTTTCTATGCTAGCCTGAAGTCCTGTTTGTTGTGAGAGCGTTATCGAATATGTGCTGTCTTTGTCTGCTAAACGTTGTTAGATGAAGCAAACAGCGGTCGCTTTTCGATTGTTTTTGCAAATAATAATTTTGTTTACGTATGAGAAAGGGCAGTGCGAGGCATATTTATTTAAGTACGAGAGATTTTTAATCCGGGAATGCTTTTTTTTTCATTTTAATTATTTTATCACGTAAATGATTTTTGATTGTTTATCTTAAGTACACTTTTTAAGTTCACGAAAAGTACACCTTTGAAATTTTATTTTTATATTATAAAATTGTAATTCTATTGCAAAAAAAAAATTTATTATATTTATTTCTGTAATATAAACTGGTTTAGGAAATGACATAGAGAAGTGGGCTGAGAATTATCTGCAGCTTTAAAGTAAATAAAAACAGAATAGTGTGAAACAGACTTGAAGCCTACTAGATAGTGAGTAGTAATTATACGGCCAATACTTAAAACTGCTAAGGCCCAAGCACGAACTTTGACAGATCAGTACCCCTAGCACGAACCAATATGGAAACTTGAACAGCAGCGCCATAACGGACGTAAGGAGAACTAAAAATCAGTACACATTTGACAGTGACATTTCGCACTCGCAAACTATTCGAATTCGACATTGGTTCGTGCTAAGGGCACTGATAACATAATATTTAATGTAATCGTATAGCTTTCGTCAAATTTTGTATCGAAAGAGTATGTTTGTAGTTCCTTCAGTCCATTTCCTATGCCTATGATAATAATATATGTTTCACGAGTATTTTGGCATGTTCACTACATTAGATTATAATAAATTATTCTTTTTAAATGAATTAGAAATTAAAATTTTCATTTGCTGATAGATATTCATCAAAGTAGGCACCAGGGTTGCCAATTATATTCACACTTAATGATTGCTTGTTCCAGATAAACATTAAATGTAACATTTGTTTAATATTGGTAATGTTTTTTCATGCAAACACAATGCCTACCTGCTAATTATTTAAAAAATCAAATTTGATGAATGTTTAGCGACCATTTCAGTAAACATACCCAATATTATCGTTAAGCAAAGACTAACATTTATCCAGTTTTTTATTTATCTTACTGTCTACAATAATGATCTAGACAGCCACTATCGTTATTTGGGTTTCGGTTTTGCTGTGATTTCTTAACAATGTCATTGATTTAGTTTGCTATTTGTGTGGCAGAGGGCTATGCATACTGGTTACAATAAATTTTATTTTAAACCTCAACATTTTAAATTTTTCACTTTCTGATTAAAATATAAGAGAGCACTGCCTATAAAGTATGCTTTCTTTTCTAAAAAGTTTCAAGTATAAGTCGTACTAAACATATACCTACTTAAAAAAAACTAAATTCAAAATTTCATAAGTAAACAATTTTTACCGTAGGTAAACTTAATTTATTTAGATTTCTTTATTTATGGTGCTTGATAAGTCAATACCCAAAATATGGATTGTTAGAAAAACTGTGTTGGCTGAAATCATCTATTTGCATAATATTAAGTTGTTCCTATTTAGTGAATTCTTATAATTTATCTACTTACTAAATTTATGAAAAAAATAGCTTATGAAAATCTTGATAGGTACTTATAAATTTGAAGAAGAAATTCTAAAATAACATCATTCTGAATTTAATAAACATCATTATTTATTGTCATGTTACGATATGAATAAAGGAAGTCATGTATCGATTATAATTTTATTTTAAAATGTTTTCAATTTCATTTGTTTCATTTAAAGGTATTGTATTCTGTTCATTATTAAATTAAATAGGTATTTATTCACATTACATATTTGGTTGAGTGCTGCGTCGCATTTCAGCAATTTGGTAGTGGTCAGTGCCTTTATATCGAATAGTATAATATCGAATAAAAGGACACAACTCTGTGCTTTTGTAAACTGCATTTTTCAATTTTAATAAAATAATCTTTGAGCTTTGGATAGTCTCACAAATATTGGAATCGTTTGTCATGTAAAAACGAATTTAAATTGCAAGAGAAATCGTTGTCTAGAGATATAATCTTTTAACCAATGTTTCACTTTGCTGAATAAAACATAATATTTGTGGGTCCATATATGTAAATACAGAGTTTTATATATGCGTTAGAAATTTTGGATTGTATTTTGGACACCGCACCTGGTGATGATAGTGTTTTTACATTTTGCTACTGTATGTACATAAAGTTATGTAAATGTATTGATTATAAATTATAATTAGTGTGTAATAAATAGTTAAGAAAGCAGTGTTCACCGGTTTTTTCTTGACCTTTCCTCTTGACCAGTGGCTAGGAACTTGCCGTGGATTAAAAAATTAAGTGTAGTTTTCATCCCGGTGATGGGTTACCCCAGGGATTAAGTTCGGATTTCACATTATCTTCAAGTAAATAACTTCAACATCAACTTTTTAATGTCCCCACTGCTGGACATTCAGTGAATGGAAATTGGCCCATGATAACGCCCCAAGTTGGCTCAGGGTGGATTGGTGGGCTCTAACGACTGCGGATGCAGCTTAGACCAACTTCGTAACACGCCTTCCAAATCGGATAGATAGTCGACAAGGACGCACTTATACGCGCTAGCCACTCGACAGAGTGAAACAAACAGCTGAACCGCGTCGTGCTGTTAGCGTACACGGTTATTTAAACAGTGTATATAGGTCGCGGCACGTATAACTAGAGCTGAACAAAACGCGGAGGGGATAGCTGCGCATGGGTACGACTGGAGAGCCAATCAGCGCATCGCAATCCCACCCGCGTACCTCGTTTTCCCCCAAGACATCTATATTTTTCTTCTGCACAATAACGGCCAGCGTTCGGCATAGTTCCGTGCTGCGACGTATACCTATTTTATTCTATAACTTTCTATTTTTTATCGACGACTGGTGTATGTTAAAATCTCGCATGGGTTTATGTTACACCATACTTATGAACTTGTAATGTCTAAACTGTATGATCATAATATTAATAATAATAAAAAAGAAACGGAGGAACTCGAGATAATATTAAAAAAAAAAGATTTCTCACCCATCCTATAAACAGCAATTAAAGTTGAATTTCCACATTCCATTCGAATTAAATCCGCCTGCACCTTTTAACCATCGGACGACGAGACGAGGAACATCTACGTGATTGACATATCTCCCCTGGACACCTCACGTTTCTTATCCTCTTATCATTCTAACCGGTAGGAAATGGAACTCTCTACCTGCGTCTATAATCCCAGATAAATATAAGGGACCTTTAAGGCAAAAATAAATAGGCATTATTCGAGTTTGTGTGTTCCAACTTAGACCATATCGTTGCTTAATCGATCAGGTGCGATTTTGTTCAAACGCACTCAAATCTTTTATAAAAAAATGACACTAAATGCACTTAACACTGCGCCATCCAGGTCCTCATTGGTATATACGAAAGAGAAGTATTTTACTTACAGGCAGGGGTAGATGGGCTAAAGATTTGTAATTTATTGCTTGTTTTTTAACCCTTTTTGTGTGAAGCGAAGCGAGAACCAGGCGCTATCCCATTCAACAGGCCGCCTCCTAGACTACCATATAGCACTGCAGATGTTATTCGTTTTTTGTAAGCTCTGGGGTCCAGATTTAAGCAGTCCTGTAGGCATCCCGTCTTTAGTTGGTGATTCTTAGGGTTCCGTAGCAATAGGATAAAGACGGGACCGTATTACTAAGGCAACCGGCCGTCTTCATGAACCGTGATTAGTGCCGTCTTTGACCTATTGGAGGTCCTGGGCATATTCGGATAATGGAGCCCCTATGACCCCCGTTTGGTGATCTAACAGGAACTAGGTGGGCCCCTATCGATCGCGGGGCCCTGGGCACTTGCCCAAAGTGCCCACTGGGAAAGAGGGGTCTGGCTGTGATGGCTCGACAATTAAATTTTTCACAGATGATGTAGATATTTTTTCTGTTGCTGCTTTAACAAGAAATAGGTCAAACAATAAAATATGTATTTAAATGGGGCTTCAATACAACAAACGTGAAGTTATTGAAGTTTTCTACTCGATATTAATAACGGCAACGTGGCTACCCTACTTGAAATATTCACAGAATAATGTTTAGTTGTATGTATATTCAATTTAAGAATAAATATTCCAGGGGAGCTCCCATAGACTCAATCCCAGACTTGGTTTCTTTTTTATAATACTAATAAAAGTGCGTGCGCGAGTCCGCCTCGCACTTGGCTGGTTTTTCAGATTTCAGTCTTTTTAACTAGACGACCTCCGTGGTCGAGTGGTTTGTACGCCGGGTGTCATGGTGTAGCCGACTCGAGAGGTCCCGGGTTCGAATCCCGGTGGAGGCAGATGTTTGTGTGATGAATACGAGCATTTGCACTTCAGTCATGGATGTTTAATATGTTTTTCTATATAAATATACTTATATATGTACAGTATATGTATTCTATCCGTTACCCTAGCATCCCATAACTCAAGCCTTACAGTGCTTACTTTGGGGCTAGGCTAATTGGTGTGTGTTGGAAATATTTATATTTATTATTTATATTATAATTAGATAGGCAAATGTTTCCGCTTCACCTAGTGTTAAATGGTACTGGGAGTCCAGATGCAAAGAAACATGTCATTTCCATTCGAAAGTACAGTTTTAAAGAAATTAATGTAAACATATTTAGTGAATACTTATTTTGACAGTCGCTAACACCGTTGACACTTAAGAGGCTAAAGAGCGAGATGTAATCTGCTCTAGGAGATGAGAGTAAAAGAGATTACTTTAGTGCGCTCTATTGCCGAATGTTGGCGTGATAATAATAATAAAGCCTTTTACTTAATCCATATAGGTTATTCACATTTTGGAAAAGTTGTTAGTTTCTTAGTTGCAATTCTTGATTGTTAAGTTGGTGGTATTAGTTTTTATTCAGGTGCATGGATCCCTCTTTGGGTGAAGGCCTCCTCCAGTTTTTCCCATTCTTTCCTATCTTGATGTTGGCGCATAACCTGTCTATATTACTGACACACGATAAAAAATGTCATTATTATGTTAATTGTGATGGTCATGCTACGGGGATTGATCCAGCTCCTTAATATGATGACCCCAATACCCATCATAAGATTCTCATGTAGGTAGTTTGGGTCTATGATGATTATACGTCATTGGTTTGGGTATTATTAAAACTGATTGAATAAAGAAAAAATATTATTAAAAGTACTGGTCTTCGAGAATAGAGAAGAAGTATTAATTTAGATAATAAGATGAGGAATTAAATAGTTCATTTTGAAATATTTTTTTTATTAACATAACCAAATTATAATCTTAGTTAACTATAGACACTATTAAATTTGCCAACTTTATTCAGTAAATCCTTATGAAATAATTGTATGTTAATAAAATATTCAAAATGCTTTGTATTAGTAAAGTTGTATTTTAATCACAAAAACATTAAATATTTTGGATGTATGATATTTTATATGACATATGAAAATGAAGATCAACCAAAAAGAAAACTGAATAATTTAACATAATTAATTTGTAAAATTAAAATATTCTTTATACCCATTCAAATATTTATTAAAGCAAAATGTTCAACATAAATGCACTTGACACCTGATATAAAATTTACATAATTATTGGCTCTAATTTTTTTTTCTATCTATATACATAATTATGGTATAGGTACTTTAATTTTATTGTATTTGATATTATTATGCAAAATAAGTCATAATTTTTAGAGAACTGTCAAAGTAATCCATAATTTTCAAGTAGGTACAGTTTATTTTTGATCATACCTTTGTAAACGCATAAATACTAAGAGACTTGTCTCTTTACTAGTTAGAAGTGGCTTATGTCTAGTTGATAGGTCGATGCTCACTGAGCTGGAGGTTGGTTATCACCCGGTCCAGGAGGACGCACTTGCCTGCGCAGTTGCTCTACCAACTCAGGATTTGCAGCTTGCATATGTTGAGCCAGGGCTTGGCCAGCCTCCAACAAAGCACTCATACCTCCAGCACCTTGACCTGGTGCAGTTGCAGCAGTATTATTCATCAAACCAGAAATTAGATTCTGCATATTAGGATCTGCAAGCATTTCAGTTGCCATGTTTAAAAGGGCGGGGTTCTGTAGTAAGCCTCCAAGGTCCATCGGGCCACGTTCACCGAGTTGGGAGAGGCGTTCATCAGATAATCTCAACTGTTGTTGGAAATTTTCATTGTCAGGCTCGAGTTGCACTGCTCGAAGGAAAGCTTGTCGCGCTTCACGATGCCTATCTAACGCTGTCAAGGCAAGTGCTAACCGATGATGAGCTTTGGCGTACTCGGGCTGCAAAGCTAAAGCAGCCATACAATCTGCGACAGTCGATTCATTTTCACCCAATTTGAAGTGAGCAGCAGCGCGGTTACAGAAATATAAAGCATTACGGGGATCCAGTTCGATGGCACGCGTGTACTTTTCGTGTGCCTCACGGTAACGTTCGTTCTTCATTAATTCGTTACCCTCGCATTTCAGCCGCTCTGCTTCAGCGCGGTTTGTGGCAGATTGCCCTCCTTGTTGCTTCCTAATTAACTGTAAGAGGTCTACGCCTTTTGCCGCATCTTCCGGGCCTATTTCGAATGCGGTTTCTATGCACTGCACGCCAACCTCTACGCTCTCTCTCGAGTCCACACTCAATGTATCACCGTCCAACTGCTGTTTCAGAAAGTTCACAATACTAGCCGCTACGATTTTGATTTCAGACATTTTTGAAGTGCAGCTCTGGTTTATCTAAAAGCTTATCTCTTTAAAATTTTATAATATTTTTAGATTTTACAGAATAAAATTAGGACCGACAACAAAACGTCACTACAATGACATTGACAATACAATATATCTTTTTAAAATTCACAGAGTAAACGCAAAGGTTTTGATACTCGTACAGCCAATGTGACTATGGTTACTTTATTTTCATAAAGATCAAAATAACGTAAAAGTCAAGCCATTCAAATAATTACCAGTATTTTTAGGTTTAACTTACTGTTTTTAAGATTTGACAATTAAATGTACGTAGTACAAGATGTCTGTCATTATTGAAATACTCTTAGTAGGTAATATTCTACGTGGTTTGGTGAAATAGGTACCGCAGAAACTTCCACCTTTCGTATAATCCTCTTTACGGCCACTTGCACAATCCAGTCAATAATAAATTCTGTATTTAAATGCTAACTATTTAATCCGTCCATTTAATATGTCAGGCACTAGTGCAATCCAGAGTTAACTCATTTATGCTAAACCGTGTTAAAATGTAATTATTAATAAATTATCAATACAATTGAAAACGTACCTACGTAATTTTGTAAGTTAAAGGGACACTTGCCTACATGATATACAACACTTCATGTTTTTCAATTGTGGATCTGGTGTCATTTACACAGATTCTAACAGAATATTTTTATCACTGGTGTCGATGCTGGCTTGATTCTCTAATATTTCGACACTACAAGGCGATTAATGAAATGAAACTTTTTTACGCATGCTTGACTAGGGGGGTAAGATGGCAAATGTGTTACGCGTTATTAGCTACAACGTCATTGTATATGTCTCTCGCATCGTACTCGAGCTCTCGTATACAATTGACATTGAACCTAACTGCCATTATCATGTTATTTTGAACAATCTGGTTAATGTTATCTGTATAATGTTTATCACAGCGCCGCTCGGAAGGAAGTCCCAATCTTCAAAACCTTTTTGAAGATTGCGACTCTACTTATTTCTATACGTCAATGAGTGTACCGTACCACACACTAAGATACTACTTTTGTAAAATAAAGGGATTGAAATAATAAATCATTCTTAGTAAAAAATAAGTTAGTTTATTTATAAACTTAATACACTCTTCAACATAGTATCTAAGAGGAATGACATGGGGCCACATTACTGTAAATAAACGGTAGCAGAATTGTCGAGTACATTTTTTTTTATTTTCACGATAGTGAAAGCGGAGGAATATAAATCCATTCAGCAATTATTTATTCGTTGTGCACGTGACATATTTTTTTTTTCTTTAACGAGTTTCAATACAGTGCGACCAAGATCCTTATGAATGTGCCGAAAATTGGAACAAACGGCTTCGCCTCCGTAAACGTTATATTTTGTATGTCATTTTCGGCCATTTACGGGCAACTGTCAATCACATTCATATAGATCCTTTAACTCAGACATTGGAAGAATCGTGACGTAATGAGACGCAGCCATAATCACCAAAAATTGAATTGAAGTGGTCGCACTGTGCACTGTAGGAAATATTGCAATAAAATTCTCAGTTCTGCCTTGTTGGATTGATCATTTATACACATAGTGATCATTTATATACATAAAGTGTTTGCATATATCGAATAATTAACTGAACAGTCACAATTAAAAAAAAAATAAGCACTACATGTTTAAATTAGAAGCATAACGGAACGGTAATAGCAAAGCTCTAGTGTTATGGTTCACTGATTTTTCTTAGTATTTCCCTGGTAAATAGTCTGAAACTTTCGATTTGTCACAGTGCACACATAGCATACATTAAAGCGGTGCCTCCCAATAGACAGATTTAGTGCATCAGCGCATTTTACCTGCCAATCAAATACTTCTTCTGTGTTATACATAGTGTCCTGCATTAAACAGTTACAATGAACCAACACACGTGCCTAACTAATTCTTTAATAGTATAAATAAGTGCTCAATACCAGCGCATTTCACCTGCCCAAATTTTTTTATGGTAAACAATAAACGACTCGCGTTAAGTAGTTTAAGTGCATTTAAGCTGTTCAATATTTTTTTCCATGATATTATTTCACTGTTCTGCATTAGGGGGTCTCTGTCTACAAGCACAGATCATTTCACAGGTTGCTTGTTCAGGGTTAAACGGCCAAAGCGCCATCTGTAATGACGTTTGCGTTTTCTTTCCAATTAGGTCGGCTCAGAGCTGGTGAAACGGCATGTTGTCCAGCAGCACAAAGCCCCCTCACTACTTTTTTCTTTTTTTTTAACACTCCAATTAGCATATTGATTAGACACGTCACTGTGACGTCACGGCCGGATAAATGAGGTCGGCTCACAAGTGGGCGGGGCTCCGGTACTGGTGGGGCGGGGCGTTGTCCAGCAGGCAGGGCCAGTCGCGCAGGTGGCGCGAGCGCGTGAACACGTCGCGGGGCAGCGCGCGGGCTGTATACGGCTCACAGGTTGGTTTTTATTTGATTAGACACGTCAGTGTGAAGTCACGGGCAGACGACGAATGAGGTCGGTTCATATGTGGGCGGGGCTTCGGCACTGGCAGGGCGGCGTGTGAGTAACAGTACGAAGCACCCTCGCTAGATTGATTAGACACGTCAGTGTGATGTCACGGCCGGATAAATGAGGTCGGCTCTCAGGTTGGCGGGGCGGGGGCGCGGGTGGGGGCGCGGGTGGGGCGGCGCGTTGTCCAGTAGGCAGGGCCAGTCGCGCAGGCGGCGCGAGCGCGTGAACACGTCGCGGGGCAGCGCGCGGGCTGTATACGGCTCACAGGTTGGTGGGGCGCGGGTGGCGCGGCGCGTTGTCCAGCAGGCAGGGCCAGTCGCGCAGGCGGCGCGAGCGCGTGAACACGTCACGGGGCAGCGCGCGGGCTGTATACGGCTCACAGGTTGGTGGGGCGCGGGTGGCGCGGCGCGTTGTCCAGCAGGCAGGGCCAGTCGCGCAGGCGGCGCGAGCGCGTGAACACGTCACGGGGCAGCGCGCGGGCTGTATACGGCTCACAGGTTGGTGGGGCGCGGGTGGCGCGGCGCGTTGTCCAGCAGGCAGGGCCAGTCGCGCAGGCGGCGCGAGCGCGTGAACACGTCACGGGGCAGCGCGCGGGCTGTATACGGCTCACAGGTTGGTGGGGCGCGGGTGGCGCGGCGCGTTGTCCAGCAGGCAGGGCCAGTCGCGCAGGCGGCGCGAGCGCGTGAACACGTCACGGGGCAGCGCGCGGGCTGTATACGGCTCACAGGTTGGTGGGGCGCGGGTGGCGCGGCGCGTTGTCCAGCAGGCAGGGCCAGTCGCGCAGGCGGCGCGAGCGCGTGAACACGTCACGGGGCAGCGCGCGGGCTGTATACGGCTCACAGGTTGGTGGGGCGCGGGTGGCGCGGCGCGTTGTCCAGCAGGCAGGGCCAGTCGCGCAGGCGGCGCGAGCGCGTGAACACGTCACGGGGCAGCGCGCGGGCTGTATACGGCTCACAGGTTGGTGGGGCGCGGGTGGCGCGGCGCGTTGTCCAGCAGGCAGGGCCAGTCGCGCAGGCGGCGCGAGCGCGTGAACACGTCACGGGGCAGCGCGCGGGCTGTATACGGCTCACAGGTTGGTGGGGCGCGGGTGGCGCGGCGCGTTGTCCAGCAGGCAGGGCCAGTCGCGCAGGCGGCGCGAGCGCGTGAACACGTCACGGGGCAGCGCGCGGGCTGTATACGGCTCACAGGTTGGCGGGGCGCGGGTGGCGCGGCGCGTTGTCCAGCAGGCAGGGCCAGTCGCGCAGGCGGCGCGAGCGCGTGAACACGTCGCGGGGCAGCGTGCGGGCTGTATACGGCTCACAGGTTGGCGGGGCGGGGGCGCGGGTGGGGCGGCGCGTTGTCCAGCAGGCAGGGCCAGTCGCGCAGGCGGCGCGAGCGAGTGAACACGTCGCGAGGCAATGCGCGGGCTCCCCCGTCAGCAGCGGCGGCTAGCGCGCCTCCTGTCCACGCGCACACATTGTCGTGGCACGCGGACTTGTGGAATTTAAACTCGCGCACGTAGAGGCGGTCGCTGGTCAATAGAAAATTTATTCATTGAGAAGAAAAGTAGAAGCACGTTAAGTCCACACTAGCGTCAACGTCGTGCTAGCGTCGATGCGACGACGACGCCAGTGCTGGCCGGCTTGCATTGTACTTGTATGCAAAAAACTTTAAATTGATGCGATGCTAGCGCTGCGCAAGCCCAGGTTTCCGCAGCCGGCCAGCACTAGCGTCGCTTCGCCACTACGTCGACATTGCGCAGACGCTAGCACAACAACAACGCTCGTGTTCCAAGCTTAAACGTTAGGTTTTTGACGAGCATTCTATATCTTATATAATTTATTGATTTTCATAACCTTTGTTTTCTTTTCAGAGCCCTTATTCAGATTTATCTGTTTTATTTATAATTAACTGCATGCAGATAATTACTTTAAACTGTACGACTCTTTCAAGAACTATGCAATGTACTACATGGCATGGACACAATCTAAACAGATACATAAAACCAACTGCTAGTGATTGTGGTAGGATTCACTAATTGTATTTGCTTGAATCACTTGCCAAATGTAGGCATGACGTGTATGCTTGTTTCACTAATTCTTATCGATAGAGGAGCTATAAACTGGATTTCTCTGTCTAACAATTTTTTCATCCTATATTAAATTAAAATTGCCTTAATATATTTACCTGTACGGCGGCTGCGTTACTAGATACCGTAGTTCATGAGCTAGTCTTGCTTTCAGGCCGAGCATGGAAGCGGTGCCACCAGTCACCAGAATGTTCTCGGCTAAAGCTCGACGAGCGTCGATCGGACACTACGAACAAAATATGTACATTGAAAATATGTGGCGTCAAATGGAAACTTTATCTGCCTTAATACACTGGTAATATGTTATAATAGGAGCTCGATGGCGCAAGTGGTTAGCGTGTTCGGTTGGGATCGTTCAAGTTAAGATCTTTCGCAGTGGTCAGTCATTGTATGGGTATTTATTTACCATTTTATTGGTCTGCTATCAACATTTCTAAGCGACTTAATCAGAATTGAGATCGATGAGAGAAGCTTTACTACCCGTGTCGCAGGTTAGTACAATTTAAGGAGGGTCTGGTCTGCTATTCACTATGTAGCCGCCCTAGGCCCCGACAGCGGGTACTGCACGTTCTTGGCCGCGGTCACCCATTCTATACGTGCCCTTTGAAAACGTTGCTTAACATTGTCGACGGCAGACCAAGAGATTCATAAACTATACTTCCCTGCACCTCGGGTAGTAAAGCTCTTCTCCTGAATCCTGATAAAGTTTCTTGAAACTTCACCTGTATGAGACGCTGCAGCACCATTTCTGTCTCTTCTTCTTCTCGTTCGGTTCACTCTTGTCAGAGCGGTCGTGATCATGATGAGGCATCTGGAGAGGGGGTAGATGTAGATATTTAGTCGTCTTACAATGTATCGCCACCTTGCTCTATTCAATTGAATTCACCTGTATGATGCACTGCAGCACGATGTCGGGCAGTGAGGCGAGCTCGTTGTCCCTGGTGAACAGTGGCTCAGCCGCCAGTTCTCTGCTTCGGCCGGAGACAGTGATGGGAGTACTGCATGCTATGCAGTACCCCGACAGCGAGTACTGCATCCTATTGGATGGGGAAGGGCCGCGGTCTCCCATCCTATACGTAGCCTTTGAAAACGTTGCTTAACATTGTCGATGGCAGACCAAGAGATTCATAAATTATACTTCCCAGCACCTTGGGTAGTAAAGCCCTTCTCCTGAATCCTGATAAAGTTTCTTGAAACTTCACCTGTATGAGACGCTGCAGCACCATTTCTGTCTCTTCTTCTTCTCGTTCGGTTTACTCTTGTCAGAGCAGTCGTGATCATGACGAGTCATCTGGAGAGGGGGCAGATGTAGCTCGTCTTACAATGTCTCGCCACCTTGCTCTATTCAATTGAATTTACCTGTATGATGCATTGCAGCACGATGTCGGGCAGTGAGGCGAGCTCGTTGTCCCTGGTGAACAGCGGCTCAGCCGCCAGTTCTCTGCTTCGGCCGGACACAGTGATGGGAGCGCGCCCCGACAGCGGGTACTGCACGCTCTTGGCCGGAGTGGGGCCTTTATCCTCTAACCACTGGAGCGCCCGCTCGCGAGGACCGACGAAACACGCCTTTACTGCGGCCAATAGAAATGATTGCCTTTTTTTTTTTTTTTTTACAATAGAAATGATTGCCTATTTTCATATAAAATTCGAATGGGGTCGATGGGTTAATCTTTTTTTAATGGTGTATGCTGTTGGTCGCAGATAACTTTTACAGCGTCGCCGGCTTTGGGGACGGCGAGATCCTAAGGGGACCTCAAGCCGAGAATTGGTGAGTGCTTCTAGAGGCATTCCAGGCGGATGGCATCTCCCCACTGGGGGAGTCTCCTTTCCGTTTGGAGCCTCTGGACCATCCGAACCTGAGGGGTCGGCTAAACTAGAGGGCGTCTGTGACTTGGACCTCCGCTAGCCGACCTCGGTTAGCCGTTGTCGTGGGGGGCGTAAAGCATGTCGTGTGTAGACCGGGTCTTTGCACTCTTATCCTATAGGTGCAGTGTCTGCCTAATGGAGGAGGAGGAGTAAATCGGAGGGAGCTCGATGCGTATTCAGCTGCGTTCGTTAAAAGTTAAGCAGCTTTCGCAGTGGTCGGTGGTTGGATGAGTGACCAAAATTTACTATCTCGAGATTCTCGTTGCTTCGGAAAACACGTTTCGTTATTTTTTAACACCAACCAATCTGCACTGGGCTATGCGGATGTGTCGTGGTCGTGGCCCAATCTCCCTATTCTATCCATGGGGAAGGCTTGTGCCCCAGCAGTGGGGGCATTAATAGGCTGATGATGATGATGACATAAAACTTATTGATTGATATTTATGAGGCAGACCAAAAAAATATGCTAATAACTTTTTTTATGTATGCCGCAGTAAATTACTTTGATTGCTGTTAATTGCCCCTCTAGCCATATTATAGTTTTCGAGACTTGAAATCCTATTCCTCTTGTCCATTTGTCAATATAACAACAGTAATCCAACAATACCAAACAGCTTCAATTTTCTATAAGGTAAAAGTTACTTCTTTATCAAGGTGCTTCAATCCTTTGATCAGTTTTAATTAACACTAGGTTAGGTGAAGTATGCATGCACAACGAATAAGCAAGTCAATACTAATATTATAAATGTGAAAGTACATATGTTTGTTACTCAAAACTATTGAACTGGTTTGGATGACATTCGGTTCACATATAGTTAACAACCTGGATTAAGACAACGGAAACTTTTATTCCAGAAAAATTTTTAGTTGGGATTCTCGAAAACCTAAAGTTAACGCGGACAAAGTCATACGCAGTCACTAGTATAAAACAATAACTACATATAGCACTTAAGTTTTCGAACATCAACTTGAAGAAATATGACTTCGACTTTACATTACAATACAACATAATATACTGATTACCTTTGATGTCCTCAATAATATGATCTGGCAGGTGTAACTCAGTGTTGTTATCTTCGTCTAGTAGGCGTGAGAGTTCGTCATGTATAGCACGGGCGGCTATTGGCTGGGATTGGATTGCATGCAGAACCACTGACGCATGGACCACTGGAACAAATACAGTTATAACCATTTTATATTATTATACAACTTCATTTATGTTTAAGTGCTTTCTTATATACAGCATGGCAATGGCAACATATTGTGTGTTTATCATCCAATCATGATGAGAATATATTCAGCATATAAATAACATTCTGACTGGTTGATTGTGGAAATTCTGATTGGTTGATTTTGAAAAATTAGCTGACTTATTCTTTTATAAGGTTTATTTGGACATAACTAAAAAAAAAATATGTAATAAAATAAAAAATAATGAAAAGCAAGAGTCTGGGGATTCACATTAAAAGGAAAGCCTTCGATACCTGTATTTTACCGTGTCTGACCTATGGTTGTGAATCTTGGTCTTTAACGACGCAGCTAAGGGATAAGCTGACTCATTGTCAATGGGCAATGGAGAGAAGTATGTCAGGAGTAAGTCTAAGGGATAGAATAAGAAGTGAGGATCTAAGATCTAAAACGCAATTAACAGACATATCTAGAGTGGACAAACAAAAATGGAGGTGGACTGGCCACTTGCTGAGAGGTACCATAGACAAATGGAGCAAGCAAGTGACAGTCTGGTATCCTAGAGATGGAAAGCGTAGGAGAGGACGCCAGTTTAGAAGATGGGAGGATGAAATCAGCTGTACTCTGGATCCGTATTGGACAAGAGTTGCAGCTGACAGAGGTGAATGGCGTCGGTTGGAGGAGGCCTTTGCCAAAAGGCACACAGAACTGCGTGACTTATTGTAAAATGCATAATCAATGTAACGTAAAGAAAGTTCTGAAATAAAGGCTATTTTATTTATTTATATAAAAAAATGGGATACCACTCAAGGTAGACTAAATCTGGAGACAACTACCCCCTTATTTATAAACGAAGACTATGCATGGACTACTTACTTCATGTTTTGTCTCTGTCTATTGAACGACAAATGGCATTCATGTCATGAACAAAACATGGCGTAACTAGTCTTTGCTTATTACTTGTTTATTAATAAGGGGGCTAAAATCTTATCATTGACTAAACAAAGAGTAGGTTTAACACGAACATCATATAGATAGATATACTTTAGTTTTGTACTTTACAACCAAGTAATTTTGCGACTGATTGTTATACCTGCACAAACCTCCGCCTCCCTGGCTCCTATGGAAACTATTAGGGCAATTGGAGTGCCTAAAGTGATGGCACACAGGCGAGGGCTATCAGCCCACATTACACCAGAAACCTGTTGATAACATGTCATGATAAAATAAAAAAAATCTTCAAACTAATAATTATCAATAACAATGTTCTAACTACAATATTACTATGAAATAATAATAATAAATATTTCTAACACTCCTAGAAATTAGCCTAGCCCCAAATTATTGTGTTAAAGGATGCTAGGGTTACAGATAAAATACTTATGCTGATACTTAAATATGTATATTTTATATAGATATACATATTGCAACACCCATGACTGGACTACAAATGTTATTCATCACACAAACATCTGCCCCCACCAGGTTTCGAACCTGGGACCTCTTGAGTAGGCAACACCTTGAAACACAAATTGAAAATGTTATGGTAATATAAATAAAAATACTGTTTGTAGGCTAGCATAACATACATTACATGAGCAGACATTGAATTGAAAACTTTTTGAATTTCTTTTTAAGCATATAGGTATGACATTAACACATGAGTTACCTCATAATGTGTGAAGAGGACTTTGGCTAGTGTTTCTCTAAAAAGAGTAGGTGTCAGTAGCGACTCAACCACAACCACTTTACGTTCCTTTGGATTCACTAAGACATGCCTGAAAATAAACAAAAATTATAGTTATGTTTTTATTTTAAGCATTTAACTGCTAGATGTTTAAATCTAAAGAAAAGTTATCTACAATGTGAAGAGAGGGGGCTGCCTTGCAGTCTAAGGCTACGAAAAATTCAACACGGCCGTCAGGGTTGCAGATGCATAATGGTCAGTGTATTCGCCTGGATAGCGAAGCGTGCGGTTTGGAGTCCCGTTTACTGAATGGTCTGTGTGGATTTTTTTCTAGTAAACTTTTCTTTAGATTTAATATCTGTAGAATTCTGTGAATTCATAGTTTTAAAATTTTTATGGTCATTAACGTTATATTCATAACTGGGTTGGCTACCATGTACCAAGATACCAGAAATTCACAATAACTGGTTACATGGTAGCAATCCTGCTAATGAACATAATTTTGTGAATTCTATTAGATTATAATGGTAATAGGGATAGACAAGTTTTAGAAAACAATCTCAGGTTATTAACTAATGTTTGTGGAGTCCATAAATAGTGGATATTTATTTTATTTTATTTTATTTTCAAGTCACCGCAAAATGTTTCTCTGGACATTATGGCGTAACACCAGTGTGTGACATCACATGATTGTTATTAAAATGTCAAACAATACAATTTAATGTCACTTTGGCTGGAAGTTCACTAGCGTTCAACATCATTTTAGTCTTGGCCAATCACAGGTGCTTGCGGTCATGTGACCATGGAGCAAAAAACTCATTTCTCTTTAATGGTTTTATAAAAAAGCTATTAGTTATTTGTTCTTTCAGAATAGTAAAGTCGCTGCTAATATTCACATTAAAAACAGATGCGAACAACTGTTTTTTTATTCATATTTTGAAAGAGCCTATTTAATTATAGAATATGATAACATCTAACCCAAAATACCATAGCATCAATAATGAGCAATAGAATTTAATCCTAGCAGATGCTAATTTTAAACTCTGAATCTCTGGCTTCCCCAGTGAAACCCATCTTTAATAAAATAATAACTACGATGTTAGTCATATTGGAACTTACCTGAAGTAGAGCAAGTGCAACATATGCACAAGGTTGTCATATAGCTCTTCTGCTGTATGGTAGTCATGTACCCGTTTGTATCGCCGTTCTGATGTACACCAAAATTCCGAGCGAATGATGCATCTGGGTGCGGCTTCGCCAGTGAAACCAAACCTTTATAAAATAATAACTACGATGTTATTCAGACTTATTTCCTATCTTAACGAGAAAAGTTTAATTAACTTATACAGAATAAGGAAAAATAAAGAATTCACCGTTAAATGTTGTGAAAACTTACTTGGTATAATCAGTCCCCAAATCTAGGACAACCGCTTGCTTCTCTTGAATCAAAGCAATGCCTTCGTACAAAGCCATAGTTGTTAAATAATTGGTTTACAATATAGAATTAAACATTATATTAAATTTAAAGTAAATTTAATAGAAAAGTTTTACGAATTTCCGCTAAACACACATAGAAGAACATTAATACTTGTCAGTGTCACTGTCAATTGTCAGTGCAATTTATTTAAGATTCTCCCTTTTCAGGGAAGACAAAAGAAATAATACCCATACAGCCTAGTCTAAAGTTTTTTTTATTTACATTAGAATGTGGGTGTGCCGTATTCTAATATTTCTAGGAGTGTTTAGCACGAAATGTCTTGAGTTGGCTTTTTCGATAAGCTTCTGTGAGGTAGTCAAGACTACAATAAAGTTCTCACGTCCACTTGACCAGAATAGCGAATATTTTAAAGATTCCACTAATTCTTCAGTTGCGCAGACGGTTATGACACAAAATCACGCCAACTTTATTTCACCATATCCACTACGAACGAATTTAAGAATAATTCGCAACTGATGACGCACTCGATAAAATCCCACCAAAAACTCCTGTCAATGTCAAACTCACAGTCAACTTTTTATTTTTGACTAATGTGACTCCGGTCTAGCGCCCATCTGCCAGTGTCCCGTACTGAGAAATATCCACAGACATATAACTAGTATTATATGTCTGTGGAAATATCAGTGTTGAATTGTCAGTTCTGGAAAGGACGTGCACATAGATTAGTTTTGAGAAAGGGAATATGCAGACAGGAGCCGTTACATTTTTTTTGTTAACCAAACCATTTTATCAATTTAAATTGTTATCATAGGAGTTACGAGGAATTTATTGTCAGTTACAGTTACAGTATACCTTCACAGTTTAATATTAATTTCAAGAATAAATTTGGCCAAGATATCAATTATTTGTGGAGAAAATTGCCAAAAAGGATCGGGAATTTTACTAAAGAGAAAATTCAGGACTTCTAATAGGAATTGATTCATAGTATTAATTCCAAATCGATAACTAGTATTTTATTTACATAATTTTAATTAAAAAGAATGTACAATTCCATACATGTTTTTTTTTTATAAATTATAGGCAATTCCGTGTTGTAATAATGTTTGTATAATCGCACCTTTATTTCCCGCGCGTCTAAATTCGCCGCTGAGTCGAGACGCTGCGCCGTTTAGTGGTATTTTATTGCAATTGTGGACGGCTTGTGACGAAAATAAAGCATATTTTAGAAAATACAGCTTTAATCATTTACATTTTGTGAAAAAAGTTGACACACTCGAAGAAAAGTATCTTTGTAAAAAATCAATAACATTGAAGCTGCCCCACTTTAGAATAAAAAAGTAGTGTTTTTATTACAACAGAACTTTTAGACTAGGCTAATTATATACACAGAAAGAGTAAAACCTGTAGTTTTTAAAAACATGCAACAATTAGCATATGTTCTTCCAAAATGTATCTGTTTTTGAGCTAAATAATCCAATGGCCGCGCTGCCGGCCGGGCGCTGGTTTTGTGGGCCGTTTGCTGCCAAGATGGCCGCCGTCGACAGGAGTTATAATAGTCAATTACACTTCTAGTCAAAGCATTGTAAACCAGCTTGGACCAGACACCTGCAAGTGCTTTTAGGATTGCGACACGTCGTTCCCTTTTTTTTAAAATCGCAGCAGTATGTCAGGCACATACTAGACAGCCTAGAGTCCAACTCGAAACCCAGGAATTTCGCGCTATTTTTAATTGGAATTGTAGCATCATTTATAGATATTATCTATCGGGATATTTCTTCTGCGGCTAAACACTACCGCCGAGCTAGCTAGCTGTTATTGTCAGTCCATGATTTAAGAGCCATTGCTTTAGATATGCTAAGGAAATGTTAAGTTGATTAGCCAAATCCTTAATAGACGGACCGCACTGGTAAAGTGCAATGTCATCCGCGTACTGGAGAATTTTACAATCGTAGTTAAGATATTGATGGAGATCCCCAGTATATAAGTAATATACTAGGGGACTTAGTACCGAGCCCTGAGATAGACCCCTCCAACCCGTTTTCTCCACAACAGTCTCATTCGGCATTAGATGGAGCGGGCGTGCAGAGAGCATATTACAAACAATTCGTATAATCTTAGCTGGCATTCTCAGTTAATGCAACTTGTACCTGAGAACAGAAAGAAGAACATTGTCTTAGGCAGAGAAAATATCCAAAAAAACCTTATTACTTATTTATGGTTTTAAGATTTTTGAAATTGTATAGCTATCGTCCAACAGGACGATAGACGATTTTTTTGAAATGTTTGGTCGGTAGATTATTTTCCGATGTAAGCGAAGGAGCTGCGTGTATTTTTCTACAATTAAAATCAGGATTAGTTGGCATTTCCCACTCTTTCTCGGATGGGGGACTAACTGTCGGTATCGGAGAATAATCAAATGGTTAATCAGGGGGGTTAGGATCCGGTAGGATTTTAGGTTACATTTTGCGGAACCTTTGGCGATCACATGCAAGAAAAAAATAATAAATACTTAAGACACTGATTATGACACAAATCAATGGAAAAACATGCAAAATTTCAGGAGAGAAAGGGTAGATAACCGACTTCTCTCTTCCGATACCAGCAGACCTTATTCAGAGCAGCATCAGCCAGCAGACAGATTCCACAGACTAGACTACTGAGGTCAAACTGTCACTATCAATGTCAAAATGTTTTTAAATTTTACATAATGTAAGAATTAGGATTGTACGATCATACAGTCACATTTTAGGATTAGTTGGTAAATGAATTTAAAACTCTCAATTAACTTCTTTGAAAATTACGTAAAATGGACTTGTCCATGGAGAAATTAATCACTTGCACAAACTATAGAGTGATGCTAGCGCATATCACTTGATATAGTGACAGTCGGCGGACAAAATTTAAAATGTTCAATACAAGGTTATAAAGTTAGTTAGTTAGTTATGTTAGTTAGTTACTAATAAAAAATAATAATCACCTGTTTATTCAAATACTTCTGTTTATTCTGTTTCCCATACGAAGTATTGATGGGAACTTTTCATTCCGTAAAACTCCTCAGATTGCATCGGTAAGTTAAATAAGTCGTATTGCAAATTTTGTAAGAATTAATTCAGATATCACTGGCACTAAATTATACATATATGGAAAATAGATTTCCCTTCGGTATCACTAAGTCGTAGCTCGACTGATGGGCTGATAACAAAAAATCAGAATACACCAGCTGCTAACTTTCAAAGCAGACAAAATGAATATGTTTATATTACTGACCATTATCATGATTGTTTAGAGGACAAGAATTATAGCCTGATTTTTATTACTGCTAACAAAATCCTTGTATGCTGTTCAAATAATTTAACGCCTGATCGTAAGCGGCCACCACTGCAATTAGAGGCTTGCGATTACGGAGTATTATTTGGGATTTCAAGGTGTCGCCTACTCGGACATCTCGGGTTCGAATCCCGGTGGGGCAATTGTTTGTATGATAAGTACCTACGAGTATTTGTACCTGCGTCATGGATGTTTATATGTATTGCTAGATATACTTACGTTTCGTATCAGACTATAATAATATGCATTCTACCTGTTACCCTAGTATCCCATAAAAAAGCTTTTTAGCGCCTACTTTGGGGCTAGGCTAATTAGCCCCAAAGTAGCAATTACACCAATTGGTGTATGTTCTAACACATATTTATTAATTATTTATTATAATTTGCGGGTGGCTTACGTCTAAATTTACCCCAAGAACAGTCACATAGACCATGGGCTCGCAGCTGGCGGTAGCGGCGACTGCAGCCGTCGCCCTATTGACGGCAGCAGTCGGCGAGCCGTCCGTCAGCCGTTTACCGGTTAACCGGATGATGAGTCGACAGCTGCCGTCAAAAGCCCTCTGCAGCAGAAGGACAAATTTGCATAAAGGCAGAAGTACTGACACGCAGAAAACAAAAATAAACATTCTATTGCAGATATGTCATTGTATAAACTCGTGGTAACTGGATTTTTTTTAACCTTATGTGTATTAAGGTCAGAACGTTTTTGTGGTATGCTTTTGCCGATTAATTTAAGATATTGAAAGTATGCTTCTTTTTTAATAGCTGCATAAACAGGAAGAGTGAAGGTTCCGCAGGTATTTTTATATTGATCCTCAGGTGCCATCCCTCTACACCATTCATTGTTCGAAAATTTTCTTTTTGGGGATCCACTGGTTCTGTGAATACTTCTGGAATTCGTTAAATTCTGGTTTTTCGGGACACATGTCACATAGGATCTCGATGCCGTAGGTGGTTAGCGCGTTCGGCTGCGATCGAAGAAGTTAAGCAACTTTCGCAGTGGTCGGTCAATGGATGAGTGACCAAAAATCTTCTATCTCGAGTTCTTCAGTGCTTCGGAAGGCACGTTAAGCCGTTGGTCCCGGCTGTAGTCGTTAGCACACGCCATTCCGCACTGGGTCCGCATGATGGCCCAATCTCCCTATTCCATCCATAGGAAAGGCCTGTGCCCTAGCAGTAGGGACATTAATAGGCTGATGATGATGATGATGTCACATATAGCTTTTTTGACGACGACAGAACATTATCTGCCTTTATACAAATCTGTCCTCTGCTAATCTGGGATTTTGCTAATCTGGCATATTACTTATCTGTCCTTCTGCTGCAGAGGGGTCAAACGGTGGCGACGGCTGCCGTCGGCTGCGAGCCGCTCGTTTATATATATCGCCATACATATTTGCGTGCAGTCATCTGCACAGAGAACATTTTTATCTCGGACGATGATTCGTTTCGATACAAGAAACCGCTTTGAACCTCATAATTATATAGATTTTTGAACTAAGAGTTCGCAATATGGTCTTAGATTAATATAAATTAATGGTTTCAGGCATTACAAATATGGCGAACATTTGCTGGAAGTTTTTATAGAGGCACGTAACTCGAAATTAAAGACCCATCAGCAGATAATCCAGAAAACAATATCCTTGCAGCCTAACCCAGTCAGTCCCAAGAATCAGCTCCCGAAGTTCACATCAGCATCTGGTGGGAGACGCTGTTTCGTCGGTTCTGTAGCAAAATTCTTGGACTCATTTTTCAACAGTTACTCATAATGATAAAGTAGGTTACGTATTTTTAGAAATGTGGTCTTATTTGCTAACCCGGCGAATTTCATACCACTTATAATATTCTTTTTTTATGTATGTTTTTTTTAAATGTCTTTAGCACAAACTTTATGTCCTGAAAATAACGAACATATACAAAAAGAATTTTGCTACATTTCGTTTATACATTTTTATATAGAGATTTATTAGATTTTTATTTATACTTGCTTAATGTTATAATAAGCGGTCACTAGAACATTTAGACCTTGGCTATGCCTGAGAGAATTACTTGCGAGACATCTTCCCAACTTATTTTCTTATTTGTGGAGATAAATATCTTTAGTTATACCAGTTCTTCTCAGTACAAAGCCTCAGTCCTTAGTCAAAAGAAAAAGATTTGCGAACTAGTGACGTCCACTTTCGACTAGTACAAAAACAACGAAATTTAATATGATTTAAAGGTTTAAGTGGTTTAAGTGTGACAGCATAAAACTTCAGAAATTATATTGAATTTAGTTGTTTAATTGCAATTTATTATTTGTTGTGTTCCTGATTTACTTTTGAAAGTGCATTGTACAGCAGGATATGGCTGTTGATAATAACAGCAATACCTGTAAAAGACTAACTGTAGAATCTCTAAAACTCTAAAATAAATTTAAAAAATGAAACAAATATTAAATTAACTAAATCGTTTATTTTTTACAAAAATTCCGCTATAATACATATTTACAAACATAAAAACGAATCGAAAAAATTGTCACATTATAAAAAAAGCTTTGAGCAGGAACGGCGGCGGCGCCGGGCGGCCCCTCGGCCGCGCCACGCCGCCGTCTCGGGCCAGCCCACGGCCCACAAGTGGGCCACTAATCCTAGGCCTAAGCCTATCAAATCACCCTCGAGGACCAGAAGGTCTACACAAACAGTCTATGCTCGAACCTCATAAAATTAATGTACATCTCTATTTTTAAAACAACGAAAACGACCACAGACATAGCTCTAAATAGACGACGGAAGTGTATGATTGTTGTAATTTGCGTGCAAACTCGCCAAATTGAAACCAAAATTTTTCCTTTAACGCTATTTTATTTCAACGTGTCATCATATTGAAATCCCGGCTTTAATCGCAATTTTTATAAAATGTCTGACTATGTCATATTCAGATGTAAAATCGATAGAATAGAAACCAGTGGTCAGTGGCTCAAAGGGGCTCAAGGCCAATTCTTTTCCACCACATTTTTTTATGCAATTTGAAACAGTTGCGCTGTCTATTTTAATTTATGTCTGTGAAAACGACCGATCCTATATACCTTCTGAGCCATAGACGATCTCCTTCGATCAAAGTTGGAACACGCGGAAATAAATTCGATTAATAAAAAATAAAAAAGGTTGTAAAATTATGAGCTAAGTAATCCGCTGTTCCACTAATTGTCTGGTGGGCCGGCCAGCGTAGCACTCACTATTTATCGGTTCTACAGATGAGAGGACATGGCTTGGCATAACTTAAATCTTTCATTAAAAATAAATTCATTATACAAAATAATTACTTAAACACCTCTTAACCTCGAATGGCTACGTAGCACAGGAACGCCAGCGGAACTGCTTTCTATTTAAAAATTGATGCCAACGCGACTGCACTAAATTTGTTCATCACACAACTACAAAACAATTTGAACCTTATCTTTAGAATTGTATATTCAATAACAATCATTACCAATACGTAAGACACTCGCTATAGTGTCTTCATAGTCACGTCCACCCATTTCCAGATCCTTCTAAGCTACTGCTAAAACTAGTGTTATTGGTCTAGACGCGGACGCGTTAAATGATGGAGGTGATGAGTCGCGCCTTGAAGTTGACTATCCTCTCGGAGGTCTGGGCGATACGGAGGATGAGGTCCTGGATGAGGTTGGCTATGCCGCGGTTGGCGATGATAAAGAGCCTGGTGATGGGGCCGGGGACTCCTTCTGTGAGGTTGTCTCCCTTGGCTGCGCCGGCGTCATCACCCTCGGCTGCTGCTGCGTCACCTCCAGATGAGCCCGATGATGAACCGGCTACGAGCTGGAATGTTACAAGTACTTATAAGACATGGAAAAGCTTCAGGTTACTTGAGAAAAGAGGGTCTACTCTTAATTAGTGAAAATTTTGGAAGTTGGACCAGATGTTCGAAGTTCATTTTTTGAGTGTAATAAGGAGTGTAATAAGAGGCCGTCTGAATATCTAGTACTCAAGGAGAGAAAGTATCCGATAAGTATTTTAGTGTTTTCTCTTCCACTAATTTCACAGCAGCTCATCTTAGCTATAAGGTTGTGTTTAAAACGGACAGTTGGATTTGTTTTATCATTATTAAAACACACAGACTAATTTAATATACAACAAGATGAAAATACGATGTAAGTATATTTATTAAATCTATTTCAGATTTCATGCGATTAAAAACGCGAACAAGAACTTTGAGTTCTTTGTTCCCGTTAAGATTTAATAAAATATACTTATTTTTATTAAAATCTATTTAAGATTTCATGCGATTAAAAACGCGAACAAGAACTCAAAGTTAGCTCGTGCAGTCAGCTTGCCACGTCGCAAGACCTAGTAGCGCTGATTCCCAATGATGGCTTGCGAATTTCAGCAGACAACAGGGTATGGTACCCCATGTGAGGACAGTAGTTTGGAGTCCACTGGTAATAGATCTTTTAAATAATAATAACAAGTGCGTATAATAATTATATTGATATAGAGATATAAATTCTAACGCTCATACATCGAGCACAAAGATTTAATGTGTTTTTTTTATTGTATTTGTAATCTACTTATTGTCTTGTAACCATAATATAGGTAAGTAGACACTTAGCAATTAACGTTGGTAAAGTAAAATATTTTGCCGATGTGTATTGGCTATATCTGATGAAACATTGTATTAGTCGCCACATTCAGTTGCTATGAAAAGACTGCCTCGTATCGTTTAAGATAGCCATTTTCTATATATATATAGGGATATCTCTTAAAACAGCATGACTAAAGTCGCGCGACATATTGCTTGCATGATACACGAAATATAATGAATGACTTATCTACAAGTTATCAAACAGTTGTAATATTTACAAAGTGGTTATTGTGATACATATATTACATTCAGATTTATAAAGATAGAGTGCATTATAATAAATAAATATGCGTGTGTTACGGTAAAGAAAAGAAGCGAGAAATAAATAAGCTAAGCTATACGTAAGACTACATAAACTATATTTACAAAATACATTAGCGTTTTGTTAAGAGTTTGCGGGATCATTAAATATACTATTTCTACACCACGGCCATATCAAACTACATTGTATGTTCTAGTACAAGCACTCAGATAATCTTTTTCAAAATCTACATCTGTGTTTGCTACGAGTATGTGCTTGTAGTGTGATGTACTTGTGGGTCGTTAGGGTCCAGTGAGGCCGTGTGAGAGGCAGTGAGCCCGACGTTAAGGGAGTCTGTCCCAGCGAATAGCCTGAACGCAGTGCCTGCAGCCCTTGCCATCGCCTCCGCTGGACGCTGGAATGCAAACCTTCTAGCTCGTACCAAAATATTCACAATTCTACTTCTTTTTTTATTTATTTTAAATATCGACAAATGACTACACCAGTTCTCAACTGATGTTAAGCCTGTGAAGAGTTCGGTGAAACCTCCACTTTACCGGCCTTTACCTTACTCCACTACCCCGTGAAGATAAGCAAGTTTTTTGTTAAAATTTGTATATTTAACCCTGTGTTGTTTTTATGTGAAACCAATATCAATGTGGTAAAAATTTAGGTGTAGTCGTTTAAGGATCCCACGCCAATGTAATAAGAGAATGGAATAAGAGAATAAATACAAATAAAGATTGAAGGTTCATGAAAGATAGGATAAAGAATGGAAACTGTTATAATAGAGAATGGTGATCGAGAGTAGAAAAGTTAGATAATAAATTAAGGGAAACATTATGTATTTTATAAGTTGAATTTAGATTATTTTCTTACCCTGACGATGTCGAATAAGAAGTTACCAGAGCCGCCTCCGGATGCTCCTGCTTGGCCTCCGAAGCTCAGAAATCTGAAAATACACAAAAGATGCTGCAATCCAAATACATAAAAACATTAAGACACATGCACGTGATATGGTGTAGTGTTGTTTTATGTAGAAAAAAGACAGAAGTTATAAGACGTATGTGTGATCAAAGGTATATGCTTTCTTGACGAAAATGATTGACTATGTATGTGCAAATGACACTGTAATGCAATGATTTGATATGAATCACAAAAAAAGGTTTAAATGTAATAATCTCTTACATTGAAACGGTGTGCTAGTAGTGCGGCCGCACATCTAAATTGTTTAATATCAGTCTCGTAACATCCAACAATTTATGCTCACACGCAATTGTTACATGATAGTAAACTCGATCGTGTTTCTAAGTACTGTCTGTACGTTGAAGAAATCGAAACGTGCGAATCGAAAATTCTAGTAAAAACCAACAATAGTGCCACAAGACTTGATACTAATAGCTTATCTATTGTTACAGAAACTTGCAAAACCTAACCAACATTGTAAGTTTACTCTTGATAATTTAGTTTTGGCTAAATTATTTACAAATATTGCTCTCGAAGACTTTTAAATTGGTAACCTAAACTATAATAAACCTGTAAAATTGTGTACATTCATTAGAAAATTTGCATAAAAACTTAAAAATAAAACTCGGTCAATTTTCAGACTGTGCCAGTAATCGGCAGGAGTGTTTTCCAAGTCCTGCCTCGTACCGTTTGTTCCTGTTTTCTTCGCTGTTGTCAGCATCATCAAGGGTGATTTCGTCAATCGTAGCCGAATTAGCCTGTTGGTCTTCACTGGCTGCTACTTGCTGGTCCTGGCTTTGACCTTCACCGAATGCTACCCGCACCTCGGCTTGCTGAGACTCCGCTCCAGAAAGGAGTTGGTTCTCATCAGCGGCCGCGTTCTGTAAATTAAGTTTTGTATGGATGAAGTGGTTACGATGAAGGATGTATGTTATAAGAATGAGGTGACGATGACGATGGAGGCGTGCGGTCTGCGCGCGCCGCCCGCACTGCCGTCTCCGGGCAGGCTGGTATTAGTGCGCGAGGGTGACCTTCATACCGGCTGGAAGAATATAGCTCGCTTTCTTCTGACTTCAGGTTCGCTAGTCGTGGATTCAGTGGTCGTAGGAGTCGTCGACTCCACTTCGTTATCCTCATCATCGTCATCATCATCATCCGATAGCTCGATGACGTCACCTCCTCCAGCCATGTTGCCGCCGCCGTTTTTGTTGCCTCCGAGGAAGGCACGGATGAAAATGGGCCCAAATGTTTGGAGCACTGAGCTTGTTATCTGCTGTACCTTGTTTTCTATTATCTAGAACATACACCGACCTTAGGACAGCGTAGATAATCTAACTAAAGGGTTTTAAGAGTACTGCAAATTATAACACCTTTCTCTGCGAAAAAATATCACTGTAATTAAACCTGTTATTTTCCGTAGACCGAAAGAGTCAAGATAGACGAGATTTATTCACAATTCTTGAAATTTCATTAGTTTCATTTTATTCCCCTAATGGTAGCTTTAGTTTACCTGTGTTAATGTGGGGAAAAGTTGCCTGAGGATGCCGATCGTACGTTTGTTTCTTTCACTCAGTTCGGAGCCGGGAGCACCGAGGTTCAGCGTAGCTAACGTCTCCTGAAAAATAAAACAATAGTTTGTTAGCCATGTATCAGAAAATAAGTCACATCCCCTTTATATCCCCTTTTAGATCGAAACAATCAGCTGTCGTAGAATTTTTTTTGTCGAATATAATGGATTCTTTAACTAGTAGGAGTATATTAAGCAAATTACAGGCTTTGTTATTTAAACGTGAGACTGGGTTCCAGGTATTTATTATCGACGAAAATTGACAAAGTATCTCATAAAGTTAATAATTGCAAATGAGAATTTTCATGCGAGAGTATGATTGATGTTGGTTGAGGCTCAAATTTATTCATGAAATGCCTACAATTAGACATGCGATAGGAGTGTCGCATCCCTGACCTATGTACCTTTATACAATGTCTGTTATGAGAACTAAAGATGTTCCGAATAGATTTCTTGGTTTTAATTATTTTATTATGACCATGTAGTGGTATAATAATATTGCGGTGGGTAATAAACCGAGTTTCAATTAGTTACACGAAGTTTATTTTATGTATGAAGATTAATATTGGATGGTAACTTTACATTTTATACCTTTAATCATTTAATTGTTATTAAACGCAATCGCTTAATAAATATTTAATTATAGCTGATATACATATAATACTCAGATTTAGTAGAAGAGGTAAAAAAATATTTGATTAATTATCTCTAGGAGGATTCATATTCATCGGTACCACAAACAGACAGACATATAAACGTTTAGCTATTGCTTTTTCTCTTAATGAAAAGTAAAGACAGATATACTCGTATATAATTTTACAAAGGGTAGAACTTTAATGATCGTTTCGTAGTGTTTACAAGAATTCGGAAACTTCCACGTGTGGCAATTATAATTACTTGGCGATAACTCTGTTAGTGTTTCACTGCAACGGTTGGCTGGATAATGGGGTCACTTATTTATATGTATTCTAGTCTTCGGGTTTGCTCGCCAATAGGTTGTCTTCCGAAAGTTTACTGGCTAAGAAAATAATCATACCTCAATTTTATTATTCCCGAAATTAATATTTTGCGATCATCATTAATAAAGTTTAAGATATCATTACTAGTTATAATTTTGCTTTAGACTAGATATCTATGTTCCGTCTTTGTAAAGTTAAAAGCGTGTTAAATTGTTCATTGTCATAGTGATAGCTAGGTACTGAATTCAAGAGAGGTCTCTCCCCCTAATTAGTCAACGACTTTAGTGCTAAGAAAACATCAATTTATTGTTTTTATTGCTCAATTCCAACGTAACTTTTGTTATTCAAATATTTTTAGTGACATTCTATTGTTTCGTAAATATTGTGCAGTTTGGGCATATTGTTTGTAAAAGGATGTTGTCACCAAATATCTTTTTACTCATAAAGATTTTCATTCTTTAGTGTCCTAATGGAAAAGGTTAAAGTTTGTTTAGCAAATATGATTGCGACGTGGCTATTAAAAAAGACATTTAAGATTGAAAAGGGCTTTAAGCCATATATCAATTTTAATGATGTTTTGAACGGTGTTAACCATGGTGAAGGAGATATGACAGAGTATTTGTTTAGAGAATGCAAACGGTTCTATGTGTGTGTGTGTTTCTATCCTATCTTCTAGGTCAAAGGTCCTGCCTTGCATTTCATTAATTGACATTTATAATTAAGTAAAATGACAACATTTTAGTTGTATTTTTATTTTTTAAGCATTTAACTGCTAGATGTTTAAATCTAAAGAAAATTACACTGGAAAAATGGTTCGAGTCCCGTCCGCTGCCTTGTCGGATTATTTTATTTCTTCCTGCTGCCGTGAAATCTCAATGTTGCAGACTTTGACTTTTGACTGATTACGGTGAGGTTCTTTATGGACAGCGGGAGGGAAACGTTTTACTGGCTACTTGCTATTTTGTGTTATATTTTTCCTGACAGTATGGACTTTGCAAATGGGGGCTATATAGACGAAACAGTTTGTAAGATTTTTCCGTCATACATGTTTGGTTTTTATAGTGAAACTTTTATAACATCGCCACAATTTTTTTGTTCTTCGTTTTCATGTCGCATTAGATTTTTAATTATTATGGAAAAATTTTGACCTTTCAATAAGCATCGGTGTTTCTATAGTAGAAAGCTTGCCTGACTCGCGGGTGGCCCAGGTTCTGCTTTTTTTTATTTCTGCTTTTTTTAAAGCAGAGTAGCATTAACTAACAAAAAAAATTGAGGCGATGTAAAAAATTATAAAAGTTTCATTTGCATCGTGGTTTCACAAAACCATACCATTTTTTTACGGGAACCATACCTGTGCGCTGGCCGCTGGTGCGATGATCTCGATGATCTCCGGCCGGTCGTCCGGGTTGGGCTGTGGGTTCGCCTCCGGCTGCGGGTTCGCCGCCGGTTCTGGTTCCGGCGCAGGCGCAGCCGTAACGGCGACCAGCGACGCGCACAACACCAGTAGATACGTTGACAACTTCATGTTTGTGTGTGTGTTCTGTGTTTCTTGTTCGTTCTCCCTTTTTTTCTGTGGTCACCTACTCCGTTTTTCTTTACTGGTTTCAGTTCTGTAACAATATGTGGAAATGGGTCAATATATGTTGTGTTTACAAATGTTTCTCATGTTTTGTTGAAGCTGGAAAGATTTACCGTGCATGACTGACATGATTCGGTACCATATCACACCAATTTCAGAAGTTTTAAATATTTGAACCTTGAAGATATTTTTTTTTCTGCAGAACATGTGATTCTATATACTATTATTCTTCTGACGAGAGTCTGTAATTTTATTTTACTTTCATTCCTTTTGTTTAGCTTTTGGTACAGCTTAAGGTTATATAGGATTTAAATTCCTGTTTTATAAAGTCTAATAAAATTGCAAATATATATATATATATATTCACGTTTCGTGCGATCATCTCAAAAATTCGTCTTTACGTACAAAATATATCTAAAAATATCCACCCATGTAGTTTAGGAAAACCTTGTACGTTTTTAGTATTCGCAAATTTTTACCATTCGCTATTATAGTATTGCGGTTTTGTTGTAATATACTTCGGTACGATTATGACAGTTTGTCTGCTCCGAAAGTGAGCGGCACATATTTAACAGCGGCGTGTTTTCACATGAGTACAGAAGGCATAGAGGCAAAGGTTCATGCAGTGTGGGTGTGTGAGTGAGCACTGACGACTAGTTGCCGCTAATACAAATGCTTCCTTGCGTCACTGTTACTCAGAAAGAAAAATAAAACTGTAGTGAGATGGGTACAAAAACGCGGAATTTCAAACAAAAAGGAGCGCGTTTAAAGGAGCTACTTATGATTTGCATCCTGCCCTCCCGGGATATAAAAGTATTATGTATTTATTTCATAAAAAAACAGATAAGTAAGAAATGCATGGTTGTATCGCACAAAAACATTGAGGTTGTTCTAGGACTTTCGAAATAGCAGAACCGCGTAAATTTAAAGCGGCAAGAGGAACCATTGTCAAAAAGGCGGTAGAAAAAGCGGGAAAGTGGTACGATCTGGAAATACTGCTTTGCGTACGCGACCGGCCGCTAGTGCTCATCACATACGCGCAATAGTATGAAGCGTTGTCTCTGTAACTTCTTTACACATGTTGTGTTATGCTCCTCCGGCCGTAATTCTAAGTGCTTCATAATGGGTTTTGTTGTCAGAGCACGTACGTACGACTCGGTTGAGCAAGCGTGCGCCTTTGAGGTTAAACCAAAGGACATTGAGTAGGGCACTATCCTTTCTACAGTCACAGAGACGATTAGTGACGCACAAATTGGCCATCGTCAATCATAATGGAAAGCTATCCGTGAGTGATGGTGAGATTTTACCTTTGCTTCTTGATTAATTAAAAAAAGAAAAATAGAAAATAACATTTCGACCCTTGTCTCTCGCTATCCGACAGAATGCACTGATCACTATCCTACCAATACCTTGAAAGGGCTTGTCGGATTTCTTCTGGTATATGAGTAGCTTACAAGGTTAAAAGAAAATGTCTGTATTCTTCCTCTGTCCAAGTTATCACGTACTAATGGATTAAAAAAAATTCAACTGCGGGTTTCTCCATAGCACCTGGAAGATTCAAAACTAGCCAAACAAGTATGGCAAAAACATATGGTCCACCTGATGGTAAACGACCACCATAGCCTGTAGACACTTGCGATACCTATAATCCCTCGTTTCCACCAAGAAACAAGTCTTACACTTGTTTTAAACAAATCTTATGGAATACTTGTTGTGGCTGACAACTAGTATCTTTCAAGTAACCAACAAGTTTGATGCAAGTATCGTATACTATAAATATGTATTATACATGTGTGAACAAAAAATTAAGACATTGTTAATTTTTTTAAATACATGTATATATGTATATATATGGTGTAAACGAGGGTTAAGAGTGCAATAATCGTACTTAAGCTGCCTTGTCCAACTCGACCCCAAATTAGTTCATAAAATTTATTAAGCGATTGGTGTAAGTCTCATATCGTAGTTATTTCGTCGTGGCCATTTTCCGGGTTGTTCTATGATAAAAATATGATGGCTATATGGATTCATCAAAACGCTTTAAAAATATTTTATAATCAACATAGCACATATGTTGATTCTAAAATGTTTTAAAAGCGTTTTGGTGAATGTTGTCATAGTTCAGACAAGGAAATCTGAAGGTTCGTTTATTTATAGCTCTACTTTATTCAAATGAGAACTACTATTAGAAATAAACACAACATTCTGTGTTTTAATATTGTACAAATAATAATTAATAATTTATTAATGTAAATTATTGAGAAAAATATTAATTTGTAATATACAAACTACGCAGCAGTTACGACAAAAGGTTACTTTTGTCATTTTATTTTTTAACACCTGAAATAAAATTTAATATAGGAAAATCCGTTTTTAAATGGTGGTAAGAAAAGCGTAACTATTATTTATAGCAGGAACATACAAAGGATTTGCCAACGGCTAAGGCTTTAGTCTGACATATATGGCATTTTTCGGTCGTATCCGTTCAAATATTTGTGTCCGGTTTTTGGTGGCTTATTGGCGTATGTATTGCGCTGCTCGCCTATATCACTGTATGGTGAAGAAATCAATAGAATATGTTTTCCGGCTTTTAGGAATAAATATCGGTGCCATCTCTATACACACTAAACAATAGTTTCATTTCATTGTAGTCTTTAGTAAGTAAAGTGGAGGTTAATATTACCAAAAACAGGCACTGAGATTCTCTTATTGAAATGTATTTAAAAAATATGCTTACTTAATTTTATTACGTATTTACTTACAGTTTTACTGTTAGTACCTATGTAATAAAATTAATGTATCTCTCTTGTTTATGTTAGTTGTTAGCGAGACTATATTAAAGTATTTTCTAAACTAGTTTTCGAAATTACGTTATAAGTACTCAGTCTTGATACCAACGACGTTAACGAACTTTGACAGATTAGATTAGATTTCTTCAGTAATGGCTCTCTCAGGATTTGGCTAATATCTGGTGTTTGTGTCCAAAATTTCTTGTCTAGGTTTGTTCGGTGAGGGCTTGTTTATTGTTTTTAAAACTATGACAGTACTATTGATGGTGTAATAATGTGTCACAATATGTTTTGTGGTTGATTTATTAGGAATTTGGCTGTCCAGATCATTTTGCATTTGCATTTCCCTATACATACCTTTTCTCTTTGATTTGCATTGAGCTCAGATCAGTTAAGCTTCTGGAACCTTTACCTTTTTTTTCGTAGCGGTAGCACCTGTCATAGCAAAGGTTTTCTTTTGATAAAGTTTAAGTATTTAGTCACGTTTCATTCATGATAGTATTCAATATTGTCGATCCTTTATAGTCAAGTTAAAAGTACCTCTTTAGTTAACAAAATGAAGTGCGTGACACGTAGTTGTCACGTATTCTGACGAAACAATGTAGAGAACGAAACATAGTATATTGTGACTAACATGTGGATGTTTGGGAAGCTCGATGGTGCAGGTGGTTAGCGCATTAGGCCTGCGATCATGAAAGTTAAGCTACTTTCGCAATGGTCAGTCATTAGATGGGTGACCAAAAACTTATTTGTCTCGAGCTCCTCCGTCCTTCAGAAGGCGCGTTAGGCTGTTGGTCCCGGCTACATCTAAAGTCGTTGGCACGCACCAATCCGCAGTGGGCCCGCGTGAGTCATGGCTCAATCATTCCATCCATAGGGAAGGCCTGTGCCCCTGCAGCGGGGACATTAATAGGCTGATGATTATGATTATTTATGTGGATGCTGAGTTAAGCCGAGAGCTGTTAACTTTGTACTTTATACTTACGGAGCACTAGAAGGATTGTGACGGCCATTTTACTTACACAGAGAAACAAACAAACAGACGAAAAGGAAATTGTAGTTCACATTCCCTTCGTAATGTAACTGCAGAGTAGCTATTGACCGACTTGTCAAAATTAAACAGGTTGAAATTGAAATTATATTACTTACGGCCTTTTCATTTGATACTGTATCATTAAGTATGTGCACTCGAACGAAAAAAACGTGTATTTGTTATTACCAAAAAAAATCGATAGCAGTCAGAAGTTTAATATGATTTGCAACTTGATTTGTGTGAAGGTTTAATTTGCTTAAAATAGATCACGATTGAGAAGCGTTATTGCATGTATGAATTGTGCAACATTAGATATTTTGAAATAAGTATCAAAAGTTCCATTTTAATCTGTTAATAATTATATGTATTTATTCGACCAATTGTCAATAAGCACTGGAAATGACTATATCTATTCAATAATGTAGATAATTAGTACTTAAATTGGCTCGAATGATATGTAAATCTCATTTTTCTATGAGAAGTTGCGAAACAGTTTTCAAAGTTTACAAATGAGGTATTTTTCGTTTTTCTATCGCTTCTAGTTTAGATTGGGATACAAAATAGCAAAATTTATAATTTATTTATCTTGTATATAAAATATGTATGTATGTACTTAGGTGCATTCTTTTTTTTTTAGTTATTGTTTTACTTTTTGGACCAAATTGTCCAATGTCCATACTATCGTAACATGACCGTATCATTTTCTTAAAATCAACTTTCTATTATGACAAATATTTATTGCTACTATATTGCAAAGCACTCCAGCCTCCTCCGATATGGAGTTGGTTAGGATGCCTTACAATATGCCAGTCTCAAACCTATTAAATTTAAAACACGCACGTTTCCTTTCCGCATCAAGGTGCATTCTTTTATATCCAGTAAGTTATTAAAGTTAGACTTTTATGGCATCGCCACAATATTTTTCGTTTATTTTTAGCAAGTCGCTTTACGTTTTTAATTTGTATTAAAAAAATCAGACATTATCAACAAGCATAGGCGGTTTAGTGGTAGAAGGCTCGTCTGCTACGCGGGCAGTCAAGTTTCGATTCCTAGCCGAGGAAAGTCTTTTTTGAAGTAATAATTTTAAAAGTTTCATCATGGTTTCTTAAAACCATTAGTATCAATTTTATTTATATATTTTGTAACAAATTGTTATACTAATTTAGAGTCGTGAGTTTAGAATTTATTTAGAGGCCACACTCTTACATAGTTTTACTATTGATTGGAACTCAAGATAATCCTTGCCTACGTGCTCATGTATAATTTCCTAACAAGTTACGTAATTCCCCTAAAAGAGCGCACACAGTTTCTTCTGTGAATTATTGCGATATAATGCCAGGAGTCACATTCTGGCTTTTATTATATAAAGTATAACATATTGTGTTAATTTGGTCCTTTGAAATCCGTTTATGTCCTTGTTATTAGGAAAGGTTGTGACAGTATTTTTATTTGGAAACATTATTATGAAAGAATAGCAAAGAGTGTGGTTTATTTGTGGTCCGTCTCACTGAATCACAAACCATTTTGCCTTATAATTGGGTTTTTCGTGTTATTATATGTATGCCCAATAATGGAATGTAAGACATTTTTTTTAATTATTATATAAATATAATGCTAGAAAAGAAATACTTTTGAGGAGGAGTTTTATAAAAATCGATTAGAAATTTTTCAGATTCTGAAAACCGATTATTATTAAGGGTATATATTTTGTATTATTTAAAGAGTTTGCGTAAGTGAACGATGAATTGTTCTTGACTGACTCAATTCAATAAAAAAAAAATAAGCTGTACGTTCTTTAAAAACATTGAGTTTGGGTTTATTAAATTGTGGGTTGTCGTTAAAAAAATCCTTTGTTAGTCAATGCTTAAACGGTCTTTCAATTTCTTTGTTTTTGAAAAAAATAACTACACGTGCTATCAGCGATCGCGTGTTAACAAGATTGTTCTCAATTAGTTGAAAATTGTTCCTTATTGTTTAGATAAGCCGCAGATAATAATTCTCTATAGTTAAAACATCAATTGTTTTATCACTCGTGTGGATAAGTGCCCCATCTATACAAATAGACGGATAATAAGTGTCACGTTAACAATTACTTTGATTTAGGTACTAATTAACTTGTAAAGTCTTTAAATTCCTTTATCAAGATTATTATTTCATTGATTGATCATGACATTGTCATTTCTAATTGCAATCACTATTTTTGTTGATAACCATTAGCAATCACGTAGATTTCATGATTTGTTTACTTATACTAGTTTTAGATTTTTTTAATACACTTAAAGATTACATAAGATAGATACATAAGAACTTTACAATTTCAAAATTCCTTTATGAACTTTGCTTAATTGTTGCATGAGCAGTTTGATTTCAATTAAGTTGCACTTAAATGAAATTAAAAGACTTATTTTCGCAAAAGCTTGTCCTTAAGTTAAAAACACGTTTTTTTTTAAATTCACTAAGGGCGAAGTGATGTGCTAAACTGAATTGAGTTTAAATTTGTATAACAAACTTTGGCGGAAGTGACCCTTAGGTCCACTTGCAGCTATTTAGCCAAATCTCAATTTAACTAAACCAAGTTTTAGAACATACAATTATGTCAAATTGACATTGACCGCTGGGCCTTAATGTATTATTTATTCATAGTTAGAAGTTTTATAACAATGCATGTTGTATCAAGAAGCGTTTATAACAAGGTGTTCGTTTCATTTGCAATGTAAATTTATAGAAAACTATTTATCATGCGTTTGATCGGCCTTCTCCGTACATCCAGGAAGGAAACTGATAGGTCCATATCCGACGTTACACTTATCAGTATTCATGGGTTCGTTGAAATCATGACTACCTTCCATGGAAAAAAATTCCTATCGTAACAGCGCATTAGGTTATGAAAAGGTTAATAACGCCTGTCAATTCAATTCTGAGAGATCAATCTGACATAATCGTAATGTGCATAGACCATGTGGAAAGTAGTTGAATTGTACATAATAGGGGTGATGACGGGGTACAGTAAACGAAATTCTATTTAGTCCGTCAGTTAGATGATCAATAAATAATGGACACGTATTTTTTCTTTGGGCAATCAACCAAAAAATGACAAAGTTATAGCGCGTCAAAGTTTGGGAGTAGGGGCTCGTGACGTCCCTTTTGAGTGAATTTTCACTTATAAGTGTACTCAAACGTGACGTCATGCGAATTTTCAAATCAATACATCTCTGCAATGTTTATATTATGTGAAAAAAGAAAAAATACGTGTCCAATACTTTTGATAATCTACCTGATAAACGAAGAAAAAAAAATAGTCATCATCCCTATTCCGTGCGCTCGGAGTAACAAAAGATTACCAATATACTTTAATAGAAGTTTAAACTTACCGGCTATCGGTCCAATTCACTTAGGATTGAAAAAAAAAACAACTTCTCACTCATTTTAGTTACAGTCTCATTACAACTCAAACTTCTTACTCAGTTACAGTCTCATTACAACTCAACAATTGACTACACAATAACATAAAATTGCTGTAGCTGAATCTTTATAAAGAAATTATATTTCATCTGATGCATTAGAAGGTTACACAATAAGTATGAAGTTTGTCGATCGCGTAATACATCATACATCTATGTATTCGATAATGACACTTAATGCTCAGGTACAGCTTATTAGGTATTATGATTTTATCGCAACAACGCCTGCGTCATTCTTTATAAAAGCCATAATGAATTTGTGAAACATCTATACTGTGATGATGATGACTGGTTCTGCCATCTATGGCGAAATAAAGTGAAATAATGATAAACTTTTCATTATAGGAAATACTTAACTTATTAATGTCATTACTATTGTGAAAAGGTGTATTGGTGAAGATAATCGTTTTTATCTGACCGATTTCGATGCCTGCGAGTATCATTCACACGTTTTTTCCCATTACTTTTACAATTTACGAGTACTTAAAAACAAACGTCATTTCAAATTGTACCGCGTATCTATGAGAAAGTTACCTAAACATTACAAAAGTTCACAGGAAAACAACACTTTAATGGGTGTTTTTTTTTCACTTGTTGGTGAGTAAGGTTATATGGCTCCATAGTACACTTTTCTTTCCCAAGCAATACACTTTTCGTCTGCTGACTGCACGAGCTTATATAAAATCTGGCGCCCCGAGTCACTTACGATTATCAACTTCCCCCTAGATTTAGTTAATCAAGTCAAAATAGCTCAGTAATGAATGCATTTATATGGCTTTTACCGCCAGTTTCAGCTCTTGCAGCTATCCTTCACAGAATGAAACCCCGGGCCTTGGGTCTAGGGTAGATATGTCCCTGGCTAACTGGACTCCACCAACTCTGAGCATAAAGCGATGCAGCTGAGCAAGGAAGTGGGGTTTTAATTAGCTGCGCCTTGTAGATATTTCAAAAATTTGCAGGACTCAGTCAGGGCTTTACCCATTGCAGCAATGCAAGATTTTGGACTACACATTTCTTATTTTCAACATAGTCTGTAATTTTTACTTTTTTTTTACCTTATAAAAAAATCCATATTAATTATATCAGTTAAGAAAGATATAAGATACTTTAAATTCAAAAATTCAAACTCAGGGGCAGATTAACCTTTTATTATTATTTTTATTAACCTGATTAAATAAATAATAACATATTCGAGATAGTGTTTTCTTGGTTGGGGTTTGAATTTCTGAATTAGAAATCAGTAGCAGATTAATCTTTAAATAATATTTTCGAGATAGTGGTTAGTGGTAGGGGAACGCCACTCAAACGCGACTGTCGCAACTAGATAACATGTGAGGATATTCGCTTCAGTTGCTTAACGTGAAATAATCCTTCAACATGCAGCTAACTGGTGCAGTTTCGTAACACAAGCAGTATGAAGTGTAGATTTATAAAACAATAAAGATATAAGTACTACTAAAAGTCTTAAAAAAGCATATAATCTATACTTATAATAATAATACTTATAATAAATCTGTAGAGAGGTCAATTCTGTACATGAAATATATTTTCAAAATAACTAGCAGGGGGTGATTAGTGATCGATACTGATGCCAAAAATGCAATCAGTAAATTTTTTGTCTGTCTGTCTGTCTGTGTGTATGTTCCTTATAGAAACAAAAACTACTCGACGGATTTTAACGAAACTTGGTACAATTATTCTTCATACTCCTGGGCAGGTTATAGTATACTTTTCATCACGCTACAATCAATAGCAGCAGAGTAGTGAAGGGAAATGTTGGGAAAACGGGAGAAGTTACTCCATTTTTTAAGCTTCCGTCGCGTGTGCAGCCTTAATGGTTAAAGTTACATAAAAATCATGTATGACGGAAATATTCTACATAAAATTGTCTAAAAAATATCCCGCAACAGCATATGGCTATCTTTTATGGTTGACTCACAATAACAAGTGTAATTATATAAATAAAGTCATTGTTTATAGCACAAGCCTGAGAACAAAAGCTATAGTTTACACTACAGCTCTACACTGAAGCGAAGCGAGGGCGGGCCGCTAGTAGGTAATAAAATACTGAATCTCGTTTTAAAGATTTTAAACATCAATTATTTTAAAATAGAACAAATTAAATATAATCCTTACAAGAAATCTAAAGGAAATTTATTGTCCATATTATAATAAATCGTACTAAATTATTAATGTGAACTTTATATATTTGTTACTCAAACACCCAAAACGGCTAAATGAATTTAGATTTAATATAAGGTCACATGGCGCCGTTTGCCAAAACGCAGATCAAAGTTGGTCTTGGTTTAAGCCTAATACCTTTGTCTCTGTCTTCTTTATAGCAAACAAAAGAGACAGCATCAGTTTTAGTCCAGGTTTAATTTTAGTCTACGTTTTGTAATAAGGTCAATATTGTTTATTACTTGGATTGAATACTTTTTTTTCCGGAAAATGTTAAGGTTGTGGAATCCTCCACCAAACTTGAAGCGGATGGAATCGCGAGCGGAAGCTAGTGTAATAATAAGAAAGCCGTTTAAATTTCCAATTCTTGAAGATATTTCAAAGGGTCATATAATGTAAAAATGCCCAAATTATTTCATTCCTATCTTACTATGGCAATTCTTAAATCACTAGCAATGTCATCACATTAAAAAACCAAAAACCATGCTGAAGCATCTCTTCGCAATGCCTTCAACACTCGCAAGTGTCAAATGTTTATTCTGGTATAACGACAAGTACAAAAAAAACGCAATAACCCAAACATCCAAACTGGAGAGGAATGTCAAGTTTCCGGCACTCCCCGCGCTGTTACGTGAGAAACAAATAGTGTGAGTGCTATTCGACCGCGACCTCCTTGCTTATGCAATGAGACAATAGGCAAACGGCACGAATGCACCGTGCTGCAAAACTGTAGATAAATAGATAGATGACGGCCGGATGGTTGATATATATAGATAAATAATGAGCGGTTGGTGCAACCCCCCTCAGGTTCGAGTGGTCTAAAGGCTCCAGACAGAGAGGAGACCCCCCGTAGGGAGATGCCATCCGCTTGGAATACCTCTAGAGGCACACGCCAATTCTCGGCTTGAGGTCCCCTTAGGATCTCGCCGTCCCCAAACCCGGTGATGCTGTAAACATCTTCTGCGACCAACAGCATACACACTCAAAAAAAAAAGGTTTGTGCAACGGCAGCGCTACTCCAAAGGGCGTGGGTTTGAATCCCGGTATCCTTTCTCTATTTATATGATGATGCCTATTTTAAGTTTAACATCTAGCCACGGGCCACTAGTTTTAATATAAAAAAAATGGGTGCGTGTACTTATGTAGGCGCGTGAGAAGTTATCCTTCTTTGGCATCGTTTAAAATTAGTTTTTAATTGCATGCAAATAATTAATTACAATAAATTAATAAAAAGTCTGGAAAAGGACACAGTCAATAAAGTTCAGTTTTAATTTGAAAAAATAAATAAATAATCAAAATATTAAATTAAAATCGCTACTGAATGAACTGAATATAATTTATCAGAACATATGTGATTTGCACTTGTATGAAACTCAAACACGTATTCCGAATATACAAACTAGAAACATGTGGATAAATATTATAAATATGAACACCTATAACTGTTACTTTATTACAAAAAATAAAGATGTGGTTTTTGGTTCTACTACACCAATGGTCAAGAGATGGCGCTGTAGTCTCCTGAATCGCGCTTTGGTTCCGTTGTTCCAGATTAATAAATACTTTTGATAGGCCTTCACAATGCAGTCGTTAGCACCCACTAAATAGAGATTCTATTTCTATTTTGTTGGTAGATTTTCTTAATGTGCGGTAAACATAAAAGTAACAGCATCGCTAAAGCGACCAACTTCATGCTGTTAAAATTTTGTGTTACAGTGATTCGCGCGCATCTTAAAATTTCACTCTCATAATTTTTTCATAACGCGCCTAAAGAAGTATAACTTCAAAAGACAGTAAAAATAGAACTTTTTGGTGGTGTTGTATTTCTATAGCTGAGTAAGGTTCCAAGCCTCCACTGGGTAGGGGATTAACCTTGAACTGGCAATGTTTGAATGTCTGCAAAAGTGGTTTACTTTACTGATGCGTCTGATGATTTTCGCAACTGATTGAACATCTCATACACTTACCATCAGATCGGGTATAGTAACCATGTATGGAAAACAACATAAGATTCAACAATTTGTCATGATGGAACTATTTTAAGTTTGAACACACAGTTTTGACCAACAATAGCGTGTAATTTGACAACACAAAACAATTCTGAACGGCAAAAGAAGCTCGGATTGGCAGGGAGCCATTGTATCGGTTTCCTTGCGATGTCATTCTAAATTATTCACGTCTTTATTTGTGTTTCCACTAAGCCTAAGGCCCATTTATGTCACGACACGCTTGACCGCTTGACGGGGTATGACATAAGCGGATCTGCGTAGACGCAAGACCAAAGAGCACAGAGCAGAGTTCAACTTGAAAAAGTATGTGATTCCTAGGACTAATTGTTGTTGTACCTTGACCTTTTTGTGGTAAAGTTTTAAGGATAATAAGTTTTATGGTAGAATAAAGAGTGTTTCAATAGATGCTTTTTTTATAAGAAAACAAATTATTAGAGCAGGAAAGAAATTTGTTTTCTTTATTCAAAAATAGACTAAAAATCCAACAGATAAATGGGAGTTCTATCATTGTAATAGGTAGATACATACTTATAATTGCAATAGTATTTTACTTAAATCATAAAACTGCAGATATTTTCATAATTTTTGAAATTAATTTGTTTAAAGTCATTCGTAAGTGGATCTTTTATGTATTAAATGTTTACGAGTTTTCTATATAAAATTCAACATAGTTTTGTGAGATCTGAGATTTTTTGTTATATTTGTAGTTATCCCACGAAGCATTTTATACCTTTGATCAGATCTACAAGTTGTTTCATGTATACTGTGATGTTTTTTATCTTTATAATTGCCATGCCACGGTACGCTTTAGCTGAAAGACCATAAGTGATGCCTTTAAAGATTAAAAAAGGTTGATAACTGCAGAGTGCATTACAAAGTCTCAATTATCGGTAAGTCCATCTTTCAGTGAGCTATATTTCATAAAACTTAACTTGAAATATTTGTGACCAAGTAAACTTTAAATCGATCGATCTGAGTGGCGTGTAATTGGAGAGGCATATGTCCAGCAGTGGACTAGGATAGGCTGTTGATGATGATGATGAAACTTTAAAAACTTGGAATAAATAAAAATCTCTACAGTACCTTTGATCCCGCAGGAACCAAAAAAATCCTGTTCGAATAATAATTTGCTCTGTACGCCAAAATGTAATTGAGAAACAAACAGATAAACTCTCACAATTATTAGGATTTCTTATAAAAAAATTACAAGAAATATTTTATGCAATCTAGTTTAAATTATACTTTTAACAATCAATCAATCGACATATTTTACATTTAATTGAAAACGATCGACTCTACATTAATTTCGTTTCTTGTTTTTTTGTTCTTTTAAACGTTAACGTAAATACCTACGTAACGTACGTATTGTTCGTTACATAAATATGATACTATCAAAACTTTTGTCACGTAATAAATAATATGTTATTATTTCGAAGCGCCCCTTTCCCCATTTCATAAGATGTCGTTAAAAATTATGTGATATAACTTTGATGTTTGGTTAAATTAATAATAATCAATCAAAGAGAGGAAGACATCCAATAAATGTTAGAATCAGAATCAGAATTTTATTTGTGAAGCGTAGGTTAGTGTTTACATGGTAGGTATATAATTTCTTTGTTAGTATCACTTCATTTCCACCTTAAATAAGGTATACAAATAGATATGGACCTATGAAACAGGTACTATTATTTTGGTTGCATTGAAATCACAATTTATGAATATAATTTGAAATAGTCTATTGTTACATGCATGTCAAAGTAGATAATAAATAATTTATAAATTTAATAAGCCATAAAGTTGTCATACTAATATTTTTATGTTGTTAGCTGCTAACATTCTAGTTTAGATAGGCATACTTATTATTTTTATTTATTAGGTTATTATTTTTGCGAATTACTTATTTTGGATTGCCGATATTATGCGACTAATTGAAACCGACAACTGTTTTCCAAGATAACCTTTAGCTCAGACAATTACTAAACGTGTCGTATTTAATAATTGATATAAGAAATAACAAAATTTTTGATTTCAGATAAATAAATACAAAATGGAATCTGAGATGTTAATACGAGGGGATAAGTACCGGATTTCAAAGTTGTAGAACTGTTTAGGACACGCATTATTATAATATTTTTATGTTAAAAAGGTGGAAAACAAGCGTATTGTTTCAAAACTATTACTCGCATTGTTGCCTATCGTGACCCAATCCCCTACCTCGTGGAGCCCTGGAACCATACTCACTGACAGAAATACAACACCACCAAAAGTTCGTATTATTTTACAGTGATCTTCTGTATGGTGTAAGTTACTGTACCAGACGGGCGCTTCAATTCAAGCGGAAAATCCGCTATGCTCTACCTCTCTTATTATTATCAGCGAATTTCGTTCGGTGTCGTGTTTATGTTGCGTTATAATGAATGACGTTGTAGCAGCATCATTGCGCACGCGCCGACGCCTCAGATAATGACCGCTCCTATCATTAATCATAGGCACATAAAGACATATTTCCAGTAAGACTTGCAAAAAGAAGTTTTTATTGTAAAGATTACCTATACGAACAATAAGTTAAAGTATTTTATTTTTAAGAATTAAACTACTATAATATACTCGTACTAACGACTCGTTTGGCCTAGCGGTTAGTGATATTGATTGCGAATCATCCAGAGGACTCGGGTTCGATTTCCGAAGGGGAAAATTTTGTGTGATGAACAATTGCATTACCTACCGGTCATTGATATTTATACATATACAAGTTAAGGTCTACACGATTCCTGTGAAAGTCCCCAACATTAATATTATTTATTTTATTGCATTTTATATCTAAAGGAGTTACTAGAAAGAGTACCTAGTGATTCAATACACAAACGAAAGTATAATTCCACGATGAAAGTTATTAATTCAGCACAAAAGTAACTGTTCAATATTCGAGTAACTGTATAACTGCACTCACAGAAGAAAGATCACTTACAACTTAATTTAAAGTTAAATCAATAAAACATAATGGCAAAGCATGTCTCAAATCTTTTCCTCTTATTAATAAACGAAGTTACGCCATGTTTTGTCTCTGTTCATTGAATGACAAATAGTAATTAGTCTATGCTTGTTCCTCGTATAATAATAAAGGGATAAAATCAAGTTAATAGTTCCTTGACTAATACTCAAAACATATGAGCATCGTACGAGTAAACATTGTAACAAATAACTTGTGATTTAACTTAAAAGCGTATCTCGCAACTTATCGTAAATAAAATAACAACCTACACAATTAAGCAATAAATAAGACACTATACGTGTTGATGAAACTAGGTTAAATTTATAAAGTACATATTATACGTACACTTAGGGAAGTGGCAACACTGAAGAGTGCACCGGTCAAATTAAGTAATTTGTAATGAAATTCCTGTTATTTTTGTGTTTAATTTTGTTTGTTCATTATATCATCATATATCAATAGTAAGATTATAATATAAGAAGACGTATGTGAAATTAAAATAGTAAAATTTCAGTGGAAGATTTTCAAATAGTAGACATAACAAGTAATCATGAAATTGTGAAAGGATACTTGTTAAAATAAACGGCTGTAATAAGTCATGTTAGATGCTTCAAAATAATGACTTATAGCAATCTGAGACGAACGACTCTAATGAATTTAATATGGAGTTTCAGTGTTTATTTTTCTTGTGTTATTCATGTTATCGTTATTTTAATAGTTCATAAATACAGGAAGCCTAACGATTAATTTAACGATTCTTTCAAACAATATAGCAATTACATTTATACCTATAAATTAATATTTTTGCAACTAAGTGAACCTGGTAATTATAAACGATTCATTATTGAATGCAATTTTTTTATTGCCAAACATAGCACGCTGATTAACGATTAAAAGATGTTCCACAATTAAATTGTTTGTTAATTACAAGTATTTATAACAAGTAGAATGGATATTATAAGTATTTAAATCTTATTATATTAAAAGGAAATAAATAATTTTCTATAATTGAATAATGATAACGTTTCATATATATTTGTTCATTTTGTAAACAAAAATATGGCAATCAAATAGTGTTTATCTGTAATTATATGTCTTGTATGTACCTTTACGTATAAAGTTAAATATTATACCTATGTGGTAAAAATAAATCACACTATTTAAAATAACGATGTGAAAATAATTTTTACAAATATATTTATTGCATTTTGATAAGTTTTTTCATTTACGTTATACTGAAAATCAGCTACAATCAGTTAAAATTTACCTTTAATGACACTAAAATCAATGTCATTTCTTTACAAAGGTAGCAGATATGAGTTATCTTAGTATGAATTGCATTTCATTTTGTCGCGAGTGGTCTGTTTGCTCAATCCACAAACACCCTTTCACTAGCTAACGACCAGTTCAATGAGTCATTGGCAAAAACCCAAACACTACTCGCCCTTCAGTAGTATGTAGGTTAACTGCTATGATATTTTTTTTCTTACTTTTTTCACTACAAATCTCGTTTACGGATCTCTTTCGCAAGTCGGCTTGAGGTTTTTCATGAAACTCGGTGAGATTAACAACATTTTCAACGCTAAGTATTAAAAAGCTGCATGTTTTGTTTTTAAACTGCATTCCTGCTGATTAAGTTTGGCTCTTCAGTTAGTCAAAACTGATCTATTATTGGATCACTCTTGCTTTCATGGCTTAAGTTATTTTTAACAGATGTGTTAAAATGAAAACTTATGTAAAAAAAACCGGGAGACTTGCCGAAACACGTGGGAGATTTGAACCTTTCAAAGTTGTATTTAAATTTAGCGCAAACCTAACTTCAATTTGTCATTGGTCACACGCTAGACGCCAATTAGAACAAAACGGCCTCATTGGTTCGACCACGCGATTTAGTTAATTAAGGTTTTCCCCTACTTTATGTACTTTGTGGGGTTGACATGTGCTAATGATAGCTGCTTTCCCCTTTATCAATAAACGAAGAATAAGCTTGGATTAGTTACTCCATGTCTTGTCGAGCGGTTTTTTTTTATATATATAGAGGTAGGCAAATGACTTTACCCCACCTGATGTTAAGTGGTAATAAAGTCCAAACGCGAAGATACGAGACAAGACACCAATCATCCTCACCTTGCCAGCCTGCAAAAATGCTTCTTCACGCCTCTCTTAAAGGACCCCAGATTATAGGAAGGAGGGAACACTTGTGCGGGTAAAGCATTCCACTTACGAATAGTACGACAAAGAAATGAGTCACCGAATTTCTTTGTTCGTGTAGGAATAGTGGCCACTGTAAGTCGGTGCCAACGTAGGCCAGTGCGCGTGGTCCTCTGAAGAAATCCTCTGGAGGGATAAGGGAGAATAACTCCTCAGACTTGTAGCCGTGGTATAGTCGGTAGAATGCGCTTAATAATGCCACATCTGGCGCGATGTGGTGTAATTTTAGAGTCTCGAGTTTTCGCCTTAACTAGTCTAAGCTTATTCCTCGTTTATTAATAACAGGGTTTATGTTTTGTTTACTCAGCAATAGAAACATGTACATAATGTATAGCATACTTATATTTAACAATAAAACTTTGACCAAGAACACCCATATATCTGCTTTGCTATTTTGTAAGAAGAAACCGACTTTTTACCGCGAAATATGCGTGTGATTTGAAATTAGGATATCGGAGACTCATTAAAAACAAGGTACATGATAATAATTCCGTAAATAGCTATAAAATAAATTTAATACAAATTTCAAATCCCAACGGGGATTCCACGGTGAAAATTAAGTTTTTCTTACAGAATGTACTGCTGTTCTAAGAAAAAGTACATTTTAGTTTCATACCAAGTATAATAAATGAGACGCAACAAGCTATATTATGTTGTAACAGATCTACACACGATGAAATTACATACAAAGACTGAAACTGTGCCAGGCTTTCTAAATGTAGGAAGTCTTGATCATCGGCGCTTTATAAAATAACACTTTACGTAATAAATTTGTAGCCTGCCTTTATTTTCTGCGTAATAGAGTACAAATTAACTTGTTTAGTAGCTGACCTAGTACCTATTTGTTTTATTTAGTTAAGATTTCTATATTGTAGGCTATAATGACTGTTTCGTTTTCGTCATCCAAGGACTACTTAAAGATATTTTTTTATTATTTTAAACATTTAACTGCTAGATGTTTAAATCTAAAGAAAATTTTACTATTAAATATTCCACGCGGACCAGGCAGCAGACAGGACTCGAACCCACACCCTCCGCTACCCGGGCGGACGCACTGACCATTATGCTTCTAGTATTTCTTAGGTAACCTACAATAGCATAATAGTTAGTGCACCCGCCCGGATAACGTAGGGTGCGGGTTCGAGTCCCGTCTGCTGCCTGGTTCGCGTGGATTTTTTTCTAGTAAATTTTTTCTTTAATTCTTATAGAGTTGAGATTTCTTCATTTTATTTAAATAATGGTTATATATTTGTTTGATGCCCGGTGTATCCAACGCGTACCCGCCATTTGCTACAAAGATGGAGTACCAAAATTTTATATTAATAAATAATAGTTAAAATAAAAATCTAACTATCGAAACTTGACAGTGGGATTGCATGTTACAAAGTCGACGTGCAATTATTAAAACAGCTTGCTTTAGTTTTGTAGGAGATCAGAACCCTTAGCACGAACCAATATCGAATTCGAATAGTATGCGAGTTCGAAATGTCATTGTCAAATGTGTATTGAATTTTAGTTCTCGTTACGTACTTTGTGGCGCTGCTGTTCAAGTTTCCATACAAAATTTGATAATGACATTTCGTACTCGCAAACTATAGGAATTCGATATTGGTTCGTGCTAAGGGTACAGTTCAGTTGAAGTAAGACTTTTAGTCCCCATTTCGAGCGGGTTCTAAGTCCACTTGCGGTAACTTACTGAGTTCAATTTAACTAAAATTAGATTAAGCCGATATAATAACATCAAATTGATTGTCATTATTTATAGGTTACATCTGTTGTTATTTTCAACTCGGACTTTTGAATCGTCACGTAATGAGACGCAGCCTAGATTAAGCAAATTTGCTGCAAGTGGGCCCTAGTTACAAAATATAATTTTCGAGCTATAACGTGTTTTAAATGAGATTTTACTATATATTTTAATTTAATGTTGCTTTGTTCTTTTGATAGTGGAATGAGGGGTGTGTTTTTAAAATGTAATTTCACTATTTATTTTACTGTAATCTTGTTTTCCTTTTACAAATTTTGATATGGACCTCGTGTCTGTAATGAATTGATTTATTATTATACATATTTGACGACCTCCTTGGCCGAGTGGTTTGTACGCCGGGTTTCCTGGTGTCGCCGACTCGAGAGGCCGGGTTCAAATCCCAGTGGGGGCAGATGTTTGTGTTATGAATACGAGCATTTGTACTCCAGTCATGGATGTTTAATATGTATTTCTATATAAATATACTTATATATGTACAGTATATGTATTCTATCTGTTACCCTAGTATTGCATAACACAAGTCTTATAGTGCTTAGCTTGGGGCTAAGCTAATTGGTATGAGTGTTGGAAATATTTATTTATTTTATATATATGATTATTATGGAACTTTTAAAAGGCTCTGTTTAAGTGGATATTGTACGGGTGCGCGGGCGCAGGTTGCGAGCGAACGGACGGCGCGGCGCGGCAAGGACGCTCGGTAAAAGTCGCACCAGTTCGCATTGGGCGTGCCCGGTTACGTGGCAAATATTACTGTAATATCGCTCCCGATTTCGGCAAAGAAACTGCTGCCGGATCTCGTTTGAGTTAATCTGATTAGCTTCGTTTTGATTTTAAAAAAAATATTAAATAATTTTTGTAAAGTACTCGAGTATTGGCACTTCGCTTCATAACAGACTGCAGACGACATGTCTCCACTCACCAAGGCTCTCTCAGTTGCTCTCAATAATGACATGAACAAGACAGTTTTTGTAATGCCTTCGTAAGCATATATCCATAGATAACGTTGTGTTAGAGGCCTAGACTCATTTTCCGTTTGTTTTATAAATTATATATTTGAGTATTGAAAAAATATTGATTAAAATGTTTCAAAGGCATACATACATACAATCGCGCACGGAAGATACACTTACTGTAGTTTTTTCAGTTGTGATGAAAACCAAGGAACTTACCTGTAAAATAAAAAAAAATACATCAAATATAAGCACCGTAAAAGTAAATATATGTATATTGGTGGATATATTATGAAAATTATCCATATGATAGCCGATGACAAAGCTTTGACTGCGTAAAAACCTAACCACACCATGTCGATATACATCATACATACATCGTGCCGACTAACAATTTAAAAACGTAGGTATATTGAAAAACAATCTCAGCCTCTGCGCATGCGAACAGCGGAGGCGCATAAAAGAAACACATACACAATATTAACGAATTTAGCAATAAACAATTATAATATGTACGGGCACAAATAAATTAAATAGGAACTGCAAAGAAATTAAACCTCCTATTAGTAACAATTTCTTTTGGTATTCGAATTAAAAATATTATTTTGTTTTTATTGAAATACAAATTTAGTAATTAACCGAAATTATTGTACAGGTGTATTGTATTAATGCCAGCAATTAAAACTGTAGTTAGTGTTTCCTTCAGTTTTCTTTAATAATGACACGGGCTATTTACACAATAAAGGTCATTGCAAAAGGTCACAAGTGTTGACCATGCAATCTTGGACTTGAATGTGCATGTCAGCCGTCAAAAACGATTTAAAATGTTTAAATTATCTTATCTTACTGAATCTCTGCAGCAAAAATAAAAAAAACCTTAGCTATTTTTTCCTGGACAACCAAAAAAAAAAACAAACGGAGAAGTGCGAGTTATTACTAACTATTATTATATTTTTAATTTTAGGCAAATCTCAAGAAAATTTTACTAGAAAAAATTCAACTCGGTATAGCTTTCAATTATTTGTTTCTAAGTGATTTCGCTGAGAAACGTATAGAAAAGCCTCAACAATATGGTTTAGTTGAAACCCTTTTCTATGGAACCACATAAAATTCTAATTACAAATGACAGACAACTTCATTGTTCTACATTTGGTTTCAGTATAGTTATTCTGTAAGATGCAATCTCGCTAATGATCTCATTTATTCGGATTACTGACAAATATCAAATATCTAATAGTCTTTGCGGAAAGAGAATGGGCGTGGCGAAAAACGGAACTAACATTAAGATTTTTATTTGGCAATCAAACCCAGCAATCTGTAAAACGTCAATGTTTTGTATTGATACGGATTTATTTGTTTTTGTGATTTCTTGCGGTTTTTTGTATTTAATCATGCCTAAAAGGGGTAAAACCTTACAAATACGGTAGAAAAGCACTGCAGCGCCCTCCAATCTAAATCCCATTCTCTTTCCGCACAGACACTACTGGTGTAGATTCTGGCATGATTCTCTAAAGTTAAAACTAAATTTAATATCAGTCTCTCCTTTTCATTCTGTATAGAGAATGACAAGGATATACTGTTTTCAAATTTAAGTTTAGGTTCAGACAATCATGTTAGAAACGACACCACTGGCTGCTTTTAGAGACAGCGACATTTTACCGTGTAATGGCGTAATGCTGCCAAACTATATACATAATAGTTATGTTTTTATTTTTTAAGCATTTAACTGCTAAATGTTTAAATCTAAAAGTTTTACTAGAAAAAGTCCCGTCCGCTGCCGTGGTCCGCGTGGATTTTTTTCTAGTAAAACTTTTCTTTAGATATATATATAATACCTGAAATGGCAGCTACCGAAATCGTAAGTGACATTTTATTTTACAGAATCGTCCTACTGAACATAAATCGGTTATTGTGATGGGAGCTAATTTGGATTGCCTCCGTTTTCACATAGATCAGTGTGCTGTTTAGTAACCGCATTCATTGTTCGTAGGTTGCACAAAGAAATGTTCCATTTACTCATAACGTATGATTGGTCTATTGCATACTGGAACTGTAAGGCTGTATGCACATAAACGGCTTTATTTATAGTATATGCCATTAAACAACTTAATCTTTAAATTAATCTAGTCACTAAAAAGAGAGAGAGAGGGAAAGGAGAGGAGGTAATCAAATAAAAAAAGTTAGAGGATAGCAGATTTGCCGCTCGAATTGAAGCACCCGTTTGGGGAAGTAAAATGTTTTTAATTTGCATTAAGTAAAATTTGAATGCTAATCACACTAATATTATAAAGGCGAAAGTTTGTGAGTGTGTATGTTTGTTACTTCTTCACGTCTAAACGACTGCAGCGATTTAAAAAAAAAAAGGTATGGAGTTAGCTGACACCCTGGACTAACACATAGGCTACGTTTTACTGCGGGAAAATATCCCTAATAAACCGCGGGTAACACCGCGGGGTACAGCTAGTCATGTATAAGATTTATTCTATCTCTATTAGACTTAAAATAATTGACAAAAGTAGAATGATGTCTTAAACACGATTAAGCCTTAATTTGAATGAAAAATGTTGGCGCTGGTTAGGCTTAAAATAAATTCGCTTTAAAACAGTTATAATATCTAACCTATTTGAATAAAGATTTATGATTGAGTGTGACTCTAAAAAACATTGAAGGTCTCACATAAACACTTATTAAATACTATCGTACATTTGGAGTTACTTAAATTTTCTCAAACATGCTTGAAAATGTGAGCATTATTTTGATAACCTTCTTTGAGATAAATCGAACTATTTTTCGATCTATCAGCTAATCTGAATTAAAAAAAAAATCACACTTCGTAGCACAGTATAAAAGACATCGACGCATTACGTACGCGTTTGAAATCGTAGCACATGTAGAACAGTGTGCTACGAGACTACGATTCGGAATTAATTTAAAGTATTTTATTAGAAAGATTACAGCAAGCATTATAAAACTATTATACTATACAGGGTGTAAAAAAACCTATAACGAAGTCAAAGCCCACGTATTTTCCACATTATGACGATATTTTTTTTCTTCTAGACCATACCTGGGAAATTTATAGTCATGGAGATATTGAAGGTCAAAGCCAAAATATTTTTTTCAAGATTTATACATTAATATTTTCGAAACTTTATTTAGAAACATTTTTATCGACGGACTTACACACACGCACACACATACACACAGGCACATTTTTTGCGTAGCGCCACAGTAAAGCGCCGCACTATACATTGCGTACTGGAAAAAAAGTGTATTTTTTTAACTTAAAAATACAATTTTTTCCCCTCTATAATATTTTGTAATATTACTTGTTTGGGTATACAGAATGCGTAGTTTAAGTCTTTGTCATTGGATTTTTTACACCCTGTATAACCGGGGTCCCTACTCACATACGGTATTTTTCCATAGTTTCACTCTAAAGCGTTGTAAGTTTTGCGGTTCACAGGTTCATTTTCACTCGGTTTAGATGAAAAACATCGAGTTATACTGAAACCCCCTTATTAATAAACCAAGAATAAGCTTGGACTACTTACTCCATATTTTGTCTCTGTTCATTGAATGACAAATGGCACTGTGATGTGAACAAAACACGGTGTAACTAGCTTAAACTTATTCCTCGTTGATTAATCACATACCTCCTGTATGTGAGTATGGACCATAAGAATACGGCAGGTTAAGGTTCTAAACAAACAATTCATCATCATCAGTCTAATAATGTCCCCACTGCTGGGGCACAGGCCTTCCCTATGGATGGAATAGGGAGATTGGGCCATGACCCACCACACGGGCCCAGTGCGGATTGGTGGGTGCTAACGACTGCAGATACAGCCGGGAGCAACGGCTTAAAGTGCCTTCTGAAGCACGGAGGAGCTCGAGATAGTAAATTTTTGGTCACCCATCCAATGACCGACCACTGCGAAAGTAGCTTAACTTCAACGACCGCAGCCGAACGCGCTAACCACTTGCGCCGTCGAGCTCCTCAAACAAACAATTATTACTTATTAACTAAGATTTTCATCTACAAATTGTACGAGTATAAAGTTGTAAAAGTACATATACAGTATATGTGATATATAATATAATACACGTTTATATGGCCACACTATTAATGGATTTACATAACAGGCTGTGGTGCGAATGAAAGCGTTCTTAAAGCGGCATGAGAAACAAAAAAGTGCTTTTGATATAGAATCAAGGGTTTATTTTATAATGGTCGGCTTGAGGAATGGATTGAGACAAGGATAATTTTTTATCCCTGAAAAATGTTAGATTCCTTTGGGATCATCAAAACCTAAAGTTAATTTTGACGAAATCGTGAGCGGCCGCTAGTGTTGTTTGAACATATATATATATTTACTAGTGGCCTGCCCTTGCTTCGCTTCGGGGTAGAATCCTTTCTTAGCGGATGCCTGCGTCATAACATCTACCTGCATGTCAAATTTCAGCCCGATCCATCCAGTGGTTTGGGCTGTGCGTTGATAGATCACTATGTCAGTCAGACAGTCTACATTGAGTTTTATATATATAGATATATATGTGTACAATATATAGATGTATGTACGTACAGATACATATTTCATTTACTAGCTACAAGAGAAAGAGAGAAAGAGAGAAAGAAAATGTGCGCGCGCACTGCTTTTTCTTGCTCTCTGCTATATCCCCAATCAACTCCCGTTCGCCTCGCCTGAACACACTTTTCGTAACGCATAACGCAACCGCTTGCTTGACCCCTAAGTTGAGCGTGCCTAAAGAAGTTTAAAATTCAAAAAAACTATTTCTAACAATCCGCTCCGCTATCATCCGGCCCTCAGCTTTAGGCCAATACACATTTCCCATTATTAACTTCAGGCTATTGGTGTCAATCGCAACATTAACGAACCGCGGCGTAAGTACAGCGATTTGCGGTGCCTTATGATATTTAGACGGGACCACCTCACTGTTAGCTAAATGCCTTCGTTTGCGCAACTCGTTAATTCAGAAATTCTTCAAAAGATGTCGTTTATGATCTATCATTCATTCTTGCCGGTTCTTCTCTGTACAAGGTCTCCCGCCATAGATTTACGAACCGATGGCGTAGCGTTTGACTTTCACAAGAGCTTGTAACAGCCTAGACTTAGTAAATGAGTTTGAGTTTATCATAATAGTATGATGAACGAGAATTTAGATACGTTTGTGTTGGTAACTTAAAATTTAAGTAACATTCTTCTAATTTAAGTATATCAACTCTAGTTTCATTATATGGTAGTTAAGCATTAACTGCTAGTTGTTTAAATCTAAGGAAAATTTTAATTAGATATTTCCATCGGCCCAGGTTTCAGATGGGGTCTTGCTTCCTAAAATCCTATTCGAATTATACTAGAAGGTAAATGTCGCCCATGATTTAATAGTGAAATAATTAAGTTTCAACTATCAAGTTTTTCGGACGGGGTATAAATGGAAAAGCCTATGGAAAAGATGAAACAGAAATGCGTCACGAGCGTCACACGCGGCAATATATACATACATATATATACGAGTGATGCGTGCGCTGTTCCATTCCCCTATGCCTTATGCACCGCCTAATGTTAGGTTATTTAAGAAATAAAGTTTCACTACAGATATGAGGCCTGTGCACATTTTTTTTAAATTTGAAATAGCAGCAAACTTTTTTCTGATATTGAGACATTACTGACAATATCAGGCAGTATACTTATACCTATAGCCGACGATAACTAGCGTATGAAATTGAGATAACGAATTTCGCCATGGTCCGGTTATGAAGTGTCATCCATCTCATCAATATTTGTGCTTATTAAAGACTGCACGCCAATTAAAAGTGTCGGTTAGTAACACTTTATTGTTTAAAATCACAGTACCTACATTAAAGTAGCCGTCGTATCTACTTCAAATTGTACGGGAATTGGGCGTATTTTAATTCACGGACTTTTTCGGAACCTTTACGTAATTTAAGAAAGGTAGGGCGGTAGTGATTCGAATTGGAGCGCCCGTCTGAGGAAGTTACCTCCACCTTACAGATGATTCATCATCATCATCATTATCAGCCTCTTTGTGTCCCCACTGCTGGGGCACAGACCTTCCCTATGGATGGAATAGTGAGATTGGGTTATGACTCACCACGTGGGCCCAGTGCAGATTGGCGGGTGCTAACGACTGCAGATGCAACCGGGACCAACGGCTTAACGTGCCTTCCGAAGCACGGAGGAACTCGAGATAGAAATTTTTGGTCACCCATCCAATGACCGACCACTGCGAAAGTTGCTTAACTACAACGATCGCAGCCGAACGCGCTAACCACCTTCCCATCGAGCTCCTCAATTACAGCAGCACAGAGCAGATGATTACAGTAAACTAACCCTACCTTATGGTAGTATTGGGTTTCCAAGGCTCCGCTGGGTTGGGAATCGAGTCAGGGTAGGCAACGGCGCGATTGATATTTTTGGTATCGCAAGCGTCTATAGGTTATGGTATATATACTAAAAATAAACATATGCTAAAAATAAACATATGCTAAAAATATCCTTAACTGGTGGTAGGGGAAAAAATATGGACGATCCAAAGAGTTGTATTTTGCATCCAATTTGAATAAAGACATTTTGACTTTGACTTTTGACTATGGTGGTGATTACCATCAGGCGAACTATCGAATACTCTTGTATTCAACCAGTTTCTGTAAAAATGCCATAATACTCTGTGTTTTTGTATTTATCAATTCACGAACGTTTTGGAAACATATTGGACATTAACTTCGGATATTTTTCGTTAATAATGTTTTTTTTCTATTCCTCTGTTAAAGGCTGTATTAGCATAATTCTGTGACCGATTAATCAGACTTGACACAGTTGATCATAATATTCGTGAACCCTAAATGCTGAATTAAGCGCGAATAAGATCTGTATCGAGGTTGCAACCTTGACTTCGATATTGCACTGTGCAATATTCATTTTCATGGGCATAAAAAACTATTTAAAATCATAAGGCGTATTAAATTAGAATACACGAATGACAGGCAAGAATGTTAATTTATTAAACTATTTTTTTGCGTGTCCTACAGTTTTTTACATTAAATATCTATCGTATATACTAGTGGTATATGCGCCGGATTTCAAGGTGTCGCCTGCTCGAGAGTGCCGGGTCTGTATATGTATTCTATCCGTTACCCCAATATCCCATAACACAAACCTACAGTGCTTACTTTGGGGCTAAGCTAATTGGTGTGAGTGTTGGAAATATATATTTTATTTATAATATGTTAATCATTATCTTATTAATGTTTCAACTGCTGGGGCACAGACCTTCCTTGTGGATGTAATTGTGCAAAATCAGTCGAGACTGAACATGCTTTCAGAAGCACGGAGGAGTTCAATATATAACATTTTTGGCCACTCATTATCGTGATCAGCTGATTTGAAAGTTGTATTATTTCCACAACCGCAGACCGAAGGTCCAAAATCTAAAGCTATATCGTAAATAAGAAATTTGAACTTATTTTGATGAATTAACCAAAATTCTCCTATAATTGTATTTCTTAACTGTACCAACAGAAAAAAAAGTTGAAAAATAAACAAAGAATCTTTTTGTAACGAAAACAAAACTTGAATAAAGCGGTCTTGGGGAACATTGGAACTTTTTTTTAGCGAAGCAGAACTTTTTTTTTATCAACACACCAATTAGCCTAGCCCCAAAGTAAGCACTGTAAGGCTTGTGTTATGGGATACTAGGGTAACGGATAGAATACATATACTGTACATATATAAGCATATTTGTATAGAAATACATATTAAACATTCATGACTGGAGTACAAATGCTCGTATTCATCACACAAACATCTGCCCCCACCGGGATTCGACCCCGGGACCTCTCAAGTCGGCGACACCATGAAACCCGGCGTACAAACCACTCGGCCACGGAAGTCGTCTACAGAGGTAAAATCAGAGGTAAAAGTTATATGGGAAAAAATAACGTAGAATGAATCACATGCACCCATATAGTTCTGTTTATTCAGCCAAATATATAAATTCATCAAAGAAAAATGTTTAATTGCAAATTGCACAATAAAAATGGTCGTTCATCATTTTAATCGCGTCGTTATTTTTTAAGAATAGAGGCAATTTAATGTTATTGTAGCAATGAGTTTTTTTAATTCATTGTCATTTCAATAGAACTATTTAAGTGAGTTGACTTTCGTTTCACATGAGTTTTTCTCAAAGTTAAGTGTGACTCTAGTTGATTCTATAGTTACTTTTAAGCTCAATTTATAATGTAGCATAGTTAGTAGTGTGATGGATTATATGGAAAAAAAAACATAGCTTTAAGTTTTAACTCATCTAAAAAGAAAAATCTTTACCCCAAAATAAAACGTTTTACACACTAACAATAGTGTAGTTAATCTGGGATGTTTTATTTTTATTAATAAATCCCCCGCCAACCCATCAAATCATTCGTTAACTGTCCCTTTAAAACAAAATTAGCTTCACCGTTTAACAGAATTAAAGATGCACTAGCAAACCAGTGAATCAAATGTTCACCAAAACCTGATTTAAAAAAAATGTATTTAATTAATTGAGAACTTCGGAGATTTTGTGTGGTTTCGTTTGAAATTCGTGATTTCTCGAAAATCGGAAGTGCTACGTTACTCAAATCCGGTTTGTAACTTATAACTTAAATATTCTCTTTATCTATCTCTTACGGTTTGGCCGCTGAAACAGCACCACAGACAGACGGACGGACGGACGGACGGACTTGTCTAATAGATAAGAGATACAACGAGATATGCCATGATGTTGACATCTTTCAAGCTCCACTCAAAGCCCTCAAAAATCATTTCTATGGTAACGTTCAAACCGAACAGTAATTTGTTACTATTAAAAATATAAGTACCTATCTACATATAGACAATGTTGTACATGCCGGCAATGGCAATTCACACGGTTGAGTACTACCTGCATCTTTAATGTTTATTGAAGTTTGTGTAATTGTCGATGGATTGTCAAATAAATAAATAATTTAACTATCATTTTACTGTTTATTTTGGCTAGTTTTGTGTTTTAGTTTGTAGAGAAACAATGTGAATTAGTCAACTTTATAATATGTTGAGCAACATATTATCTATCTATATATGTATTTATCATCATCATCAGCCTATTAATGTCCCCACTGCTGGGGCACAGGCCTTCCCTATGGATGGAATATGGAGATTGGGCCATGACCCACCACGCGGGCCCAGTGCGGGTTGGGGGGGTGCTAACGACTGCAAATGCAGCCGGGACCAACGGCTTAACGTGCCTTCCGAAGCACGGAGGAGCTCGAGATAGTAAATTTTTGGTCATCCATCCAATGACCGACCACTGCGAAAGTTGCTTAACTTCAACGATCGCAGCCGAACGCGCTAGCCACCTGCGCCATCGAGCTCCTCCGCCTGTATTTATCATATTTCAATATATATATATATATATCTGGCAACTTAGTATACAGACGTTATTTAATATCAGTAGCTAGACTGTGTAAGTCAAGTTTCTCTTGTCACAGAGTTTGAATGACATAGGGGGATAACAAATTATCGGTTTACGTACGAGCATATTATCGGAAGTGGCCATTTGCGTATTCCGGGTCCGCTTGGTTCCAATGCGGGTAATTATTACACCTTGCGATTATATAAAACCCCTGGGTATTTATTTTCAACCAAGACAGCTGAGTTTTATTATATGTTTTAACTTTCCCGCGACAAAGTGATTGAATTAAAACTCTTTTTGAAGATTGATATTGAGAATTTTACATATTTGTCAAACTTAAGGGAAGTGGGGTGTAAGGTTTTTTCTGTAAGATATATATTCAGATGATTTTGTGCATATTTTTATTACCTTTTATTTATTTATTAGGATCACCAGAAAAAGTAATATTCAATACATAAATATTTAAACATTATAGAAGTGATGCTTACAAAATGCAAAATTCTATTGCAGGTATCATCATGCTTAATAGACAGTATAATGGACCAGATTTTAATAACAACAAACAGAAAGACAAAGTAAAACAAGATGTGAATAATGAAATTTAGAAATTTAAATTATGAAATTTATTTATTTAATGGTGACGCTGTCGAGACTACAGAAACGAAACGATAAAAAAAAACTTTAAATTTGATATTTTTTTATGAATTGTGTTGATGTTGAAATCTCCGAAAGTTTAAAAATCTTATTTATTTAATTTGTTGACCAAATATTTTTTCTGATAAAACGTTTTGTATAAAATAAGTAATAAATTATATTGATGAGTTTTTATTTAAAATAGTTTTGAATTCTGTGCATTAAAATATCGTGTTCTATATGATTACGTTTGAAACATTTCACAATACGACCGTGAATGCAATGAAAAAATAAAAATCATGATTGATTGATAAACACCATGTTGACTGGATTCACGATTACTTATATACAGCCTTGAGGCAAACTTATTTCATGAACGCACTTAAAAGTTTAAGTAAGACATCTGTCTTTTTTAAGTAAGTTGTCAAGATCACTGACCACTGGTCATAAAAAATAATAAACTTACATGAAACGCTTCATGGAAGTCTTTATTACTTACTTTCAAAGAATTTCGTCACTCGTTATCATTACCTTAATTTATATACATAATGTTACCTTGATTCCGAGTACAATTTGGTCACTAAATTAATAAGTTAAATGATTTTACATCTTAAATAAGACAAATAATTTGAATGTTTACTTTACATAGTATTTAAGTGAAATAGTTACTAACGGACAGATTTTAATAACAACAAACAGAAAGACAAAACCAAACAACGCTTTATGGACCACATTGTTGTTTAAGTGAATAAATAAATAATAATTAACATATTAAGTTGCGAATTCCTTAGATATATATTTTTTATAATAATATAATATTTAGTCTTAACAAATTTTATTTAAGTAAATTAGGTTTAAATATAAATATGTTTTCTTAAAAGATTGATGAAATTTAATTAACGCAAAAAGAAGAATTAAAATTCATTGACCATAGAATTTTGCATAAATGATATTAAAAATATGAATAGTATTTTTCCAATCACTTATATTGAAGTTGATCTCGATGGACTGGGAGCCAAAGAATGTATAACTTTGAACTCACCGAAATGTATTTTCTCATATTTTAGACAGCTATTTTAGGCGTTGGGAAGCAAACTTATACCCCTTATTAATAAACGATAAATAACGCTGACGCTAAAGCAAACTTATGCCCCCGTTATTAATAAACGACGAATGACGCTTGGATTACTTACTCTATGTTTTGTCTCCTTACATTGAATGACAAATGACATTTGAGTGATATGAACAGAACACGGCCTAACTAGTCTAAGCTTCTTCCTTATTGAGTAATAATCCGGATAGTGTTTACTCTACATAAACCCAAATTAACCGTAAAATTTCAAGCTAAGTAGGCACAACAATAAATAGACGTTCTCAAGTCCTATGAGGTTGGTATAAAAGTCATGCTATTATTTAAGGAATAAAAAAAAACTAAAACCATACCTATGTGTATCACAAATAAAGTGTTTGTTTTGTTTTGATTTAAAACCCTATCAGCTGATCATCTGCGATTATAAAATTAATTAAAGTCTATGTGCTGAGAAGACAGACCAATTTGCTTAATCTTCTTCGATATAATTGTTGTATATAAAACTGATGAATGTATAATTTACTATCGAAACACAGTTGATTAATGAACGATTGATCGAATGAACTATTTCTTGAAGAACTATCGAAACCTCGAACTAGCGTAATTTCGAATAATTTAAACTCGAAACAGATAAAAATCAATATTAATATTAATCAAATAGCAATAAGATGTTCTGTTTGCTAAATGGTCGAACGGCATAACGATGTGCGTGTGTGAGTGAAAGAAGCATTGTGGGCCAGTGACCGGGATTCCCTTTCGCTCTCAGCTCACGACCTCCTTTCGATGATATAATATAAAGCCGTAAGATGTTAACGCCTTTGCGTCAAATTGTTGGGTGTTTATTTTTTAAATGTCTCATTCACTTGTGTTTATGAGGCAGAGGAAAATGTTTCTGTAATCAGTTTAATGATTGATTGTATATTATTATGTTTATTTTGAATGAATTTATTAATTTAATGAATTTATTAATTTAATGAATTTATTAATTTAATGAATTTATTAATTTAATGAATTTATTTAAAATTCTAAAAAGTTCATAAATATTATTTTGAAACATTATTTGGCACATGATTATGCTACGTTACAGGCTATGGGGCGAAAATTTCTAATTTCATTAACGGACGTTCAATGAATCAGTAATTAATTGAGTAATAATAATATTTATTGCATAACACCACAAAGGCTACAAAAATAAAATTACACTTACAGAGACAATATACATAATGGACGGCCCTGCTACATAGCAATCTCTTCCAGGCAACCAATGATGGAAAATGAAATATATATTTAAGAATAAAAAAGGGGGAAGGGTGTTAAAGCAATATTATAAAAATAAGATAATTATTTGAGTACTCATTTTTTGAAACATTTTTGACGACCTCGGTGGCCGAGTGGCATATAAGGTTAGTATGATGAATTTAATAAAATAAAATACTGATATATGTGTATCAGTGTATGTATTCTGCCCGTTATCCTAGTATCCCATAAAACAAGCCTTACGTGCTTACATGGGGGCTAGGCTAATTAGTGTGACTGGGGGAATATTTATTTATTTATATCGGTGACGCCGGCGATACGTGATTTGTTCTCGGCCACTAGTATTTCCCCTTTCGCTGTGGCGACCTCCTTCCTCAGCGAAAGCGCTGACGTCACCGCTCGTCGGCCTGCGCAACCGCTGCGCCGGCGACCGGCCAACGTGCGCGATTAATTAAATCCTTTCAGGTTTTATACCGCGATTGCTCAAATATTGGTCTAGGATTGCAACAGTTCAATCAACAAAATAAACTAATATTTTCGATTAATTCTTTTTGAACTGTATCCTTAGCATGAACCATTATCGAATTCGAATAGTTTGCGAGTGCGAAATGTCAATGTTTTATTTTGTATGAAAACTTGAACAGCAGCGTCACAAAGTCCGTAACGAGAACTAAAAATCAGTACAGAAAACAATGACATTTCGGACTCGCAAACGATTCGAATTCGATAATGGTTCGTGCTAAGGGTACTGGTATAAAGCGTGCGACTGTCAACTTAACTATTTTTTTTGGTTAACTAACCATTTTTTTTGCTCTAGATCCTTTACAGGCTCCGTGGTCAAAAGAAAAGTATGAATTAAAGAAATAATATTTTCGGTATTTGTGTTGGGAAAATATAATTTTGATTTACGATCTATTGCTTGCTATCAATGAAGATGAGATTTGGCTTGCTAATTTAAATAATTAAGCTCTCGTAGAGATTAATGCAAAAGCTGTGCAATATAGAAAGCCTTTCCTCAGTAGTCAGTACATAAAGTTTGAGTAATATGAAGAGAAGATAGGAAGAATAATTTATGTTATATTACCTGAAAAACCAGTAAAAAATGAGCCCAGTAGGTCTTAAACCTAGCATTTATTAATGTTTGCAAATAATAAATGTCTCTTTAAAACTCAAACTAATACACAATCTCATTAAAAAAATGGTAAGGCCTGTTAGAACTGTAAACTTTATGATTTTAAGGTCATTCTACTTAATTTGTTAAGTTATTACGAAACGATCTTTTTATAAGCCGAAAGAACATAGCGATTTTATCAATACCCGAATCGCATTAAATAGCATACATTATGCAAATTTAATTTTATCAATGCAATAAAGAGTCGTTTTTCGGTCATGATTTATTGCATTATTGAAATATATACATCAGTAGTGTGAAGTGTGAAGCAACTTTGTTGTACAAACATTATTAACATATTTGATTTAGAAATATATTAGAACAAAGTGATTAGACACATTGATTAATTATTAATCGTATGTAATATTCAAGGTTAAATTAACCCATAGGTTTAGGAAGAACTCGATTTTCTCGTTAATTTATCTTTTGCGCAAGGTTCAACATTTACCATTAAAATAATTATTAGTGACTTAATAATTTATGTTTTTTAAATAAGATGGTGTAAGAACGTTTAAATAATTACACTGATAGATTAACTTTGTGATTTTATTACGGTTAGATGTGATTAAACTTTATAACATAAAAGAAACCCAGTTGTTTAATCATTTAAATATTTTTGGACAAACTAAGTATCTATACTAATTTACACCTTATAGTACTGGACTAATATAAGCATTCATCTCATAGTTTTATCAACTTTGAAATTTGAAGCAGTATTTTTAATGCGTAATCAGTTTCAAATTCAAACTAACCATGAAATATGACGTTTTAGTACATCTCGAATTGCCCGTAGAAGTTTACTAGATAAGAGCAACAAGTATAACTGAATTTATTAGAGTTCAGAATAATAGTATTGCCAATTTTAATCGATTGAACCTACATATTTCGCATGAACACGTTTTCATTGTACGCCTATTAAGAATAAGTATTATTAAATATTACAAAGCAAAAAACTTCAGGAAAACGACAAGGTCAAATCTTTATTATCGAATTTACACAATTTTGAATCTTGCCCCATTCGAATTAAGGAAACCAGTGCATTTTTTTATATTAACGCGAAACTGTTATTGGCAACTTTTACGTCGTTATAATATCGAGGTTATGCTTCATTCGTAAGGGCAAGGTGTTATTAATAAGTTTACTTCCTAATGTAGTTTAAGTCGGAACCTTTTGTGAATGGAGTCCAGCTGATTTAAGTCTTATGTCCAGTTAATGGTTTTTAAAGGTCAACGGTAAATGTATCATTTTTCAATGTAATTTATTTGCTATAAGTAAAACATGTTTTGATATATATTATACTAGCGGCCCGCCCTCGCTTCGCTTCGGTGTAGAGCTGAAGTGTAGACTCCAGTTTTTGTTCTCAGGCTTGTATTATATACAATGACATTCATCTATGATTCTTCTTATACCTGCATGCAAAGTCTCAGCCCGATCGGTTTAAAATTGACAAAGTTTCATACAAACTTTTATTCACTATTTTATCCCCTTGGGGGTAGAATTGATCAAAATCCTTTCTTTGCCTTAAACCTTAATCCTTCGTCATAACATCTGCCTGCATGCCAAATTTCAGCCCGATCCGTCCGGTGGTTTGGGCTGTGCGTTGATAGATCCCAATGTCAGTCAGTCAGTCACCTTTGAGTTTTATATATATAGATTTAAGACACAAAAGCAAAAAAAAAATAACTTAACATAAAATGATTTGAAGTAATAAAGTAGATCTATATCTTCTTATCGCTAAACACAAAAAACTATTTTTCTGTCTGTCTTGTTTGACCCACATAAGTCTATTGAAAAGAAGTAACAAATTTTCTTCTTCAGAAATCATAAGAATTGAAGAATCAGAAATTTATTTTAGTTAGTCTGATACTTGTTTTCTTGCAGTCTGTTCAATTTATTGCTCCAGTGAATTTTGTGACGTGTGTCACACTTAGTAGACGAAACTTGCAATTGATGGTTCAATAGGAGTTTATTTATAAAAACTCGTTACGGATGCAAGCGGCGCGGCGGTTATACATATGTATATCGAGTCACAGTATTAACTAATATTATAAAAGTGATAGTAACACTGCCAGTATGTTTTTTGTTAAGTTTTTTGCTTTTAAGCCGCTCAACTTGTTTTAGTAAATTTTATTTATTAGTGAGATCGGGCCCAGAAAAATGACAGGTTCTGACTTTTTTCGTGAAACCTAAGTTGAATCAGATACAATGGAGATATGAAGTTTATAATGAAGATAAAAACTTATTATATATATTTACGCAAATACACTATTCTATAAGTCCAAAATGATTGTTTCAGATAAAACGAGAGGTATGTAGGTATTATGCAAACTTAATGACAGATAGAATCTACACAGTGGAGAGATGGCAATCTCGCTGCAAGTGATGGCTCCATATAAACTTGCCGCACTGTCTGGCTGCTGTATCTGTCATAAAAACGTCAAACTGCCATAAAACTGTATGAGGCACTAAAGTGAACCGGGTGGGAAAGACGCAATTTTCCTTAATTTACAAAAACTAAAATTATTCTAAATTTTAACTAAACAGAGGAGTGCGTTGTTTATAATAATTAAACTTAAAATTCTATTCGGATGAGGAGATTTAGTAAATATGGATTGATAATTAATATAATTATGTATTCTATCCGTTACCATAGTATTACATAAAACAAGCCTTTCAGTGCTTACTTTGGGGCTATATAAGCTAATTGGTGTGAATGTTGGAAATATATATTTCTATTAGCTTTATAATATTATACTAATATAATATAGAGCAAAGATTTTTTTGCTTCAGAAACTACTAGACCAGTTTGAAAAAAAAAATCACGTTTAGAAATCATTCTTCCTACATTATTCCTAATGAACATAGGCTATAGCGTACTTAAAAAAAATGAGTTCCGTATGAAAGCTTCGTTAATATAACCCAGTGTGTGAAAAAAATAACCTTATGTCGCTTACGCTGCGGAAGTCATTGACAGTAGAGCAAAGTGATGTACTAAAATTTTATAAAGGACAACAATATCTACAAAAAAGTTCGGGATACCATAGTTCCTGTGATTTGCGCGTTCAACCAAAAAAATGTGCATTAGGTACAACGGGTCCTAAACTACGCAACAAAATTTTCACTATCAGTTAAATATTTTTTTCATGGAAGGTTCATAATTATGTTAAAAAAAGATATTGTGTATAATACAAACCTGAGAACAAAACCTTTAGCCTACCTACACTACAGCTCTACACTGAAGCGAAGCGAGGGCGAGCCACTAGTAGATCATAAGACAGTCTTAAAGTATAGAGTTTGCGACACGCGATAACTTTTAAACGAAATATCCGATTGAGATGAAACAAAAAGTATTTTACTTCTGCATACCATAATGCTTCATTTCTTATTGCAAAAGCTGAGCTAGCTAGCCCAATATACCCTGCACGCACAATAGACCAAGTACGGAGTCTACGTGCGGAAATGGCGGCCCACAACAAGTTAGTAAGTCTTATTGGAAAACTTTACCAGATCTCTAGACACTTTTGAAGTTTATAGTTTGCGCAGACAACGCATCTGGCCATATAAGTCTAGCCAGCGATATATTGATACGATAGTGAGTGGCAGATATTATAAACCTGTCTCGAGTTCAACGAAAGTGCCGACGACTGTGCCGTAACGATCACGTAACGTATTCGAATGTAAATTAATCTAACATTGTGACCCACTGTGCGTTTATTGTTTTTTTTTCTTCTCCTAATGCGTCGGCACACATAATGGTTTGTTTTTAACAGTTCTGTTGGAACGTGCTTTGGGAAGAGAATGAATAAATAATGATTTCTGGGGTAACTTGTTGGATAGTATCTCTTAACCTTGACAGCATTGTAATGTAACTATGTGATAATATATGGAAATGGCGACATTGCCCCATAGACTCAGATTGAGTTAACCCGACCCGGTAACAGAAACCCAGATTTCGATCTGAGTGTTTGGTACTCAACTTGTTTAGGGTAGCTACACACATAATCGGACCGGCATTAATCGGTACAGCCGGGCGGTAAAATTGAATATGTGTGTAGATGAATGTTCCGCAGTTATTACTACAGGTCGGATTTGTTGTTCGACAAAATAATACCGCCTGCCCGATTATATGTGTACTTTACGTGGTGGTAAGCGTCCGTCACAACCTACAGACGCTTGTGTTACCGAAGTACCAACTTACGAACAAAGTGGAGCAACGTCCTACCAAACACATAAACAATGATTAAAAAAAACTAATTAGCAGTGATATATAGAACGGCAAGGTTATAAATTATTGTTACAAAGCATTCTTCGTTTTGCTTACATATTTATTAGACGCGGAAGTTTTAAACAATGGAAAAACAAAGACCGCACGGAAATATTTAAGGAAAACTGAACTGTTTTACTAACTACTTTTTGAAGGGAAACTTCTTTACGCACGCTTGACTTGGGGGTAAGCTGGCGAATGCGTTACGCGTTACGAAAAGTGTGTTCGGACGAGGCGAACGGGAGTTGAATATGGGGGATATAAGCATGAGAAAGCAGTGCCCGCGCACATTTTCTTTCTCTCTTTCTCTTTTGGCTTGTAAATGAAATATGTATATGTACATACATGTATATATTGTACACACACATATATATATATATATATATATATATATAGGTATAGGTGTATATATATAAACAGCTGGAGCCGAAGGAGTTCAACTTCAGTCGTGTGGTCATAAGCACACTGGCCCCAAAGTATGGGAAACGGAAAGAACACATACACTCATACCTATATAAGTATATTTTATTTAGAAATATATATAAACATCCATGACTAAAGTACAAATGCTCGTATTCATCATACTGACATTTGCCCCTACCGGGACTCGAACCCGAGACCTCACGAGTAGACGATGCTATGAAACCCGGCGTATATACCACTCGGTCATGGAGGTCGTCAAATAATAATATGCTTTCATTGTTATTTTATTTTATATTTAATGTTTTCTTCATTTTATTTTTTACAGCCAGGTAGGCAAATGACCCCACCTGATGTTAAGTGGTGATAAAGTCCAAACGCGAAGATAGCTAGTACAGCAGTTATTACCTGCTACACAAATAAATATAATGTCAATGTTAGGTATTTCTTTTCAAGCACAAGCTAGCACACTAATATGGATTGCAAAACACTGCCAAACAAACAAGCAACAGCAGCAGATTTTAAGATTATGTTCCTGTCGATGTTACTTGTTCAAGTTAATAAACCTGTGTGTTTTGCATAACATTTTTATCATCAATCCATCTTTGAAGTTGTCAGATAAATGATATAGACATTCGAATGCACGTCAGACGTTCAGTTGATACGACTCTGATGTAATCATGTATTAAGTAAGCATTAGGTGTGCGAGAAAATTCCGCACTGCATTCTTTACGAAGTTGTTTACGCTTGATAACTATTTAAAACTAACTGACATAGAGAACTTCGTACTTCTACAGATTTTTTTATATGCTTTTTTCTTTTATACAAACTATGTCCTGACCCTGACAATGACGAACCCCAAAAAAATAAAAACAATATCCTATTTGGTTCATTCGTTTGAAAATCGAATTCCTTCCAATATTTTTTTATTTATATGGAAGATTGAAATATGTACTACTTCAATTTCAAAGGAATTTCAGAACAGTTTCTTTTAAAACAAAAAAAATCCTTTAAATGAAGACTATGGCTGCATGGCTCTGCCTTTGCCTTTCCCAAGATGGGAAAAAAGATAAAAAAAAAACAACAGCTTCTTTTATTTTAAATAATCTCAAAATTCTTTATTTTAACATATTATAGAACTGAACTCAGTTTTAATAAACTTTTGAGTTCGATCAAAGTTGCTATTGTCACTCTCTACTTATACATTGACAATAGAGCCAGCACGTGACTAAAAGGATCTTTAAATTAAATTATTTATCTGAGTTTAAGTAAGTTATCTATTACAACTACAGAAACCTAAAAGGTAAGGGTATAATGTTTTATTAAAAAAATACAATAAATATAAGTAACATACATATTTATTTTATTTATTTATACTTCTTGCACAAATGTACAATGACGGACTTAATTCCGTAGGCATATATCTTATTAACACAATGTTTACCTATTCTTAGCTAATAAAATTATTTGAATATGCATTTAAAAAATATAGTTTTATTATTATTACTTAAAAATATAGTATATCATACCTTACTAATAATAATACAAATCGAAATGAAATTCACCACGTAGATTTTTTTTTGCTTCAACCATGGTCAATAGTGGTGAAGTGTGTCAAGTGTTTTTTGAGTAAATATAAAAACATATTTATATGGAATATCAAATAAAGTCCCTAATATAAGAAAAATAAGTGGTCTGTCCAAAACTGTTAATATAAATAAAACAAAGAAGAAAGTAATCAAGTTTAACAAGATTTGATTAGTTTCATCGTTGTTCCTGCATCTTCCGCTACCCGGGTTTGAATCCCGTCTGAAACATGCACCAAGTGGATTTATCACTAATAATATTTGCTTTAAATTTAAACATCTCGCAGTTAAATACTTACACGTCTGTGTTAAGTTTAATGACTTTAGTTACGAATTAACACCAAAGTTAAATCAAGTATGTTAAGTGAAACAAAGCCGAGATGAGCAAGATCAAGGCTGTTAGTACGGACTCAAACAATTGGTTGCATGAATCAAGTCTATCGTGTACGGAAGTATTCATTTACAATTATGCAACTGTTTCATTCAACGCAATAATAGTAAAAGAAGTAACGTTATTGATGTTGACGTGACAACGTCTTAAATTAGGTTGCGGCTGGGAGTCACTTATGAAAAAGTGTAACGCTCGGTAACGTTACGATGAGTTTAAGTTTACATGTACAATGTTTTAGTAAACAAAATATATTTCTATAGTTAAAATTTGTGCAATTCTTATTTTCATTCAATTCCTTGTTCCTATTGTGCAATTTAATTATATTCATATCAATAAATATTCTACCGAGAAAAAGACGTTGTCACGTAAAATCTTCGCCCGTAAAACCGACTTTACAGGCAACCATTTTTTATTTATTTGTCCAAACATATTATCTACTTAATTGATTCCTAAAAACTCATTTGTAAATTGCGGCGTGAAAGGTAAACCATGCAGAATAAAAATTTGAGTCGCTTAATTATAATTTTTTTTTAAGTCTACATATTATACAACTAGTTACTGCATATTATAGAAATGTTACTAAGTTATATAGATACCTATTCATAGTGAGTGGTATTTTGCACTCCTAATTACAAGATGGACCCGCTATGGATACGCGTTCCGAGACCTGTACCCTTAGTACGAGTTTTACAATGACGAAAACTATGATAGTTTTCGTGAGCTCGCAACGCATTAAAAGTGCTGATTTTATTGTTTTCGTTTTAATACAAATTAAAAGTGTTTAAATTCTAACATTAAAACATTTGTTTCTTATTAAATTTTAATTATATTTGGTTACTTTTCACCAAATCGGACATGGCAACATAATTTACAATTACGAAAACTATGATGCTTTTCGTGAGCTCAAACTCGTACTAAGGGTACTGGACGTTGAAAGCACGCGTCCGTTCCAGGATTGATGCATTTGAAATGTGTGGTATTGGCGGAAAATGCTACGCATACCTTGGACCGCAACAAGAATGAATGCAATGAATGAAAGAATCGTCTATCTGCATGGAGCGCCTTCTAAAATACTTCGGTTACGTGGCAAGGAGAAGCCCAGATAATTTTGAAAAGCTTCTGGTCGTGGGAAACGTGGAAGGCAAGAAGAGTAGGGGCGTGACTCCATCCCGGTGGTTGGACATAGTTAAGGAAGCTATGAATGCAAAGTTGCAGGCGTCAATCTGTCTTGCAGAACACAGAACGGCCTGGAGATCGATGGTGAAATGTACTATTCTGAAAGGTCACGACCCTCAGCCATGAGGAAACGACGATCAAGAAGAAGAATTGCAAAAATGGGAAGGGAAACTATATGCTGGACTGATGACATTACAAATTAGCGGGCAAGACTTTTAGTGCTATTCTGTAATATTGTCACGCGCGGATCCATATTGGATCCGCTATAGATCCGCGTTCACGCGTGTGAATATTTAATATCATTACCGAATAGCAGTGCTTGAGTGCGTAGCGAGGAATCGAGTCGCGTGGAGAGACCATGAAGAGGCCTATACCCGACATTAAGTGAACTTACGAAGAAGAAGAAGAATGATAAATAACTTTTTTGTTACTTGATATACTTTTTTATTTATGATAGTTCATTTAGGTTGACCACGAACTGTACCTTCAATGTAATTTTTCCAGAGCTCGATAGCGCAGGTGGTTAGCGCACTCGGCCTGCGATTGTTAAAGTTAAGAAACTTTCGCAATAGTCAGTCATTGGATGGGTGACCAAAAACTTATTATCTCGAGCTGATCCGTGCTTCGGAAGGCACGTTAAGCCACTGGTCCCGGCTGCATCTGCAGTCGCTAGCACCCACCAATCCGATCTCCTTATTCCATTCATAGGGAAGGCCTGTGCCCCAGCAGTTGGGACATTAATAGGCTGATGATGACATTTTTACTAGTTCCAGTCTCCCATCTAGACTGGGACTAGTAAAAATTTCATCATCAGTTTATCAAACTTTGTTTCTTTCATTTCTTGGGATTCATGGAGCTTGTTATTTCATTAAGATAACCCTACGGAAGTATTTTTAGACAAGAGGATTGTTTCGTCATTTGAAAAATAACAAGTGGAAAACAACAGCGTAGTGTCTAACAATATGGGGCGGTTCAAACACAAGCATTTTTTGAAGGTCAATAGTTAGGTGAGATCATTGTATTTGTTTCTATAGATTATCCAAGGACTACTGGTGTAAGTAACACTTGACACGAAAGGAAGTATTTCTAAACAAAGAAAATAAAATAATAATACAATGATAATGGAAAATGGATCTGCAACCAACAATGTGAAAAAAACACTATAATAAGGAATAACATTTTGTCAGTTCAAAACTATTCTTATTAATAAGCGAGTAAACTCTAATCCCCTTATTAATAAACATGGAATAAGCTAACACTAGTTTCGCCGTGTTTTGTTCATGTCACTCAAAATGGCATTTGGCATTCAATGAACACAGAGTCTTTCTTTATAATAAGGCTGCTTTTCCACCAGAGATGAGCTATGCTACGTTGCTGTGGATGCGTTTGATATCCATCAATCAAGGGTATATTCCAAAATATACATCAGTATACTGGTCAGTGGTAATGACGCCACGAATCCGACGCCATATTGTACTGGTATGCTACCATATTTTTACCGGGAAAATTAATTTGACGTATGACCAAGCGTGCGTGAGATGCATTCGAATATTATTTCTTTTTTATATAAAGAACAATAATGGCATCCAAACAAAAAGAATTCCTTTTAATTGAGGAGATGAATAAAAAAATCTTCTTTATTCGGACTATTTTTAATATTTCGTCGATTTATGACATCAGTGCACTGGCCTGTATATTTCGGAACAATTCACCAGTATAGCGTCGCTTCATGACGTCATTAGCACTGGCCAGTATACTGGTATATATTACGTAATACACCCCAAATTCATTGGTCCACATAGCATAGCACTGGTGGAAACGGGTTCAACTAAGCTTTGTTTTTTATATGGAAGGATGCGTGCTATGGATGCGTGATCTGGATGCGGGCTATGATGGCCGCGTTTGGTATATCCATATGAAGAGAAGAGTGCCCGCGTTTGTTATTGAAAGTAGACATGCTATCGATACATCGCATAGCTCGAGCTGCTCATCGTCTTCGTGCAGCTACTTTGCGGCGGCGCCTCTTCATAGTACATTTTCCTCGCCCCGCTACATAGCTTAGCATCAGTGGAAACGGTCACATAGTTTTGTAGCTTAGCTGACACATCCTCGCAGCATAGCTGCATAGCACATCTCTGGTGGAAAAGCACCCTAAGAGGGTTAAGCTAATGGCCTAAGAGTTAACTTGTCAAATTAATTACACAATTATGACAATGGACTTTTGGACAGACTCTCGAATGGATCTCTCATCCCGTACGGGAGAAAGATAACCATACAACTATAAAAATCAAATAGCATAATAATTAAATCACCATATCAATTACACAGCATGATCATTTTCAATTCAGCTCAATTTTAATAATCTTATAAGTATATAAAATTCTCGTGTCACAATGTTAGTAACCATACTCCTCCGGAATGACTTGACCGATTTTTATGAAATTTTATATGCATACTAGCTGACCCAGCGAACTTCGTACCGCCATAAAAAAATAGGGGTTGGTGGTAGAAGGGTGAATATTTAGGGTTATATGTATTTACTAATGCTGTATCATAAAAAAAATAAAAAAAATATCTAAAATTTAACAAAAAAAAAATTAGGGTTGGATTACCCTTAACATTTAGGGGGATGAAAAATAAATGTTGTCCGATTCTCAGACCTACCCAATATGCACACAAAATTTCATGAGAATCGGGAAAGCCGTTTCGGAGGAGTTTAACCACATACTTCGCGACCCGAGAATTTTATATATTAGATTTAGTAGGTGTGAGAATCGGCTACTATCTATTTTTCATATCCCTAAGTGATAAGGGTTGTCCACCCCTAGCATTTTTTTTGGACAAAATTTTTCATTTTCGTTTTTTTATGGTTCGTCATTATAAAATATATACAACCGTAAATTTTCACCCTTCCACCACCAGCCTCAATTTTTATGGCGGTACGAAGTTCGCTAGTGATTCTATAAACTTAAAGTTAGTGCAGCTTATCTCATCTTAATGCTGTCTAATATAAAGAATGATAAGGGTTTATCACTGTCAAATTCACTTAAAGGTTTTGAGAAGTATGACATAATGAGGCCCTTTGTATGATGTTTCTGCATCAGATTAGCTGTATCAGAATAAAGTGCGTACGATTTCTCAAGAAAACGTTGTTACCTGCGTCAGAATATAAAACGAATTCAGCATTTGACCTACAAAATTAGAACACAGACACTGTCCTCATAATATGCAGTGTTACATCTAAACACGCTCGAATATCAAATTTTAAATGACATAAGTCGTCTAGCCGTTTCCTTGTCATTAACATAAATATAGAAACAACAATTTCGTGAAACAAACGAAATTGTCGCAAATGTTGCATAATACTTTTACTTTTATATACATCGTTCGGGGATTTCGCATAACTGGGGATATAATTTTTACAATATATGTAACAGAAATTATTCTACTGATAGCACTAAATATTATAAATGTGAAAGTTTGTATGTTTATTAGTCAATCACGTTAAAACGTGCGACGGATTTGGATGAAATTGGGCGAACGCATAGTTTACTAGTGGGTCTCTGGAACTTCGTCTCCATGGAAATATTGGTCTCTCACACAAACTTCCTCCCCTTTGAATACGATTTCTAGAATAAACACTATCCTATGTCTTTTCACAGGTCACTGTACCATCCAAATCCGTTCAGTGGTGAAGAGGTAGCAGACAGACAGACAACCAGACACACTTTTAATTCGGGTAATCCATACTAAAAATATAAGTATTCTTAATATAAATAAGTATTTTCAACACTCATACTAATTACCCTTGCCCCAAAGTAAGCACTGTAAAGGCTTGTGCTAGCCCTAGAGGATACTAGGGTAACGAATAGAATACATATACTGTACATATACATATAAGTATATTTATATAGAAATACATATTAAGCATCCATGACTGGCATACAAATGCACGATAGTTAAAACGTGTTCAATTCATCACACAAACATCTGCCCCCACCGGGATTCTAACCCGGGACGTATCGAGTAGGCGGCACTTTGAAACCCGGCGTACAAACCACTCGGCCACGGATGTCGTCAGATGGATTATCCAAATTAAGACCTAGGATACTTCTATCATATTCATGAAAAAATCTGTCGGATCTATTTGTTAAAAAAAGCCTCTATGCGGCTATACTGGCATCCTACACCAGGCGGGACGTGTTCGCCGCTCTTTCCACAAATTGGCTATTTAATAGGAATATCTTTCAATTTTAATTATCATGGAATCGTGACTTGGGTCGTCGTCAAGCTCCCCGATATACACTTTACACTTCACACCACTAGTACTAGTTTTATTCGCGTCGAACTAACCTAAAACACGGGCACCTATTTTATTGGCCACGTCTTAGCCATTTAATGACGTAACCCCGAAAATGGCACTGCAATTTCCGACTTTAACTGGCAAATAACAAGAAATAAAACAGAATGGACGTACCTATCTACTTAATTTGTTAAGTGTTGGCTCTCTCAGTTTACTTTTTTCGTGGCGTAATACTGTTTTATCCATCTTTAGTTAGCTCGTAAACTACTTAAATTTTGAGTTTTATAACTACAGTAATAAGCACTTTAACACATTTTATTTATGTTTAACTATTTTATTTCACTTCGGGCTATTTTCGTTGGTTCGCTTTAGTCGTAAAATGACTTCCATATTTAAATAGTGTGCACAGATTGGTCAATATTATACACCAATATCAACTTTTATACTCATCAAATATAATATTTTTGAATGACAGTAAGTTGCACAGGTTCTTCCCGATAATATTTATTTATGTAAAGCAAATATTATACAGAATTAGAAAGAAAACCTTGATGGTCTGCGATTTGCCACTTCACGCCATTAATGTCCGCAATTCTAATTCCGACTTAGGAGGCGCACTCAGGTATAGTATAGCAATTGAATTTGAAGCATTCATGTGTTATTTCTTTGAGGAGCTCAGGTGGCAAGCGCATTCGGCTGCGATCGTTGAAGTTTAGCAACTTTCGCAATGGTCGCTCATTGGATGGGTGACCAAAAATCTTCTATCTCGAGTTACTCCGTGCTTCGGAAGGCACGTTAAACTGCTGGTCTCGGCTGCATCTGCAGTCATTAGCACCCGCCCATTCGCCCTGGGCCCGCGTGGTGGGAGGCCTGTGACCCAGCTGTGGGGACATCAATAGGCTGATGATGCTGTGTTATCTCATTATAATACACAAAAAAGAGCATCAATTTTTTTCAAACATATTTTTTTCCTGATTTGCTTACTTAAAGACAAACATTTTATTTAAGAGGTAGGCAGATATTATAGCCCTCTTGTTATGAACGAAGATATAGTTTGGACTCGTGCACTTATTATCAAATCTCAAGATCTATGTTAGGACTAGTTAAACTAATAGAAAACGTCATTAGAGCGACTCAATTATTCTCATCTTATACTCATTTAATCTATAGATTTAGTTAATCTAATAGAAGACGTCATTTGTGTGAGTCAATTGATTGATGTAAACAATCTATTCCGGGTTATTGATTCTTCACCTATAAATGACCGGGTTATCTTATTGATGTTGGTAATACTGTTGTAATTTTTTTCACAATGCTTTGTTGCTATATATACCAAAGCATCAATTTAAATTTACCAGTAATTTGAATGGTTGTGCATCTTGAAAATGTGATGTGCAATATCAGTGTATATAATTCAAATCGTCCCTGAATTCGCTCCGTGCAAAATTACAATTTATCTAATTTAGCGATACCTAAATTAGGTATTTTATTCACGAGTCACTCAAGAAGTCTTGTTGTTAGCTATATTTTTTTTGCCTATATTAATTATAATATGACGACGATTTTGACGGGCTCCGTGGCCGAGTGTTATATACGCTGGGTTTCATGGCGTCATCTACCTCGGGTTCGAGTCCCGGTGGGGGCAAATATCAGTATGACGAATAAGACCATTTGTACCTTAGCCATGGAGGTTTAAATATATTTACAGATAAAATATACTTATATATGTATCTGTGTATGTATTCTATCCGTTACCTTAGTTTCCCATAACACAAACCTTACGTGCTTACTTTGGGGATAGGCTATTTGGTGTGAATGTTGAAAATATTTTATTTATAATCAGTAATAAATAAATCACTTAACACTATTTTGTAATCAGCTAGGAATATTCTAGGGTTCTTGTGGTGTTCACAAGAAAAGTAGAAAATTCCATAAATATACGCACACGATAGTAACTTCACACCAGGTTGTTCCTTAAAACTGTGTTTACTATGTGAACGAATCCACGGTCAAAGGCTTGTTAAATAAAATATGAATGTAAGAGCAATTAACACCTCAGACGTTCACAAATTCACCAGCGGAAATACACATTATAAAAATAATATTTTTTTAAGCTTAAGGTGTAAGGTGTGCAAGGTGTTTAAGCTTTGCCATAAATACCTAGAAAAGCACTTATACCTACTCTAAGAGTCGACTTCCGACCTATTGAGATTGTTATTGTACTGTAGATCACACATTTTTAGTGCCATATAGAATAGGATACGACACGATAAATAGATAATTGATTTTGGGCGTATAGAGCCATAGAAAAAATTTAATCATTTTTTATTTAAGCTTATCAATAATAATAATAAATAATATATAAAATTAAGTCTTTGTATCATCATCATCAGCCTATTAATGTCCCCACTGCTGGGGTACAAGCCTTCCCTATGGATGAAATAGGGAGATTGGGCCATGACCCACCACGCGGGCCCAGTGCGGATTGGTAAGTGCTGACGACGGTAACGGCTTAACGTGCCTTCCGAAGCACGGAGGAGCTCGAGATAGTAAATGATTGGTTACCCATCCAATGACCGACCACTGCGAAAGTTGCTTAACTTCAACGATTAGACCATTTGTGCCATAGAGCTCCTCCTTCCTCTCCGAAGTCTTAGTATAACTTAACATAAATAAAATTGTAATTTATTTTTATATCGCAGGTAAAATACGCGACAAAGTTTAAGTGGTTACATCTTATGCTGGCACTTCACTTGGCTATTCCTGTTTGCTATTTGTAAACTTGACACCAGTCTATCCTTTCTATTCTTCATAAATCATGATAGAGACAGACTGTTGAAGTTTACAAAAAGCAAATACGAATAGCCAAGTGAAGTGCCGGCATTACATGGTTTAAAACAACTGCGCGCGTAAACTCAACAGTAAAGAGTCAAAAAATATTGACACGCGCACGCGCAGGTCACCCCAAGTGCGAGTCCTGACCTCGGCACTTGAGTAATGCGACCATTATGGTACTTCCTCCTGTGTCCACACACCGGTATGGAGTGTACACACATAGCATTCACCTTGACTGTAGATAGTGTTAAGATTTTTATTATATGTCGACAAAGTTTCGTATGTATTTGCCTGCTCTATTAAAAATTGTTGTAGGTCTTTTCTAACCCCTCGTTCACACGAAAAAACAAGTTTCAACGGGTTAGATGCACTGATTTAATTTATTTCTTGACGTTTCGGAGCCTTTACAGGAAAAGGCTCTTAAATTCCGTGAAACGTCAATAAATAAATAAAATCAGTAGAATGTAATAGACAATAGCTCTAATTAGTCCCCTTAGCACTAACCAATATCGGATTCGAATAGTTGACTTCGATCTCGATACACGTCAAATATCAAGAAGTTAGTTTTGTACGGAAGATTTTTCCGTGCTAAGGAAGAACAGAAATTCCAATAAGCTCGTTTTAAATTTTAGGATTTCTAAGTTTAAAAGTCTCGTCATTCATTTGTTTCTTACTTTATCTGAATCTTATTTTTTTCTGGTTTCTGCTTTATGAATGACAAAAATACTGATTTTGTTACTGATATGATATTTGATTGAAATTATATTATAATATATAATTTCAATCAATATGGCAGGTATAACCTGCCCATTTCATTTTGGTTTTACTTAGTTGATTTTCTTACATTTTATGGTATTTTCACTAATTTTGCTTTAGGAATACGTTGAATTCAGTGTACGGTTTCCTTCAGTTTGTGACTACTATCTGAGATAATATTCCAAAACATTACGATATAAGATTGCCATCAAAAACTGACGTTAAAGACATACAATTTCACCGATTTTGTATCACAAAATACATTTCGTAACAATTACTTCTTAAAAAAATGGGACCAAAATAGTTTCTTTTTCCACAACTTAATTACTAACTGGGGTATTATTATCAATCTATTTTACACATTTATTGCTGCTTGCCTACAATTCGTAGTCAGCAATAATTTCAAAACTGTCTTACAGACTTCAATTACTGACGAGTGATTTCGCAGGAAAACGGAACCTAGCTCACACGTTTTAAGCTCTAAATTTGCAGAACAGTGCACAATTGTAACGTTAACCTCTGTTTAATTTGTGAATGCGTTATGCAGTTGGCAATAAGTCCGGTGTTCAAAGTTTAACTTTCGCCGAATCGGTGGTTAACCTCGCGCCGTTTTTTTCAAACTTGCGAAATTTTCCTCAATACTTACCTGCGGTCATAAGAATTTCTCGTTTATCAAAGGGTTTAAAGCTATTATAAGCCTCTATAAAATCTTGTTGAACAAACTGAACTGCCGAAAGTGAGTCACCGAACTCGATCGAGTTTGCGCAAACGCTTCCATTATGTTATTAAATGTTTTGGAAGTGAAACTTTTTTTCCATTTACACCCCGTAAAAGGCAAAAATCCTATGGAAAAGATGAAATGGAAATGCGTCACGAGCATCAGACGACTGTATATATATATATACTAGCTGACCCAGCGAACTTCATACCGCCATAAAAAAATTTAATTAAAAAAACATTGTCCAGCGGACAAAATTGTGAATCTAAACCATTCTCAGATCCCCTTGAACACACACAAAAAATTTCAGTCGTTTAAGAGAAGTTCAGTGACATACACACTCACAGAAGAATTATATATATAAAGATGTACGTGCGTGTGTGGGATGCCTGCGATACTCTTCCCGACGAACATGAAAGTTGGAGGGTAACTCGGCGAAGGGAACATTACGAGCGTCACGAGCGTCACACGCGACAATGTATATATATATATATATACACACATAACATATGTATTAGTGATGCGGTCGCTGCTCCATTTCCCTAAGCCTTATGCAACGCCTAATGTTAGGTTATTTGAGAAAAGAAGTTTCACTTCAGATGTGTGATCCTTGCACACGTTTTGTTTTTCATTGGGTATGGCTTTCTGGTAATCCTATCCTACGACGTTTGATCAATGGGGGATGAAACGTCAATTCGTTCATTGTTCACATGCGCGAGACTGGTGATTGGTATCTTGCATGGGAATTTTGAAAGAATTGATGTTTTGTTTGCGCTAAATTTAAATCGAGTTTGAAAGACGATTGAACTCTTCCACCTGGGCAACTCTCCCGGTTTTCTCCGTTATGTTTAAAAATCTGATGGTATCAAGAACAGTTTTAAGGGTAATTTTCAAAGTAATAGGGGTGATGACGGGGTACAGTAAACGAAATTCTATTTAGTCCGTCAGTTAGATGATCAAAAAATAATAGACACGTATTTTTTCTTAGGGCAATCAACCAAAAAATGACAAAGTTATAGCGCATCAAAGTTCGGGAGTAGGGGCTCGTGACGTCACTTTTTAGTGAATTTTCACTTAAAAGTGACGTCTGCAATGTTTTTATTATGTGAAAAAAGAAAAAATACGTGTCCAATACTTTTTGATAATTTACCTGATAAACGAAACGAGAAAAAAAAATTAGTCATCATCCCTATTGTAGGATCAAAAGCCAATGCTACGTTATGCATATTTACAAAGTGACTACTGTTGACTTTTAAATTAGCAGTAGTCTCAGTACGTCAATCGACTATAAATAAGTATCTACTTAGGGATATGAAAGCGGAAAAGATGTACTTATTGTTTACATGATAATAATGTTAATAGTCCTACTAAAAAACTTGATAGTTGAACATTTAACACGAGTTTGCGATTGCGAATTCGTATTTTTGTATAAACATCCTTCGAAACAGTGAGTAACTTATTATATTCTTTTTATTAATTTAAATCTACAGAAAATGTAACTTATAAAATTCATATAGTCTCATCTTGGTAACACTACAGAAAAGTGTTTTGGTGAGATTATTCTTACAGCAAGAGCATTCCCTCTGCATGAGATAGGGTGAAAGAGCGCTCTTCTGCTTTTCACCCATTACGCAGGTTTATTGTAGACAGGTAGTTGCAAACGAATCCAGAAGCAGTCTAGACTATTTAACTGCCAAAGTTTGGAGAAGCTCGAGCTAGCATAAGTTTTTGGACTTTCGTCTTATGAATGAACGACCATTGTGAAAGTTACATAATATCGCAGACCAAACACTTAGATTAGATAACAAAGAAAGGATGCAACTTCTTAATAAATTTCGGTAATTGAACTTTACGGCTAGACTTTTGATCCATAACATATCTACATTCGACATAATGTTGGCTGTAGGCGACTGACCAATCTCCTTTGTAAGTTTATAGTTTTTATTGTTTTTCTTTACGCGCGTTCTATTTTCAAAAGGTAGACGCGACGTCACGCCAATATTCGTAATACTCGCAGTCCGATAAAAAGTAATGAACAGTGGATAATTTTTTTACCTTACGTCCACGTAAATTTTTTTTTAGCGAGATGGCCAAGACGCATATTTTGACTAAGTTTTAGAGTTTGTGAAGTTAAGCCTTGTAAAGTTATAAGCTTGGCTCTACATAAGATCTGATAACTTTTGACAGTGCGAGTTATATGGTCTCGTCTTTGTAACACTACATGAAAATGTTTTGGTGAGATTATTCTTACAGCAAGAGCATTCCCTCTGCCTCAAATAGGTTGAAAAAACAGACTTTACCAACTGCGCGGGTCGATTGTAGACAGGTGGTTGCAAAGGACTCCAGATGTAGTCGAGACTACTTAACTTCCAAAGTTTGGAGAAGCTCTAGATAGCATAATTTTTTAGACTTCCGTCTTATTAATGACCAACCATTGTGATAGTTACATAATATCGCAGACCAAACACATAGATTAGATAACATAGAAAAGATGCAACTCCTTAATAAATTTCGGTAATTGAACTTTACGGCTAGACTTTTGATCCAAAGCATAGCTACATTCGATATAATGTTGGCTGTAGGCCACTGACCAACCTCCTTCGTAAGTTTATAGTTTTTATTGTTTTTCTTTACGCGCGTTCGATTTTCAAAAGGTAGACGCGACGTCGCGCCTATATTTGCAATACTCGCAGTCGGGTAAATAGTAATGAACAGTGGATACATTTTTTACCTTACGCTCATGTGAATGTAGCAAGATGGCCAAGCCGCATATTTTGACTAAGATGTGAAGTTTGTGAAGTTAAGCCTTGTAAAGTTAGCAGCTTGGCTCTACCTAAAATCTGATAGCTTTTTGACAGTGCGACTCGGTAACATTACATGAAAATGTTTTGGTAAGAATATTCTTACAGTCAAAGCATTCCCTCCGCATTAAATAGGGTGGAAGAGCGGTGTTCACCCACTACGCGGGTTTATTGTAGACAGGTGGTTGCAAACGAATCCAGATGCAGTCGAGACTATAACTTCCAAAGATTGGCGAAGCTCGAGATAGCATAAGTTTTTGGAATTTCGTCTTATGAATGACCGACCGTTGTGAAAGTTATTTGATATCGCTTACCAAACACATAGATTAGATAACATAGAAAAGATGCAACTCCTTAATAAATTTCGGTAATTGAACTTTACGGCTAGACTTTTGATCCAAAGCATAGCTACATTCGACATAATGTTGGCTGTAGGCGACTGACCAACCTCCTTCGTAAGTTTATAGTTTTTATTGTTTTTCTTTACGCGCGTTCGATTTTCAAAAGGTAGACGCAACGTCATGCCAGTATTCGCAATACTCTCAGTCGGGTAAAAAGTAATGAACAGTGGATACATTTTTTACCTTACGCCCATGTGAATGTAGCTAAATGGCCAAGCCGCATACTTTGACTAAGATTTAGAGTTTGTGAAGTTAAGCCTTGTAGAGTTAGAATCTTGGCTCTACATAAGATCTTATAACTTTTTGACAACACTACATGAAAATGTTTTGGTGAGATTATTCTTACAGCTAAAGCATTCCCTCCAAATTAAATAGGGTGAAAGAGAAGATTAACACATTGGCTCTACATAAGATCTGAGACGTTCTAAAGTTTAGAGAAGCTCGAGATAGCATAAGTTTTTGGACTTTAGTCTTATGAATGTGAAAGTTACTGGACATCGTAGACCAAAAACATAGATTAGATAACATAGAAAGGATGCAACTCCTTAATAAATATTCATTAATTTCGGTCAATAAACTTTACGGCTAGACTTTTGATCCACAACCTAGCTACATTCGACATAATGTTCGTCTTATTTATTATTGCAAAACTATGATGACGGCAGCCACTCCCTAACTTGTTAATACGATTTTACTATCTCCAAGGGAAACGTCGCAATTTGTACATTTAATTCAAATTGACGACGTCCGTGGCCGAGTGGTTTGTACGCCGGGTTTCAAGGTGTAGCCTACTCGAGCGGTCTCGGGTTCGAATCCCGGTGGGAGCAGATGTTTGTGTGATGAACGAGCTTTTGTACTCTAATCATGGATGTTTAATATGTATTTCTATCTTAATATACATATATATGTATCTGTATATGTATTCTATCCGTTACCCTAGTATCCCATAACACAAGCCTATAGTGCTTACTTTGGCGCTAGGCTAATTGGTGTGTGTTGGAATATTTATATATATAATAATGTATATTTTTTACTCCCAGTCCAGGCCATATTTATTTCTTATCATAGCATATGACCATATTAATTCTTATGTTAATTATTAAAATTTACGAGCTTTTCGCCCGTGTACCATTTTAATCCTTATGGGAAATTTCATTTACGTCATTGAATGCATCTTTTGTGCATACATTTATTGCTTCTAGACCAAGCAATATCAGGAGTAATAAGAACGATCAGACCTAAGAGGATCTTTTTTGCACTTTTAGAAGATTTTGCATTTATAAAATAGACAACATAAATAAATAAATAATTCCAACACTCACACCAATTAGCCTAGCCCCAAAGTAAGCACTGTAGGCTTGTGTTATGGGATACTAGGGTAACGGCTAAAATAAATATACTGTACATATATGAGCATATTTATGTAGAATAACTAATTAAACATCCATGACTGGAGTACAAATGCTCGTATTCATCACACAAACATCTGCCCCCATCGGGATTCGAACCCGGAACCTCTTGAGTCGGCGACATCATGAAACCCGGCGTACAAACCACTCGGCAACGGAGGTCATCAAAGCATACAACAAGAGACCAAAACAAGAGGTCAATGTTTACGTGTAGTTTTATAATTATTGCCTAAACTTAATTATTTATTCATGCATGCGTATTATTAGCAAATACTACGCGTCATGTCTCAACACTCTCAAGTTGTGAAAATAAGCATATTTTTATATGTTACGGTTCTGAGATTGACTAACATGGCGTCTAATATATTATAAAAATCGTCGATGAAGGTTCAGTTCTTAACGTAGTCTCATTAGCTTGTAAGGTTTGCTTATTTTAATCATAATATATTTACGCTAGTTACGTTTTGTCACGGTAATCATCACTTTTAAAAGAGATCAGAAATGCGAACTAAAATGTTTGTAAGAGAAAGAAATGATATATGAGAAAAATCTACCATATGGGAAATAAGCTAGACAGTTGGATATTTACAGTATTTTATTTTTGTAGATCGAGGTGTGCTTCCTGTGAAATAATAATATAGAAATTTACCGCAATTTTCATTGATTAAGATACAGCTATTGGTTCATTTTTTCTTTTATGCCTTTACCTTAATAAAGTACAACAAAGTCTATGGCTTAATTCAATTAATTGTATTTCATTTCTGATTGGATTACCATGGTCACTTACAATATTTAAAATTTATAAGCCGTAGTCAGACAAGTTATTGAGTAATCATTACACCTGTGATAGCGGCAACAGCAGACAGTATGTTAATGGTAAACTTTATTCTCATGTAGTTAGAGTTGAAGTTTGAATAGCCTAAGTCATGCTAGATGGACTGGGAGAGACAGACGAAAGTGAAATGAGAACCGTATACGTAATACTGGTTGGCACAATAAACATTCATCTTATAAGAGCCGCTGGCTTGAATGAAACGTTGTTGATTAGTTTTTGTATTGACTAAATTTTGCGATTAGATATGATTTCGGCACGAACTTAGAACTTTTTAATAGAAGTGCATCTAAAATGTGAAACACTAACGTGATAACTAACTTTGATGTTTTTTTACAAATCCTTAATTAAACCCTACAAAATCACATGCTTTCATTTTGATACGATTCGATGATACTTGATATTTTCTTCGAGTGACCTTTAACCTTACTATACGAGTACACGGAAAGAAGTTAAGAAAAGAATACTAATTCAGTTTTTAATAAATGATAAACATAAATATTTGCACTAAGTACTTTTTCATAAATGATTTCTTGACCGTTAAACATAAAATTTGTGCGCGCGTAAAATATCATGCCAAGCGTAACTTTTTGGTTGGGGATAAAACCGAAGGCTTCTGTGTCGCCCCGGTTCATCGGATCGCGGTGGGGTTACGGCAACCTTGACCGTGCCAATATCGATACCCACGAACCTAAGAAACCGTAAGCTGCCGGAACCATCGGTGACGTTGGGAAACCATTATAAATTGTTTTACCAAAACGAACGAGAGCTCAGTTGGAGATTATTTTTACGTAAGCTGTCTATCTCTAGGTGGGAAGGTTTAAACTCGGATTTATCGTGCGGCTTGAAAAAGTTTGATTGGTATTCTTTATTTTTCTAAGTAAACTCAATAAAATCGTACTATTTACGAGAGATGTGTCAATGAGAATCAATAGTAAGACATAATCAAATTAGATGGTGAATGTTAATTGAGAAGTCATTTAGTTTTTCTTAAGCATATGATATTTTGTCACTCACTAGTAAAGATTTTCTTGCGTGTTAAGATATGCGATATTTAAATATATTTAATAAACAAAAGAGTGTCGTCTTGCAGCGTTTCAGAGCTTTATATGAAAAATTATATTGAGATTTATGTAAACAAGAAAAATAATAAATAATAATTTTGCCTAAGATATATTAAGATAAAGAAAAACACAACCAACTCAAAAAAATGTACCATAATCAAAATGTTCTAAAAGTTATATGCCATGTTAATACTATATAACGGGAATATATTTCTGACAAGTGCGCAAACCAACTTTGCTGGTGTGACTGGATTAAAATAGGTAATTTGGGACTCTATTAGAAAATGCTGACACAGGGCCTTAAGCGCATAGAGAAAAAAAACCATAACAAACAGATCTGTACCAAGTTTTTTGTTAGGAACCCTTAAATTTAAAATTCTGGCCAAATCAAAGAAATAGGATTAAAATCAAGTGAGTTTAAAAGAATCGTCAATCAGGCATGTTATTTATAGCTATTTGCTAATTATATACATTCTCATTTGCGCTCTATTTACATGGGTTGTGTAGCGGAAAATATCGCGGTTATTACAATGTCGTTTTTCTTCACTTATTGCATTTAATAACTTCTTTAAACGTGCTTAAGGATCTTTTGCAAAGTGGGGAAAAATCCTCCAATGTCATACTCAATCTTACAGTAAATAGAACATAGAATTATCATTAACTTTAAGTGGTAAAGGAAACGATTTTGTAAACGATGTATCTTTTGAATCGTTAATGTGAGCAAAATGGTACACAAAGTTATAAGATATTCATTTGGCAAGTCTAGTTTAAATACTAATTAGTTCGAACATCACTCACAGACAACCACATAATAAGAAAACTAGCACTGTTACGGATATTCACCAAATGTTCAACTTCACATATTATTTCATGATCAACAAGCATTCACTGATTGAATAACGTGAACATGACGAAATATGTTAAAACATCACAAATTCCGAAGACGCTCAATCCAGTCACACAGTACAAAATACATGTCAAAAGTTTGTTATAAGAAAAAAAAAACAACCGACTCCAGTTTTGGCGTTAACACGATTAGACACATCAATATTCCATTTTGCGCAATTCAACGTTTTAACACTTTATCGCCGCCAAAACCGGAGTCGGTGTCATGCAAAATTAATGAAAAGCAAAGCTGAAAAATTCCGCCGCGGCGCCGTCGTCGACCGCCGTCCAATTTCAATGTTATCGAAATCAGTTTTCTATCGGCCGAGTGTCGAAACCGGGCGAGGTTGCGCCGTTATTGACCAACCACTCAAATCAAAATTGCATTCGATCATTCGACATGCCACCAGCCAGGATCTGACACTTCACCACGTGTGTGATAATTTCCAACCGATGAACTATTCACGTCGCGTTTTGGGCGGTTTCATAACGTGCGCCGATGCGGAAACGTTGCGTAAGTGTGTGGTACGTTACCGTGGTACGGGGAGCTGGTACGCGCGGACACAGACGCGAGCGAGCGAGGAGAGCGCGCGCGGACGAGTGCTGGTTGCGCGCGCGCCGCTAGCCACCTTACCCCCTCTACCACAATCACCTTCAGGGGTGGGTACCGTTTTCCGATAGGTTTTCGCGCTTCGGGATGGCTTTGACATCGTTTTTTTTGCCAAACAGCGAGTTATTCGCCTAATTATAATCCATAGTTCTTCGTGATAAAGTGCTTTGTGGCACATACGTTTTCGGATAGGTAGACACTGAAATATGACTAACCTCGATTCGATCACTAAACTTATTTAACAGTGATAACCGTTGACCCAGTCGTTAGCTTCAGATCAAGTGCATAATAACTTATTGTAGATTTGATTAGCGTTTTGATCTTGTTTACTGCAGACCTCTTTAAGAAAATCTTTACACAAAATGATATTTTGATTGTCTTTACTCATAGAAGCTTAATTTTGTGTCTATCTATTTTCTCTTTTATATAATATTAATAGGCAAAGCTTCTGTTATAATACCTATTTGTTTTAAATGAGATATATAGCAAGAAATAAATCTATGCCACTGTTTTAAATGATTATAAAAATATAACAAAACTGAGATTTATTTATGTTATAGATATTTTGGGATACATATTGACTTTGCTTGATACGATTTAAATTATGGTTAAAGTCCTTTCAGGAACTCGATGGCACAAGTGATTTGTGCGTTCGTTAAAGTTAAGCAACTTTCGAAGTGGTCGGTCATTGGATGGGTGAACCAAGTACCTAAAATATGCTAAATACGGTTGTGGTGCTACTTTTAACACAAGCATACCAAGCTAAATTAATGAAGGAGAAGAAAACGTCGAAAATTATGACGATTATTGGAGGGTTTGCCAAGTTCAGGCTTACTTACGCAAGCTCCGATTATATTATAAGTTTTTGTGACATTGATTCGTAGGTAACTAGGAATCGTTTTACAATTTATCGATGTAAATTTTAGTAAATTATGCATGTACTTACGATAAATGATATACAAACAGTAGAAAGTTAAAACGATCTTAAAGTGTTTCTATATTGGTCTAATTTGGTCTGCAGTATGTTCAAATAAAAAAAATGTCGACCACACATCTGTAGTAAAACTTCCTTTCTTGAATAGCCATTAGGCGGTGCATAATGCATAGGGGACTGGAGTAGCGCACGCATCACTCATATATATGTATGTATATATATATATATATATATATATATATTGTCGCGTTTGTGGCATGTAGCGTTTCAGCCTTCGCCGAGTTACCCTCCAACTTTCATGCTCCTCGGTAAGAGCTACGCATCCCCCCCTCACATACACATATATATAGAATTTTTCCATTTAAACCCCGTCCGCAAAGAAGTGCACTTCAAAAGTGTCAACATTTATGTAATAAACATTGATCTAGTTAGAGCAGCCGTGCATTATAACGTTGTATGCATTCATACCAAAAATAAAAGTTGCAGATCTTGAGATATCATTGAACGAAAATACTTTGTGCATTAAGTAATTGGTGCATTCAATCATGACTTTCGCGTTATATACTTCCTCAAGTTTTTTTTTATTAATTCTTTAAACGTCTACAGACTTTTGGTCCGAACCTTTTTTGTGTTATATTACATTATTAATTTACGGAGGAGCTCGATGGCGCAAGTGTTTAGCGCGTTCGGCTGCGGTTGTTGAAGTTAAGCAACTTTCGCAGTGGTCGGTCATTGGATGGGTGACCAAATATTTACTATCTCGAGATCCTCCGTGCTTCGGAAGGTACGTTAAGCCGTTGGTCCCGGCTGCATTTGCAGTCGTTAGTACCCACCAATCCGCACTGGGCCCGCGTGGTGGGTCATGGCCCAATCTCCCTATTCCATCCATAGGGAAGGCCTGTGCCCCAGCAGTGGGGACATTAATAGGCTGATGATGATGATGATTAATTTACATGTTCTGCAATTTAACACCGAAAAATTTGAAAGTATTTTTAAATGGACTGTGTTTTTGTTGAGCTTTGTGCATTCCCTGTAAATTATGTTTGGAAATATAATATGCCTAACAGATTATGTAAAGCCTTACTCTCTTATCTGGAGTAGCAGCTTAGCATCTAAACTGGCTCGGCCACAACAGACTACTTACTGGGTAACCAGCGCTGAACTTAGATAGATTTAACTCCTATAGCACTAAACCTTGGATGCACTCCAATTTCAAGCCTTGGCACAGTCGCTTTATTATTTGGTTTGATTTATCAATTTACGGTGCTAATAATAAATAGTTGGTTGCTTTTATTTCCTTTGGATATGATGCGATTTAAACTTCTATAGATGGCCCTCTCTTACGACAGACGAATAACGACGTTAGTTCGAACTCAATTTTTTTTAAATTTATTCATGACCATGGATGCAAGTCCTTCAGTCGTATACATCACGAACTCAATAAATTTACTGCAGTGTTGCCAGTAGCAAAACTAAAATTATCACTTTTAATTTTAAAAGGTCAACACTAAATACATGTAAATCAGATCAGGTCCCTATATGTTATTATTTTACACGATAATTTATTATAAGTTGGGAGTTTTAGGCCACGTTGTTTTAAATCTGGAAAATTTTGACAAATGGTTATTTTTTTCTTTAGTATTTTAACTATATCTAGTCCCGTATCCCTTATTAAGGTCTCCCGCCGTAGATTTACGAACCGATGGCGTAGCTTCTAGACATTCATGAGTGCTTGTAACAGCCTAAACTGAATAAATGATTTTGATTATGATTATGATTATTAATAAACGAAGTTAATAAACTTGAAGTAGTCACTATGTTTTCTCTGTTCATTGAATGACATAAAATATGGCGTTTGAGTAAAATGAACAAAACCCGGCGTAACTAGTCTGAGCTTATTCCTCGTTTAATAATAAGGGGGGTTTATTAAATCATAGATGAAACAACGCGGCCTTGGGATCTCAGTTTTTTTCTGAAAACTTTCATAACAAATATTTTCATCAAACTGAAAGAATGAAATTTTGCCAAACAATTTTGGCCATAAATCGATTATTCGTTCTGCTACCGTCTATTTGACTGCAATTATTTCATTGTGCAAAAACTTGGTTATGTTTTATTTTTGTATTCATTCGTAGGTATTACCTAAAAGTCCTTGGTGTCTAATTAGGTAAATATTCGAAATCACAATCTATTTCAGTTGATTTCTTTTGTTTGATTTTAGATGTCAATTTAATTGAATATAAAGAACAGGCCACGTGCGAGTCGGATTCACGCACGAAGGGTTCCGTGCTATTATCTATACAGCATTAGATACCATATTATAATATCGTACAAAAACACGCCCGTTGTAGCAGAGTTCCCTTTAAATATTTATTTTATTATGATAATTTATTTTTAGTGAATGTACAACTAAATCTTGATTCACGGTTCACTAGATACAGCCTGATGACAGACGGACGGACAATGGAGTCTTATGGTTCCCATTTTTACCCATTGTGTACGGAACCCTAAAAAGTGATGTTAGTGAAAGATATTATTAATAATGACGGAACCAACATTTTGGTGTACTCCGCTACAATTTTAAGACAACTAACCCGCACAAAGAATAAGTCTAGCTATTCAAAGGGGGAACGCTGCCAGTATCTTTGGAACCTTGCCTAAAGGGACTCCTTTTAATTATGTATTTTAGTTATTATATATTTTAGGTTTTTAGTTATAAATATCTAATTATTTGTTCTTTAGTTAAATTATTAAATTACCAGTTAATTATTAATATTTTATTTTAAGATAAAGTAATTTGTCCATATATTAATTGGCATTTTCTTAATTGTAATTTTAAATGACCTTAAGTAAAAATACAAATGAGTTAATTGCAATTATGACAGCTACAAATTTTGTTTTTAGTATTGCTGAAATAGAGTTGCAGTAGATTTTATTAATAAGATACAGCCAAAGGCTCCAGGGCTCCACGCAATTGAGGATGGTGTTTGTAGGGTAGGTTAAACGCTGTTAAACGCAAGTAAAACTCAATGGTACCACAAGCGTCTCTAGACTATGAAAACCGTATACCACCAAGCGGGCCCAATTTTCCATCGCTATTCATATAAAAAACTATAAAAAGTATTGTTTTATATATAAAATTGCTTTGCGAGATTTGATTTTTAATTACAATCATTAAGATTTTGTATAGAAATAAAAGTTTTACAGGAAACATTATTTTTTCTAGATCTAAATATTTTAGGGGGATTTACAAAGGCGTTTAAGTTTTTTGTAGGAAAGTAAACACTTAAAACGTATGGTAATTAGTGAGTAGAAATGATAAGTATGATTGGACTGTATTAGTTGATGGCTGAAATGAAACTTTACGATAATATTATGAAAAACTTATTGCCCGGAAGAAACTGGCTGAGTGATTGATTAACTGAGCTGAAACCACTGAGTCTAAAGGTATTTTCTCTCGTCTAGTAACAATTTTACACAAATGGTGCATTTAATTACATTAATGAGAAAAACATATTTGAGGTTTTTTTTAGTTTTACAACTTGATATGTCCAATGATGCGCGATTTCGAGTGAGATCTCGTGCGTAAAAGGTATATTTTAAAATCCACCGGCGTTGCGTGGCCAATCGGGTGCGTGACTACATGTGCACTCTTGGCACGCAGTTTAGGGATGGTTTAGTTTCTTGGTCCTTCGAATTTGAAAATTTGTGTCCGGCGACTGGTGTGGGAGTATTGTCTGGTTTTTATTGGGTAGAGCCATGCTCAATTCAGCAAGCCCCTGAGTTAGACGGAATGAGGGGAAAGGAGTCCACAGACACCTTCGCAGCGCTACCCCAGGTGGGCAAGGGAGGTGTCATGCCATGGCCTTCGTCCAAGTAGAACCCAAGTCCGCATTAAGACGAATCAAACGAGTCCGAACTCGATAGGATTGTGTCGTTTAATTACAGAGATCCAATGGCCACTTTTCGGCTCCATCATCAGACTTTAGATATCATTTAGGATTAGAGTCTTTGTCAAGGTGAATCTTAAATCGAAGGGGGTGCGTAACTTTATTTAAAGAGTTCTCATGGTCACCTCCCGACTCCATTATTTGATCAGCTGCATGTTATGATTTACTATAAGTAGTTCAAATATATCTTGCAAGTATAATCAAATATGTCTTGTTTATTGCTCGAAATGAAACAATACCAAAAATTTCTGTAACAATCAAAAATGATACTACAAAGATCTTAAATCTCGTGAACTTTTCACTTCAAAGTTCACTAGATTTTATTATTCGATGTTCTTGTCACTAACCATGAGGTGACGTTGTCAAGGCTGCCGGACATTTACAAAGGTTTAACGAAAGGTCGAGTCGGACGATATTACACTGACATTAAGCCTTTACAGGGCAAATGGGTCCTCATTACCAAAACAATTATAACATAATTCAGCCGAAACAGAAGTGTTACACAACAAATTGGTCATAAAACATCTTGAACATACACACAACAGACACATTGACATGACGGGCTCAAGTTGTGCAAGTTTTTGGAGTGAAAACTTCTTTAGCCGTTTTTTCACTTTTGGGATGAGAAAAAAGCCCTGAACTCGCATGAGTGCTATTTTCAGCACAGGTATTCAGTACCCTTAGAACGAACCATTATCGAATTCGAATAGTTTGCGAGCCCGAATTGTCATTGTCCAATTTTGTATGAAGACTTGAACAGCAGCGCCATAACGGACTTAACGAGAACTAAAAATCAGTACACATTTGAAAATAACATTTCGTACTCGCAAACGTTACGAATTCGATATTGGTTCCTTCTAAGAGTACCGTAAGATGCAAACTTACTTTCGATCTCATTTATTCGGATTTCTGAAAAATGACAAAAACTAATACTGGCTGCTTCCGTAGACTTAGCGACATTTTGCCGTGTAATGGCGTAATGCATATCAAACTAATGTCTAAAATGGAAGCTACCGAAATCGGAAGTGAGATACCTACGAGTATATGTTTTTAAAGTAAAACTTTTATAACGTTATATCGCTACAAAGTTTTTCGTTCATCTTAGCATACTGCATTACCTTATTAAATTGTTATTAAAAAAATCTGACCTTATCAACAAGCATCGATGTTTCAGTAGTAGAAAGCTCGCCTGATACGCAGCCCAGGTTCGATCCACATCAGAGAAAAGGTTTTTTCATTAATAATTTGAAAAGTGTCAGCTGCATTGTGGATTCATAAAACCACACCATTTTTTTATCTGTTAAATGTTATAACAGTGATATGTAGTCATACATTTATTTGCATTGTATGGGTAATAAGGTGCTTGATGGGGCACAGTCCTTTTGCGTGTTCCGTCTGCGATTACCGAAGTTAAGGAAATTTTCCAATAGCCGTAGCCGGTCACAGGATGAATGATCAAAACTTTTGTAATTTTCTATAAGCATACCTTTTTTTAGGCGCAACGCAGAGGGTTGAGTGGGGTGGTCTTTTATTTTTGAGAGTTGGGGCGAGTTAAAATTTGTTTTTAATTGCAAAATGCTGAAGATGTTGAGTACCGTTCCAGGGCTCCGTGGGATAGAGGGTTGGGAACAGGCCGTCAGACCTGCCGTATCGTCTATCTTTTCTACTGGACTTCACCCACAATTAAATTATCGTTGGGGAGACGACATCCGCCTGAAATACCTCTTGAGGCACTCGCCAATTCTCGGCTTGAGGTCCCCTTAGGATCTCGCCGTCCCCAAACCCGGTGACGCTGTAAAGGTCATCTGCGACCAACAGTATACACACTCAAAAAAAAACTTGGGGTGGGGTAATTTGTTGTGCCTCGTTTAAAAAAAAAATAATTTTTCACACCAAGGTCGTAATCATTTCAGTTTAAATAATGAGTAAGTAATGCTAATGACAGACAATAATTATGAATAATAATTTTGTAATACTATCATCATTATATCATTATTCGTACAATTTAACATCTCGACTTTTTCCGGTTTCGCAAACTCTATAGGATTTACATACATTACATAAATATAAGCGTGTTTGGTCTGCGATTGTAGAAGTTAAGCAACATTTGTAATGACCGCTCATTGGATGGGTGATCGTAATTTATTACTTTAACCTCCCTCGTGTTTCTAAGGGCACGTTGAGTAGTCGATCCCGACTACTTTTGCAGTTGTAAATATCCAACAATCCGAACTACTCTCGCGTGGCTAATCGTGGTCCAGTCACTCTTTTCTGAGATAGGGAAATCAATGGGGGAAAGACTGATGACATTGATAATGATAAACCTCATACCTTTTTTTATGCGGCACATGAAGAGCTCGATAGTGCAAGTGGTTAGCGTGGTTCGCTGCGATCGCTGAAGTTAAGCAACTTTCGCAGTGGTCGGTCATTGGATGGGTGACCTATAATTTACTTTCTCAAGCACCTCCGTGCTTCGGAAGGCACGTTAAGCCGTTGGTCCCGGTTGCATCTGCAGTTTTTAGCACCAACTAATCCGCATTGAGCCCGCATCGTGGGACATCGCCCACTCTCCATATTCCGTCCATAGGCAAGGCCTGTGCCCCAGCAGTGGGGACATTAATCGACTGATGATAATGATTATTTCCTTTGATGTATGTGAAATTGTATGCATATGGTATTTTATATCTAGTTTATATTTTTATAATGCTAATTATAAATATTTTTTATTATTGAAGTTATACTTCTTTAGGCGCGTTATGAAAAAATGATGAGAGTGAAATTTTAAGATGCGCGCGCATCACTGTAACACAAAATTTTAACAGCATGAAGTTGGTCGCTAAAGCGAAGCGAAGCGTTACTTTTGTGTTTACCGCACATTAAGAAAATCTACCAACAAAATAGAAATAGAATCTCTATTTAGTGGGTGCTAACGACTGCATTGTGAAGGCCTATCAAAAGTATTTATTAATCTGGAACAACGGAACCAAAGCGCGATTCAGGAGACTACAGCGCCATCTCTTGACCATTGGTGTAGTAGAACCAAAAACCACATCTTTATTTTTGTAATAAAGTAACAGTTATAGGTATTCATATTTATAATATTTATCCACATGTTTCTAGTTTGTATATTCGGAATACGTGTTTGAGTTTCATACAAGTGCAAATCACATATGTTCTAATAAATTATATTCAGTAGCGATTTTAATTGAATATTTTGATTATTTATTTATTTTTTCAAATATAAACTGAACTTTATTGACTGTGTCCTTTTCCAGACTTTTTTTTAATTTATTGTAATTAATTATTTGCATGCAATTAAAAACTAATTTTAAACGATGCCAAAGAAGGATAACTTCTCACGCGCCTACATAAGTACACGCACCCATTTTTTTTTTATATTATAACGACACCTCTGGTTTTTTGCCATCCCCATATCAATAGAGGTGATGACGGGGTACAGTAAACGAAATACTATTTAGTCCGTCAGTTAGATGATTAAAAAATAATGGACACGTATTTTTTCTTTGGGAAATCAACCAAAAAATGACAAAGTTGTAGCGCGTCAAAGTTTGGGTGTAGGGGCTCGTGACGTCACTTTTGAGTGAAGCCGTCGTATATAATTATGCAAAATGCATCTCCAAAAGAATGAAAACAATGATATCTTTTCTTATAAATGTTGTTAAATATAGCGAGTAAAAGCGCTTCACTACATATTGATTTCATAAGGACATTCACGATGAGGGGACTAATTCTCTATTCGCGAAAAAGATTCCATTCAATTAGGTCTAAGTAATGTTAAAGTAAAAATTTACTCACAACAACGTATTTTAATTAACCACAACAAATGTTTCGACTCCACTTAATGCTAAAATAGTTGATATTACAGATTTAACATAGTGTGTCGCATCAGCCACTGTCTTCTCTCATCTCACTAGCATGGATGCAGTTTCCCCTCTCGACAATCTCATCGCAACGACATAACACTAATGATTTCGTCTGTTGTAATCAGTAAGGTGGAGGATCTTTCCACAAACGTAAAGATAAAGACAATCAGACAAGCCCTCTTTTACTAATATTATGTATTTACAAGTAAAAAAACTAACATTAATATTATTAATAATAATATTATTTCAGTACTGAAACGTACATATTCTTTTTTTTAAAGCAAACTAATGTAGAGCATTTAATTCATAACGAATTTGAGTTTACGAACAGTTCGTAGCTGTAGTGAGGATTTATACAAGATTCAATAATAAACGTTTCAGGTGTTTAGAATAGACCCTTTAAAGTTTAATCAGGTTTAGAGCTTTTATTATGAAACACCCGTTGACAACATTTCCTGACAGGATATGCATTTCGACATTTTTAGTGGTAATATAAAACATTATTATATCATAAATCGTAACACATACACTTACAAAATTTATAGTGACCTTCTTTGTCATGGTTTTAGTAACTTTGTTGGAGGTTAAATGAAATTGTGAAGTAATTGCAGACGAAACTACGGACAGAAGTCAGTTAATTACCGATATAATTAACTTGAGACTTTTATAACACATTATATAAAATCATCTTTATAAGAACTGCAGGAAATTTGTATATCCAGAATTTTTTTGCATGGGTGCGGAGGTGTCGGTGTTGGTGTTGTCATGTTGTGTGCTTCTATTTTATTTTCACCGAGACTATTTTCTCTCTCATTAATTTAACTTATAATATTTTTTTCATGTAAATGTACCATAATAATAATGTTTCCAATGAATGTATAATTAATTATCGTATTTAATTTTATTTTAATTTCTTTTAATGTAATTTTGAATTTTAATCTGACATTTCAATGCGAGACCTCATCTATATGGGTCAGAACTGAAAATCAGCGATTTACTCTCTGAGTAAATGTTTCGCTGAGTTTTTGCCCGTTCGCATCGCTGCGCTGCTGCACACGAAAATAACTTAGTATAGATGATGTATAAATAGAATTCGTTGCCTGTTTTAAAGGATTTATTTAATTGTAAAATTTGTCTTGTCAATTTTGTATGTGTGTATGTTGGTGTGAATAAAGTCTTATCTATATATAGATAAGATCTATCTATACTAGCCCGACGCGACATCATGGCAGCGGTAGCATAATTGGTCAGTGCATTCACCCGGATAGCGACGGGTGCGGGTTCGAGTCCCGTCTGCTGCCTGGTCCGTGTGGAATTTGGCTCCTAAACTTTTTTCGCGATGATATCCTTTTGGGATACAAAATATTCGAAGAAGCGCAAAAATAACCCAAAATTTTATGTGTATGTACCTATTTCTTATTGTTAAGATTCATCACAGATTTTGCACCATACAGAGGCATTGTTTTCAACAGAAAATTCATGCATAAGTTTATTATTTAATAAGATCTAATGAAAAGAATAATTAATCTCGTTTACTTAACTTTCAGGCTTTTCACATTTTTATTTGGGTAACTGCAAAACGATTAAGTTACATTATTTATTTTTATTTTCGTCTTCTATTTTTTTATTAAATTATTTGACCAATTCTGCAAACATCATCATAATCAGCCTATTAATGTCGTTGTCCTAGTAAAGTCGAGATAGAAGATTTTTGGTCACCCATCCAATGACCGGCCACTGCGAAAGTTGCTTAACTTCAATGATCGCGGCCGAACGCGCTAACCACCTGCGCCATCGAGCTCCTCCTTGTACAAACGTGGTTATTTTTTAATAATTCTTAACGAACTCGCAAGTTTCTAAACACTTTATGTTGATAAATATGATAAGAGAGATTTACTTTGAAAAGTTTAAGCAATTTTATTACCTTTTAACCAGCGTCTAACAAGGAAGTTTGGCGGAACCTTACTTACCACGGAAAATACTTTGAGTATGGCTGGACTAGGGAATAGGGAGCAAAGTGATGGTATTTATGGTACCAATATCTACTGCATTAGTTATGTCGCAACTTTATTTATATGGCGTTTGGACTTTATCACCACTTAACATCAGGTGGGGTAGAGTCATTTGCCTACCTCACTATAAAAAAAAAACTGAAATTTACCCCCAATCTACATCAGCTTTGGTCAGTCAGTATGTGATCTTAAAAAAATATAATATTTAAATAATGCAATTATAATGATATCATCATCAAATAAGCTGAACGACGACCAAAGGCGTGCATAGGGAGGTCTATGCACAGGATCTCTACATCGATCGATTCTCCGTTATTCACATTCAGTGGCTTCCGATAAACTTCACGACGTCGCCTTTCCATTGCAGTTGCTTTAGTTATCCTACGGATTTCCTTATTTTTGATTCTATTGTAGATCGAAATACCAAGTATCGTTTTCTCCATCACTTGTTGTGTAACCGTGAGCCTTCTTAAGAGACCAGAAGAAAACGACCACGTTTCGCTTCAGTAGATCATCACTGGAAACACACGCTTGTCAAAGACTGAGGTAGTCTTGAGGCATTGAGTGTATTTAGGCGCGAATTTTTGAAGTGAAAACTTCTTTAGCTGCGTTTTACACTTTTTTTGTAATGGGTAAAAAATGTTAAAACTCGCGTTAGGACACGTGGCCTGATCGAAAATTCGTAAGACGAAAACAATAAATTTGGAAAGGTTGTTTGACTTTCAATATATTGGACGAAACATAGTAATATTTTAATTTATCGTATTATATTAAATAAGTCTCTAGGACTAGGACGTCCAGGTGGCAGCTTTATTGCGAAGAAAATGCATTTTTTTTATAATAGATGTCGCTAGGTGCGCTTAAATTTGATTCATGTAAGTTAATTTTCTGAGAGATAAACTTTTTAATGAATATAAATTGTCATGTTTGTGTACGATAGCACAATAAATACATATTGTAATCTACAACATAAATGATAGTACTTTTATACTGATAATTAAAGCAATTCGTGCAAAATTATTCCCTAACCATTCGAAAATATCAAAAATGCACAAAGTAAAAATTCAAGTTTTCATTTCTGCTGACACTCCCGGAGTGCAAACCGTCGATTTTTTTGTAGTTGCTTTTACGCTGCCAATATGCTGGTTTCGACAACAGATCGTCTTTTGGACTTACCTAACTGAACTTTTTTGTTCCACTGGTCAAAAACTTAGAGAATAGTCTTCCTATATCATATGAGTTTATATATAAGTTTAAATTTTAACTAATAAATGAACTCATATGATGTGACATTAAAAAAATGATGCTAAGATAAACTGTATCGGAAGCTAACCGAATCGGTAAGAGGGATTTTACGTAACATTCGATATAAGTACCTTCATACTTACATACTCATATATACAATCGCTCATTGCGAATAACGTTACGTAAAAATAATCAACATCCTCTCTTTTTTTCATTTTTGAATGTCCGGTCGAACACGACCGATCGGCCAATTAGTGCAGTGGCCTTTCTATAGAATGTTGCTGCTACATATTGCAGTGGCCTTGATACAAATGATTCGTTAATATGCATAGCGGTGTAGATGATTAATTGGAAATTCAGTTTTCAATTCCGCTTTCGGAATCTATAAAATATCATCTACATAGTTATGTGACCAGTCGAGGCGCTAGTCTTGTCTTTGCGATGCATCAATCTAGTTTTTATTTTTCCGATTTGTAATACGATCCTGATCAAACAAGCGTAGTTTATAATAATTAAATTATAGTTAGTAAATTTTGTTTTGTAAATTTATTGATGCAGTAGTGACGTCACAAACTTCATTCTTATGTCGTGTTGTGAGACATAATATTTTTTTTTAAGATTCCGTAGTCGTGACAAGGAACCCTTATTTCGTCATGTCCGTCTGTATATCCGTCCCCGGTTTTACTTGTATATTAATCATGCGGACAAAATTATAGAATAAAATTAAGAAAAATATTTTTTTGGCGTAGCTCCCCTACATGTAACCTGGAGATGATTTTATTTTTTCAATCTCTACCCCATCATGTGGGGCATCGTTGAATAGTTGTGTTTTTCATGAACTTTAAAGGAAAACTATAAAATAGATTTGTTAGTATTAGAAAGTTGCTGATCTTAATAATTTCTTTCAAGAAAACATTAAAAGAGACTTATACGAAGTAAAAGCTTAAAGTAAAGACGCTTTCCAAAATATATTGTGGTGACGACGAGCAACTACGAAACCCTAAACGGCGCGTGGCATCACACGCACTCGGCCGGGTTTTTTTTTTGTTTAAATCATGGTACGAATTTCAGCAATCCTATGCTAATCCACTATGTATCATAATATCATAAATGAGAAAGTTTTTATGTTTAGTGTTTGTTACTTAATCACGCAATAACGGTCGAACGGATTAGGTTGAAACTTAGAACACGTAGGTAGTTTATTACCTGAATTGACACATACGATTATTTTTATTCGAGAAAAATGTTAGGTTGCAACTAAATGTTCAAGAAACTGGGGCACACAACCTTCTTTGGTATAAAATAAAAAAGACTTTGATAAAGGATTAAAGCCTATTTTATAAGCGCTAAAATCAAACATGAAGGGGATAAAATAGGGGAAGTCAAAGTTTGAATGGGAAACATATTATTTTACTTGTAGTATAGGGATCATTCCTGTACTTCGATAACGTCATTTAAAGTATTTTAATGATTGTAGATTGTAATGATAAAATTACCCGATCCTATTCATTGTGATAATTATAAAAGAAGATAATTTATTGGATTCTTTAAATAATCACTAGTTACGCTAATGATGAAAAAAGTGATGTTTAGATTTGTATAAATGAATGCTTAAAAGATGTAGGGGGCATACCAGATTTTTCGGCCACAAACCTAAACTTTATTACTACCAGACGACGACAAATTGTAGGGGGGGTGCAATTATTATATAAATAATAATATATAAATATTGCCAACACTCAGACCAATTAGCTTAGCCCCAAAATAAGCACTATAAGGCATGTGTTATATGGGATACTAGGGTAACGGATAGAATACATATATTGTACATATATAAGTATATTTATATAGAATTACATATTAAACATCTATGACTGGAGTAGAAATGCTCGTATTCATCACACAAACATCTGCCCCCACCGGGATTCGAACCCGGGACCTCTCGAGTCGGCGACACCATGAAACCCGGCGTACAAACCACTCGGCCATGGAGGTCGTCATATTTTATTAAGATGTCATCAATCTCTTCATTTACTAAACATCTTGTAGAGGCTTACATGCCGCTTACCAACCAGGCAGGCGTTTCTAGTTTTCCACTCTTCTAAAAAATGAATAAAAATAATCATTCTATGTTAACGTACGCATTTAGTGGTGAACTATGCATGTCAGTTGATGTCAGTGCTCTCTGTATATAGCCATTGTGTTATTGTAAATTACTTTTAAGTCAACCATTAAGGTTTGAAGTTAATTGGACAATCAAGATAAGCCTCACTAAAATTAGACATATTATTATATTATGTGATAATGTTTGTCAAAGGTCAAGGGATATAATGCTGTGTTCGCATGATGATGTGACTAGGGCTAATGATAGTTACCTACTTGGTTGGGGAAAAGGTTTATGCATGGATATAAAGTTAAAATGGAGGAATCGTGGTACTAATTTGAGGGACACTGGCCTGCGCCTGTCTCTGCCTTTATTTAGAAATGCTGTTGCTAGGGGACGTTTTGTATTTGCCGCTTCGAAAATATGGAATGACTTGCCTTCTCCTTTGCGGCAAAGTCTTATAATATCCGAAAGCAGTTTTAAGCAAAAGTGTAAACGGTGGTTCCTTGAACAACAATACGAGGCGGCAAGTACAATATATCATCATCATCATCAGCCTATTAATGTCCCCACTGCTGGGGCACAGGCCTTCCCTATGGATGAAATGGGGGATTGGGCCATGACCCACCACGCGGGCCCAGTGCGGATTGGTGGGTGCTAACGACTGCAGATGCAGCCGGGACCAACGGCTTAACGTGCCTTTCGAAGCACGGAGGAGCTTAAGATAGTAAATTTTTCTATCCCATCCAATGACCGACCACTGAGAAAGTTGCTTAACTTCAACGATCGTAGCCGAACGCGCTAACCATCTCCTCCATCGAGCTCCTCTCCTCGGCAAGTACAATGTATGGTTCTATTTAATTGCTGTAGTATTTTAAACTAAATTATTGTCTCGACTTGCTGATGTTGTCCTAATTAATGTATTTTTAAGAATATAATAATTAAATTGTGAGGTGGTGGCAGAATACCAGCGACAAGTCAAAACTTGACTGTCACATGCTGAGCCACATTTGTTTTTGTTTCAATTAAAATTTACTGTCATTCTATTTCTGTATTGTACCAATTGTATATTGAAACAAATTAATAATTTATTATTATTATTTATATTACAAAAAGTTTTAAGATGTATGCCTCTCGGTGTTTTATCAGTTACATTTCGGAGAGTGTGCGTAGGTATTACATAATTTGATCCCCCCCTTTCCCTTTCCATTACCGGACCACCAGGCGCGGCGAAGGCTTTCACCCTTATATTTTCGAAGTTCCTCCCATTCGCACGAAGCGATTTGCTTCCGCTTTCTTTTTGCGAACGGCTAGAGAGTGGAACTCCTTGCTGAGGTCTGTTTTCCCGGACCAATATAATCTGGAGGTCTTCAAGGCCAGAGAGAGAACAGGCATCTTCTAGGCAGCGTGCTTTCCATCAGGCGAGATTGCGGTCAAACGCCTTGCCTATTAAACATTAAAAAAAAAGAAAAAAAAAGGTAAATTTAAAAAATCAAAAAACCCGACTGCTTTATTATACTTCAAATAAAAACTGAAAAGAAAAAAACAAGTCCAGTAGTCTATAATTCTGTTAATAAGGAACAAAGCTACTTTAACAGTCGGGACCCATTAGATATTCAAGAATACATAATATTTTTCAACAGTGGGTCCCGACTGTTAAAGTAGCTTTGTTCCTTATTAACAGAATTATAGACTACTGGACTTGTTTTTTTCTTTTCAGTTTTTATTTGAAGTATAATAAAGCAGTCGGGTTTTTTGATTTTTTAAATTTACCTTTTTTATTTCACACTTTTTAGTTAGTTAGTATTTTAAGACGGTATATACCGTAGTCTTGTTACTTCAGTAAGGGAATTAATATCGCGGGAATTATTAAGTACCTTGCGTCGGTCTAAAAGATTGATTTATTAAGACATATGAAGACTTTACCCGCGGGGTCAAGGCTACAGATGGGCCTCAATTTTCGCAAAAATGTGTGAAGTTAAATCAAGTCGTTACATAAATATCTCTAATGTATGTAAATTTTATAGTAAACTAGCACTTACTCAAAAAGTCATCTTTTGTTTATGTTTTTTAATAGTTTAGCAGTAAATATAAAATTCATTTACTTATATTCGTCGACTATTTAAAATTGGCAGTGGCTGCATTGTCATGTTAATGCTGGACGTCTAAGATTGTGATATACACAAATTCAGTGTCAGTGCCTAGTCTCATAATTTGATATACCTAAATAATTCACAGAAACCCAATGTGTAGATGCCAGAAGTTAACTTCAAATGTTTTTAATCATTCTATATACAATACCAATCAATGACGTTTATGTCGCAGGTTGAAGAAAGCAGTAATTCCCGTCTGTTGTTTTGGACAATGGTGGCAACTGCCTTAGATCACTAATAATTATGCAATCACCAAAGCAAAGTTTATAATATTTGATTAAACTAAAGGCGCATAATAAAATTTTCATAACGTTAGGTAGAGCACCATAGCAATCTCATTTATTATCAATTTATGGTTCCCTTTGTAGTTTTCTTTTAAAGCGTTCACATTTAACAGGTCAAAGACTTTGTGTTTGATCCTATTTTATTGGTAGTGTAAAGCTCGAATGAAGAGTACTCTCAGTAGTGCAATCATGGCAATTACTTTTCAAATATTTTTTTTGTTATAAAAATACCGAATAACGTATCACTGTTAAGCACAAATGCTAAGTAACTTTTACAAATATAATCAAATATACCTATTACTTACTTACTTTATTTTTAAATCTTTTTCATCAATTAAATACTTATCTTATCCTAACTGTCTATACTAATATTATAAAGAGGCAAGATTTGTATTTTTGTAACAAATAATCTGTCAAACTACTGAACCGGTTTCAAATATTAATTCATCATAAGATAGCTACATTATTTATTATAACATTTTTCTTTATTTAAATACATTTTGTCCGAGTGACATAGGCTATATTTTATCCCGATAAATAAATTTCGACCGTACAATCGGGTGGATCACTAGTAAGTATAATATAATATTATAGATGCGAAAGTGAGTTTGTTTGTTGCGCTTCCGTGCCCTTATAGCTTAATCGAATATAATGAATTCCTATATAGAAGTAGATGGGAACTTGGTTCTTAGCTACAACATCGCAATACTTATAGGCGTAGGGTGATGAAAGGGGTGATTTACCTATAAAAATCTACATTATTTACTTTTAATTTTGCAGAATTATTACAAAACCAATATTATCGCGAGCTGATTAATAAATACAGGGATTCCAATAAGTATGTACTTACTAGCGAAAAATGGGTTATTTGTAATATTAGTAATATTAAGTAAACCTTTTTTGTAACATTAAGTAATATCGTTAAAAAAATGAAAAAGAGTAAAATTCTGAGTTTTTCATTAAAATTCAATAATCATAAATACCTATTATGATAATATATTTTTCATCATTTCATAAGAAGGAACTGTATCACAGTTTTATTGTTAGTACTTCGTATAGGATCAGATACTGCGAATACCCCATTTTTTTTTCTTTTACATAGTACACCGCGCTATCACTTTGTCATCGTTGTAACTTTTTAAATATTTGTCGAAATGACATAGTGTAAAAAGCAAAGTTTATCGTCTTTAAATATCAAAAGCGATAAAAGTATTTGTTTTGATAAAAAATGATTCGTTAATACAAAATGTGCATTTTGGAAATAGATATCAAATAATATTTTAGTTTTGATTCACTATTTTAGCGGTAATGACTTACACATTAAAAATAGATATATGGTGTCACGGACTTTTTTTTAGAACTATTTAAGAGATACATTTTCACTCTACATTACATTCATGTAACTTTTATTGTTTTTGCAGTGCAGGCCAAAATGGCTCGCAGATGGGAGATTTTTTTCCTTCTTATGTGACACTTATTGTTATATATTGGCCAATTCACTCAATAACTACATAAATTATTATATATATGTTATTATCATATATGAGCTATATTACTGTTAAGTTTCATTAAAATCCATTCAGTACTTTTTAGGTGAAAGAGTAACAAAGATCCATACAAACGTAAGATTGAAATTAAAAGCGTAAGTGGTTAATATACAACTTTAAAGCGTTGTAGATCCTAAACAATCATATAAAATGAAAAATAGTGTTAGAAACCTAAATATGATTTTTGATTATCTAGACAGTGATACCCCACTCGACATATTTTGTCAACTTATTTTTTTTACTTCATCACAATATGGCGCCTAATTTTGCCCATATTGAATTTTGATTACTATCATATCTTTAGTAGCACTCCCATGATTGAGACAAATCGATTGATGTATGAATCATCAAAATCGGTCCAGGCGTTTGGTCTCTAGTGTGCCACAAAGGAACAAACATACATATATAGACTGTTAAACACATAACCCTGTCTGCGCGTCGCGCTTCGCGCTCTTGCATTGCGCAGCCGGGTAAAAAAGGATGAGTAGTGATGTATATTCTAGCGTACGGTTTGCAATGATTGTGAGATAAGCGTCTTTCGCAGTCACAGGATGAGTGACCCAAAAATACGTTTGTTTATTTCATAATCCTAAAATGTTAGCTTTTATTTTCTGTGACTAATGGCTAAACTACATTAGGTTGTTAGCCCGTATTAGGGAGAACGAAAGACAAATATAAAACATGGCTTCGGATGCCCGAATTCGTGTAATATTCGAACGAAGCTATATTTACACTGGAATACGGGCTCGAAGACAGTGTCGGGTAACCAAAGCGAATACTACCCGAATACGGGGGTACTCGACTCTGTTCATTTACACTTCGCCGTTTACTTTAATTCCATTGGCACTCGTAATCGAGCTAACGACCGAGTGTAATCGCGCGATTAACGAGGAATGTGTTCAGTATATATATAAAGATACATAAGTATTTGTTTTTATAGAAATATAATGTAAACTGTATACGGGCTGTTACAAAAATACAAATAAAGCTTGAGGGGCGTTGAAGTTCATCATAGGAGTCTTCTCTAATTTTCTTAAAATATTTGCATGAAGTTTAATTTTTTATAAAAACAGTTATTTTTAATGATCCTCGAACTAGTGACGTGTCTTGAAATGATCGATATTTTTATTAATCATTAAAAATAACTGTTTTTATAAAAAGTTATAACTTCATGCAAATATTTTAAGAAAATTAGAGAAGACTCCTTATATGATGTACTTAAACGCCCTTCAAGCTTTATTTGTATTTTTGTAACAGCCTGTATATATGACTCAAGTATAAATGCACCTACATCATGCAAACTTTAACTTTTTAAACCCTATCAGAACTTAAAGTCTCAGAGAACAAACCACTCAGAGTAGGTCTACCACGGAGGTCGCCATTATTATCACACTCATGATATTAGTATGAATTCTGTGCTTTATTTACATAACGTTTTTTTATTCCCTCATTTGTTCAAAACATTACTTTAGTTCGTGACGAATTGTGTTGTGATGTGGTGAATTTGATAGTTGGTGGAATAGGTCCATAAGTATCAAAGACTGCGTCGAGGTGCAGCTGGGAATGTCGTCTGGGTAGAAAAGAGAGAAAAAGAAGAGGATGGATCATTAAAAGTGAGAGGCGAAAGGAAGTAGAGACGGAACGAAATGGAAAATTATTGGGAAGTGTATTAGTCCAGTCAATGAAGGTTTTCACCTTCGATTTCGTTGAATCTCCATCAATTTTCTTGAAAATTTATGAGTAGGTGGGGAATACCTTAAGAAACAAAAGTGACATATTGTCAACTTGCGCTTTTGCCCTGAGGGTAGACGCCACCCCTTCTCGGGGGTGAAAATTATTTTAATAAAAACAACTCCAGGAATCGATAGAAAAATAAATTCTAAGCAAAATATGTTATATAAAGATTTTGGAATAAATCAATACTTTCTGAGTTATTATAGACCAAAAAATATGATTTTATGTGATAAAAATACATATTTAAAGGGGTTTTTATAAAAACTATGAGTTTTTACAAAAAATGTATTATTACCAAAATTAAAGCTGATAAAAAACAAACAAACTCCTACTTTAAATCAGATAGAATGAGAGTAAGAAGAGTGTAAGAGATGAAGTTTAATCGGTTAAGAAGAGTGTAAAATTTTGCTTTGCTAACTATGTATTTCACTTTGTTTTGAACTATGTGATGCAATAAAGAATATAATAAGATTAATAAGAGATGAAGTTTAATCGGTAACTATAATTACGTCACAACAATATCAAACTAAAAACTGATCATTAAAAATTTACCCTAAAATATTTATATACATTCACAAGAAGAATATGTCATCCAAGATTCCAATTTGGGGCATGGTACCCAGAACACTGGCAGCTTTACCTCGCTGAATGGCTAAACTGATTTTTTGCGCAAAGTAGCTGCCAGCCCTCTGATCACCCGAAGAGAGAATCAGTCGATTCGACATATCCTTCATAAATCGCTTCATGTCAGCTGACCACGACCCTAAGATCTCGAAAGCTAACGCTGCAAACTCATAATCTTCAATTATAGAAGAGTATTTACGACGCTTGAGAAACTGAGCACGGTCGGCTGCGGCCCCAACTTTAGTTCAAGTTTCATGTATATAAGATGGAGCCAGCGTGTCTACGCAAGTTACATCCCACACCAGAGTGTGGCCCTGTCTCTACGGCACAAGCGTAGCACCGTCAGGTTAATCGGTTAAACTTCATCTCTTAAACTGTTCTTATTCTCATCCTATACACCTCCCATTTATTTTCCATTTCGTTTCCTCTCTTCTTCCTTTCGCCTCTCACTGTTTTAAACACTTTCCTGCCAAGAAAATGAATGCTGGGCATGGCCTGATCGCTAAGATATGTTTACATAACCACTGTGTGACACAACGGTATATTCACCCAGCGGTAATTTTTCAATCGGGTAGTAAATTAGGCAGAGAACAATCCCGGTTAAAGGCCAAGGCGTGATAGCAACGATGCTGTGTGTGGCGACAGAAATATTTATGAGCTCACCAACAAACACATATGCATATGGTTGACACATAATCACACTTATGTGACTTATGGGATTTACGACATATGACACCATCTTAATTGGAAGTTTAAGTAATTAAAATGGATGCATGATTTTATTTAGACAAATTCACCTTGGGATTTAAATATTTTCACTTTCCACCATCCATCCACTTTCTTTGGAGGTACCTACAAAGTGAATTTTCCAAGATTATTTTTCATAAGATATTTATATATTTATTATTGAATTTCTTGTCTTTTATTGTTTAATTCTTTTTTATTTTCACGTTTCCTTACGATTTCATCATCTAAAATCCGCTATTCGATTCAGAAACAATTGCATACAAAACCAATTCCTAAATTTCAATCGGCTCAATATATACGAGAAATTCCTTATGATTTTGCGTTTGAGGGTTAACTGCACTTCAGAGGAACATTAGCATAAAATTGTGCCTATTATCATCATCATCATCAAGGTGTCTCCACGACTCAGAAAAAGGCCACCCCTTTTAGACATTTTTATTATCCTTTTTATTTGGTCAGTATAGAAAGACCGGCTATGACTTTTTGAAGTGAAACTTCTTTACAGACGGTGTGTCATCATCATCATTTCAGCCGAAAGACGTCCACTGTTGGACATAGGCCTCCCTCATAGATTTCCACAACGATCGGTCCCATGCTGCCCGCATCCAGCGGCTTCCCGCGACCTTTACCAGATCATCGGTCCACCTTGTGGGGGGCCTGCCAACACTGCGTCTCCCGGTACGCGGTCGCCACTCGAGGACCTTTCCGCCCCAACGGCCATCGGTCCTGCGAGCAATGTGCCCTGCCCATTGCCACTTAAGGTTTGCAATTCTGTGGGCTATGTCGGTGACTTTAGTTCTCTTGCGTATCTCCTCATTTCTGATTCGATCACGCAGAGAAACTCCGAGCATAGCCCTCTCCATTGCCCTTTGGGTGACTTTGAGCCTTCTTACAAGACCCATTGTAAGCGGCCACGTCTCGGTTCCGTATGTCATCACTGGCAACACGCACGAATTGAAGACTTTCGTCTTGAGGCACTGCGGTAGATGTTCCGAGAAGATGCTACGTAGCTTCCCGAACGCTGCCCAGCCGAGTTGGATTCGTCGATTAACCTCTTTCTGGAAGTTTGACTTACCCAGTTGGACTATTTGTCCCAGGTATACGTACTGGTCAACAACTTCCAGTGTAGAGCTCCCAACAGTCACTGGAGTGGGTACGACATGGGAATTCGACATGATTTTCGTCTTGTCCATGTTCATTTTGAGACCCACTTGTTGGGACACCCTACTGAGGTCGCCGAGCATTGTGCCAAGGTCATCCATGGTCTCAGCCATGACTACGATATCATCTGCAAATCGAAGGTGCGTCATGTACTCGCCGTTTATGTTGATGCCAAGTCCGCTCCAGTCCAAAAGTTTGAAAACGTCTTCCAGCGCAGCTGTAAACAGTTTCGGTGATATAACGTCACCCTGTCTTACACCACGCTGCAGCTGGATTGGCTTCGTGTTTTGGTCCTGGAGTCGAACTGACATAGTGGCGTTTTCATACAACGACTGCAACACTTCGATGTATCGATAGTCTATTTGGCACCTTTGGAGTGACCGAAGCACGGCCCATGTCTCGATCGAATCGAAGACTTTCTCGTAGTCCACAAACGCCAAGCATAATGGCAGGTTATACTCTTCGGTCTTCTGTATAACCTGCCGCAGCGTATGGATGTGGTCTACGGTACTAAACCCTTTTCGGAATCCGGCTTGTTCGGGAGGCTGGAAGTCGTCAAACCTGCGCGCGAGACGATTCGTGAGGACTCTCGAAAACAACTTGTATACATGACTCAGGAGCGTGATGGGTCTGTAATTCTTCAATTGGGCCCTGTCTCCCTTCTTGAAGAAAAGCGCCACCACTCCCCTATGCAATGCGCTAGGCGTTTTGCCCTCGAGTATGACAGAGTTAAATAGCTTCTGAAGAGATTTCAAGACTGGTCGTCCACCTGCTTTCAGAAGCTCGGCTGTAACTCCGTCATCACCCGGCGCCTTTTTGTTTTTGAGCTGTTTCAGAGCTACACTAATCTCGTACAGGCTGACGTCCGGGATATCTTCGGTGTAGTGTCGGGTTAATTTGGCTCTTGGGTCGGTCGCCTTTGTGACAGGTACTCGTGATGTCGCGTATAGCTGTCCGTAGAAGCTTTCGATCTCAGCCATAAGCTCAGGTTGCGACGAAATGATTCTGCCGTCCTCTGTCTTCAGCTTCGTCAGCAAACTCTGTCCAAGAGACAGATTTCTTGCGAACACTTTCGAGCCTTTGTTTTGCTCGATGGCCTCTTTAATACGATCAGTATTAAAGCGGCGTATGTCGCGAGTCAGAGACTTCGAAATCTGCCTATTGAGCTGCCGACGTGCATCTTCAGAGGACTGCAGACCCATCTCACGCCTTTTCTCCATGAGCTTGAGAGTCGGCTCCGAGATCTTGCTACGTTTTTTGGTACGGATGGGCTTGCAGAACTTCGAGCCCACCGTAAGGACAGCTTCAACAAACCTGTCATTATAATTGTCCACGTCTACGCAGCTCTCTAGGCAATCGAAGCGATTTTGCAGTTCGAGTTGAAAGCGCTCGGGGTTTTGGATCGGGATGGCTTCAGGACGGAGCGTGGACTTCATCAGTCGATTCCTTTCGGCTTTGACATTTAGATTCAATGTGCCTCTTACCATTCGGTGATCGCTTCCCGTATTGAACGAATTGATCACTGAGACATCATTGAATATCCGAGTCTTAGTCGACATGATGAAGTCAATCTCATTTTTTGTCACGCCATCCGGACTTTTCCAGGTCCATTTTCGATGCAGCCGTTTTCTAAAGAAGGAGTTCATCATAAAGAGTCCCTCCTTCTCCATGTAATCGGCTAGCATTTGACCTCGGAAGTTCCGGATTCCAACTCCAAATTGCCCCACTTTCAACTCATCATCGCCACGTTTGCCCAGCCTTGCGTTGAAGTCCCCCATGACAACGGTGTAATGGGTCCTAGAAGCATGCATTGCCCGAGAAATATCCTCATACATGACTTCCACTTCCTCGTCGGGGTGCGTCGAGGTCGGAGCGTATACCTGTATGACCTTCAACGAATACCGTTTGGTGATTCTGAGTATAAGGTACGCCACCCTATTCGACACACTACCGATCTGTACAACATTGTTCACGAGAGACTTGTGGACAACAAACCCGACACCACCCTGGGACAGATCTTCGCCCTCCCGGAAATAGAGCAGGTTGCCGGATTTAAGGACCATCGTGTCCTCGCCCTCTTTTCGGACTTCAGATAGTCCTACAATACTCCAGCGAATCCTGCTCAATTCTTCCTCCAGTTCCAGCAGCTTCTCCTCGGTCCGCAGTGTGCGTGCGTTGTACGTTGCCAGGGCCAAGGTCGTTTGACGGGGGATTTTTGCCGCCCGGGGATTCTTCGCACCCCTGGTCCCGGCGCCGAGTCGGCGTCCGTCAGCGCCGCCACGGACTCCAGCACCGCCGGGCACTTGGGGCCTCTCATTATGTACCGTCATTTTAGGGGGGTTTTGGGCCGTCTCCCACCACGCTGGCCCAGTGCGGGTTGGTGGGGAGCGCCAGAGCCTCGTCCGTTGGTCGGCAGGGTACACCGCGGGCAGGTGAGGTTGGCTTGGGTGCCGTTGGGCGTTAGGCGGCACCCCTTATACCCCTTATACTCAGACGGTGTGTAAATAGAAAAATACTATGGAAAACATGAAACGGAACTTCGTCACGAGCGTCACGCGACTCTACATATTTATATAAATATAAGAAAAGAAGTTTTACTCCAGATGTGTGGTCCGTACACACATTTTTTTTATGTAAGGGGAAGACGTAAATAATAAATAAATAAAGATTTCCAACACTCACACCAATTAGCTTAGCCCCAAAGTAAGCACTATAAGGCTTGTGTTATGGGATACTAGGGTTGCGGATAGAATACACATATTGTACATATATAAGTATATTTATATAGAAATACATATTAAACATCCATGACTGGAGTACTAATGCTCGTATTCATCACACAAACATCGGCCCCCACCGGGATTCGAACCTGGGACCTCCCGAGAAGGCGACACCATTAAAGTCAGCGTATAATCCACTCGGCCACGGAGGTCGGCAAACGTGAAGTCTCCCTGGCCAAAGGGAGCTGCAACGAGGATATATTTTATTAGGAAAACGAAAAGTGTTATTTTCAACAACAATTATAATTAATTAAGAAGCTAGACATCATTAACACATTTTCGCATATGATTAACATTAAGAAGCTTATCGTTGAAACTTATACTTCATCCCATCCATCCTGTATTCGATCATTGTGAAAATTGCTTAACTCCCATGATTCCAGACAAAATGCTGCGCCATCAATCTCCTAGAACAAACTTATTACCTTGTATTTTTATTTATTTCTTATGTCCTCATCATCATCCTATTAATTTCCCCAGTGCTGGGGCACAGACCTTCCCTATGGATGGAATAGGGAGATTGGGCCATGACCTACCACGCGGGCCCAGAGCGGATTGGCGGGTGCTAACGACTGCAAATGCAGCCGGGACCAACGGCTTAAAGTGCCTTCCGAAGCACGGAGGAACTCCAGGTAGAAGATTTTTTGGTCACCGATCTCACGAAGTTAGACACAACTCAGCCCCTAAAGGATTCAAAGTTTTATGGAGCACCAAGACCGCGAGGTTATTCCTTTAAATAATCATTCAATTCAATTTTGTACATTCCCATCCAATGACCGAACACTGCGAAAGTTGCTTAATTTCAAACGATCGCAGCCGAACGCGCTAATCACCTGCACCATCGAGCTCCTCAAATAAATATTTTTTAAAGGTTGACTCACTCTAGACTTTTTCCTAAAATTAACGCAGGTGTAACCTTACATACTCTACTCATCTAGTTCCTCATAATTTTTATCTATAAATAATATAATAATAATGTTTATTTATTCTCACTACAGTCAAAATATTGTTTTAAACTTTCATGGTCACTAACATTATAGTAATAATAAGTTATTTACGGGATTGTTAAAACAAGGTACATGGTAAAAATCCCGTTAGTAACTTATATATTACTACAACGAAAATATTTTAGTACAAACATAATGTTTGTATTTACGACAGATGTATTAACAATATATTGTGGAGAGACTTAACTGGTAAAAATAAAACGATAATTCTAACATTTCCTTTTATTTTTCCTAACAAAAATTTAAATGATTTTAATTTCAACTCCAACGCGTACAAAGAAATTCGGTGACTCATTTCTTTGTCGCACTATCCGTAAATGGAATGCTCTGCCTGCTCACGTGTTTCCTCATTCTTACAACCTGGGATCCTTTAAAAGAGGCGTGAAGAAGCAATATGCAGGCCAGCAAGGTGAGGATGGCTGGTGTGGCAGGTAGAACTGCTGTACCAGCTATCTTCACGTCTGGACTTCACCGTCACTTAACATCAGGTGGGGTGGAGTCATTTGTCGGACCAAACTATAAAAAAAAACACGGGTTGCACTCAGGGAGTGCCGGCAGAAGTGAACACTTGAATTTAATATTGAAGTTGTGCATTGTGCGTTGTGCATTTTTGATAGTTTGGAATGGTTAGGGAATAATTTTGCACGAATTGCTTTAATTATCAATATAAAAGTACTATCATTTATGTATTTATCATGGTAGACTACAATATTTATTTATTGCGCTATCGTACACAAACATGACAATTTATATTACATTAAAAAGTGTATGTCTCAGAAAAATCAACTTACATGAATCACATTTAAGCGCACCTAGCGACATCTATTGTAAAAAAAGCATTTTCTTCGCAATAAAGCTGCCACCTGGACGTCCTAATTAGAGACTTATTATTATAATACGATAAAATAAAATATTACATGTTTCGTCTAATATATTGCAAGTCAACAACCTTTCCAATTTTGTTGTTTTCGTCTTACGAATTTTCAGGCCACGTGTCCTGAAGCGAGTTTAATAGTTTTTACCCATTAGAAAAAAAGTGTACAACTTCAAAAAAAAATGTGGTGAAGATATACATTTTGGCGAGTGAAATATACGCAAACAACCATAGAAGAAAATGCGTCGCAGTTGCAGTGGGTCAGTGGTTCATCGTTACACACTAAACTTAAAAATCATCAAATATTGTAAAACATAATACATTAATCACTATTAATTTATGTGATTTGTTATCTGATAAACAATCTATTCAGATTTTTACCATCTATATCTATTTCAGATTTTTACCATGAGTTTCGCAACGTGCAGTGACAGATTATAAAATTAATGCAAATTATATAATTAACTACGATTTGGAAACTTTTTCCTTAATGATGATTTTAAATATATTGTGTGTCACCGCAGCAGAGGTTACACGGAATAGTGCATTTATTAAATCATAATAAACACAGAACTATCCGACACACATTCACACATAGTAGAGTTATATGGTAGTAGGTCCACTAATATCTAAGCTTTCTGACTTGATGAATAAGTGAAAATGAATTCGAAGTGCGGGTCCGACTCGTACACGAAGGGTTATGTAGAATTGTTTATGATTTATCATAGATAGCGGCCAATTCGAAGAAAAAACGTTGAAATATTAAAAATTTTATTTGTTTTTCATTATGACCGGTTAGTATCCCTAAAATATGGCCTGCACACACGACGGACTTTTGTCCGTGGAGAACAAATCTGAGGACTTTTTACTGAATCAACACACACGATGTTCTAACATTTGTTACCCGAAAATTTAGACAAGCGGACCGTATGAAAGTAAATATTAATCTCAGATAACGTTGTGTTGTCATTAACATGAAGTTTAAGAAAAATAGAAGATGTTTTAAAGGAGAATACCGGGTCCATATCTTAAAATCAAGTCGAGCGTGCAACGCGACCTAAAGTTCGCTTATTGCGTTGCTATACCTAGTTACATGAGTTTTATTTTATTCGGGGACTTTCAGTGTCCTCGATTGTTCGGGGGACTTTCTGTACGCGGGACTTTTAATACCTCGTGTGCGTTACTCGATGTAGTTGTAAGCGATCTATTCTCGAGGAAGAAAAAGTCCGCGAACAAAAGTCTCTCACCTGCACACACTCTGCGAATTTTTTTACCAGCCTACCTGCTTCCATTTCATCCGTTATAGCGGCAGCAGATAATACTCTCTGTAAAAATTTTAGCTGTCTAGCTATCTTTTATCGTGTATGATATCGCGCGCTGACAGATGGACGGATTGACAGCGGATATAAAATAAACATAGCTCTCAAGGAAGCCACAATTCAGCATTAATTGAATAAATCCACTATTCAGATGTTTTTGGCAACAATAGCGATAGATTGTCAGCGCATTGACTACAACAGTTTTCGGATGTGCCTTCCCCGTTGATAGCGACACGAAAAAGACGATTTTTATTTTGCTTCAACAATCCAATACTTATAAGTAGACATCGGATTATATGCATATAATTCTATTTTTGTAGCGTTATTGCATATTTTGTTATTTTTTCATTGATAGTGCTTATCTCAATAGTTTATAAGTCTAGATTCAAGGTTTAGATCAACATGAGAACATGCATGTAACTTCTCACATCAAATTTTATTGTAACAAAAATTAACAAACCCACGGACTTGTGGAACTTTCCAAACTAAAATAAGTAATAAAACACGACCCTGCAAAAAAGAGCTTTGGCCATAGATTTGTTTAATAAGAAAGATTATGGGATCTTTTATTTGAGCGCAAAGAGGTTCCTTTACTGTACTTACTTTCACTATGTTGTATGGCGCGGGCGCAACGCCATTTGATACCAGTTCGAAAGTACATCGCGGAGATTATATCCTAATTGCATAACATCCCAAGCGAAAGGAGGCTGAACGAATGCAACACGGGGTAAATGCCAACATAATATTTGGATCTTCCTTATTCAATAACTTATTCGAGATTCACTATGAAGTTTTACGGAAGCGCGGATTTAGCTTCGGGTAGTAACTTCCGGATTGAAGGAGATCATGGTAAAATATGATTACCTTTTGATGGTGTTGTGTTTCTGTTGACCAGGGGTTGGCTTTACGGGGTTAGGGGATTTACAAAATAAGAAATAATAAGAAATAAATAATAATAGAAAATAAACTAGTGCATTAAATCAAAACTATGTAATACTTTGTGTGGGTTACCTACAATGCGAAGAGATGGCGCTGCCTTGCAGCTTAAGAATGGCTAGAGGAATTTCGACGCGGCCGCCAGGGTCGCGGTGCATAATTGGTCAGTGCGTTCGCCCGGATAGCGAAGGGTTCGAGTCTCGTCTGCTGCCTGGTCCGCGTGGAACTTTTCTAGTTATATTTTGCTTTAGATTTAAACATCTAGCAGTTACATGCTTAAAAAATAAAAATTATAACTATGTAATACTTATTACATTGTGATAACTTTAACGAGCAAAGGATGAGAACAGATGGGCTGTTTCCAAACATTCTGATTATTCAAATAATCTTGGACTTGATAATATGATTATCTTTGATTTTTTATTTTTTTATAGATACATCTCACAAATGACTCCACCCCACGTGATGTTAAGTGACGGTGAAGTCCAGACGCAAAGATAGCTGATACATCAGTTCTACCTGCCACACCAGCTATCCTCACCCTGCCGGCCTGCATGTTGCTTCTTCACGCCTCTTTTAAATAGATAGATAAAATATTAAGAGATCAAGTGAAGATGCAATACATTAACGTAACTTATTAGGAAATCATTATTTATGTCATAATTTATTAGACGTTCCACCATGACCAACAATAAGGTAGTGCATAATCCATCCATAATTTACTGCAATTACGTTATTTGTATACTAGGTCATTTCTATAAATAGCAATGCATCGAAACTTGAAAGTACCGAAGAATATAATAATTGCGTAATTTAGACTCATGAGTACTAGTGAGCGGTAGTTCCAAGAATAGCATCCAAGCTTACAGTATGTCAAATTTACGGGCTTGCCAATGACTGCGTGCGTGTGTGTGTGTCTTTGTGTGTGTATGTGTAGTGGTGTGTGTGTATGTGTGTTGTTGTGTGTGCGCATGTGTGTGTGTATGCATTTTTTTCCCACATCTTAAGATCGAAAGTGAACTGTGAACGTAACTTATTTTTTTGTGTCTACCAACTGTTGCCGAAACAACAGTATTACATGTAGACTTGATTGGTAAATAGCTGGAGTCATCATAACTTCGAAGTCTCATCATACGAAGTAGAGCGTTTGCCTCGCTATAGGCGCCACGCTTAATGTCAATCTTAGAGATGAGCTATGAAGTATGGAAATCACCTTCTGCGATAGAACGCAAAATGTCTATTTGACCTGACTGAAAGATGAATTTGAATATCACCTCTTTAATGCCCTGAAGAAATCCCCATGACTCGCGTTATTATCGGCAGATAATATCGGATGCATTATTGCGATATCTGCTTTTAGTACATTATGTATTGGGACGGCTGCTAAGTTACTCACTGCTGCGATAATAACGACGCAATGGAAGTAAGATGAAATATCCCAATAAAATATCCCCGACATAAACGCGCCTATGGGCTTTATGTCATGCAGTGCTATACCGTTAAATATTCACGCGCGGATCCGATGCGGATCCGCGCGCTTCCGACGTGGATCGTGGATGGACGTGTGAAAATTTTGTCACTTTAATATGCAAGTCGCAAATTCAAAAAGTAAATTCTCAAAACTTTACCAGAACTCAAAAACTCCTTACCAGGAGGAAAAGAGGTAGTTAGTCATTAACTTCCTCCATACTTCCTGAAACCCAGGCTATTTTCGGTGTCCGATTCAACGACCGACCTCTGCGAAAGTATTTCCTTACGTTTTACGATCGTTTAAGTTTAACGATTGTTGCGCTAACAAACACTTTACCTTTCTCTTGAAGAAGAGTTTTAAGCATTTAATAGTATTTCGGTTCCGTAAACAATACTAATTTATACATAAAAATCTGCATTTCGCCTCAGTGCTGGCGAAAAATTGTCAAAGTAGCGACCCACCAGTATTCAGTATATTATACTGGTGAGAATTTGAAAAGCGTTAAGATCTAATATATAAAATTCTCGTGTCACGGTGTGCGTAATTGAAATACTCCGAAACGGCACGACCGATTTCCGTGAAATTTTATATGCATATTCAATAGATCTGATAATCGGACATCTATTTTTTATCCCGCTAAATATTAAGGGTGGTATATCACCCTTAAATTTACTTTTTTTGGACATTTTTTTTTTGATTTTTTTTATGATACATCATACAAAAATATATACAACTCTAAATTTTCACCCTTCTACCACCAACTCCTATTTTTATTTACCACTACCCCAGTACGAAGTTTGCTGGGACAGCTAGTTTTAATATAAAACATCGTATCCAAGTTTTGAAACACTCAGGTTTTTATTTTTTTTCTAAAAATAGGGATAACGACTATCTGTTTTCTTCATCTATCAGGTAGATTATTAAGAAGTATTGGTCGTGTATCAAATAGTATTGGCCGCGTATTTTTTCCTTTTTTCACATAGTGAAAACATTACAGAGGTATTATATGGAAGGACGGGTTGACAACTCGAGCAGTGAACGTGGGCGTTGATGCTAGGCTTGCCAGAAGGTCGGGAAATCCGGGATTTTCCTAGAATTTTGCGTCTTGTCTTGTGACCAGTAATAAGACCTTATGGTCCCGGATCCGATCATGTGCTAGTTTCGTATCAAAATAAAGTAATAACGAATGACACCGCTGGCCTGCTGATGATATATTCTTTTTGTGAATATGTATATTAATATTTTAGGGTTAATTTTTAATGATAAGTTTTTAGTTTGATATTGTTGTGACTGGCTTGCTTGGTGTTTTAATTCTGGGGGTTGAGGGGGAGTTTGATTTGATGCTTTATTTTTTCAGAGGACGGGGAGGGGGGATGCAAATGTCACTGTCTGCTAGCATGAGCACCGCGATATATAGCATGTTTTATCACGCTCAATTGTCAAATTAGTATGGACTTTGACAGTTAAACGCGATGAAACCTAAATTGTTGAGCTCATGCTATGGGGCCTGGGTTGCAGGAACCGGGAACTGCTCAGAGTTTCTCTGTCCCCATACGATCGACCCGGCACCCGCACGGTGAACCCATGGATTGCTAAGAAATTCGTCACTCTGTCGCATGACGTCACGTCATGGTACAATTTTTACTTGGAACATCGACGCGCTTTACCCGTACCTTTTATTTGTTGATTGACAAAAGAAACACGTTCCTTTTTCTTGGATACTAGCGAGATCTGCAACGAACTTTCCTCACCGGTTTTCCCCTTTAGCTACGACAGTCTTCAAAAGGCGAGTAAACTTTTTCCTTAAGAGCCGGCTACGCTGGAGTGGTACCCTTGGTGCTGTAAGTGTCCATGGGCGGTAGTGACTCCTTACCATCAGGTGGACTGTCAACTCGTTTGCCAGCAAAACTTAAAAAAAGCGAGTGTGCTTATGACCACACGACTGAAGTGAAACTTCTTTAGCTCCAATGATGTGAAAATCATAAACTTAATCTGAAGATTTGTTGATAGAAAAAAAAAACCACCAATACGCGCTGGGTCCTTTATCACCCACCTAGCACCAGATTTATGTATTTGTGATGGGTATTGTTCATTGTTTACCGATGAGTCACCAACGACACTAATCGTAACGCAAAAATCGTAACACATTCGCCAGTTTACCCCCCAAGTCAAGCGTGCCTGAAAAAGAGTCAATTCAAAAAAAGGAAAAACAGTGTATAATTTTTTGATAATCAAACTGATGGACAAATTAATACAATTTCCTTTACTTTACCTTGTCATGACCCTGTTCCAATTTGGTGTCGTCTTTCGAAAATTATGTGCGTATATACAATTCATTGAAAATGAATGAAAAACAAATGAAAATGAAGAAATTCTTTAATTATTACCAGTTCCATATAAACATGTTGTTGAGTATCCCCTTGTAAGTATTTTACTTGTATTAGGGGATACTCACTCTTTCGTGAAATTGAACTTTACCATAACAATTATTGACATTAAAACATTTTTTTCCGAAAGAAAAATAGACAAGTTCCAACTGATCCGGCCCCCGTAGCATGAGCACCACAATTCATATTGTATCACGTGCCATATCACGTCCAACTGTCAAATTCCAAAGAATTTGACACCTGAGCGCGCCAAAAAACGCGTCACACATTATATCGCGGTCCTCATGCCAGGCATCAAACATTTCAGTAGCGTTTGAAATATCAGTTGGCGATTTACCTTCGTTGATGCTAAGGACAAAGGAAGACGTATCAACGGGTGGTACAAACTTACCTAGTTTTAACCTTTTTTTGAGAAAGAAAAAAACCTTTTTCAAACCGAGTCAAGGCGCCCCCAGTGAAACGGTGGGCAACAAAAATATTATAATTTGATTAGCCCGCGATCGTTAAACATTTTGCAATGAAGCCTTCGGATTGACCTTTGACAATATCGCAATCATGCTCGATAATTAATTGATTAACCCTTTACTCTGTTCAGCCTAAAACTATAATTATTACATTGTGTAAGTATGTGTGTAATCTGCTTTTTTTTATTATTTACCTAATCATGTAGGTATATTGCCCAGATGAAAATGTTATTATTGTCCGAGTGGAACAGAAGACGTAGCTGATTTCCCGCTCGAATTGGAGCACCCGTCTGGTAAAGCAACCTGCACTTTACAGAAGACAACAGTAGAATAAATTTGTTTTTTTTTGAGTGTGCATGCTGTTGGTCGCAGGTGACCTTACAGCGTCACCGGGTTTGAGGTTGGCGAGATCCTTAGGAGACCTCAAGCCAAGAATTAGCGAGTGCCACTAGAGGTATTCCAGGAGGATGGCATCTCCCTCTAGACCACTCGAACCTGAGGGGAGTATAATAACACTACCTTCTTTTGGTGTTGTTTTTCTGTCAGTGAGTTAGGAGTAGGGGATCAGTCAGGGTAGGTAATGAGTGTAGATGGAATTCCTATCCGCGTCGGGTCGACAAAGAAATATTTAGGATTGAAATGTTGAGTATGATAGTTTCGACAACTGTTTTTCTTTCTGTGCAATTGCCGTTTTATTCAATGTTCACGGGTCATTGTGTCACACTTGAAATTGTTCTCTGTTACTAACAGGTCAAAAGGTTAAATTCGAGTGACACGCGACATTTTAGCTTAATAGTTTTATCTGATTTTCATATGATCGATCATCGAGATAACCTAACCTCCTCTTTGATTCGTAAATTTAAAACGTATCGCAAAAGATATGCCATTTGAATGGTAAGATAAATTGAAACCATTTTTAACAAAAATAAAAATAATTGTCATAAAATCAAAACCAGAAATTTAAAAACATATTCTTATCCTTTACTTAAGTCTAAACACAAATTAAGTTTTAAACGCAAAGTAAAAGTAACAACATTTTATAGACGATTCCTAAAATATAGGTTCCGTTTTGAAGTTGGTTAAAAACCTCTCAAATAAATGAATAGTTATAAATCAAATACGGAATACTAGAACAAATTTCGATCTACTATAACCCGGATTAAAGATACCTCTTTGTAGTATATTGGGACCTAATGACTTTGACATGTATATGCAACCGGGTCGAAACAATGGGACAACAACGTACATATTCCTTTAGTGGTATGTTAGCGATTAAAACCAAAATTACATTTCGTAAGGTTAATATCCAACATTTTATTTATCTTTAACAAAGTTTCTACTGCGATTTTTGTTGATGTAATACAATCACATCACACTAATATTATAAAGGCGAAAGTTTGTGAGTGTGTATGTTTGTTACTTCTTCACGTCTAAACGGCTGGAGCGATTTTAATAAAATTTGGTATGGAGTTAGATGACACCCTGAATTAACACATAGGCTACGTTACACTGCGGTAAAATATCCCTAATAAACCGCGGGTAACACCGCGGGGCACAGCTAGTAAAATATAAATACAATATTAAGGCCAATTACATAAACTTATTATGTACACATTAGATACTAACAGCGTTACTATATATTAATATTACATTTGATTTTGTAAATAGTATGAATCATATAATTTACTAACATAAAATTAAACTAAAGCATAAAATTTCTAGTAAACATTTGCTTTCCTATTAAAGATATTAGTAGACTGGTGTAAAGTGTACCCAGTGATACGAGAAGAATAATAATGATTTTCATTTTTGTAGCTAATGTGAAATCTATCACATTAGCTACAAAAATGAAAATCATTATTATTATCATATTCAACAATCATTATTTAAACGCTTATTGGTATGCCGACATTTTACCCCCAATAAAAATTAAATGACATATTTTATGGTAATCAAACTAAGTGCAAATAAAGTTACAGGCATATTCAATAAGTAATAAATATAGCACAATATTAAACCTAAATGACTGCTCTACTCTAATTTTGAGTTTAATATCGTCGCTTAGTGTAAAGAGTCAAGTTACTCACTTACCTCCCTATTTATCTATACATAAAATAAAATTTTAGGAAAGTCAAAACTGTACGTTGAATATTTTTTTAAAAGAAAACTTTAGGCACACCTAAATATCTCCACCTTCGATTGTAGATTGTGATCTACAATACATATCGTAGTCAAATTTTTTTTTTTGGTTGTCTGTATATCCGGGATAAACTCAAAAAGAACTGCATGGATTTACTTCAAATTTGGCACGAATATTATTCAGAAGTCGGGTCAACATATAGGCTACATATTATCACGCTATCACTTACGGGGAATGAGCAATGAACCTTTATTTCTAACTAACTCCACGCGTACGAAGTCGCGGGCGGCCTCTACTAAAATATAAGTTTATAAGCTAAGGACAAAAAATCTTGGCTAACTTGCTAGAAGTTACGCGCGGTTTTGATAGAAAAAAAGGTTTAATATCTCTTATCTATTAGACAAGTCCGTCCGTCCGTCCGTCTGTGGTGCTGTTTGAGCGGCCAAACCGTAAGAGATAGATAAAGAGAATGTTTAAGTTATAAGTTAAGAATAGTCTGATAAGACTACAAACCGGATTTGATTTTGAATTTCAAACGAAACCACACTAAAACTCCGAAGTTATCAATTAATTAAATATATATTTTTTTAAATCAGGTTTTGGTGAACTTTTGGTTCACTGGTTTGCTAGTTATAAAATAATCTCTATCAACGAAATAATAAACAAAGAGAAAGTATTACTTACTTACGCAGTGTTTTGTTTCACTTAAATGTTATTCGTTATTCCGATGAAAGGATACAAAACTGGTCCAAACTTTTTATTCGTTTATTATTAATGAGAAGATAATGCTACGACTACTTCCTTCATGTTAAAACATAATTTAGTTATCAGAATGGGTCTGTAAAAGCTGGCATTTACAAGTCTGCAACTCATTTGACTGAATTACGTCATAAGGTCAACGTTCTAAACAAAACTGCATTCATCTGCGAATATGACACTAGATTCGATAGAGTATAGCACTCGCGAAAATAATACACAATACAATACAATACAATACAAAACTCTTTCATGTACACCACAGATAAAATTACATTTAGTACACAATGGTGGTTAAAATCAAGTTTTTAATTTTATAAACCTTTTTGTTTTAATGATTTTTTTGAAAGTGATATTTTTAGTATAGCAAGCGTCTATAGTCTATGGTGGCCAATTACACAGGCGGACCATATGCTAGTTTGCCACCATTTTAACATAAAAAACCCACTTCTCTGATAAACACTAATCTAAAATACAATACTGTTTTTAAATCCAAATAAAGTTTTTGATATTATAAAACGTTAAAATGATACAACGGTGTCGATTCTGGCATGATTCTCTACATTTAAAACTAAATTTAACATCAGTCTCTCCTTTTCCATCTGTATAGAGAATGACAAGGATACACTGTTGTCAAATTTAAGCTTAGGTTTAGAGAACCCTGCCATAATCGACACCATTGTGGGTTGTTATTTTATCAGATAAATATACAACTAAAATACTCTCAGAAGGACAAGGAAAGATATAAAAAAAAACATTTACTTTGGTTATTTGCTTAATCGAGATAGTTCAATCTTTTCAAAATCAATTCAAATCAAATCTTTTTTTTTTATTTGCTACCTTTTTCTTATTTATAACATCGATATTCGAACGGTTTAAAAATAGAGTCTGTAGTGCCCCGAACTCCTTTCACGTTACGTGTTTCACGTAAGTGCGGATTTACAACTCACACGAAGCATAATTATATATATATTTGTCTGAGTTAAGATCAAGTTTTGATAGTATGGAATACGGAAATCAAGTTACTTCCTCATATTCGGATGTCGGATGGGTGACCAAAATTTTTCATTTACAGAAGGAAAAATATACCTCTCTAACCATTGCCTACGGCTGACCTAAATCTAATCTTTTTTTACTATTTATTTTTTAATGTTTAATAGGCAAGGCATTTGACCACAATCTCGCCTGATGGAAAGCGATGATGAGGCCAAATATGGTACACGAACATGCCTGCCTATAAGATGCCTGTTCACTCTGGTCTTGAAGATGTCAAGATTATATTGATCCGGGTAAACAAAAAATCCTTGAAAATGAAACTGTACCTACTCACCAACAGAAACATAACATCACGAAAAGGTAGTCTTATATGAAGTTTTTTTGAAGGCAAAGGAACAAGCATATGGCCTGATGGCAAGCGGACACCATAGCCTATAGACGCTTGCGATACCAGAAATATCACTCGTGCCGTTGCCTATCCTGACTCAAATCTACCCCTTGAAGCCTTCCTCAGCGACAGAAACACAACCCATCACCAAAAGGTAGTGTTATTTTCCTGTGGTCTTCTGTAATAGTAGGGAAGCCCAAGCGGGAATTTTTGGATTTACTCGAGCGCGGCAGAATAACATATGGGGAGCAACCTTGCATGTAGTTAAGTACTCCCACTATACCTGAGCCATCTACGTAAAGCCCAACGTCTAGGGCAGCAAAAACAAAATTTCAACAAACGGCCATGACTTTTCGTCGGGTCCGAATCGTCAGTCTTTTGAATAGGAGCTACTGGAGGGTTCACGTAACATCCTTTCTCAATGTCTGACGCTCTCGGAGTAAATTCAAAAATACCCGCTTGGGCTCCCCTACTATAAGGCAGAAGTTACTTCCTGAGACGGGAAGTGAAAGGTAATTCAGTCCAAAATTGATTGCAAAGCTTAATAGAGATATAAAGATGGTTCTTTGAACAAATATGTACATTATGGAGCCTGTAGGGTACCGTAACTCCTCAAATAGACCTCTTAATTGTAGCGGAAAATCCGCTGTATCCAATTACTCTTGAAGGTGGAGCGGCACACATTGAATGTGAAGAGATGGCGCTGTCTTGCAGCTTATGAAAGGCTAGACAGAATTCGACACAGCCATCAAGGCCGCGGTAGCATAATTGGTAACTGCATTCGCCCTGATAGCGAAGGGTGCGGGTTCGAGTCCCGTCTGCTGCCTGGTCCGCGTGGATTTTTTTCTAGTAATATTTTCTTTAGATTTAAATATCGAGCAGTTAATTACGTGCAAAAAAAATAAATTATAGTCATATAATTTTAAAAATAGGTATCGTAAAATAAAATTTCGCTAAATAATTATTTTATCATTTTGACAATGTAAATAATTGATTTTAGTAAAATTATTAAGGAATGCGGTCTAGGACAATTTGCAAGTAAATCTTAAACATCGAATTGGGATTATATTTATTTGAATTGAATAGTAGAAAAAGTCGCGCAATCTTGACATAATTAATTTAAATTGCTTGAACGTAACGAAGTGTGAAATTCCTTGCGAAATATCAATAGTCGGGGACAATTAGCTGATTGTCGTGGAGATGAATTCAATACACAAATTTGCAAACTAGGTATTAGATTTGATTTTCATTAAATTAATAAATGTCTTTAATTAAGCACAGTAAATAAAAAAAATGTACAAAATTGAATTGAATGATTATTTAAAGGAATAACCTCGCGGTCTTGGTGCTCCATAAAACTTTGAATCCTTTAGGGGCTGAGTTGTGTCTAACTTCGTGTAATGAGATCGGTGACCAAAAAATCTTCTACCTCGAGTTCCTCCGTGTTTCGGAAGGCACGTTAAGCCGTTGGTCCCGGCTGCATCTGCAGTCGTTAGCACCCGCCAATCCGCACTGGACCCGCGTGGTGGGTCATGGCCCAATCTCCCTATACCATCCATAGGGAAGGTCTGTGCCCCAGCAGTGGGGACATTAATAGGCTGATGATGATGATGATGAGACCTAAATTTAATATTAATGCACAACATCAGCAGGTAATTAAATACGCGTGTCTACGGTGAATTAATGGTTGTTTAATATTTGAACATCAAAGTTATCCAGTCAGAATTCAAGTAAGATTGGGGAAAGTTTTGGCCACCCATCCGATGACTGACCATGGTGAAAATTGCTTAATATCAAACTTTTTTTCTTTCATACGTACATTTGTTGCCTATTACAAAAGACACAGAACATAATATTGTACTGTGATAACGTGTTGAAAAGCTTTCATTGCGATAATTTTATAAGAAAAACTCGTTTTAATTTTTCACTACAAATCGGAAATTTTATTTTATACTTTAACACAAATATGGCAAGAATCTTTTTATCATTTTTATTTTTCCCGTTAAGTTATCTATTTTATCTTTAGAAAATTATACTTCCTTGAAACAATTTAACTCGGCCCCGGATTCAAATCCAGTCTGATACATTAAATAAAACGGGTAGTTTTAACGGGTTAATGCACGAAAATTATTTATTTATTGACGTTTCGCAGCCTTTTCAGGTCTGCATCGTCAGAATAATGAAAAACTCATTAATTTTCGTCAGAAAACTAGTTTTATTTAATGAGTGATGTGCGTGTAAACCTAAGAAACAGTCTGATACATTTTAAACACATTTTGAATTAATCAGTATTTTGCAGAATACTATCTTATTATTTTTTGTATACGAGTATCTTCTAACAGGAATAACTTAAAATTTCAAACAAGTCTAGAATCATCTTTGATGCCTTGGCAGTAGTTTTTACCGAGCTCTTTGCATAACAAAGATTATGACTTTCAGCAAAAACTAATCGGCTGAAGGAAGGTGAAGGACTCGATTGCAACATGACTAGCATCACAACGCCTTAAATTGGTGGACAAAGAGATTTATTTGCCTAGTCATTCATTAGATTCGTTGACAACCGTCTGGTCAAAAGGTCAAAAATTGATTTTATTTTTCTGCACTCCACCTGTACCTAAAAACATGGTCATGATAAATATGTTGTGTTGTTTTTAGGATTCCAAGTTAATAAGGAATCCTTAAAGTTTCGCTTTGTCTAATAGCTTAGCTAAGAGACCCTTGTACTAAAACCTCCTTATTAATAAGCGAAGACTATGCTCGGATTAGTTAGTCCATGTTTTGTATCTGTCTATTGAATGACTGATGGCATTTAAGTGACACGAACAACGACGGCGTTACTAGTCTAAGCTTAATCCTTGTTTATTAATAATGGGGACAAGGTTTGAATATACACCAAATAAACACATATTGGTTATGTCGATAAAATGGTAAAATAAACCCTGGACCTTTCACATAAAGAAGATTTGAAAAATGTTTAGGGCATGTTAAGATATTTTTTCGATTAAGTGATTATTTTGTAAAATATTAGGATTAGAAATGAAAATATTTTAGGCCCACCTCCGACAGCGAATACATTGTTTCTTGATAAGTAACTATGTAAAAATTCACGCTAGTTTTTTTATACCTATGTTTATACTGAATTTAAAATAAATTATCGCACCTGAACATTTTAACGAGTTATAATAAGAGAAGAAAATAAAAACATTTTTTCGCAGGGGTCATTAATCCTCTTGGATACCCTACGAGCCTAGTGTGGATTGTATGCTAACCCCTGAAGATATTAGCTGAGACCAACGACTTAGGCCAAAAACTCACGGAGCGGTTTGATGCCGCAAACACCCGCGCGCTCTGCGAGCATAAAGGTCATAACTCACCTTAAACACACGGCACCCGACCAACACCGCCTCAACTCGAGTGGTTGATATTGGTGGTTTTCCAATCACAGCACTAGCGCGCATTACGCGGCATAATGCTTAAACGTTGAATGTTTCAACTACAGCAACGCTTCGCACAATCGAGCACTCGCAAAAGTAATGTTTTCGTGTGATGCGTGCAATCGTACCAACTTAATGACAGAAAATTAAGTGTTTTTTCTTTAAGTTGGCATTGATCGAAATGTTTTATTTATCGTTAGTATTATTATTTATTATTGAAAATTTTTTTAAAGCTTTCGTTTCATTGTAGTTTTTTTTAAATAATCAAAGTTAATTCAAACTGTGTTAAAAATAAATATAAGTATGGATGAAGGTAGAAACATTGACTTTTTTTCAACACTGAATTTAGCGCACTCTGCTGGTGCATTTCAAAACTAATTCATGTTCCAATTAGGCATCAGCATAATTCGGCGTTGTGCGCCACTGAGTCGCATTATGCTCTGTAATTGGAAAACTACCATTCTTTATATGGATTTCTATGGAGATGTGCTCACTACAACAACTCCGTACCGGCACCGAATCGCAAGCTGTCCGCGTGCGGGCGGGTGTCCACCCTCTGCCCGTACGTTTTCCGTGTGCCTGCTGGTTGTTGACAGGCCTTTAACACCTTTAGTTCCAGCGGTGGCGCAAAGTGCAGGTGAGCTTGTCGCCATCTTAGGCGCCATATTGCCCGGCATCACGTCACATTTTGAAATATGACAATTGACATGTGTCAAATGTCGTGTTGTGTGGTTGAATGAAAGTGGAGGTTTAGTTCTAGGTATTCCTCGCTATTTTAGCTTAAGTTGAATTACAAATTGAACCGAATCGCGAAGTCAATACGCGGCAGCGCAGCGCGGCGTTCACCCGTCGACCAGTGCTGCCAACCCGAATTTTAGAAAATTAGTAGATTATGTGCCAAATGTTAGTAGAAGTTGGTAGAATGTAAAATACAAAATTGGTAGATCTACCAAGTCAATTTAGAAGTTTTTTTAAGATTAAAAATGCATGCAATGCAATACAGAGCACACTTCAGATCACACGTACCGTCACCCTCAGTAATATCTTGAAGCCAACCTGCAAATTCCTGGTCTTTCTCCCATAATTTCGAATATTTTTGATCATAGTGCCTTTTTCTAGGTTTTCGTGACGGAGTTCCTAACCTAGAACTCTGTGCATCGCTTTCGCTGCTGTCAGAATCCATTATATAAATAAATGCACGCAACATAGAACAAACAGCAATCAGCACCGTTAATACGCAGTTAATTAGTTTTTACAATAAAACAGGAGCAAAGATTTAACATTAATTCCGATGCGGAATTTCCACAACACACCAACCGAGAATAGGCCACAGTAGGAATAGTAAAATATGGGCGCGAAATTGTGCGAACGTCTAACTCATGGCGAACTGTTGCTGAGGTTTTTTTTTGTGGTTTATGGCCTGGCCTCTATGTATGCTTGACGCATCGTCGCATGGCTCACGCAACATATCACAACGTCGCTCGTCGATATAAAAATAATTCGAAGTGGTGATATGTCAAACTAATTAAAAAATAGGTAGTTTTTAGGTCTAGGGTGATAGATAGGTAGACTGAAGTGAAAATTGGTAGATCTACCAATTTTCACTTCAGTCTACCTATAAAGTTGGTACCACACTAAACCATAAAGTTGGTAGATATGGCAGCACTGCCGTCGACCACTGACTGAAAACGAGGCGTCCACCCATGGTCCAGCCGACGTAAGCTGGTTGACAGCGCAGCCTCCGCAAATTGGCGGCGCGTCGAGGCGGTGCTGTTCGGGTGCCGGGTGGTTACCATTACCACTCAACCGGCCAATAGTGGAAGATGCGGAAAACTGCAAAAAAAACTGATCATCTGTAGTACTCAACCCTGACATTGGCAGAATTGTCTAAGGAGACAACAGCCAGCCTTTACAAAAAATAGAATAGAACCATAACCCACAGTTTCAAATTCTACGCGGGTTGCGGTCCTGGAGCCGAGGTGAGTTCGGCTGAAAATCTTGCCGCGAGTTCTTAGCCTTAGTGTGTCTTCCAAAGCATGGAGAACCTCATCCATCCTAGAACCTTCGATTAATTCGAATTACGATAGCTGCTGAACTTCCATACAAGACAGACCAGAACACACTGACCAATGCGCCATCGAGCTTCTCAATTCGCATTATGCTATACCTTGTATCACATAAGAAATCTGTTATTTTTAATGTAAAGAGCTTAATTTTATCTTATCATACGCATGACTAGGCAACTCCGAAGTAGGTTAAATCCTATTTGATAGTGATGTTACAAATCTTAATGATCTTATCGGCGTTGAGCTTGGTGTTGAGTTTACTTAACATAAAGTTTCCGTTGCGTCACGCGTTCGTTTAATCGTAATTATAGTCCACTACCATTGGTTTATTTAAAACTCACGCAGCTTCTTCTTCTTCTGTTTCCATACTGCTTAATGAAAATATTTTATTTGTTTGGCGAAGAAAATAAGTTTTTTTGATAGTTAAAAACTTTAAGTAGTGCAATTTAGACTGTTTACATCCTATAAAAAACATACATTGAAATAATTGCATTTTATAACCTTATTACTAGTCTAAAAACTACTTTGGATATAATTTTGGAGGACGGGACGTTATCTGCGGTAGCATGGGCCCAGCGTGGGTGATAGTGATTGCAAACACAGTAAGGATCAAATTATGTGGCCACTTAAGTAACAATAAACATAACTCAAGATGATCAAGGATGTCACGTCGAGTATTTAGGCACTAGCCGCACCGCCGACGATAGAGCTAGAAACTAGAAACGAGTTGACGAGCAGCTGGAAGCGAGAGAGTAGCTCCGATAGTTTTATGGCTGTGCTATAAGCGTGTGTGCGAGTACAATGGGCAATTACTTGTGCCACATACTCGCGGTGACAGTCCTGAGCAAAAATGCGTGCACGCGCACTGGTTTTGACTGCCAAGTAAGCATCGCTGAGTGAGTATTACCTTTACGAGCCCTTGCTCGTGTCGCTTAAAGTGGAGCGAGTTCTCGCCGGCAGTGTGAACAGTCAGAGATCAACTATTGATATATGCATAATTTTTGTTTACACAGAATTGTATGTCTATTGTACGTTTCTTGAGCGAGATAATAGCAGATAGTTAGCCGCTTCTTCCCGGAGGTGGGACAAATACCTTAAACTTTGCACCACTGAAAACTTATTATGTGAAAACATACTAAAATCTATGTTTTTATTTATTTTTAATCATTTAACTGCTAGATGTTTAAATCTAAGGAAAAGTTTACTAGAAAAAAATCCACGCGGACCAGGCAGCGGACGGGACTCAAACCCGAACCCTTCGCAATCCGGGCGAATGCACTGACCATTATGCTACCACGGCCCTTTTCGCCGCGTCGAAATTTTCCTAGCCTTGAGCTGCAAGGCATTGTGGGTTACCTACAATGCGAAGAGATGGCGCTGCTTTGCTGCTTAAGGCTAGGAAAATTTTGTAGCATAATGGTCAGTGCATTCGCCCGGATTGCGAAGGGTACGGGTTCGAGTCCCGTCCGCTGCCTGGTCCGCTTGGATTTTTTTCTAGTAAACTTTTCTTTATATTAAAATCTTCTTAGCAAAAATTTACCAAATATCTCATAGTAGGGGTAAAGGCGTCTGATTCTGGACATTTGCGTCCGTGTTGTTTTCCTCGTGTTACGCCATTTTTGTATGCGTAATGAAGATTTTCCATGAGAATAACTTTACTTTCTTTAAATAACAAGGAATCTGTTTATTTCATTGTTATCGATAACAAGTTAAAAAGTCGCATTGATGCACTAAAAACTGCAGATGCAACTGAGCCTAACGGCTTTATGTGCCGTTTGGAATACGGAGAAGCTCGAGATAATTCATTTTTTGTCACCCATTTGCGAAAATTCGTTTACAGGTCGCGCCACGTAACTCTAGCGCTGAATAAAACGCGGAGGGGATAGCTGCGCATGGTTACGACTGGAGAGCCAATCGGCGCAACGCACGCTCACCCGCGCACCTCGTTTCCCCCCAAGACATATTAATTTTTACTTCTGCGCAATAACGGTCAGCGCTAGAGTTTTGTGAAGCGACTTATAACCATGTAACGAGCACAAATTTTTGCTTTCGATAGAGGAAAGGATGAGGCGCAGGTAGTTAACGTGTTCGGCGTGCGATCGTGGAAGTTAAGCAACTTTTGCGGTTGTCAATCATTGGGTGGGTGACCAAAACCTTATTATGTCGTGCTCCGTGCTTTGCAAGGCACGTAAAGCTGTTGGTCTCGGCTGCATTTGCAATCCTTATCACCCACCAATCAACACTGAGCCCGCGGGACGGCTCATGGCCAAATCTCCCAATCCCATCCATAGGGAAGGCCCGTGCCCCAGCAGTGGGGACATTATTAGGCTGATGGTGATGATTTGTTGATGGGTAGGTGATGTTTGTTATTCCAATATTTAGTCCTCAAATTTTAGTATCCACAGTACAAACCCTGTTTAGTTTGAAACGAAATGTGAAGACATGTTTGGCTTTTAAAATTTTTTACTCGACTGCGCAATGCAAGAGCGCGGAGCGCAACGCGCAGACAGTGTAGTGTATAGTGTTTTTAACGATGCATTTGCATAATACTAAGATAGTCTGTAAGATAAACTTCTCATAATGGAATCTGACATCTCATCTTAACCGAAAAATATTGACAATCACTTGATCATTTATTCCGATAAACTCGTATCCTTTCACTGTGGATGTTTTGAGACATTTATAAGTTTCTATTATTTCGTTTTGTAATTTATGGAGCTAACTTTATAGTGGCTGGTCAGCGGGTCACACACCCGCATCGCATATCATTTAAAATCTCCAGTCCTTTCTCTGGACTCAAACTATCTCTTGTTAAATCTAAATAAAATATTACTAGAAAAACATCACGCGGACCAGGTCGCACATGGGACTTGAACCCAATAATGGTCAGTTCATTCGCCCGGATAATGAAGGGTGCGGGTTCGAGTCCTGTATATTGCCTGGTCTGCGTGGAATTATTTCTAATAAAATTTTCTTAAAATTCTAACATCTAGCAGTAAAAATATCTCTTTTCAAATAATATTCATCCAAAATGGTACAGCGTGAATAGGTAACAGACATACACTTTAAATTATATCTAACTGATATAATTTTTCGAAAATGACTGTTTTCAGATTAAAGTGGAAATATCAATTTTGGCCTTGTTCCCCTTAAATCATACTAACCAATCATTTGTGAATAATATTGTTCAGTAATTGAGAGGCATGGACTTCCCAGTTCTGAGAGACTGGAAGGTTTTGCAATGCGGGCTGCATGTGTTTGGTGGTTTGGTATAAACTGACTCACAATATCACAATATCTGTGTCTCAATTTAACTACATAACCGCTAGATCCTGCTTGGCTGTCGTAATGTTACGAAGAATGGGGATTATGCTGAATTTTGTTTGCTAACCATGTAGATACTGACGAGATACCTAATATTTTTTGGGGTCATATTTCATGATCCTTAAATAAGTATTAATTGCACAGCAACAAAAAACAATTGCCAACCTATCCCAACCATTAGGCTTGCAATTAATGTATTGTTTTGTTCAGCATTTTTGAACTGTAACTTTTTGGAAACTATAAAGATCTTTTGGCTGAACGGTTACGAGATTTAATCCCGTCACCCGCCGGGGGAGGATGCCCCAGTGCAGTAGGAGGACCCTGCCGGGAATGGAGTCTCAGGATCCCACGAAATCCACTCCGAGCGAGGAAGCACTGTTGGGTTTTTAGTGGGTAGGGCATCCCCTCATCTCCAGCAGCCACTGAGTCAGTACTAGGGGGTGGCTCAGCGGGTGGGCGAGATTTGGTGGGAGGAGTCCCACATAGCCCCGTGTCTCACCCAGGGAAAGGAGGTATGCATTAAGGATTTTCCAAACAATAATAAAAAAACAGGTGATTTATCATGATAAAATTGTCTTTGTCAGTTTTTAGATAAAACGCCATAACTTGAGAACAAATATACCAATTTCAGAAAACTTTTTTTTCTAAAATTTTCTAATACTTTCTAGAGGTGTTCTTGCAGAAGAAAAGTTAGGCTGAAAATTTCAGAAAGCTCAAAAAAAATTTGATGATTTAGAAATTTCGTATCTGTTAATATGTGAAATACACATTATTACAAATATGTAATATCACAAAATTTATTGCCATATATGTAAAGATAAGTTGATAAATAAAACAAATTATGTTAAAATATGAAACCTAAAAACTTGCTATTTTAAACATCCTGATCTTTGCTAGCCAGAGCGTCAGAAAATGTACGGCTCAACAAGTAATGAGAAGGGCTAAAAATAGCATTTTCATTTCAATATTTTGTGATTTGGTATAAAATGAGTCGTATTAGATCAATAATGTCACATAAAAATATGTTATATAATCGACTGCATCCTTAGTATTATGAATATGAAAGTTTTGTTTGTTACTCAATCACGTAAAAATGGCTAAACCGATTTAATAAAGTTTTTTACTTAGATTAAGACAAAGGATACTGTTAGGTTACCATCATGTAAATATTGAACTAGATTGCATTGCTCGCGAGTGTATGTCCCGAAGTTATGCAGAATCTATGAAGACAAAACATTACATATTTTTTATGTAACGGTCAGACAGTGAGTTGTGTATATTCAAAATTGTATCTTAAGGTGCTTTAACACAAGATTCAAATTGAATTGTTGATTTAAGCGGAAGGATGGAGTTGAGTCGCAGACGCTTGCTTCAGATAACATTGTACGTGTGAAGGAAACGCTTGTAATTATATACAAATAATGTTAGAGAATATCCGGATTGTGAAACACCACAGCTGTTTATTTACGCCATGGTGTAGAGCTGTGGTCGTGTAATCTTTCCGTAAATTCACGCTTAAAAAATTAACACTTTGTGAGAATTTTCCATAGCGGATTTCCTTCTAAAATTGGAACACCAGCCCGTTTGGATCAACTTTTACTTTATAGAAGTCCGCATTCACAAACCTTTATTCTTTTAAGCATTATTAAATAAAAATACTACAATCAGATAGTGTAAAATATTGGTGGACATGTATTTATTTGTGTGTATTATATATGTTGCTATAATGTATTATTAATATATCTATGTATGTGTAGCTATAAGTAATTAATGCTATTAAATTTCGTTTTTATCATTGTTTGATATTTACTCTGTTCGTTGTCTGCCGTTTCATTTTCTCTGCACCTTCTTTCCCGTTGACTGGTAGAGAATGCCATACTGGCATTAAGTCCGCCATTTGCATTGTGAAGGCAATAAAGATTAAATAATAATAATATTTTGTACACAGAGTGTATAAAAGTAGCATAGTTTTTTTTTTATTTTTATGCTGGCAAACGATCTGGAATTCTTCCTGATGGTAAGTGATCACTGCTGCCCATGAAACGACATTGAAACGTTTATGTATAATGCGATCAAATTAAAAGTAAGGATGTTCGATTATGGTACATTTGGCGAAATTATGACGTTTTGATTTTACTGGATGGATCACCGTGTCCCTTGTCGTCAAGTAAGGAAGGAAAAAAATCTTGACTTTTTTTTTTGGTAATGCACATATAATATATATTACGTAAATTAAAATAAATTGTCTTTCGTCATGTTACATTTTTTTGTTTTGAATTAGAATAGTTAATTAAAACTAAAAATAAGAATTAAAATAGAAAAAATAGTGATGTGGGTACAGGCCCTAGTGACTCTCAAGCCGGCAACGGAATCCAGTTTTGCATGTAGTTGATAAGAGTAGTTTATGTTGGAAATAATAATTAAAAATTAATATCTTTACTATGTTGTATAATTTGTATGTATGTATGTATTTATTTTTGTATGATGTATCATAAAAAAATAAAAAAAAAATTATCTAAAATTGAAAAAAAAAATTAGGGGTGGATTACCCTTAACATTTAGGGGGATTAAAAATAGATGTTGTCCGATTCTCAGACCTACCCAATATGCACACAAAATTTCATGAGAATCGAGAAAGCCGTTTCGGAGGAGTTTAACCACAAACACCGCGACACGAGAATTTTTTTTTTCTTTTTTTTTTTTATAGTTAGACTAGCTGTCCCGGCGAACTTCGTACCGCCATAAAAAAGGGGTTGGTGGTAGAAAGGTAAAAATTTAGGGTTGTATGTATTTTTGTATGATGTATCATAAAAAAAAAATAAAAAAAAATATCTAAAATTAAAAAAAGAAATTAGGGGTGGATTACCCTTAACATTTAGAGGGATGAAAAATAGATGTTGTCTGATTCTCAGACCTATCCAATATGCACACAACATGAGAATCGGGAAAGCCGTTTCGGAGGAGTTTAACCACAAACACCGCGACACAAGAATTTTTTTATTAGATATATATTGTTTTAAACTTTCATGCACTAACATTATAGTAATATATGTTATTAACGTGATCATTTCGCTTGCAACAGTGCCGAAATAACGGAAACTCGCTAAAAACTAGGTACATGGTAACCCGTTAATAACATATAACTGTTATTTATATATATTAAGAAGATCAAGATTTTTTTTATTTATCAATAAACATGCTGATTTACAGAACTAGTTCCAACGCATCAGCAGGTCACATTAATTCAATTTATAAATAAAATACAAATTATACATTACAATAAATACAAATTTAAATTAATAAATACAATAACATTAATAGAAAATAACACATCAGCAGGTCACATTAATTAAAATTATAAATAAAATATAAATTATACATTACAATAAAATCAAAAATAAATACAATAAAATTAATTGAATTTAGTCCAATGTCAATATTTACTAACTAGGCATTTACAATCTTCTTTAATAATATGTTCGAAATGGTCGGCATATACATCTATTTGGTCGCACTGAGCGAGCACGCTGTCTATCAAGCGAAGTACGCGCGGGGATATGTGTCAGTATATGTATTCTATCCGTTACCCTAGTATACCATAAAACATGCCTACAGTGCTTCCTTTGGGACGCTATTTCCAACACTCACTGTGTTGGAAATATTTATTATTATTATTATATGTCAATGATTCAATGCGCAGGCACATCTTTTTGTCTCACACCAATCTTGACCCGACCCCACGTTGGTTGTTAAGCAATAACTGGTTTAACTAATGCACTATGAAATAGGAGAAAACGTTAAGGTCTCGGAAAAGTTTAAAAATAGCGACCCAGTTAGTATATGTTCAATATGTGATGCGCGTTACATAATATGTGACCTCTAAAATGAGGTCGTTATAGAAACACTTTTGATTAATATTGGTGATTTTGCGATTGCGATTTTGTTGAATCGTAGAAAAACTTTTTTTTTTGATACAAATATTTATCTCCATTGTTATCACCCCTAAGTTACAGTTTCCTATACATCCTATATATATATAGTAGCCATTAATCTACTATAAATTCTCGTATTCATTGTACAATTACCTATTTCGTCTTAATAGGATTAAAACTCACAACCTCCAGAGTAACTTCGAATAATGGTGTACTTTCCCCTCTAATACATACATCGCTGAAGTTGTACCTTTGAAGCTCTGCCAATATCCAAAAGCTTATAAGTATTATGTAGTAAATGTGTGCGTTATTGTGAATCATAATAAAAGAAAATAAATATTGTAACAGGAGCTTGACGGCGTAGGTGGATAGAGCGTTCGGCCTACGGTCGTGGAAGTTAAGCAACATTCGCAATGGTAGGTCATTGGATGGGTGACCAAAACTTATTATCTCGAGCTCCTCTTTGCTTCGAAAAGCACATTAAGTCGATGGCTTCGGCTGCATCTGCAGTCGTAAGCACCCACCAATCCGCACTTGACCCGCATGGTGGGTCTCGGCCCATTCTCCTTATTCCATCCGTACGGTATGATGGTGATGATGATGAAATAATCTTATATTTAAAGATACAATCAGAGTCCTTGAAGTGACATAACGCGATAAGGTCACAGTTTGTATATAAAACACTGGAAAATCTGTCAGGTCATAGCAGTATCAAATAGCTCTAGTAAGGAAATTTCATTTACCTCGCGAACTGGAGCGCCCGTCTGGGGAAGTAACCACCACGTTACAGACGACCACAGTAAAATAACACCACCTTTTGGTTTTGCTGTGTTTCTATCGGCGAGTAAGGTTCCAGGGCTCCACGGGGTGGCCTGTTTGAGTCCCATTAAGGATCCCAAGCCACCACCGCGGGCAAGGAGGGCATATCCCGGAGTTTTAGTGGGTAGCCCCCCCCCCCCCCCATCCCGAGCAGCTGCTGAGCCTGCCCAATGGCTTCCACATAACCCCGACGCCTACCCGGCGGGTATACGTAACATATTTCTCCGCGTCAAAAAAAGGCTCCACGGGGTAGGGGATTGGGTCAGGGTGGGCAACGAGTTATATTTTTTGTATCGCAAACGTCTATGCTATGGAGCCCGCTTACCATCAGGCGGGTCTTAAGTTTGTTAGTGACCTTTTTAACACAAATAAAATATTTGATTTAAAAACGTTGACACACTTCAAACAAGGTATGTTCTTAAATTTTTATCCTGTAATCTATGCATGAATTTGCAAGCGTATTTTAACGTGAACTAATCTATGAGGCAAGAGTTTTCCCTAGAGAAATATCCTGAGCATATTCTCAGTGTTTCGTCGATTTTTTTATACGTACAATAAACGGTAACAATACCCATTATATATTCGTGGAGACTTGTCGGCTGTCGTTACGTGTATATGCATATAAAGTTACTAATAACACAATCATTAGCATTTTGACATAGCAACAGACGTTGTGTGATATGGATGCCGTTTTGTGTTTCGGGTATGCTCTTGGTTAGATTTTTTTAAGAGTACTTAATTATGGAATCTTGGTAATTATATATAAGAATTTTAAAACTAGTAGCCATTGCACTTGGTTTCATATAACCGAACTAATAGTAGTCATTTTTAGGGTTCCGTAGTCCTGACAAGGAACCCTCATAGGTTCTCTCCATGTCCGTCTGACTGACCCCGGTTTTGATTGGAGGCTATAGGCACTTCAGAGCTATATTTGTGGACATATGTATTGACATCGATCACGCCGACAAAAGGGTAGAATAAAATTTTGAAACAGTAAAAAAATATTTGTTAAAAAAAACTATTTAAAAACCACAATAAAATATCATTAGTTCACAACGCTACCGCGAGTTCCAACGGCAACGGCTTCTGAGTAGGGCTAACGTTAAGTTTCTATAAAATCAGCGGTTATCATTCGTATTTAAGAAAATATATGGAATTGAATTTGAGTTTGAGACGCAGTTTGACTTTTGATTTAAGTATTTTAGTTGAGACACATAGATTGATATTAATTTACCAATTAAATTTAATTTCTAATTACCGATATAAAAAATAAAGACTCCCTGCTCAAATATATTGTGGTAACTACTTTCAACTACGGAACCCTACGATGCGCGTGGCACGACACTCACTTGTTTCTTTATAGCTAGGTAGGCAAATGACACAACCCCACCTGATGTTAAGTAGTGATAGAGTCCAGACGCGAAGATCACTGGTACAGCAGTTATAAACCAACCATCCTCACCTTGCCGGCCTGAAGATATGCTTTTTCACGCGTCTACTCTTAAAGGACCCCACATTGTAGGAAGGGGAATACGTGCGCGGGAAAAGAATTCCACTTGCAAATAGTACGACAAAGAAAAAAATTCTCGTGTCACAATGTTAGTTACCATACTCCTCCAAAACGGCCTGACCGATTTTTATGAAATTTTATATGCATATTCCGTGGTTCTGAGAATCGGCTACTATCTATTTTTCATATCCTTAAGTGATAGTGGTTGTCCACCTGTAACGTAGTATTCTGAAACCTACAATGCGCCTTCGCGCCTAAATTCAAACTTTTGGGTTTTGTCACGTAGTGTTCTCATATGGGTTAGGAGAAATGTTATCCCAGGAAATTGATAGAACACTATACGTTACACACACAAATTTTTTTTGAACAATATTTATTTTTTTATAATGTGGTATTAAAAGATACATACAACCTTAAATTTTCTCTTCTACCACCTGCCTCTATTTTTATGGCGATACGAAGTTCGCTGAGTCAGCTAGTATAGTTATAGTTTTCTGTAATGTGGGGAATGTTTTTCCGAGCTGGCGCTCCATGTCCAGCGGACGTTCCGCTATTTCTATTTTGTACTTCGCTCTTTTGTTACTCAATAGTGTGATTAAGATGTTATGGATTATATTTCTATAAATTTTTTTTTTGTCTTTGTAGTCAGATTTTGATTAAAATAATTTAAATCTATGTCTTGATGATGTTTTTTATATTGACATTACATAATTTTTCATTATATCTAGCTATTGAAAATTTAAATAAATATAAAAATTTATAGTCTAACATGAATTTAACTAATACATTCGGGATTTCATGGAGGTATATCTAATAAGCTTTTGTATGTTCTGGGACGCTTTTGGGCATTTTTTTTAAAGATAAAACTTATGAGATTGTAAAACTAAAAGCAGAATTCAATAGAAATATTAGACGCGATTAATATAAGCATATTGCGTTAGAACTAAGCCTTTGGCTTTTTAATTATAACCAGTGCGAAGGTCAAATCTGTCTATCCTTTCTAAACTATTTAGTAAAACTATAACACCTGAATTTTTATTACCCACCGGTTATGTTAATGAAGCGTACAATTTGATTGATATTTATTAGAAACTGAAATCATTTTAATTGCGTTTGACAAACCGATTTAGTAGATAACGCATTTGTTGTTTTATACTAAATTATCATTAATGTGGTGAAGTTACGAAAACTTAATGCGTTTTTAAGGAGCTTTTTATAGGATCTCAAAGTTTTTATAGTTATCATTAATCTTGTGAAGTTGCGAAAAGTTTAATCAATGTCATGTGTATTTTTTGGTTTCGTATGTAAAAAGTGAAAACCGATTCCTTTATTTATCCACGCTATCCATCTACGCCATCAAGCTCCTGTTACATTATTTATTTTCTTTTATTATAATTCACAATAACGCTCAAATTTACTCTATGTTATTGTGTACATGCCGTAGAGAGTGGAGATAGACCGACGATCTGGTGAAGGGTACAGGAAGCCGCTGGAGGCAGATAGAGTAGGAGCGATCAATGTGGAGATCTTTGGTGAGGCCTTTGAAATGAAATAAAAGCTTTATTGGTCATCTTAACAAAAGAAAAACTTATGAATAGGAAAAAAATACAAGAAAACTTAACCTAACGAACAAAAAAAAGAACACAATAATCTAAGATGGCCAATCAGTACCCTGCCTCAGCTTATGCTGACACAGTGAGAAAGTACGTTCTCACTGTATCAGCGCTGCTATTCTGGCTGGTCCTGGACGAGGTCGTTACAAACAACTATAATGTATATAGTAACACATACGTTTATGATAAACATTTTTTTTCATCAGCCTATCAATGTCCCCACTGCTGGGGCACAGGCCTTCCCTATGGATGGAATAGGGAGATTGGGCCATGACCCTCCACGCTGGCCCAGTGCGGATTGGCGGGTGCTAACGACTGCAGATGCTGGTATTCTTAGCCTTTGCTGTTTGCCTGTGCCGCATTGGGCTGCATCTGAGAAACCTGCGCATTCCCCCGCATTCACATTAAACATTAACACCATACCAATTAATTGATTATTAAATTAATGTCGTACTGTAACACTGGAATGGAAATCAAAGCTTACCCAAGGTGGGTAAGCTTTGAACTCTGCACACTGAACTCTGAACCCATTTATTAATAAACGAAAAATAAGCTCGGATTAGTTACTCAATGTTCTGTCTCTGTTCATTGAGTTATAAATGACACTTGAGTGTTATGCACAAGACACGGCGTAACTAGTCTAAGCTTATTCCTCGTTTATTAATAAGGGGATGAAAGTGTGACAGTGTTGATGGTCGGGTAAAAAGAATGGAACCTTAACACTGGTATTATTTATATATATATTAAGCATTTTACTGGTGGATTTTTAAATATATAGAAAATGTTACTAGAAAAAAATCCACGTGGAGCAAGCAGCAGACAGGACTCGAACATGCACCCTTCGCTATCCGGGTGAATGCACTGACCAATTATGTTAAAGCTGCCCTGACGGCCCTGTCGAATTTTCTCTAGCCTTTCTTAAGCTGCAAGAAAATGTTACCAGAAAACAATCCACGTGGACCAGGCAGCAGACAGGACTCGAGCCCGCACTCTCCGCTATCTAGGCGGATGCCATGAACATTATGCGACCGCGGCCCTATTTGTCCGTGTTGAAGTTTTTCTAGTATTTCCGGGTGTTAATGTTTGGTATGATAGGCGGGAATGTATGGATAAACCGTAATCGGTAATTCTATTGCCGCTACCGTCAAATATAATTATCGTTTCAGCCGTACAATGCTTATAGGTGAGCTTAGATGCTTTCGAGAGCACACTGAATTTTATTAAAGTGAAACTTCTCTATCGGCGTTGGAAAAAAATTTACCGTCACATTTTTCGGTTACGCGTCACATTTTTTCGTTACGCGCCATCTTTTTTGAAGTGAAACTTCTTTATCGGCGTTTGGAAAAAAATTTACCGTCACATTTTTCGGTTACGCGTCACATTTTTTGGTTACGCGCCATCTTTTTTTTGGTAATAACAACGACGATGAACATAGAAATGAAGTGAAGTGAAGTGAAGTGAAGTGAAGTGAAGTGAAGTGAAGTGAAGTGAAGTGAAGTGAAGTGAAGTGAAGTGAAGTGAAGTGAAGTGAAGTGAAGTGAAGTGAAGTGAAGTGAAGTGAAGTGAAGTGAAGTGAAGTGAAGTGAAGTGAAGTGAAGTGAAGTGAAGTGAAGTGAAGTGAAGTGAAGTGAAGTGAAGTGAAGTGAAGTGAAGTGAAGTGAAGTGAAGTGAAATGAAATGAAATGAAATGAAATGAAATGAAATGAAATCTTGTTTGTATTCATGTCTATGATAATAAAATCCTTTTGTTTAAAATTTATTATTAATTATTAATTAAACTTTATTTAACCAATTTCTGGAAAGTTGCATGTACATCATTTTTCGAAAAATAAGGCCATAAAGAAGTTTCACTTCTTACGTGTGTACACTAGTACACGCACACATTTTTAATAGTTGATAGCTGAATGATCACACTGTCGCCGGCGAGAACTCTCTCTACTCGTTTGTAGCTGAGTGACAATAGATATTAAAGATAAGACTCGCTCAGCCAAACTCGCATAGCGATACTCGCTCAGCGATACTCGCTCAGCGATACTCGCTCAGCAATACTCGCTCAGCAATACTCGCTCAGCGATACTCGCTCAGCGATACTCGCTCAGCGATATTCGCTCAGCGATATTCGCTCAGCGATACTCGCTCAGCGATATTCGCTCAGCGATACTCGCTCAGCGATACTCGCTCAGCGATACTCGCTCAGCGGTACTCGCTCAGCGATACTCGCTCAGCGATACTCGCTCAGCGATACTCGCTCAGCGAAACTCGCTCAGCGATACTCGGTCAGCGATACTCGCTCAGCGATACTAGCTCAGCGATACTCGCTCATATGATAATAAAATCCTTTTGTTTAAACTTTATCTAATTTAACTTTATTTAACCAATTTCTGGAAAGTTGCATGTAGATAATTTTTCGAAAAATAAGGCCATAAAGAAGTTTCACTTCTTATGTGTGTACACTAGTACACGCACACATTTTTTTATATGTTTTTGTATTATATCTATGTAAATCTGTTTACATAGATATAATCGAGGAGCTCGGTGGCGCGAGTGGTTAGCGCGCTCGGCTGCGATCGTTGAAGTTAAGCAACTTTCGCAGTGGTCGGTCATTGGATGGGTGACCAAAAATTTACTATCTCGAGCTCCTCCGTGCTTCGGAAGGCACGTTAAGCCGTTGATCCCGGCTGCATCTGCAGTCCGCACTGGGCCCGCCCGCGGGTTATGGCCCAATCTCCCTATTCCATCCATAGGGAAGGCCTGTGCCCCAGCAGTGGGGACTTTAATAGGCTGATGAAAAAAAAATGTTTATTATAAACGTATGTGTTACTATTATATTATAGTTGGTTGTAACGACCTCGCCCAGGTCCAGCCAGAATACCAGCGCCGATACAGTGAGAACGCACTTTCTTACTGTGTCAGCATAAGTTGAGGCAGGGTCCTGATTGGCCATCTTAGATTATTATGTCCTTTTTTTTGTTCGTTAGGTTAAGTTTTCGTGTATATTTTTTTCTATTCATAAGTTTTTCTTTTGTTAAGATGACCAATAAAGGTTTCATTTCATTTCAAAGGCCTCCACACTGATCGCTCCTACTCTATCTGCCTCCAGCGGCTTCCTGCACCCTTCACCAGATCGTCGGTGTACCTCCACTCTCTACGGCATGTACACAATTACATAGTAAATGTGTGCGTTATTGTGAATTATAATAAAAGAAAATAAATAATCTAACAGGAACTTGATGGCGCAGGTGGATAGCGTGTCGGTCTACAGCAACTTTCGTAATGCACGGTCATTGGATGGGTGACCAAAACTTACTATCTCATCATTCATACAACACACGCATACACAGTACATAACACACACACGTACACTCACACACACACACACATACACAAACATGCACATATTACATCTGTATCACGGCGAGTGTTCTGAGGAGTTATTCTCACTTATCCCACCTTCCCCTTTCCTTCAGAGGACCACGCGCGCTGGCTTACGTTGTCACCGTCTAACTGTGGCCACAATTCTAACGCGTACAAAGAAATTTGGTGACTCATTTCTTTGTCGCACTATCCGTAAATGGAATGCTCTGCCCGCTCACGTGTTGTGTTCCCTCCCTCTTAGAACCTGGGATCCTTTAAAAGAGGCGTGAAGAAGCAACATGCAGGATGGCTGGAATGGCAGATAGAACTGCTGTATCAACTATCTTCACGTCTGGACTTCACTTTTACTTAAAATCAGGTGGGATGGAGTCATTTGTCGGACCTATCTAAAAAAAAAGACAAAAAAAATACCCTCCCGACAACTATAGTTTTAGTTTGATGTAAGTTCTTCTTATTGATTTGTTTTCTTTTAGCTTGATCTTGTAACGGTGATTGAAGAGCGATGCCTTCTGCTACAGGTATCGTTATACTTAAAAGGAGTGCACCAAAAATGTTAATAGATATTAATAGGTTAAGTTTAAGAGAATAAACATATTTTCTTTTTTATTTATTTTTACCTGGTAGTGTTTACCCACTGAGCGTCGTCCGATTTATTTACACACATCAAAAGTGTCTAGGGATCAAGCATTTTTATGCGGATTTCTTGAGATTGAGATGTGGCTTTGTAATAAATTTATGATTTTATAAATTTATATGGATCCTTTTTGGTGCATTTCATAATTTGAATCAGGAACTGTGAATCAAATTCGAGTAAAAGATGAAAATCAGCTGTCAATATTTTCCCTATAAAAACATACAACGCATTGAAGACATTATTAGTGCTACTGTTTCCCTACTACTGATTAAAACCAACGTTATTATGGAGCGGCGACGTCATTTAAGCAGGGAAGAAATGTTCAGAGCCGTGGGAATGATAGAAGCTGGTTCCCGGCAACGTACTGTGGCTTTAGCTCTGAATACAAGTCAGAGTGTTATCAGTCGACTTTGGACACGATACCGAAGCACTGGTACCGTGGCTGAGCGCCATGGAGGACGGTATCGCTGCACCACACGGAGACAAGACCGATACATTCAAATCTTAACTCGAAGAGCTCCAACAATAACCGCCATGATGTTAGCCGTGAGGCTTCATCACTCTTCAGGGAACTTAATTAGCGACCAAACAGTCAGAAACCGCTTGCATGAAGTGAACCTTCATTCCCGAAGACCGCTACGGGTACCACCTATAGCAATGCACAATCGTAGGATTCGATATCAATGAGCTCTTGAACACAGAAATTGGGCAGAAGAACAATGGCGTTTCGTGTGCTTTTCTGATGAGTCTCGTTTTGGTATGAGACCGGATACAAGACGTATACGACACTGGAGAACCCCTGGACGCCAACAGCGATTAAAATCCTGCCAGGAAGTCCATCCTTATAGTGGTGGAACCATCATGGTATGGGCGGGTATTTGGATCGGCGGAAGAACTGAGTTGATTTGGATCAGAGGCAACCTCAACGCTCAAATTTATGCTGAGACGATTGTATCAGACGTCATCGTTCCTCTACAAGTGCAAATCGGTCCCTTATTTCAGTTAATGCATGATAATGCACGACCGCACACCGCAAGAGTTGTAAGACAGACTCTCGCCGCAGCTAACATCAATGTCCTGCCCTGGCCTGCTCAGTCGCCAGACTTGAACCCGATTGAGCATGCATGGGATATGCTACAGAGAAGAGCTCTGCCGAATATGGAGGGTATACAGTCGCAAGAAGACCTTTTTTTGTTGTTGCAACGAACATGGGCGGCCATTCCACAGCGTGATTTGGATGAACTCATTTTGAGTATGCCAAACCGATGTTCTTGTGTTGTTAGTGTTCGCGGTAGAAATACGGATTATTAATTGTTTAAGTTACCCAATAAAATTTTAGAGAAAACTGTTATTTCAGTCTTTTTTTCGAACTTTTGTGTTAGTGGTTCAAATGTCAAAAATCCCTTTATTAGGAAAATGGCAAATTTCTTTATTAATGCAAAGGTGACTTGGTTTATCGTTACTGTGACAAACGAAAACACTTTATTTGATGAATCCTTAAAGAAAATTTTAATTAATATCAATCAGGAGAAAAGTTATTGCAAAAATATATGTTGATCCCTAGACACTTTTGATGTGTGTATTTTATTCTTTATTACCAAATTAGAGTAAACAAATGACTTAATGCCGTTGGTATTCTCTACCAGTCAACCAGTAAAGTGTAGGAGACTAATGATATGGCGATGGAGTGCGAGTTACGATAGTTAGAATTTTGAAATTTCTTTATTTGTATTAAAAACATAATGTATATACAGTTACAATAAAACATGATAGTAATCGATATTAATAGACTATGCAAGGCGCCTTTTTATATCATTCAAACATCGAAAATACATTGTGAAAATCATACATAAATTTAATAATTTAATAGGGAACATGTATGTTCATTATTATTTCACTTTGCGGCGCGAAATAAATACAATATTTAGCAAAATAAGGTTACAAAACAACAATAATAGCAGTGTCAATGAGGGTATTTATATTTCCCTCTGATAAACTTGAAAGAAGAACTAACAAGCCATTGCTGCAGCTATGAATACAAACGGAACAAACTCAAGATACCCACGATAAGGTTGAAGCTACCGTCGAATAGTCAGTGTACGATAGTTAGAAAAAATACAATTCCTATTCATATTCACTATTTAAGAACCTTTAACACTCCAATGACAATCGGTTCTGTTCGCTACTTGTCTCGCCTACTGCCACTTCAGCTAAACAACCGTTCAAGAGACGTCGGCCGGTTTAGTTGGACATGAATTAGCACATTTCTGCTTATATGCTGTATGGAAATACCAAGCATAGCTCTACCCATAGCTCGGACTGTTAAATTGAGTCTTCTTAGGAGACCCATAGTAAACGATCATATTTCGGGTCTGTCTTGACTTTCTTTGACATGTGAGGACGCTGCAAGAACTAAATATTATAATGGAAAAAAAAGTATTTATTTTATTTGTATGTAAGCAAACTTTTATGGTTTCCCTGATAATAAGCGTCCACCGTAGCGTATACACGCTTGCAATATTAAAGATCATTTATGATTCGTCTACCCTGACTCAATTTCCTACCGAGAATATCTCAGGATACTTACCTTATGGACAGAAATAACCACCACCAAAGGGTAGTTTTATTTCGTTCGTAAAGTGGAAGTCGCTTCCAAAGGCTCCTCTATAGGATAACATAGAGCATTTGACAAATATAGAAAAAGATCTCACGTTATTTACTAACAAGCGGCCGCCCACGACTTCGTACGCGTGGAGTTAGTTATATGCACATACTTTTTGACCGCAAAAGTGGGTTTATTGCTAAAGATACATTATTAGTACACCATCTATAGAGCATAGGTACATGTTAAATTTAAAGTCTCTTACTTCACAAACATAGGACTTTCATACAAACTTCCAACCCCCGTATTACCCCCTTAGGGGTGGAGGAGTTCTTAGCGGATATCCACACCCTATAAGAAACCTACCTGCCCAATTTTAAGTCTGTAGATATTATAGTTTCTTAGATTTCGTGATTATTATACGTCGTCTGCGTGAAAGTTATACAGCACCAAAAATACCTACGATTATACCTGTTAAAATAACATTCATTTACCCGTTTCTACTTTACATTTCATTTATACAGAAAGTGCAGTAACAGAGGGAGACTGTCTTTAGTAAAATTGACCTCCAAAAAGTGCTGATTTTCAGCCTTCTTGAATAAATTACTTTATGGTGATTCTGCTGAATTAAGTCATAAGTTGTGACTGAAGCAGATGGAGAAAATAATGAATAAGGAATACAGAATAGGGTAAAAATACATACTTATAGGACTTAAGGACTACGATAAACAACATCAGTGGTTTGGTTCTCCACAGCCAAAATGTAAAGAGAGTCAGGACTGGTTACGCGGGAGCAAGCGACGTAGAGCTGCCCGTGTGAGAAGCAGCTCGTCCTGAGGTCGACACCCGCTGTCCTCAGTGTCTGCCCCTGTGATTTATTGATGGTCATCGAGAAACAAACACTCACGGGGAACTGTACGCGCTTGAACTGGAATGGGAAGTTATGAGGTATGAGGGGAATGCGTGGTATAAATACTGCCTCGCCGACGCCACAACCCGTGAGAATTTCCGCCTCAATGGTGTATCTGTGGAGCGAGATGACTTTAAGGCGGGTCCCATTACACAACTACGGAGAAGATGGGTTACGAAGAATCGTAATCAGGACACCGACCTTCTGTTGATGGTATGCGCTGGATGTCCACTTGCTGACAGGGCGTTCAGAAATTCTACGGGTTAATGTGTGGCGTCATCTTGCTCGACAACAGTGTTTATAGAGGTGTGGACCACTTCATTCCCCTCAATTTACGAGAGAATGCATTCGTTAATTTTATCACGAAAAATCACAAACTTTGATCTTTAATAACTGAAAAAGTATTGATTTATTCCAAAAACTTTATATAACAAATTTTGCTTAGAATTGGTCTCCCTATCGATTCCTGGAGTAAAATAATTTTCACTAAAATAATTTTCACCCCCGAAAAGGGGTGGCATCTACCCCCAAAGCAAAAGCGCAAGTTGGCACTATGTCACTTTTGTTTCTTAAGATATCCCCGAAAATCGATGGAGATTTAACGAAATCGGAGGTGAAAACCTTCATTGACTGCACTAATTTGCACATACTTTTTGACCCCAAAAGGGGGTTTATTTCTAAAGATACATTATTAGCACACCTCTACACCATCTTTAGAGCATACATGTTAAATTTCAAGTCTCTTACTTCAAAACCATAGGACTTTCATACAAAACTCCAATCCCCGTATTACCCCCTTAGGGGCAGTGTTTCGATAATATGTAGCCTATATTATGACCCTACTTCTTAATATTATTCGTGCTAAATTTGAAGTAAATCCATGCAGTACTTTTTGTGTTTATCACAGACATAGATACAGACAAAAAGACAAAAAATCTTAAAAACTATATTTTTGGCTACGGTATCGACTGTAGATCACACCCCAAGTATTCTTTTAAAAAATATTCAATGTAAGTACAGTTTTGACTTTCCTACCATTTTATTATAATATGTTTACATAGATAGATGTTTATCGAGTCCATGGATAGTAATAATTCTCTTGCATATTTCAGTAAAAATAACTTAATCAAAAACTCCATTTTCAAGTTGCAGCGAAAATGATTCTTTGGAAAATATGGCGCTTCACTAGTATGTGACGTCACATGACTGTCATTAAAACTTCAAACCATACAAATTAATGACACCTTCACCGGAAGTTTACTAGTGTTTCACGTGATTTTAAGCTCCGCTCTCAGGCGTATTCTTTATATTTAATGAAATGATTTCCCTTTCAATATAATCGAACACAAATAAACCAATCATTGACATTATTATTTGGTTAATAATAATAATTTATTCCAAATAAAATAGCACTTCCACACAATATCGCTTGTTAGTACAGGGGATATACCATTACTATAAAATTGCAAGTAAATAAGCATAGTGTGTAAATGACAGGCGCCCAATGAGTTTTATAAGTATGGGTGACTTTGCGACTACTCTATTAAACATACATTTAGGGCAAATGGCAACAAAATTTTTGCAAACATCATTCCATTTTTGTGAATTGTTTAAATAAACAGATCGAGCTATTCATCATATAAATAATTAAGTAAATTAAATTAACGAATTGCATTATTATTATTAGGTATCATTAAGAACTGTTTATACAAAGAATATTATAATTATAGTGTATGACTCGGAACTGAGGGATTGAGGAGCTCGATGGCGCAAGTGGTTAATGCGTCCGGCTGCGATCGTTGAAGTTAAGCAACTTTCAAAGTGATTGGTCATTGGATGGGCGGCCATAAATTTACTATCTCGAGCTCCTCCGTGCCTCGGAAGGCACGTTAAGCCGTTGGTCCCGGCTGCATCTGCAGTCGTTAGCATCCATCAATCCGCACTGGGCCCGCGTGGTGGGTCATGGCCCAATCTCCTTATTTTATCGATAGGGAAGGCCTGTGTCCCATTAATACACATGAATAGGCTGGTGATAATGATGACTCGGAATTTTTGTTTTTCGAAATTCGTCATTATTGTAACGTGTCAAAATTATACCGTGCTGCGACTAACCTAAATTACTTATTTATTAATTTGAAATATTGTATAATTGTCACTCAATCACGTAAAAACGACTGAACGGATTTCGATGAAAGTTGACACACACGTGACGTAGTCCTGGATAGAGACATGGAATCCTGAAAAAAATTTTGGTTACTTGGTGGAAAAGTTGTGGGTGACCGCAAGTAGAAAATAATTCCAAACTTGATAATTTAAAAAAACAAAAGACGAGAGAAAAGTATAGTTCTTAAAATATCTCAAGAGAAAAGAAAGACTCTTAAAAAAGTAGCAAAAACATAAAAATCACATAGTTTTGCCAATGATTATTGGTAACCGCTCAAAAAAAGAAAAAACACATCAATAAAGACATTATTGGTACTTATTGAGTCTAAGATGAACATTATGTGTCGCCGCACACGGGCCACACGCCACAGCCACTAACGCCGCCACGAGAAGCTAGAAGCGGTTACTAAAGTGGCTGAAGCGCGCGACAGCGACCGACTAAGGTAAGGGAGAGAGGGGTGGGGGATTGCGCGAGTGACGTGTGGCGGCGTTTTGTATCGGCGCATTAAGTGTCCGGTGCGGGCCACAAGAAGCGAGCAACGACGATTTGTAGCGTGTGGCGGCCACCGGCCGGTAAATATGCCGGTGGCGGCGTTTTGTGGTTGTGCTCGGTGGCCCGTGTGCGGCGACACTAAGCGGATTTTCGAAGCGCTCGTCCGGGGAAGTTACCTGCAACCCACAGAAGACCACTTCCTTTTGTTGGTGCTGTGAGTAAGGTTCCAGGCTCCATGGGGTAGGAGATTGAAGCACGAGGAGCTCGAGACAATAAGTTTTCATTAGTAAAATGTTTATTTTGTAAGCATTTAACAGTCTGATGATTAAATCTAAACTAAAAATTAATAGAGAAATTCCACGCGGACCAGGCAGCAGACGGGACTCGAACCCGCACCCTTCGCTATCTGGACGAATGCACTGACCATTATGCTACCGAAGCCCTGATGGCTGTGTCGAATATTCTCTTGTGTTTCTGCAAGGCAGCGCCATCTCTACGCATTGTAAGTAACCCACAATGTCAAAGATTTTAGTAATCCATCCAATGGCCAATCACTGCGGAAGTTTTTTCACTTCCACGACCGCATTCTAAGGCGCGTATTACAGAATGACAACTAAGTGTTGATCTTTACCTCGGCTCTAGTTAGCCGTTGTCGTGGGGGAGTTAGAAAAGGATATCGCTATGTGCTATATTATTATGTATAGCGCAATTCCTTTCTAACTATGCTCAAGACTAGATCAATCACTGAGAATCTTTCTATAATACGGGCCTACGTGTTCTAACCAGCTGTGTCATTGAGCTCCCTTCGATAATCTTCAGCTACCTATACAAGAGGGCTACATGACTATGCAAGTTAGTATCGGTTGCCATTGCTCCTCGAGATTGCAACTTTTTTTCATTGCACACGTTCACATGACCTTCGATATCCATCTCGATGATGATCTACAATAATCAAGGCTGTCAGCGCAAAAGTGGCCTAATCCTCAATTATTCGTATTCTGATTCATCTTCTACAATTAAATAAAAATGTGTTAAAATTTAATTCAAAATCGTCTCAATTCAGGCGTCAATAGATGGCGTTGAAAATTCATTTTTGCATTGATTTTTTTTCTCTCTACATAAACTTCATTAGTGGCCTAAGCCGCTTAATCAGAATATGAATAATTGACGGTTAAGCCACTTTTGCGCTGACCGCCTTAATTATAATGATTGTGATCGTTTTCTGTTGCGTTAATATTGGATTTGCAACCTTTAATAATAGATGAATATTTGCTTTATACAAAAGACATCAACGCGCTACAAGGATTTCTTTGCATGCTACGAATCGCCTTTTTCGGCGAATAGTCCCAGTTAACGAATATAATCAAAATTTTATTGACATAGTAAAAGAATTTTACTCAAATATTAAAAGTCAGTATATATTTTAAAAATTGTATTCATGAAACGGAGGTCGATGGCGCAAGTGGTTAGCGCGTTCAGCAGCGATCGTTTAAGTTAATCAACTTTCGCAGTGGTCGGTAATTGGATGGGTGACCAAAAATTTACTATTTTGAGCTTGTTAGCCGTTAAGCCGTTAGTCCAGACTGCATCTGCAGTCGTAAGCACCCACCAATCCGCACTAGGCCCGCGTGGTGGGTCATGGCCCAATCTCCCTATTCCATCCATAGGTATGGCCTGTGCCTCCGAAATAGGGACATTAATAGGCTAATGATGATGATGGCTATGAAATACATTAAGAATATCCAAACGTTACACGTTTACAAATACTTTTTTCTTTTCAGAAAAGAAATACTATTGTATTTGCTACGTTATCACTCAAGAATATTTCACTCCCACAAAAAAAAAATAGAAGTATTTACTCATTAAAAAAAAAACATCTTTAACACCAAGAACAATGTAAAGTTTCATCATTCGCGAAAAAGCCGATCGGGGCACGTGTCCCACCAATTTATACCATCCAATATGTGTGCGTAACAGTTTGTGCAATTGACACAGGCGGTGCCCCACTCCCGTGCGCTCGTAGCGGCAACGGTACGCAAGGCGCAGTCTATACTACCGCACGATGGTAAACACACGCTCGCTCGCGGTACTGTTCTCGGTGATGGTGGCGGTTGCGTATGCGGCGCCGCAGCAGAGGGTGCGCGCGCGCAGGCAACTCGCCGACGACAATACGCTGCAGCCGATCGAGGTATGTGTGAGGGCTTGTACCATCAGTAACCTTAGCACGAACCAAAATCTAATTCTCGAATAGTTTGGGAGTGCAGAATATCATTGTCAACTGCTGTTCAAGTTTCCATACAAAATTTGTAATTGACATTTCGGTTTACAAACTATTCAAATTCGATATTGGTTCGTGCTAATGGTACAGTACTGTCCACCGGTATGCACTCTTACAGACCGGTCAGACATGTCAAATTAATTTAATGCCTCATGAAGTCACGTGTGCCTTTTTAGATAGTTACGGCAAAGAAAGTGACACCATAAATTTTACTCAAACTCATAAGTTATTCTAATACGTGAGTTAAATATAGTGCGATAGCTTTTAATTTGATATGAGGTCATAAAAAATAAGTTTTCCACTCTCTTTGCGATAATAAAATATGTAGCTGATATCATCTTATTATATAACTGAACAAAGCATTAGATTAATTGATGACTCTAAGTACGGTCTATAGAAAGGTATTCATTTGAGTACAAAATAGGTTCCCCGTATAAAGTAGATTATAACCTATTTTTATCCCCTTTAAATATTAAATCACCTCTATTTTCATCCCTCTCCATTATTATTATGTTCTTTAAGTCCCATTTATTTTTATGACAAAACTTTGTAGTTGTCCAGCGATTAAGAGATAGAACCATGGAAAGACATACAGACAGACACACTTCCGTATTGTTGATAGTAGTATGATTTAATGACAGTCTTTAGAATATCACTGGTTTGAATAGAGTTCGATGATATAAGTATCCAAAAATATACTTGACTTATGCTGAAATATAATATTTTACCAACATTACCCTTCTAAAGAAATTTTATCAGAGTGCAACCGGGCGGTGTGATAGATTTCTTTTCTTTATACTATTTACTCCAATTTCACCAACTCTTGATATTATGATGACACGTGTTAATAAGTATTGGTATTGGATTCGAATTATAACAATATGTGATCAATTTGATAATATATAGAGTTGAGTGAAGTTGGCGTAATAAGACAACTGTTAAAGCTATAAATATGTATAATACTTTTGAAGAGACTAACAATGTATATATAGCCTATATTTTATTTATAAAACAAACTTAGTGTTAAATTTTCATGTACACAATTAAATAAAGCTTATTCATTAATGCAATATGGTTTTAAATACAGGAATCGGCGACCCCTTTTTATTTTTGCATGTTAACATATGTTATTATTTATTAGTGCCATTACCCACGGACAGAATCCCATAGAGGGGGGGGGGGGGGGGGGGATGGACCGTAACTCATTGTCCAGGCCTAGTGCAGAATGCATGCCATATGACAAGTGGGTCATATGAAAGTTCAATGCCAAAACATAATATGCATGACCCCTAAGTCATTAGCTTGTAAATGGGAAATAACAACTGATGACACTTGAGGCAGTGTTGACCTTCACTTTATTCATGGATTGCATGTTGCATCATCAAAAACTTAAATTTTTATTTAAATAAATATTTACTCAGAGACGTCGATTAAGTTAAATAATATTCAATAACATCGCAAAGATGATATCATCAAGTTTAATCAAGCTTAAATATTATTTGGAGTCTCCGAGTGCGTCGTTAAGACAGCATGAATTTAATTGTAATTTAGGAGTCATCAACTTATTATTACATACTTTTTGTGTCTGTTAATTATCAGTTGTGTTATCAAAGGTTTATCAAAAATGTCTTAAATACAATAACGTTTACGTTTTGACTGATCACGTAGTCAAAATTAATAAATTCTTTTAAATATATGTACTTGAACGAAACCTTTCAACTCGTTAACCACATGTCATCCATTCAACCTCATTCTTAATTCGTCAGTACTCAACTATGTAACACGTATTAGCCTTGAATTCATTACACAATTAACTATCCATCAGTTAATGGTTACCGTTAATATACTTATGTATTTATTTGGAAAGGCAGCTTTTGCACAATATGCGAACGGCTAGGGAGTGGAACTCCTTGCCGAGGTCTGTTTTCCCGGACCAATATAATCTGAACATCTTCAAGGCCAGAGTGAACAGGCATCTTCTAGGCAGGCGTGTACAATCCTAGGCCTCATCATCACTTTCCATCAGGTGAGATTGTGGTCAAACGCATTGCCTATTATGCATAAAAAAAAAAATTACAAAAACAGTGTCAAATTTTCTTAATAAATTTTGTCTCGTATGAATGGCCTGCGTAGATGAGGGACGGATACGTTTGACCGCCAAAATAGATCGCTTACAAATTCATCGAGTAATGCACACGTAGGATTAAAAATTCCGCGTACTAAAAGGCCCGAGCAACCGAGGACACAGATTCAAAATAAAAATAAAAACAAAATTCAATACTGTTTATTCAGTCTAGGCTGTTACAATAACAGCTTATTGAATGAATGAACTTATAAATGTCGAAAAGCTACGCCATCGGTTCGCAAATCTACGGCGGGAGACCTTGTACTGAGAAAGACCGGCAAGAAACTCAGCAAGTGCTGTTTTTTTCTTCCTCCATTATTATACAGAGTCGTCAAATTGAAAAATGACTTCAATATGATATAATTCATAAAGTCACTTTCCATTACAAATTCAAATGATATAAATTCATTATGACATGACTTATCAGGAGATTGGGCCATGACCCACCATGCGGGCCCAGTGCCGATTGACGGGTGCAGATGCAGCCGGGACCAACGGCTTAACGTGCCTTCCGAAGCACGGAGGAACTCGAGATAGAAGATTTTTGGCCACCCATCCAATGACCGACCACTGCGAAAGTTGCTGAACTTCAACGATCGCAGACGAACGCGCTAACCACATGCGCCATCGAGCTCCTCCATAGCTTATACTTCCATAGCACGCGCTTTTCTAAATATTCGGAGGACAAATGTTCGCACATCGTGTGCGTTGAGTCCGTGACAGATCCTCGGGGGACATTTGCTTTACGATTGTGGGACTTTTGTCCTCCACTGACAAAAGACTCCGCGTTTGCGCAGGCCATAAGCTTGATAAAAGCTCAAAGTTAGATAAATTTGTCAATTTTAGAAAAAAAAAGCGAGTGTGCTTATGACCACACGACTGAAGGGAAACTTCTGTAGCTCCAATGATCTGAAAATCATAAACCACCAATTTATTTAACCCAATTTATTAATTCACTAATCCGCGCTGAGTCCGTTAAATCTACACTGGGTCCGTTATCAACAACCAATCCGCGCTGGGTCCGTTATCATCCACCAATCCGCACTAGGTCCGTCATCACCCACCAATCCGCGCTGGGTCAGTTTTCACCCACCAAACATTATATTCATGTATTTCATATATGGTGTCGGGTATTGTTCATTGTTTACTGATGAGTCACCGATGACACTAATCGTAACGCGAAATCGTAACACATTCGCCAGTTAACCCTACAAGTCAAGCGTGCTTGAAGAAGTTTCACTTCAATAATCTTAACTATAATACAAATCACATCGTAGAATTCAAGACGACTTTGGTAACCGTAGTAAGAAGAATAAAATTTGTTATATCAGTATACTTATGCTCTGAATAATCAATTAGATCTTATATCAGGTTTATCAAAAGCTGAGTAATAACATTCATGTAATAAATTAGAGGTTTTAGGTGGATATTTCTCCACTGAAGGAGGTTATAAAAACATGTAAGCTTCCGTGTTTTTCGAATAACTAACGAACTACCTATTTACAACGCGTTAAGTAATATAAATATGATTTGCGTCAACCGGTGATTTCTCCAGGGAATTTGTACTTACATATATGAAAAACTAATTAAATAGTTGTCTATACCTTCAGAGCCATCAGCGCATGAGTGGTATCCTTGGTGCTGCAAGTGTCCATGGGTGATAGTGACCACTTACCATCAGGTGGACTGCCAGCTCGTTTGCCTGTATAAACATAAAAATATCCCCATTTTACGCCAATAATAATAATCGTCACTTCACAATAATAATAGGCTTACTTAAATAAAAAATATTGCCCTCACACTCCCCCTATACCTATACACACACTCACACCAATTAGCCTAGCCCCAAAGTAAGCACTCTAAGACTTGTGTTATAGGATGCTAGGGTAACGGGTAGAATATATAAACTGTGCATATATAAGTATGTTTATATAGAAATACATATTAAACATCCATGACTGGAGAACAAATGCTCGTTTTCATCACGCAAACATCTGCCTCCACCGGGATTCGAACCCGGGACCTCTCGAGTCGGCAACAACATGAAACCCGGCGTACAAACCACTCGGCCACGGAGGTCGTCAATATAAATAAAATATACTTGTGTGTTAGGTAAATATGTTTTCGATTTGATTTCGAAATCGTTTACAAGCGTGTAATCGATAAAAATATTTTTTGTAGTACTGTCATTTTTTTTTATTACCAGTCTAGTATAGACTGTATATCGTAATATTTAAATGAAATTAGGGACATAATGTATATTTTTATTGCCACATCAACATAGAGTTAAACTTCAAGTTAGAGTTATTAAGCTATGAACATCATTATGTAAGTTTAAGTATTAAATCATTTTGACGACCTTTTCTCGTGTCGCCGACTCGAGAGGTCCCGGGTTCGAATCAGATTTTATTAAAAAAAATCCTGGTGGAGGCAGATGTTTGTGTGATGAATACGAGCATTTGTACTCCAGTCATGGATGTTTAATATGTATTTCTATATAAATATACTTATATATGTACAATAATTATATGTATTCTATCCGTTACCCTAGTATTCCATAACACAAGCCTTACAGTGCTTACTTTGGGGTTAGGCTAATTGGTGTGAGTGTTGGAAATATTAATTTATTATTATTTATTTTAATGTTGACGAATAACAAAAACTATACATTCAATATTATCACAATGATTGATGATTCCTGTAGTAAAGTTTTTTTAACGACCGATTCAACTTCATCTCTTTCACTCTTCTTACTGTCATCATATATAGCTTCCATTTATTTTCTGCTTCGTTTCTCTCTTTTTCCTTTCTTCTTCTTCTCTTTCACATCCATACATCCTTTCTGGCTGAATCTAGACAACATATGCCTATAGTGTTTAGTTGTGTACTTTTGTACATTTTTAACTACGTTCCAAACGAGTGTTCTACGAAACTCGCGCTTGCTTTTTCTGTAATAGAATGTATTATAATAGAAGCATCAAACTTAATCTGTAGATATTATGCTTAAGATAACAAAAAAAAAACGTTTCACTTCTGAAGTCTAGTCTAATCTAGTCTAGTAAGTGGTTTACTATTGAATTTTAAAAATAATTAAGAAATTATCCTTTCTTTCAAAAATCAAACAAACTTTGTAAAAATATGTCTTAATTGTTATATTCTCCTTCTAATTGAAAATGCGTTAACAAGTCATAATGTTGCATTCGCCATTGCACCAAAAGTGCACGTTTCGGACCGGTTCATTGCGCAAATAAGCAAATCCACTGTCCCTATTACTGGTATCACAGACCATTCCAAAATAACTATTTATTATTAAGCAACCGAAAGAAGATCTGTCAAAAGATAAAAATAGACGATTCAATCATATTACAGACCGATATGTGAGTAACACTTTCAATGTTATTGACCTGAAATCTGTCAGTCTATCTACATTAATACCGACACATTTATTTGGACTTTACGTCAAAAGAGATGATAACTAACATTTTTTCTTGTCTACTCTATCAGGTAGATTATTAAAAAGTATGAGACACTTATTTTTCTCTATTCACATAAATCAAAATATTACAGAAATATTGTTATTTGAAATATCGCATGACCTCACGCCTTGATACATTTTTACTTAGAAGTGCCGTCAAAAGCCCTCACTACCAAACTTCGACGCCGCTTGTCTTTGTAATTTTTTGGTTGATTGCCAAAAACATATGTATTCATAATTTTTTAATAATATCTGACGGAATAAATAGAATTTCGTTTACTTTTTCCTGTCGTCATCCGTATTATTCATACTTAACACTTTTACTGTGTTAGTGACTACAGTTATCAATGATATTGCTTTAATGACAAAATAATAAGAGCTACATTAGTAGCGTAACTGCCAGCGTGTGAATGCACTGGTTGCATAATTTTTGTGAATGTTAAAAAATGAACTGTCGCATTTTTAGTGCACTAAGAATGCACTTTTCGGACCGGTATCATTGCGAAATGAGAATGAATTCTTCGGTCCTTATTTAATAGATGATAATAGTGATGTAATCTGACGCTGAGTTACTCTGAATGTCTCGTGAACTGAACTAAATCGGTGCGGTGTTATGTGTTCACGGGCTCTGATTCAGATTACTGGGTCGTGCGAATCGAGTTTCGATCAAACCACAAGGCGAATTCGTATTAATAACAATATTGTGCTGCACGAATTTATGCACGTTGCATTGTGCATGTGCACTGCTACGTGGCAATGCTATGTTAATATTTTTTTTTTGGGTTTCGGTGGTTATTTTCCGGAGAATTACCAAAGAACATTTATTGGAATCAGATTAGTTAGACGGTTTAGTTTGTTTTTCGCTAAACGATACGAAAAACATAGGAGACTTTTATAAGTTACATTTCATTATGTAATTAATAAACATTAGGGTAAGTTAGTATGGTATTCTCATTTAAGTTTTTGTATTAGTTGATTTGTTAATTTTAGGTTACAGATAGGTAAATTTGGATGGAGTGTAGTTTTAGGAATGGAGTTTATAGTGTGAGTTATTAACTGATGTTAATTATTGACTTCTTTTTATCTATGACAATTTTAAGAGAGTTGGGACACAGCAGATTCTTCTCTCGATTTGAAGCGCTCTTCTGGGGAAGCAAACCACCACCTTACAAAAGACTACGGTTAAATAACACTACCTTTTAGGGTGATGTGTTTCTGCTGCTAAGTAGGGTTCCAGGGCTCCGCGGGTCAGGGGGATTGGGTTCAGGCCGACAAGGTGATGAGAGGATGACTGGCGCGGCACACCTCCTGCCACATCATCTATTTTCATGACTGGACTATATTATCTATCTCCTTGTCCCTATGGTCCCTAGGGACAAGGAGATAGATAAAGAATAATTTGTAGGGAGTCAAGAAAGTACGAGCGGTGGAGGCCATTCCGCGCGTATCTCCCGCTGCTTCGGCCTGCATAACCAAGAAGGTTGGCCAGGCCATGGGTGGTTGGTGGGATTTGGACTATATTATCGTAATTCTTTATTGCTTCTTCAGACACGCGCACCAATTATAGCGGTCTATCTGCTATTTCTTACCTTTCGTTTAAGCTATTATGTTAAAACATAATAGCATTCGGTGAACATGAAATATTTGAGACCTTGTCCAAGTCGCTTAAAGTCGGCTAACCTCGCTTATATTATTTTCCGCTATAGTTATAAAATACGTTTACGTGAATTACATTCGATTATTCTTGAAATTATAGGAAATCGCATGTATGTTGTTTTTTTATTAGGTTGATCAAGGTTTTAGTATGTCTGTATTACGTTGAATTGTAAGTGATAGGATCCAAGCTTCTGAGTCCGTAATCATCCGTTATCTATACTTATAATAAATCTGTAGAGAGGTCAATTCTGTACATGAAATATATTTTCAAAATAACTATCAGGGGGTGATTAGTGATCGATACTGATGCCAAAAATGCAATCAGTAAAATTTTTGTCTGTCTGTCTGTCTGTCTGTCTGTGTGTATGTTCCTTATAGAAACAAAAACTACTCGACGGATTTTAACGAAACTTAGTACAATTATTCTTCATACTCCTGGGCAGGTTATAGTATACTTTTCATCGCGCTACAATCAATAGCAGCAGAGTAGTGAACGGAAATGTTGGGAAAACGGGAGAAGTTACTCCATTTTTTAAGCTTCCGTCGCGTGTGCAGCCTTAATGGTTAAAGTTACATAGAAATCATGTATAACGGAAATATTCTACATAAAATTGTCTAAAAATATCCCGCAACAGCATATGTGTATCTTTTATGGTTGACTCACAATAACACGTGTAATTATATAAATAAAGTCATTGTATATAGCATAAGCCTGAGAACAAAAACTATAGTTTACACTACAGCTCTACACCGAAGCGAAGCGAGGGCGGGCCACTAGTCGATCATAAATCCGTTAATATCCCCACTGCTGGGGCTCAGGTTTTCCCTATGGATAGAACATGCCCACATGCCGATACGAAGAGAGAGAGAGAAACAACGAGTGAGAGAGAAGAGATTGGTGGATTTGAATATTATAACAAAAGAACTGAACATGTCATTCTGATTCTACCAATAATTAACCCTAGCGTGTCTAGTATCGATGAATTGTTATTGACAGTTAAGCTGTGGGAAGAGAGTCATACTTTGTCTAGGTTACTTTGGTTAGGTTTAGGGCAAACAAGCCTTTAGACAGTTAACAGACCAAAAATGTCACTTACAAGGTTTCCTGACGGAACACCCTACCCCGTGGAGCCCTTTTTTTTATACGCAGGCAAATAATACTGTTTACAGACGACGGCGCCTTTAAGAGGCACACCGCCGAACGAACCTCACGCCTGACTCCCGCAAGCCTTACGCTAAAAACCCTGCGAATACCCTCTAAGCTGCTTAGCGCGAAGCCGCGGGTTCCCCGTTTAGGCATTCTTCCGCGTATTAATAAACATAATTGACTTGACATTTTTACTATCACCAATTTACTAAATTTTAATTGGAGTTGTACATTATATACCTATTTCACACATTTATTGAGAAAAGCTCTTAATACAAGGTTGTTTTACAAAGGTTAAATTTTCGTAATGAATGGTGATTTCCATAATTTATTTTTGAATAAAATACAGTAAAAATTTATTCAAATGGCAGCTATTGTGTAAAATTAAATGCTTCGAAATGCGTCCAAGTGTAAGAAGGACTTTGTTACAGCAAAGGTTCCGTACAAGGTATATTATTACATTTGCAGTACAGCCATTGACCACCACACTGAGACCACATTATATAATTTAATTTTTTTAGTGATTAAAACTAAATAAAATACACAAAGATTGAATATTTGACTCATCAGTTATGAGATATAAACCACAGACAAATGGACGGAGAGAGGAATTTTAGTAATACGACTTAGGGTTTAATTATCAGCCTTAACTTTTGTATAACTTGAGGTTCCATACCTTAAGTGTTTAAATTTTCTCGTCAATATTCTTAATTAATAAAAAGTACAAAAGCTTGATTGCTTTGAAAGGTAAAATCAACTTGGGGTAGGTACTTACTGATTAACCATTTCCTTGTGTTGACCAAGGTTGTAATGTACCTACAAACAACTTAAACAGTTAATAAGCATAAATTATTCATAATAAATTAAAATTGTGAATTTTGGGCTGTGGGCTCAAGGGTTAAGCGCGTTCGGCTGCATTCGTTGAAGTTAAGATCTTTCGCAGTGGTTGGTCATTGGATGGGTAACCACAAATTTACTATCTCAAGATCCTCCGTGCTTCGGAAGGCACGTTAAGCTGTCGATCCCGGCTGCATCTGCAGTCGTTAGCTCCCGCCAATCCTCACTGGGCCCGCGTGGTGGGTCATGGCCGAATCTCCCTATTCCATCCATATGGAAGGCCTGTGCATCAGCAGGTAGCATTAATAGGTTGATGATGAAATGAAAATGGTGATAGGTAATGTTATTTATAGAACGGAACTACGAATTTTGTGAAAATTGCAAGTTCTACTTTTAACCTCCTTTTCTTATAATGCTCCGTTGTTTTCCTCTGGGTACCGAATAAAAAAAAAACATAGTTTCAAAACCAAATCATAATATAATATCAACGGTGGCTGTAAGATTTGATAGGTATCGCTTTAAGAAGTTCTATTTCATTATTATAGATATTGCAAAAGCCTAACTACATCAGACTCCTTTTACTTGTAATCAAATGACAATTACTTTAATACGTATAACTTACAATAGTGGTTACATCGTTGTATTGTCATTATAGCACTTATTTTTATAATCATAAAGATGATTTTCGTTTACCCACAAGGTCGTAATCATCTCGAAAAGTCGGCCAATTGCCGTATACTCGTATATTCGAGCAGATTATAACGCATTCGTATTCTGCGGTCGACTATTGCGAGTACAAATATGGCTATTAGATATATTTTGAGACCTGTGAAATATGCATGAAGTATGATGAGCATAGTAAGTGAATATTAATATTGAGAAATATTTGAATGGTCCACAAAAATAGTAAATGATCACCTAAATGTTAAGTGGTGGTTAATGGTTACTAATTGTATTTTTAGAGGTTCAATTTTATTTTATTTTTGATTCCACGCTGGCCAGGCAGCGGAAGGGACTCGAACCCGCGCCCTCGCTATCCGTGCGGATGCACTGACTATAATGCTACCACGGCCTTACTCATCGTCATCATCATCATCAGCCTATTGATGTCCCCACTGCTGGGGCACAGGTCTTCCCTATGGATGGAATAGGGAGATTGGGCCATGGCCCACCACGCTGGCCCAGTGCGGATTGGCTAGCTACGACTAACGACTGCAGAAGTAGCCGGAACCAACGGCTTAACGTGCCTTCCGAAGCACTGAGGAGCTCGAGATAGTAATTTTTGGCCACCCATCCAATGACCGACCACTGCGAAAGTTGCTTAAGTTCAACGATTGCAGCCGAACGCGCTAACCACTTGCGCCATCGAGCTCCTCCCTTGAGCTCCTTCTTCGGCCCTAATGGCCGTGTCGAATTCTTCCTCGTATTTCTTGGGCTGCAAGGCGGCAGTATTTTATGATGTTCATTTAAATATGTGCCATTCATATTTTTAATTACTAGCAGAACGGACAGACGTTATCTTGTGTACGTTTTATAAAAATATAATTTTGATTAGTGGCTTTGTGCGATGCTTTTAAATTTAAATCGATGTAAAATAATTGATACTAATATCAAGGCTCTGTAACATAACTTAGGATCTGACGAAAGCATAGGTAAAGCACAGAAATAATCATTTCTGCTATGTATAATATCACGTGAAATTAACCTATTAGTGCTTTGTTAAGTATTAAATCAATGTAAATTTTCCAAAATTGACCACTATCAATGAAATTAAAATATAAACAATGATTGTGGTCACTTTTGGAAAATCAATAAAGTTCCTATCAGTTGTGATCCAATCTTTTCGATTTGCTGAATACCTAATAATATTTTTACATTGTGGGTTACTTACAATGCGAAGAGATGGCGACGCCTTGCAGCTTAAAAAAGGCTATAGAAAACACATCAGAGCCGCGGTAGCATATTGGTCAGTGCAGCGGTAGCATAATGGTCAGTGCAGTGGTAGCATAATGGTCAGTGCAGTGGTAGCATAATAGTTTATGCATTCGCCCAGATAGCGAAGGGTGGATTCCAGTCCCCTCTGCTGCCTTCAAAATTTTCTTTATACCTAATAGTATGTTAATTTTTAAGGATTTTCACTATGTTGGTATAAAGATAAGTTTAACACTAGCTATTTAATAAATGCAATTCACTTAAAGCTGTGGATGTCCTTTTATTCCATACCTAATTATACAACTATCCCCTAATAATCGAGGAATAAGCTTAGACTAATTACACTGTGTTTTTTTCTTATCGCTGAAGTGCCTTTACGTGAAAGTGACTTTATGAGTTACCTCATATTGAAGTCATTTTTCAATTTGACAACTCTGTATATAATACAGGCAGAAAAAATAGCCCTTGCTGAGTTTCTTGCAAGTTCTTCTCAGTACAAGGTCTCCCGCCGTAGATTTGCGTAGCGATGGCGTAGCTTTTCGACATTCACAAGTGCTTGTAATAGCCTAGACTGAATAAACGATATTGAATTTTGAATTTTGCCATTTGTCATTCAATGAACAGAGACAACACTAATCCAAGCTTCGTCTGCGTTTATTAATAAGGGGGCTAGTGTTTTAAGTATTTATGTATTTTGATGTGGTGAATAACATGTGGCTGACCTTGTATAAATTTCAACATACTTAAGTGGTAGTCAAGAATCAGTTAGTTCTATTGACATAAATAAAATGCCTATTAATTCATAAGCGGTCTTAAAACTATTGAAAAGATTTTAAGAGAACCTCTACCTTACAGAAGAGCACAGTAAATTAACAGTAGGGGAGGGGGGAAAACGCTCATTAGGTAATGGAGCTCATCTCTGTAACTCTGTCAAAATGGAACTTAGGAACATGCTAAGTCGCTTGAAGCGTGAGGAGAACGGCGTCTAACAGGAAGTAGATTTATCGAGTAATCTAAAGACCATTAATTTTCTTAATTTTGATTTTTAATAAATAATTTAAAAAATACGCCATGGTTCCTTACGAGCATACGAGCAGACGGCTCACCAGATAAGTAATTACCGTGACCCATAGACACCTGCAACACCTGGAGTATCACAAATGCATTGCCGGAGTCTAAGGAAGCAGTACGGAGGATTTTTACAGGTTTTTGAAGTGGAACTTCTTTACGCACGCTTGACTTGGGGGGTAAGCTGGCGAATGCGTTACGCGTTACGAAAAGTGTGTTGGGGTGAGGCGAACGGGAGTTGAGTGGGGGATATAAGCAAGAGAAAGCAGTGCGCGCGCACATTTTCTTCCTCTCTTTCTCTTATAGCTAGTAAATGAAATATGTATATGTACATACACGAATATATTGTACACACACACATATATATATACATATACACACAGATGGAGCTAAGGAAGTTTCACTCCAGTCGTGTGGTCGTTTTAGTAATTAAACCTACGGATAAGTGGATACTCTAGTATCACAAGCGTCTATAGGCTGTGGTGGCTGTTTACCATGAGTAGGCCCATTATATGCTCGTCTACCATTAGGATTCCGTTTACCGCAATCTCTCATTCTAGTTTACCAGTAGCAAAATCATCTGAAAATCTTCTTTTGTCCATTCCCTCCCACTGCTGCAGCTTCGTTTCAAACTCATAATGTCTCTGCTTAGCCCGATGGTTGACTGGTAGAGAATGCCATGTGACATTAATCATTTGTTGAAAAACAATAAAAAGTAAATAAATAAATAAAATATACCAAACTTTTGCTCTAAATGCAAAACCATATCCAACTTATACATTTTTTTCAGAAAATTATGTTTTATTTTTAAGAAAAATAAAATAAAATCGAATTTCTTTTTAATTAAGCAAAGTAGGGCGGGCTTGTTTATTTAATGGGTCGACTAATTCGGTCAAGTGTGTCCACTGCTTTCGCCGTTTGGTGAGAATGTTTTGCGGCCATTATCTAACACCGCTCTTAGGTAACGTCTGGGTGCTGATACTGGTACAGAAGGCAACAAAGAAAATGTACCACTCACCAAAGGACTGTAGACTTTATCCCTTTGTAATAAGATAGAGGTGAAACGTCGTCCGTTGTATCGTGCGAAATGCAAGTTTAAAGACGTTTCTGGTTGCATTAACGTCAGGTTTTAATATTTTCGTGACTTCATGAATGATGTCGTGAATGTAAGAAGATGGCGATGTGTTATTTGTAATGTATTTTTTTTTCTTCGTGCAAGTGACTGTTGAACGTACTGAATTGGTTTCTTTGCGCACGTTATTTTTTGGCACACTAGATTACTAACTGTATTTAGATTACATCTGAATAATAACTATAAAATTTATTGATACTCGATATAAATATCTAACTCAACACTCACGGCTGGACGAGTCCACCAGTTTAAAGTCGCTCAGAGAGCTATGGAAAGGGCTATGTTCGGAGTATCCCTGAAGGACCCCATCAGAAATGATGTAATCCGACAGAGAACCACAGTCACCGACATAGCCCACCGAATTAGCAAACTGAAGTGGCAGTGGGCTGGTCACATTAGCCGCAGAAATGATGGACGTTGGAGCCGGAAAGTTCTTGAGTGGAGACCGCAACTCGGTAAACGTAGTGTAGGACGCCCTGTGACAAGATGGGATGATGATATTCGTAGGCTGGCTGGAGTGGGCTGGATGAGAGTAGCACAAAATCGGGAGCAGTGGCGTGCATTAATGGAAACCTATGTCCAGCAGTGGACGAACATGGGTTAATGATTATAAATATCTAAAACTTAACATTGGATCTACGATGAGCAGTAGCTCAAATTTAATTTGCAAAATAAGTTAAAACATGCAACATTTCTCAAAAGATATAGATATATGTCGATAGAACACAAAGATGAAGATAGAGGCATTATGATAACGGACCATTCATTTTAGAATGCAACCGATGATGCAAATGTGAAATATTCCCGCGACGAAACGAACAATGGGTAAAGCTACCTACATATTTGGTTAAAACGCGAACAATCGCAAGATGGTTTTGTAGTAAACACTCGCAATTACCGTTTCTTCCGTGACTCGTCGCAATACTAGCAGATGAGCAGATCACAGTGTTGCCATATAAGTGCACCAATGAATACCACTTATGCAATGAAACAAAGATATTGTGCACATGATCTTTTTATTTTAATGTTGCTGAAATTGACTGGTTAATCTCTACCATCTTGTGAAGTTTATTTTTAGATATAATTATTGATGTTAGATAAGCTATTCCTTTCCAATGTCGTTTAATATAGGAAGTAACCGTATGAGGTTACGTCTAGTCTAGACTTTTTGATGTGTTTTGATATAGATTAGATTTTTTGTTCTTACAAATCGAATATATTTACGCTCGCAGTGGTCAGTCATTGGATGGGTGACCAAAAATTTTCTATCTCGAGTTCCTTCGCGCTTCGGAAGGCACGTTAAGCCATTGGTTCCGGTTGCATCTGCAGTCGTTAGCACCTGCCAATCCTCACTGGGCCTGCGTGGTGGGTCATATCCCAATCTCCCTTTTCCATCCATTGGGAAGGCCTGTGCCCCAGCAGTGGGGACATTAATAGGCTGCTGATGATGATGACTGACTGTATCCGCTTTATTGATCACGGATATTATACAAATATTTTACGATACAAAGTGAACATTTGGCATATTCTACTATCTTTCTTAGTCTAGTATAGGAAGTAGCAAATGTAAATTGTAGCAACCCAACTATAATATTCATACCTACTTAAAACAGTAAATTGATCATGGGAGCGTACTGAACTCAATGACGCTTTTTGCATAAGTTCCCAGAGCAATTGCGCAGACGTCTCGCATTCGAGATTTCGTAATGGTTTATTAGCAAATTCACTACCTGATAATGACGAGAGAATATTTTGCTACTTATAGCACTTTAATTGGCGCATGTGACTTTGATCCCTAACGTGTCCAATCATTGTTCTACAGAGCCGATATATGCATATACATTATATATATGTTAATATTTATGTATTTATATAGATATGTATTCATTGTTGTATATATATATTATCTTGTTTCTATAGATATGCATACCTACTTTAATTATAATCAATAATTAGATGAATTCTTTTTGCACTACCTTTTTAAGATCTTTGCTTTAATTCTCCAGTTGACTGGTAGAGAATGCCTAATCGCATCAAGTCCGTCACTTGTACACTCATTTGTGCAATAAAATATATATAAAATAAAATTAATAAATATTTGGACTTAAGAATATTCTTTTAATCTCAGTGCTCTTGTGAACATTAAATATTTTTGTGTTAAAAGAAAGGCTAAATTGTTTGTGTGAGCGGTGAAGAAGTAAAACACTTGTTAAACAAGCGAAGTACGTTTCATTGATCTTCCGGGCTCAAAACGTCAATGATAAAATGAAAAAAGTCAATAAGTTGCGCATACACTTAAAAGTATTGAATTCAATTTTTCAGAGAGCGTGAAAATATAGGTAACAACGTATAATTGTTAGTGTTATTCATTAATTCTATTCGTTTCCTTCAAAATACTTTTCAAGCAATTCAACCAAAGAGCTTTTCCCTCTTTTTACTCATAGTCTGTCCATCGCACCATCGATTTGTTTTCCGCTGAAGTCATCCATTGTTAAAAGAGGTTTTATGTTATAATAAGATTTTTTCAGTTTATTGTACTCGTACTTTAAAAACTCGCTTGTCAATGGCGCAACTTTTGTTCCAGTAGCATATGTTACAAACAAAAGAGAAATACCTTGACTGTAACATTATGCCTTATCATGCCTTACTGGGGCCATTCCATATTTTTAAAACTAAACTTTTTTATCATTTCGGTCATTTTCATAGTGAATTTACTTGATTGCTTTTGTCATCAAATTGTAGAATGTAAAATTCTGAGGTAAAATTATACAGCGTCATAATCTTTATCGGACCAATTATAGGAGGTGATCTCAAAATTTTAAATTAAGTATTTGTTTTTGGAAAGATTTAATAAAGTTTTTAAAAGACTTGGGTTAGATACCCTATTATTAAAAATTAAACTTAATAATAAAGTAAATATTTATCTTGACAAAAAACAAATAAAATATAAATAAATTTATAACTCTAAAAGTGAAAAATAATATAACTAAATTAAACATAAACAATCAAGATAAAAATTAAAACCCACTACACCGCTGTGATTAGGAACTTTAATCCAAGGTTGGGAAAGCGTTGCGGAACGACAGAGGATAAATATAGGTAGATTTTATGGAGAAGGAGCACCTTTTTATGATGAACTCCTCCTTCTGAAAACCCCAAAATATAAAACAAACTTGGATGAGTCCGAACTGCAATGTCAGAAAGGAAATCGACAGTATAACGCCAACGAAAAAGTATTCAATGATGTCTTTGTGATTAACGCCGTCAAAATGGGAAGTGATCACCGGTTGGTACAAGGTACAGTGAATATCAACACTAAGCTCGAGTAGTGGCAAAAGTCAGCCAGCCAGGCGAAGTAGGAGACCCTACACGCCTAGAATGATATATTTAACTCGCTCAAAAAATTCAAAATTAATTTCTTCGCTGGTTTTGACACATAAAATTTTTGAACTTACTATGTTTCCATCACTAATATTCCCACAGACATAATAAAGACATCAATAAATCGCCGCATTATTCTTCATCGTAACAATAAATTAGGTAAAGAAACTAATTATTATTACTTTTCTGGGAATACTCACTGTTTATCCTATTTTTGGGAATGTCTAAATAGACCTGGCCCAAAATGTAACATCTCCTTTAAGAAATATTACGATACCAATATTATATAATGTTCTGCTTGTATTTATATTATATTTTTGTAGTTAGCCTGAGTTCGAGAAGTTACGCATTTGGTGGGTAAAGTGGCAAAAGTATCGTACGAGTCGCCGCGACGCTCTCGGTCGAGGCCGCCCACTTCTCTACTGGCTAATTACGGCCGATTACAGACTGGCCGAAATGCACACAACACTTCCATCGGTATATTGAATAATGCGAAATAATACGAATTGGTACCTATAGGTATATGATGAGGTGTATTCGAGAAGGTACTTTTGGGTGGGATTTTTGGTGATTTTGTGATGCTTTGCATACTAGGAATCAATGTGAGTTAAGTTACATTTCTGTTTACAAGAATTCAACTATGAGATTTATTAAGAAAAAAATTACTCGATGAAATTCGATTCAGTCTAAGTGTCAATTTGTAAGTAGTCTATGTTCGGAATCAATTATACATCCCTAAAATATAACAGCTACAAAGTGAAATATATCGTAGAGCGGTGGAACTAGATAAAAAACTGTCGTTGTAGGACGCCTGACGCAGAATGAATCTTATAAGCAAGCAGAAGCAATAAAATTTAAAACAAAGTAAACAAACATGTCAAGGAAAATAAACTAAAATTTTATATTCTTATACTTATATTTTATTTTAAGCCTTTAGCTACTATATGTTTTAATCTAGAAAGCAGTTTACTAGAAAAAAATGTGTTGGTGCCTTAAAAATGGAATGGAAAGGAACCAAAATCTTTACTTGACCATTAACCTAACAAAACTCTTACCTACAAATTTTGACCAAATTATGTTGCATACTTTAACCTTCATTGCTCATGCCAATTGCCACTCATCTGTCGCTCACAAATCCACCCGAATGCATTTAGTAAAAAAAAAAAGATTGTTTGGATCGACTGCCTAAACTCCTACCTATTTAAGTCAAGTACTTTATTTTTCACGCATCCAAATATTATAACTAGTGGTTACCGCAACTTCTTCTGCGTGGAAAAATTGGTACCAATTTCACACATTCCCTTAAAGGGTAAAACGGGTTCTTTCTTGGGGTGAGTTTTAGAAAATCCTTTCTTAGAGTACATATACATTATAATACATAGCTATATGTGTTCCAACTTATAGCGCCATCTATTTAGTGGTTTGAGCTGTGCGTTGATAAATCAGTCAGTAACGGTTGACTTTTATATACACTGATACCTCTTAATACCACATTCAAAGATTTACAACCTTCATCTATTTATGGAAACATGAAGTGAAAGATAAGTAGATCATTAAATTACATATCATAATAAATAAACTTGCCAAATCCTTTAAACGTAGGTACAATGTATCAAGAATTGCGGTCAGCAAAGTTGCTGTTCGACCACTTAATATAGCCACAGAGTGACAGGCAACCTCGACCCAGCTTAAGAGTTATGATCGTGTACAGTTAATACAGATCATTCACGTGGGTATCCTGTTTTAAGTGGTACTGAGAGGTCCTTGGAAGGCCTTTAAAATTCTGTACCATCAATACCCAAATAAGAACCGAACTCTGTACCCAAATAAAGAAATGTAAAATGAAGAGATTTCTATTATTATTTAATTTTCCCCGCGTGATTATCACTCTCCTACGCGGGCGCCTATTTAGAGATTTCTATTTAAATCTGCGAGATTTCTCAATCTCAAGAAAACTTTTATAATGGAACAAAATTCTCTCGGCCCACGTGTCACTAAGCTTCCGAGACGTTAATAGAGGTATCCTTTTTTTCTTAGGCTGCAAAGCAGCGCCATTACTTAACGAAGCATGCAAATAAAATGTCAAATAACAACAAAACTTATAAATATTAAGTTATAAATATTCGAAAAAAAGCAATGTAATTTTTATGTCATTTCAAGCATAAAATTGGAAGAGTGGATTTTATTCAAGTAAAATTTTCCTTAGATATAAAAATCTGGCATATAATGTTAATCCGACGACGCATTCCTGCAAAGGATGCGAAACGTCAATAAATAAATAAAATCAGTGCCTAACCCGTTCAAACTTGTTTTATTTAATAAGTGATGTGCGTGAAAACCTAAAAAACAAATACAATGCCAAATAAGTCATAATTGAGGCGTAGCTATGATGCTTTAAGTCAAGTTGCAACTTGGATATTGTATAACCAAGGACGTTATGCGTATAGGTTATAAAATTTTGCCCTAGTGTTTCTTTATTATTGTAAAAGTAGGTTAATACAACCGGATATTTAACTGGTCAGCATTGCCTTACATTAACATTGCATGAAGGTTATTAGGATAGTTGTTGTGCCAGAAAAGCTAAGAATATTTATGAGTCCCTTTTGTCCCAGATGTGAGGACATAGACATATCGATACCAAAGTCAATACAATGACAGCATACGTTTGTTGGAGTGAAACCTTTGAATAAACAAATTTTAGAAGCATTTTGGAAATTTGGCACAGATTATGCCACGAGTTACTTTATATTTTGGAAAAGTTTTAGATTCCTGAGGGGTTATTTAAAACTAAATAGTCGTGTCGATGGGCAAGTAGATCTTCTATCCCAATTAAAAAAACCAAAGAAAAATAATTAATATTATTATAAACAATGTTAAGAAAGTTTGTCAGCATTTTTCAAATTAGAAGCTCCGTTTAACGCTTCACCAGCATTCTCCAACATTCAACAAACTCTACTAACGTAGGAAACTACGATAGTGCTATGTATAATATGACCGTCTATATGCGTTTGCGCAACTTGAGGTCGCTTACGACACAGCCGGCTTCTTTCCACACCGCGACCGCTGCCATCCTGACCTTCTAGCCTTAAGTTTCTTAGTGAATCCCAAATTAAAAAGTGACTCGAACCACTCGTGTAGTATGTGCAGCAACGAGACTTTACGTTAACACAAACCGTAGATTTTTCTCAGTCGACTCCGAACCTTATTAGACAGAGATACAAATGAAAGTTTGTTTGGAGATATTTGTTAGTTTTGGGTAACTTGACCTGTAGCATACTACATTGACTAACTTTATATGACTCCTGCGACCTTAAAAGTAGCAACAAGATTTTTTAATGCACATTTATCTGGACAAGAATTTTTCAAGGAAAAAGTACTTATTTTTATGTAAATAGGATTATTATTAAAAATCAGAAAAAGAGTTTCAGTAGGTAAAAAGTATGAAAAGAAGGACAAGATACTGCTGAATCAAATATTTTAATGTGCTACGATCTTTGTAACAACATGTTACTCACAGAAGCAAATTTAGGTATATATCCAACAATGCAGTCTTAAATTTTTGAAAATTTATTTCCTTCAGTATTTTGTCTTCTTATTCGAAACTAGTGGGTGCGATTTCACTTACGTAGAAAAACAATTTTCGCAAATAAAATTTCACCCCTTAAAAGACGATTCCCGCGAAAAAAACTGACTATTCTATATCCTTTTCCGGAACTGAAATTATCTTTATACTAAATTTCATCCGAATTCGTTTTGCGGTTAAAGCGTGAAGAGGTAAAAGACGGATAGACACTGATTTATAAAAGAAGTATGAATATAATTAATTTTTAATCCTCCATTTCACCCCATTCAAAATTTACTTCAATACCAAACACTAGTCTTTAATACCTACAGATACAGGCCACATCATTATCCTATCTACATAGTTGACTATTCTTTGATAATAATCACTTATTGATAAGTATTACTGCGAAATTGACGCCTGAAGTAATTATACCTACCTTTACATGTTAAATAAACATTTTCGCTAGAAAATCGAAGAGAAACCTAACATCCTTCCGTTTACAAAAAACATTATTTTACTTTACATTATGATGATAAACAAATAAGTATAATAAACAGAACAGTACAGTTAACAAACATCAAAGAATTATCTATTATTAAAAATATGGTCATTAATTTTGGAATTCATACCAAACGTTTTTCATAACTTCGTGTTCGGCTTAAAATCAAATTCAATGTAGGATTGTAGGTTATATATAAAATTACGTATTACTTATACATTTCCAATTTGGTTTTTACCATAGCGCAAAATTATGCATTTTGAATATTTTTTAGAATTTGCAAAGAGTATAAGAGAGCGAATATCAAAGTTCATTCATTTGTTTCGTATCGAAGATCTGTTTTTAAATTAGCAAACCTTTTAAATATTCATTCCTAGCTAAGAGTTCTGAAAATTTTACATACTATATAGATCACGAATTTATAATAGAAATTGAAATTGACCTACCTTTCACCAGCATATTATCACTTTAATAAAACTAAGATAGCCGCCGTAGACTAAGAATTCGAGCTGAAATTTTTGACATTTCGGCTTCTATAATTTGTATTATCTATGGCTTTAATCATTGCGTTAACACGTGTCGGGAGATACCGCTTCTCGTAACATGGTGCTGGTGCTTTCTGGTGTGAGTGTCGAGTATCGGTAGTGACATGTGGCCTGTCTGCAGGATGCCGCCACCGACGAGCAGACCAGGGAGAAGCGGAAACTGGAAGGCCTCACCCAGGCGAAGTTCGGCGTGAAGAATGCCGTGCTGGGTTTCGTGTTCGGGGTCAGTATTAATTTAAGCGCTTCCACAAATTTTAAATAAGCATATGCCATGAAAACAGAAGGAGTTTGGAAATTTTATTAAATGCAAGACAGTTTGAAAAAAAAACTAGATTTTTGATGCCACTGCTGATTAAGATTGAAAATACAAGTATTCTCAAGATGACGAAACTGATGCAAAATTTTCCTCTTTTGTTTATAGAAAATTAATTCGATCATCGACGCGAAGACCAGACTCGTGGAGAATCTGGACAAGCAGAACATTGAGATCAACAAACAGTACGGCATTGAGGCGCCAAAGAGCGGGCTGGCTTCCTTAAGCGGGATTGTGGGGCAGGTGCTGACGCCGAAACTGCAACTGCTAGGGCCTAAGATCCAAGCGGTGTCATCACTGTTCGGAGGATCATCTGGATCTGGATCTGGAAGCCAAGGTGGGGGTGGCGGCGGTCTTGGCTCCATCTTGTCCCTAGTGACCTCATTGTCCGGTTCGGCGTCAGGCGGCAGCGGTGGCGCAGGCGGTACCGTGGAGACCGTGGACTCATCCTCCGAAGAGGATGAATCGTGAATTAACCTTCTCAATACTAATATGTAAATATAAAAAAAGAAAATTTTCTGCCAGTGTGATTGAATGTTTAGGGAGCCCCCGTGTTTATGCCTTTAAAATATCTATCAATCTTCCTTACCAAAAATGGTCGAGTTTTAAGCTTAAATATGGGGTCTCCCTAAGGAAGGCATAGGGGTTTAACTGTAAGAAATTGTAAAATTTTACCACAAGGTATGCGAAACGAATTATAAATTGTCGATACGAAATTTTATACTTTTGTAAATAATTATCTTTTGTATGTGCAATTGGTGTTGATATTTTTTTGCTTCTTCGAATGTCCAGTGTTGTCTATGACTTCTACAAGCTCTTTATATAACTATGTGCGTTTTTAAGGTTGTAATCTATGCCTGTCATCGATAGACAAAGTCAATCACACCCATTCGTTTTATGTTGAATCAGTATTATTTTATATCATTTCTTTTTTATATTTTTCAACATAGAACGTGTTCATTTTGCCATCACATTTAACCTACTTATGTGGCCTTGTCTATTGATAGATCGATAAAATTGGCAGATTTGTAAAAAACATATATATTAAATGTATAAATGAAAATTAACCCAGTGAAGAATTATGTTGTAACAAACGTGTCATTAAATACTATAAATGTTAGTATGTCGTAAGTTTTAAGGTTGCATTTGATGTGGACCAATCTATAAACAATATATTATAATTGCGATGGTACAATGAGGGCAACATCAATGGTTGCAGTTGTATATTGAAAGCAACTTTATTTGGTAGTAACAGTGAAAAAGGTAGTCTAAACTTATTCATTGTAGTGGCCTTTATTGTACTCCAGCTTACTGAATCTGTGTTTTCTGAGAACATTTTGTGTATATTATTGTGTTTAGATCGAAAGATTTGTATAATATCGTGGCAAAATTACAAAAAAGGTCTTTAAAAATGTTAAAAAATAACGAATACGTGTTCAGTAAACTACCTATAAGATTTTCGTTTTTTATGTTTTTTTCATTTGATTACGTTTCTTAGAATGGAAATCTTTAAAAAGCAGTAAGTTAAGGCAAAAAAAAAGCGATATTTAAATACCCATTTGACGGAGAATTAACTTAATATCTTATATTTTATGCCCAAATAAAGGTTTTGCATCTATGGCTAAAGCCACTCTAAAAAGTCGATCTCATTTTGATGAAAATACTTACCTATATCTGATTTTTTAATGATAACTAAGAAAAATACGTTAAACTAGCTTCTGACAAAATTTGTTACAGACAATTTCTCCTAATGCCTTTATGAAATTTCACATGAAATAGGTAACAAAATATTTTAGGAAACTATTTTTTTTTTGTTAGAAGGTCAATACCACTTACAGTAGCTAAGGCTTTTGTAAGTGGTATTGAGGTATTCACCTTCTAGAAAACTATAGATCTATATATGCACGATACACGTATAAAACATAAAACTATATCTTTAAGTTTTCAACTGTGGATCTAAGTTTTTTCAAGGAATTTCTTCGATTTTCCATTCTGAGAAACGTATTTATAGTGCACTGATAATATACGAATTGTCATTGCTAGCATTTAAATTCTAATGCATTGTTTCAAGCTTTGGTATTGCGAAAATAGCGCAGTTTTTTTTCTCCATATCCATAAAATTTGCAAGATCAAAGATCACCCTTACAGCAGAATGTACTCGAAACTTCATATGTAATCTACAATCACGTAATCCTGCGCTCACACGGCACTCACTGCAATGGTAAAAAACATAATTTTAAACTCAGAAGCGTTCGGTTTTTCATACCAGACAAAAATGTGCAGTGCAATGCTGTGTGAACACAGCATTGTGCGTATTTGTATTATGTTTATCATCAATTACTTGTTTTGGAATTAACATGGTTTTGGTCACACATGACCTTTACCTTAAAGCCGGGTAATGGCGATTGGTTTAACTGGTAAAACACGATGATTACTAGTTTTAGGAACGTCGTGTGAATACGCCCTAAGTGTTTCTAATAGGGATGACAACTAACTTTGTTATACTTCGTCTAACAGGTATATTATCAAAAAGTATTGGACACATATTTTTCTTTTTTCACATAATCAAAGAAATACAGCTGTAATATTGATTTGAAATATCGCACGATATCACGTCTTCGTACATTTTTTTACATAGAAGTAACTGCACGTGCTCCCATCTCCCAAACTTTGATGCTCCCGTTATCATTATTTTGTTGTCGTTGTCGTTTATCGTTGTCATTTTATGATTATATAAAAAAAGAAAATTACGAGTCGAATACTTTTTGATAATCTACTTGGTAGACGGAAAAAAACAAAGTTAGTTATCATTCCTATTAGAAACACTTAGGGCGTATTTTCACGACGTTCCTAAAACTAGTGGTCAACGCGTGTTTTACCAGTTAAACTACTCGCCATTTCCCGGCTTAAGAGTAAAGGTCATCTGTGATCGATGACACTTTTTGTTGAAAGACAAAAGAAAAAATATGTATCCATTATTTTTTGATAATCTAACTGACGGACTTAATAGAACTTCGTTTACTTCATCACGTCATCATCATTATTAATATAATATAAACAATTCTAATACAACTCTTTTATGAGTAATTATGCTGAAGAAAATGTAATGTTTGCCAAACAGCATTCAAATGCGACCTTAAGTATATATATATTTTATTTAGAATCGTTGTAAATCTTAGGATATTATAATTCCCCTGTGTCCTTCCCCTGTACAGTGACCTTATAAAACGCACGTCTTATTATATATTTATGTTGTAAATAGATTTAGGTGAATTACTGGTGATAATAAAATGTTTCCTCACATTTGTGGTTTATTTGCACATAGCACTTTGCACCTAGTCGTAGTATGTAGATAAAGCACATTTTAGATTATACAGATTCGATTCTGAATCACAATTTTATATATTTTTTTTATTTCAGGCGTTATATATTATATTTATTTTTCTATAATTGTAAATATTACATGTAATAATAAGTTATATTAAAGTTGTAAGGAGATCTAATGACGGTCATAGGAAATCTTGTATATATTATATGTATTATTTATGCCAAATTTTACAACAACATTTAGAATTCTTGGTGTCTCAGCTGTCATCCTCAAAGAAGGCTATCCCCAACAGTCTTTACATAATCACTTTGTCCGTTTTTCTATAATAATTGAAAATAAAGGTTTTGGTTGATGCAATTTGCCAATGAAATCAAATCGTATCACTAAGCAATAATTAGTAATCTATATGTACTGCCATGACCTAGATTGCGATAGGAAACATTACATACATTACATTTAATGTGATTCAGAATCGGGTATTGTATAAAAATAAATATTTGGCCATAATATGCACCTGATTTACGCTATCGTAAAATTTCACAGTAGCTACACTACTATAAAGGTTTAACTTAAACCCCTTTATTCATAAACGAAAAATACAAGCTACTACGCATCTGGTAAGTTTGTTGCTTTTCATCGAATGACAGAACGTAATTTGACTGGTGTCCTCAAAACTCTGCCTAAACAGTCTAATCTTAAGTTTCGTGTATTAATAAAAGGGTAAGGTTCTGTAGATTTATAATAACACACGGTTAAATAATAGTAAGCAAGCAGTTATCACACAAACACACATTTTTGTTTGAGAAATATCATCTCTAACCCCTCGTTTACAACAAGAAACAAGTCATAAACTAGTTTTACGCGAAACTAGTACAACGCGTGTTGTGAAATTCTTTCGTTAACACTGTATAGACAACGCGTATATTTATAAGTATATTATTTACTTACATATTTTGTGGATCTAAAATGCAAGTATTGTATACCTACTACATATTTTATATACGAAAAAATTAAGACATTGGATGAAATGTCATATTCATGTTTTATACTTTGGTGTAAACGAGAGGTGAAGATAATGAAATTTTAGCGTCTGAAAAAGTAGTGGGAAAATTATCCAAGGGTCAAAATCGTTTGACCATTTCTAGGCATTGTTTAAAATATAACTTGTCTCTAGTCCTTTTTAGAGTCAAACTTATTAATTATAGTATACTTAAAAATCAGCCGAGAAAATTCTAAGTCAGATTGGTTCTAGTGATGTCCTATTATTGTTCTGAAAGCCCAAAGTTTTTTTATAGAACAGATTTTATGGTATTTATTTTATTGGATTAATAACTATTTCGTCTTCATTCAAATATAATATGAATATATTCGAGTGAAGATACAGCTGTAATTTTAGGTAAACAAATTACCAAAAAGTTTGATATATTTTCATCAGAAAATATTTGGAATTAACGAACGTCTTTGCGATAGAAATATGTTGATTGTTCCCTTACATATCACCATAATTTATTTCTATATAGGAATTTATTCAAATCGTTATAAGTTAAAAGAAATAAACATACTCACACGCTACGTCTGATATGTAATTTAAAAATAATTATTCAGTTATGGGGATTCAAGTAATAATTTATATAGTTATTTACGTTCTAATTTTTTATATTAGGTATTAGTCTGTCTGATGTGCATTTTCCATCAAAAAACTTTCTGTAAGCTATGTTAGTTGTAGTGTTTATACAACTACAAGAACAATTTTTCTTCATAACACCAAAATTTTTCTATCGTTTTATCGCATTGACCGGATATACGTGGTTCAAAATAAAAGGAGACCTTCGATTTTTGCCCAATTTTGTACTTTGGTACAAATTATTTCAAAAAACCTCTAAAATTATACTTAATTTAAATTACTTAGTTATAAAAATTTTAATCAATTCAAAAGAAATTGGTGAATTTCTGAATCAAAATATTTAGAAAAAGGGAATATGTGTAAAAAGAAACATTATTACCTAGACAGATGGCGGCTATTACTATTGTTTTAAATTCATTTCTTTGATTGTGATTGGTTGTATTAAAAATCACGTGATTGTGACATTTAATAGCCTTGGTACAAAGCCTTTTTTATATTATATGAATTTTTAATGAGCTTATAATATAATATTTTGTTATATTCAAGCTTTTGCCGAGCACTTTTTTTTTATAATTTCCGTTGCTTATTTTAATTGATTTATAGATACACATTTACCATAACATATATGTGTTGCCATTAATTTAAATGTTTAGACAACATTTTATGTGGTGTTCCAATTTAATTTTAATGAACTCCGTGTATTTTAAATCACGTAAATGCATGAAGCACAAAATTGGGCCAAGTTGTATGGAGAAAAGAATGGATCCGTTATCTATATGGAATATTATTGATAATATAGTTACCTAGTTACAGCATCAGTTTCTATAAAATAAAAAGTGTTATATATCCTGCTACAATGTAGGTACGTACGGCTATCAAAATCTATTAGCTTACCTAATTTCTGTCAAAGTAGAAGATACGTATTTGTTTCTTAGGTTTTCACGCACACCATAATAAAACATCTTTAAATGGGTTAATTCGTTGTATTGTAGATACATTGTAAGAAGTCATAAAACCTAACAGTAATTTATTTTCAGATAACGTGTCTGTAAAGCGTGGGAAATCAATTTGTAGCAAATTGACGAAGCGTCCAGCAACCAACATTCCTATAAACCCTAGCACTTTAATAAAAAATATTTAAATGCAATATGGTAATTAGTACCATGGCTTCTAGTCACGCAATTAGTTCTTATAACCTTAGTCCTACAACCTAGTCGTATTTTCTTATCTCATGGGCTAGTCTTAAAATGCCTTTTAGCGACTAAACTTTTGTTTAAAGTTTATAAAAAAATACATATATTTGTTTCTTAGGTTTTCACGCACACCACTCATTAAATAAAAGTTTCAACGGTAGATGCACTGATTTATTTATTTATTGACGTTTCGCATAAGTAAGTCAGTGCATCTATACCTTTGAAACTTGTTTTATTCAATGGGTGCTTGTAAAAATACATATTTCAAATATATTTGTTAACATTAAAAAAAGTCACAAATAAGGAAAATTTGTTTTCGAATATGGGAAAAAAATTACCTCTTATTTTGAAAATTTATTGATAGTGGTAAAGCCCAGGTATAAGTATGTAGTTTGTGTTTTAAAAGGGAATGATCCCTTAATTTTGTGGCACATTTGAAACACTTGCACAGAACATTTTTTTAACATACGCCATAGTTTGTTTAGATAGTGTTTGTTGGGGCACTTTAGATTCTTGGTTTATACTTTAGAAATAGATTTTGGTTTTTTACAAATCACCTTAGTATTTTTTGAAAACCTCCTTTCCCGAAAGTTTAGTTTAGTTTCGTAGTTTTTGAAAAACTCCTTTCCCGAATGTTTAGTTTAGTTAAGTAGATTTTGAAAATCCTTTTCCGAAATTCGAATGCTATATGAAATAGAGAAATATCCCAATTATGGTACACCAGAAACCTCTATATTTTATTTAAATTATATTTTTCATTAATAAAATAATACGATTGGTTTTAATTGTTGTCTTTTATTTTTATTATAGACGTAAATGCATGACATTTCAGAATTTTACTCTCAACTATTACAGCTTACAAGAAATTTAATAATATGATATAATAACGATTAGGAATTTATAAAGTTTGCTAAATAAGCGAAATAAATAGCATCCTTAAATCTCTGATAATATAAGCGGTCTCTTAAGTGAATTTCATAAATATTTTATACTTATAGCTTTTACATCTATAATCGAAACAAGTAGACTTATCAACTTATTAATTAAAGAATGGATTGAAAGTTCAGTTGTACTAACCCATGATCCTATATCACTAGAATCTCCCAAAAGGAAAATTACCTGAAATACTGTATAGAAAGTTTTTCTGAAAGAAGACTTCATTTTTATTATTTCCGCAAAAATAACTTAAATAATTTTGAAGCGTAAAATCAATTATTATATTTTTAAGCATTTAACTGCTTATTGTTTAATCTAAAGAAAGTATTACTAGAAAAAACTCCACTCGCTCCAGGACTCCGCCCTCGTCCATCCCGACCAAATTCTAGAACGATCACGTTTATTTTAGTAAATATTTTATTTAGATTTATAAATCTAGTAGTAAAATGCTTAATATACATAATATGTTTTATATAGTTAATACCCTAAAATTAACTCATTTTGGATTTATTGCCAGCTCAAGTGCAAATGGCAATATAGATATAATTAACAGGCAGCGCTAGGGCTCCAAGTGGGTAGGTATATTTCTTATTTTTTACAGGTTTGTTTAGATGTTATCATTAACCTTTGCCGGTTGCAGCATCAAAATTTTGTTAATCCATGGTAATCCTCGTGACAATATGGAAATTTTGTCAGATCCTTTGAGTCGAAGTGATTGCCGGTTGCGGTAAAAAGCAACTTTACTAATTTTCAGTTGATAATTTTATTACAGTTAGTAATAAAACTGTTTGTAGCTCATAGGGTCGCTGCATACTGGCTACAACCACAAAACGCCGGCCGCCACCGGCATATTTTCTGTAGTTTTTATACATTTTATATGGACTCGCCGCAAAAGGGTTAACGCCGGTGGCCGCCACACGCTACAAATCGTCGTTGCTCAATTCTTGTGGCCCGCACCAGCCACTAATGCGCCCATACAAAACGCCGCCACACTTCACTCGCGCGATTCCCCACCTTCAAATCTTTTTCGTCAGAGTCCATTATGATACTGCACGCATGTGTTAAAAAAGTAGCAGCCACCGACGGCATGTGTCGACCACCGGCCACAAGTGGCTGTCGCTCCCGTTCGCCTCGCCCAAACACACTTTTCGTAACACGTAACGCATTCGCCAGCTTACCCACCCCAAGTCTAGCGTGCGTAAAGAAGTTTCATTTCTAAAAGCGCATTAGAGTGCGTTGCAGTAGTTTGTTTCAAAGAATACTGAACGACTCCAGATGATACACGGTGATGATCATTGATATGGCTGCTACGACCATAATTAGTAAGTTAGTTATTAGGAAACTATATGACAACAATATTAAGTAAGACTGCGGTAATAGATAAAGAACAATAAACGACGGGTTGCACTCCGGGAGTGCCGGCAGAAGTGAAAACTTGAATATTAACGTTGTGCATTTTTGATATTTTGGAATGGTTAGGGAATAATTTTGCACGAATTGCTTTAATTATCAGTATAAAAGTACTATCATGTATGTGGTAGAATACAATACTTATTTATTGCGCTATCGTACACAAACATGACAATTTATATTACATTAAAAAAGTTTACCTCTCAGAAAAATCAACTTACATGAATCACGTTTAAGCGCACTTAGCGACATCTATTGTAAAGAAATCAACTTACATGAATCACATTTAAGCGCACCTTGCGACATCTATTGTAAAAAAAATGAATTTTCTTCGCAATAAAGCTGCCACGTGGACGTCCTAGTTAGAGATTTATTATTATAATACGGTAAAATGAAATATTACTATGTTTCGTCGAATATATTGAAAGTCAACACCCTTTCAATTTTATTTTGTGTCATTATGCGATCAGCCCACGTGTTTAACCTGACGCGAGTTTAACATTTTTTACCCATACAAAAAAAAGTGTACAGCGCCGCCAAAGAAGTTTTCACTTCAATAATAATTTACTTATCTTCGCATGAGATAACACAATTTTTGATGTTGTCCAGCGTTATGGCTTTGATGGGGCATTATTATAAACATTCATTTTGCATTTATACATTTATTTATTTATCCTTCGTTCTTTAGAAGGCAAGTTAACCTGTTAGTACCGGCTGTATCCGTAGATTCTGGAATCTGGGAGTTGGGATCCGGCGCGACCTGCTATTTTCATCTGCAAGGAACTGCAGTTTGTACAGTAGTATTAATATCTAAGTAGATGAATATATACTAAAACCAATTAAATTTTTCATCAGAAGGTCTTTTATAAATTCAAAGGAAACTGTAAATTTTTAAGAAACCCTCAGATAAGATTAAAAATTGTAGGTACAGACTAAATAAAGAACAACTTTTGCAGATTTTTAATTCCGTATTGATTGACTGATTGGTAGTTACGGAAAGCGACGGTTTAGTTTTAAAAGTCAAGGCCAACATAAAAATATTGAAAGTGAATTAATGTTCATTACTTTCATGAACAAGTTAGTTACTATGAACTGTTTACGGAATACAAATCATACTTATTCCGTCCAAAAATCTATTTAGTTGTTTTAGCGGGAAATAGTGAAAAACATCCTTCTAAAAACTTTCGCGGTAAAAAGCGCGATCTACACTAGTCCCCTTATTCATAAACAAGGAATAAACATAGACTAGTTACGCTGTGATATGTTCATATCACTCAAGTACCATCCATCCATCAGCCTTTCTCCGTCTACTGCTGGACATAGGCCTCCCCCATAGAACGCCACAATGCGCGGTCCTGCGCTATCCGCATCCAGCGGCACTCAAGTACCATTTGTCATGAAATGAACAGAGACAAAACATAGAGTAACTAATCCAAGCTTAGTATCATGTTATTAACAAGGGGGTAAGTATATGCACTTATGTAATTTCTCAAAGCTGAGCAAAGCCTAGACTTACACTGCCCTATTACAAAACATAGACTAAAGTTAAACCTGGTCTTAAAATGATGCTGTCACCTTTGTTTACTAAGAGGATAGAGACAGCATTAAGTTTAAACCAAGACTAACCTTAGTCCACTTTTGTAATAAGGAGCAAGTCCATGAAGGAAAGCGATAGTTTTCAATGTATGAGAAGATGCACAACGATAAGAAGATGCAATGACAGTGACATTAATGAAACAATACACAGCGTTTGATTATACACATGTCTAAATATATAACTACTTTATGTGGTAGATACGCTCGACGCTACACACTCACACATTTACTGCTTTAAAACAATCTGATATTAGAGTTACGCACACATTGCGCGTAACATGTGCCGTTTCCTTTGCGTGTTTTATTTGGGGGCAATCCAAAGTATCGAGGCGTGAATATAATCAAAGGTACAGCGTTCGTTCCTGTTAACTTATACAAGTAGGCATATTTCTATTCTAGCGAATACTAACGTTGGCTTTTAAATTTATTTCAAACCCGCGGTTTATTAGGGATATTTTCCCACAGTAAAACGTAGCCTATGTGTTAATCCAGGGTGACAGTTAACTCCATACCAAATTTTATTAAAATCGCTCCAGCCATTTAGACGCGAAGAAATAACAAACATACACACTCACAAACTTTCGCCTTTATAATATTAGTTTGATAATCTTTAGAATTATGTATCGAACGTTGATAGTGCAGTACAATAAATCAAATTTTACATGAACATAAATTACATTGTTTAAAACATTTTTAAAACTCTAAAGTTAGCGTTTGAATAGAAAGATGACCTCTTGTTTATGCCCCCAATACAAATCGCACTAGAGTAAAGCTGTGAGGATACATTTCAACATTTTAACTCACCCAATCTGCTATTCACTGTACCTTATTGTTTCCCTAAACCGATTATTTTATGATTAATTAACTTCAGGATGGCATTACGTCCCACCGCCAGGCACGGTCCACGGACGGGAGCCCGGCACGCGTATCGTTGTTGCCGACATCGAGCAACCCGTCGGGTTCGTCGAGGAGCAACCCGTCGGGATCAGGGAGCTACCAGTCGGGATCAGAGAGCAACCCGTCGGGATCAGTGAGCAAGACGGCGGGTTCATCGAGGTCAGCGAGCAGCCTGGGCAACTCTTCGTTAACGTCGACGAGGGCGGCTACGGACAGAGGCGTCCGACAAGCGACAACCGACGACATCCCCGTGTTCGACCGGAACAAGGTCTCACTGGAGTTCCCAGGCAGTATGTTTGGGCCTACACTGTCGCTCCTGATACGGACCACTAAGATCGTCGGTGATGTCATACAGGTGAATAAATTTTATCCATTAATACAGTATTTATTCTATTAATCAAGGTTTAAGTATAAATAACTCATTTATTCATTAAATAAAACAATTTCCGACGGTATAGATGCACTGGTTTATTTATTTATTGACGTTTCGCATCCTGAATTATAATTATAAAATCATAATTCTGACGACGCAGCCTGAAAAGGATGTCAATAAATAAATAAATCGGTGCATCTATAACGTTAAAACTTGTTTTATTTAATAAATAACTCTACCATGGAGCTAATAATTTAAGTATAAACCTACCATTAAAATTATCTAATTGCTTGTTCAAACTGAATGTAAAGCTTTTAAGCGGTTAAGAATGATATTATCATTGTTACTGCCTTTTATTCTTCTACTTAATTAAAAAAATAATAATATAATGTTTAAAGTTTTCTTTTAAAGTGCTTAGAAAAAATGATTAAGTATACTAAAATATGTTACCAAATATTACGTATTAAATTTGTTAGATTAGCTATTATAACTATGTGCTATAACAATAAATCTCGGTATGTCAAGGAAAAGGTTCAATTTAAAATTATGATTAAAATCATGCATATACTTCCGTGGATACATATGAATAAGGTAATTTATAATTTTATCTTCAAGTTGCCTCGCTTCTTAGTCAATATGTTTAGTAGTTATGTGACTTAAGTGCAACTGAAAGTTCATTATATGCTGCAAAAATAAAACAAAAGTAAAACCTTGGTTAACCTAATTTACTCAAGTACAGTTCCATAACAAAATAAAGCTATTTATACTTGACTCTTTTGACTTGTGGTTATTAAGTTATAACCGAGTGACCTCCGTCCATTTATTAGGCAGTGAGGGGAATAAGTCCTAAGTACTAAGTAACTTGATGTCATTGGCACTAAAACAGGCTATAATGTTCATAAAGTAAGAGGTGTGGGCCATATTGATAAGTTCAAGAGTAGATACAACTACTTGTAATGCATAAATAAAATTCATACTTGTACTATACTTTGCAAAGTCGCAAGTTCTTTATAAAATTAGTCTCCCACTGCATATGTCTGTCTATATGTTGGCGATGTTTTCAAAACTATTGGATGGATTTTCACGTGGTTTTTACTATCAGATAGTTTTTTAACGTAAAACTTAGATGTAGATGTATTTTTAACGCTAGGGTTAGCACAAAATATTATCGCATAGTTTGCGAGTAGGAAATGTCATTGTCAAATATTGTATGGACACTTGAACAGTAGCTCCTTATCGGAAGTAACGAGAACTAAAAATCAGTACACATTTAGCAATGACATTTTGCACTCGCAAACTACTCGAATACGATATTGGTTCGTGCTAAGGGTACTGATGTAATAAAAGCCTGGGAACAAAATCTATAATATACAACAAAGCGAATCAAGAGCGGATTACTAATTGGTATAATTATAATTTGATTTAATTCTTATAACAACTTTCAGTTACCTACATTCAAATATTGTTTTTAACCATTACGTCTATAATTGGAATACGGAAGCCTTTCGGAAAGTCTTAATGTGTTTAAGTAAAAACGTGGGCGTAAACATGAACGTAGATGCATGAATATGTGAATCATATTTTACCTATATCTCAACGATAGCGGTTTTGAAAGTACAATTTAATTGGTGAGACCCAATGCCGTTGTGTTTACTAATATTGTTACACTTTCAATTGTTTATGTACTCATTTAGTACCATTAAACAATGATGGAATATGGTACAAGCGAGAAATACTAAAGACTTAATTGCGTGCTTGCTTTCACGTAACAGTTATTAAAATATTAATTTCTAACTTTAGAACAGGGATGGGCAAACTTTTCCACATCGTGCCAATATAAATAACAAATATTTCCAACACTCACACCAAGTAGCCTAGCCCCAAATTAAGCACTGTAAGGCTTGTGTTATGGGATACTAAGGTAACAGATATTTTAATAGAAATACATACTAAACATTCATGACTGGAGTACAAATGCTTGTATTCATGACACAAACATTTGCCCCCACCGGGATTCGAACCTCTCGAGTCGGCGACACCATGAAACCCGGCGTACAAACCACTCGCCCACGGAGGTCGTCTAATATTTACTATTAGAATACAATAGAATAGAATTATTTATTGCTTTCACAGTAATACATAGTTCATAGAATATACAATGCGATATGACAGCGTGAAGAGCAAATGGAAGTGGCTCAGCATAAACTGCTTTATTGCGAAAGCACTCGAAAAAGCGAGAGAGAGCTCTGAACATCGAGACATGCTAAAGGTATTCAATAAAAGTAAACCCAATAAAAGTAATTGGTAATCCTACGGTATTAGATCTATCAAAATTTTTGCTCAGGCCTCTTAGGATTACGATTTGCATTCCGTCCTTTAGAATTTCTAAATTAAAGCAAATCAAAATATAATAAAATACCTAAAAACGCCACTGAGTTTGCTGAGAAGAAATAGGTTGGTGAGGAGCTCGATGGCGCAAGTGGTTAGCGCGTTCGGCTGCAATCGTTGAACTTAAGCAACTTTCGCGGTGGTCAGTCATTGGATGGGTGACCAAAAATTACTATCTCGAGTTTCTCCGTGCTTCGGAAGGCATGTTAATCCGTTGGTCCCGGCTGCATCTGCAGTCGATGGCACCCACCAATCCGCACTGTGGTTGGTTATGGCCCAAACTCCCTATTCCATCCATACAGAAAGCCTGTACCCCAGCAGTGGGGACATTAATAGGCTGGTGATGATGATGATTAAATAGGTGGTACTAGTTTCGACAGCGGGGTGGTCTTTGTGGGAATATGAGAAAAACTGGTAGGTACCTTTGATTTTTGTTTGATGGTCACGGACCGGATTTCAATCATTCGAAGCTGCTTGAGAATGGCATGTCAGAATTAGGTATTAAATATAACACGGAATTAGGTAATAAACATTACACGGAATTACGTATTATATGTTACAATATAAGACTATTTACACTAAGGCTAATTTTACATTAAATATTCAATGACATCTTCAGCCAAACTAGGAAGTTCATCCTTTATTTTGGCTTCAGCGCCCTTCCCCTATTTTAACAACCAAATTGTCAAAAAAACTTTTTATTTACCAATTTTTTTACTTTTTATTTATCAGTTATCTAAAATTGGCACTAATTTTATTATATTTTTCTCTAACATGCTTGGAAGTTGGAGCAAATTTAAAACCTTCGTCTAGGAAAATCGAAATTGCTATACCGGCCAGATACAAACGCGCAGCGGCCGGCAAAAGATGTATGAAAATCCATATCAGTCGTAGTTTACGGCCAAATAAATTACAAAGTAAACTCATATCTGTCGTGTAATTTAAAAATGGATCGATCTTTTTTCCGAAACATGGCAACCAAGGAGGTAACTTATCAAAAGTTTTATTAGGTACATTTCGAACGGGCTTGCAATTAGAAAGCTATTATATATTGAAAAACAAAAACAAGTGAACACAAGGGAAATTTATATATTTTATTATCGTTCGTCCTTAATTTTAATAATTTCCGCGTATCATTTGAGAAAGTACTATAAAAGCCTTAGCCACAACTAGGCTTACGTATGTGTGCCTCGGCTTTACCTCGTCCCAAATTAAAACGTACGTCCTTCAGCGCCTCTTTTGCTGGCCGTTGTAGTAATTTACTATTTATTATTGAAATTTATTTAGACTTAGAAGTAAACTAACTAATTCTCTCATCACAGTTGAGATATTCTTTTCTCCAGAAGTATATTAACGTTATCATTACTGTTTGCATTCCAGAACTCCGCGGTACGTTACCAGTCGTTCCTGCGTTTGTTCCGTCCGCTGTTCCGAGGGCCTTTCGAGATCAAAGGCCTGGATCCAGCCACCACTACCACCACCACAACCACCACTTCTACTACCACCGCGTCTCCAGCCAAAGCTGCGGACAACGAAGTCAGACGCTAACACATAATAATATAGGAGCCGATACATCAAGAGCCTAGTCGTATTATAAATCTAAGTCTACGTTGTTTAGAATATGGTTAAATTTGACTATAGTTAAAAGACTAGAGAAAAAATAACTATTTATCAATATTTTACACATTTACTATATATTCAAATATATACGTGACGACGTAACTATAGTCAATTTTAAATTCATATGTTTTAAACAACGAGGCCTAAAACAATATTTGACGCAATGCTGTTAAACTATTTCACTTTTATATTGAATTACAGTTCTTTAGAGGCTCTAGGCGCACGAACTAAAAGCTGTGAAGTAAAAAAACAAGAAGCGCCTTTTGTTTACTCAGTGTCTTTTAAGTTCCCTCAAGCGCCTTTTATGTTCCTTGAAGCGCCCTGCGTTAAATATTTTGTATTCACAGCGTCCTGTTTATGCACATAGGGCGCGGTTTTTAATTTGTATTACAGCATGAGCAGGTTATGGGCGCGCGAACGGTATTTTTTTATTATAAAATGTATGATAAACTTTATAAGGAAATACAACAATCGCCCTTTCACGTGCGGTAATAAATTGTATAATAGTACTTTGGCTCTGCGCGCGTGGAAACCTGTGATTATAAAAGGCACGTATTACAGCACTATTAGGCTTTGGGCACGTGAATGGATAACTGTAAATAAAAAATGTATGGCACTCTATGTAAGGAAATACAACAGGCGCCCTTTGCGTGCTCCCAAGCGCCATACCTACATTTTGTATTCACAGCATACCATCCACGAGCCTAGGCGCATGCCATAACAATTTCTTATGGTTCTAATATATGAATCACAATCCTTGAAAAATATATGAAACTTTTAATTTAAAGAATTGTTCGGTCGCGGATTTCGGTATTCGAATATTCACGCCGAACCTAGAAAAAATAGTAGTAGTGTATCAGACCACCAGACCTTAACATAGTTACCTATATCCTTTATTTTATTATTAAGAAAAATACTTATTTCGTAGATATTTTCAGTTTTATCGAGTAAAGTCCGACGTTATAGAAATATTTACCATATGATTCCAAATGTTTGATCAGTCACAAATTTGTATAAGATCTACTCAATTAAAGAAACTAGAAAAATGTTTTCTAGATTTCATATGGAAGAAGTCTCAGATCACCAACGCAAAGGATCGTGATTAATAAAAAGGAATCATAAAAGTACTCTTTGAAAGGAATCTTATATTAATTAAAATAGGTAATAAGCACATTAACTTCTCATTTGTTGATTGGAAGCCATTAGTTAATTCATTGTAAGACATTGGGTAAAAGTTGTCCGTTAATTCAAATTTTTATGGACAGAACTTTGTACTTTAGAATAGATATGGTTAATTTGCATACAACTTAGAATAATGGTAATGTTGAAGCCAAGACGCAATACTGTGGTGTAATGACATATCACAAAAAAACGTATCAAGGATTGCCCCGCGACAGCTTTTTGTGATGAGATGTTACGTTTAAAACCATTAGTAATTGTAATGACCCATGGTAATGACTGGCTTTTATTTATTTATTAATAAACGAGGGATAAGCTTGGACCAGTAACGCCGTGTTTAACAAAACACTCAAATGCCATTTGTCATTCATTGAACAGAGACAAAACATGGAGTAACTAATCAAAGCTTTCAAATCTTCATTTATTAATAAGAGGGAAAAAGTCAAAAACAACATTAGATTTACCGTAAACCACATCGTATCTTATCTTTTTCTAATACTTCTCCAACACCTGCGCGACGAAGCTTCGGGTAAAATTAGCGTTTAAATTTGAATTAGTGCAACTGAAGGAGTGTACTTAATTCGAAGTTCTAACACTAATTTCAGCGCAGTTTTTTAGTACCAAAACTACCCGAAGCTTCGTTTACGCAGGTTTGGGATAAGCCTACGGCATTAACACTATGTTCATAATTTGAGTATGATTGATGACGCTGATGATCACGATATAATCGAATGTCGACTTTGAGAGTTGGGGTGGCAACCCAACTTAAACTGAACAAAGTCGGTAGGTTTTGTACTAAACTGAACCAAATTATCAAACAATACAATACACATTCAAGTAAACGGACACGGTTCAAATTTGTATGGAGGGTGGCAGTCTCCGGCAGACTTTAAATTTTTATGACATGTAGAGCAATAGTAAGTGTCGTCGCACACGGGCCACCGATCACAACCACAAAACGCCGCCACCGGCATATTTCTTGTAGTTTACATACATTTTATATTAACTCGCCACACACGGTACGCCGGTGGCCGCCACACGCTACAAATCGTTGCTCGCTTCTTGTAACCCGCGCCGGTCACTTAATGCGCCGATACAAAACGCCGCCATACGTCACTCGCGCGATTCCCCACCCCTCTCTCCCTTACCTTAGTCGGCCGCTGTCGCGCGCTTCAGCCACTTTAGTAGCCGTTTCTAGCTTCTCGTGGCGGCGTTTGTGGCTGTGGCGTGTGGCCCGTGTGTAGCGACACTAAATCGTTTGATAAAAAACTAGAACTTATTTCATCCCCGTTTTTTTATATAATTTTATAATTATTTATTGACATTGTGGCAAGTTTATTTATCTGTTTTTTGTTGCCAAAGCATCAAATATATTCTATTCAATAGGTAACTAAAGCAGGGATAATCATTCTGGTCATCTTTCATTACATTATAAGGTATTTTGCGGGTATATTATTTCAAGAAGAATCAATCATATATTGGTATAATAAGTTCATCACGACTTGACGAATATCATGCATGACTGATTGAATTGACATTTTAAGCTGCCTCAGACTAAAAATATGGCGTGATTTATGACTGGGTTGCCAGAATCCACACGAAATTGTTAAATTTTCAAACACGATTAAAAATTAATCGGAGATATATAAATAAAAAATATAGGTGTCGATTCTGGCATGATTCTCTAAAGCTAAACTTAAATTTGCCAAGTGTATCCTTGTCATTCTCTATACAGAATGAAAATAACAGACTGACTCTCTCTCTCTGACTCTCTGACTGACTGAAGACCATTATCTGTTCATTTTATTATGTAAAATAAGCTTTGAAATGATTCATCGCTGCTGGACCCCGACTAATACGTTTGAACCGTTTCCTTTAGCATATTAAATTACGATAAGCGAATCCCACGTGCGACACTGAAGTTAAAGCTTACCAATTTTCTCGCCTATCGAAGCCTACCATACCAATGTCAATTTTCCAACCGCCACACTGATGTAATATTCATAAAACAAGTGTTATATTAATATTAAGGTCTGCAAAGAATTTTCCCCATCTTAACAATGGTGTTAATGTTTGTTCATCTGCAATACCAATTTCTACAATGCGTCTCGCAAGAAAAACCTATATTCCTAGTTCGTTAGTAAAGTTAATGTACTGTAAACGAAACGTGCAGTTGAAATATTTGTACGCAAAAATAGAGGCTAACTACCTATATTTAAATTCCCTAATTCAATCTCCCTATATTGTGTAAATTGTAATTTTTTGTAGTGCCAGATCGGCTCCGACTGTATTTTTAACAACCTAAATTAATCTATTGGCCTATTCACGAACTTATTTGTCATTTACAGTGTGTAACTATAGAGAAAATTGCATATCTATCGATGATTTTTATTACAACTATATCGATGGTATTATAATCATAATCATAATAATCATTTAGTCAGTTTAGGATGTTAAGCTACGCCATCGGTTCGTAAATCTACGGCAAGAGACCTTGTTCTGAGAAGAACCGGCAAGAAACTCGGCAAGGGCTGTTTTTATCTCCCTGTTTTATTATCTTGTCACCTTTTCGTGAACCATTCATGAAGACATCTTTCATTACATAATGTTATAATATAGCAGTAGTGGATCAGTAAATATCTCGGTGCTTTATCACTTCCATTTGTCAAAAAACTGTTAGCGAATAGCCGTATGATGGGTAGAATAAGTAAACTGCGCCTAAGGTGTGGTGGTATTTTTTGGGAATAGTTACAATTTAACTTTTATAATAAAAGTAGCAATGGGATATTGAAGAAACGTGTGTTAACCAATAAGTGCTTAGTGTATTATCTAATGTATTATATTATTTATTAAATTGTTAATAAGCACAAAAAAGTATTTCTTTTAGCCACCATTACTTTATAATATTAAAAAGCTTAATAAGTGAAAAGCATTAAATATTTTATATTTTTTACAATGTTGTGATACATTGTTAATTATAGTCTCAAAGCCATTTAAAAATGATTAGAGTCTGTGCGGAAAGAGAATGGGCGTGGCGAAAAACAAAACTTACATTAAGATTTTTATTTGGCAATCAAACCCAGCAATCTGTAAAACGTCAAAGTTTTGTATTGATACGGATTTGTTTGTTGTTGTGATTTCTTGCGGTTTTTTGTATTTTATCATGTCTAAAACTAAAACCTTACAAATACGGTAGAAAAGCACTACAGCGCCCTCCAACCTGAATCCCATTCTCTCTCCGCACAGACTCTATAAGGCTTTATGAGAAGACATAATGAAGATGTGGCAAAAAAAAAAATTCAGTGACTACAATACTACATAAAAACAATCAATAACAACGATACGCAGAAATCAGCCATCGCAGAACATTTGATTAATTCTGGTCATAACCACTGGATTGAGTTTCATAACCCACAGATTATCTCGACAGAACGCCACCATATACCTAGATTGGTCAGGGAAGCGATTGAAATAACAAAACATAAAAATTTCAATCGTGAGGACGAGTTTCAATTATCTAGTGTCTGGAATCTTGTGATTCGTATCTATAAAACCGGAAAAAATAAAAAAGTGTCCTGTCGCGATCTGATACTGTCATAAGTGTTGTGTGACGAGAACAGTTTCGAGTAAGTAGTGAGAATGTGAACAGTGGTACGGTTATCGAACGCAATAAAAGACTTCGTCGGAGGGTAGACCGTTATGTCTGCCAATAATAGCCTACCCGCAATTACTTCAGTTACTCCGTGATCATGGCGCTTGCAACAATGCCGAAATATCAGAAACTAGCTAAAAACAAGGCACATGGTAACAATCCCGTAAATAACTTATATTACTATAATGTAAGTGACAATGAAAGTTTAAAACAATATAGAGTATAGGAAATATAAAAGGCTTATTTACATCTTCCTATTTGAATAAAAACACTTATTTATACGTTCCTTAATCCGTTCATTAATTTCCATTTCGGCCACGCGCCACAAGAACTTTGTCGCACTGTACATCGCTGATCTTCCGTAGAACCGATATAACAGATAAAACTTACTTATTTAAATTGTAAAGTCAATCAATCACATAGACTTAAAAATTTCAGTATTATAAGGGACTCAAAAATCTACCTGCTGTCGTTGCCCCGCTGTTTGATACATCGTTAAATTTGACTATTAGTCACTTTCACATCAAATATCAATCAATAAATATAAATGATTGTGAGGAAACGTCGTGTGCGCCTGAATCATTACTCTAGCAAATGTTCAGGACGACCATAGTAAGTTTAGCTCGCGCCTGAATCATTATTCTCAGCAAATTATCAGGATGAACACATTCTACTTACTTGTAGCTCCTGATGAATTACACACAGCAAGAAAAAATACTATATCTTTTCAATATGTAAAAGTTATAATATACTGAAAGAAATTCATCATTGGAACTCTAATTTGTTTTTCTCAAAAGGTATAAAACTTTCATGATGAATAAAATAAAAAGAAAAGTTCTTGTTGAGATAAATCAATTAATTTGTTTCATAGGTTTTCAGGCACACCACCCATTAAATAAAACACGCTTAAACGGGTTAAATGCCTTAATTTATTAGGTACTTTTTTGAAGTATCGCATCCTGTGAAAACTTTAAAAAGTTATAAATTAACGCATATCCCGTTTAAGCGTGTTTTATTTAATATTAATCAATTTATGAAGTTTTTATTAAGTATTTTCCAAAGATGAGTCGTTTTCCACTTGCGTTAATCGGTAGTAAAAACTAAAATACACACGTCTAAGAAAACAATGGACAAAAACTAAAAAAAATATAAGAAGTATCAGACTATCCTCATTTTTTTAAAAAGAACGATAATCGCATCTTTATTCAATAACTAGCAAATCGGTAACATAATGTTTCTTGCTCGATAACAATGGCAGTTGACTGTATTTTAGATTGTTTTTTTTTTACATTTTAATCATCCTGAAACGAACTTTCAGTTAATAAAGCTTTGATATCTATATATATAAAACTCAAAGGTGACTGACTTAGTGATCTATCAACGCACAGCCCAAACCACTGGACGGATCGGGCTGAAATTTGGCATGCAGGTAGATGTTATGACGTAGGTATCCGCTCAGAAAGGATTTTGATCAATTCTACCCCCAAGGGGATAAAATAGGGAATGAAAGTTTGTATGAAACTTTGTCAATTTTAAACCGATCGGGCTGAGACTTTGCATGCAGGTATAAGAAGGATCATAGATGAATGTCATTATTGTGTATAATACAAGCCTCAGGCTTGTATTGTACACAATGTACACAAACTGTAGTCTACACTTCAGCTCTACACCGAAGCGAAGCGAGGCTAGCCGCTAGCCGCTAGTTATTTTATAAGATTTATCGAGAAAATCAAATCGGAGTTCCAAGGTTACCCGTTTTATTTGCTGTCGAGTGTAGTAGTTTAAGGAATAGTTTTACGTACTAGGTCTTCAGGTTAGAAACTGTTATTTCAAGGGTTACTTTGATAGTAAATCACAAAAAGTGATACATAATTTCATCAAGTTGGAATTGATAATTTTTTGGAAGGTTATGAAATGTAGGTACAATGTATAAGAATAAGGTACAATAAATATAATGAAACTCAAAGTACATAACAATAAAGATAATATTTAAATCTAAAGAAAATTTTACTAGAAAAATATCTTTAGATTACAACAACATCTAGCAATCAAATTCTTAAAATAATCAAAATATAATAAAAAAATATGTTTTGTTGCATTCCAATCACTAAATTAAGTACTTTTCAACAGGTAAAACAGCACCCACAACATTTAGCTGTCATAGAGAACTCCTTGTTTCAGACACGGTTTCAGACAATACGGGGTATCTATGACAAACAACATCTGGCAGCTGAGCTTCAGCATGTCAAGCGAGTACCTATTATACTCTTTGTTGCGCATCAAATAGCTAAAAACAAAGTCAAATTCATAGCAAAGGTGAGCTTATCTCTAAAAGAGATCTATTTAAGCTACTGAAGCATCTCTTATCTATTAGACAAGTCCGTCCGTCCGTCCGTCTGTCTGTGGTGCTGTTTCAGCGGCCAAACCGTAAGAGATAGATAAAGAGAATATTCAAGTTATAAGTTAAGAATAGTCTGATAAGACTACAAACCGGATTTGAGTAACGTAGCACTTCCGGTTTTCGAGAAATCACGAATTTCAAACGAAACCACACAAAATCTCCGAAGTTCTCAATTAATTAAATACTTTTCTTTTTTTTTAATTGGTGAACATGTGGTTCACTGGTTTGCTAGTAATATACTAAAAGTAACACGTCCCACCAACAAGCGCACCAAACATAGCACCTTAATAGCACATCATCATCATCAGCCTATTAATGTCCCCACTGCTGGGGTACAGGCCTTCCGTATGGATGGTATAGGGAGTATCGGCTATGACCATACCATGCGGGCCCAGTGCGGATTGGTGGGTGCTAACGACAACAGAGGCAGCCGGGATCAACGGCTTAACGTGCCTTTCGAAGCACGGAGGAGCTCGAGATAGTAAATTTTTGGTCACCCATCCAATGACCGACCACTGCGAAAGTTGCTTAACTTCAACGATCGCAGCCGAACGCGCTAACCACTTGCGCCATCGGCACAGTTGACCAAAAACCTGAAAGCAGTGCCGGATTTAGAGGTGTGGGGGCCTCTATTTTCAAATTTGGAATCCCGTGTTATTTAAGATTACCCCCTCCTTCCAGTTTGGTGACCCGGTGAAATTCAGTTATTTTTTTCTCTGTTGTGGGGCCCCTGGTCCACAGCCTCGCCTTTAATCCGACCTCAGTTAAAAGGATTTGGCTGCAGATTTACTGACAAGAGTAGAGGGATTCTGAAGCATGCTTCGATTCATCATCATAATCAACATCAGCCTATTAATGTCCCAACTGCTGGGGCACAGGCCTTCCCTATGGATGGAATAGGGAGATTGGGCCATGACCCACCACGCGGGCCCATACTTTAATGTCATTTCTAATTATTATGAAATATTACACTAGGTACATAAAATTATTTGTACTAACCACCAGTTCTTTAAAGTTATCCTTAAAAGTCATAATGTTATCTTTTTATTTGAGATGCTATATTACTAACAAGTAATAGATGTGCACGTATAAGCCTTACGATCGGTACCTACAGTAAAATTACCGGTAATTTATTTTCCACGTTCAGCAGGTACAAATCCCTGTTCAGACGAGTGAATTTTTAAGCTCTTTGAATGCGGTTCATATTGTTTTTAAAATAAAACTGAAATCTCCATTTAGAAAAACGTTTTATTTACAGTATTGAAGGTACTTTAGGACCGTGTGGTCCACGTGGCAAAGTTTTGGGACCACCTGCATATAAAATGTATGAAAATATAATCCTTGGTGTCATCACTCTCACCATTGGCAACTAAGGTAAGGCAAAGAAATATTATGGAGTTAGAAAATATACCTACACCGGCGGCGCCGTTTTAATTATTTTATTACGCGGAGAATCAATGTAGATTTAAAATTCTCGTTTTGTTTATAAATAAGCATGAGACTTTGAAATGATTATTAAGAGTGATAAGAGAACATGGAGGTCAACATGTTTTTTTTATTTTTTTCTGTTATTATTAATTATTTCTAAGTTTCACGATTTTCGAGAAACAGCCCTTTAAAATAATTTAATAGATCGTGGCTCAGGTATAGGTAGCTGCGAACTTATTGGGCAAAACCATAGACAAACTTGCGCAGACGACGTTTTTGTATGTAGAATTGCTACTTCCGGCTCCTTTTTCGATGGTCTTTGCTCAAGTAGTTTGCTGGGGAGTATATATACTGCTTTGCTGCTGCAGATACCTACTATTTTAAAATAACATTTAGGTTAAAATACATCCGACAAATGAATGACTCCACCCTAACTGATGTTAAGAGACGGTGGAGTTCAGATGCGAAAGGTACAGGAGTTCTGCCTACCGTACCAGCCATCTTCACCTTGCCAGCTAGCATTTTTCTTTTTAATGTGTATGCTGCTGGTCGCAGATGACCTATACAGCGTCACCGGGTTTTAAGACGGCGAGACCCTAATGGGACTTAAGTCGAGAATTGGCAATTGTCTCTAGAGGTATTCCAGGCGGATGGTTTCTCCCCACGGAAGGAGTCTCTTCTCCATCTGGAGCCTCTAGACCACTCGAAACTTAGGGGGCCCAGGATATTCACGCCGCTTTTAAAATAACCCGGGTTTTAGGAGAGAAGGTACATATGAACATTATGTAGTGTCATTTGCGTTCCGTACCCTGTATATAGCCCTGGTAAATTTATTTACTGCAGGAAGAACACATCCCGAAGAACAAAAAATGTTTACAAAAGTTCCGATTAATATTTTTTACGGAAAATTATGTATCTCAAAACACATTTGTCATTACTTTTTATTAATATTGGCTTACTAATAACTAATAAATGTTAATTACAACTTGTAAGGTGAGAAAAGTTATCGTCAAGTTTTAATTAGGCAGATAACTTATTAAAATGTATTCAAACATTTCTTATGAGTATATTAAAATTTAAGTTATAAAAATTGTCACAATGTTGACGACCATTGTAGTGTAGATTTAAGGGTCCTCCCCTGATTCGCGACTTCGCTTGTTTGCGAAATCATGAAAGAGCTTTATCCTAATTTGTGTTTGTCTATTACACTTTTTCGCATAAACCACTGTATCGATCATTCTGAATCTTAGTATAATGATAGATGAGACCCTGGAGATAACAGGGTATTCAATTTTGTAAGGGACACCGTTTAAATACGCTAGTAGGTAGTAGAACTAGTTACAATTAACAAATGGGAAAATAAAATGCTTGTACATGCTCGCCCGTCTTATGTGTAATTAATTACATAATATACACTAAGAGATTGATTCGCCGTTCGTCAGTTCAGTGGACAAAAATGTATTATAAAAGGCGGATCTCCAGCAAAAACACATACAAAAAATATTGTTCTTGAAACATATTTCTCTACACACGCCGTCTATTGCTCACGTGGCTGTCATACACAAAAAATCAGGACTGCATTCCAAACCAACGATCCAAGTGCAACAAACGTTAAACTTTACAAGTTTCATACATTTTATGCCAAAATTGAAATGTCATAGTGAATCTGCACTCGGAGCGTAGGTTTGGAACGCAGAAGGAACGCAGCTCCCGCTAGCGAGTTGTCAAAATAATTGCCGATGAAATCATGGAGGTTAGAGAGAAAGAGAACGATCGCTGTAGAAAAATACTGTCCCAGAAATATATACAAAATAAGTGAGGCGCTGCGATCGCTAAGTTGTCTCAATAAAAGCGGGCTGTTACGCGCTAATTTGAAATTTGTACATTATTCAACTAACTTCATCTACTTGTACTCATAAACAGCTAACTTTAAAGATACTACTTACCGACAGAGCGCGACTGGTGGCTGAAAAATGAACTATAAATTGTACAAATTTTCAGGGACAGGCGGGCTAATGCTTTGTACGTACCGATCGTTCTCCTTCTTTCTAACCTCTATGCATGAAACAATACCTTGTCCAACTTGTTCTCTTAATGGTCTGTGCCCTGCCCTGCGATCCGCGCGCGCCTGATTTGTTTAGGTACGAGTTTTCTATCGGGCTCGGAAAACAAAAACTTTGTTGATGCAAACAAATATGTGTAGTGAAACAAAGTTTTGTGTAGACGGTTTTGTTGAATGTTGACATGTTTTTGACGATTGTGTACAGCACAAAAACAGCACAAACAGCACTAGTCTTCGTAAAACACACAAGGAATTTCATCCAAATCGATCTTACCTTTTAGGAGGAGTTCAGTTCCATTCAGATACACAAAAAGAAGAACTGTACATTTTAAAAATAAAGATATAACTTGTTACCAAAAAAAGTTTGAAATGCATTTAACACGGGTTTAAGAAAAAAAAACAAAAGTTGCCTAAACAGAGTATGAAGCCGTGTCTAACTTTTTTGTAGTAAGACCGATAATATTTATCATATTAATAATAAATAAACTTCCTCAAATATTTTAGGATTAGATGAACATTATACTTACGCGATAAGAGCTAAAAACAAAAATAAAAACAAACGCCATCGCCATTTTTAATTAGTTAGTTAAGGTCCCGGGATAAGTAGGTAGTGAGGTCAAACTGAAGATAAGTGACAATGTTATCCATACTGAAATTATAATTATGGAAGTTAGTAAGTAATTCTGTTCATCTGTCAATTTTGATTTAGAGATATACTATTTTATATTCCCTACTATATTTTTTTATATTGATTTATTTTATTTGTAAATGTGTTCATCATTTTGTTCTACCAACGGCCGCCCGCGACTTCGTACCTGTGAAGTTAGTTATATAAATAAATAAATAAATATTTCCAACACTCACACCAATTAGCCTAGCCCCAAAGTAAGCACTGTAAGGCTTGTGTTATGGGATGCTAGGGTAACGGATAGAATACATAAACTGTACATATATAAGTATATTTATATAGAAATAGATATGAAACATCCATGACTGGAGTACAAATGCTCGTATTCATCACACAAACATCTGCCCCCACCGGGACATACTTTTTGACCCCAAAAGGGGGTTTATTACTAAAGATACATTATCACTACACCTCTACGTCATCTTTAGAGCATACATGCTAAATTTTAAGCCTCTTATTTCAAAAACATAGGACTTTCATACAAACTTCCAACCCCCTTATTACCCCCTTCATCATCATCATCATCAGCCTATTAATGTCCCCACTGCTGGGGCACAGGCCTTCCCTATGGATGGAATAGGGAGATTGGGCCATGACCCACCACGCGGGCCCAGTGCGGATTGGTGGGTGCTAACGACTGCAGATGCAGCCGGGACCAACGGCTTAACGTGCCTTCCGAAGCACGGAGGAGCTCGAGGTAGTAATTTTTGGTCACCCATCCAATGACCGACCACTGCGAAGTTGCTTAAGTTCAACGATCGCAGCCGAACGCGCTAATCACTTGCGCCATCGAGCACCCCCTTAGGGGGGAAGTTTCGTAATAATATGTAGCCTATATGTTGACCCGACTTCTTAATGATATTCGTACCAAATTTGAAGTAAATCCATGCAGTACTTTTTGAGTTTATCCCAGACATACTAAAAAGACAGACCAAAATTCTAAAAACTATATTTTTGGCTTCGGTATCGATTGCAGATCCACACCCCAAGTATTCTTTTAAAAAAAATATTCAATGTACAGTTTTGACTTTCCTACCTTTTTATTAAATTATGTAGGTATAGATTTACACACTGACCGGTGTGTCTTACACATTATTTGTTGGATTTTAAATACCTGTGTTAATAATATAATCATTGTTTTTTTTTATGGTAGCGTTGAAGTTGTACGAACGCGCCGTTAGGAAAAAAATGACGATTCAAAAGAGTTATTTATTTGTACAATTATAGTCAATTGAAAAGGGGACAGTAGGTTACAAAAATGTGAATGAGGAGCCATTTATTCCACGCAGGTGGAGTCATGGGCATCAGCTAGTGTGTATGTACGATAAATTTATTTTGTATTTGAAACCAGATCGACCAGTCTTTAAGATTCATGTTTTGCGATAAGTTCGACAAATAATGCGTAGTAATTTATTAAAAGGTATTTTTTTGTTTTAACGAAAACATAATACAGCACTGATCTCTTTGTAAAGATATAAGTGGATAAAAATAATCTTGATCCCTGATAGTTTATTTTCAAATTGGCTCTTAAGTAGGTAGGTACTTGTAGTATTTGAGACAGCCGTTTTAACGCTCTCATTGTTTAATTCTTAAATTCTCAATATTCATGATGAACTAGTTACATTAATGATTATAATTACCGAATTTGCTATGTGAAAAAAATATAAATGGATCGTTCTCATATTGTCTCTCTCTATATTTATACGTCACAGATCTAAGAATATTTAAACTGCTCCAACTCAAATTAGGTGCTTACAGTCACGTCAAGTTACCAGAAAAAGTAAGATTTTCACACGAGCGATTATGAATTTTAAATCTGGCGACACAAATCTCCTTTCCTTTTGTTTGCCCGTCCACGTGTTTCCGTGTTTCCACCGGCTTCCAGCACGTAATCTAGTGTAAAACTTTGCTTCGGTATTCGAGTAATGTCTTTCGTGCATCCGAATACGGGAGAAGACCAAATGTTATTACGGCGTTATGCTCCGTAATACATTATGCCCATACAGTATACTCGAGAGGAGCTCGATTGCGCGGGTGGTTAGCGCGTTCGGCTGCAACCGTTGAAGTTAAGCAATTTTCGCGGTGGTCGGTCATTGGATGGGTGACCAAAAATCTTCTACCTCGAGTTCCTCCGTGCTTCAGAAGGCACGTTAAGCCGTTGGTCCTGGCTGCATCTGCAATCGTTAGCACCCTCCAATCCGTACTGGGCCCGCGTAGTAGGTCATGGCCCAATCTCCCTATTTCATCCATAGATAAGGCCTGTGTCTCAGCAGTGGGGACGTTAATAGGCTGATGATGATGATGATGAGTATACTCGGAACCCAGTTAAAATCAACGTGTCGCGTCCTGGAAACAAGCCTTCGAGTAGTGAGTTTTGCGGTTCACACGTTGAGTTTTACTCACTTTAAAGTAAAACAATCAATTCCATTAAATTCTTCATTGTTTCCATGGGTTAGAAGGTCTTAATCTATATCAAGTAATACCCTATGTGAGTACGGGCCATTAGATTAAAAAAATGTTCTGTGAAATCTGACGAAAGCAGTCACCTTACTGCAATGACTTCCTTCTTCTTCCAACTTGTTTTTGACTTTTTAGTACGGTTTCTGGCTAGGCAGTCGTGTTATTTATTGTATTACATTATTTTTGGAGAAATAGCAAACTTAGGCATTGTAAGAACATGATTATATAGGTACCAGCTATCTTTGCGCGGACAGTCGGCAACAGTTGCCGCGACCACACCCGCACTCCCGGCATGCGTTGGGGGTACTGCGGTCCTCAGAATGTACGCCGGGTGACCGGTGCAGGAGTATTGTCTGGTTTTTAGTGGCCCTGTTCAGGGCGTTAGGTAGGGCCCTGCTCATTTCACCCGGCCTAAGGGCTGGCTGAAATGAGCAGGGAGGAGTCCCACATACCTTCCTCTCGCTCCCCCGGTGGTTTAAGGATGCGTAAAGCATTTCCCAGAAAAAAAAAGGTACCAGCTATCTTCGCGTTTGGACTTGATCACCACTTAACATCAGATAGGGTAGAGTTATTTGCTTACCTCGCTATAAAAAAAACAATATGTTTTTTTTTCTTATACCAAGGCCTTATATACGCCACTGTGTTTTTTCTGCTATGAAGCATACGAGGAGCAACAAATTACTTCACCCCACGTAACATTAAGTGTAAGTGGACCAATTTACTGAACTCAATCCCCTACCCCCTGGAGCCCTGGAGGCCTACTCACCGACAGAAAAACTCCACCGAAAAGTGTTATTTTAGTGTGGTATTCTGTAAGGTAGAATTTCTAAACACTTCGAGGATTCGAGGAAAATAAATTTGCAGGTAATTGAGATGAGACCAATAACTTACTTTTTAATAGTAAGACAAGTCTGATTCAAGTGTTATCTCCTACAGAAACTACAAAAACTCGTTCAAGGTTCAAACATTTACAGTGATTTCTCGTGATGAGCTGTGATTATAGAAAACGAATCGGCGTCACAGCTCATTATTGGGTAATAGATGATATCGCGGCTTGGTTATTAATACACTCATTAATGTTAAATGAATGATGATACTATTCTTGTACTTTTAAAAGAATAATTAGGTACAGTAATTAAAACTATGTTTATGTTTACACTAGCGTCTATAGCGTCTTTATGTTACCGCGACGTCGTCCGTGTTAACTTTTTTTTTTGTGGAAAACTAATATTTTTCTGGGATAAAAAGTACATAATGTCTCAATCCAGGTTATAAACTATATGCGTACTAAATTTCATCTTACCCCGTCTGTAAGTTTTGCGTGATTGAGTAACGAACATTATCTACTGTAACTTATGTTATTTATGGTATTTTACCATGTACCTTGTTTTTAGCGAGTTTCCGATATTTCGGCATCGGCAATACGGAGTAACTCCGTGATCGTGGCGATTGCAACAGTAAATGATATAAATTACTAAAACATTCAAAATTTTACATTTATAATATTAGTAGAATTCGGATCATAAAAAAATAATATAGGAGAAGCTATATATTCACTTAATGTAACTACAGTAAAATAGAGGGAAAAGGTAAGAAATATTGATCCCTAAATAAACTTACTAAAATGCCCCAAAAAATTAGGTACTCGATGATACAATGATAAGCGGGTTTGAACTGTGATAGTGGAAGTTAAGCAACTTTTTTTTAATAATCGAATCTGAAGCTGCGTTTGTACCCACCAATCAGCACTGGGTCCATATGGTGGGTATATTATGGCCCAATCTCCCTAGTCTACCCTTACAGAAGGCATGGCCACGGCAGTAGGGACATTATAAACTGATGATGGTGATGACTTTACATATTTTAGTAGTGTTTATTAACCAAATGAATAGGGAAGGTCAAACCTTACCGATAGTATTATTATTGTGGACGTGAAAACATTTATGTCAATACGTAATTTGTATCTACCTAACCAAATAAATCAACGATGACTCTTAAAAGAAAAAAAAAAAACAAGAAAAATCATATTAGTATGACGCAAACGCGGTAAAAACATTCTGCAATGTTTTCAACTTACATTACTCACAACAAAACAAAATCAAATCCTAAGTTTGGTTAAAAGGGTTGGTCGTCATCACAGGTGACCGAAGAGCTGGCAGCTACCTCGGACAAAGAATTAGTCTAGCTAAATAAAACTAGTTTTAATGGGTTAATCCACGAAACTTTATTTATTTACTAGCGGCCCGCCCTCGCTTCGCTTCGGTGTAGAGCTGAAGTGATCTGTCCAGTAGTTTGGACTGTGCGTTGATAGATCACTATGTCAGTCAGTCAGTCACCTTTGAGTTTTATATATATAGATATCCTATAAGCTTCCTTGATAAATGCACTATCCAACACAAACATATTTTTTCAAATCGGCCAAGTGACCAAATTATCGCGGCCAACCAAAAGGCCAAACTCTTCAGCTTTATAATATGAACATAACTTTTTTTGTTTTTTCGCCTTCTAGTTGTGTCTCTATTATAAAAACAAACAATATTGTATGAACTATTTTTTAGTTTTTTTTATATATAAAATTTCAGCAGTTAATTATGTAATCGTTACTTTTAAACACTTTTTCTCTCTCTCAGTTACCTATTGCTTTTAATTGAAACTGTTCTTTGGACTGTCTATTAAACTCTCTGCTACAATTTGAGTCTGACTTATGGCGATTTTTATGGAATAAAGTTAAAGTAAATAATAGTGTCGATTCTGTCATGATTCTCTAAACTTAAACCTAAATTCAACATCAGTCTCTCCTTTTCATTTTGTATAGAGAATGACAAGGATAGATTATTGTCAAATTTAAGTTTAGGTTTAGAGAATCATGTTAGAATCGACACCAATGTCTATTCTGTCTCTTAATAGTGATGAGAATACTAAATACTAAATAAATTGAAAGATAACTTCGAACAAATCGTTTAGTGATGACAATCGAGGATTGAGCCCCTGATTCGACACCATTGGTGTCAATTCTGGCATGATTCTCTAAACTAAACTTAAATTTTACACCAGTGTAGTTAGTTAGTGATAACGAACGGCACACGGAAGTTATATTTTACAAAATATAACTTTCTTCTGTATACTTAATATATTCATGTTTATAGTCCCTCTAAGCTGTGAAAAGAACTTTATGGCATACCTACATATAAATATTACGGAACCCTCAGTGGGCAAGTCGGATTCGCAATTTAGCAAGTTTTTTTTTAATTCTTGCAAATGATATACATATACACCAAAAATAGAACCACAACATCAGTGAGATTGTTAAATATTGACGGGAAACCCCAGTCGTAGAAATTACTGCATTTTGAATATATTTTGCATAAAGTCAAGGATAAATTTGTCAGTCATTATAAATATTGACTTAAATATGCAAAAATAATGCGTTGTCTTAATTTTCTAATGTCGAAAGCAATAAGTTACGTCTCGTACTGTTCCAATCGAATCAATTCGAGCGGTTTTCGTCCCAAAAAAGTCGCATTGAACTTTTTTAAGATTAACTCTATTTAATTTTTACTAGAAATAAAATCTAACTCGAACTTTTTTTCGAATTCGTCATTAAGTCGAGTGCATGAGGATTGCCCCCCTGGCATGATACTTTAAATTTAAAACTAAATTTAACATCAGTCTCTCCTTTCCATTTTGTATAGAGAATAACAAGGATAAATTGTTGCCAAATTCAATTTAAGGTTTAAAGAATCATGTCAGAATTGACATCCCCACACATTATATATTGACGACCTCCATGGCCGAGTGGTTTGTACGTAGAGTTTCATGGCGTCGCCGACTCGAGAGGTCCCGGGTTCGAATCCTGGTGGGGGCAGATGTTTGTGTGATGAACACGAGCATTTGTACTCCAGCATGGATGTTTAATATGTATTTCTATATAAATATACTTATATATTTAAAGTATATGTATTCTATCCGTTACCCTAGTATCCCATAACACAAGCCTTATAGTGCTTACTTTGGCGCTAGGCTAATTGGTGTGAGTGTTGGAAATATTTATATTATATATTATATTTTATTATGACTGTGAGCTACTTACTATTATTAAGAATATTTGTTATTAATACCTCGGGCGCTACATTCGTACTTACCCGATAAAAACACAATTCTATAATTATCATAGAGACAACAACAAATCTAGTTATTAAAAAGGAGCCTAAAAGTATTTTGATCCGTGCATTAATTATTGGGAGTTCATTAGTTCATTATAGAGGGTCAGTCAGTCACATTTAAACGCCCGATGGAAACGCGTGCGTGTTACTGTCGCTTATTTTCAGTTAAAAAAAAACTTTAGGAAAAAACCTTAAAAATGCAGTGCCTCTCGTGACTCTAAGTGTTGATAATGTTATAAAAGTAAGTAGGAACGTTTTCTATATGTGTTTTTATTAAAAGGATTTTTGTTTTTCGTAAAAATCGGTTTTACCCAATCAAAAGAGAGCTAATGAAACAAAATTTCAAACTTTTTAGACAGTGTGGATTATAACAAAAATTTCTCTAAAATAACATAAGAAATGCATCTGACAAAAAATGCAACGGTTTGTGAAACTTAAAATATGTACTAATGTGAATCTTAACTTTTGTTGATTTATACGTTGAAAAGTGTGCGCTCAATGACATAAAGAAATAATCAAAATCACAATCAATGTGAAAAGCCTAGAGATGTATATTAAAACCTATCGTCTTAAAGAAATTAGTAATTTATAAATATATTTGAAACGGCTTAAATGCATTTAATTTGACACCATACGTTATACTTGCAGGTCGATTATAATACAACATTATACAAATAACAACGAATTAGCCTTATTTCAACGCAATGCACATTATACAATAAATCAATATTTTCTTATTGAGTGAAAATGTTAAGAAACATACGGTTATTGCGGATACTTGATTTTTCGATCGAATTGTAGCGCCCTACTAAAGATATAACCTTCTCCTTATAGAAGATCACAATAAAATAACACTGCCCTAGGGCTGCTCCACGGTGTAGGGGAATATGTTTGGGTCGGTGGAAAAGCAAGGATGGCTGGAGCGGCACATTTTTATGTCGCATCACCTTTGCAACTGGACTCTATTCATAAGAAAACAAAATTATGGTAAATATAAAAGTTACATAGTTCATTTGGTGGAGACTGGTGAAATTTATCCAAATAAACAAAAAATCACATGCGTACACGACGAATGTAGTTCCTAGGTTTTTTTGTTTGAAGTCGGATAAAAATCAAATTAATCTTGTTAAATTTAAATTAAAAATTAAAAACTAGAACCAGTTTATCTAGTAACATTTAGTGTAAATTTATGAATAATGCATTGTTATGCTTAAAATAAAAAATAAAAAAATAACTTCTTAAACTTTGAAGTAAGTACATAAGTATAATCGGTCTATCAGCGTAAGCATAAAAATACTTATTGCCTACTTATGTCGCAATAAAAATTATGGTTTGTAACTTCCGGGAGCTGTGTAAGCGTTACTGAAATTCAGAACAATGTATTGGCGAAGTCATCACTTTTGAACATGCATTTTTAATCATATCGAAATATTCATTCATGTCCTGTATTCATAGTAAACATTTTTATTGAGCAGATTAAATAACATTGTAGTTGAAGAATCTTCAACAATATTGCTGAAAACTATACTCTGAACAACTCTACAACACGCAACTATTCATAGCATGTTGCAAATTGCAAAATAAAGATTAAGCTTTGTTTATATCAAGGTTTTCTTTGGAGACGGGATTTGAGCGTCCAATAATAACTTTTTAGATCGTTCACTATGTTTTTCTGTTCAAATACTTGTTCTCTGCTTACTAACGATCCAGAATCATACTTCGGGTAAGTCCCGGCAATGATGAAACTAAAAATGTCACCATAAATTTTCCGAAAATAATGTTGCAATTACATTGTAATTAAACAATCGGTACATTGTTAGTTTAATTCGTGTACTGCGAATAGCTTTTATCTTTTTCTACTGATATGAATAGGTTATTCTGGTGAGTTTTAATTAAATATGTTGCTATGAACTTTATTATTATAAACTTTTGTTTCACAATGCCCCCGGGAAAACCTGTATTCAAACACAGAAACTTAGAACTACTTAATCCGTTTTCATGATACTGTACAATTTATGTCGAATTCGTTTTTTTTTCGATCTAAATTATTAGCATATTTAGGAAATTATTTTAAATAATATTTAATTTTTTATTGTAAGCAAGTCTTTTGGGTACTCAATTGAGTAAAAAAATATAATCCCTATTACATTATTATATCGTAATAAGTCACGTTTCACCTACAATTTCATATAGACTCTGGTTTTGCTAAGAACTGGTGAATTTTCGTTAGGAGTTGAATTAAAAAACAAAATAGAATAATTCCTAGCAAAAATGGTCCGTTGCATAGCACGAAGAAATTGCCCTGTAGATAAAAAAAATTAAGAGAGGTAGGACAGAGCGGAAATTACGCTCGGATTCGAGCGCCATCGAGAAGTTAATTCTATAGAAGGCAACAGTAAGATGACACTGTAGTAGGTCAGGGCCGATAATTTTTGATGGAAACTTTAAAGTAAAATAATTTCGATTTCTGGTCGGGTAGGGTGGGGTTGACCTTTTAAGGGGGGGAAAATAGTTTATCGCGATTTTTGGAAAAACTACAACTACGATCGAAAAAATTTCAATGGCAAAATTGTAGGCAATCAGAAGATCTACAACACTTTCTTCACCAACAAAGGTTATCAGAAAGTAATTATCTTTTGATTGTAAGAGCACCAACGTTAAATATACCTAACTAATTATCGTTTAACTATGTTAGATAACCATTAATGTATAAAGTTTTTACAAACTGGTTCGACATTAAAAGGTGACGTTATCATGCAAAGAAAGACATGATCAGCTCATATAATTCTTGCCTAAAATAGATGTAATAAAATTTGCATTTATCCATTTTATTTGTGAAATTACAGCACAATTCCATTAGTCTATCTGTTTAAGTGTGAATCAAATTATTTTATATTATTATGCTGAATCCGCATAGATACAGTTTAGCATTTTATCGATACACAACACTTAAAAAACTGCATAATGTTTAAAATAATTATTTTACTAAATAATAAAAAGATTGCATTTTATATTGCCTGTTTTAAAAGTCTGTCAACGCACATGACATTAGGGATTATATTAAATATATTTAAATACAAAAGGTATATAATGCAATTAAAATTTATAGCGGCTGTGCCGTAGTTATTAGGGCAAGTCGCGGTGCCTGCGCAGCAAACGAAATGTGCGGAGGCGCAGGTGTGAAATCCTCATGGATACCCCACAGTTGACTGAAGGGTTATGTCAGATTCTTACTGACTAAAACACACCTGCGGTGGGGGGACGGATGCCCGTAAAGGCTTAACAGGCTTCATATGAATCTGCAATCAGTCCCTGAGAAGGGGATGATGCAGCGCTGGCTTAGTTAATACTACTGTATAGTGCGCTAGAGGACGGGTGCACTCTGATGTACACCCTTATCGGATTGAGACTGAGCGACTGAAGGCCTCTCAGGATGTACTGACGCGCTGCAATGGTCCTTTCCGCTTCTCGGAGGCCAGAAAGGCCTCGAGGTCACGCGAGAGTTTGTTATGGGGTCGGTTAGGAGATTCCTTGGCTTTTTTTTCACTCAAATGAACTCAAGTAACTGGTTGTGGTCATTTCTAATTTCACAATCAATATAAAGTTTTAATTGCAGTATACTCAACTATTCCGAAAATCACTTAAACGCTATCACTATTATAATTATATTTACTAACGAATATTAACTTTTTGGACCAGTTAACGATAAGATAAATTTAAATGACTTACATTTTTTTAATTGATTCTTTGTGTCATGAAATGCTAATTGTTTAATAATTAATTTCCTTTGTGATCGTTTAAACTAGACGCTTGAGTAATCACTTGTCATTAAACTCGTTTTTATGTGTGAGAAGAAAGGAAATAGGTACCCACACTTTCTTGAAATATTTTTACTTATTTTTTTTAATAGAATTATAATTTAAAAGATATTAGTGAACATGGGGGGTGTTATACAAGAAACCTGATTTTGACGTCCTCTTTTTGATTGGATTTGTATAAAATCTTATATACAATGATACGGAACTCGTCGTATGCGCTCGCACTCAGCTGGTTTTTGCAATAACTTGTCCATAGACACGACGCATGTAACCTTTAATATATCAAGCCCTAGTTTATTAGAGGTCAGCAGCATACATACACAGGTTAAGATATCTTAGGTAGAATAAGGGAAATATCAATTTTATTAATGTCCGTTTGTAACAACCTACGCTCAGGCATCTCCTAACAATGACATGCATATCGTAATATCACCGAAAGAAAATTTTGATTTTGATATTCCTGCAAAGTAAATGAACAGAGAATGAAACTTTCACCATTAAGCCAAGTTTTTTTAGAGAATATTTAAAACATACGTAAATAAAACTAGTTTTTAACGGGTTAATGCACGAAATTCATTTATTTATTGACGTTTCGTAGCCTTTTCAGGTCTGCATCGTCAGAATTATGATTTTTTATTTACTGTGTCAAGAAAGAAAGCATTTTATTGAGCGTTCGGATATTTCATTGGAAGATTTTTAAAACTTTATTGTCTATGTATGAATTTATTAGCTAATTTAGTTAATAAAATACTTTATTGAAATTTTTTTATTGTAATTTGAGTTATTTATTTGACCCTAACTACCGTAAACTAGTTTTATTTAATGAGTGACTTGCGTGAAAATCTAAGAAACAAACATTCGTAAAGTTATGGCCTATTCTATTATTGCTATAATAAAGTTCTGGTTTGACTTACTGAGTTAGGGTCGTATTAAAGTCAGGAGATCGTTTGATTTGTAGATTTAAAAGAGGTCGAGTATAGCGGATTTCCCGCTCGACGTGGAGCGCCCATGTGGGGATATAACCTTCACGTTACAGACGATTCAGTGAAATAACAGTACTTTCATGTGGTGTTCTGTTTCTGGTACTGAGTAAGGTTTCTGTCGGTGAATAAGTTTCCATCGCTCTACGGGTAGTGAAGAAATACGGGGTAGTGAAGAACTCAATGGCGCGGGAGGTAAGCGCGTTCGGCTGTTAAGCAATTTTCGCAGTGGTCGGTCATTAGATGGGTGACCAAAAATCTTCTATCTCGAGTTCCTCCGTGCTTCGGAAGGTACGTTAAGCCGTTGGTCCCGGCTCCATCTGCAGTCGTTAGCACCCGCTAATCCGTACTGAGCCCGCGTGGTGGGTCATGGCCCAATTTCCCTACTCCATCCATAGGGAAGGCCTGTGCCCCAGCAGTGGCGACATTAATAGGCTGATGATGATGATGATGACAAACCAAAATACCACGATTTTAGGAAGCTCCAGGCCCGTCTTTTCCAGTGGGCACTTTGGGCAAGTGCCCAGGGCCCCGCGATCGATAGGAGCCCCCTCAGATCAAATAGAAAGTTCCTACTTCCTGTTAAATCACCAAACGGAAGACATAGGTGCCCCATTATCCTAATATGCCCAGGTCCTCCAATAGGTCAAATACGGCACTGGGAAGCTCCTAAGTTTTGTGCACACGGACATAAGCAGTTGATTGAATATCAGCGAATAAACTTTAAGAGGTATAAGTTTGTCAATAATTTCGTCTTTAACGTAGACGCGTATACGAGGCGTAACGATATCCATTTAAAACGCATAAAATTTCCATACTGCGATGAAATACAAGAATTTACGACTTGTGTAGATTGTAAGGATAACAGCAGCAAATATCAGGTTACTATAAAGTGAATTACATCAATCGATTCCGAACTTTATAACAAACTCATTAAGATACATAATCTTATTAAATCCAGGATAGTACTAGAATAGAGTCGCCAGATCGCCAAACCTAATAGCCGGACGAACCAGCCGGTTTGGTCGTAAATTTGGGTGAAAAGGCCGGACACCCTACATTATTGAGGATTTTGTAGCTCAGTAATATTAGGTATGACAAAAAATTTTATGTAAAAGCAACCGACAGTCTACTCGCTGGCGCACGCTCGGCGTTCGTTCATTTGCGAAATCTAAAAAACCTGACAAAGGCCGGACAAGCCGGACACCGTTAATGTTGGCTGGACACGCAATCAAAAAGCCTATGTCCAGCTTTATCCGAACGCCTGGCTACGCTATCGGGAGCTCGATGGCGCAAGTAGTCAGCGCGTTCGATCTGCGAAAATAAGCAACTATCGCAATGACCGGTCATCAGATGAGTGACTTAAAAATTTTCTTAAGCTCAACCTCTAGAGGCACCCACCAATTCTCGGCTTGAGGTCTGCTGCCTGGTCCGCGTGGATTTTTTTGTAGTTATATTTTCTTTAGATTTAAACATGAAGCAGTTACGTGCTTAAAAGATAATAAAATTATAATTACAGAAACATTCTTGTTACAAAAAATATTCAATAGTGGGTATAACTGACGCATAAAAACCTGCCACATTATGTTCTATTAAATAATGAGCCGACACTTTCTTAGCAATATTTACAATAATTAACTTTAATCGACGTCATAGTACGGTCGTAATTCAAACTAATTAACTAACTATTTTATCTAATTAGTAAAGGCCGAATTCATCCTTGTTTTAAACAGTTAAAACTTGTGAGTTGCGACATCTTGTTTAGAATTCTGTCTAGCTGATACATTTAAATGTAATAAAACTCGGAAGTTGTTAACTTGAGGTTTCACCACAAAACCAATAAAAATCGTGGCCCTTTACGAATACTCGTAATACCAGTTTATAGTCTTTCAACTCAACTCATTAATTGAATTAGGTGATGTTTCAAATAGGCCGTGCTGCATATAGACTCGAAAAGGATAATATAATGTTTTGATAAAGAATTTTTTAATCCAGTATAAAATATCACTCTGCCTTTCAACTGTTTATTTGAGTAAAAATATATGAGGCTTACGCCGCGTTTTCTCATTCGTAGTTAAATTTGACTACAGTTAGGGCCCGTTGTTTCACATCTTTAAATTGTAAATTGTGTATAAAAACCTCAGAATTCGAGATTTGGCTCTCGACAAAAAATCCCGAAATAAGATATATGTAAATGAAATTTCACCCATACAATCTTAAGTAGTTTTACTATGCCTCTAGGTTTTTTTTTATAAATGCTTATTAAATCTTCACACTAGACTTCTTTAGTGATTTTTTTTTTAATTTCTTTTTTGGCATTTGACTTTCTTTGAATCACAAGTTATCGAAAAAAGGAAGACATAGGAGCATAGAATGAGTAAAATTATTTTCATATATCAAAATCGATTCTTTAGTGATAAAAATCAAGGAGCAATCAGTCGAGAACGTGTGTATAGAAAAAAACATTGACCGCCTCCCCTCTTAAATGTTACTATAGTTAAAATACATCATAAAAAGTAACCATTTGTCAAAATTTTACTCATTTACTATGTATTTGACGTGACATGATGTGACATTAAAGGCCGGGGTTTCATTGATGGTATGACTATTTGTCAATTTGACTTTTTCTTAACAATAGTTAACCCCATATTACGAGTTATATTAGATGCGCGTTTTTTCAAAATATTTTTAACTATTGTGGGATTTGACAATAGTAATAATGTTGCAACATTATAAAGAAATATGGTAATTTTTTATTTGTACTAGTTTTTATATTACAGTTAATAAGATACATCATTCAAAACGTCTATTTCAGAGAAAAAGTAATCAGTGCTCCTATAATCAGTATGGTGTGTTTATCGATATCAAAACGGATATGTCATATTATATGTTAAAATTATAATTTTCTGAAAATTCAATGAATATTCCTGATATTTGGTTAATAGTAGGTACCTAGTGTAAAGGTAAACAGTAAGAAAACAGTTAAAATACTAGTAACTGTAGTGAAATTAAACTATAAATGAAACAACGCGGCCTTAACATGATCCTGTTTCAATTTTAATTTGAAAAACTTAAGTGGAAAGTTTTCGACTTCCTTGGATATTTGTGTTGACAGATTGAAATTAAATAAAGAATACGAATAGAGAATCTCCTGCGAATACATGAATTCTAAGTAGTTTTTTTTATAAATCAAGTCATGTATCAAAGGCATGTCATCTAACGAAACTGCCAGTGTTGCTTGCCATTTTTTTAAAAGCATATTTATATATTCTCCTATAGGTAAAGTTTGTAGAGTTGTAGGGGGTAATCTTTGGATCTGCTGAACCGATTTAGAAAATTCTTTTATCAATACAAAGACACTTTATTAGTGAGTCTCATAGGCTATTCTTATATAAGAACAAAAACTATAATCTATACCGAAGCGAAGCGAGGGCGGGCCACTAAATTATGATGGCGAATTATAATTCGCCATTCGCGTATTATTTCTAGAAGTCTTTTGTTATTTTAACCTTTCTTTGATATCTCTATTTTCTCCCTTTCTTCTCCTAAATAGGTACGTAGTAATCAGATAGGTTAGAAACTTATGACGATTTAAAAGCTATTTGTTATAACTACTTATAACAACAAGAAGAAAGAAAAACACAAAATATAAAAACTTTTTAGCACACAAATTATTATTTTTTATGAGTTATGGATCATTATCATCGTCAATCAATTAATTGATCATTTACATAATTCATGACTTCATAAATTAAAATTATTTGGTATTAATGTCGTTTATTAATACACAGTGTTTGAAATAGCTTTTAGTAGTCATCATTAATGTTAATCTCATTATGACTTTTTGCATATAAAATTTAAGTGAAGTGCTATTCGTTCGACATTCCAAATCGATACGACTTTTAAATATAAAGTTACCTATTTATTGTTTTAAACTTTCATGGTCACTAACATTATAGTAATTTATGTTATTTACGGGATTGGTACCGAATTGCGTATAAATAATTGATTAACGAATGTAAGCTAGTCTACGGTTTACCATAGTCAAGAGTTCGTAAATACCAATTCAGAGGAGGTGAGGTGAGAAATGAGACAGAGGTTTTTAGCGAGTTTCCGATATTTTGGCACTGTTGCAAGCGCCATGATCACAGAGTAACTGATCTGACTGACTGTTAAAAAACCTCTGTCTCACTTCTCACCTCACTTCTGTCGCTACAAACCTCTGTTTTACTTTTCACCTCACCTCTGCCGCTACAAACCTCTGTCTCACTTCTCACCTCATCTATGTCGCTACAAACCTCTGTCTCACTTCTCACCTAACCTCTGTCGCTACAACCTCTGTGTCACTTCTCATCTCACCTCTGTCGCTACACACCTCTGTCTCACTTCTCACCTCACCTCTGTCGCTACAAACCTCTGTCCCACTTCTCACCTCACCTCTGTCGCTACAAACCTCTGTCTCACTTCTCACCTCACCTCTCTCGCTACAAACCTGTCTCACTTCTCACCTCACCTCTGTCGCTACATACCTCTGTCTCACTTCTCACCTCACCTCTGCCGCTACAAACCTCTGTCCCACTAAACCTCACCTCTGCCGCTACAAACATCTGTCCCACTTCAACTCACCTCTGCCGCTACAAACATGTGTTTCACTTCTCACCTCACCTTCTCCGAATTGGTATTTACGAATTCTTGACTATGGTAAGCCGTAGTCTACCTGTACCACTTACCGCACTAATATCATAAATAACTATTAGGATACACGTACGACAAGTAGGTTATTACGAATAAGTAACACATTGTTTTCAGTAGTACGCATTCGTAATAACCTTTCACGCTCACATGTCATACAACATTCTTTCTAGGTGGAAATAAAATAAAAATTAAACCCATTATTTAAATTATGTCCTAAACCCCATATATGTCGTGTCATTTAATAAGGGAACTATCTTTTAAAAGCATGAACCTTTAAATTCAAAAATACTACAAACAAATTCAAATATTAATGGTGTATTTTAATTTTACGTTAAATTAAATTTATTTGGCTCTCTTTCTAGTTTTGTTTTTCCGCTGTTTTTTTTAATAAGTTTTTTTTTATGTATAGTCGTTTGTTAAGCATCTAGGTATATGTATTACAATTCTCGATAACCATTTATGACAACCATAATTAAATTGTATCAACCAACAAGAGTTATGAGAGGAGTGCATCTTAGTTATCTTTGTTTCCATAGTATGCAACTTAGCTTATAAATAAAGGCTTTAAAATAACAGTAATAAAGCGCACCCTGCCTACAATAACAAAGATAAGTGTTCATAAATTTTGTAATAAACTGTGTATTTACATTGTCTTTGATAAACGAACAGGAAAGAGGTAATGAGTGCGTTGTGTAGATATTTCTCAAGAAAGTGTGTGTGATATTCTGTGACTGAAACTTGGAACGTAACAGTGTAAATAAAAGTGCAATAAAATTAAAAAGTGTTTTTTAAAGTGCAAAACTAACAAAAAATGACGAACGGAAACGGAAGCAGCCCCTCCCGCGCCAAAGTGATTACGTCACAGGTAAGATCTTATTTGTTTAATTTAAAATCATCATTATCAGCCTACTAATGTCCCCACTGCTGGGGCACAGGCCTTCCCTATGGATGGAAAAAGGAGGTTGGGCCGTGACCCACCATGCGGGCCCAATGTGGATTGGCGGTTGCTAACGACTGTAGATGCAGACTGGAACAACGGCTAAACGTACCTTCCGAAGAACGGAGGAACTCGAGATAAAAGATTTTTGGTCACCCATCCAATGATTGACCACTGCGTTGCTTAATGTTGCTTAACTTCAACGATTGCAGCCGAACGCGCTAACCACCTGCACCATCGAGCTACTCTCCCTACTAATATTCCAAGCAAAACTGTTCTAGCAAACTGATTTTTTTAAGCTTGACTCTTCAGATTTCTATATGCGGTAGCTTGCCAATAGCTAATAATTAATGTTATTTGCTGTTATTTTTATGTTCATAAGCTGTTAGCTGTCCTAAGATAATAAATAAAATAAATACCACTCCACCATGCAATTCGTAAAATTTAAGAGGTCGTAAATATTATTATGACCCCGTGCGTTAGTCAATGAAGCTATATCTCATCATACGATTAGGTAACTGGTGAAATTTTCACACATTGTATTTCTAATCCTTCAAAAGATATTTCTAGCGTCTATTTAAAAATAATTAGTGACCATACATCGATGCAATACAATACCTAAGGTTTTGATTAGGTGTATACTTATTTGTATATTATAGTTTCGTCATGTCAGTCTGTCTGTCCAAACCCGGTTTTGCTTGGAGACTGTTAACACCAGAGAGCTATAATGTTGTGCAGATATGTATATCAATAAAGCCTACAAAAAGGCAGAATAAAATTAAAAAAAAAATGTTTAGCTCCCCTACATAAAACCTGAGGATGTTTTTTTTTCATCACGTGTGTCATGTGTTGGTCGGTTTTTTCTTTCTATTTTTTTTATTAAAAAAAGAAAATATAACTAGCAAAAAATCCACGTGGATCAGGCAGCTTAAAAAATAAAAATTATAACTACTTCTGTTGGTTTTAATATGATAAATTTGAATAAAAGATAAACAAAATATAATGGGTTTTGCAGGTTTGGTTGCCTGGTTTTTTTGGATGTACTATAATATTGTTGATATTCTGTACCCTTAGCACGAACCAATATCGCATTCGTATCGTTTGCGAATACGAAATGTCATTGTCAAACGTCTACTGATTTTTAGTTCTCGTTACGTACGTTATGGCGCTAATGTTCAAGTTTTCATACAAAATTTGACCATGACATTTCGGACTCGCAAACTATTCGAATTCGATAATGGTTCGTGCTAAGGGTACTGATCACTACCTAGTTCGTTTAAAGAGTTAAAATTCATTTGTAAAGTCAAAGGTAACTTGAATTTACTATGTATAAAATAAACCTAATTTTTCTAAGACAATTTTTAATGTTGCATATCTTCCACAAGTATCGCGACTACTCACTTTTTAAGATGTGTGCGACCGGCACGCCAGTGTTCACTCACTACGCGCATTTGTACGAAGCTTTGTCTCTCTGTGCCTTATTTACTCGTGTATTAGGATTTAGCGGATTCGTTCGCTGGGAAGTAACTGCCACGTTAGAGAAGACTATAGTGAATTAACTCTTCCTTTTTGTGGTTTTGTGTTTTCGATGACGAATGTTCATCCCTAATCTCCAGAATTCCAGGGTAGGCGATGGGGTGGCATGCTTGTAATACTCAGAGGTTGCAAATGTCTCCAGGCTATTATGGCCTGTTATCAAGCGGGCCATTACGTTTATCTGCCACCATTTTTTTACTTATGAAGAATTAAGTACCTACCTTAGTATTAAAGAAATGTAAGTGTCATCAAGTCGAAAGATTCAAAAAGCCGCACATTCTTTAAGAACAACCGTCAGCATCGTAACCTTGACCGGATTTTATTAAAAGTTAATAATGGTACTGATAACGTTTCCAATTTGATACATTATAGCACAGTAGAGAACACGATACAGTAACTGGTCCTAAATTAAATCAACAATGGTTTTGAACAACATCACATGTATTGATCTGATGTCTTTTCAGTGTTCCAAAGTAAAAATTACTAATAGGAATAACTACCAGTGTCTTTCATTCTTGCTTTCATTGTCTGGCAGAGATTTTCTTCCGATATCAAAATCAAGCACTTTAAAGCTTAAAAAACAACTTTAAGAAGATTAAAGTCGTGTTGGGCAATATGGATGGCCACTTGAATTGTAGCACACATCTGTGTTTGTGTCTTACAGGCAACACGGTGCAATAACATTATCTTTTGATGGTTTTGTACTTATGTCAATATCAACAAGAAGTTTAGTTCCGAAAAAAGAACATCAAATTACTACATGAGTTTTATGTACTGTGGCGAAGCTGGAGCGCTTTTTAGTATTTAAAATTGGTAGGAGTGACACCATAAAAATGGTATAAAAAAGGTAAAGCCGTTAATCTATATAAAGAGAAAGCGTGCCTACTTTGATTCGATGTTACTTGAAGCTTTTATTAAATAAAAAAAACTGTATTTTGAAAAAGATAACTTGATTATTATCATCTTCTGATTAGATGGTTCTCCTTTTTAAGATTTGCTTAGCATAGTTACTTTTGATGCTACTGATAGGGTTTTTTGGAGTAACGATGCGCGATAAAGATGCCGGGTTTGGATGCGCGCATCCGATGCGACTTGTTACCGTTATTGGATGCCGATACCATCAAGTTTTTGTCAACGTAACAATAGCTATAGTGCCACAAACTTAAAAATATACCATGGCGCCAGAGCTAAAATTACGGTTTATCAGTTAATCGAAAATACACACAAAAAACACTCATCTGTCGTAATTCGTATCGCATCCTGTGATAATACGATATTAGCTAGACTGACATTCACTTGACATCGATGCGTGCATCGGATGCGATTTATCTGGTATCGATGCGCATCGAATCATAAATATCTAAAAAGAAATCTAGAGATTGAACTTCCAAACTTATGCCCTAAATCTTACTGTTCTATCAGTTTTTTTCTTATAACCCATTGCCCTCATAGCAAGAATGTTGTTCATCAAACCAATCAAGAACAAAGGTAGCTCGTGATTTTCAGGAACTGTTTTGATGTCGACAAGACGAATGTCCCAATAAATTTTAATAGGTCAAAGACATCGTCGATAAATTTCGGCCTTATTTACAATCGAACGATTGATCAGTTGATGAATGTTCGTCAATTGGACAAACGTTGCCCTTTCATAGGTTAGTCATAATTAATTACTTGAGAAGACATATGTTCTGGATTTATTTGCAATAATAGTGACCGATGAATTAGCAACAATCAACTATCAATCAGTGGGTAATAAAGCAGTCTTAAATAAAAAAACATACTCGAGGATAGGATGATAATGAATTGTCGCCAAGTAAATAATATTGATAAACAAAGTAAACAACAACCTGTCCCTTAGGTGCAATGAAGATACAAAGACCATATTTAAGTTGAAACTAATGTCAAAGCTCAACAGATTGTGAATTGTATGCAAAGCAGAATAAAGCTCAAAGTCATTTTGATGCACTGAAAAAAGTAATTTACAAATCTAGTTGAGTTAACCGACGAATAGCCAAACTTTGTTAACTAATAAATAAATTTCAGTCACTCATAGACCAACTGTTCTGTTGCATTTTACATTATCATTTCCTTTAATCGAGTTTAGTTAAAAACTACTAAACTTGTTATAAACTGTCAAATTCGATTTCGGTAATCTGTAACATAACAATGTTTGGTTATAATCAAACACACTTGAGGTGATTATTTACATAGAGTCTAGGCCTAACTATTTTTTTCTATTTATTAGCAAGCACAAAAACCGCTATTAACTGCAAAGTGATATAACTGTTAACCAAAAAGTTCGGTTACAGATTGCAAGTACGTGTTTAATTAAATGTTCGGCAGATCCGCTGAATCGCGCTATAGAGATTGTTTTATGTATACATTTATATCATTTATAAAATTTGTACTAGAAAATAATTTGTGAATTCATAAGCCCCTAGGTATTATATTATATAACAAACAACTTTTGAAAGTAAGATAATAATATACAGCTATAATTCATCAGAAAATTATGTTGCAGTTAGCAAAATAGTTTGGTTAAAATTACAGTATAGTGATGCTATACTCAAGCAATAATTTTGTAACCAATTACAAAACAGTTTTGTAAATTTTACATAACTGTTTTGTTATAACAACAAAACTATTTTAACAAAACCCAGATTTTCTAATAGTTACTATAGTTATGTAGTCAATATTTTTATGTAAAATATAACAAAAAAAATGTTATAAATAACTCAAAACTTTGTTTAATGTAAATTTATCTTTTTAAACGACTGTCCCAAAAAAGATGTAATGTTTTCAGGATTCATGTATCGCCTGAACCGATTAAGATGTGTGTGGTATCGTTTGAATCCTTTCACCATCCCGGATCACAAAGCATACCTAAACTTCTAAAATTGAAATGAACAGCAATGTCAAAACTGCCAATTATTAAACTGTTAAAAAAAGTCTTCTTATTATTACAACATAGGTATCATTTATAAGCTTTTAATGAGACCATACCAAATAAATACAAATAAAATAGCATTAATAAACAGGTTTCTCGGTAAAACGAGTCATTTTTTTTACGGCGTCGTGTTTTTTTATTTTATTTTTTTGTTCCACTTGTTTGAGTAATTTGATCTCTGGCTGTTTGAACCACGACCACCCAAACTCTCCAGAATAGACTCAACTCGATAATCAATTTCAATCAATGGTATAATGACCTGAATGAGAAACCTGCCAAAGTTGAGTTACGTACAGAATGTTATTTTCATAAATTCAATGTAAGGCCAGGACGAGTTATCCTTTTAAAACTTAAGTAAACACTGAAATAATATTACAAAAATCAAACCTTTACACACACTACTCTATCATACTATTATGAGACAGTGATGGTAACGGTGTGGTTATGAAGAATCCCTAAAAATACAAATAATTTACCATAGTCCCAGAATTTATATATTATTTATTGTTCTCAAGTATGAAAACGCGCAGTAACATTATTATATTAAACAGAAAACCAAAAATACAAATCAACATAAAAAAAGGTTCTGCATAAAGAGTCTGTACTTTTATAATACAAAAACTAAAATAATCTTTACAAACACATGTTCACAATAATATTAGCAATATTTATCAACTTCAACGCGATGCAAGATATCCTACTAAAACTATAAATGTGAAAGTTTGTATGTTTGTTACTCAATCACACAAAAACTACTAAATGGATTTGGATGAAATTTGTTACGCATATAGTTTATGACCTGGATTGACCCATAAGATAGTTTTAATTCCGCAAAAATTTTGGGTTCCTGTGGGATTCTCAAAAAACTGAAGTTAAAGCGGGCAAGTTTAGAAAAACTAATTAAATAGGTGTAACACCAGACTCATTAATTTATTTCGGTAATTTTTTTATTGAGATATGGTATAGTGTGGTTTTTCATATCGTCTACAGATAACCATCTTATTAGATGAAGTGTTAAATAAATATACTTCTATGAACAAGCCCGATCACCGCAAGTGAAACCGCATGACAATTAGGACCCTTAGAACAATGTAACGAAGTATCAAATTTCCACATGATGGCCTTCCGTCGTAGCGGAATTGATTGTTATTCGATTAGCGACATTACAATGACAAATAATTAGACTTCTTTACTAAATGGACTACTTGTAAAAGTACGTATTAAGCTATTATTTAGTTCTCACAACAGCTGACACAGCATGTCGGTTTTATAATGAAGAGTCTTCCTTTGTAATGTACTTAATAAAATTTCTTATACTTTTACTCGCGTCTTTAGGTCAAGCTTCTAAACGCAAGAACAAAAAACCTAAAAGTCAAATCTTAAAAAATCTTTGTCAAATTGGAAGCACAATACAACTCTTTTAAATCGTCCATTTCTTTTTCCTCCACCAGTTAAGGACTTTTTTCAGGTGTGGAGAAAAACTGGCCAAAAAATATATGTATTATGTAACAATATTTACAAAATATTATATTCTTACGGTGTCAATACAAAATCATATCATCTTCATCATAATTATAGAAAAAGCCTGCCGGACCGTTTGGAACTGTTTAAACCCATGCATTTTTGTTTAAAATATAATGAGACACCTTATAATAGGCTTTATTAATAAGAACTCTTTTAATAGATGTTTTAAATTGATTGACTCTTCATTTTTGGATATTGCTAGGGACTTTATTGTAGAAGCGTAAAAAAATGTATCCAAAATGAGTGGTAGGGAAAAAAACCTTTTTAACGATTCAAAAGAGTTGTACATCCAATTTGAATAAAGATATACCTATTGATTTCTGATTTCTGAGTCAGCGTATGTGTGAGTTCTCTTTGGTATAATTTTCACCCTGAGATACAGATGCAATATACAGTTTTTTCTATCGTGAAAAAAACTTTGAAAAGTAAAACAGGAAAGAACGTGTTTTTTTTCGAGAGCATGTTTTTGTTCACAGAATTTTAAGCTATAAAGGAAGGTTCCTTTAAAACTTAACTCATAGGTTTATATTACTTAAAGTTTTCTGTCTATTTTAAAACCTACCTTTGACTGAAAATTACAGTTACATTCACGAAGTACGGGAAAATCCTCATATCCTTATTCGGTTTATGTTTGTTTCAAGTATGAACACAGCTAACAGAGCCCTATTTGAAGAATGTACTTTTTTTAAAGCTTTATAACCTATAATAATAAAACATTACTTTTTCCAAAGAAAACATTTTTTTTGAAAAAAGAACAATTCTGAAAGAAACAACCGCGACCCTAATGTTCAGTGTATTAGCCCGGATAGCGAAGGGTGCGGGTTCGAGTCCCGTCTGCTGTGGTCCATGTGGATTTTTTCTAGTAATATTTTCTTAACATTTAAACATCGAGCAGTTACATGCTTAAAAAAATATGATTATTTTTGGTTATTAATTATTCGGAGAATTGTCGTAAAACGTCGTAAAATACGCATGTTGCCCAAAAATGTTAAGCAATAAATTAGAATGGAAAAAACCCCTCATAATAACGCAATGCGTAAATAAGAGCTTTAATTAACACTTTATAACGATTTAATGGAATATCATTAATTATTCGTGGAACATTTTTTATAACCTTTGGAAATGGATGTCTTATTATTATGTATTAAGGTTGTTTGTTTGTTTTAGTGTGGCTTCCGTGTACCGATGTGGGGAACCCACTACATATTTATTAACAACACATATAAATAAATATGTAGTGGGTTCCCCACAGTCTGTTAGTATGAACTTATTTTTATGACGATTCTACTCAAAGTTACAAATATGCATCGACTCGTGAAAACATCTTTGTTAAACCACACACAGAGAGAGAGCTGTTCGATCAATTTATAATCTTGAAGTTAAATCATCCTTATGAGATAATTTTAAAGAATTTGGTATAATGACGGTCTCATCACAATACATAAACGAAAATTTATTACTTGTTAGAAAAAATATTGTTTCTTAAAAACAACATAGGCACATAGTAGGACAGACAGAAATAGGTCTCCCTCCTTCCACTAATAGATCAGACCAGACAGACCATAGGAACGCGAGAAACAGGGGTTTTTAAAACTTTTTCCTCTAGCCTTTTCTGTGTATAATAAATAATTATTTACCCCAGTAACGAAAAAACTATTTGCGTGAATGTAATGGATTGGGCACAGTGCGGATTGGGCCCAGTGCGGATTGGGCCCAGTGTGAATTCGGCCAAGTGTGGATTCAGCCCAGTGCGGGTTGAGCCCGGTATGGATTGGGCCCACTTCGGATTGGGTCCAGTGTGGATCAAACCTAGTGCGGTCCATCTCAATATCTCTTTATTCCATAAAAAACTGTATCCTACCCACCAATCCGCACTGTGGCCGCGTGGTAGGTATAAGAATCTGCTGCGTTAAATAGGTCACGAAGCAGGCGTCCGCTCCGCGTGCAGTTTTTATGCCATATCATAGAGACCAGTTGCGCGGGAGACCCGCCTCACGCAGCGCAGCTCTATGAAATAACATGAAACAAATACGCGGAGTCGACGTCCGCTCCATGCTTAACACAGCGCGGGCTCTTAGATCCACTCAGCTAGCTGGCGAGCTGCCACGCTAGGTTGTAACGGAATTTTTCACCTAGCCTCCATCTGCCATACCGTCTGAAGCGGAGAGCTAGTGGGAATGGAATATGAAGGCTAGGATTTAGGACGCAATGGGTTTATTAACACGATTTTATGGTAAAACACAAACAATATTTAAGCTGATGACAAGCAAAGACTATGACACACAATAACAATTTTTAAAGCAAAAATCATAAAAATGTCAATACTTTAAAAACACTTCAAAAAACCATAAAAACTAAATCTATAAAAGAGGTCGGCAACACCGTCCAATTCGTTCCAATAATTACTTATCCAACCTTTCTTTGTTGCTAGGTGTACGCATGTCTCGCCCTGAACTTTCTGCTGGTCGGGCTGGGCATGTCCATAAACTTCGTGACAATGGTGCTGCCAGCAGTAATGGACGCGCCAAAGGGGCTCTCCATCACCATGGAGCAGGCTTCGTGGTTTGGTAAGTTTTGTAAAAGAACCTTTATTGTCAGAATCTTCAGTATATATTTAAGGGGCTCTTCTGTTCTTTGCTGATGGAACGTGCGTTATGGTTCGGTAAAAATTGAAGAAAAAATTTTATATCTAAAAAAATTTTACTAAAAAAATTCCACGCCGACCAGGCATAGCAGTTAAATGCTTAAAAAAATACTAGAAGAAATTCAACACGGCCAATAAAATCGCGGTAGCATAATAATTGGCCAGTGCGTCCGCCCGGATAGCAGACGGTGCGGGTTCTACGAGTACTGCCTGCTTCCTGGCCCACGTGAAATTTTTGTAGTAAGATTTCCAATAGATTAATACTTCTAGTAGTTAAATGCTAAAAAAATTAATACAGAAACTTTATCTTAACTGCTGGTTTTAACTACGCCAAACTGTTTTAAGAAACATGCAGGTAGGTCGATACCATTTTTTTCTGATTTCCACGGCACCAAGTTCTTCTGCTACATATTTTGGGAGCAAAACAATATCGACTGTGAAACCTTGTGTATTACAAACTGATTTTGATCATAATGAATGGTTGCATTAAGCTCCAACACTTGCATTCATTTTACAATCTATACTAACTTCCACCCGTGATTTCGTCCGCGTTTTAGTTAGTTTTTTGGGAATCCCACGGGCAACTGACATTCTTCTAATATAAAAAGTATTCTATGTGTCAGTCCACCTAATACACAATTAAAATAATAAATTAAATCCAAATCCGTTTAGCCATAGCAGCCACACATTTGTATTTGTGGATTTTTGATATTTATGTTTGACCATAAAATTGTGGCGTTTCTTATATTAGTATGCTTGGAAGAAGGAATATAGTAGAATCTCCTATCAACATCACTCTCACGTCAGCCTGTTTATATATCAAAAGGAATATCGACACACACAATCGTCTTCTGTAAACGCAAGAGCCACTATAGTAAGACCGTAGTTAAGACGTATCAAAGGACAGACTCAAAATCTTACTAAAAAAAGTTAAGGAGAGACACAGCTAGTTTTCACTCGAATCCGAGATCTCATTACGGGAAAAACCCTTACAAAACCTTACCCTTATTGGTCAGGTCACAGTACGAAATATTACGGATTTTGAATTTATGAAGAAAATGAATGCGCAAATTGAGAGGAGATAGGGTACCTTTTGAAGGCTCTGTCACCGTGCTCTCGTGGCTAGCATAAAAAATTATAACATTATTTTTTTTAAAGTAAGGTGAGGATGTCTGGAGTGTCATTAACTATACCTATTCGCAAATGGAATCCTCTTGCTCAGTATTAGGTGTGGATATTCCAGGGAAAGGAAAATTAGTTGTGCCTTGTTTATGTCAATAAAGATACTAATTACTCCTACCAACTATTTACTATAATAACAAAAACACGTGTTGTGTGTATAAAATTAACCCATTTAATATCATTGTTTCGAAGTGTGATGATAAGGTGCACATTTTGTTTGTAAAAGGCTTTAATTATGCTTCAACTGTTAGTTTCATAATTATCTTACAAATTGTTACTATCGTTTTAATTATTATTTTATCCAGTTTTTTTTATCTACATATTGACTACAATTTTCAGTGAAGATTAATTATTAGTTGTAATTATGTTGTCTAATGCTTCATTAACTCACGTGTTGTACCATTCTACTGTTTACGTTGCAACCACATTTGAGACATTCTTCTCCAATATTGCGTCTTAGGCCAAGAAAGATTCTCAGAGATTGATCTAGTCTTGAGCGTAGTTAGAAAGGGATGTCGCTATGTAAAGCACATAGCGATATCCTTTTCTAACTGTACTCAAGTAAAGATCAACACTTAGTTGTCATTCTGTAATACGGACCTTAAACAGCTAAAGAACGAATTCATCGCCAGTTCTCGCCAAACTCAGATTACAGATTGTTCTGTAACTTGAGTTGCCAAGTCTCTTTTAATATCGAATGTCACTGATTGCGCCAACTACGTGGCATGGTCAAAAGTAGTAAAATATTAAGTAATTTTAAACGTTTTTATTTAGTAACTAGCGGCCGCCCGCGACTTCGTACGCGTGGAGTTAGTTATTTGCATATAGTTTTTAACCCCAAAAGGGGGTTTATTTCTAAAGATACATTATTAGTACACCTCTACGCCATCTATAGAGCATACATGTTGAATTACAAGTATCTTACTTCAAAAACATAGGACTTTCATACAAATTTCAAACCCCCTTAGGGGTAGAGATTCGTGATAATATGTAGCCTATATTATGTTGACCCGACTTCTTAATAATATTTGTGCCAAATTTGAAGTAAATCCATGCAGTACTTTTTGAGTTTATTCCGGACATACAGACAAAAAATCTAAAAACTATATTTTGAGTTTCGGTATCCATTATAGATCACACCCCAAGTATTCTTTTAAAAAAATATTCAATGTACAGTTTTGACTTTCCTACCTTTTTTTATATCTTTAAATAAGTTATTAAATAAGTATTAATTATTTGCGAAACAATTTGTTGTCGGGTGTCATTTTTCAGCAGTAGGTAACTCTATCGACCATCAGCCGCATGATGTCAACAAAGTCGGAAACTCGTAAACGATACTCTTGACAGACGAATAGATAACACGCGGTTCATTGTGAGGGTCAACTTGAAGGCCGGGAAGAACGGGTTTTAGGCCTTCACTCGGTAATATTATGTCATTAACGGCTGGCATAACTTGAATTTTCTAAGCAGTCTTTACAATTTTTAGATTTTTGTGATTTTTGTGTCTGAATGCTAATTTGGTGTCTCCCTGTGTCTTTTGACACTGATGGAAGACAATTATACTAGTTCTTAGAACTTCGGACGAAGAAAGGATTTATTTTATGTTGTTTCATACAACAAGATTCGCAGTTATCAAGCTAGACGGCTGAAGTGTCATTGTACGCGAGTAAACTGACTCGCGCGTCGCATTCACATACTTCTTTCATGTCTACGACAATGCGGATTACTCGTCGGCCGAATATTGTCGACTCGACTCGACACGCACAAAACACAGAAGTGTCGAATTACTTCCGCTATGAAACCTTACAAACTGTGCGATATTTATTACAAGCTTTAAACCTATAGTCGATATTTTGTTTCCGTCCACTAGGCTTTCATTTTAGCGCCTTATGTAGTGGATTACTTTCAATTATGATATTATCAGAAGTTATTATAACAAATTAAAGTTTTGTTTTTTTTTTAAGCATTTAACTGCTAGATGTTTAAATCTAAAGAAAAGTTTACTAGAAAAAAATCCACGCGGACCAGGCAGCGGACGGGACGTTTTTTTTCTAGTAAACTTTTTTCTTTTTTTTCTAGTAAACTTTTCTTTAGATTTAAACATCTAGCAGTTAAATGCATAAAAAATAAATAAAATCATAACTATAATTGCTATTTCTTCTTTCAAATGTTTAATACTTGAAAAAGTATTCATTTGACATTGTGGGTTACCTATAATGCGAAGAGATGGCGCTGCCTTGCAGCTTAAGGCTAGGAAAATTTCGACGCGGCTAATAGGGCCGTGGTAGCATAATGGTCAGTGCATTCGCCCGGATAGCGAAGGATGCGGGTTCGGGTCCCGTCCGCTGCCTGGTCCGCGGGGATTTTTTTTTCTAGTAAACTTTTCTTTAAATTAAAGTTTGCTAACTACATAATTTTTTATGCTATTTATTAGCAATCTTTACCTTTTTTTAAGCATTCAAACACCCTATTTACAGGCCAACCTTTGTTAATAAGGTTTTTGATTGCGTAAAAAAAGCCTTTACGGGGCACACCAACAAACGGACCTCACATCTAGCCTCTCGCTAGTCTTACGGATACGAATCGGAGAAGCCGTTAAGAGGGGAGACAGGCAATGTTATTTCCATACAAACGTTCTCGACTGATTCCTTATTGATTTTTATCACTAAAGAATTGATTTACATCCATCCATCCATCCATCCATCAGCCTTTCTCCGTCCACTGCTGGACATAGGCCTCCCCCATTGATTTACATACATAAAATATAATTTTACTCATTGTATGCTCCTATGTTTTTCTTGCTTGTTGATAACTTGTGTTTCAAAGAAACTGAAAGCCCTCGAAAAGGCCAAAAATAAATATTTTTTTATCACCACTAAAGATTTCTTGTGTGGACATTTAATAAGCACTTACAAAAAATCGAAACATAGAGGCATAGTATAACTATTTATTATTCTTTGTGTAAAATTTCTTTTACATATATCTAATTTTCGAATAGGAAATTTGAGGTTAGACGCCTCAAATTTTGCAATTTTTATATGCAATTTTTGCATTTTTTATATATAATTTTCAGTGTTAATTACTGTTGTCTCTATCGCACTATATTTGTCAATGCGTTACTATCTATTTACTCCTTGCTTCGGGAGGCTTGTTAAGTCGTTGGTTCAGTTTATCGGCCAGTTACAATCATGTCAGCCGTACAACGCCCATTGCTGAGCATAGGCATGCCCCAAGGGTCTTCACACCGATCGGTCCTGCGCCACTCGCATCCATCGTCTTCCCGCGACCTTCACAAAATCGTCGGTCCACCTTGTAGGGGGCCTGACCGCTGAGCGTCATCCGGTGCTTGGTCGCCATTCTAGAACCTTTCCGCCCCAAAGGCCATCGGTTCTTCTTGCTACGTGTCCTGCCCACTGCCACTTCAGCAGAGCAATCGTTCCAGCGATATCGGTTACTTTGGTTCTCCTACGGATTTCCTCATTTCTGATTCTATTGCGTAGGGAAACACCGAGCATAGATCTCTTCATTGCTCGCTCTGTGACCTTGAGCCTTCTTATGAGACCCGCAGTAAAATGCCACGTCTCGCTTCCGTACGTCATTACTGGCAACACACACTGGCCAGTGACAATAAACTAACTTAAAGGTAAGGATAATCTGGTTCAATTTCATAGCAATAGTTTTTTTTTCTTAATCTTAAAGGTTAAGTCGGCTACAAAGCTATTACTTTAATTAATATTACAATGCAATAAGGACAATGAAATAATGTATCGCTGTTACTACGAGTACAACTAATGGTGGAACTAACAAATTAGACAGTAAAACTCATTCAAATGTAACAGTTATAATATCTTAAAAATGAAATTTTCTTGGCAACACAGCTAAATAACAACTGTTGCTTAAGTAGCGGAACCAGATTGTCCTTACCATTTACTTTATTACAGGTTGATTATTGAAACTGGCCGTTAATCTACAGTCGTTAGTACTCAACAATTCGCAATTCCCTATTCCATCTATAGGAAAGGTCTGTGCCCCAGCAGTGGGGACATTAATAGGTTGATAATGATGCCTGCGCCAACGTGGGGAGTATGGCATTTTCTCTTTAAATGATAATGTCCATAAGAAAAACCTAAGCTATACCGCAGTTGCATTGTTAAGAGGATTGCTTTTAATAAACACAATGAAAATAAGATAAGTACAGAAGAAATGTGATTGCCTATCAAATAGGCGAATATTAAGCACAACAAAATAATTACCTATGGGAAAAACCATGGCAATACCTATGAAATATAATGGCACATTTTTTTTCTTAATCTGTGAAAAGCATGACAGTTAGACTATGGTACGATAAGTGGATAAGCGTTAGAGGCCCGCCTCGAATCAAAAATGGAAGATACCTATATCACATAGCCTTTAATAACTTTAACAAAATTAAGAAAACCATTTCTGATTATTCTCACTACTTTGTTACAGGTTCCATAGCGTTCCTCTGCCAACCTCTGGGCAGCATATTCTCCGGGCCTCTTATGGACTACTTCGGGCGAAAGAAGTCTTTATTCCTGGTGAACATACCGCATGTTATAGCGTGGCTGCTGATATACTATGCTTGGGACGTTCCATCGTTGTTCATTGGAAACGCGTTGCTCGGCATCGGCACTGGGATTATGGAAGCACCTGCGATCACATACGTGGGTGAAGTGAGGTAAGATATATAAAAGAACAAACCTATTTACACCAATCACCGTTCAGAAGAATGGCCAGTCAAAGTAAAAGTGACCAAAGTATGAGTCGTCAAAGTTTTGGCATCGTGAGCTCCTTCATTTTGCAGAATTCAGGAATATCAAGCCGTTGGTTCCTGTTAATATTGTACTGCACTTTGTATGGATGAATAAAATAAATATGTATATTCTGATAGGGTAAGGAATACTTTTGGGGGGTGAGTTTCAAATTAAAAATGAAAATTTAGCTAACTGTACCATATTATATATCAAATGAAAGGACCGAATGTGAAGGTTTAAGCATTTTTTTTCTAATGTAATAATAATAGTTTAACAATTATTTAAGATGAAAATTGACCTACTGCGTATAAATTTGAAAAAAAAAATATGGAAAGTAGCTCTTAGCTTATAGATTAGAGGTAAATCCATAAGAAGTTTATGGTATAATGGTACGGAACAAACAATGCGTGCACGAGTCCGACTCGCACTTAGCCATTTTTTTAAGAAACATTTAATTATTTTTTCGACATTGAATATTTTTATATTTAGACACTAGGTATATGCAGGGAATGTAAACTATGAAATTAAAATATAAAGAATAATCATGCATATTCATTATTAGGGGCCTCTGCCCCTTCTTTGCCCCAGGGCCTAAAGACCTCCAAACCCGGTCCTAGTAGGAAAGGTACTACCTTTACAAACGCCTGCTCTTATTTTGTAAGCAAAGTACGTAGTAAGTATTGCTATTAATTTATCTTCAGGCGTTTCTATAGAGTGCTTTGATATTAATTACACAGCACCCGACCCCTACCTGATATTAAGGATGACTGTTATGGCAATTAAATTTTATCAGAAAACCACCTGTTTTATATCTAACTGTAAACAACACATCCTAAGCAAATAAAGAAGAGCTAAATTCCAAACATACAATTGAAGCTTAAGATCTTTACTTCGATTGAGGTTATTGCTACTCAGATTATATGTGTAGATTATGTACTATATATGTGTTGCACCAATGCAAATACGAAGTCAAAAGTATTGTCTCTTTTTTTGTATCTAATAACAGTTTTTACAATGTTTGAACAAGGCGACACAGTTTTGATAAAAAACTTAATATGCACGGAACGTATTCACAACACGGTGCGTTTTAAGAGTTTCTATTTTGACGAAAATTGATATTAGCTTTTGTCTACGCTTTTCGTGTTCCGTGCGCAACATCTGCCTTTTGTTCTGTAATCTAAGTATTGTACCATCATGTTTCTGATCTTTGTGTCTGACGTTTTTTTCATGAATTCAATTTCAGTGAACCGTCGGTTCGTGGCTTCTTGACGACACTCACGAACGGATTTACATCTACTGGGATGTTCATGGCATACCTCCTTGGATCAGTGCTGCCATGGAGGTATGCTGCTTTGGCCGCTCTAAGTATACCCGTCATCACTATGGTCCTCGTCTTATTTGTGAGTATACTTAATTTTATTATTAAAAATTTAATGAGATGAAAATTAAGATATAATATCAATGATATGGAAGAGGGCATGCTTCCTTCTGGTACAGCTGTGAAATACTTAATAGAAGGAAAGGGTGGGTTTGGTGTAAAACAAATGTGATATCGTAATAAACTACACACATCAAAAGTGTCTAGGGATCAAGCATTTTTATGCGGATTTCTTGAGATTGAGATGTGGCTTTGTAATAAATTTATGATTTTATAAATTTATATGGATCCTTTTTGGTGCATTTCATAATTTGAATCAGGAACTGTGAATCAAATTCGAGTAAATGAAGAAAATCAGCTGTCAATATTTTCCCTATAAAAACATACAACGCATTGAAGACATTATTAGTGCTACTGTTTCCCTACTACTGATTAAAACCAACGTTATTATGGAGCGGCGACGTCATTTAAGCAGGGAAGAAATGCTCAGAGCCGTGGGAATGATAGAAGCTGGTTCCCGGCAACGTACTGTGGCTTTAGCTCTGAATACAAGTCAGAGTGTTATCAGTCGACTTTGGACACGATACCGAAGCACTGGTACCGTGGCTGAGCGCCATGGAGGACGGTATCGCTGCACCACACGGAGACAAGACCGATACATTCAAATCTTAACTCGAAGAGCTCCAACAATAACCGCCATGATGTTAGCCGTGAGGCTTCATCACTCTTCAGGGAACTTAATTAGCGACCAAACAGTCAGAAACCGCTTGCATGAAGTGAACCTTCATTCCCGAAGACCGCTACGGGTACCACCTATAGCAATGCACAATCGTAGGATTCGATATCAATGGGCTCTTGAACACAGAAATTGGGCAGAAGAACAATGGCGTTTCGTGTGCTTTTCTGATGAGTCTCGTTTTGGTATGAGACCGGATACAAGACGTATACGACACTGGAGAACCCCTGGACGCCAACAGCGATTAAAATCCTGCCAGGAAGTCCATCCTTATAGTGGTGGAACCATCATGGTATGGGCGGGTATTTGGATCGGCGGAAGAACTGAGTTGATTTGGATCAGAGGCAACCTCAACGCTCAAATTTATGCTGAGACGATTGTATCAGACGTCATCGTTCCTCTACAAGTGCAAATCGGTCCCTTATTTCAGTTAATGCATGATAATGCACGACCGCACACCGCAAGAGTTGTAAGACAGGCTCTCGCCGCAGCTAACATCAATGTCCTGCCCTGGCCTGCTCAGTCGCCAGACTTGAACCCGATTGAGCATGCATGGGATATGCTACAGAGAAGAGCTCTGCCGAATATGGAGGGTATCCAGTCGCAAGAAGACCTTTTTTTGTTGTTGCAACGAACATGGGCGGCCATTCCAAAGCGTGATTTGGATGAACTCATTTTGAGTATGCCAAACCGATGTTCTTGTGTTGTTAGTGTTCGCGGTAGAAATACGGATTATTAATTGTTTAAGTTACCCAATAAAATTTTAGAGAAAACTGTTATTTCAGTCTTTTTTTCGAACTTTTGTGTTAGTGGTTCAAATGTCAAAAATCCCTTTATTAGGAAAATGGCAAATTTCTTTATTAATGCAAAGGTGACTTGGTTTATCGTTACTGTGACAAACGAAAACACTTTATTTGATGAATCCTTAAAGAAAATTTTAATTAATATCAATCAGGAGAAAAGTTATTGCAAAAATATATGTTGATCCCTAGACACTTTTGATGTGTGTATTTGATTTAGACTTACTTATTGTCAGCAATAAAAGAAACCACATTCCCCAATGCCACCCTACTGTCTGAATTCGATTTTCATCGCTTCTTCTGACTTCAGTACCTCAGTCAAATAATTAGCAAATTTAATTTGTGGTAAAATCAGGGGGATGGCCTATGGGCGTAAAATATAAAAATACAGTGCTGCTTACTTTCATAAGCGAATTGTAATAATTAAATCAACGAACTTTGTTATTTCGTAAACAAGTACCCCCTTAACAAAAAACTAAGCTTAAGTTACTCTATGGGATGCTTGGATAAGTTACTCCATCTTTTGTCTCTGTTTTCATTGAATGACAAATGGGCATTTCAATGCTATGAAGAAAACACGCGTAACTAGTCTAAGCTTATTCCTCGTTTATTAATAAGGGGTGTAGTGTTGGGAACTTTAGTTAAATAATAGTCTGTGAACGAGCGAGCTACCACCTACTTACTATGATATTCGCAAGACAAACAAGACCCACATAATGCTAAAATATGATTGCGGTGTATCCATGGAATCAAACAAACTATGCTAGTTACATTAAAAGATATATCAGTTTTTCTGGGTTTGCCTTCGCCGAGTTACCCTCCAACTGTCACGCTCGTCAAGAATAATCGTGTGACGCTCGTGACGCATTTCCGTTTCATCATTTCCATAGGATATTTCCATTTACACCCCGACCGAAAAGAAGTCACTCAAAAAAAACACTTCAAAAAAAAGTCCTCCCTCGGCTGGGAGTCGAACTCGTGACGCGCGCGTGTAGCAGACCAGCTTTCTATCACTGAATCACCAATGCTTGTTGATAAGGGTTATTTTTTTTAATACCAATCACAAATGTAATGCGACGTGTAATAAATTCTAGACAACCCATGTCAACTATTTGGTCCCAACCAAAATTCAAAAAAAAACAAAATTCAATATCGTTTATTCAGTCTAGGCTGTTACAAGCACTTGTGAATGTCGAAAAGCTACACCATCGGTTCGCAAATCTACGGCGGGAGACCTTGTACTGAGAAGAACCGGCAAGAAACTCAGCAAGGACTGTTTTTTTCTCCCTGTATTATATACAGAGTCGTCAAATTGAAAAATGACTTCCATATGAAGTAACTCATAAAGTCATTTTCCATTACAAATAATATAAAAACTATGGCTATAAAATAAAAAAAATATAAAAAACTGGTTTAACAAAGTTTAGGAATGCCGTGTCCTACTGTTTAGGCAAAAAAATAATAATGAACGATTAAAGTTAAGTACAACGATTAATAGTACCCAATGAAGCAAGAGCAGACTCATTCACGAGCATGTCGCATGAACCAGCCATCGCTTAGCTCAACCATTTTTTAGGGAACGCAACGACCCACCTCACACGATACCACCGAAGAGATTTTTTAAGAGAGCATGATTACTCATAACCACACTTGGATACTATGTTACAAAAATAGAAAAAAATGTATAAGTACCAGTGTACATTATTATAACAAACTATAAACACAACGGCAGGACACATGCATGTGATTACCTAAACACAGTTGTCGATTCTGGCACTACTCTCCCAACCCAAAATCAAATCCAACATCAGTCCCCCCTTTTCAATCTGTATAAAGAATGACAAGGATACACCGCTGCAAAACCAAGTTCAGGTCTAGAAAACCATACCAGAATCCACACCGCCATTCCAATGTTTATCAGATATATAATAAATGTTTTCCAAACTAGGCTTGCACTACGGCAACCGTATAACGTATAGAACTCAATACAAGTATAGACAAACAACCAGGGCTTGAAAACAAATATTGGTGCTCATCACATAAATAAATGCTCTACCAACCATTGCAAGGGTTAAATGCAGAGAAATCAAGTTTGTTTAATATTGCTAAGGAAACCGAACTAAAAATTCTTACAACATGAACTAGATTTTCATATAATTTTATAGTCAATGGTGGTTTGATAAGAGTTCCATCGATTATCATAATCAAAGGTCGATGAGTAGTAGATAAAGATTAATCTTCAAATGTTACGACACCGTAAAGTTGACCTCGTTTCCAAGAATTTAGATTTGAACCATTATTTGTACTTAATTCCTTCTTCCTTAATCTTTGTACATACATTACATTTATTGTAGCCAAAGATTAATTTATTATTATTCATTACAATAACTAATTTCACAAAAATAAATTCGTAGGTGGTTTCAAACACAAGTACGCGGTGCTGAAAATGTTCCACTCTCCAGAATGTCAGTAGTTCATCACTAACTGCATTTCTTCTATTCTACGAAGTGCAGATTTTTCTTATTTTGTGCTTAGAGTTTGTCGATTTTTGGAGTTTACTCCTTAAGAATCGATTTGCATATATAAGGTAATGTGAGGAAAAATTTGAGGAGTAAAATCTATCGATGAATGACCTCGATACGTTTTTGGTGCGCATCCTATGTCTCGCAACTTTGACAAACAAAGATGACGGATTGACATTAATATTTTTTTTTAAATCTGAACTGAATTTAGATATTGTTTCTGATAGAGCAATGGGGACAACGAGGTATGGTACAACCATTGATACGGTATTTTCAAAATTCGTGAACCACGTATTTACGAACGTCCATGTGTCTTATTTTAGTTACCATAAACCACTTGTCACTGTAATTAATAATGCAGACAATGTTGATTTAATTAATATTTAAAAAATGATAATGGTCTGATAATAATAATTACATAATTTATCAACATTCCTAATGATAAATTTATGCACATCTGAAATTGACTATTGTAAAAAGTTTAATGTAAAATATTTCGTCGATTAGTTATAATAAATGTATATGAAATGAATAAATATATATTTATATATGTATATTATTTTCATTAATTTTTTAATTTACCCTTTCATACAGTATCAATCTTTTTTAAGTTAAATAAACTCTTTTTGCGTCTGGTTAGACTATCGAACTTAAGGAGTAAACTCCAGTCGTGCGTCGGAGCTGACACACAATTGTTTTTTCTCTTAGAAGTCACAAGTCAACACAAAGTATGTAACCACTGCTCTCATGTTTAAGTTGTCTGATTTACTGCGGTCACGATTAATGAAAATTGTATGAAGATTCATTGACAGATTTTAAGATATTGGATTCCGTATATATTTATCTTCCAAGTTCTTTGGTCGTTCTTAACGAAGTAAGAAATGGTGGTATATTGTTTATACACCGTTGTTATATGAATATATGCGATTTTTATATTTCATTTACAATTCCTCCAATTTATGACTACACAAATCCATAAGTAAGAAAATAGAAGAAATTACTTTACATGGTCAAATTTTATCAATTAACGTCGGAAACACAACGTAGACCAATGTAAAACCTGGACTGGCATTGATGCTTGCTGAAAAGAAGACAGAGAGGTTTAAACCAGTACTAACTTTAATAAGGGTGAAGGTATTCAAATTACTGACGAATCACGCTAAATACCTTATAAAATTTATTTGATATTTAATATAGTACATCTTAACTGATTTACAACCTGTAAGGATAGAAAATTAGGAAGACAGCAGCGGTGCAGAGCATAGGCCGCGTCGGCCGTGTTGTTCTATGGTGCAGAGGCACTTACTGACCTAGATTTACTTTGTATAGCGTAATATATTTATCCAATGCCAATGGTGTTATAGATAAATAAACAAGGTAACAACCTCGGTGACTAAAGATTACAAACAAACACAAACTATTAAAAATTTAACAAGACCTTTAAATAATTTGTTTTAATCAAAATAATGTATCATCATTATGTTGAGTCCAGATTTTTGTAAGCTTCCGCTTTCACGTTTTTTAGGCTTCCTAATCATTTATTTATCACACGCTAATGTGAAACGAATATGTATGTTTATGTACGCTCTAAGTAAAATCTATTAAATTGGGGTTGTTACATAAACAGAAATCTCATAGTTTAATTTTTAAATTTGCAGGTACCGGAAACCCCAGTATGGCTGCTCTCCAAAGGGCGACAAAAAGAGGCTCTGCGGTCCCTCTGCCGACTTCGAGGTTGGGCTAAACCCGAAGAAGTAAAAGAGGAATTCGACCAACTTGTTACCTATAATGATATAATCCAGCAATGCGTAATTTGCGCCAAAGAAGGCAAATCTGATATACGACCATGCGAACACGACAGAACAAATTTATTAAGAAAATCAGTTATGAAGTTCAAACATGTGTTTCTGGTCAAGGAGACTTTAAGGCCTTTCATCTTAGTAATGGCATACTTCTTCTTCCACGCAATGAGCGGATTTTTACCAATTAGACCAAACATGGTTAACCTTTGTGGCGCTCTAGGAATGAAATATGATTCGAAGGCTATTGTGGTAAGTAAATAAAATGTATTGGAAGTTAACGATTTTTATTTGTTTCAATAAGCTTTAACTACTTCATTTCTATATATCTAAATAAACCCTTGGCCAAATTATTTTTCTCTAGTGAAACTTTTTTAATCCTTAAACTTACATAATAATGTGGTATTGAGAGATGAGTAGTTACTAAAATTGGTGACTTAGACGCATGGTAGAAAAGTCTGACGAAAAAGAATTTTAGAGGGAATGAGTCTATTGGGTTTAACAACAGAATTATCAATCAGGTTTCATATTGTAGTTTTAAAACGAAAAGGTTCCTTAAAAAATCTCGATTTAACCGAAATACTGGGTCAAAACTAGTGGAGAACATTTTATATTGGATAATCTACCAATTTTTTAAACAGGCAGACTTTGCTTCAAAAATCCTTAAGATAAATACAAGTATAATAAGAATAAATAAGTTAAGAACCAAATAAAATTTTTCTAACATACCTATTTCTAAAAAGAGTACTAGAAAAAATATGCGTCCCGTCCAGGTATGAGACAGAATTCGAATATACACCTTCCGCGTTCAAAGCGTCCGCCCAGATTTCGGAAAGCACAGGTTCGAGTCCTGTCTAGTCTACTGGATAATGTTTTTTTTTAATATATAAATCAAGCCGAGTAATGATTATTTATTTTATTTGTAGGTTTTAGTTGGAGCCGTTTTCATCGCAATGAATGTATTATCTGCCGTGATTGTCAAATTGGTTGGGAAGCGCAAACTCATCTTGGGAGCACTATTCGCTACCAGCTGCTGCACTCTTGGCCTAAGTATTTATGCCGGGACGAATCTACCACTGTCAGTATTCTCCTACGAAGTCAACACCTTCCCTGAAGCGAAGAGCTTCACGCCAGTCCTGCTGTTTATGTTGCTCGTCTGCTTCAATAGCTTGGGAATACCCTGGGTGGTACTGTCAGAAGTGTTTCCGTTCAGGTAAGAGTAATCTAAGTTTCAATAGATAAATCTAAGTATAGCGATAGTGGAATAGCAAAATCGCTAGAACGCCACTTTAGTAACTTTACCAGTAACTTAGAGGATCGAAGTTTTTTTTTCACAAAAGAAACATAACTCATTGTGAAAGAGAAGTAGCGCCATAAAAATAAAAACATTCATAAAATAATATTTTCTAAAAATCCTCCTATGACAAATTTACATAGCGCGTTTAAGCGAAAATCACTCGGGCCGCCATAATTTTTTTATCAAGCAACCATCAAACCATACGCCAAATAGCAGGGCGTAAGCGCCGTTGGTTCAACAAATACCAAAAATTTTGTCGCTCCACCTTTGTGAACAATAAAAATCTTACAAAAATTTTGTCCCAAAAAGTACTCAAATCGTCACGAAACAGATCAACGCAGAAAAAAACTGATAAAAATTATATATGTTAACCATTTTTGTTTTAATCTAAGGTATTAATTTATTTTCGACCAAAGTGGCGTATAAGCGATGTTGCCTTTCCACTGTCGACGTAGAAACGTTAGAGGAGCCCAATGGCGCGAGTATTAAGCACATTTGGTCTGCAACCGTGGCCGATTTCACAATGGCCGATGTAGGATCAGAGGCTCGATGGTGCAACTGATCAGCGGGTTCGACTGCAACCGTTGAAGTTAAGTAACATTTGCAGCAATCGGTCATTGGATGGGTGACAAAAAATTTGAAGTGTCTCGAGCTCCTTCGTGCTACGGAAGGCTTGTTGCCGTTGGTCCCGGCGGCATCTGCAGTTTTTAGCATACATACTGGGCGTGGTGGGTCATGGCCTAATCTCTCCCTATTCTATCCATTGTGCAGACCTGTGCCCTGTTATAGAGGTTATACGAGGATAATAGGCTAATAATGATGATGGACACGTACGTTTAAAAAGTATCACATGGTCCTAAATTCAAATAACATTTGCTATCATTTGATGTGGTTCATTTTATTGAAAAGTCAGGGAAATCATTTCTTGCTGATGTCCAGATGAAAAATAGTTGATCATACAAATTATTTTCTAATTCTTCTTAATCTTATTTCTCAGGAGTCGCGGTGTCGCAACTGGCCTTGCTGCCGCTTTGAGTTACGTGATCTTCTTCCTATCTTCAAAAACCAACTACAACCTCGAGGCTAGTATGCACCTTAGTGGTACATTCGCCTTGTATTCCGCCTTCGGTCTCGTTGGCACAATATACCTCTACTTCTTCATGCCAGAAACCGAATCTAAGTCATTAGAAGAAATAGAAGCCTTTTACAAAGGCGGGAGGAAGATATTCGCTGACGACTTCCTCATAAATTCCTTTAGAAAGAAACTCGGTACTAGTAATGAACGTGCGAATTTATACTAGTCAAATGTTACTTAAATTTTTACAATCGAGTATTCAAACTTTTCCACAAATTAAGATAGTTACTAGTTCTAGTATTAAGATGACATAAAAGTTGTCGAATTTACGAGGAAACTTATTGTTAATATAATTTCTAGTTTTCCAGCGAAGAACACAATAAATAACAAAAATTAAATGAATTCCATTTAAAATCCGTCCGTGTCGTATAACCAGAGTCAAAAATAACGCCTATTTAACCACATACATAAATTCTTACCGAAAAAATATAGAATTATCAGCAAGCATTTATTTCAAATGTGATACATAATTAAATAATATAGTATTTTGAAAACAAAAAAACAAAAATATTATAATGAAATTATTGTGATATCTGATTGTATTGTAAAAGTTATGCATCGAATATTTTGTTAATGTTGTCAAAATATCAGTTGTTTCCTTACCACTGATATTTTACCAATAATAAAATGTGCCTATTCAAGTAGATACTTTTAAAATTATTAACGTAATGTAAAAATGAAGAATAATTATAGAAATTAATTTTTATATAGTGAAGATATTATTGTTGTTAGCTGTTTAAAAAATGATATCGAATTACTACCTGCAATTTTGACATTTTGTAAATGAATTATTTTATAAAAGTAACATTTATCCTCGTGGTTGGCCACTAGGTCGGCTAGCAAATTTTGCTTTGATGGATTTGTCTTGGTGTTTTTCTATTTTAAATTTAATGATTGTTACTTTTATGAAATTGCGTAATTTAAAACATTTTGATATAAATCATACAGACGTTTTCATGTATGTTTGAACATATTCATGTAAATTGATTTTTTTAAAATATCAAGTTAATTTATATTAAATTGCTGTGTAAGTTCTACCTCGTTTGTACAAAGTAGAAGTATACCTACCGTCGTATTTGTAAAAAAGTAAAAGACATTACTTCTGCTTAAGTAATGATTTGAGCTAAATTTTTCCTTCAATTTAAGAAATTGATCAACAATTAGAATAACTTACCAAGTAATAGTCGCCATTATAGTCGCTAAATAACTATTTGTATTATTGATAATTAATAAATAATGACTTAGTTACTTAGCAATGAAGTAATTACTTGTACTTGTTTATAAATTCGCGCGTAGAATTAAAGTTTTAGATCATAAACGTTACTATTAAGAGGTAATTAAATAAATTGTTTTATTGTTACAAAGAATTTTACTCAACAAATCCTATACCAATTCAAACTACAGTTATATTAGATTCTTTACAGAATCCTAAAGAAATCTCTTGTTTCGCAAATAGCAGTGGTTTGCCAGGTAAAAGATCTAAAACATCCCTTATTATTATTACATTTTGAATTATCTTGATTTATATTATTGTGTTTTAACTGTTCTTCTGTGTTTCGGTTACTTTAACATTTGATAATTTATGAATCCTTTGAGTTGATTCCGTAAATTCGACTGATTGCTGTTGTTGTCATATGTTTCCAGAATAAAGTCTACAAAAAACCACATATCGTCGACCGTAATTTCAATTGGCGTAAGGGACAAAAATGAGAAAATCACTTTTTTAGCGTTCTACACTCAGTTTGAAATTCTCTATCGAATGGTATATTTGAAATGTTGATATCTTGCAAAATTGGTTCGTTAAGACCCAATTTTTTTTACACTCTAAACACGTTTTTGTGTAAAAAAAGACTTTAAGGGTCTCGGTTATCCAGACTTAACGTCGTATGTAACACTATGTAAAGAAGTAGTAGGGCATAATTGATATACTATATTTTCACATCCTTTACGATCACAATACAATATTATCATTACTAAGAAATAGGTCGTAAATGTCACACCCTGTTTTCAAGCATCCTTTTTTCTGATATTATGTAATGTCATACTCTGTTTTTGTGTCCCTTACGTAAATAATTTAAATTACAGATCCCGTAATAATGTCCGTTACATAAGTTTCTACATTACTTACTTAAGTACCTTAAATTCAATTGAAATTAATACATGCCCCGTACATTGTAGATGTGCTAGATCATAATGATTTCATTAACTGGGAACCTTTAGTTTCTAAAGCATTCACACCCGAAACTCTGAAAAAAGTTCAATTGAAGAAGATTCGTATTGTAACTTTAAAGAAGAAAGATTTGAAAAAAATTGAGGTGAAATGTTCTATGACAGAAGACGCTGATGTTCAGTGCATAAATTTATTTGAGAAACTGATTAGTAGCAAGAAAGGAAAAGGCAAAGGAAAAAACATAAAGAATAAGGGAAAACATCAAATTATTGAAAATGAAAATAAAAGAGACATAGAAGGAAATATTGTATTGCAACCGTTGTATAAGAAACGTCTGCCCATTTCAGTTGCTAAGTACAAAGATTTGAAGCGCTTGTGTGAAAATGGTACAATCCCAAAACGGTTTCACAAAGAATACAGTGAGTCACCGTTTATGTCCAAAGTTGTGGACACACTTCCAGAGACCGACGAAGAAGATGATGACGTAGATTTAAGTGCTTAAATTTTGATTTCGTAAGCAATTGTTTTCAGTTTTCATTATTCTTTCAGTCAAATTGTATTTTGGAAAATACATGCAGAGTTTTTGATTATTTAAGATTTTAGCAATTTTTTTTCTTGCATAAATAGTAATTTCAATGATTTTGAGATTACATTACTTTAGAGAGGTCACCAAAAATTGTTATTCTGAGTTTGAAATTGTTTTTTTTTTATTTTGTGTCTTATTGTTATAGTCATCCTATTATGTATGATGACGTTTTTTTTCAGGATTTAGGCCCACTTGCACAAAAGTTCTTAATTCAAATTAAGCCTACAAACATATATTATAACAGATAATTCATTTCCTCTTTGTCAATTGTTAAAAGACAAAAAGAGATAGAATGAGGCTTTTAAATTTGTGTGGTTGTGGTTCCTAAATTTTGTTGTTAGATTAAAGCCCACGTGCACCAAAGCTCTTTTCAAAATTCAAAATAAGGCTTAATCGTGTTTAACACATCATTTTCTCATTGTCAATTTAAATTCAAATAGAGATAGAATGAGGTTTCAACATGATTAGCTTTAAATTTGAATTAAAAACGTTGGTAAAATTGGGTCTAATTGATGTTTGTTATTTTATTGGTGAAGTTATCCAGAGATTTTTTGTTATTGCATTTTGTTAATTTTATACGTCATTTAAAGCGTTTCTATCATTGAGCGTGGACTAAAGATGTTAGTTTTTTTAATTTTTATCATTTACATGTTTCTTAGCCAGCTATTCAAAATAGTTATGAAACGGAAATAGTTCCTTTCTGCGAAATCTGCGATTAATTAAGTTTGATTTCAGTTCCGTAATGAATGAGTGCCATGACTCTTCAGTTAGAGAATTCGAGCGTTTTATTATTGTGAAATAAAAAGAATATGACATAACTCTGTCTTCTTTTTTATAAAACATTACAAATGACCTCACAAACGAAAATATCCGTAGTAATTTAATTATTTTAATAAGAATTTCGTTTGGTTACGTCTTTCATTTATTTTTAACTACCGTTACGACCAAAATTGTTTATGTAAATTAGTAAAACTAACCTTTATTTCCCAATGGGTATGTATTGTGTACATTTTCACGAGCTTTATGGGACAGAAGTGGTTTAAATGAGGAGGTCGTAAGGGACTTTGTTTAACAAGATAAACAATTTAGAGTATTTTCAATAGCTACAGGTTAAAGAACTCAAAATTTTATGTATGCTTTCCTTTGAGATGATCAAAATAGGCGTACAATATAAAAAGTTACAGCTGTTTAAAATAAAATAAAAACGTTTTTGGCTTCTCCTGTAAAGTAATGGTTTGTCCCTTACGCCAATTGAAATTACGGTCGACGATATATTGTAATTGAAATTTCAAAATAATAATTTTCATAAATGAAAGGTAAATTAAAACTTACAGTTACTGGTGTGAATCTCTTTATTTCAATATTTAATATTTTTTTTACGGGTTCTAGGTACAGTCGTCTCCCATGTGACGGGTCTCTGACAGTTATCTGTTTTACAGAAAGTTGGATACCACCAAGTTGTCTTTTTCAGAGTCAGGGGTTCCTCGTGGTATGTTAAACCTACCCGAGAAGTCATGTCATCAGACTCCACATCTGACGTCACAACTGTAGTAATTGTGCTGCTATCTAAAGTAACAGGATAAGTAGATGTTGTAGGAGCTTTTGTGGTTCTGCTAATTGGGGATTCAGTACTAGGAGTAACATCAATATGTATAATTTTAGAGTCATCCTTACTATAATCAAATATTATAGTGGTTTCTTCAACGACAGTTGTTAAGTTCTGTATTTTTATATGTTCATATACTGTACCTTGCAAAATTACAACAAGTGGTGTTGTTTCTTTCGTGGTTTCCCACTTTTTGGGTCTATCACAGCATTTATCCGTTTCATTGGAGTGACTCGGCTCTGTAATACAATTTGCTTTTGTTGTCTCATTCACATAGGGAGTTAAAAGACCAGAGGTCATGGAAACTTCGTTTTTGATAAAATTTGAATTGACATAGTTTACATCGTTGTCGAGTTTTGTTGTCTCTTGAATTGTTGTAAGTGTGGGGACAAATAATGTAACGTTTTCCATAAACGTTTTAACATTAAATGGATCTGTTTTTGCTGTCGTCTCTTGTACCATTGTAGGTGTGAAGTCAGATAAAGTAACGTTTTTCATAAATACTGTGGCATTAAATGGATCCATTTTTGTAGAAATCGATACTGGGGTACTACTGAATGAATCAGTTAACACCGAAGATACTTTTGTTGTAATAGGATCAGTTTCTGTATAATTTGGAAATGTATTCAAATTATTATCTTGGTCCATATAAACTATCGATGTATCAACATCAGTAGTTGTTTCCCATGTCTGGGGCCGATCACAACATAAAGTACTCGTAAAAGTTATATTCTCGTAATTTGCGACTACAGAATTAATGTCAATAACGGGGAGTCGACTAGTTATCGTTGTATCGTTGTCATAGGTTATGGTAATTTCATCGCCCATCTCCTGAGAGTATTCTATTGGTTTAGTACTATTTGTGGGGGAAGTCGTACTCATAGTAGTAGTTTTAACATTATTACTAGTTGTCAGTGGGAAAGGAGCATCACTGGTTGTAGTAAAGGAAACGGTGTTAGGAAGTGTGGTAGTTTCGACGGCAGCTGTAGTTGTAACTGTCAATTAAAACAAATAGGTTACTGATTCCATATGGCTACTTTACATTATGCCAGCATTCGAGTCCAAAATCCAGTCGATCAAATTGGCATTCTTTCATTCACTCTTTCGTTCACCCATTCCAGTATTTTTACAAAAAAGATATTCTAGCCTAGTCCACTAGAATAGTTTTCTATTGTTTTATCCAGTAGCTATCGCCACTGTCAATTGTTTACACAATACTCTACTGGAATATTAATGGAATGCAATGAACGACAATCTAGTATCTATCCAGTACACTGCAAGCGTGTGTGTGGTTTCCGCATAGGTTTGTTCGTGTTGGGATTACACTCGATTTTGTTATTAATTTTTGTTGGCATAGCATTACTAAATAAAGTATCTAATCGCTGAATTATTCCCTGTATAAGGTAACGTCAAACATTGTAGTATTTTGTACTCTTCCGGATCTTTGTTTTTAAGCCGGGTTAAAAGTAATACAGATCTTCTAGTTTCAGTGCGATCAACAACCTATCGCTGAACTGTAACACATGTTTTGACCATCTCTTCTCCATTAATATCTGCCAGTTCAGTGAGTATAAGTGCCATAAATGCATGTTTTAACTTTTCAGTCTTATTCGATTTATACTTTCCATTAGACTTTATCTGCCAACGAACGTTTGCTCACTTCAAATTGATATCTTGTTATGTATAAGAATCGTGTAAACAATGGAAGTGGAATTAAATCGCGTGAATGGAAGACTGGATTACTGGACTTGAACCCATACTGGAATAATGAAAACCGACCAATATGACTGTACTGTATCAGAAATTTAAAAATACTGCAATATATAATTATTCTATTCTTCATATTTTCTATTAAACGCATTCTGAAACATTGTTACTGAGTACAAAGTTGTAGAATTACTAAGTTAATATTATGATGATTATGATCTAAGTACTTTGCCTAAATAAATAAGATGAGCGAGAAAATAAACAGTTTTAATCTGATATTGTAAATCCTGTGAATTATACCTAATTAATCAGATCTTCTTAGTTATAAAATGTTGCATTCCACAGTTTTATTTTCTCTCTTTATAACTATTACTATTTAGCTGTTCTTTTAATTTCAACTCTAATCAGGATCTGCAACTGAAGAATGTGCCTAATATTTCATGATTTATCAAGCAAGAGTAATTTATTAAATAAACTACTTAACTGTTAAAACACCTAATTGAATACATATTAATATAAACTGTCTGTTGATAAAGTTATTTTTATCATTTGTGTTTAGATATACTAAAGAATTCATCAAGGTCTCAAGATTTAAATTATAGTTATTAACGAGATTTCTACCATTCAGCATGGTGCTTGCAATAGTGCCGAAATATCTGGGACTCACACAAAACAAAGCATAAGGCAGAAATTCCGTTAATAAGTATAATGTTAGGACCATGAAAGTTTAAAACAGTATTAGAATTAAATTGGGAAACTAGATTAGAAACAGTTTTATGAATTATAATTGAAATCCATTACCTGGTACATATCCTGAATACGACGCTTCAGGTAAGTTTGGTGTTTGCGCTGAACATAGTAGTAAGTATGTCTCTTGATAACCTGAAAATGTATTCTTTTAGGGTTCCGTGCCTCAAAAGGAAAAAATGGAAGACTTATGGGATCACTTTTTTATCAGTATGGCTGTCTGTCTGTTGTGACTCTTTATCTCGTTAAGAGGGAAGGTGGGCATGTTTTTTCATACAAACGTTTTCGACTTAATTTTTTTCTTTGAATCAAAGTATTACCAATATATGAAACGTCTAATCGGGTCCAAAAGCTATACAGAGTAGAAAGAAAAACTATCGTGTACATGATGGAAATAACTTTATTCAGTAAATTTTAAGATATATAATCTTGAATCAGCACGAGAAGTTAACTTCACTATTTCCACACGAGGTTGTTACTTTCGTCATGTACTCTGAAAGATAACAGATAAAACTTGTTTAAGTTTAGGTCAAAACCAATAGCAATAGTTGTAAAACAAAAATTAAATAAAAATTTATACGAGAAGATAAGCAAGCTAGGATAGCACTCGACAGCAAACCGAGTCACCGCTAGTACTTTCGCGTTCTGATTAGATTTCAACAAATATAAATCTTACTTATATCAAAGCTATATATACTGAAAGTGCGTTTCATGATGATTAAAATGACAAAAAAAGTACTTATTGTCAACTTACTTTGTAACTTGAAACATAATGCTAACGATTTGTTTTTTTTAAAAGAGTGCGATTATAGCTCTTTTAAAAAAATTAGGATTTCCTGATACTTCTTATAATTTTTTCAGTTTTTGTCTATCGTTTTCTCAAGTGTGTATGTTTTGCTGCGATTTTTACTACTGATAGCACAAATGGAAAAAGGTCCTTCTTTGGAAAATTCTTAATACAAACTTTATAAATTGATTGACCTCAAGAGGTAGTTTTCTGTTTATTTATCATTATTATCAACATATTAATCATCATGAAACTCAATTTCTGTTGGTATAACTTTAATTGTTGCAAGATTTATACTTTTTGGGAAAAACAATCAGAGTTCCGAGGTAGTTAGTGACCTGGTTTATTTGCTGTTCAGTAAAGTTTAAAAAGTTAAATAGTTCGTCCTATTAAAGCACGATGTATTATTATTATTTAAGATTTTTGGAACTATGCAGTCGTAATAGGACTGTAGTCACTGCGAGCTATAAGATCTATTGTGACTCGCCAACAAGTTAAAGTATCTCTTTTAGCCCGACAGCTTCCACGAAGCTCAAAATGTTTCTAGCTTTTAGAAATTTGATTTCCTCTGTGCGTGTTATATGTCGTCCGAAATGAATACTACGTTTGTGGATGAGAGGCCCTCATTCACATAGAAGGTGTTTTGGTGTTTCACGCTCCTGATTGCTGTATCTGCAAACATCAGTGTCACTCAATTTCATATGAAATTGGTGTCTGTTTAGTTTGCAGTATCCAGTTAAGACTCTTACGATAGCACGGGTGTTAAGTTCTATTAACTCAACAGTCCGTTTTTTCGAGTAACCTTCTTTTGTGATTTAGCGTGCTCTAATCCTGGTCGGTTTAACTAGTATTTTTTTAGAAGGTTGGACGTTGGATGCGTCAGAAAGGTTCTAGTCCCATCTGTTGCCCCTGTGCCCCTGCTGTTGCTAATTCATCAGCTTTCTCGTTGCCGATTATCCCTGAATGATCTGGTACCCATTTAAGGATAACTTTATTCTTTTGATCCAGGTTGTTCAGTTTATCAACGCAGTCTTTTACCAATTTCGAGCAATTCGTGTTCGGGTTAATGGCGTTAAGCGCTGTTTGGCTTTCTGAAAAGATATTTAAGGATGTTGTTTATGCACGATGTAGCAAATATCTATTAATTTGATTGATTCAATGTTTTTGCACCCTACTGAATGTTTAAAACATAATTTTAGTATTACCTAATATTTATTTATAAATATAACAACATGACAACACATAAAAAATACAAAATAGTTTAGACTGTGTTGTGTACAATCCGATAACCGTTAATTTGAAGCGTGTAATGTATATAGTTGGATATTGACTGTTTGTATCAATTTCAAATTAATATTAACCTGAGTTCTTGTATGACTCTACCTAGAGTTGAAGATTAAAATAAATTAAGTAAATAAGATTATCTCTTTACAGCAAAAGCCACGATATTAACGTTGGTTATAAGCAAAATTATAATAATTACATTTTATAACACTATTACAGTATGTAATTACAAGATATAATATATTTGAGAGATAATGCAAGTTACATATTTACAATGTTTACATTGGTTTAATGGATAATGGTATTCGTCAAAATTTATGGATAATCTCCAAGAGAAGTTTATTTTTCAGCGACCTGTTCTACAACTTTTATCTGGAGGTGTGATTGACTTCTTCTTTCTAACTATCAGGGGGCAAGTCCATTGACTCTTCCACCACGTGGTGGTCTGTTTTCAGAGCTGTTCTGTCCATCGATGAGGCTAAGGGCCGCCCTCCGCGGCAGCTTGAAACAGTCGTCATTGCTAATAAGGCATGACCCCATTTCATTGGGCTTTGATTTAAGGCGTGAACTACTAATTACGAGAATCAAGAGAAGTTCGATTGAATAAAAGGAGTTGAATGTTTTCAGAGCTCGTAAAGAGCGTAATGTATGTTTTTGTGTGCATTTATTTATTCTATCCACCGCAACTTCTAAATGCTCATTCGCCTCACCAAAACTCTCAATTAATTAATCAGAAACAGAAAACAGGCAAGTATGAGTCGGACTTGCGCACAAAAGGGTTCACTATCTGTACAACATTAGAAATTATATTATAATATTGAGTAAAAAATCACGTCCTTTGTATGGGAACTCATTTAAATTTAATTTTAATTCAATCATTAATAAAGTGAATATACAACTAAATATTAATAAAGCAAAGAGCACCAAAAAACCACGGCTCTAGTATGGGAGCCCCCTTTTAATTCTGTTTTCAGTATTTGTTGTTTTAGCGCCAACAGAAATACATCATCTCTAAAAGATTGAACAGTTATAAGTAGCTACTTATTCATGAGATACAGACTGGTGACAGACAGACAATGGAGCCTCAGTAATATGGTCCCCTTTAATAATAATATAATTAATTTGCCAAAATACAGTACATAGGCTGATACATTTTATAGAAGTAAGTACATGTATTCTACCTGCAGGCAGGTGTGCAAATATTGAAGTCAGCTATTTATATATCTGTCATATATTCCTTAATACTATAATGTCATTTTTTTGTAACCATTTTGTCAACTTACTTTTAAACTTTGTAACAGTTTCTAATTTTATATTGTCAGGTAATTTATTATATATACATATTAACATGTTGTAGGCATTAACTTTTTAAATATATGCGTGGCAAGGAGGCTGATATAATAAGTTTCTATATTGACATCTCGTGTGTCTATTGCTCATTTCTCGAAATACTTGATGTGATCCCTGACAAAGAAACATGCTTCCTTTATGTACATGCAGGGCAATGGAAGTATTTATTTTTTTTTAAATAGGGGCTTGCAGCTTTCAAGAAACCAAGCACCATCTATAATAACATTGTAATGCATTTTTTTTTGGTAACGGAACCCAAAAAAACTCCATTGATCTGTCAAAAATGAACTAAAAATTCCAAAATATCTACAACCAACAACACTTAGATTGAATGATGATGACATTTGGCTGTAATTTGCTGTGATATAATATGGTGGATATTTCCTCAGAAAGCCTATATTACTTCCACTCTTATTTTATTTAGGCACGACTAGCGTACGTCTTTATGTCAAGCGATAATATGTCTAATATAAAAATTTGTTCGTAAAACATTCAAGCCCGCAACATTCAACAGCCGCCCTAAATATCCTCCGCTGTACCTGTTTATACAGAACCGGATTTCGAGGTCTGGGGCCTTCGGAAAACGAAGGAGCGGAAGGAGGAGTACGTGACTGAACAAACTTTACAAATAAGTGTCGCCGTACACGGGCCACTGACCACAACCACAAAACGCCGTCACTGGCATATTTCTTGTAGTTTTCATACATTTTATATGAACTCGCCACACACGGTACGCCGCGCCGGTGGCCGCCACACGCTACAAATCGTCGTTACTGGCTTCTTGTGGCCCGCACCGGCCACTTAATGCGCCGATACAAAACGCCGCCATACGTCGCTCGCGTGATTCCCCACCCCTCTCTCCCTTACCTTAGTCCGCCGCTGTCGCGTGCTTCAGCCACTTTAGTAGCCGCTTCTATATTCTCGTGGCGGCGTTTATGGCTGTGGCGTGTGGCCCGTGTGCGGCGACACTAACATATCAACTATAGTAAAAATGGATAACGAAATATATTATAGATTCAGACATAGGAAATGCTTGTTCACTCTAACCTTGAAGAGGTCTAAATCACATGTTTCCGGAAACACATTCCTTTACACAGCTGTACACATAATAACTGTCAAAGACAAAGCGGTTATTATTGGTTATTTATTGGAATATTGACATTATTACAGTTTAATGTTGGTAAAGCAGCTGATACCTGTATTACCGGCATACCAGCGCTATCGGAAACATTTTTTTACAGACTTTCTCCTATGTGTTTACAATCATAAGTTTATAATATTAATATTTTCTATTCAGTATTGAACTTTATTATATTTATATTTTAAGCACTTTACTGCTTAAGATTTAAAATTTTACTAGAAAACATCACGCGGCCCAGGCTTCAGACAGGATTCGAATCTGCACCTTCTGCTATCCGGGCGGACACACACCAAAATTATGTCCTTCTTCTTCAACCTGCATCTACTCACTGCTCGGTTTACCTGAGCCTCCTCCATGCAGTGTCAATTTGCTAGGTGTTAGGCCATCTAGATCCAATTCCATCCTACTATTTAGGCGTTGTCATCGGACCATCTGGCCTACTGCCTCCCTATGTTTCTGCCTCCTGTCCTAGGCTGCCGCTTGACTCCACCTGTTGTCTGTTCTGTGAGCCACGTGACCTGCTCACCTCCATTACTTCCCTGCACGTTCGCAGTTAATGTTGGGTAGTTTTGTTATTTTCCGTATCTCCGATGATTGCGTACACGATCTCAAGGGATATACCGAGCATGACTCTGTTTTTCTCTGAGCGACTCGTATGGTGGAAATATGTTGCATTGTCGGAAACATTTGGGTCCATAAGTCAGTACAAAATGAACACATTGGGTGAACGCGGGTCGTTTGAGAAAATGCGAGTTTTCAAGAAATGGGATACTTTTCCGAAAGTTGCCCAACCTTTTTAACGGTGGGAAATGCATTACGCATATCCCGCGCTTTGGGGTACGCGGGGTTATGTCGTACTCTCCGCGGCTTCTGGAGGCAAACAGAATGCTCTCCAGAAGGGAAACCACGGCCTACCGACTAAAACCCACCGATGCCCCTCACATACGCACGAGCACGCCCATCATCACCGCATCCTCATCGTCGTCTGACGAAAAGGACACGTCGGGGAGGGTCGCGTCGCTGCCGGACAAGGTGGGAACTCGCGAGAACACATCCACGATCTCGTCGGCGTCTCCTCGCATATGGCGAGCCCCACTCACTCCCCCCCCCCCCCAAATGGGAGGGCCGGTGATCCCCCGGGACATCCAGGGGATCAGCGACTGGCAGCAACCGGTGCAATGCAGGGCCCGGGCTTCCCGGGCCTGGACTCCGCTAGAAAAGTTGCCCAACCTATTTTGACCTCTATCATCTAACCTTGTATACCAGTTTCATATTGTAAAATTTGTTAAATACAGAGATAGCTATAAATGCGAATTAATCTCATTTATCACATGTTCAAATCTTTATACAATGACTTTCATGCGCATACCCAGAAATCTCGCAATATACACTTAAATTGTATGACGTTAGTGTACATTACCAGATTAATTTGGAGCATTAATCCCATAAAGCAACTAATTGTGATTTAAGTCAACATTATTATCAACTAAGCCAAAATAAACCTTACATACTAAGCATCAAAGCTTGGCTATAAAAATCCTGTACGCTTAAGTTTTAAGTATTTTTCATAATGCGTACGAAGGTGGGTCTATCTCAAATATTCGCCTTATTCATTCACAATGAATATCATTATTTTTTATAAGTATGTACGGTATCTGTTAGTATATGTGGCTGTCTCAACTAAATTTACCGACATGAATAACATAACGTGTTTTTGAATTCAATACTAAAATAAACAATTTAATTGTGACGAAATTTGTCACTCCAAAGCGCTGAAACGATTTTTTATAATTTTTAGAAGAAAGTAAAGGCATCATCGTCTTTTGTTACCCTTACAAACAGAAATTAACAAATACTATTTTATATAATTATTGCTAGTGTACCCTAAGGACGTTACCCTGACCATCTGCAGCGCCACCTTCCAAATCTAATTGTGATTTCAAACAATCATTAAAATCAAATCAGTCCACCCGCTCAGGAGGAGTTCAATTACATACACACGAACATAAGAACAAAAAAGGCACTGTTTTAAAACATGTTTGGGCACATTTTTTGTAGTGAAGCGTTGAACGCATGTCTAACTTTTTTGTGGCCGGTAAGATAAGCAAGGGCGCCCCCTCTACACATACAAAATTTTGCTAAATGTAAAACGAGCTAAATTCATTAGTCCACTCATTTGACTCGCTTGCCTGGCAAAATATTTGCCCCCTTCTCTAGGCCATTGGTTGGCGACGATCTTGGTAATAAGGGTAAATCTGATTACATACGTGTGCCATAATCGCAGTTAAACTCGTACATATCGCACTGGTCCAGGAAACTGCGCCGGTTGCATCCATCAGGCGTAGAAGCACAGACCATGCGGTTGTCGTGGATGCACGTGCTGGCCATGTTGCAATAGTTTATTGGCTGTTAAACATCCGTTCTCATATTAAAAGAAAGTCAGCTTTATCTTTAGTGCCACTTTTACAAGCCATGGTCAAAAGAGAGCCGAGAGATGTACTATAACACATAAGTATGAATGTTTTGCTATTTTTAAGCATTAAACTAGAAATTTATTTTATCTCAATAAAAAATGTCCAAGAAAACATCTGGAATTCATTAATAAAACTGGTTCTTAAAAACAGTTTCTAAGATATCCTTATGCTTTCTACATTCAAATAACTCAAAATTTCGATACTTTGTTTAATAAATCTCTTGATCGAGTTTCCAAAGGTTATAATTTGGGCACAGTAGTGTTCAGCTCAAAAGAATTGGTCACTGTAGTGTTCAGCAAAAAAGCTTCACGTCTAAATTACCTCTCAGTGTCTCAAAACATAAGTCTTTAACCAGTGAATGATGCCAGTGATGACCTTCGCAAGCGAATGAGACCCGCAGTAAAAGATTACTGTGGGTCTCATAAGAAGGCTCAAGGTCACAGAGCTAACAATGGAGAGAGCGGTGCTCAGTATTGCCCTACGGGATAGAATCACAAATGAGGTAATCCGTAGGAGAACTAAAGTAATCCACGTCTTGCGAAGAATTGCGGGACACGCAGCAGGCAGAACCGACAGTCGTAGGGGTCGAAGGGTTCTTGAGTGGCGACTGCGCACTGGAAGCCGCTCAGTGGGCACTGTGGGCGGGCTACCCACCAGGTGGACCCACGAACTTATGAAGTTTGCAGTAATCCGCTGGATGCGTGTAGCGCAGGACCGATCGGTGTGGAGATCCTTGGGGGAGGCTTATGTTCAACAGTGGTCGTCATACGACTGATATCATCATCATCATACCTAACAAGTTAAGGTAATATTTTATAAAATAGGAGGTATGTATTAGCTTAATAGACATTACAAACTCATCACTTAAAAAGGACATCATGGTTAACTTGAATTGATGATAATTTTGTGATGACATGAAATTAAGATCATATCTCCACTGCTGGGGTACAAGCCTTCCCTATGGATGGAATAGGGAGATTTGGCCCTGACCCATTGATGAGTGCTAACGACTGCAGATGTAGTCTGGACTAACGGCTAAACGTGCCTTCGAAAGCACGGAGGAGATCGAGATCGAGAGACTAAATTTTTGGTCACCCATCCAATGACCGAATGTTGTGTGTGAAAGTTGCTTAACTTCAACGATCGCAGCTGAACGCGCTAACCACTTGCGCCATCGAGCTCTTTAATGATGGAATTAATTCTTGCCTCAACTTAAAGAATCTGTGGCGCTATGTAAAGAAGTTTCAGCTGACAGCAAAAAGTTACATTGCTGAACGATCCATCTAATCTGCTGAAGATTCCTCCCAAGCATTTGCTGACTATTATTTCCTCAAAATTTTTGCATTTTCGTCTCATTTAAAAGTAATTTATGATTTAAATCTTCCTGGTACTCTTTATTGTGTAACAGACGAAGTCATCATCGAGTTTCCATACAAAATTTGACAATGACATTTCAGACTTGCAAACTATGCGAATTCGATATTGGTTTGTGCAAGGGGTACATAATAGATTTAAGATCACAGTGGTGTTGATAATGCCTATAGATATATTCAATTCAATTCTTTATTGTCTCCATGGTTTAAAAGGTCTTAAAATATAAATACATTAGGTATAAACATGGAACCCCGTTGGGGCACTACAATATAATACAACAATTTACTTTAAAATAAATAAAAATCAAATAATATTATTAACATGTCAACTAGGCTTGAAAACAATTGGGCCCTAATTGAAATAAATATCGTTCAATTTATTAATAGGCGCTCATTAAAATACAATGTCAATAAAGTATATTATTTACTAAACTATAACGAAAGTTTAATGTCAAATATTTGAAGTCAAATTAACATTTGCTAAATGGCAACTCAGATCAATCAACATATGGCATCGACTGCAAATGTTTGTTTCTCTAAAATCACTCTATCACAGTCATTTATTAAACAGTTTTCATAATAGGTATTTAATTTTATGAAAGTACTCATCACTTACAAAATATGTACATCATCTTTTGCAAGTAAACAAATATATTAAAAGTCGCGAGAACACATCCACGATCTCGTCGGCGTCTCCTCGCATATGGCGAGCCCCACTCACTCCCCCCCCCCCCCCAAATGGGAGGGCCGGTGATCCCCCGGGACATCCAGGGGATCAGCGACTGGCAGCAACCGGTGCAATGCAGACGATATAATGAGTAAGTAAGTATAATTGTGATATCTAATAATGTCAGCGTCACAAATAAATCATTTATAGATAAAATTAATGCCAACATGCATAATGCAATATAATTGCTTCTCGAAGATATGAAAATTATTTATCGTCTGCTTAACATGTAAAGGAGATTGCTCAAATTGGCCTAAATGCACAAAAAATATTGACATACACGGTAATTCTTGGCGTAATTTATAATTTAATTTACAGTCATTAGATTTCAACGGACACCTTTGTATAATATATTTACTTTATAGTAATATAAGTTATTTACGGGATTGTTACCATGTACCTTGTTTTTAGCGAGTTTCCGATATTTCGGCACTAACCACTGGATTGAGTTTCATAACCCACAGATTATCTCGACAGAACGCCACTACATACCAAGATTGGTCAGGGAAGCGATTGAAATAACAAAACATAAAAATTTCAATCGTGAGGACGGGTTTAAATTGTCGAGTGTCTGGAATCCTGTGGTTCGTATGTGTAAAACCGGAAATAATCAAAAAAGTGTCGTGTCGCGATCCGATACTGTAAGTGTTGTGTGTCGAGAACAGTTTCGAGTGAATAGTGAGAATGTGAACAGTGGTACGGGTCGCAATAAAAGACTTCGTCGGAGGGTAGACCGATATGTCTGCCAATAACAGGCTACCCGCAATTACTTCAGTTACTCCGTGATCATGGCGCTTGCAACAGTGCCGAAATATCGGAAACTCGCTAAAAACAAGGTACATGGTAACAATCCCGTAAATAACTTATATTACTATAATGTTAGTGACCATGAAAGTTTAAAACAATATATTGTTAACCGGTACGGGCCGGATACGTCTCAATTAATAAAACACCTAGAACGCGCGCGGAAAAAGTGTGAGTGTTTAAAGAAATCACTGTCTTTCCTGGTGAAGTGTCGTGATTCGGACATTATCCCTATATGCGTTAGGATAAAACTACGACCAGACATTCATGGTTCCGCGAGTATTCTGCGAAACGCGAGTGTAAAACTATTGCGAAAATCGATTCGTAACTGTAGGTACCACTTAGACAAAAGTCAGCGTGAATTATACGAAATCCATCTGAAGTGCAGTGAAACTCTTTCGACAAGTGACTTTGATATTTGCGATCGTGTTACATACTTACAAGCTCAACGTACCAGGGAACTAAGCGCTATAAAACAAGATCGTAAGTTCGAGTTGTTGTTACAAAGACAAAAGCCGGATGTCCCCTACCACGAGAACTCACTACCAACTCGAACGGTAATCAATATGTCAAGTATTGAGTTGTCCGACGCTGCACAGTCTGTTCTTGAAAGAGGGATGAATTTCGCCGTTACACCTAGACGTATTCCCTATGAGGAAGTGATTGGGTCAGTTGAAGAGGGTGTCATACGTAATAAAATACCAGCAATAGATGCGGATACGCTCAGGCAAGATGTCGCTGTGGTGTTACGTCATGCGAGGCCACCAAGACCGAACATTACTTCTTCCGAATCAGTGGCCTTGAGAGATCTTCATAAGAACAAGAATATACTAGTACTAAAAGCTGATAAAGGGAATGCGACAGTCATAATGAATACCAGTGAGTATGAAAACAAAATCCAGAGTCTACTCACTGACGAACACATATACAAGAAGGTGAATTATAACCCAACGGCAAGGACAGATCGTAACACTCGCTCACTCATAAAAGAATGCGCCCACGCTTTAGACGATGACATTGTCAAATATTTATTACGTCCTAGGAACATCCAGCCTCCAAAACTATATGGTCTGCCGAAAATCCATAAGCCAAATGTGCCCCTACGTCCGATCGTGAGTCAGATAGACTCACCTACATATGAACTGGCCAAGCACGTGGCAAAAGTATTGCAGCCGATAGTGGGACGAACGTCGTCGTTTGTGAAGGATTCCCGCCATTTCATAGAAATCTTACACCAAAACAAGGTAGATGAAAATCAGTTGATGGTCAGTTTTGACGTAGAATCGCTGTTCACAAATGTACCTGTGTTGGATTGTCTGGAAGTGGTGAAGGTGAAGTTGCAAGAAAATGACATCCCGAAGGAATATGCCAAGCTGTTGCATCATTGTTTGTCGATGAATTTCTTCATATATCAGGGTCAGTACTACCTCCAAATAGATGGGGTCGCAATGGGCAGTCCCGTGGCTCCAGTGGTTGCCAATATATGGATGGAGCATTTTGAAGAAAAATCATTTATCACCGCACCCACAGAAATAAAACTATGGAAGAGGTATGTCGATGACGTATTCTGTATATTAAGAGGTAACAAACATGATGTCGAGTCTCACTTGGCAAATTTAAATGGTATCCATTCTAAAATCAACTTTACCTATGAGATGGAAGAAGACAGAAGTCTGGCCTTTCTGGACGTGAAGATTCGGGTGAGGAATGACGGTTCGCTTGGTCATTCCATTTACCGCAAATCAACACACACTGACCGCTATCTCAACGCCTCCTCGCATCACCACCCTAAACATCTTAACTCTGTAATGACTTCACTGACGAACCGTGCATATGACCTATGTGATGAGGAACATCTTCAAGAAGAGTTGGAGCATGTACGACGAGTCTTACAGAGTAATGGATACCAGGGACATTTTCCATCAAGACACAAACTAAGACACCAGAGACACAGAGTAGACAGACAACCTGTTTATTTACCATACGTCAAAGGAGTGACTGACAAGATCTCAAACATACTGAATAAGTACTCACTAAACACTGTCTTCACTCCTGTGCGAAAGGTTTCACAATACCTACGGTCTCCTAAAGACAACTTCCCCTTGGAGAAACCTGGTGTCTATAAGATCGATTGCAGCTGTGGCAGTTCGTACATTGGCCAAACAAAGCGAACAGTATCATGCCGAATGAGGGAACACATAAAAGCAATCAAGAACAACGATACGCAGAAATCAGCCATCGCGGAACATTTGATTGATTCTGGTTCTAACCACTGGATTGAGTTTCATAACCCACAGATTATCTCGACAGAACGCCACTACATACCAAGATTGGTCAGGGAAGCGATTGAAATAACAAAACATAAAAATTTCAATCGTGAGGACGGGTTTAAATTGTCGAGTGTCTGGAATCCTGTGGTTCGTATGTGTAAAACCGGAAATAATCAAAAAAGTGTCGTGTCGCGATCCGATACTGTAAGTGTTGTGTGTCGAGAACAGTTTCGAGTGAATAGTGAGAATGTGAACAGTGGTACGGGTCGCAATAAAAGACTTCGTCGGAGGGTAGACCGATATGTCTGCCAGTAACAGCCTACCCGCAATTACTTCAGTTACTCCGTGATCATGGCGCTTGCAACAGTGCCGAAATATCGGAAACTCGCTAAAAACAAGGTACATGGTAACAATCCCGTAAATAACTTATATTACTATAATGTTAGTGACCATGAAAGTTTAAAACAATATATTTACTTTAAAGAGGACTTTTAAATTTTACCGGTTTGGAAAACATACGAATCATTTTTAATGGCTATGGGTGTAGTAACATTCAGCCAAACTGATCGAAGTTGTTTATATAACTTAAAAACAAATCTATCTTGTAAAGATCGATAAAATAAATCATTTTTTTTTTATTACACTGTGGTATTAATATCCACAACTATATTATCATTTTCACTAGATGCAAATGTGCTCAGACAATTATTATAGATGGCAGGCGACATCATAAAGTCTATTGCCATACATTTTTCGCCAAACACCTCTAGAAACACATTATAATCCGTATATATGTTAGACTTTAAGGTGGGCCTACGTTCCCTGGCTATAAATTAATAAATAAATAAAAGTATAAGCTGTGATACACTAAAAATCTAAAATATGGTTATCTTAAAAACATAACAAAAATAATGAAGCTACTGAATATATGGCTATAGAACCTAAATCTCTTAGCTTTCTTCGGTTAACGAGAGTTTAAAAATTCTCTCTAATCTGTGGCTCATTCTCAATCATCACACAGTTTCTGTCACACAGTACCTACCTACCTTATTATAACCGGAAATGACACCTGATTTTAAAAGTTACTCTTATGCATTAACTTTAAAAACAGGTAACTATCTGTTAATCTACATGCTCTATATACCTGAATCTAATCCATAATTTCGGTACTTCTCTTGATTTCCCTAGTTTACTATATAACTTATTTATTTTTTATTATTTTAATATGTTCAGTGTATATGGTTTATAGAAGTTCTCAGGGGTGTCCGTCAATAATATTCGTTTCTACAGTAATTTATATAAAATTTCGAATCTAGGAAACAATTTTTCATGATTATTGGTCTTTAGGCCAAACATAGTATAGAAGCTGAGCAATCTCCTTTGCTATCTCCACTTTATTCAAGGAGTTGCCAAATTTACGTAAACGATGTGTTCACATTAAAGGAAACAAACGCCATTGTTAGATAATTTTTGACCAAAAGTGGAGTTAGCAAAATTTCTTGTTAAGCAGACGTTATTTCATTTCATTGTATTTTTGCATCTGATATTTTACGTTATCATTAAATTTCTCTGATTATTCTGATAATAAACTGGGGTTCCCTCTGTCTTGCAGAAAGTTGCTTCGAAATTCATGTGGTGTGGCACCCACTAAGCATAATCCTTTTAAACGATTATATATATATATATTGTAATACATCGCAAATTTCCAAGGGGATTCAAATTAGTGTTGAAATTTATATGGGATCATACCCCATCATCATCATCATCTAGCACGATACAAATTCTAAAACTATTGATGATGGTTTACAATATGTATGATGTACTGATGACCAATGAGACCCGGCTATTGCTAAAAGTCGTTCTTCATAGGGGACATTATAAAATCTTACTTAATATTGACAACAAGGTGTGAAAGCTTAGGGATAATAGATATTCCATACATGTTATCCCCTAAAACACTTCTGTGATTTGTTCATTCGTACTTAAAAAGAGACGAAACACTTGTTTTAGTCGAGGAAATTGATGGTGTTTAATTATAAATAATAAAAAATCTTTTCGGCAAAAAGTCTTTATTTTCATACAAAAATACAATTTTCTTAAATAAAATGTCTCGAAATGAAGAATTATTTATTATAATTAATTGCAATGTTTTACTTAATGTTTACTTTTAACTGACTTCAAAATCAGCAGGATGTTCTCAGTTCGTCATTACATGTTTTTTTTTTTTTGTTGTTCGCGAATCTCTCCGGCATGCGTGGACCGATTCTAATTATTCTTTTTTTGTTTGAATCAGGTTTTTTGGCGTAATGGTCTCGTATAAATTTGGTGAGGATCTGCTCAGTACTTTCGGAACAAATAATGGACTCCTCAATTACAAACAGTACTCGATTCGTGTTTGATTATTTTAAGAGATATGAAAGGGATAATGCAGGCCACGTACCAAGTATTTAGTGAGTTGATCTTGCTCTGACTTATAAAAAGTATAAAATAAATACTTTTTTTAAACAAAAATAAAAACTGACTTCCTACAAACATAATCACTAAAAAGATGAAATAATGCATGTTCTTTACTTTAAAGTCAAAAATAATATGAACTGATTCAAATTCATTTTGCCAGCGTATTGATAGATCTAAGTTGCCATTCACTGCTTAGTTTGGCTTGGATTTGACTTTGTATTTTTCAGGTTCTATCTAATATATTACATAAAAATATAACCAAAAGGAGTGGAGCAACAATGAAAAGCGTTGCAAATACGGGAAAAAACTCTTTTTAAGAGTTTCCATTGCGTGCGCTGCCTTAAATTGTTAAAGTTACACAAAAATCATATATGACAAAAATTGTTCTCCACTAAAAGTTCTATAAAAAAGTCCACGACAGCATATCTCTATCTTATAAGGGTGACCCATTATAACCTATTTCCTAAAATTAATGCGGGTGAAACTCCAGGGCATTTCTAGTATTTATAGAACCCAAGCCCCATATATTTGAAGAAAGCGCCATAGTAAGAAATTATCTATCCTACTAGATGCTTCCAATGACACTTGTTTGAAAGCTATTGGAGTGGTGGGGACGTTTCTTCCCATTGTCCTTTTCGAGCAACAAATTTCCGCACGCCGTGTGCAATGAGTCCGTGACAGGTCCTCAGCGGACAATTTTTGAAGTTAAACTTCTTTAGGCACGCTTGACTTGGGGGGTAAGCTGGCGAATTCGTTACGCTTAACGAAAAGTGTGTTCGGGCACAGAATATATACACTACGCGAAAAGAAGCGACACTTAAGCATGTGTGCTCGTAAAATCGCCCGCGGCTATGTGTGGGTGTCTGGAGGTGCGCGGGGGCGTTGCGCGGCGCGCGGGACGTGGAGAGGGCAGTCGCCGACTGCCTCGACCGAAGGGATGGCAGTAGCGAAATAGTAAAATAATAGCGTTGCAATGCATTGCACGCACAGACGGACTACGCTACGCAATCTTATTATTATTTAGATAATAATAAGAATTATAAAACGAATCGAAAAAGGAGAAAATATATAAAAGTTAGCAATTTGTTATAGTACCTACATTAAAAGATTAAAAATTGATTATAAAATCAAACCTATCCTTCATTATTTACTCCAGTATCCTTGAATCAGTTAACATTTAATAACTTACTATGCATAAATATTCATTGGCACAAGTCTAAATTCCAAGTTCAACCCTAGCGCAAACACGCTCCTGCTCAAGGTCACTGACGCTGGAACTCTCACGTACAGAGAGTGTCACCGCACGGGCGAGGCGAACGGGAGTTGAGTACCACGGAGGGGATATAAGCAACAGAAAGCAGTGCACGCGCACATTTTCTTTCTCTCTTTTTCTTATAGCTAGTAAATGAAATATGTATATGTAGTATATATATTGTACACATACAAATGGAGCTAAAGAAGTTTCTCTACAGCCGTGTGGTCATAAGTACACTCGTTTTTTCATAATACGGGGACAAAATTACTAATTAATAGTTAATTCTATTGGCATACAGGCGATTGTTTAAAATTCTTCGAACGCAGTTCGTACTGTTTTTTTATTGATATAAAGTTCATTTCAGTTCATTGATTAAATTGTTGTATAAGTACAGTATTTAAGATAGGTAGGTGCTTTCCCTCCATGTGGCAAAGTTTTGGGTCACCCTGTATTACCTCTTAACGATTTATTAATAACCAGTTATAACCGAGAAAAAAACATCCTATTTCGTAGGAGTTTTGAAAAGTATTCGTACTTAATCCCTCTTGTTTAGTATCAAGTTATTTAAACAGTATGAAAGTTGAATTAAAGTTTATTATTTAATAACCAGTTAATTAACGAGTAATAAAACCTCCATTTTCGTAGGAGTTACGAAAGACTAGCTGTGACCCGCGGTATTACCCGCGATTTATTTGGGATATTTTCCCGCAATAAAATGTAGCCTATGGGTTAATCCAGGGTGTCAGCTAACTCCATACCAAATTTTATTAAAATCGCTCCAGCCATTTAGACGTGAAGAAGTAACAAACACAAAAACACACAAACTTTCGCCTTTTTAATATTAGTGTGATAGTTACGAAAACGGCTTAAGGGACAATTTCAGAGAGTACTTACATTGTCTTTTGTGATAAGATTATCAAAAACCTTTTATCATAATCTATGAACTACTTGCGTTCCATATCTAAGTCTACATCTGAATTACACCCCCACTTAGTGTCACCGCACATGGGCCACAAGCCACAGCCACAAACGCCGCCACGAGAAGCTAGAAGCAGCTACTAAAGTGGCTGAAGCGCGCGACAGAGCTCTAAAGAAAATATAACAAGAAAATCTTCCACGCGGACCAGGCCGCAGACGGGACTCGAACCCGCACCCTTCGCTATCCGGGCGAATGCACTGACCATTATGGACAGTGTCGGCTATCAGGGCCGTGTCGTATTCTTTCTAGTCTTTCTTATGCTGTAAGACAGCCCTCTTTTTCGCATTGTAGGTAACCCAAAATGTCAAATCAATAATCAAATCCTATACAAGTATTAAACATTTGAAAGAGGAAATAGCAATTATCTTATAAATAAAATTCTCGTGTCACAATGTTAGTTACCATACTCCTCCGAAACGGCCTGAACGATTTTTATGAAATTTTAATGCATATTCCGTGAGTCTGAGAATCGGCTACTATCTATTTTTCATATCCTTAAGTGATAATGGTTGTCTATCTGTAACGTAGTGTTCTAAAACCTACAATGAGCCTTCGCGCAAAAATTCTAACTATTAGGTATTGTAACGTAGTGTTCTCATATGGGTTAGGAGGAATTTTATCCCAGGAAATTGATTGGATGATATTAGACAACCCTAAAATTTTTTTTGGACAATATTTATTTTTTTATAATGTTGTATTAAAAATACATACAACCCTAAATTTTCTCTTCTACCACCTGCCCCTATTTTTATGGCGGTACGAAGTTCGCTGGGTCTGCTAGTAGTTATAATTATATTTTATTTTTTAAGCATATAACTGCTCGATGTTTAAATCTAAAGAAAATATTACTTACTAGAAAAATTTCCACGCGGACCAGGCAGCAGACGGGACTCGCTCCCCTTCGCTATCCGGGCAAATGTACTGACTGAATCGAGCAGTTACATGCTTAAAAAATAAAAATTACAACACATTGCTTTTGATATTGGTAAGATTTATTTATTTTGAAAATAAAGTTATAGTCCATTGTGTTATGCTCAAGTTTCTACGGTAAATAGTGGAAGCGTAAACAAAATTAATGACATCCGTTTAGGAAAATGACAAATTGGTCGATTACATATACGGAGATTTTTATTTTATTTTAATATGCGTATATTAATTAATAATAATAAAAAAATGGATTACATATGTCAAATGTAGCTGCACGCTGGGTAATGCTGACAGTGCTGAAATGACATAAAACAATGAAATCAATTAATATACCATCGACTTCTTTGGTAACACTAAAAACGACTTTAGTTAGTTACCAGAAAGCCTAATCCTTTTTTTATTTTATTTATTTTGGGGATAGTACACAGCTCAAAATTAATTTAGAGTTCTGCAATCTTTTTAGACTTTGTTGGCCAATTACGGCTGTCCATCATTTTTGTTGTGTGAAAAGGGTGGAAAAGAAAAACATCACAGGGCCGACATAATGGTAAGCGGCCACCATAGGCTAAAGTCGCTTGCGATACCAAAAATATCAATCGAACCGTTGCCTACTCTGGCCAAATCCCCTGTCCCGTGGAGCCCTGGGCTAACTCACCGGCAGAAACACAACACCACCATCTCCAGTAAGGTGGAAGATACTTTCCGGGACGAGCAATATATCTCTCTTCATGGATATTATTTTCTAGAATCTTATCATCATCATTATGCAGTGATACTATCACTGCTGAAACACGGACCTTCCCTATGGATGGAATAGCAGAATGGATCAATGACCCACCCCGCAAGCCCAGTATGGATTGGTGGGTGCCAACGTCTGTATCTGCAACTGAGACTACGGCTTTCCGAAGCAAGGAAGGAGGAGCTCGAACAATATGTTTTGGTCGCTCATCCCAGCACTCCCGGCGTGCATTGGGGGGACTGCGATCCTCAGAATGTACGCCGGGTGACCGGTGCAGGAGTATTGTCTGGTTTTTAGTGGCCCTGTTCAGGACGTTAGGTAGGGCCCTACTCAATTCACCCGGCCCAATGGCTGGCTGTTATGAGTAGGGAGGACTCCCACATACCTTCTTCTCGCTCCCTCGATGGTTGAAGGATGCGTAAGGCATGACCCAGACAAAAAAAACAGAAAAAAGGTCACTCATCCCAAATATGGTGAAACTATTAAAAAAAAGTATCAAAGGAGTTATTCTCCCTTATCCCACCTTCCTCTTTCATTCAGAGGATGAGGCGCGCTGGCCTACGTTCTAACCAACTTATTGTGACCACTATTCCAACGCGAACAAAGAAATTTGCTGACTTATTTCTTTGTCGCACTATCCGCAAATGGAATGCTTTGCCCGCTCACGTTTTCTCTCCCTCCTATTACCCGGGATCCTTTAGAAGAGGCAATGTGCACGCCGGTAAGGTGAAAATGGTAGGTGAGGCAGGTTGATATGCTGTCCCAGCTATCTTCGCGTCTGGACTGCGCTCTTTCAATTTGCCCTTTGCCATGCATTTTGCCGGTCAGAGTGGCTTACATTTTGTTATCTCGAGTATTGTCGTGCCAAATTGCACAAGCATAAAGCCTTATCGGTAGGTCAGCACCCATAAATACAAGGGCTTGCCTGATGACGGAGTACAGTTTTGTTCCTCTTCAGAAGAATAACTTTTTTGAAGTGAAAACTTCTTTAGCGGCGTTGTACATTTTTTTTGTATGGGTAAAAAATGATAAACTCGCGTCAGGTTAAACACGTGGGCTGATCGCATCATGACACACAATAAAATTGGAAACGTTGTTGACTTTCAATATATTGGACAAAACATAGTAATATTTTATTTTACCGTATTATAATAATAAGTCTTTACCTAGGACGTCCACGTGGCAGCTTTATTGCGAAGAAAATGCATATTTTTACAACAGATGTCCATAGGTGCGCTTAAATGTGATTCATGGAAGTTGATTTCTCTGAGATATTTTTTTTAATGTAATATTAATTGTCATGTTTGTGTACGATAGCGATAATAAATAAATATTGTAGTCTACCACATACATGATAGTACTTTTATACTGATAATTAAAGCAATTCCTGCAAAATTATTCCCTAACCATTCCAAAATATCAAAAATGCACAACGTTAATATTCAAGTTTTCACTTCTGCCGCCACTTCCGGTGTTTTTTTTTTATGTTAAAAGGGTGACAAACAAGCGTATGCCCCCCCTGATGATAAGCGGCCATCATAGATTACAGACGCTTGCTATACCACAAATATCACTCGTACCGTTGCCTACCCTGACCCAATCCCCTGCCCCGTGGAGCCTTATTCACGGATAGAAACACAACACCACCAAAGGTTAGTATTATATTACTGTAATCTTATGTAAGAGACGCTCCAATTCGAGGCGAGGCGGAAAATCCGCTATGCCTTACCTCTCTTAAAATGTTCATATTCTTAAGAAATGGACTCTGAAATATTAATTAATAAATGAAAATAGCCAGATTCACTCACCTAATAAAAGCACAAGTAACATGGTGATTCAAAACTGCGTGCGGCTACATTTCTCAATATAATGTTTATAACAATATTTATTTTCGTTATCGAAGAATTACAACAGTTTCTTTACGACTCCGTAGAGAGTAACAGGAAAATGATTTAAAATTATTCAAGTGCGTTACGATACCATACAAGCTACGCACATAAATATATAACTTCATGGCTACGCACTAAGGTAAAAAACGCGAGGCAGTGTGGCATCATCGATCGAACCATATCAATATAAACAAAAAATCGGCCGATCAGTCATTGCTTATTATAAGGGCGAGGACATAACATTGAGTTGAGCCGCTGCCGAGGTTGGCCACGCGTTAAAAACGCTTTGAAAATTTTAAAAAAGAAATAGTTTTATGACAACATTAATAAATTTCAAATTCCATTTAGCGCGCGAAACTGCAGGTTAGACTTCGTTTAATGGAATTTGAGATTTAGATATTGATGTAATATAAATAAGACTCAAACTTTATGCAATCGATATAAAAGGGCCAAAGGAATGTTAGACGCGATTGTTGACGCGCGGGGCTTATGCATAGCGTAAACCAAGTCTTAACAAGGCCTATTGTAGAACTGTAGAAAGTGCCAGTGCAAAGTGTGTAAATTGTGCCTTATCACACTGACGGAGTATAAACGTTTTCCGAGGGAGAGAGTCCGAGCGAGCGAGAGGGTGCGCAGAGACGACGTCACCCGTGAACACGGACACGCAGCGAAGACGTCGCTTACACGCAACGTTTCTGTTAAATGTGGGCGTACAATACACTCAGTAACATAATGGATTCTGAGGCGGTAACATTGCTTTTAGCTTTATAACTTCAAAGATGCAAGAAACATACACGAATACATCGGTCAATTTGGGAGGGCCCGCAATCAAATCTTGAATTGTGATTTGACAACGGGTCCTTCCAAATCCGCGGCGACTTCGCCGCGGATTTGGCAGCAGGCAGACAGTATGTAGAGAGAAGGCTTTTGTGCCAGACCCTGTCAAAAGCCTTGGTGATGTCAAGGCTAATAGCCAGAGACTCTCCCCGCTTGTCTATAGCTTCACCCCAGATGTGTGTCACGTACGCTAGAAGGTCACCCGTCGATCGATTCGGCCTAAATCCGTATTGATGATCGTGAATTAGAGAGTAATCTTCTAGGTAGCGGGTCAGATGCTTGTTAAAGATCCTTTCTAATACTTTACACAACACAGCTATCGGTCGATAGTTAGCTGGGTCTGAGCGGTCCCCTTTTTTGGGCACCGGTTGCACATTGGCAGTCCTAGATACAGACTTATTATTATAATACGATAAAATAAAACATTACTGTTTCGTCCAATATATTGAAAGTCAACAACCTTTCCAATTTTATTGTGTGTCATGATGCAATCAACCTACATGTTAAACCTGACGCGAGTTTAACATTTTTTTTCCCATACAAAAAAGTGTACAACGTCGCTAAAGAAGTATTCACTTCAAAAAACACGCTGGCTGTACCTATCCGTTATGACAAGGCGCTGATCATCGGCACCGACTCCAACGCCCACCATCAACTGTGGGGCATGACGAAAAGCAACAAACGAGGTGAGGAATTAGTAGATTACCTATTTACCACAAACCTTAACATAATAAACACAGGTTCTGAACCTACTTTCGTAACAAGAAGAGGTAGATCTATCATCGATCTTACTCTTGCATCAAGGAGAGCAGCGGGATTGATCTCTGACTGGCACGTCTCCCCAGAGGCATCCTGCTCTGACCACAGGTGGATTAGGTTCAACATCGCGGTACAGCGTGTTACCCAGTCACCAAGACGCATACCCAAGAAAACGAATAGAAGCCAATATCGCAGACAGGTAACACTATCACTGCAACATATGCAGGCTGAAAGCTTAGACGAAACCAATAAGATAGACGAAACAGCTGAGGAATTAACAAGGGTAATTATCTCATGCTATCAGACAGCCTGTCCTCTCAGTACACCATCATCCAACTCGGATGCCAGCCAGTCGTGGTGGGGCCCCGAGCTATACAAACTGAGGAAAAAGGTAAGCAGACTTTTTAACAGGGCCATGAACACATGTGACGACCAAGACTGGGATGCGTATAAAGATGCCAAGGCTCTTTATAAAAAACGCATCCGATACTGGAGCAATGGGTCTTGGAGGAAATTTTGTTCTGAAATAGACTCATGCACCAAGGCAAATAAGGTAAGGAAACTGCTTTCCAAAGACAGACAACAAGACCTTTCACAGCTCAGGAAAGCTGATGGCTCCCTCACAGAGACAGTGGAGGAGGCACAGAGGGTACTGCTCGAAACCCACTTTCCAGGCTGCATCATAGACACGACACACACCTGGAATGACACTTGCTGGACCCCCACGGAACAATCCTGGAACACTGCAATGAGGACAGTGTCCATGGACAAGTTAAGGTGGGCCATTAACAGCTTCCAGCCATTTAAAGCAGCCGGACCAGATGGCATCTTTCCGGCGTTGCTTCAATGGGCAGGTGAAGCGCTAATCCTTATCCTGGTGCCCCTCCTGAGAGCGTGTCTTGCATTCAGATACACGCCGAAGCCTTGGAGGGAGGTCAAGGTAATCTTCATACCAAAGCCAGGTAAGGCCGACTACAACGAAGCGAAATCTTTCAGGCCAATAAGTCTCTCATCATTTCTGCTAAAAACCTTAGAAAGACTGTGTGACAGAGAGCTGAGAGATAACCAATTAACCAGCTTTCCACTACATCTAAACCAACACGCCTATTGTCCAGGCAAGTCGACAGAATCTGCACTACATGCAGTCGTAAGTAAAATAGAGGATAGTCTCAGACGAAAAGAGCTATGTCTGGGCACCTTTATAGACATAGAAGGCGCGTTTGACAAAACAAGCTTCGCCAGTATTGTAAACGCACTTGGCAAACACGGAGTCGATGAGAACATTATATACTGGGTAAGTAACATGCTCCGTAACAGACTAATCAGACTACAAGACGACAACCATCTCAGAGCATTGGCGACTAAAGGATGTCCTCAAGGAGGAGTACTATCGCCTCTGCTATGGAATGTAGTCGTAAACGACTTAATTACCAAACTAAACAACCTTCACTTCCACACGGTGGGCTATGCGGATGACCTGGCAATCCTAATCCCGGGTAAGTTTGCGAGCACCGCTTGTGACATTACACGGGGGGCAATGAAGGTAGTTGAAAAATGGTGTGACGACTACGGCCTTAAGGTGAATCCAGTGAAGACAGAATTAGTCATGTTCACGAATAAAAGAGCCTTAGGCGACTATCGGCTACCGAAACTATTTAACACGACACTAAGGCTCTCCAACGAGGTAAAGTATCTAGGAATAACCCTAGATTCCAAACTGAACTGGGGTTCACACATAGACAAAACTACTACTAAGACCAACATCATTTTCTGGCAATGCCGCAAAATGATTAGCAAAACCTGGGGACTATCACCGCTCATTGTTAGGTGGCTGTACACGACCATAATTAGGCCCACCATCAGCTATGCAGCAGTAGTATGGTGGACAAAGACAAACCAGGTAACGACAATTAATAAGTTAAGACGTCTCCAGAGGCGGGCCTGCTGTGCAATCACTGGCTGCATGAAAACCACTCCCACATCAGCACTGGAGACTATACTTGACGTGAGACCACTACATTTGTTTATACAACAGGAAGCTGCTTGTACAGCCACACGACTAAGCATGCTGGGGCTATGGAGGGACAACAGCTCCCCACACACCAGCATTTTAGCAGACATATACAGGTACTTTCCGTACTTTGCTGCAGTAAACGACCTCATTCCAAAGACGTACGTATTCGAAAAAACATACAAAATTCAACTTTATGAAGACACTCCGGACCACTGTCTGCAAAAGGAGTTGAGGGTCTACACAGACGGCTCAAAAACCAACTACGGTACAGGTTCGGGTGTCTTCTCTGAAGACCTAAATATACACATCTCAACAGCATTGGGAGCCTATAACACGGTCTTCCAGGCAGAGTATGTGGGCATCATCAAGGCCGCTGAAGCGATAGATTGTCGCAAGGTAAGAGGAAAACACATTCGTATTCTCTCTGACAGCGCTTCTGTCCTACAGGCACTGGACAACAATATAATGACATCAGGCTTAATTTATGAATGCCACTGTAAGTTGACTAATATTGCTAACGACAATAGATTGACTTTGCAGTGGATTAAAGGACACAGCGGCTCAAGGGGTAACGATGCGGCGGACTGCTTAGCCAGGGAAGGTTCTAGCAGGACGGCCATTGGTCCGGAGCCTATTGTACCCATACCCTATCGACAGCTGCGAACATGGATAAGGGAGCGCTGTCAACGACAACATAACGAATACTGGACAGAACTCACAGACTGCAGGCAAGCTAGGGAAGCCGTTCCCAAGGTAAACCTGCAGCTAACACGTAAGTTAATCAGACTTCCTAGACAAGCCTTAAAACAAATCGTGGGTATACTCACGGGTCACGGCTATTTCAACAAACACCTTTGTAATATAGGTATTTCTGACAGCCCTCTGTGCAGAGCCTGCCTGGAGGACGAGGAGACGAGCGCCCATGTGCTGCTGGAGTGCACGGGCGTTGCAAGACAAAGGATTTCTCTAATGGGAAGCCCGAAGACTATAGTAGAGGCCTGCAGTAACGTTCGGGGACTGCTGAGCTTTCTGGAGGAGCTGGGATGGCAGGACTGATGCCAATCCCCACGCAAAATAGGCACCAGATGTCGAGTTGCGGAAACAGCCCGCCGTTCTACTAAGACTAAGACTAAGACCTATCCGTTATGCTTCGAACGCAATGCAAAGAAAAGGTTTTTAAACAAAAACCTACATTGTCCTTATTGAGAGCACAATTTCATAAACGCTTTGTAAATAAGACACAACCGTACTTGAAAACATGACTTTGAATTTATTTATAAATTAATAAAAAAAGGTAATAAAATACTTATAATAACTTATTTTAAACATCGTTTCCGTACATTGAAATCATATGCAAATTAAGAAGTAAGATAAATGCTGGTGTTTTATGAGTTAAACAGTTAAAATGATAAATATAATGTTATTATTTTGCTACTGGCCCACCCTCGCTTCGCTTCGGTGTAGAAAACAGTTTTTATTCTCAGGCTTTAATTATACATATTATATGTTTCTTAGGTTTTTACGCACATCACTCAATTAATAAAACAGTTATAACGGGTTATATGGGCTGAATTTATTTATTTATTCTTCTGAATAATGATTTTTTATTTACTTTGTCGAGCTACCTTCGAAAGACTTTTATTAAGCATTCGGATATTTCACTTGCAGATTTTTAAAACTTTAGTGTCTATATGCTTGAATTTATTAGCTAATTTAATTAATAAAGTTTTTTTTTCTAATTTTGAGTATATTTATTTGTGCCTAATTATTCTGAAGATGCATTTCTGAAATGGATGCGAAACGTCAATAAATAAATGAATTCAGTGCATATAACCCGTTTAAACTCATAATATTATAAAAACCGTGAAAAAAATGTCTAACTAATAGTGAATATTTTGTATTAGGACTCGTAATACCGAATGCAATATTGCTTTGCAATTAAAAAAAAGTTTGAGCTCGTTACCATTGGTCTATTAAAAATCTATTCTATTAATAAACGTATCTCGTGACGCAGTGTTTTGTACACATAATATATCCTTGAATCATCACCAGCCCATTAATATCCCCACAGGCCTTCCCTATGGATAGAATATGGAGATTGGGCTATGAATCACCACCCGGACTCAATGCAGATTGGGGGGTGCTAACGACTGCAGATTCAGCCGGAACCAACGGCTTAACGTGCCTACCTCAGCAGGGAGGAGCTTGAGACAGTAACTTTTGGTCACCCATCCAATGATCGACCATTGCGAAAGTTGCTTAACTTTCACGATCGTAGGCCGAACACGCTATCCACCTGCGTCATCGAGCTCCTAAGGCTTGAATACGTAGTGATTTATTTGTTTAATTAGGCCAAGTTTGTACCGGCGCGTTTATTATTGCATGTTCTAAAATGAAGAAGTAGTTAATGTGATTTAACTGTTATATCTAGACAGACAAATGGTATTTATGTCAAATAACTGTATTTTATAAAGTTTGGATTATCAAAGTAATGTTTCCATGGTAACCTAATACAATACAGAGAGTTAGTAACTCAATGACTATAAACATAGTGAACGATATAAGGTTTCTGTTTTTTTTTCTCACATATTGGGTTACATTTTCGAAATTCTTATACGGATCCCAATTTTTGTTTTTCAAAATATATAGCATATGTTTAAAAAAAAAACAAAACCAAAAATATATTTATTTTCCATCACAACAGAGATTCATAGTTAGTCTTGTATAGCAATTACAGTGTTGTGGCTCATATATTTGTGATGAAGTTGTGCCTGAAATAGGTTTCAGCAATAGAGACCTGTGCTACAGGTCACCAGGCCCAATCACAGATAACAAGACTTCCACGGATGATACAATACCTTGGACAGTTGAAATGTAGACATTGTTGTTTCAACAGCATTGAATAGAAGAAGACAAACAAACAATAACAATAATCGAAGAAAAGCTATTTTATCTAATAGGAAGCTAGAAAATTATCCAGTTTCTAAAAATAAAAATAATGACCAAAAGCGGCATGTATATGTGTGATAGTAAGTGTTAGTGTGATTTCGTTCTTTTTGTGTATGTAATATGTATGCAGTGTAGTGTATGTGTGTGTGTATGTGCAGTCGTGTGTGAATGAGTTTCAACAGTTGCAGAGGCGAAATTAAAATCAAATGTGAAAACTACGAATATCATCATATTTGCAGGTTTACCTTAGAGGGCATAATAGGTTTTCAGTAGTATCATAGTCAAGTGTCAATAGATAATCGCGGACGATAGTTTTGCAGTGGGTTTAATGACGAGAATAAATATGGAGGATGTGATTTATTCGGTTGTAGAGGAATGGGCGTAGTAACTGGAAGAAGTTTTGTGCAAAGGAGGTTTTCTGAGTAGGCAAAGGGCAGACTTGAGTTTTGCGTCTCCTCTGTTCAAATTTGGGGTCATAAGTTAACTGGTTATGTTGAAGTACGGTTTTCAGAACGAATATCTGTCGTACAGAGGGAATGTTCCAGACTTTGTATAACTCTACAGTAGGATAGCGATATGGGAGTCCTGCAACCACTTTATGTTCATCATGAATAATGTGGGATTCTAAATGTGAAAGAATTTCTCAAATTGGTGTAGTAGTTTCGGAGTTTTTTCAATACAAACAAACAGACAAAAATCTTTACTCTTATAATATTAGTATAGATTAGAGTTCATCTCGTGTTTCATTCACACGCACTTTTGTTTTCGGTTAACATAATATTTAAATCCAACCAATGCAAAATGTGGCCTCACTGAGGGCAATAGAAGTAGGTAATATGTATATGAAATGAATACTTAATACAAATACTCATATGAAATTTTAAACAGCACTTTTTCAATCACAATATACTTACGAGCAACGCTGTTCAAAGTAAAAAAAAAGTCTGCACAGACCATGCATCTGAAGTGGAAGTCTTTTCTTAACTAACCTTACATTAGGCGGTGCATAAGGCACAGGGGAATAGAACAGCGCACCTCGTAGCGTTTCAACCTTCACCGAGTTATCCTCCAAATTTGCATGTGTTATATGGCAAGTAACTCACTTAATATAAAATAAAATATTTATTTGAATCTACGAGAATTATGTCTTACATCGATGTGATTCAGATTATAACTAGGTAACTAATACTTAAAAAAATCAAGCTATATAATGAATGAGTCCTGAGAAAGCTAAACAAAACTATTACCTTAATGACTATACAAACGTTCAAAGGACTCTGGAAAGTTTAGATGACTCGATACAATGCAAATGAAGTAATTAGTAAAATGGATGTGAGTGGTTTTAGTAAATAATAGATATCTTAACTTAAGAACATGAGAACGATAGATAACATGGTTTTAAGATCATTAACGATCATTACAAATAAGTTTGATAAACAAAAGATATGGTATTAACAATTAGGGAATGACATAGGTTTGGTCAACAAAAGATATGATATTAACATAATAGGGGTATACCATAACACATGCTCGTTCGGAAGAGCTGCACACTACTCTTACACACACACACACACACACACACATATTTTATTTATTTTAAAGTAAATTGTTGTATTATATTGTAGTGCCCCAACGGGGTTCCATGTTTGTACCTAATGTATTTATATTTTAAGACCTTTTAAACCATGGAGACAATAAAGAATTGATTGAATATATACAGGGCGTCCCACGGCTACCTCACACGGAGGGAAAGTATATTAAATATTGAAGATAGGATATTTCACTAAAAGGCGACATCGTTTTATTTTTAATATTAACTATAACTGCATTCACAGTTTTTGTAAAAATCGCCTGCTACAACTGGGAATCAAACTCGTGAAATTTCTAAAAAATAAACACAACTTATTTTATGATAACCATCGAAAGGGTTAAACATAAGGATTATTTTTTGCTAAATAACATAGCATTTTAAATGAAAGGAATGTCTTATTACGTGATAAAAATAATAAAGTGATACACAAACTGTAGTACGTATGCATTTCTTTTTGAACTCACAGTTACAATGCGATTGGCTGAAATTTGTAAAAATAATTATTTAAAAATGGAACACATAAATTTTCAAGCGTTTTCTTTTGTTTTTTGTAAGTTTCATTTTCGTTTTTTTCCAATTTTTTGTTAATTTACTTACCATGGGGTATCAAAATAAAATGGATTTAATGGAAGCTTACTTAATGTACCACAATGACATATTAGCTTTGCGGTGGTACCGCGAATGATACCCTGATAGAGGTACGTACCTTCTCGATATGTGTTTCAAAGGTTAGTGGATACTTTAAGAAATTTATGACGTTTTAATATGCGCTTACAGAACCACAGCAGCGGATGATAAATGTCAATGATGATGAACTCAACATTTCAACTTACTTTGAAGCGTATCCGATTTTATATTAGTTTGTGTTCAATAATTTTAAATAAAATGTTAAATTAAATAACTTTTCTTTCGTTTAAAATGCTATGTTATTGAGCAAAAATTTATCTTTATGATTAACCCTTGCGATGATTATCATAAAATATGTTGTATATTTTTTTTTTTTGAAATTTCACGAGTTTGATTCCCAGTTGTAGCGGGCAATTTTTTAAAAATCTGTGAATGTTATATATAGTTATTATTAAAAATAAAATGATGTTTTCTTTCAGTAAAATATCCTTACTTCAATATTTAATATACTTTACCTCCGTGTGAGGTAGCCGTGGGACGCCCTGTATAGTCGTGTGACGCTCGTGGCGCATTTCCGTTTCATCTTTTCCATAGGATTATTCCTGTAGATTGATGATTCCGTTCGAAAAGATGTTTCACTTCATATCTATAAATAATACTACGCTGTCTTCTCAGGTTATCAAGCCTGGCGGGAGCCGAATCCACAGACCTTCCAGAATTACCAAAATTATATATACCCTTTCCAGTCGAATGATCTTAAGAAAATTTAACAAAGTAGATTTATGACACCGCTTGATAAAAGAATAAATATATTCCAATAAGATGCAATTCTCCTTATAGATAACATGATTTGAATTATGCTATCGAGATGATATCTATAAGAAGAATTGTATCTTATTGGAACATGATACATTTTAATTTGACATGACACTTTGAAGTACTTGAGTATTAAAAATATCTACCTTTGAATTAGGCGTAAGAGTGTTACTTCACGAGTTTAGTTTTAAACGCGTCGAGTCAGTAGTTCAGGTTACCTCGCTGGGTGTAACCGCATCGAAGCGTTCGCTAGGCTGCGAATTAACACAACGCGCAGCCAATAAACTATTTCGTTGCCCGCGCTTTTTAAAACTTCAAATTTAAAAAAAAATGTTATTTTAGACTGTCCACCTCCTTTCTAAATTAAAACGTATACAATAATTAATAAACAATGTTGCGTTGACAAAAAAGTTGTTGGTTTTTATAAAACCTTAGTAGTTATTTGTTTACTATTATAGTTTTTTTTTTATATTTATATTAATAATAAAACAGTGAAAATGGTGCATAAATTGCAATTGGAACCAGTGACAGCGTCTGGCAGCAAATTTAGATCGGTGATATCGCAAGTAAGTTGTTTTTATTTATAAACGTTGTAAATAAAAATTGACCTCCTTTGAGCTGTTATCATGACAGCTACCTAGATAGGGTAGCGCAGACTTACACTCGAATTGGAGTGCTTGGCACCCGTCGTGGGAACAATTTCAAAATACTGAGCTGCAAAGTACGTTACTGCAGCGGCAACCAAAAGAGGCAATTTCTAGTATTGGTTAAGGCTTATTATAGTAGGTTTGTAAAAAAAATGCGCGGAAATACAATACTTTTCTACGAACACAATTCGAACAACAATATTTTTTGCCGCGTTAAACTGTTAAAGTATTTGTTTTTTTATTTTTAATTACCAGAAAAAGTATCGAATTCGAATAGTTTGCAAACCATAATGTCAATGTCAATTTTTATATGGAAACTTGAACATCAGCGGCACAAAGTACGTAACGAGAACTAAAAATCAGTACAGATTTGATAATGACATTTCGGACTCCCAAACGTCATGAATTCGATTTTGGTTCGTGCTAAGGGTACAGGTATCTACTGACGAGCCACTTCAAAATTTAAATAAAACCTTTGATAAGTTATCTCCTTGGTTGTCATGATTCGGATTATTAGATCGTTCCATTTATAAATTACAAGACAGATATGAGTTTACTGTGTAATAAATTTGTCCGAAAAACACGAGAGAGATGGATTTTCATACCACATTTGGCCAGACAGCAATGTCAATTTAAATTATAGAAGGTTGGCAAAATAATGCTCAAATATCCTAGTATGTTTATGAAAAAATAAACTATTTTTTGAGTTACATACCCAAAGAATGACAGCAGAACCCTATTATAAAGTCTTAGCTGTCCCATGACGAGATGTGTGATACCTCATCAGTAGTTACCTAGTTGAAATTTTCACTCAATGGCTGTGTAAAAATAAACGTGCATACAAAAAATAAGTTTTAAGTACGACCTTAAATATAGTTGGATTTTAAGTTAACTTTTACGTAAGTCAGGGCCGGAATTAAGACAGATGGAGTTATAGTTCTCACAACAGAAATAAAATATTAGCAAATTTCGACAGGTCACTAACCGGGGGAGGGGGGGTCCACTCCTTCGTTGTCCAATGGCCTCCATATCTCTAGATTTGACCCTGTCTAAAGTAAAATTAACATATTTTTAATGTCGTAGAGTAGGTAAGGCATAGAACATGACGATATTTGCGATATAAGGAATGTTGATTTCAATATTTTCTGGTGCAAAAACTACTGTACCCCAAGTACGAATAATTAACAAAGAAAATATTCGTATCATCATTTTCAAAGCTTTATGAAGGGAGCATAGATAAATTATTGGGTATTTAAAATCGTTGTTTTTAGAAAAAAAAACATTAGGGACCTTCCGTTGCGCACGTTGCGTAAACGATAAAAGTTATACAAAAATCATTAATAACGGAATCATTCCCATTTAAGAAAGTATCCCGAAGTGTATAAGAAACTCCTTAATACGAATGCAAACTAATTTTGCCCTAAATTGTAAACAGGATTAATGGGATTAACCTATTTTTGTTCACACTCACTAATTTTATTACGTAATAATCTTTTTGTATACAAAGTAAGAACTTTTGCACCAACATTTTTATATCAAATTAAGGCTTAATCCTGTTTAACACATCATTCCATCTTTTTCAATATATATAGGAAATATTATAAAAATAAACATATCAAAGACTTATTTAACTTAACTTTGATGCAGTATTTCAACTTAAAACAAAAACAATAACAGAAACTACATTTTTCTGCATTGATTTAGCTTTCACAGATTGTACAGTATTTTTAGAGGAAATTTTAATCTATGGTTATGGGCTATCTGACCTGCTGTCAATATTCAATTAAAACAAAATATTAAAAAAACAAATATTTTTTATAGACAGAAATCGACGAATAACAAAAGACAGTTAAAATAATTTAAAAATAAACATGCAAAAATAATTTGTACTAAATTAATTAACACAACAAAAAACATAAATTAAAATTACAATACATTGTCAGCAGCAATAAAAACTTGTATGATTGTTGAGAATATACCGTTAAACTGAATTTAGTAATAATAAGGGCTGGCTGTCAGTTCGCATAAAAAAATCTTGTATACACAAAAGAATATTAAAGATAATCCTAAACGAAACAAACGACAGAATAATAAGAAAACATTTTAATTTCTATACTCGTATACTTAAACGAAGTATAAAATGATTAAAAAATAGAATACATAAGAGGATTGAAAACTTCGAAAATAAGTCTAAGACCATGTGGCGAATCATCAACGAAAAATCTGGTAAAATAAAAAACAAAGCCTTTAAAAATATAGTCCTAAAAGATAATAATACTGTCATTGAGTGCCCAGTAAAAATATTAAACATATTGAATAAACATTTTTCGGCAGCTAGTTATTCCTCAAATACTAAAGTGAACGTGGACGATCTGTCATAAAGCCGTCCATTACTTCAATGTCCGTTAAATTATGATGAAGTATTCAAAATTAATAAATCAATAAAAAATATACGTAGTAAGTAGTAGTGGCATCGACGACATTCCTCTCATTCTTATAAAACAATTTGCCAATTAAATAACTGAGCCATTAACTCGCTTTATTAATAAAAGTTTCCGAGAATGATATTTTCCAGACGCGCTGAAAATTGCATTAATAATACCTGTTCATAAAAAACATGACACCAAATTATAATAGGCTAATCGCTCAACTACAAGCGTTTTCAAAAATATTTGAAAAGTCAATGTATAATAATCAATACTCCGCATTTTTGGAAAAATATAATATTTGGATGATAGCCAAAATGGCTTCAAAAACTAGATCAGTTGATCTATCACTAACAGTATACAAGTATATCTAAACCGCACTAAAATACAGAAATGACAAGAAAGTTGCTGTATGTATACTGCTAGATATGACAAAGGTCACTGCTTTGCTGCAGAGTTATCTTGACAATCTTTGCAATTACTGTCATAAGAATTGCCTCTATCTTAATCCGGATAAATGTAGTGTTATAACCTTTACTCGTAAAATTAAAGCAATTAGACTATCATGTCAATAGTAAAAGGATAAACAGAGTAACAGACAGAGATTTGGGTGTGACACTTGTTAGCAAACTGACGTTTGAGACGCATATCAAGGCTATTACAACTAGGGCGTTGCGTATGCTTAAGTTTATAATTAGAATTGGAGAGGACTTTAAGCACTTTTCCACATTAGTGCTTTTGTTTAATTTCTTTCTCCGTTCTATTTTAGAATATGCGTCCACTGTATGGAAAAGTTTGAAAGTTAAGTTAAGTTTGAAAATACTCATATTGTAATATTCCAGCTAAAGTACACTTAGATAAATGATCGACTATTGACTATGCATGCAATTCAAATAAATCTCATTTTATTTTTGCATAAACTTTATTACTTTTAAGTTGTCTCTCCATCATTATTTGTTAATAACACTTCTTTTCGACCAAGAAATTAATTCTTATAAAACTGCGAAAAACTAGTGGGAAATTCAAATAATTTGAAACGCAACAAGAGCGGTTGTGACGTAAAAATATAACAAACGCGATGTTCACTCACATGATATGCCAATGTCAACGAGATTTAATGCGGGTGCGTAGATGTCAAAGCCGCGTTCTACACCGAATGCAACTTTTTAGTACGACATTTATTTTTTTACCAAAATGTATGATATATAATATCTATTTAGATGATGTTAGATACGCAAAATGTCAGTATCTTGTAAGGTCATTGATCTTGCTTGTAGGTTTAGATGCATGTATCGTGCCGTGCTGTCGTCCGTGCAAACTGGTTATTTTTAGACACGGAACTATTTTTTTCGACGTAGATTTTTTCTATATTGTATAAAAGGGATGTAAACTACTAAATAAAAATGTAAAAAATAAATGAGGCTACTATAACCTTAACTTTAAAATTTAATTTAAGAACTTCACTTTTGAAAATAAATCAAGCACGTTCATTACTTACAATACACGTTATATAATGGTGTCAATTCTGGCAGAATTCTCTGGACTTAAAACTAATTTTAACATCAGTCTCTCCTTTTCATTCCCTGTAGAATATGACAAGAATACCTACACTGTTGTCAAATTTAAGTTTAGGTTTAGTGAATCATGCCAAAACCGACACCATTACCTGCCTAAATATGTTACATAGCTTACGAATTTGTGAGTTCAATTATTTCCACAGTGCATTTGTACAAAGTTCAAAGTCCCAATTACGAAGAAGATTTTAAATATTTAAGTAGCTAAAGCAAAAGTTTTTGTATGTACATTTTAACCATCTATTAATTAAATATATTTATTACCTGTTGTAGCAATCCTACTTAAATTATATAGATGTTTGTTATCTACTCCATCATGCAAAATTGGCTCAATGGATTTTGATAGAATTTGGCCCACGACTAATTTGTTTCCTGGAGTGATATACTTATTTTTTTACACATAGAAGTTTCCGTGAGATCTAAAAAAAAATAACATGGTTAATAACACAACGTAAAATTTTCCGGAATACCAAAACCCATTACATTGGTTCTAAGAATTATAAAATTTAAATAGACGCTGTCGAGGGGAAAAGATGCTTGATGAAGTATTTACCATTAATAAATTTGAGTGGCTTGGGAAATAACGTCTATTTCTTTTGCGCCGATTCCAACAATTATTGATAAAAAAATGACGTAGATTAATTATTCTTGCTACTCAGTCGGTAGATTAATATCTTTAAATGATTTTCTTTCTTGTTAGGTTTCACAATATATTACGCATCACCGTATAGGTAATGAAAATAATTATAAATTAAAACAGTTCTCTGACCTTGATAAGGCTATTTTGTGTAGCACATAACAAAAATAAGATATTGAAACAAGCGTGAATAGAAGAAAAATTAATCAAGTACTTTAAATAAATAAGCAAAGATGAAGTAGTAATATTACTCAATTTTTTTCATCCTAGAATAAAGTTTGTCCAATCTCTATATAATTATGTAAAAAAGATGGTTAGATTTTTTTTTATATATAGAGGTAGGCAAATGACTCTCCCCCACCTGATGTTAAGTGGTAATAAAGTCCAAACGCGAAGATAGCTGGTACAGCAGTTATAAACTACTACACCAATCATCCTCACCTTGCCGGCCTTCAAAAATGCTTCTTCACGCCTCTCTTAAAGATTATAGGAAGGAGGAAACACTTGCGCCGGTAAAGAATTCCACTTACGAATTGTACGACAAAGAAATGAGTCACCAAATTTCTTTGTTCGTGTAGGAATAGTGGCCACAGTAAGTCGGTGGCAACGTAGGCCAGCGCGCGTGGTCCTCTGAAGAAAAGGTGATGGAGGGATAAGGGAGAATAACTCCTCAGAACACTCGCCGTGGTATAGTCGGTAGAATGCGCTTAATGATGCTACATCGCGGCGTATAGACACAGTGGTGTCGACTCCGGCATGGTTATCTAAACTTAAATTAAAATTTAAAATCAGTCTCTCCTTTTCATTCTATATAGAATGACAAAGATAGACTGTTGTCAAATTTAAGTTTAGGTCAAGATAATCATGGCAGAATCGATACCATTATTTTGTTAATGAAATAACGGTTTATATGTTTCAATAACAGCTGATGCAACAATGTTATTCTTTTACAAAAATTAACATAATAATTTTAAACATATACACACCTGTATTCAACATAGTTATTTATATTCTTATAGTTATTACATATACTTCCTTTCACTTAGAAAAGGTATTAGTCAAAATTCCACTAAGCACATAATAATAATCATAATCAATCATAATCAAAATCATTTATTCAGTTTTGGCTGCTACAAGCACTCATGAATGTCTAGAAGCTACGCCATCGGTCGTAAATCTACGGCGGGAGACCATGATAGAACTATTATCAATAAATTATGAAATAATAAAGTCGACATTCACATGACAGATCAGAATATTTATTAATGAAAATAGAAAACAACGGTTGCTATGACACACACATGACGGATTACAAAAATAGGGTTAACAAAATTATAAAGAGTATTTATCAAAAGAATATAAACTCCTTTAACAGAACCGGGCCAGATACTCAGCAAGGGCTGTTTTATTTTACCTGATTTATTATTTAGAGAGTCGCCAAGTTGTAAAATGACTTCAGAGATGATTCATGAAGTCACCTTTCATTACATTATGATTAAATATACATTAACTGTTTAACTGAATTTTCATTGCTGTGTCATACAGTATAAATACAAATATAAACATAATTACAGACCCACAAGTTTCTAAATTACAGTAATTTTGCTTATAACATTTGGCTATAAAACCTTTGTGATAGATGTACGGACAGATAGACACGTGAGTGACAACAATAAGAGGGCTTAAAAGGTTAAAATATAAGTACTTATAGAGTAAGGCCCCACGACCGCCAGATCTTCTAATCCAATTGTAGCAGCCAATCTAAATTACAGTAATTTTGCTTATAACATTTGGCTATAAAACCTTTGTGATAGATGTACGGACAGATAGACACGTGAGTGACAACAATAAGAGGGCTTAAAAGGTTAAAATATAAGTACTTATAGAGTAAGGCCCCACGACCGCCAGATCTTACTTATTTTTGAATACATACAAGCTAACTTGTGCTGTGGGTAAATTTTCAGGTATACCTGAAACACGTAAAAAGGACATTGCTCAGCGTCCATACATAGTAATAGAACCAACAATCATGAAATATTATTTTCTAGGTTCAAAGTCGTAAGTAAATGACTGTAAAAACAAAGATTAGTGACGGACACTTCTGAGAACTTAAATTATTAGGAAAACTAAAATTTTTTTGAGGTTATGTTTAATATTCAATGAAACATAGGTCAACCTATGAATTTAGTATGAACTCAGTATGAAGTGAATTTATATTACAACTAATTCATTTTATTCGGTGCTATTTTAAAGAATAACTATTAGGAAAAACTTGGTCAGGTAGGAATCATGAATAAAATAAAAACTGTAGTTTTGCTTCTTATTTAATGACTATTTTTCACTTAATTGGATCATATTGTTTATTGTATTTATTTGTATATCACATTATATTGTGTAAATATGCAGCGTGAATGTGTATCAGGTGTTCTTGAATAATTTGGCTATTATTATTGATTAGATCCTCTCAGGATGTGGCACAGGTTCACTAGCACTTGGTAATAAGGGCTCTGCTCTTTCGTAATATCGATGGCATATTAGATAGCCGATATAGTTAAATTAAAGGAAAAACATTCGCAAATAAACACACACAACAGGTAATCCGAAACGAGAATGCACTTTCCCGTATATTATATACTACTCTTTGGAATGCACGAATGCCACAGATTACTACAAATGAAAACTGCATGCACCACAACCACAGAGTAAAGAATTTTATGCCGGCCCTTCTCTTGACAACAGTTTGTCCTTGTCATGCTTAGTAAGGATTGAAAAGGACAGACTGATGTCATGTTTTAAAATAGCAAATACGAATAACCAAGTGAAGTGCCGACATTAGGAAGAAAAAGTGTTTTGTTTGCAGCACTGCCATAGATTATACACATAAAATGGTATTTATTGTCTCAGATTATTTTTTAACTTTTGAAGTTATACTTCTTTAGGCGCGTTATGAAAAAATGATGAGAGTGAAATTTTTAGATGCGCGCGCATCACTGTAACACAAAATTTTAACAGCATGAAGTTGGTTGCTTTAGCGACCAACTTCATGCTGTTACTTTTGTGTTTACCGCATATTAAGAAAATCTACCAACAAAATAGAAATAAAATCACTATTTAGTGGGTGCTAACGACTGCATTGTGAAGGCCTATCAAAAGTATTTATTAATCTGAAACAACGGAACCAAAGCGCGATTCAGGAGACTACAGCGCCATCTCTTGACCATTGATGTAGTAGAACCAAAAACCACATCTTTATTTTTTGTAATAAAGTAACAGTTATAGGTATTCATATTTATAATATTTATCCACATGTTTCTAGTTTGTATATTCGGAATACGTGTTTGAGTTTCATACAAGTGCAAATCACATATGTTCTAATAAATTATATTCAGTAGCGATTTTAATTGAATATTTTGATTATTTATTTATTTTTTCAAATTAAAACTGAACTTTATTGACTGTGTCCTTTTCCAGACTTTTTATTTATTTATTGTAATTAATTATTTGCATGCAATTAAAAACTAATTTTAAACGATGCCAAAGAAGGATAACTTCTCACGCGCCTACATAAGTACACGCACCCATTTTTTAATTGAGCTTACTTAACTGGAAGTGTCCGTCACAATCTAAATACTGATAATTATCGCAAAAAATATACTAAGAATTATCATAAATGCCAAATTGGTGTTGGTTCTTAGGCCAATTTTAACATTGTCCTTTACTCACTTTACTAACAGTCTGAGGACTGATTCCTACGTATGTTTTAGGGAATATTGTAAACAATTTGAAATGAATACTGTGAGACACATTCTGTCAGCAGTATTTAATGCCAGACAATTTAAATGTCAAAAGCAAAAAACTAAACCTTTCTTACTGATTGGCAGTCTTTGGATCTTGTACTTATAATAAAAACTAGCTGTCCCAGCGAACTTAGTACTGCCATTAAAAAATAGGGGTTGATGGTAGAACAGTGAACATTTAGGGTTGTATGTTTTTTTTATGTTATACGAGCAGACGGCTCTCCTGATGGTAAATGATCACCGTCGCCCATGGACACTTGCAACACCAGGAGTATCACAAATTCGATGCCGGCCTTTATGGAAGGAGTACGCTCTTTTTTTGAAGGTTTTTGTGTCATGTTGGTCCGGAAACACTGCTGGCGACAATATATTCCAGTTTCGTCGTACGTGGTAAAAAATTTCGACAAAAACGCACGGTTGTGGATAGCCATGCATCAAGATGGTGGGGATGAAATTTTTGTCGCGATGTATGTACGATGGCGAAATGCAGCAGCTGGAATTAATTCGAACAATTCCTCAGAACATAGAAGATGCAGAGCGAAGCTACATCCCTACGCAAGGCCAAAGGATCAAGCTGATCGGAAAGGTCCTGGTCGTCGTATTTTCGTGTGATGTATCATAAAAAACTAAAAAATAAAAAAATGACCCAAAAAAATTTAAGGGTGGACCGGACCACCCTTAACATTTAGGGGGATGAAAAATAGATGATGTCCGATTCTCATACCTACTGAATATGCATATAAAATTTCACGAAAATCGGTCGAGCCGTTTCGGAGTAGTTCAAATTACGCACACCGTAACACGAGAATTTTGTATATTAGATAAGCAAAGTTTCTTATCACGATCAATACACTTATCATTATCACATTCAATAGTATTTATTTATTTTGCTGTTTTGTCACCACTTCACTAGTATGTATTTGGGTTTTACCTTATTTACTAAACACACTGACCGTGGTACTTCCATCATTATCTTTAAGCTATTTACCGAGTACTTACAAAATAGCTGCTATTTTTAAGCAATTTACTTAATACAAACACCAATGTGTGTATTTAACGTGTTCAACGAACTGATCTGTAAATTGGCCTTTAAACGTATTGGTAATTTTTCTATTGTGCCACATGGAACAATATAAAAATTATCATGTTTGAGACAACCCTCATTAAAAGCGCCTGTAATTTTTGCATTAAAACGTACCTACATTATAAAAAAGAGGCAAATAATTTATGTGTTTTTAATATTGAAAAAAATAATAATGTTACAAAATTATCCTAATCGTAAGACTTATTTTAACGTATTGTGTGTGTACTACTAAAAAATTTTTTAATTTAATTAAAAAATAATAATGTGAAGGTAAGTCTTACGATCAGGATAATCGTAAGACTATTTTACAATATTATTTTTTTTCAATATTCTTCTTCTTCTTCATGTTCCTCTCCAATCACTGAAGGTTGGACATCAGCCTTGAAAACCTCGCTTTGTCCCTGGGGAGGTGAAACCATTCCGCGGCGCTCTTGACACCGGTCCACTCGCGGATGTTTCGAAGCCACGACTTTTTCCGACGGCCTACTCGACGTTTCCCCGCAATTTTGCCCATCATAATGAGTTGCAGTAAATCGTATCTCTCGTGTCTGAACACATGACCGAGGTAGGCAACTTTTCTTGTTTTGATGGTCTGTCTGTCTGACACGTCTTAGAACTTCGACATTTGTAACTTTTTGAGTCCAGCTGATTGAGAGCATTCATGTAAAAACAGATAAAATATTTGCCTCTTAATTTTATTATAATGTACGTTTTACTGCAAAAAATTTAGGCGGTTTTAATGAGGGTTTTCTGAAATAACGAGCGCCAGGTGGCATCACTGAGGCAAAAGGTCTACTTATCTATCAAATCGCATATGTTGTCACAGTCTATGGATCAAGTTAAATGCTCATTCGATTAGTTCGCTCCAAAAACTTCATACAAAAGACCTTACGTCACAGTGGCGCCAACTTGTGACTTTTATCTGTTATGCTGAGGCCACAGTAGGGATGGGAAAATGCCATTAATTATCGCGATGAAGTACGTTTAACGTACACTACGCGCGCGGTCTGAGTGTAGTTGAGGTATGAGGTTGGGGTCCACACTCCGGTTAGCATGCACGCCTGCTTGTATTAACTTCAGCTGTATTGAGTTCATCATCGTGATAATAATTAATGGCATTTAGCGTTAGTGTGGCTCCAACATTACAAACACAGCTTAACATCAACAACATTACAAAGCTCGTACATTAAACTTTTTTTCAAATACTTACCTTTTATACATACTATTAAGATACTATTCCCTTTTTTCTAATAAATAACATTGACGCAGCTTTTAGGTCTAGTAAAAAGTTAATGTTCTGCCTCTTATGAACATTTTTCTTGAGCTTCGATATTTCTTTCAAAACTACGATTGTCTTTCCATAAGGCGGTGTAATAGTGATACAAACCAGGGAATACGTAAAAAAATATAAGCCTTAAGACCAAAGCAAGACCTACTGTTAGGGCAAAAGCCTTCTCTATCGAAGGAATAAGGAGAATAGATAAAAAACACCATTACAGCACAATACGTTAAGTGCATCATGAAATACCAACACCTCTTTAAGTTAACAGGGTAGTAGACAAGCATAATATGGCCCGTCCCTCTGATGGTGAGCGGCCACCATAGCTTAAAGCTGCGATACCAATATCAATCGCATCGCTACCCCTCCCTTACTCAATCACCTACCCCGTGGATCCCTGAAACCTTACCCACAGATAAAATCACAACACTACCACAAGGTTGTTTTATTTTACTGTGCTCTTCTGTAAGTTGGAGGCTACTTCCCCAGACTTCTCCAATTCAAGCGGAAACCCGCTATGCCTTACCTTTCTTATCATGAATTCCAAAGAATGGAGGAGATATAGACCTAGTCATATCCCCAATGCTGGGGCTTAGTCTTAGTAGTACGACGGGCTGTTTCCGCAACTCGACACACAGTGCCTATTTTGCGTGGGAATTGGCATCAGTCCTGCCATCCCAGCTTCTCCAGAAAGCTCAGGAGTCCAATGCTGGGGCACATACATTCTTAAATGCAGGCCTTTAGGGTGATGTGTGCCCCAGCATTGGCGAGATTACTAAGCTGATGATGATATGACAAGGTAAAGTCATTACGTTTTATTCCAGCTGGTAGCATGTATGGCACCGAACCTTCTCCTGCTGGACCTGGGAATGGCCATCAGCTTCTCCACCATAGCGGTGCCGGGACTCCTCAACGCCCCAGAAGGGCTCTCACTAAATGAACAGCAGGCTTCCTGGTTTGGTAAGATTCTATTTTAACATTTTTTTTAATCCATTGAAAATATTATACGGTCCAGGTATCAGACGAGAAACAAACCCGCATATTCCGCTAACCTGGCGGGTTTATTGTGGGTGTCCTACAATGTGACGATGGCACTGCCTTGCAGCCTTACAAAGAATTCTAAAATAAATTCGACACAGCTATTAAAGTACGGTAGCATAATTGTTCAATGCCTTCGCCCGGATAGCTGAAGATACGGATTCGGGTCTCGTCTGATGCCTTATTTTTTGTGGTGATATTTTCTAGAGACTTGTAAATGTAGCAGTTAAATACTTTATTATATAAATATAATAATAACATAGTGTTTTTTTAGTATTTTGCTTCAATCAGGCACTCTACTACAGTAATTCTAACTTAATTGGTGCTCGAACTATAGAGCAAGTTCGATAGTTTGAACATAGCCTAACTCATGTAGGTATTTCAAGTGTAAATTATTGTTTTATTTAGATTAAATATTTATTTTGTTTTTTATTTTATTTTATATCTTCGTAAAAGTTACAGCTATTATTTATACGTATCTAATTTGGTTAACTTCTAGCCAATAACAAGTTTTCACATATAAAATATTGCGTTAAGTTAAAAGAATACTGTTTAAGTAGTTATTTATTATGTCCGCGGCAAAAAAAAAAGTAAAAAAAAAAAATTAGTTCTATAGTGAAATAGGCACTACGTTTAAAATTACCACGACGTAAGTAGTTCTGGGGCCGTACTATGAACGTTTAACGACAGGCAAAACAGCGGTTGAAGTGGGATGTCGCTCTACTGTGCGTATGTGATGTCTCGCTCTAACAATGGAACTTGCCAGGTGTTAAGAGTGGATAATACAGCCTCTGTTCTTCATTAAAATAGGTCAAAAACAGAAAATTCGTTAAAGTAATTACCTGTAAGTCCCGGTCCGAAACTCTAGCGCTGACCGTTATTGCGCAGAAGTAAAAATTAAGATGTCTTAGGGGGAAACGAGGTGCGCGGGTGGGCGTGCATTGCACCGATTGGCTCTGCAGTCGTACCGTCGTCGCGCTTTTTTTCAGCGCTAGAGTTACGTGCCGCGACGTGCGTGTATGTATTTCGCTCCGATTCCGCCTCTAAGCGTTTAACAATTTGCTATTCATTGTTATGATTTTAACGAGCTCATTACAAATTCAAGGTGAACGTACACTGTACAAATCACCGTATTAACTAACAAAACTGTGATATAACTCATATGTTAGTGCTAGTACTGATTCTTGAAGTAAGTACTCAAATAAAAAAAAAAGTGTGTGCACGGACCACACATATGAAGTGAAACTTCTTTTCTTTAATAACATAAAATTAGGCAGTGCATAAGGCATAGGGGAATGGAATGCGAAAGGATTGCAGCCTAAGAAGTACTAGAGAAAATTCGACACGGCCATCAGGGCCGCGGTAGCATAATGGTCAGTGTCAGAGGTCAACGTTTTAACAACAGTTAAGCAATTAAAGGACACTATTAGAAACAAATCATTAAGCTCGCATAGTAACTAAAAAACTAATACTATCAGAGTAATTAAAAAAAACTTGTTTTACATTTTAAAATAAAGATCGCTCTTCTTAAGCCTAACAGATTCGCAACTCGTTCAATATATCTAAATGTAAAGTCACGGACATTCTACTTAAACATATGTGGGTGACAATGGACCCAGTACGTATTGGTGGGTGATAACGGACCCAGCGGGATTGGTAGGTGATAACGGACCCAGTGCGGATTGCTCGATGATAACGGACCCAGCGCGGATTGGTGGGATATAACAGACCCAGTGCGGATTGTTGGATGATAACGGACCCAACGCGGATTGGTGGGTGATAACGGACCCAGTGCGGATTGGTGGGTGATAATGGACTCAGCGCGGATTGGTGGGTGATAACGGACCCAGCGCGGATTGGTGGGTGATAACGAACCCAGTGCGGATTGCTGGATGATAACGGACCCAACGCGGATTGGTGGGTGAACACAAACCCAGTGCGGATTGGTGGATGATAACGGACCCAGCGCGGATTGGTGGGTGATAACGGACCCAATGCGGAATGCTGGATGATAACGGACCCAGCGCGGATTGCTGGGTGATAACGGACCCAGCGCGGATTGCTGGGTGATAACGGACCCAGTGCGGATTGGTTGGTGATATCGAACCCAGCGCGAATTGGTGTTTTTTTTTCTATCAACAAATCTTCAGGTTGTTTATAATTTTCAGATTATTGGGGCTAGCCACAGCCATAAGCACACTCGCTTTTATTCTATACAAACGTTCTCGTCTGTTTCTTCTTGATTATTATCACTAAAGAAATGATTTCCATACATAAGATATAATTTTGCTCATTCTATAGAAATAGTTTTTTCAAATACCTATTTCTCAAATGTCTCTCAACTCGCGTCCGCTCTTAATTTCGCTCCTTCAGCTGCACATACAAACTTTTCGTCTCTCACCACAACCACAACCTCTTTTAAGGCAGAAACAGACTTTTGTCAAACGTAACGCGACCGGACGCCACGCGACGCATGTTGAGTCAAATCAAATCTACTCTTTGTGTGTGTCGTTCGTAGCACGGCGTATTCTATATCGTAATCGTCAAAAACATTTTCATTTTCACTACATGATAAACTAATAATTTAATTCTTTAAATGTGAAAACTCACATAAAAAGAAGTATAAAATTGATCATGAAAAATAAATTCTTTAAAGTGTATATTTGTAGTTAAATAACCCTTTAACCCTTTGTCTAATCTAAGTTTGTCACGCAGTTGTGGGAGAAACAAAAGTCGACCGCTTTTTTTTCTAAATGGCTTCGAACGGCTTGTGCTTTTAGCCAATGTCAATTATTATATATTAATATAATATTTATGTTGAAATGTGATTTACTGCTTTAAATGTGATTTCCACCTCACATGTGCACCCTACCACTAATCTTCTCCACAACACCCTATGGTTGACTGGTAGAGAATGCCTACGGCATTAAGTCCGCCATTGTACAATTGTGCATTAAGAATTAAATAAATAAATAAATGTCAAGTGTTAAAATGTTTACAAATTCTATAGCACTCGTGGTCAAAGTAATAAATCAAGTCAAAGTAAGTGGCGGTCAAGTCAATCCCCCTTTCCCTATGTTTCAGTCAATGTGTGGGGATTTACTGTGGGATTGGTATGTGGATATTTATTGTGGGGAACCTCCCCGTGGACTTCTTGAGGGAACGTCGAAAGACACTTTTCGGTATTTTGTTTCACTTGCCAGCACTTGTGTATGTTCACGAACACTTAGTGGTTAATAATGAACATGGGACGCAATGGGGCCTACACAACATCTTTCGGGTCCCAAGCCAACCTCCCCTGCAAGCGGTGCGTCCTGCTGTATAACAGACGAGGCCCTGGCGAAACCACCCACCAAAAAAACGCAACATTGTCCCGGCCCCCAGTTCCCAGTAGCCCTGCTATTCCAGGCTAAGGCGGCGGTCTCGGTTACGGCAGGGCAGGGGGTGCTAAGAATCTCCGGGCTACGGTAGGCCGCCAAAAAACACTTAACTTGGCGACATATAACGGTCGCACGCTACGGCTCGACTCACATCTAGCTCAACTGGAGGAGGAGCTGAGGCACATAAGATGGCACGTGCTTGGGCTGAGCGAAGTCCGCAGAGAGGGCGAGGACACGCTGTCCTTAGATGGCCTCTGGCCATCTGATGTACTTCAGAGAGGGAGATAATCAGTCTCAGGGCGGCGTCGGGTTCCTGGTCAACAAGGTCCTCACTGACAACGTGATTGAAGTCTCCAGTGTGTCGACAAGGGTTGCGTACCTCATTATAAAATAAACCAAAAGGTATAGCCTAAAGGCTATACAAGTGTACGCTCCAACGTCGACATACTCGGATGATGTAGTGGAAGAGATGTACGAGGACATCTCTCGAGCCTTACACACCACCACCAAGGCTCACTTTAACGTTGTCATGGGGGACTTCAACGCTAAAGTGGGAGTACAGACTTGCAGCGAATCGATGTTAGGATCATATGGCTATGGGAGTAGGAATTATAGGGGGCAAATGCTCGTCAATTTCTTGGAACGCGAGGGGCTTTTCTTAATGAATTAGTTCTTTAAGAAACAGCCCCAGAGGAAAATTACGTGGCGAAGCCCGGATACTATGACCAAGAATGAGATTGACTTCATCATATCGGACAAGAAGCGCATATTCAGAGATGTCTCAGTGATCAATAGGTTTAAAACCGGAAGTGATCACCGACTTCTAAGAGCCACTCTGAATATCGATTTTAAGCTTGAACGCTCTCGATTGATGAAGTCAACGCTCCGGCCAAATCTGCTCCAATCGGCCGTTGATTGTGACGCATTCCAACTGGAACTGAACGCAATGAAACTGGAAAATCGATTCGCTGCCTTGGAAACCACAATTGACGTTGACATCGACGAGGAACTCAACCAAGTGGTAGAAATCCTTCGGGACGAGGGTGCAAAATTCTGTGAGCTACGACGTACGGGCAAGCGGTCTAAGCTTTCGAAGGAGACTCTGGATCTAATGGACAAGCGGCGAAACGATCCACTAATCAATTCGTCAGAACAACGGGCTCTGAATAAGTCCATCTCCAAGCTGATAAGACGTGACCTCTGACGCTCCAATACACTCTTAATACAGAGAACAATTGAGCAGAACCGGGGGTCCAAAGTCTTCGTACAACAGCTTGGAAGGAGACACCTGACGAAGTTGACCAAAACAAATGGAGAAGTCGTCACGTCGAAACCGGAGATTCTTTCGGAAGTTTATACCTACTATAGCCAGTTATACGCGTCGCACTCGCCCCACCCTACGCCGGATAAGAGCGATTCAAGAGGGACATTAACCCGCCATGTGACGGAGGATCTCCCCGACATCAGCCTCGAGGATATCGGCGGCTCTTGGGCAACTCAAAAATGGAAAAGCCCCGGGGGAAGACGGAGTCACAACCGAGATTCTGAAAGCTGCCGGTAAGCCGGTGCTGAAGGAGCTCCAGCGTATATTTAACTCGGTCCTTTTCTCCGGGAGAACTCCTAGGGCGTGGCACCGGAGCTTGGTCGTATTGTTCTTCAAGAAAGGCGATAAAACCTTACTGAGGAACTATCTACCAATTCCACTCCTGAGCCATGTCTATAAGTTGTTCTCGAAAGTCATCTCGAATCGCCTTGCATGAAGACTTGACGAAGCTCAACCTGCAGAGCAGGCTGGGTTCCGACGGGGTTATGGCACCATAGACCACATCCACACAGTGAGACAGGTTATACAGAAGACCAAAGAGTATAACCAGCCTCTCTGCATGGCGTTTGTGGACTATGAGAAAGCTTTTGAGTCCGTCGAGACCTGGTCTGTTCTTGAGGCGTTGCAGAGGTGCCAAGTTGATTGGCGATATATCGAGGTGCTGAGATGTCTGTATAACGTCGCTAATATGTCCGTCGTGCTCCAGAATGGCCAGACTGAGCCTGTCCTGCTGCGCCGTGGTATGAGACAAGGAGATGTAATATCCCCGAAACTTTTCTCCACTGCGCTGCAGGACGTGTTCGGAACGCTCAACTGGAAAAGACGCGGAATAAATATTAATGGCGAATACATCTCACACCTTCGATTCGCGGACGATATCGTCATCCTGGCTGAAACCCTGCAAGACCTACAGGAGATGGTGAGTAGCCTGGCTGAATCTTCCAAACGCTTCGGTTTCCGGATGAACTTGGATAAAACCAAGGTCATGTTCAACGAGCTCGTTGATCCGGGACTGGTTGCTGTTAATGGAGTACCTCTCGAAGTTGTTCAGGAATACGTCTATCTAGGACAAACGCTCCGACTAGGCAGAAACAACTTTGAGAGAGAAACCAATAGAAGAATTCAGGTGGGCTGGGCAGCATTTCATAAGCTTCGTCAAGTCTTCTCGTCACCCATCCCTCAATATCTTAAGTCGAAAGTCTTCCACCTGTGCGTCCTCCCAGTTATGACATACGGCGCCGAGACGAGGACACTCACGGCTGAACTGTTCCACCAGTTTAAAGTCGCTCAGAGAGCTATGGAAAGGGCTATGCTCGGAGTATCCCTGAAGGACCGCATCAGAAATGATGTAATCCGACAGAGAACCAGAGTCACCGACATAGCCCACCGAATTAGCAAACTGAAGTGGCAGTGGGCTGGTCACATTAGCCGCAGAACTGACGGCCGATGGAGCCGTAAAGTTCTTGAGTGGAGACCGCGACTCGGTAAACGTAGTGTGGGACGCCCTGAGACAAGATGGGATGATGACATTCGTAGGCTGGCTGGAGTGGGCTGGATAAGAGTAGCAGAAAATCGGGAGCAGTGGCGTGCATTAGGAGAGACCTACGTCCAGCAGTGGACGAGCATGGGTCGATGATGATGATGAATCCAACATTATTAGACACTAACATCCGCCACAACACAATTTTTAGAAAAACATAACTGCTAAAGTGACGCTTAAACGTTCGTTAAAAAATCACGAATATAGTTTTTTTTTCTTAAAATTCTGTATGGTGTCAATTAACAGTAAAATCTTCTTCTTTTCAGCACATGCGTACACAACATAATTTATACATTTACATTATATAAAATTTATAAAGATGTGAAGAAAGAGTTAAAGCTGCATAGATTAAAAAACTAGTAGGCAAATCGGTCAAGGTAAATAGCGCGCAAGTAATACTTAGAGGTCGTAATTCGCAAAATGATTAAAAATTTTGGTAGAGGCCATATCGGAATTTAAATAAAGAAGAGGAAAGATTAAGATAAACCTACTACACCACACTAGGTACATGGCTGTAGCTAGAGTCGAATTTGAGGTAGGGCAGCATTGGTTACAAGTAGGGCGGAAGTAAAAAAAATATCATAATTGATCTGCCCTCGGAGCACGGGCCTCCTAAATCAATCGCCATGTATATTATTGACCTCTAGGTCAATGATGCACCTATTGCTACTATTTTTTTTATCTTAACCCATATACAAACAATTTAATTATAAAAAATTATCTTAGTTTTTGGTATTTTTAAGGTAGGGCATTGTGATTTCAAGGTAGGGCATTGCCCCACAATGCCCCACCCTAGCTACGGCCGTGACTAGGTATCTATATATCTATATCGTTTCTAGTTTCCAGGTAGGTAGGACAGTCAGGTGAGGTGGGACCTCACGGACTTTCAGTACTTATTTTATACTAGCTGTGCCCCGCATTGCTACCCGCGGTTTATTAGGGATATTTTCCCGCAGTAAAACGTAGCCTATGCGTTAATCCACGGTGTCAGGTTACTCCATACCAAATTTTATTAAAATCGCTCCAGCCGTTTAGACGTGAAGAAGTAACAAACATACACACACACACTCACAAACTTTCGCCTTTATAATATTAGTGCGATATTTTAAATTATGGGCGTCTGTCACACTTTTTTTTAATAACGTTCTTTTTAATTTTAAATCTTATTCCCTTTTAGGGTTCAGTAGGTGCTAAAAAGTTAAAAACGGAACCCCTATAGGATCACTTTGGTGTCCATCTGTCTGTGTGTCTATCTTCCAATGCCTTTTATCTCGGGAACGCGTGAAGGTATTGAGTTTAGATTTAAACCAGCATTATACTCAAATCAGCGGTCCCTTGAAGCTGTGAAAAAATCAAATCTCTAACTTAAAGTAAAACAAGATACGGCTGTTTATCCGTATTTTAGTTAAGACCCTTTATTTCAGAACGTTTATAGAGAACGCAGAAAGAGGTTAGAAGTGACTTGTGGGTTGGGCAGTCTTGAACTAAACTTCTGAATGCGTCAATTGTTTGATGCCGGGGCGTTTGATTGGCTATTAAGTTTAAAGTGAAAATGTAGTGGGGGCGAGCCGGCGACATCGGTTCCCCCTACAAACGGTCTATGATCACCCCTCCAACCTCTTTCTGTGTTCTGTGTTTAAACCATATTACAAATATCTCTTGAAGCTATAAAAATTCACACATCTAAGTGAACGTGAAAAAAGACACGTATGTTTATAATTATGTTGCGTACCAAACCTACAAATTTGTACAGAACCCTTGTCGGGAGAGTCGGACTCGCATTTGCTTGGTTTTTTTCCTGGTCACGTCTTAACTCTTCTATCTTTCTAAATCTTTTAACTTTCTAATAATTTGTTAACATTAAAGTTAAAAGAGACGAAGTCGCGAGCTAAAGCTGGTCCAGTCTGGATTCCAATAGCCACTGCATCTTCTATCTCTTACATAACAAATCTATCTTCCAGGAAGTTTATCGTACCTCACGCAGCCGTTCGGCGCTCTCCTTTCCGGGCCCATAGTGGACTACTTCGGCAGAAAGAAAGCCACATTCATGGTGAACATACCGCGGTTGGTGGCGTGGATCACCATGTACTACTCTTGGAACCTGCCCATGCTGTTCATCGCCAATGGCCTCATGGGCATGAGCACAGGACTCATGGAGGCGCCAATCAACTCTTACGTTGGAGAGATCACGTGAGTATTATATAAGTAGTGCGATTCAAAACAATTGGCAGCTGTGAAGTTAGCGCAAGTCGTCGCGCAGTAAGCGAAATGTAGGATGAACATACTGCGCTTGGTGACGTGAATGTACTACTCATGGAATCTGCCCATGCTGTTCATCGCTAACGACCTCATGGGCATGAGCACAGGACTCATGGAGACGCCAACCAACTCTTACGTTGGGGAGATTACGCAGGTTTTAAGTACCTATAGTTCAGTATTGATATTCAAACACGGTGGCGACCGTGAAGTTTACGCAAGTCGCCGCGCAGTAAATTGTAGGGTGATGCTTCACCCACACCTGCGCGTACACAATCTTTGGTACTAAAATTGGCGCTAAAATTAGCATTTGAAATTTTAATTAGTTTGGAGTTAAAACATTTTCTCCGTTATTAATAAACGAAGACTAAGCTTGGATAAGTAAGTTACTCCATGTTTTGTCTCTGTTCATGGCAAATGGCATTAGAGTGACATGAACAAAACACGGCATAACTAGTTTAAGTTTATTCCTTGTTTATTAGGCGCGTCTACACAGAGCGAGCAGCCTAGAGCGAGGAAACTGTCCCCGAACGAGCGCGGCAAGCCCGATCCAGTTTTCTTCGTTCGTTCATTCTCGTGATTTTTCTTGCCTGAAAGATTTAAAAAAGAAAATGGAGTCATTGATGGGAATCAATGACTCCATTTTCTTTTTTAAATCAGGAACCGGGGCATTCATCTCGTGGCTAATATTTAACCAGCCATCTTCTCTAAGTCCTCTATTTGTAAAATTAGGATCACTTGCACTCCATAGCCAGGTGTTTACACCATAGAGAGATATTAATTTCAAATACTGATCTTTATTCATAATTATTATGCTCGACCGAGGCACGAAACAAAATACGCGAGCGTCCAGAGTGCGCGCGGCAAACGACCGAGTCACGGTAATAATATTACCGTGACCGAGGCGCTTTTTTTTTTTTTTTTGTTTCCTCCCAGGCGGGGGAGAGGGTGAGAAATCCTCATGGATACCCTACAGCCGGCTGTAGGGTTATGTCAGACTCCTACTGACTAAAAAACACCCTTTATTCATGCTTATGGCCAGAAGGGCCTTACAAGCTTCATCTGAAGCGGTCACCCCCCGAGAGGGGGATGATGCGGCGCTGCGTTAGTTTAAACTAGTGCATAGTTTAAAATAACGCAAAATGCGCTTAGAGGACAAGTGCACTCAGATGTGCACTTGAAACGGGAGGGGACTGGGAGGAATCGAACCTCTCTGTGTCGGGGGGGCGGGGGGGACTCATCGCGGGTGTTGGATCCTCAGCGGCCAAGAGGGCCGCGAGATCGCGCGTGAGTTTATTGTGTATGACTGTGAGTGCGTGTTTGGGCCTGCGGGGCCTGAATCGAGATGGAGTGTGTGGAGCGTATCCCGACGCCGATCTAATGAGTGTGTTAGAGTGCTCTTCTGCAGCTTTGAAGAACCGTTCCGAGCACTCTGTGAGGTGTGTTTGAATTGTGTCGAGTTGAAGGTCCCTGTGGAGGTCCGCGTTGCGGACGTACCACGGGGCCCCTGTGGCTATGCGGCAGAAGCGATTTTGAAGCACTTGAAGTTTGTTCAAAATCGCTTCGTCCGCGTGTGCGAACACTGGTGACGCGTAAGTGAGGACCGGGCGTATGCAAACTTTGTAAAGCGTTCGCTTGTTACGAAGTGACATTTTGCTGTATTTACCGAGCATCGGGTGGAGGCGGCTCATATAAAAGCGCGCGTTCGCGACTACGCGTGTGATGTGTGCACGGAAGGTGAGTTTTTTGTCTAGTGTGATCCCTAGGTATTTGACTGTGCGGTGCCACGGTATTGCTATGCCTTGCATTCGCAGAGACCGCGCACCGTGTTGTATGGTTTTGGTGCGGCGCTTGGGATCGAAGCAAATGGCCGAACTTTTGTCCGGATTTACGTCGATTCTCCAATCGCGGAACCAATTCCCAAGTGTTGTGATTGCCGGTTGGAGCTTGGCTATGATTTGATTGGTACTGGCTCCCCTAGAGTAGAGGGCCGTGTCGTCCGCGAAGAGAGCGAGCTCGACACCCTTGGTCTGAGGGATGTCATTGGTGTACGCTGTGTATAGCAGGGGGGAGAGAGCGGACCCCTGCGGTACACCGGCTCGTAGTGGGCGGGGCGTTGATAGTGAACCTTCGTATCTATAGCGGAAGGTGCGGTTTGATAGAAAAGAGGCTACTAACCTAACTAGGCGGTCAGGTAACTCTAATTGATATAATTTAAAGATTAATCCGTCGTGCCAAACCTTGTCGAAGGCTTTGGCGACGTCGAAGAAGACTGCAATAGTTTTATATTTATTAAGTTGGAAGCCGCTTAGGGCGTGCTCCACTATGCGATGGATCTGTTGGGGGCAGGAGTGTTTGGCTCGGAAGCCGAATTGGTGGTCAATGATAATAGGATCGGATGGTGATAGGAGGTGCTCTCTTAGTCTGGTCAGTATGGTTTTTTCGAAAAGTTTCGCCATTGCCTTGAGGAGGCTAATAGGGCGATGGCTACTGGGGAGGTGCGCGGGTTTCCCGGGTTTGGGGATGCCTATCACTATTGCTTCTTTCCAGGCGGCTGGGAAGTAGCACAGATCAAAACATGCGTTAAAGAGAATTGCAAGCAAGGTTAGCATTTGGATGGGAAAATGCTTGAGCGCCTTGTTAGAGATGCCGTCGGCGCCCGGGGCCTTGCGTTGCTTAAAGTTTCTAATGGTCTGTCTGAGTTCGTCTGTCGTGACGGGGTCTAGGGGGTTGTCAATGAGTGGAAGGGCGGCCCGCCGGCGGACCTCCTCCTCCACTCCGCGAATATGTTGCGGGTTAGTTTCCTGCGTACTAGGCGTGCATTGCGCCGCTATGCTGTCTGCAAAACACTCAGATTTTTCGTCGTCTTCGAAGGCGACGGTGCCGTCGGGGCGAGTGAGCGGGGGGGTGTGAGTGGTGACGTCGCTACGGAGCGCTTTCGCGATTCTATAGTACGCAAGATGGGATGGGGTAATGTCCGCCATGAGTTCCTCCCAACGGGAGTGTCTCAGAGCGGCTAATTGGGACCTAACTTGTCGCTGAAGGCGATTAGCTGTAGCCCTATACTCGGGGGTGGGGTATAATTTGGCTCTCCGGAGAGCGGCGTTTTTGGTTTGGATTAGGTTCCGGATGGCCAGCGGGAGCTTGGGCTTTGGCAGCTCAACCTCCCGCGAGTTCTCCTTCGCCTTCTCGGTCACCAGTAAAGTTAAAGACTCTATAGTTTCGTCAATCTTGTCGGTGCTGTCGAGACTGTCCGGTGAGTTAGGGAACGGGGACTCGGGGGAGTCTAAAGCGGTCTCGAGAGCGGAGCGGTATCCGTCCCAGTTGGTGAATAGCCTCTTAGGGGGCGCGGGGGCGTCTAGTGGGTCTTGGGGACCTAGAACTAGAGACACCGGTCTGTGATCTGACCCCAGGTCGTCGAGCGTTTCGATCGAGCTGAGGCGAAGCGACACGTTTTTAAGGATCGCGAAGTCCAGGACGTCGGGTCGGTTTTGTACATTGTCTGGGTAGTGGGTGGGCGCGTAGGGACATATGACATCATAGCCAAGCTCCTCGGTTATGTGTAGTAATCTGCGGCCAGAGGTGGTGGTGGTCTCGCATGTCCAGTCGGTGTGTTTGGAGTTAAAGTCACCGAACATTATGACTGATGTACCTAATGAAGTGAGTGTTTCGAAGTCTGCGCGGTGAGGGTGTGTACCTGATCTAATGTAGACTGAGGCGATGATTAAGGACTGGTGTCCTGTCATCGCCAGCCTACAGATGGTGGCTTCCATGTTTGTGAGCGCGGGAGTGGGTATAGGTGTGCAGTGTAGGTTGCGTCTATAGTAAATTGCGGTGCCGCCGCGCGCGTTGGCACCGTCGTTCCGGATTAATTTATACTTAGGGATCGACAGCCCCTTCATTTGAGTTGGTTTGAGCCAAGTCTCCTGAAGGAGCAGAAAGTCGGGTTCCCTATCTTGCAAAAATAATTTAATTTCGTTGAGGTTGGATTTTAAGCTGCGCGTATTAAATGACACAAGCGAAGCGCCTTTCGGCTTGGTACGCCCGGGGTTCAGTTGTGTGATTGTTATGTTAGTGTTTTGCGCGGTCATAATTTAAACAACAGTGGTGTTTGTTTGAGTTATCACCGCGTGTTTTGTGTATAGTGTTTTTGTTTGTGTTCGGAGTCTGGTTATTTTCCAGTGTTATAATGAAAAAATTAATCGAACGCGGCAACGAGTTCGGGGTGTTCGGCTATAGCTATAGCCTTTTCAAGTGGTGTTTTAGCTAGCCGGAGCTTCGCGGCGAGAGTGTGGATCTCGGCGATATTCACCCTCTTGAGCGAGGAGCGAATAAGCGCCATGTCCTCGGCCAGAGAAACGTCTTGGGCTGGCTTAGCTTGTGTTGTTGGTGTGGTGTGTTGTGGTGGGTGTGGTTTTGGGCGGGCCCTGGCTGGTCCCCAGGCTGTCGGGGGCGCCGGGCTGCGAGGGGCGGCCGCCTTGGGTAGCCCCGGGAAGTTTGTGGTGGTGTTATTAGGTGGTGGTGGTGGGTGTGTTTTTGTAGCCGTGGTTGGCTTTGTGTGAGTGTGAGTGTTGGGCCTGGGGCGTGGGGCCCGCGGGCAACCCCTGTAATTGGCCGGGTGGCCTTCTTGGCCACACAGCACGCATGCGGGTGCCCCGGGTGCGTCACGAGTGCGGGTGCACTCCTTAGTGAGGTGGGGTACGAGGCACTTGACGCACCTCGGGGCCGCCGAGCAGTTGGCTGCTGCGTGGCCATATAATTGGCACCTGTGGCATTGCCCAGGGGTGCCTCGCCGGTGTGGGGCCTCGACTTTGATATTGTCGAGGCCACAGACTGTGATGGGACCTTTAAAAATGTCCCTAGCTGCCGGGACCGAGGTCAAAATGACAAGAGCCAACGGGTATTGCTTCCCAGTCCGGCTGTGCAACTTGTGCACTGCCTCGGCTGGGAAGCCTTGGTCGGTTAAGTCGTTTAGAATGAGCTCGTTGGAGAGCTCGAAGGGGACTCCTCTGAGTACCGCGCGGACTTTGCGCTCCTCGGGGAGGGCGTATGTGTGGTACGGGATTGTGTGAGTGGTTAGTAGCCTTGTGAGGCTCCTAAATGTGTCGATTGTGGGTGTGGTGATTTTAATGGCGTGACCAGTGTTCGACGCCTGTGTGTAATTTATGTTCTGAGCTTTGCAAAGGTCCGCGACCTTTGCCCATTGCGCCTTATCGCGCAGGAAGACGGGCGGCGGCGGCTTTGCCTTGATAGGTGCGGCGGTGCACCTATTGTGTGGTTTTGTAGTGTTGTGTGATGTTGTGTGGGTTTGTGTGGTCGGTTGGGCGACCGTGAGAGGGGTGAGAGGGCTGAGAGGGACAGAGGGCGCCGTTGGAGACGCGGTGTCTGCGCGGCGCTTGGAGCGCCGCTTCTTCTTGCTCACCACAGTGGTGAACACGGAGTCGTCTGACGCCGACACAATGGTCGAGTCAGAGTCGCAGGTCGAGACCGGGCTCGAGGCGGGGCGCTTGCCCGCGCTCGAGGGCCCGGGGAGGCAGGGGGTGTCGGGGCGGGGGGGTTCGGGGGAGGGGCTGGCGGGCGAGTCGCGCATGGGGCGCGCTCTCGCGACGAGCTCCCTGATGGCGGCCTCATCCAGGGTGAGGCCGAGGGCGGAGAAGAAGGACAGTACTTGCTGTGTGATGTCCATGTTAGTTTAGTGTAGTGTGTCGAGTTGGTGTGTATGTGATGTGTGTATGTGAGTGCCCTGACTGTGGCGTGAAGCCGCAGGTCCTAACACCCTATACGACAGCGGTGGACTCCCCTGCCCGCGGCAGGGGGTCGGTTGAAGCTGTAAGAGATGTGTTCCGATATTCCTAGCGAATATGGGAACAACCGTCACCCTTGGGAAGGCCCAAGTGCAAATGGGATCGGGTCTTCCGGTTTCCGAGCTCAGGAGAGCTCGAGACGTACCGGGGCTACGCCGACCAGTTTCGTTAACACCGCTAGGTATCCACTGGTCCAATCTTGGGTCTCACGAATGAGCGCAGGCGCGTCGAGTCGACTCGAAGCAGGCAGCTGTGCGGCGGGGCGCACGGAGCAAGGAGGCGGCGGTGCGACGTGGCGCACGGTCCGCGGTCGGAGCGAGAATGAATGCGACCGAGGCGCCTTTGAGCAAAACAAAAAACCGACACTCGATGGCTGGGGTGCACGGTCGCTCGCCCGCGGCGCGCGCGCTTGCTTCGGCCGAGGCACGTCTACATTAACCGATCGCTCTGTGTAGACGCGCCTAATAATAAGGGGGGCAAGGTGTGTTTGTGGACTCATTTTGACATTGAAGAAGTGTCTATTACTATTCAATACGGAACTTCGAAACCGGATTAGGGAAGTCAACATCAATAAATAAGTATCACCTAAAATTAATACATATTAACGTAGGTACAGACTGTTACACATAATTAAGTTCTGAGTTTTTTTTGTAATATCTTGATTGGTGAGTTAACAAAATTCCGCTATAGAGAAAAATTAAGCTCCTGTCCACTCTACACATTGAATGCCATTATTTTATGTAAAAGAGATAGCAAATAAGCATACTGGCTGCACGGCTGCCTTGGCCAGGCCCTCCTGGCATACACAGGAGGGGAGTAGGCAACTTCTGTCGAGTTGAGCATACAAATTGGGTATACAAACAATACATGTATCCGGGATTTAGCGGTGTATTGTGTCATTGTGTAAGTGAGTGTCGCAACTACATTTTTTTTCTACTCATTTAAGCATTTGTGTGCATTCTTTATTCTTACATTTGTGTACGTTAATAACAAGGAGATACAGTTCAAAATGCTGGGTTTGAATAAAACTTTGCTTTCCACCCACATTGCACCGTAAGAACACAAATAGAGCAAGTCTATTTTTCAATTATCTTTTATGAGGGCCAGAAATAAGAGATGTGACCATGTATGTTTCAAAATCATCGAATTTAATCACCGATATTTACAAATTCAAAACAATTTATCTATTGTTGAGGAGTTCGATGGCGCAAGTGGTTAGCGCGTTCGGCTGCGATCGTTGAAGTTAAGCAACTTTCGCAGTGGTCGGTCATTGGATGGGTGACCAAACATTTACTATCTGGAGCCCCTTCGTGCTTCGGAAGGCACGTTATGCCGTTGGTCCCGGCTGCATCTGCAGTCGTTAGCACCCACCAATCCGCACTGGACCCGCGTGGTGGGTCATGGCCCAATCTCCCTATTCCATCCATAGGAAAGGCCTTTGCCCCAGCAGTGGGGACATTAATAGGCTGATGATGATTATGATGATGTTTCAAAATCATCGATTTTTATCTCCGATGTTTACAAATTGAAAACAATTAATCTATTGTTTTATTTATTGTTGAATGAACAAAACGATGAATAACATTATATAAAAAAATGTTTTAGAAGAATTTTAGATAATAATATTATGTTTCAAATAAGTATGTTCAAATATTTTGCTGCAACAATTGCGTGCAATATTTACTTACAGATAACCAGTACTGATATATCTATAATTGACCTTGGCATTGGTACTCTGTAAAATAAAATCAGTAACATAGATTCAACGCAGCAAAGATATCAAATCATTAGTACCAATACATCGACGTCGCGGCCATCGATGGTCGAGGTAGGTTAGCTGCGCCGCGCCGCCCGCGCCGCGCCGTCTGCCTCCGTTTCGGTTCCGTAACGTGGCAATAGTAACTACTACTTTAGTCGAGTGTATTAGGCACAATTTAGCACGCAACGATCGCCGACGCATCGCGACGGGATGAAGTAGCATACGAATTTTTGTAGGGAGTGATTTATCTGTTACGTAGTAACTATTAAAATAATCTGTGGCCCGACATCCATCGGTTCGCTAAACTGTGTACCTAATGCCACTTGAGGAGCTCGATGCCGCAAGTGGTTAGCGCGTTCGGCTACGTTCTTTGAAGTTAAGCAACTTTCGCAGTGGTCGGTCATTGGATGGGTGACCAAAAATTTACTATCTCAACCTCCTCTGTGCTTCGGAAGGCACGTTAAGTTATTGGTCCCGGCTGCATCTGCAGTCGTTAGCACCCACCAATCCGCACTGGGCCTGCGTGGTGGGTCATGGCCCAATCTCCCTATTCCATCCATAGGGAAGCCCTGTGCCCCAGCAGTGGGAACATTAATAGGCTGATGATGATTGCCACTTCAGCTTGGTGATCAAATAAAAACTATTTTTTTGAAGTGAAACTTCTTTGCGCGCTATGACGGTTACTTTCCAAGGCCGCGTCACGTTTGAGCGTCAGATTTTAGTCACGGTAATAATATTACCGTGTTTTAGTTATTATAGTATATTTTTATAATTATTATTATGAATGTTTGTTTCACTTCTGACATGCGTACTCTTTACACACGCTGTTTTTTTTTCACAGAGAGCCTTCAATACGCGGTGCACTGTGCACTGTGACGCAGTTCTTCACCGCTATAGGTGTGATGCTGATGTATTTCATGGGTACCGTCGTGGACTGGAGGACAGCAGCTCTGATCAGCATCGCTACTCCTATCGTATCAATGCTTTTCATACTTTTTGTAAGTATTTTTTTTTTGTACAAAGACCCACTCTCTTGAATCTAAAACCTAGATGTTTCAGCCTAATTCTTATCTCCATCTGACTTCATACAAGTAACAAAGATACAATAACTTATTATGTAAAGTAGTAAACTTTAATTTGTATTAAAAATGTGTATATATACGTACCTCAGGGGCATCCTTACTTTTGGCAATCATAGGTTCCATTTTACAGTTAATTCATCCATATAATCATCAATTTCAGCATACTAGCATTATTTATCTTATTGATTCCTGAAAATGCACAATTCAATTTGTAAATACGTATCAGAATCCCATTTACTAAAATCACTATTCCAGAGTGCTGGACATTTATTTACTGGCATTTCTATATATTCTTATTATCATCGCAATTTTTCTCTTCCTTGTTTTATTCCGTTTTTATTTATTTTTAGGTATAATTTTGTTTACTTATTTTCCTGCCACATTTGACATCTTAATGTTTTTCACCGTTGCCATGGCTACCCGTGTCACGGATGACGTCACGACTTCAGACAGACTTCTCATCCTCACACTCGGTCATTCTCTATTCTTTTATTATTCTTTATTTTTGAAAGTATCTACATACTTTCAATCTTGTAAATATTTATCATACTCTATAACCTTTTCCTGTTGTTCTCCTTTTCTTTTTCTTTCCTACTATATTTATTTTCTTGCTTCACAACAAATGTTGGTGCAAGTATTTTGAAACTGATCTGTACATGACACAACACAGTGTTATTTTAAATTAAATATTAAGAACTTACGGCCGTTTTTAACGAAGTTCGTTAAATTTTCAGTAATATGAAAGTTGATGCTGTCAGAATAAAGCAACATGTATGTAAATTGAAAATATTTTTATGACTACCAAGGTGAAGGCGGCTGAAGCAACGAGTTACTTCGCTGCATTAGCTATTATTACAATTGGCTTATAGTGAAGTAATTTCCTGGACCCTGAAAAAACCGAGACATGTTAATAAAACTTCCAAAATTTTTATCCTAAAATATTGTAACGTTTAATTCCAGGTGCCCGAAACACCAGTATGGCTTCTATCGCGAGGCCGGGAGAAAGACGCCCTCAAGTCCCTCTGCTACCTCCGCGGCTGGACCACCTCCGATAACGTCCGGGAAGAATTCGACCAACTCTCAGTCTATTCCAAGAAGCTGCAACGCTGCGTTATCTGCTGCAAGACCGAGGAAGACGAAACTAAAGACTGCGAACATAACAAAATGAACTGTGTGAGAAGGTCAGTATATAGTAGGTTCGATCAACTATCCGTCTAGTCCAAGAAGCTGGAACGCTGCTTCATCGGCTACAAGACCGAGGAGGACGAAAGTAAAGACAGCGAACATCACAAAATGAACTGTGTTAGCAGGTCAGTATATAGTAGGTTCGATCAACTGTCCGTCTACTCCAAGAAGCTGGAACGCTGCTTCATCGGCTGCAAGACCGAGGAAGACGAAAGTAAAGACAGCGAACATCACAAAATGAACTGTGTTAGCAGGTCAGTATATAGTAGGTTCGATCAACTGTCCGTCTACTCCAAGAAGCTGGAACGCTGCTTCATCGGCTACAAGACCGAGGAAGACGAAAGTAAAAACAGTGAACATCACAAAATGAACTGTGTTAGAAGGTCAGTCTAGAGAAGGTTCAATGAAGTGTCCGTCTACTTCAAGAAGCTGGAACGCTGCTTCATCGGCTACAAAACCGAGGAAGACGAAAGTAAAGACAGCGACCATCACAAAATGAACTGTGTTAGAAGGTCAGTATATAGTAGGTTCGATCAACTGTCCGTCTACTCCAAGAAGCTGGAACGCTGCTTCATCGGCTACAAGACCGAGGAAGACGAAAGTAAAGACAGCGAACATCACAAGATGAACTGTATTAGGAGGTTAGTCTTAATTAGTTTGCATTGTAGCCTATTCACGTGTTTCATCTTTGCCGTAGTCAACGGCTGGACCAGCTCTGACAACATCCGAGAAGAGTTCTACCAACTCTCAATCTACTTAAAAAGCTGCAATGTTGTGTCACTTGCCACATTAAAAAATTACCTGTGTTAGATGGTCACTGCCAATCTTAAGTAATTCGCATTTATCTTTTACGTATTCAATCCCTCTTGCATCCAGCCTAAAACCCATGGTAACCTTAAGAAGCAACTTGCATGTCGGCAAGGTAAGAATAGCTGGTGTGGCAGGTAAAACTGCTGCACCACGCTACCCTTACGTGTGGATTCTACCATCACTTAACATCTGGATGGGTGTAGTCATTTGTTCGGACTGGTATTATATGAAAACGATCGAAATATTATTATTTACAAGATATTTAAGGTTAAGTTTCTCGGAAGAAACAACAGACTCCTTAAAGGATCATTTTGTTGTCCCCTCGTCTGTTCATCAGCCAAGACGCTTATTCTCAGGATCATGTAGAAGTGTAAAGCTGAAATGAGTATCAATTACTCGGATCTGCATTTCTTTGACAAATCAGTTTGTACGGATCAGTGGATCATAAACAACGTAAGGCTGAAGTCCTCCAATAATATTTAACATTTGACTGTTTGGCATTCCGAACCAATTAAAACCTATCAATGAGCATTGATGCTTAGTGATCTGTTTTTCCTATGTTTCCACCTGAATCCCTTTCCAATAGCGTCTTCGTCAAAACCCCCGAAAACTAATAACAGACTATACTTCTATTGTTCCAGATTCCTTCTGAAGTTCAGATACGTGATAATAACCAAGGAGACACTAAGACCGTTAACGCTAATGGTATTATACTTCCTGTTTCATTCGATGAGCGGTCTGTCGCCGATCAGGCCGAATATGGTCAACGTTTGTGGGGCCTTTGGCATGGCCGATGATGGGAAGCATATAGTGGTAAGTGAACCTAGACTATCAAACTATTAAAATTCTTATTGTTTAAAATAAAAGGCATTTAGTGAAGAAATACACTTGGCTTATTGCTGGATGCAGTAGTACCTTTAGCTCCTTTCACAAAGAAATATCACACGTATCACTCAAAATCTTTGCAGAAATGTAAAACATCATGATATACATGATGTTTCTTTTAGGGTGTCAAGCCAGTGTGAGCTGATAGCGGAGTACCATATCTATTAATTTAACCCTCATGTATGTTCTACGATTTTTCGTAGTTTTCGAGTTTTTTATTTTTTAAATTCAACTATGAGACAACTTTGAAAAAGTATAACTTCTTTTTGGGTCGATTTTTCTTCGATATTTTTTTTTAACAGAATGCTTATTGGTTGTAGTTTTATAAGTAAAATAATTTCCTTCCTAACTTTAAACTAAAAAATTTGATCGATAATAAATCCTAAAAGAAACATCCTGTATATAAATATCCCATTCACCTACACCTAAAAGACGTCACAGTAAACATTAGTCGCGGGCTTCAGTCGTTATCTGGATACAGATTGCTTTTAAGCTGTTGTTCTATCTGTGACTGACAATTGCAAAAATTTCTTAACGTCCAATATCGCAGACCAAAGGCGCTAACCATTGTGCCATCGAGCTCCTCAGCGGCTTTCATATATTTTTGTTAATAAGTAAATTTTATTTTCTATGTTTCCAGTTCATGATCGGTATACTGACGTTCATCACGAGTGGCTTAACCATAATCCTGATCAAACTCCTTGGGAAACGGAAGGTGGCTATATCTGCCATGTTCGGTTCGGCATTAGCCTGTATGGGGCTGAGTATTTACGCTAAACAATTCCTAGAGTCGACGGTCTTCTCATATGACACTACAACCTTCCCTCAAGAACGAAGCTATGTGCCGTTGGTCTTTTTCTACTGCCTAGCTATTTTCAATGGATTGGGTATACCTTGGGTGCTGCTTGGCGAAGTATTCCCATTCAGGTAAGAATGAGATTTACGTAGCTTTATGATTATATCGTTTAGGTCTTGTCAGATTTGTAAAAAAAACCTGATATTATAAAAGATATAAAGACATTAGAATGAAATCTCATCACTCAGTTGCACTACACTTAATTTAACACGGTAATAGGTGAGTCTAAGATAGTACAGGCAGGCTGAATCATTCTCAAAATTTCTGTAGAAAATATGATTTTATATATGAATAGCCAAACTATCAACTACAATTAATATGAAGATTGGTGCATTACCCACCATACAGGCCCCATGTAGATAAATTTATGTGGTTGATGTTAACGACTGCAGACGGACAACCTCAAGATAGTAAATTTTTGGTCACCCAGCCGATGACTGGCTCTTGGAAAAGATGCTTAACTTTCACGATCCCAAACTGAAAGCGCTAACCACTTGTGCTATTGAGCTTCTTATTTACCTTGCGCCCATTCTTCTCATCAGCTAAAAGATATCTTGAATGGTATGAAATGGTAGGAAAAAATATTAAACGATTTAAAAGAGCTTTCACTTTGAATAAAGTATTATTTAATTTCAAATCTAACATGCGTCTAATATTTGATTACGCCAGGAGTCGCGCCGCAGCGCAAGGGTTCGCCGCAGCCGCCAACTACGTCATCATGTTCTTCGGCTCCAAAACCTTCCTCAACTTCGAAACGCACTTCGAACTCGCCGGCGCTTTCGCCCTCTACGCCGCCTTGGCGTACGCTGGCACCGCCTACCTCTACTTCTTCCTACCAGAGACTGAAGGGAAGACCTTGCAAGAGATCGAGGGATACTACAGCGGGAAATTTAGACACTTCGCAGACGACCCGGTCATAAATCTCTTTAAACGATTCAAAAAGAAATAGAGTGATAACTTTGAAAGTTGTGTTTTATTTACGCGATTTAATACATCAACTTTTACTTAATTGTATCCGTCAAAATTTTTAATGTTTATCGAACTAAGCAAGTTTTTTTTTGGCCATCTTCATTTTGAACTCGCCAACTATTTTGATCTGATTTTAAGTAATCCAGGCGCGAAAATAGCTAATGCAGAGCAAAAGGTCCTCAACTAGTCACCTTCACTGAGCCTTTCAGCAAGATGCTTCTTCTTACCTCTTTTAAATAATCTTGGCCCTCTACGCCACCTTCACGTACGCCTGCACCTCCTTCTCTACTTCTTCCCGAGACCGAGGAAGACCTTGCAAAAGATCGAGTGATACTACAGTGACAAATTCAGGCACTTTGCCGACAACCCTGTCAATATTTTTTAAGCTATTCAAGAAGAAATAAAATTAAAAGCAGTGTTTTTTTTACAAATGAGGAACTTTTTGACTCTTAAATCATTAATTTGTCTGTCCAATAAAGTATAGACAGACCCAGGACCAAGAACTTACTACCCAAGTAACTCGTAGAGCAATGACGCATACCCATAAACCACATACACGTACGTGTTGCTGTTACGCGGAGGTGAAATCTAGGCGCGAAAATAGCTGATGCAGAATATTAATATCCTCCACACCTTCGCTCGGCTTACAAGTTACAAGAACAACCTATGCCATCTACCTAAGTGCCAGTTACGTGTTCTTCCTACCGTAAATAGTTAAAAAAAAACCTTTTATACATACTTCATCTGAAAATAAAACCTGTAAGGTCCAATCTCGTTTATCTTTTGTTTATTAAAACATAATATAATAAATTAATAGTTTATAAAAAAACTAGAAAAAGACGCTTCTATAAATGCACGTAAAAACCAAAAATAAATTATGGATCCTTCAAGTGGTCTCTTTTTCTGGGCCGAAGTGTAATCTATGTGTATCTATGCTTTTAATTATAATTTGATTGTAAAAGCGTGGGGCTCTGGAACAGGAAACACTTTTTGTATAATTTGCTGAGACATCCAGATATTAGTAATGCGATATTCTCCATTATAATGAATAGAATATCTAATTCTAAGGGAATACTAGTCGTGCTGCAACTCCAGTTACTGGAGCGCCAATCTGTGTAACCTCCTTCCCGTAACGTCGCTTAACTTGATTTCTCAGCAAATTATACAAAAAGTCTTTCCTGTTCCAGCGCCCCACGCTTTTACAATAAAATATTATAATTAAAATCACATAGTTTAAAAGCACTTCAGCCCACAAATAGAGACAACTTGAACGATCCATAATTTATTTTTGGTTTTTCCGTGCATTTATAAAAGCGTGTTTTTCTAGTTTTATTTTACACTTTTTAGTCTTTGATAACGAAATATTTTTAACATTTTTCACTGAGTTTTTAAGTTTTAAGTTCGCGCTTTTCCTTTTTTTGTAGTCTCCGTTTTCTTTGTGTTGCTGTGTCTTTTTTGTATTTTTTTGCCATATTATTCCCACGAGTAGTGGACAATTAAACGGTTGATCCCTCAGAGGTACGTGTAGAGGAACAAGGCTATTTACAACAAGGTTTCGCTCGATTCCCTAGGTGACGCTAGCGACATGATATTATGAACCACCCTCTTTGCTATTCAGCCCTCAGCACGTTTCTCACAATGGCTTGAGTGAGATATTTAACAAGCTACTACCCTATTAATACGTCAATATACATGTTATATAGATATATCAATATTATTCTATTTAAACTCTCCATGTACAGGTCTGTATACATTTTATACAGACACCTACGTCAATATTTACACTATTAACACTCAATATTTACAAGTCAATATATAATAGGTTTATTATAACTTTGAAACCTGATCGTGTTCAAAGTCCATTACGTGACCTTTCTCACAAGTGCAAACACGACTATGATACGATATTCCATCATGGAATGCCACTGCCTATCTTCCGGCTTCATCATCACACCTTGTAACCTAATCGTGGTCAAAGTTTATTACTAGACTTTTCTAAGAAATCCAAAAACAGCTATGATACGATGTTCCATCATGAAGTTCCAGTTCATATCTTCCGGTACCATCATCAGATCAGTTAAACAGTATCATATTATTGAAATGTCATCAGAACTACATACAGCTGCCAATTTTCATTACGCTAAGATCCTTGAAAGATAGTTTAATTTGTTACCTTAGATTCCATTACATTGCTACAAACAGGTCGACCTTATAAAAGCGTGTAAAAAGGTTTGTTTTAGGAAACAGGAGACATTGGCATTAAGAGGCCAGAAGTATTTTGTCTAGAAGAAGATCGTATCAAGAATTGCGAATGCTGTTTTATTGACAAAATCAGCCTCTAATTCGGACGCGAAGATAGGCTCTAACTATCGCTTCTTTTAGGGCCAGAACCTTGATATCTTACCTACCGTTGAAGCCTTGTAAACCCTATACTGTAAAACACCAAATGATCGGTAAGTCCAGTCAAATAGGTCAACGGTAATGGTAACATTATTAGTTGCTTAGCATAAACCTCCGCCTGGATAGCGGAGGGTGCGGGTTCGAGTCCAGTCTGCTGCCTGGACTATGTGGATTTGTTTCTATTAAATTTTCTTTAGATTTTCACTGATATTTTTATAAGCTCAATGGCGTAGTCATTAGTACGTGGTTCACTTACAACTGCATCGAACTGCACGCACGAGGAATTAAAAGTCATGCGTACAAAAGTTCCCCTGAATAACCGAGGACGCCGAACGACTGGACAGAAAAAAAGTACGCGGGAATCCCCGAAAAAAATAGAACTCTTGTGACTAGGCGCAGCAACGTACACAGCAAACTTCAGTCACGTCTCGTTTGCGCAGGCTCTAACCGTGAATATTTAGCTATAAAAACCCCCTTGGTAACTTGAAATAAAGACCTTGTTCGTAGATGACTTCTGTCAAATATAAATTTTCCATAATAGCCCTTTTATCCCACGACCATTCACTTAATGACCTTTTTAACCCGACATCTTTTGTAATGATGGACACTCAATTATTTTAATGATTTGAGCCCGCCAACGCCATTTATAACTTCAATGGTATTAAATTACTTCACGATTTTGTAATAAATTCAGCTACAAATGTACGTACATAAACATTTTAATGACACCATATATTACCATATCTATTTTATACTAGCATTTTCGATGCCATCAACGACGTAAATAGCGGTTGTTAATCAAATACTTTTACATTGACGCCTTATAATATATATAGTATAAGAAGACATGGATAAAATATAATATCCTTAATCATCTCAAATATTAAACAATACTGCCGATCCATGGCCTACACAGTTCAGTAATTTCCCGTACGTACGAGTAAAAATCACCAAGTAACGCATTCTGTCATGCTCCCAGTAATGGTACTATGAAAGCTTCCGTCTGTGGAAGTAACCTTCACCAGCCGAAGATCACGGTGAAATAACACGACCTTTTGTTTTATTTTTTGTTTTTTTTTATCGATGAGTTTGGTTCCAGGGTAGGTAGAGGATAGGAGAACCTAAAGTCGGCAACGGTGCATGTATACCAACTCGCAAACATCTTATATGTTGTAGTCGCCTCTTTATGAAACACTCCTAACAACTTTAAGAAATACTATAGTTTTTGTCCGTGGTCATTTGAAACCCCTTCTTCTTGAAAAAAGAAAACTGCTTTAAAATTCGTCACGTAGTTTAAAAGACCTAAGCGTAGAGATGGCACGTCGGAAGCGAATTCGTTTTATGCCATGTACAGATTCGGTAAAATAAGTATAAATATCCGTTGATATGAAATATCTATTACACTGAATTAGTTATTTCATGTTAATTCTCAATCTTATACGTAACTGATGCATCAGAGTATCTTTGTCTCCAACATTCAGTAAAATTCGTAGACATTGATGGTGAACAATTTTCAACCACAGCCAGAAATAACTGTAAATAAAAACACGGCAGAGTACATTTTTTGTTTACAATATTGCCGAGGAAAACGCTGCCGCCCCATTTACAAAGTGTTATATGAAAGACAATGTACTAAGGTGACATTTCGAAGCGAAACGTTGTGCCTTGTACATCTGAGCGGTAACATCATTCGCTTTTGTGTACTAAACAAGACGAGTGACTCTGAAATTAAACATCATTCAATTACAGTTCGATTGCTTTACTCATCGTTAAAATTGACCTGTAAAAAATGAGTCTGTATTTCGGGTTGTAAATGAAATATAACAAAAATAATCGTTGTTATTTTGCGACTAAATAATTTAAGAGTTATCAAACAGTATACAATATGTGAGATTCAATTAGTGAATTCTTAATTAACTCGGAAATATTTTTTCAGTGTTATACTTTTTACTAGGTGTTACTTTGGGAAAGTTTTATAATACTTTCTGCAACTTTTTGAAAATTGTTAAAGGCAACTAGTGAAAATGGTTCAGAAACTAGAAGTTGTGAAACCCAACGTTAGTCGACTGCGATCGGTATTATCACAGGTAAGTTTAGTTTTGCCCCCTTTAACTGTTTCTCTCAATATTAAAATTTGGAAAATTTTTATACTTGCATGCCTAAAAGTTAAGTTAGATTGGAAATTGCATTTCGTATTTGAAGAATTCCGTTTTCAAATGATGACAACAAACGGACATAACAATCGATAGTAACCACTCCCAGTAGTGCTCTTCCGTAAGCATAAACTCATTTTTCATCCTGGAACTGGCCGGAGTGATTTGAAATTCGTGTTATAATTTTAATTCACATTGCGGATTTCGAGGTGAAACGTGAGTTTGTTCCGACAGAATAACACGGCAGTACCTTGCAGATTTATGAAAACAGGAGTGCAAACCTCTCAACCAGATAGATCAAGATTTGTTAGAAAATGAAATTCAAACAAAACAATATCGTTTATTCAGTCTACGCTATCTGTTCGCAAATCTACGGCGGGGGACCTTGTACTGAGAGGAACCGGCAAGAAACTCAGCAAGGGCTGTTTTTTTCTCCCTGAATTACATACAGAGTCGTCAAATTGAAAAATGACTTCAATATGAGATATTTCATGAAGTTTAGGCATAAAAGATGTACGATAAATATAAAGACATATTACCAGTTTACGTCGAACATAACTATCCGAAACTATCCCTTCTGTTTTCTGCCTTCCCATTCTTTAATTGTTCTGCGAAGTTGCACAGGCATTTTTTACTTCTCCGAGGCAAATTTCATTTTTTTTATTTTTTTCTAAATTGGTTTACAGGCTTGAAAGCATCCTAATAATATCATTAATATGAAAGTTTGTATGGATGTTAATTACTCTTTCTATAGAGTAGTAAACATCAGACACACACTTAACATTCGGCTGTAGAATATTAATTAATAAAAGCGCTTTTTAGTGGATTCGGATGAAATTTGATATGGTACATATTATTACGTATGTATTTTATTACAGTAACTAGATTCCATATAGTTTCTGAAATTTTCTAAATCTACGAAGTAAAATCCTTTTCCGAAAATAGAAACGCGAGTCTTTGATAATGTCGAGGATGTAAGATAGAAGCATTTGGGCCTATTAATAGATCGCTATTACCCTGAGAGCGATCTTGAGCATGATCTTTAGATTCTGTTTTGTATAAAAACAGTATCTGAAGATCATATTCTCACATTTGAGAGCGATTTTTTGATACGGACCTAGAACTTAGGAGCATACACACAAACAGGTGCTCCAATTCAAGCGGCAAATCTGCTATTATATATATCAAACATGTGACTATTATACCATAACAGACAAGTGGAAAACAAAAGTAATTTATAAAAATAGCATTAAACCATTCCAATATGTATTGAAATAGTACATTGTAAACATTTACTTAAATGGAGAGTCGTCTTATACAATGTTTTTATAATGAGCGTTTAACTTACGATCGTGTGGAGTTGTTTATTGTTTTACGTGCCATTCAATTTATAAATAAAAATTATCAGTAGTGGCAACTTGTAAAAATGAGCAAGTTAAGATTGATAACACGATGTTATTTTAACTTTTATCCTCCTGTTTAAGTAAAGTATTCTTCATAAGTCAAAATTAATGTTTGTTGGTGCAACTAGATGCATAATAAAACTCTTTTGAATCGACCAAAACTTTTTCCTCTACGACCCGTTATAGATTTTATTACACCTAGTAGAGATAAAACGGCGGAAAACGCTTCATAAAATTGCCCTCTGGACTGCTGCTTACATTGCCACGCACTCAGATAGTAACACATTATCACAACGAATAGGACATCTTTAGATTTCTTCAGTTTTGGACAATTTACTATTAATCATAATCATAATCATAATCAAAATCATTTATTCAGTTTAGGCTGTTATAAGCACTCATGAATGTCTAGAAGCTACACCATCGGTTCGTAAATCTACGATCTTGTACTAAGAAGAACCGGCAAGAAACGCAGCAAGGGATGTTTTTTCTCCCTGTTTTATAATTTACAGAGTCGTCAAATTGAAAAATGAAGAACTTTTTTTATTATCACCATGTTTTCAAAAATGATCGTACAAGGGTAGTCTCAATGCGGACTAAAATGTTTTTTTTTATGTTATAGGGAGCATACGAGCAGACGGTTCAACTGATGTTAAGTGATCACCGTCGCCCATGGACACTTGCAACACCAGGAGTATGACAAATGCGATGCCTGCCTTTAAGGAAGGAGCATGCTCTTTTTTCGAAGGTTTTTGGGTCGTATTGGTCCGGAAACATTGCTGGCGACAATATATTCCACAGTTTTGTCGTACGTGGTAAAAAATTTCGACAAAAACGCACGGTTGTGGATAGCTACGCATCAAGATGATGGGGATGAATTTTTTGTCGCGATGTACGATGGCGAAATGCAGCAGCTGGAATTAATCCGAACAAGTCCTCAGAACACTCCCCGTGATAAATGCGATAGAAGATGCAGAGCGAAGCTACATCCCTACGCAAAGCCAAAGGATCAAGCTGATCGGAAAGGTCCTGCTCGTCGACGATTCGAGCCGCTCGGCGCTGGATGCGATCCAAAGGGAGAAGCTGGTACTGTGGTGCCCCCGCCCAAAGATGAGAGCAGTACTCAATGTGAGGCCGAACCTGTGCCTTATAAAGTTGCAGTCGGTGGGCCGGTGTGAAGTACATTCTAGATTTATTGAGCACATCAAACTTCTTAGAGGCCAATTTGGCCTTGCCCTCTAAATGATCCCGAAACTGGACGTCGCTCGATATGTCAACGCCAAGAATTCTAATACTAGCTGAGCAGGAGTGTTTTTAAAAAAGAGGAGATACGACAAATGGTATTTTATTTGCGGTGAACCCGCATTTTTGTGTCTTCGTAGGGTTAAATTGAACTAGATTAAGTCGGCCCCAATTCGTTACTTGGTTTAACAAAGTTTCGACTTCAGACACAAGTTTGTTCTGGCACTCGATGACGTTTTCCCGTGATATGTTGGCGCGGCCGGTGCCCTATATGGGCATGGTTTCACCAAGTGTGACGGAAAATCCCAGAAATGTGTTATGCGAATCAGATTGGAAGCATTCGTGCAAGCTGGCGATATTTGCGATACGATGCAAATTCGCAATTATGTGTGGCATAACATTGCATTATAGCATTATGTGAGCACTATGGCATAGTTCGGCTGATAACGGTTTAGGTGTATCCAAAGCCTTAGACGTAGTCCAATATTGAGGATAGTGACAGAACAGTTAATTGATTGTCCACAAATGAAGATGTCTTATTCGTTGTGATAGTGGGTATTACCATCTGAGCGGCCCACTGTAACTTCATAATGCATATACTACAAGGATTTCTTGTATATTTTTAACGGCATATGACTAATTCCGCACCGATCTTGCTCTGTTTAAATATAATATGAATATTGTAACTCTTTTTTTCAATATATTTCAGGTTATAGCATGTCTATCATTGAATGTGATGCTACTCGGTTTAGCTTTGGCTGTTGGCTTCCCAACAATACTCACTCCGGAACTATTGAACTCCAACAATGAACTATCGCTGACCGACTCGCAAGCTTCATGGTTGGGTAAGGAAATTATATATTTGAACAACATAGTACTCATTCTGATGATGCCAAAGTTAAAATATGGAATACATAGGATATAGGATAGGATGGGGATCGGGAAAATCCGACCAAGTTCTGGTCGAACTCGGAAATGATGGGTTTCATATTATATTATTGCAATATTTAATAATATATAGTGCAATTTTTTTTTTCTATTAACGAGGCCCCCTTTATTTTTTTTAACGACTGCCAAAAGAGTCTGTTCGTTTTTTCATTTCTCTATAACTTCTAAATGACTGAATAGATTTTTTTGTATTTTGTATCGTTAGACACCTTAAATCATCACGAGTGATACATGCTATATTTTTTCTTGAAAACCTAAATAGAGGAAGTTGTGTGGCATTTTTTAAAGTGACAAAGACTGACAGAGGGAAGTTTAGTAATTGGTGTAAAATCCATAAGTGAGGAGTTTGAGAATTCTTTTGGATTGAAAACTCCTAACCAATGTACATTACTAACCCATCTTTTTACCAGGCAGTATGGGCTTCCTCACGCAACCGTTCGGCGCGGTTCTCTCCGGCTCCTTGATAGACTACTTCGGCAGGAAGAAGTCCACATTCATGGTGAACTTCCCCCATATAGTGGCCTGGATCCTGGTCTACTTCTCTTCGAGCGTACCCATGTTGTTTATCGCTAATGGCTTACTGGGATTTGGAACTGGACTAATGGAGGCGCCCCTCAATGCATACATTGGGGAGATCACGTAATATTTGTGTCGCAACCGTATGGTTAATAGCCAAAGTGGATACCGAATTACACGCCTTGGCCGTTCATTACATGGCGGCATCCAATTTGAGTCGTAAGCCAATAAATAATAAACTATAATTTACTCAAAATTTAAAAACTGGGGGTATTGAAAATCAGCCAGGTGAAAACAGCTGAGCAAAACTCAGCCATGAAATTCAGGTTTGGTACAATATTTTTTACAGTGCGCAGAGGCAATGAATGAATTTGGAAAAACTTGTTTATGGCAACACGAAGGCAAAAGATTGCGCGGTCGTTCTCCAACAAGATGGACCAACCAAATTAAAGATTCATCCTCATGCAAATTTAATGCATTGTTAAGAGAGCGCTGGGCAGAAACCGGTGGAAGCAGATCTTCCGCTCCAGATGCAACTGAACAGAAGCTGACGCTGAGCATGATCCTCAGACATGAGGGATCGTCCCCAGAGAGAGACAGTATTCTTTGTTTTTCATTGTAGCGCTAGTAGTCAGCAAAATATATCTAACCCACAAATTTATCAATGTCTGTGTTTATCTAACTAAATATCAACTTTGTGATCTATGACTTGACCAGTTTTCCTTCAGATATATCACTGAATGCCGATGACGGTGTTGATGGAACGGCTGAGGCGTCTAATTGGCTGGCTAATACAACCAAATGGCTGCGGCATATTTTATACAATCATATTAATGATACACATAAACAATTTTATAAACCTTCTATTCTGAACTGGGAACTGCAAAGGATTTAAAGCGTGAAGAGAATTTGTGTAGACTGTAGCCCATTAACCTAAGCTGTTGTTTATAACATTGGTACAATTTGTTAATCCATATCCTACAATCAATTTATTAACGTCCGTCGAAAGCCTTCACTGAACTTTGAATGAAGTACGGACGAGAACAAATTTGTTATAGCTGATATTCCGTATAATAACTTTGTGTTAATGTTAAAGGAGATTGCTCAGCTTCCATACATGTTTGGCCTAAAGACCAATAATCATGAAAAATTGTTTCCTAGATTCGAAATTATATATAAATTACTGTAGAAACGAATATAATTGACGGACACCCCTGAGAACTTCTATAAACCATATACACTGAACATATTAAAATAATAAAAAGCAAATAAGTTATATAGTAAACTAGGGAAATCAAGCCAAGTACCGAAATTATGGATTAGATTCAGGTATATAGAGCATGTAGATTAACAGATAGTTGCCTGTTTTTAAAGTTAATGCATAAGAGTAACTTTTAAAATCAGGTGTCATTTCCGGTTATAATAAGGTTGGTACTCTGTGACAGAAACTGTGTGATGAGTGTGAATGAGCCACAGATTAGAGAGAATTTTTAAACTCTCGTTAACCAAAGAAAGCTAAGAGATTTAGGTTCTATAGCCATGTATTCAGTAGCTTCATTATATTTGTTATGTTTATAAGATAACCATATTTTAGATTTTTAGTGTATCACACCTTATAATTTTATTTATTTATTAATTTATAGTCAGGGAACGTAGGCCCATAGATAGATACCAACATATATACAGATTATAATGTGTTTATGGAGGAGTTTGGCGAAAAATGTATGGCAATAGACTTTATGTCGCCTACCATCTATAATAATTGTCTGAGCACATTTGCATCTAGTGAAAATGATAATATAGTTGTGGATATTAATACCATAGTGTAATAAAAAAATGATTTATTTTATCGGTCTTTACAAGATAGATTTGTTTTTATGTTATATAAACACTTCGATCAGTCTATGGCTGAATGTTCCTACACCCATAGCCATTAAAAATGATTCGTATGTTTTCGAAACCGGTAAAATTAAAAGTCCTTTTTAAATTAAATATATTACACAAAGGTGTCCGTTGAAATCTAATGACTGTAAATTAAATTATAAATTACGCCAAGAATTACCGTGTATGTCAATATTTTTTGTGCATTTAGGCCAATTTTGTGCAATCTCCTTTATTTATTGCAGAGAACCTTCAATTCGGGGAATACTATCCAGCAGCACACAGCTGTACTACAGTGGTGGAACTCTTCTAATCTATTTCTTAGGTAAAATTATAACCTGGCGCGAAGCGGCGCTGGTCAGCTTGGGAGCGCCGATTGTGACAATGATGCTTATAATTTGGGTAAATATTACCTTTTGTACATTACATAGCTTGGGTTGGAGAGGTCCGAGTATACCTACTCAGCGAATATTAATCGTCCAAATTGAAACCAAAAAAATATATCAAAAGGGTTTAGTAACTACTAATTTACTTTATGTTAGTGAAGTTTCAACTGTCTACTTATACAATTCATGGGATACAACACCATGATAAACGTTTCCTTTAAAAAAAAAAGTTATCCTTTAAGTATGGAATACCAAAACTGAAATATTTAGGCTTTAGGTTCCAGAAACTCCAGTGTGGCTGTTATCACAAGGACGGGAGAAGGAGGCTCTGAAGTCTCTCTGCTTCCTCCGCGGTTGGACGAAACCAGAAAATGTACGCGAGGAATTTGATCAGCTTACAATCTACTGTAAACAACTTCAACGATGCGTTATCTGCTGTAAAACTGAGGATGATAGAATTTTCGACTGCGAACATACAAAAGTCAACTTTATAAAAAGGTCAGCATAATATTAACACTATAGTGGTTCTCGGGCGCGTAGCCTTAGATACTTTGTGACGCTATACATTGCGTTCCCTTACTAAATCCACCTAACTTTCATCTTAAAAGCACTACAGGTTATTTAGTACCTTTTTTATGTTAGGTAAATGCGAAACGCATAGCTTACTCCCAGGTGAGAGATGAGGTTATATGGAATTCCTCCCCCCATCCCGCCTAGCTAATAGACGCTGCTCTGAAGGTCTAATAGTCCATATTTTCTGGCGGAATGGGTTTCTAGAGATTCTCCATGATACCCAAGCCAGGGATTTCTCGTCCTTCTCCTCACTGTCTCCTTCTGGAGTATATCCTCATAGAAGGAGACTACCGCAATTTCGGATCTGTAGCTGCCCAGCATTGCTGCACACAATACTACATTAAAAAACTGCTAAAATGGGAATTACAGGGGAGTCCATTGCATGCAATTATAACCACAATGCCTTAACATGATTGTGAATTACAATTCTTATTTACTTAAATTTTAAATTGAAGGCATCTTCAACATTTTTTATTATACTTAAATGTAAACAGTCGTTTTATGTAACGTTTAGCGGTTGGCTAGAGGCATTGACTGAAGGTCACCGTTAAGGTGTGTCATTTTCCTCAATCAAATAATAATGTTACTCCAAAAATTTTTTGCCTATTTAATAATAGATGTTGCAACCAAAATTAACGATCTCCCTAAGGGTCCCTACTCACATACGGTATAGCTTTAAAACGAGTAATAATCAACGTGTGGACCGCAGAACTCACAATTTGAACTGAACTTGAACCGTATGCGAGTACGGACCATAACCTAAAAATCCTAGGTACGAGTATGTAATAATATAATACTTAGGATATATATAATACTAATGAGAACCATTGAAATCTCAATACTATGCTTTAAAATAGTTATATATTTCAACCCCAAGCAGTTGCAGTTTTGTTAATAAGGAAATTAGTTTTTCTCATAAATAAAATTAAAATGTGGTTAATGGTGGTGACGAGACCTTAAAGTACTTATCGCTTCTCTTAATTTTCTTTATGTTAGCCTGCAAGTCTACTGGGATACTTGGGAGATATTTATTTTTTCTTATAAAATTTCCTTTAGACTATTATTATTATTTCAATTACCCTTAGCCCATTCCTTCTTGTAGTACAACAGTCATTCGTTTCAATATTTGAAAAATAAAGTTTAATATGACAGATTGTTTCAGGATCTACTTAAAATTTAGATACGTACTGATGGCCAAAGAGACCCTGAGACCGTTCACTATGTTGATGATGTATTTCATGTTCGTATGCATGACCGGACTGGGGCCTATCAGACCGAATATGATCAACATCTGCGGAGCCTTCGGCATGGCTTACGATGGAAAAAACATAGCGGTAAATATTGAATAAAAAATGGTATAAAATAATTAATACAGCTATAAAAGAATTATATTAAAGATAAAAACATTAGCGTAACATTGCAATAGGGTCAACAATGGCTAAAGAAAACAAAATTCTATTCAGTCCGTCGGATAAATTTATCAAAAAATTATGGACACTTATTTTTTCTTATGTCAATCAACCAAAAAATTTCAAAGATAAAGCACGTGATGTTTTGGTAGTAGGAATCGTGACGTCACTTTTAATTGAAAATTGTACCAAGACGTGACGTCATGCGACATTTAAAATGAATATGTATGTATGTAAATAAATAAACTTTTTGATAATCTACCTAATACACCATTCATCAGGGAGGTTCATCTACAAAAAAAATTATTTGATGAATTAGAACCAGAGGGCAAATATAGAGATATTTGCACCATTTTATGACTATCTACTATTTAGGTTTCATTGCAGTTTGCTAATTATTCTTAGCGAATAATGAATGTTGCTCACATTAACGAATATCGTAGAAAGCAATACGGCGAGTTTTAATAAATTAAGTAAGTAACAGGCCTATTACAGCTTAGTTGCATTGATATTTTATTTTATGAAATAAAATAGTATTCTTAGACTGCAAGGCAGCGCCATTTATCCGCATGGCAGGTAACCCACAATGTCAAATGAAATACCTTTAAAAGTATTAACCTTCCATCCATCCAACCATCTGAAAGAATAAATAGCAATTGTTACTTGAATAAATAATTTACAAAATAAAAATATATTACCCCCAGCGCCGCAATCAGAATTGGTGCCCAATAGGCTGGCAGCATTGCCACGTTGGATGGCAAGGCTGATGACCAAGATAGCTGCCAGCCTTTTGATCACCAGTCCCTTCGGTAAGCCTCTTTGACAATTCCTTAAAAAGGGAACGAGCGCTTGGACCCATGGACCCATAGTCTCAAACCAAGAGGCACAAATATGTAGTTCTCATTGAAAGCTTAGAGCAGTTAAATGCTTAAAATAAAAACATAATAACAACTATTGTTAAGTAACGAAAGCAGAAAATGCCCGTTAGTCACTTTTTCTATTCCAAGACTAACATTTTTTTCAGAGACGATATTTTATACCTGTCTTTTACTAATTCTTTCAGGTCATGGTCGGCATTATATCCTTCGTTACCAGTGGCCTCCTGGTCTTATTGATAAGGATTCTTGGCAAGCGAAAATTGGGGATCTCCTCAATGTTCAGTACTGGCTTGATGTGCATGGCCCTCAGCATTTACGCTGGAAATAACTTAGAGGCATCCGTGTTCTCGTTTGACATTAGTACATTCCCTAAGGAAAGCAGTTATATACCTCTAGTGCTACTTTATGTCCTAACGTTTTGTGCTGGGTTTGCTACGAGTATGCCTTGGATACTTCTCGGTGAAGTGTTTCCGTTTAGGTAAGTTTGCGTCTACTCGTGCGTTTTTCGTTTCAGAAAATAAATCCATCCGATCTTAATACCTAATAAATCTTTAAATCATGTAGAATTGTTACCAATTCAATTGCTGTGATAGATGCTGCATTGGTTCAGAAGAAGATATCTTAAGCAAAATTTTCATTCATTTATACTATCAGCTTGAAAGTTATTTAAAATATGCGCACGACTGCCCATCTATACTAATATTATAAAGAGGAAAGATTTGTATGTAAGTATGTTTGTAACGAATTGGCTCAAAAAGTATTGGACTGATTAAAAAAATTCTTTTACCATTTGAATGCTACATTATCACTGATTAATATAGGTTATAGTGTATTTTCAAAAAGTTAAGATTCCGTATGAAAACATCGATAATGTAACCTAACGTGTGTAAAAAATACTAACAAATAGCCTTATATCGTGTACGCTGCGGAAGTCATTGACATAGAATAAAGTGATGTATTAAAGATTCATAGAGGATACCAATATCTACAAAAAAGTCCGCGATACCATATGTCTAACTATTACAGTTGTGTCACAACTAGAGGTCCCCTGCGGTATCACACGCGTTAATTTGAAGAAAAAGGTTTATAATGAGTCAAACTTAAAATATGGACATAGGCTGTCGTAGACTTTTTTACAGAACTTTTAAAGGGAAAGAATTAAGTCATACATGATTTTAGTCTAACTTTAACCGTTTACCCAGCGCACGCAACGGAATCTCACAAATGGAATATTTTTACCCGTTTCTGCAACATTTTTCATCAATGCTCCGCTGTTACTGGTCGTAGTCTGCTAATGAATAGCCTATTGTCTTCCTCGATAAATGCACTGTTCAATACAAAAAGAATTTTTCAAATCAGAACAGCAGAGCAATGTTGCATTCGGTACGAGTCCTAAACCACGCAACGTTTATTTTTTACATGGAATAGAAGGTTTATTAATAAAAAGGATTAATAAAAAGGCATTGTGTATAATACAAGCCTTTGAATTAAAACTATAGTCTACACTACAGCTCTACACCGAAGCAAAGCGAGGGCGGGCCACTAGTTATTTATAAATTTGGTAGAATACGGAGGTATACTGTGAAAAGTTGATGAACTTCCATTTATTGATTATAATCGTTTGCGGTTCCACATGCATGTTAGTTGGCTATAACACTTTACTTCACAATTGTTTTCCATTAGCGAGACCAAGCAAAAATTGCCACAAACAGAAGATCAATTACTTAACTTCTACGATTGTGATGATAATTCTTATATTTTTTTCTTCATTAGGAGTCGTGCATTCGCACAGGGAGTGTTAGCGGCCAGCGCCTACGTCTTCATGTTCATCGGATCTAAAACCTTCCTTAATTTTGAGAGAGGCCTCAAGCTCTCCGGTGCCTTCGCCATCTACGCTGCCTTCGGCTACGCTGGTGCCTTTTACCTTTACTTTTTCCTCCCAGAAACTGAAGGCAAGACCTTGCAAGAAATCGAGCCATACTTCAGCGGCAAATTTAAAACCTTCGCTGATGACCCCTTTATTAACTTTTTCAAACTGCTCAAGATTAAATAAAAATACTGAAGTAAAAAAAAATACATCATTTAATTTAGAGGAGACTAGTTTTTAAATAGATACTCTCTACATTGTCTTAAAAAGGCTATCCCAAATAAATTATACGTTCATGAGATTCATGTTTTATATACACTAAAGAGCAATGAAAATAGGTTTGTGTAATTCCAATATATGTTTTAAACTTTGATTATGAAAGGTTCTAAAATATATATGAAGATATTGAGATTAGAAATTCACTTAGAATGTAATATATATTATCTTAAATTTTTTCTGGAATATACCTTATATACCTTGTTTCATTTCTCCCAAGTGAACTTAATTTATTTCATACGAATAATATTTTATCGTAGGTGCAAATAAATACTTAACAAAGAGCCGAATTTAGAATGCGATCTTCTGATTCTTTAACGGCATTTTCGTAAGACCTTCACGTTAGTACAGTGTTACCAACTTCCGAAAATATTTACTCCTTAAGCTAAAGTAAAAAGCAACTCGAAAAACTCCTTAGTTAACTCGCCCACCCGAAGAGCAATGTGCTAAAAAGGCACCGTCAAATATTATTTAAATTGAGAGAAAAACTGATTTATAGAAATTTATTGAAAACCCCAAAAACAATAATATTAATGAATTTAGTTTATTTATAAACCTCGCATTAATCATTATAAATTTGACCCGAAATTTGGAGAAAGCCCTCTAAACTTAGGTTGGTAACACTGCTATAATTCAAAATTTAAGCCTTCAACGTTACCTCTTGGCCATTTTTCAATATGTTTATTCATTCTGCTAACAAGATAAATTTCAGTTTAATAAAGGTCTTACACCTGACATGAGAAAGGAAATTCTCATTTATTCAAGATTTATACTACACATAATGCTCACAAATGACATACCTATCTTAGAAAATATAAGTATCTATACTAATTACTTATTAGTTCTAAATTATAAATATACTTAGATGAAAAAAATCTCCATAAACATATCGTCAGCGTTTTTGATATTGGTATTGTAGAAATATATTTATTTTTAGACGGAATTTTAACAAGCTATGAGCAAATTCGTTACTATGAACATTAACATAATGTTAAAAATACTTTGTACCCATTGTATCATTATCATATAAATAAATCTTACATTCACATTTGATTATATATTCTCACATCATGTATTGTAAACTTTAGCATTTAAATAAAAAAGAAACTAATTCGTAAAAGTAACGCATATTACTCGTGAATTGTTCATGTTCGCCATAAAATATTTCACCAATGCAATGCACATTTCAGAAAAATAGGTACCAAAATTCTTTTAAGACACAGGATCCTCGATCTTGGCCATAAATAATGGGACAGATGCTGTATTATCCCATAAAACAGCTAAGAAAGGTCTGTTAGCTCTAAATATCACTGAAGGGTCATCATAGGATAAAGCCACAACCCCGAAAGAGGTTGCTGCTGCCGCTACGCCTCCTTGTTCGTCTATAGATAACAAAGCTGAATGTAATGCTGATGAAACTTGCGGTGAAAATTCACGGTAAACTCCGATTCCAGACAGCTCAGCTCGAGGGCCAAACATATCCGTAATACCGAGCTGAAACAAACAGAAACGATTAAGGTTATAAGAATTAAAACATTCATGTTACATTTCATGAATTTTAAAGTGAAAGGATATGTATGTATTGTACAATTGCGTTTTATATATAAAAAAAGATTTGCATTCGGAAATTGAAAATATAAGCAAAATTTTTTTTTAAGTTTGTCTAGTTTTTTCATATTTTTAATACTTATATTATTTTGTTAATAATAAACAAGTTCATTATTTGGGACTTAAGCAAAAAAAAACTTGAAAAAATATGCATTTCATGACAATATTTACAATATCAAACAGAACATCACAATAATATAATAAAACTTGCAGTTTGCGTGAATGATGCATGTTGCTTTGAATTCTTTGATGTGGGTTATTAAAATTTTAATTAATATTGGAATGTGGCAGATGTGTAAACAGAGATATGTAAGTCGGAAGTACCGGCAACATTTCTCAAAACTGTGTTTCTAGTTTTTCCTGGACAATGATGATAGCGTAGGATCTCAAAGATGATGACGTTAGACTTACAATGTTTATGATAATGTATGTGTATTGGCATTTATGTACTTCTAAAGAAGCTTATGTTAATTAAGTATACTCAGCCAAAATTTCAAAACTAATATTCGCACATGAATAGGTAGGTACTTACATTTCGAAGTACAGAGACGAGGTCAGTATCGGTTTTCACTGTGAATTTAGGTATCTCTACCGCGACCTCCTTGGGTGAATATTTTTGGTACGATAACAGTTGCTCCTTAGTTAACGATGCGATTGCTGATGCTACAGATGCACCTTCCGATGGCAGGATCAAAACCAATGAATATAATTCATTCTGTAAAATCAATCACGTAAATTAAAAAAAATGATAATTGTAGTAAAACCATCATGGAACAGGGGTATAAGAATAATAACTATTGGTTTACTCTCTTCATGATCTGGTCTGAATAATAATGCGTGTTTAAATTTTGAAACCCCAAATGAACTGTCCACTTGATATTAATACTTTTAATAAAAACGATAGCTAGAAATGAAATAACGAAACTCATTTCGAAAACAAATCTAGAAATAAAGAAACGCGTGCTTGGACATTGATTCTTCATCTATAAGAAGACTACACATACAATATTTGTGGTAATGTTATCATATTTGCACAAGTGTTAGGTTGCATCATATTCATAGGGCAGTGCATGGGATGACGGTAAGCCGCATACAATCAATACTACTAGTATCGCATCCTAACTGCGTTCTACAAACTACCAAATTATGACGTAACTAGCTGCGCCCAGCGATTTCACCTGCGTTACTAAGGTTATAGCAAATCAATTTATAAAAACGCAATATGCATATGCTGTGACATATTTTGAACTTTTAAAGGGGCACAAATCGTCATACATGATTTTTGCGTCACTTAAACCGCAAGGCACGAAACGGAAGCTTTCAAATAGATTTCCTTGTTCCTCCTGCGCGTCCAATTTCATCAATGCCTTGGTCGTAGCGTAATGATGCCCTTCTTTAATGGATGGACTTTCCAATACAATTATTTTTAATTCAAACCGATAGTTCCTGTGATTAGCGAGTTCAACCAAGCAAACAAAGAAACTCTTCAGTTTTTAATTAATTTCTATTGTATGTATAACATCTCAAAAACTTACTTCAAAAGGCAATACGAGGACTTGCGAATTGATAGTTTGGTCAAAATCAGTCCTGAAGAACCGTCGCATACGCATAAACGCAGCGGTTTTCTTCCCACCGTTGCTCAAGTAGAATTCTTTGGGCATGGTTGATTCAGGCTTGAACTTTACTGCCCATAAACCTTTGAAGTATACTGCATTGACTAGAACCAATTGAGTATCCGCAGCAACAGCCTCTGTAAAAACCAATTAAAAAACACTATTACTGTATGATACATTTTGATAGCAATCTTTATATTCCTTAATTCGGATATAATGTTTTTAGTTTTGGTTCTAATTGTCAGTATTTTTAATTAAGTTCACAGTCTATCAACATCATCAATGAAACTTATATCATATACAAAAAAAAAACATCCTTAATATCTTCATCACACGACCGAATCAATGGGCGAAACAGTAAAATGTTTCTCAGTCGAGATAGTAATGTAAGCTATCGCTCAGACTAGCACTATGTTTATACGTATCGAGTGCTCGGCTGAGAGCACTGTCTCGCTCGTTTGCTCGGTACGTGTGATCAAGGCATTAGTAGTGGAAATGTGGGTAAGTGATAATTTTAGAATAACGAATTTCATCGTCTTCGTTTAACTATTGGACAGCTATTAGCCGAAATTAGACCTTTTTAGTTCTTCTATCTAAAAGCATACTTTTATAATGTACATATATACTGTAATTAAAGACAATTGCAACTTAATTGGTGCTACATTAATAGCTTATTAAATACGTACAATAATAATACTTTTTTGCAAGCACTAACATAGCGATTACATGAAATGGTACCGGATACACAGTTACGTACGTTTGTTTAAACATAAATAAATAGGTTTTTTTAATATTTTTTTAAGTGCTAAGGCTGAGGCTTTTTTAGTATACAATGGTATTTAACTTAGAAAAAGTCATTATTTACTTTCTGCTGTTTTGTGGTTAAAGTCACTACACGGTATCATAAAAATTACTATACATCAACTTTAGACAAATTTAATAATTTCATATTTAAGTACCTGTACCCCAAGCACGAACCAATATCGAATTCGTAATGTTTGCGAGTTCGAAATGTCATTGTCAAATGTGTACTGATTTTTAGTTCTCGTTATGTACTTTGTGCCGCTGCTGTTCAAGTTTCCATACAAAATTTGACATTGACATTTCGGTTTGCAAACTATTTGAATTCGATAATGGTTCGTGCTAGGGGTACTGATCAACTTTAGGCAAATGAGATTATATCTGTTTATTTATACCTGGAGTAATTAAATCAAGTATCTTATTGTTGGTCTTTGAGGCCACCCAATTGTTAATCTTCTGTGCAGCCACTGCAGGCCTGTTGAATTTGATGGGATTCACTTCACTTAAGAAGTCATTGATGGCAATCCTTTTATACGCTGGATTGATTTCGAATCCCTCGGCTATAAATATACTGTTTGCGACATTGAGAATATTTGAAGACAAACGTTTCTGAAACAGATGAGATTTTGTTTTCATTCAATATTCTTAAGTAGTCATAAAAGTTATTCTGAAAGTTTTATATAAAATTAAATGAGTTTTATTAGCCTGTGATCTACATAAATGAATACAAGAATGTACAGTGAAAATGTTGACAACTTTAAACTTGTAAATTGATGTATTAACGATGATTGATTTTATGCATTATTTGTCAATGATTCAATTCATTAAAGCAAGTATATTGACCAACTCATTCACGGTTATCTAACAGGATATCCGGCAGCCAAATTTTTAAAGATGTTGATTTTAGAGTCAAAAAATTCACAATTTGACCATATCATAGTTGGCATGAGATATAATGGTCTTCCACTTGAAAATCATTTTAATTTAGTGATTGTGAAAGCGCCATGTTGTTTTTTATCATAAAAGAAAAGATAAGAGTATCAACTTTAAATCAAACTATTTAATTAATTGACGTTCTGACTGCGACCATTAGGTATAAGTAGTCTGTAAATAACAGCGATAAGACGCCAGCATCAAATATTTTGCGATAACTTGATGCAAGCTATGGTGGTGATGAAATATCCTGCCCACTACCAAAAAGCCCGTAGGGGCATTAATTTGTGTGACCGTTGCGGCAGAGTTCAATTATATTTACAAGGACAGAAGAATTATACATAAATACGTGAGACACTCAGAAAGTTTTGAGAAACTAAAAACCTAACTTCTATGAAAAGAATATTTTTATTAAATCTTTTCAAAGAACTCGCCACCAGCCTCTATACAAAGTTTCAGGCGTCTGAACCAATTTTCAGACACCTCTTCCACGGCCTTTTCAAAAGCTGCTAGCGCTTCTTCCGGCATTGAAAATTGTATCCCTTTGAGCTGATTTTTTATTTTAGGGAATAAAAAGATGACACACCGAGCCAAATCAGGGCTCTAAGGAGGGTGTCTCAAGACTCTGACTGGTGTGAGTCCAGGAAGTCCTTCGTTTTGATCGCATTTTCCCTGCGCTCCTCGATCGCTTCACTTTCGTAGGCGTTGGTTCATTTTGAAACAGCCAAACTGTCAACTGAGCGTCAGTTGTTTCTGGATCGTATTGATAAATCCAGGATTCGTCACCTGTCTCAATATCGTAAACGCGCTGTGACGAGCCTGCATCAATTTTTTATATCATATCACTGCACCAATCCAAACGGGCCTGCTTCTGAGCTTCGGTGAGGATGTGCGGCAACCAGCGGGAAACTATCCTCCTTGCGCAAAGGTGCTCCTGTAATATCTTGTGAACACTTCCTGAACTTATTTGCAGAGTATGCTGAATCTCTTAGTACGTCGGTCGTCTGTTTTCTTGAATTAAATTGTTTACTGCCAGCACACTCTCTACTGTGACAGCAGTCGTAGGACGATCACTCCTTTGTTCATCCCCCAAAGTAAGACGACCGCGTTTGAACTCGCTACACCAGCGGTAGATGGTTGCTTTTGAAGGTCTTTCATCCATAAAAGCAGTTCGAAATTGATCAAATGACTTTTAAAATCGTAAAAAATCATAGCACGTAAATGTTCTTGATGCAGATCCATTGTTTAATGAGACAAGAAAAATTTAATTGGCTCTTGAAAAAATGCGGTGGGAAATTTAAAAATCGAACAGTGGTATTTTTACTTTTAAATAATCGAAGTTTTCAAAATAATTACAAGTGGCCAGTATCTTATACATAAAAACTTTTTTCACAAAACTTTCCTTATAAATAGTATTAAGTTACTGCTTTTTGTAACTCACATTTAAGGTTTCCGTCAACTGTCTAAATCCATCAGCCGCTTGATTAGGTGTTAACTGTAAGGCGACTGTGATCTGCTGCTGTGTGCTACCCAGCGACCCTTGCTGGAGAAGAGCCAAGAGAGTCGCAATCGAGAATGGTGACACCACTAAGTTACCTTGCTGCCTCGGAATACTCTGTAATAAATAAAGTTTTTTTTATATTTAACATAGATTGTTTCATACCTTTGGAATTCTTTATTAATTTATTAAGTATAATACAAGTTGATTTGTGAAAATTCAGCAATAGTTTGGACTTGAATTATTTGGGATTTTCCACAATCATTTGTATACCTTATTATCCAAAAATTGTGTCCAAATGAATATACAAACCTTCATCAGTCTTATACTGAAATCAGATAAGGCCAGGGATACTGGACTAAAAGTTTCATTTTTTATATTTCTGTTAATACCGGCCATGTTCCCATTACCAAATCTATTGATGTAGTTTTGTCCATAATATGGAGATTCCGTATTAGGACTTGGTCTTGGTATAAGGTTCTGAATTTGATTCTGTACATTTAGATTATTTGCAAAATTGCTATTTTGTTGAGAAATTGCTTGAGCTTGTGCTGGAATAACATTTCCTCGGTTTCCTTGCAAGTAATTGGCATCAAGATTTGTCAAGCTGGCTTGCCTGTTATCGAGAGGCAATACATTCATTGGATATCTAATTCCCCCATCATTGAAATATATTGCATCTGGATTCACAACTCCACGGTTGAAAGGTTCTTGTCCTTGCGAATTTTTCAATAAAGAAAAACAAGATAATGTTAGTATACCTGAAAAGTAAATAGTTACAGTTATAAACGAAGAATGAGGTAATATTATACAAGCTATAACACTGATGCAACTAAAACGTAAACACCATTGTTTGCAGTGATGATATTTGAATAGTTTAAGAAGAGAGTAATTATGACATTATTCCTCTCTTCCTAAACTATGTCATAAATCGTAACAGTTACTTTCTGAAGAAATTGTGGTTCAGGAAACGTCAGCACTTATAGTATTATACCGATTATAAACCAAATTATCTAATTGATATTACTAATCAATGCCTTAATACTTTCCCAGACGTACGTATGTCCAATTTTACTTTGTCATACAAGAGTAACTTGTATATTTTATACAAATTGTCATTACTATCGTCAATGATTTTATTATCATCAATCAAATGCTTATATTTTTAGTTTGTTTTCGTTTTTTATTGTTTTGTCTCATACGCCTACGTACGTACATACGATTATCTCAACGACAATAATCTTCGCTGCAACATTATGGATAATTTAATACTACAGGCGCTGACTATTATTATTTAGTTTCCTTCGATAAGTTTCTTTTGATTTGTTATTATTACATTATTATAAGTACAATATTGGTTCTGAGGTGGTTATAATGTATTAAAATAAAATGTATTTGGTTTAGTTATATTTGAAAGTTTTTTATTTAGCTATATTATATCAAAATTGTTTCCTTTTTGGTTATGCATATTTGACTACGGTATAATATCTTATCTTAAAGCGTAAACAATAGGCCCCAAATACTCAATAGTCTTTTTCAGAAAAAATATACCAAACTCCAGTTTAACCTTCTAAATTTATTAATCTTCAGATCACGTGATGAGGTCATGTTTAAAATAATTTATATTTATAAACAAACATACTTCTACGTTATTAATAGTCACATTAAAAGTCAAATTTTGTCTTGCGTAAATACAAGGTACTCACATTTTAAATCCATTGTATTGTTTTATAACTATACACTGTTTAGATCACAAAAACAAGTCTTTAAATTCTGGATGCAGATTATTCAGTTATATTTTTGCAATGACCTGTATCATGCCTCCTGTTATAAACGTGTGGTTAGTACTGTAAGCTCAAGTGACTCTGCCTTGATGACCGTAAACAAGATAATTTTGTATGGCAAGTTGTCGCTTAACTGCTCGCAGATTGATTTCAAACTTTAACTCTTGGGCTCAAGGGTCATATTTGGCTGTTGCCGTGTCTACGTATAGAACTAGTATAAAAGCAATACCTACGTTTTCGGTTTTCCCATTCCAGCCGGTTCTTGTTTCCTCGATTAGCTTCTTTCCAATCTCAGGTTTATTTTCATTTATTAGGATTTATTTTAAGGCTCTTTCAATAATATGAAGTTGCTTGGCCAGCGTGGTGAATTAATGCTGTATATAAATAAATTATTTATTTTGGTTTTTTGACTCTTTGTGTTGGCTTTCTAAGTGTAACTTATTTCTTGATGATATCATAATAACTGTTACGAAATTTATTTATTTGCCAACTTTGGAGGGACAATCTATCAAGAACCTACACTTCATTACTACAAAAGTTAGTCATGCGTTCTACACAAGTTTAATTAAAATGTTATAGGTACAACATTGCCCTAGACATGGTTTCAAACAGTGTCTGAAGTTTGCCATCAGTATACGTACCTAACTTTTTACTGACGCAATGGCAAACAAGAAAACCGCAACCACATACCAAATCTTTATTGAATTGTGTTTATTATTTATAGAAATATAAAAAAAATGTGTGAATCGGTATGATTACTTTTGTCACCATACGTACCACAATTTATTAATGTCATTACGTACTAATATTATATGTAAATAATACGAAGTGTGTCTGCCTGTCTGTTACCTCTTCACGTTTAAACCGCTGAACCGATTAAGATTAAATTTAGTATGGAGACAGCTTGAGTCCCGAGAAAAGACATAGATAAAGTTCTCATCCCAGAAACCATCTTTTATGAGAAAAGGGACTTGGAAGTTTGTATGTGGAATATTGATTTCACCGCCGCTGAACCGATTTAAACGATATTCAATATTAATATAGTTTGAATTGAGGAGGCAGGAAAAGAAAATATTTTATTCCCGAAATCATGTACCATTCTACCAGAAGGTAATGTTATTTTACTGCGTCTGTCACCTTTAAGGTGGAGGTTGCTTCCCAATTTAAGCAGGAAATCCAATCTATGCTCTACAGTCTACAACATCGTAAACCAGAGGTCGTTTTAAGAAAAGATAACCCGGTTTGAAAATTTTTGATGATGATGAGAATTGGAGTTCTCAGTTTTGAGTGCCTGTTGTAAATACCCTTGTAGCACTTGCTTAAATAGTCACTGCACCTGGTGTTTTTAGTTCCAGTCCGGCATAGAGCGATTTTAGATAGTGAAATACATTAATTTTAATAACAAAGAAAACAACAATGTTAAGTAATATTTTATTAAATCAATACAGTGACAGCTTTATTTTAAAAAATGTGATTCATTAGCCTTATAAAGTTTATCAAATGTCAGAAAATCAAGTCAATTCAAATGTTAAAAATAATTAAATGTTAAGACAAAGTTTTAGTCATTAAATGTTAAAATAAAATAAGTCATAAGTCGTCTATGTTACGTCAGTTTCAAACTAACTATAATCAATTCATTTTCAAGAAGATTTTCAATAATACGTATACTTAACTGAGACACGGGGGTTTTTAGTTCGGAGGGGACATACTTTCTACGCAAGTAATTAAATTCACACAGGGATAATTTGTTTTATAGGCATATGTATTTTTATCTGACAATTTGCTAATTGCGAAGTAATGATTATGAGTAAATTTTGCGTGTGCTTTCCTGTCAACACGCGTAATATCGATCAAATCAGAAATCAGAAATATTAAGGCCCACAAAAATTATATCGATGTAAATATTAAGGCCCACTTGCACTAAAATTTTTGAATCAGATTAAAATCTTATCATGTTTAAGCCTAATTCAAATTCTATTTGACTTTAAACAATTGGAAAAGATGGAATGTTGTGTTAAACACGATTAAGCCTTAATTTGTGGTGCAAGTGTTCCTTAAAATCGACACTCTCTTTTTTACACGTTGTGAGAATGTTTTGAAGAATTAACTATTAAAACATTAACCCCCGTTTCAATAGACAAGCAACAACATTCTTAGAAATGTTGCTTACTTTTGTGTTTTAACCATTAGTAATTTCAATACATAAACATAAGTCATAGCTGTCACGATATAATATAATTATAGAATGAGTACTTTAGGTAATATACATAAAGATGCGTGTTAATGTAGGTATAAATACATATTTATATATTAATATGAGGTAGTACATTGATATATATAAAATGTATGTTAACTTTCGTTCATTCACATAACAATTTTGCTGAAGAACAATATTATAAAGGGGTTTATGTTGTATTTTTCGATCCGAAAATGAATAATGAACAATACTGCCCATAATATAAAGCCCATATAAGCTCCAGCTTTCCTTCAAACGAGTTTTTTTTATATCTTTGACATAAGAGTTTTAAAATGTCAAATACACGCATTTCTACGTTTGTAATCGATTATGGCCGCTTTGTTGAAACTTTACATTTTTCGCAAGATTATATTTCTGCAAATCTTTTCCGGGAAATCATTACTACCAGTTCTTTTCTTGAGTATCAATTGTTTCTGCACGTGTTTCTTATGTCTATGATGTTGAATTCGATGGATGCGTTGAAGATCCTCTGCGCTATGTATGATGGGGGGGTGCCGTAGTGCTCGAAGGGTGCCTTATACTCGTATGCAGTGCTGACAACGGTACGGACTGCTCTCCTTAACAGCGAACAGGTGTAGGCCATGTTAGATGCTTTCTTCTCAGCTGATCTGAAACTGTCGAGAAAAATTATAGGAAAAAATCTCATTATTCATTTGGTTAATCATAACATTGGGGTCGAAGTAAAAGACATAGGTACTGCTATTTCTCTAGAGTAGATGGAAAAAGTCTAAAGTGAACAACACTGTAGAATTGTTCAAAGATTTTACTGTAAATTGCTAGAATTTGATCGATGCCAAGAGAAAAACTTAGGACCTAAGCTTTCGTTTATACATTTATTTATTTATACCAAATACATATATCTAACATATATTACATTATATAAGGTATACGCAAGACAATACATACATCCATTCCAAAATAACATTATAATATTAACAAAGTTATTGGAAAATAAATTGTAACTGATGATCCACTCAGCTAGTTTTATAAATTGTCTCAGAGCACAAACGAATAAGTCTATTTTTTATATTAATTCTGACTTAATAATTGCGTGCGTCTAGCTGAAACTATCAACAGGCCCGGCCGCTGCCGACGCCAAGTTTATTTATCCGGAACACTAAAACCAATCATGCCTAGTATGTCCAGATCAAATATCTTACCCCGAAGCACCTTGAAAATATAAATGACTAGGTTCAATTCTCTCCTATCCATAAGCTGACTATATTCAACCATACCCAGAACAAATAATGTAAGATAATGTAATGAATAAAAGGGATACACTCCATATAGTTTTAAATACAAGTCAATTTTATTAGTGAGTTTTTTTTAAGGAAATAGCAAAAAGGTTTTCTACATCACAGGAGACCGAAGAGCTGGCAGCTACCTCGAACAAAGAATTAGTCTAGCTATTCAAAGGGGGAACGCTGCCAGTATCTTTGGAAGCTTGCCTAAAAGGACTCCTTTTAATTGTATTTTAGTTATTATAAATAAATAATAAAAGGTTTTTAGTTAAAAATATCTTCCTATTTGTTCTTTAGTTAAATGTACATACATGTATTTTTCGAAAAATGTCTAATTATGCAATAGTAACCTTGACAATATTAACTGTTTTGAATACATATATATATAAAAGTCCCTAGTATAGGACCTGGTTTACATTGTCCATTCAATATTCTTAAATTGTTTATATTCAATGCCCATTGGATCTCTTTTATGAATTCGTCTGGTATCCACTGGACCTTCAAGATTAGACCTACTGCAACTGTACCCACTGGACCTTATTTGAATGCCCCATTCGACTTCCCTAAAAGATTATTTTGAAAGTGCCATTTGGACCTCTTTTATGGGATATACGACCATACGGTCACTACGGAAGATAATTAACTTATACTTATACCTAACCATGCCTCGGGAACATTAAATGATTTTGAACCTAAGACCTTTGCAGCTGCAGATAGTTAAAATTAGTGGTCGTCAAAATATTGATGAATGGTTGTTGACTGTTGAGTTTTGTTGTAGTCATAAAACAAGAAACAACCAACCACTTTCACAAACATTAAATTAAATAAACGTCTCTGAATACACCCCTTGATGACATAATTTACTAAGTATATTTAATAAAAAATCCGTTTCGTGATTTAAATGTTATGCGGTTCATGAAACATGAAAGATTTCTGGATGGCTCTCTCAAAAATCTCAATGTGTGTTCTAAATTTTATTTATGTCGTACTGGTATAGTAAATAGGGTTAGATATTCGAAAACAAGTACCTATAAAACTCGTGAATAGTGACTAAATTAAGAAATATTTGTGTGTTGAACAATAAAAAAAACGAAAACTTTTCAAAAGTAGAACATAAGAAAGACCGAAGAGCAAAGAATCCCTTTGATTATAAGTGTTATTAGTATGACAGCGTGTGCAATGCGGTTAGACCTGTTGCGATGGTCCATTTAAAGGTTCGTACGTCACTACAAACCGGTCTGAATAGTTCATAAAAAAAGATAAACAAAACCGTTCCCACTATGAGTGCATACTAAACGAGCATGGATGGAAAAATACGTTTAGTTATTAATCAATGTTAACGTAAAATACATGGCTGCTTTTTACAATTACACGTTTTCAATGAATGACAGTCTGATAATTGAATATTAAGAGGTTGGTGAAGCAGTGGAAAGTTTATTATTAAGAGAGGCATAGCGGATTTTACGCTGAAATTGGAACGCCTGTCTGGGGAAGTAACCTCCACCTTACAGGAGTTTGCAGTGAACTGTTGGTAAGTAAGGTTTCAGGGCTACCCGGGTTGGGGATTTGGTCATGGTAGGGAATTGGGTTGGGGAACGGTGCGAATAATATTTTTGGTATCGCAAGCGTCTATGGATTATGGTGGCCACTTACCATCAGGAGGGCCATAGGAATGTTTGCCACTATTTTTATATTAAAAAAAAATTGAAACATTCTCAGAGCTTATCATCAGATCGGTGACCAATAGCTTACTATCTCGAGCTCTCGTCAAGTGACGGTTTAGTCCAGCGAAGATAGCTGGTTCAGTAGTTAGTAGTTATACAGCGCCTGCATAGCGAGCTCATTGTCTGGGCAAAGAATGGGAGTGCTTCCCGATTCGTGCGCCAGCAACCTAACTTAGGCGACTAGGCAGCGAATCAGTCTGTCCGGTACAAGACAGGGCTTGATTAGCCGGTTGATTATCATCACGTCCGAAATTATTGACAGTTTAGGGCGACGAGCCGAAAGATGAAAACAAACTGCACTACAATGTTAAATGTACGCCACAAAACGAAGCATACAGTGCCAGGATTGGTGTGAAGCTCAGTCAACAGCATGTACGCAGACCACTGCTGCACTCCTCGCTAAGCCAAACGTGGGGGCCAGGAAGTGAAATCACCGGATCCATATCGCAGGAAGAAGACACACGTGAGTAGGCAAAGAATCGCATTTGCGGATAGTGTGATAGTGAAGATATGAGTCACCAAATCTATTTTCATTGCCGTTTGCCATGACATTGGAAATGGGTCAAAGCATACAACAACAAAAATAGTATTTTTAGGATACCGTATCTCCATTGGCAAAACCGGAACCCTTTAGGATTACAAAAGCGTAATTAAACATTTATTACCACAATGAGTTGAAATTAGACTCATGAACATAAAATACTCTAAGGGTTTATCTACACGAGCGGCTCGCAGCAGACGAATGATGGCGACGGCTGTCGTGGACTCGTTAATATGAAGCGTAAGAGAAAATAGAGGTGACGACTAACATTTTTTTTCTTCGTCTATCAGGTATATTATCAGAATGTATTGGACACGTATTTTTTCTTTATTCACATATTCAAAACATTACAGAGATATATTGATTTGAAATGTCGCACGATGTCACGTTTTGGTAAAATTTTTACGTACTTTAAAATTAAGTCATGAGCTCCCACTCCCAAATTTTGAAGTGTTTTATTTTTTGTAATTATTTGGTTAATTGACCAAAGAAAAAACACTTTTCCATTATTTTTTTAATAATTTAACTGACGGACTTAGTAGAATTTCGTTTACTTCAATTTATCAATTCAAGTCGTCAAATCTAATGTCTATATTTAATTATTGAGACGCTATCCAACGTGATCTCCTTCCCCCAAAAGACTGAACCGATGACATCAGCTAACTACAGATACTATTCATAAAACCTATTCATTTCACTGTCGATTGACGACAGCCGTCATTTCGGGCCGTTACGCACTGTCGACAGGTCGCCGGCGAGATTCAGTCTCTCGCGACCAAAACATAGGCAACTAGGGCCAGAGACCAAGCCGAGCGACAGTATACCAAGTATATTCGACTTTCACGTCCGGTCGTTGCGACAGTCGCCCGCAGTGTGAATGCTTTCATTTGAAGCCGTGCTTCTTATTTGCGTAAACACCTATATAAATTATAGAAGGTCACAGTCGCTATCGACCGAGTCGCCGGCGACTAGTCGACAGTGCGTAATGGCTCATCACTTAATCCCATCTTGAACGAGATAATCCCAGACATCTCAATTTATCAAATTACCAATTTATATTGTACAAAGTGTGACGTTGGAGGAAAAACCCGAGCAAGGCAATATAACTTCAGAATGAATTTAATCACCTCCAGTGCAAAGTGCAACGCATACATATACTAGAAATTCAACGGTAATTTAAAACGGAAACGTTTTTAGGTATCTGTTGCTCTGTTATAACCATAATAGTACGTGGGCAAATAAGAAAGGCAAAAGACCCGACCAAGTACGAGAGCTTTGAACACTGTTGGAATTTGCAAGTTCCAACAGTGTTCAAAGCTTAATACTCGTCAAGCAAAGACAATAAAATAATCATTTCTTTTATAAGACCCAATCATCAATAGGTTTCGGCACATGTTTAGCATAAGTATAATATGTACTCATGAACAGTCTAAGAACCGAATTTTTTTTCACTTTTGACCGACATTGAATATTTCAATACCTAAATTCTTTTGTTAATAATAACTTATTTGATATATTAGTGACTACAGCAAAAAACCTATGAATAAATTATACATGTCATAAAGCTTATATAAAATATCAACTGACAAAATTTGCAGTTTGTGTAAATGTTTCGTGTTGCTTAGAATCGTTGCTTGAAATCTGAACTTGAAAACACAATAAATAAAATAAACAGTAAACACACACTATTTTAATTCTTACCAGGAATGCAGTTTTCAAATACATATTCGAGAAAACGTATGAACCTCACTCAAAGTGACATTATAACAGCAGTAGTTATCTTAGAAATTCCAACAAAAGAGGATTGAAAAATGAACTTAAGTGTGCATTAGTACCGTTCATATTGCAATAAGCGTGATGGAAACTCACGAGTCAAGAGCCTCAAGGGCTTACGGCGGATGGCCAACTACTTTAGGCTGTTTGTTTGACAACAATCGAAAATCAAAGTGTGTCAAGCAAGTAGTAAAGTATTGACAAGCAAGCAAAGCGTTCCAGTAATGATGGAAACAAATATGGCCGCCCAAACTTTGATTGTCTAATCGCTATCTGTCTAGTTTTAGATTCCGATGATTTAAAGAAATGTTCCGAGATATAAATAGTAAACTTTGGAATATTACAGTATATATCTTCTATATATATAAAAATCAATTGCTGTTCGTTAGTCTCGCTAAAACTCGAGAACGGCTGAACGGATTTATCTTATCTTGGTCTTGAAATATTCAGGGAGGTCTAGGGAAGGTTTAAAAGGTGAGAAGAATGCGAATTCTACACTACAGCTCTACACCGAAGCGAAGCGAAGGTGGGTCACTAGTTTCCAATAAAATTTCCACTTTACCGGAAAGATTAGAAAGTATTATAAAGTTCATCTCAAATCTGTGATATTAACAATAATTGTAATAATGTGATTAATGGTATTGATAAATTTTGGTATTATTACAATCCAGTGAATCAATAAAAAATCGAAGTATCCAATGGCTACAGGAATATTTAAGATTTCTGGGAAAATGGATACATTCCTGTCTGTGATGCTTCAAATCGTTACCAAATTAAAATAAATCTGTTAGGTCACAGTGAGGTACTGCATAGTGCGAACACTTTTTTGGTATTAAAGATACATATTTTAATATTTTTGTCAATTATTTGAAACGTGCAAATGGCACTGAAACCTTCGCTTTCTTTGTAGATTCACGCACTCACGAATCTTTTCTTAACTGCCTAACTGAATGGAGCTGTTATTTTGATAAAAAAAAATATCTTTTTATAACTAAATAGATTTTTCTGATGTTACTAACAATGAAAATGCTGACACATCTGCTAACATTTTAATTTATAAATTATCTACCGCAGTCGAAGCCAATACATCCATTGTTTATATCCCTAGTAGAAAGCGCATCTCCAAGCCGTGGATTACTCCAGGATTGCTTCGCTGCATTCGGCATAGAGATAGGCTTTATCTTAAAACAAAAAAACATCCAAGCAACGACGTTTTAAGTATATCATATAAAAGATATAAGAATTTTTGTAATAATCTCCTAAAAAGATTAAAACAAGAATATGAGCGATCAGAATTCACTAAATGTAACAAAAACCCGAAGAAAGTTTGGAATCTGATTAAGAGTACCACTAATCTCAAGCAAACTACTGCATCTACTTGTGATGAACTTCTAACAGTGTCGGAAGATCCTTTAAGGGCTGTTAACTTTGTGAATACGTATTTTGCTAGTGTTGGAAAAAGTTTAGCATCAAAAATTGCCAAAAGCTCTGTAGAATCTTCTTTTAACTGTCCTATCATAGATTGTAATACTTCTGAAATGCACTCAATGGTGCTGCTAGATACCCATGACAAAGAAATTGAAGATATAATCCTGGGGTTACGATTGGATTGTGCAACGGGCTGGGATGGCATCTCTAATGTATTAATAAAAGAGTCAAGGCATGTTTTAATTCCAGTATTGACTCAACTTTTTAACCTTTGTTTCTCTACTGGTACTTTCCCTGCTGTGTTTAAAAAAGCAATAGTCTATCCCATTTTTAAGAGCGGAGACAGATACAGTGTAACCAATTATAGACCCATTTCTATTTTAACAACCTTGTCAAAAATCTTCGAAAAAATTCTTAATAATAGATTAACTAACTACTTGAACTCTAAAAACTTATTGGCTCCAAATCAATATGGTTTCAGACCAGGCAAGTCAACAGAGGATGCTGTTTTGGAGCTCACTAGTACAGTATTGAATAATATTAATAATAAATTAAATTCTTTGTGTGTTTTCCTAGATATTTCTAAAGCCTTTGACACTGTGTCTGTCCCTATTCTCTTACGCAAACTTCAGAGTATAGGTGTTAGGGGTGTCTCACTTGAATTATTCAAGAGCTACTTAAATGCGCGAAGACAATTTGTTCGGATAGCTAATTATACAAGTCAGGAAGAACCAATTCAATATGGTATACCACAGGGTAGCGTCCTTGGACCTACCCTGTTTCTAATATATATGAATGACTTGTGTCAATTAAAACTGCCAAATTGTAAAATCCTGTCTTATGCCGATGATACAGCAATTGTAGTAAATGGGAAGACTTGGGACGAGGCTAGGGTTTCCGCTGAGTTGGCTTTGAGTGTGGTCATGTCATGGCTTTCGAACAGCATGCTGACATTAAATATTAATAAAACTAAATTTATCACGTTTGCTCCCAGACTCTCCTCACAACCCGATTCGGACTATTGTTTGAAAGCACACAATTGTAATTTGCCAGCCAGTAACTCATGCACTTGCGTATCAATAACACGTACAAATAGCATTAGATATCTTGGGGTTATTGTTGATAATCTGTTGTCGTGGACCGAACATATCCGATCTATCACTTCGCGAACCAGAAAGTTAATTTTTGTTTTCAGCAGACTGAGACATCTCGTTGATTCTCATATCCTCAGAACTGCATACTTTTCTCTGGCACAGTCAATAATATCGTACTGTATAACGGTTTGGGGGGGCTCTGGAAAGTCAAAGATGTTGGAACTTGAAAGAGCACAAAGAGCCATCTTGAAAGTTATGGCATTTAAACCTATTAGGTACAGCACCCAGTTAGTGTATGCTTTCTGGCAGGTACTTTCTGTCCGCAAACTATTCGTCCAACAAGTTGTGTTACGCAAGCATATGCTACTCCCATATGACCCTTGCACCCTACTAAATAAAAGAAGGAAAGACAATGTGTGTAAAATTCCAAATTCTCGAATAGCCCTATTAAAACATCATTATGATTTCATTTCTCCCCTTCTCTATAACAAAGTAAATAAAAGGCTTAACATTTACCCTCTCTCAAAGCATGAATGTAAGATCAAATTGAGCGGGTGGTTACTGGAGTTGGAATATGACACTGTGGAGTTGTTGATCAAGTAAAATATGCACATGCACACACATCTCTCTATCACACACACACTACATATACACATACACACACACACACACACATACACACACACACACACACACACACACACACACACACACACACAAACACACACAGTGTAATGTATTATAAACACTTTGTTTCAAATCATGTCTGTAATGTGCCTGTCTTTTGAGGTGGGCGCTAATAACTGTAACACAGTCTTAGACTACTACGGTTGTTAACGCTAAATTGTTATAATGTATACGTCATGGTTCAAAAATAAAGATTATTATTATTATTATTATTATTATTATTATAACCACATTTTAAAAAGTACTACATAAGACATTTTACTACATTTTTATTAAAGCATTAAACTTCTAGGTTTAAAACTGAAAAAGTTTTATGCGACTTACTCGGTATTGCATCGGCTGGTCGTTAAGTGAACGATGACCCTAATACTGTTGACAAATTACGAGGTGCATGACCATCGTACGTAGCACAAATATGTATTTACATGTACACGGTAAATGAACTCGAAGCACCACGGCATACATATGAGTTCCTTTATGACATAACTTTATGTAATATTATCAGAAAACCATCATTACCTGCCTATTAATGTCCCCACTGCTGGAGCACAGGCCTTCCTTATGAATGGGAAAGGGAGGCTGGGCTATAACCCACCATGTGGGTTCACTACCGATTGGTACCTACCATCGCTGATGAATGTAGATGCAACCGGGACCGGCACCGGCACCCAATAGTTAGACTAGGTATATCATCAGGAGCTATATCATCAGATATTCTTATCAGGAAGTATAAAATTGTTCCGGATTTTTATTCAAAGAGAAATTCAACGTTCTCTTTTCCACTTAATTCAAATTCAATATCGTTTATTCAATCTAGGCTGTTACAAGCACTTGTTGATGTCGAAAAGCTACGCCATCGGTTCGCAAATCTACGGCGGGAGACCTTGTACTGAGAAGAACCGGCAAGAAACTCAGCAAGGGTTGTTTTTTTTCTCCCTGTATTATATACAGATTCGTCAAATTGAAAAATTACTTCAATATGATTCACCTTGATGCCACACATGCCGATGGATTTATATATCAAGACATTACCTTTGTCGAATTTACCTTGAAATTTTTAATAGAAGCTTTAACAGCTGTTCATTTGACACTAAACAGTGGGAATAGCTGGAGTTTTATTATCAGATATTCTTATCCAGAATTATTAATATACTCCAGGCTGCAGCGCTGCCGACCACCCATGGATACTCGTTACACAGACTCTTGTCCACCATGATGCCACTCATGCCGATGATGTACATATCAAGAAATTACCTCTGTCGAACTTACCTTTGCGTTTTAATAACAACTTTCGCAGCTGTTCACAAGATACTTCACTTACATTGGACATAGCTGGAGTTGTGTCATCAGATGTTTCTTGTCTAAGAGTAGCAGAACATTTCGAACTGCAGCACAGGCGACCACCGATGGATACTCGTTGCACAGACTCTTGTCCACCATGATGCCACACATGCAGAGGAAGGTGGCTGCCACCTCGATTTCGCCCGGATGGTATCGGTCGCACCACCACGATAGGTAAGTGATATATTCCTGAGCCACGACGGGTTGAGATGGGAATTTCTGTAACAAAATGACTCAATAATAAGCTAAGCCTTGGCCTATTTTATTTAGACTTCCATTTTATTCTAAATCAGTGAAATAGAGAAGGATTCGTAAGCTTCTTGCTTCGCAGAGCAGATAGTTAAAGTCTTATCATTGAAATATCAATGAACGAGGCATATTCGTCAACTAATTATTTGATCCGGAAAATATTTGGACCGCCCGTCGCGGGCGCACCAGCGCGGTACTCTGAGGACGACCGTAGGGTCGGATCTCTCGATGCCCAGCGCGATGCTTAGGCAATATGATATATGATGGGAACATTTATATATATGAGAGAATTTCTAGATGCTAAATCGGTGGGAAAGAAACTTAACTGATTAATCAACACCAATTAGTGTAGCAATTATTTACTGCTGGGATACAGAACACAGTGACTACAGTCTTCCGTAATAAGAAACTAATCAAAAATGGTGACGCAAGACATTCTCTTCCCTACAGACATATATTAAGAACAATGTGCAAGAAGACACTATTATTCAAATAGTGAAATAATTTTAAACTACTGGTTTGGGTTTTTAAATCCTTTAGAGATTCAAAAAAGGTAGTTCCATTCTTAGAGTACTAACTATCTGATGCGTATTTTGGGCTGGGTGTTTAGCTTAAATGGTCCGTATTTTTCGAGGAAAAAGTCTGTGCTGCCTTACTTGTGAATTAGTGATAATGACTGGATTTTTTTTCCTCAACTGAAACAAATTGATCAGACGGACATTTGGTTTCAGCAGGGAAGCGTCACCAGTCATATTACAAGAGGAACAGTCTATCTATTCAAAGAGAAATTCAACGAGGGGTTAGTACAGATACCAAGTTCTTTGTACATGAGCAAAATATATACCATTGTAAAGCTCATTGTTAATTTATACTGCCAGTTTTTAATTGAATTCGATAGCTAGTTGGGTTATTTAGATATTTCGATTTGAATTTAATTAAAAATACAAAATATTTTAAGTATATAAAAGGTATTTGTGATGTAATCTACATAATAAACATATTTTTTTAACTAATTTGGAACAACCAAATGTAAAATAATAAATTATAAATTTAGAATTATTTATTTAAAATTCACGTACGCGGTTCTTATTGAAAAACCCTATACTAATAGTAATAATACATCCTCACATTCTATAATCAAAAGCTTAATAATAAAATAGAAAAGAAAAATTGAACTCGTAAAAATGTTAGAAAATTACCAGTCTTTGTAGTATAGATTTCTCCGCACACAGTAGGTCTTCAGTGGTGAAGGCGTAGTTGGAACAATTAACCAGCCTTGTGGCGGAGAGGCCTGGGCCGTGCAGCTTGTGGGCGACCCAGTAGCAAGCGGCGGCGACCAGCTGGAGCTTGTTCACCTGGACTTGGCCCGTCGCCAGTACTGAGTCTAAGTACCACACAGCTGTTTGGACAGTGGCTGGATTCCCGTCTGGACCCTGATGGAGAAATTTTATGTTGTTGAAGCACTTGTCAATGTTAACATGCTAACGGTTTCTTATATATCTGCAAAGATCTTGGTTAGCAATAAAGGCTGCATAAAAGATATTGTGTAGAGCTTTAAGCTCTTCTTATGTGAATGTGGACTCTTAAACTACAAACGGAGTACACATTCGAGATGACATCTTATAATTCATCAAGAAGATTTTTTTTAGAAGAATCGTTAACTTTAAAAATCTTACAGACTACAATGCCAAAGAAGATATTATAATTTGCTAGCGAATCACTACAGATGTTTCAGGTAGCAGTGGCTTTCACTAGGAGTTGAATAGCCAAAACAATCCGGTTCATTTATGGGATTAGTTATCTCCAATTACAACCAAAACATTGGAACATTTAATTACGAAAATATTATTTATGACTTATATTATACGTATCATAATTCAAAGTTATTGTGTATATTAGTTACAATCACAAAATATTTACATACAGAATACGACTCCAAGATAATAATCTATCAGCGTAGGTAGACAAGTAACTTTCTTTCTTCTTCTTTTTCACCTTTGTTGAATTTGACTTGTTTGCGTTAACCAAAATTTCGATTATATAATGAAATGACTCAAATTAACAGAAAGATGACTACTTGTCCAAGCATCATGTCTGCATTTCCTTACAAAAAAAAACCCCATCATCTATTCCTCTACTTTAATTTATCATTCCAATGACTATTATATATTTGGACATGTTTAATTACATAATTATTTAATGAGTAACGACTATCATACAGAAATAAAAAAAATACTAGAACAATGAACCTAAAACTAAACACCTTAAAAAATCACACTAATATCGTAAAGGCGAAAGTTTGTGAGTGTGTATGTTTGTTACTTTTTCACATCTAAACGGCTGGAGTGATTTCAATAAAATTTGGCATGGAGTTAGCTGTCACCCTGGATTAACACATAATTACACAATTTATGTTCCCTAATAACCACGGCTAATACCGCGGGGCACAGCTAGTATAATATAATAACTAAAATGTATCATTAAAAGGAGTCCCTTTAGGCAAGGTTCCAAAGATACTGGCACCGTTCCCTCTTTGAATAGCTATACTAACTCTTTGTCCGAGGTAGCTGCCAGCTCTTCGGTCTCCTTCATCATCATTCCAAATACAAAAGCATGCTCATATGTAGAATCTGGTACAATTTACTATCAACTTTATAAAACAAGTATTCCCAACACTTACGTTGACCCTCATGAGCCAGTTGATGACGCAAGCCCTGGTTTTGCTGGAGATGTTCGGAGTGACCGGTCTCTGTTCGACCCCGAGAAGATAATCGAATGTGTCCGTCGAGTAGTCTCGTGTATGGCATACCATATACGATCTCCTTACTGGTCATCGGGAGAACAAACAGATGATTAGCGATAACAAAATGTAGCGTCTATTGTCATATTTCGAAAATTACGATATCAGATTTAAATTTGGAAATCTTAAAAGAAATCTTGTAACATTTGTATAAATCATATGGGTCATTCAGCAGTGAATTTGTATTTATATTTTTATAGCCTGCGTTCGTTGTTTTAGAAATTCGTGAATTACAGGAAGAGATTGGTCAATCTCAGCTGACATGATTTTTCAACGTCCATACAAATATTTACCAAGTCTGTAATTTTTTCCCTTCGACTGTTTTCGAAACCAGTTTCGATAAAAGATATTTAAATTCTTCTCTCGCAACTGGTCCGGAAAAATGAAAAATATTTCTGGTTTCGAAAAAGGAAAATATTTTTACTTTCGAAACCGGTTTCGAAAAAGGAAAATATTTTGCTTTCGAAACCGATTGCTGAATAAGAAATATGTTTCGCTTTTTGAAACCGGTACAAAAAATAACTTAGTTTTTGAAAAGAAAAATTCTGACAATGAACATTATAATGGAACGTACACAAATTTCGTGACCCTATTTTTAAAAATGTTACCCCCCTACTACTACCGGCTGGTTCCCTTAGTGATTTAATAATTTACTCGTAGTATATGCTAATGCCATCCCCTTCTAGTTTTCACGTAGTATTTTATTAGTATGGTTTTAAATATATTTTTAACGACAAGGAAAGTAAAAAATATATAGATAGATAAATCATTTATTCCCATCAGTACGGTATGACAGAAACTCAGCGATACCTTTGCTCTGAGAGCAAAGCACTGGTTTTCAGTTATGCCTAGAAAGCACGTAACGTGAAACGACACTGACGTAATTAATACAAATAGATTATTTAATTATTATTGTTATTATGACTGTACGAGTCACGTACAGTAATCTTGTATATCTGCAGAGCAAGCATAACCTACTTTAATCACGTAGCTGTATCTAAGAAATGCATCATAATACGTCATTGTATTAACTATATAAAAACACATATTTTACATAATAAATCAATGCTCCTCATGCATTCAACAATAACAGTTGTCTTCCTTCCTTCATCCTAATATCATTAGGTAGGGGGTCACCCCTACAGTTTGGTCCTTCGAGTTATCAAAATGTGAACCTCTCAACATATACGGTCCTCCGAGCTTGGAAAAACGGGATCAATTCGCGACAGTGATTGTTCCTGTGTAACCTGGCCATGGATATCAACAACACTAAGGTACTTATCATAATATATTATTTTTCATCAAGGAATATTTTTGACAGTGGCGGATCGATTCACCCGGCCTCCCACAAGCGGGTCTCACTGGCTGAATTGAGAAGGCGCATACACTGTGATGCAAGTAGATAAACGAAAGCTGCTTTATAGCAGCTTAACATCTTGTCACATACGATCATGGTTTTACACGAACGTCGAGAAATATCAGGAAGGAAGGGCACTCGATTACTCTGCGAAGACAAGACATGGAGCGCAAGTTAACGTAATAATTTACAACAACAGGAACACTATTATCACCATTTGGTGCGTTTGGGTCATTTAAGAAGCAGCATCCATATCAGTATCAACACCGTCTTCATCGCTGGTGAAATGAAGCCGCAACAACTTCGTCAACTTGCACAGGAAGTAGCATCGCGGAACATAACAAGGTTTGAGAGTCCTAGCATTAGCAGAACGGCTAGGTTTATGAAATGACTCAATTAACATTTCTTGTTTTAAGTATCTTCTTAGGAGTAGAGTATTATTAATATGGGCAAGCATATATCATATCATTGATTAAATTTAGTATTTAAGTATCAATTAAACCAATGTGGAGACAACCACTGATATCGTTTATATCATTTATATCATTGAGGAGACATCCTTTATTTTTATAATATCATTTTTTTATATTTTTTATCAATTGTAACTTATAGCAAACAATCTACATTACAAATCAATAAATTTAGCATTTAAGTATCAATTGTAACATTGTGGAGACATCCACTGATATCATTTATATCATTTTGTAGCATTAAGGAGACTTGCTATAATTATCATATCAATCAATTCTATTTTTTATCAATCGTAACTTGTAGCAGACATTCTACGTTACAAATCAGTTAATTTAGCTTTACTAAGTAACAATTAAACATTGTGGACATATCCACTGATATAATTTTTGCTGGCTCTATCATACGAGTCAACTATCATTTCTTGTTTTAAGTATCATTTTGGAGAGAGAATGTTATTGTGTTACATAAATATTATATTTATTAATTGAGCATTTTTTATCAATTTAAACTGTGGAGACTTCCACCGAATATCATTTTTAATATCAATCAATTTAGCAATTTTAACGTTATGGGACCACCCTACATAACTTAGCATTTAATTAGCATTATTTATCAATTTAAACATTGTGGTCACATCCACTGATATCATTTTTATCAATCATTAAGATTAAGGAGCACCCTAGACTTAGATCATTTTGCAACAAGTAAGTAAGGTTCTGAAAATGTGGTCTAACTAAGTTTTTTAGTATAAGTCATAACATTGCTATCCTATTATCAAGAATGCAACAGACATATAATGTTTCATAATAATGTCGATCAATTAATCAGCAAAAATATGCTGTTATTTATATGTTATAATTTCATGTCAAGATTTATCAAACAAAAACCGAAATGAGCAAACAGAGATTAATTTATAAAAAAAATGCATAGCAAGTCGGAAGAATATGTGCAAGTAAAAATAATGTGTGTCACATTCGTATGGGTAAAGTGCTAGATCATCAATCATGTGCTCGAGTCAATGTAACTATTATGAAATCAAATTTAATTATAGCTGTAATAACGACTGTTTAGATCTTAAGTTATAAGTTTTCATTGAAGGCATAAATAGGTAAAAAGCTACTTTCTTTGTAATTGTGGTTGTAAACATTATTTGTAAAATAATACTGTATGAAAATTGTAAACTTATGTACTCTTGAAATGTGAAAAGATATATTAGTTGAAATTTTAAGAGTTAATTATTGTTTTAAACAAAGTTTCATCAAATTCGAAGCATCAAAAAGCTATGAGTATTATATATATCATTGTTAAAAATTATTACAATATCAAAATTTACGATAAGAAACATATTTTGTGGAAACAATTAAGTAAATAAATAGGAGCCTACCTAGGCTACACAGGAATAACTAATATACCACATAATTTGTTATCGTAACGTCTTCTCAGTGTCGTTACGGAGAAAATATCATATCAAGTTATCAAATGCAAACCAATTTAAATATTAGAATCAGAAGATATGTTAACATTTTGTAATCATGCACTTTGATGTGAATATGTTTAAGATTTCTGGTATTGTATCATTGTTTTTCTTTTCTTTTAAATTGGCAATATGTACGAGTCACGTACAGTAATCTTGTATATCTGCAGAGCAAGCATAACCTACTTTAATCACGTAGCTGTATCTAAGAAATGCATCTTAATACGTCATTGTATTAACTATATAAAAACACATATTTTACATAATAAATCAATATGTTGAGAGGTTCACAATGACTATATATGTTATACTAATAAAATTGACTCATTATGAACTTTATCAATAAAAATCAAATAGCCTATTCAAATAGTAATGCAATAATTATCGAAAAAGTACTCTCCAACTCTCCTTAATAAAAGCAAGGTGGCAAAGCTCCACGGGGTAGGGTATGGGGTCAGAGTAAGCAACAGCACAAGTGAAATGATATTATACACTCGAGAGCAATGAATCCGGGTCACTTAAAGATTCCTAAAAATCTCGCTTAGTGAAATAAATTCTAATTAAAAGACAATTAAATACTTCTTAAAAGAATATATTTAAACTTCTTAGTTATTGTAAAGTTATATCATAAAAAAATAAAATTTGAAAAAGGGAGACTTTCGGAGATAGAACTTTCTGCATTTGTTTTTACTTTTGTTTCTAGTCTGTCATTTATCATTCATATAAACCATGTCGATGGTGTTCAATATTAATTCTTCAAGCTGTAATCATATTGCTTACACCTGAAGAATGCACCAGAATTCTCACAATGCTGGAAACCGGCCGAAGTCAGCGCGATACAGTCAGGACTGTCGATGTGTCGCTGTCAACAGTACAAAGAGTTCTCCGATGTTACGAGGAAACTGGCTCTAGCCTACGCAGACCAGGAACAGGCAGAACCAGGTATACCATAGCATGAGAAGATTGATACTTGGTGAAAACCATACTTCGAAATAGCTTTCTCACAGGAACTGAAATTGCAAATCGGTTTCGACGCCTCGGAGGAAGTAACCCAAGCGCATGGACAGTAAGACGACGACTTGCTGAAGCTAGCTTGAAACCACTTAGAACTGCAAAGGGCCCTAAACTGGAGTGTGGGCATCGTATTTCAAGACTAACCACTGAAATTGGACTATTGATGATTGGTCAAAAGTTATGTTCTCCGATGGATCAAAATTTATGCTCTACAAGCACGATGGAAGACACAAAGTATATAGAAGACCTCTGAGAGATTCAAGCAAGCATGCATCGCAGAAAAAGTAGCTTACGGTGGTGGGTCTGTACTTGAGTGGGCCGGAATTTCTTCTGAGAGTCGCACAGAACTCGTGTTCATAGAAAACGGCTCTTTAACTAGCGAAAGATATGTGGAAGAAATCTTGAATGAACACGTTGGTCCATTTATGGTCAATTTGGGTGAGGATGCTATTTTTATGCATGACAATGCCCAACCTCATACAGGAGTGGCCAGCATCCAGTTCGGATATCAACCCGATCGAGCATGCTTGGGACGAGCTAGGGAGATGCGTAAAACATCGAAACCCTCCCCTTACCCTCACTTACGCTTTGTGAGCTCAAAATTGCTCTCATAGAGGAATGGGAGAACGTTCCCCGAAGTCGTCTAAGAAACTTGGTGTACAGCATGCCAAATCGGGTAAACGCAGTAATGGAAGCACGAGGACGCAATACGAAGTATTAATATTTAAGAAAATAGTAATGTTGTTTAAAAAATATCATGTTTCCTATTTTTGTTTTAAGGCGAGATCAGCCTTTTTTTTCTTTATGTATTTTTTTGAAAATAAAATGTGGTGAGTCATAAATTTTATTAATTTCGTTTAAGGAGCATTTAATTGTCTATTAAATACAATTTATTTCATTAAGCTTGCGAGATTTTTGGATTCTTTATGTGACCCGGATTCATTGCTCTCGAGTGTAGTAGCGTAAGCGTCTATGGCCTATGGCAGTAACAATCTGGCTTTAAGCTTGTATGCCTCCCATTTTATATGATATTTTGATTTATCAATCAAGCAGATTGATTTTAAAAATAAAAATATAATAAGATTTATAATTAATCGCCGAGTCGATGCAAGAATTATTAATATTTTTTCGAAACTATTTTCGAAAGCAGAAATAATTTTCTTTTTTCGAAACCAATTTCAAAAGAAGAATTAACTCTTTAAATGGTTTCGACCGGCCGGTCGGTAAAGCGGCCGGTTTTCGAAACCATTAAAAGAGTTAATTAATGATTAAATTAAGGGAATATTTTGGGATTAAATCTAGCAACTATTTAATATAAAATGTATTTTTTTTAAGTTGTTCTCCTAATTTACATTAGCTGTCCAATAACCAGAATCACGCATTCTACCTTTAATACTTACAAAACAAGCTATAAATTTACATTACTGTCTATACATTTTGAAAGAAGATTAAATTTTTTACTAAAAATATATCATCATTTTAACAAGTACATTTATAAGGATTTATGCTTCTACTTTAATTTTACCCAATTCTGTCACTAGTTAAGAGAGGAGATATGATATGAATATGTCATTGTCTAAGTAAATTATACCTATTCATATGACATATTAGGAATACGTCAGTAGTGCTGCAATAATAACCGAACCGGTTGATGTCTAGTATTTCGCCGTCGCACTAAATAACGTAAGAAAATAATTTCCATTCCCATGGTTTACGATATCTCTAATTTTCATTAGCTTGTTTAATTTTGTTCTATTATGCCTAATTTTTTTTCTGTTAAACGATTTTTATAAACCAATAAAACGTTGAATTGATCCTTAAAGCATTATACATTTTATTTGTAATTATTAATCAACCTCGTGTTCCTCATTTCCGTCACCCAATTCCGCCACGCAAAAAGGTCAAGTAAAATATGAAATGCCTAAAAACAAATTTTTGCTACTATTTATTCTGTAGCAATATACGTAGTGAATGAATTGATTACCATCGACTGAACTGATTGTATGATCAAAGGATTATATTAATACCGAGGATTTTTTTTTGGTATTTCACACAACTAGATAGTTTGTCTTTTGGCCATTTATAAATGAACAACGATTTTTAGCATGTTGATAATTTCCATGTATGTCTTAAAACAGAAATTCATAATTTATTGAGCAGTTCATTAAAGTCCGTCACTGCGAATCTAATTATCGTTACATCCAAAAGTCGTGACGGAAATTATACAAAGAACACCTTGTCGTAAGAATGACCGAGATATAGATAGATCGTAGCTGATTTTGGCGAAACAATCTTAGTATAGCATCCTCCACCTTAAAGAAGACTGCAGTGATTTAACCTTATAACTTCCACGGGGAAGGTGATTATGTTCGGATCGGAGATGTGAAAATAGATTATATTTTTCTGACAAATCAGCTATCATTGCGCTTGCATGAAAAATGTAATGGAATAGAAATCAGCTTAATTTGACTAGTCCCGTTTTTTTGTAATATAATAATATTGTGAACAACAAACATAACATTGTATTGTACAGTTCAGGTTAAAGTTAATAGTTTATTTAGTATCACTAATTCATGCCCTTACATAAAAAAATATTAAAATGAGAATAAAGAACAAATGAAAATAACAAAGAAATTTAATTAAAAATGAAGATTTTACACCACTGACATATCCAAAATATTCATATTATATATATATATATATATATATATATATTACTGTTACATAAATCCAAGGCACAATTGAAAAGATACGAATTTCTATTATACATACACCATGAATACAAAAGGTTGAATTAATACCTTAAGGCTTTCTCTGGCGGCAAAGTTATGAGGGCAAACTATGGCCCAACAGAATACCCAAACCGGTTCATTGTATACTTAAAATATTATTTATTCCTGATTATGAAGAATTTTGTTTTAAAATATGATGATATGTAGAAATATTTAGTTGTTTTTAGTAAGAAGTAAGTATAGATGAATATGTATTATATTAATCGGTAAAATTACAGGAAAGAAATAGGTTAATAAAGAAAAGTTTATTAATATTATAATAGAGTAAGAATAAAATTGATTTACCGGTCAACCAAAAGATGGGGCATCGTACTGTTGTTTTAAATATTTTGAGCGGCAAAAATCTTCTTTAATACAAGTTGATGATGAATTTAGAATAACATATACTTTATTGAATCTATAATATTATTCCTCAGCAAAAAATACCCAAAAACTTTAGGCTGAATTAATTTTGATTACATCACATCAGCGATGGCTCCCCACAAAGCGAATAGGCAACATCTTTTCTTGCAAACTCCGCAATCACACTAGAAACGGGATAGTGCGTACGCGATAGTGCGTACGCTAGAAGAACCACTAAAAGTATGCCTGTATGGGCGCGCAACGGTTATATTTAACCAAATTTATTCCGCACCCAAGTGGGTCACGATATACCTACCAAATAAATAATTGTTACCGACACAGAATTAATTGCTATACAACTATTTGCCTAATCTTTGGATACATTATTCGGGGAGTTATCTCAAAAAATGAGTCGAGTTTATATTGATTACTCAATACGAACATGTAATGTGTAAATGTTAGTGATGATTGCTTAACTTTTTTATCAACGGCCATTGTATTTGAGTACTTTACATTTTAGTTAGAGCAATGTCAAAAGTGCATCAATTGTCCTATTTCTAGCAAAGAGGTATTTTACACAAGAGCAACACAGCCGACACGGCCAGGAGGGGAGTAAGCGTATTTATAGAGCTTTCCCCTCTGTTGCATTGGGCATAAAAATTGGGCATACTCAAGATATATGATTTGGAGGTGTATTGTGTCATTGTTTATGTGTGAGTGTTGTAGTTACAGTTTTGTTTCTTACGCATATACGCTAAACTGCATTTGTGTGCATATTCCCCGCACAAAAAATTGACAGAATGATTAGAATAGTTTTATGATTATATTTTGTTTTATCATGTAAACAAGTACATATATTTATTTTTCATGAGTAAAAATAATTATTAAAATCTGAAGAAAACATTACAAAAGAAAAACTTTAGATTAATAAATCAAACGGTGCTTAAAATATAAATCTAATAAACGATTTATTAAAACACATGTTATTTAATTTTTTAATCTAATTCATCCTTCAAACATATTTAATAAAAAGTCATATACCAGATAGTTTATTTCATTCAGTACAAATTGGATTAAAGCAGACTTATTTTTAAATCAGAGATTAAATAGTGTAATGGTATCTAACCAAAGAATAGGCTCAGCTTTCCATTAGCTGTGGTTGAGTAGCGAACTGAAATTTTTGTCACGCAAAGTATAAATTAGTAGAAACACGTACACGAAATCTTTTTTGGCAGAAACAAAAGAACTCGAGAAAAAAATGAAAATTAATATTTTTGTAGGTGAAAAGTCAATTTTGACAGACATTTTGATCAGTGCTGCCATTTTTTCATGCAAAAATAACATATATCTCGTTATCTGTGGTAAAAATATGTTTATTATGTTGGTAATTATATAAAAATAAAAAATTGCGGTATATCTGTCATTTTGACAATAGCAAAATAGTGTTGTGACCATAATGCGCGAGCTGAGCGAGCATGCCGCGGCAGCGGCCGTCGAAGCGCCAGAAAGAAAAATTCGGTAATAGAGACCTTTTCTACAAAATCAAACAAGTAGTTATCACCTTTTTGGCCCTGGAAGTACAGTTTTACCATTAAAACCCCTTTAATTTTTTATAATTATCATATCTGTAAAAAATGTAGTAACTGGAAGGAGGTTATCCCTTCCACTGAGGTGTCCTCCTTAATCCCCTTGAAATTCTTCTATATTTAACAGATTAAATGATTTTTTAGGTCAGGTATTTTATTTTAAACACATTTCCGCCAAAAATCTTTTGTGGGGGGGAGTCGGAGGTAACCCCTCTCCCCCCCCCCCCCAATACTTCCCCGAAATTCAATCACAGCTAAAGGAATTAAGTACCTGTTACAGAGACTCATGCAGACAAAAGAAAACCCTGTACCATTATCTCTAGACAACAAGTAAGCCCTAATCAGTGCCAAGTACGGCATCGTGAAGATGTGGTACATTTATATATTTAGTAGAAAGTAAAAAAATCGTTTTCCTTAAATTTTCTTTAAAAGCCTAGCATTAAAACGATTTTTTCGTCAGAGTAGAAGATAGGATTGGAAGGGAAATTCTGGTATCGCAAATGTCTATGGCCGCTTACCATAAAATGGGCTATACGCTTTACGTTGTCCTTTTTACCCGGCTGCGCAATGCAAGAGCGCGAAGCGCGACGCGCAGACAGGGTTATGTGTTTAACAGTCTATATATGTATGTTTGTTCCTTTGTGGCACACTAGAGACCAAACGCCTAGACCGATTTTGATGATTCATACATCAATCGATTCGTCTCAATCATGGGAGTGCTACTAAAGATATGATAGTAATCAAAATTCAATATGGGCAAAATTAGGCGCCATATTGTGACGAAGTAAAAAAATAAGTTGACAAAATATGTCGAGTGGGGTATCACTGTCTAGATAATCAAAAATCATATTTAGGTTCCTAACACCATTTTTCATTTAATAGGAACGTTCAGGATCTACAACGCTTTAAAGTTGTATATTAACCACTTACGCTTTTAATTTCAATCTTACGTTTGTATGGATCTTTGTTACTCTTTCACCTAAAAAATACTGAATGGATTTTAATGAAACTTAACAGTAATATAGCTCATATATGATAATTACATATATATAATAATTTATGTAGTTATTGAGTGAATTGGCCAATATATAACAATAAGTGTCACATAAGACGGAAAAAAATCTCCCATCTGCGAGCCATTTTGGCCTGCACTGCAAAAACAATAAAAGTTACATAAATGTAATGTAGAGTAAAAATGTATCTCTTAAATAGTTCTAAATAAAAGTCCGTGACACCATATATCTATTTTTAATGTGTAAGTCATTACCGCTAAAATAGTGAATCAAAACTAAAATATTATTTGATATCCATTTCCAAAATGCACAATTTGTATTAACAAATCATTTTTTATCAAAACAAATACTTTTATCGCTTTTGATATTTAAAGACGATAAACTTTGCTTTTTGCACTATGTCATTTGGACAAATATTTAAAAAGTTACAACGATGACCAAGTGATAGCGCGGTGTACTATGTAAAAGAAAAAAAAATGGGCTATTCGCAGTATCTGATCCTATACGAAGCACTAACACAATAAAACTGTGATACAGTTCCTTCTTATTAAATGATGAAAAATATATTATCATAATAGGTATTTATGATTATTGAATTTTAATGAAAAACTCAGAATTTTACTGTTTTTCATTTTTTTAACGATATTACTTAATGTTACAAAAAAGGTTTACCTAATATAATGACAAATAACCCATTTTTCGCTAGTAAGTACATACTTATTGGAATCCCTGTATTTATTAATCAGCTCGCGATAATATTGGTTTTGTAATAATTCTGCAAAATTCAAAGTAAATAATGTAGATTTTTATAGGTAAATCACCCCTTTCATCACCCTATACCTATAAGTATTGCGATGTTGTAGCTAAGAACCAAGTTCCCGTCTACTTCTGTATGGGAATTCATTATATTCGATTTAGCTATTAGGGCACGGAAGTGCAACAAACAAACTCACTTTCACATCTATAAAATTATATTATACTTACTAGTGATCCACCCGGGCATTGTACGGGCGAAATTTATTTATCGGGATAAAATATAGCCTATGTCACTCGGACAAAATGTATTTAAATAAAGAAAAATGTAATAATAAATAATGTAGCTACCTTATGATGAATTAATATTTGAAACCGGTTCAGTAGTTTGTCAGATTATTTGTTACAAACATACAAATCTTGCCGCTTTATAATATTAGTATAGATAGTTAGGATAAGATAAGTATTTAATTGATGAAAAAGATTTGAAAATAAAGTAAGTAATAGATTTATTTGATTATATTTGTAAAAGTTACTTAGCATTTGTGCTTTACAGTGATACGTTATTGGCTATTTTTATAACAAAATAAAAATTGTGAAAGTAATTGCCGAGTTTGCACTACTGGGAGTACTCTTCATTTGAGCTTTACACTACCAATAAAAAAGGGTCGAACACAAAGTCTTTGACCTGTTATATGTGAACGCTTTAAAAGAAAACCACAAAGAGAACTATAAATTGATAATAAATGAGATTGCTATGGTGCTCTATCTAACGTTATGAAAATTTTATTATGCGCCTTTAGTTTAATCAAATATTATAAACTTTGCTTTGGTGATTGCATAATTATTTAATTTAGTGATCTAAGGCAGTTGCCACCATTGTCCAAAACAACAAACGGGAATTACTGCTTTCTTCAACCTGCGACATAAACGTCATTGATTGGTATTGTATATAGGGTGATTAAAAACATTTGAAGTTAACTTCTGGCATCTACATATGGGTTTATGTGAATTATGTAGGTATATCAAATTATGAGACTAGGGACTGACACTGAATTTGTGTATATCACAATTTTAGACGTCCGGCATTGACATGACAATGCAGCCACTGCCAATTTTAAATAGTCGACGAATAAAAGTAAATGAATTTTATATTTACTGCTAAACTATTAAAAAAAAATGGATGCGTGTAACTTATGTACGCGCGTGAGAAGTTATACTTCTTTAGCATCATTAAAAATATTTTTTAATTGCATGCAAATAATTAATAATTAAATAATTACAATAAAATAATAAAAGGACTGGAAAAGGATAGTTAACACAGTCAATTAAGTTCAGTTTTAATTTGAAAAATAAAATAAATATTCAAAATATTCAAATAAAATCACTACTGAATTTAAATTATTAGTCCATATGTAATTAGCACTTGTAAGTAACGAAAACACGTTGTGTCTATATAGAAACTAGAAACATGTGGATAAATATTATAAATATGAAAACAGTGATCAGAGGCGACGAGCGTGCCAACATTGTTTTTGACAACGCGATCATCTTATGGAGCTCCGTGGATCGTTCAAAGTACCTTTCGAACAGATGTCTAATAATGGTGGATTATTAACCACTTAGTGGTATTATTAGACACTAACATTCATAACGCGCCCGCGGCCAACTTCATGGTGTTACTATTACAGTGATGCGCGCGCATCTCGAAATTTCACTCTCATCATTTTTTCATAACGCGCCCGCGGCTAACTTCATTATGCTACTTTTGTGTTACAGTGATGCGCGCGCATCTTAAAATTTCACTCTCATAATTTTTTCATAACGCGGCTAAAGAAGTATAACTTCAAAACATAAACAAAAGATGACTTTTTGAGTAAGTTCTAGTTTACTATTAAATTTACATACATTAGAGATATTTATGTAACGACTTGATTTAACTTCACACATTTTTGCGAAAATTGAGGCCCATCTGTAGCCTTGACCCCGCTGGTAAAGTCTCTATATGTCTTAATAAATCAATCTTTTAGACCGACGCAAGGTACTTAATAATTCCCGCGATATTAATTCCCTTACTGAAGTAACAAGACTACGGTATATACCGTCTTAAAATACTAACTAAAAAGTGTGAAATAAAAAAGGTAAATTTAAAAAATCAAAAAACCCGACTGCTTAATTATACTTCAAATAAAAACCGAAAAGAAAAAAACAAGTCCAGTAGTCTATAATTCTGTTAATAAGGAACAAAGCTACTTTAGCAGTCGGGACCCACTGTTGAAAAATATTATGTATTCTTGAATATCTAATGGGTCCCGACTGTTAAAGCAGCTTTGTTCCTTATTAACAGAATTATAGACTACTGGACTTGTTTTTTTCTTTTCGGTTTTTATTTGAAGTATAATTAAGCAGTCGGGTTTTTTGATTTTTTAAATTTACCTTTTTTTACGTACGTAAAATACCGAGGAGCTCGATGGCGCAAGTGATTAGCGCGTTCGGCTGCGATCGTTGAAGTCAAGCAACTTTCGCAGTGGTCGGTCATTGGATGGGTGACCAAAAATTTATTAACTCGAGCTCATCCGTGCTTCGAAAGGCACGTTAAGCCATTAGTCGCAGCTGCATCTGCAGTTGTTTTATAGCCACCAATCCGCACTGGGCCCGCGTGGTAGGTCATGGCCCAATCTCCCTATTCCATCCATAGGGAAGGCCTGTGCCCCAGCAGTGGGGATATTAATAGGCTGATGATGATGATGATGATGAAAATACCGTTGGTACATACTCTGTTCACTCCTCGAGAAATATTATATAGATGTAATTTAGAGCCATTTTCAATACACGACTCTATTAGTGTCTCTGATTTATCACCTTCACAGTTTCAACCTATTAAATTGGACTATTACTATAAATTGAAATCGGTTGCAACACACATATGCTGTTATTAATGTTTCAATGCCATATCATTCTACAAGGTACTCACAAAAGTCTGGGGACATTAACCTCTCTTGTAAAGGTTCATTGAAATACAGTTTCGGCCTTATCTTATCGCCTACTTTCTTTTGCTCTTTAGCCTCAGAAGGCAGACCCTGCAGCTCCCTACTATGTGGTCTCTTCAAGCTCCTTTTCAGTTTTTTCACTCTATTTGGTTCTAGATTTTTTACAGCGGGTGTTACTGCTGCCATGCTTTCACCAAGGCAACTTTTTTGCTTGTTAGCTACGAAGAATTTGTACTTTTTCTCTTTACTACTATCCTCATCATCACTTATTATAATAACTTTGTCTTCTTGTGTAACATCATCCTTGAAGACTCTGAAATCCCAATCCAGGTTTTCTGTTTTCGGTCTTCGTGTTACGTAACGGGCATCTATCTTCTGTTTTGGTCTGACATCAGCTTCCTTAGTGCGATGACTGGGGCCGGGTACAGCTAAATTTTGTTGTGAATTCAATGTTCTAAGAGGATATCTCTCGTTTAAATCTTTTGGTTTACTCTTGCTTTCGGCTAAGCGATTATTCAACTCGCTCGCATTCATATTCGTTTTACTCTTAATCTCGAATAAATGTTTGGGCAACGCAGGTAAAGGATCCACTGGCAAGGGAATCTTTGTTATTGTTTTTAACCTATTCACGTTTTCCTTTTCAGCTGCCATTACTGTACTTGCATTACTTAATAATTGACACTTTAAATATTATATTTGATTTACAACACTCACAGGCGACGACCAGCGCGCTTCTCCAAATCATAAAATATAACCGCTTTTACTTTTGGCGTCAGCGATTGTGTAATATAAAACTACCTTCATAACAAACACACATTAAATGAAACCAAACGATCCGTTCAACGCAACCATAAGGTAGAAATAAAAGATAAACAACTGTTTAATAATAAATAATATAATAATCTCTCGACACATTATCACATCTGCCACAATAATAATAAATAATACTTAACAACTAAATTAATACTACCTTAAGCTAAGCTGTGTACTTTTTACTTATCAAATGCATCTGGTTTTTTAGAATATTATTTAAAAGGGAGTTGCTGTCACAGCTAAAAAGGGTGGGAATATTTGAAATTAGAATGTCATGTATTCGAAACTGAATTTGAAAATAAAGCAGCAAAATAGATTATTGATTGACGTATACCAAAATTTTTATGCCATATGAAATATATTGTTTACTGAAACTGTATATTCGAAATAAAAGATGTACTATTAAGTTAGAATTTAGTGTAAACAAGCTTTTAACACAGTAACACAAAACGTGACAAAGAAAACGCTGATTTATAAAGTTACAATCCTTCCATTTTGAAATAAATAAACATCAAACCTGCGATTATTTGAAATAATAGTCTATTTATGTAGTTTTCTGAACCTTAATTATTCCTAAAATCATCTATTTATGCTTAAAGTATCACTCAGTTCTTAAATTAAATTTAAAGGTCATCAAACACTTAAAACAAATTTAGTTGATTAATGTAGCTGAGTTCATTAATGTATAAAATTTAATTAATGTAGCCGAGTCCAACGTAGATGATAAATTGATAGTAAATTGTCTGTTACAAAAGTAAACGGAAAGTGAAATATCATTTGTATTTATATAATATTTTGAGTAATGTAAATTTAGATCATATCCATGCGATTAATTGTTAAAAATCAACCAAACGAATTTTCAAATATTAGAAACATATATTCAGCTGTATGAAAGGTATCGGAATTTGAAGGAACTTCGGATTTGAATATCATCATTCATTAGTGCAACCGTAATTTGCACCGGAATTCTGAAATCAAATTTAATAGGTAATACCATAGATTAAAACAAAAGGGGAAGATACGGCACTCGCGGTTCCAAAGTGATTCGCTTAAATTGTGGTGCATGACTGCAATTCGCTTTAGATCATCGAAATCGGATCATTCGTTGCGATTTTATTAATTTTATGGTAGCCAATATTCACCGGCGGCCTAAACGTGTGACGTCACAGAGCTCGATCGTGGTTCACTCCGCTCGAACTTCAGTAGCGTCTCTACGCAAAACTTCTGCGTAAAACAATGAAAACATTTTTTTTCTCTACAAAAATCGTTCGGTTTGTCATGAATGGTATTTACTTTTTAGCCATTTGTCATCAAGAAAAGGACAACAATACAGCTCAGCCACTTGTCGAGAGAGAAAAGAAAACGCAGTCGCCAAGCCAAACGACGAGGACTCGCCGTTTCGCATCTTCCCATTTTGTTTTAATCTAAGGAGAATACTAATAGTGTTTTAGCCTTATTTTATCTCTATTTGACTTTAAACCATTGACAAAGATGGAGTGTTTGAAATTATTTGAATTAAGAATGTTATCCTTGTACCAACATTCTAAATTCAAATAATTTCTCAGATTTGAATATGACCTAAATTTTAAATTAAATTTCGAATGGCGTTGGTTGTTCTGGATCGATGACCTTGCCAGCTACAACGACGAGGTTGTCTAGGCAATCGATGATGTAGAACAAGAACGGGTGTTCCACGTTGAACTTTCTTGGTAGTTTCGCGTTCAAGGGGAGACTCTTTAGTTCCTCCAGCTCATCTACTGCTTCTGCAACTAAAAAGAAAAACGTAAGTAATATTTTCAATTAGCAATTACAAACATCATAAAGTAGGTTTAACTGTTACATTATTTTTTTTATTTATCACGAAAAAACTTTTATTTATAGCCTTTATTTACAGTGAGTTAAGTTATAAATCTATTACAAGATTTAATTAATTAATCAACTACATTTTATTACATTTTTATTTTTAACAGTTTAACTGCTTGATTGATATATCTAACTACAAGGCTACATCTGCAGGCTTTAGCACCCACCAATCCACAGTAGGCGGGTGTGGTGGGTCATGACCCAATCTTATTATTCCATCCATAGGAAAGGACGTTAATAAGTTGATGATGATGACATTCTCCTTCCATTTATATTCTAATCCGTTTTATTTATGCTGCATGAAAAGCCCCTGCCGTAGACGCGCCCAATGGCCCTGCCGGTATCTATGGTCTGTACCTGCGAGGTTGGAAACGGATGAATCTGCGTTGCCAAAGCGCACGGCGACGTGCTTCAAAAGCTCCTGCACGAATAGATCTTTAGCTAAAGAAACGCCAGAAAGCGCCACCAGTATCTATGATCAGTACCTGCGAGGTTGGAGGCGGTTGAGTCTGCGTTGTCGACGCGCACGGCGACGTGCTTCAAGAGCTCCTGCACGATTAGACCTTTAGCTGAAGAAACGAAAGAAAGCGCCACCTGTATCTATAATCAGTACCTGCGAGGTTGGAGGCGGATGGGTCTGCGTTGTCGACGCGCACGGCGACGTGCTGCACGAGCTCCTGCACGAATAGAGCTTAAGCTGAAAAACGCCAGACAGCGCCACTTGTATCTATGATCAGTACCTGTGAGGTTGGAGGCGGATGGGTCTGCGTTGTCGACTCGAACGGCGACGTGCTGCACGAGCTCCTGCACGAATAGAGCTTAAGCTGAAAAAACGTCAGACAGCGCCACTTGTATCTATGATCAGTACCTGCGAGGTTGGAGGCGGACGAATCTGCGTTGTCGACGCGCACGGCGACGTGCTGCACGAGCTCCTGCACGAATAGACCCTCAGCTGAAGACACGCCGGATAACTCTGCTGACCGGCTGAAGATCGCGCTCACGCCGAACTGGAAATAACAGAACATTATCAAATTAGTAAGTTACTGATAGAGATAGATACTCGTACGAGTATTAGAACTGGTAAGTCCGAGAAATTAGATTTTTCAAATCACTACTACTGGGAACTTACTACATTCGGCCGAAGTTCGTCGTATGAATGCATAAAATATCAACTCTGTTTCTAAGTGCATTAAGGTCTTAACTATAAACATTGGATTGGAATAACGAGTCTTGGGCCGACTATCGCTTTTATATTTCTAGTAGGCCTTCTGTCTGAGTAATAAGGAGATTAATGACACAGTGGTTAGTGCGTTCGGAAGCTATGGAACTTTCGCAATGGTCGAGCGTAGTGACCAAAAATGTATTATCTCGAGCTCCTCCGTACTTCAGAAATCACGTTGAGCCGTTGATCTTGGCTACGTCTGCAGTCATTAGCATCCTTTAAAAGGCCATTGGACTCGCGTGGTGAAGCATGGCCAAATCACCCCTTTCCGTTTATATGGTGCAATGTTAGTCAACATGTGCAAAATTCAGGAAACTTAAAAAATCTTTAATCGGCTGTTTCAGCCCTTTTACTTATATGCCAAAAATTTCGATTGCACAGATTTTGAATAAAAAACTATTGCAGATCAAACAGAGGTGACCAGCAGACTTTATCTTTTAGATAGTATTTTAAGGCAGATAAGCTATATCAGTAATTGGTGAAATGTGTTCTAAGTTACATAACTTATTTATTTTAAAAACATGCTTGCATGGATGGTGATTTCCTATAGGAGTGAAAGCCGGACAGTTTTAGCTATCTTAGTTAAAAGTTACCTTAGCTAAAGCAGCGACAGGTTTGGTAGTTGTCTCCACATAGAAGGTGGGCAGGGCTAGCTGTAGATCTTCTTCTTGCAGAGTGTCGGCAAGATGAGTCAGCGGCGCGCCGGGCAGTTCAGCAGCCAGTCTTTGCAATCCATCACGCGACCGTGGCACAATCACGGCTAATGCATATCGACCACCCTGATACAAAAAAAAGAAACATCAGTGTTGTTGAACACTCGGTTGTAACAAAGTTAAAAATAAACATAAGTATAAGTAGTAAGCACACAAACTATACACAATACGCTACGAAACAACTGACGGTTGTGCCGGAAAAATGTATACTTTTTTTCGCCTAATCTGTACCGTCAGAAAACTTCGTTTCAGAATCGAATATCGATAGTTAAACACAAAAAACACACAAAAAAAACAATATAAATTGTAGTTGCAGAATCTAGGAGCTGGATCTTTATTCACCGCGGTGGACAAATATCCTTCCAAGCTTATAGTACGAGAGCCCACGACCAAAACCATGTCTCATAGCAATACGGCTAAAACCCTATAAAATCGTTAGATTGTATGATTCTGAACCCGACTAGGTGTGTAGTAACGGTCGAAAGTGTAGCAACTGCGTGGGAGGCCATTTCTGCTGTGTCAAAAAAAAAGACAGTCGGTATTATAGCAATACGTCTGATAGTGAAAATGTACATAGATTTTATAATTGTATTAGGAAAAAGTTTGTTTTCAGACATTTTGCGCGTAGCATATAGCCTGAGCGCATTTTTGAACATGTCAACAAATTTAGAAACCTGTATCATAGCAATACGGATACTTATTTTTTTCAACTTTTCGTATTGCTGCCATGATTACCAAAAACCTGTTTTCAGACACTTTAAGTGTAGCATATACTCCCAAAAACGAAAAATAATGTTTATTTTACAGAAGAGGACGTATCTCAGAACTATCATTCAACTACAGTCTGCAAATCAGACATATTGCTATGATGCAGTTCGGTAAAATTCTTTGACAATTTTGAAAATTCGTTCAGATCAAACGCTACGCGGAAAATGTCTGATATTGGTATTTTCGAGTTCAAGATAATCGTATCTATCGATTTGATGCGGTTTTGGCCGTATTGCTATGAGACAAAAATTTTGGTCGTGGGCTCTCGTACTTTTAAAAAAAGTTCCTCTAAGAATTCAACGTACCCTACAGTCTTAAGCAGTTTTTGTCAATTGTTAAATGTCACTGGCTACTTCAATCGTTATTCTGATTATAAATTAGTTATAAGTAATGTCTGAAAGAAATATCGAAACTTGACAGTGAGATTATACATTACTATTACAGTAAAATTTGTATCTTGATTTTATTTTATATAAACAGTGGGTCATAGGCAGCTTAGCAATGGAAAATAAACTCAGTCATGATTGATAAATACGAAATGGGAATCCTCTGGTTCGACTAGAAAAATAATTGAACCTGTTTTAGCCAAAGGTCTGATATTGGAAAAGTGACTCACTTCGTAAGGAATTTGAATAACTTCACTGTCCAAGCCAGGTAGGTATCCTGTCTTGAAGGTCCCTCTCGTCTTCATCATAGGCACTTGTTTCTTCTCCGTACTGGACTTGTAAAATACGCCAGGCTCCACGACATCAAACGGTTTCTTCCAGGACCCACGGAAGTACATGCCATTGAAGATTATCATCAGAGAATGTGATGGTGCTAAAAAATATGGTTGAGTTTTGATTAGAAATAATTATTGCTAGTTATGATTAACCTTAAGATATATTATGATTAACATTAAGTTATTAATTTGTAAATTTGTATATTTGTTACAGATCGGAATTGAATTTAATTTGGCACGCATTTATAGTTTATGAACTGGATTGAGACACAGGATACTCTTTATTTCAGTAAAATGTTAGGTTCCTGTGGGATACTCAAAAAAGTAAAGTTAAAGCGGACAAAGTCGCGGGCGGCCACTAGTGCATCTTATAAAGTTAATGAAACTATAAAGTTTTTGTTTATATTAAAATTTTCGTTCAGTTTATTTATAAATCTAGCAGTTATATGCAATATAATAAATTCATTAAACTCATGAGACATTGCCTTATGTAAAAATAGTTTGAGTTCCGGGAAAGGAGACCTTTTATCCTAGAAATCATTCTTTAAGGGGGTGGAAGTGGAGGGTGGGGGGGGGGGGGGTAGTATGGGACACAAATATTTCCATGTATATGAAGTCGCGGAAATATAGTAGTTCTAGAACTATTTATGAAAATTGTTTTAGAAATTAATCTATGGAAATGAATATACGTATGTAGTTAATCATGAACACTTACTTTTGCTAGATTTCCCGCCGACACTGTTAACCGAAATACTTGAAGTTATATCATGTTTATCTTGTAAAACTTTTAAGCTTCTAGCATGATTTCTGGCTTCAACAGCAACCATAGTCTCCTCTTCATCTTCTGATTCTTCCTTTTTGGAATCAGATTTCACCAGCTTTATCTTTTCTTTGATATTTTTGGCTGGCTTGTATTCAATCTGAGTAATGTCTATTTTTTCGGGTGTATCTTCAACAGCAAACGATATGAGTTTTTCGTCACTTTCCTTGGGTGGCATAAGTTCAGGAATATCATCATTTTTTATATCATCCTGTTTCTTATCGGGCAAATCAACAACAAATTCTCCATTTTCATCGTTACCCGAAGGTTTATTGAACTCTTGGTCTGGGTTATACCTCTCAACTGATCTCACTTCAGTCAAATAGTAATCTTCCAAAATTTTCTTATAGTCCTCATTGATTGTGTAGTTCTTGTAGATGTAGAAGTAATTCTTTAACTCTGGCTGATTGTATTTGTATTCGTGCGTATTTTTCAGTCTTTCCATAATGAAACGGTAAGTTTTCCGCGTTAAATTTTGATCTTTTGGAAGATGAAGAGCTGAGACTAGTTGCTCTCTTGTTTCGCCAGTTGCACCTTCAGCTAATATAGCGAGGATAGCTGAGTAGCCAAGCGGAGAGAAGGCAATATTCTTTTCATCGTCTATGTATCCCTGAAAATTATAAAAAATAAAACGTATTTATACCATATTCAAGTAGCATGCGGCTATTTAGAAAGCGTTAGTATCGTGAGAGCTAATACGGCCATCTAGTTTCACTGCTAATATAAGACTTTCTCTGGATGTTTGTTTCCGAACATCGACATTTTCAATAGCAGGAAATGATTATACAAATAATTAGCTACTTTTTATTACAAACTTCAATCATGACCACTAATGGTTCTAATGCGATATTTAAAGATGTTTGCACTTTCATCTTGATTATATATACTTTTCTAATCATGGCATGTATCACACAACATTGTAAATATATCCTTATATTCTAAAAATAAATAAAATTTGATTCTGACGACGTAGCCTGTAAAGGCTACGAAACGTCAATAAATAAATAAAGTTTCGTGCATTAACCCGTAAAAAACTAGTTTTATTTAATGTGAATGAAATTAAACATAGTTACGACAGACTATTTCAAATGCTTACTTCAAAAGAATGCTAATAATGTTCAACTAAGGTTCTCAGAACTATCATCAAGAGGAAAAAACGTAAATATCCAAGTTTTATTTTGAGGAGGTATTTTTGGTCAGACAAGACATCGTTACTGTTTACCTGAAAAATGGCGGTTGCAAGTTCATTGGTGGCATCTCCGACGAAACTTGTTTCCCTGGGCTGCTGAGAGCGACCTCGCCTCACCCACCGGGCGTTGCTTAGTCCCACAGCCAGACATAAAACTGGAAAAATTAAGAAAAAAAAACTTTAAAAATAACAATCAATCTAAACAAACAGAAACTTTTTGGCGGGATCGGAAAGCGTCACTTTAGTAATTTTGTTTTTCTTGTTAAAAATTGTATTGTGGCGGATGTTAGTGTCTAATAATAATGGATTATTAACCACTAAGTATTCGGGAACATGCACAAGTGTTGGCAAGTGAAACAAAATAGCGGAAAGTGTCTTTCGACGTTCCCTCAAGAAGTCCACGGGGAGGTTCCAGTAAATCCCCACACATTTACTGAAACATAGGGAAAGGGGGTTTGACTTGACTGCCGCTTACTTTGACTACGAGTGTTATAGAATTTGTAAACATTTTAACACTTGACATTAGCTAAATGCACAAGCCGTGCGAAGCCATTTAGGAAAAAAAAACAACAGACGCTTGTTGAGCATAAGTATTATGCATCGTATGAGGATAGAAAATGGTGATGCTTTACATTTTTTACCACCTTCTTTATTTCTCTTGCCGTCAAAATGTAACATTGCTTTTGCTTAAATGCTTTTATTCAAAAAAATTGACCATAATGAACCTCTGTAATAAATTATTTTTAACTCTTTTAATTACCAAATAATAAAATTTTGTTTAAAAATGTTTATTTTATTAAAAATAGTAATGAACAATTTGAATAGGCAACGCAATTTAGATTTTTCTTTATAAAAAATACTCGATGAAACATACTTTTCGTCTGATAAGCAGATGGGCGAAGGACAACCTCTCTTTTATATTTCGTTAAAATCCGAACATCGTAAATGATTTGATGAGTAGTTTACTTAGTAGTTTTATATAACTCATTTTATAAAATACAGTTGTACAATGCAAGTTTTTTTATATACCTTATCATTGTTATGCTATTCTGGCGCCAATTACCACAGATTTTACTACCACACAAATTCCGGATTGGCACGACAAACTGTGAATGTTCTTCTATTAAACGACTAAGGTTTCGGATAACTTTACAGTTTTGGATATTCAATTGCCGGTACAAGATCTCAAAATCAAGATCTTTCTATTATTAAAACTAAAAATATAAATCATAATTCAAAGTGAAAGTAAGTTGAGTCAATATTGGGGATATAACAATGTCACTATCAATCTTAAAATTATTTTCTCTAAAATTCTTTATCTCCTGTGTTCTCTTAATATTAAGATAACAAGCTCGCACTCAGAAAATCGGTCACTATATCGATTTAACTGTCACAGTATCGATTAGACTGGTTCTCTCATATCGATTGGAACTGGGTCGCGATGTAGCGGTATCGATGCATTCATGTAACTGTGCTTTCGCAGGATATTTGTTGTAACAGCTGCTATTAATTCCTAATTTGACAGTATTTTATTGAGCGAAAGCAAGATAAATTATGTATGAACCCGTTCTATACGTAAACGTGATATTTATTATTATATTTTTTTAATGGAAACCATTTGAATAGAGGATTGAACTACGTGGTCATAAGACTTCTTCATCATTGTGATTCGTAATCCGTAAGTTATTCGTAAAAGTGCTTTTTATTTTTTACTTCTATAGAAAGTTTTATTGTTTCCAGACAGCTACTTAGGAATAGCTGTGGTGAGATGTTGCATCTTTAGGTGTGGTTAATATGGACTTATTCGTGCAATGGACCGACATATTCGATCTAGTGACAAAAGGAAATTCTGGTAATCACTACACAGAACTCAGCGTGCTGCGTGCTGGGGAACTCCCTTTTCTGGTAAGGAATGCCCCGCAAGATTGCTCTGTATAGTTCATGTGTCAATATACGTCTATATGGAATGTAATATCCTCATTCTATGCAAATTTTAATTTATTTGTCTTTTAAGAGAGATTTGTACCTGTTCTTTTATATTTTATTAAGTAATTTATTCTTTACTGGGGATAAAAGTATCACGAAATGTAGAGCGCTCGCCATTTGTTTCAGCCACGTATCAAGTTAACCTAAACTGTTAAAAATCTGTAACTGATTATGAGTTTTATCTTACTTTATTTACTATACGTAGTCGATTGAGAAAAACTTGTAATCTTTTGGTAACTTTATATTGCTCGCGGTTCATACGTACTACCGTAAAGGTAATGAGAGTGCATTGTTTACTGCAAATAAGTATAAGGACCTACGTTGGGCTCTAATTACGTTAATAACCTGGCAAAGGCTGTATAAAGGTCGCAACATTGCGATCCGCTGATGTCACACGCCAAGAGCACGACATTGGACCGAGCAAACATTGTGAGGACGAGGCGACCCGCTATATTTCATTGTTAGGTATTCGATATATTTTATATCAGATACGAATCTTGAAAATAACTATGCAAATTCAGTATTTTTATCTTTGTCATACTTAGATTAAAACAAAATATTTTAATCTAAGTTGTCATCGGCTTATTAATGTCCCCACTGCTGGGGTACACGTCTTCCCTATTGATGGCATACCGAAAACTTCCCACCACGCGGGTCTAGTTTAGAGTGGAATGTAGGTGCCAACTGTTATGTGAATGTTAAAACAAAATATTTTAATCTAAGTTGTCATCGGCTTATTAATGTCCCCACTGCTGGGGTACACGTCTTCCCTATTGATGGCATACCGAAAACTTCCCACCACGCGGGTCTAGTTTAGAGTGGATTGTAGGTGCCAACTGTTATGTGAATGTTAATCTATGTCTGAAAGACTATCTATGTTTGAGCTACGTTCATGTAATCTGTGAAGCGGATCTCTCTCTTGATCATCGGTGTGCAAGATGGATGTATGGATGGCAAGTTGATTATATTAATTAAATAATAATGTAGTTGATTAATAAATTAATGTTCGTTATAAATAAAATGTTTCAAATCGTCAATTAACAAAAATATAACACTAACAATTGAAGATGCTGCTGGAACCTTCCGAAGCATGCAAAAGGTCGAGATTATATTATTAGCTAGTTAGGAGGTTATTTACTTTTTAATAAATGTGGTAGACCCCCTAAAATTATGTGAAGTCCAGTTGAAGAAATAGCTAAATCGAGATACATAAATGCTGCTACAAATGGCATACTCCTTTATCACGTAATGCATTGGTAACTTTCCTTTTCATCACACTGAATCGCAAAATCGACTTGTCACGTACCCCACTTCTCGCTTTCAGAGACAATCCCTCCCGCGTAAGATAACCTAAGCTATAGAATAAGGTGTGGTTAAATTTGCCAAAAGGGATACAGAATATGTATCCTCAAAAGTGGCATCAAGATGATTTTACAGGATAATAAACGCGTATGTATTACTCTAGGGATTAGTATTGAGTTAATGGAACTTAGCAGGCCGAACACTCATGCTATTGTAAGCGCCTTAACTGGACACTGTAGCACAGGTTACTACTAACTGTAAACTCAGGCACTAATTTCGTGTGAAATTAAGTGACACTGATGTTTGCAGATACTGCAATCAGAGGCGTGAAACACCAGAACAGCTTCTATGTGAATGTGGGCCTCTTATCCACATAAATAATACACCCAGAGGAAATCAAATTTCTAAAAGCTAGATTTTTTCTGAGCTTCTTGGATACTGACAGGCTAGTAAAAATAATCCAACTTGGTGGCGAGTCACAATAGATATTTTAGATCGCAGTGACTACAGTTCAATGGAATGGCTACTCAATCCTAATGAGGACTTCATAGCCCCAAAAATCTGAAATAATAATAACACTCATGGTATTGCTGGGGAACAAGCCTACCCTGTGGATGGAAAACAAGTGATGACGATGACGATGAAGATGGTGGGTGGGAACAATGGCTTAACGTGCCTTCCGAAGTACGGAGGAGCACGATATAGTATTTTTTTGTCATCTATCCTCATCTCGAATACAGACTAACCACCGCTAGTATCGTGGTGCCTCGAGGCTCGAAGTGATAGGCGATAAGGTTTTGATCAGTTTGCATTCCGACATATTATGTGCACAGGCCTTTAGGCGAGTCACGAGTCCCCCTTCAATTCTGTGGCGTGACTATGCAATCAGCCGCTACCAAAAGCTAGCCTTAACTGTTTCAGTAGTACGGCGAACGAAATTAGATACGATACGTTTAGCTTTAAGCTAGCCGAATATTTATTTTATCAACATTAATATGTAGAATACATAAAATATCAAAATTTCCGTAAGTTACATACAAAATATACCTAATATGATCTTGTGTACACATCGTGAATTTTAAGTTACATAACTCAAAATTCACGATGTGTACACAAGATCATATTAGATATATTTTCATAAATTTGAAATCAAAGACCTTTGTGGAACGTTATACTTTGTTTCTATATTCTAAGTTAAAACGGATATACCAACAACGTTATTTGTTGTTTCGACCACTCCAGCTCGCGATAGTCGCATGCAGTGTTGGTTGTTGTGCAGTAAAGTAAGGCACCGCGGGCGGCGCAAGCGCACGGTGAATGCACTACGCTGACCCGCCGCTATTGTAATCTAGTGTTGTAGCGACAGCGAATCAATCCGTTCTTTTTTTAATTTTTATTTTTATGATATGTAGAACATAGCGGATTTGCCGCTCGAATTAACCGGTCTTGGGAAATAACCTTACCTTATTAATTTTTCGGATTTTTGGGGTTATGCAATCCTGATGGAACTGTTAGCGAGCCTAAAGATCTATTGTAACTCCCAACTAAGTTAAAGTATCTCTTTTAGCTCGTTAGCTTCCAAAAACCTCTAAACGTTTCTAGCTTTTAGGGGTTTGCTTTCCTCTGGTGTATTATATTATGTCGTCCCAGACGAATACTAAATTTCTGGATAAGAAGCTCACATCACGCTCCTGATTGCAGTATCTGCAAATATCAGTGTCACTTAATTTCATATGAAATTGATGTCTGTTGAGATTGCAGTGTCCAGTTTCATCTTACAATAACACAGGTGTTCGGCCTGCTAAGTTCTATTAACTCAACAGTCTGTTTTTTCGAGTAACCTTCTATTAGTGATTTAGCGTGATGTAAAGTTGGTTGGTTTAATAAGTATTTTTTCGTTTCGCCTAGAAGGTTTTCCTTAAGAATATGCATAGAATGGTTTCTAGGGATGCCACAGATAGGTTCTGGTATCATCTGTTATCCCTGCGCCCCTGCTCTTGCTAGTTCATCAGCTTTCTTATTGCCGACTATTCGCGCGGGTGATTTCGTCGTCGGGCGAGCCCTGAGGGACACCGGCACGTATAGGGCGGCAACGGTGCAAGTGATATTTTTAGTATCGCAAGCCTCTATAGGCTATGGCAGCCGCTTACCATCAGGAGGGCCATATTTGCCACCCTTTTAACATAAAATTTTCCAAAAATTAACACAGTGTACAATTTAAACCAATAGTGTCGATTCTGGCATGATCCTCTAAAGCTAAACTTAAATTTGACAACCGTGTATACCTGTCATTCTCTATACAGAATGAAAAGGACAGACTGAATGTAAATTTAGTTTAAAGTTTATGAGAATCCTGCCAGAATCGACACCAATATGTATATTAAATGAAATAGTGTTCGAAAAATAAAGAGGCGACTGCACTTTTTGGGCTGAACTAGAGACGAGACGTTTGCTATTTACCGATCCACTACTGTAGAATTAAAGTTGAATATTTTCTAGTAAAAATGTTAAACTAAAAATTACATCAAATGTTGCTGGAGCGTCATGGTTTAGAAATAATAAGGTCAAGGTAAACGATACGTGTGAATCACACATCAAAATTGTTAAGAGAATATTTTAATTACTTGGCGACAGATGAGTCATGTTAGGGAGGATAACCTTCCTTACTTTAATCTTTTTTATATGAAAACCATCATAAATATAATTTTTCATAACAAAAAGGATTTACAAATGTGTAATGTGTCTTTCGCTGAGTTTATATATTTCTGACAGTTTTTTTTTTACTTTATGTTGATTTTAACCCAGTCATTTATCAAAGTCTGGCAAACAACATCTCTTGAATATATTTTTATCTCTTTATAAGCCTTCTGATATTTTATTTTTGTTATAAGAAGTTTTTATTTTTCTGTTTTTAAAGCGGTTACTAAAAGAAGTTTCTATTAGAACATTTTACGGTTTTTTTGCAGACCGTACTCATTTCTCCTAAGCAATCTGGCGCATTCCTCTTAGGGAAACGTTACAGCTGGTGTACCACGCAACTGCAGCGACCGTTGCCACTTATTGTTTAATGGACTAACACGCTTTACGATCCAATAGTCGTTAGATTTATCCGTTATTCCTTTTTTGTACACTGTACACGCTATAACACTCTCCTAAACATTATGGCGCATTGCTTCTCCTGCTTGAAGTGAAATTTTCAACCAAATTCGCGAATCGAAAATCTTGTTATTAACTTATTCATTTAGTACTAACCTATGTTATCTGTTTAATTAATAGGTAAATACATTTAAATAACAAAAACTTAAAATCTACTTGATGACTAAAATTTATAATCTACTTTGATGACTAAAACTTTGACTTAAAATCTACTTGATGACTAAAATTTATAAACCAAATTACCTTAATCTACTTAACTACTTAATATATAATTTACAGAATAAAAAATATGTCACCCCCAGCGCCGTCGTCAGGAATGGTGACCAATAGGCTGGCAGCATTGCTACGTTGGATGGCAAGGCTGATCCGTTGACCAAGATAGCTGCCTGCCTTTTGATCACCAGTCACCTAAATGAGCCTTTTTGACAGTTCCTTAAAAAGGCTCGTTCCCTTTTTACCCCATGGGCCCATATTCTCAACATCAAACGGCACAAATATGTAGTTCTTTCTCATTGAGAGCGGAATATTTGCGCCGCTTGGAGCACCCAGCAGAGGCCGCCGCCGCTCCTGGATAGCTCGCATTTTGAATAATTTAAGTCAAGGCCAATACTTTTGAATTTATCAATAAAGACGTGAAAATCAGAAATAACGGTTGAAGTATCGCCAGTGATAGTTCCGTTCCGTCGTACCACATAATAAATATTGAATTTAGTGAATCAATGATAGGTTGTATAGCCAAACTTAAAATAGCGGGCCTGAGAGGTTTGCCTTGCTGACAACCAACAGATGAATACAACAGGTTGTTTTTGATAAGAAGTTTAGTTGGTTTGCTGTAATATTGCCAAATATAATTATAAATAGTGGGGGTTTGTCTTGAATTGCTGAAAGCAAGGCACCTCTATCTACGGAGTTGAATGCATTCTTGACATCCACCTTCAGCACTAACTCGGCTGCGTCAAGCGACAGATAGGTGCGAAGAGCGTGAACAGCTGCTTCACAACCAACCTTGACGCCAAATCCAAGCAGAACTGGTGGGAATTCGGCTAAAACTGGTAGTAAAGTGTGGTGACTACAAATTTTGGATGCTAAACGGCGAAAGGTGGAGCCAATAGCTATAGGGCGAATGCCACCGTCTTTATTCCTTAATGTAATTAAGTTGGCTCAGGAAAAGATCTCAACAAAATCTTCAGGAACTTCGCCGGGTAGCATTAAATTGACCAAAAGAGTTATATTATGTAGTAAGGCTCTGCCAGCGTCACCGACTTAAACGGAAATGAGGTCTTTTAAATGTTGAGGTGAAAGCCCATCTAGACCACTGACAGAGCCACTTTTGAAGGATAGTATTGCAGCCGAGAGATTGAGGAGCTCGATGGCGCAGGTGGCTAGCGCGTTCGGCTGCGATCGTTGAAGTTAAGCAACTTTCGCAGTGGTCGGTCTTTGGATGGGTGACCAAAAATTTACTATCTCGAGCTCCTCCGTGCTTCGGAAGGTACGTTGAGCCGTTGGTCCCGGCTGCATTTGCAGTCGTTAGCACCCACCAATCCGCGCTGGGCCCGCGTGGTGGGTCATGGCCCAATCTCCCTATTCCATCCATAGGGAAGGCCTGTGCCCCAGCAGTGGGGACATTAATAGGCTGATGATGATGATTGCAGCCGAGATGCCAGCATCGTTGGTTATTAAATGGGGAGCATTTTGTATTAAAGGTGGCGAAGGTAGAAGAAGATTCTGAATTCTTCGGCGGCAGTTCTCCTTTATTTTTTGTGTTAGAAAGGTACAAGTGCTATTTTGGTTAATGTGTAGAATTCTGTAACTAAATGGTAAGAGTTCTGCCCAGCTATTAGACATGTTCACTCTTAATACGTGCTCGATGCATTCTGATAAAGAAACCGCGACTGAAGGCCGTGCCGAACGGGGGATTCTTTTAAAAACGGGAAGTTTATTTTTGAAATTACTAAGAATTTTCCAAAGTGGTTGGATGCTCGAATTTACAGATTGAGATGGGGAAACGGTTGGCATAGAGGCAGGGGATTTATGCAATCTGCCAATGGGCATATTTAAATCACGGTTACCTTTAAACAACCGGGGTTGTGTGCAAATACAATTATAGACAAGCTGGTAAATACCATAGTGCAAAGAAGCAAAATTCAAAAAATTAGCATATTTCATTATTTTCTTCAATTATGCATTACTTAAACAGCATACAGCTCAGTGCAATTTTGTGCATTCCTTACGAGAAAGCATTGCAGCTAGTTCTCATAACTAAAATAATGGTTGAACTGTCGATATCTTGTTTATTGAATAATTGTATTAGACTTATGGTATAGTATTGGATGTTATTGTATTTTAATATTTTTTTAGTTTTTTATTTAATTTATTAAGAGGCACTACTATACTTACTATAAATGGGATAAAATTAGGCTCAACACAATTGCGGTGGCTAGAATAATAATAATTGATATCGACAAAATGTTTTGTAGTTCAAGTGAATTCATTATCAACTGCATCTTCATTGTTACCGCTTCCCATACTATAAATTATCTAATTATACCTTGCCTTCAGATTAATTCGTGTAAATTATTATGGAATGTTTTGTTAACAACATTAGATACGTAATGCCACAATATTGTAAGATTATAGATATTGCGTCATATGTTAGTGACTAACCTAAGGAACTGACGTATTGCATATAAAGGCTGAATCTCACGGTGCGATTTTGTCCCGCGCCCGTAGAATGTGAAATTATACCTAAAGATATAATATTATGACCTGGATTGAAACATAAGATATTTTTTATTCCCGAAAATGTTAGTTTCTTCCAGTGTTGCCAACTGTACGTAATTTCCCATAAAAAATAGGACATTTGTGATCTTCCGTACGAGGTACGAGTACACTACACAACGAAATTTTGTTGGATAAATTTACAGCATGACTTTTACATGAGCATAAATCGAAAGTATCCTAACCAGTCTTTATTTATTATAGTTTTTATTTTAAACTTTTAACTGCGAGATGTTTGATCTAAATAAAATTTAGCTAGAAAAACATTTCTTTACAGACATTATGGTCAATTGACCAGTTGGCCTTTACGTTAATTTGATTTACTAAATCTGGAGGAAGGGATGGGGTAATGTGTGCAAATCGTGAACGAGGTTTGAAAGCCACATTACAAGATTTTTAGCTGCATAAGTACGAGAAAAATAATCAGCGGTTGGCTTGTATAAACTTTATACAATATCAATGCAAACAAAAACAATTTACCTATTAAACATTAGATTTTAAACCGCACTTAATTAATTTGTAAACCTACCTGATTAGCATGTGAAAACCTGTAGGTTCTGATTTATATTATTGTAAAATTTTATTGTTCTGTGAACATTTGTATAATTTATACATTAAGCACGTTATTATAATAAGAAGTAAAAAGAATTTTATTATTCATGTAACTAGTTTCTTTGGTACACAACATAGCAAGCAACCAATCGACCAGCGTTTAATACCACTCGCCTATAAATAAATGAGCCAACATTAAATCTTTATTTTCTGTATAATAAAATCGTGAACAAGATCAAAACTAAAGACCCTATAAATAAGACTTATTATCCAAAATCGTGGTCATTCAATTATCTCGTCGTACTAATAAGATATGATCACAAAATGTTTTATTGGAGTCACGTATAATGTGCTTTAGCTAGAATGCCTTTGTGTTTCCATTAAATGAGGCAAATGCCATAACAAGAGTAGACTAGAGACCTGTCAGCCCCTACTTTCCATTATTTTAATAGTGGCCCTTCACGTGATCATAGTGTTTGCGTGATTATATTCCATTCATTGGGATTAAAACTTAAGGTTTTACAATTACAGGTCACATTTATCATTTTGTCCGGCTTATTGTGGCACAATTAAACAATTGAAAAAAATGCGATTGGCATCCGTATCGGGAATAGTAATAAAAAGAAATAAAATAGTTGAAAAGGAAGACGTTTATTCTACCTTTTGTAATGTTTTTGGCAAGCGAAGTATACACTTGCGGTATATTTTTCAATATATGTCTGTGATTACGTGAATGAAAAACCTTTCGTAACCTTTTTAAGCACATTTTACATGTGAGATTTTTGCATGGTTAAAGTTAACAGAAAACTTAATTTTGTATTTAACAACTCATTAGAAATACTTACATTAAACAATAAAACAAACATAACACATACTACAAAAAGCGTTGACACAATCAATAGTATCGAATCAGCTGACATACCAATGAACTAGAGATAATGAAAAGAATGACTAAGACGCAATAAAATAACACTACAACTAGCGCTGACCGCTATTGTAACAGAAGTAAAAATTAAGATGTCTTGGGGGGAAACGAGGTGCGCGGGTGAGCGGCGTGCGTTACGCCAATTGGCTCTCCAGTCGTAACCATGCGCAGCTATCCCCTGCGCGTTTTGTTCAGCGCTAAAGTTACGTGCCGCAACCTGTACCTATTGATGGTGTTCTGTTTCCGTCGATAAGTAAGGTTCCAGAGCTCCATGGGTTAGGAATTGCGACAGGGTAGACACTGGTGCGAGTGATATTTTTTGTATCGCAAGCGTCTTTAGGCTATGGTGGCCGCTTACCATCAGGCGGACTAGAGGCTTGTTTGCCACTGTTTAAAAAAAACTAGCTGACCCAGCGAACTTCGTATCGCCACAAAAATATGGATGGTATAAGGCTGAAATTTAGGGTTTTGTTCACCTAACGATTCCCTGCGGTTTATAATTATAATTCCAAAGCTCGAGTAGACGAACTCGTTAACAAAAAATATAGTTTCGATTAAAACTTACCCAGTAAAAAGCAGCGCATTTTTTCAATTATATAATCTGGAAATAACAAGACATGTAATTTATTATTGGAGTTGCAACAGATTTCATAATAAGAAAGTTATCTGAGTCGCTGTGCTTGTTTAATGGAATTATTACTTCAAAATTTAGTAAAAAGAAAGTAGGGGAGAAGGAGGCATCTTAGCACAGGGGCAGATTTGAACATGTAATGTAATGTAAACATGTAACTGAATGTTAATTTATGCCGTAACTACATTTTAATATTGGCAGCACTTTTCGTTTTCAAAAACATTTATAACCTGTCGTGGTATTTGTACCGGTGAAGTAAAAAATAAAAATAAATGTTGGAAGGGATTTACTATCACGTGAGTAAAGGTTTCCAACGAATTCTTTCACAAAATTGTGCAGTACGTATTAGTTTTCAATCCATCTTGTAGTTTTTGCTTGCCAGTTATTTCACATTATTTTTTTGTAATTTTTTATCTTCCAACTGACCATGGGGCAGATTTGATCAAAACATACGGGGCAGGTATGAACAGGACGTTCAAATGCAAACTTCAAATGTTTACTAATAAACTCATTTTTTTACTAATAATTTACATGCATTCTTAATGTAATACTTAATTGTAATTAAATGCATCATCTAACTGTAATTCATTATTTATGGATTGGTTAGAACATACAAAACTAAGCGGGAAAGTACAATTAATGAAGATGTCCAAAATGCTGTTTTATGCGTCATCAACGGAACTATGGAACTAAGAAGAGTCGTAGATGCATATGGACTGACGCCGAGTACACTCTTCTATCAAGTTAAAAAATATCAGGAAAACATAGCTCCAAGAAGTGAACTATTTTTAGAACGACTTTTTTTGTGGTGTAGAAGTTTGATTTTAATTTTATTTTATGTTTAAATTTGCGTCTGAGGCAGTATAATATAATTATAATAACAATAAACTAAAACTATTGTGCAATATGATTACTATTGTTAACAAGGAGGAAGTCAGACGCAATTAAAAATTGCTTCTTTTATTTTTGTTACTGCAATGCAAATGTAACTTTAGAAGTTTCGTATAAGTCTATTTTATATTTTAATAACAATAAATATCATTATAATAAAGACAAATTATTACTCTATCCTCTCTTTTTTTCTGATTTTTAACCCTTGTTCAAAACTACCCCACGTCGATTCAAATGTGCCACCCTGGGGAGGCAGATTTGAACAATTTTTGTGTTAAAAGAACACATTATTTCTCTTTAAGGTTTTCAGCAAATTCAAACATTTCATCAGTTTTATATTAACAAAGGAGTAAGTAAGCTAAGAAAACTATGTTTTTTCAATTTCTCTTTACAGTTGATTTTTTATGAGTCCAAGTATGAAAAATATGCTAATGTCCCTCTCCCCTACTTGTCATAAAGTTACTCGTATTATGACTTCTGTCAGTCAATATTTAATCAAAATTATCAAATCCAGTCATTCAAGTTCGCCTTTTTAATTTGATTGATATGTGATATGTAAGCCCCTACACATTGTAAAAATTTGAATAATTGCAGTTTTTACAAATTGTAGGAAATTTACTACACGTACGATATTTTTTGACATTTTATACACATACCTTTAAGTTCTATATTTTTATTATAGTCAAGGATACTTATATAGTCAGTACCTATAACTCGATATAAAATGCATACTTTCAAAACATCAACCGCATTGAATTGAAAATGAGTATGCCTTGTTTCCATGATTCGTTATATCTTCGGATTAAAATAAAACTTTCTCAAAATGACCTAACGTACAGATTTGCTATTTAAAAATTAAAAACCACAAAAAAACACATTGGCCGAATTGAAAACCTCCTCCGTTTTGAAGTCGATTAAAAATGTGAAACGGTATAATTACGCATATGGTTTAGACCATTAAAATACTTTATTTTTACAGCCCGGAAGTTTTGTTACAATTACTAAATTTGACAGTGTTGACAGTGTTAAAATTACTAAATTAAAAATCACGCCAAAAGCTCACTGTAGGTATGTCATTTAGTTTTTTACTGCTCCTGTTATAAACACGTCATAAACTACACCCTTCAATGTAGACAAAAGAAATCGCGGATGCATTGCTGTCGAGAAATGATAGTTACCACTTTTTACTAGACGTGTTAAGTCTCGCACGGATCATTACATGGAATCGCATGTTAGAACTGCAAGTAACGGCTTTCCGGCCAGTACGTTACACTCGCACCTCGCAGAGAAATTTTTTCATACAACTCGTGGGTGCCTGCGACTTCGGCTGAGTGGAAAATTTTATTTCACTTACAAACTTTATTTTACGGCCCCTCAAAAGATCTGATCAAATATTTCTGGGTTAAAAGCTATCGTAGGTTTCCCGACACTTAGGCTTAGGCTGTTTCTATACCCAAACCCATTTTTTTTATATAGCGAGGTAGGCAAATGACTCTACCCCACCTGATGTTAAGTGGTGATAAAATCCAAACGCGAATAAAAGCCCATTTAAATCGGTTCGGTGGTTTAAGTTTGAAAAGGTTACAGACAGAAAGACACACTCGATTTTATAATAATAGTATGGATTTGTATGGATTTATATTGACTTGATACCTATAAATAACAAACAGTACTATGTTTTTTTTTTATGTATTTGAGATGTTATGAGGGGAAGGGTAGCTGCACACATTAGCGGGCCGTAATTAATCGGCACAGCCGGCCGGTAAAATCGAATATATGTAGTTGAATGTTCTTCAGTAATTATTTCGGGTCGCCTTTATTGTTGACAAATACTACCGAATCGACTATGCCGGCCGGATTACGTATGTACCCCAAAATATGACGAGTTCTTTACTGCTTAAATTGGTACGCCCACTTGGGGAAGTCAGCCTTACAGTTACGTTAAGCCTTACCTTATACCTTTATGTTCTTATCGGTAAATAAGGTTCCCGGGCTCCACATGGGGTCAAAGCAGGCAACGAGCGAGTGACACACTTGTATCATAAGCGTATAATTGGATACGCTTGCGATACAAGTGTGTCACTCGCTGGAACCTTATGGTGACCGCTTACCATCAAGCATAATATACTTGTTTCAAAGTTACGAACTATTTTTACGTAAAAAAACCTAGCTTAAATGACACCGTAGTCAAAAATTCAATTCTAGATTGCAAGGTCGGTTCAGGACAGCGGCAAAATATACTTTTTGACAACGCGAAGATTTTAGTATAGATATATTTTTTATATTTCAATTAAAGGACAGAACGTGTTGCCGCGGATGAGTCGCCATCTAATATTAATTGACTTAAAACCGGATCTCACAAGGACGCGATTATTTGCATTAATAAAATCACCACCTATTTTGTGGAAAAAACACAATGATAAATGTTGTATAGAAACCTAATTTGACAATAAAAATTTTAACGCTTTATGATTACATTAAAAAAATGTGGGATTCACTCCAAAGTTTTTTTTTAATTAAGTAAATTTATTATTTTGAAAGTAAGTTCACTATTCAATATAATGATTATGATTATCATGGAAAAATAATAATATAAAAAATTAACTTATTAAATTCTTGATTCTAGAATAAAAAAATCACTGTTAAACGCTGCGGCGTAAAAGTGTTCCGTTAAATGTCCACAACAAAGGAAGCATGACCCACTTTTGTAAAATGTGAACGACCGCCTCTATACTTACGCTTTACTGGCCGCTTCCACAGACGCACAACAATTAAAAACTAAAAGCACTCGCCGTAAGCTTTTTTCCACGGAAAAAATAAAACGTCAAAAAAGCGCGGGAACGCGTCCGCGCGTGCGCAGTCTCGGTGGAGAGTGACGTCGCGGAAGCTGCCTCAATGTTTATATGTAGACAAATAACAGTTATTCACAAAGGAGTCGACGTTGTAGTAGCAAAATAATAATAAATAGTGGATTATAAAAATATATAAAATCGGGCAAAACTTAAAAAAAAAGAAGTCTATTCTTAATTTAAATTCTTAGTAGGACTTAAGACTGAGCTGCGTTTCCTGTGCCATTCCGACAGTGCATCATTACGGATTCTAACCACAGACTAAGTAATCAACTATACTTTTCAAAATGTTATTATCAATTGAAATAACAGCTAGCAAACATAATTTGCCTGATTGTACTTATTTCAAATTCGCTTGGACTTAGTAAAATGTCCAACTAAAACTTAAATTTCTTCATATAGGTATATATTTCTTTTTACTTTTTGCCGGTCAGTGAGTAAGTTTCCAGGATTCCGTGGTAGGGTTAGGGTAGATATTTACATATTTTTGGTATTGCATGCGTCTATAGGCTTCGGTGGGCGCTCACCATCAGGCAGGCCATACGTTTGTTTGCTTCCTTTTTAACATAAAAAAACTAGAGTGTCACTCGCACATTGCTTACCCTTATCCTATCCCCTACCCCGTGGAGCTCGATAACCTTTTTTCACCATACATTTGATACTATGCCAAACCCACAATTAAATATGATATCGTTTTAAACATGTAACAATTAAAAGTTTCGGTGTGTTATGCTCGCACTTTAGATGAAATTAATTTTAAGTTGAAACAAGCTGTTATAATATTTGTTTCTTTAGGTTTTCACGCACATCACTCATTAAATAAAACAAGTTTCAACGGGTTAGATGCACTGATTTTATTTATATATTTAGCATTCTTTGCAGGAATGCGTCGTCGGAAAGTCGGAATTCCGACCACGCAATCCTGCAAAGGATACGAACCGTCAATAAATAAATAAAATCAGTAATGCGTCGTCGGAATTCCGACTTTCCGACAACGCATTCCAGCAAAGGATGCGAAACGTCAATAAATAAATAAAATCAGTGCATCTAACCCGTTGAAACTTGTTTTATTTAAGCTGTTATAAGTTTTAATATCTTTAAAATGCTTTGCAGCAATCACTAACTGTAAATAAAAACTGTAAATTGTGCTCAGAAATGCAAATGAAGGTAAAAGTATTGACTTTGGGAAAAACACGTTATAAGTAAGGATACATAATTATTTGCAATAACTAAATGAGAACCCCCTAATCAGCAAACAAATGTCCGAAAGATAGTTTCCGTTCCGGACAACATACTCGTATATCACCAGTTATAATCAAAGTTCTAAAAGCCAGGACATTTCATGTTCTTAGAAGCAATCGTACTAAATGAGTTACTTTAATTTAGTGCCAAGTCTCAAAAGATTTTTATGCCGCAGCGACTAAATTATTACGTCATTATTACCTTACAGCATATTTAAGTTAATAACATACAGTCATATATTCATTTGCTCTCAGTACAGTATAGGTTTTCTGTAAGATGCAATCTTAATTACGACCTCATATATTCTGATTTCTGACACATGACAAATATCTAATACTGGCTGCTTCTACAGACATAGCGGCTTTTTGCCGTGTAATGGCGTAATGCATATCAAACTAATGTCTAAAATGGCAGCTACCGAAATCGGAAATGAGATTTTATTTTACTGGAATCAGTATATATGCAAAAATTTTATAGGTTGCAAAATTTAATCAAAAAGTGAAGTCACGGTCGCAACAAAATTATAACTGGAAAATGATACCTACTTACTCATTTTTGTAATGTTAGTAAATTTGCCGATCTGAATTTATAATACACAATAGTTTTGATAAAATCGTAATTGTACCTATGTTGTCCACATAAATTATATTCACAATGACAATAGCAAGGTTTTTTCTATATGGGTAACTAGAAGACAGAAGTTAGTGACTTCAAAAATTTCCTCAGTTTCGCTACGAAAATCTGAACTTTCGTATGCTTTTTCAAGCAAAGTTTTGCACATAGATGAGCGAGATTTAGTATAAAAGAGGTTATATGGAGAAAGAGCGGAGTTTTTTTTCTTTCGTACATTCAGCATATAATGTAAATAATATTCGTTCGTGTTTTTCATTTTTCCCAGAGGTTGACTGGGAGAGAATGCTTTTAGCATTAAGTCCGCCTTTTGCACCAATTTTATATATTTATATTTTGGTCAATAAAGTTTAAAAATAAAAATAAATAAATAAATAATAATGTCGTACTATAATTTGATAAATCGAATTTTCGCAAAAAAATCTAGTGATTCTGCGAAAACGCGTATAGTAAGTAATTAGACAATGGTGATGTCATTGCTCAATCTTATGGTTCGATTACCCTTGGTCGTTAGCCAGTATTTGAGTGCACGAGAGACATTACTCGAATTCGGGCACCCGAAGCAATATTTACACTGGAATACGCACTGGAAGATGGTGTCGAGTAACCAAAACGAAAACTACCCGAATACGGGAGTACTGGGGGCCAATCGCCTAACTGGATTGCTTTGGAAAACGCTATCGCTTACGATTTCATTCTGTTATTTCTAACCGCCGAAATACCTCACGCTCATTTTCTTTAACATTGTTATTACCAATGCAAAAGAAAAAAAAAGAGCGCGAGGCATTTGAAAACCTCAGGGGGCTAGAAATAACAAAATGAAATCGTAAGCGATAGCGTTTTCCAAAGCAATCCAGTTAGGCGATTAGCCCCCTGGACTACGTTCATTTACACTTTTGTCGTTTACTCGAGTTCCATTACCACTCGTATTCGGGCTAGCCACCAAGTGTAATTTAACCATTACTCTACGTTTGTTTACTCATGTGATCTAACTGTCCAATATTTTTCCGGTGATTTTCTTCTTCTGGTAAGATTACGCTGAGCTGAGCTGTGATATGTCATCGCCATTGTCTAATTATCCGTGTTTGCGCAAAATCCCTAGGATTTTCACAAAAAATCGATTTACTATATCATTCTACGACATAAACGCAGTAATATGCACTGCCGTGCCTTTGATACTTCTAAGGCACTGTAAACACAATGAAGATGTATTCTTTTACAGAATAACTAAATAAATCGAATAACCACAATTTGTTGTAATTATAAACAACGGTTATATAATTCAATGAACTCATATTTATTTCGGATTATTTAAAAAACATTTATAGAAAGCGCCAACTCACTTTACTCCGCACATAAGATAAGAGTTTACCAACATTTCTTGGGGCGGATGTGTGGTGCAAAGTTTTGTCGACTAACTGGGTTAAACACACTACGTTGTGGCGGCCTCTGGCCTTGAGGCCTTCATCAAATGCGATAATCCCCTTTTATATGGTTTAACAAAGGGCCTTAACTGGTCTTCCTTCGACTACGTAGAAAAACCGGCACCCCTTGTATCCTCTGTTTCGTCTATAACTGAAAGCTGGTTTCGATACAAAATTCTCACAATACAAAATTTAATTCTCTATGGTCCTTGATTGGACTTTTTGATACGATCACGAGAGTACTGACAATACCACTTTTTGATCAGAAACCCCATTTATATAACAATGGGATTATGTCCCTACCCACAACATAGCAATAAGTTATCGAACAAAATGGCACCTACATACTTTACTTTAATGTTATTAAACTTTATTAAAAAAAAAATCATGTAAATTGCGAAGAAACTTTTTCCCTTAACTAATATTACGCTTCTTCACGATTGACACGATGTTATAAAGAAGCGTGTCTTACCCATATAAAAAAGGAAAATCCATTTAATAAAACTAGTTTTTACGGGTTAATGCACGAAACTTTATTTATTTATTGATACATAAGAAGGAGATAGAAAGCCTCTCTTGAGTTTGTTTCGCCGGTTCTTCTCAAGAAGGTCTCCCAATTTTGGAACCGGTGGTAGTTTACGGTAGTTAGGGTCAAATAAATAAACTCAAAATTACAAAATAAAAATCTTCCAATGAAATAACCGAACGCTCAATATAAGTCTTTCGAAGGTAGCTCGACAATTTTAAATAAAAAATCATTATTCTGACGATGCAGACCTGAAAAGGCTGCGAAACGTCAATAAATAAATAAAGTTTCGTGCATTAACCCGTAAAAACTAGTTTTATTTAATGAGTGATGTGCGTGAAAACCTAAGAAACAAAAAAAAATCCATTTATTAATAAAATTAAAATAAAACCTACTGAAATCTATTTATATATAAACTGGTTATCTCGAAGACTTCTCAGCCGTATCAGGTCTATTCTCATATCTCGTATAACCGTTTTGTGCACATTGTACCGTATACGCATTTATATCATTATGATCATATATCATTGTTTAATAAATGTAATATACATTCAATGATAACGGTCCCATAACATACAGAATGCACCTACTTACCGTAATTTAATGCTACTTTTACTAATATCGAAACCAGTTTGCAAAAGTCATCCGAAAGTGGGCTACTTGCATCCTGTTTTATATTTTGCCATTTGTCAAAATGAGGAATTATTTCCTTTATAAAGTAACGTGATCTTAATATAAATGTAACGGCTTACTCTTGATGTTTGTTGAATGCAAAAGTAGGAAATCGACAGGTACGTATCGGTCTTAGCTTATTTAGAAACTAAGTTAGTTGTAAAAAGAAAATTCAATATATTTTATTCAGTCTACGTTGTTACAGACACTGAATGTCGAAAAGCTAGGCCGTCGGTTCGCAAATCTACGGCGGGAGACCTTGTACAGAGAAGAACCGGCAAGAAACTCAGCAAGGGCTGTTTTTTTTCTACCTGTATGATATACAGAGTCGTCGAATGGAAAAATAACTTCAATATGAAATAACTCTTGAAGTCACTTTTCATTACAAATGTAAATGATATAAAAATTGTGACTTAATTTAAAAAAAAAACATAAAAACATAACAAAAAAAAAAGTTTGTAATAGGAAGGATCTGGGATTTTCAAATAAAGAATCTTATTTATTAATATTTTTGTGATTGTTAGAACGTACTAGTACAATAAACTCACCAAATTTCAAATTTTTAGGATAACAAGAAAACAAAAACATATTCGGTAAGTACAATTTTATTTTTTCTCTCGTGGCTTCTCAGAGCTAGATTTTTTTTTGGGTGTGTATGTTGTTGGTCGCAGATGACCTTCACAGAGTCACCGGGTTTGGGGTCGGCGAGATCCTAAGGGGACCTCAAGCCGAGAATTGGCGAGTACCTCTAGAGGTATTCCAGGCGGATGGAATCTCCCCATGGGGGGAGTGTCCTCTCCGTTTTGAGCCTCTAGACCACTCTAACCTGGGGGGTCGGCTCAACTAGAGGGCGTCTCTGAGACTCGGACCTGGGCTCTAGTTAGCCGTTGTCGTGGGGAGCGGGGAAAAACGCCCAGGTTTTGCGGGTCCAACGGGTACTAGACCGGTGTTTTTGTTACCTCGTACCTGTACCTGGTATAGCGTGTCGTGTGTAGACCGGATCTTCGCACTTTTATTCTACGGGTGCGGTGTCCGCCTAATGTTAAACTATTGTGCAAGTATGGTATCTGTCTTGTGTTGGTGTTTGTGGCCTATGTGGGAGGAGTCGGAGGCGTATTGGCGCGGCTGATTTCGTCGTCGGGGTACTCTAAGACGTGTCTAGGCCGACAGAATCGGAGGGAATAGCTAGGGAGCTGGTGGCAGTAAGTTTTACTCGTATATGGTTTTACCGTCTGGCAGTTGATGACGATACGATTACGAATCTGTCAAAGTTCTTGCTTGGGCCTCTGGTAAGTTCATGATAATATCAACGCGATAATCAAACAGGTATCAGCATAGTCATAGCATAGTGTTACAAAAGACGAAGATTCGAAATTACAAAATACGTTAGGTACCATTTGCATGCCTACAATACTGTAAGTATATGATCACAAATTGGTGCAGCTGTGACCTGGATAACAGTTTAAATGTTGGATTTCATAATGTTGCTATATACATACATACTTGATACTATTTTATGTAATATTGTTTTATAAGTTTTCTGTGTGTTATTAATGAGAATCTATTAAAAGTGTTATAAAGTTGAATTCCTTTTATGCCAAAAATTTAAGTCAACCAGCATAGGTATTCTGCAAGACGCAACTCATTTATTCGGATTTCTGACAAATGTCAAATAACTGGCTGATTCTACAGACATTTCGACATTTTGCCGTGTAATGGCGTAATGCATATCAAACTAATGTCTAAAATGGCAGCTACCGCAATTGTAAGTGAGATTTTAACTTACAGAATCACCTTACTGGAATCAGTTTGGGTGCAAAATTTATGAGGTTCCAAAATTAAATCAAAAAGAAAACTCACGGTCGCAACAGTGGAAACAGTGTTTCAACTGTTGCGAAAGGATATGCAGAGTACATTGTGTCAAAGGGATATTCAGAGTACATTGTGTCAAAGGGATATTCAGAGTACATTGCTGTTATCTTGATTGTAATGTACAGATAGTGCAATCCATGAAGATGCGCCCCACCAACTTTGGTTGAAGGATAATTAGTGATAAAAAAAGAATTAGATAATTATCATAATATTATTCTCTCATTTATTTCATTTCACAAGTTAGGTTTTTTATAAAATAGATATAAAAGTAAAATACAAAAAAGGAAATACAAAAATAAATATAGCATAAAAAACCTAACCTAGAAGGCCACCAGCAGCGGAGCGAGGCCCAAGCTACCGGTGGTTAGGGCCGCAGAGAAAGAAACCGCCTGACGATGCGCGCCGTGTCCAGGAGTACCGCCTTTTGCATCTGCTCCTTGACCCAACTATTATTTATTATTATCGTAGATAATTAGTGTGTACCGATAACACTCAAATATTGGCGGAAGCTGGCACAGATTTACTATAAACGGTTAGGAGGAATAGTGGGGCGCGTCTTCGTGGATCGCAATATCTGTATCTGTTAATCATCAGCCTATCTATCGATACATAATTTAAAAACACTTCTCTTCTTTTGATGTTTTAAAATGGTTGCGTCACGGTCGGGGGCGTAGCGGAATATTAATCTTTATATATATAATTCTTCTTTGAGTGTGTATGTCACTGAACTTCTCTTAAACGACTGGACCGATTTTGATGAAATTTTTTGTGTGTGTTCAAGGGGATCTGAGAATGGTTTAGATTCACAATTTTGTCCGCTGGACAACCACCCCTATTTTTTTAGGGCGGTACGAAGTTCGCTGGGTCAGCTAGTATAATATACAGGGTGTTACAGAATTCCGAAATAAAATTTGTAGGTATGTATTCCGAAATAAAAATTTGTAGGTATCTGAGCGGGGCGCAGGGATGCCTGGGGGAGAGAGGGGGGTCTGTTTAGGTAGTAGTAATCGTACGCATTTATAGGGTTGTCATAGGCAGGTGTAAAACGATATTTTTATTAATTTAATTAGAAAATAAAAGTGGTCTGAAAGGCGTCAAACTTTCGTAAGTAATTCTATACAAGGAACACAACCAAACCCTAAAGTTTTATTTCGGACTTTTGTCACTCCCTGTATAAATAAGATAGCTGGCTATCTTTGCGTCTGGACTTTATCACCACTTAACATCAGGTGGGGTAGTCCTTTGCCAACCTATATATATATATATATATATAAAAATAATCACTGTGGATGCGTCCTGACCTAGGGCGTCGCGGAATGGATGTGTAACGACCCACAGTGTCAACTGTCCTGTATTATTGTAAAAAAAAGGTAAATTTAAAAAATCAAAAAACCCGACTGCTTAATTATACTTCAAATAAAAACTGAAAAGAAAAAAACAAGTCCAGTAGTCTATAATTCTGTTAATAAGGAACAAAGCTACTTTAACAGTCGGGACCCATTAGATATTCAAGAATACATAATATTTTTCAAAAATGGGTCCCGACTGTTAAAGTAGCTTTGTTCCTTATTAACAGAATTATAGACTACTGGACTTGTTTTTTTCTTTTCAGTTTTTATTTGAAGTATAATTAAGCAGTCGGGTTTTTTGATTTTTTAAATTTACCTTTTTTTATTTCACACTTTTTAGTTAGTATTTTCAGACGGTATATACCGTAGTCTTGTTACTTTAGTAAGGGAATTAATATCGCGGGAATTATTAAGTACCTTGCGGTCGTCTAAAAGATTGATTTATTTAGACATTTAGAGACTTTACCAGCGGGGTCAAGGCTGCAGATTGGCCTCAATTTTCGCAAAAATGTGTAAAGTTAAATCAAGTCGTTACATAAATATCTAATGTATGTAAATTTTATAGTAAACTAGCACTTATTCAAAAACTCATGTCTTGTTTATGTTCTTTTTAGTAGTTTAGCAGTAAAATTCGCCGACTACTTAAAATTGGCAGTGGCTGCATTGTCATGTCAACGTCCGGCTCTAAGATTGTGATATACACAAATGCAGTGTCATATCCTAGTCTCATAATTTGATATATCTACATAATTCACAGAAACCCAATATTTAGATGCCAGAAGTTAACTTCAAATATTGTTAATCACCCTATATACAATACCAATCAATGACGTTTATGTCACAGGTTTGAAGAAAGTAGTAATTCCCGTCTGTTGTTTTGGATAATGGTGGCAACTGCCTTAGATCGCTAAATTAAATAATTATGTAATTACCAAAGCAAAGTTTATAATATTTGATTAAACTAAAGGCGCATAATAAAATTTTCATAACGTTAGGTAGAGCACCATAGCAATCTCATTTATTATCAATTTATAGTTCTCTTTGTAGTTTTCTTTTAAAGCGTTCACATATAACAGATCAAAGACTTTATGATCGGGCCTTTTTTTTTGGTAGTGTAAAGCTCGAATGAAGAGTACTTCCACCTATCAAGCGTGCTGCCTGGTAGCCTAGTAGGTATTGCAAATAGTGCAATCATGGCAATTATTTTCCAATTTTTTTTTGTAAGTATAATAAAACTACCGAATAACTTATCACTGTTAAGCACAAATGCTAAGTAAATTTTACAAATATAATCAAATAAACCTATTTCTTACTTTATTTTTAAATCTTTTTCATCAATTAAATACTCTTATCCTAACTATCTATACTGATATTATAAAGAGGCAAAATTTGTATGTTTGTAACAAATAATCTGTCAAACTACTGAACCGGTTTCAAATATTAATTCATCATAAGGTACCTACATACATTATTTATTATTACATTTTTCTTTATTTAAATACATTTTGTCCGAGTGACATAGGCTATATTTTATCCCGATAAAATAAATTCCGCCCGTACAATGCCCGGTCACTAGTAAGTATAATATAATATTAAAGATGCGAAATTGAGTTTGTTTGTTGCGCTTTTGTGCCCTAATAGCTAAATCGATTATAATGAATTCCCCTATAGAAGTAGATGGGACCTTGGTTCTTGGTTCGTATCGCAATACTTATAGGCGTAGGGTGATGAAAGGGGTAATTTACCTATAAAAATCTATATTATTTACTTCCAATTTTGCAGAATTATCGTTTATAATTACAAAACCAATATTATTGCGAGATGATACCTACTAGCGAAAAATGGGTTATTTGTCATTATATTAAGTAAACCTTTTTTGTAATATTCAGTAATATCGTTAAAAAAAATTAAAACAGTATAATTCTTAGTTTTTCATTAAAATTCAATAATCATAAATACCTATTATGATAATTTATTTTTCATCATTTAATAAGAAGGAACTGTATCACAGTTTTATTGTAAGTACTTCGTATAGGATCAGATACTGCGAGTAGCCCATTTTTTTCTTTTTCGCCTAGGTTTTATCCACGTTTATAAATACCTTAATTAAATTTCTTCTCTTAGTAATCCCGCATGCTACTCCTACATAGTACATCGCGCTATCACTTTGTCATCGTTGTATCTTTTTAAATATTTGTCGAAATGACATAGTGTAAAAGGCAAAGTTTATCGTCTTTAAATACCAAAAGCGACAAAAGTATTTGTTTTGATAAAAAATAATTTGTTAATACAAAATGTGCATTTTGGAAATAGATATCAAATAATATTTTAGTTTTGATTCACTATTTTAGCGGTAATGGCTTACACATTAAAAATAGATATATGGTGTCACGGACTATTTTTTAGAACTATTTAAGAGATACATTTTCACTCTACATTACATTCATGTAACTTTTATTGTTTTTGCAGTGCAGGCCAAAATGGCTCGCAGATGGGAGATTTTTTTTCCGTCTTATGTGACATTTATTGTTATATTTTGGTCAATTCACTCAATAACTACATTAATTATTATATATATGTTATTATCATATACGAGCTATATTACTGTTAAGTTTCATTAAAATCCATTCAGTATTTTTTAAGTGAAAGAGTAACAAAGATCCATACAAACCGTAAGATTGAAATTAAAAGCGCAAGTGGTTAATAAACAACTTTAAAGCGTTGTAGATCCTAAACAATCATATAAAATGAAAAATGGTGTTAGGAACCTAAATATGATTTTTGATTATCTAGACAGTGATACCCCACTCGACATATTTTGTCAACTTATTTTTTTTACTTCGTCACAATAGTGCGCCTAATTTTGCCCATATTGAATTTTGATTACTATCATATCTTTAGTAGCACTCCCATGATTGAGACGAATCGATTGATGTATGAATCATCAAAATCGGTCCAGGCGTTTGGTCTCTAGTGTGCCACAAAGGAACAAACATACATATATAGACTGTTAAACACATAACCCTGTCTGCGCGTCGCGCTTCGCGCTCTTGCATTGCGCAGCCGGGTAAAAAGGAGAGAAAGGAGAAAAAAAATGGAACACCATCAGTCGTTTACTAATGTATTTATTTTCAAACTCAAATAACATTAATGTCTTAAAAACTAATGTGTGATTACTGAAAGGTCACTTAATGTTCGAGAGATTGACACTTGCGAAGAGTTGCCTAAAACGTAAAAACTGACTTGCGGAATCGAAGGATGTAAAACCGACTACACCCATCGGGTAGAGTTGTAAGTTGTTTTCTTAAATTTTCTAATATTCTGCAGAACATTCTTAGCTCTTCAATAGGGATAATGGCTAAAGTTTTATTTTCTTCATCTATTAGGTAGGTGATCAAAAAGTATTAGATACGTATTCTTTCTTTATTCACACAATGAAAACACTGGAGATATATTGATTTGAAAGGGCGTGTGATGTCACTAAGAAGTGACGTCACCACTCTCTTATTTTTGACGCACTTTATTTATCTTTGTTATTTTTGGTTTTCAATCAACCAAAAAATTAGCGTACATCATTTTTGAATAATCAACTGACAGACTTAGTCGAATTTAGTTAAATTCTCTCCGTCGTCATCCCCATTGGCACTCCTCAGTCAGGTTAGTTTTGGCAATGGTCAAGTCTAATATGTATATCCAAAAACAGTAATGGTTTTAATGAAAGGAGCTAAATTTTATACATAGGTGAAAAAAATATCTTGAACTTAGTATAATGATATTGGATGCGATAAATGGTTTCGTGATAGCCATTTTCAAATTCAAAATATGCCAAGTCCTATCTTTTTATTTTGAAAAACCAAAAAAAAATATAAAAATAGGAAGTATTTGGTAAAGTAATTTTGAAAATAGGTTGGGCGTTTCACAAAGATATTTCTTGTAAAAGTACTTCTATCAAAATATTAGTGACATATCAGTATTTTCGACAGAATGCTAAATATTATTAAGGCCTGTATTACAGAATGACAACTAAGTGTTGATCTTTACTTGAGTACAGTTAGAAAGGGATATCGCTATGTGCTATATATAGCGACATCCCTTTCTAACTATGCTCAAGACTACTGAGAATCGATCTATAATACAGGCCTAAGTCAGCTTAATATTCATGAGATTGATACAAAAAAGAGTATTAATTAGGTAAGTTATTATATTGTTACTATTAGTTACTAACGATTTAACGGACCATTTTGCAAGGTGTTTGAATCTAAAGAAAATTATACTAGAATAAATCCACGCGGACCATGCTTCCTTCTTTCAAATGGTTAATTCTTGTAAAGAAATTCATTTGACATTATGTTTTACCTACAATGCGAAAAGATGGAGCTGCCTTGCAGCCTAAGGCTATAGTAAATTGGACGAGGCCATCAGGGCCGCGGTAGCATAGTAATGCATTTGCCCGGATAGCGAAGGGTGCGGGTGCGGGTTCGTGTCCCGTCGGCTGCCTGGTCCGCGTAAGATTTTTTCTATTAGTAAATTTATCTTTAGATTTGGTCCATTTTGTAGTTTGTAATAAACAATTTTGAATTTGAATTATTTTCTTTACCGTATGAAGTTACATTTATTTTTATCTACCTATTGTCTTGTTTCTATTGTATTCTATAAAAAAACATTCTGAAGGTTTAGATAAAACGAGTATTTAATAGTTTTTTTTTAACTTTTAAGGAGCTATATGAACTATTTTCGTTGTTCGATAGTTTAAATTGAATGTCATTGGCGCTGCACCAGTTTTCTTGTGACTGGCTCTGGTACTGGTTTGGATGGTGGCGCCAGCGGGGCTACTGGCGCTGGTGGGCCTGATGGCATCATCTGGGCAGGTGGAGGCGCCACTGGGGTTGGTGCTGCGGACAAGTTTTTTTTTATTATTTATTTATTAAACTATGTATAAGTAATTCTAATTCACAAATATGTACTTATCAGTTATATGTTTTGTGTAAATGTATGGGAAGGAAATCAAGTCCAAGTCCCACCCGCTAGTCGCGATGCCATACGTCTAGCAGTTTACAAGACTCATGGGAGGAAAGAGAGAGAGGACGGAGATAAGAAAAGAGAGGAACGAAGCGATGATACAAAAAGGAGGAAAGGCAATTTCATGTTTAATAAAGGTAATAACTTTGCTTCATTTATTGGTTTCAATTAAATAAAGTTGTGACAAGGACTAACAAAATAATCGGAAATTTCCGGCAGAAGTGAAAACTTGAATATTAAGGTTGTGCATTTTTGATATTTTGGAATGGTTAGGGAATAATTTTGCACGAATTGCTTTAATTACCAATATAAAAGTACTATCATGTATGTGGTAGAATACAATATTTATTTATTGCGCTATCGTACACAAACATGACAATTTATATTATACATTAAAAAGTTTATCTCTCAGAAAAATCAACTTACATGAATCACGTTTAAGCGCACTTAGCGACATGTGTTGTAAAGAAATCAACTTACACGAATCACATAAAAGCGCACCTAGCGACATCTATTGTAATAAAAACGCATTTTCTTCGCAATTAAGCTACCACGTGGACGTCCTAGATAGAGACTTATTATTATAATACGATAAAATAAAATATTACTATGTTTCGTCCAATATATTGAAAGTCAATAACCTTTCCAATTTTATTGTGTGTCATGATGCGATCAGCCCACGTGTTTAACCTGACGCGAGTTTAACATTTTTTACCCATACAAAAAAAAAAACTACAACGCCGCTAAAGAAGTTTTCACTTCAAAAAATATTCGAAGGCTGAATGAAGTTCCTCGTACAAATGCGAAAACGCAAAGTTACCTCGAAAGGAGAAGATTGTATTTTTGATGCTTAAAAACACATACTTCTACTTACACTTAACATAAATTACTTTTATATTTAATTTAATTATTTTTTCTTTGTTATGGCTGTTATTGTGATTCCCACCGGAGTTGGGCATTGATACCGTAACACATTTTCTATAAACTAACTATAGTATTCAACGAACTATATGAAATTGTACCCATTATGCCTGTTTTTAATAAATTTATTATTATTATTATTGTAATTGTAGTGACGTGACGGAATCAGCAAGATAGTTGCCTCCATCTGCCTTTTGTTCTATTAATATAGTAATATAAAGATAATGCTCCCGATGATGCTCCTTCATAAGTCTCTTCAAAAATGTTAAGATGAGAATTAATAATCTAATTTTGCGTCGCTGCACAGACCCGAGGGGGTATCTGAGCCACTTTGAGAAGCACTCGTCTAAGTGACAGCAATTTTAACGCAAACAAAGATGATCATAAGATATATATCAAATCACCTTTCGCTGGAGAAGCGTCTACAAATGGCGTAGGTTCCTCAATCCTTCCTTCGAACAGAACGACTCGCAGCTCGTTGTCCCTGATGAAGAAAACGAACGGACGGTCCACGCGAAGCTGAACCCCGTCCTCTATGAGAGGCACCACCTGTAAGACAAGGTATCTTAGTGTCTGCGTGTAAGTACAGCAACAACACAGCACGACAAAATAACCGAACGCGCAGAATACAAGGCTGTTAAGTTTGAAATGTTATAGAATGCGCAGGCGCATTCACTGCAGCAAAAAACGCAAGGAAATCTTACACAAAAAAATTGATTTTTTCCATCGCTGCACAGCTTTTGCACAGCTGTGCGTAAATGCCTTTTTTAACTTAGTCATGGACTTCTTTCAGAATTTAATAATCCTCCAAACATAAAAGTTTTTGATCACCCATCTAATGAGCGGCCATTGCAAAAGATACTTAAGTTTTAAGTTCACAGACAGAGGACTTGCAGCAAGTTTGCTAAATCTCGATTTAACTAAAAACCAAATTTGGCCCACATAATATTATCAAATTAACATTGAACTTTGTCATTTTTCTTAAGGTTACAGCTAATTTTAGTTGAATCGAGATTTAGTAAATGTGCTTTTGTAATTAGCATAGATACAAAGAATACACTGAGTACGTATTCCCTGTTCATCTGTAAAAGGCTGATATGTGCGGCCAAAGCTCGTATTTGGCCGCACCATCGTTTTCTACCTTTTTAGAAAGTTGTTCGTTGCATGTTGCAATATTAACTCAAAATATGTAGCTTACTGTTAATTAAGGTTTTTTTTAAATCAGTTCCATAGTTTATCATTTAAAATCTTTCCTCTTTATAATTTTGATTTTAAGAGAGGTAGGGCATAGCAGATTTGCCGCCCGAATTGAAGCGCCCGTCTGTGGAAGTAACCCTCACCGTACAGGAGACCACAATAAAATGCCTTTTCTTAGTGTTGGGTTTCTGTCGGTGAGTAAGGTTACAGGGCTCCACGGGGTACAGGATTGGGTCAGGGTAGGCAACGGGGCGAGTAATATTTTTGGTATCGTAAATGTCTACAATAAATTCCCTAGCAATATCCAAAAATAAAGCTTCAATAAATTTAAAGCTACCTTTAAAAAGTTCGTATTCATAAAGCCTATTTATAAGGTGTCTGATTATATTTCAGACAAAAAAGCTTGGGTTTAAAGTGTTCCAAACGTTCTGGCAGTCATTTTATATAATTTTAATAAAGATGATATAATTCTGTATTGACCCCACAACAATATAATATTGTTACATAATAATTTAACGCTGCGATTTTTCTCCACAGCTAAACAAATGTGCTAGACTGGTAGAGCGAAAAAAATATGGACGATTCAAAAGAGTTGTATTGTGCATCAACAATGCGCAATTCAACTCATTTAGGTCGTATTGTGCATTGTTGATGCACAATACAACTCTTTTGAATTTAACTTTAAATAAAGAATTTTTGACTTCCATAGGTTTTGGTAGCCGTTTATCAGGAGGGTCATATTATTTTTTATAAATAGGTCCGACAACTGACTCCACCCCACCTGATGTTAAGTGACGGTGAAGCCATATGCTTGTTAGCCACCTTTTTTTGCCTTTTAACAGAAATAATATATTAGAATAGATTACTTACCATAGCCGCGGTGGCCGCAGCCGCCACAGTACCCTGCTCATCGACAGTCATGTGCACCTTGTGGTACATGCTGTTGATGTAAGGAGAGTCACCGTCGAAGATCCCAGACAGGTTTGATGACGATGCAAACAGAGTGCTGATGCGCATCTGGCGAAAAAAGCATTTTTAACTTACAATAGGACCTTTGACAAGTTTTAGGCAACGATCTCACGTTATTGACTAATGTTTATAGAGTCCGTAAAAAGTAGATATTCATCATTCTGTTGTGTATTTCAGTAAAAATAACCAAATCAAAACCTTCATTTTCACGTTGCTGCGAAAACGTTTCCCTGGACAATATGGCGTCTTACTAGTGTGTGACGTCACACGACTGTTATTAAAACGTCAAACGATACAATGTAATGTCACTTTAGCCGGAAGTTTACTTCTGTGTGACGGCATATTAGGCTCCGCCAATCCCAAGCGTTTTGGGTCACGTGACAATAGATAAGAATACTATTATCTTTTTCGAGAGTTTTTAGTAAAATTATGAATATTTTTTTGTAAAATAGTATAAACCCCTGCCAATATTCCATCTAAACACAGATCCTAACAATTGGCACTTTATTTTTAATTACTGGCAAATACCCTATTCTCAGGAAACTAACATTTTTCCGATATATAAAGTATCCATGTCTCAATCCAGGTAATAAACTATATGTATGCCAAATTTCATCCAAATGCTTTCAGTGGTTTTTGCGTGATTTAGTAACAAACATACAAACTTTTTTATTTTTTCATTGATTACAGAATTAGGTAACAATACTTTAAAAAATAAAACTCCTCATTTTAATAATTATGATACGCTCTTCCTGTAACCTTAACTTAGGTTACTGTAAGTTTTAAACTTTTTGAGAAAACATAATCATATAATATTAGTCTACTTACGCTTATCAACGGGCCGACCATATCTTCCGAGTAGTCTATGGTGAACTTGGGCATAGTCAGTTGGACGTCGTACGGCTCCAGAACGTTAACGATCTGGTTCAGGCTCATATATGGCAAGTCCCTGATGAGGGGCGCGCAGCCATCACGGTCTATTGGCACCAGGAGGACCATGGAGTATCTGCCACCCTAAAAAAAATCCATCAGTGGCTATCTCATGTAACCTAAGTGAAGATCAATGAGTGACGTCACAGTGAAGTAATTGAATGCCCGATTTATAAATAAAATAAAAAATATTAATAGAAAAAAATACACTGGTCCAGGTTACAAACAGGATTCGCAACTGCAATTTTCGCAACCAAAAGGTGCGAGGGTTCGTATCAGGTAAGTAAATATGTTAGAGATTAGGAAGTATAATGTTCGATTCCAGCTTAATACACGGGCAGAGTTGCTTTTCGTCAAGTAATTTTTTATCATTAAATATATACCTAATTTCTAGCATTTTCATTCTTATATAAAAATCAAATAACACTGAACTGACCTCATAAGGCAGGTCGATAGCGTGCGCTCTCAACTCCTCGCTGTAGGCGTATTTGAATTGACCCCGCATGGACATCATCTGCACTTTATTGCAGACGCCATGGTTGTAGAAACACGTGCCGCTTGTCTCCTTGGGGTCGAACGATTTCTGCCAGCTACCCTTGAAATACATCGCGTTCGCTAGGAGAATCTCCGTTGATGGATTGACGTTCACTGAAAAAAATATTAGAATTTTATTAATATTTTTAAAAATTTATAATGTTTTTACGAAAACAGAGAAAAGGATACGTACACTGACAGACTGACAGACTGACTGACTGATTCATCAACGCACAGCCGAAAGGGCTGGACCTATAATGATGAAATTTGGACAGTAGGTTCCAATTATTGCCTAGACAAGTAATAAGATGGCTTAACTGATTTAGAAACCATTTTTACCAGATCGTACCTACGTATATATCTATTGACTCTTATTCAGAATGCTGATTCGTGTCTACTTAATACAATACTCGCGTGCGTAGCCTACTATATTTCTTTTCTTGTGCGTATTATTTCTTCTATAAACTTCTTTTGTTAAGTAAAGAGGGAAATGGACATATTGACTTATTGGCTGGTTGACTCATAATGCAAAGCCAAAACCGCTGGATTTTAACAATCCTTTATATTGTCCAGAATAAATTTTAGACACACTAAAATAGTATATTTGGAAATTCACAACAGCCAACATATAAACAGACGACAAATAGGCAGATAGACGACAGACATGACATGACAGATAGACGACAAATCGTCTACGGAAGACAGATCGACAACAAAAATCTTAACGATACAAGTCTTTCCTAGGGATGTCGAAAGTTGAAAAAAATATCGATATATCGATACATCGATATTTAAAAAAAATATCAATATCGGCTTCGATATATCGCGGAAAAAATATCGATATATCGATATATCGGACCAATTTTCCCAAAAATATATTTAGGTCAGCCTAGCACAGTAATAATAGTTCAATACAAATTATAATTAAAGAAAGAATTATTACAGTACCAAATTGCCGCTACACTACATGACACGCGGAGTAATAATGGAACGAAAATTATCTCCCTAAAAATATGCCCTATTTCCGAATAATGAAAATGATTGCAGGGCCTCTCAGCTGCCATCTTTCGTAAACAAGACTAGACAGTCACACAGTTCCACAGAATATAATGGAAATCAGCACAACCAATTCACCAGCGAAACAGATTTACAAATAATAGACAATACTAAATACAGCATCCAGTCCAGATCCAGATCCAGAGATCCTGTCACAATTTATCCAGATACTAGTTAGATCGTAAGCCGCTAATAATTAAAAAAAAATCGTTTTTGATACGAATTTCGATATAGGTTATTTTGTATCGATGTATCGATATATCGAATCAAAATATATCGGCAAAAAATATCGATATATCGAACAAAAAATATCGATATATCGATACATCGATATATTTTCAACATGCCTAGTCTTTCCGTTTAATAATTGTACTTTCTCAAATTGGTGATCTGTTTTTTTTTCATCACATATATTTCTATAGATGCTCGTTACCTATAACAATAATCACAAAAAAGAGCGGCTTCTATATCTTCTCATTTCTTTTTTTCATTTTTCTTCTCATTTCTCAGCCAGACACAATAGAACGAGACGTAGTGTTTAAAAATTTTGAAAATCTAAAATCGAATGCCGTAGAATGGAAACCGAGGTTACCTAAGCGATGCGTGAAGAATTGAATTTTCGTAATTTTATGCAATATTATGGTTATTGAAGTCCTTCAATTTTATTTTTGACGCTTTTGTAAATTTGTTTTTTTCGTTGTATAAGAAACTCAATCCGGCTACCTTGAAAATCTGTATTGATTTATTCATGTTCTTTTTTCAAAGTATTTATTACACCCGTCTGAAGCCGGGACGGACCGCTAGTGAAATTATATACAAGTACTTATGTTCAAATAGTTTCAAACTAAATTTTAACAACTCATCCTAGTAATAATATTAGAAATGTGAAAGTGTATATGTTTGTTACTCAATTAGGCAAAAAGTACTAAACAGATTTGGATGAAATTTGGTAGGAATATAGTTTATGGCCTAAATTAAGACATATGATACTTTTATCCCGGAAAAATAAATGGTTTCTATAAAAACTAAAGTTAACGCGGACGGGCGGCTGCTAGTAAGTGTATAATAAGCAGTTAACTTTATTCGCTTAAACACTGTATGATCGTGGCAGAGATACGTCTGTGCATTATATGTTTAACTTTTAGACAATATCTTCTAACCTGGTTCAACGATGCCCGGAATGAGTCCGTTGGTCTTTTTCGAGACCCAATTGTTGATGGTGTTGACTGATCCGTCGATGTCTCCGAAATTCATCTTGAACACGTCCGCCAGGTAGACAGATTTCAACAAAGACTCGTAATCTTTTTTCATCTTCAATTTATCGGACACGAAAACTGAATTGGCGTTTTGTAAAAATACGCCAGTGGTGTTCGTCTGTAAAGGGCATACACAATTAACTGCAAAACATGGATACCTATAGAGAAGTATGCATTAAAAAACACGTAAGCTTGTTTTCTAACCTAGCCTAGTGCTTACTTTGGGGCTAGGCTGAGAAAATTTATTGGTGGGAATGTTGGAAATGTTCATTCATTTGCATTGCGGAAAGTTATTATAGAAGGTTATTAAAGTACGTTAAAATATAGTACCTACCAAAGGGATATTAAGAAGAAGAAAAAAATTTGGTTGATTGCTTTCTCTTTTCTCTTATCATTTTTGTTTCTCTGTCATAGAAAGTTAACATGCATTATTTTATAGTATGATGATTTTAAATATGATAATACTTCTACGAAAACTCTGCCGACCAACTGCGTTGCAGTTTGGGAGATATAATATAATTTTGCATGTAATTTTTTTGCTGAATAAATAAATAAAAATAACTTCTAACTAGCGGTCAACTCCAGGAGCAGACCAGAACAGTTCCTGGACCGTCTAACAAATGAACGTACTGTCTATTATTCTAAATTTCTTGTCGGTCGGTTCTCTAAATAAAGAATTGTCAACTCATCGACAGCTTTTTGACTTTTGCAAAAGCTTTAATAACCTTATCACAACTGATGTTAACCTAGGATATCTCAAACAGCTTTGCGATGGTCACATTGATTATCATCATCATCATCATCATCTTCAGCCTAGTCCCCACTGCTGGAGCACAGTCCTTCCCTATGGATAAATAGGGAGATTGGGTCATGATCCGCCACGCGGGTCCAGTGCGGATTGGTAGATGCTAACGCTGCAGCCGGGATTAACGGCTTAGCATGCACGGAGGAGCTCGAGATAGTAAATTTTTGGTCACCCACCCAATGATCGACCACTGCGAAAGTTACTTAACTTCAACGATCACAGCCGAACGGGCTTACTATTTATTTGTGCGATCAAGCTCCTCTCCACCTTTATTATAATTGTACAATTGAAAGAAAAAATCTACCTTCAAACCTTCCAAGAACAGATTCAGCTGTTCTCTATACTCGGATTTCGTCGGCGCCAATCTCAGTGCGCTCCTGATCTCGACCTCTGTGGCACCCTGGGAGCCTTCAAGAAGCATCGCTAGTGTTGCCTTAATGCTGGCTGGAGACACCATCACGTTACCACGCCGCTCTTCAGCACAATACCGGAGCAAATCGATATCAAAGAAGTTGAGGCGAGACATAGGCTGCTGGTTTTGTCCATTTGTGACGCTTTGGAATGTTATCACGAGGAGAGCTGGAATCAAATTCATTGAAGATGTTAGGCTAAGAGAAGTAAACAGAGAATTGACTTTATCTAAGATAAAAGTATCAAAGATACAAAAAACGTATTTTCATCTTGTATTTCAAATACTTATTTGAAATTTGTTTTGTATCTTGTATTTAAATATTTGATTTTGAAGATACTCTTTTGTTGCTAAAATACTTTTTTCTTTTTCTATTAACTTATGCAGCGAATTGTAATTAAAAACGCTTTACTTTGCTACCAACTTAGTTAAGCGTGAAAAGTAAATGTAAGTTCATAATGTTATGTTGCCGTCTCGTTGACCGGAATATTATTTAACGAGAGATCGAAAGAAACTGCAAAACAGGTGATATGACACCTGTAACACTAGCACGAACCATTATCGAATTCGAATAGTTTGCAAACCGAAATGTCAATGTCAAATTTTGTATGGAAACTTGAACAGCAGCGGCACAAAGTACGTAACGAGAACTAAAAATCAGTACAAATTTGACAATGACATTTCGGACTCGCAAACGTTACGAATTCGATTTTGGTTCGTGCTGAGGGTACTGCTTTTCTCAGCTGTCGTCGCGTTGTCATTACTTACAACTGCGGATTCCATTGTTTTCCAAAGAATATCGGTTTTTAACCGATTTCAAAAAGGAGAAGGTTCTCAATTCGTCAGTATATTATTATTGGAACGAAGTTCGGACGGTATGGCGGATGGGGGCTAGGCGAAAATTTACGGTTACAACCTAGCGAAGCAGTTAGCTAGGCAACTGGGCGGGTAACTACATGGGCGACAACTAACAGCGGTGGTTGTGGACTTTGTTAAAAGTTTTGTTTGGTGAGAGAAGGAAGGAGCATCCGCACTGGGCCCATTCCGCACTGGGCTTATTCGGCACTGAGGCTATTCCGTACTGGGACCGATCCGCACTGTGCCCAGTGCGGAATGGGAGGTAGTAATTTTCGAGTAACCCATCCTAATTCCAGCCATTGCAAAAATTGCTCGTCATTTATGATCGCAGGTTACGCGCTAACAACTGCATATTCGAGCTCTTCTACTATGAAACGCATGTGTCTATGTAGTTAAGATTATCCCCGCTCCCCACGGCAGCGGCTATCTAGAGCCGAGGTCCGAATCTCAGAGACCCCCTCTAGTTGAGCCGACCCCCTTAGGTTCGAGTGGTCTAGAGGCTCCAGACGGAGAGGAGACTCCCCCCGCGGGGAGATGCCATCCGCCTGGAATACCTCCAGAGGTACTCGCAAATTCTCGGCTTGAGGTCCCCTTAGGATCTGGCCGTCCCCTTAGGATCTGGCCGTCCCCAACCCCGGTGACGCTGTAAAGGTCATCTGCGACCAACAGCTTACACATTAAAAAAAGTTAAGATTACCTATTTAATATAAGTGTAGTGCCATCATTCTTCAAAATGATACTAGTTATTAAACCGGCAATGAAATCCTATTCATTAATAATACGAACATTAAATATGCAACTGCTAATGACTTCACATTATCATTTTGTGATCAAATATTCTACAAAACAAGTTATAAATAATCTAGGAGTGTTCTTGGTCATAGCAATGGGAGACATTGCCCACCCTTAAAACGTCCGTTTTTATAATGTATGTTATATCTTTATGACATTTTTTGCTGAATAACTTTTCAGTGAACTTAATAAAACCCATACAGAACGTACAATGAAATACATACAGTAAGAAAATTATATGGTCAAACAATGAAACCCCTTTCTGCTCTGTGATGATACTTTTAAATCGCCAAAAGCGATGAATTAAGCTTAGGTTTGCTTTTGGATCAATAAAGTTAGAATATCGACCTATTCGTGAACATAGTTTTTAATAGATTTTGTTTATAAAAACGTTAAGAATACAAAGATGTCTAGTTATTTCAAATCTTGATCCCGAATACTTGATATTAACCGGTTATAAAGCATCATACAGAGAAAATATTCCGTAAGGTCGACCCAAACGAGGAAAATTAAACAAAATTGGACAAACAACAAAATATAACGAAACGACACAAAATCATTAATGCATTGTATGTGCAAAAAGAAGGTCGGTTAGAAAAATAATAACAAACAAATTAAATAAGTTCACAAGGTATATAAAAATGAACTTACTCAGAATTTTCAAAGAAGCCATTTCGAATTATTCGTATGGCAAAATGAACTATATCACACAGCGGAAGCGCTTATTTCTATCAGTCTTTGTGTTAAATGAACATGACAAAAAACAAGAGGCTCTGACACGGTCGCCTCACTGGCGTGAACTGAGAATACCACGTATTAACTTCGAATGACTAATATAATAAGTCTTGTACCTACAACATCAATTTAAAAAACCTGTATCCAACTACGAGTTAACAACATTGACAATACTTTGAGACATTTCGTGAGTTACAATTCCCTCATACAAAATATCTCTGACTCCGAATTTGCCCAAGTGAATGCATGAATTACCGTAATTATTAGCTGCATTACCATATTGGAATTTAATCCCAATTTACCTAAGTAGTCCCAATTTAAATACAATTACCCTAAGTAAATGTTTTAGAATGTTAATTGGACTGTTTTTGCAGTTATTTGGGTTTTTTTCGGTTCTTAGCATATAAAAGTTATTTAAGCAACTGTTGTTTAATGAGCATCGCATGAGTGTTTTAATACCTATTTATAACAGTTGCATAAAAGACTTTATCTACACCCATGATATGAATCCTCTATAAAAGATTCGGAGAGTAAGGGGCTTTCTAAGAACATAAAATTCATGAAAAGTTTCAGCGCTATGGTACCTAGTCAAGAGCGCGTGAAGGACGATGTTCTTTTTTGAAATTCATTATACCACGCATCGTGCAGTGAAAATTGTGACTGTCTGAAGAATATGCCCTTGGCGCGGAAGGGATTTAAAAAAAGTAAGAGTGTAGTAAACCACCGGTAACACCGCGGAGCACAGCCAGTTAACAATAAATTAAAACTGAGCCAATAAGTGTGAGAGAGATAAAGCAATCGGACGGTCCATATTTTGTCTTTGTATTTGCTTTCTCTCTTTTTAGAGAGTAGTCAATTCCTTCTCTTTCCAGAGAGCAGCTGCCTTTGTGTCTGGACTTCACCGTCACTTAACATCAGGTGGGCTGGAGTCATTTGTTCGGACCTATCTATAAAAAAAACGAACGGGCCTTACAGTAGTCGCGTATGATGTTGTAACATTTGAAACCTCACCTTATATTAGTAAAAAAATAAATAAAACCTACTACAAAAGGCATAAGTCATTTGAACTGACAATAATATATTTTTTACTTCCTTAATTATTCTAAAATGTCGTGGAAATCTGTAATTGGCTTAGTTTTTTAAATAAGTTTACTTAAGCATGTAATTATAAAAAAAAAAGGTGTTGAGTTTTCTAATAAAATAATAATAATAATGAACATTATGTTCTAAAATCAAATCAAATAGCGCGCGCTTTCACGACTTCCTGTTACACACTTCCGTCCCATTTCACGAAATCACTCCCACAAATTGCAGGAAAGCAAGAGGAAGGATGTTACACATAAAAAAAAGGGCGATTGTTTCTTTGTCCATTCACGTGTATAGTGGAACTGAGCCAGGGGCTTGTTTACCATAAGACCAAGATGGCCACGGTCCGGGGCAGCAGGTTGTGAGTTGCGGCTACATGAGCTGCGAGGGGCGGCAGAAGCCAAACACAGGTCTTCGTTACTAGGCCTATATTTTGATTTGATTTACTAATTCTAGGAGAGGTGGGCAAATCTTAAAAGGGTAAAGGCTCCCTACCTTTGACACTGACAATACACAAACCGTGTCCTGCCATTAAAAAAAAGGGAAGATGCGCCAAATTTTTAAGAGCCCTTTTACAAAATTGCGCCGGTGCTCGGCGCGTAGGTAGATTTGCATCAGTAATATGGCATTTTACGGGTGATGTTTCGAGTCTTATAAAATAATTATTAATAAGCTAATTATAAAAATATATACATATTTAAGTAGTTCAATGATGGTAGATTAGTTTTATGAATGTTTTTGACAGTAATTTTATTTAATTCCACATCAAAATACGAGGTAAACCTGCATTATTTTTTTTTGGGAAAACTCACGGAGGTGAGGTGATGTCTTTTTTGATAATTAATGAGATAGAAAATCAAAACTAATAGATTATGTTACAACAAAAACATTTCTGATGTCGTTTTAATAATTTGATCTAATTTATTGAACATTATTTAGAGATTCAGGCGTTTGAAGTTGTGCATATTATCGTTTTTTCCGTAAACTAGTTGCGGTAGAACGATCAGCATAAAAAAAGGAAAATAGTATTTGCAAATATTCTACAATAACTTACAATAGGAAGAATAAATCTACTGTTAACTTCTATTGGAAATAGTCGAAATCTTTTCTAAGGGGGTAAATGAGGCGCTTAAAAATTACGAGTTTTTGCAATAAATGCGAAAGGGCTCTTAAATACGCTCCTGCACTGAACTGAAGCCGGCACGAGGTTAAGTTCATTGCTAACTTCACAACCGCAGTTAACTTTGAATCTCTCCAGATCACATAAAAGGTTAATTTCTGATTAAATGGTCGGGAATTGACTCTCGGAGACGATGACCCATTGGGAATCGTCATCGTAGGTATTTGGCTTAGCTGGAGTTTTACCAAATCCCTCAGTAGTCTCCCACCCACAGCTCACAATAATGTCTATTATTGCTGTAACTATCTTTGTCAGAAAGTACTTACTTAGCAATTGTCGCATATTATTTTTCTTTTCCTTCCAGGACAGCATAAAAATCAATTTCATTCAATTATTAAAATATCCTGCAGGTATTAAAAAATTACACTCATAAATTAAGATATCCATTTCTCTAAACTCTACTGTGCGTAAGTGCAATCTAAAACTAATTTGTATAGCTGTTGCATAAATCAAACTCATGAATCTTTTTTTATTCATAATGTTTATTTTATTTTTATGTCTTATAAATGCATCCATCACGTTTTCATTGTTTATGCAAGTCAATTTCATTTAGCACCTTGATATAAAAATATTTAACTTATACTAACAGAGAATTGGGATGCAGGTCTTACATTCAAAATCTCACAACCAAGAAGACTATTTGAACGAAAAAGTACTAGATTAATAATTACAGAGCAAAATTAATTTTATATCATTTAATGGAAGTTCAAAATGAGTCAATGTAATATTGGCATAATAGTCATTAGAAACCAGCTGACCTTTAAGAAATCGCATTCAAATGAGAATCTGATGACATTTATTCCTACAGAACCCTATATTACAAAGCTCTGAGTTTTTCTGTCGTATTTAAGCAGCTTTAAATGGTTTATTAAATATTGAGTTTTGGTACCTCCATTGGTGGCAGGTATTCTATAGTACGCATTTTAAATATGTATTATGTTTGAATACATTGCATACAAAAACTTAGGCGTCCATAAGAGCGCAGTCCCCAGAAAAGGAATGTAATAGTAGTCACATATTTCTATGTATATATAGATTGTTTGAGCCACTCACAAGTTTACATTATATACCTATTTATATTTGTTTCTTAGGTTTTCAAGCACATGATTCATTAAATAAAACAGTTTTAACGGGTTATATGCACTGAATTTATTTATTAATTGACATTTCACATCCTTTTCATGAATCGGAATGTACTGAAAAGGGTGCGAAACGAAACGTCAATAAATAAAGAAATTCCGTGCATATAACCCGTTAAAACTGTTTTACCTATTTATATTAAAAAAGTTGAGTATTTAGCACAAATGATCGCACAGGATTGAACTATTTAAAAGCTCACTTACACTCACAGATATACTGAAGGTACGCAAATTCCTAAAAGTTGCAGCTTAAACACAATAGAAAATACTTTCCACGTGAACAAATGAAATGTAACACCGACGGTAAACTTTGAAAAAGTTTATTTTTTACAAAACTGTTCTAAAACTACATCAGTGCTTGAAGGCGCCATCGACGATGGAGGGGTCGGAGACCCTGCCGGTGAACAGCAGTTGCCTGGTGGCCTCGTCCTGTATGAAGAAGAAGAATGGCTTGTTGGCGATCACTTCCACGCTGCTCTCGTTATCTTCGCCGAATTTGTTCGCCAGCGCTATTTCTGTAACAATGAAACGACAAGACATTGTCAAAAAGGTATATTATACTAAATCTTAATGAAGAATATGGGAGAATGCTCGGATGGACTATTTGATTTTGTGTCACTTTTCCCCACCGCACCTCCTACCAAAAAAGTAAAATTCAATCAACTTCACATTTTGGTCGCTTGGCACCCAAAGAAAGAGAGGGCATGACATTCCTTTTTTCCCGAGAAATGGTAGGATGTGGGAAAAGTTTCCCCTTAAGGTGGTTCTATTGCGTTACAATATGGGGCTCTTCAAAAGGCGATTATTAGAGTAAGTAAGTACTTTCCATGCAACAATTACTTTTATTAACAGGATGACAGGATCACAATTGCTAGGACAAACGGGCATAGCGTGGATTACGCACCGAAAGAAATTGAAAATAAGAATCTCAGTCTATCGTCTTTGAGAAATTATTTCACCCAATATTTTCCAAATTTAAGAGAACCTGTTTTATGAACAAATGGTATACCTGTGGCTGTGTACGCGACGCTGCCAAATTCGACGTCGATGGCGGAGCGCTGCAGCACTTTGGAGAAAGGACGCCGTATTTCATGCGCTGGTCGCTATGACTGTTATATGATATGATGATATAGCTGTAGCCGTGTACGTGACGCTGCCTAGCTCATTGACGGCGATGCCGGAGCGCTGCAGCACCTTGGAGTCACTCGGAAACAACACGTCCTTGACCTCTATGATTATTGTATGAGAATATACCTGCAGCTGTGTAAGCGACGCTACCTAGCTCATTGACGGCGATGCCGGAGCGCTGCAGCACCTTGGGGTCACTCGGAAACAACACGTCGTTGACCTTTATCATTATTGTATGAGAATATACCTACCGGTAGCTATGTAAGCGACGCTACCTACGCAGCGCACCGGCGCTGCAGCAATTTGGAGAAACGACGCCGTGTCTTTCGTAAGCTGATCGCTATGACTGTTATATGATATGATGATATAGCTGTAGCCGTGTACGTGACGCTGCCTAGCTCATTGACGGCGATGCCGGAGCGCTGCAGCACCTTGGAGTCACTCGGAAACAATATGTCCTTGACTGCTGACCGTTATGATTATTGCACGAGAATATACCTGTAGCTGTGTACGCGACGCTAACTAGCTCGTTGATGTCGACGCCAAGGCGCTGCAGCACCTTGGAGAATCAACGCCGTGTCTTTTGAAAAACTGTCCGCTTTGCTTGTTGTATTTACAGATGACATACCTGTAGCTGTGTACGCGACGCTGCCTAGCTCATTGACGTCGATACCGGAACGCTGCAGCACCCTGGAGACACGCAGCCGCTGCGCCAGTGTCTGCCCGCGCGCGATGCCAGGAAACGATGCTGTGTCCTCAAACGCTTGCCGTACGCCCAACTGGAATATACGAAAAAGGATGAGTATGTGTGCTTGCAGGAAGTAAACATAACGCTAAGGTGGATGAGTTGCCAGCTGAAAAAGTTATAAGTATGGTGGAAAACCCCGAATTCCTTTGAAAATCCTTTGATTTTATTGTCAAGCTAAATCGTGATCCTGTGCACAAGGAATCTCGGAGCTCATGCTCAAGCGTCGTTAATCAAATCACAGATACATGATCCAGAATGCACCTACTCGCACCGCCCATAACTGTATGAGGGGGTCATCGCGATCAGTCAAAAGACCTCTAAAAATTTACTCAAATTTGTGGTACTTTTCTAAAGTTCAGGTACAATATTCTAAAATTCTGATTCTAATTCTAATATGATCAGTGTGAACATCTATCCAGATTTGTGCTGAGACAAATCTGAAAAGAAGGGAAGGAATATTAGAATTAAACGTTAAAGTAATTTATTTAGACACTGAAACCCCAGTCTAATGGCGCAATACACTTGGTCGTCATCCCGAATACAAGTGCCAGTGGAATTCTGGTAAACGAATAAGTGTAAATAAACGGAGTCGAGTACGCCCGTATTCGGGTAGATTTCCTTTTGTTTACCCGACAACGTCTTCCAGCCCGTATTCCAGTATAAATATTGCTTCGGGGACCCGAATTCAAGTAATGTCTTTCGTGCACACGAATCCACGCTCCATTTATTTGATTTGTACTGTTGGGTTAACGCGATAAAAAAGAGTGAAGTCAACATATCAAGAAGTACGTCTAGGTACGCAAGCACATTAGGCACGAAATAAATAATAACATTACTACTATTGTAAATTTACACTATATGTACCCGCTTTCTTTGTGACCACCTAATGATATATATTATTTATTTAATGAGTGAGGATTGTGGACGGAAGCATATAAAACAAATACTATTTCAATATAAAGTCGTAAACAAATATTTTTCCTTGTTGTTGCCCAGTTGTAAACTCGACACAGATTTAATGATAAATGTGTATTGGTTTTTCCGTCGTGCTTATCTTGACCGCAAATGAGTATTCATATGAATAGTAATTTTTGTGCGGGTTATCATTTAAATATAGGTAGTTGTTTAGAGTTCAGGTGATTAACATTACGTGAGTAATTATAGATTCAGAATCACGATCATCATCGATGCACCTTCCGATTCGATTATTACTCATTCCTAAGTATTTATTTATTTTATTTCTAAGTCGACGATTAATTTTAACCGACTTCAAATTAAAAGGAGGAGGGTGGGTAGTCAAGGTTAATTATTTGATGTCAAGTATTATTTTGTGCCGAGTATCAAAATGTGCTTACGATGTGTGAATAAATACACACTTGGGACCTCTTAGCGATAGAATTCAAACGGTTCAACGGTTTCAGCGTGAAAAGGTAACAGACAGAAAGACTGCCAGACAGACACACGTTCGCATTTATGATATGGATGTATGATTGGAATAGTATAGAATGGAAGTATGGATATTTACCTCTCTAAGAACCGCATCCAACTCCGAGCTATAGTCGAACTTGTATTTGGGCATTGTGACGTCGACGAGTCGCTCGTGCAGCGAGTCCATCTCCGGCCGGAGAGTGCTGAGCCCCTCCATCACCATATTCAGACCGGTCAATGAATTCGGAACTATCACGTACATCGCGTATTTGTTGCCCTGCAAAATTTGTTATGGTCGTATTCACTACATACTTCAATGGTATCATGTTTTTTTATGTTTTCGAGTTTATTGAACCTTTTTTTTTCTCATGACCATTTGGAATATTAAGTAATATTATATAAGTCTTTTATCATGGCATCAAAGTGGTAAACTTTAACTATAATACAACTACGAAAAAAAATTTTGAAGACAAAATATTTTCATCATCATCAATATTGTATCGATATTGTACTTTTTTCAAGCATTTCATACTTAGTTCTTCTCGTATCCTAAAAAAGTAAAGAAGATCGAAAATCATATAACTTTAATAACAACAACTTACAATGTATGACATCCTCAATATCTTAGCGTCGAACTTGGTCGATTCCGCGTAATAGAATTTGTCTTTGACACGCATAAACTGGACGGGTTTGCGCTGGTTAGGGGTTGTGTAGAATACTCCTTCCTTGGTGGAGTTGGGATCAAACTGGTGACGCCAGGTGCCCTTGAAGTATATCGTGTTGAGGATCATTACCACCATGTTGGATATGTCGTCTGGAAGTGGAAACCGTTTGATTAATTAAAGTACAGTGGTATTTAGAAAATTAAGTCTTTTCATTGATCTTTAGCTGCTAATAAAGACTGGAGCCTGCATTATGGGTGCCTGTGTCTTGATGATGATGGATCTAAACAATGGACGGACGCGATTTTGGAGGATTTTAGCCATTATCCAGAATCATTAACTGTTTGTATAATAAATAATATAATAAAGGTTTCTTGGTCTACTTTCCAAAAAAATTTGCTGGCTTAAGATGACAAATTTCTAACGATCAAACAAAAACTAACCTGGATCTACCAAATTGTTGATTTTCCCTTGCGTTGTGTTAGACACCCATGCGTTGATAGAAGCAGCCGCTGCTTGTGGGTTGTGGAAGTTGATGGAGGTCAGCTCGGTCTGATAGAATTGTTGTGCGATTGCTGCAAACCGCTGCCTTGGCTGAGCACTGTCCTCCACATAGATCCTGCTGCCGAGATTGAGGATGTACTGAGGCGATTTTTTCTGGAACATAAATGACATTGTCATCATCAGCTAAGCAGTATTTCATTGAGGGCATAAGGTATAAATTAATGGACAGTATTTCAGTCTGAGCGCATAGCGAACACATTAATGGAGACAATGTACAATGTACTGTACGTATCCACCACGCAGGATCAATTCATATTAGTGAATAAGTATAGGTAAGTACTATGCATTTGGCTTGCGATCGTGTTCGGTTATAGGATGGATCTCGAGCTCCTCCTAATTTCGAATGGCACGTTAGGCCGTTATTGACAGCTACATGGTAGATCTTGGCCAAATTTACCAATTCAATCCGTGTAGGAAAGGTCTATGTCCAAGCAGTGGAAACTTTTTTATATATAAGAGTATGTTTGACCACAATCGCACCTGATGTGAAGCAATGATGTGGTCTAAGCTGGACCAAGCAAACTCAAATAATGCCTATTTACTCTTGCCTTGAAGTTATCTATATTAGATGTACCAGGGAATACAGACGCAGGAAGGAATTTCCATTCCCGCATACGCATGATAAAGGAGGGTGCTTATCGTGAGGTGTGTGGGATATTAAAAAGCTTATGATAATGAGAACTAAGATTCCAGCTACTGCGGTCTTACTCTGTTAAGCTAACGTACCTGCAATGACTCCACAATAGTGGAGAACTTTCTCCTAACAGCGTGTCTGTCCACCTCGAAGCCCAACACGGAGGAGAGCTCCGACCTGGTAAGGCCGGTGGCAGCCTCAGCCAGGATAGCCAGCGCCAACTTCAAACCCAACGGGGATATCAAGAAATTCACATTTGAGTTGGACGCGACGCGCTGAAATAAAACAAATCATCAAGGTTTACTGCATGTATCAGATTGTATTCTAGAAAAGATAGCCACTTATCTACAGAGTTGAACACTACCGTTTTAAACTTTTTTCGGTTCGGAACAATATAAAAATGATGATAAAAGAATTATGCTTTCAATTTGAATATAGGACAAAATTTGATTTTTTTGGCTTTACTCAGCTGAGCGCCGTTACTTATAAACCAATGAATCTATGGACACTTAAGCATTTACATCTTCAAAACAAACCTTTGTCAGAACCCAGTCAAATTTGTCGTAGTCTGCGACGGCAGCGGAGGGCAGCTCGTCCACATCCCAGTAGTCTGGGTCGGTGAGGGTGGAGTTGACTGGTTGAACCGGTAGCACTTGGCTAAGGGTCGTTGTCGCCACATTAGATGCCGCTGTATTGTACTGCGGGTAGCCGAACACATTGTGCAGGGTCTCCGGGTCGATGGGATCACCGTTGCCGAGCACACATGGCGCTGTAAATTAGAATTTAACTTTCAAGTTTTCTGCTGCCTGACAGTCTTACGTCGTATTGGTAGTCGTGGTAGTAGTGGTCACTACAAATAAAATCGCAATAAAGTGAATACTTTTACTACTGCACAGTACTTTAACTAGCTTATAACTTTATTGCCAGAATTGGTACCTTTAGCAAAACATCGTGATATTTTAATTAATTGTCTTAAAAAATCACCTTCTTATCTTTACGGAGATAATAATCCATATTCACCATCATCGTCAGTCTATCAGTGTGAGTTACATAAAATTAATTTACTCAGTTTAGGCTTTTACAAGCACATGTGAAAGTCGAAAGTTACGTCATCGGTTAGCAAATCTATGGCGGGAGACCTTCTACTGAGAAGAACCAGCACAAAACTCAGCAAGCAAGAGCTGCTATTTTCTGCCTGTTTTATTTCATACACTGTCGTCAAATTGAAAGGTGACATCAAACTAATAAACATGTATTGGGGTCAAAACTACCATCACATAAAATATGTAACAATAAATTTACGAAAGCTGAAATTCTAACGATTGTAGATGCAGCAGAGATCATCCATCGGCTTCCTGCGATCTTCACCAGATTGTCCACCTGGTGAGGGACCTTCCCACCAAGCGTCGTCCGGTGCGTGGTCGCCATTCGAGAACCTTTTCGCCACAACAGCCATCGGTTCTCCTCGCTATATGTCCCGACCACTGCCACTTTAGTTGAGCAATCCTTCGAGCGATGTCGGTTATTTTAGTTCTCCTGCGGGTTTCCTCATTTCTGATTCTATCACGCAGGGAAATCATGCATCGCTCTCTCTTTTGCCCGCTGTGCGACCTTGAGCCTTCTTATGAGACCCAAAGTAAACGACGTTACGCTTCCGTAAGTCATAACGGGCAACACACTGGTCAGATTTTTATCTTGAGACATCAGTGTCTCAAGACAAAAGTCTCTAACCAAAATACCTCAGGGTAATTTGGACGTAAAGATTTTACGTAACTTCCCGAACGCTGCCCATCTGAGCTGGATACGACGAGAGACCACTTTCGCAAAGTTGAACTTTCATTACTGTAAACGTAATGGTTGACAACTTCGAGTGGAGTATTCCCAATTTTAACTGGAGAGGGTGCAACATGGTCGACTCTCCACCGAGTCTGCGCACGCACGGACGCGTTCCCGCGCTTTTTTTAACGTTTTATTTTTTCCGTGAAAAAAAAGATTACGACGAGTGCTTTTAGTTTTTTACTGTTGTGCATCTGTGGAAGCGGCCAGTAAAGCTTAATCATCGAGGCGGTCGTTCACATTTTACAAAAGTGGATCATGCTTGCTTTGTTGTGGACATGTGGAACACTTTTACGCAGCATTTAACAGTGATTTTTTTTTATTCTAGAATCAAGAATTTCATTAGTTTATCGCTGATAGTCGGCAACGGTTGCCGCGACCACACCCGCACTCCCGGCGAGCATTGGAGGAACTGCGGTCCTCAGAATGTACGACGGGTAACCGGTACAGGAGTATTGTCTGGTTTTTAGGGGCCCTATTCAGGGCGTTAGGTAGGGCCCTGCTCATTTCACCCGGCCCAAGGGCTGACTGCAATGAACAGGGAGGAGTCCCACATACCTTCTTCTCGCTCCCCCGGTTGTTGAAGGATGTGTAAGGCATTTCCCAGACAAAAAAGGGTACAACATGGTCATTCGACATAATATTAAAATTGGAATTTATGAAATAATTTGTTAATTGTAGGAATGGATCTTGTGTCTGAAATAAAAGTATATATATAATTATTATAATTTTCGTCTTATCCATGTCCATCTTTAGACCCACTTTTTGGGAAACTCTGCTGAGATCTTCAAGCATTGTGTTCAGAGCTTCCAAGATCTCAGCCTTAACTACTACGTCATCGCCGTTAGGTACTCGCCATTGACGTTGATGCCACGTCTTTTCCAATCCAGAAGGTAGAAAATATCCTCTAACGCAGCAGAAAACAGTTTCGGAGATATAACATCTCCCTGTCTCACGCCTCGTTGCAGTTGGATCGGATAAGAGCTATGATTCTATAATCAAACTAAATTAGTGGTGTTTTTTTAAAGGAACCTTAACACCTTGACATACCTGTAGTCTACGTTGCACCTTTGGAGATACTGCAACACCGCACAGGTCTTAATCTTATCAAAATCTTTATCGTAGTCCACAAACGCCAAGTAAAGTGGCAGGTTACACTCTTCGGTTTTCCGTACAATCTGCCGCAGCGTATGAATGTGGTCTACGAAGCCTCTTCGGAAATCGGCTTGTTCGGGAGGTTGAAAATCGTTAAACCTGCGAGCGAGACGATTCGTGATAACTGTCGAAAACAACTTATAGACATGGCTCAGAAGTGAAATTGGTCGATAGTTCTTCAAAAGTGTGCTATCACCCTCTTTGAAGAATAGAATAACCTCGCTTCTGCGCCATGCTTTTGGCGTTCGGCCTCCGAGGATGACGCAATTGAAATGCTTCTGAAGAACTTTAAGTATCCGTTACCGTCCGCTCTCAGAAGCTCTGTAGTGATTCATTCATCGCCTGCCACCTTGTTATTATTAAGTTGTTTGAGAGTCATACTAATCTCATACAGGCTGACGTCCGGGATATCTTCGGTATAGTGTCGGGTAAGCTTAGCTCTGAGATCCGATGGAACTTCTCAATTTCTCTCAGGATTTCGGATTTATTCGAAATGATGCTACCGTCGTCAGTTTTCAGCTCCGTCAGTTGACTTTTCCCAATAGACAGATTTCTTGCAAGCACTTTGGAGACCTTGTTCCGTTCTATAGCTTCCTTAAAATACGATCGAGAAATTAAAAGACTTAAAAATCTGCCTATTTACCAAAAGGATACTGACTTGCATCAGCTGAGTTCAGTAACCTCATTTTATTTCGCTGTACCATAAGTTGAAGTGTGTTGTCAGATAGATTCTTTATTCTGGTATGGCGAGATTTGAAATACTGTGACCTTACGGTACGGCCAGATTCCACCACTATGTTGTTTAAATCGTCCATACTGAGGCTGTTATCAAGGGTTCCCAAGTGGTTTTGAAGTTCAAGTTAAAAAAAAACTAGGTACAAGTAACTAAATATTTTAAAATGATACCCCACTAAAAAAATCTTTCAACGAGAGTACTAACAGCAATCAGTAACAATAATTCGTCTGTTTACCCGTAATTTAAATCACTACAGGTTTTCTTAATGGTAAAACAAAGGAAAATCTTTAAATAAAAAAGGCGGAACTACGAAAGTTTTCCTATATTTGTCTACTCGTTACAGTTATATTTCTCCAGAACAGACATGTACCATTGTACAATTTGATATCAAACACTTTTAAAGAAAAAATATATATATTCAAACAATATTTATATATATATTTTACTTATTTAAATCAATACCTATATATATATATATATATATATATAGGTATTGATTTAAATAAGTGGTAGGTAACAACATATTTTGCTCCTGCATCATAATTTCCGCAGGCCTATTAACCAATTCACAAAGTTGCAATTTATATTTGTTACCGGACATTATATTTGCAACCCTCTCACTCATCATACGTGTTCTTTGAGGACAGTGTGATAAATGTTTTTCCCCCATTTTTGCGTCAGAAGACATATTTCTTAGTCTTTTGTTTTCCTCTTTTTGTAGTTATAGTCCCGTCAACATTCATGTCAATGTTTATCACTGGCTCTGTCACATGCCTCGGCAAAACTGTACTTCCAGGGCCCAAGAGGTGATACTCGAACTTTTTTGTAGAAAAGGTGTCTTTTAATTTTTTCTTTCTATTCACAAATTCACGTCACAACACTAACCTAACCTAGTGTGAAGTATCACCACTTGGGCCCTGGAAGTACAGTTTAGCCCTCATCTCTACTTATTACATGACCGTATCATGATAGCAATGATCGCACAAACATTTTGTCACTAATGCCATTTTCAAAATTCCCCTAATGTACGCGTTTAACACTTTATCTCTAAGGCTTTATCCATTCTCGTCACCCCATACAGCCATCTTATCATGTAATGCATTTCAGCTACGTGCGATTTTCATTCACGCTGTCCAAGATTTTGATCCGTAGGAACAAGACATTCTCTTAATAGTGGTCTTTTAATTCTTTCCATTCAATTTGAGAGCAAATCCAATCCAAATATAAATGTTCTGTCTCTTTTTCATCCATTCTGAACTAATTTGACTCCAAAAACCATATCTCGGTTTATAATTATCACCGTTTCAGTGTGGCATTTTATCACATTTATTATTATTATGTGAGAGACCCCAAATACCAGAATTCGGAGCAAACTTCAGACTGGTATAACCACTTTGTGAATAGACCACCGAAATCAAACAATATACGCAGAATTTTTCGTATTTTTTTTTCTATTCTTTTCGAAGCTACAGACTGTGAAAATGTCAACTACCTATTACGGTTCATAAGATATACATGTCGTTAGACAGACGGTCCGACGGCAGAAGCTTAAGCTTTCTACATTTTAGATACACGATCCCAATTTAGATTTTTTGTAAACGAGTCGCAACAAATTACCCCGTTCCACCCAATGTTAAGTGTACCTAAGTGAACTCCACTCGCGTAGAAAGATGATATGGCAAAAAGTGTGCAGCTCCAGCCATTCTCACCTTGCCGGCCTGAACCCTAACCCACGGAGCCCAGGAACCCTTATCACCAGCAGAAATACAACACCACCAAATCGTAGTGTTTTATTGCACCATGGTCTCTTGTAAGATTCCAACAATAAAAAAAAACAGCTGATATGCATTTGACTGTACATATATAAACGAAACTGAATGAACCTGACAATCTTAATGATAACCTTAGAATAGAATTACCTTTATCAAGAGAGTATAAAAGAGATGGTTATAGACCCCAAAGTTCAAACACGAGACTGACTAGGATAAAACATGTTTATCGCATCGTCGGGGTCCGTGAAATCTTAATTATCCAGTACTAATATCCGTCGGCATAGACCAAAATGACCTTTCGATGAGATAGCGTCACCGGAGCAACATCGTAAACATCTAACGTGACCACAAATCGATTTAGACAGGCAGGTAATAAAAATTTTTCGATAGAATACTTGATGAATACTAATTTTCCGTTAAGCGTTGTTGTTGATAGACTACCTACCTACTACACGGAGCGTAGGTTTTCGCCAAATATCAAATTGAGTTGGCAATGAAATGTTGTTTTGATATAACCACACTACACTTTTGTTTGATGTTCACCGGAAAAGGTGTAACGGTTACGAGGACAATGTCGGTGTCCATCCTGATGTACTTTTGTTTATTCTATTTAAATAGGTGCTTTATGGTTTTTCCAATAGGTAGGTAGGTAACCATAACTAGATTTACTATTGAATTCTTGCCTATTCACGTTATTACCTATTCAAAATAGAATATTCAAAACATCGTAAAAAGTAAACTACCAATTCAGTTTCTGGGAAAATGAAGAACAATGTTTTCCTACATCAACGTGTCCGTGAATCCAACTCGAGTCCTCAAATAAGGCGTTCTCGCTGCTCTGCTACAGTGGCAGACAATCAATTAAATAAATATGTAAAGTGTCAACCAAAAGCTGTTTTGAAGCTTTAGCCAGTTTAAACTGGATATACTAGTTGGGCCATAACACATGAATTGTACTTCGGGAGACCAAGAAACTTGTGGGTAAATCCAAGAACCGCAACCGTTTCTTTTATATAGAATGATAATTATTTAAATTGTACCTAAAGTTGCCTGTACAAACTGTTCCTTGGAACATGTTGAATAAGCAAATGAAGGTGGAAATACCCCAAACCAACTATAAAACGGTTTGCAGTTCAAATGTTTTCATTTAAATCTTCGAATCAATTTAGTATAAAATAATTACATAATACTTATCGCAGGATATCGAAACCGCAATACATAAAGATTGATTGACTTAAAGAATAAACTTACCTAAAAAAAGCACGAAACAAATTCTTGAAATCATCTCGGCAGGCAAACGAGGAAAATACACAAGAATATAACGTAAGTTCAAGGCAATTAAGATCCGGTCTTCTGCTCGATAAAAATATCCAAAGAGAAACAGTAAACGGAGTAATAACACTAATATAACTTTTGACTACCAACAGAAAATTGTTGTTTGATGTTTGTTATTTTTTATTAATTTCTATGTTGTCATTTTCTAAAAGCGCGTCTGGTCCGACGGCGGACTTGTGGTCAACTAAAATAAAATGATGGGTTCGCGAGTTACACACACAGTACAGTCGGCGAACAAAAACAATTCAATTCACACTAAATACATAACAGTGGATGGTCTGTTTAGCCGGTTTATCTAGGGTTACCATATCTCAGGATTTGTCCTGAGATTTCAGTATTTTTGAACACTACCCAGGATTGAGGATGGTCATTTTTCATAACAGTAATATTGTACCTATCTAATGCCGCTTCCTATATACTACTTAAAATGTTAACTATAAAATTAATTGTAACTATATATTTATATTCTAGATGATGTAATGGAAAGTGACTTCAGACGTATTTCTGAAGTAATTTTTCAACTTGATGACACTGTATATAACAATACAGGGAGAAAAAAACAGCCCTTGCTGAGTTTCTTGCCGGTTCTTCTCAGTACAAGGTCTCCCGCCGTAGTTTTGCGAACCGATGGCGTAGCTTCTTGACTTTCACAAGTGCTTGTAACAGCCTAGACTGAATAAATGACATTTCATTTCATTTCATTTCATTTTGCAAATCTCATGAAATCACAGGATTTTATGAATTTTCAATAAAATACAGTAAACTAAAAATAATCTTCCTTTGGTAATAATTGCACAATTAAAATCAGTCCTTTTTTATTCAAGTAGGTACTTAATCAGTTTCATCATACTTAATAGATGAAGATACATTTATAAGTAAGGTTTTTTCTTTAATTATGGATTTATAAAATGCCCCATATGTTAAAAAGCTCTTCAAATTATATTGAATTAAAATTATAAGCAGTGTATATAAATAATAAAATTACGACTTTTTTAAATTATTAAGTACGTTTGAGAGAAAATTCTCAGGATTTTTCAATGGAAGCCTTTTCTCCGGACTTCTTATTTTTTTATTTGGTAACCCTAGGTTTATCGGAAACCCGCGCGTCTTTTAAAATACACAGAATACACTGGCATCGAGATTGCTAAAAATAACATTAAAAATAAAATAAATTAATAATTATTTCCAACACTCACACCAATTTGCCCCAAAATAAGCACTATAAGGCTTGTGATATGGGATACTAGGGTAACGGATAGAATACATATACTGTACATATATAAGTATATTTGTATAGAAATACATATTTCACAACCATGACTGGAGTACAAATATACGTATTCATCACACAAACATCTGCTCCCACCGGGATTCGAGCCCGGGACCTCTCGAGTTGGCGACACCATGAAACCCGGCGTATAAACCACTCGGCCACGGAGGTCGTCGATATTATTATTAAGTATTATAAATATAATAAGTAGAATTAGTATATTTATTACAATTATAAACATTTACACTTTCTAATTCATCAAAAGCTTGAGACCTAATAGTAATTATATGAACATCACTTCCATTTAGGCACATCTCAATGACCTTACATTTGGCACTGATTAAGTTAAAAATGTCGTGCCCGATAAACTGCCGGCCCGTTACGTACAAATAGTTTCCAAATATACGTACCCTTACCCCTTTTTTAATAAGCAAAGAATAAGCTTGGACTAGTTACTCCATGTTTTGTCTTTGTTCATTGAATGACAAATGGCATTTGAGTGATAGGAACAAAACAAGGTGTAACTAGTCTAAACTTAATCCTCGTTTATTAATAACGGGGTTAGAAATTAAATCAAAAAGAGTATTTATGCTTGAGACAATGAATACAGGTTCCCTTTTTTTGAAAAAATTTCTTCGTTGGAAATTTAAAGTTGATTTGACTTATTGACTTTACTTATTAGCCAGCATTGCATTATCAGCCGATAAGTATAACGCATAGCGTAGAATGGCATTTTTTTTTTTTTAGTTCATACAATATCCAAATCAGTTATGTGTAGGTACAAATATTTTGTCATTAAAAATTTTCATCGTTTATCTCCAAAAATACACTTCAGATCTTACAAAGAAAAACATAACCAAAATCAATCCACAAATCCCGAAGTAAAGACGGGGTAAAGAAAACGAAATTCTATTTAGTTCGTCAGTTAGATTATCAAAAAAAGACTTTCCTTTAAAAATTTTACTACTGTACGTCATAACACAATTAATATAATATAAAAACTTGAGATATTGGATTTAGATTACTTAACGTGTGTACGAAATTTCAACTCAGTCGAATGAAGACATCTGTTTAAAAATTTAGTTGCAATATTCCACCCGAACAAACATACATACATAAATTTCAAGTTAAATAAAAGCTATTTCTAGAAAACAATATTACTAGAAAAAAAAACACGCAGACCAGGCAGCAGACAGGACCCGGGCGAATGCACTGACCATTATGCTACCGCTGCCCTAATGGCCGCGTCGAAATATCTCTAGCCTTAGGCTGCAAGGTCATTATTCATTAGCAGTTGAACGCTTAAAATATAAATAATATAACTAAATAAAAGCTTTTAAAAATAATAGACACGTATTTTTCCTTTGTCAATCAACCAAAATTTACAAAGATAAAGCGCGTCAAAGTTTGGGGCGTTACTTTTATGTAAAAAGAAATGCTCAAGTGCGAGTCGGACTCGCGCACCGAGGGTTCCGAACAAACTCAATTTAATACCTCTATGAATTCATGAGAAAAGAGGTACTAACTTTAGAATTTTATAAAAAAAAATATTATATGATGTAGCTAAAAAATAACGGATTTCGCAATTTTTCCTTTATCTGTACTATAAGACGTTACATCGTACCAAATTTCAAGATTCTAAGTTCACGGGAAGTACCCTGTAGGTTTTGATTCCCGTGCGAGTTTCGAAAATTTGCGGCATAAAAGGCTGTATCTTTTGATTGCTTTGGCTTAGAAGTTTGTATTTTCACAGCTCCAAGGGACAGTAGACATGAGTATTAGATATGAATTGGTACGGAACCCTAAAAATGTACCAAAACTTGGCGTCATGCGACAATTCAAATCAATATATCTAGGTTTTGATTATGTGAAAAAAGTAAAAATGCGTGTGAAAAACTTTTTGATAATCTCTCTGATAGATGAAGAAGAAAAAATGTCAGTCGTCATCCCTCAAACAAATAGGTAGTGTACCTAAAACTTATACTGACAAAATACAGAAATCCGGACAAGTGTGTGTCGTGCCACGCGCAGTCTAGGGTTCCGTAGATATTTTATTGTGGTCTTTTAAATAGTTTTCTTTTTCAATGCAAGGTTTTATGCGTTATAAGCAAGCAATTACTTCATCTAAATCATTTTCAATGTGGTCTTCTAAGGATTTTTTGTTAGGTAACATTGGGTAGATTATGTACCAACAGACAAAAGCCTACCTAGTGGATTTTTCCTAGTAAAATGATATAACAACACGACGCGTTGAGACATTTTCAAACTACAGTTGAAGTATATTATTTGTAATCTATACCTACATTTTTATTAGGTACTTACCAACATACTGTTTAAGTTAGGGTTAAACCCAAGAGACCCAACTCGCTAACATTTAAACAAGAACCTGCTTTTAATGTCAGCAAACGAGTAGGTACATACACCTACTTTTAAAACATCTTTAAAATACTCATTTAAGTTTCGTACAGGATAATATAGGTAGGTGCCTAATAGATGCGACTATATCAGTCAGTGAATACCTACACTCAATTTATTGAAGATTATGTCAATTCTTCCTCAGATGCCAATTCCATTCATTCCATATTGGATTTTTTTCCACCTGTTCCATAGAAATGACAAACATTGAGAATCTTTAGCTAACCTAAAGCTACGTAAGTCAAATACCACTCCAATTTATATTAATAACTAGTCTCGCCTTCGCTTCGCTTCTGTGTAGAGCTGTAGTGTAGGCTATAGTTATTGTTCTCAGGCTTGTCTTTCTTCATATAATTATAAACATTACGTATATTTTTTTAACTGATAGTGAAAATTTTGTAGCGTAGTTTAGGACCCGTTGTATAGAGAGAACCATTGCTCTGCTATTCGAAAAGTGTGTCCTCCTTACCATTGGTCCATGCCCTTATTATTTAATGTATCTAGTGACGCAGTGGTTTGTACACATCCATCACTTTTATCACTCATAATTATTGCACTCGTAATTAGTTAATTGTCGCGTCGGATGTTTCTAATGTGATTCTGATCATAAACATTAGAACATTGGCGTCGGGTGGCGTCGAGTTTCATAAGTCTGATTCGGCTAGGTATATTGTTTCTTTTTTTTGGTTGAACATGCTAATCTTAGAACATACTTGTCCAATTCATAAACATATTTTTGTGTTGGATAATGCACTTACCAAGAAAGGCTTCAGGCTATATAACATTACGCTAGGACCAGGAAGAGCGCAGCATCGATGAAATTTTTACAAACGGGTAAAAATATTCCATTTGTGAGCTTTCGTTGCATGCGCTGGGTAAACAGTTCAAGTTGCACAAAAATCATGTTAGTCCAGGAAATGAAGCATTTTGGCTCGCAATTTTTTCGTTCACCATGGATTTACTTGAAATTTTCACAGAAAGGTCTATATCATGCCGCTGTACGCTAGAGCCTTGGGGGTGGTTGCCACCCCATCTCGGGGGTGGAAATTTTTTATTACATTTTATTTTAACTAAAGGAATCGACGGAAAAGGTAATTCTGAGAAAAAAACGTTAAATACGTTTTTTTTCGTAAATCTAATATTTTTTGAGTCATTCAAAAAGTAACAGTTTTTTGACGAAAAAATCGACTTATTTAAATGGTTTTATGCGAATAACTCTTAAAATATGGATTTTATCAAAAAAAGTGAAGAGAGCTAAATTGTAGCTTTTAAAAAAACAAACAAGACGACAACAAAACAATGAAGACAAATAATACGAACTATATCTTAGTTATAGTTCGTATCATTATTAACTATATCCTACAGCAAATTACTGCTTAGCTTTTTTCGTCAAATGCATAAATTGGAAGATTGAAAGCGAAAAAACGAGAAAAAATTGCATTATTCGAAGAAAGCTCATAGAATCTTTTTTAAAGTATTTAGTTAGAGCCTTCAACAAAGAAAAAAAATGTCTCTAGCATGAAAATTGACCGACTTATGATGAAAATAAGATCGGTATCCGCTTTTTCTACGAAAAACATCTGTGGAAACCCCCAAAGTACCCCCTAATTAAAATTAATCGCCACCCTTCTGCGTTTTATCTTTATATATGTACTATTAATACACCCAAGAAGTTTGAGCAATATAAAATGCCTAATTTTAGAAAAATTGTAGTTTAAAGAGAAAACGAGTTTTTCTCAATTTCGTGTTTTTACACTTTTCTAAAAATATCTCCCAAAATACTGAAGATACGAAAAAAATGGTATGGTACTAAATTGTAGCTTTTTTAATGACAAAAATTTCCCTGTGTGCAGATATTTTGTACAGTGAATAATCGGCGAGATAAAGCCGTTTAATAACTACATTTACGAGCGAACATCACCTTATTCAAGCGCTTTAAACTCTCCCCATTTGAAAATTAAGGGATCTTAAGTAATTTAATTCACATAGTCTTATAGCTCCTGAAAAGCCCTACAAAATCGTTTCTGAAAAAAAAATCTATCATCTAACAAAACCGATCAATTTTATTTTTTCGAAAAATTCGAGTTACCCGCTTCGGAGCTAGTTTTTAACAAGGATAGGTTGAAAGATTATGAAATTGTATTCTAAAGCATGAAACAATCATTATCTAACTATTTTACCCATATTTATTATATTCGACGAGAATGACGTAAAGGAGGCAATTTTGGCTCATATTGAAGCAAAAGATAAAAAATATTATTTTAGTGGTTCAGAAAGATTAATTCATAGGTCTAATAAATGTATTAAGCTGTATCAAGCTTAAGGGTAATTATATTGAAAAGGAAAAATAGTTTTGTTTTATTTATTTAGAATACTTTCATTCCACGAACTTTTGGACCTCCCCTCGTACGTATAATGAATCCATAATATCACTTACGTCACGTAACGATGAAACACATTAATATTACATAAGCGTACCAGCAGAAATACCAAAACAAACAGGTAAAAGAGTCTTGTGTCAAGGATTCAAGGACCATGGCTTTTCTTTTTAGCACAAAGTCACTTCGATTGCAAGGGACAAAGAAAATAAAACCGATTTGTAATACAAATAATTTTATTTGTCATAACCCACAATTTCATCCAACAAAGAAAAACAATTTTTAAACTGGCCATAATTACTGACATACAATACAAAATCATAGAATAACCAGCAATAAAATTTTGATCAAATATTAATTAATAAAAATAAATTTATGTATGAAATAATGTTAGTTTGCTAATCAAATAAAATTGTATTGCTAGCCAATAAAGAATACGATGAAATAATACATAACATCTTATTCATAATTCAGGTTGAAAATGACAACCAATAATATACCCGTTATTAATTTTTTGTTTTCTATAAACTAGCTACTTTTATTTAGTTTAAAGCTAACAAAAACTTTTGCTGATAAAATCAAACAAAGTTACCAATAAAAAAATAGAATTACAAAATACATAACAATTTATTATTTCAGGTTGGCAATTACAAATTCTACAAAGGTACATACCATGGCTTCGTGACGAATAAGGAGATTCGCTTGCTTTTCAAAGTTTATATACAATTTATACATTAATAATAAAATGTTATATACAAAACCTCTAGCACCAAAATACTCACAAAAATAATCTCAAACTAAATTTCACACTCTGATTACTTAATGATATTGGAATTTGCAGCTTATTGCTTTGTTTTGCGCTTATTTTTCTTCAACATTAAGATAATACTAAGGCCTAGAACTATTATGACAGAGTCTGGTGTAAGTGAAGTAGTGAAAACCTACAAAATTATTAAAAAAATATCCATACAAAAATAAATGTAAAAGTGTGCATTTTAAAATTTTCACTGGTAATATTGTCGTGTCTAAATATTTTTTCTTCTATTGTCATTGTGACATCTGTCATTAAAATTATGCTTAAATTTATTTTAGTTAATTATGTTTACAAATAATAACACATCGCCAAATTTGAATAACTTATTTCCTACATTTTTTACAAAGAATTATTGCATTTCGGTGAAAAGAGGTAATTTTTAGCCGTGCTTGCATTATCTGTAGCTATGATGTGTCATTTGCCAAAAAAATATTGTTACATAAGAACCTGTTAAATATTTATTTAGTTCTAAAGTAATATTAAATTCAAAGAAAAATCAATTTTCTCCGAACGACGACCCTAACCAATTGAATTGCAAACATAAACCTTAGAAAATAAGAACGTTTATTATTTGTAAACAGAATTTTTCGTATTTGATTACTGACTAAAATTTGCCTCACGTCTTTACATTGCGCGTCATGTGGCCGTCTGGTGTACTGGTCAAAAGTACTGTAAGAACCCAAAGATGAAGACCGATCTGCAAAGAAATGTGTACCTTTTAACATTTTTAATAGATTTCATAATCCTTTAAAATCAAAATCTAGATCAATCAAAATACATTTATTCAGTCTAGACTGTTACAAGCACTGGTGAAGGTCAAGAAGCTACGCCATCGGTAGCTTCTTTTCTTCTCTTTTTTATGTCACTTAGGTACATGATCGAAATAAAAATGAACTACAAATGATCACGACTCGGCCTCTGGCCACATTCAAACTGGTGCCTGTCTTAGTAAACGTTCTACTAACCAAGTTAATTTAAGTTAACATCAATATAGATTTCAAGCAGTAACTTGATCCAATCCCAATGTGTGTCATCATCATCAGTCTATTAATGTCCCCACTGCTGGGGCACAGGCGTTCCCTTTGGATGGAAATAGGGAGATTGGGCCATGACCCACCACACGGGCCCAGTGCGGATTGGCGGGTGTTAACGACCGCAAATGCAGCAACGGCTTAACATGCCTTCCGAAGTATGGAGGAGCTCGTGATAGTTAATTTTTGATCACCCATCTAATGACCAACCACTGTGAAAGTTGCTTAGCTTCAACGAACGCGCTAAACACTCGCGGTATCGAACTCCTATGCTCCAATGTGCGTAAATATATGTTAAGTATTGCTGATCGTAAGTGGGTGCGGAAGTGAGATTTGTACTAAAAGAACATGGCAAAAAGATTCGAAATATGCTAAGTTGGGATATTTTAAAACGAAATTTAGATGTGTGTGTTTTGCTATTATTTTCCTGTTGTATTTTTGTCTCAAACAAAACTTTTTGCTTTCTAACTTTCCTATTGAAAGTAGGTGATGTCAGGAACTATAAAAAAAAACAACGAAAGGCAGGGCCGGATTTAGAGATGTGGGGTTCATTTCAGTTCAGCGTGACTGCGCGCGCGACACTAGTTCTAATAGATTATTGAATTTAGCTGTTAAAGAAATGACAAGAAATTTGACAAAACTTCATCACTCACCATATAAACCACAATGAACATCCTAAACACCGGGTTTCGTTTCATCATAACTCCCAGTTTCACCGACATTCCGGACAGCGGCGACACTGTAGCGTGACTGCGCGTACGACGCTCGTTGTCTTGCAAATGGACCACGTGGTTCTTGTGCGCTTGCGACGAAAGCAACTCCGTCTTGTATTTCGTCTGTACAATAAAAAAAACACAAGTGTGCTTATGACCACACGACTGAAGTGAAACTTCTTTAGCTCCATGTGTATGTGTATATATATATATATATATATATATATATATATATATGTGTGTGTGTGTGTGTGTGTGTGTGTACCATATATACATGTATATTTCATTTACTAGCTACAAGAGAAAGAGTAAATGAAATATACATGTATATATGGTACACTTATATCCCCCACTCAACTCCCGTTCGCCTCGCACGAACACACTTTGCGTAACGCATTCGCCAGCTTACCCCCCAAGTCAAGGGTGCGTAAAGAAGTTACAATTTTATAATAAATATTTCTTACACACACTAAAATTAGCCTAACTCCAAAGTAAGCACTGAAAGGTTTTGGTTATGGAATACTAGAGTAACGGATAGAATACAATTACTCATACATTATTTTATTAAGAAATAAATATAAACATTCTTGACTTAGGTACAAATGCATGTATTCAGCATATAATGCGATTCAACTAAGAATAGGACCGACTGTGCGCCATATTGTGACGTCATAGCTCAGCAATTCAAACCAAATAGGTAGAGTGAACAAAAAAATTTTATTTAATAAAACTTATTTACTAAGATTAAGTGAGAAAAACATCAGATTTTTTAATAAAATTTATTTAACCAATTTTTAAAAATATTCATTTATTAAAACTGTGTGAGAAAAAACATTTATCAGAATCTAGCTCTTCAATTTCGCTCATCTCTGCATTACCGGCGGAATACTTATGAATAATCATGCACTATTACTAGGTCACATACGAACATACATCTTTATGTAAACGAAAGTTTTAAATGAAATTTCTGAACGCAACTTAAAGTGACATATGGTTGACGATTTAGGTCAACCATTCATAGCCAACGGTCAATAAATGAAAAAAAAATCCACCAATATTAATTATCAATATTTGTTATTGTTTGTTTACAAATGTTTGGTTTTTATTCTAGAATTAGCTGAGTGCTAAAAGGGGTTTCAAGATTTTTTTGCAAATCCTACTTTTGAAGTGACATTTGACAGATGGAGGTCATTGGCTTTCCTATCTTTATTTGAATCGCACTATACTAACATTTGCCCCCCAGGATTCGAACCCGGGACGACACTGAATAGGCGACACCTCGAAACCCGACGTACACACCACTCGGCCACGGAAGTCGTCAATTACATATAAATCACGTTTCTTTCTTATTTTTGCAGTTTTCAAAAATAGTTATTATATATATGTATGTATATCATATCAAATAATCAATATTCCCAATCTCCCTATTCCATCGAAAGGAAAGGCCTGTGCCCCAACAGTGGGGACATTAATAGGCTGATGATGATGATGTATATGTATATATATATTTCCAACACTCACTCCAATTAGCCTAGCCCCAAAGTAAGCACTGTAAGGCTTGTGTTATGAGATACTAGGGTAACGGATAGAATACATATAATGTACATATATAAGTATATTTATATCGGAGTACAAATGTGGGGGGATATGCGGGATTTGAACCCGGGACCTCTCGAGTCGGCGACACCATGAAACCCAGCGTATAAACCACTCGGCCACGGAGGTCGTCAATCTACCTAAGTTTGCGAGTGCAAACAAAGAACTATAATGCAAGACGCGAGTACTTAAAACTAAATTGAGCAAAACATGTAGAATACAAATCACGCTTCTGGTTTCGGGTATACCTATAAGATAAGATAAAAACTCCTTATTGCACAACACAGTAACAAAACAAGCAGAAAACAAAACAAAGTAGAAAATACAATGTTGCACAAAGGGCTAATGAGCGATTTCTCCCAGACAACCCAATGAGTACATGAGTCTATCTTTTGCCAATAAATTAAAAAAAAAATGAGTCTATCTTTATTCATTAACTAAAAAAAACATTCTCTGCCAAATTATGATCGCAGTTAGTGTTTCATTTACATTGTCCCAAACCGCCAAAAGTACAGGGTACAGAACGCATTCGTACAATAAAAAGCCGGCCAAGTGTGAGTCGGACTCGCGCACCGAGGGTTCCGTACAAACTCAATTTACCTCTACGCGTTCAATAAAAAGAGGTAGTAACTTTAAAATTTTCAAATATATTTTATAATTATATGATGTAACTAAAAATTTACGGTTTTCGCAAAAAATCCTTTATCTGTACTATAAGACGTTACTTCGTACCAAATTTCAAGATTCTAAGTTCACGGGAAGTACCCTGTAGGTTTTGTTTCCTGTGCGAGTTTCGAATATTTGCGGCATAAATGGCTGAATCTTTTGATTGCTTTGGCTTATAAGTTTGATTTTTTTCACAGCTGCAATGGACAGTAGATATGAGTATTAGGTATGAATTTCGGTTTGATACCTACACGCATCCCTGAGAAAAGCGGTCTGGACGGACGGACAACAAAGTGATCCTATAATGGTTCCGTTTTTTTCTTTTGAGGTAAGTGTTAGTGGTTAGCGCGATTGTTGAAATTAAGCAACTATCACAGTGGTCGGTCATTGGATGGATGACCAAATAAAATTTTTACTATCTCGAGCTCCTCCGTGCTTCGGAAGGCACGTTAAGCCGTTGGTCCCGGCTGCATCTGGAGTCGTAAGCACCCACCAATCCGCACTGGGCCCGCGTGGTGGGTCGTGGCCCAAACTCCCTATTCCATCCATAGGGAAGGCCTGTGCCGGTGATGATGATGAAAACTGTATGACAGAGTATAATTTGTGAATAGGACGGGAAACGTCATCTTTGAACTTGCTCAGTTTATACATATTAAGATTGCAATCACTTCGTCAACAAGTCCTATTTAGTTATGCTAATAAAAATAATTATGTTGAACTAGCCCTTATAAGGATTGTGGCCGGTACATCGCATAAATCTTGTGAGCACTTAACTTTAATTATATCGTGTCGCAGGCATACTATACAAGCTTTAAACTAATAAAAACCCAACAGGTTAGGCAAATTAAAAAAAATAAGATTTTGCAGTTTAGTCGGTCCGCCATTGTGATTATTTTCGAAAAACCGTCCACTGTAGTTTTTTCTAATTTCACTTGATAATTAATTTAAATTTATTGAGCTGACATCAAACTAACGCATATATTATTATACTCTAGTAATCTTGAATTATAAGATACAGCAAAAAGACATTCCAATTTAAATAAAAATATTGTTAATGAATGTTTTTTTATGAATTAATAACTTTTATTCCTTTAATATTCTCAAAGATGCAATTTAATCTACAACCTATCATATATCGGGTAAAAATTAAAAAAGATACCTTACTTATAATTATGCAGATTACTCAAATTATTATTAGTTCCCATTATGCATATCACAAAACGACCAGCTGTTTAAAAATGTCATTTAGATAAATTCTGATTAAATTCCAATAACAAAATAAGAGGAAAATTGACGAAATAAGTTCACTTATGTAAAGTCAAATTAGATAAATGAAGATTTAATCAAATGTCTGAGTATCAGCAAAAAGAATATTAGTTAAAAAATTTCGAGTGCAAACTAGACAAAAAATACACATTCAGTATAGACATCCACCTTTCTGACCTTACGGTTAAAAGTCAAGGACAAAAAATATGGATAAACTAAAAACATGGAATTCATTTGTAATTAAAATTAATACACATTCGACCTTTATACAAAAATTTGCGAGTTCGATTTGGTGACGCAAATAAATATACAAAGAACAGTTCCATAATAGTAAGTATAAAATCATTATCATCATCATCAGCCTATTAATGTCCCCACTGCTGGGGCACAGGCCTTCCCTATGGATGGAATAGGGAAATTGGGCCATGACCCACCACGCAGGCCCAGTGCGAATTAACGGCTTAACGTGCCTACCGAAGCACGGAGGAGCTCGAGATAGTAAATTTTTGGTCACCCATCCAATGACCGACCACGGCGAAAGTTGCTTAACTTCAACGATCGTAGCCGAACGCGCTAACCACTTGCGCCATCGAGCTCCTGAAGTATAAAATAGTAGTATATTTTGTATAGTAATATATATATTTTTTTTAAATAATTTGCACCGACCACACATCTGAAGTGAAACTCTTATAACCTAACATTAGACATAGGGGAATGGAGCAGCGCACGATCTAATATATAAAATTCTCGTTTCATGGTGTGCGTAACTGAACTACTCCGAAACGGCTCGACCGATTTTCGTGATATTTTATATGCATATTCAGTATGTCTGAAAATCAGACAACATCTATTTTTCATCCCCCTAAATGTTAAGGGTCCACCCTTACTTTTTTTTGTCGACAAAATTTTTTGTTTTTATTTTTATACAAAAATACATACAATTTTCACCCTTCTACCACCAACCCCTATTTTTTATGGCTTTATGGCGGTACGAAGTTCGCTGGGACAGTCGCGTGTGACGCTCGTGACGCATTTGCGTTTCGTCTTTTCCATAGGATTTTTCCATTTACACCCGTCAGAAAATGTTTACGGTCCAAACAGTGGCGTAGCATGGGGGGGGCGGGGGGTGCGGTCCGCACCGGGCGGCACTTTGCCGGGGGCGGCGCTGCGGAGGTGGCAGATAGAGAAAAAAAATATATAAAAAAAAGTGATATTGTGATAGTCTACCTTCTACTCTATGTCAAAAAATGATAATTTCACTCTTAGGTTAGTGTTATTCAATAAAAGTACTCTTTTTACCATGCCTCAATTTTTTTATAATGGATTGCAAAAATAAGAGGGCGGCAAATTTGGAATCCGCACCGGGTGCTAGTGACCTATGCTACGCCACTGGGTCCAAAAGCGTATACATATTCAAGTGCGAGAGGGACAGAGCAATCGAGTAGTTCGCAAAGGTTTAATCAGCCCGGTCGCTTTCTTCTCTTTCTCTGTTTCTTCTAGAACGTGGTTGATTTCATGCGAGTATTGCGAGTATTCATTAGTAGTTCATTCTTTGTATCTATGAATAAGACTGATGAAACCAAACCTTACCCGTCTAATAGAGTTAGAATAATTTCACTTAGCCAACTTATTTTAACGGAACGGCAAATATAAAATAAAAACAGTTTGACATAAATACTCTCTTATCTTAGGAGTCGGTTTAAAACATGGATGCACAGACCGCGGCCCGCCGGTCTAATACTGGTGGCCCGCCGACAGCAAAAACAATACTCTCGTACATTCGAAAAATATTGAATTCTATTCCAGAATAAAACCAAAAAAAATATGTTTTAATAGTAGATTGTATCATTAGGGTGTAAAATAACATTTTTGCGACGAGGGCGCTTTTTTGAATCCAGAGCGAAGTGAAGGATTCTAGAGTAGAATCTAACGGAATGGAGACTGGAGACTTGCTGAACTTTTACCGCTGCATTGATAAAAATATGTACAAAGAGTTGCGCATAAAAGCTCTGAAATGTGCTAGCTTATTTGGTTCTACCTATTTATGTGAACAATCTTTTTCAATACTAAATAATAATAAAACAAAAAATCGAAACCGCCTTGCAAATGAAAGGTTGGAAGCAGTTTTACGTGTTGCTACAAGTAAATTTGAGCCAAATATAAAAAAAAATGTAAGCAATATGCAGTGCCACGCTTCAAATTAATAAATTCTATTTAAATTTTAATAAATTATTATCCATTCTTTATTGTCTTTAATAATCTATACTTCTGGCGGCCCGCCATCAATCCATGATTTACCCGAGTGACCCCTAGTCTTAATAAGTCTGTGCATCCCTGGTTTAAAAGGCACCAACTACGAATAGGGCGAACGGAACCAGGCAAAACCCGTAAAAAATCGAATATCCGTTTAAACTTCCCGCCTTGGTGACGTCGTAACGATTCGTAATTCCTCGATAGCACAGGCGCTTTGCGTACGCGCGTAAAATCCTGAGGTTTCTCTATATTAAATTTTACTTTTAACACCCAGATTTTAAAACAACGCTGTTCAACATAAAATTCCTGTGTTAATAAACAAACCTGTAGGTATATTTTAGTAATTATTAAAAAATATTTTTTATTATATGATGTGACTAAAAATTTATGGTACGCAAGTTTTCCTTTATCTTTACTATAAGACGTTACTTTATACCAAATTTTAAGATTCTAAGTTCACGGGAAGTACCCCGCAGGTTTTGATTACCGTGCGAGTTTCGAAAATTTGCGGCATAAACGGCTGTATCTTTTAATTGTTTTGGCTTAGAAGTTTCATTTTTTCGCAGCTCCAAGGGACAGTACACCTGAGTATTAGATATGAATTTCAGTTTAATACCTCCACGAGTTCCCGAGAAAAACGGTCTTGACAGACGGACGGACGGACAACAAAGTAATCCTATAAGGGTTCCGTTTTTTCCTTTTGAAGTACGGAACCCTAAAAAAAAACGCTGATACGAAAGAATACGATAGCCATAAGTTTTCTTTTTTACGTAAGCACTTTTTCAACGAGCTTTCGTCATCAGCCTATTAATGTAGTGAGGACTGGGGCACAGGCCTTGCCTATGGGTGGAATAGGGATTTGGGCACTGTCCCACCACGTGGGCCCAGTGCGGAGTGCTGGGTACTAACGACAGGCAGCCGTGACAAACAGCTTAACGTGCCTTCCGAACCACGGAGGAACTCTAAATAATAAAGATATATTTACCTCCAACTTCTCCAATTGTATTTTCAGTATGTTGTTATCGGCTAATAGACTGTCAATTTTGCCTTGTTTCTGCACCAGAGCCTCAGTCAGATAATGAACTCGGTCGTTGTCTATGGACTCCTGCGTGACGTCATAATCTGCTACGTTCAGGGCACTCGTATCTGACATTTGAACCGAGGAGGTTTTTCGTAATTGGTTTATTTCGCTCTCTTTATCTCGCAACGCTGAACGTAAACTGGCGATCGTCTGGCCAGTCTCAATTTGTAACGCTTTCATCTCCTGAAATATTAAAGGTTAGATGAAGTCGGTTTTACATTTACGAAAGGATAGTGAGACCAAACTTTATGGCAATTGTGAAGTTAGCAGCGATATCTGTATCACCTACATTTCGTTTACTACACCGCGACTTGCGCTAACTTCACAGTCTTATGGCGGGCGGTGAAGTTAGTGCAAGTCGAAGATTTAATTAATCCTACTATAGCATCGCGTTAGCCGCCGTAGCAACGATATTTTCGAACTATTTTAGTGGATTTTTAGTAGTTTCGCGACGCTGACACTACTTTCACGACGATTTCAACACGAATATAGTTAAACAACGACTTGAATTTCGTCTGTGGTTTTCGCTAGTTACGATAAATAATATTTTACCTTTCCCAGTTCCAAGTATTGTGCTTCGGCCCTGTTATTGGCAGCTCTCTCATCTTTCAATGCTTCCCTTAAGGCACCGACCACTCTTTCAGCAGATGTGTGCCTAGTTTCCAATTGATCAACATGCTGTTTGAGGTCCTCATATTCGCTTTGTACACGCGATACCGATTCTGATAGAACGTCACGCTCTTCCCTGTTATAACCGAAGTAATTTAATGTAATATTTGTGATAAACTATAGAATGTGTAGTATTTTCTTACTATTACAATTCGGTTATGGTAAGAAAATTGTATAAATGAAAATGTAAACAATTATGAGGTTTTAGCTCAGCACTTTCTTTCCAAAAAATGGGCTGAAATAGCCCGTAGTTACAGTAAACAACATTTAGACTAACAGAAACTCACAATAACGGCATTTAAGTAAAAAGCGCCTGCTGAAATGAATTTTAGGAATTCTTCTAAATTTAATATTGAATTGAAGTTCACAGTATTCAAAGTATGAATGTTGAATATTTCTTCAGAGCGAATATAGGTATAAATGTAATAAAAAAATATTACAGAAAGTTGCCAAAAAGGTCTTACTTCAGCTTTTCCAACTGTTCCATCAAACTTTTAGTGTCTTCCGTCACGGTGACGCCATCTTGTAACGCTTTAATTTCATTGTCTTTGGCAAATAACATCCCTTTCACCCTCAATTTATACGCCTCCCAGTCTTTCTCTAATCGACGGCATTCCGCTGTGGACTTTTCTAAGTTCATCTGAAGTTCGCTAATAGCGGATTGTGAATGCCGCAAGTCGTTTTCTAATTTAATTTGTGCAGATTTTTTTTCGTTGAGTGCCTCAGTAATTTGCTTTAATCTAGAGCAAGTGGGAAAATTAGTCATAGTTGTAATTAATTATCGCAAATTTCCAAGACATATATTTGGAAGGGTAAAACATAAGACACTTGTTGGTGGTTAATAATATGCAAACATTTTATCCTCTTTCAGTTCATTAATTACTACACCAATAAACTCATAAAGAAGGAGGATGGCAATTTTAAGAACCATTATAAACAAATATCCTTTGCAATTTTAAAATAACAGAGTACTTTTTATAATGTTTTCAATACAATCTCAATTTTGAGACTTTGCTATAAAGATATCAACTCATAAGATGAAAAATTTGAACATACTTTTCTTCCAAATCTTCATTTTGTTCTTTCAGTAGACCAATCTCAGTCTCCATTGTATCACTTTCTGCTTTATGCCTCATAATCTCATTATTTGTAATCTCATAGATTTTGTGCTTCAATTGAACAAGCTGTGAGTTTTGTGCTTCCATATCTAAGGCAAGTTTCTTGTTTTGAAGTTCTGTACTATCCAATTGTAACTGCTTCTTGTTTAATTCTAGGAAAACAAAAACCATATCTTTAATCATAATATCCATCCTACTTTCTGTTGTTTTTATAGCGAGCTCCCTATCTAATCCAGTGAGTTAGGACCCAATATACCTTTGAGTTCTGTTATATTTTATTTGTATATTTTTATTGGTAATACAGGAATGCGAAGTCTCCAAGATGAAAATATTAATAGGATTAATAGTGTGGCATATAATGAAAAAGTGGGTGTCTACAACTTCATCTGGAAGGAATAAATGGCTTCTAATACAAACTTACACCCCTATTCACCCCCTCAAAGGGTGAAATTCTTTCCCAGGACCCAAACTATTCCTATACCAAATTTTATCTAAATCAGTTCAGCAGTTTATGTGTGAAGAGGTAACAGTCAGAAAGCCAGACAAACACACTTTCACATTTATAATATTAGTATGGGTTAAAGAGGCCGAAAAATACATATAAATCAACAGGAACATCTAAGTTGAATTACACCATCTGATTATTATTTCCCAATATCTGTTACTCAAAAGCAATTTGTTAGATAAGGCAAGATATGTTACTAATTAGTTCATCCGAGATGGTTATCAACAACCCATTTCCCTTTAATTAGTATGATAACATGCTGAATATCAAAAATAACTCCTTACTAAGGTCATCATGTACAATATTACCATCCTCTGTCTTCCTCAGACGGTCAAGCAACTCTGATACTTCTCTATTCATCACATTGAGTTCATTTTTCAACATTGCATTTTCAATTTCCAAATTTTGCATTTTGTAAGTCACTTCATGACTGCTTAGTAACTCTAAATCTGCTGGTAAACTAAATCCTGAAAAGGAAAAAACCTAGATTAAATTACTGATATCCCAAAATAAGCAAAGGATGTTAAGTCCATACATCCTTTCAAGTAATAAAATTTTTTTACATGTCTTTTTTTTTGTGTCACTAAACAGGCCCTGCCAGAATAACAGCGCTGGTGCGACACAATGTCGCATCAGCTAATGCTGATGCAGGGTCCTGGTTAGCCCTGAGGTTTTTTTTTTATTTTGTATCTGTAATGTGTTAAGAGGGTTAATAAAATTATATTCTATTCTATTCTTTTCTATAAATAAATATTGGCATCAGCAGCTATAGTGAACAACATATATTTTCAAAGATTTATATAAAATCAGTACCCAAATAAATGTTAATGGTGCAAAGAAATATGCTAGAGAGATTGAGTATACTTTTATTGTAGGAATTTAAAGAGACAATTATTTTGGTCAACAAATAGAATTTCTTGCCAGGAGGTTAATAATTTAATATACTCCAGCTGCTTATTCCCTTGCAGTTAGTCATTCAATTAATCAGATGCAAATGTAATTGATATACTTATTGAACTGTTTATGTACAATGGAAAAGTTAAATCCAGAATTTAAGAATTATGAAGCAGTCCCTATTGCAAAGGATCCTTTCATAACAATATTTTGCAGTTTTGTATTTTTTTAGCATACCCTGATCCAATCCACTACCCTGTGGAGCCCTGGAACCTTACTTACCAACAGAAACACAACACCACCAAAAGGAAATGTTATTTTATTATGATTCTCAGTAATAAGGCGGATACTTCCCTAGAAAGACTCCCCACTTTGAGACAAAAAATCGGCAATACCCTCTCTTAAGACACCTCTAATAAGACATATACCTCGGTAAAGACACCTCTAATAAGACATTTAAAAGATGAATGAACTAATTTTACTCACGACGCTGCTTCAAACAATACTGGTCTTCTACTTCATTGTCTATTAAATCTCCCACTAGTGTTTTTGGGCATTGTTCTAAACTGTATTGGTTTATTGGATTTCTCATTGGGGATTTCTTACTAGCGGGTCGGCTGATATATTCTAAAGTGTCCTTGACGGGCGATCTTGACTGACGAGCTGAGGCGTGAGAAGTAGGAGACGACTTTCTGGTTGGTACGAAGTTACTGGATTTCGTCTCCGTGGCTATTGATACTTTTTTCAAGTTACGCGCTGTCGGACGCTTTTTCTGCGCCCAAGGCGGCTCCTTGATGAGACCATAATCGTGCTTGTCGAGTTTCTTGGGCTTTACTACGTTGTGGTTGCGCAGAGCCGCGCCGGTCTGCTCATCCAGGTTCGTCAGTAGGGTCTCCGCTCTCCCGGCGAGGTCCGCGAACCACGACATTGTGATAAATTTAATTCTTAAATGCAATTTCACCAAATTATAGTTGATGGAGAAAGTTGTGATTAGAACTAGCTACTTACGGGTACTTAGCTAAATTAAAATTTTAAACAAAAAAGTATAATGAGCATCAAAACTAATATAATGAAAACATTACCTACCAAATCATTGAAGTATTGGTTGAGTTAATTTCAAATTTATGAATATTTTTTTACTATTTTTATGACAAGATAAATTTGACACGTAAGTAAACATTCATTGTTTTTCTGTCACTGTCAATTTTTCTAACTGTTGGCTATTCTGATGTAATGCCGGCAATCCACACGTGATTACGTACAGCTGAGAGGCAAAAAATTAACAACTGCCATAGACAATAGACTACTGATACCGTCAAAGAATTTTTTTTTTCATATGGTAGGTACATTAAATAGGTCACTGGCCGGATGGTTTCAGATTCACAAGCAGCCAAATACCTATCAACCATTAATTTTATCAAGGTTATACAACACCGAAGTTTCTATCTTAATGATCATCATCAGCTGCTTTTTCATTTCATCACTGATAGGGCACCGTCTTTCACATTGTATGGAATATAAACCACCACGTTGTTTGTGTAACAGGACCAGCGAAGAAGAGGACTGAGCAGTAAATAAATGAACTATGACATAGAACAAATATATTGTTCTGTATAACAAACAAAAGTCTTATAAAGCGATTTCAAAAAAATATATATTCAAATATACCTACGTGGGCAATATTCCCAATATGCCCAGAATGGCAATATTCCTAGTCGTATGTATTTTTTTTTTCAAAACTAAAGTGGCAACACTGACAATTGGTTGTCAATGGTGTCGATTCTGGCACGATTCTCTAAATCTAAACTTAAATTGACAACAGTGGTGCCAATTCTGGCGTGATTCTCTAAACTTAAAACTAAAGGACAATGCTCAAAAAATACCCAGGCCCGGCGCAAACGAAACATATCTCATTTGATTAGTAAAAACTAGTAATTTAATACTAAATAAAAAACTTAGTCAATATTCGTTTCTAAACGTAACATTTTGCTAATTCTTTTTTACGGGTGTAAATGATGATTTTGAATGATGTTCATAGAAATCAAACCAAAGCCTTTCCGTCACATCAAAAACGAACCAACATTCAACTGCTATTTCACTCGCACTCATAGGTTCGCTGTATTTTCGAACCTTATCAGGTAGTGTAACGTCCGTTACATTACAGCCTCCTTGTTTAGGTAAACTCTTTGTTCTTGCAATGCCTACGGTTGGCAGTTATATTAAAAAGTTAATGTCATGATTTTAAGATTTGAAATAAGGAATCATCTGACTTTTTGGCGGGATCGGGAAGCGTCACTTTAGCAGTTTTGTTTTTCTTGTTAAAAATTGTGTTGTGGCGGATGTTAGTGTCTAATAATGGTGGATTATTAACCACTAAGTGTTCGGAAACATGCACAAGTGTTGGCAAGTGAAACAAAATAGCGGAAGGTGTCTTTCGACGTTCCCTCAAGAAGTCCACGGGGAGGTTCCAGTAAATCCCCACACATTTACTGAAACATAGGGAAAGGGGTATTGACTTGACTGCCACTTACTTTGACTTGACTAATATTTTGACCACGAGTGCTATAAAATATGTAAACATTTTACACTTGACATTGGCTAAATGCACAAACCGTGCGAAGCCATACAGAAAAAAAAAAAAAAAAAAGGAATCATCTGTCTTTTGATAGAAGGTTCCATACAAGAGGCGATCTTCAGGCACCAACCCTTGCGTAGTTAAGATAAAAATAATTATATTCGCCTGAAATCAAATAAATATTTTTTAAAATGAACAGGTGTGTTGTGTGTGATCGTTCACTGTACCGAGGTGTTCGTAGACACGTTTTGACTCAACGTTTTTTCGATTCCCGGAGAGACTTGGCTGAGCGGATTTTCCAGTACTTGCAACCGCTACGAGAGGTAAGACAACATCATTGTTTATTTATTTTTTATTTGTGTACCTACGTACTTTCAAGTAGGTCATAATAGGTCAGCCCGGCGGGAAGGTATAAGACAAACCACAATACTGTCTGTTACGACGATCTCTATATTTCTCTATCCTTCAACTAACCTTACATACATCTTATATATCGTAGACGTGTAGATATGTGGGGAAGGTACTAGGCGCGCGATGATAGCCTTTCCTTAATCGGACACGTGTGCACTATCGTCACGTTCCTTATCACAATAACATATAATTATTTGTTACAGCTAGCTTTCGACGGAACAATGTCGTTATGCCATCCTTGTTGGCATAGAATTGACCAAACCTTACGTCCTGAACCGCCAGAGCCTCCTATCCGTCGCGCTGACGCTGCAATCACAGTTCCAGGTTTCACAAGAGCGGCCAACACTTCCCGTCGTTGTTTGATGGAGAACTGTGGTAACATGCAACTCCGGCTAATGCCTAATTCAATCAAGATATTTTTACTCAGTTACTATCGTCTATACATACCACAGCATGCAAAGATTTGTGAAAATCATCTACTTAACACACCCTTGGAAGACATGCTTAACAATGTGTCACATCATCAAACAGACTTTAATAGTGACACTTTTGTAGATATTGTGAATATGTATACCCGAGCACTGGAACGGAGATGTTTACTGGATTTCGATAATATAGACGAAATAGCACAAGAAGATTTGCATTTCTGGACTGGCTTGCGTCACGAACAATTCAATACTCTATTCGCGCAAGTACCGACCTTGTCTAACACATCAAGATCTGCACGAGAAGATCTAGGCATTTACCTCTCTAAAATAAGAACAGGCGAACCCAGTACTAGACTGGCAACGATTTTCAATAAATCTCGGCAAAGTATAGACCGAAAAGTCAAATTGGTGAGACAATGTATTCGCAATGATTTTGTTCCTTTACATCTGAGCCTTGACCACATTAGCAGAGAAGAAGTAATCCAAAGAAACCGAATTCTTCCCAACTACATATTTGGAAACGACCTAGCGCCGAAAGCGTTGATAATATGTGATGGTAGTTACATTTTCATTCAAAAAAGCTCCAATTTCCTTTTCCAAAGGAAAAGCTACAGTCTCCACAAATATACAAATCTCATCAAACCTTTTATGTTGGTCTGCGGTGATGGACATATTTTAGATGTCACAGGTCCGTACGCAGCCACAACCTCAGATGCTTCAATCATGCAGCAGATACTACAAAATCATGAAGGACCAGATGAAGAGGCACCACTTAATTATTACCTGGAACAAGGCGATTCATTCATTCTTGACAGGGGATTCCGTGATGCAATTCCGCTTCTCGAGACGTATGGCTATGTAGTCCATATGCCTCCAACTAAAAGGCATGGTGAAAGCCAACTAACATGTGAAGAAGCCAATAAGTCTAGGCTGGTCACCTTGTGCCGTTGGGTTGTCGAAACAATCAATGGAAGATTTAAACGCGACTTTAAAATATTTAGATACAGGGTATTTAATCGATCATTGCCCTCAACAATGACAGACTATAAGATAGCCGCAGCGCTTATCAATGCGTTCCAAGAGCCCTATGATGACAGTCAATACACCGAGCGATTTATTGAGATTATAAATAGAAAAGCGCACAAGCCAAATCTTTTGGCGGACTACGTTTTAGAGCACAACTTAAACAGACAAAGAGCCGCGTTTGTGCGCTTATCAGCGAATGACCAGGCGTTCGAAGATTTCCCCAGATTGTCGCAAGAGGATTTGATATTGTTTGCCGTGGGCACTTACCACTGTAAAATAGCACGCTCATATTGCAGTGAGCATATAAAACAAACAGGTGTCTATGAAATTGAAGTGTACAGACATCCGGTGTTGCTTGCAATAAATGGCGAAGACAGTGTTTTGCTAAGATGCCGTATACAATCTCGACATGTACGAAACAAAACTTACTATACGTATGTTTTGTACAGAGGAGTTGGTATAAATGCGATCTCAGAGCATTATTGTTCCTGTATCCACGGCAAAAGGACTTTGGGCAGCTGCGCCCATGTTATGAGTGTGCTGTATTACTTGGGTTGGGCCAGACACCAAGATGATTTCAATCATCCTGGACACACTTTGGAAGATGTAATCCTAGACTTAGAAAACCAATAATATTGTAAGGCATATTGTAATAATAATATTATGTACTTAATAATAAAAATAGTTTCATTTACTGCTGTTTTTTGGCTAAGGGTTATCAGAATAGATGACTAAATGTCATACTTAGGTCTCAATCCCCCATTTTTTATCTCTCAAGTTTAGCTCCTTACAAAAAACAACTAGCAATTTATGGCATTTAGAAATATATTTTGACAACGCCTCCTACTTAATATTTTGTTACATATTAATACTAAAAATCTGAGATACATTTCTTTTGCGCCGGGCCTGGGTTTCATTTTCATACATTTGTGAGCATTGTCCTTTAACATCAGTCTCTCCTTTTCATTCTGTATAGAGAATGACAAGGATATACTGCTGTCAAATTTAAGTTTAGGTTTAGAGAAACATGCTAGAATCGACACCATTGGTGCCAATTCTGGCGTGATTCTCTAAACTTAAATCTAAATTTAACATCAGTCTCTCCTTTTCATGCTGTATAGAGAATAACAAGGATACACTGTTGTCAAATTTAAGTTTAGGTTTAGAGAATCATGTCAGAATTGATACCATTGTTTCCTTGTCGTTCTCTATACAGAATGAAAAAGAGAGACTGATGTTAAATTTAATTTTAAGTTTAGAGAATCACGCCAGAATCGACACCATTGTCATATTTACCAACAAAACCTCAAAACAAAGAATTATTTTAGTAGATGGTCTACTGACACTGTTTAAAGATGATGACATTCCCCGCCTCTTGCCATTTATTCTCAAGAATTTTGAAACATATAAAATTATACGATTTCATCTCCGCTACATTTGTATACTTGTAAAAAAAAAGATACTCGTGAAGAACAAAGATAAATCTGAAATAAAATAATACTGAAGAATTGGTTGTATGGATTTCATCTAAGGCCATTAAACTATTATATTTAAAACTAGTTTGTGCCAAACATTCCAAGAAACAGAATGCGTCACACCAACATTTTAATGTAAAAAAAGATAAATCAAATTTAAAGCTAGGCTGTATGGACCTTGTTCTCTTTGCTTTCCGTGAAAAGGGGGAATCGCAAAAAAATACCAACAAAACAAATTATTGCGATGGTGTTGTAAATACATTTTTATAAATTATCAAAATAATGGATTTTGAAAGCCCAGATGTAGAGAAAGACTTTCCGGGCTTATACGCCTCAGAAGCCGGTCGCAAAAGTAACGAAAGTGACTGTAAGTATTTTCATGGGAACATTAATTCGTCGAATGTTATACCGTTGTTAATTATTCATTCATAAATTAATAATTTAAGTAACTAGAATATTTACGAAATAATTTTGACTCTAAACTTTATAATTTCAATAACCCTTTTCAATTTCTAATACCAGTTTAACAGGTATTAGAAGTTGAAACAGTAGTTTCAAGTAGATATTTAAAAACACAAAATCCAAAATTTACTAACAATTTACAGTCAGTGATGGTGGAGAACATGAAAAGCCAAGTAAGAAAGATTTGTTGGGTCGTAGAAAAGAGAAAAAGGAGTCAAAGAAAGATAGAGGTTATGCTGCCCTAGAAGGTGAAAGTTCCCCAGAAGAGGATACAGACACAAAGTGAGTTAATTTTGTTTTCTTCTAATAATAATCAAATGCACATTATCTTATTGCTGTTACTCTTTTCAAATACAGTCCCCTTTATCATGTGACTTAGTTTTCCATTCTTGTTTACTTTCGATTACTTGTTTTCATTAATGTTCCAGTAATTTATCACATAATACACACTCATTTTCTTCACACACATTTGTGAGAATCTCTGACTTATGTATGACACTTATTATTAGAAATACTGTTTGGCACTTTATGTAAATATAATGTTGTTGTAAAGCTAGTATACTTCAGTTACTTAATTAACTTATGCATAATCAGATGTTGGACATTGTTAAATATGTGAATGCATTTATTTTTTTTAGGAGTCCCTCAAAATCTAAGAAGACAAAATCCTTCAAGTTCCCAACCAAAAGTAAAGAGAAAAGAGAGAAATCTCGCGACAAAGAGAAAGTATTGGACGATGCTGTCAAGCAGAAAGAGATAACAGAGAAGGAAAAGAAGAAAGAAAAGGAGAGGGAAAAAGAAAGAAAGGAGAAAGAAAAAAGAGAAAAACTAAAAGAAAAAGATAAGGTCAGTATCAACATTTAAATGGAACAATTATTAAAATCATTGCAGCAACACTTTTTAAATGTTTATTATTGATGAACTCTGTGGCCGAGTGGTTTGTACGCCAGGTTTCATGGTGTTGCCAACTCGAGAGGTCTCGGGTTCGAACCCGCTGGGGGCAGATGTTAGTGTGATGAATATGAGCATTTGTACTCCAGTCATGGATGTTTAATATGTATTTTTCTATATAAATATACTTATATATGTACAGTATATGTATTCTATCCGTTACCGTAGTATCCCATAACACAAGGCTTACAGTGCTTACTTTGGGGCTAGGGTAATTGGTGTGAGTGTAAAAAAAATCAATCATTTGATAAAACCATTTATATAAATTGGTATTATATAGAAATCATTATCATCAGTGTATTATTATCCCCACTGCTGGAGCACAAGCCTTGCCTATGGATGGAATAGAGAGATTTGGCAGTGTCCCACCATACAGGTCCAGTGCGGATTGGTGGGTGCTACCGACTGCAGATGCTTCCGGGACCAAGGACTCAACGTGCCTTCGGAAGCACTGAGGAGCTTGAGAAAGTAAATTTTTGGTCACCTATCCAATATCCGACCACTTCGAAAGTTGCTTAACTTCAACGATTGCTGCCACATGGCCTTACCACTTGCGCCATCAAGCTCCACGAATCTTATGAATCCTTGTAACAGTAAGCATAGTCAAAAAACAAGGCAGACATATTTGTTAAATTAACATCGACACAATGTTGTAGACACCAGTATACATAAAGGTAATTATTTGAGAAGGAGTTAGTCAAATATGACAATTAAATTTTTTATTTAGAAATAAATATTGTATTCAATTTACCATAGTTACAGTATTATTTATAAATGATCCTAAAAAAATCTTTATGTAGGACAGAAAAAATATATTTAAGTTTTGAGCTTACGCTTATGGTGAAACTTAAAATGTACATTAAAAGTATACAACCTTTTAGAGTTTTGACTTGCTAATCACTAAAAGTGAATCACAAAAGTTGCATTCAAGGAAAATATTAACTTGTAGGATTACCTAGCCACAGTGTAAAGAACTTTTATATGAAATACAGTTAATTTTACACTCATTTCTAACTACTTCACCCAGCCGCCTGCACAATATCAGATCCTGCGCTGCTTATTCAAAACTTATCAGACATGCAAATTTGAGCCTGTGCAATGATGAACCCATATTAAACAGCTTAAGTATTGGAAGTCCTATAAATATACCTTAGAAAGTATATGTAATACTTCTTCAATATTCATGTACCCTCCCTTCTCTGAATCATTCCCTCATAGAGCTCCCACACAAAACTGCAATGCGATGCGACATCCATACCCTTAACGGTAGTCAGCCGTATTGGATATGTTTTACTAATAGTGACATGGATCGCAAAAAGCTTGTTGCACTGCTGCTATTGTTATTTAACAATCTATCTATTTAGATATAGAAGAAAAAGAAGATTTTAGGTTAATCCATTTATTACGATTATGAACGCTGTGGGGAACAGAGGACAAGAGGCACATAGCCTGGGGCGGCTACAATAGCTGCGAGGGGCGACAAAGCCTAATAAAAGCTTTCGTTACTGAAATATATTTTGATATCATTAACCCTTTGTAAATGGTTGATCTAATTTTCTATTATGTAAGGAATACTTCAACATATTCATCTGTAAGAACTAATCTAATCTTCTGTGAGGCTTACTGGTACTTAATGTTATTTTGCCCTTTAAAACTAGGCCTAAATATTTTTCTCCAACTTGTAAAAGGCATCTGATTGAAGAAAGGAATGACGTAAAAAACAATGTTCACCCTACCAATAAGATTATCGTGTCTATAAACATGCCACTCCTTTAATAACTTAACACCATGAACAGCTGCGTCACTGAAACTAAATGGTGCCGTGAAAGTTTACATAGAAAAAATGATTTCTTTTGGTTGAAGATTTATATAATCTTCGTCATGTATGTCGTAGGATGATTTGATAAATCTTACTTTCGCTACAAGCATTTTGTATGTAAATATTCCATAAAGGACAATGGGCAAAATTGCATGGACACTGCACCCACGTCCGCCACGGCTTAAACTACATTTGTTTGAAAGGTATCATAGTCATGATCATTTGTGCCAAAGCGCATCAAATTCCATCCCGGGAGTCTTTAGTTATTTTAAGTTAAATAGGTACAATTCCATAGGTAAAAGTAACTATAACGAACATAATATTTAAAGATACAAGGACGAGTATATAGAACGGATATATTAATTGACGACCACGGAGGTCGTCAATTAATATATCCGAGTCCAGTGGTTTGTACGCCGGGTTTCATGGTGTCGCTAGCCCGAGAGGTCCCGGGTTCGAATCCTGGTGGGGGCAGATGTTTGTGTGCTGAGTACGAGCATTTAAATTTATCCATAGATTTTTTATTAGCTCGTACGATTATAATGACGTACGCGATGATAATCGTGTTCCTATTTCTAAAGCGTGTTAGTTAAATATCAATGAAATAACAGGGAGCGCACAAAATGTAAGACATAGGACTGCATACGAGTAGACTAGTTGCAACGGCAACTGCAATATCACATCCTTCAACCCCCATACCCTGTTAGACGTTTTGAGGAGTCTCAGTAAGTGCAAGCAGCAAGCAAGCAGGATAGTCGGTAGGTTTTGTTGTTTAGTATTTTGTATCTGGTTGTACAGTAAGATATGATTCACTCACTTATTATTGCTAATATTATAAAACGAAAGTACTATTGATATTGAATGAATCTCTTTAGCTATTTAAATATCATCATCATCAGCCTATTAATGTCCCCACTGCTGGGGCACCGGCCTTCCCTATGGATGAAATAGGGAGATTGGGCCATGACCCACCACGCGGGCCCAGTGCGGATTGGCGGGTGCTAACGACTGCAGATGCAGCCGGGACCAACGGCTTAACGTGCCTTCCGAAGCACGGAGGAACTCGAGATAGATGTTTTTGGTCACCCATCCAATGACCGACCACTGCGGAAGTTGCTTAACTTCAACGATCGCAACCGAACGCGCTAACCACCTGCGCCATTGAGCTTCTCTATAAGGAGCTATTTAAATATGCCCGTGTGTAACCGGTCCCCATGACTTACACACAAAGATCTATAAGGACTATGTGCGGAAACCTTAACCCCTAATATAGAACATACCCAGGTGTATATCTTTTGACACCCAGGTTATTTTTTTTGGTGCCATAATAAAAAAGGCTAGTTTTTCATAGATCTATCGATTCATACTAATTACATTGTTGGCGGAGCTGGGTGCGTTTTGCCCATTGTCCTTTATTTAGATTCTTTTTTTGTTCGATAGAAGATACTTAATATTGAGTCACATAAAAAAAAAAATTCACCCAGTAGCTTTTATTTTATCAAAAAACAAAAACAAAACAAAAATTTCTTTATTCCAAATATTTTTTGTTTGTACAAAATTAGAACTGCTCTCATATAAGGTTACCCTGTGTTATGAGAGGCAGGCTCATCCTTATTATATAAATATAAAATTATAATAAACATGCAATTATTACACATGTTACTTGAAAACTACAAACAACCAATTATGTATAGTTTAGGTGTGTCTGTGAGTGTGTGTGTGTGTGTGTGTGTGTGTGTGTGTGTGTGTGTGTGTGCGTGTGTGTGTGTGCGTGTGTGTGTGTGTGCGTGTGCGTGTGTTATGTGTGTGGATATTTAATTATGTATAGATCTAAGACAAGCTAGTAATTGTTTGTACTAATTGTTCTAGGTTGTCATAGTTAAATTGTTCCAACCATTTTATAACTAGTTGCTTAAATTTTTTTGACTTATGTTTTATACAGTCTTTGAATGACCGTAGCACTTATGTGCACTTGTTTACTTATACGATGTCATTTTCACGACACTTTGTGTAGAGCTCTTTTTGTTAGGGGTAGAAACGATCATTATTTTTAAACAAAAAATTAAACCCAATTTCAAAATCGGAAATTGAACTTAAAAGCACAAAATTCACATATAATCGGGCAGGTTCTAGTATGATTTGGAAGTTGGGCTGGACCAAGATATAGAAACATGGAATAGATTTACACTTCTAAAATCGACATACGTGTTTTAATCTCTTGACCCCAACCCTGAGTTAAAATCATACTAGGACCCGCCCGTTTTTCATGTGAACCGCATTTTTTAGGGTTGTGTACCTCAAAAGGATAAAACGGAACCCATATAGGATCGCTTTGTTGTCCGTCCGTCCGTCCGTCTGTCAAGATCGTTTTTCACAGGAACGCGTGGAGGTATCAAACTGAAATTGATATCTAATACTCAGGTCTACTGTCCCTTGGAGCTGTGAAAAAATCAAACTTCTAAGCCAAAGAAATCAAAAGATACAGCCGTCTTATGCCGCAAATTTTCGAAACTCGCACGGGATCAAAACCTACAGGGTGAATTTAGAATCTTGAAATTTGGGACAAAGTAATGTCTTATAGTACAGTAAAAATTGCGAAAACCGTAAATTTTTAGTTACATCATATAATAAAAAACAGTTTTTAATAATTATTAAAATATACCTACAGGTTTGTACGAAACCCTCGGTCGGGGATTCCGACTCGCACTTGGCCGTTTTTTTTTTATAAGTTTAGACAACAGCAATACCAATTTAGTGCTAGGCCGCACTACGGCTAAACCGCCGCGGTTTTGACTGCATAGTTTTGTGAGTCCCTTGTCTCACAATTCCCAGCGATTTTTTTCCTGCGATGCAACTGATTTTAAGGGTTAGAAGGCACTGCGGTTAACCAAGAGCGGTTGAGGAATAGCTGAAAACGCATAACCGCATACAATCACGCACTGCGGCTGGCGTTTAACTTATTTTTTTTTTCAGTATGACCATGGATTTCTGGCAAGCAGCGTGTGTTGTAGCTTTGGTTTTAAAAAATAGAAAACGTAAACAACGTCGCCGCCATAGGTACTGGGTACACCCATTAACAGATCAAAGACATTTGAAAGGATACTTTTGCAAAATGTACAATACAACGACGTGCGACAGCATCCAGTTAAGTTTTTTAACTACTACAGAATGTCGATTGGTACTTTTGATAAATTATTGCAAATTGTTGGCCGGTATCTCCGACATAGTACAATGTTTTTCGAAACGTTGTCTGTAGTAGACGATGTATCTGATTCGGGCGACTTATCCTCACCGCCAAGTCGTTGTTGGCAACAAATACTGGCGCGCACACATTGATGCGATAACCGCGGGCGGTTTCTATCATTATTCTTTGGACCGCCATCACGGTGAAGAGCCGTTGTATTGTATGTAGGTATCGCTTCGTAACTATGTCGTCGACTGAGTCGGAGTCGGTTTCATATGAGCTAGATTATGAAAATTTGTCCTCTCAAGAATCATAGCAGAAGTACAGAAAAGACCAGCGTTCGTTGCTCCATCTATTGCTATATCTCACAATGCAAGGCAACCGAAACATAAAATCACTTCGATACCAGAATAACAATGCGAAAATTTATAATTTCTTACATTTCAAACTGTGTTTGGCGGTTTCCGGCTTGCAGGAAATAAATCGTAGTGCGGTCTAAGTCTTAGTGCAATTTTTTTTCACTATAAAATGACATTGAACTGAACTGTTCTGTTTTCGAGCCACTAAAATATAATAAAAACACCAATAAAATAAACACAGTTTAAAAGTAAAGGTACCTATTTTGTTTTAATAAAGTATTTTGGAAATGGGTATTTGGTATTTAGTATTTTAAATATAAAATGAAAAACTATTTTGTATTTGAAATTAAAAAATATCAAAGTATTTACATTTTTTATTTCAATACTTTTTATAATGTATTTTGCACATCTTTGCGTATCTTCCCTTTTGTTTTAATCTTAGGATTGAACAATTTCATAGCTATTGTTTAATTATCCGCGTTATTGCAAAAAACGAAGGATTCTATTTATCAAATCATTCTTTAAATTGATTTCATATAAATGAAAGAAAGTCATACTTGATACATATCCATCTTTGTCTTCTATGCAGAAGTAATAGCAATACCCCAAACCTGTGTCTTTGTTTAATTAAACAGGATAATATATACAAAATGTACATTCCTGCGTTCAGAATAAAGTTAAAACTTTCAATTTAATATTCATACATAATAATGTTTCGCGTTGACATTTTTGCCTCCTATGAAATCAGAAATCAGAAATTTTATTGCGTTTCATGTGGTAAATAGGGTCTAAGATAGAGGTAAATAAGGTACAAACACATGAGTCCTGTTAGGACATTACAATATTGAACATATAGCTAAAATTACATTTACATTATAAGTAGTAGTATATGCACTTTGCGATTCCCTTACGTCATTGTTATAAATTAAACTCTATCGCCTTGAAATAAGATAGTAATACAGTTGCGAAAACATGACTCATTGCTGGTGAAACCATCTACCTTCTATTGTCAACGCAACCTTGTCATTAGTTCCGAACCACAATCGGCTTAATCTATTTATCGTAACATACTTACGAATGCTCAATAACCGTTCCATATAACGCGTGGTCGGTATTTGTAAACATGGTAGTTTCTGTGTATGACTATCAAAATATTGAGCTAGGTATTGTAACGTACCACAGGGACAATTCTTTTACTTAGCAATTATAAGTTCCATTTCAGAATTTATCATTCATGTAGTCAATTCAATCAATTTCAGCATACTACCATTATGTACATACATTTTATTATTCATTTCTGGAAACGCACAATTTCAAAAATATCACGCCCTATTTATCATTTTGTCAATACGTATCAGAATCCCATCTACTAAAATCTCTATTCCCAGAGTGCTAGACACTTGCCGGCATTTCTCCATATCCTTATATTTGTAATTTACTTTCTTGGTTATTTATTTATGTGATACTTAGTTTTGCAGACCAGTGTACTATTCTTTTTTCCAATATTTATTAAGTAAACTACCCATTCTTTTTAATAGGTATAGAAAAAAAAACGAGCCGAGCCTTACAGTAGTCGCGTATGATGTGTAACATTCATTTGAAACCTCACATTATATTAGTAAAAAAGAAATAAAACCTACTACAAAAGGAATAAGCCATTTGAACATTATGTTCTAAAATCAAATCAGATAGCGCGCGCTTTCGCGACTTCCTGTTTCCTTTTCGTGATATTTCATGTTACACACTTCCGTCCCTTTTCTCAAAATCACTCCCACAAATTGCAGGAAAGCGAGAGGAAAGATGTTACACATAAAAAAACCGGTATCACAAAATGCGACATCGCCTTTTGCCTAAGCTTGTTTTGCATCATGAAACCAATGAAGCCTACGCTACGGTTCTGTGGCGGGCGACCCGGCCTTGTCCGTCCACTCAGTCGTGTACAGTACTCAGACGTTCGAACATGCATCACTTGCGCAGTGTTTTCAATAAGGTGTGTTGTGGTTGTGATATTACGTGATATTCAAACTTTTTCCGGGTGCGATGGTTTGCCATGGATTGGATCGCGTGACGATTTCCGTGCGTCTGCGTCTATTGAGAAAGCGTGGAATTAACCGTGTGATATAAATTTGATTTTGATATGCTCTTGAGATTTTGTGGCGCTGATAGTATTTGTATTTAAGTTTTTTTACTAAGTTGTTTGTAAAGTAGCCTTAGACCATCTTCTATCTGTAGTAAACAAAAATACCCGAGAAGTAGCTTACAGGGAATAAAGTACATATTCATGTTTACGAATTTCGCAGGGTATGTATGTTAAGTGCGAAACATCACAATTTTCATTTGTAGTGCCCAGATGTAGTCCAAAGACTACAGTGGCAAAGTACCAGTAATATAATAGTTTTCAAAACTACCACTTTCTGTAAAAGATGTTTTCTTCCTGCTCTGAAAAGTTAGCAGTTGCTGTATTCGATGTTATTCTCTTGCCGCCTCTTGTAACAGCAAGGAAACCTCATGACGAAATTGATTTATTCCTTTCACAAATTCGGAATCGGAATACCAAAATACGTTTCTCTTAACGTAATTTATCTTCAAACAAATGATTATCTTTCTTTCTTGTCATATTTATCTCTGGCACACTTTTACTTAGGTATGATTTATAAACCAAAAGTTGGCAATAAAATGATAATAAAAAGATCTCCAAGACAAGATCGCAATAGAAATGTTCATGATAAAGAAATAAATGCAAAATAAAAATACACACATCAAAATGTCTAAGCAACATGACTGTATCATTTACGGAATCTGCAAGTTTTATCACTTGATATCTTATATTATAGTTATGACATTATAATTTATTCAAAGGCTTTTTTTGAAGTGAAACTTCTTTTCGGACGGGGTGTAAATGGAGAACAAAAACTTTTTAAACATAAAATAAAACCGACTTCAAAATCGAAAATGGAACTAAAAAGTAAAAAATAATATCTGGTTCATGATTTGGAAGTCGGGCGAGTCAAAATTGAAAGACGTATTATTACGGATCAGAAACGAAAATCTATTTAATGTTTCAATCTTGACCCCGCCCTACTTCCAAATCATGAACCAGATATTATTTTTTACTTTTAAGTTCCATTTTCGATTTTGAAGTCGGTTTTATTATTTGTTTAAAAAGTTTTTATTTCATCCATTTTAGTGAAAATTACATCGTCCGAGTAAACAATAACACAATTGACGAAGAAATCGGTGAACATGCATAAAAAAACATCGTGCGTGCCTTTGAAATTTGAAGGTTTCCTTCGATTTCCCCAGATTCCACCATCAGATTCTGACTTGGTTCCAATGGGACCACCTCGGAATAATTTTGGAAATCGGTTCACAATTGACGGAGAAATCGGTGTACATGCATTAAAAAAAACAGTCGAACACAGAACCTCCTCGTTTTTTGAAGTCGGTTAAAAAACGGAAATGCGCCGCGAGCGTCACACGTGTGTGTGTGTGTGTGTGTGTGCGTGTGTGGGATGTGTGGGATGCATGCGCAGCTTTGCGTTCGAGCATGAAAGTTGGAGGGTAGTTCGGCGAAGGCTTAAATGCTACGAGCGTCACACGCGACAATATACATGTTGTATATGTGTGATGTGTGCGCTGCTCCATTCCCCTATGCCTTATGCACCGTCTAATGTTAGGATATTTAAGAAAAAAAGTTTCACTTCAGATGTGTGGTCCGTGCTCACATTTTTTTTCACTAACATATCAAATTGGTTAAATACAAATATTTAAAATTGGTAAAAGATCCATAAGTTTGGGTTGCTTAGACGATCTCCTACCGAAAACCAACAATGTATATGGTTCGAGAACACTAAAATATGTTATTCCTAAATTTCTAAATGAAATGCCCCCCAGTATTCAAGATTAAATATATTCAATTGTATATGAAAGATAATTGTAAACATAAACTTAAAAAATATTTGTTAGAGCGAATCGCTGTAGACTGATAAACCCATTTTTAAGGGTTTTTTAGATACAGCCATTGTATATCAAAAATGTAATTGATTTGATTGAATAAATGAATAAATGAAAATTTTGATGAGTATATAACTATACGCTTAATATAAAGTTCACTAATGTGTAGTAAAATAAATTTAAAATGTCTCTATAAAACTATAATACTTATATAGCTATGTACACAGGTGCGGTTTTAATTGTTAAGATGGCACAATTACAAATATTATATGTATTGACATAGGTAATGTACCTACAATGTGTTGTTACTTTATACTTGAATGTATCTTAATAGATCAGTGTATTGTATAGTGTTTCATTTGTACTGCAATGCAATACATTAATTGCGGTGTCTTCAACATAGGTGGTTGGTCTTTATAAGTATGCATGCAGTTTCGCTTATGAACTTTATGTGGGTCAAGATTGTAATGCCTTGGCGATTGGTGGTATCTTTTGGCTAGCTAAACATTATAAACATCGCCTTTGCTTATTAGCATTTATGTTTATTAGATGGACAGTATTTTGTTCACTTTAAACATTCGATCATTATTCCATGCTGTGAGAAAATTCTCTAGCCTTAAGCTGCAATGCAGCGCCATCTCTTCGCATTGTAGGTAACCCGTAGATACCGTAGGCATTGCAGCCTAAGGCAGAAAAATTTCAATGCGGCCGTCAGGGCCGCGGTAGCATAATGGTCAGTGCATTCGCTCGGATAGCGAAGGGTGCGGGTTCGAGTCCCGTCTGCTGCCTGGTCCGCGTGGAATTGTTCTAGTAAACTTTTCTTTAGATTTAAACATCCAGCAGTTAAATGCTTAAAAAAACAAAAACAAAACTCGGTTTTGTTAAATTGTGTATATTATGTAAAATTTACAAAACTATTTTTTTAATTCTTACACTTGTTCAGTAATTGGTTCCAAAATGATTGCTTCATTACAGCTTCACCATACTGTTATTTGTAACCGAACTATTTTGTTATGTGCGCTATAATTTTTTGATTAATTATAGCTGTATGTTATTATCTTACTTGCAAAGTACTTTTAATTTCTACTTTAAAACTCTTTCGGTACTACTTACTTACAAGTAAGTACTAGGGCTTAGTATGGGTTTGGTGTAATGATCCTGAAACCTGGTTTCCAATTTATTTTCATATAAACTTTACATATATGGACAAAACACGTACTTGCAATCTGTTACCGAACTTTTTGGCTAACAGTTACATCACTTTTCGGTTATTCATGCTGGTGTTTGGTAATAAATAGCACAAAATAGTTGTAGTTAGGCCAATTCTATGTAAATAATCACCTGAACTGTGTTTAATTATATCAATACATTGTTATGTTACAGATTATCGAAATCGAATTTGACAGTTTATAACACATGGTTTCATAGTTTTTAACTAAAGTCGATTAACTGAAATAATAACGATCTACAATACAACAGACCAGTTGGTCTATGAGTGACTGAAAATTATTTACCAGTAAAAAAAGTTTGGCTATTGATCTGTTGACTCAACTTGTTTGGTAAATTACTTTTTTCAGTGAAGGCTATTCTAACTTAGAACTAGAATTTTGGATATAATATTGACCGAAATAGGATGGTGTTGGTTGCCAACAACAATACTGTAGGTACATCAAATAGGTAACTATTTACAATACCTAGGTAATTAATAGCTTTTCTTTTCCATTACTTTCCCATGTTGTTAACGATTCAATTAAAAGAGTACTATGAACCCTTTCCGTCGTTAAAATTAAAATAAAAGTATAACTTGCAAATTCTTAGTTTTCGAAACTTCACCTTGTAAACCAGATGGTGTCCACTCGCTAATGATTAGATTCCCGACATGTTCTTTTCTTCCAACTTTTCGTATAAGTCTAAGAATACATTTCGGTGGAGGAAAATTGACAGTTTTGCTTAATCTAATCATATACACTCTGACACGCTATTTCCATTCTAGCTTTGTTCAACGATAATTACTATATTAAACTAGTTTCACGTCCCACCTTTATACGGGTTCTTAGCTTATTAAGTAAAATTTGTAATATTAAATAAAAACTGTTATGAAAAAAGTAGGCAAATATTTAAATGATCCTCAAAAAAATAATAAATGATCACGTAAAAAAATACTGGTAACTTAAAGGTTTGTGGATAAATTACTTAAAATTTTTTGATAATCATTTAAATATGTGACAATAAAATTAACCTTTATCTAGAGACATTAAATAAACCTGGAAGGAAAAGTAATCTTCAATTTTGGAATAGGAAATAACTCTGAACCGCCAACAAGTTAGTACGTAAGTTAAATAGCTTTATTTATTAAACAAATAACTTAATTAATTTAACACATTCGTGTTAAATGAAACACGTTGCTGTTTTATTAAAGTTGTAATAAAATAATGGACAAACAAAGAGTTAGCATACTACTTTACAAGGTGGTGTGGATATGCTTTAAGTACGTAACGTGTAACAGTACCAAAATTCAAACTGAATAATTTGACGAATGCAGAATTTTATTGTTGCTAATCGCAATTTTTGATTAATAAAATCCATATCTAATAAATAAAATTCTTGTGTCACGGTGTGCGTAATTGAACTACTCCGAAACGGCTCGTCCGATTTTCGTGAAATTTTATATGCATGTTCAGTAGGTCCGGCAATCGGACAACATCTATTTTTACCATAAATGTTAAGGGTAAATAATAATAAAGAAATAAAGGACATGGCTAAGAAACTGCCCTTAACGTGTATAAATATTTCGCACTAGCTAAATATTGTTTACAATAATGTAACTAGAAGTTACATTATTGTAAACAATATTTTTTTATTAATTATTACGTGTTTGTTATTCTCATACAACTTTCGTGAAATAATCAAATATTTAAAAGTATAAAAATTGATTTCATATCTGTTTCAATAGCAAAATGTTCCGTTTTACAAAATGAATGAACAATAAATGTACACAAAAAATATTTGTGTAAGTATATTGAAATAAACAATATTTTTTCTAAACTCCTTTAAAGTATGACATTTTTGGCCCTAATTTTTATTATAACAAATCACTGAAGGACTTAAATAATTGATTTTATTATTCTGATCAGGCTTGAGACAAAGCTGTATGATAATTAATCCTTTAATTTTTGCAAATGGACAAAATAAAACTTCACAGATTTCCTCTCAGGCTGACGAGAACAAATTATTTGTATTTATTTTTGCTTTAATTTTTTTTTGTGAAGAGTTATTCAGAGAAATGGGAAGAAAGATTCTAAGAAAATGCGAAATTGATGACTCTGTTAATAATTGGCAACATCTTTTATCAACTGTAGTAAGGTAATGACATAGTAGAAGTTTTCATAATTTTCAAGATTGTGACTTTATCAAAAGTTCCTAACCCTTTTTTCATAGAAATTATAAATATTCAGCCATTTACCATTAAATATTACTAAGTACAGTATTAATACATTGCCAGGGCAGTCGCTCATACAAAACTTTACCACGTTCTTTTTACCCTTAATTTTATGTGGACATTTTTTTTTTGTTTTCTTTTATTTATGATACATCATACAAAAATACATACAACCCTAAATTTTCACCCTTCTACCACCAACCCCTATTTTTTATGGCGGTACGAAGTTCGCTGGGACAGCTAGTTACATATAAAATAGTGTGGTGTATATCATTATTAGCTTCATCTAAAACTAGGTACTCCCTATGATTCTATTATCGAATAAGAACATACCTACCGAGAAAAACAATTAGTTCTTTTTGTCAGTTTTCTAACCGTTTTAGTTTTTTAACTTGCTCAGATTTGATATGCTAGGTAAAATCGAAAACCCCGTGAAAATCGATTGTTTCGGCTATAGTTTTTGCGTGATGAACAAACGTGCAAACGGGAAGGGAGTAGAGGCGTAACACCCAATGGAAATAGCTTTTGGACGTCTCCATCATTTAGATTTTAATTAATAGACACAATGAAGTCGATTTATTTTGCCTTAGTTCAATTTTGGCAGGTTTGGGTTCGTGTCATTGTCTATCGTGATTTGATGCCGCGTTTCAAATCTTGCTTGGCGAAATCTTTGACAAGAATGCTATCACTCAAATTACATTTGTCATTCGATGAACAGGGACAAAACATGGAGTACCTTATCCAATCCTATTCTTCTATTGCTAGGCTATTGACCACCAACTTTATATTTTAGAATAGGCTAGTACACAAAACAGTACAAGTTAATTTACTAATAAAAAATCTAGTTAGGAAAATGTATACTAAAGTCTCACATTACAGAACAAAAGGTAGATGGAGCTCACGGAACACGCAATACGGTCGGGGACGCGTTCCGCTCAATCAGCAAGTAATGTTGAAATGAATACTTTGCCAGAAATGGCACAGCAAGCGGTGGTTCGTCAAGTTATAGACGAAATTAGAAAATTGTTTACTGTTCAATTCCTATCTTTCACAGCCGAATTATTTGATAAAATAAATGGCTTTACAGGAAGGACTGATTGACTAGAGAGTAAAATAATGGACATTCATAGAACTAAGAGATTGATGCTAACAGCGGAAAGAGCTAATTTAGCGAAAGAAAAATAGATAATGGAAAAACAGTAAATATTTTAACGAGCGCCCCGATATCCCAGCTGATCAATGTAAATTGTGCAACTTGTGAATTGTGTGATCCATATGTGGTGCCGATGTCGTCTGTCTTGTCGAGGCACTGAAGCCGCGGGGAAATTATGCATCATTCAATCTTGCCGTACGGACAAAGCAACCTGATCTTGTAATGAACCCAGAATATGGGGCTGAAGACATATGTGTGAAACTAGGCGGAATAACTTTCGTTCTAGACAGGAAACCAGGCAAACTTACAGTAAAATTAAGACACTTCAGTGTTATTATCAGAACGTACGTGGCCTACGGTCAAAAACTGTTATATTTAGCAAGAATGTGTAAGTTAAAGTTTTACGAGTGTTGTCATCGCTTTGTTCCTTTATCATGACCAACTTCAAAGTCGTTATGTATACCGTACTTGGTATAATTCTGAAATAATACAGAATCTTAAGTTTAAATACAATCACTTAAAGAACTACAAGTCAGAAGGAAAGGAAATCAATCTGGAACTTTATAAATTTTGTAGATGGCATACTAAAAAGTTAATTGACAGCGCGTATCAGCAGCATATAACTAGAGTTCAAAAAAAACATTTATAAGGAACCAGCTCAATCCTGGGGATATGTTAAGGATAAGAAAAAAGTTAGGCGATCTTTGAACGATTTCACTTACCAAGGAGTAGAGGTAACGGGACAGGCTGCTGCCAAGGCTTTTTCTCAATACTTCAGTTCAGTTTCAGTTTGCCAAAGTGATTCACCACGGCTTAATCCGATAGAAGCTGCGTGTGCTGCACATTCTAAGATGGATGTTAGAAAAGACGAAGAAAAAGACTGATATAAAGACTGTGTAAAAGAAACTTTTTTATTGCAGTCTTTATAGGTTTTTGGTGAAGGACTGTGAATTAGTTTTCTGCACTCCGCTACTATACATCTTCAATAAGTGTATGGATGTTTCAAAATGCCCAGCCTGTTGAAAACTATCACGTGTAACGCAAATGGCAAAAAGTAAAGAGTCCAACAGCGATGTTTCACAATACATATCGATTGCGGTCCGTTCAGTATTTTCAAAAATATTAGAAACTATTCTGAATAATCATATTACCAGACAAGTTGAAAGTCAATCAAGTTGTAGTCAGCATGGATTTCGCAGGGCTCGTTCAACCACGACGAATCTTATTGAGTTAGTGGATTACATCTCTGCAAAAATAGATGCGGGGTGGCAGGTAGATGCTGCTTACTACGATTTTAATAAGCTTTCGACCTAGTAGACAATGATATACTATTGAGAAAATTAACATTGACAGGTTTCACGCCAGGGCTGCTGAAGTTTTTTGCCGATTACCTAATTAACAGACGCCAGTTTGTAAGAGTGCGGGGTTTCGATTTTGCGGAATACTTTACAAGATCCGGAGTCAGTCAAGGAAGCACATTAGTTCCATCATTTTTTCTAATAATGATAAATGATTTGCCGTTGTCTATTGGGACTGCTCGATGCCTTCTCTTTGCGGACGATTTGAAGTTGTTTCTAGACATAAAAGATGTCATGGATGCACAAGATTTACAAACCGATATAGATGCGGTGTCAAAGTGGAGTTTAGCAAATCTCTCCCCTTTAATAGCGCCAAATGTAAAATTATTACGTACTCTCGCAAACCTTCCCCATTAAAAATAGATTATAAGATAGGCGACACCTTTAGCAACAGAGTTAGTGAAATGTTGCTGTAATTTTGTAATCTGAGACTAAAGTAACTTAAAAATAACATATTACCTAACACGCTTAATGCTTATATTTTTTCTGGCTGCTTAAACTTGAATCGTCAGTCCTGATATATTTACAACATTCGTGATCGCAAGTATGTGCATGCATATGCATAATTGATTTTAAATTAGGGAACTTGCAAATGATTCCATCCTAATGAAGATTGTAATTTGTTCCCTTTTACAATACGAAGACATAAAATGCGCCAGCTGCGAGCTTTCCTCTGTAGTAAGCAATGTGTTTTGTATAATACCTAGCTACAACTTTCTTTATTATTCGCTGGTCGCTTTGCTTCAAGAACCTATTTAGGATAAACCTATTGAGCACTGGGATTTTGAAGAATTAAATAACATTATTTATACAATCAATACCTACCTGTACAATTCGTCCATTTAAAATTAATACAACTGCTTATGCTTTGCACAAAATTTAACTTTTTTTTATAAGAAACAGTTAAAATTACTTACTTCATTAGTGCTTTGTATTTTATGTCTTATGTAGCCAGTCTTCATAAATGATGAAGCAAATAATAAATGATTATACAAACCTCTTCACAAAATGTTTTCGTTTATACCTAACTAGCGGCCCGCCCTCGCTTCGCTTCGGTGTAGAACTGAAGTGTAGACTACAGTTTTTGTTCTCAGGCTTGTATTTATACACAATGACATTCATCTATGATTCTTCTTACACCTGCATGCAAAGTCTCAGCCCGATCGGTTTAAAATTGACAAAGTTTCATACAAACTTTCATTCCCTATTTTATCCCCTTGGGGGTAATTGATCAAAATCCTTTCTTAGCGGATGCCTTCGTCATAACATCTACCTGCATGCCAAATTTCAGCCCGATCCGTCCAGTGGTTTGGACTGTGCGTTGATAGATCACTATGTCAGTCAGTCAGTCACCTTTGAATTTTATATATATAGATTAGATAACACACAATCTGGCGTTCTTGAGGTTCTTAAGTGATCTTTAATACATACGGCGTTTTTTTATATAAAGCCAGGTAGGCATATGACTCTACCCCACCTGATGTTAAGTGGTGATAAAGTCCAAACGCGAAGATAGCTGGTACAGCAGTTATAAACTGCCACACCAACCATCCTCACCTTGCCGGCCTACTAAAATGCTTCTTCACACCCCTCTTGAATTTATTTGTGCTATACTTTTACTTACACCTACGAAGAATCATATTCATCATAAATAATAAAAATCACTATGGTTTTACTACCGAATTATTAATGTAAATCTGCTTTCAAATAAAACCTATTTTTTTTAAATCTTTTTTCGATATTTCTTATCTATTTGAAATAATTCAATTAGTTTTACCATTTTGTCTCCAGGAAAAGGAAGAGAAAGCAAAATTCAAATTGGAGTCGAAGGAGAAACTCAAAGATGAAAAAAAAGATAAAGTGAAGGACAAGGACAAAGAGAAAGTGAAAGAGAAGGACAAAGACAAAGTGAAAGATAAAGAAAAGGACAAAAAAGATAAGAAACTGACGAAAGTGCCGTCTACTGTGACCTCGGGTGTGCCGTTTGAGGAAATATTCACGTTGGGAGGTAAATAAATCATTATTTTATAAAAAAAAATATGTTTTCAAGATTTAACTGCTAGATGTTTAAATGTAAAGGAAATTTCTGTGATTCCGTCTGCACTGCAAAATTCCACGCAGTCGAGGCAACAGATGGGACTCGAACCCGCACCCTCCTCTATCCAAGCGGATGCATTGACCATTTATTATGCTACCGCTTACTTAATGACCGAATTTCTTCTAGTATTTATTAAGCTGCAAGGCAGCGCCATCTCTTCGCATTGTAGATAACCCAAATAAATCAGTATTAATAATGTATATAATTTCTTGGCCTCATATACATTTTTAATGATATAATCGTTCTTCATGCTATGCAAATAAGGTCCACGATAACTATTTGCATTCGTACAAGCTCGATTACTCTGCCAATTCAACGAAGAGCCTCGCCTGGTGCTAAGATATAAGATAGGTACTCGCTTAGTAAACAGTTAGCACGAACACGAACAAATAACGAATTCTTATAGTTATAGTTGAATTCGATCTCGATTCGCGTCAAATGTCAAGAACTTCTGTATGCAAGATTATTAATTATTTGACGACCTCGTGGTTTGTACGCCGGGTTTCATGGTGTCGCCGACTCGAGAGGTCCCGGGTTCGAATCCCGGTGGGGGGAGATGTTTGTGTGATGAATACGAGCATTTGCACTCCAGTCATGGATGTTAAATAGGCATTTCTATATAAATATACTTATATATGTACAGTATATGTATTCTATACGTTACCCTAGCATCCCATAACACAGGCAATTACAGTGCTTACTTTGGGGCTAGGCTAATTGGTGTGAGTGTTGAAATTATAAAATAAAAAATAAAAAAGGTTACGTCCGTTGTGGCGCTGTTAAAATTTTCATACAAAACTTCTTGAAATTAATCTATTTACACGTATCGAGATCAAATTCAACTATTCTAATTAATATTGGTTCGTGCTAAGGGTACTGAAGCATTATTGCATGCAATCTTTATAGCACGATTACCGGACAGATGTTTGTGTGATGAATACGAGCATTTGCATTCCAGTCATGGCTGTTAAATATGTATTTCTATATAAATAAACTTATATATGTATTAGTATACTAGCTCTGCCCCGCGGTGTTACCCGCGGTTTATTACGGATATTTTCTCGCAGTAAAACGTAGCTTACGTGTTAATATATGTCAGCTAACTCCATACCCAATTTTATTAAAATCGCTCCAGCCGTTTAGACGTGAAGAAGTAACAAACATACAAACTCACAAACTTTTAACTTAGCCTTTAGCCTTTATAATATTAGTGTGATTATGTATTCTGTCCGTTACCCTAGTATCTCATCATAACACAAGCCTACAGTAATTACTTTGAGGCTAGGCTGATTTGTGCGAGTAAAAAATTAATTAACTTTTTGATCCCTCTACAAAAACATTTAAAAAAAATTGCATTCTACATACAAACTAAGTGACCATCTTCCATCCATTACAAGAATCGATATTATACAATCTCGCAAAATCTGTTATCCGAGAGCGTATCAAATAGGACAAACAATGATAATAAAAATGATAAAAAATCTACACAATTTACAAAGCAATGTAGAAAACATACACTCGTACAAGGCGAATGATAAGAACATAATTTATGGTTACTGTTTGCATGTATTCAGACGGTGTAGAACGCAATGAATCCTTTTCTCAAAGGATTCCCCATCGGCGGTAAGCTTAATGAATGTTAATTAGCGTTTATTAAAAAGGCGGTAGGGTCCACTTTGAGGTGAACTCAATTACGATTACTAGTTAATGTACTTTGTTGTTCATTTCAAATGCGAAACATATACTTACATTCTACTAACGTCCTAATCATTTAGATAATTGCTTTATAACATTTTGCTGACTTACATTACCTTTTAATTGTATATTCTACTTTGTCTTATGTTACTACTAGAGAGTTTGCTTGTGTCACTATTATGCTGTGTTTCCATTTAAGCTCGAAAACGGTTATGAACGAGCAAACACTCGGTGAATGGAAATATCAGAGAGAGCGAACGAGTACGTACAACTATGTTTCACTGGTCTAAGTGAACGAATGCTCTCTTGATGCCGATCGAATGCCACCAATGGAAACAACACAATATCATTTTGAGCATTCCATTTACCGAGCGAACAAATGTTTGCTCGCTCGTTAGTCGTAACTGGGAGCCAATCGTCTAATGGGATTGCTACGGCTATCCCCATCGCTTACGATTTCATTTTGTTATTCCTGACAGCCGATGGTTTTTAAATGCCTCGCGCTCTTGTTTTTCTTTTGTATTTGTAATAACAATATTAAATAAAATAAAATACACGAGCGAAGAAATTTGGTGATTCAATTCTTTGTCGTACTATTCGCAAGTGGAATTCTTTGCCCGCGCACTTGTGCTCCCCTTCCTACAATCTGGGGTCCTATAAGAGAAGCGTAAAGAACCATTTCTGCAGGCCTGCTGCAAGGTGAGAATGGTTGGTGTGGCAGTTTATAACTGCTGTATCAGCTATCTTCGGGTTTGGACTTTATCACCACTTAACATCAGGTGGGGTAGAGTCATTTCCTACCTGGCAATAAAAAAATGACTCGTTTTCAATATTCTGTCCTGTGCCCCAGCAGTAGGGCCTGATGATGTTGAAAACGGTATTCATCATATTAGTACAACACCATTAAGAGTTCCTACGTATAAGAAATATTGTGTACTACGACCAAGTTAGAGGATAGTCCTCCAGGAAGTTACTTCAATTCCACCGGGAAATCTGCTATTCCTTATCTGCCTTAATATTTTCCTAAATCTCGTTTTCCAGTTGCTCTTCCCATTTTTGGCGTTCCGCTGCACCAGTCAGTGGAAAGGTCCAGATGCCACGATGACATCAGGCTGCCCCTGGTTGTTCGTGACAGTGTCGACTATCTCCAGGTAATTACCAACCCATTGTTGGTTAATAATAACCAAGTCATCATCGTACTAATATTATAAATGTGAAAGTTTTTGTGTTCGTTTGTCGATCTCGTAAAAACGGCGGATGAACGGATTCTGATGAAATTTGGTACACATAGTTTGTGACCTGAAATGAGACCAGTGCCGTCTTTGACCTATTGGAGGCCCTGGGCATATTACGATAGTGGGACTTCCCTATGACTTCCGTTTGGTGATTAAACAAGGTGAGGAACTAGGGACTTTGCATTTGATCTGAGGGGACCCCCTATCGATCGCGGGGCCCTGGGCACTTGCCCAAAGTACCCACTGGTAAAGACGGGTCTGAATGATGAATGACACTATTATCCCAGAAAAATGTTAGGTTCCTGAGGGATGCTCCAAATACTAAAGTTCCTTCCTTCTCATTTTTCAGATTTCATTGAAACCTTTTCTTCTGCCACTACTCACGCCATTTTTATCTCAGAAACCTGGTTAAAACCCTGTCTTTCCTCTTCTTCTTTCTCACTTCCTGGGCACACTCTAATCCGCAATGATCGTACTGGCAAAGGCGGTGGTGGTGTTGCCATATACTTACGTCATGGCATCCCATATAAAATTCTTAATTCATCTCCCTCTCTTTACTCCAGTTCTGCTGAATACATCTTCCTAGAAGTTTCTATCAAGGGAGTGAAAGTTGTTCTAGGCGTCGTCTATTCTCCCCCCGGTGTTGATTATTTCTCTCAGCTTGAATCTGTTCTTGAACCACTCTGCTCGGAATACGGACATCACATAATTATGGGTGACTTCAACACTGATCTAATGTGTAGCTCATCTCGCTCTCTTAAACTTCTTGATATTGTCAAGTCCGTTAATCTCTCCATTCTGCCTTCTAGGCCAACACATCATACCACTTCTCATGACACATGGCTTGACTTAATTTTAACTTCCCCTAATTTCGTTATTAATCACGGTCAGCTTACTGCCCCTGGTTTTTCAAAACACGATCTAATCTTTTTGCAGTATAGATTAAAACCACCAAAAACTAAACCTTCTGTTGTGTGGATGCGGAACTTTGCTCGACTGGACCTTGATAGACTAAGGGGGGATGCTTCTAAGCTCGATTTCTCAGCGATGTATGGTGCTTCGTCAATTGATGAGAAAGTTTCAAACTTTAACCAATGTGTTCTCAAACTTTACGATGCCCATGCTCCGCTAAAGCCTGTTAGAGTTAAGCGACCTCCCGCTCCTTGGATTAGTCGAGGTGTCCGTATAGCCATGACGCGACGAGATCGAGCATTCCGTGCTTTCAAGCGTGACAGGTCGGAGGAAAACTGGTCCTTATATAAGACAGCTCGTAATAGGTGCAACAGAATGGTGAGGGCAGCAAAGCGAGAATATTTTCATGAAAATATCTGCAACTCATCTTCGGCGAATGTATGGAAGTTTCTCCGTTCTTTAGGTTTGGGCAATTGTTCTGTGCAACCTGACTCCTATCCTTTCTCTCTTAACGATTTCAATAATCACTTTTCCACAACCAATTCTCTCGACCCACATATTAAGAATAAAGCTATCAATACTATTACTTCCAGAGCTCAATCTCTTTCTGATTCCTTTACTTTTTCTCCAGTGACAATTGATGATATTCGCAAAATTATTCTGTCTATCAAATCTAAAGCAGTTGGATGGGATGACGTCAGCAGAGAAATGATAGTCAACATTCTAGATTATATACTGCCAGCTATTGTACACATTATTAACTACTCCTTTCTCAACGGTGATTTTCCTCTAGCTTGGCGTAAAGCTTTCGTTCTTCCTCTGCCGAAAGTCTCGTCTCCTCAGCTACTTAGTAACTACAGGCCTATTTCCATCCTTCCCTTTCTTTCTAAAGTTCTTGAAGCCGTTGCTCATCACCAAGTATCCTCTTTCGTATTTTCCAATAATCTTCTCACTTCGTTTCAGTCTGGGTTTCGTCCTGGACACAGCACTACTACGGCTCTGCTCAAAGTTACTGAAGATGTCAGGATGGGCATGGAGAAACAGTTGGTTACAGTCATAGTACTCATAGACTTTTCCAACGCTTTTAACATGGTTGACCACGATATTCTCCTCGCCATCCTTAAATCCCTTAACTTCTCATCAAAGTCACTGGATTGGTTCTCCTCTTACCTTCGTGGCCGTCAACAAGCGGTTCGCATTGAGCAAAATCTTTCTAATTGGAACGATTTAATTGCTGGTGTACCCCAGGGTGGGATAATTTCTCCTTTACTTTTTTCTGTTTTTATTAACCTCCTTTCCTTCTCGCTTGGCTGCTTTTACCATTTCTATGCTGATGACCTACAAATCTATACTCAGACGTCGGCTGAGGATGTTGATATGGCCATCGAAACGTTAAACCTTAACTTGCAACGTATCAGTGCTTGGTCCGTCGATTTTGGAATTAAGGTAAATCCATCAAAATGTCAGGCCATTATCGTAGGTGGCTCTAAACAAATTGCCAAAATTGATTATGGGTCTCTCCAGCCTGTCGTGTATGAGGGCACGATTGTTCCGTTTAGCACAAGTGTCAAAAATCTTGGCATTTACATCGATTCTTCTCTTAGCTGGAACACACAAATTGCCGAAGTAAGTCGCAAAGTAATTTACTCACTTCGTGTTTTAAACAGATTTAGGAATTTTCTCCCCATTAACACAAAAATTTTGCTTGTAACATCTCTCATATTCCCGCTCATTGATTATGCTGATGTCTGCTATCCCGATCTGAATGCTGATCTTCTGAACAAATTGGATCGTCTCATCAACAATGCCATTCGTTTCATCTTCTGCCTGCGTAAATTTGACCACGTATCGGCGTTCAGATCTCAACTTAGATGGCTTCCTATACGTCAAAGAAGGCAGCAGAGAATGCTGTGTACTCTATATTCTATCCTGTTCAACCCTCACTCTCCAGAATACTTACGATCCAAATTTCAATATCTTTGTGACTCACATGAACTTCAACTTCGTTCTACTGATACTCTTGCACTATCTCTTCCTCTCTTTCACTCTGGCTATATGTCTGATTCCTTTGCCCTCCAATCTTCACGACTCTGGAACAGCCTCCCTGACTCCGTTAGAAGGTCACCTACTAGGTGCAGTTTTAAGAAGAAAGTTCATGAACTTCTCCTAGAAAGCTAAGAACGTTAAGTTCAACTCACAATTTCCCTTCACAGTCTCATCATCAATATATTTTATAAACGGTGTTAATAATAATTATGTCTATGTATGTGTATGTATATATATATATATATATATATATATATATATATATATATATATATATATATTATAAATATTTATATAAGTAATATATTTAAATGTATTCTATGCATGTATATTTAGGTTTATTTTTAAATAAATATTTATGTAGTTACTTTTACTGGTGTATGTTTAAAGTAAATCACTTTTTTTTTATTATTATAGCCGCATTCGTGGATTTCTTTATGCCTAAAGGTTGACTGGCAGAGAATGCTTTTAGCGTTAAGTCCGCCTTTTGTCCATTTTTGTAATTGTGGCAATAAAGTTTAAATAAATAAAATAAATAAAGTTAACGCGGATAAAGTCGAGGACAATCACAAGTATTCTCTTTAAAAGAAAAAAAACTTCATGACGACCTCCGTGGTCGAGTGGTTTGTACGCCGGGTTTCATGGTGTCGCCGAATTGAGAGGTCCCGGGTTCGAATCCCGGTGGGGGCAGATGTTTGTGTGATGAATACGAGCATTTGTACTCCAGTCATGGATGTTTAATATTTATTTCTATATAATTATACTTATATATGTACAGTATATGTATTCTATCCGTTACCCTAGCATCCCATAACACAAGCCTTACAGTGCTTACTTTGGGGATAGTCTAATTGGTGTGAGTGTTGGACATATTTATTTATTATTATTATCGAATTCGAATAGTTGAATTCGATTTAATTTAGGCGTCAAATGTGTACTGATTATTAGTTCTCATTACGTCCGTTGTAGCGCTGCTGTTCAAGTTTCAATATAAAATTTGACAACGACATTTCGCACTCGCAAACACTTCTTATTCGATAATGGTTTGTGCTAAGGCTACGGGTAGATTACCGAAAAGTATTAGACACTTATTTTTTATTTATTCACATAAGAAATCAAAACACTCCAGAGATATATTGATTCAAAAGGTCGCATGACGTCACGTCTTGGTACAAGTTTTACTTTACGTTGAAGCTTTATCCTTGCCATTTCTTGTTTGACTGACAAAAGAAAAAAATAAGTGTCCATCGTTTTTTTATAATCTAACTGACGGACTAATTAGAATTGCGTTTAATTTACCACGTCATCGTCCCTATTACTTCCAGTATATACATTATGGCGTGATTACACGTGGTCGTTAGCCCGAATACGACTGCCAATGGAATTCGGGTAAACGACTGAGTCACGGTAATATTATCTATACAGTATTGTGACTCCGCCCTGTCCTTGAAAATAAATGCCTACACCGAACGCTGCGTTGGCACGCGGTAGGGCCGCCAGCCTACAGTATTTTATGTAGTTTTGTTTTTAACGTGAGTGTAGGTAGATTACTCGTTTGTCTCTTTTTTCATCCTAACCACTTATTTATATATTATTCCAGATATTTTGCCTGATGGAAAAACCGAAATACCCAAATATTACAAACAAATAACGTACTAGTAGATAGGTATATAAAAAATATTCTATAAAGGTAAGACACCTTTCCAATATTTCAGGTAATTTAAAAAATGATATCTCTGGGTGTGTTGTTGAAGAGTTCAAGCAACCAAAAACAGCAATTGTGCTGTTGTACGATATTGATCGTCGTTTGTTCTTTTCCATACTAAATTATATAGGTATCTACTTAATTAAATCAAATATTTACAATACAAAACGCATGTTTAAGCACCGCTAACTGCATAAAAAACAATTCAGACCGTTCGGTCGTCGTTGAGGCGCGGCGACGCATTCGCGACTGGGTGCCCGCCGAGAGCACATCGAACTCAGTGGCGTAGGTATGACTCGCTTTCCGACCGTTTGTATGAAAATAGAATACTGTATGATATTATTACCGTGACTGAGTGTAAATGAACGGAGTCGAGTACCCCCATATGCGGGTAGTTTTTGTTTTGGTTACCCGACACCGTCTTCCAGTCCGTATTCCAGTATGAATATTGCTTCGGGTACCCGAATTCGAGTAATGTCTTTTGTGCACCCGAATACGGGCTAACGACCAAATGTAAATGCGGCATTAGGCTGTAAACAGCGCTCTTTGTTGACATTGTAGCTACAATGTCAAATGAGATACTTTTAAATAGGAACTTGTTTACATAACATTGATTTGAGATGATTGCAATCGTAATTAATACTGAGCATGTTCGGAGAAGCTCAACGATGAAGTGGTTAGCGGGTTTAGTCTACGATTGTTATAGTTAAGCAACTTTCGCAAGAGTCGGTCATAGGATGGGTGCATAGAACACAGAGGTTAGAAGGGTGATCGATCATATACCGTTTGTACAAGAACCGATGTCGTCGGCTCTCCCCGCTGCACTACACTTCCACCTAATAGATAATAATAGCCAATCAAACGACGCGACATCGAACAATCTAACCAATCAGCGCTGACACCCGAGACCAACGACGCAATTAGAACTAAATTTTGGTCAAGTTATGAGCTCACACATAACTGTGGCGCGCCTGCCCCGCCCACAAGGCCCTTCTAACCTCTTTCTGTGTTCTGTCATGTGAACGAGTTGTGATCAGTTGATAATAACAATGATTTTTTTCATTCTTAGGCTCACGGTCTAAAGTCTCCCCTAATATACCGCGGCGAGCCGGATAAGATAAAGTTGCAGCAACTGCGCAAGTTGTACACTGATCGCGGGCCCACTTTCCCTTACCATTGGGATGTTCCCGTCGCTTGTGCTATCCTCAAAAGCTTCATCAGGTAAGACTAATAAATAAAATTATTTTAAACCTTTCTGCTTATTTAAGGTTATTCAAATTGATGTTTTCTCCTTTTTTCCGGATGGGAACACATTATTTACAAATACATTACAAAAATATTAAACAGTAAAAGGTAACGGACGCGGTCTGCTGCCTGGACCGCCTGTTTTTTTTTCTAGATATATTTTCTTTAGATTTTAACATCGAGCAGTTACATGCTTCATATATATATATATATATATATATATATATATATATATATATATATATATATACATCTTGCTGATCATGTTGCGTCTTATATGGCGATTTTTGCTATTGATCCTGCGTCCGACCGACTTGATGCGTCCGGTATACGGACGCAAGATTAACCTAGCCTCATTTTTGGTGCAAAGACGTCTTTTCATGCATAGAATGCATGGGCAAAAATTTGGCGTGGACTCAATTTCATCACCAGAATGCTTTTTAACGTATTTCATAGTGCAACCATTGACCGACCGGAATTTGGAGGGCGCTACCGTGCAGTGTATATTTTGCAATGTATATTTCGGGTTCAATTTACAGATTTTATTGCGTCTTCCTATATATATTTAAAAAAGTTTTTATCAATTCTCTACGATGATTATCTTGCATCCAGTAGGCATCTTAATTTGCGAGATCGCGCGAAACCTGAGGGGCCCGTTTTGGGTGCATGGGAGAGACGAAACTGAGCGTCCTACGGGTCGCGTGTGTTTGCATATACAGATCCGTGCTCCGTGGACGCAAAATCGTATTATTTGATAGAAGTAAATAAACGTGAAACAATGAAGAGATTTTTTTTATTTTAGCAAATTTGATATTTTATACCATTGATAACTATTAGGATATTATTGTTTTGTTTCCGTTTTCGATTTTTTGTAATGTAGATACATAATGAACCTACACGATTAATCGATATTAATGATCGAGAGAACTTTAACAACGTTAATTATTAGCCCCTATTTTATTAAGAATGTGATTCATTTGTTATTTTGTGGTAATGTACCTACCTACAGAGAATTCTAGTGAGAACTGTTGGTTAAATTGTTAAGTATACAGTATTGTTCAGCCTTTGTTATGGTATTTATAATATCACATCTAGAAAACTTGTTAAATATGTCACTGAAGTTAACTCAAGCTTATTTCTATGCACCATTTGCTAATTTGTATCATTGATTTATTTTTGATATCCCAATTAACCTTACCTCTTCACTATCACTTAGTATGTATACACGTATTCACCTTCCCTATAACTTATACAAATTCAAAATTCGAATTCAATATCAACGCAACCGTGCCCCCCACCAACACGACAAGACGAGCCAAGCAAAGTGCAAGGGCTCCACGTAACTTTTCCCGAAGGGCATCGTCATTTTAGTGGACCTTTATAAGTAGGGTTTGGATTATCCACATAAAAAAAACGAGTTATATAAGTAACGGTGAAGTCCAGACGCGATAGCTGATACAGCAGTTCACCTGCCACACCAGCCATCCTCACCTTGCCGGCCTGCATGTTGCTTCTTCACGCCTCTTTTAAGGGATCCCAGGTTGTAAGAGGGAGGGAATACGTGAGCGGTCAGTGCATTCCATCTATGGATAGTACAACAAAAAAATGAGTCAACAAATTTCTTTGTACGCGTTGGAATTGTGGCCACAGTTAGTCGGTGACAACGTAGGTCAGCACGCGAGGTCCAATGAAGGAAAGGGGAAGGTGGGATAAGAGAGAATAACTCCTCAGAACACTCGCCGTGGTACAGACGATAGAACATGCTTAGTGACGCCACGTCACGGCGTAATTGTAGAGGCTCTAGGTGTTTAGTCACCTCTTCATCGCCTATAATGCGGATCGCGCGCCGCTGTAACCCATCCAAGGTATCGAACAAGTACTTGGTGGAGTCATCCCAGAGTTGCGAGCAAATTTCCACGCAAGACCGCACCTGCTCCTTATACAACAAGCACAGTTAAATTGCTCGGGCGTGAAAAAACGCCGAAAAAAACCTTGAAATAAACCTTGTTCAGGTCTCCAAGACATGAAAGGAATGGCAACGTTTTTGCCGTGAAAGCGCAGACCTGGGTTTTATTAGCATTGAACTCAACCAAACCTGGTACCCCATTTAGAAATATGGTCCAAAGCCTGATTGAATTCAATGACAAGATTCTCCCGTTCCTCCTTGGTTACCGCCTGCCCAGCCGCTGCTTGTCCGAGATACCCCGCATGCACTGTACTATCGTATGCATCGCAATGAATATTCCCAAAAGGAATTTTAGTCATTGATATGCAGCAGAAAGATAGTGGGGGATAGGACGGAGCCCTGAGAAACGCCGGCATTCACTGACATGAACCGCGAACTGCTACCATTCGTAAGGACACGAATTTTACGTTCATGCAGGAAGTCAGCTATCCAAGAACAGAACTGTGCCAGCAGACCGTATGCCGGAAGCTTGGAGAGAAGGCTTTTGTGCCATACCCTGACGAACGCCTTGGTAATGTCAAGGTTGATAGCCAACGACTCGCCCCGCTTGTCGATAGCCTCACCCCAGATATGAGTCAAGTACGCTAGAAGATCACCCGTCGATCGTTTGGGTCTAAAAACATATTGACGATCATTAATCCGGGAGTGATCCTCTAGGTAGCGGGTCAGATGGTTGTTAAGAACCTTTTCTAGGACTTTACATAATACTGGGGTGACAGCTATTGGCCGGTAGTTTGCCAGGTCTAAGGGATCCCCTTTTTTGGGCACCGGTTGCACGTTGGCATCTCTCCAAGTCTCCGGCACACGCCCCAAAGAATACGAGCATTGGTACAAGCGCGTGAGAGCGGAAGACAACTCCGCTGCACATTTTTTAAGTACTACTGATGGGATGCCATCAAGTCCACCAGCTTTCCGGATGTCGAGTGATTGCAATTCGACACGAACCTCACGCTGCCTGAATTTAATATCAGGCATCGTTGTGCTACAATGAGGTAATGATGGTGGCAGTGCATTGCAATCATCGATTCGGGAGTTAGCCGCAAAGAGTTTTGATAGTAAATCGGCTTTCTCCCGTGGCTTATCAGCTAGTGTTCCGTCAGGGCATCTCAGAGGTGGCAGCGAGGGCTGGCAGAAGTTCTTTTGCGCGGTCTTGGAAAAACGCCAATAACTACGGGAGCCCGAAGGATGCGTTATAAGTTCGTGACCAACATGTGTAACGCGCTGGGCATCCGCTGTAATCCTTCTTACAGGTCTTGGAAGCAAAATTGTAGGCTGCTTTTAGTGAATCGACCCCAGGATCCTTAAGAGCGCGGCCTCTGATCCAAGCACGATATACCGCTTGCTTACGCGAAACAGCTTCAGCACAGTGGTGATTGAACCAGAGGTTACGTGTGTGTCCTTACTGATGAGATTGGAATGAGGAATATAGTATTGCATAACCATTACAATTTCCTCAGAATAGCAACGGCGCAGGCCAAAAGGTCCTTGTCACTGAAGCAGCGCTGCTTCCAAGGGACGGATGCAAAGTTGTCACGCATACCGTCCCAATCTGCCGACCCATAGTGACAGATCCGACGTTGTACCACCGTTGGACGCGGAGGCTTGGCCTGTGGCGCTTTGTTTACCAAAGATATCTATATCGGGCAATGATTTGAAGAGGCCAGAGCCCCCTTACCACAACCTGACAGCCCTGTGGATGGGTCGTGAGCAGAAGGTCCAGTAATAAAGGTGCTTGACTTGAAATATCTGGAATCCTGGTGGGCTGATCGACCAGTTGCTTCAAGTACTGCGTGAGCAGAGCCCTGCATGGTTGGTTTTCGAGGAACTTAACCACAAATTGTGGTGAGCATTAAATTCCCCTAAAAACACCAATTCTGCTTTGGAAAACTGTTCTTGCGCGTCATCTGCTGCCCGACTTAGGTGTTCGAAAAGTCGAGTTGTCTCAATATCGCAAGTATGGGATCTGTAGAGGCACACATAGACTCTGGCCTGGGGACCAGAACCGACGTGTACCACTAGCATGGAGAAAGAGGGATCTTCAACAAACATTCGCCCGAACATACAGGCATACACTTTCGCTTTGAAGGACTCTTTAAATACGTAGCCGGGATAGTTAAGGTAGCCTGTGTTAGCAGGCGGAAGTATTTGTGTCTCCGTCAACAATGCTGGGCGTGCTGTCTCAAGACAGTGGTGGACAGCGTTGAAGTTAGAGTGGAGTCCGCGTATGTTGCAGAACTTTACCTTAAACAGCATTGAAGGTGTGGGGGTATGCACCGCTATACACCTAAACTTTGTTTTAGAGGCTGCCATGGTGGAATTGAAAAGAGACGTGAAAACGAGCGGGCGTTGTCGCGAAGAGTTCGGGTAAATTAGGGAGGTTTCTTTTACCGAATGACAGCCTGCAGAGGAGATGCGTCGACCCACCGGACGGAAGGGCCCCCGCAGCCCCCCGGGAGTGGCCGCCGGGACCCCACGCCCAGTCACCGACCGGTACGACGGTCCACCCTGAGATTATGCGTGACATGATAGGGCAGCCTCACGAACTGGTTAGGAACGCTCGGGCCCCTGTACTGTGCCACGGTTGGCCAGCGGGACAGCCGTTTCTTCGGGTCGCCTTGGACGGCGGGTCAATGCAGTTCTCCCGGCATCGGTTCGACAGATGCCTCCTCTAGACTGAATCAGACAACGACAACCTCCACTCGAACTCTGGTTGTACGCTGGCTGACCCCGAGAAGCACTTTTTTCAAGCGGGTTTTTCACCATGCGCAAGGTGGTAACAAACCAGGCGGGTGTTAGGCACCCTAGCATCAGAAGAGCGGATGGAAGCTCCGATATCCCTTATTCGCTTCTTACGACACCCACGCGAAGAGAAGGAACGGTGAGATGTATTCTTTCTCCGTCACCGCCCTGATAAAATTTGTCTTAGAGTTAGGGCGTGTAGAGATAGAAGCATGGCTCTACGTGCGATCAGACAACTTTTTGTCCGTGCGAGTGATACATGATACCGTCTTGGCAACATTTTCCATGAAAATGTTTTGGTGAGATATTTTAATTAGTTCAGGCTTTCGGCACCTGTGTGCGTCAAGAAGCCTCCCCATACAAATCTACGGCGAGGGACCTTGTACTAAGAAGCGGCAAGAAACTCAGCAAGAGGTTGTTTTTTCACCCTGTAGGTATTATTTTAATACAGAGTCATCAAATTAAAAAATGAGGTCAGATATAATTCATGAAGTCGTTTTACATTACATATTTTTATTCTTTATTTCGAGCCTACCTAGTTCGAATTAGTCTATTTACACCAACTTTTCTTATTGTCTAACTATAATTATCTTTCCTAGGTACAACAAGGCTGGGTGGCTTGTGTATTGCTTTCAAATTACCTTTATACAAGGATTTATTATGGATACCCACATTAAACCTGACTAATTTTTACATTGGGAAAATGAATAATACACCTAGACTTTACCTAGCCAAGCTCAGTATCTGATCATAAGCCTACCCACTAAAAACCTTACAGATAGCCATTGGACAACTCTTGGCAGTACTAGCATCAGGCAAGACACCGGAACGGACAGTATTCTAAGTTATCCTTGGTGGATCCTTCCGACTCCGTTGTCGACGATGTACACAGAGCACGACTATATTGTCGTTGGGTCCGTAAAATACAGGGTCAAGGGACAACCAAGCCCGAATCCCACCGGTACTCTTGAAATTCCAGACCAGCCAAGCTAAAAAAGTTATCTTAAATAATAATATGATCATGACTTTAATAAATAAAAATATAAAGGTACGGACCAATGTAAACTTTAAAATATAATAAAAAAAAGAATTCCCTGTCTACCCGACTGACCTGTGTAAAACTCAAAAATAACGATCAAGCTTTGAACATAAATAAGTAATTGTAGCTTCCTATTTACTACTCCAAAGACAGTATAAGTGCTGGTGTACCTGGAAGCCGGTGGACTAGCAGGATGAATATCATTGATATACAGTACCTACAGTATCCGGAACTAACAACTCTCTTTTTAAAAGTTGAGGGACGTAACTTTGTAGAAATAAATCGTATTATGCAGAATCAATTTAAACATAAGTTTGGACGGAGGTAGGAGCATTTAAGCAGTGCATAGAAGGTATACGTAAATATTCAGTGTGCTGTATGGTTATGGTGGTGAACGGATGCACCAAATTACCGGGAAATATTAAAATCGAATATTGGCATTTTATATTTTATTGCAATTTCGCGTAGACTCAAGGTATTATAATAATAATAGCTACTTAAATACGCATTTAAAACATTCAAAATCGCGTCGTGTACAGTGGACGCCGCAGGGTGGCAGTTTGTAAAGATGCAAGAAGTCTTAGAAGATGTAAATATATATATATATATATATATATAAATGTGTGTGTGTGTGTTTATAAATTGTAGCTGGTTTTTAATATATAACTTTTGTACTAGTTAAATGTTTGATTAGATTAATTTGGTTTATTTTTGTCTTGCAACCAGCGAGCTACCCGAATCCATACTTACTCAAGAGCTCCACGGTCAATTTGAACAATGCGCCGCTATAGGCGAACCGCACCGGGACGCCGCGCTCACTGCACTCGCCGCGCGACTGCCGCGCGACAACCGCGCGCTACTCGCATATATACTACGGCATGCGGATAGTGTGAGGGGGCACGAACAGGTGACTATAGAATCATAATACAGGCAGTCCTCGACTTGCGTCGTTTCGATTTACGTCGTTTCAAGTTACGTCGAACAATGTTTTGACACTATTCCTCAATCATACGTCAATAGGGTATTTGACAGTATTAAAAATAAAGTGCCAATTGTTAGCATCTGTATTTAGAATGAATATTGGCAGTAGTTTTTACTATTTTTACAGAAAAAATATTCATAAGTTTACTAAAACCCACGATAAAGATAATAGTTTTCTTGTCTTTTGGCACGTGACCCAAAACGCTTGGGATTGGTGGAGCCTAAAATGACGTCACACGCAAGTAAACGTCCGGTTAAAGTGACATTAGATTGTATGATTTGACGTTTTAATGACAATCGTGTGACGCCACAAACCAGTGAGACTCCTTATTGTCCAGAGATACGTTTTTCGTGGCAACTTGAAAATAGAGTTTTTGATTTAGTTTATTTACCGAAGTACACAACATAATGATGAATATCCTCTCTCTATAAACATTACTAAATAACGTGAGATCGTATTCTAAAACTTGTCAAATACCCTATTGTTTCGATTTCCGGCATAAGAGAATTCACTTGTTGCGAAGTCAATGTCCGTGGGTTCGGCGTCCGTAGGGAAGTCTCGACTTAAGTCGTTTCGATTTAGGTCGCGTATTTCGAGAACCTAACATGCCGTAAGTACGAGGAAAGCCTGTATACAAATTTCCACCCCCTTAAGGCATGGTTTTTGCGATAAGAAATATGCTATGTCTTTATCGTTGATTCAAACTATCTCTTTACTAAACAAGTGGCTGCCTGCGACTTAGTCTTCGTTAACTTTAGCTTTTCGATAATCACTCAGAAATCTACCATTGTTCTGGGATAAAAAGTATACTATAGCTCAATCCGGGTAATCTATATGTCTCGGGTCTATATGTGTGGCAAAAAACATTCAATTTCGTTGACTCGTTTTTACCGAAAATAAAAAACATCCATACAAAGTTTCGTATTTAAAATGTTAAGAAGGATAGGATAGTAGGAAGTAGAATAGGATTAGTAGGATTTCATCTCAATAGGTTCGGTGGTTTAAACGTTAAAAGGGAACGGACAGACCCACTTTCGCATTTATCGTCTCCCCAGAACCGTTACGTGAACTTTCCAGTAGCTTCTATTCACTGATAAGGCCAGTCATGAAGGCTTGCAGCACACCTGGGAGTCTTATCATACTAGAAACAGTACTATTATTATTTTTTTCTATAATAGCGGCACCATTATTCCATTGCAGCATCTTTATTTCGTATTCTCTTATTAATTATGTGTTTAATTATGTATATCTAAGCGAGTCTTAAATAAGTGGGCTCTCGTACTAATAGAGTTATGTGAACGATTTGTTGTATAAAAAACTGTCAAGCATCTACCAAGCTCTTTTTTTCGTGTTTTGAATAAAACTTTTAATCTCAAACTTTCAATGATTTCTTTATCACCGTCAAGGAGTATAGCTCAGCTCGTATATCCTTTATTGGTCCTTTGGGCCGGATTTGAACCAGCTATGGATCCGCTCAATAATGATATTGCGTACGTAATTGATTTATGTTGTTTGTTCTCAGTACAATCACGCGAACTTGCAAACGATCGCAACATATTTGGGACCCGCTTTGAACATGTCGTACAATCTCCTCGCTTACTTGGTCTCGAAAGTGGACAAACTGTTCCCGGATGTACAGCTAACGAAGTGAGTAAATAATTTATTGGTATTTATATTCTTGAATGTAAAATTAACTTATTTTAAGAAGAATACAATAAAATAAATAAGAATTTTATGTTACCCAGTTGCCTGCCTTAGATATAATAAGTAAACTTTACCATGAATAAAACTAGTTTTAACGGGTTAATGCACGAACTTTATTTATTTATTGACGTTTCGCAGCCTTTTTAGGTCTGCATCGTCAGATTAATGATTTTTTATTTACTTTATCGAGCTACCTTCGAAAGACTTTTATTGAGCGTTCGGATATTTCATTGGAAGATTTTTAAAACTTTATTATCTGTGTATGAATTTATTAGATAAATTAGTTAATAAAGTCCTTTATTTAAAATTGTTTTTTGTAATTTTGAGTTTATTTATTTGACCCTAACTACCGTAAAATACCACTGGTTCCAAAATTGGGAGACCTTTCTGAGAAGAACCGGCGAAACAAACTCAGATAGGCTTCCTATCTCCTTCTTATGTTAAATCATGCAAACAAAAAGAAAAGAAAAGAACTAACTTTTAACTGCAAAAAAGATTTTTAAATAAGGCTAGGCTTATTGGTATGTGTGTAAAAAAAGCAGTTTGTATTTTTATTTTTGTAAGCATTTAACTGCTAGATGTTTAAACCCAAAGAAAATTTTACTAGAAAAAAATCCACGTGGAGCAGGCAGCAGACGGGACACGAACCCGGATGCACTGACCATTATGCTACCGCGGCCCTGATGGCCGTATCGAATTCTTTCTAGAAACGAGAAAAAAATTTTAGCTGAAATTTACTTTCCAACCTAGTTTAGCACTTCACCAAAATATCAAAATGTTTGATTCAGATACGTGCCGCCGCTTCTTAACCTTCCGGCCGATTTTCCCGAAGACGTTGCATCGATCAGTACAGAACTGCGCAAGCAAGAATCGCTGTTGTCTCAGCTTCATGCGGAAATGCACGCGGGATTTGTTACGCCAGCGAGAGATCAACGACTGTGGGAGGCGCAGAGGATTGTAACGCAGCTTAAGGTATGTACGGTGGCGGTCAGAAAATGACTATATGTCACACTTTTTTCATAAATAAAATGTCATATCAAGTAACTTATTACCTTGCAAAAGTTATAATACAATATGACGCATCGAGAATAACAAAAAGAATTATATATTACTTTTTGATATTGAAACTCATTTCTTTATTTGTTGAAATGACGTTTATAAAAAAATTTTGTTTTAACTTTGTTTGGATATGAGCAAAATTTTACGAATAATATTTTTATAAAGAAATAAAATATGTAACAATTTTGACCCTGGAGCAAAGGTCTGAAATAATATTTCGCTTCGAAGTTGGACAAGTATTAGTGCTATATCACGAAAACTCAACATATCGCGATTCACTGTTAGGTTTTGGATCCGGCGTCACGGCGAAGAAGGGCACTTAACAGATCATAAAAATAATTCAGGACGACGACCAATTCTAACCACCTGCTCTTTAAATTCCACTTACACTAACGTCGTCGTCATTATCACCACCACTTCCACATCTCTCGCCAGATGGCGCCACTGTTGAGTGAGGTCCTGACAAGGGCGGATCCAGCTGTGGCGCCAGGGGGGGGTCATATAGTCGTGGTCAAGTCACAGTGGGTACAGATTGTGAAGTGGGTACAGATGGACCCAGCCCAGGGGGGGGGGGGGTCATGACCCCATGACCCCCCCTCTGGATCCGCCCTTGGGTCCTGAAGTGTAGCTTTTAAAGTTTGTTAATACGCGCGTGAAATCAAAGTTGACATTTAAATCATATTTTAATACAAAAGAACCGTATCATAAACATAATCGGCCATGTCACAGTGTTGCGCAGTTCCGTTTTGTTCGGAAACAAAGAGGACAATAATTTTACTTGGCTCCGATTTTAAATAACTGACATTCATTGACACGTAACTCATATTTGCCATAATTAATCTGAGTTATTACCAAATATTCACAGCATTATTTTAATTCGAATTAAACCTGCGTAAGCAACACACATGCAATAACTTTTGACATTTCGGAAAGCTCACGCTACACAAGCGCCTCTAGCGGCGGATTCATACACGTTACCCTCATTGACTTCAGCGGACTATCAATCACGCGGGAATATTTGAAATGATTGTAAAAAACGATTTTAACCCGCGCGAGGACCGAACTGTTATTATTATCACCATGTCTTTTACTACCCCATCAAAATCACTGCCCATCTATTCTACTATCATCGCCATTAGAAACCAACAACTGTTGCAGGCGTAGAGGATTGTTACGCAACTCAAGGTACGAAGCCATCACTATCACTTTCAATGACATCTTTACTTCCATTATTAACCTCCTATATTGACGACCTCCGTGGTCGAGTGGTTTGTACGCCGGGTTTCATGGTGTCGTCGACTCGAGAGGTCCCGGGTTCAAATCCCGGTGGGGGCAGATGTTTGTGTGATGAATACGAGCATTTGTACTCAGTCATGGATGTTTCATATGTATTTCTATATAAATATACTTATATATGTACTGGATATGTATTCTATCCGTTACCCTAGTATCCCATAACACAAGCCTTACGGTGCTTACTTTGGGGCTAGGCAAATCGGTGTGAATGTTGGTAATATTTATTTATTAATTATTATTTATTTATCGCTATCACTATCATAATCACTTGCACTATCAACGTCATGATCATTATCACCATCGCCTTATAAGATTGCATCGATCAGTACGAAAGAATTACTGTTATCTGAGCTTCATGCCTAAATACACGGGGTTTGCAACGTCAGCGAGAGATCAGCGACTGTGGATTGGAGGATTCTAACGCAGCTTAAGGTGTATAGCCATTTTATCACTATCATAGTTACCGTCATCATCACTTTCACCATAGCCAACTACGTCACCATCATCGCCTTCAATATATTTATCACGATTACCATCACTTCTTAAGTTAAATTGAAAGTAATAATGACTTAGCGAGAAGCAAGGACATACACACACAAGTTACCTACTAATATAAGAAAAAATAAATTATATTGCAAAAATAAAATGGCTTAACAAAAAACACACACATACACAAACAAACTCACTCATTTGTATGCTTCCCTACTGATATAAATAAAATTAAAGTAAAAACAAATAGCAAGATACTGATATAAATTAAATTAAAGTAAAAACAAATAACAAGATACTGATATAAATTAAATTAAAGTAAAAACAAATAGCAAGATATTAACTGTAAGCAAAATTTAATACATCCGAGCTGTGGGGGCCTGGTGACCTGTAATACGGGTTCTAAACTTAGCTCAGGCACCAGTCTCGATTTCCAAATATTGTTAATAATATCATGTTTTTGTCAAGCACAAAATGGTTATGGAGAAAATAGAGCTGATAGTACGGTTAAATTAGCTTCAAAAATAGGGGTAAGGTTACATTAATTCGCACCTAGCTGAAAATTGGCATGAATGTTGGGAACCCTATTACACACAATTTGTCAATTATCCACATGAAACAAACGTGTGGAAAAAAAATATTCAAGGTCAAATTTGGCAAAATCGGTTTTTTGAGTTTTCCATCTAAACCGTAAGTTTTATCATAAAAATAGGCGGAACAAAAATTATTCATCATGCAATTATCTATAAAAATTGTTTATACACTTTTTTTCCTAAGAATCACCATTTCGGAGATATAGCGATGTAAAAACTTGTATTCTTCATAATATGTATGTTAATTACCGTTATATACGTTACAGAACGATTTTTTCCAGAATATTAGTTTTCGTGGCGTATACATGCATACTATACAATTATAAGGATATAAACTCGAAAAAAAACCCGGTCCCTCATTTTTTATGACTACCGCCTTGAGCAACATCAATCAAAAATATATTCATCCAAGAGTTAATCTGCTTTTTCAAAATGCCAAAATCATATCTTATTTCTACATGCAGTAACTGGTTGCGACACGACATCAGCATTTTTCAAGAGAGGTAAAAGAACAGTTTTGAAATTGTTTGAGAGACAAGATTTAGTTCATTGTGCTGACGTTTTCAAAGAAAGTATCTCTACTCCACAAGCTGTAATCACCAACGGAATTCGCTTTTTTCAGTCCATTTACGGAGCTCCAAAAAATTACGTGCTTAGATAAGTTTCGATTCTTATCTTTTGCTAAAAATACGCATAAAAAAACAAGTACAATTAGCTTGTCTTCCTCCAACCTCTGCTTCTGCTCAGCAACATCTATTTCGGGTATATTATCAAGTTCAAGTATGGCTCGGTAATAAGCTAAACCCAGAAGACTGGGGTTAGAAGTTAATTGACAATATATTGGAACCAGTTAAGACTTTACTCCCTCCTGCACCGGAAAAACTCCTCAATTCAATTATGAATTAAATGCGACTGTAAAAAGTTGGGTTGTTTTGTTCATTAGCATGTATCAGTTGTCGAGGCCAATCGTGCTCCAATGTTCAATCGCCAGTAGAAGAGGATTCTTACGATATATGCAAAGAGACATCTGATGCATCGCTCTTTGAATAATTTATTTGTACCCAGCAGGAAGAAGAAGAAGGAGAAGAAGAAGACAGTATGGATTATGTTCCATTAGAAGAGTATCAATCAGACGAATAATTTTCTCAAATTACTCATTACTTACACCGCTCTTGTCATTACAATAATACCATTTTCAATTTAATACAATAGCTTTTAACTCAACAGGACCACAATAGATCGGGGAATAGGCCTACCGGGGAAACCACGTAAAAATAAAACGCGCCATGTACACTAAATCACGGGTGGCGCGGGAACGTGTGCATATTATGAGTAACACAACTTTTTACATCACTATATCTCCGAAACGGTGATTCTTAGGAAAAAAGTGTAAAAACAATTTTTATAAATAATTGCATGATGAATAATTTTTGTCTCGCCTATTTTTATGATAAAACTTACCGTTTAGCTGGAAAACTCAAAAAACCAATTTTTGCAACATTTGACCTTGAATTTTTTTTTTCACACGTTGGATTCATGTGGATAATTGACAAATTGTGTGTAATAGGGTTCCCTACATTCGTGCCAATTTTCAGCTAGATGCGAATTAATGTAACCTTGAATGTCTATTTTGAACGGAATATGACTTATTATTATTACTTTCTCCTTTGTCATAATCACCATCATCATCCGTTTAACAATAATTTCCGCTACCACAACACAAAATGCACGCAGAACTCACCTCATCATAACAACCTATTAATTTCCCCTTTGCTAGGGCACAGACCTACCTTATGGATGGAATGGGGTAAACGGGCCATGACCCACCAAATGCAGCCGGAAGCAATGGCTCAACGACGTTGCTAAAATTACACTACCACCACCAATAGACAACATAGAGAACAATAGAATGGACTGTGCGACACTCGCTATAAATAAACTACTCGCTGGGAGTGAAAGAGATGGTAAAAAAACCCTCTACGAAGTACTGTAACACGATCGCTGCGTCTCTTTCACACTTAGACTTATCTTCCCAGTTATACTTTGCATTTGGTTTAAGGAACAGCCAGTCCATTCTCCATGTGTATGTCTGACACCCAGAGGCGTTTTTTGAAGTATAGCGCCCCGGACCACTTACGATTTGTCAGCAAGTTTGCATCACAAACCTTATTTAATTTATATGCTTTTCTTTATTTGTAAAAAAAATATTGTTACAGAGAAAACTGCGAATGGTACAGAAGTCAGTGGAACCAAACTCGTTACCGCCGCAACCTTCGGTAGACGAAAAACACGAAGAAGAAACCGCGAGAAGAAATTCCCAACCGAATGATACGATCACAACACAGGCAGAAGTAAACGAACCACCTTTAGCCACGCCCCAAACGTCAGACGCTTTCCAAGAGAAATTCCCAGAAGGCGTGCCCGACCAATTCTTAGAAACATTCCCGGAAAATATTCCAGAGCAATTTGTAGAAAAGTTCCCCGAAAATATTCCCGCTCCCGCTCCTTTCGTGGAGAATTTCCCAGAAACTATTCCAGACAAAATCGTGGACAAATTTCCTGACACTTTTCCCGAAATTGAATCACCGAAACAGGACGTAGCTGCTTTCGACGCTGAATTCGAAGACAACTTCGACTTCACGCTGGAATCCAAAGAACCCAAAAAAGTAGATACTCCCGTCGAACCGCCAGTAGAGAAACCTAAGTTCACAGAGAAAGAACTACGAGTACTCCGTTTAGAACTGGAAAACGCGGAATATCTTCAACTGAAATCTTTGTTGCAAGCTAAAATCAACTCTGAGCAATTCGAAATAGTGAAGCTTAGAAGTCACGTTGCTCTGAAGAACAAACAAGAGGCCGCACAAAACAATAAGGAAAACAAAGAGAACAATACCCCAGAAGAATTAGAATTGAAGCAAAGATTATTGAAAGAAAATGCTTTGTTAGAACAGAAAAGACTGAATCTAATTAACCAGATATTTCAAGAAAGAGTGGCTTGCATACAACTTAAGATTGAACTCGCTATGAAGGAAATACTTAAGTCCTAAATAACAGTTGTTGTAACTTATTGATATTTGTTGTAACTTTGTTCTCTCGTGATCATTCTCAAATTAGTGTAATTACTTTTGTATATTTTATAATATTAATAATTATATTTTAAGGATAAATAATTATATTATAATCTCAAATTTGTCATGTCACTATGAATTATAAATTATATAATAATATATACAAAACTGAATAAAATAGTTTCTTTTACATGTTAAAGTCGGCTTTACTAATATTCACGTCTAAGGGAGACGTCATGACTAGGTCTAAGCTCACCAAGTCATGTTATGTTGCATACGAAAGGTGTACCACAAGGCACATTAATAGGCCTTTAAATGCTTAAAAAATATATAACTCAAAATATCATTTTCTAATTGGTGGCATTTTTTTTTTATTTCTACCTCTCGTTATGGATATATAGCTAGCTATACAGCTGCGGAAGAAACGTGCTCAAAAATAATGGTACAGGGATAAAGAGGACTTTTGAAAAGGAAATATACATCTTTTACTCACGAGTATATTATTGGGATACAGTGAAATCAGGGATGAAAATTTGCATAGGAAACCAATTACCCCAAGCAAAGGAACATACAGACACCCGAATAGTAAACTGTGGCGCACTAGCACCAACATTCTTAAATTAAATGTTAAATAAAGTCATAAAAAATAATTAATATGCATCGTTTAATCTTCAACTGCAAATAGAACAAGGATACGGTAATGTTTTAAAGGAAACTAAGGATTAAGCTTACAGTTTTCCCTTGTATCAGATGTACGGTTATTAATCCGGCCGACCGAATTGTACCCTAAGCACAAACCGTTATCGATTTTTTTTAGTAGTTGATTTCGATCTCGATTCGCGTCAAATGTCATTATAGAAGTTTTTTAATTCTCGTTACGTCCGTTGTGGCGCTGTTTTAATTTCCATAGTCCATACAAAACTTCTTGACATTTGGCGGAATTGTGAGGGCACAATCACAAGCATTAAAATTAAAGAAAAAGATGTTGACATTTGACGCGTGTCGAGTTCAAATTCAACTAATTATTAGAATTTTTGCTAAGGTTACTGACGGGACTTTCCCGAGTAATATTTTTTATAAAGGAAGTTTATATGTTGACGAAAAAGTCTTGATAAAAACTGAAGTGCGGCGGCCAACAAAAGAATGCGATCTTGACAGGTCGTTTCAGTTCCTTATGTTAACTGTACCTCAAGCACAAACTTTCACAGTTTCGTATTCGTATCGCCATCGTCAAAGTTTCTAAGTACCAAGTTCGTACCAAGGCTACAGTACCCTAAGTAGGAACCAACCTCGAATTCTAATATTGCGTCCTAATGATTTTTAATTCTAGTTGCGTCCGTTGTAGCGCTTTTCAAGTTTCCATACAAAATGCCTCGTTGACGATTCGCACTCGCAAACGTAAAGAATTCTATATAGGTTCGTGCTAAGGGTACAGTTCGATCGATCGAACTAACAACCGAACTAATATACATGAAGCATTTTTTGTTGTAATTTGGTACAAGCGGATCTTAGAAATTATTGCGCTGTCATGAAAGATACCAATAACATAACATTTAAAAAAACGCACGTCGATTATTCTCAGAATAATCGACGTGCGTTTTTTTTTTTTTTTTTTTTTTTTTTTTTAACATTTAAAAAAACGCACGTCGATTATTCTCAGAATAATTATGCAACTGTAATGCTTAATGCAACAGTTTAGGTAAGTAGGTATTTACAATTTGAAACGTTCAATGACAAAAACTATAGGTATCTACGGACAAAAATACAATTAAATAATGTTTCAGTTTGATAATAAAAAAAACCACCTTATCAGATATATATTATTAAATTTATCATTTTTCCTTCATGCATTATCAATTACCTCGAAAGGGATAATGCGATAAGATGGTTATGCAACGTTAACACAATGTCTAGTGATGTATTTTTGAACGTTTAATAGCTATTACACGTATAATACATATTTTTAAAAACAGTTGAGGCTACTAAAGTCGCCTTCATCATTGTCAGCCGATGGACGAACTGGATATTAGAGAAATTGAAATAGCGCGGTAAAATGATGAGCAGTAATAAGATAATTAATAAATTATATTTTCACAAGATTGAAAATTTAGTAGACAATAGAGAATAGCAATTGACAAGTCTTCATATAAAAAAAACATAAAAGCTTGAGAGTTCGGAGTCTAGCACCAACACTGGACATGGCCTCCTCTAGGGATTGCCAAAAACAACGGTCGTACGCTCTCCGCATTCAGTTGGATCCCCCCCGACTCGCTTAATGTCGTCAGTCCACCTGGCGAGGGGTCTACCAACACTGCGGTTCCCAGTACGAGGTCGCCATTAAAGAACCTTGGGACCCCAACGTCCATCAGTTCGCCGAACAATCTGCACTGCGAATCTGTGCCCCGTGTTGTTACCCGTGGTTTATTAGGGATGATTTCCTGCAGTAAAACGTAGCCTATGTGTTAATCCAGGGTGTCAGCTAACTCCATACCAAATTTTATTAAAATCGCTCCAGCCGTTTAGACACGAAGAAGTAACATACGTACACACTCACAAAATTTCGCCTTAATAATATTAGTGTGATAATAAAAGTAGTTTTAATGTGGCCATGTCCTATAATATCCTATATCGATGTAGCACATCAAACAGATTCGAGGCATTATAGAAAATTTGCATTCTAAATTTAGCAAGGCAGGCGGCAGCCTTCTGGTATTTTCCTACGATACGGAAAACTAGCCTCTAGGTCTGAATCTTTAAGAGCGTCCATTTAGTACAGGTTCCCTAGACATGTACCATTTTGTCACTCAGACCTGAGAGCCCCCGATTGGACTAAATTGAGATGAGATCACAGAGATATTTCGGCGGATAAAATCTTCGAGGGGACTGGGGAGACCTACAGGAGCCTATTCGTGACTCGTGGAGGTCCAGTAACCTTACTGCAGGAACACAAAATTTCAAAATTGAAATTCTTCCTCTGTAAGTGTGTGGAGAGACGGGCGTTCTACTTCGAGCGATAAATTAACTGACCCACCCCACAGTTTAAGATCTAGGCAAGTATCTTTATTTAATTAAAAATAAATATTGTGTACTTTTGCTGATACTAAAGGCATGCATAATCCAAAACGGAGTACACATTGTAATTCTTTATTTAATTAAAAAAAAATATTGTGTACTTTTGCTAATACTAAAGGCATGCATAATCCAAAACGGAGTACACATTGTAATTTATTGTTAATCCAGAAAAAACCTATATTTTTATCTAAAATTAAAAAAAAACTGTATGTCTGTTACGCTTTTACACCTAAACCGTTGCCGATTTAGTAAATTTTGGAACTATTTATTCTACTAGCGGCCGCTCGCGACTTCGTACGCATGGAGTTAGTTAGAAATAAAAGTTTACTGCTCGTTCCCCGTAGGTGATAGCGTGATAATATGTAGTAGCTGTAAATTTGAAGTAAATTCATGCAGTACTTTTTGAGTTTATCCCTTACATACATACACACAAACAGACAAAAATTCTAAAAACTATATTTTTGACTTCGGTATCGAATGTAGATCACACCCCAAGTATTCTTTTAAAAAAATATTCAATGTACAGTTTCGACATTCCTACCATTTTATTATAAGTATAGACAAGCACAGACGGAATCAATTAGTTATTAAGCTCTTATCCCACCGTCGACGATGAACGAGAAACTAGAAACGAGTTGATGAGTAGCGGGAAGCGACTGTATAGTTCCGATAGGTTTATCGCTGGACTATAAGCGAGTGTGCGAGTACGGCTGGTGAATATTCGCGCCACAGTGGAGCTAGTTCTCACCGGCAGTATGAACAGTCAGAATGAATCAGAAGTATATCTGTATGTCTACTGTACGTTCCTTGGCGAGAAAATAGCCGATAGTCGCTTCCTCGCCAGCGCCGAAGGTGGGACAACTGCCTTATCATAATAGGTTACACGCCTTTGACGGCTGTCGAAATTTCCACGGTCAACTTATTAGTCAAAAAGATGCAAATTCGCGTGACTATACAGACAATGATCTCACTAAAATTACATTTGCATTAAGTTTTGGAGTTTGCACGGGGCTCAGCGTAGTTTCGCCTTTGCATTAGCCTTGCTGGGTTTTAAGGCATTCCACTTCAAGTAACACGCTAAAAATAGACATAAGTGACAGAGCAGTACTAAGCAGTCACTAGTATTAAGAACATTCGCGGAGGCCGAACATTGGATGGGTGTCCAGATTTTTTTTAATCAATTCGCGCTCCGGAACTTGAGTGCCTATCTAATTTTTACAGATTTTCTGGTAAGCTTCTTAGCACCCACAAACCTACACTGTGCCTGTGTCACTTACACGTCTATGTTATCAAAGGTATATTCTCACTTTCAGCTCATAAGAATAGCTTGCATTGCTCATGCTTTCTGGGAGTGATAGGCAAAACACGTCTGAAGACTCCAAGCTCCAACTGCTGCATAGTGAAAGAAGCAAGTAACAAAAATAGAAAGTAACAAGCAAATAAAGTGATGAGTGAACGCTATACGTAATATACCTATGTAATGTGACATCTTCGAGTTGGAAAATAAACGACAGTCCTATATATATACCAACAAAGGGCCTGCTAATAAATAAATAAATAAATATTTCCAACACTCACACCAATTAGCCTAGCCCCAAAGTAAGCACTGTATGCTTGTGTTATGGGATACTAGGGTAACAGATAGAATACATATACTGATACATAAATATCTTTATATGAAATACATATTAAACATCCATGACTGGAGTACAAATGCTCGTATTCATCACACAAACATCTGCCCCCCCCGGGATTCGAACACGGGACCTCTCGAGTCAGCGACACCATGAAACCCGGCGTACAAACCACTCGGTCACGGAGGTCGTCAATAATAAGTAAAGCATGCGAACTTCCCGCCCGCATTTATAAGTACGCTCGTCTGAGCAACCGCCTTACAGAAGTTTCAGAAAAACGTCATTTTATCCTAGGTACTACTATAAAAATGTGAAATTTTGTATGTTTGTTACTGAATCACGCAAAATCTTCTGAATGAAATTTGTTACGGACATAGTTTATGGCCTGTTACTTTTATCCTGGAAAATCAAAGGTTCCTGTGGGATTCTTTCACAAAAAACTAAAGACAACGCAGGCGACCGCTAGTTATAGGTAATGGTGTCAATTCTGATGATGATAGGCGTAGAGAATCATGCCAGAATAGACACCATTATCGGGCTAACAAATAAGTGACCCAATCGGTATAGGAGGTAAATAGTTCTAGTTATAAGTATGTGCACATAAAATTTTCCTCCTAATTAATAAAATTATATATCTGTTTAATTGTCTCTATATTCGATGATACATAAATTAATAATATGGGTACATAAATAAAAACAGGAAGTTCATAAACAGTAAACAATATTTGTTGGAAGCAAATGTACCTAGTTTGAATTGTTATGTATTATTATAAGATAATTTTGCAATATTCTTTGGAAAATCACTAAAATGCTGGAAAAGTAAAATTTTTTAATATCACATCCAGTCAGTCACCAAAATCAGAATGAAAAAATACTCGTATCTAAGCACACAACTAATGTTCCAACCAAGAGTCGAACTCAGTACTAATTTTCTTTTTATATGCATAGTGTATACGAGGCGCAAAAAATTGCCCCACTCCACCTGATCTTAAGTCTAAGTGGTGTAGTCGCGAATATAGATGATGCGATAGGTGTACCGCTTCAGCCATCCTAACTTTGCCGGCCTGAAACCAATCCCCTACCCTGCGGAGCCTTGGAACCATAGAACAAAAAAAAAAGAGGATAGAAAGGTGATCAAGGACCGTTTGTACGAGAACCTATGTCGCCGGCTCTAATAGATAATAGCCAATTAAACAACGTGACACCAAACAATCGAACCAATCAACGCTCACAACCGAGAGCAACGACGCAATCGGAACCAAGTTTTTGCTAGCTGCACAGCTGTGTATGTGACCAACATAATCCTACAGTGCAGTAGGTCAACAGGCCATTAACACACTCGATTCTGAATGGAACTAACAACACCTTACACTGCCTATATCGATGTAACTGTAAACTTGTTTGCAAGTAGCCAATATCTTATCTGCTATTAAATGTTATTATTGCCACATATAGGTAAAGGAACATCTATATTTTTACTAAGACTTGGATGTTAGCTGTCAGATTATTACAAGATAAAGTTAAAATAACTTATTATATTTGTGTACCTAGTAATTCCTATAATAGGTAAAAGGAGACATCTGAATTACATAAATATATAGATATATGTGGGCTTGCTTACATTGTTATAATAATGTTAAATTGAATTTACTATATATTAAAATAATGTTAGTCGAATATCTAAAGTATCAACGAAGAAAAATAAAATTTGTGTGATTCATTAAGTAGGTTAGCGGTCAGACGTTCTGTCTGTAACCTTGGGCTTTCGTGGACCTACTAAAGTGTGCAACAATAATGTTTTTGTAGTTAGCAAATGAATCGATTCAACTGTTTTATTATGACTATATAATTACGATAATTAACACTATTCTATAAATATTTGCTTAAGGAAAAGCGTCTATGGAACATAAGTGATTAGCAGTTATAGCGCTAAGCTGAAGCGTACTTATTTGGGACGTTTGTTTTAATATTCATTACATAATGAGTCGGCGAGCGATCAGCGCGCGCGTCGCTTTCACTCAGTCCGCGGTAATTACGACCACGATTGTGTTCACTCGGTAGTATTTACTCAACTGTTTCGGCTGAAAGATAAAGAAAACAGGCAGAGCACTTCGCTACACGACGGCCGTATCTTATCGCATCCACTCTATTGATCACCCAACATACATCGCGAACGGTTCGCCTTTTACGGACGATCGAACCACGTCTATTGTCCAATTTAACTTGCAGACGTGTACCTCTTTTATACTCGCGAGCGATGTTACCGGTGAAGTCATAATGTGTGTACAAAAATAGAAATAACAGAAGTTTACAGGAAAATAGTATCAATAACAAAAGTGTTGCGGTTTCTAATCGAACGGAAATGGGCACTAAATCGCCTACGACCAGTGTGAAGTCGCGGGAAATAATCGGATTGGACGCGTTCAGTCAGCGGCGCGAGGTGTTCGGTAAGCACGACACGGTGTTCCTGCCGGCCTCGCCCACCACCATGGTGCCTGCATATAGGGACGCAGACCCCATAGTCACCTCCAACCACGGCAAGACCACTTCCAACTTCAAGAGGAACACTACCGGCTCGTCGAGCTTCCGCGATACGAGAGCGGAGGAGCGAAACTATGATTTTCGACCGCGGAAGTACTCCGACAACTTCACATCGGAGCTGAACCAGAGCGACGATGCCGACTACAGGTACAGCGCTCTGGAGCGTAACAGACGCCTATCAAAAATGCGACGAGAGTTTCTAACGTCTAACCTGCACGAGCCGGATGACAAACCGTTCACACGGGCCGGCATGCGGGCCTCGCTTCCCACCGGCAGAACTACCGCGCTCAAGTACAAGTTCGAGAGTCCGAACTTATTCAAATTCCCATTCGCCGAACCATATGCGACGCCGCCACCGGTGCGAAGAGTGATCCTCGACGATTCAACGAGCAAAACGGACGGGAAAGAAAACGAGGACCCCGAATTAAGACCGAAACACCAGAGCCTACCTGGCAACTCACCAACAAAGGTAGACCATCAGAAACTTTTTGAAGAGTTGGTAAAGAGATATTCACCGCAACGCAAGCCTGTCAACTGGACGCTGCCACCGACTAAACCCAGAGTTGTAGCATCCGTACCGAAATCAACTTCCAGTGTCGCTGACGCAATTGATAAAGATGCTACCGATACAGCTGAAAAGGTAGAAGAAAATAACAAATCTGGTGATGATGATGTGTTTGAGAATAAGGAAAATAATAAGGCTAATAATGTTACCGAAGAAAAGAAAGACCAGTCTGATAACCATGTCCAAAATGGACCTGAGAATATATCCGTCCAAACGAAGGACGTTGAAAAAGATTTGAACTCAAGTGAAGAATCAAAAATATCTATCTCTGACTTAGAAGAAAGAAATGATCGTGTTCCTGAATTAGCCGTTATCCAAAGACAAATCAGCAGAGAGTCTGCTCATAAAAAACCTATTGCAATAGAACAAACGGACTTGAGCATCCCGGCTCTGATAAATAAAATAAGTGAAGAGGGTGACAAACTAGAAACTAATACCAAGACCGCTAAAAAAGTGAAGAGGAAACGCAGTTTCTTGGACAAACTTCTTGGCAGGAAAAAGGATAAGTAGGAAACATCGAAAAGTGACAAAGTTATTGCATTGCTGCAAACAAGCCTGCCAAAGATAAGTTAACATGGTGATTGTGAAACATGACGTCAGTGCTTATATCTTTTGATACTACAAGTAGAACGCTTAAAATTTTAGTTTTTAATAGTTCTTTAGGTATAATTCGCTTTTGTATTATTTGTGTCTGTAAAAATAATTAAGAACCAACAACCAAATTTTTTTATCACATTGCAGTGGAGGGTTATCAGTAAACTGATTAACGTAAGTGCCATGTGACACTCCCTATCTGCCAAATTCTAAATGTACTTTGATTGGTTGAAGTTAACTAAACCTAGAAAAATATTTACTACTTTATACAGAAAGAAGCTTAATTTTAACAGGCCAAAGTATTGCTGAGCTTACTACTTTCACTGCAATTTAAAAAAAATACAAAATACCTATGAAGCCTAGATAAAGCTCAGACAAGTTCAAAATATATTTATAGAAACTCGCTCAGCGGTTAAAGGTACATACATAAATTATATCAAAATAATGGTTTGATTGTACAAAAAGTAATTAAGTGTCAAAAGTATAACAGCTACAGACATACCATATATTTTTAAAATGTTACCTTTTTTTAAAAAATAAATAATATTATTTATTAATAACGTGTACTAATTTTACATTGATCGATACCAACTATGGAAAAAAATACCGAAAAGCAACATTGGCTAATCGAAATATATTTCCAAATCCCCTACTCGAAATATATCGTTAAAAATAACATTTGTTTCGCATAAACAGAAAGTTTATCATAATAGTTTAATAACTTCCTCCAGTGTAAGCAGCACGCAGATATGGCGTCGTCAAGGGTCATAGGTTCAACTTTTGGCTAAGCAAATAATCTTAATTCCGATCAACTCTCTCACAACATTAATTTAGTCCTCCAGTCCAATTTATAACGGATATCGTACTAATATTATAAATGTGAAAGTTTGTATGTTTGTTACTCAATAAACGGCTGTACTGATTTTGATGCGGCATACCATACATATAGTTTATGATCTGGATTGAGACGTAGGCCCGTATTACAGAATGACAACTAAGTGTTGATCTTTACTTGAGTACAGTTAGAAAGGGATGTCGCTATGTGCTATATATAGCGACATCCCTTTCTAACTATGCTCAAGACTAGATCAATCACTAAGAATCTTTCTATAATACGGGCCGTAGGATACATTTATCGCGGACTAGTAGGAATACTTGGAGTTTTTTTTTCCAATTTATGGTTCTGGTTGTGATATATGGAACTTTCTATTCCATATATCCGTAGTGATAAATAGGGAAAAATTTCAAGTATCTCTACTAGTGGATATATTTCAGTAGGAATATATGGAACCGGGTGTTTTTTCAAGAATCCCTCAGGAAAATGGGATTAAAATATTAACTACAACGCGCACGAAGTAGCCATGATAAGCTAGTGATACATCAAAGTGTATTCACGCAAAATATTCCTCTACCAGAGACAGTAAAATGAACTGTTAATGCCAGACAAGTTACTTTGTTAGATACGTACGCACCTGTTGAGCTCCATCCCGCTTTAATTGCTATTATTGTCTGGTGTTAAGAGTTCATATAATTTGATCCCAGAACCTTTGGAATAGGCGAGGCAAAATCATTTTAATGTAAAAAAACTAATAGCGAGGCAGCAATTTTGATACAGATAGTAAACACTTAGGTAATAGAAAGGACCCATCCTGTTTTCGTTTTCAATTTTGTAGACAAAATTGGTAATAAAAAATACTTATTGAATATTGCGTTTTGGTTAACCTTGAACCTATTGAATTCTGTATATAATATATAAACAGGGAAAAACTGCTGTGGTTTAATGGAACTACTATGCAAATGAAACTTTTAAACATTAATAAAAGAAAGTCCGTCCTCGGTTGGGATTCGATCCGTCGCCAACCCTGTATGAGGCGAGCTTCTACCATTAAACCACCGATGCTTATTGATAAAGTCTGAATTTCCTTTAAAACAATAAAAATGCATGCTAAGATGAAAGAAATAAAATCTGGCGATGTAATAAAAGTTTCACTTTAACTTTCTACAAGAAAACAACACCCATTAAAATTGCATAGGTATCAGATTAAGGGCCGATTTTTCAAAACTCAGATAAAAATTAAATCTAATAAATGAATACTCAATCAAATATAGAGAGATGTCATCCGTCAACTTTTTATTTTGTCCGTGTAATAATACATTTGGTCTGAGGTAATACGATATCACACAGATGTTTCAAGTGTTCGCTCTAAATCTTATTACGAAAAAGAAAGGATGCCTTGCAGCTTGAAAATGGCTAGAACAATTTCGACGCGGCCATCAGGGCCACGGTAGCATAATTGGTCAGTGCATTCGCCCACATATGTGCAATAAATTGAATTGAATTGGATAGCGAAGGGTGCTGGTTCGCGTCCCGTCTGCTGCCTGGTCCGCGTGGAATTTATTTTAGTTATATTTTCTTTAGATTTAAGAAAGGATATTCAAATATGTATGTATTTTGAAAAGTCTTTATGTCCACTCCAGAACTTGTGATTCAAAATGGAATTTCCTTAAATTTACAAATAAGTAATAAAAAACATAACAGCACTAAATTGGTAATAAATTAGAGTTATAAACACCAGTTATGGGTATTTACTTAGTATAATTTAGTCATTTTTAAAGTTACTGGGATAAAAAAGATAATATACTCCTATTAAACCCATTTAAAAAAGGCACCCATACAGACAAAAATGAGATAAATGCCAAAGGAGATTGCTCAAATTGGCCCAAATGCACAAAAAATATTGACATACACGGTAATTCTTGGCGTAATTTATAATTTAATTTACAGTCATTAGATTTCAACGGACACCTTTGTATAATATATTTACTTTAAAAAGGGCTTTTAATTTTACCGGTTTCGAAAACATACCAATCATTTTTAATGGCTATGGGTGTAGTAACATTCAGCCAAAGACTGATCGAAGTTGTTTATATAACATAAAACAAATCTATTTTGTAAACATCGATAAAATAAATCATTTTTTTATTACACTGTGGTATTAATATCCACAACTATATTATCATTTTCACTAGATGCAAATGTGTTCAGACAATTATGATAGATGGTAGGCGACATCATAAAGTCTATTGCCATACATTTTTCGTCAAACACTTCCATAAACACATTATAATCTGTATATATGTTAGGCTATAAGGTATCTATCTATGGGCCTACGTTCCCTGACTATAAATTAATAAATAAATAAAATTATAAGGTGTGATACACTAAAAATCTAAAATATGGTTATTTTAAAATCTTAACAAAAATAATGAAGCTACTGAATATATGGCTATAGAACCTAAATCTCTTAGCTTTCTTTGGTTAACGAGAGTTTAAAAATTCTCTCTTAATCTGTGGCTCATTCACAATCATCACACAGTTTCTGTCACAGAGTACCTTATTTTAATCGGAAATGCATAGATGACACCTAATTTTATAAGTTACTCTTAAGCATTAACTTTAAAAACAGGCAACTATCTGTTAATCTACATGCTCTATATACCTGAATCTAATCCATAATTTCGGTATTTGGCTTGATTTCCCTAGTTTACTATATAACTTATTTGTTTTTTATTATTTTAATATGTTCAGTGTATATGGTTTATAGAAGTTCTCAGGGGTGTCCGGTAATAATATTCGTTTCTACAGTAATTTATATATAATTTCGAATCTAGGAAACAATTTTTCATGATTATTGGTCTTTAGGCCAAACATGTATTGAAGCTGAGCAATCTCCTTTGTCAGCAGTAACTTAGATTCATGTGTCTTTTTTTATCAAAGAATATTAATTTGATTATAAATTAATAGCTATAAAACTTATTATAATAACTGGCCAGAGGCCCAGGCACGAATTTTGACAGCTCCGTAATCGTATCGTTTACGTAAAATTTTGAATGGAAGGAGTAAGTTTGATCTTACTTCCGGTAAGGGTCTGCTTATTTTTCACAGAAACTTTGGCGATGCAAACGGAGCTGTCAGAATTTGTGCTTGATCCTCAGGTAATATATAATATATATTATTTACGATAGAGACATTTACATATCAAGTATACCACAAACGGTAAAACTTTCTCATTCAGTTATGAATCTTATAAAAAGCAAGATTAAGCACAAAATCAGTTTAAATTCTATTACACTTTTGGGTTACTAGATCTGAATATCTCATAGAATCAGAATCAATCTGATTCTATGAGTATCTACCTAACGCTGGAGTAAATAAATATATATATACATATTTTTTATAGATAGGTTCGACAAATGACTCCACCCCACCTGATGTTAAGTGACGGTGAAGTCCAGACGCGAAGATAGCTGATACAGCAGTTCTACCTGCCACACCAGCCATCCTCACCCTGCCCGTCTGCATGTTGCTTCTTCACGCCTCTTATAAAGGACCCGAGGTTGTAAGAGGGAGGGAACACGTGAGCGGGCAGAGCATTCCATTCCAGCAGAGTTATATAATATAATATATAGTGTTAGCAAAACTAAGTGGGTATTAAATATCATTGTAATTGGAATAAACTGTTTACTTCCATGATATATTACATATATTAATAATAGCATTTCATCAACAGCCTAATAATGTCCCCACTGCTGGGGCACAGGTCTCTTCTATGGATGGAATAGGAAGATTAGGTCATGACCCACCACATGGGCCCAGTGCGGATTGGTGGGTCCTAATGACTGTAGATGCAGCCGGAAACAACGGCTTAACGTGCCTTCCAAAGCACGGAGGAGCACGTGATAGTATATTTTTGGTCACCCATCCTATGACCGACCACTGCGCTATTGAGTTTCTTAGTATAATAATTAAAGAATGCAAAATCAGTAGATTAATTGAACAAAGTGCATGCCTATCTAAACAATAGGCTTTATAATAAAATCTGCTTATCCCTCCATATCAAAGTGCCTACAATCCTACATTATAAACTGCAAAATTTTATTCAGTAAGTACATTTTAAGGCACTCTTGCAGCAAATATGCTAAATCTCGATTAAATATGGGTTATATGATGTATATCTTTATATATATAATTCTTCTGTGAGTGTGTATGTCACTGAACTTCTCTTAAACGACTGGACCGATTTTGATGAAATTTTTTGTGTGTGTTCAAGGGGATCTGAGAATGGTTTAGATTCACAATTTTGTCCGCTGGACAACCCCTACTTTTTTAGGGCGGTACGAAGTTCGCTGGGTCAGCTAGTATATATATAGTTTTAGTTGAATCGAGATTTAGCAAACTTACTAAAAGTGGGCATTAAAATATCATTGTAAATGGAATAAACTGTTTACTTCCATGATTTCTTTTTATTGTTTTCATCATCGTCAAGGTCCACTCAGTTCAGTGATGACAGTGATAAAATTTTTTGTACAGCATAATAATTCATCCATACATCAACATTTTACTGAGAAATACATTTTTGTACAAAGTAATACAAAACGAGAAAGCCTATTTACTTTGTGCACTTTATTTAGATGAGTGCCCCGTGTAGAAAACAGGATTCTTTTTAACCTATACTTAATAGATTTATTTAGGAATTTAGGCCTCATTATTTAATCTTTAAACATTTTTCATTGTATTTTAAATCACAAAAAAATGCTACTTATATTATATTCAAATAAAATTCATTAGTATTATAATATGAATTTGCAGCATACAATTACCATAAATTTACTATAACTTATTATTTTCTATTACAAATATCACAATAAAAATTATAGTAAATTGATGGTAACTAAATTACTTTTAGAGCAACCTTTAATAGTGATTTGAGTGTTTAGTGTTAACTGTGTTTCAAATCATCAGGATCTAATTTCTTTAATGCAGCTTCTAAAGCAAATAAATGTTCATCATTTATATGCGGCGCCAACTGTCTCATTGCTTTGGCAAGGTTGTAAACATACTCCTTATTTGGGCCACTAGGGCCCTGACAACTAACAACTTGCTTTGCTATATCTTCTATAGATGCTGGACCTGAAATTAAAAAAGAATAAATTACTAAATTAGAAAATAGTTTAGTGAACATATAGCCTAGATGGTAGATATTATAAAAAACATTACAAGCCCTTGATAGCATATGATAATTATTATATTTTTGTAGTAATATATTTGTTTTATATTAGGTGCAGCAAATTACCCCACCCCACTTGATGTTAAGTGTGGTGAAACTAACTAAGTGTAGGTGGAGTTCTGTTGTGAAGGTGCCGCCGAAGAAAGTGTGCCGCTCCAACCATTCACCTTGCCAGCCTGAACCGAATTCCCTGTCACATGGAGCCCTGAAACCCTACTCACAACACCACCCAAAGGTACTGGTATTTTACTGTGGTTTTCTGTTAGGTCTTGTAATATATTAATAACATATACATAATCAAACTAAAACACAATATCCCCTATAACAAAACATTGATTTATAATTAATAGTTAGGCTGCAGGCCTGGTTTAAACCTGATATTGTCACATTTGTAAGCTAAAGAGAAGACAGAGACAGCAGCAGGTAAACCAAGCCTAAGCCTAATCAGGCGGAATGAATCATATTTCTAGAAAAGGAATACTGCTTCTGGTAAGAAGACTATGGAGAGTTAGCAGTCTATGGATGCATGAATAAATACGTAGTTCTTTATTAACTGAATGTAAAAAAATAGCTGGTTTATTTTGCTGAATTTCCAGTTAGCACTGCTAAATAATTATAATAAATCTTACCAGCAAATGATTGATTTTCCTCTGTTGCTATATAAATAGTAAGATTAAATGGTGTTTTTGTTTGGTCATCGGGATGGAATGTTACAGTTTTTTTGGAATATCCATTTTTTTCTCTGAAGTCCAAATGCTTTGTAACCTCGTCTATATCATTTTCACCTATCTTGTAAGCAACACCCCATACTTTACTTGTTGTGTCATCACTTGGAATCAATGTCACAACACGACCAGGCTGAAATTACGACAAACAATGCAAATTAAAGAAATATATTATTTTTTAAGCATTTAACTGTAAACAGTCAACATACAAACCTACAATTTTATAAATAGGCTTATACAGGGTTGTAGAGAGAGCTATATTTAAGATAGGGCAGCAGTAAATCTGTAATTACCTACTGTTGCCCTATCTTAGGACATAAGCAGGGGCGTGCCGTGCCGCCCTTTGCAGCCTGCCGCCTTTTTTTTAAGATAGGGCAATGGTATTATAAGATAAGGCATTCCCCATAATTCCACTTCCAGCTGCGGCATTGGGCTTAGAGTATTTGCAATTTATAGCTACCATGTAGATACTCTTTATAAGTATGGGTAGCTATTTTGAGCCAATAACAATTTGAATCCAGAAATATTAACTAAGTACTTTTAGTAATGCTGAGTGTAAGTAACTCACTTTTTCGGGCACTCCTCGGTGATCTATGCTGTGCTGATAGAATCTTCTGAGGTAACCAGTAATATAACCTACAACTTTCAACTCGTAGGTGAAATCGACTTTCCATACCAGAGATCCGTAGCCAAAAATCCACATTTTGCCAAATCTTATAAAATGATGTGAATTTAATTACTTATTAACCGTCATGATTCAGAAATTGATCAATTTAATGAAATGTTTAACAAACAGACAGCTGCACAGATCAGCTGTTTTTGACAGTTGTTTTTCTAAATAGGCATGCGTCCGATATATCAAAACGAATCCAAAATTCGATTTTAAACACAAATCGATACAGAACGATTTCTCAGCAAGAAAATCCAATCAAAAATCTAACCGAACCAAATCGCTAGCGATCTAATACTACCACCACAATTATCCAAATGTAAATCGGATTCGTGAATTTCTTCACAATTTCGAACGTCAGTAAAATTCGCTTTGTCTCTTTCTTACCAATCGTAACAAATCGGAGTAAAAAAGATGGCGCGAATTTCGAATGTCCGATTTTGGTTTGTTGTTTACGGAAATCTATTGCTTTTCTTTAAGGCGGGATTATTTATCATTGAAAAGAGGTGTCGTCTAAAAACATCAAAAGTCGAGCAACTTACATTTTTGAACGCTAACCTGAAGTATCTAGGTTTGATTTTGTAAATGGTTTGAAAAATAATAAAAACAAACAGAAAAAAAAACAAATAAAAATACTAAAAAAATATGTAAAAAGAAATCATTGTATAAAAGCCGATTTTTAAATGCGCCGGAAAAGTTTTACTCTTAACCGTAAACATAACTTTTCTGCTAGTCCTAAGCCTAGATTTAAAGCATGAAAGAAAATCGCGCAAATTTACGAGTATCCTTGCTTCCTACAATTAATTTTTTGTGATTGTCGTTAGCTAATACAACCAAATCTTAACACAAACTAGTGAATTGGCTAAGTTAGGCACATCTGAAATCGGATACCTAAAAACGGATTTTGAAATCTGAAAACCGATATATATCCATTTGCGTTCAAAACCAAAAACGCCCATGTCTATTTTTAAATTCTCCAAATGGGGAGGCTGATTATTGCGTTCAAACAGTCAACACGCTGTGATATGCCTTTCTTATTATAATCTCTCCAATAATATCATAATCTCATCACAACTGTTGCCACAATCAGTCAAATACTCGTTATTTTTGAATCATACTCCTGTTCTATCAGAATGTATTTCAAACCCTACAATATTTTTAGGAACTTTTTAATAATTTAATGAAAGCTCCACTTAGTAATATAATGGAATCAATAAGATCTTATGATATTTACTTAAATTAAATATAGTCTCTGCTTGCCAAATAAGTCTGAATCAAGGAAAATGTTAGTAGAACACATAATCCTACTGCAACTATATAAAATTGCATAATTGGACACTAATGCCTTCAATAGCCCAGAAACTTTGCGAAGAAATATGTGAGAAGACATCGGCAAAATCGTATAAAAATGAATTCAAAATAAATAATCGTAACACCACAAATTACGTTTCTCCAGCTATTATCAACAGATACAAAGATAAACCAACCAGTTCTATAATTGTAGATAAAAGGAAGGTAATAAATAAAGTAATACCAAGAACAAATGAATACAGAAATAAAATCATAATTAACAAATTCAAATCTAACGAGACGTTACTTAAAAAGAAGTCTGTTGATGTAGCGTTGAATACGATACACACTGGACCACTAAAATGTGACAATGACTGTGTTACGGTAGTAAGAACAAGAGAAAACAAATGCACTTGTGGTCAAAAGCGAAAAAAGATTTTGTCGAGCGCTAAAGAAACCCAAACTCTGAATTTTAAGCATCGGCCTACTTTGGACAAAGCTTCAGCTCGGTGTGTCAGTATGACAAATTGCGGAATTCAACTGGAAAACAAGAACTTTATTAACAGATCTAGTAACTTTAAACTTGTTTATGACATCGATGTTCAAACTAGTATTACTAAAGATACAATGAATGGAAAGATGAACGACAAAGCAGCAAATGCTCCTTTTCTGGCAAATCCCAACACTACAGGTGTTAGAAGATGGGCTGTGTCGAAAGGTCCTACTAGAGGGCCTGACTTTTAACCCCTCTTTTAGCATACTTGCACTCCTTATTTTAATTTCTATGCAGAATGTAAAACTACAGAGAAAAGCGGAAGAAAAGAAACCAAGCCTATGGTCGTAACATTCAAAACCAACGGTTTGAATGATCGGTAGTATACTGCGTCACTCTCAGTTTCACTGTCTGCCGGCCGACTCTCTTTCTAGCTAGACTAAACTAAAAGATTACTTGCTCAGTAGACTAAACAAGACTAAACGGTTAGCCTATGTATAGGTTGCAATCAATAATATACCTTTAAAAAGCCATTAAAACATATTTTATTAATCCTGTTAGACTTTTATGATACAATTAGTTCCTTTTTATGTTTAAAGGATGGCAAACAAGCGTATGGCCCGTCTGATGGTAAGCGGTCACCATAGCAAATAGACGCTTCATCATCATCATCGCAGCCGTACGACGCCCACTGCTGAGCTGAGCATAGGTCTCCCCCAAGGATCTCCACATCGATCGGTCTTGTGCCACGCGCATCCATCGGCTTCCCGCGACTTTGACCAGATCGTTGGTCGGTCCACCTGGTGGGGGCCCTTTTTTACGCAGGCAAAACCTCTATTTACAGACGTTGGCGCCCTTAAGGGGCACACCAACGAACGGAACTCACACCTAGCCTCTCGCAAGTCTTACAGGTGTGAAATGGAGAAGCCGTTAGGCAGTCTCTGCGGCTTACGAGCGCTCACGACATACTATCCGCTAAAAAACCCTGTGAATACCCTCTACGCTGTTAAGTATGGAACCGCGAGATCCCCGTTGTGGGACTTAACCGCATCTCCGCGCCCAACAGCCTCCCGACTAGCCGGGGACCTGGGGGCCATTCGCCTAACGGAAATGCTTTGGAAAACGCTAACGCTTACGATTTCATTTTGTTATTTCTAGCCGCCTAAGGTTTTCAAATGTCTCGCGCTCTATTATTTCTTTTGCATTGGTATTATTTCTTTTGCATAGGTAATAACAATATTAAAGAAAATGAGCGTGAGGTATTTGAAAACCTTCGGCGGTCAGAAATTAAACAAAATGTAATCGAAAGCGTTAGCATTTTCCAAAATAATAAATAATAATAATAAATATTTCCAACACTCACACCAATTAGCCTAGCCCCAAAGTAAGCACTGTAAGGCTTGTGTTATGGGATGCATGGGTAACGTATAGAATACATATACTGTACATTTATAAGTATATTTATATAGAAATACATATTAAACATCCATGACTGGAGTACAAATGCTCTGATGAATTGAATTGAATTGAATTTAATTGAATTGAATTGAATGGCCCCCTGGTGGGGGCCTGCCCACCAAGCGTCGTCCGGTGCGTGGTCGCTATTTTCCGCCCCAACGAACATCGGTTCTCCTCGCTACGTCCCCCAACCCCCCCACTGCCACTTCAAGTGAGCATTTCTTCAAGCGATGCCTGGTACTTTAGTACTCCTGCGGATTTCCTCATTTCTGATTCTATCACGCATGGAAATACCAAGCATCGCTCTCTCTTTTTCCCCGCTGTGCGACCTTACACCTTCTTATGAGACCCAATATCCTATAGACGCTGCGATACAAAAATATCACTCTTACTGTTGCCTCCCCTTTTTTTTGTTTGTTTTTTTGGGGAAGGTGAAAATGCGTTTACGCACTTCCCACGACCGTGCCCTGCCGTGGGGGTATGTGGGACTCCACGGGGCATACATCACGCCGCGCCGCGACTACCCACTAAAAACACCTCCTGCGGTTCCATCTTCACACGATGGGGGAAGGGTGTCAGCATGCCTTTGCCCCAAACCCCAACCGTGAAAGCGCCCTCTCGGACCCTCCTCTTTGCACTAACTCCCGTGTGCGTTGGCACGAACCGCGGGACGTTCTGGACTCAACTCGTATTGAGGAATCCGTCTGTCTCTCTCTGGGGGCATCCTCAGACAGACTGGCCTGGATAGTATGCCCCTCTCTCGATGGGAAGCCATTTATAATGCGGGGCTAGTTCTTCCCTCCCGCGGACTGTTGCCTCCCCTGACTCAACCTCAACCAGTAAGGTTCAAGGGATTCTCCTACCCCGTGGAACCCTGGACGTTACTCACCGACAGAAACACAATACCACCAAAATGTAGTATTATTTTACTGTGATCTTCTGTAAGGTGAAGGTTACTTCCCAAGACGGACGTTCCAATTCGAGCGGAGGCAAAATCCGATATGCTCGACCTCTGCAAATAGTATCTATTTAAATGAATGTATAGTATACGTAACCGCTAACTTGTTCTGTCAGTCTGGAGCTGGACTGATTATTATTAATAGTATTATTACTAAAGTACTTGTAGTACCATACCGTACCACCCTTTTAACATTAAAACTCTACCTACTTGATTATCCTTCATCCATCAGAAAATAAGTAAGGGGTGGCCCTGGGTTGTCTTACTGTAGGGGCTTAGCAGTAGTGGCAATCTTTGTATTGACTTGAACGATAAAGTTAAATTTGAAGTTTATCTAATATTTAATAAATAAATCACATTTCAGTACCACACGGAACACAACGTTCTGTAAAGTACAACTTAACATTTGATATGTATCAAGTAAATAAAAAAAAAATGGTTGCCTGTAAAGTCGGTTTTACGGGCGAAGATTTTACGTGACAACGTCTTTTTCTCGGTAGAATATTTATTGATATGAATATAATTAAATTGCACAATAGGAACAAGGAATTGAATGAAAATAAGAATTGCACAAATTTTAACTATAGAAATATATTTTGTTTACTAAAACATTGTACATGTAAACTTAAACTTAACACGAGAGACTCATCGTAACGTTACCGAGCGTTACACTTTTTCATAAGTGACTCCCAGCCGCAACCTAATTTAAGACGTTGTCACGTCAAAAGTAAAACGTAGCTTTGTTAATAGGAAATATACACTTTTGGTCACTTGTTTAGTCTACTGCTTTTGCTGCCATTAGCGATACCCATCCTTTACATGAACGATCAAACCACATCCCCTACACCGTGGAGCTCTGGCAACCAGAAAGGTAACATAGGTTGCTTTCAAAATTAGGGATCCGTAATAGAATTGCTATTTTGTAACACAAGGTGTAAAATCGAAAACCTATTTTTGCGTACGCTGCAAAAACTATTGACAATAGAACAAAATGATGTACTACGGGTTTGTAGATCCCATTAAGACCTACAAAAAAATCCGCGAGAACATATATCTAGCTATCATGGTTTAATCACAATAACCGATTTTGTGTTCAAAATAATTATTAAATCGCCTGAAGAAAAAAAAACTACGTTAAATATGTATTGTAATATTAATCTTTATGAATATAAAAGAATACTAAATACTATACGAAATAAGGCATTATGTTATCAAGAGTATTTATGTAGAAGTAAAATACTTTTTGTTTCATCTCAATCGGATATTTCGTTTAAAGTTATCACGTGTGTAAGATGTTAAGAGTTGGTACCCATTAATGAGTTATGGGCCATAGAGTTTTTTATCAACATAAAATCCTGTAATAATCTTTTTCGAAATATATTTGTTGATGATTGTAAACGCGGGTGAAACCGCGGGACACGGCTGGTAATAAATACGAATATAGATTTAAAGGCTCATAAGTAAGTTGAAATGGACGGTGCCTACATAGGCGGGAGCTCTAATTGGAGCGAACAAGAAGCCGCTGTCCGATAATAACCTCAATGTACAGTACTAAATTATTTTTGTTCTACAACAAGCTTAGAGCACTGGTATATGCTCTAAGACAACAAGTTGTTCACAGATTGGCGAATTTTCTTCGCAAGTATTTATTTTCGCAGTGCACGCTTTCTTTATGGGCACAGCATTATTAGGAAAACTCTTAGAGCATTTACCTACCACAAATGTAAATGCTTCACTTAAGTATCAAAAATCTGCCCCAGTTCCATATATCCCTAATGACATATCTCCACTCAAGGGCGGATCCAGGGGAGGGGGTCCAGGGGGTCACGACCCCCCCCCCCCCTGGGCTGGGTGGGATGGACCAAACCCAGGGGGATTTTATTTAAGTACTTTCAATATTTAATATACCACGACTATATGACCCCCCCCTGGCACCAAAGCTGGCTATATAACCCCCCCCTGGCGCCAAAGCTGGATCCGCCCTTGTCTCCACTAGTATCTCTACGACATACATATCGCTGCCAGTTGGGTTATATGAAACTTTATATTCCACATATCCCTAGATCTGCACAGGTAGCGATAATTGGATAATTATATTTTTCTATTTATCGCTACCAGTGGGATAAGTATTTATTGGATTTTTATTTATTATTATTTTATTTGTGATTAACTAGGTTTCCTGAATGATTTGTGAAATAAAGCAAACAAAGTCAAAATAATGATTTAAATACAAACTAACCTTAGATTAAAACAAAAAGGGTTTTTGTTTTAATCTAAGAAACTGACCCATAATTAATTACCTACTGTTAAAAAAATAACTTTATTAGAGTCAAATTAAAATTATACTTTCGTACCTACCGTTTTTAGGGTTCCGTACCTCAAAAGGAAAAAACGGAGCCCTTATAGGATCACTTTGTTGTCCGTCCGTCCGTCTGTCAAGACCTCTTTTCTCATGAACGCGTAGAGGTATTAAATTGAGTTTGTACGGAACCCACGGTGCGCGAGTCCAACCGATTTTGGCCGGCTTTTTTACCCTAACCTAACAAGTTCACCTGAGTGGACTCCGAAGACTTGTCCTAACCCTTGGTGTTCACCTAGATGGACCACGGATAAATTACACTGATGAACAAAATTTTAACTTTTTTGTCATAAGAAAAATTATATCAAATTTTTAATGTAGGTAACTCTTCTCCTACCCGACAAAAACGCCACACCACCAAAAGGTAATGTTATTTTACTGTGGTCTTCTATAAGGTGGAGATTACTTCCCCAGACAGGCGCTCCAATGCGAGCAGAACGGATTTATTTCATCAAATTCGGACGAAGTAAAACGTATTGCAATGCAATTCAAACAACCGGCAGAAACGAGACATATATCCTTAGAGGGCCAACAAACAATAATATGTGGATGAAAAAAAATTACACGTCAGGTTTCCTTGTGACATCGAAACATATTTTCGATAAACATCATCATCAAAAGCTACATTTAGAGAAATATATGGAACACGGGACTTCTGTGCGCAACAGCGCCTCCAGTTTACGCCTCAGTCCCTAAGTTTATTTTTACCTACCCACAGTATCAAATAAGATAGTTATGAGGCCTGTTATACGACTACAGCTGTTTTACTGTACACCGTATCGGATAAGACCATAATTAACACATTGGCCTGGTGTCCGTTAAAAAAAACAGCCGTTAGCCCTAAGCTGATACGTGGCCCTGCAAAGTTAACAATTCTATTACCTTTTTTATTGCAAAAATTTACCTTTGGAATTGCCAAAAAACACCTTTATACTGCACCACTTACTGGGTAAAACGACAGGATTATGTGGGACTCCTCCACTCGACTCTAGCCCAACCCCAGGGCCTTTGGGACACCGCACATCTGGGGGGGGAGTCCGGAAACGGACAATCACCTTGCTTGTGCGCGGCCAGCATATGAGGGTGCCGCAACATCACCTGCACTCCCGACGCGCATTAGGGGGATTGTGGGCGAAAACTTTTCAACTTCGTGCCCCAAGGGGCCAGGACGCTTGGTGGAGGCGCAGCTTTATTGGCGTATACAGTATGGATTAAAAGTTTAGAAAGGCTTTCTTTTCTATATTCCATTTTTCGAACAATATGATGAATAGCAACTTGTAAACCAGGGGGTCCCACAGCCCACAAGGTAGGGTATTATCTTCTAATTGGATTCCACTCATCGTCATGTGGTGGGTCAATGCACAGCCCATTAACCTCAGTCACAAGCGCAATGTGTCACTGAGGTTGTCAAATATAGTTTCATTTAAATTTAAATTAATCTTCTGGTAAAATTATGGTGCCTTTATTAAGCAAAAATTTGTTTTTAAAGAACATAAATGAAAATCTTATTTTGCTTCTACATAGTTCACAGGAGGGCGAAATAGTTCGCACTTGCGCTTATATTATTAAACAAGTTGGTAGAATACTTTTCATTTGGTTAAGTTTGAACACCATGTTTTTCAAAAGGTATATTTTTAAGTACACCTTGTTTTTATATTTTTATATCAATAAAAATACTAGCCCAATGGCTAATAATAGAGCATCTGCACTAATAATAGAGACTAGACTTTATTCATTTCTAATTATATTTACTTTAACTAAAGACATCTTTGTATTTAGATTTAAGTTATAAAAAACACACAGATAGCTGTAGCAGGCTAACTTGCAAAAACAGCAATACCCACTTTACCAAGTTTTTTTTTTTCAAATGTTAAAATGTGTGCACACAATTACTAAATCTGAAATGGGTCAATGTAGGTTGATTCTGGCACCTAAGTACAGAAAAAAACAATAAAATTGCCAAATTATGAAAATTTTTATTCCTAGTCCAGTCCACTATATCTTGCTTACAAAACTAGTGCTTTTCATCTTGATGCGTACCTAAAAATAATACAACATATATAATGCGAGTCCAAATTGTTAAAATTTCATTATCTTACACAATAGCAAAATGTCAACTTCATTTTACAAGATATGGTGCATTACATATTGACAAACTAATGCCCACTAAGATATAATTACAGATGGTAGATATGACACTGAATTTTCCACATTAGAACTAAAATTAAAGTAACAATTATTGCCTCCTACAATTAGGAACACAATGTTAACTTTATATATTAATAATAATAAAATAACTACAATTTCTTTAATAAACAAAAACCATTAAGAATTAGAATAGAATGAAGATTAAGTATATAACATTAGTAAGAACAGCAAAATTATTCACACACTACTCATTGTATGTCATTCAAAGTGGGCCTTAGCATGAGCAACGCTCACATGTTCTGTTGGGCAGGACTAGCAGGTGGCGGTTGGGCTTCCAAATTCTTGATGAGCTGAGCTAACCAGTGTTTGGTAGAGTTATCTTCTTGCAGACATTCAGTGAAAGTTGCATCACGTAACTGGTCAGGAAGACATTGCCGCAAAGCAGCTCTGGCTCTAGGATTGTCCGAGAGACGTAAGTAACAGCGAACTACATGTTTCAAAAGACGTGCAGACGGGTCTTTCGCAAGGGACAGCACCATCTTCCCCAAAATCATTGCCACATGGGAAAACCTATCGTACGTCTGACATATGTAACACAGCCCACTGTCGTCTAACAAGATCTTCTGTAAAATGAATGTAGCTACGGTCTTGGACAATTCAGATCCGTTCTCCATAATACGCAAGCATAAGGGTATGATCTCTGTAGTTAAGAGAAAAGTAATTACTTCCTGTTCATCAGTTTTTACCAAAGCACCAATTACTCCCAAGCTGGTAAGCCTTAAGTATTCAAAAGGGCGAGTTTTAGATACAGTGTGGAGGAACGGATAAAGAAATAAAGGCACGTGGGCTTGGAGGAATGCAGATCTCGTTTCAGGATGCGAGGCCACACATTGCATCAGCGCCAACGCATTGCAAACACGGTTACTTTGGTGAGCAGTTAATGTCGGTGGTATCATCGCCACGTATATGTTTGTGATCTCTTGCAACAAAGCGGCTATGGTTCCGAAGCTATGCCATAACATAGGAGCTAAATCTGGAACAACCTCACGTTTCTTACTAAGCTCAAGAAGAGCATTTTCTCTAGTTTCTGGATTGCATAACTCCAAAATCCACGTGTATATTTTCTCTCTGTCGACGACGGCTTGAATATTTGCCGGGCTCTGCTGTGAACTCATGTTAATCATTGATTTAGCTTCACGTTCACAAAGTTGGCACCCTTCTATTCGTCCGCGTTAGATGCGGCTTGCGCGTAAACTTATAATCATTGTAGTCTCTGGGACTAAAATTCTTGTAGTATTTTATGTAAATTACTGTTTCGATTCCTCGTCTTTCTAATTATTGTACTGTGAGAGAGATATTAATAAATTAACGGCTCGCCAAAAGCACGATTCCAATCCACCAACTAAGATCCAATCCAACAACCAGTAAAATGAAATGACAGCACCTTTTTGTTTTGTGCACAGACTAATAGGAGCACAAGTTGTTTTGAGTCTTTCTAAGTTTTGAGTTTACATTTTATTTCCAGCTGTGGTTCAAAAGAAAAAAAATCTAGTACTAAAGTTACAGAGTAAAACATAAATGTATAGTTCAAAACCAAATACCTTATATAATACCTAGACTGTGCACCATCGCGTGAAAAACGGTCCGGGCGAGAGGGCTTCCAATGGTAGTGTGTTCTTTTCTAATGAGGTGACCATATTCAAGCATAACGCGGGACAAAATTTGTTATTAGTATTTGTTATTATAGCTTGTAAAGAGGATTGTGTTTAGTATCTGCTACTGTCTAAACATGTAAGTAAGTGATGATAAGTGAAAATAAAAACAAAAAAGACAGACTTGAAGAAAACGCTCTAATAATACCTACAAAACAAGGAAGTATTGAATTGAATTAAACTGATTCATTAAAATCACACAACTCATGTTAAGAAAAAAAAAAATGTGTGCGTGTACTAGTGTACACACGTAAGAAGTGAAACTTCTTTTGGCCTTATTTTTCGAAAAATGATGTACATGCAACTTTCCAGAAATTGGTTAAATAAAGTTAAATTAGATAAAGTTTAAACAAAAGGATTTTATTATCATAGACATGAATACAAACAAGATTTCATTTCATTTCTTTTCATTTCAATTCATTTCATTCCATTTCATTCCATTTCATTCCATTTCATTCCATTTCATTCCATTTCATTCCATTTCATTCCATTTCATTCCATTTCATTCCATTTCATTCCATTTCATTCCATTTCATTCCATTTCATTCCATTTCATTCCATTTCATTCCATTTCATTCCATTTCATTCCATTTAATTCCATTCCATTCCATTTCATTTCAATGTTCATCGTCGTTGTTATTACCAAAAAAAAAATGGTTGCCTGTAAAGTCGGTTTTACGGGCGAAGATTTTACGTGACAACGTCTTTTTCTCGGTAGAATATTTATTGATATGAATATAATTAAATTGCACAATAGGAACAAGGAATTGAATGAAAATAAGAATTGCACAAATTTTAACTATAGAAATATATTTTGTTTACTAAAACATTGTACATGTAAACTTAAACTTAACACGAGAGACTCATCGTAACGTTACCGAGCGTTACACTTTTTCATAAGTGACTCCCAGCCGCAACCTAATTTAAGACGTTGTCACGTCAAAAGATGGCGCGTAACCAAAAAATGTGACGCGTAACCGAAAAATGTGACGGTAAATTTTTTTCCAACGCCGATAAAGAAGTTTCACTTCAAAAACTCATCAACCTCCAAAATTCATGGTTCACCTAATGAATATGATTGTAAGTTTTACTTACCCGTGAAAAGAAAAAGGGCTACTGGGATAAGATTCATTGTAACAACCTGTTACACAACACGAGTTCACCATTTAAAAAAAATACACTTTATAAGCAAATTTACAATATTTCAAATCAAAGCGGGTAAATCAATTTAACGATTATGTGAACAAATCACCATCTTAAATTCAGTATTACCAGGCTCAACCATTTAAATAGTACTTTTACTCTGTATTTAGATTTATTTTAAAAATATCAATAATAGGCTAGTTGACTCATGTCGAATTGTATTACATAAATTTTTATTTCTTAAAGTATTTGGTCTAAGGAACCTAAATATATCGATTTCACTTCATAAAGCAGAAGATTGCCGTAGAAGTTTAATTTTAAAAAATAATTTTTAGTCTATCCTTTTTAAACACTAAAAACGCTGTTCGCCACATCCGCCATGATTGTGACGTGTCTTTTAGTAAACAACTAAATGTCATTCATACATAACTTTAAAACTTGTATTATTAAAACTGATAATAAATGAAGAGACTTATAATATTATTCAATGAGTACTTACATCAAAGTGATCTTCGCAAAAATAAATTTCACTATGATTCGATAAAGTTGCAGGATCACTTTTAGCAAGTTCTAACCAGGTATTGCGTAGGTTAATTTCTTTCGGCACTCCACAACTTTCCTGGAGTCTTCAATGATGTGTTTTTATTTCTCGTACAATACGATAATTACCATATTTTTCGTGGTATCTATTAGAAATCATGTTTTTTTTTATTATAAACTCAGATAGGTTATCTTCTACTTGCTTACGAGTTTTTGTTTACTACCGTCGACGTCATAGCATAGATAATCTATAGACTAAAATGGCCGACAGCGTTTTTGTATGTCCATGAAAAGTCTATTTTAAAATTAAATATTTGTAGCTTTCTAGGTCTCAAAAAATACTATACATTTTTTTCGGTCTAATAGAACATTTATTAACCATTTAAAACCTTTTTCAAAAAAGGGTCAACTAGCCTATTATTTTATTATTTATACTGTAGAAATGTTTAAATACGTTTCATAGTTTACGGATCGTTCGTATCGGTAATTAATCAGTAAATCACAAATAGAAAAGGATGACATTTTCTACCATTTCTACCATACCCAATGATAAATTGTGCTGGCAAGACGTTAGAAAGGGACACACTACCGTTGGGTGCTTTCTCACTCAGGACCGTTTTTACTAGCGACCGCTTATCAAGATAATGGTGTCAATTCTGACACGATTCTCTAAACCTAAACTTAAATTTGACGACAGCGTATCCTTTTCATTCTCTATACGGAATGAAGAGGAGAGATTGATGTTAAATTTAGTTTTAAGTTTAGAGAATCACGCCAGAATCGACACCAATAGCTATCCTATTACTACAGATATAAATCTTACTTTAAGATTAACGATTTTTTGTATCTTAATTGTTGTCATAAACCAGCAAGAATTTGACTGTGTAAATGAATCTCGGGCTGTATGAATTTAGTATCCATTGGTTTCAAAATTTGATTAATGTCAAAAGGTTGTCAATGTCATCTGGTGCGTGGAAATCTGTATTCTGTGGGCAGGGGTTAATTCTCTTAGTCTGGCATTGTATCATAGCCTTCGACCACATCTGACTATAGTTTATCCTTGTCTTGTCTTATAGAAATAAAAAGGAAAGACTGCTGTCAAATTTCTATTGTTCCAGATTACTTACATTTTTAGCATGAATGTTCTTTCAGTTTGATTTTGGTTCAGTTTAGTCAGCCAGTTTCAGATTTCTGACGCTCTCAGGTTAATACAGTGTATTCCACCACACAGTTAGCGATAAAAGACTGGACTGTAATTAAACTTTGTGATTTTCATTTGATGTTTTGATTGGTCGTTTAGAAAATTATTGAGAGTATCGTCCATACTTCATAGATTGGTGATGTGAATATAATAACAAATTACGACTAAGCTCTCGGTTAGTAATTATTCCATAACTTGTCGGATGTAGTTTATTAAATTCCACTATCGTCTAGCTATTTCTCTGTTCGTTTGTTAATAAGTTTTAAACATAATTATTTATGTTAACCTACAGGCTGATTTATCTGTTGATGACATAAATAATAAACAAACTAGCCTCAGACCATTCCATTTTATGTATTACAGGATATGGAATATACTGGGATGCTGCTTTATTCACCTTGATATTCTATCAACATTCCAGTTTATACAAGGTTGTTCTAACTTCAGTAATTATAAGCAGTGTTTTGGGCTGCAAAGTTAATTATATTAATTTTGGGACTTTCATGGACATAGGAAACTTGTATTTTCTCTAACAATATAATAATATCTTATGGTTAAACCAATATTTGTACATGCTCCCAAGAACTGTGCTGATCTTCACTAATGCCTATTTCATAACAAATGACATAAATTATTTAATCATATAAGAATCATATTCACTGTAAATAAATAAGACAAGTAATTATTATTTTTGTTTGACATCCCATAGAAAAATTTTAAATTCTTCTAAGCACTTGAATTTAAATTTGTAAGTTCTAACTCAAACATATAATTATATTGATTATAGTCTAATGAAAAAATATGTTATGTAGAACAATGGAGGTGTCCCACTCGCTCACCTTGAATGAAGCTGCCTTGCAGCAGCTTCCTGATGATAAGAAGCCCCACTTCATATTCGAGTGGCTTCGTTTCCTTGATAAGGTTCTTGTGGCTGCACATAAGGTAATACTCCTATAATAATTGTATAATAAAATCTTATGTTTTCTGAAACTATTCATATTGTAAAATATCTTTTTACTTCTTCATGATCATAGCATTACATTTTGATTATAACAATACATTAATTTAAATCATACTAATAATAAAAATGTGTAAGTTTGTATATTTGTTACTCAATCACGCAAAACAGCTAATCAGATTTGGATGAGATTTGGCACACATACACTTTATTACCTAGATTAAGACATAGTTTAGTTTTTATACAAAAAATATTAGGTTCCTGAGAGATTCTTATAAAGCTAATGTTGACACAGGCAATGTAGCAGGCAGTGGCTAGTATCAAATAAAAATATGAAAGCTTTAGAAATAGCATAGTGTTTTTCATTATAGTATAAATTTTGCCAAGTTGTAACTGACAATTACTTCATTTTCGATTACTTTTCTTCACAGTCCGACATCAAAAGCTGTCAGCAGAAATTAGTGGCTCAACTACTCAATCTTCTGCGTGAGTCATTGGGTGCTCCCGCTCGACGGTTGCTGGCCAGATGTCTTGCCACCCTGTTTTCAGTTGGCGATACATTTCTACTGTTTGATACAGTCAACAAGTGTAATGATATCATCAAAGTGAAAGATGACTCACCATCATATTTGCCAACAAGACTGTGAGTTGTTTAATTTAAAACACTTTCCTTATTAAGTATAGATGCCACCTGCATAGATAATATTTATTGAGATGTTTAGATGACAAGTGCTATAGCGTATTAACCTCTGCAAACTTGTAGCTTCAAGAGCTGTGGTTCTTAACCTTTTAGTGACAAGAGCCCATTTGTCAAAATTTCCTTTTGATCATGGACGCTATTTGCACCTTAACCCCCTCTAGGATTTGTAAATCAATTAGCATTGTTCCTGATATAATATATTTTTTTGAGTGGCTTTCTACTTCAGCAGATTACTTCTGGTGCTTTCAGGGGCCACCTAGAGGGTTGTTGCTGTGACCCTTTAACTGTTTGATGTTAACAGTAGTAGTATGATTGACCCTTTTTGAGTGTGTGATGGAAATGGTTATATGATATGGTGTTATAATTATCTAAATGAGCATAATTAAAATTCACATTAAACCTTTTTTATATAAACTTAAACTTAAGCTTACTCTTTCTATTATTCAATTATTGTCAGGTTCTGTGCTCTTGAATCATCAACGAAACAGATAATTGAAACAATTATTAGTTAATGTTATGACTTAATTATAACTAAATTGGATAGGAGGAAATAACAAGTAATTTTAGTCATTTGTTTATTTTGTGTGTAATTATAATTGTTAAGAAATTAATATTATTATTGTATTTATTTCGTTTTTATTATTAGTGCTGCAATCTGCTGCCTGGGAAGCATGTATGAAAAGCTTGGCAGAATGATGGGCAGATCCTATGAAGAGACAGTGACTACCCTAGTTCGTTCTCTCAAGAGTGCAGAATCTCAAACTAGGCTGGAGATTATGAACACATTAGAAAAGGTAATGATATTGATGGTTGTCTGTAAAGTAGATTTATGGAAGACAATTTTACATAACGTGTCATTTGCTGTTTTCCTCCGGGAAAGGAATTCTTATAGTTTGGTCATGTCCGTCTGTCTGTCCAACCGAGCTATTGCTTAGAGACTAGCACTTGAGAGCTTTCATTAAAGGTATGTACATTAATTACGCCGATAACACGGTATTTTTTTTTTTAATATTTGTGCTTTCCTAAATGAATTTTGTTTTCATTGTCTTCCCCATCGTTTGAGGCATCGTTGAATAGTGAATAGGTCCTTTAAAATTACTTAGGGGTTGCTAAGACTATTTTTCGATTTAGGGATTCGTTTGCGAAATATTGAACTTAAAGTGCTAATTCTCTATCGAGAAGCCCCCCCCCCCCCTCCCTCTATAAGCTAAACTAGCTTGAAAAATCTGACCTCTCCTCACACACACCGCGCAATGTGAACGTGAACTAACGTGACATGTTAAAAAAATTCAGTGAAGAATTTTCGTGTTATAAATGTAAGAAGTAAGGCCGAGGCCTCACGGCCACAGCGACGTAAAGCAGAAACGTCTGCAGTGCGACCACCGTCTTGTGTTTATATGATTTTTTTATTTATAGAAAGTAACTTCATGAGATTTCATATTGAAGTCAATTTTCAATTTGACGACTCTTTATATAATACAGGGAGAAAAGTACAAGGTCTCCCGCTGTAGATTTGCGAACCCATTGTGTAGCTTTTCTACATTCACAAGTGCTTGTAACAGTCTGAACTGAATAAACGATATTGAATAAAAACGGGCCATGATCCATGCAGGGCTAGTGCTGATTTGTCGGTGGTAACAATTACAGATGCCAATCCTAGCCTGGGGGCGTCCCGGTGAAATGGCACACACAGGCGTCGAGCCCGAGACGCCTCCCTCAAGGGCGTAGGAGGGTACCGGTGGTTTTTAGTGGGTAGGACCGGTGCTGTTCCGCGCCGGGGACTGCCACACACGTCGCGCGTCTAGCTAGCGCGCGGTATGGTCCGTAAATGGATTTTCCACCGTTAACAAAAAAAAGGCAGGTGGTCAGTGCGTTCGGCCTGTGATCGTGGAAGTTAAGCTACTTTCGTAATGGTCGGTCATTGGATGTGTTACCAAATGCTTATTATTTCGAGCTTCTCCGTGCTTCGAAAGCACGTTAAGTAGTTGGTCCCATCATCTGCAGTCGATAGCACCCACCAACCCGCACTGGGTCTAGATTTGCGTGGGTATGAGTGGGGCTGCCAGCGGTGCTATACGCGAAGTATGGCGCTTGGCCCGCAGATCCCTAGTATGGGATTGGTTATGCAAACTATTGCTAAGCAGCAATTAAGTATTTAGGGTCTTTTCGTTTTTCATATCATTTGGTACCTTAAGCTAAATTAACTATCAAATTAGTATTCAATATGTTGTACTAACAAATTAGAAATATTATGGAATACGATGCCGATTTTCGCTTAATATAAATAATAAAATTCCAAATCCATAATTACTACGGAAAAATCTAAAAAAGACTGTTCTTCGTTCTAGCAAAAAGCATGAATTACCGTCACAATTTGACGATCCAAACTTAATCAACAGTTATTTTTTACACATACCTGGTAATCTCACAGCAATGTTGAATATAAAGCCTTCTTTGACAATAATTTTTATGGCAGTGCCGTCTTCACACTCGTTACCAAAAAAGAAGTTTTACGATACATAATACAAAACTTAAAATCTAATGCTGAAGGTAAAGATATATATTTTTTTTTCTTCCTCGAAGCGAACAAAAATCTGCCTCAATTTCACCACACCCCGTCCTACCCTTTTTATATTGTTCTGTGCTGATATAGTAAACTGTTTCCGAATATGTCCATATCACATTCACGTGGATATGTTCAACTTTATTCGTCTTTTAGACCTTGTGACTATGAATCGGCCATTGTCACGATAAACGATGAACTGCGTTCTATATACGATTGGTCCCATAACAATTGGTTCTGAATCCATCCAAAACAAAATACATGGTCTTTGGCACCATAAAAATGAAAGACATTCTTCCCTGTCATCTAAATATGAATAATGTATCGCATCTAGATCTGCGTGGGTATGGGCGGGGCCGCCGGTGGTGCTTTGCGCGAAGTATGGCGCGCGGCCCGGGGAGCCCTAGTGTCGGAGCGGTCGTCGGCGGTGCGGGCCGGGGCTGCGAGGGCCCTCTGCAAGCTGTTGCCGCTTGTACGTCTGACCCCGGCTGATTTGGATGCGTTGGCTGCGGCTTGCTTGCGCGCCGCTCATCCTAGTGACTATGCTTTAAGGTGAGTTGTAGATATCAAAATAAATTTCATTCACAATGTCGTTCATTACAACAGCTGTCCAAATTCTAGCTTCTGCTCCACTAACATGAAAGCCATGAAGTGATAAAATATCAAATTGAAATGCCTACGCTACAGCTACAGAGCCTGATTCCAAAATAGGCTGTCAATTTTCCCCTGAGTTACAGTTATAAATTAATGACCAAGTTGTTTGAATACAAGCATGCAAAGAAACGAAAAAAATATTAAAAATAAATTAAGGGATATTATACGAACTTGTGCATATTAATTCGCTAATATCTGTGTACATACACAAATTATTTATTTTGTTTGACAGGTGTGCTATTGCAGAGCTTCTCGGCAGTCTCATTGCTCAAACACAAGCGGGAGAAGACCCTAATCTCAACAGTAAACTAAAAGCAGGAGCTCAATCAGGTGTTTATTTTCACTTCAACCATAGAAACAAAGTGATTTAAAATTACATATTACCAATGTATAAGTCTGCTTATTAACGGCGAGTTTCAATAATCAACTTCCAGGAAAAAGTAAGCATGTTTTGGTTTCGTTCCTTAACAACAGTTTTTTTTATTATTCCTTGACTGAAACTAGCCATTAATAAAGTCGATAGATAGAACTGCAGTAGCTAGCTGGCAACAAAAGAATGCGATCCTGACAGGTCGTGTCAATTCCTTATGGCGACCGAATTTGGAGTTTATTTTCCGATCTCTTTTTACTAGACCTGTGACCTTTTTACTTATTCTGTTAACATAAGGAACTGACTACCTTTCATGATCGCATACTTTAGTTTGCCACACTTCAATAAACAATAAAAAAAAATCAAAACAAGTGACTGACGGAGATAATATCAATATGTTTTATTTGACAGTTCAACAAAAGAAGGATCCTCCAAAGAATGTTGTGTCGCTCGACGAAGCCCTAAACCTCCTAATGGGTGCGTTCCTAAGAGGGGGCACTTCTTTCCTCAAAGGGGAGATCATAAAGTCTGGCTCAGGCGTCAACAGGGAGGTCCGAGTGTGCGTCACGCATGTGAGTGACTATTTTAATCTTTACTTTGTTTAAAATAAAGGCCTAAGGCCTATTGCAGAAAAAAGAAAGTGTTGTTATATATGAAGGTGTAGAATTATATAATGAATTACCGGTTAAAATCAAAGAATGTAAAAACTTGTATACATTTAAAACAAAACTTAGGCGTGTCATTAGTAACAAATAAAAAAAAAACAGTACTTAAAATTCAATTAAGAAAGAAGCATAATCGGATTTTTTACAATAATAATAGTAATATATCCTATATCCTCATATTTTCAAAATCATCATCAACAAAATTGAAAAAAAAAACGATTTAATAGAACACATATAAAAGTGTTCGGACGTTCGGTCACTGAAAAGAATGATATTATAATTAAATTGATAAGTTATCTAAAAAATAGTGTGTGATTTGTGCATTGAAAAAGTTTAATAAGTGCAATGTAATTAGAGTTTTAAAATTGCAATTATGGAGTTACCTACACATGTAAAATATGTATAGTTCGTGCGCTACTCATATAATAGTTAGTAAGTATTCTCATTGTAAAGGAACTTTATGTTTTTATGAGAACAAGTTTTTTAAACCTAAACCTAAATAAAGTCGCTTTCCGCGTGTCTTTTCATATCCGGTTTTCGGTAATATTAGGTGGCATACATTGCGGTCCTAGTACCTTTTGGTTACACTTACCTAATTACTTATTTTAAGCAATCTAAACAGAACACTGCGCAACTATTAGAAGCCCGTCTATTCTGCCACTTTTAATTTTGACTTTTCAAAGTTACATTTGTGAATGAATGAATACTTTTTATTGCACTATTAATTATTTATTTATAGGTACAGCAACAGTATAACATACAAGACATTCGTAATATGTAGAGGATGATTTTACTGTTTACATATGTTTGCCAATTATAGATATAGGTAATAAAATATGTATAAACATTTTTTCTAGTAAAATTTTCTTTACATTTTAACATCTAGCAGTTAAATGCTTTAATAAAAGCATTAGACCTAGAATTGCTATCTTTTTTCAAATGTTAATACTTGTAAAGATATTTGTTTACATTGTCGGTTACTTGCAAATCATTATTCCGATGATGCACTCCTGAAAAAGGTTCGAAACGTCAATAAATAAATAAATTCAGTGCATATAATCCGTAAAAACTGTTTTATTACAAACATGTTGTTTCATTTTCTCTAAAGCTGCAATTCTTTTATAGGCTTACGTGATATTCGTGCAAAACATGGGCGGAGTGTGGCTTGAACGCAATATGACCACGTTTCTGACGCACGTGTTGGACCTTGTGGCCAATCCCAAGGCGGCCAGTTCTCACGTCGACGCTGTTTATTCCAGGCAAGTGAACGCACGTAAAGGAATTTTCCATGAGCGTTGTCTGGTTTAGGAGGTCATCATCATCGTCATCATCATCAGCCTATTAACGTCCCCATTGCTGGGGCACACGCCTTCCCTATGGATGGAATAGGGAGATTGGGTCATGACCCATCACGCGGGCCCAGTGCGGATTGGTGGGTGCTAACGACTACAGATGCAGGTGGGTCCAACGGGTTAACGTGCCTTCCGAAGCACGCAGGAGCTTGAGATAATAAATTTTTGGTCACCCATCCAATGACCGACCACTGCGAAAGTTGCTCAACTTCAACGATCGCAGCCGAACGCGCTAACCACTTGCGCCATCGGTTCAGGAGGTGCAAAAACTATATTATGCACAACTTGGCGTCAGAGTGTCGCGTGATCATATTGAGGCTCCAGCACTAATTTTGGCAGCTCCGTAATCGTATGGCATCGTCAATGTTTCTATGAAATCATTAGCAGCGCTTAACTAAGTATCGAACGTAAGTAGTAACATTTTCTTTAGATTTAAACATGTAGCAGTTAATAGCTTGAAAAAAAACTACCTACAGCTGGTATTTCTTCTTTCAAATGTTTAATATTTGTAATTGTGCGTTTGACATTGTGGGTTACCTACAATGCGTTGAGACGGCGCTGCCTTGCAGCCTTAGAAATACTAGAAAAATTTCGACACGGCTTCCTGTCCCGTCTGCTGCTTGGTCCACGTGGTTCTTTTTCGAGTAACATTATTTAGTATAAAGTGTCTAAAAATAAGTTAAACATAGCCACTTTGCACGGGCAGTTTAAACGCGCGCTATTTTGGAACGCTTGGATGTGACGTCACGATTCATTAAACCTACAAACAAGATCAATGGACCTTGCAAGATACTGACATTTTGCGTTCCATACCCTCACTGCGGATGGAATTCGGAACCTACGTCAATCAAATAGACATTATGTTTGTAGTGTTTGTTTTTAAACAGAGCGTGACACTGACACACGTAGGACAGCTGTTTTGTCTATGATAGCGAACCGCTTACGTCAGCGTAGCTGTCAAACTTCATTGATTGGGTTGGTAGCCTTGAGGGAAGAGTCGATTTTCCTATTCGACTAAAATATTCGCCTTGAGACTTATAAAAAAAAAAAAAAAAAAAAAAGTAATCAGGCGGGGAATCTCTGTGGGGGCGCGTGGATGAATGGATGGAGTTTGACAGTTGTTGAATTTTGAATAGTCTTTCCCAGATCGATTTGAGTCCTCATTATCGGGTGCTGTTTTTAATCGATTTTGAATTTTACTCGAAATTGAATTTCCTCGCTGATTTGGGTAGGTATTCCCTTTTCCTCAGCTTACGGCGAGCGTAGGTATATAGTTTTGAGTTTATTCTTCGGTTCGTCTCGAATGCGGCGGCTGTCTGTTTGACTGTGGCCTTTGCCTTCAGTTGAAGTGGGAAACAAATCATAGACACATGTTTGGGAGTAGACGATCCGTCTATCATCTATGAGCAATTGTCAAAACAACTTTTAAAATTTCACAATCTGTTTGTGGTACAGTTAACTTTTCATCTTTTCTTCTGCCCAAAGTATAATAAACGGCATATTATTGTCGTCGAAGTCGTGAGATAGATCCGAAAAGTTTATATCCCGAAGGATATTGGCGGAAAAAGCGCGGAGTCGCTAACCGAACTGAGTTTCGTAGGTATATTGGAGTGGCTCTTTTTCCTACATAATTTGCAAGTTTGGGCTGTGAAAATAACCTTTCTGTTGATATTCTGTATCGTAGGTGGACGAACACGAACCTTCGCAAGGCGATTGCAATAATAAGGCGGTAACTTGTGATAGGAAACAAAATACTTACGGATAGTTTCATATTTCGAACGGTAAGCTATCATCTGACCTCATATTTATTCTCCTAGCACTAATTGAACTGCATTATGCACAATATAGTGATTCTTGTCATCAAATATACCTAATCATTCTTGTCAAGTTAGTGAACGTGGAATTGATTTTCTTCAAACCGGGTGGGACGGGCCCCCAGTCCTGTAGTGATTCAAATTTTAAAGTGTAAACATTGACCGTGAATATCCCTCACTCCCTCACCCACCACAGATGTGGTAATCTATGTATTTTCCCCATATCTGATCATTCTTTTTCAATGTGAACTTCAGGCTTGTACGTTCCCCTCAAGAAATACTGGAGGACTAACAAGGAGACTTTTGTTCTGTGCACGGACCAGAAGGGGCGCGGGAGTTTATTTGCCAGCCGCTCTCCGGTTTTATGTAACCCGGCCGAACAGCAGACAGATTATACACAGCTTAACCTATCATAATCAAGGTATTTCTCTACTAACCCCGGGTGAACGTGAAAAGGAACCATCAGGCGAGGTTGGACCCCGACTTGCCCATTTCCATATATTTACATATACCTATATAACTGGTTATCTCGCTGAGAACTAGAATTAACTAAGTTTGTCACCAATATCGATCAAACGAGCCGTAGAACCTCTGAAATCCACTCAATAGCTTATTCAGTCTAGTCTATGTGGTATTTGTGGATAAAATATATTAGTAAGGATTGTATTGTAAGTACATGGTAAAGTGTTATGAATGTCTGATATTCATATAATTATAACCTTTCATGACAACTTGTTGGTTTATATACACATTAACTTTGAACTACTGTATTCAGCTTAGATATTTATAATTAGTGAAACATAGTTATTATATAAATAATAAACATAGTTAGACTTGTTGATTTATATAAGCAATAACTTAAAACTACTGAATTCCTATGCTTTGGTATCTAAAGTGGATAAAATATACTTATAACATTATCTTAATTTTTTTGGTTTTCTTTTATTGTTCCCCCGGTGCTCTGAGTGAGCGAAGAGAGGGCAGTGGAGGGGAATTTAACATCACATGTTTCATACATTTTTTGTAAAATGTAAGTGTCAAAGTAAAAAGTTGCATTAGGTGTCTAGGTGGAGCGCGGCTTTGACATCTACGCACTCGCACTATAATCTCATTCACATTGGCATATCCTGTAAACATCACTTTTTTATATCTTTACGTACAAAAATATCTGAATTTCCCACAAGTTCTTCGCACTTTTTTATCATTAATTTCTTGTTCGAAAAGCAATTTTATTAAGAAATATTGATGGAGGGCCAAATTTTAAAGTAATGTAGTTAAAATAAAAATAAAATGAGGCTTATTTGAATAACATGCATATTCCCATATTACGAAGCTGTCAAAATTCTTGCTTGTGCCTCAGATATACAGGCGGTTTTCTATTTTTCTCTTATAATGTTTTACTCCACATACAATTCTGTCTACCTCAAAGATAGTTTTATTACCAATATCCGATGAGTATCATTTGGTTCAGGAAGTGCATAAACTACATTCTGCGCAACACGCTCGGCAAAATGTTGGGCGAGAAGGCGCAAGCGTCTGCGTGTCGCGAGATCATACAGATCGTCGTCAAGCAGATGAACAGCATCGACTTCAACCCGGAGAACGCTAAGGATTGCAATCAGGTACCTAACCTAGCATCTTATTTTACACTAGCGGCCGCCCGCGACTTCGTACGCGTGGATTTAGTTAGCAATAAAGGTTCACTGCTCGTTCCCCGTAAATGATAGCGTGATAATATGTAGCCTATATGTTGACCCGACTTCTTAATAATATTCGTTCCAAATTTTAAGTAAATCCATGCAGTACTTTTGAGTTTATCCCGGACCTACATACAGACAAACAGACAAAAATTCTAAAAACTATATTTTTGGCTGCGGTATCGACTGTGGATCACACCCCAAGTATTCTTTTAAAAAAATATTCAATGCACAGTTTTGACTTTCCTACCATTTTATTATATGTATAGATTATCGAATTTATCACACATGATAAAATTATTGAATTCTTAAATCATCGAGGAAAACATTATTAGGAAAACAAATAACCTCTATTCACTGAAGTCTATGAATTCGCTATCCACCTTATATTAAACAAAGTATACATTAGCTTTAAGATAAGCTTGGGTCAGTTACGTCGTGTTTTGTGACAAAATACTGTTCATTCAAATATCGTTCATTCTTTCAATGTCCCATCCCTAACTTTTCAGTTTGTGTACACTCGAACAATTGCATAGTTACATAAAGAGTGTGTGCGTTTTTTTGTTTGTGTTACGTGATTTTTGAAGTTTGCGTTTATAGCAACAACACGCCCGTGTTTGTGCGAGTATTTCATATTTTCGTAAGTGTGCTATACATGTGTACCTCGTCCCTCACTAAAAATTACGAAAACTTTGTTCGACAGTTATTGGTATGGCATCTCCATTGGTATATGCTCTAAGTATATGGAGGTTAAAACTTTTATTTTATTTATTTATTAATTTAAGTTTTGACAAATATGTCACTCTTTTCTCTTAGCTCTTCTAGTCTGTTCTTCTTGAATATCCTACTACCTCGTCATGCCACCAACTTGTACCACCAGTGGCATGAAAGGAATTGTCATTCAGCGTCGTACTTCTTAATGCCGACTGTTACATTTCTAGGAATGCTTAAATATTTTCTATCTTACAGGAAACCCTATTCAGCCAACACTTATTAGTATGTGCGCTGACAGAAGCTGGCGAGTTGGCCTTACAGCTGGGGACTTCAGTACAGAACTTGATCAATGACACCTCCCTCAATATGGTCAACGCCATCTTCTCCGTGAGTTTTATATTTTGTAGAAAATCCTATTCAGCCAACACTTATTATTATGCGAGCTGTCAGAAGCTGGCGAGTTGGCCTTACAGCTGGGGACTTCAGTGCAAAACTTGATCAATGACAATATGGTCAAGGCCATCTTCTTCGTGAGTTTTATATTTTGTAGAAAACCCTATTCAGCCAACACTTATTAGTATGCGCGCTGTCAAAAGCAGGCGAGTTGGCCATACAGCTGGGGACTTCAGTGCAGAACTTGGTCAATGACAATATGGTCAACGCCATCTTCTCCGTGAGTTTTATATTTTATAGAAAATCCTATTCAGCCAACACTTATTAGTATGCGCGCTGTCAAAAGCAGGCGAGTTGGCCATACAGCTGGGGACTTCAGTGCAGAACTTGGTCAATGACAATATGGTCAACGCCATCTTCTCCGTGAGTTTTATATTTTATAGAAAATCCTATTCAGGCAACACTTATTAGTATGCGCGCTGTCAAAAGCAGGCGAGTTGGCCATACAGCTGGGGACTTCAGTGCAGAACTTGGTCAATGACAATATGGTCAACGCCATCTTCTCCGTGAGTTTTATATTTTATAGAAAATCCTATTCAGCCAACACTTATTAGTATGCGCGCTGTCAAAAGCAGGCGAGTTGCCATACAGCTGGGGACTTCAGTGCAGAACTTGGTCAATGACAATATGGTCAACGTCATCTTCTCCGTGAGTTTTATATTTTATAGAAAATCCTATTCAGCCAACACTTATTATTATGCGCGCTGTCTGAAGGTAGCGAGTTGGCTTTACAGCTGGGGACTTCAGTGCAGAACTTGATCAATGACAATATGGTCAACGCCATCTTCTCCGTGAGTTTTATATTTTGTAGAAAATCGTATTCAGTCAACACTTTTTATGTGCGCTCATAAAAGCAGGTGAGGTGGCCTTACAACTGGGGACGGCGGTGCAGAACTAGATCAACGACACCTGGCTCAATATGGTCACCATCTTCTCTGTTAGTTTTTTTTACCAGGCATTTTGGAAGCGGGTATCGGAAAGAAAAGCCAGCCGTAAAATTTGACTGTATCCTTGAAGTTGCTGTCTCAAAAGGTTGGGCCCTAAAAGTCAAATTTAAAGCGATTTTCTCTGGGGATAGAATGAGTTAATTTTCAATAGCAAGTTATCTATCACATCTTAGGAACTGTATAAGTTATGAGCAATTGCTCACACAACTGTGGCGCGCCTGCCCCGTCCACGAGGCCCGTCTAACCTCTTTCTGTGTTCTCTGGTCTAAACTTTAACGCCTGGTCTGTGTAGCCCTCCACATTGTTTTTCACGACCGGAAAAAACCGCCCGGTTTTCCTCTTTTTATTCGAGATCTATTGTACACCCAGGCTTCATTTATGTCTTAAATCAATCCTGAAAAGTTTCTCTACAAACATATCTATATATTAGATGTGATAGAAAAGCATTACTATATACGATAAAACGCAAAATTTTAAAGGTAAAATAATTATTTCAACTCGTGGCAGAAATCATCCACTTACACAGACGAGGGGTTAAAGGCGTCGTTTTTTCTCGATTTTACTAGGTGTTAGAGCACCCTTGCGCCGCGGCCCGTTTAGCAACCGCTCGCTGCGCGCGTTGCGTGTGCGTCGCGTTGCCGTCGCAGCTGACGCCGCTGCTGGACGCGTGCTGCACCGCGCTGGACAACGCGCGCCCCACGCCGCACCACATCGCCGGTAATGTGTCTGTGGGTGTGTGTGCGCGTGCGCGTGCGTGCGTGCATGTGTGTGGGTGTGTGTATATGTGTGTGTCTGTGTGTATACATGTGTGTCTGTGTGTATACGTATGTGTATGTGTCGGTGTGTGCGTTTCCGTGTGCGCCCGCTGTCGCAGCTGACGCCGCTGCTGTCCAACCTTACTCGCGATTCTATGAAAACTTAATAATTTTCAAGTTCATTTAGGTTACATTCTAGGAAAGGACTTCTTGGATCGCCTATCGCCTTCGCTTTTAACCCAGCGGGTGCTACTAAGAATACGAGAATGGAGGACAATGTTTATATTTGCATTTGACAGAGTATGATAATTAAGGTCCCAAATGATTCGTTCGTGCATCAATGTACGAAATTGGTTGAAATGCACTGGTAACGGTGACTGAGTGCTCTCCACAATGTGCGCTGACCTTGACTGACTTGCAAGTTCATCAAGATCAATCGTTTGATCAATTTAACAAGATAGGGACTATCTTGTTAAATCTCAAATCAGTTTTTTTTAAAGCAGATTAGACTTTACTGCCAAATAAAAAAATAAAAAAAAATACAATTTTTCCAAAGACGAATAACGATTATGCACCTAGTAGCTAGCGAAGTGATACGCTTTTTTTTTACGAAATAACAATAAAAGTTGTCACGCAAAAGAAAGAACAAATTTATTCAGAACATTGGGTTTATATTAATAGGCCTATTTCTTCACAGGTTATTCAGCGGCTCTAGCGGCTATCTTAGGCGCTGTCCGTCTATCCCCCCTGGGTATTCCACACGGGCGGGGTAAAGTGGCATTTAACGCTGCAGAACAGCTCCTAAGATCTGCCGGCCAAAGCAGTAGATTAACCGCCGCCAGGACTAATGCTGGGTGGCTTATAGTCGGGGCTATTTGCACGTTAGGTGAGTTAGTAAATAAATATTTTACTGGTTACAGGTACCTTAGACCCAGGCATGAATTTTTACAGCTCCGTAACCGTATTGCATCGTCAAAGTCTCTATTAAAACTAAGTAGCGCCTCTACCGGACGTTAAAACTAACTGGCTCCTTCCATACAAAATTTTTAAGATGAGGCTATGATTACGGAGCTGTCAAAATTCGTGTTTGTACCTCAGACCGGATTCGGATCAAAGTTGGAAGAAAATTTGTCTTTTGAAGTATTTCGCGCGCACCAAGAGCCGTTTCTAATTTTTAAGCTAGATCAAACTTTCCTTTATTAGATACGATAGCAATAAACACAATACTTGGTCAAGAAATCAATAATAATATTCTTTATTGTATAATACCACAAAGGACACAAAAGTCAGATTACACCGAAATAGAGACATTACACAATGGGCGGCCTTATTGCTAAAAAGTAATCTTTTGCATGCAACCCATGATGGAAATTGAAATAGGTATATATTGAACAAAAAAGGGGGAAGGGTGTAAAAGCAATATTATTAAAAAAATGATTACCGTGAATAAATTGGATAACTCTCTGAATTGTGATATATACCTTCGACATAGATAAAGCGCTAATAAATCACTATCTCGATAATCATCATAAGAATAAAATCATCACTGTCAATACTTATTATAGTGGTGGTGAATTAATTAAACGATAATAACTACCAGATCGACTCAAACGCAGCAGGAACAACATGGATTAAACAAACAAAACAAAAATCATACAACAAAAACGAAATTGAAATTGGCACTGACAGTTCAGTAACTAAGCGTTCCGAAACGCCATGAATGTATGTTTTGAGTTTCGAAAATACGCAATGTTTACTTTATGAAATGGTGAGATAAAATAAAATGAAGAGTAAAAGAATTACATATTTTATTTTCTACTTTAAAATCTTATTTACTTATACAACGGCTAAAGCTAATAAGGCGAACAAATTTTTTTATGTTAATTGTTAAACCTCGGAAATAACAGACAACTGTTGTCGGAACGTGCAAGATTTCGGAAATGAACTATTGATATAAGTACGTATATGTAATTTTTTGCGGAAGTAGGTATTTGATAATTATTAAGCATCTATGATATGATATATGAATATGATTTTTTTAAATGTGGCTATAAAAACGGTTAGAAGTCAGTACATAATACACATAAAAAAAAAACATTATTTTTGGTGTTAATATATCTATGACGCAATGTGGTACGGGGTATGAGCATTGTCGTTTTTGGTCACCCGTCCAATGACCGATCATAGCGAAAGTTGCTAGTCTTCAATAATCGCCCACTTGCACTGCTGAGCTTCTGTATATTTTGTATTTTGAGGAGCTCGATGGCGCTTTCGCAGTGGTCGGTCATTGGATGGGTGACCAAAAATTTACTACCTCGAGCTCCTCCGTGCTTCGGAAGGCACGTTAAGCCGTTGGTCCCGGCTGCATCTGCAGTCGTTAGCCATCAATCCGCACTGGGCCCGCGTGGTGGGTCATGGCCCAATGTCCCTATTCTATCCATAGGGAAGGCCTGTGCCCCAGCAGTGGGGACATTAATAGGCTGATGATGATGATGTATTTTGTAAATAGGAGTGCCAGTAGTGCGAGGACTTTTACCAAGAATGTTGCTGCTGTGGAGGAATAGTTTTCCACGCTCGGCCAAAGAGTTGGAATCCGAAAAGGCTCGCGGAGATGCGTTCACTTGGCAGGTCAGAAAAAAAACTTACTTTTTTGATTGTCAATATGCATAAAAGCTCGTAACGTCCGTACTTAGAGATGTCTTTTGAATTCATGCTTCACTAAGTCCCGTGTTGTTTTAAAAAGATAATATATGAACCATTTTTTTAATTAAAAGGTAATTGATCTGACTGAGTAGAGTCATAAGTTTTATTTCTCATCTATACTAATATTTAAAGAGGTACAGTTATGTGAAGTTTTAGGCGGTAATCTTTCGATGTAGTGAACTGATTATGAAAATGATTTTACTTAAAGTATGCCACGTTATTTGTGAGTATTATCGCTGTACCGAAATTAAGCGAGGGCTGGCCACTAGTATATTTTAAACTTGAGATGTATATTGCTTTACCCAGTTAATTTGATAGATGAATTAAGTTGAATTATTTCTGATTTAACTGCTATTTTTTATTGTGTTTAGAAATACCTCTCACGAAAAGACTCAATTGCGTATTTAGGGCAATATTTTCAACTTTGAACTATGTTCTTTGTTTTTTTTTCAGGTGACATTGGAAGGGCGAGCGGGGGCATTGTCAGCGCTGCACAGTTTGTTGATACACTGTCCGTCTCTCGTGAACAGTGACGACACGGCAAAACGACTGTCGCAGCCAATCGACGGGGCTATCGCTGTTCTCACTAAGTAAGTTGGTTGTTGTATCCGGCTCGAAGGATCACGTATGTAATTTGGAATAGATGTGTAACAATTTCAACTGCTTTGTTGTCACTGTTAGAGAATGTAACTGAATTAAACTCGACGAAAACACCATCTTCGTGTTCCCGCGTTCATTTGTTTTCCTTCGCCCTTCCGCTTCTTCGTCTATCATACAAACTTCCACCTCTATTTTCAGCCCTTTACATATTGTGATCTTCGATAAAAATGCATCGTTTTGTCCATTTGCCGGACACAGACTATTTCTATACCAAATATAATTTAAACTAACGGCCGCCTGTGACTTCGTCCAAACAAACTATTATCATCATTATCTGCTGATGGGTACTGCTGGGGCATAGGCCTTCCCTATGGATGGAATAGGCAGATTGGGCCACGACGTAGGCCCAGTGCGGATTGCGAGACCAACGGCTTAACGTGACTAGCTAAGCACGGAGGAGCTCGTGGTTGTAAATATTCGGTCACTCATCCAATGACCGACCACTGCGAAAGTTATTTATTTATTTATTTTATAAATGTCTTCCAAAAACCTTCAGGCATTTTAGCGTGATTTAGTAACAAACACAAAATTTCATATTTATAATATAAGTAGGATTGGTTAAGCTGTTTTGTCTTTATTGTACAAGTTAAAATATTAATATGGATGTACAGTGTGGGCGGCGTGGTCCGCAACTACGGCGGCGCTTTGAAGGCGCCGGCGGCGTTGCTGCGCTTGCGTCTGTACCAAGCGGGCTGCGCGCTCAGCTGGCAACAGGGCCCGCCGCCGCCGCCCGCCGCGCCGTTGTTGAGACTACTCGCCGCCGAGATAGCGGGCTCGGCTGACCCGAGCGGCGCTACTGTTGCTACAGGTCTGTACCAGGCGGGCTGCGCGCTCAGCTGGCAACAGGGCCCGCCGCCGCCGCCCGCCGCGCCGTTGTTGAGACTACTCGCCGCCGAGATAGCGGGCTCGGCTGACCCGAGCGGCGCTACTGTTGCTACAGGTCTGTACCAGGCGGGCTGCGCGCTCAGCTGGCAACAGGGCCCGCCGCCGCCGCCCGCCGCGCCGTTGTTGAGACTACTCGCCGCCGAGATAGCGGGCTCGGCTGACCCGAGCGGCGCTACTGTTGCTACAGGTCTGTACCAGGCGGGCTGCGCGCTCAGCTGGCAACAGGGCCCGCCGCCGCCCGCCGCGCCGTTGTTGAGACTACTCGCCGCCGAGATAGCGGGCTCGGCTGACCCGAGCGGCGCTACTGTTGCTACAGGTCTGTACCAGGCGGGCTGCGCGCTCAGCTGGCAACAGGGCCCGCCGCCGCCGCCCGCCGCGCCGTTGTTGAGACTACTCGCCGCCGAGATAGCGGGCTCGGCTGACCCGAGCGGCGCTACTGTTGCTACAGGTCTGTACCAGGCGGGCTGCGCGCTCAGCTGGCAACAGGGCCCGCCGCCGCCGCCCGCCGCGCCGTTGTTGAGACTACTCGCCGCCGAGATAGCGGGCTCGGCTGACCCGAGCGGCGCTACTGTTGCTACAGGTCTGTACCAGGCGGGCTGCGCGCTCAGCTGGCAACAGGGCCCGCCGCCGCCGCCCGCCGCGCCGTTGTTGAGACTACTCGCCGCCGAGATAGCGGGCTCGGCTGACCCGAGCGGCGCTACTGTTGCTACAGGTCTGTACCAGGCGGGCTGCGCGCTCAGCTGGCAACAGGGCCCGCCGCCGCCGCCCGCCGCGCCGTTGTTGAGACTACTCGCCGCCGAGATAGCGGGCTCGGCTGACCCGAGCGGCGCTACTGTTGCTACAGGTCTGTACCAGGCGGGCTGCGCGCTCAGCTGGCAACAGGGCCCGCCGCCGCCGCCCGCCGCGCCGTTGTTGAGACTACTCGCCGCCGAGATAGCGGGCTCGGCTGACCCGAGCGGCGCTACTGTTGCTACAGGTCTGTACCAGGCGGGCTGCGCGCTCAGCTGGCAACAGGGCCCGCCGCCGCCGCCCGCCGCGCCGTTGTTGAGACTACTCGCCGCCGAGATAGCGGGCTCGGCTGACCCGAGCGGCGCTACTGTTGCTACAGGTCTGTACCAGGCGGGCTGCGCGCTCAGCTGGCAACAGGGCCCGCCGCCGCCGCCCGCCGCGCCGTTGTTGAGACTACTCGCCGCCGAGATAGCGGGCTCGGCTGACCCGAGCGGCGCTACTGTTGCTACAGGTCTGTACCAGGCGGGCTGCGCGCTCAGCTGGCAACAGGGCCCGCCGCCGCCGCCCGCCGCGCCGTTGTTGAGACTACTCGCCGCCGAGATAGCGGGCTCGGCTGACCCGAGCGGCGCTACTGTTGCTACAGGTCTGTACCAGGCGGGCTGCGCGCTCAGCTGGCAACAGGGCCCGCCGCCGCCGCCCGCCGCGCCGTTGTTGAGACTACTCGCCGCCGAGATAGCGGGCTCGGCTGACCCGAGCGGCGCTACTGTTGCTACAGGTCTGTACCAGGCGGGCTGCGCGCTCAGCTGGCAACAGGGCCCGCCGCCTGTAAATTACAATAGAAAAAAAATAGCGCGTGACATTTGAAATAACAAATTGAAATCGTAAGCGATAGCGATAGCCATAGCAATCCCGTTAGGCGATTGGCCACCTGGTGGGTCATAAGCTTGTTTGGCAGGCTTAAAACATTAAAAAAATACACAAATTAACACTATAATTTTGTGATGTTTTTAGGTCTTCTGATGTCATCGATGCATCCACGAGATTCTATACTGCTAGGTGAAGAATGCTGGATCTATGATACAGATCATGCTGAAATTGAAGAACAGGTATGTAAATGCTTAGAAATGTAATTTTCTTAATACAAGTCCTACGTTGTGTTTATTTCAGTTTGCTTCAGTTATTCATTTTCAATCTCTTCTTTTTCAATGCGTAAATATTGGATTTAACATAAAAATAATAATTTCCATTACTTAGTTTTTAGTAAGGCACTCTAAAAATAATCACCAGGGTTCAAATACTTAAGAGTTTTATCTCAAGTTGAATAAATGCACTAGTTTGATAGTAACCATTCTCTGCCTTTCGCTGTTCATCCATACTTTTACCTAGTTTGGTCACAAGTTCTTTGAATATTGAGTCCGTGGCAACGTAGGTCAGCACGCGTGGTTCTATATACGAAGGAAATTTGATAACATTTGTTCTTTGTTAACGATACGTCTCTATACAAAGACAAGCATATCGCAATTTCGTCTCGATCTTAAATCGACTACATCGCATAATGCCTAAGTTCACTAAATGATTTATTTGACCACATGAAATAATGTCTAGAGCGTAAAATGACTACATCTTTATTTGACGACACCTTACAATGACTAGGTCGCAAAATGACTAGATAGGTTGACTGACTACATGTACTGGTACAGTTAAGTATAAAATCTTTATAAATAAAAAATTATCGCCGAAATGTATGTAACAAAAAAGAGGCCTAATACGATTTACGTCTAGCCTTCATTATAATTCAATAATCAGGCGTGTTGACCTTAGATTAAAACAAAAAGGGGAGATACGGCACTCGCGGGTCAAAAGTGATCCGCTTAAATTGTGGTGCATGACCATAATTAGCTTTAGTCACAATTGGATATTCAAACACGCTGCATGTTCACTCAATATAACAATATTGCGTATAATCTGTGTTATAAAGATAAAACAATGCCTTCGATGCTTTTATGATTCAAAATCAAATAACAAATGCCTCGGCAACACTTTTCATTCGTAAAACTGTAAAAACATTTTTTTCGTAAATGTTATTTACGCAATTTCGTTATTAAGAAAAGGACAACAATATAGCTCAGCCGTTTTGCTCGCGCTGCGTTGGAGCGTTGCAAGAGCGCTTCTTATACGCGAGTTATTTCGAGACCTTCGGGGGTGTGTAACCAGTGTATATGGACCTACATAAGCATTGATTGCAAGAACGCTTTTTCTGCGCGAGTTATTTCGTTCCTTTCGAGGCCTTCGAGGGTGAGTAACCAGTGTATATTGACCTCGCAGCTCATATCGCCGCTGAGCGCCCGCGGCTCTGGCGCGCTGGAACACGACCCGTGCTGCGTGTACCGAGCGGCGGTGCCGGCCACACCTGCAGCTGCCGCCGCTTCCGGTAACCAAACAATCTTCATTTTAATATAGTCTGTTTTTAGGGTTCCGTACCTCAAAAGGAAAAAACGTAGCCCTTATACGATTTGACGACCTCCGTGGCCGAGTGGTTTGTACGCCGGGTTTCATGGCTGTCGCCGACTCGAGAGGTCCCGGGTTCGAATCCCGGTGGGGGCAGATGTTTGTGTGATGAATACGAGCATTTGTACTCCAGTCATGGATGTTTAATATGTATTTATATAAATATACTTATACGTGTACAGTATATGTATTCTATTCGTTACCCTAGCATCCCATAACACAAGCCTTATAGTGCTTACTTTGGGGCTAGGCTAATTGGTGTGAGTGTCGGAAATATTTATTATTATAGGATCACTTTGTTGTCCGTCCGTCTGTCAAGACCGTTTTTCTCAGGAACACGTGGAGGTATCAAACCGAAATTCATATCTAATACTCAGGTCTACTGTCCCTTGGAGCTGTGAAAAAATCTAACTTCTAAGCAAAAGCAATCAAAAGATATAGCTGTTTATACCGCAAATTTTCGAAACCTTCGAAACTCACAGGAATCAAAACCTAGAGGGTAATTTTGAAATTTGGTACGAAGTAAACGTCTTATAGTACAGATAAAGAAAAAATTGCGAAAACCGTAAATTTTTAGTTACGAGTACATCATATAATAAAAATATATTTGAAAATTCAGGTTTGTACGGAACCCGCGGTGCGCGAGTCCGACTCGCACTTGGCCGGTTTTTTTAACCCTTCAATTGCTGTAGTGCAGCGCTGCACGCCTTCGTGAGTAAAGTCCGTTTGGGGAAGTGTAGATCTGCTCGCTCGTCACCCGCATTCAATTTTTTGCAATTTTGGGAATAAATACAATGCAATACAGTTCAAAGTCTTTTGAATTTTATACCCAGATGAATACACCATTCACTCATTGTGGTGAAGTCGTTCTTATGACCAAACAACCGTTAGTACGATGATTTTAAAATCGAGTATCGGGGAGCTCGCAACTAAAAAGTAATTTTTAAAACAGTTTATTAACAACATTATATTACAACAGTATATTATTTTTTTGCAAAAATCTATTGTTTAGTTATTCAACTTTGAAAAGGTTATCAATGAAAAGCACAAGTATTCGTATAATTTAATCAAATCGCGTTTATGCCACCTAAGGTGCGAAATTGATTTTGTCTACGTTTCCTGTTAAAAATAAAAAGGTTGAAACAATTTATATAGGAAATTACTAAAAAAGAAGGTACATTGACTATCTATAATTGAAATAAAATATTTTGCTGCATGTCGAACGAACGATTTATTAAAGTTATTGAATAAATTTCAAACCGCGTCGAGCGCGCGCTGCGGCCGCGCAATCGTTCCGCAAGCGGGGGGTGTTTTAGGCGGCGGCTTTCCCGCAATTGAAGGGTTAATCTCGAAGTCAAAAATGACACATGCAAATGTCAAGTTTGCAAATACTAGTGCCAGCTTTGATTGTGTGTAGTGTTGTTGCGGCGATACCGGTTTTAAAGTTTTTATTTGGAGGTTATTTTTTTATATTATTATTGATATTTTCCAAAATTTTATAAAGTTAGCACACTTTATCAATACTTATTATTTTGAATAAAAACGGTCAATTGGGTCATATAGTCGACATTACGGAACTTTTTTCAAATTGTAATAGATGTAATGTAATGTCCGAGTCTAATAATGACGATTCAGAAAATTCATATCTGATTGGTATAATATGCTTATCTTATGAACTTTGAATGCTCTTGTTCTTGAATAATCTTCTTGGAACTTATCTGCACAGTAAACAAATAGAGATGTTAACTTTGACGCTGAAAGGGCACTTTAGCTTGCTTTTAAACGATTTTCTATTACAAAAATTTACAACACCCCTATTCTTTACTGAGCAAATTAGCTTACTTAGAACCATGACTCAGCTATTGAAAAACAGACACTTACTCTATAGTAGATTTAAACATAAATACTCAAGAAATAAAAATATAACTGCACTATACTTTGTTAACATACAATCGCTTAGAAAACTCAAGGATGGGAATGGCGTCACATGATAAAGGGGACTGCCATTGGTCAGTGACAGGAAGGCTTAACTTTCGCCGGCACAAGCTTGGTTCCGATTATATATTTATCATCAGCCTTTTAACGTCCCCACTGCTGGGGCATAGGCCTTTCCTATAGATGGAATAGGGAGTGCCATGACCTACCACTAGGCCCTAGTGCAGATTAGTGGGTGCTAAGGGCTGCATATGCAGCCGGGAGCAACGGCTTAACGTGCCTTCCGAAACGCGGAAGAGCTAGAGATAGTAAATATTTGGTCACTCATCCAATGACCGGCCACTGCGAAAGTTGCTTTACTTCAACGCTAACTACTAGCGCCATCGAGCTCCTGCTGTTGTTCCGTTACAGTATAGATAGCAAATCGAACTATCTATCATGAAACCTTTTGAATTTTGCTTTCACAGATATTTTACACGTTGTGTAAAAAAAAAACAAAGCTCTTACTCAGTTTCTTGCCGATTCTTCTCTTAGATGTACTAACCGTTGGTGTAGTTTTTCGACATTGATAAACGCTCAACTTAAAATGAATACTTAAAGAAATTTGATAATTTGAAAATGCGCTACCGGCACCGCATGAAAAAATCATAATTTCATTTTGTCTGATATATTTATTATTGCGCACAGGTACCGCGGCCCAACCGCTTGGAGTGGCAGTTATAGACGCTGCAGTGGCACTGTTCCCGCTTATATTCGCTAGAGCCGCGAATAAACACAGGCAAGGAAGTTTATTATATCAGAAAGATTGTATTTTTTTTTATTCGTTCCGATGTTTAGTTTTTTTAGGGTTCCACAGGGTAGGAGTCTACGTCAGGGTAGCCAAAGCGCGAGTAATTCTCTGGTATCGCAATCGTCTACAGGCTTTAGTGGCCGCCTACCTTCAGGGGTATTTTTTTTTTACCACCTACTTGACACAAGAAAAACCAATATTTAAATTGATTCGTTGTGTCTATTTTGAATATTGTTGCGTATTTTTGTACTAGTCATCACACGTGTCTATAAAACTATTTGTCAGTTGTAACGATGTCTTGAAGTGTCTGTCCTAAAAAACGTTTAAATAACCGGTGGAAATCTTTATGCTAAGACTACACGTTACAAGACTATAAAAAGCCCAAGGACGAACTTTGGCAGTTCCGTAATCGTATTGTCATCGTCAAATTTTGTATGTAAGCAGCCAGTTTGTTCTTAAGTCCTGTAGGGGCGCTGCTTAATCATCGTAGAAGCTGACGATGCGATACATTTATGGAGCTGTCAAAGATCGTGCTTGGGCTTCTGAATCGAAATAAAAGAGTGTTTTCAATCGCTAACAGAAGTAGGTACATATATGATATTGTATTTACGATATTAATTTAGATTGTAATTATTGTCTTCTAGACAGCAAATGCTAGAGCATTTCGCGGAATGCATCAAGATGTCCAAAGGCCCTAGACAAGAGGCGATACAGATCAACGTGTACACCGCCCTACTGCTGGCGCTGCGAACGTTGGCCGAGCAGAAGTGCTCGCTCGGCCAGGACCCGGTGAAGGCAGTTGCTACGGAACTCATTGTGGTAATTACTATTAGATAAAGGTCTTTCTCTTGCGAAGCTTCTCTTCTTCTTCTTGCAACAGGCGTTTTCTTAATTCGACGTCTTTATGGCGCCTGCTTTGCGTGAGGAGGGTGTGTAGCCGAAATCATTCCATCCAGCCCAGCTCCGTCAAGAATAGGGTTACCATCCGTCCGGATTAGTCCAGACATGTCCGAACTTTTAGACTATAGTCCGGACTTTGTCCGGTTTTTTTTTAATTACATTGAATATGAATAATAAAAGTACATATAGATTTAAATACAATACCATTGTAACTAAGTGAGTAATGTAACCATTTTGAGCCTTAAAAGTCAGGACTTTTTTTGTAATGTCAGTATTTTTGTCAGGAATTATGAAATTCCTAAATGGTAACCCTAGTCTGGAACGCCTCCAAGGCCTTCACGTTGGAGGTTTCCCGGATTTTTAATTACAGATTTTTGAATGATTTTGCTCACTTAATAGAATACTTCATTTTCGTCCTTTGAGGGATGTCAGAGGATTGCAGCTGTTACAAAATGATAACTATAGATAAGAATCCTGAGAACCAAAGAAAAATATGGAATGAGCCATGAAAAGGCTATCAATGAACATATAAGCATCAAGATGTATGGGTTAGCTATATGAGTGATATTTTTACACTTTTTAGTTTAAAGTCAGCTTTGATGCATATACGTATAACGTAGTTGGTACGATAGTAATCACATTTTTTTTATTTTTAGAATGGCTTATCGGCATCAAGCGCAACAGTTCGCGCTGCAGCTGCTTCCTGCGCCGGCCGCCTTTGCGGTTGCATCACTGAAGCTGAAAGCCAATCGCTAAGCGAACGCGTGCTCGTTCTAGCGAGAACAGCGGCCGCTAGACCCACGCGGGCGGCCGCTGCAGCCGCTGTGGGGGCCGTGCAGCGGGCTAGGGGCACCGCGTCTAGCGCTGCAGCGCTGCCCGTGCTGCGAGCGCTGGCTCAAGACAGCGCCAGCGTTGAAGTACAGGTAAATATAAAGCTTGATACGTAGTAGTATCCCGTAACCATGAATGAGGAGCTCGATGGCGCAGGTGGCTAGCGCGTTTGGCTGCGATCGTTGAAGTTAAGCAACTTTCGCAATGGTCGGTCAGTGGATGGGTGACCAAAAATCTTCTATCTCGAGTTCCTCCGTGCTTCGGAAGGCACGTTAAACCGTTGCTCCCGTCTGCATCTGCAGTCGTTAGCACCCGCCAATCCGCACTGGGCCTGCGTGGTGGGTCATGGCCCAATCTCCCTATTCCATCCATAGGGAAGGCCTGTGCCCCAGCAGTGGGACTATTAATACGCTGATGATGATGATGAACCATGAATCTGCTTCCATTACAGGAACGACAGGTAAGAAAATTGATATTTTTAATATTTTCATTAACTGCGTTTAATTATTGACCTTATTGTATTTCTTAACTGAAATTTATATCTGCTCATGGTCCTTATGTTTTTGTATCTTTTTAATCTTTCTTTTCCAAACTTACTTAAAATTTAATACGTAACATTTTTTATATTTCTCATGTATGCATCATCATATTGGGTATTTTTGAATAATGGCTTTAAGAATGTGCGTTCAAATGTGCTTTACACATTAGATACGGTTTTTAATATTTTCACGCACTCACTGAGCTCGATCTTCATAATAAAATAAATCACTATCTATATAATAAACTATCACTTTATTTTTTGAGTGTAACTTGACTGCCACCACCACTAATACCAAAAGAATATTAGAGGGAGCATAGAGATTACTCCCCTGTGCAGTCCACTTTGAATCTCTTATAAATGCAGTCCAGAGGAGTGGGAACATTAAATGACTTTTGCATCTAAAATGCAAACGACAAATTTTATCAACTTAATTCATCATCATCAAATTGCAAATACATTGTCAAGAAGATCAAGATTTCCGTTCGACATGAAGATTATTATTATGATTTTAATGAAATATTGCTAATTTTTTTTTCAAGGTTTGGTCCGTACACGCGCTATCAGTGCTAGCCGACGCATCGGGCCCTATGTTCCGCTCCCACGTGGAGTCCACGTTGAATCTCGCTCTGAAGTTGCTATTCACGACCCCACCTTACTTGGAGGACTTACATAGAAGCATTGGAAGATTGTTGTCAGCTTTGATCACCGTCGTGGGACCGGAGTTGCAAGGTAAATGCTTTATTTGAGAGGATATGTAAAACTTCTATTAAATGTCATATTGTATTCTTTTCATATGTTTTAATTTTATCGTAACCCACGTGTTTTAGCTCCTTGCCTATCAGAAATAATAATGAATGTGATATGGTTTTCGGTTTGTATTCAGTAACTATTGTTAACGTAACGCGACGTTAAGATATTTAAGCTACAGCAGCTAAGTTTATTATAGAAATCGGTGTTTTATAATTGATCCGCGTTCTTCGAAAAAATACTAATTTTTCCTTCGAAATATATATATGTTAATATTATACTTGCTTGTATTATTCTTTTTCGACTTTTTTACGTATATTTGGCAATATTATCGCGCTTTTTAATTTAAAATTGTCCCGTTCTCGCAGTGTGCGCAGTGAGCCGATTCGTATGCGCTTGCGCGGCCCTAAGCGAAGGCAGCACCGGTGGAGGTGGGACAGCTCGGGCCGAAGCTGCGGGAGGGCTGCAGCAGCTGCAAATGTTCGCGCCCGACCACATCAGTCTACATACTATCGTGCCGCAGCTGTGCGTGAGTACCGCCCCTACACATAGCGAGTTACGGCGCTCCCATCAACTGTATAATACGGGCGGGTTGATACGCGGGCCGCAGCTGCGGGCGGGCTGCAGCAGCTGCAGTTGTTCTCGCCCGACCACATCAGTCTACATACTATCGTGCCGCAGCTGTGCGTGAGTACCGCCCGTACACATAGCGAGTGACGGCGCTCCTATCAACTGTATAATACGGGCCGGTTGATACGCGGGCCGCAGCTGCGGGCGGGCTGCAGCAGCTGCAGATGTTCGCACCCGACCACATCAGTCTACATACTATCGTGCCGCAGCTGTGCGTGAGTACCGCCCCTACACATAGCGAGTGACGGTGCTCCCGTCAACTGTATAATAGGGGCGCGGTTGATATGCGGGACGAAGCAGCGGGCAGGCTGCAGCAGCTGCAGTTGTTCGCGCCTGACCACATCAGTCTACATACTATCGTGCCGCAGCTGTGCGTGAGTACCGCCCCTACACATAGCGAGTGACGGTGCTCCCGTCAACTGTATAATAGGGGCGCGGTTGATATGCGGGACGAAGCAGCGGGCAGGCTGCAGCAGCTGCAGTTGTTCGCGCCTGACCACATCAGTCTACATACTATCGTGCCGCAGCTGTGCGTTAGTATCGTCCATACACATAGCGAGTTACGGCGCTCCCATCAACTGTATAATACGGGCGGGTTGATACGCGGGCCGCAGCTGCGGGCGGGCTGCAGCAGCTGCAGTTGTTCTCGCCCGACCACATCAGTCTACATACTATCGTGCCGCAGCTGTGCGTGAGTACCGCCCGTACACATAGCGAGTGACGGTGCTCCCGTAAACTGTATAATACGGGCCAGTGGATACGCGGGCTGCAGCTGCGGGCGGGCTGCAGCAGGACGGACCGGTTGTTACGCCCTATGACTGGTAAACAAAAAGAAATCACACTTAGTCGTTTACCCGAATTCCATTGCCACTCGTATTCAGGCTCACCACCAAGTGTAATCGCGCCATTATCGTCAAAGTTTCTATGGACGGAGCCAGTTATTGTTCTTACGTCCGGTATAGGAATGCTGCTTAGTTTCCGTAAAGAATTTAACATGGCTTTAAGTATAATTTCTCGCTATAGTCGGTCCATTCATATATTATATTTTTGACGACGCCCATGTAATTTTGTATAGTTTACGTTAAAATGTCATACAAATAATATTGTACTTCATGGACAGGAACAGACAAATACAGAACAAATACTCAAATATTTGTACTAGGTAAAATAATATATCTAATGAGATTTTGTAATAATTTATATAACCAGTAATTTTGTTAACTATAATAATTTTAATACTTATAATCGATTAATCAATGTTCTAGCATAAAATCGATTATAGCTTTGAATCGAACGAGTTATGTGATAGGTTGTCACTAGTTTTACTTTGATCGATTTGTCAAAAAGATAAATAAATGAATGGACAGACTATAGTTGTTGTCGTGCTTGGGGTAATGTACTCTTAGCACGAACCAATATCGAATTCGTAGAAGTTAAATTCGATCTCGATACGCGTCAAATATCAATATTTTTTTTATGGCAGATTTATAATTCTCGTTCCGTCCGTTGTGTCGCTGTTCAAATGTACATATAAAACTACTTGATATTTGACGCGTATCTAGATAGAATTCAGCTATTGTTGAAGTGTTTTGGTCCCCGTAGCACAAACCAATACCGAATTCGAATAGTTTGCGAGTACGAAATGTCATTGTTAATATTTGTATGAAAACTTGAACAGCAGCGCCACAACGGACGTAACGAGAACTAAACATCAGTACACATATGACGTATAAAATAGATCGAATTCAAATATTCGAATTCGATATTGGTTCGTGCTAAGGGTTTTCTGTTCTTATATTTCGTATTTGAGGAGCTCGATGGCGCAAGTGGTTAGCGCGTTCGGCTGCGATCCTTGAAGTTAAGCAACTTTCACAGTGGTCGGTCATTGGATGGGTGACCAAAAATTTACCATCTCGAGCTCCTCCGTGCTTCGGAAGGCATTAGTTAGCACCCGCCAATCCGCACTGGGCTCGCGTGTTGGGTCATGGCCTAATCTCCCTATTTCCATCCATAGGGAACGCCTGTGCCCCCAGCAGTGGGGACATTAATAGGCTGATGATGATTTCGTATTTTATCTTATCAGCGGGATCTCTCAAGCTCAGAGTTGGCGGTGCGTCGCGCGGCTTTGTGCTGTCTCCGCCAGCTGTCGCAGAAGGAAGCGGCGGAGGTGTGCAAATACGCCATGCTGGCGAAGGACCATGTACCCACCAGGCCTTACAGCGGTATGAATTAATAAATAAATATTTCCAACACTCACACCAATTAGCCTAGCCCCAAAGTAAGCACTGTAGGCTTGTGTTATGGGATACTAGGGTAACGGATAGAATACACATATTGTACTTATATAAGTATATTTACATAGTAATACATATTAAACATCCATGACTGGAGTGCAAATGCTCGTATTCATCACAAAAACATCTGCCCCCACCGGGATTCGAACCCGGGACCTCGAGTCTGCGACATCATGAAACCCGGCGTACAAACCACTCGACCACGGAGGTCGTCAAAAATACTTTAGGATTTAAACGCGATATTCTTTCTGTGTGTTTTCGCATTTTAACGCGTTTTACTTTCCATCGCAGGCGTAGTGATAACCGACACCGGTCTCCCGGGCGCCTTATTCGCGTACTTGGACATTGAGCGGGATATGACCGCGATATCGTACGCGCGGGACACTTTGACGTGCTGCCTTTTAGCCGCCGCCGCCGCCGCCTCGCCTGCGGTTCGAGACTGGCTGCTGCTGTGCCGACGTGTGCTGTGCGTGCGACTAGGTAAGTGTTTGTGTGTGTATGCAGAGATATAATTTTTAGGGAGGAACCCTTATAGGATCACTTTGTTGTCCATCCGTCCGTCTGTCAAGACCGTTTTTCTCAGGAACCCGTGGAGGTATCAATCTGAAATTCATATCTAATACTCATGTCTACTGTCCCTAGGAGCTGTAAAAAAATCAAACTTCTAAGCCAAAGCTATCAAAAGATACAGCCGTTTATGCCGCAAATTTCCGCAAATTTTTGAAACTCGGGAATTAAAACCTACAGGGTACTTCCCGTGAACTATGAATCTTGAAATTTGGTACGAAGTAACGTCTTATAGTACAGTATCCTTAGCAGGAACCAATAAAGAATTCGTAACGTTTGCGAGTCCGAAATGTCACTGTCTAATGTGAACTGATTTTTAGTTCTCGTTACGTACTTTGTGGCGCTGCTGTTCAAGTTTCCATACAAAATTTGACATTGACATTTCGCACTCGCAAACTATTCGAATTCGATAATGGTTCATGCTAGGGGTACAGATAAAGGAAAAATTGCGAAAACCGTAAATTTTTAAGTTACATCATATAATAAAAAATATTATTGAAAATTTTAAAGTTACTACCTCTTTTCTCATGAACGTGTAAAGGTATTAAATTGAGTTTGTACGGAACCCTTGGTGCGCGAGTCCATCTCGCACTTGGCCTGTTTTTTTTTCACTTAATTTAATCAAAAGAGAATGGCCATTTTACTATGAGTGCCGTCCCAAGCTTGTAACAATGTATGACTAGTACAGACATATTGTATTAATTTTATTACCTATCGAGTTAGAAACATTTTTCATGGGTGCTTTGTCGTTTAGCTTTGCTCATATCTTTTTACCTTAAACTAGATAAAAAATAATAAAACAAAAACGGTGAAAATATGGTATTATTTACTCTAAGGTTTAGTATTACTTTATAGGTAGTTTGAGTTTCAACTTCACAACCAACTGAAACAACATTCTCTGTGCAGAAGACAACAACAATCCAGATACAGATTTGGACGCAGAAGGCGACGACGACCAGGCGGAGTTCCACGCGGAGTCCGAGCAATCCACTCACCCCGCAGTGCAGTCCAGGTGGCCGACTAGGGTGATTACAATCAGTCTTACTTACAATAATAATATAGACACAGGTGGAGTTTCACGCGGTGTCCGATCCTTAAGATATAACGCCTCTAAGAGTAAACTGCTTAGTTTTGATAAGATACACAGGTTCTTCCAGTGACACTCGGAGGGCACAGCGCTTAAAGTGGTCGTAAAATGTTTAAAACTTGTTAAAGTGGAAGTTACCTACAATGCGACGAGATGGCGCTGCCTTGCAGCAAGAAATTCGACATGGTCGTTAAGGCCGCGGTAGCATAAGTTAAATGCTTAAAATAAATATAATAAACTAATATTCCTTCGTAGGTGTTTGCTATGGAATGCATTCAGAAGTTGATGAGCGCTTGCGAAGCGACTGGCGACATCGCCCACTTCGATCTCATCAAAGCTAAGGAGAAATTGCAAACTGACACAAATGGTAAGTGGTTATTTTAATTTCGTCATTTATGCATCTTAATAATATACTACAAAACAAGTAATAGTTATTTTGGGCATTTTAAACCTTAAGTTTTTATTGATTTCTTATTAGCCCTAGCTTAAGAAATCTATAATATTAAGTATGTAGGTATATATGCGGTTTTCTACGATTTAAAATTGCTCGGTTTGGAGTATTGACTCGCACAAACTTTCAGACGAGTATTTGTCGGAACTCATACGCATGTCATTTTTTTAACGCGACCGGTGCATCGCAACCGTTGCGACTGACGGGATTGCTCATTCTGCAACATAAATTAAAACTTAATTACAAATATTATGAGCCCTGGCTGTTATAAAACTACATATATAAAATATCAATTTAGTTGTTAGACCCCGAGGCGTTTAAACGACTAATAACATTGACTCGTTCCTAATTTCAGGCGAGTATCTGTCGTTGCACCACTTAATTACAAATATTATGAGTCCTAGCTGTTATAAAACTATATAAAATATCAATTTAGTTGGTAGACCCCGAGGCGTTTAGATGACTAATAACCTTGACTCGTACCTAATTTCAGGCGAGTATCTGTCGTTGCACCTATCGGAACTCATACGCATGTCGTTTGTTGGCGCGACCGGTGAATCGGACGCGTTGCGACTGACGGGATTGCGTACATTGCAACATATCATAAGGGCGTATGCGCGTGCGCCAGAGCCTGACTTCCCGGGACATTTACTGCTTGAACAGTATCAAGCGCAGGTTTGTATGTTTCATAAAATTATAGGTATATTCAGGGCCTGGTTTAGAGTTCTGAGCCTGTCCTGTCCTACCCTTTTATTCACTTAAAGATGTAACTAATTAGATTACAAGTCGGTACCTACAGAAGAGAGCTTACGCAACCTAACATCATTGAATTAAACTGTCAGTAACAAATTTGAGAGCAAATCAAATCGGAACAGTGTTAAACCCTCATCAAAAGGAAGATAACTCTTAATTATTTCTGATTCTTAATACTGATGAATATTTTTATTTTAAAACCGTTTCAGCGTGTTTCATTTAAACTTTAGATGTAAAAAATACACTGTAACGTATATGATTTAAAGCTTTCCATGCTATACTGTATCTGGAGTAAGGTCTGTAGTTCACGACAAGAACTAAAAGCATAAGCATAGCATAGAAAGAGTTTAGGTCCAGTTCATAAAGTTATCTTATTTTTACATCTAGACCAAAAAGGGACAATATATTATGTTGCTACGAACCCATACTATGAACAGCGTTATAGGTAGCGAATACTCAGCGTTGCCAGACGTCCCGATTTTCGCGGGACGTCCTGATTTTTAAAATAAAATTAAATGTCCCGCGCGGGACAGACTCTGGTCGGGAATAAGTCCACCGTGCGAGCAGTGTACTGAGAAAGCGCGGGCGGGTGGTACAGACAAGTGAGGTCTGGCCGCATGCCTGGCGCGTAATGAAGAACTCTCAAACAAAGACAACTATTTATCGATAACCCTATCGATAAAATCTGATTTAAAATATCACATTTTTATTAAAATAGATTTTCTATGGATATTTTAATAGGTACCTATCTATTGTGACGTAAACGTGATTTGAACTCAATTAAAAAGATAAATATTCAGAAACTTTTGATTATATACGTTTTTTTACTATGTACCGCTTGCGACGAAAGAATCCTGCTTTTTTCACTCAAAAAGTTCCTAAATCCCGACTTGGTAACAAAAACTGGCAACGCTGGTAATACTTTATTTTCGAAATCTTTTAGCATTACCTCTATGCTTCAGTTGTTGTTCTAAGGTCTGTAGTGTGTTAGGTTAAGTGTAGACTGTTTCTAAGGGGTTTGTCTATATTAGGTGGGTGCAGCAGTGCGAGCGGCGTTTGCCGGTGAAACGGCTTCGCACGTGACGGCGGCCGCTTGCGACGTGTGCTCCGCCTGGATCGGATGCGGAGTAGCTCGAGACATCAACGATCTACGAAGGTATAATTAATAACCCCTCGTTTGTGTAAGTGGATGATTTCTACCACGAGTTGAGAAAATTATTTTCATTTAATTAAATTTAGTAATGGTTTTTGATGTGTAACATCTTTCCTCTCGCTTTCGTGCAATTTGTGGGAATGATTACGTGAAGTGGGACGCAAGTGTGTAACAGGCTGTTTGGGAAGCGCGCGCTATTTGATTTGATTTTAGAACATAATGTCCAAATGGCTTATTCCTTTTGTAGTAGATTTTATTTTATTGTTTTACTAATAGGCTAAGAAGGCTCGCTCGTTTTTTAATTCACACATCTAGTATATATATAAGTTTTTTAGAGAAACTATTCATAATTGATTGTCTTAACATACATGAAGCCTGGGTGTACAGTAGAACTCGAATAATAACAGGAAAACTCTTTGATTTTCCGGCCGTGAAAAACAAAGTAGATGGCTACACAGCCTAGAGATTAAACTTATTGTTATAGGGAACGAAAACTAATGGCCTGCGCAGACGAAGGACTTTTTTCTACCGCGGAGAAAAGTCCTTGAATCGCGAAGAAAATGTCCGCCGAGGACTTGTCACAGATTTTTAGTTTTGTATGGAAAACTTAATAAAAGTTGTAGTAATATTAATTTGCATAAAACACGGTACATTTAAGTTTATATTTACCGTGTTTTATGCGTAATTCGTACATGCGTGTTTTACCGACATAGCGATAAGCAAACTTTCAATCTCGTCATGTCCAAAATTAAATGTAATAACTTTTCTCCATGGATTAAAACAATTTCCATAAAATAATAATACTTGCTACAATATTTAAGTCTCAATATAACAACAACAAGATAATGAACACAAATAATATTTTTTTACCATGTCAATGTTGCAGGCAATTTGTGTGACTAACGACTGAATGAATTTAAAAATAAACTTTATTCAAGTTGACTTATTAAAATCTCTTTTGTCGTCTTTAATGTTTTCCTACGGTGGTTTTCAGGACATTTATTAGCTGACAAAAGGAACAAACGGTGAAACAAATTTATCAGCTTTTAACGAATTAGTAATAATAATTTGAAGAAAATATAACTAGAAAAAATTCCACGCGGACCAGGCAGCAGACGGGACTCGAACCCGCACCCTTCGCAATCCGGGCGAATGCACTGACCAATTATGCTACCGCGGCCCTCACGGACCGCGTCGAAATTCTTCTAGCCACTCTTAAGCTGCAAGGCAGCGCCACCTCTTCGCATTATAGGCAACCCACAATGTCAAATGAATACTTTTACAAGTATTAAACATTTGAAAGAAGAAATAGCAATTATAGTTATAATTTTTATTATTTTTAAAGCATGTAACTGCTTGATGTTTAAATCTAAAGAAAATATAACTAGAAAAAATTCCACGCGGACCAGGCAGCAGACGGGACTCGAACCCGCACCCTTCGCAATCCGGGCGAATGCACTGAAAGTAGACATATTTTACTTTTCGGTAGTATAAAAGAAATAAGTTGCTGAAGTAACTGCATTTACATTTTTTTTTCAATTTTTTAACAGAGTGCATCAACTACTCGTGTCAAGTTTGGATAAGTTGAACACGAAAGGGAACACAACTTTAGTGTACAACGAGAGTATGGCCACGCTCGAGAAGTTGTCTATCTTAAAAGCTTGGGCAGAGGTCAGTGTCAGCGATTATTTAATCTTCACTAATAAACCTCTATATATATTTACTAAATATTATGTATTTTATAGCTATGAAATGACTACCCCACCTATCCCCGTAGCCTGAGCACTACAATTTACATTATGTCACGTTTTTTTCGCATCTAACTGTCAAACTCCATAGTAATTTGACAATTGAGCGTGATAAAAACGCGTTTTATATCATATCGCAATGCTCATACTAGGGGGCTGATGTTAAGTAATGATAAAGTTCAGATTTATGTATTGATGAGTTTATATTATTTTCATTACAATTCAAATCGTTACGAACAATCATTTACGATACATCATATTTGACGTAGAAGCTGTCAAATATAATATATATTTTATTATATTTGATCAAATTGATTTATTATTTTAAATCAAATTGAAAGATTTATTATATTTTTATTTCAAACATGTAACTGCTAGATTCATCTTATATATAAAATTTTCGTGTCACAATGTTAGTTACTATACTTCTCCGAAACGGCCTGACCGATTTTTATGAAATTTTACATGCATATTCCGTGGGTCTAAGAATCGGCTAATATCTATTTTTCATATCCTTAAGTGATAATGGTTGTCCACCTGTAACGTAGTGTTCTGAAACCTACAATGCGCCTTCGCGCCAAAATTCAAACTATTGGGTATTGTAACGTAGTGTTCTCATATGGGTTAGGAGGAATGTTATCCCAGGAAATTGATAGAACACTACTTACACACCCCTAAAATTTGTTTTGGACATTTTTTTTTTATAATATGCTATTAAAAATACAGACATCCCTAAATTATCTCTACTGCTACCTGCCCCTATTCTTATGGCGGTACGAAGTTCGCTGGGTTAGTTAGTATGTTAATATAAATAACGCGTTAATAAAAATAAAAATAAATATTTCCAACACTCAGAAGAATTAGCCTTGCCCCAAAGTAAGCACTATACGCTTGTGTTGTGGGATACTAGGATTATAATGTGGTACTAAAAATACATACAACCCTAAATTTTCTCTTCTACCACCTGCCTCTATTTTTATGGCGGTATGAAGTTCACTCGGTCAGCTAGTCAATATATAAAAAAATCCACGCTGTCCAAATCTTGTCTTTTACCTAGACCGTGTGGAGTAGTTTCTTGTAAAAATCTCTTTAAGTTGTAAGATTATACAAACTTTTATTACAGTTACGTAACACAAACTGTGAATGTGGCATCTATAAGATGCTATATTTTTAAATTATAATTAAACATTAAGCTCTTTTATCCCACTTGATATAATATGGCGTATATGGCTTAAAGCTATAACAGTATCTAATATATAAAATTGTCGTGTCACGGTGTGCGTAATTGAACTACACCGAAACGACTCGACCGATTTACGTGAAATTTTATATGCAAATTCAGTAGGTCTAAGAATCACACAACATCTATTTTTCAGCCCCCTAAATGTTACGGGTGGTCCAACCTTTAAACATTTCTTTTGGATATTTTTTTTTGTCTTTAATTTTTTATGATACATCATACAAAAATACATACAACCCTAAATGTTCATCCTTCTACCACCAACCCCTATTTTTTTATGGCAGTACGAAGTTCGCTGGGACAGCTAGTAATATATATTTTATTTATTTATTTTAAACTTTATTGACCAAAATACAAGAGAATGATAATAAAGGCGGACTTAATGCTAATAGCATTCTCTTTATATTCCATAACAGGTATACATAGTAGCTATGGTAAGCAACGGCAGCGCGCCCGGCAGCTACGTAAAACAACTGGACACTAAACCATTCAATGTCAAAGCTGAACTAGCCAAATGGCGGAACACTTTACTGCAAAACAACAACCAGATCGATAACTCTGAGCATGAAGCCGGAGACGATGAGTACGGCGAGTTTGAGTCGAAAGGGGAATGTTTGCTTAAATTGGTTGAACCGGAATTGGAGAGTTTGGGCGAGAATTGGTTGGCTGCCTTGAAGGATCATGCGTTGCTGAGCTTACCTCCAGGTTTGTGTTTTTATTTCTTGTTTTAAGTAGTTATTTTAACTTGTACCACCTTTTTTAATAAACGAAATATAAGCTTGGATAAGATGCTCCATGTTTTGCCTCTATTCATTGACTGACAAATGGCCAGGGCCGGATTTAGGATTGTGGAGGCCCCGGGCCACTTAGGATTTGTATGCTTGTTAACCCATCGATATTTTTGTTATCTTTTATCCTGTTGTGGAGGCCCCGGCCACTTAGGATTTGTATGCTTGTTAACCCATCGAAATTTTGTTATCTTTTATCCTGTTGTGGAGGCCCCGGGCCACTTAGGATTTGCATGCTTGTTGACCCATCGAAATGTTGTTATTTCTTAAGCTGTTGTGGAGGCCCCTGGGCCACAGCCCCACCTGCCCTGCCTTAAATTCGGCCCTGACCTCCGAGGTTGCGGGCAAGTACCACCCCACTCAGCCATTAAGCGATTGGGATGGTACTCCCTCAAGATAGGTAGTGAATTGGAAGTGCTTATCAGTGCCATTTGAGAATTTGATATTTCACTGATTGCCTGATTGGAGTGAACAAATATAGATCAATGATTTCTGTTATTTAAGATTAATATAATCAAATAATCATGTATGTTAGATGTACAAAGTACTGTAGGCTGTAGGTAAAGGTAAAAGAGCAAAAAAAAAATATCAAAGGAAAAGATGTTTACTAGTGTTTCCTAGTTGGAATTTGAAAGTTTTTTTTTCCGAAGTCACTATTGTGGGGGCCCCCCGTTTGTGGAGGCCCCGGGGCTTTCGCCCCGGTTGCCCTCCCCTAAATCCGGCAGTGCAAATGGCATTTGAGTGGATTCAAAAAAAATGGCGTAAATGGTCTTAGCTTATTCTTCGTTTATTAATAAGCAGATTTTTAATTCTCGTTACGTCCGTTGCCGTGCTGTTTAAATTTCTATACAAAATTTCTTCACATTTGACGTGTATCGCGACCGAATTCAACTATTCGAATTCAATATTGGTTCGTGCTAAGGGTACTGTTCTATAAAAATTACTCGGTATTATTCCTCTCAAGGAAGGAATCATAATTCCAAGATATTTAAAAATTTTCACCATTCTTAATATAAATTTATCCAAAATAGATATTTATCGATTGGTTTGTTAATAGTTATACTTAAGTATTTCTGCCCAAGATTCAATATTGAGACTTCTCGATTTTGTTCGCTCTTATTGTCTTATTTATTCAATCCTTATGTATGTACAAATAACGTTAACTGTTGTCTGTCAAGGCTTGAATAAACCCATTTTGATTTGTTGTATTTTATAGAATTCGCCTCCCAATTGCCTCACGGAGGCGGCGCTTTCTACAGCGCTGAAACGGCCGAAGCTTCTCGAGCCCACTATGCCCACGCGTGGCCTGCATTACTACTGGCTGCTGCATTAAGATATAATGCCCACACTGCCCACAACTCTGATACCCAACCAGACGGTAAATATACCATATAATTGCATCATTATCATTGAAACAGTGGAAACTTTCCGAGCCCACTATGCCCACGCGTGGCCTGTATTACTACTGGCTGCTGTATTAAGATATAACGCCCACACTGCCCACAACTCTGACACCCAACCAGACGGTAAATATACCATATTATTGCATTATTATCATTGAAACAGTGGACACTTCCCGAGCCTATTATGCCCACGCGTGGCCTGCATTATTACTGCCTGCTGCATTAAGATATAATGCCCACACTGCCCACAACCAGACGGTAAATATACTATGTTATTATTACTTACCAGAGAGCAGAGCAGAGGAGATCGAAATTATTATTTTTTTAGTTATTGATCACATGACCAGCCTTTGCGAAAGTTGGAAACTTCAATCAAAGATGCACTATTTATAATCAGTCTTGAGGTTCTTTTTTTGCACCAGATTGTCACAATCTACGTTTAAATTTTAATAGTTTTCTTCAGTTATTGCCATTATGTAAATGTATTTTTAATTATCGTAAAATATTTAAATTGACTCATCTAATTTTGCAGACAAAACCGACAATGTAGACAACAAACCTGCAAAAACTGAGAATGGGAATTTTGAATTCTTCGAACCTGTTGACGAGAGATTCCATTTATTGTTTGGTAAGTAAAATTTACATTTTTACACATTCAATTACAATATAGTGTTTTGTAATATAAGATTGACATATGTATATGTAAGTGTATGATAGACAATTACTTATATGTAGGTTAATTACATATTTACATTTCTCATCGACTCTGCTGGCATACTAAATCTTCTTTGCCGTTTAGCTTACCTATACCGCCAAGGTAGTCTGGAAGATATCGCTTTTAGCGATAAGACCGCCTTTGCCCATATTATTGTTAAATGTATTCTCTGTACCTATGTCCTTTTGTATGTGGGCAATAGAGTGTTTATTATTATTGACATTGACATACACAATATTGTTGAAATAATACAGGAAAATAATGATGTAAATGGTCCGTCGAGCTGGATATTATTAGTGTTTTTTTTTTACTATTTCTTATAATGCTTATACATTGTCGCAAATATAGCTTGACTGCTGTTAAGTCGACCTTCTTAATGGTCCGCGGGACATGGGGCGGTGGGTGTGTACACGGTACACATGGTATTGCCGACGGGGCGAGATATCTCATGATATTTTTAATCTTCATGTTGTTATTTCAGAAGTGTTTGTATTAGTGTTAAGAATGAATAACTGTAAAAATTTATAACTCATAAAAAAAGACATTGACTTCGGAATATGTACCTAGTCTTGCCATAAATATTGTCACAACGAAAAAGTATATTGAAAATTAAAATAATATATTTATTGAAGATGAAAAAGGAGAAAAAAGATGTTTTAATCTGAAGAATATTTTACTAGAAAATAATACCACGCGGACCAAGCAGCAGACGGAACTCAAACCAGCACCTTCCGCTATCCGGGCGGATGCATTTTCTATTATGCTACCGCTCCCTAGTGGCCGTGTCGAATTCTTTCTAGTTTTTATTGGGCTGTAAGGCAGCGCCATCTCTTCGCATTGTCGGTAACCCAATATATATTATTGATAAATTTATTTTATTCGCCACATTTATTCTTGACTTCTACTTTTTATTTTGTAGACTCGGTAATTCCACGTTTGTTGTATGCAAGGCTGTAAAATGATCTCATGCGTAGCAGATACAAGGCTGTAAGCGTGCGAGCTCTCACGTTGAACGTCTTGAAGTGTCTTTAGAATATATGGGTCAATTTATACTAGCGCAGAGTAGAAGCGCATCGAAGCGTAAAATTCTTCACAACTAAAGCGAAGTTGTACGAATACGCTTTCACCAGCAGCAGTGCTATTGCATCACTTGCCGGATGTTCTATCATCATAGGCTTGTTTTCGACTGATGACGCGTAGGTACACGCACCAATCAGCGTTGGTTACGCGCAGACACGCGAATTGCGGCGAATGAGCGCGCGTCTTTTTATATCTCCGAAGTAATGTATGCAGTTCGCTGTGGAGATAAGGTTGAATTTGTTATGTTAATCATTGGATATACGCTTCGATGCGCTTCGACTCTGCGCTAGTATAAATTGACGCTAATTAGTTAAATAATGCCTTATTTGTTGTAGGAATATGCATGGAAGCCTTATGCGCACAAAGGGATATGAGCATTGAAAATACGATCTCTGTACTCTTATCATTAGTTACATTATTGGATGCCCCCGAAAATAGGGCTCGGCTACTAAAAGACAGGTAACAACACATTTTTTTTTTACAATTTACAAAGAAGATTTTCTTTATTGCCTTTGCTTCCATTCTTTGTTGTAACCTGATTTTTTTTTATAATTTCTTTAACATTATTGGTTTACCTATATGTTTATATTGTATTATTTATATTTACAGAGCATTAGCCATTGAATTGTGCCAAATTATTCATCGAGCAGGTCTCACTCAAGAAAGTATAGAAGCCCTGTTACTTGCCGCCGATGTTCTCAAACTTATTATAGATGGTGCTAGGGAGCAACTTCATGCCAATATGCAGTCTAAGATCAAAGGTAAAGGATTATCTCATTTATATTTTTGATTGCAACAACTATGCCGTTAAGAATGCTATTGTGCAAAATCTGATTTTATGTCCTTAATCGTACAACATCATTATGCCCATTATTGAGTTCAGCGTTTTGATTTTGGTGTATGCCAATATAAAAAGAAGTAAGTGTTTAACGTATTTATTTGAACACTTTCATTTCGTACGAAAAGGGTATGGGAAGCAATAAATTAATGCCTGTAAGGATGGTACCATGCGGAACTCTATTCTTTTTGCCTGTTCGTTTACGAAACAGCCTGTGTATTATGAAATCAGAGTCATTTACACGTTTCTTATGTTATTTTATCGCACACCACTGATTTGATAAATTTTTAAAACTGGTGTAAATAGCGTTTTATTAGTTTTTACATTAGTCTTGACGGTTTGGACTCTTTACAGGATTTTTAATGAATTTTTGACCTTATAATTACAGATTTAGTATTCCTTTCTTTTAGAATTGGCTCCAAACGAAGCATCTGACGGCGCCATACCCCAATCAGTACTTGAAGTGGTTCACACATTAGGTGAAGGGGGCCCCACTGGCGACTTACCCCCTGGAAAATCGCTAGTTTTCGCAGCGTTAGAACTATGCGTTTGTTTATTAGTCAGGCGATTACCATCCCTTAGCCCTATGAAGCAAGGCGGTAATGTGGGGGTGATTGGGGTCCCTAGAGGATTGGGGGTGCATGGAGACACTTTGTTGGTGAAAAGCTTGGCCGCTATGGCGGAATTGCCCACGTTGTGCAGTCCACAGGGTATGTAATGTTTTTATTTATTATGCTATGTAAAATTTATCGATATGTGTAAAATGAATAATAAGGTTGAACGTCGAATAACCAATTTTTAGTGAAGTATGCTTTTATTAGAAATGTTTTCAAAATAAAATGGTCTTGTAAGGACATGGTAAAGTTTTGTATGAGCGACTGCCCTGGCAATGTATAAATGCTGTACTTAGTAATATTTAATGGTAAATGGTTGAATATTTATAATTTATATGAAAAAAGGCTCGGGAACTTTTGATAAAGTCATAATCTTAAAAATTATGAGAACTCCTACTACCTTATGTAATTACCTTACTACAGTTGATAAAAGATGTTGCCAGTTATCTACCGAGTCATCAATTTCGCATTTTCTTAGAATCATTTTTCCCATTTCTCTGATTAACTCTTCATAAAAAGTTTTTTTAAAGCAAAAATAAAAACAAATAATTTGTTTTCGTCAGCCTGACAGGTATCTGTGAAGTTTTATTTTGTCCATTAATTAAATTAATGAAGGATTAATTATCATACAGCCTTGTCTCAAGCATGATCAAAAAAATAAAATCCAATATTGAAATAATATTGTTTATTTCGATATACTTACACAAATATTTTTTGTGTACATTTTTTGTTCATTTATTTTGTAAAACGTAACATTTTGCTTTTTAAACAGACATGAAGTAAATTTTTTATACTTTTAAGTTTTTGATTATTTCACGAAAGTTGTATGAGAATAATAAACACGTAATATAATTAATAAAAAAATATTGTAAAGTTACCGGCTAGTGCGTAATATTTACACACGTTAAGGGCAGTTTCTTAGCCATGTCCTTTAAAAGTTTAAATTCGACCTCTGTGATATTAGTTAGGATTTTACTCCATTAGTGCAACCTACCTCCATAAAATATCAAACAGTTTCTAAATAAATCAATACTTACTTAGTGAAGTATGTTAGTCTCGGAAATTTTTCAAATACCTTTAGTATCGAAAAGGTAACGTTCGATTACTATCAGGTGATATTAGTTAGAATTCAACTCCACCTTGCCCCATAAAATATCAAAAAGTTCCTCAATAAAACGATGCTTACTTTAAAATCTATTCACGGAAGCTAGCTTTCAGTACCGACTTTTCTGTCATTGGCTGAAGTAGCGACTTGGATGCGATTGGTAATCCAGCCTATGAAGGGGGCAGCTTTCTCGTGTGACGTAGTTTTCTATCCTTGTCCTTTGTAACCCATTGTGTGTTAAAGTATAGTTGCACTACTTCCGTTGCTTCCGTGAAAAAAGTCTTATTACTTATACATTAGCAATTTCACTTAATATTGACCGTGAAATCGCTTCACTATTATTTTTACGAAATCGCTCAAAATGCACACTAATCTCAATAACATACTTATATTTACCTCTCTAGGTGCATTATCCGTGCTACCAACAATACTATATCTAGGCACAGCGATTCTCAAAGAGTGCAAAGGCGACGGCGTAGTCTCAGAAGCGGGAGTTCTTCTACTACAACAAGCTAGTGAATGTCGCGCTGCCAGACTTACTGAAGATACTAGGACACAACATACGGCTTTATTACACGCTACGCTAGCTGAACTCGTTGATGCGGTGAAAAGCGGTAAGCGTGTGAATAAAAGAAATATTTAAGTCGAATTGTATATTACTATTGCAATCATCTAGCGAGTGTCGCGCAGTCAGGCTTCTGAAGATACTAGGACACAACATACGGCTTTATTACACGCTACGTTAGCTGAACTCGTCGATGCGGTGAAAAGCGGTAAGCGTGTGAATAAAAGAAATATTTTAGTCGAATTGTATATTACTATTGCAATTATCTAGCGAATGTCGCGCTGCCAGACTAACTGAAGATACTAGAGGACACAACATACTGCTTTATTACACGCTACGTTAACATAACAACATATTGCTATGATAGCAGAACTTGTAAATGCCGGTGGGTGTAAGAATGAAATAAAAGATTACTGGCGGATTTTATTAAACTTATTGCTGTTATTTTCTTTGTTGTAACAATAACGTAAGATAATACGTGACTTTAAATGCCACATATTTATTTCACGTCCCTGATTACAGTCACAAGACGAGTTAAAACCCTGGAGATTGAAAAATTAAAATATTGCGGATACGTCGTATCAATATTTTATTGGTCACGTAATGTTTTATTTTGTTGTAAGATCTCTCTCTATGTATCTGTTACTAACACTTGTCGATGGATTTAAAGTCTGGAATAAATGTTTATTATTATTATTAATACTTAAAGGAAATTCTCGAAAATTGAAAATGAAAATAACTATTTGTATGAAAATGTAATTTTAGTTTATATTTGAAGCTATATATTATTTCCGTGGATATGTTTTCGTTATAAAATATTTTATTATTGATTAATAAAGTAATTTTATTCCAGATGAGCCCGACCAACGCATCGAATCAGTGGTAGGAGCTCGGGCTATGGCGGTATTATTGAACAAAGCAAATCCCGCGCCGCCCTTACACTACCCCTGCATCAACCACTTCAGACAGTGTCTGGAAACCTCTGATAACGAGGTATTTACTGAATACTTACTTTATTTACTGAATACTTACTTTACTTACTTTACTTACAGCCAATGCTGATCAATTTGAAATAAATCTAGACCTCTATTAGAAATCGTCTTGCTCAAAGTGCTATTATCTGCCTAATGGATTATTCGAAAGTTCTGTAATTCTTACTTACTATACTTGTACTTAATGTTAATGGAGTCCACAAAACGCCCTATACTAAAAAAACAATTTTGAAGTTGCCGCGTAAACGTTTCTCTGGACATTATGTCTCACTAGTGTGTGATGTCACAAGACTGTCATTAAAACGTCAAATGATACAATATCATGTCACTTTGACCGCAAGTTTACCAGCGTGTGACGTTATTTTAGCCTAGGTCAATCCCAGGCGTTTTCGGTCACGTGATCATGTAGCAAAAAAAGCTTGCTGTTTAAGAACAGTAAAATCGCTGCTAATAGTAATATTTAATACAGATGCTAACAATTGTTATATTATTTTTCATACTGTCCAATAGCCTATTCACGAGACAAAAACGATAGCAATGAAAAAGGTTTCATTCTTGTCGTTTTTGTCTTTGAATGCGTTTCTCGTGTTTTTTTCTCAGTCAAGTGACTGTACTGTCTGCCTTTTTTTAATTTTAACGAGATAATGATTAAAGTGGTGTTACTCGCTAGGTGTTCGCGTCATGCGTGTCAGTGCTACGCAGCGTATGGGGCAGCGGCACCTGCGCGGGGTGGTGGGCGCGAGCGCTGGCCAGCAGAGTGATGGCGCGCGCCGTCTCCGCCAGGCACCCCGCCGACATGACGCACACTAAGGCTGCCGTGTGTGCTCTCACCGCGCTCACAGACCTGGTGGGCGCCGCGCCTGAACACGCGCGTGAGTATCCTACGAAGGCCAAAGGCAAAAATCTTCCTCCGGGCAAGTGAAGTGAAGCGGCCGCCGAGCTACCGACATATTTTTTAGCTGCGGAGAAAAAACTCGTCAACATTAAAGAATAATGTAACAACATTTACAAATCATTATGTTGTTACAAAGTCAATACAATCATGATTTATTTCATGTAGAAAACCTGTTGGAAGGGTTGGAACAGTTCATACCCAAACATTCTTGTCATTAATGTAATTAGACACTTTGTATTTAGGTTTTTTAATAAGTGCTTTTCTTATAGTATCTTTCAATTTATTTATGGTCAACTCTTGGATATTGCTTGGGACTTTATTGTATAAGCGAACACAAGGACCTTTAAATGAATTACAGATTTGGTGAAGCCTAGTAGCAGGTAAAGTTAGTTTATTTTTATTTCTTGTGTTATGTCTATGAACATCACTGTTTTCAAGTGTCTCTTACAAATAATAAATTTTCATATATATATATTGTGATGCGAATGCGACCTTTATTACGCCAATGTCTTTGGCGGTATCTACATTCGTTAACTAGCGCATTTTCATTATGGCATATGCTGCAGAGCTAAGTCTATTTGACGATTTATCAATATGTGGGCCGCATTGAAGCTTAGAATCCAAAGTAATCCCTAACCCCTCGTTTACACCAAGGTATAGTACATGTATATAACAAATTTTATGCAATGTCTTAATTTTTTGTTCACACTTATATGTATAAAAAATGGTTTATACAAAACTTGCATCAAACTTGTTGAGTAAATAGTGATTAATACTTGTAAAGACACTCGTTGCCTATGCAGTGTAAACGAAAGATGTAACAACAAGTATTCTATATTTTTTTTTGTAAAACTAGTAGATGACTTGTTTCTTGGTATAAACGAGGGGGGACGCGGAAGAATCCCTAATGGGGATCCCGCGGTTTCGCACTAATCAGCTTAAAGGTTATTCACAGGTTTTTTTAGCGGATATAATGCCGTAAAGTGCCCATTTATACCTTTCGTTTTTCCTTCATTAAGCAATAAATTATTAACATTGAACGAATGGACCTTAGAGATACAATTGTTATTCGTTACTGTTAAGCGATTAATATTTCTCATTAAATAAAACTAGTTTTTACGGGTTAATGCACGAAACTTTATTTATTTATTGACGTTTCGCAGCCTTTTCAGGTGTGCATCGTCAGAATAATGTTTTTTTATTTAAAATTGTCGAGCTACCTTCGAAAGACTTATATTGAGCGTTCGGTTATTTCATTGGAAGATTTTTAAAATTTTATTGTCTATGTATGAATTTAATTTTTCTATCCAGAAAAGAAAGCCTCTCTTGAGTTTGTTTCGCCGGTTCTTCTCAGGAAGGTCTCCCAATTTTGGAACCGGTGGTAGTTTACGGTAGTTAGGGTCAAATAAATAAACTCAAAATTACAAACAAGAATTTTAAAAAAAATACTTTATTAAGTAAATTAAATAATAAATTCATACATAGACAATAAAATTTTAAAAATCTTCCAATGAAATAACCGAACGCTCAATATAAGTCTTTCGAAGGTAGCTCGACAATTTTAAATAAAAAATCATTATTCTGACGATGCAGACCTGAAAAGGTTGCGAAACGTCAATAAATAAATAAAGTTTCGTGCATTAGCCCGTAAAAACTAGTTTTATTTAATGAGTGATGTGCGTGAAAACCTAAGAAACAAATATAATATTTCTCATTTTTGATATTATTTTTCATTATTGCTACATTACAGAGGATACTCATAGAGGTAAGAAAGAGACAAGTAACATCTTTTCACTATTTTGATTTATTTAATAAGGGCGTTAATGAAAATTTACATCACCAGGTGGCACCATTGTCGCATGAACCCTTTTTTATTTAAAAAGTTTTTGACGCGAATGAATCGACCGAGCAATTTTGTTGTTCTATAGACTGTGATGACATACGCGATCTGACGGATGAGTAGACCTTTCGGCTCAGTGCTGCCATACGGTTCCCTTCATTCCAGAAAACCCTCATTTTACATTACCTATTTTTATGTAATGGGTCCGCAACTTTTACAAGCTCCGTGGTCACAAGACTAAAACTCTATAAATTTTTCCTTTTTAACAATTTGTTATTTGTGTGTTTTGATAACTGGGCATTTTAACAACTGGCCATTATTTCCTTGTCATTTTGAAACACAGGACATTCTGACACTTGGCCCAGCATACCCGAAAGGGAAATTTTTGAGTAGGTAAGTGCCTGCTCACATCTCCACGCCGACGTCGTCGTCAACTAGAACGGCGCGGTAACATTGCAAGGTGCGGTTGACTTGACGTGCAAATCTGGTGGTAAATTTGTACGTCGTGTCAACGCACCGTGATGCGTTACCGCACCATTCCATATTGACGACATCGTGACCATGAGATGGACAGGCACTTACTTCCTAAAGTATTTATTTATTTATTTATTTATTTGACATACCATCGACAATTTCACAAATTTCAATAAAGATTTAAGATGTAGGTAGTACTCAACCGTGTGAATTGCCATTGTAGGCATGTACAACATTGACTATATGTAGGTAGGTACTTATACTTTTAACAGAAAAAAATTATTGTTCGGTTTGAACGTTACCATACAGATGATTTTTGAGAGCTTTGAGTGGAGCATGAAAGATGTCAACATCATGGCATATCTCGTTGTATGCATCTTTAATTCTGTTAAACGGTGAAGCTAATTTTGTTTTAAAGGGACAGTTAACGAATGATTTGATGGGTTGGCGGGGGATTTTTCTGGGAACCTTTAACTTAATTTCCGCAAGAAGGTCGTGTGCAACAATATTGCCGTGAAGTAATTTGTGCAGAAATAAAATGTCCGCGGTTTTTCTACGCTTTTCTAAGGTATGAAGTTTAAAGTATTTGAGACGAGTGTGGTAATCCGCACGGTAAGGACACTTCCTGTCTTTGAAAGCAAGAAACCTCGTAAAATTACGTTGAATTCGCTCGATTCTATCAATGTGGACTCGATATTGCGGATTCCAGACTTGGGAACTGTATTCTAGTATACTTTGCACCAAACCCTTATACAAGCATAAAATTGTTGCGGTGTTATGGAAATTCTTAGATAGGCGTTTCAAGAAACCCAACATTTTTAATGCCTTTGCAACAATAACGTTAATATGTTCAATGAATCCGAGCTTTTTATCAATTACAATGCCCAGATCACGAGTCGAACCCACTTCGGTTAGCTGTGCAGAATTGATAGTATAGATAGAAGCGTTCATGTTTTTTGTCTTCCTGGTAAATTTTATAAATAGACATTTACTTGCGTTAAGAGTCATACCGTTGTCTACGCACCATTCCAATACCGAATCTAGATCTTTTTGGAGTAAAAGTATATCTTCCTCGTTTTTAATCGGTCGATACAACTTTAAATCGTCGGCAAAAAGAGAGCAGCTGCTATACCGGATTTTATTAGGGATATCGTTAATGAAAACGAGAAACAGAATTGGTCCCAAGATCGAACCCTGAGGGACTCCCGACGAGGTGAGGAATGGTTTCGATTTGTAGCCGTTCACAACTACCCTTAACAACCGATGCTCTAAGTAAGAACGGAGCCATAGCAGTAGGGGTCCATGAATTCCGTAACGCTTCAGTTTCATAAACAGTATATTGTGGTCAACCTTGTCAAACGCACTGCTAAAATCTGTATAAATGGAATCTATTTCTACGCCAGAGTCGATTGATTTCGTTAGTTCATTGACATACGAAACAAGATTGGTTGCTGTTGATTTATTTTTACAGAATCCGTGCTGGTTTACATGAACGATGTTTTTAAAATGGGAAGTTAAAAACGGGCAGATAATTTTTTCAAATAACTTTGATATTGCATTCAGAATAGATATTGGGCGGTAGTTTTTAACGTTATTATTATCACCTTTTTTGAAGACTGGAATGATATTAGCCTCTTTAAGCAAATTCGGAAAAACACCCGTAGCAATGGATTTAGCTAATATGATTTTAAGTGGCAGGGCAATGTATTTAGCGGTTCTTTTAAGAAATAGTGGCGGAATGCCGTCAGGACCTGCTCCTTTACTCTCGTCAATTTTGGATAAGATCTTAGTGATCATGCGTTCGGATATAGCAACATTACCGAGAGATAGCTGGGGATAGTCACCATCATTAACTAAATCACTGGGTATGGAATCTAGTTTCTGGGTATAGACCGAGGAGAAGTGTGTTGCGAAAAGATCACATATTTCGTTACCGGTAGAAGCTGAAGCCGTGTTGAGATGCATTTCACCAGGAATGTTAGATTTACCACCGCGGAGATCCTTGACGTACGACCAAAGTTTTTTAGGATTTTGCCTAATGGAGTCCTCCACCCCATCTAGATATGCAGCATAACATTTTTTTATCATTTGGTCCACTCGCTTATTGGCAAGCTTAAGTTCAAATGAGTCTCGCTGGTTGTTATATTTTTTGAAACGGCACCTAATATTATCACGTTCAGATATTAAGTTCGTTAAAGCGCGAGTGAACCATTTAGGATATTTTCTACGGCGGATAATAAGTTTGGGGATATTAGAATGAATGATGTTATTGAGGATGGAATAAAATTTACGCATCATGACATTGACATCCTCGCCCCCCAGCTCAGACTCCCAGTTCACATTATACAATTTTTCATTTATAGCTGGATAATTAGCTCTTTTGAAATTAAGAATAGGACTTAATTTACTTACAAGACTCGTCACAACCTTTACATCAATATCCGCTAAGAGAGCAGGGTGATGAGCATCAATTTTGCTTAAAATGTCTGAGGATTCGGTAATAACAATATTTTTGAAGTTAGCAAGAACTAAGTCTAGGATTCTGTTGTTCGCATTTTTTACAAAGTTAAATTGTTCTATACTGTTGTAAGACATAAAATCGACCAGGGCATAACCAAGCGGACTATTGTAGTTTGACGGAGTCAACCCACCAGCAGTCTCATCTGGAGACCAATCAATAAAACCTAGGTTAAAATCACCGAAAATCATAGTCCTGCTCGTGTTTGTATTAACCACAGAGCTGATGTTATCCAGTACTGAAGCGAGTACGCCAAGTGATACAGGTGGAGGCACGTAGACACCGCAAATTAAAAAGTCTTCTACCGTATTATTGATTTTGACTCTAATAGATACCCATAAGTCTTCGTTTCTACTTTCGTAGTGCTGAATGCGGGCTGACTGGATATGTTTCGATACAGCAATTAGTACCCCACCACCTCTTTTAGATAAAGAGGATGTTGATTGGCGGTCTCTTCTGTAAATGGTATACTTGTCGCTCAGAAGTTCGTTGTCGTTGATGGTGTCATCCAGCCAAGTCTCAGTTGCGATTATGATGTCGTAAGATATTGCCAAAGAAGCGAGCCTAATGTCAAGTAGCTTAGTGCGCATGCCACGGAGGTTTTGGTAGTAGACGGTGAATTTTGCAGCAGTTGATACGGCAATGTAATCGTACAGTTCCGAAAAGGCTACAACTGCTTCAAGTCATTCGCCGACTTAACCTGCCCAGCCGGTGATTCATCATTCTTGCGTATAAAGATTCGCCCGTTCCGTATCCAAACATATTTATAGCCTTTTTCTCTTGCTATTTTTCTGGTTTCCGCGTGCAGCTCTTTGTAATACGGGCAGAGATGTTCAGAAACATAGACAGCTGTTTTGTCACAACCATAGCCCAGTTGCACGGTGTTAAGCTTATCTTTTGGGTTGGCCTTATTAAACTTTGATACCGCAGCTATGATATTATCTCTTGTGCGAGTATTTGGCAGTTTCACGATTATTGATCGAGGTCTCTTGCTAGTGCTGTCAAGTTTTCTCACTCTGGTACATGCAATAATATCAGTCTCTTCGATGGGACAAGAAATTACTGTTCCTATTTGCTTCACCAATGAAAGTATGTTTTCAGATTTATTTTCTGGAACGCCGTTGATTTCGATATTATTTTGTCGACAGTGCTGTTCCATTAGGTTCAATCTAGATGATAAATCACGAATAGTATCGGCCTGGTCAAAGTTCTGTTTTTCCAAGGAAGATATCTTATCGGTATTGGTTTTTAAGTCTGCTTTTACAGCGTCATAATCGTCACTCAGGAAGACAATCGAGTTTTTTAACTCTTTCAATGCATTGAGTTCATTTTTGATGTCACGAAGTTCGCTCTCAAAGTTTTTCATAGAAGACTTCATTGCTTCTTTGATGGTTAATTTAATTTCCTGTTTAATAAAAGCTAACAGGTTTGGATCTAATTGTGAAGAAGAAGGTGTGATTGCAGTTGAAACTACTTTTGAGTTATCATGAACGTTGCTGTCTAACTTGGAACTCCGTATTGGTGTGTCAGAGTTATCACCACCTTTTGGCTGCATATTTTTACAGACTGGGCACTTCCAGGCGTTCTTGGATTCTTTGGACAGTTTCTTGAAATTTTCCTTGCTTATATTAACGCATATGTAGTGATACGTCCCAGAACATTTCGAACATGTAATCACATCCGAAGCAGAGATAATTTTTTTACAACCACCACACGTGCTCATTGTTGCAAAATTTTCGCGAATATGGTAGAACTTTTGGGATATGGCAACTCTATTTGTCGTGAAAAGCAGTATGACGTAGGGAGCAGTATGGTATTCATCGGGAACGTTGAAACAAATTATCAATAAGAAATAAATATGTATAATTGTTGTTTTTTAAGCATGTAAATGCTAGATGTTTAAATCTAAAGAAAAAAAATCTAGAAAAACCCTGGTCCGCATGTAATTTTTTCTAGTAATATTTTCTTTGAATTAATATGTGTTACAGGTATTCAACTACTCTGGGTCCTGGTTCCGATAGTGATGTCGTACCTTCGTGAAGGCAATGAGCTACCTCGAGCTCCTCCACACGTGCGTTCACTCCACGACTTCGCGTTGCAATGGCTCAACCGCATCGGGCCGAAATACCCACAGGTATTACACACACATAGAACTTTTTAATCATATTTTTATTTTTAAACATTTATCTGCTAGATGTAGTTGTTTTTGGTTTACCTAAAATGCGACGAGATGGCGCTGTCTTTGCAGCCTAAGAAATACGTTGAGGTCGTGGTAGCATAATCGGTCCGTGCATCCGCCCGGATAGCGGAGGGTTCGGGTTCGAGTCCCGTCTGCTACTGGACCGCGCGGATTTATTTTCTAGTGATTTTTTCTTTACATTTAAAGCTTCTTGTGAAAATATGCCACTTTTTTATGTCCTCATTACTGTATACAGGGTGGTCCAATAAGTGACATCAACAATTTTTTGTTGATATCACTTATTAATAAACCGAAAAGTATATCCATCTCTCTTAGAAACATTATCAATTGAGTGATGATTACTATAGTTTATGTTCAAAAGTTGGCAAACCATCATATGGCCGAATGATGGTAAGCGGCCACTATAGCCTAAACACGCTTGCGATACAAAAAAATATCACTTGCGCTGTTGCCTACTCTGACCCCATCCATTACCCCGTGGAGCCCTGGAACCTTATTTACCGACATAAACACGACACCACCAAAAGGTAGTGTTATTTTACTGTGGTCTTCTATAAGGTAAAGATACCTTACCTTTACCTACTTCCGCTGCCGGAGCTCCAGTTTAAGCGAAAAATCAGCTACTTACCTCTCTTAGGGATGTATTTAAAGATTCTCAGTGATTGATCTAGTCTTGAGCATAGTTAGAAAGGGATGCCGCTATATAAAGCACATAGCGACATCCCTTTCTATCTGTCTAACTTAGTTGTCATTCTGTAATACGGGCCCTAAAATATAATGTATTTTTCTTAATTATGGATTTTTATTAAAAGCTACTTTGTTACTCAACAGGAGTTCAAACAAATGATGCAATCCCAAGAATTACGCTTACGTCTCGAGAGCGCCGTGAAGGCTTCGCAAGCGGCCCGGGCTGCTAGGACCGCGGCCCCAAGACCCATCCTGACTCGGCCCGCTCGGCCCACCATTCAACTGCGCACGGACTTCAGTGACTTTAGATAAGTTACTGAATTTTACTTCCAATGATACGATAGAACTAGTAAGAAGAACACGCGTTGAGAAAAAAATGTATTGTAATTTTTTTCGGCCCACTTCTCCATACAACTGCGCACTGACTTCAGCGACTTTATATAAGTTGTTGTCTATTACCTCCACCTTATGATATGATAGAACTTTATGATTATATTGAAATGAAAAAATGGAATGTCAATTTTACATACAACTGCGCACTGACTTAGCGACTTTAGATAAGATACAGAATGTTATTACGAATGATACAATAGATAGGACTAGTAAGATGATAATATTACGATAAAAAAAATTTTTTTTTCGGCCCTCTTTTCCATACAGCTGCGCTCTGACTTCAGCGACTTTAGATAAGTTATTGGCTATTATCTCCCCCAATGATACAATCGAAGGAAAGAGAAGGAATCAAATCATTAATTTACAAGAAAAATGGTAAATACAATACAAATGTTTAGTCCAAGAAGATTGTATTGACAAATATTTTTGGCTCCACGTCCGATCCTGACTCGGCCTGCTCGGCCCACCATACAACTACGCACTGATTTCAGCGACTTTAGATAAGTCATTGTTTATTACTTCCAAATGATACGACAGAACTAGTAAGAAGATTGTATTGAGAAAAAAAAATGTAAATTTTTTGGCCCGCGTCTCTATGCAACTGCGCACTGATTTCAGCGACTTAGATAAATTACTGTCTATTAGCTCCAGCAATGATACTATAGAACTAGAAACAAGTTTGTATTGATAAAAAATCCGGTCCCACGACCGATTCTGTTTCTGCCATAGAACTTCGTGCTAGCTTCAGCGACTAGATAAGTTACGTACTGTATGTTTCCTCTTAACATCAGTTTGATATACGAATAAACTAACGATTAATAACTAACCCAATCTATTATAAGCCAAAATGACAATCATATATAAAGTTATAAATGTGTAATAACTATATTAACCGTATATAATACCTAACGAGAACGTTTGACGTTCCATTCAAAGTAGACAAATATTTGTAGTTTCTTTAACAACATAAGAAGAATGTTTTGACAGCTAACAAGAGCAAAGCGATCTATGTTAAATACGACCAACGAGAAGCGATACAAAATGTAGACAAGTAGTAAAAACTAAATTGTAGCAAGAAATTTATTAAATATATCTTTAATATAAAACAAAATATCGACGTTACTATTAAAAATACATTCTTGCGTTGGAGAGAGAAATTTTATCCAAGTATTTAGAAAGCTTTTTTTTTCAACTGTATTTAGACTGAAATGTAATGAAAGCGTCTAGTATTTAGAAACCTTTTTTTTTCAACTGTATTTAGACTGAAATGTAATGAAAGTTTCTGCGTATTTTGTCTAAAAATAAAATAAATATGCTTTTCTCGAAATATCTATCAGTTTTTAAGCACAAGTTATGTACCAAGTGTACTAGCAAAGTTACTATTATATGCCAATATTACATGGAAATATTTATCTGAAGTCATTTGATGACTTATAGTGTAGTTAAAGAATTTTATAATGTGGAAAAAGTATTATTCTTATGTTACGACTACACTGTGGCGCTATAGCGAATATTTTTCGTTTTCACGACAAGTAGGGCCAAGCAATAGTCATATTTTAGAACACGGTCATACGTGTGTTAGATACGTTGTGAAAGCGGCAAAAGCTCGCGTTATCTCGATAGTGTGGCCCCAGTAGTGAAGCATTGATTATTGAAGTGAAACTTCTTTACGCACGCTTGACTTGGAGGGTAAGATGGCGAATGCGTTACGAAAAGTGTGTTCGGGCGAGGCGAACGGGAGTTGAGTGGGGGATATAAGCACGAGAAAGCAGTGCACGTGCACATTTTCTTTCTCTCTTTCAATTATAGCTCGTAAATGAAATATGTATATGTACATACATGTATATGTTGTACAGATAAGAACATACAGATGACGCTAAAGAAGTTTCACTTCAGTCATGTGGTCATAAGCACACTGGTTTTTTATCTGCATAAAATGAGCAATAAAATTGTAAAAAGGAATGTGAAGTGTTTATAAGGTTTCTAATGCAATACTAGTGTACCTTATAAACACTTCACTTCTCTCTTCTTTAAATGTAATAATGATCAATTTCACCTTAAAATCCTTGGTCTGATCATATTTCTTTTCACAGTGATAGATGTTAGAAATTTTGATGCACTTCTCATAACTAATTCGATCGCTTTATTTAAAGAGCGGAATAGAAACAGTTCTGCGATAATATTACGTTTATTTAATTTATTATATACATACGTAAATTGTATAGATATATTTTTACAGCGAGACAAAGCGCCTCCATATCCTTATACCGCTGGACTATATTAATTAGTTTTGACACTTATGATTGGAAGACTGGGAGTCCTAAATATTGCCAAATGTTATTTTACATTTTTATAAGGTTCAAAGTTATGCTGGATATACAAAAATAGTTTACAAATGAACTTTAAATTGTGTTTATTTAAATTATAATCTACTCAGCACTTATTTTGTTATTATAGAGGCTTATATTTACTTTATTTTAATCTCATTAGTTTTTAAGCTTTTACTTGAATAACCTTAAGAGTTCCTCATAATGTTATAACAATCAAGAAATCAGAATATGGAATATCGAGACTTCTACTTGAGCGGTTTTGCGTAAACGTAAAATTTTATGAAACACAAGAAGCGCCATCTAGCGGCAGTGAAATAATCGAAGACAATTTAAATTCCATAAGAAGGTTACGTTTACGTAAATGCGTCGATGTTTTAAGACTTGTAGCAGATTTAAATTGATTCAGTGGCTGTACCAAGTTTTAAGATCCTTACTACATCGCCATTTACTTGTCAGATTGGACTTTTTACCTTTCGTTAACACCAAGAAACAAGTCATATACTAGCTATACACAAAACTTGTAGAATATTTGTTGTGACTGTGTAAAATATTATTTCGTTTACACTGCATAGACAACTAGTATCGGACAAGTATAAATCACTTATTTTCTACAAATATTTTGTTTATCCCACAAGTTTGTTGCAACTATTGTATACTAAATGTTTTTGAAGTGAAACTTCTTTACGCACGCCTGACTTGGGGGTAAGCTGGCGAATGCGTTACGCGTTACGAAAAGTGTGTGTTCGGGCGAGGCGAACGGGAGTTGAGTGGGGGATATAAGCATGAGAAAGCAGTGTGCGCGCATATTTTATTTCTCTCTTTCTCTTATGAAATGAAATATGTATATGTACATACATGTATATATTGTACACACACATATATATATATACATACAGATGGAGCTAGAGAAGTTTCACTTCAGACGTGTGGTCATAAGCACACTGTTTTTTTTACATGTAATAAGTGTGAACAAAAAATTAAAATATTGTATAAAATTTGTTAAATACATGTTTTTACCTTGGTGTAAACGAGGGGTAAGAAAACAAAAATATACATTTTTCTTGTGTGTATATACACGGCAGGAATGCCAGCTACTGTACCAATTATAGTTGCTACCATTTACCTTGTTTTTTGTGAGTCTCCGATATTTCGGAACTGTTGCAAGTGCCATGGATCACGGAGTAGTTACTCCGCAAAGTTACTATCACGGAGTAGTTACTCCGTGATCATGGCGCTTGCAATGGTGCCGAAATATCGGAGACTCAAAACAAACAAGGCACATGGTAGCAATTCGCTAATAACTGTAATGTTTGTGACCACGATAGTTTTAAACTATATACTGTACAATGTTTGTAAATCTACCATAAGGGTCAATTGCACCGACATTCTTAAACAAAGCTAAAATATTAAAGCAAAATTCAATATAATTCATCCATCAACATATCTTTGTCAATTGTTTGAAGGTTAATGCCGTAATCACAGGCGTCAATTCACTTTTAAGTTTAAAAAGTTGATGCTTAATTATAATAACAACTTAATAACACAACACGTGAATAAATGGAGCATTAAATTTTGTATCAAGTCTGTCAACGATTAATGATTGTTTAATTTTAACAACGTTGGATCAAGTGGCCCTTACACCACCTCTGCAGTTGTAAGACTATTTTCCGATTTAATACATTCCTTGTAACACTCCTTTACTGCAATAAAACAATGCTTTTCGGATTCAAAAGGCAAAAATCATAGCATTATATTTATTCTTTTATGAAAGGTATTTTTTTAGGTATAATTGTTTATTGCGATATTATATTCATTAAATTATTTATTCAGCCAACCTTGTTTAAACGCTTTTATTTAATAAATTGTACAATAATACTACTTTAATAGTTTTATTTATAGCACTCTCTCTAAAAGAGAAGTTCCCAAAATTCGTCAAGTTTTCTCAACAAACAAATAGCATGCAATTGAATTGAAATATTTTTTCAAAGAAATAGATTTATTTCACTGTCAACTTACAAACAATTAATACTTCTATTGATTTGCACTCTCATCTATAACCATTCTGTCATCACTCTCAGAGGAATCCGACTTGTCTTCTGCAACTTCTGGTTTAGGAGGCTTCGCTTTACCTGCAACATAAAGGAGATGCTTAAAACTTGCTATGAAATTAGGACAGAAAAAGTTCAAGTACATTCAGCCAATACCAGTAAATTTTTAACAATTGCAAAAAATTTCATGTCCTTCAGAAATACTGAGCCCTAAGCACAAACTTTACAGTTCCGTAATCGTATCGTTTTTCGCATCGTCAAAGTTTCACTTTCAAAACTAAGCAGCACCCCTACCGGACGTTAGAACAAACTGGCTCCTTCCGTACAAAATTTGACGATGACGATACGATTACGGAGATGTCCAAGTTCGTGCTTGAGCCTCTGTACCACAACCAGTATTGACAACGGAGGTGGACAATGGACATATACGTAATGTGCAAAAGCTCAAGTGCAAACTTTCTTAATCCCGAGTTTCTGCATGCTTCGTTTGAAGTAACTGCTGTTCCCAGTTGCATTCGCAAGCATTAGCACCCACCAATTTGCATTATGGCTACGAAGGCAAGCGCAGGTTTCAGTTCAGTTACATTTCATTTACTGCCCCGCAACTTCACAGCGGCCATTAAGATTGAAGCGCACTATATATTTTTGTTTAACCTCGACGGAAATGCAGTGGCAGCTTGGCGACGGGCCAGGCGCCCACCTCGTAGTTAGTGCTGCTGTTCGGCTTCTCCGTCCAGAGTATGGCCGTAAGAGCTCTTACACTTACAACAATATATCTATATTGTTTACCACTGCAGAAGGCCGGTGGTAGCGTGGCGACGGTCAACTAGCCGGCGTGCCCCGACGTGGCCACGACTAGTGTCGCCACACGGCTTCTTCCAGAGTATGGCTGTAAAAATATATTTTTTCCACTGCGGAAGGCCGGTGGTAGCGTGGCGACGTTCAGGTAGCCGGTGTGTCCCGGCGTGGCCATGACTAGTGTCGCCACGCGGCTCCTCCTTCCTGAGTATGGCCGTAAGAGATATATTGTTTATATCTGCGGAAGGCCGGTGGTAGCATGGCGACGGTCAGGTAGCCGGTGTGTCCCGGCGTGGCCATGACTAGTGTCGCCACGCGGCTCCTCCTTCCTGAGTATGGCCGTAAGAGATATATTGTTTACATCTGCGGAAGGCCGGTGGTAGCGTGGCGACGTTCAGGTAGCCGGTGTGTCCCGGCGTGGCCATGACTAGTGTCGCCACGCGGCTCCTCCTTCCTGAGTATGGCCGTAAGAGATATATTGTTTACATCTGCGGAAGGCCGGTGGTAGCGTGGCGACGGTCAGGTAGCCGGTGTGTCCCGGCGTGGCCACAACTTGTGTCGCCACGCGGCTTCTCCTTCCACAGTATGGCCGTAAGAGATATATTGTCTAAATAAATAAATTGTTTACATCTGCGGAAAGCCGGTGGTAGCGTGGCGACGGTCAGGTAGCCGGTGTGTTCCGGCGTGGCCACGACTAGTACCGCCACACGGCTTCTCCTTCCAGAGTATGGCTGTAAGAGATATATTGTTTACCACTGCGGAAAGCCGGTGGTAACGTGGCGACGGTCAGGTAACCGGTGTGTCCCGGCGTGGCGACGGGCCAGGCGCCCACCACGTAGCTAGTGTCGCCGCTCGGCTTCTCTTCTACTGGGCTCTCGGAGCTCTGAAACAAGTAATGTTACTTAAATAAGCGACTTTACGATGAATTATTTTAGTATGTCCTATTCTCCATCTATAATGTTCTAATTAACAATTAAATGGAGTTGTTATAAGTCCCAATTTTAATTCAGATTTTTTGCTCATGAACTAAAATAAAAAGAATACGCAGTGCTGTAAGTATAAGAACTACAATATTGAAGCGAGTTAATAATTGTTTCGCAATTTTTCCTTTTTCTGTACTATAAGAAGTAACTTCGTACCAAATTTCAAGATTCTAAGTTCACGGGAAGTACCCTGTAGGTTTTGATTCCCGTGCGAGTTTCTGCAAAATTGCGGCATAAACGGCTGTATCTTTTGATTGCTTTGGCTTAGAAGTTTAGATTATTTTACAGCTCCAAGGGACAGTAGACATGAGTATTAGATATTAATTTCAGTTTGATACCTCCACGCGTTACTGAGAAAAACGGCCTTGACAGACGGACGGACAACAAAGTGATCCTATAAGGGTTCCGTTTTTCCTTTTAAGGTACGGAACCCTAAAAAAGCCAAATTTATAAAAAAAAATCAAATTAATTTGTTTTTATTCAGAATATCCAAACCAAACGCACATATATTGTTGCTTGTTTTTAGCTACAAATAAGAATGATGCTTTAATAACGAGCTAACTTCCACTATTCATAAAAATATTAAACAAATAATAAGATTGATTGCCTAATTTCTAACAGATATAGTAAAATAACTAATTAACTCCATCGTTGCTAACAAGCGTATCGAATTGCGAATTGCTCATATATTATGAAACAATCATTGGCGGCAATTTAAATTGTTCAACTGAGGTCATCTGTAGCGTTTAAATATCCTACCAATATTATAAACGCGAACATTTATATGGATGTTCGCTACTCCTTCATGCTAAAATGGCTGAATGGATTTCAAAATTTCAATGAAATTTGCCACATACCTATATAGTTTTATTTTTATAGATAGGTATATGAAGGTGAAGTCCAGACGCCAAGATAGCTGATACAGCAGTTCTACCTGCCACACCAGCCATCCTCACTCTGCCGGCCTGCATGTTGCTTCTTCACGCCTCTTTTAAAGGATCCCAGGTTGTAAGAGGGAGGGAACACGTGAGCGGGCTGAGCATTCCATTTACGGATAGCGGGACAAAGAAATGAGTCACCAAATGTATAGTGTATACATATATCATCTAAATTGAAAGGTATTCTTACCTTTTTATCTCAAAAAATAAATTATAAGTTCTTGTGGGACGGCCAATTGCAAAGCGGGTGCCACAACACCGCCCGCACGCATTGGGTGGACCTCGGTCCTCGGCATTTCCCCAGACACAAAAAAAGGTTCTTGTGGGATTCGCAAAAACAAAAACTTTTTATGCCGATGAAGTCGCGGACGCAACAAGTTGATGGTATAATATTGTACCCGAGCAAAGCAGATTATAGGCAAGCGTGATGACGTCACACGGTCGGCGCGCGCGCAATATCAATAGGACACACGTGAATTATGAGATGCACATTACGCACCTGAGGAGCCGAATACGTGCTTGATGGTACGGTACAGTCGCGTATTCCGGTGTCTAGTAGTGCTTTGTCTTAGTTCCTACCACATCGAAACCCTCCAGATTTTAATAATAAAGACAAAGAAGACGATGAATTTACTTCCCCAAACGGGTGTTCCAATTCGAGCATATAACCTGCAACCCTACTTTCCTTTTACTACTTATATTTACTTGATCGATTGTCTATTTTTGATTAGGCTCACTCACAAAAAATGTTATAAGTAATAAAAGAAAAGTAGGATAATAAAGTAGACTTTATGCAGTATCACAATTACTGTGAGTAACGTAAGAATGAAAAAATGAAAAATGCTTTTGATAAAAACGTTGACATGAAAAAGGGTTGTGATCTCCTTTTAAGTATAATAAATAATACTTGTTTCAGAAGATCTCGCTCCTTCATCGCTGAAATACATTTTTAACTCACTTTCTTTATAACTGAATATGAATATATCAAAATTTTATTTTCAAAAATTTCCAACAAGGACAAAGAATGGATGGTGACATAGTTCATAACTGGTGCAGCAGTTACCTTCGCGTCTGGACTGTGCTACAACCTAACTTCAGATCTGGGCGTATCGTCGTCGTTTCAGTGCAGTCATTTGCCTACCTCATTAAAAAAAGTTCATATATACATAAACTATAATACTTTTGTGGTTGCGTGTACTTCATGAAGGAGGTCAGGGTGAAAAGCGCAATTATTGATGTCACGGCTCTAAACCGGCGACTGTCCTTCGGCCCATCTCTAACTATGACTACAGACGAGACTTAACTATGGGAATATTGTGGTTTTTCTCCGTTAATTGTCGTGCCTAATTTTGAGCCGATAATTGCTTAGCCTTTGACATGAGCCGTTTGATACACAGTGATGGGTAGGTAATTTATGTTGAGCGTATAATTTTATGTCTTTTATATTGCTAAACTTTTTATATTTTTCTTTATGTACCTACTTACTAAGTGGATCATGCAAAAATTGCAAACTTTTGAACTAAGCTCTATCTGTTACATACATACATTGTTATTCAGCTGTTCGTTACTTATAAACATTTGTATTATGATTAGTAGTACTTATACAACGCCATCGACAGAAAAATCTGTTTCCAGAGCATTTCGAGAGACTGAGGCACTTAGTTTCTGGAATTACAAAAAAAAAGAGGTACAAGACAACGAACAAGACAATTACTTTACACAATTCAGATATTACAATAATTACTTAAATAACATTCCAATTGATGCCGTAATTAAAGGCTGCATAACATGCATAAATGGACAAGCGTAATATAAAAAAAAAATTAAACAGCGATTGATGAAAATCAAGAGGAATACCATACAGAGTTGAAAGTATAATAATGTAACATGATTAAAAAAGTTTGGTGACCCATGACAGTTGCACAGCCCTATGATTCATTTATCTTGGGATCGAGGTAAACTCATTGGAACTGAAGCTGTCACTGTGTAAATGCACAATTACTATTATGACTTGTTTGATGGTGACTTGAAAAAGCTTCCTTGCTTGCCAAACAGCTTATCATTTGTACCTTTACAGGTTCTGTTAAAGAACATACGTTCAATGGTCGAGAAATGACCGAAACTACTTTTTAAAGGTTTTACTTTAAATAAATTATAATTAGAACTGCGAGAAAATTTATACGGGCAAGGGGCAGTCCAATCGACCATCAGTTAGGATGTTTTTGGAGCAATCTTTGATACATTATCTTTCTATGGCATTCTAAGCTTTGTAAGTAGTTTAAAATAATTTACGCGTTGCTTCGCTTTGATTTATATGTAACAAGTTCTTTACTCTTATGATATTGAAAGGTTAAGTGCCAATTATTTTCTTTATAACTTAAGTGAATATGTATAATTTAAAATACCTATAACATTCCGTTCTAATAGAAATTATTTTAATCGAGAAGTCAAGGAGGCGTAATAGCATTTTTCACGCGCTATGATTTTCTTCGCTTTGTTGTGTGCCAAAAAATTACTGTTTGCCCAGCATGCACCCTTACCGATCTGTTTGAAAATGAAATAGAAATTGTTGTTTTGATGGCGCTTCAGCCCATATTTAGTCATATAAAAGAAATAAGCAAATAAGAGAGATTTTCTTCTCTCTTATTTGCCTAAATATGAACTGCCCTCATACAATATCCTGCCTACCTACACATGGCTCCCTAGCATGAGCACGCGATATGATACAACGCGTTTTTATCACGCTCAATTGTCAAATAACTATAGAGTTTGACGGTTAGACGCGATAAAAAACGTGATAGGTGCTCATGCTACGGGGACAGGTATGCGTTCTATTAGAGTTATATGTTACCTTTATCGAATAAGTTGCAAAGTAATATGTATGATAATATTAGGTACTAGTGGCCCGCCCTCGCTTAGCTTCGGTGTAGAGCTGTAGTGTAAACTATAGTTTTTGTTCTCAGGCTTGTGCTATAAAGAATGACTTTATTTATATAATTACACGTGTTATTGTGAGTCAACCATAAAAGATAGACATACGCTGTTGCGGAATATTTTGTAGACAATTTTATGTAGAATATTTCCGTCATACATGATTACTATGTAACTTTAACCATTAAGGCTGCAACCGCGACGGAAGCTTAAAAAATGGAGTTACTTCTCCCGTTTTCCCAACATTTCCCTTCACTACTCTGCTGCTATTGATTGTAGCGTGATGAAAAGTATACTATAACCTGCCCAGGAGTATGAAGAATAATTGTACCAAGTTTCGTTAAAATCCGTCGAGTAGTTTTTGTTTCTATAAGGAACATACACACAGACCGACAGACAGACAGACAGACAAAAATTTTACTGATTGCATTTTTGGCATCAGTATCGATCACTAATTACCCCCTGATAGTTATTTTAAAAATATATTTCATGTACAGAATTGACATCTCTACAGATTTATTATAAGTATAGAAGATGTGTAAACTGGACTTTTTAGTCCGGTTTTTTAACCGGAATACAAATATAGTTAAAAATTTTGTACGATCATTCGTTATCGTAAACATTACAATGCGATATATACGATTCATTCTTTACAATATTTTACATTATTTTACTAAGTCTTAATATTGATATAATGCAAAGTATTGATATATTCATTCGTATCGTAATCCGTTATTGTACTGGACCATTGCGATGTATTCGTCATTCCTATTGGTATCGTAATAGCCGTATTGTTGCAACCCTAAAAATGATATATTTATTCGTATCGTAATTCGTTATTGTATTGGACCATTGCGATGTATTCGTCATTCCTATTGGTATCGTAATAGCCGTATTGTTGCAACCCTAAAAATGATATATTTATTCGTATCGTAATTCGTTATTGTACTGGACCATTGCGATGTATTCGTCATTCCTATTGGTATCGTAATAGCCGTATTGTTGCATCCCTAAAAAAATCTTAACTCTGGAGAGCAATGTAGCTTACATTAATTTACCCACAGCTTCGAAAATTATGTTTCTTTCCTCTACTTAACCTCCCAACCTAAAGGATATATACATATGTTTATACAACAAATACGATTCGATCGCGTTGCGATTGCGACACTGCGTCACGATGACAGTTTCCATAGAGTGGGCACTTACCCATTGCGCAATGGGAAGGATAATATGAAATAATTATGTTTCGCAGCGAGATGGCAGGCGGCGGCGCGGCGGTTCGACGGCGGCGGCGCGCACGGTAAATTACAGAGCGGCGCGGCTGTTGACGACAATTGCTAAACGCTAGTCTACCTCAGGTGCCCTAGTGGTGTTTTAGCGGTACGTGAGATATGATGCGATGAGCTCCTTGCATCCATTCTGTTGGTACATGCGTTTTTTATGCACAAAGTTACGGTTTAGACCGCTAAAAACCGTCATTACCTTCCAATGTACTTTGGCACTACGTGATTGTTAACGATCGGTAGATAGGGAGACGTAATATAAATATTGCAACTAGTATTATGCTGCCACATACGCATAAGAATCTGAGCCTGTAAAAAAAGTATTTTGACCAGATACGAATTATACCGTTTTGTACGCCAACTCCTCAACAATAATATAATAAAAGTTATATAAAAAAACTTAAACGTGCTACATAAAGAAACTTTTATCGTAAATATACTTTATCTGCCAATCGGTTAGACATGTTTTTTTAAAGGAGACTACTAGCAATATTCCGCTTTTTCCCAGTTTCGCCTCGTGTGATAAACCCACATTCGTGTTTTAATACCCTTACAACAGTTGCACAATTAACTATGTCATAATACTTAATATACAGCACAGGGCTTTACTATGGATGAAATAGGGAACACAGATAAACACTATATTAGTTCTACCGAGACCACACGGATGGCGACTGATTGCCGCTAACAACAACAGATGATGTAGCCCAGACCAAATGCTCACGTGCCTTCTGAAACATGGAAGAATTCGAGGTTCACCTATCCCATAACTGGCCTCACTTAACAACAGGTGAAGTGGGCTATATTTAAACAACGCAACAAGTGCTTTGAAAAGCCCTACACCATAGACACAGAGAATGGAACATCACAAGAATGGTAAGGAAGTTATATAGATAGAAAAGTTATCTTCTAAACTGAATCTTTTGATCGTAAACAAAGAACCGAGATAGATGTTCGCTTGTTTCCATAAATCAATAATATAACAACTGGGCCCATCGATCACGGGCCCAGATTTATGCGGCATAATTGCGGGCCGCGCACGCACCGCGACGTTAAGCTCTTGTGCTCTTACGTTTAATGTCTTGATATCTCTGTTAATGCCAAACAGGCGGAGCCTTTTTTCAATATGTTGTGAATTGTGTGCAGACCGCATCGGATAATGTTTTATTGTGCAAGTATGTATTATGTGTCATTTTTGTACATATCTCTTTTTTTTTATTTTGCCAGAAAATAATGTTAGAATTACGTGGTATATAAGGTAGTAAAGTTCAAACTTATAATATCAATAATACCAGTATTCAGTAAAGCTTTCAAAAAAAATGTTTTTATATCAATGAATATCATATTTCAATTTGAATAAACTGTTATATACAAATCAATTTAGCTTTACTAGAGGTAGTTCTTTGACTGATGCGGGTATTGCACTTATTATGGAAGCTTGGGAGGAGTCACAAAATGTAGAATCTATGACTTATCCAAAGCTTTTGATTGCGTTGAGCGTCAGACGCTGGTGATGAAGTTGACTGGTTATGCAGTCAAAGGCGCAGTCAAAATTGCTGTTATCGTATCTCAGGTCCAGAGCACAGCTGTATATGTAAATTGTGTCGTCATCTGGATCTCATGTGTTAATAGGCATTCCCCAGGGTTCTATTTTGGATCCGGTCCTCTTTATTGTATATTAACGAATTGACATTTTTTGTGAAGAAATTCATTGGGATTGTACTGTTTGCAGATTACATCTTTAGTGGATATTTCGGGGCTTTTGTATATTTATTGTTACCTTTATCATTATGTGATGAAAGTTGACCTCATTACAAGTTTGTAACTTTCATGTCAGCTTTAAACTTATGACGACACTGTATGAAATAAAGTAGGGAGAAAATAACAGCCCTTGCTGAGTTTGTTGCCGCTTTTTCTCAGTACAAAGTCTACCACCGCAGAATTGCGAACCGATGGCGTATCTGTCGACTTTCGCCAAGTGCTTGTAAATGTCTAAACTGAATAAATGAATTTTGCATTTGATTTTTTATGGATGAAGCAAAGCGGCCTAAGCTATATGCTAATATAGTCTGACCGACAATTTACCACAATAACAATATTAGTTCAAAGAAGAAAAAATATTTTCTTTCTTAACCTAATTATTCACCATTTTGCTATGTACCTAGTCTCTTATCTTACACAAAAAAGAACCGAAAACACCATCAGATGACAGCTTTATTACATAAATGGTATAAAGCACCATGTTTTATATATTGATATGATATTACTTCTTATCCGAAGATAATAAGTGAAAAAAATATTACATGTTAATAATGTGAACAGTAATAGTATTTGATTTGCTGACTTATTAGATCACATGATAGTGACACAATGAATTCAAGATTACTAATTAATCATCATCCGAATGATAATGATAGTAATATCTTAGTATATATATTTTTAAAACATCACATAATGTTATTTCACATAAATACCTAGCAACCTTATAATAATATTTATAAACTTGGCGTCGGTAGATAGGCGAAGGTAGGTGATGTTTTCCTTTACTAATAAGATTACCTACATGTCGGCACATTTATTTTCTCTTTTATATTTTTTACCTTTGGTTGTGTGAACGCAGTCGCGTAGAGAACCACCCAGGCACTAATCTCGGACATAAACTCCAAGTAACAAGTCATATAAATTCGCCGTAAAATGTGGCTCATTTTAAAGCACAGAAAAGTGCTTACTGACCAGTAAATAAGGATACTTTATTTCCAAATACTTTAAGCGCAGTTTAAGATAGAATAAATTAAAAACGTCTCCATAGAATAACTTAATAATTTCCATGTCCGAACGTTAAATAGATAAGCTCCTTTAAAAACATTAGAAAATAAACATCGAAACGCATCTAATGCCGTCGATTAAACGCGCATAAAGGCCGATTAAAACATAAAACCTTCATGCTGTCAACACAGAATTTAACCTCTCCACTGGACGACATAAATAAAAAAAGAAATAAAACGGAGGGGCAAAAAAAATATATAACGAGCAAAGAGGCGCATTAAGAGTGGAGATAAGAGAGACGGACGAGCACTCAACGCGCGGGTTAGTTTATTATTTATTGACACTTAAAATAATTACTTACCGGTTGGCCCGTGCCGAAATATGGCGGCTGCGCGCGCGCCGATGTCGAAGACCTCAGACAGAAAATAGGCTGCTAATGCGTCAACTTAATGATAATGTAGGTTCTTACATCTAAATAGCTTTATGAACACCTTTACTAATTTTTGAGTTACGATCTTTGGCGGCCAGTGGTGGCCGGGGTTTTTCAAATAGTTTAAGTAACAGCTTTATCTATTATTTTAGCATTGATTTACTTTAATAACTAAATTAATGAAACTTTCAAATAAAATGTCGCCGCATCCACAAGTTGAGTATTCAAATAATGGATAATAGGAACATAGAATGCTGTTTCAACAGTGGAAGCGTGGAACACTTTACATTATTATAATAAACAACAATAACATAAATTGATCCAGGTTAATACACACTTACGTTACACAGAGATAGTGTATTAAGGATACTAAATGAAGGATGAAGGAGGACAGAAGGAAGGGAACGAATATTTTAGGGGTCATCATAAAAAAAAAGAATTATCCTACCCTTTCTATCAACATCTAATTTGTATATTTTTTAAGCATTTATCTGCTAGATGTATAAATCTAAAGATAATATTACTAGTAAAATATGCTATCCGAAACCTTTCTAGTAATATTTTCTTTAGATTTAAAAATGTTTTCTTTTTCTGGCCTTGAAGTGTCAATAACAACTTCTTACGGCGCTACCGGTTACCGTATCAGAATGCATTTTCGGCCCGGTTCGGGCAGCTATGCTACGTCTAAATCGCGCCTTATCGGAACCGACAGTAATGGCGACAGGCGACATGCGCTCGATAACCGCCGAGATTTGGCAACGACACATTTGCAACAGCTTTCGGCTTTCGAAGAAAAAGACCAATATTTTCTTGATAGCTACAGGTTCACTTTAAATAATAATTTAAGTATCTACCTACATCTGATGCTTTTATATTCGGAACAGCACTTTTAAGTTTTGGTGCTGTATAAAGGAATAACAGTAAATGATTATCCTACTTATTTATAAATATTTATCACAAATACAAGCGGCGTCGAAGTGTCAATAACACCTTGTAATGTCGCTACCATATCTGAATGCATTTTCGGTTCGGTTCGGCCAGTTACATGGTACGTCTAAATCGCGCCCTATCGGCACCGACAGTAATGGCGACAGGCGACATGCACGCGATAATAAGCGAGATTTGGCGGCAACACATTTGCATACAGCTCTAAAAGAAAAAGAAGCTTTCAAAGAAAAACAACACTCATTTTTTATTGGTACAGGTTTGTATACTTTGAATAAAAATAGAAGGTTGTAAGTATGATGCGTTTTGTTTGGAATACACTTAAGTTTTAATTTCGGTGGTGCCATAGGTAAATTAAAAAATATTTTGGTTTAGTTAGTTTTTTATTGTCAAAAGTAGACCACATATAAAATATGCTGAATTATTCCAATGCATCGCGATGTTCTGTTTGGCGTGTGATGGTACCGAGAGGCAAAGCGTTATGCAAAGCAGTGCGCGTGTGAGACAGCATTGGTGGCCTGACAGCCATAGACAAGTTTATCTGCGTACACGACTAGTTATCCCTAGTTTAAACCTTAAACTAATTTGAAAATTACTAAACCTCAACCGCATGGACCTCCGAGTTACGCTGAGCATTACATGTCACTGCTCACTTAACAAGCATTTAATAACCATACATGTTACTGACAGCTCTCTGCGCAGAAGATGTCTGATAGGAGACGAAACGTCGTTCATACCGTCCTGGAATGCACGAGTGTGGTGAACCAACGGGCGCTCATCCTTGGGACACTGAGGGCGATCCTATAGCCAGTGTGAGCCCAGGAGACTACTGAGCTTCTTAAAGAAGCTGGACTGGACCCAATAACCCTTTATGCACAATGGACCAATCTCAAGCCGCCTATACAAACTAAGCGAAGGCCAATACCAACGTAAAGACAGCATATTTGTGTTGCCTTGTCATCGCTCGATGTCGCTTAACTAATTTGCAGAGTAAAGAGGAGCGCCAACGTGTATAGACCTCATTTGACGTCGTTTGTCGGCATTCGTTGTCGCTCGCCAGTATTTGCCTCAGTCGTCCATAATAACTGAAAGCGCACCAACGTATGGGCACCTTTACAAAGCTCGTTGTATATTGGCCACTTGCATTGGTTTCCCTCAACTTGCCCAACATCTAGATGGTAGCCTTTGCTGTGTATCAGATTGCCTAGGCTCGTGTTGGGTCAAGCTCGGCCTACGTAAATAGGCGGTTTTACAGTCTATCTACGTGCTGACACATGGGCCCACCACAAGTAACTAGTAAGCGACAGGCCTCCAGAGGAGCAAGCATGAGTTTTGACAGCTCCGTATCATCATCGTCAAATTTTGTATGGAAAAAGCTAGTTTGTCCTTACGTCCGATAGGGGCGCTGTTTATTTTTCATAGAACCTTCGATGATGCGACACGATTACGGTACCCCTAGCACGAACCATTATTGAATTCGAATGGTTTGCGAGTGCTAAATGTCAATGTCAAATTTCGTATGGAAACTTGAACAGCAGCGCCACAAAGTACGTAACGAGAACTAAAAATCAGTATACATTTGACAATTACATTTCGGACTCGCAAACGTCACGAATTCGATAATGGTTCGTGCTAGGGGTACTGATCTGTAAACATTAGTGCTGGGGCCACAGTGCTCACGCGCACTGCATAAAGCTTAGTTGTGCCTTCTTTACTTATGTGGTGGTACACTCTCGACTCGTCTCGATTACGCAACGATTAAATCGAGCGGTCCCGTAAATCAATCGCGCCATTACGCGCCGCCATCCGTCAGTAATGAGAGCGCATGAATCACGCGCTCTCTTCTGAAGTTCCGAATAAATGCCGATCCCTTTATCCTTCGCCAAATATTATTAAAATTCAAGTGTATCATTAAAGTTAAATGCGCATAAACTTTGGCAACAAAGAGTAATTGATATTAGCTGAAAATATCAATAGAAGTTTAAAAATAAGCGTTAGTTTGAGATTTAAGTGTCGTTGACATAATAGCTTTGATACGGGGCGGCAACAACTTGGAGGCACTAAGATATAGAAAACAAAATCAATAATTATCTGTCACACAAAAACAAACATCATATGTTTGTTTATAAAGATAGCAAAAAACTGCCCTATGGAGATAAATTATAAGAATAAAAATTACAGTACCCTATTTAATCATGCATGCATTTATTTATTCAATATCGGTGAATGTTAGCATGCCTAAATAAAAAAAAAATAACTACAATGACACGGCATTCGAGAGTAGCGTCATCAGCGTGTAGGCGATTCAATAGGAATGTACGTACACGGTCGCTGGCACCTTGTAAAAATACCAGGCAATTAATTATTTTCACGGTTAACCGTGTCGTGTGATCCTCCGCTGCCTGACCCACGGTATCCGGTCAATTCCGGTGTCACATACCGACCGTGACAGCTGTGGTGACGACTATCGCTACTGAAATCTTCGGTAGCAGAATAAAACCTCTTTAAATGAAACAAAAATGCACCAGGAATAGAGAAGCAGAAACTTTTTTTTTATCGTGAAACAAAAGTTGAAAAAACACTTGAAAAAAAAGACTGTTTTTTTTCTGGAACATTGTTTTGAGCACAGATTTCAAAATTATTAAAGAAGTTTTCGTTCAAGATTCAGGCTTATAAGTTTAAATTAAAGTTTTCTGTTTATTTTTAAACCTACCACACTATTTTGATTGCACATTACCAACCAAGCGTATGGCAACACTCACGACGTAAGGGAAAATCCTCGAATTCCCAGTTCGGTTTATGTTTGTTTGAAGTATGAACGCAGTAAAGCGATGTGTGAAATCAGACAAAAAAATAAAGTAGAATAAAAGAACGGTCCTAATTTGTTCTCGTTTTTTTCTCATTTTACATCACCAATCAGGATGCCATATTATTATTTCCGGACGCGGATAATCACCTTATATCTAAACTAAAATAAAAATTAATAGTTTAAAGAAAACTAAATACACGCTTTTATTTACTGCACTTAAAAGCCAAAAATAAACAAAATATACTCTCTGTTTACTTCATTGGAGCCATAGAGTTAGCCATGTATTGTAGCTTATTTTAACACACACATATATTTAAATATATATATATATATATATATATATGTATATATATAACTGAAAAAACGTGGGGCATTATTCATTGCAATATTTATCAAATCAATTAATATATTACGTGATTCATAATGCTTAACAATTCAGTTAAAATTTTATAATGAAGCGCCCCACGCGCTTTTTTTCTATCATATATATATGTACATATGTTCAAATAAACTATAAACATGGCCAACTCTAAGGGTGCGGCCAGAGTGCACTCAGATTCAGAGTCAGATTCAGATTCTGAAAACAAGCGCGAGAAATAAACAGTGTAGTCTAAGCAGGTTGCCTGCTTTTTCTCGCGCTTTGTTTTCTGAGTCTGAATCTGAATCTAAATCAGGAGTGCAATCTGGCCGTACCCTTCGACTACACTGTTTATTTCTCGCGCTTGTTTTCGAAATCTGAATCTGAATCTGAATCTGAGTGCACTCTGGCCGCACCCTAAGGCTCTAATGAAGTAAACAGGGAGTAAATTTAGTTTATTTTTGGCTTTTTAGTGCAGTAAATAAAACGTGTTTTTTTTTAAAACTATTAATTTGTTTTACTCTTTTTAGTTTCAGTCATCAGGAAAAATGAATATAATATGTTAAGACGAATCTAATGAACCCAAACTCGATATGTTTACTAGTAGACAGTTCAAGATTCCATCCGCCACCTTCCAGTCCCATCATCAGACCAGCTCAATGGTACCATAATATTGTATTGTCATCTAATCTACATATAATTGCCAAGTTTCATGATGATACAAGAATTAGAAGTGCGTGTAATTCAGATTCTTAGATTTTATTACACAGTTACATACAAGTCGATCTAATAAAAGCATGTTAATAATACTGTTTATTATTAAATAGTAAAATCTTTTACATTTCCGCTTTTGGATTCCGCACGTGCCGAGACGTTGAGCAACATGCGTGTGTCTTAATATACCAATCTGCAGGCACCGATACTTATCAGGCAGTGACGATGATGGAACTGCTTACTAAATTAAAATACAGGTAGCAAAAATAATAAGATTAAAACATAACACGGGTAATTGATCAATGTTTGTGTCAAGTCCGAAAACTCGAAGAGAAATGATAACAACTTGATTTTGTGTGGGTTTTGGTAGCGTATACATATTTAGCCTGCAATGAAAATTATTTGCATCAACCTATAAATGACCTCATTTCTGCAGCGCAAATCTTCTATATGAGGAAAGCTATTGAGGAGAGAACTAACGTCTTACCGTACCTTTCAAAGAACAAATGCGTTCAAGAAAATAATCTTTTGGCTACCCATCCGATGACCAGCCATTCTGAAAGTTGCTCAACTTCCACAATCACTGACTAAACACACCCCGTGCGCCATCAAGTTCCCCACGATGAAGATATTTTTGAAAATTATTTCTTGATCTTTTTTTTACAACTATTTACTATAATATTGGTTTGAAATTTTATATACAATTGTTTTTTTTTTAAGTTTATTTAATAAGCTTTTTAATTGCCTTCAATATTAGCGGGGGTATATACGCGTGTTAAGGGTTCATAACGCTTGGAAGTTATTTTCGAAACGGTGCGATTTTTTTGATGCAGAGTGTATTTTACTAGTGGACTCGGCGAACTTCGTACCGCACATAAGTAATTATTTGCAATAAAATAATAAAGCGACTAAAAATTGAGATGTAAGCTATCCTATCTTTCAAGTTGGATCAAGCTGCACACGGTGTGCAAATTTGACTAAAATCGGTTAAGTAGCTTAGGAGTCCAACCCGGACAAACAACGTGACGCGTAATCTTCTAATAAGTATACAAAATTCTCGTGTCACGGTGTGCGTAATTGAACTACTCCGAAACGGCTCGACCGATATTCGTGAAATTTTATATGCATATTCAGTAGGTCTGAGAATCGGACATCTATTTTTCATCCCCCTAAATGTTATGGGTGGTCGACACTTATTTTTTTTTTCGTACAAAATTTTTGTTTTTATTTTTTTATGATAAATCATACAAAATTACATACAACCCTAAATTTTCACCCTTCTACCACCAACTTCTATTTTTTTATGGCGGTACGAAGTTCGCTGGGACAGGTAGTTTACATATATTAAGAAGATAACTGCTAACAATAATAAATACATTAAATAAAAAAAACGAGACAAACATGTTTGTACCCGGTTAGTAAGTATAGTGATGCAATTGTATGTAATCGTTAATCGAATATTGATGTGAATTTTTATTTTTTAATATTTTAAACGGCGTATCGGCTTACAAGATTCGTGGTTATCACGTCCTTAAGTTCTCTTAAGGTTAAGTTTAAGTTGAGGTTAAGTAACCGATTGATGGATTTGACTTTTGAAATTAGCATGTCATAATGTACTTATTCACTTTCAAAATTATGTTCAGTGTGTGTTTTTTATGCTTCGAACTAAAGTGTTATTTTACGAAAATTATGTAAGTAGGTGCTTACACTTAGGTAAAGAACATTTTTTTATGCAAAGAAATATTGAATACATGGATAAATATGCTATAAAACAATACAGATACTACTAAAGAAAAGTTTTACTAGAAAAAAATCCACGCGGACCAGGCAGCGGACGGGACTTGAACCCTTGCAATCCGGGCGAACGCACTGACCAGTTATGCTACCACGGCCCTGATGGCCGCGTCGAAATTGCTATTTCACATAAATATAATTGCTATTTCTTCTTTCAAATGTTTAATACTTGAAAAAGTATTCATTTGACATTGTGGGTTACCTACAATGCTAAGAGATGGCGCTGCCTTGCAGCTTAAGGCTTGGAAAATTTCGACGCGGCCATCAGGGCCGTGGTAACATAATTTGTCAGTGCATTCGCCCGGATTACGAAGGGTGCGGGTTTACTTACTTACTTACTTTTTGTTTTACTGCGTTCGTTACTCGTAACATCCCCTATTAACGAACGCAGTAAAAACTTTTAAAGTTGTAATCATATTTAAACTACTTTTATGAACAAAATTTTATTTTAAAAGCGTGCCGAACGAACGTGTTGTCACCTGCCCCCCTAGCATGAGCACCACGATTATAACTCGTTTTTATCACGCTCAATTTCCAAATCACTATGGAGTTTGACAGTTAGACGCGATAAAAATGTGATATAATGTAAAGTGTAGTGCTAATGCTACAGGGACTGGAGCGGCCACCACAGCTTATCGACCCTTGTTATACCAAAACTACCACTCGCACCGCTACCAACCCTGACTTGCAGAGGATAGCTATTCGATTAATTTATAATTTTAAAGTTAAAGAATCGTTATGAGATAAGTTTAAAGAATTTGGAATAATGACGGTCGCATCACAATACATATACGAAAATTTATTACTTGTAAGAAAAAATATTAACAGTGATGTTCACACACTTAATACAAGAAACAAAAATAAACTAACTTTACCTGCTAATAGGCTTCACAAAATTAATAATTCATTTAAAGGTCTTTGTGTTCGCTTATACAATAAAGTCCCAAGCAATATCCAAGAGTTAACCATAATTAAATTTAAAGATAGTATAAAAAAACACATATTAAAAAAGCTTATTACAAAGTTTCTGATTATATTACAGACAAAAATGCTTGGGTTTAAACTATTCCAATCATTCCAACAGGTTTTCTATACTAAATAAATCATAATTGTATTGAAGTTGTAACAACATAATGATTTGTAAATGTTGCTACAGTAGACTTTTAATGTTGTGGAGTTTATGTCGCTTGTTTTTCTCCGCAGCTAAAAATATGTCCATAAAGAGTGGTAGGGGGAAAAAAAATTTTTGGACGATTCAAAAGAGTTGTACTATACATCCAATTTGAATATAGATATATTGATATCTGATTTCTGACCCCCGTGGCGCCCTGGAACCTGACTCACCGACAGAAACACTACACCACTAAAAGGTAGTGTTTAGTTATTTTACTAATCTTCTGTAAGGTGGAGGTTACTTCCCCAGATCACCTGGCGGGTCCGCGGCCATTCGGAGACGGGTTCCGCGACCACACCCGCCCTCTCGGCACGCACTAGGGGGACCGTGATCCTCATAGTGCGTGTTGGGTGACGGTGCAGGAATATGGTCTGTTTTTTAGTGGCCCTGTTCACATCAGCGAGCTCCAGGGCTGGCTGAAGGGGACAGGGAGGAGTCCCACATACCTTCTTCTCGCTCCCCCAGTGGTTGAAGGATGCGTAAGGCATTTTCCAGACAAAAAAAAATGTTACTTCCCCAGACGGGCGCTCCAATTCAAGCGGCAAAACCGCTATATCCTACCTCTCCTGCCTGTATAAGTAAGTAAACTTTTATTGACATCATATAAGAATTTAAATGAATTAGTCACATGATTGATATTAGCGCACGCCATTACAGACATATTTATGAAAATAGGAAGACGGCCATTAATTTATCAACGTTAGCATTATTGACATTAAAATCTAAATTAGCAATTATAATGCGTTTAATATATTGTAAGCTATTGGCATATGATATTTATGATATCATTAATACTGTTTATTTGTAGCGAAATATATAATTTAGCTTATAGTTTCTCGTATTTCCGTGAACATAACTCTCTTAATAAGGCGTTCGAATGGGTTATATATAAAGCAACAGTATTCTTTACATTTTACACGGATCTCGGAAGCAGTCAGAATGGTTTAAGTACCTACATCATCACAAGAATTAGGTACTACATCCCAATTAATATTATAAATGCGAAAGTGAATTTGTTTAATTGTTACTCAATGACACAAAAATTACTGAACGGATTTGGATGAAATTTGGTACACATATTGTTTATTAGCTGGACTGAGGCAAGGGATACTTTTTATCCTGAAAAAATGTTCCTGAGGGATTTTCAAAAAACTAAAGTTAACGTCTACAAAATCGCAGGCGGCAGCTAGTATTACTATAAAACAATGTCTCCCGCCGCGTCTGTCTATTATGTTTGTGATGATCCCAAAAACTGCTGAACTAATTTTCAAACGGTGTTTACTATCAGTAAGATATTTATTTATGGAAGATTTATAAAATATGTATTATACATACTCGCAAACATAAACTAATATAGTCAACATCGAAGCGAACTAATCGCTAGTATAAAATGTTTCTTAACCAGCTAAGTCATTTCTAAGTTATTTCGAATTTAATTTACCCAGATTTTGATCATTAGTTAACCTATCAGCAATGAGCAAATAAAAAAAACTAGTTAGTACGATAATGAGTTGTGATAAGCAGTCCGAGGATGTAAACAGTATTAATAATAAAAAAACATAGAATACGTTTACTTAAAAAAAATATCTAACTCGATTTTTCAATTTTACAGTTCACAAAATTCAGCAGAAATGAAATCGTTAACATTTCTAGATGGCGCCACTATATAGAATTGCATCTCGACTCCAGTTTACCATAACGTGGCTTAGTGGCTTACAAACAGCATCGATTAATTCGAAGAAAGGCACACTCAACGTATGTGATGTATGTGAAATTAACCAATAGGTGTTATAACAAATGGCCGGTTCACACAATTCAATAAGGTGTAGATACATGATTAATTGTTATAATTAGTTGTAATCAGAGGGGGCCTTGATCTACGACCGATCAGATAAGCAATGATTAACTTTAACTTTCAAATGAGATACTGTTGAGCCGCCATGAGGTGTAGCTGTTAGAAGCAAATAATAAAGCCACAAAATGCAGTGTTAAGAAACAAACACCTACGAGTTTTTGTGAAATTAGGTCCTGAAACAATGTTTAGACGCTGTAGGCATAATAATAATAATAATAATTTATTTCCTTTACAATAGCCTTCTTAATAATATATCGATTGGAGTCTCCATTTAAGCAAATATTGCCTGTGTTTGGAGGCTCCGAAAGGCATGATCTCAAATCTTTTATGACACGCCGTGCAATTATAGCATGCTAGCCGTGTTTTGTCCGCGGATTTTTAGTCTGTCGAAATAGCCTAAAACTTCATCGAGTAACCCACGCGACGTATTAAAAGTACCACGTACATAAAGTCCCCTGAACAACCAAAAGACACCGAGAGACAGGAGACAGGACTAAAGTACTCGGGAGTAGAACTTGGCGCAGTGAGACATTTTAGTCATAGAAATAGGTAAGCTAAGTAAAATATGCTTAACTCGCAATATATTAAGTGGGTAGTGTGAGTCATTAATTGTAAATGTACTAAATTAATTAAATGACCGGATTTTTATATATTTTATTATATGTAAGAATTTTAATATTTGAATTGTAGTTGAGTGACTAGTAAAAATGACATTTTAAATATTACTAAACATTGAATTGACTTAGATTTGACGGTAATCTGTAACATAACATTTTTTTATATTTGACAGTTGAGTTGATTTATTTACATAGAGTTGGCTTAACTAAAACTATTTTGTGCTATTTATTAGCAACAAAAACCGCTATGAATAACTGAAAAGTGATATTGTAACAATTAGCGAAAAAGTTCGATTACAAATTGCTTGTACGTTTTTTGTTAAATGTTCGGCACATCGCGCTATGAAGATTGTTTTGTGAATATATATAAGGCAAGTTTATAAAACTTGTATTTGAAAATTATTTGGGAACCAGGGTATTATAATTACTCCAATCCTTACTCCCAGTACTTACTTAATTCATAGTAAGTAGTACGTACAGGGTTTTAAAGCAGAAAAGTACTTTTGCAAGTAAGATAATAATATCCAGCTAAAATTCATCGGAAAATTATGTTGCAGATAACAAAATAGAGTTCGGTTACAAATAAGCAATCATTATGTAATCAATTACTGAACAAGTGTAAGAATTCACAAAACAGTTCTGTTATAACAACAAAACTATTTAAAGTCTACTAGTAACTAAAGTTCTGTAGTCACTATTTTTATGTAATAGGTTTTTTTTGTTAAAAGTAACTCAAAACTTTTTTCAGTGTAAGTATTTAGCGAATGCTTTTCTAGAAAGAAGGAAAATTAGCTTGAATACAAGAAAAAAATGTTTGATTTCCAAATTCGTACATCAGCAAATTTTTATGTATGTTTAAAAAAGCCCTAAAACTCGGGCTGGGCAATGTGAGGGCCGAAGATGGCCGTCGGGGCTCGAATGTTTGAAATCGGGTCCGTAAAGGTACTTAGCAAAAAGTACATTTTTTTTCAGATATTCCGACAAGGACCACCCCGCTGCCGAGCTGTAGGTTGTGTGAGTGGCATTTGTTACTGAACTATATTTTGATTGGTTTACAAATTTTAGGGGAGGGGGTGGTGCATATCGTAATTGGCCGCCATAAATTCTGAAGGTAAATATTGACACGACAAGGAAACATTCCAACAGGTATTTTCTGAAAAATATATAAAAGCACTACCAAATTGAGAATCTTTTTGTAGCAAAAAAAAAAAACAACAGAATTTCATATCCTAGCTACAAGGCACAGAAAATTACCCCATCGAGTGGAGTACCTACAATACCGCGAAGATATCCGAATGATCGAAATCTAATGCAGCAGAAAAGTGTGTAACTCTGGAGTTAAGTACTATAGGTACTTACTGGTAACAGTTATTGTCACCATGCCGACGTACCTACCTGAACACAATCCCCTAATCCGATCATGTGTGTGATCATGATAGCTTACGAAGAAAAACCCAAAATGTTGTGGTCTAATATGAGGAGCACTACTCGAGATAAGCCTTCTAGTTTTTGGGGGACATTCGCTAATAAATCTACCGTTTTTCCTTTTGAGAAGTTGACATAATAATAATACCAAAATTTGATAAACCAATTTTTTGAAAAAGAACACTAATTTAATGTATCATAATTAATGTTCAAACAGTATTATGCTTTATGTAAACCAACATTCAGTAAGTAAGCACCCGGCGCGAGCGCGAGCCATCATTGGACCCCCCGTGAATCGATAATGCGATTACTCGCACTCGATCGATTATCACTCGTATCGTCGCAATAAGCCCGCTTTCACCAAGTGTGGACGTCAATCTACTGACATTATTAAATTGAATATCGATTTGTTCGTTTTACAATCCTTTTTGTTACGGTCACTTAATTTGATACTTCATGATACACTCAATGTTATGGATTATGTGCTCGGCTATGTATAAAGTGTGCTCGATTTGCTTTCAGCAAATTTTTCTTGTGCCGTGAAATTGTAGATATTTCTAAATTTTCACAAGAAAATTGACACGAGACTCGATTTTTTTTTATTAGAAACAAAAATAAAAAGGTTCTGATTCACTGTCAGGGCTGCCACCTTTTTAGGGTGAATAAAGTTTTTTTTTTATTTTGATAAAACCGAAATAAAGTACGCAGCATAATTATAGGGATTATTTTTTTCATTACTTGTCCTTAAAAACGTGTGTTGCTCTTTGTTAAATGTTATTATTTACATTAGGTAGCAATAAAAAAAAATTGAACCCCTTTTTTTAATTCTTAATCTCAAAGTATTTTAGTGTACCTACTTAATTGGTATCGTAGATTATAAAAGTATGCCTACATGTAAAATAGGATGATTCTCTATTTTAGAATACGAGTATACTATGCTACACAAAATACAACAAAAAAATTAATCCTAAACATGCTTAACTCAAAAGTTCTGACTATTGAACTACGTAAGGTAGCGTTATAGTCAAGAGTAAGCCAAGAAATAAGCGTAAAATGAGATACATGTAATTAATAATAAAGCAAAAGATGTGGATTTATTTATAGTCAATTAACGAATTAGGAAAGAGAAATCTTAACTGATCCTCAGTATTATTAAATTAACTATCACTAAGAATTACCTACAGTATCGATCTTATCAATGAATTGATAATTATTATGAACAGTAATTTATTAATTAGCAACAATGGGCGATTACAGTTTTGCCATAAAAAAAAACAAAAAAACGAGCGAGCCATAAGGCTCGCACCACTATAAAGTGGTCACGTATGATGTGTAACATTTGAAATCTCACCTTATATTAGTAAAAAAAGAAATAAAACCTACTACAAAAGGAATAAACCATTTGGACATTATGTTCTAACATCAAATCAAAAAGCGCGCGCTTTCGCAACTTCCTGTTACACACTTCCGTCCCATTTCACGAAATCACTCCCACAAATTGCAGGAAAGCGAGAGGAAAGATGTTACACATCAAAAATCTATTTCAGTAAACTAATGCATACGAGACGACTTCCTGGCTATCCATTACCTAATTTATGAATTATTAGGCCTTTACGGCCGTTCAAAAATTGCCATAGCGGACGGTATTTCATAGGCATGCGTCCGATATATCAAAACGAATCCAAAATCCGATTTCAAACACAAATCGATACCAAACGATTTCTCAACAAGAAAATCCGATTTCAGAAATCTAACCGAACCAAAACGATCGCGAGCGATCTAATACCACCACAAGTATCCAAATGTAAATCGGATTCGAAATTCGTGCTTTCGTTTTCGGAAGTCAGATTTCGTGCTCGGAAGTCCGATTTCAGTTTGCTGTTTACGGAAATCTATTGTTCTTCTCTAAGGCGGGATTATTTATTACTGAAAAAAGATGTCTAAAAACATCAAAAGTCGAGCAACTGACATTTTTTTGAACGCTAACCTGAAGTAATTAGGTTTGATTTTGTAAATGGTTTGAAAAATAATAAAAACAAACAGAAAAACCAAAAAAATGGTTGCCTGTAAAGTCGGTTTTACGGGCGAAGATTTTACGTGACAACGTCTTTTTCTCGGTAGAATATTTATTGATATGAATATAATTAAATTGCACAATAGGAACAAGGAATTGAATGAAAATAAGAATAAGAATTTACTTGCACGCGTGGGTCACACATTACCTGCGCGTGGAGCACCAGCCTGGTGTGGTCGTATAGCGCGGCGTGGTAGGTGAAGCATGCCCGGCAGGTGGGGCACGCGTGGGTCACACATTACCTGCGCGTGGTGCACCAGCCTGGTGTGGTTGTATAGCGCGGCGTGGTAGGTGAAGCATGCCCCGCAGGTGGGGCACGCGTGGGTCACACATTACCTGCGCGTGGTGCACCAGCCTGGTGTGGTCGTATAGCGCGGCGTGGTAGGTGAAGCATGCCCCGCAGGTGGGGCACGCGTGGGTCACACATTACCTGCGCGTGGTGCACCAGCCTGGTGTGGTTGTATAGCGCGGTGTGGTAGGTGAAGCATGCCCCGCAGGTGGGGCACGCGTGGGTCACACATTACCTGCGCGTGGTGCACCAGCCTGGTGTAATTGTATAGCGCGGCGTGGTAGGTGAAGCATGCCCCGCAGGTGGGGCACGCGTGGGTCACACATTACCTGCGCGTGGTGCACCAGCCTGGTGTGGTTGTATAGCGCGGCGTGGTAGGTGAAGCATGCCCCGCAGGTGGGGCACGCGTGGGTCACACATTACCTGCGCGTGGTGCACCAGCCTGGTGTGGTTGTATAGCGCGGCGTGGTAGGTGAAGCATGCCCCGCAGGTGGGGCACGCGTGGGTCACACATTACCTGCGCGTGGTGCACCAGCCTGGTGTGGTCGTATAGCGCGGCGTGGTAGGTGAAGCATGCCCCGCAGGTGGGGCACGTGTGGGTCACACATTACCTGCGCGTGGTGCACCAGCCTGGTGTGGTTGTATAGCGCGGCGTGGTAGGTGAAGCATGCCCCGCAGGTGGGGCACGCGTGGGTCACACATTACCTGCGCGTGGTGCACCAGCCTGGTGTGGTCGTATAGCGCGGCGTGGTAGGTGAAGCATGCCCCGCAGGTGGGGCACGCGTGGGTCACACATTACCTGCGCGTGGTGCACCAGCCTGGTGTGGTTGTATAGCGCGGCGTGGTAGGTGAAGCATGCCCCGCAGGTGGGGCACGCGTGGGTCACACATTACCTGCGCGTGGTGCACCAGCCTGGTGTGGTCGTATAGCGCGGCGTGGTAGGTGAAGCATGCCCCGCAGGTGGGGCACGCGTGGGTCACACATTACCTGCGCGTGGTGCACCAGCCTGGTGTGGTTGTATAGCGCGGCGTGGTAGGTGAAGCATGCCCCGCAGGTGGGGCACGCGTGGGTCACACATTACCTGCGCGTGGTGCACCAGCCTGGTGTGGTTGTATAGCGCGGCGTGGTAGGTGAAGCATGCCCCGCAGGTGGGGCACGCGTGGGTCACACATTACCTGCGCGTGGTGCACCAGCCTGGTGTGGTTTTTAACTATAGAAATATATTTTGTTTACTAAAACATTGTACATGTAAACTTAAACTTAACACGAGAGACTCATCGTAACGTTACCGAGCGTTACACTTTTTCATAAGTGACTCCCAGCCGCAACCTAATTTAAGACGTTGTCACGTCAAAAATTACTAAAAAAATATGTAAAAAGAAATCATTTAACATAAGCCGATTTTTAAATGCGCCGCAAAAGTTTTACTCTTAACGGTAAAGATAACTTTTCTGCTAGTCCTAAGCCACAGAATATATACTCTTGCCTAAGCCTAGATTTAAAGCATAAAGGAAAATCGCGCAAATCTACGAGTATCCTTGCTTCGTACAATTAATTGTTTGTGATTGTCGTTAGCTAATAAAACCAAATCATATCACAAACTAGTGAATTGGCTTAGTTCGGCACATCTGAAATCGGATATCTAAAAACGGATTTTAAAATCGATTTTGAAATCTGAAATCCGATAAATATCCGTTTGCGTTCAAAACCAAAAACGCCCATGTCTAGTATTTCACGTCCACACGGCGGGGTATTGGTAAAGTTTTCAACTAGCAATAATCGCACCTCGGATTAACCTCATTGGTTACGATATTGCCTCTGCGCAAAGTTAACTCAATACGAAATTCTGAGAGCTCATGTAGGAACGATGTCTTTAATATGATTGCGTGTTTCAGGGGACAGGCAGCGCCATCTATTGAAACTTTTGAGAACTTATAGAAGTATCAAATTGTGCCAGTCGGTTTATTTTTAGCTAAAAAGTTATATTTGGATAAAATAGCTACACGAATATAAAGCCATTTATTTGTTAAGGACATTTTTATTGATTTTGCAAATATGTATTTATTATTTTTGATTTGATACTTATTTTTCATCATTTGATGAATACAGAAAGGGAATTATTTGGTAGCATTTGTATCATTAAAATATTTTTCACGAATATTGAATTAAGCCGTGATTTGTTTACTGATGATAAAAAATACAAATTCGTATTCAATTATTAAAATTATAATTATAACAAACGATTTACTAACTCTGATGGAAAGTAATAAATATCTTGAGCGAAAGGAGGTTTGAAACTGCTAGTTTACGACAATAATCTAAAATAAGAGCTAAAGTAGATAATTGCTTTTTAATAAATTCGCCACGGGCGGGTAAAGAACGCAGCTTTTTCTCAGGGGTTGTGAATGAGCCGGTTCAAGTCACGAACTCATTGTGACAGTTTTTGTTGACCACGATACTTCGTCTTCCGTGTCAGGGGTCGGTAAAAGTGCGCTTGTCCATTGTTGTACACCTTTGTCAGTAAATTCTTTACAATAATACCAATCTTTATAACCTTCATAATTATGATATTGGTTTTTCACATGTCGCCGTGTAAACTGACGATATGCAAATCAATAGTATTGTTTGTATTTAAATTATTTACTTACGTGTGGTAATTTTAAATTTAATAGAGTAATAACTGTCTCTATCTATTTAACTCGTAGTAGTAAACAGGTAAGTTTCTTCTAAATTATCTTCTTTCAATTCTGTTTTGCTTTAATTACATATTCACATTGGTTGGAGGTCGGTAACAATGGACATGTTCCTCTCAACAGTTCAGCAGCATTGTCGTGACCCGCCACGGTCCGGCAGCCACAGCCTCTCGCCTCTTCCCTCTGAACTCTTCAATGAATCGACAGTTACCCCTCACAAAAAAACACCTTCCGAAATTCTCAACACACCGTGAAAACGGACTTCTTGTTTCCATGATGGTACGTACCATCACGATCTCAAAGCGTCAATCTTACAATTATATTGTTCCATGACTGATATTTTTAGGTTTTTTCAGTGGGATTTCGTATTGATTATTTTAGAATGGATCTGAGATTTCATTTTATCACTAAAGATTGTGATGAATCATGACTTAACGGTTATGATTTTGATTGATGGATTCAGTACGTATACATCTACAAATCTACAGGAAGTTTTTCATTTAAAACAAAACGCATGCTTTGTCAGTTATGCAATAAAAACACGATGACATTTGACCGTGACATGAGCAATCAATCAGATCAACAGATAATCGATATAGATCATCCTTCGGCGCAATCGATTCGAAATCGACAATTAATCTGGCCGGTTGGGGCCACCCTGAGACAATGGCGTCCAAATGAGCTTTGCTGTTGGGCAACAAACGTGCAACTTATGGTCTTTTGTCGCTTGTGTTTTGTTTGGATAATTGAATTTAAATTTAAGATTCAACACTTAAAAAGGTTACGAAGTTTTAAATTACTCGTATTTACTTTTTATTACGAGTACTTTTCATAAATTGTTATGGAGATGGATTTATTAAGGACATACAAATTTCGATGACATTTGTTGATATAATGTACTTTAACGTACTTAAGATTTATTATCGCATTACTGGGAAACTGAATCTTTATAATGAAAAAGTTGATAACTTACATTTTAATATAGTCAAAATATATAATAAAATATCTGTGAGAAAATATGGAAAGATAAGTAGGTACTGTAGACTATTGGTGCTTTGATTATTTTGCATTACGTAATATAAAATATAATATTTTCTGAATTATATATTCACATCTTATGTCGAGGAATCGAAATACCTTTATTTGTCTTAACATTAAGCTACTTACAAAACATTTCTTTATTGAAAGCCGATACAGAATGATCGCAACATTTCATCAGGTCGTGAGACATTTGTCAGCCAATAAATGCATGTATTTCGAGTCGGATTAATAACTGTTGGATGTTACCAAACCCGATGGTGAATTGGAAAAGTGAAACTGTATATCACAAAGGACCTTATGCAACTGCGGTGCGCGCACGCGCCGACCCGTCAATGTGCACATTTCAATTACAGATACCACCTTTATCCGTCAGATAACGTTATCACATACTCAGTTAGACTATGGTATGAGATGTAAGCGGGTTTGACGGTTACAGAAATAAAAATCTGAACACCATTTTAATATAAATGGTAATGGAGGTTTTGAATGATAAATAATGACAATAATGAAAAAATCAAAGACTTTTTCATTTTTGTATTCTTTGCGTATGTGTAAAATAAATAAAAAAAACCTTAAAGTATTTTTTTCATAGTCCTGTTAAGTACGATAATCTTAACGATCAGTTCTAATATAATAACTCAATAGAAGTTGTTTCTTATACATCAACCCAAAAAATACATATTATTAATTATTTTATTATAAATTATTTTATTTTATGTTCAAGTTTAATGTATCATTTGCCTAACAAACCTCGTAAAGTCGTTTTCTATTACTTATACTGTTGGTTGTTCTAAAAGGTTTCGATGGAAATACGGGTTTTAATGTTGGACTCTATTAAAATAGTATATTTTTTTAGCAGTTTGCTAGGAGACAAGACATTAGAAACTGATGGGATGCATGACGTGACGTGTTTTAGCGCCGAAGATAGCAATGCTCCGTGTTTCTCTACGTGATGGAATCATAAATGAAGAATTACGAAGAAGAACCTAGAAAAAACGTCATAGTTTAAGGGATCGCGAAGCTAAAGTGGCAATGGACGAGGTGCGTAGTTTTGCGGATCCATCGGCTTTGGGGTACCAAGGTATAATAAATGAGACCTCGTACCGAGAAGCGAGTTTTGGTAGACCGCTCATCCGTTTGACTGAAGACATCTAGCTAGTCAAGGAGACCCACTAGATGTGGAAAGTGCAGAATGGTTATGTGTAGAAATCCCTAAATGGTTTATTTCCAGCTGTGGACGTCTATAGGCTGATGATGGTGCAGCAATCGTTGTAAGGTGAAATCCCTAAAGGAGGCTTATGTGCAGAAATGGACATCCTGCTGTTGGTGAGTAACATAATAAAAAAAACCTAGCGAGTGAATCTGTCGTCGCGCTTAAATTGCGGCAAGCTCTAAGCCAGACACAATGGATACAGAGTTACTAGATCGGGGTCAGGGCAGGTCACGAACAGACGTACCGCTTTTCGGGTCACAATCACAAGCTACCTACAGCACTTGGGTATCTACTTTACAGGACAGTTTGCCAACCGGCAAATATTTAGTCTTTTTCCCGATCAACATTGTAATAACTAATTTAACATTTTGTTAATGTATTTTTTTTATTTCAATAATATTTTGTCTAAACGAATTTCGTTTGATACGGCAAAACCTAGTTTGGCAAACTCTGCTTAGTATTGTTTTATTTGACTTCTGTTTAAATCCCCGACGGAAAAAGAGGGGTTATAAGTTTGACATGTCTGTGTATATGTCTATGGCATCGCTCCTAAACGAATGGACCGATTTCCATGTGGTTTATTTATTTACATGATCTTAGCTATAATTTATGAAGAACTGTTTAGGGGTTTGAAGATCATCAGTTTATTACCAACTTGAGAAAAGGGTATTACAAATTTCACTGTTTCTTTTTGTATCAGAATTGGATGCACTTATACTTCGGTGGTTTATATTTATTATAACCTTTAGGTGATGGCGCAGTGAGACTCCATTCCTTAGTTACTTACAGCAGATGTAACGTATTTGGGCTCATAAAAATATCAACAAATCACGATCAAAAAGTTGTTTCTATACTATTAATTTGAAAACATTGAAATACAAATTTCATTGAAATGAACTAATTCCTAAGCGGTCCTCCGTCTTGGCAATGTCTGGAACTAACTATAACTATGAAGTTATAATAAAGTTTCAGGGCCAGAAACAGTTGCTTTTTTTTCCATTTTTTCACGGACGTCGACTAATTTCTTAATTTCCAATTCAATGTTCTTTTAACTTCAGTGTAGGAGTAATCTTGAAAATCAGGTTTTTTAACTAAAAAAAAATTAAATCGTGTTTCTTAGTTATTATTTCTCCATTGTTAATTAACTTTTAAGTGGAGTAATGGTAGAATTGAAAATTATTACAGTTACTAAATGTTACAAAGCCAATAACATTTAGTAAATGCAACAACAATTTTCAATTATTGAAACTTAGTTAAAAGAAATTGGCAATTCATTAAGTAAAGAGCTATAGTTTTTTCTCCACAAAGTATTCCGCGTCCGCATGCACTACCCTAGTCGTTTAAAGTTATAGTAAAGTACTGCAATCTTGAGATGCTTACTTGATAAATTATCTCCTAACAACTTCATAACACGGCAAATATATGTACAAAGATCAAGACATAAAAGAGAGTTTCGTGGGAAACAGTTTGAATTAATACGTGTGTGTTCGTTATATTTACAACAAATACATTTTTGATAGTTCAGATTTTTTCATTTCTCTTAAAAACGTTTTACCTTCATAATAACAATTCGCATTCCACCGCGCTACAGCTACAGGTAGGTAAGCGAACTGACAATACCTCACCTTGAACCATTCATAATTAATTAATTGAATAAATATGATTAAGTACTACATCCGTAATTGTGATTGATAGTGTGTCCGCAAACGAAACAATAGTTGGGCCACCGGCCGGCTGGAAGTTCTTGATACTTTGAAATCACGACCGCGGGAAAAGGGAACATAGGCAGAGAATGGATTTTTTACATACATGCTTGCACCTCGTAATAGAAAACGACTTCGAAAAATCTAGCGAACAAGCTGGCCGACAGCTAGAAGTAAAGAAACAAGTGAAGGCGCTTCATTCCAATAAACATCCCTCGGAGAGTACGTAAGCACTAATGTAAGTTTTTCGAATAAAACAAGCGAGCCCACGGAACACGCTGACCTGATTAGATTAAGAATTCATTAAATTCAGATGCGGAAAAGAAATCATTTTTTTTTCTTGATTTTGCAGGATTTACTTTGTAGATATAGCGTCTTATTTTTTTTAATGAGGTATAAGATAGGTAAGGTAGAAAAGTAGGTGCTAGGTCAAATAAGGATTGGTATCCAATTTATTGAAAGCGTCAAGCAGTGTTAATAAACATTGCTTGACGTTTTCAATAATTTTCAATAAATTGGATAATATAATCGTAAATATACGATTATAAATATTTTTCAATCATCAAGATTCAAATAAGAACAAGAGGAATAAGTTGAAAAACTAATAACTGACATCAAAACTTTCGCTTGAACTAAGTATCCGAATGATGTTGTTCTAACTCTCACTCCTGAATCTCACACTAACGAAAACGTACAAATTACACACACTACACACATTTTAACTGAAAATTTTCTCTTTTATCCATTTATGTAGGTACGGAACTACGGAGTCACAAGACAGCAAAATTAAGACTTCTCAGTTTTTTCGGGAAAGCAACATCTGCTGTGCGTTTGCATAATTTTCAGGCAATTTAAAATCGGTGCTTAGGCATTAAAATCCCATATTTTTTTTATTAGTAATTTGCACACACGAATACATGACGGGTCGCCTCTACTACTTTAATAAGAACGACCTAAAATTTACTGATAACATTAAAACTGTGTAGGATAAATTTTATTGTTGATGTTTTATTTTTACACGAGGCGCAGCAAATTACCCCACGCTACCTGATGTTAAGTGTAGGTGGAGTCCAGTTGCGAGGATAGATGATGCGGCAGAAAGTGTGCCGCTCCAGCCATCCTCACCTTGCCGACCTGGTCGCAATCCCTTCTCCACGGAGTCCTGAAACACTGCTCACCAGTAGAAACACAACACCACCATAAGGTAGTGTTATTTTACTGTGGTCTTCTTTAAGGTTGAGGTTGCTTCCCTAGGCGGGCGCTTTAATTCGAGCGGGAAATCCGCTGTGCCCTACCTCTCCCATACAGAATCAAACAATTATTCAGACTTTAAAATTTCAAACGTAAACTAAATTCACTAAATTCAAATCCAGCGAAGCAAACACTAGAAAATGAATTTTGCAAAAACTCCAATGCTTTAAATCAAACAACAACAGTCCTCGTTACAAATTCGCATGTTTTAGCTAGTCTCCGTACAATGTGTTCAGCTCATAAATCGCCGAGTCTCGAGTGTGAGCGAGTGACAGCAAACAAAACGTAACAAAATGGCGCGCGGAATAAAGCGGGAACATAAGGCGCGAAATAAAGTATGACTCACGCTAGACCGTGCCCGGTCCGAGCCGAGCTTCGGCCGTAGCACGGTCATCGCTTGGTGACTGTCCTGTGATTCCGTGCCTATAATATTTTACAAAGACCAGCCTCGATCGAGCAATTACCGAACCGAACTGAGTTAAAATAGTGCAAAATGGCATTTGTATATAAATGCCGTATGCCAATGCTATAGCATCGTTACTACTGTTGGGGCGCAGCTCAGCGATGCTGCATTCATGCAACGGGCCGTGGCCGAGCCATTAGGATATTATGTAATATTGGTTAATCGTGCTACGGTGACGCTCGGCTCGGACCCGACACGGTCTTGCGCGAGTCATCCTAAAAAGCGGGAAAATAAGGCGGGAAATAAAGCGACGCGCGCGTCCGTTGCCGTGTCCCCGTTCTACGGCGCAGGCGCGGGCGCAGCCAATCTTGATGGTGTCCGTGGGAACACACCTCGCGAGCTAATTTATTGGCTAGCTCTGAACTACATGCGACTGACGACTCCATCCAGCCATGTGACGGCAGATCGTAGATTTCAAACAAATGAGCTCACAAACAATGGATATATTTAAACTAATACCATAAGCTGCAAGCGCTTAGAGTTCCAAAATGATATTTTGTTACATAATATACTTAGCAAAATGCCATTTTTAAAATCTAAGCTTAAAAGCTTTAGATACTGCTTTAAAAGTAATAGAACTCATATCTGTCTCAAGGCAAAAAAAAAACTTTATGGAATGCCAATGCCTGATCTTAGAGTACGGAAGAAATAAGGTCATTATTGAATATTGCATTTCACAGATATTGAAATACAAATGTACATTATTATTTATACCTTCTCGGTTGCGTTACGTATAGTAACGAGATTAAACGTGTCATCTTAAATAGTTCAAGCCCAGTTGAAATAAGTACTAAATCTTGGTTGATGCAGCATTGGGCAACGAGTTTGCGCATCGCTATATTTCATTCTGATGGCGTTACTTGTAAATCAGATTGGTAAATTGAGTCTGTGAGCTGGGGTAGACAAGAAACGGTTAGCGGCAACTATAAGTGGAATGATCTCTGTTGGCAAAGTCTTAGAAATAAATTTAAAAGAATTATGAAAGATTTTGTAGCACTGAAAAACCTCTTTACGTAGACCTGAGAATGTAGTGTTTATTTGGAAGGGTACCGTTTTGTCACATCATAATTACAGAGACGATGAGTACCCTAAATTAAAAAAACAAATGTCACCTATTATAAAATTCGTCCTTTTTAAGTTACAATGTTATTGAAGTACTTTTGTCTAAGGCAAGTAAGGTATTTGTGTGTGTAAGGTATGGTAGTATGTATGATATTGTTTTTATTACTATGGAGTTGCTAGTCCACGACTTCGTCTGTGTGAAAAAAATTGGTTTCCCAAACAAACTTCTTCTTTCCCTTTTCACTCCAAAGATATTTGGAATGAAAACTACCTTATGTCTTTGCCCGGAACAAAATATCAAACGTCTGAAGCTGTTAAGCGGTTTAAGCGTGAAGAGGTAACAGACAGATATACGCACTTTCGCATTTATAATATTAGTATAGAATTTGGATTATTATAATCATGAGCATGACATTTCAACTTGATCTATAATAATATTACTCGTACATAGTGTGTCGCAGTATGGTTGCAGCTGATTCGCGAGCGATTTATGTCGCTCGTCTGTCAAAACCTCCGCCGCTCACTAACGGTGGCGTGAATAAACAACGTGCGGGACCATGCACGAAGTGAACTGTTCGTCATTTGCACAACCAGGATCATTTTGAAATCAATATTGTATCATGGGATTTAAACCTTACCACATTTCTAAGCCCTACTGAAGCTCTTAAGTTAGCTTTTAATAACTTAAAGGTAGCTCGTATGTATTTCAAAACAACTCAATATTAAAACTTTCTGTTATTCAAATTCACCACGAGTACTTATCAGAGATATAATTTGAAAGTATTTGCCTTAAATCCGCCAGTTGTATATATAAGACTAATATATATGTTTCCCTCGACTTCACTCGCGATAGATTTGATTTTCAGTGAATGAATTTCAAACCACTGCCTTTCATTATACAGGTCTTACCTAGCTTGAAAGTCAGGGGTCCTACTTATGAGATAGCAATGTTGTTGTTGTAGTACTTGTAAGGTTTGATGAATAAATTATTATTATGAAAAAAAAAACAGTAGTTAAAAAAAATCTCCACAATATTTCCATTAAGACAATATTCTTCACAAATTATTTGCTTAATTAGTTAGTTAAAGAATTTACCTCGCGATCTTGGTGCTCCATATAAACTTTGAACCCCTGTTTTACCCCGTGTTGTGAAAAAATCCCTTCTTTACACGTATATATCATAATAGCTATATTATGTGTGTCACATTCCAGCGCAATCCGTTTAGTGGTATAAGCTGTGCGTTGAAAGACCAGTCAGTCTTATCTTAAAAAAAAACAGGCACAATATTTGTCTATGACTTGGCAAAAAAGGGAAATTACTACAGCAGAATCAATTCGATAGTAAAAGAGTAATGTCTCTTTAAATATATATTAAATATTCAACAGCGACTTTTCTAGTCATCCAGATAGTGGTTAAACGGAAACCTATATTTCATAAGTAACGATCCTATATAAATATGCCAGATATAAACGTCTTAGTTAACGCGAGAGAAATAACCACTCCGATTCAATAAAGTGTGATTAAAGATAATACTTCGACGCACATTTACATGCTCTTCAATGATATGGGAGTAAATAATCAAAGTGGTATGTGTATCCGCGTTATTAAGTTAATTAAGATGGGATGTAATCCTATCAAACTTGAAACCAGTGCAAAGGCTTGATTTGATGAGTAAATTTTCATATTTGAAAACATTCTTTACAAACTCAAACAAAATTTAGTTTAGACTGTTACAAGCACTCGCGAACGTAAAGAAGCTACGCTATCCTTGGAGACCGAGGAGACCTTGTACTGAGAAGAACCGACTCAGCAAGGGCTGTTTTTTTCACTGTATTATTATTTACTGAGTCATCAAGTTGGAAAATTACTTCAGAGGTAATTCAGAAGCCACCTTTCATTACGTAATGTGAATTATACATTAATTGTTCACCTGCATTTTGAATGCTGTCTCATAAAGTATAAATAAATAAATACAAAGTCCAGAAGTTCTCTAATAGTATTAAGATTTGTCCGTTATTTTAAAATACAGCTGTGACCGGTGGACACGCTACGATGCTAGTAAATCCAGAAAACATATTCACTGTACGCAACAGTAATTTTGTTTTATATTTACTACCATCTCTCTGTCATCGCTCCAAGATTAATGAAGCTCTACCATGACACAACACGCAACTTGACAGTATTGTTAATCGAACATGCCGTTTTTAATTCTAGTTATTTACACTGACAACACGATTATAGCATAACAGAATTTTATTGCTTCAGAGCATTCATTAAAACATCAGTAAATGAAACTGGAGGTATAAAGTGCGCGTTGGAAATTTCTATTACAAGCCAGCAGGTTGTATTAAGGTATCTGATTGGGGAGATCCTATATATCTTGTTGGGCGTTAATAGCGAGGGACTATCGTCTCGCCTATTATTTTGTCAAGGTGCGGATTTATAGATGGCATTGGTAACGGTAAAGCTTTGTCGTAGTCGAACGCATACAGTCAGAGATGGTATTATATAGGGCGTTTTGATAAGTCGGAAGGCCGATACCATCAGCAAGGATTGGACTCAAAGTAAAGGTTATCCGTGTTAGACGAAACAATTTGAGGCGATAATGTTACCGCTGGTATTAAAGCCAACGGAAGCGATCGTGTGAGATAAGAGGAAGTTAGCGTTATTGATTCAGTGAGTCGAAGAGTTGTAACTCAGATTCTGTATGATATCATTTTGTTCGAACACTAATAGATTATATATAAATTAGCCCAAATGAACATTGACAATTCCACATCATTTTATCCTTTACAGAGTTTACAAAGCAACATTAAGAGATACCACATCATCTTAATATAGTTTTTTTCACTTCTATTCAAGCTAGGATAAGATGTTTCATCGATGTGACGGAAATATTTTGTAATTGTTTAAAGGGTATCATCTTCACATCAAAAACTATTCTATAGCTTCATATAGGAGTATTTACATTGGCGACTATCTAATTATTTGTAACATATGAGGTCCACTATTGCTCTGCTCGATTTAAATAGAACTTTCAAAGGCCGGGTACCCTTAACGGGCGATTTCACGGTGCTCGCGCATCTTTCGCCACGGCTGTCGGTACACTCGATCACTGGTTGCGACATGCTTACGACGCGTTACACTGCTCTGGTTAGGGTTATCAAAGGATTGGCAAATCCTATAGAAATTACTGACATTGGCAGAGAAAAGAATGTTGTTGCACATCTTTTTGATGTAGTGAAGCTGCTTAATGTAGGAGACATTCTAATCACTACGTGTCATCTGATAGTAACGAAGAGTAAAATTTTAGTGAGAGAACTTTAATTGGTAACTAAGAATACTCCTGGCACTGATATTAAGGTTAAACTTTACATTGTTAAACACCATTTTTAAATGGTGAACCTAATTGAATTGCAAATAGACATCATAATTGCAGATTCTATGAAACAGTCATCCATGCAAAATTTTATTGTAAGACTTAAAAGTATGTAGAGTATTTTGTGATCACTAATTCAACCGATCCATAGATCTAGATAGTAGTTTTTTGTTCTATATTAAAACAAATCATATCGGATCTTAAAGACAAGCTTTGACAGACACATTATGAACATTGAGCAGGGCAATAGCCGTAAGAGACTAGTATTATGATGTCCGTGGAGTGGTGCAGAGAGTCCGCGCAGGCGCAGGTGTCCGACATTCGTGTCGGAGCTGCGTCGATGGCGCGATTAGATCGTATCTCTGCTGCACGCGGGACTACACCGGGGTTTATGTGTTTAACACTCTACGCCTGCTCGAATAAATTACAAAAAAAACCATCTGAAAACGAATTGGATGTGCGGCATCATGAATAGATGTTTTTGAGACACTTAGCTACATGTAATAAGTCTAAAATGAGGAACATGATAAGTTGGTGGTCATTGTTGTTAAACTTGTTTTTGTTTCAGATTGTGATTGGGTTTGATTGACAATGGACACGATATGCACTAAAAAGAATACTTACGAAATTGAAAAGAGATCTAACAAATATTTAGCGACAACAATTTTGAAATTAATAGTGTTTGGGAAGTATGTTTTTTTAATGGAACATTAGCATATATTGAGGGAAATAAAGGTAAAAAATCATAAACTTGCAATCAGATAAGGCAAATATTTGCCAAACTAAAATTTAAAATTGGGTTCTGCCTAAGCATTCTTAGACACAAAAAACAACACGAAACAAACATAATCAGTATATAATTAAATTTTGCGTTTACGTCGACGACGTCGATTCAATCATTAGTTTCATTCATTTAATTGCCAGTGATTAAATCTTTAGTTTTGACAACGTGACAGTACACATTCAGATGACAAATCCCGATAATCGTTATTGTATTTTACGGGACTTGGCTAAGACTGATGGTAAAATCCACTATCTCTACAAGGAAACAACTAGAACAGTTTTAGAGATTGCTCCAAATCTCCCAACAAAAGCTCTTTTAATTCCCAGGAATGACAACATGACGTCGATCGGTCGTTGCGCCCGACAGCCGCCCGATAGAGTCTGTCCGGTTGTTTATCGGATCACAATCAGTAGATATTGAATCTTGTACTCTTTTCGTAGGGTCATCGGGTACCCTGGGGTCATTTTGAGATGACGACGCAAATAAACAATTTGTGGCCATCTTTACCGCGTCGCTCGTTGGTATTATGTTGTAGTTGTAGATCGACTTCGTATGATTGTATAACAATTGCTATGGCCGCAATCAATACGTTTGCATTTCTGTTTAGATTATTTAACTTGCAGATGTATAGGAATGAATGGACTGTAGCGGATTTATTGATCCATGAATGGTAAACATTACGATAACGTTTTAGTAATATTATGATTGATAATCAACTATACTAGGAGCTTATGCAAAAGAGTACGCTCAATTTTTTTATATAAAAGTCCCCCACCGCTTATATCTATCTGTATATTTGCGATGATTTCAAAGACTACTAAACTGATTTTTAAATGGTTTTTACCATTCAGGCAGATCAACTAGGATTTAACTGCGAAATTAAAATATCCTTTGGCCTGATTCTGGGATAATTCTCTAAACCTAAAACTCAATTTGACAATAGTAAATCCTTTATCATGCTCTATAAAAAATGGAAAATAAGGTTTGATTTTAGATAATCATGCAAGAATTTGGCCCATTATGAAATTCTTTAATAGGCGTTCATACTTTCGTGTTAGCTTCATATAGACAATGATCAGAAATAAGCCATAAGTCGTTTCGTCGTGATCGAATCTAAAATAAACTCTTTAACTAGATACTTCACAGCTGATAATAATGGAGTATTTAACGATAAATTGCCTTCACCAGCGGCGTGTATGCACGACATATTTGGAAACATCATTAGGAGAGTGTACATTGTAAGGCAACTAGTTGATTGCACGTTTCGAGCGGTCGAGATTATAATGACAAATTGCATTGTTTTGACTTTTTATGCGCCATATTCGGCGGCGATCGCGGCTATACGTTACAACAAAGGTGGTCCGTCTGTCGATCAGTCATTTCGGTAAGTAATGTGGGAACGAGATTATAGTGAACGGTTGTGCAGTGAGCAAACTGTAGTTACGCCTTAAAGACGATTCAATTTATTTCATGTAAAGGAAACACTTGTACAGGATTACCGTTTAGTTTAGTTTTCATCTTACTTTGCCTGCGTCGACTTTGTAACATACAATCTTAGGAAACCTTTTATGGTAAATAAACTACCTGGAAACCTTCCAGTGGACCTATTACGACTACCACATAGAATTTTTCATCACCCTAGTAGCAACATATGGAATATAAGTTTTTCTGATTAGAAAATTCACTATATCGCACCTCCGGTGCGACACTGTCACTTATGCAAAAATATCATTTTTTCAGGAGAAGCGTTTATTTAAAACTTTAACATCCCAAAACATACAATATTTAAAGTTTTTTTTAATTTTTTTAGACGAATAGCTAAGCATCACGTAAAAATCTTAAAATATTGTATGTTTTGAGATGTTAAAGTTTTAAACGCTCCTCCTTAAAAAAAATGTTTTTGCATTCGGTGCGACATATTCTATATGAAAGTGAGTGGAGTGCATGACAGAAATTATCTAAAATCTAGTAGTACAATTACCAGGAAGACTATGGGAGGCGGACATACCATTCGATTATGTCAGATCCCATTACATCAGAAATACTTTTTTGATTCCAATTGCGATTGCCGTTAAACCCGAAGAATGAGAGAACTGATAAGATTTAACAGTCAATTTTGAATTTATAGACGGGAATTTTATGTTCCCGTACCCTTTCGCTTACTTGACTGTGGTCCGTTATGCCGCAGCTGCGTACGCGCAGATAAATCATACTCGTACGTAATTGTTGAGCTATTCGGCTTTGAGATCACCGCATCAGTGTAACTCATTTGGAGACCGTTGTAGTCAACGCTTGGGGGGCGTCACTTGAAGACCTGTTGGCTGCAGCCTGGCTGTTGGGTCATTGGTTCATAGTATAGTGTTACTGAGACCTAAGCACGTACCTTGACAGATCGTATCGACATCGTCAAATTTTGTATAGAAGGATTCAGTTTGTTCTTACGTCTGGTGCTAGGGCTGAGTTTTGCATAAAAATGTTGGCGATACGAAACGATTACGGAGCTGTCAAAGTTCGTGCTGAGGCTTCTGATCACGGTCGGACGCGGTCTAGTCCTCAACGGAGATCTCGCGGTTCCCCACTTAACACCGTAGAGGGTATTCGCAAGGTTTTTAGCGGATCGTATGCCGTAAGCGCTCATAAGCCGCGCGGACTGCTTAACGGCTCCTCCGTTTCGCACCCGTGAGACTTGCGAGAGGCTACGTGTGAGGTCCGTTCGTTGGTGTGCCCCTTAAGGGCGCTAACATCTTATAAATAGAGGTTTGGTGTGGGAAATAAAAAAACGGCATCTCACGGTCAAAGGTTCTAAACTCAAATTCTAGCACATCTGATAAGGAATTTAGCAACTGTCATCTTTGATTTGTTTATTTTTTATTGCTTACACACGTACAGTTTCAAGCTCGTTTCTTAATATTAGCGTGTTTGAAAGGAGATTAAACTCTTTTTTAGGGTTCCGTACCTTGAAAGGAAAAAAAACGGAACCCTTATAGGACCACTTTGTTGTCGATCCGTCCGTCTGTCAAGATCCTTTTTCTCAGGAACGCGTGGAGGTATCAAGCTGAAATTTATATCAAATACTCAGGTCTACTGTCCCTTGGAGCTGTGAAAAAAAAATCAAACTTCTAAGCCAACGCAATCAAAAGATACAGCCGTTTATACCGCAAATTTTCGAAACTCGCAAGGGAATCACAACCTGCAGGGTACTTCCCTTGAACTCAGAATCTTGAAATTTGGTACGAAGCAACGTCTAAAAGCACAGATAAAGGAAAAATAATATAAATAAAAATGCGAAAACCATAAATTTTTAGTTTTTTTTTCATAATTATTATATACCTACAGGTTTGTACGATGCCTTCGGTGCGCGAGTCCGACTTGCACTTGGCCGGTTTTTAAGTTACACTAAAACACCCATAACATTGGCATAAACAAAGGCGTTTAGTTTGAGCTGTCACCTGACGATGAATAGTAATTATTGTTTAAATCATTCCTACCCATTATCCCTTTGAAAACACTCAAATAAACGTACGCATTCCATACTTTTGACGTTTAGCAAAATATCTACTTATTTTTTTTTGTAAAGTCAGTTAAGAGAGTTTATTGTCGCCATAAATTGTGTAATGTCTAGAATGATCGATGCCAAAAGCTATTCAGTAATATTTTTCCATTAACGTGAAGATAACCTGCTACCGCGCACAATTCATAGGTCCCGGAGCTGACGTATTCTCATCCTGGCAGGCTATTATCTATGATTTGCAGTACTACCTACTGCATACTAAACATGGCTATTTAAAAGCCCATATCCCACTGGGAAGTCTGCGGACGCGTTGGCGCTAGTTACCAATAAATTGTTTGCAGTTCTATATTACCAAGAGGTCAAACCACTTAACTTGGTTGCTTTAACTGTTTTTGTAATTTTAATGTCATCACATCATACAGCAGAAAGCTTCTTTTGGCATTGCAATTACTTTGAAGATGAATTTACTTTAATGTTTTAATTGAATCAAAAATTAAAGTTAAAAATCATTTATTCAGTATAGGCTGTTACAAGCACTTGTGAATGTCAAGAAGCTACGCTATCGGTTCGCAAAACTACGGCGGGAGACCTTGTACTGAGAAGAACCGACAAGAAACTCAGCAAGGGCTGTTTTTTTTCCCTGTATTGTTACATACAGAGTCATCTAGTTGAAAAATGACTTCTGAGATACTTCTGAGGTCACCTTGCATTACATCATTAGTATTAGAATGATAGTTGAGTATGTGCAGATTATAATAGCAAAGAGATGATCTAAAAAGTATGAGAGCCTAAAAATACGCCAACGGCAAATGAAATTGATAACTGGCAGTTAAATTATGATAAATTATTGGTATTTTAAAAATCTAAACAATATAACTATATTTCTAGAAATTTGAATAGAAACATTAGTTAGACAATCATATTCTCCGTGCGTGTCCGGTAGCAGTATTTTCATTGTGGCAGGTTATTAACCACTATGAGTCTGTGCGCTTTTACTATAAAATACGACGCTGTGCATTTAAAGGACAATTCCCACAAGAAAAAACAAATTTTTTGATTAACGTTCATTACCAATCATAAAGTTTTAAAGATATTAAACTTTTCTTTAAAATACTAATCTTAGAATAATAACTTAAATATAAAAATTACATCTCACAAATCAATAAAAATTTTCAAAAAATATATTGAGGTATACTTAGCCTTACTATGTTTGTTGAAATTTTTGTATCTGGTTGGTGACAGCACAAAAATAGAGGTTTCTGTGTTCTGTGTGACTTTTTCTGTACACCACAAAAATTGTTTAATTAAACAAAATGATATTGTAATTAAGCATCTGTTCACAACACAAATATTGCGAAACTTGTCAGTCCATCTAAGTATTCTATCGTTTGAATTTGCTAACTTAGAAGCCATATCCTGATTGTATTTGTCCAAATCACTTTAACATTGTAAGCAGCAATGCCCATTGAAATGATCTATTGCATCTCCTAAGCCATAAACAATACAGAACTGAGTATAATAAAATCATTCCTAAATAATTGCACCAAGTTCGGAACCACAACGTAATCTAGCCCAATAGTATAGCCATAATTTATATCGTACTAGATAACGTACAACGAAATAATACTTAATCATGTTGGAAATCAATGTATCAGGCTCCGCCGAAATAGGCAAGCCTCTTTTAAGGCAAGGTTCAGGTAACATATAATCTAATAATGGGCTCTTAATTTACGAGCTTGGGTGTTCCTGGGCTGCCTTTTAGCTCGGTATTAAAAAGCCCTAGAGAGTTTCCCACGGATTCACTGCCTTTGTTATTAGGGATGGAACGTGCAAGCTATCGAAATAATGTTCAAAGAAAATATCGCAAAGATAAATTAATTTATATAAAGAAAAATAACTGCTGTTCATTCTAAAATGACTAAAATCACCAAACAAGCACAGTGTAGATACAGTGTAGTTAAAAGTTAAGAGTAAAATCAGTAAAGCTCATTACAAATGATAAAAAAGAATATTTCTGTGTTAGGTACCGATCTTAGATTTAGCTAAAAACTATTAACTCTTTCAAAACTTTAGACTTATTCTAAAAAGTGTTGCTAAACAATGGATTAAAATAGACACAGTCATTTTAATGTAGAAAAAAGAGCTTTAAAAAATCAATCAACATTTTTGCAACCAAGTTAATTTCGACAATAGTGTAAACATCACGAATTTGTTTTTTCCAAGTTTGACTTCTGCCCCGTGGCTTACAGCTGTTAAGAATGCCATTTGTTTAATACGAACTGGGGAGTATCGACAAGAAAATGACAAATCACGTCGCGTCTCTCCGCTACCGTCCGTCCGCGAAACGTGACCGCTCGCGACAAACGGCGCCGTGACGAGCCGATATGTAACCGATACTGGGGTACCTCCCCGAATCAATATAGCCCTTAAAACAATAAACCTAAAGCTGTATCTTCAAGAACAGGAGCCGTGGAAAATTGAAATTTGAAAACGTCATATTGTCTGCATATTTAGTTACGCGTCTCTAGAAGTACAGGCTTTTAAAAAATCCTACAATCAAAATTGATCAATTACCTAGATGATTTATTTACCCGACATAATATTTTGGTTTTTGCGTACCGAAGACATTAAATCAGATTTTATTTCAATCTCTTTGGTGCGTCACTAAGTATTTTTTTTCTTCTTAATTTAATTCAGGGACTTCTTTCTACACCGGGTACGCCACAACAATGCTTTAAATAACATATTTCTGCCATTCTAAATTGTTGCACCAAATGATAATAATAATCATATAGGTAAATCGTTTTTCGTTTTTCTCAATTCACTCAGTATCAATCGAAGGGCGATGTATCAGTGTGAGCCAATTTAATTCTAAACACGCGCACTAATCACATTGGCGGCGGTCCATTCTCCGTTCAGTGGTACGCATATCTCCATAAACTCTATCCTAATAAAAATAAGATTCAATCTCGTTAAAAAGTTTTCACAATTGCAAAACGGCTTCGGCATCTCATTGATGTAAAGGTTTGAACTTCAATCTACGTCAGCTCACCAGCATCGGTTGAGATGTATGAGGGCATTCACGCATCGAGCGCATCACATATCCGCAAAAGGCTCACATATCCGTAAATGCCCAATTATCCATTGCATCAGCCCTATATCCGTATCCGCGCTCGTTTATATCCGATGCCCCATTCATAGCTGACGTGTGGACGTGTGCACAGTTTGATTAATACTATCCTTTTAGTACCGATGAGTTCGACCATTTTAAATCCCTACTAATATTATAAATGTGACAGTTTCTATGTTTGTGTGTTTGTACCTATGTTCGTTACTCAATCACGCAAAAACTAGGTACTGAACGGATTTAGATAATCTTTTAGATAAAATTCTGGATTGAGACATATGATACTTTGCATCTTGGAAAAATGTTAGGTTCTTGTGGGATTCTCAAAAACCAAAGTTAACAGACGCAAGCGGTTTCTAGTATATGAATAACTTTAGATCGCAATTCGAATCGAATCGCGGTGTAGCGAGTATTCCGTTCGTATTGGAGCGACCGTCTCTGCCTCACTTCTTCTTCGCGACTGGATCCCACTTATATATGTAGATTGCCGAGTACGGTCTCATGAGACCGGCGTGCCATCTCATTAGACTGCACTCAGCGTCTGCATCTTGCCTGGATATAAAAGGCGCCGGTTTCCCGCCCGCCTAGCATGAGATTGAGGGGTGACAGGTTAATATCAGGCGGAGTGGAGTAATTTGCTATGCTTTATGCATAAAATCACTCAATTTCAGTATAACTAAGTGGTTTTGGTCTTCAATGAATAATAAACAACGACGAACAAGACAACATTTTCGAAATATTGGAATATTTTTGATAGTTACAATATACAAGAGTAAGTTCACCTGCCATTATTTTCTTTTACTGTAAGATAATAATGATCAAATTCCATAGCCATTTTTCAATTTGAGCCCTAAGTGGAAGAAATCCTCTACCTTTTAGTGAAATTGGCAAGAGGTTCACATCACATAATTAGGTACAAATGATGGTGCTTCGTCTGGGTTTTCCTCGTTACCAGGATTGTATTTATTTTTTGTAATTGACATTTTTATATATAGATAAAATAAATATTTTCCACCCTTTTTTTCGCGCGGATCCACAACGGATCCACGCGATCCAATTTTACAGAATAGCACTGCTGTTAGTGCTTGTGTTAGCAGATACCAGGGTAACGGATAGAATACATAATTCTGCTGATACATATATAAGTAAATTGTATTTAGAAATATATATAAAGATCCATGCCTAATGTACAAATGCTCGTATTCATTATACTAACATATGCCCACCGGGATACGAACCCAGGACCTCTGAGTAGACGACACCTTGTAAACATGACGTACATAATTACCACTCCGCCAAAGAAAATTTTACGAGAAAACGTTTTGTCCCTGCGTAGTCTGATTGTTTCTAGTTAAAATAATCTTTAGATTTAGGTTTAGAGTTTGTATTTCGCGAGCTTTCATCATACAAGTACGAACGGGTGTTTAACCATCACAGGCAGTATGAAGCAAAGACTATTCATTATCCCTTTATGTCTCTATGATTATAACACTGACTCCACAATAATCGCGCATAACCGCCGTTTGACCCGAGACGGGTGTCAATTATCAACTCGTTAGCGGTTCTGAACCGACGAAGGCGTCTTTACTCACTTGGCAAATGTGTTTGCGACTGGTATGAGTAATAGACGCTATTGGGAGGTCACATGTGAGGTCTTTCCCGCGATCTGGAGTACAGGATTATGTTCAGAGAACTATAATAGCACCTGTGCGATTGCTGTCGTGGTTCATCGTAAACTGTTTTCGCGTCAAACTATTTTGTATGAAAGTATTGTAACATCCATTTGTTTTAAAATTTCATCAAAAGTCTAGATTCAATTCTTGTGTTTTTTTTAGTAGATTGGGGTAGATATTGAGTCTGTCTGTTTGATTTCCACACCACATTAGAAACTTGCAGTTACTATAGGCGCCCACGTCCCAATATCCGTCCCAATATCTATACAGCTTTAGTTTCTATTAATAAAAAAGTAAAGATCTAAAGAAAAGTTTACTAGAAAAAAATCCACGCGGACCAGGCAGCGGACGGGACTCGAACCCGCATCCTTCGCTATCCGGGCGAATGCACTGACCATTATGCTACCACGGCCCTATTAGCCGCGTCGAAATTTTCCTAGCCTTAAGCTGCAAGGCAGCGCCATCTCTTCGCATTGTAGGTAACCCAAAATGTCAAATGAATACTTTTTCAAGTATTAAACATTTACGTGCGTGGATTTTTTTCTAGTAAACGTTTCTTTAGATTTGAACATCTAGCAGTTAAATGCTTAAAAAATAAATAAAATCATAACAATAAAAAAGTACCTACAAAATAATTATTTCAAAGTGCCCGAAACAGTTTATAAATACTGCTGAACTATTTTGTACTTTTTACTTAAGTAACTGATTACTTATAAACGTTCTAATCCACAAACAAAGTATTCATCTAAGATCTACGTTTAATACAACCTGAAAAAATAAAATATCTTCAAGCTATAATTTGAGCTGCTTAGAAGCTATCGGGCTAATAGATATTTAAGGTCGCAGTGACTGCGGTTCAATTAGGAGTACATAGCTCCAAAAATCTGAAATAATAATAATTGGTTACTTTACCTTATGTCTGAGGAAGGACAGGTCTCTGACGGGCACCGTCCGCCTGTTGACCTTCAACTCTGACTGTAGCACCTCCATAGTCACCAGGTCTTGAAAGCCATGCTCCTCCAGTGCGATGCAGGTCCTCTGTACTTGTTCGATGCAAGGTGAAAACGAGCAGAACCGGCCACCTGTTGGCATAAGGGTTATAGATCAGAGAAGTATAAATATAGGGACAAGAAAGGATAGCTGATAAGTAAGAGATTATGTAATGTTGACTACCTTACACAATGCAAAGCAACGTAACGTTACGTTCTTTATTCTTTATTGTGGAGAGTGATTTAATAAACCACCCCATTCTAAATCTGAGTTTTCCAAATATTGAGTGACTTTTCAATGTTCGATGGCAAGTGCTCCTTCCTTGTGAGTTTGGCAGTATTTATGATCATGACATTTTAAGCACGGAAATTTTTAAAGACATGTTTAAAAGTTACCCAAGAAAAATTGTGATAGCAATTCTCATAGAGAGCAATGTTGGTCGTTCCATATACACCTAGTATGAGATAAAGATTTTGACTAAAAACGTCTCCTAATCTAAATATCTCACAATAGTTTCGTAAGACAGATCAACAATGGCGGGTCGCGATGGCGTCCTGTGATGCGGACTATGTTTGACCTGCGCGGCGGTCCACTCCGCTGGCTGACTTCACTCCTGCCTGCGTGAACCAGCACCGATATGGGCATGTCGACAGATGTTTTCAAATCCCATGTGATAGATACAAGTTGGGTGTGTTACCGTTTGCTGTTAACGCTTTGTTAAGTTGACATTGTAAATAAAAAAACGTCGTTCAATATAATTATACCTAGTGCGAGATAAAGATTTTCATTAGACGCGTCTCCCAATCTACTTATCTCACAATAGTTCCGTAAGACTGAACAACAATAGCGGGTCCAGATGGCGTCCTGTGATGCGGACGATGTTTGACCGGCGCGGCGGTCCGCGCCGCCGGCTGACGTCACTCCTGCTTGCCTGAACCGGCACCGATGGGCATGTCGACAGATGTTTTCAAATCCCATGTGATAGATGCAAGTTGGGTGCATTACCGTTTGTTGTTGCTGCTTTGTTCCGATTGATATTGCAAATAAGAAAGTAAAGGGATTTCGTTTCGTTGTTTGCTGTTTAATCATGTCTGTAAGGGTGAACTAATAATAATATTGTTCAGGCTATTTTAATATGGTTTAGGCTAGCAAGTGAGGATAGCTGGAGCGGCAAACTTTCTCTCGCGTCATCATATTTTCGCCTCTGGATTCCAATTTTACTTAAAATCAGGTGGGGTGGGAAAATTAGTTGCACCTCGTATAAAAATATATGCTTGATTTCAATTCGAACATGGAGTAGCGCACAGGACAAAGTATCCTTTCACACTGATGGCAAAAGGTTTAACGGAGACTGTAATTACTCAGTTAGTACAGGGACAATCACTGATAAAAGCTAGTGTTTTATTGGTCAAATTCAGGCTAAGGACAATTAAAATTATATTCAAAACGGTAAATTGCGAACATATGAGCTTTATACAAGAAAATTCACGCTGACAACACCCGGAAATTACAAGACAGTACGATATATATGATCTATACATTGAAAAAATTAAACAGATTAATAATAGAAAATGTTAAAAAAAAATAACTAAAGGGATTTAGCGAGGTATATTACCCTAGCGTAACAATTTCAAAAGTCCATATCCTAAGGTATATAGTATTTTGTTGCTAATTTGTTGCTATTTTGTGCCGCAAGAATTGATTTTGTTGCTCTATGATTTCTCCGAAAAACGCCTGTTACGCTAGCGTAATATTACGCTAGCGAAACCACAGCGATAACTCGGAGGCAAAAGCAGTTAGAGAGATCAGATGAACGGCATATTTTGTTGCTATTTTGTTGCTCTAAGATAAGCTGGTTAGATATGGAAAAACTACCCCCCTTCATGGGGGGCTAACTACCCTTATTCTTAGATGTTTCAGATTTTTCGTATCTCGTGAACTAAAGCAGCTAGCGGCACGAGACAAACGGCGTATTTTGTTGCTATTTTGTTGCTGTAAGATAAGCTGGTTAGATATGGAAAAATTCCCCCCCTTCATGGGGGGCTAACTACCCTTATTCTTAGATATTTCAGATTTTTCGTATCTTGTGAACTAAAGCAGCTAGCGGCACGAGACAAACGCCGTATTTTGTTGCTATAAGGTAGGCATGCTGCGTACATCATAATCACAATCCTTATCGGGGTATGACCAACCCCCGACCTCAAGACACCAGATAATTCGTATCTCGTGAGCTAAAGCAGCTAGCGGCCCGAACCCAACGGCGTATTTTGTTGCTATTAGATAGGCATGCTGCGACCATCATAATCACAACCCTTATCGGGGTATGATCAACCCCCGACCCCGAAGACACCAGATATTTCGTATCTCGTGAGCTAAAGCAGCTAGCGACCCGAACCCAACGGCGTATTTTGTTGCTATTAGATAGGCATGCTGCGACCATCATAATCACAACCCTTATCGGGGTATGATCAACCCCCGACCCCGAAGACACCAGATATTTCGTATCTCGTGAGCTAAAGCAGCTAGCGACCCGAGACCAACGGCGTATTTTGTTGCTATGAGATAGGCATGCTGCGTACATCATAATCACAACCCTTATCGGGGTATGATCTACCCCTGACCCTGAAGACACCAGATATTTCGTATCTCGTGAACTAAAGCAGCTAGCGGCACGAGACAAACGGCGTATTTTGTTGCTGTAAGATAAGCTGGTTAGATATGAAAAAATATCAGCCCTTCATGAGAGGCTAACTACCCTTATTCTTAGATATCTCAGATATTTCGTATCTCGTGAGCTAAAGCAGCTAGCGACCCGAGACCAACGGCGTATTTTGTTGCTATTTTGTAGCTATAAGATAGGCATGCTGCGTACATCATAATCACAACCCTTATCGGGGTATGACCAACCCCCGACCCCAAGACACCAGATATTTCGTATCTCTTGAGCTAAAGCAGCTAGCGACCCGAGACCAACGGTGTATTTTGTTGCTATAAGATAGGCATGCTGCGTACATCATAATCACAACCATTATCGGGCTATAACCTACCCCCGACCCTGAAGACACCAGATATTTCGTATCTCGTGAACTAAAGCAGCTAGCGGCACGAGGCAAACGGCGTATTTTGTTGCTGTAAGATAAGCTGGTTAGATATGAAAAAATATCATCCCTTCATGAGAGGCTAACTACCCTTATTCTAAGCAATCTCAGATATTTCGTATCTCGTGAGCTAAAGCAGCTAGCGACCCGAGACCAACGGCGTATTTTTTTGCTATTTTGTAGCTATATACCCCGATAAGGGTTGTGATTATGATGTACGCAGCATGCCTATGTTATAGCTACAAAATAGCAACAAAATACGCCGTTGGTCTCGGGTCGCTAGCTGCTTTAGCTCAAGAGATACGAAATATCTGGTGTCTTGGAGTCGGGGGTTAGTCATACCCCGATAAGGGTTGTGATTATGATGTACGCAGCATGCCTATCTTATAGCAACAAAATACGCCGCTGATCTCGGGTCGCTAGCTGCTTTAGCTCACGAGATACGAAATATCTGGTGTCTTGGGGTCGGGGGTTGGTCATACCCCGATAAGGGTTGTGATTATGATGTACGCAGCATGCCTATCTTATAGCAACAAAATACGCCGTTGGTCTCGGGTCGCTAGCTGCTTTAGCTCAAGAGATACGAAATATCTGGTGTCTTGGGGTCGGGGGTTGGTTATACCCCGATAAGGGTTGTGATTATGATGTACGCAGCATGCCTATCTTATAGCTACAAAATACGCCGTTGGTCTCGAGTCGCTAGCTGCTTTAGCTCACGAGATACGAAATATCTGGTGTCTTGGGGTCGGGGGTTGGTCATACCCCGATAAGGGTTGTGATTATGATGTACGCAGCATGCCTATCTTATAGCTACAAAATAGCAACAAAATACGCCGTTGGTCTCGGGTCGCTAGCTGCTTTAGCTCACGAGATACGAAATATCTGAGATATCTAAGAATAAGGGTAGTTAGCCTCTCATGAAGGGCTGATATTTTTTCATATCTAACCAGCTTATCTTACAGCAACAAAATACGCCGTTTGTCTCGTGCCGCTAGCTGCTTTAGTTCACGAGATACGAAATATCTGGTGTCTTCAGGGTCGGGGGTAGATCATACCCCGATAAGGGTTGTGATTATGATGTACGCAGCATGCCTATCTCATAGCAACAAAATACGCCGTTGGTCTCGGGTCGCTAGCTGCTTTAGCTCACGAGATATGAAATATCTGGTGTCTTCGGGGTCGGGGGTTGATCATACCCCGATAAGGGTTGTGATTATGATGGTCGCAGCATGCCTATCTAATAGCAACAAAATACGCCGTTGGGTTCGGGTCGCTAGCTGCTTTATAGCTCACGAGATACGAATTATCTGGTGTCTTGAGGTCGGGGGTTGGTCATACCCCGATAAGGGTTGTGATTATGATGTACGCAGCATGCCTACCTTATAGCAACAAAATACGGCGTTTGTCTCGTGCCGCTAGCTGATTTAGTTCACAAGATACGAAAAATCTGAAATATCTAAGAATAAGGGTAGTTAGCCCCCCATGAAGAGGGGGAATTTTTCCATATCTAACCAGCTTATCTTACAGCAACAAAATAGCAACAGAATACGCCGTTAGTCTCGGGTCGCTAGCTGCTTTAGCTCACGAGATATGAAATATCTGGTGTCTTCGGGGTCGGGGGTTGATCATACCCCGATAAGGGTTGTGATTATGATGGTCGCAGCATGCCTATCTAATAGCAACAAAATACGCCGTTGGGTTCGGGTCGCTAGCTGCTTTAGCTCACGAGATACGAATTATCTGGTGTCTTGAGGTCGGGGGTTGGTCATACCCCGATAAGGGTTGTGATTATGATGTACGCAGCATGCCTACCTTATAGCAACAAAATACGGCGTTTGTCTCGTGCCGCTAGCTGATTTAGTTCACAAGATACGAAAAACCTGAAATATCTAAGAATAAGGGTAGTTAGCCCCCCATGAAGAGGGGGAATTTTTCCATATCTAACCAGCTTATCTTACAGCAACAAAATAGCAACAGAATACGCCGTTTGTCTCGTGCCGCTAGCTGCTTTAGTTCACGAGATACGAAAAATCTGAAATATCTAAGAATAAGGGTAGTTAGCCCCCCATGAAGGGGGGGAATTTTTCCATATCTAACCAGCTTATCTTACAGCAACAAAATAGCAACAAAATATGCCGTTCATCTGATCTCTATAACTGCTTTTGACTCCGAGTTATTGCTGTGGTTTCGCTAGCGTAATATTACGCTAGCGTAACTGGCGTTTTTCCGAGAAATCATGGAGCAACAAAATCAATTCTTGCGGCACAAAATAGCAACAAATTAGCAACAAAATACTATATACCTTAGGATATGGACTTATGAAATTGTTACGCTAGGGTAATATACCTGATTTAGCGCCCATTTCATGGTAGCCGCACTTTCATTCGACTAATACGGGTACTAAACAAAGGTGTAAAACGGTACTAAACCTCAAAGCAAGCAGTCAATAGAGATCGGGTACTTTGTTACCGCGATACCGTTTCGAGATTTTTACAAGTCGAAAACGACATATCGTCTTTTATGTGGCCGGCGGGCTATCTGGATCTTATCAGGGGACGGCGGCCGTCAGTCACCGCGGCGGCCAGCTCGGATCGTCTCAGTTCAGGCGGCGCGGCTCCGCGGGAGATCGTCTGTTAGTGCATAGTATACTCACAGACGTAGAAAATTGGAGAATAGACTTAGTATAGGGCACCTCAGAATAATAACTATAGCGAACGCTCCGCTTTATTTCCAGTCGCCACCACAGGGATTTTCACTGGAGTAGAGTCTTCCGCAGGAATGGAAAGTAGGGGCAATGAATTCAATGGGGACTAAGAGAATTTTTATTCGGAAGCGACTGGGAATAAAGTAACGCTCCGATGGTAATTTTATTTCGTTTCTGTCCATAAACAACATTTTCTTTCCTCTTATATTTCTTAGGATGCAAGGTTTCTCATTTTTTTTTTGTTTTATTTGAGTGTGTATGCTGTTGGTCGCAGATGACCTTTACGGGTTTGGGGACGGCGAGATCCTTAGGGGACCTTAAGCCGAGAATTGGCGAGTGCCTCTAGAGGTATTCCAAGCGGATTCCAAGCGGATCAGAGCTCCTCTCCGTCTGAGAATCTGAGGGGTCGGCTCAACTAGAGGGCGTCTCTGAGACTCGGACCTCGGCTAGTTAGCCGTTGTCGTGGAAGGCGGGGAAAAACGCCCAGGTACGTACCTGTACCTGGTATAGCGTGTCCTGTGTAGACCGGGTCTTCGCACTCTCTCCTACGGGTGTGGTGTCTGCCTAATGCAATAGTATCCATCTCGCCGTCTTTTCGCATTGTAAGTAACTCACAAAGTCAAACGAAATAGTTTTAAAAGTACCAATTAAACATTTGAAAGAAGAAATTGCAATTGTAGATTATTATACTCATATTTTGAAGTATCTTACTGCTAGCTGTTTGAATGAAAATAAAATTTTACTATAATCCATTTTGTTTTATCTCTCATAAAATCATACTGCTGTGTTCAGTGAACTGTGGTTACATTTTTAAATAGTATCGCGTGCCAGTTTGACATAGGCGGCCTATTAGCATAAAACTTACTCGAGGAGGTAATTAAGCTATTACGAGTGGAGTCACCATGAGGTTGGTTATATGTATAATTCTCTCAGCTTGTGGTAAGTGGAAGGCTACTATTATCTTAAATGTTGTTTTTGTTATTACAAAATTACAGAATGTCTAAAAAAAATGGCTGGATGCGAGTAGCCCAAAATCGATCTGAGTGGCGTGCAATTGGAGAGGCTTATGTCCAGCAGTGGACTAAGATAGGCTGTCGATGATGATGATGTAAAAAAATCTCGATATATAAAGATTCAAAAACGCGATCCCAAATTACATTTTCCATTAAAAAACACATTTTATTGAAAATTAATAAAAATGACTGCCGGTAAAAAGAATAAAGTAAAAAGTAAGAAATAAGTTGTATTTTTCGAAAAAGATGGAATTTTGGATTTGAATTGAGTTGAAATCGCCCGAAATGAAAAAAAATATGATCTGTAGTCTCCCAGATACAGAAAAAATGCGCACCCTAATTAAGAACTGCAATGTCTGGTTTATTTTCAAAATATGCGCATTGGTATCTCAATGTATCACAGTTCACGTCTCTCCAAGCCTGATTAATCCAAGAAAAGTTATCACATTATAGCTATTAATGGGATTGTTACCATGTACATTGTTTTTTATGAGTCTCCGATATTTCAGGTACATGGTAATAATCCCGTTAATAGCTTTAAAGTTAGTGACCATGAAAGTTTAAAACAATATATAGATATAAACGAGACTTTTGGGTGTTGAATTAATAGGCCAGGGCGGGATGCCTTTGGAAACGGTAATAAGTGAAAAGAAATCAGAACAGGACAAAACCGGTTTTAAAAGGAAAAGAACACATTAAAATGGCTGGATTCCCCTCACCATTCCCGATCTTAAAACGCCTGGAAATTATATTTCCTGGGTGACCCTTAAGGGTTTATCGTCATTTTCGGGAACACTACAACTATCGAAAAAAATTAAATGGCTTCCTATCAAAAAAAATTAAAGGTAATTAAAATATCTACAACTTTTGTATTTATATTTCTTAACATAACTTAAAAATATCTTCGAAGAGCCAGAATAACCTACACTTTGGTTTTTTATTATTATCTACCACAAAACAACTTTACCTAATAAGCTCACGTCAAAAAAGACGTATTATTTAAAGTTGGTGTGCTTTTGGTTTGTTGGAACCTCGAATTTCAGATGGTATACAAAAAAATATGTACTTTCAGAAAGTAGACTGTTCTGAATTTTGTTTTAAAATAATCGGCCTTGGTCTATAACTGCAATGAAGGAAATATATTTTGGTAACAATTGAGTTTTTTTGGTATTGGGATATACCTTAACTTTATATTAATATTATTGACGTTGTATGATTTATTTTGACGATCATTTAAAATGTGTGAAACTGACAAATGTTAATGTGTGATAAATGCAATTGATTTAAGTCATTTTTATCACAATAAATAAATAAATAAAATTAAGAACCTGTTTAGTATAGAAAAACGGATTTCAATACAATAGTAACTCATATTATCTACCTACAGAAGGTTTAAATTAAGTCTAACTTACTCAAATTAAGCAACGGCTGAATTTAGGGGGAATTTTCATGTTGTTTGATGTATTTGAAGAAAAATTTTATTAGTGGCGTTTTACGTTATCGCGTGCGTGTTTCAAGCCCATATAAAATTCATATCATAATATTAACGCTAAATATAAATCTCATCATCACAGTTGCAACAAATAGGAACAACTATTGTCTTAGTATTACACTATAGTAACTAATGATAGTACTGTCAACGAGTTCAATCTACTATATAAAAATAAGTCGGGTTTTCCTTCCTGACGCTATAACTCCAGAACGCACGAACCGATTTCCAGGGTTTTGCATTCGTTGGAAAGGTCTCGGGCTCCGTGAGGTTTATAGCAAAGAAAATTTAGGAAAAACTAAAAAAAAAACTTCTTTTAATCACCAAACGAAATGTTACATAAAACGAAGCCATCTGGTGGCGAAACGGAGTTCGCTGGGTTTGCTAGTTTTTACATAAAAATTGTTTTTGCGTTCGCTCCAGCTTATAACCTCCATTTTTGCTAAAAGTGCGACTCGCCCGTGATACCCCGAGGTTTAGGGCCACGAAGACGTACGAGTGCTCAAAAGACGCGGAATTTGAAGGGCTTTAAGAAAATGTATTTTTTTAGAAAAGTTGATTTTCAAAAAAAAAACTTTTTTTTTAATGATCTATAATAGTTAAATTCATTTTCAATGCCCTTTCAAGTCGTGTAGAACACGATATCTGTGTTTTCTTTTAATAAAATTTCGGGAGTTTCATACCCTTGAACCATTAAACATTCTTTAAGTTGTCACAACCCTTTACGCGTCACTGACTATGCCTAGTACTACTAGTCTAGAATTTCAATTATTTTAGCAATATTTTAAGACTTTACATTCTACACTTGCTTAAAATTTTGACTTTGTCACAACACGTCACGCGTCATTGACGTTTTACCTAAGCCGGCTGCCCTTTCGGTATTCAGCCATCAGGCCGTTAAACAAAGGCGTCAGTGGTCTGCTCGAGTGGACGCTCGGGTCATGACACAGGAATGCTGCGTAATTGACATAATATAATATCATTTGACATTGTGGGTTACCTACAATGCGAAGAGATGGCGCTGCCTTGCAGCCTAAAAAATGCTGGAAAAAAATCGACACGCCATCAGGGCCGCAATAGATTATTTGTCAATGCATCCGCCCGGATAGCGAAGGGTACGGGTTCGAGTCCCGTCTGCTGCCTGGTCCGCGTGGAGTTTTTTCTAGTAAAATTTTCTTTAGATTTGAACTAATAGGAGCTAAATGCTTAAAAAGAATATAATATAATTTAATATATATATTTAGGTATATAATATATCTTAGAGATTTGGTGACTTATTTCTTTGTCGCATTACCTAAGCCGGCAAGGTGAAGATGAATTGTATTTCAGGTAAAATTACTGCACCAGCTTGGACTATACCGTCACCTTACATCAGGTGGGGTGAAGTAATTTGACGGATCATTTTATGAAAAAAATATTGGTCGATGCGACCTGGCGATTTGTGGATAGACAGATGTCTTAAGCAGATAACGCTTCTTCTAATGAGATTGTACCGTACTTGTCCGTCTTTTGTTACGATAGACGTGAGTTCGATGTACCGGAGAAAAGCTTGGGTTATGAAGAAGAAACCTAAGATATACTGGCAGCCACCCAGGTTTTATGGAACAGAACGCGAGCCTCTAGAGAGCGGAAAAAGGTTTGAACATTTGATGCTATCCTCCACTAAAAGACTCGTGTCTAGTCATAAAATAATATTTATAAAGTCGCTTAATGTATTAACCCCCGACAGTCATAAACACTTGTACTACGATTAAAGCTTTTTAGAACGTGATAAATACGTTGTTAGTGTCAAATTGTACCCACCGACCAGCCTCTATTGTATAATGACGTGTTATTCCAAATACGAGTGTTTATTTATAAAAATACTCGAGTAGGTATTCGATATCGGATCATATCGAGTGAGGCATCTATCGCGCCCGATGCTATCAACTCGAGAGTTCTGAACTCGATAGATTTTGTAACTATTTAACGAAAAGTTACGTAACAAGGGCTTTGTGCTGTGAGTATTCCATTCACTAACAATGACTAGTGACGAGAAAGGTTGGTGTGCTAAATGTTAAATTAAAGCAATAATTGTCTTCTACAAAGGCCCAGCGAGTGATTTTTTGAGCTGTTAGTGGAGTAAATGAGTCGCGAAACTTTCTTTCCAAAAAATTTACTAGTCATTTTGCGTCGCAGTGCTGCAAAAAGAAGACTTTTATATGAAACCGAAGGCTGCTCATTTCAAGCCACTCATTTTCAGCTACTCACATATCAATATAATTATAGCTTTTGTTGAATTAGAAAAAACAAAACTATTAGCAAACTGACATTAATAAAAGCTGCATGATAGTAATAAGATATAATGATCTTGATTTGAAATTAAATATACACATTGCAAATATACTATTTTTTCTTTCTCTCTGCTTGACCTAAAATAATTGAAAACGGTCAAGATATACGAGTACCAACTGGACGCTTAACATCAGATCACAACAGCCTTTTAATGCCCGCACTGGTAAAATGGGGCCTAGGCCTTCCTTGTCGGTAGAATAAGGAGATTGGGCCAAAACATGGATTTTCGTTCAAATTGCAACGCCCATCTGGGAAAGTAACCTGCATCTTACAGAGAGTCGGTGGTCATATGGGATCGGGACCGCGGCCCCGAAAGCCCCCTTAAGATCGCAGTAAAACAACACTTCCCTTTAGTGGTGTTGTAAGGTTCCAGGGCTCCACGGGATAGGGGATTGGGTCAGTTTAGGCACAACGGTGGTAGTGATATTTTTGGTATCGCAAGTGTCTATAGGCTATGGTGGCCTCTTATCATCAGGCGGGCTATAAGATTGTTTGCCACCATTTTAACATAGAAAAATCATCAGATAGACTGTGAAAAATTGTCTGTTTAAAAGAAAAACAGTCATACTATCGATACCTTGAACCAACCCTTGCGTCCCATTACTATTTGATAGAACACATCACATCACAATAGCCTTGCCCGCGTCGCGTCACTAACAGCGGCGGACAAGCCATTGATGCATTAGCGGCGATAAAGCGGTGAACTCACATGCTTCGGCTAATGAGAGCGCGACCAGCCATACTGTACCGAACATACATTATAATCTTTATCGGACACACTGATAAGTTTTACAATATAATAAAGCGACATTATTCTGCTGTAAGAGAGGAGAGAAGTGACAGATGCATTGCTCAATCCAGCGCGGGGATAGATTAGTTTGAGCTTTGGAAACTTTCCTACGGAGACAAGACTTACTTTATATACTAATCAATATGTGATCAGCAGGAATACTGCATCAATACTCTTTTTGAGCTTTAGAACAGTACCCCTAGCACGAACCATTATCGAATTCGAATAGTTTGCAAACCGAAATGTCAATGTCAAATTTTGTATCGAAACTTGAACAGCAGCGCCACAAACTACGTAACGGGATTTAAAAATCAGTACACATTTGACAATGACATTTCGGACTCGCAAACGATACGAATTCAATATTGGTACGTGCTAAGGGTACTGCACTCTATTGTATTGTATTTATACTATATGAAAAGTAATCAAAATGTGAGTGGACGTTGTATTGGTAGCGACATGATTTTGTGTAAATGTTGCTATTTCTGTTAAATGCTGATGAGTTTATTGTGCCAATTCTTCTCTTCAGGTATAATATGTCCTGAATGGGTGGACGGAAAAAATATTGTACGATTCAAAAGAGCTTTCAATAATGTTGTTGATGCATTGTTTACATCATAACACTGAAATGAAATTAAAATTGAAAAAAAAAACATAAATACGAGTACCATAGTATATGTGTGTAGGTTATTAGTTACAAAAGGAATCTTCATTTTCTTATCATTTTCATATACATATGATAACAATAAAAAAATATTTACATTAATAACCGGTATTTCTATAGATCTATAGAGGAAAAGTCCTCTAATCACTCGTGGTCGTGATCGCTACGCTCGCGTTGTTTCGTCTATAATTAAATTTTACTACAGTTATTGTCACTTCATGGTAAATGATATATAACAAATATATGGTAAATGTGTAAAATTTTGGCAGTCTTTATAATTTATCTCCATCGGTCTCTTCGTTTCGCAATAAAGAACATTGATACATGGTAAGCAATCTAATTATTCTGTGGTGTCTGATGCAACTTTTACCTAACACGTTGTAGTAATAAATTCATTACTTATTAACGAAACTCTGTACACTTAGCTGAAGTTTATTTAACGTATTCAGTACACGGTGTAAGTAAGCCATAAACTTTGCTCTCGATGGCGCACCGACGGCACCGTATAAAGTGTTAATGGCACTTGTGACTAATCAGAGCGGAGCGAAACAACATTGTCCGAACCAGGCCACGAGTTCGACGGCTAATCCCCTATAAGTTTATTTATTTTATCAGCGAATCGCCATATTTACTATACTATGATTATAGTAATTAAGTCTGGTGCATTGCCAAATGCAGAGAAATTATGTGTTACAACATAATCGGGTGAGGCGGCAAGGAGCTACAAAGACATTTAATACATTGCATAGATTGATATAAAGTTTTCTTTCCTATAAATTTTCTTCGCGTCTTCAGATCATACCTCGTTGATTTAGAACGTCACATTTCAATATGTCAAATGTATTGATGAAAGTTTCAAGAGATGCAGTTTCAGTATTACCTTTAAAATGAAGTTCAGAGGCCTATTGATTTTTTTATCTCAAGTCGTTTTGCTATTCACATCTTGCTCAACAGTTGTAATGATACTTGTAAAAATAATTGAAGGTAACTAACTAACCACCTTAATGTAATGTTAATATAATATAAAAATAAATTTAACTGGTAAAGAAAGTTATTAGTTTTTACTTCAGCTTCAAATCTAATCTCGCTAGAGAAAGATAAAAAGATAAAGTAAGTATGAGTGTTCTTTTTTCGATTCGGCTATTTGTGTTTCGTTGAAGTCTTTTCTTCGAGCGAACATAATTAATCAACTTGGAACGTAACAGTTGACTAAAATAAGTATTTTTTTCCGGAAGTTATATTTGGTAATTGGTGAAATAAATACGATAAGAAGTGGATTAGACCCTAGAGTGCTGATTTCTAAGTAAAATTATGGGAAATTAACCTAAGTTGACGGGGTTTTTCGTCGATTACATACGTGTTTGCGTAATTCATCTCTAGATATTATCAGCCTATTATTTCATCTCTAGATATAAATCACCGTATTTGTGACCTACAACTCGGGTGCAGTTAGGTATGATGGGTGCTAACGACTACAGATGCAGCTGGGACCAACGGTTTAGAAGGTACGTCAGTGCCTTTTGGAGCACGGAGGAGCTCGAGATAATAAATCATGGTCACCCATCTATTGCCGGTCTTTGTCCACCTGCGCCATCGAGCTCCTCATCTCTAAACACTTCTTGATATCTATAGATGCAGATAAATATTCGTTTATCTTATAATATTCTGTATTTCAAGTACATAGTCGCGCCAGAGCGACTGACGGGGCGTCCTCGCTAGGGTGGCCTCCCCGCCTCCGCCCCGGGTTGCACACTAGGGTTACCAAGAACATAATCTTTACTTATTCCAAGTTCCTAAAGGATGCCCTCAGACCGTTTGACGTCGATTGCGTATGTACTTGCGTATTGGATTTCTAGACACTTATGATATTTATATAGTGTAGATACATATTATTATAGGTAGAGTATATTTTAGTACAGGTACATTGCCTTCAGAATGTGCCAGTGCGACTGACGGGGCGTCCTCGCTAGGGTAGTCTTCCGCCGCCTCCGCCCCAGGCTCCACACCAGGGTCATCAAGAACATAATCTTTGTTCCTTTAGGATCTCACCCTTCTAAAGGTGCTGTCGGACAGCTTGTGTTATCGCGGGCGCGGCCGCAGCGCGCTGAACCCTGTAGAGGCTGTAGGACATCGTCACCCTCCTAAAAGGATTGGATCCAGATGACGTGCCTACATTCGTAGCGAAGGAGCTACACAAGCTCCCTCCGGTCACGTTCGACCACGTCGATGTCACCAGGTCGCTCAAGGACATCAACTTCCTTAAAGCAAATCTGGCCGATGTAGTGAACAAGTTGGAGGAATGAAACAACACCATCGGTGAGTTGCGAGCCCAACTGGAGTCATTAAGTAGCGCCGCTTGGACAAGTAGATCACCCGAGGCCTCCAACGTGAACACACGTCGCGGGGCGCATAATGCATCCGTCGGCAGTTTAGAGTCGAAAGGGTTTCATCACGGTGAAGAGGAAGAAGAGGAAGCCCATTCGTCGCAATCTGTGCGGTGTGCCCCGATCGGACTGAATAAACTTCTGCGTCCAGCGATACCTGTGACGCTACTGTATGTGTCCCGCTTGTATTACACCACGAAGGCGGAGGGGATCGCAGAATACTTGCGTACGAAGACCAATTTCTCCCTGAGGGCCGCGCGTTTGGAGTCTCGCCATGACGTGAATTTATATTCATTTGTGGTGAGAGTGCCGACTGAACATCTGGCGACCTTTTTGAAAAAGGAGCTTTGGCCGAAAGGTGTGGTGTTCCGGCGTTTCAAAGGCAGGCTACCTGACACCACTCCGCACCACACGTCGCCGACTAAACGTGTTATTTAGAATTTGTTATTATTTCATATTTCATATATATGTTATACTATAAGGTATAAATTTCTATGGGCCTACGATGCCTGAATACAAATAAATAAATAAAATAAAAAAATAAGTTTGAGATTTAGCAGTCTCTATACATGATACGAGGTAAATAGAAATTTGTAATGGCATAATGTAGCTGTACTTACTGGGTGGATCCTTTGTGGACTGGGCATTTATGTACTTACTGATAATATTTTTGGTTTTTATACCTACATGACACAAACAGTCAACATTGTTCAAATCTCATATCAAAGTGTACGAGATTTCTATTTACCTTGTATCATGTATAGAGACTGCTAAATCTCAAATTTTCAAATCAATCAGACGACTCGAACCTGAGGGGGTCGGCACAACTAGAGGGCGTCTCTGAGACTCGGGCCTCGGCTCTAGTTAGCCGTTGTCGTGGGGTTAAATAGGGCGGTAAACCAGAATAGGGAGCTTATTAACGAGACGATTTCGACCCGGTTTTTTACCCGGACTGGTGCCGGCTAAGCTTGTCCACGAGCACGGCTTGTACGTCTGTACCGACCTCAAACCGTCGCTAGCACCTTGTGTTCTTAACAAACCTCCATAGCATTCCACACCTGACGACCGGACGTAGATACCGTGTAAAACCGTGCCTAGACCCGGGTAGAAGTCGTCTCGGTAACAAGCACCCTTACGCTCGTATTACAGAATGACAACTAAGTGTTGATCTTTACTTGAGTACAGTTAGAAAGGGATGTCGCTATGTGCTATATTATAGCATTATCTCTTTCTGACTATGCTCAAGACTAGATTAATTACTGAGAATCTTTCTATAATACGGGCCTTAGAGTCCGCGAGATAGTAAGCAACCACAGACACATTGATGCTTGCGATACCAGACTTACAAGAGTATCAGTGGCTCAGAACCTTCGTCTCGCTCAAAGTGGTACGTTTATATCTGGCAAACGTGCTATATTCAGTATTTTATTTAAGTATTCTTTGTTTTAGGTGGATAAGCTTATATGTATGTACAGTATCTCGACTATACGATTATAATCAGAAAATCCCTACTTTGCTTAATAATCTTTAATATCTGTCAAAAACACATTAGAGTTGCAAAAATTGTTGAGCAAAAACTTTTTGGTGCCTAAATATAAATTTAATACCATATGTAATTCGAGTGTTCTAATTGAAAAAATTTGGTGCTATAAAAAGCATTTCTCAATTCTAATATAAATATGCCAACCCTGGATAATACTATGCACTATACCGTGATAATTTAATGTGAACAATCATGGGAACATCGGGATTGTGCTGTCATCTGCCCTCGCATGTGGCTATTGGTAACGTCGAATTACCCAAGTTTGTATGCAAAAGGTTGCACATCTCAGACCTTCTCTCGATTCTATTCAGTTTGGGTGATTAATTCAATAAAATGTTAAGGAAACTAATCGATAGCGTTGTTGCTTGCACAGTTCGGTTGCCCTTTACGATGTCTAAATGTTACCGCAGCTCAGGCAGTCGTTGTTGAAAGTTAAAAGAAGCTGTGGGAAATTGTTGAGAAAGATATCGAGCATAATGTTGCGCAATAAAATAACCATTTCACAAGTAATGCATGTTATAAGATAGTATGTACACAGATAATTTAATTCCACTATACAATATGTATCTTGTGGTCCTGACAGTGTATATGGTGTTTTACCAGACATATATAAAACACGTTATTATATATAATACACCATAGACAAGATTCTTGGCGCAGTGGTAAGCACGTTCGGTCTGCGTTTGTGAAAGTTCAGCAACTTTCGCAATGGCCGATCATAGGGTGGGTGACCAAAAATGTAATATCTCAAGCTCCTCTCAGCGTCGGAAGAGCCATCGAGATAAATTATTTCTATCATATCAAAGTAAAGGAACATAAATCCAACGCTTAAAACTTCAGTAACAGAAGAGTAAATAGAAAAAGTTGCCAACCTTCTAATAAGTTCAGGAAAAGTATCTTACTTTAAGATAAGTTGTCAACATGCTCGCAGAAACGTAGAAACTTCAGGGAACAGTAAACGAACCACTACTTGGAAGGCATCTGAACTATCAGATACACGATAAGGGTTCCGAGTACGACGCGCTCAATTAATTTAAAAAGCATTCGTTAATTTTATTAATGCCAGCGCCTAAATCTACGATCACGGGTGAGATGTGATCGCGAGCGCCTTCTCATTTTCGAAATTAGCAAATGAATACAAAAAACGAAAACCCAACCGCCAACAGAGTGGACAAGATAAAGGGATATACGGAGAGGTGCTGCGTTCGGGGTTAAGATAACACCATTAACGCCGGGGAGGCTGCTGAGCAAAACAAAGGAGCGAGACAACTCTATATTGAACCGTAACTACTCGGACATAAGTCAGCTAACGAAGCCACGCAAATATATTCTCTAAAATTCGATGCTAGGGTTGGAAATGCCAATGTTCAGGTTGATGCTTTGCTACAATGCGTTCCTGAAGCGATCCTCGACATCACTGAAGGAGTAAACGAGAGGGACGATGATGGTAACGATACAGAAATGAGTGGAGCGAGAGTTTTTCTTTAGCCACCCAGCCAGCAACATAATTAATGACGCTCGTGTCGCAGACGAATTTATAAATTGGCTTCAGTACGTTTAAACAAAGGATATTTGCGTGATAGGACAGATTGTAGCGGTGATACGTAAATGTGCGTAATGATTTCGCGAAGTGGTCACCTAAGAAATTACTCTGTATTCAAACACCTGAAATGTTTACAATTTTCATTTCACTTACCTTTTTTCACCCTATGTGGTTGATTCACTATAAAATATAAACTTTAAGAACCTTGTTTTTTTACATTGCTCAAGGTAAGTAACAAATTTTTTCCTGCTCAAATAATGTATTGTGAATAATTTAAAATTGCAACGATAATACCTAGACTAAAATTTCTTTTGAACCAATAGAAATATTTGGAACACATTTAATGAAATAAGAAGCACTGAATTGGACATGGAAACCAGTGCCAGTGTCTCAGTGGTCAGAGCAAATTTTTAGATTGCAGGAAATCGTGAGACTATCCATTATCAATTAGATAATTACATAGATATTTTTTGTTTTGCCTAGGCATAGGATTTTCACACATTAAGCATATTGCTCTCTTTCAAAATACTCAGTTTACCATTTTACAGAACAGATGAAAAGTCTCTAAGTCTATGCTTTACGTTGGAAATAAACCTACTATCTCGATAGACAAGTAATCTGCCGAGAAACAAATCATAGACAATATCAATCTCTATCCGAGATCATCATCGTTCAAAATTCCATTCTCAGCCATAAACAACGCTTGTGAGCGAGCATTATTTGTTTCGCATAATAATAATGGCATATTTAGTGGTTGATATCAGTTAATACGGCCGGGTTGGCATAAATCGGCGCAGGCGCAATCTGACATCACCGCCCCGCCCCTCGAGTAACTCACTGCTATCTACCCCGAATATTGTTAATCAGTGCATCATTAGCTCTCGCACGGTGCACACTACTCGCAGCAACACTCCCATAAATTAGCCCGTAATCTTTGAACTTTGTTTTTATATGTATAATAAAATAATAAGGTGCTTCGTTCAAGGAGTGTACGGAGCGGGAGAGTACGGGCTGGGACGGGCCATATAAGCGAATCTCTGTGTGTATTGGTAATAATGATAGCAAAGGAAGTGGAGACCAATGACTTGACGTTAAACCCCTGGTTCCAAATAACAAAGAAGCTCGGCATGACATTTTTTTTCACTCATCTATTGACTAGACATTGCAAACGTAGCTTACCAAGACCATAATCAAATATCGCTAAGGCTAACAACTATAACATTGACCTCTTAACCGCGTATAGTTCAAAAACTAAAACTGAATCTCCCAACAACATTATAAGAGACGCAGCTGAGAATAAAATCGAAACGAAAGTTAGCAACGAACCAAAAGCGAAGGAGTGCGGCGCAATAAAGTATTTTACAAGTGATACAAGAATGTAAGGCAATCGGTTGGCTGGATCTCCTCGCCGCTTTAACATTATAAATACTGCGCTATTTATTTCTGGAAATCGGCGGGGGATCATCAATATGGTTTGGTTGGCGGTCCGACACTGCAACTATCCGTGTTTAGAATCTAACGGTGCAGTTCAGACGAAATATGGCATTTATTTTATGAATGACGATAGATTTGTGTCAAATTAGACCTAGTTTCTATTCTGTACTAGAAGTTAAATATAAAGTGAAAATACGTCACATTATGCGTAAAAAAATTACAGAGTCTGAAACAATTGTCTACAATGTTGTTATCGTATCGGGAATGTTTTATACCGACCATTATTTAACGTGGAATTATGTATGGGAGTCACTTGGTATCAAAACTTCTTTTTAGGGTTTCGTACCAAAAAAAGGTAGTAACGGTAAACTATTATAAAGCCTACACAGCACAATTAATCGTCAGCCAGCGGCCTCCTAGCTCTAACAGTGTAGTTTCAACTCCCATCAATAATACTTTCAATTGGCTTAAACTGGATTACCTGTCGGAGGAATTACACCACGGAAGGCTAAATTTAAATATAATTTTACTTTGGGGTTGGTAAGTTTGCCTGAATTCTAGAACTCTACCTACTTCTCTAGACCAATCACCTACTTAGGTGATTGGTTCAGAATATCATATACCTGATATGAATAATGTATGTCACACTAATATTATAAAGGCGAAAGTTTGTGAGTGGAGTGAGTGTGTAAGTTTGTTACTTCTTCACATCTAAACGGCTGGAGCGATTTTAATAATATTTGTCATGGAGTCAGCTGACTCCCTGAATTAACACGTAGGCTACGTTTTATTGCTGTTATTGTGCCGTTATATCCCTAATAAACCGCGGGGCATAGCTAGTAATTAATAATAGTTAATTCTGATATAAACAAATATAACGCTATTGGTATTTAAACTGTATGTCACAGTAATTCAAACGCCAGGCGACGATAGTTGTTCAGTAGACGATTGAAGTTTAATTAATGTATCATATTAATTGATTTTGTATTGACGTTGTACCAACATAGTTGTTTGTTAATATTGTTCCATAATATAACGCTGTGAAATATTTATTCGCTTGTTTTTCTTTTGCAAAATAATGTCCATAACAAGTGGTAGGAGAAAAAAAAATTGGACGATTTAAAAGATTTGTATTATCCTACCAATTTGAATAAAGAAATTTTGACTTGACTGGAATAGGCAACGCGCCAGTGATATTGTGGTGATTCTTTAATTGTATGTTGGCCACTTATCATCAGGTCAATATTTTATCAACTACAAAAAAATAGCAATATATCTCAGTTATCGGACACAATTCAAAACCAGTTTTATTTATATAATATATAAAAATGTAACAGTTAATTACTCAATCAATAAAACATTACAGATTTTATGTTTCTCTTAAGCCACAATAAGTTCAATAAACCAGTGGCACTTCAGGTGACACCGTGCACCAATGCGACTTGTACGCATTTACACAAGGGGCATGCGTGTCGCCAGCTGAGAGAACCACGCTGTAATTAGCAGAATTTACTTTATACCGCAGACCCCACGTTATTTATGGGGGCGATTGAGCTTATTTATTTGTCTACGGCGCGTATAACTCATTACACCATAAATCCGACTGTCCGAGTTCATGTATTACCGTAATTGACTTACGGACGAGTATGGAGTTTTTCTGATTATCACGCGCGCGCTCCCGATAAAGACGTTACCTTTGAACACTCAATATAAAATGTTATCTGAGCGTTTATGATACTAACGCATTTATGCAGTAAGAAAAAAGCGTTTAGAATATAATGACATACATTTTATGGTCACAGGTATGCGCGTATACCGCAAAAAATAAAATAATTATGTCGTATTCCCCTTTTTTACGAAAAAAGACAGAGGAGCTTCTAAAGTCGACGCGTATATACCTATATTTTTTTGGTGTATGACATAACTACGCATAACTTTAAATCTAAAGAAAATATAAGGTCAGGTGGGGTAAGAGGAACATAGTTTATTTCAAAAAAAAATGTTTAAGCTATAAACATGGCAACATATTGCTTGTCCTTGCTTAGATTAATTCAATACGTTCTACAGATATACAGCTTTACTTGATATTAATCTTTATCTTCTAGATAAAGTAAGTAACATTTAATTAACCAAAAACTTTGCTTCATGGCAACTGTCCCTCTTACCCCTATTGATGGGGTAAGAGAAACTGCCATCATAATCAACATAAATACATTGTCTAGAACATTCATACCTACGCGGATATGGCAGCTATGATTGTACAGTCTGATTTAAACCTAATTGAGGTAAGTATAAGGTTTATTTTAGAACAGTGACGTGCAATTCAGATTTTGGGGTAAGAGGAACATAGTCATAGGGACAGGGATTGTAAACATAGTGGTACAGAAATAAAATTAAGAAGTGCAGTTTTGGGTTGTATGTTTTATTTCAAATGAAAAAAGAACCAAAGTGAACAGTTTTTATTACATTAAAATTCAATAAAAGTGCTATTGAACATTGTAGTTCTTAAAAGACAACTTAAAAATAATTTGACCTCTACGACCTGTAATCGGTTTTGGTAATTTGATTTCAATATCTTCGATGTGGTGAACTTCGGAGATATCCTCAACATTTGGAAATGTAAACACATTCTCGCCCTCTTTTTTGCATGCAGTCTTTCTGACGTACTTTACTATGGGACATCCATTGTCATTTATTTCTTGCACCAAGCCAACAAAATGTTTGACCGTTTTTTTGGTCGCGAATTTAACCAAAATCCAGTCTCCAACGGCGGCAATAGTGTCAGAGGGACCGGCAGCTTCATTTTTATAATTGGTGATTTCATGTACTATTTCGTTGTCAACATAATTTTCCTTATTTTCCGATTCATTTTCATCAGGATTCTCCAAAATTGTAGACCAAAAATCTTCATAATCAATGTCACTTTCATTGCTGTTATTTACTTCATACTCGCTTTCATTTGCACTTTCACTTGAGGATATATATTTTTTTGGTTTTCTTTTAGGTTTAGACTTCTGTGCAGTGTTTTTAGTTTGTTTTGCCTTTTTGTTCATATTTTCCTTCTTTGTCTTCGCTTTTCTGCATTTTTTGTTTTCTTTTTGTTTTAGCTTTTCAACTTTCTCTAGCTCTTGTTGTTTAGTCCTTTCGTAAACCTCATCATGTGTTATCACTTCTGCACCAGTGGCAACTCTTTTTCGTTTCAATCTATTGCTAGTTCCTGCTTTAACGGATAGAAGAAGTAAGTCTTCAAACGTCACCTTGCGATCTTCAAGAATTTCAATTTTCGGTTTTTTTTTATTACTTAAATTGTTTAAGTTTTCAGAATACGATGTTTGCGCTTGCATCTGGTCAAGGCGATTTGTACCATCTAGCTGCGCTGTGTCAGTATGAAGAATTTGTGCTTGAATCTCGTCATGGCGGTTTGTACCATCTAACTGCGCTGTGTCAGTATGAAGAATTTGTGCTTGAATCTCGTCATGGCTGTTTGTACCATCTAACTGCGCTGTGTCAGTATGAAGAATTTGTGCTTGAATCTCGTCATGGCTGTTTGTACCATCTAACTGCGCTGTGTCAGTATGAAGAATTTGTGCTTGAATCTCGTCATGGCGGTTTGTACAATCTAACTGCGATGTGTCAGTATGAAGAATTTGTGCTTGAATCTCGTCATGGCTGTTTCTACCATCTAGCTGCGCTGTGTCAAAATGATCCTCGGATGCCAAAATATGTGCTGTATGTGTATTAACGTTGCCATTGATGCAAGCCAATGCTAAGGTAACTAGCGATTCTAGAATGATTTTTTTGGTTTTGGGTTGATTTTGAATATTGAAAGTCTGAGTCGTCACTACTGCATTATTTAATTTTGACTGTTGATTTAGTAATGTCACAGATATATTCTTGTGGACAATTTCATGTGTTGCTTTCCATTCTCGCAAATCGAAATCGTTAAATTTTTCTTCGGGAACAGCATTTTTGTTTAGTGGGTATATGCCCGCCTTCCGAAAACCAGCTGAGCAAACACTCGGTTCTATCAAGGTCCAAATTTGTCCCAACATTTTTGCTAATTCCTTCTTTGGTAAACTTTTGCCGATGTTTAATTTTTGCCATTTTACAAGCATGACATCCCACTTATCTTTGAAAGATTTGTTTACTGCTAGGTCTAAAGGTTGTTATAAAAGGCCTGTATGTGGCGGGATTTTTAAAACTGGTCCGCGTGGATTTTTTTCTAGTCATATTTTCTTACATTTTCTATAGTATTATAACTATAGTCAAATTTAACTATTGATGAAACAACGCGGTACTGTCATTCGTTGTCAGAAAAATATTTTTTGACAATCTGCCAGGATATCTTTTATTTGCTATCTTTTTTACATAAAACTAATGTCTTCTCGTTTCTCTCAGTTTAAAATATGTCAAAATGTTCTAAGGATTTTCTACAAGTATATGTAATAAGATTTCCAAGTAAAACTAATAATATTTCAGACACAGCTAGAGTTTACAAAGAACTTACAGTAAAAAATTCAGACAAGCCACAAACAATGAGATTTAAATCGAAGTGCCTATTTATACCTGCACTAAACGTAACAAGAGCAATTTAACAAGGAATTATATTCGCACTAAATCGTTCCTGTTCTAGCATTGGTCTAAAGTGTTAACGTTGAATTGCAAGCGCTTAAGCGTTGTCGGACTAAGACAAATGTTTGAATCGACACTGCAGTACCTGCGACACGAACCTAAACCCTTGTCTCTTTGAACCGACAACTCTTTTCGTACGCGTCTGTCTTCGAGCCGACACCATGTCGGACATTTAACAATCGATTTCGTATTCTATCTTAATAAACTCGTTCCAGAGATATTTAGAATACCCGTCTAGTACCCAAGCCTGTTGTCATTAAACTATCTCCTACAAACGTTTTAACTACGATCCACAGATGTTTGTACACAAATGCCCCGTTAAGCGAGCGCTCCTCCACTAAATCATTGGAGGACGTGCCAATGCCTATCGCCTTCCCGCTGAACGCATAAGGCAATAAAACTCATTCACACGTTTGTCAATTTAATAGATGCCTTATTAAAAACGTGCGGGCTGAATCGATTCACCACTCGTTCCCGGACTCGATTTCTTCGCCGATGCTCTGCATTCGAATTACGTTGGCAGTTGCGTTTACGCGCCCCGTGATGTTGATTTAGGTACGCGTTCCGTATTTAAATTTATTCTAGCTCCATTTTGTAATATTTGCTCTTAAATGTAAGACTTCAGTGGTTTATGATTTATTCCAGCCAGCCACTCTGGTGTGTTGACGTCCAATCGATTTATTTAGACAATCTGTTTTGAACCGTTAATAGAATTAGAATATCATTTAATTAGCAACGCAGCTATAAAAATCTGCTACTCTTCAACGATGCATTATTTATTGTAAAAAGATAATATAATACAATTGAGCCATTGTGTTGTGCTATTAAACTTGGTAAAATTTCTAATAAATAACATAAGGCACTTCCTACATTTATTTATAAATCACGTCAAGAAACTCGGAAATAGGCGTAAAGATGGATTTCCATCTTTAATTGTCAGTTCGCGGAACAAACAAACGTTTTATCTTTGAATGATTACCTTAAAGGGTACAGTGAGTTGGATTATTTACAGATGAGCAGCTTCAGTTGGGTCTATTACAGCTTCGGACAGCGCCGGTGCGAGAACATATCTTTATTACTTAAATATCATGGGTATATTACAGCTTTTGACAGTGCCGGTATGAGAACAGATCTTTATTATTCAAATATCACACACCGGTTGGTGACTTCCATTCATACTTCTTTTCGACGCCTTTAGAACTTGAAAATTATTTACTTAGGCCCACTTGTACCAAAGCCCTTAATTTAGAAAAGGGCTCAATCTTGTTTAGTTTAACACATTATTCCACCTTTGACAATTGTTTTAAGTGAATAAGAGATAGAATGCGGGTTAAGCGTTTTAAATTAGTAGATATCTATTTCAGCACAAAATCCAGAAAGTACTTACTTAAGGTGGGCTTTCGAAGCGAGCGTCAGTGACGCCGCGACAGAGTGTCAGATAGAATTTCTATGCCAATGACATTGTCGCTTCACCGACGCTAACATTGACATTTGCATAGAAATTCTATCTGACGCTCTGCCGCGGCGTCGCTGACGCTCGCTAAGAAACCCCACCTTTAGCAGAAATTAACCCCTCTCAGTGCTGGAAGCGAAATTTGATACTGTCATCATACGTCACATATTCACGAAATGGCGGAGTCAAAATGGCTCCGGCTCGATAAAAAAAATATATTAGGCTGTAGCCAAACCATTAAATTGATATTTTACTTCCGACCTCAATTATCATGTAGCACATGGTTGAGTTAGTAAAAGGTTAAAATTTCACAGTCAGATGTAGGTATCAACTATGTGTTTCATACAACAATAGGTGTATCATATTCTTTTTCATTTAAATTTTGGGCGCAAAAAACACACTTTGACCGCAAAGAATTTTGGTTCAAGTGGGATTTAAACTTCTATAAAGTTTAAGGAAACACCCCTTATCTGGGTAATATTATTAGAATTTGCACAGTGAAGCCTGGGAACTATTTCCTTATTACGCTGGCCAAACAAACGTTAAAATTTAATTTATTAAGAACTTTAGTTCAATTGGGCCTTCAACTTCTATAAACTTTAGTGTCAAATTAGGGTATAATAATAACATCTCAAAAAAGGTGTTCCATTAACCCCCAAACTGGGTGCAATAGAATCTCGAAAAGGGTGTTGCATCAGCAATCACTTTCATCCCTCTCGTCTAAGCCACCTGTGGAATACTAAGGCGTGGGAACAATTCCCTAATTACCCCGGCCAACAAACGGGTCTAATTCGCGGGCATCGCGCGCTGCGTGCGCCGGCGCCGGTCTCACGCACGCATTGTCTTCGGTAATTGCCGATCCTGTTCAATTTGTTGGATTTGTTGCCTTCCCGCACTGTGATTCCTTTAAGTGGCCACTTTCAATTGCTAAATAAATCGCATGCGTGCTTGCTGCTTGGACCGCGCGCTAGCAACTTTGTGGTAGATAGATGGAGATGTACGAGTAACTCGCCGCTTGCGACGCTGTGGAGAATTTGGATGCAAATCAGTAAGTGAAATAAAGTAAATACGGCTCAAGTCGCGAAGCAAGGGATATACTCGATTTGTGGGTTTCGTAAATCTGATATTATTTAAAGCAAAGAGACAGAAAAGTTACTTTCATTACGGATTACTAACTTTTTGCTACAATACAAATTTTGCATATATTCTGACAGATAACGTGGGCTATTCGACACCTAGCGCTTCAGACGGTGAAAATTTCAGTTTTCTTTCCCATTTGACCTCGATGACACGATTACACTGCACTTCTTTCTAGCTTCATTAATATCAGGTAAGGGTTTTTAGGTTCTGTCTTCTTTGACTTGCTTGAGGGTTCCATATGTCCGTTTGCTTTGTCTTAATAAAATTAATTATTAAATTATTATAATTATGGTTTTGTATAGGTTAGGTACCTAATATCAAAGCATCCAAGTAAACTCCTATAAATTCACACGACTTAAACATGAATACTATACTCGATCCGTAATACTTATTATAAGAAAAGTATGATGTTTATCAGACGAGACTCAAGTAAACATATCTGTTGGGTCTTAATTTTAAATAATAATATAATTTCACCGACAATGCAAATGCTTCACCTCCCACAATTTTCTATGAAACTGCAACGGAACCAGCGCATCGCAAGGTTAGGTGCGCAAGAGCAGGGCGTTACGCCCCCGGGCGGCTGATGAAGACATCACGCGGCGCGCCAATTGATTAGACGCGCGACGGCCGTCGGCGCGAGCGGACGTGTTATTATGCGACGTTCGACACGCGGGCCCGATACAGGGAACGATGAGCAAAGAAAAGTTAATACTTTTATGTCAGCGGCTTCCATTATATTCATAATAACACACTCGTTGCTGTATACTCATTTAATTGTACTAAATGAGTGAATGTCATTACTAAAGTTAGTTTGGGCAAAAATAATTCACTACTAATTGAAACTTTATTTGTCACAATAAACTCGGTACTGTACTTTATTCAAAGACTGTGACCCTCATTGAATTCCAAGTTTAGCACTAATTTCAATCTTTAACTCAACAACTTAAGCAAACTCGCTACTGATATAAACTTATTTAATAGATTGTAGCAACAGCTCAATGGGAAATTATAGTTCGAAAAGTGGTCTAATCGATGGTCCTATGCATTCATTCGAGGGCAATAGAATTTAGTCCATACAGAAGCCAATGCAGAAGATAATTTTCCGTATAAGGACTCGTATTGCATCGTAATTAAATAGGATTCATAAGAATTCGTGAGAAAATGTAATAGCATGTGCTCATTATCATTATTTATTAGAGCATTTAAAACTTTAAGATGCCAACTAACCAAAAGAATAAGTAATATAAAATACACGGTCATAAGTTTTATCACTTTTGCAAGTTAAATTAATGACACATAATAATACAACCATTTGTATATCAAATGAAAGGGTCCAAGATACAGATTTAGACCAAATTAAAATTATTCACAATGCTCCCCTTTCTTTCGATATAAGCCTTCCATCTGCAAGGCCATTAACTGCATGTCATTAATCGAAGCACGCACGACGTTCATGTCAATATCGGCGACTTCTTTAATCAGGGATGATTTAAATGACTCCTTGCGATTTTGGGTTTAGTGCAGACTTTCTTCTGTAAGTACTACTATCATATTTTGTAAATCTTAGGATTCAATTCTGTACTATATAATGTTTTAACTTTTAGGTGACCCTTACCTGAATATTACAAGAAAGAAGTTTTATTAATTTAACATTGTATTGGAATGTTATTTGAAGCATCCGGGCATGATTCTATATAAGTTCCAAATTTAAATTTTGCGGAGAAGTCACGAAATACAGAGAAGACACGAACCATATTATAGAGTATTGTGTATGATAGTAAACTATCAAACACGATACCCGTCATACCGTTTATTAAACAAAATAGAGATAAGAAGACAAAAAGATATTCGTGCATAAATTACGAGTTTTGTAAAACTATTTTAGCTAAACATTCGAAAATGCATACGTACAATTTATCATATCGTGAGTTTATTGTTATTGACACCTTATCTTTAGATTCGATAAGACAAATCTCTTTTTCAACCTAAGCTGATTTATGAAATGTAGAACGTTATGTCTAGAGTGGATTTAGGCAGGTCTTGTGCTTAAAATGTTTTAGTTTTGCTTTAGTACCCTATGGTAAGGTAAGGATTTTTAACATTGAACATGTTTTTTCGTTTGCCCCGTTCTCGAGTCGCAATTTTTTTCTTTTCAATGGGGTCCCCATTTTCGCTGAAAGTCTAGCCCGTGTTACCCCGAGGTTTAGGGCCATGAGGGCGTACGAGGGCTCAAAGGACTTTAAGAAGATGTAAAAAATTTTTTGGAAAAGTCAAAAACTTTTTTGAAAATTGAAAAAAACCGACTATAAAAAAATTGGTCTTACTGCAGGCATACAACAGTATAAGTCATCAGCCAATTAATGTCCCCACTGCTGGGACACAGGCCTTCCCTATGGATGGAATAGGGAGATTGGGCCATGACCCACCACACGGGCCAAGTGCAGATTGGCGGGTGCTAACGACTGCAGATGCAGCCGGCACCAACGCTTAACGTGCCTTCCGAAGCACGGAGGAACTCAAGATAGAAGCTTTTTGGCCACCCATCCAATGACCGACCACTGCGAAAGTTGCTTAACTTCAACGATCTCAGCCGAACGCGCTAAGCACCTGCGCCATCGAGCTCCTCCTTATACTGCAAAGTATATAAGTACTAATACTTAATTCACTTGCTTGGGCAGCTGGTCCAATTCAAGCATAAAAATCAGCTTCGCTCTAAAATTTACAGAATACTAGTACTACTACCACGGCTTCGTATGTGTGGATTTTGTTTTCCATACTAACAGCCACTCCCCCTTTCACCCACATCAAGGATGATTTCTAAGATAACAAAATAATCCTATATCCTTTCCCGGGACCCAAACGATCTCTGTACGGAATCAGTTCAGCGGTTTAAGCGTGAAGAGGTAACAGACACACTTACATTTTATAATATTAGAATGGATGTCACTACTGTAAATGCCAAATTGTTAAACACTGAGGAATAAGACCTAACTGTAACAGCGCGTAACGGCTACGTTTGTCATTCTATCTAGACCGTCAAACAGCTAGCAATCGGAACCTAAACAAAGACGACATTTGCCCACGCCAGCTGCGAGAGTGACAGATAAGCCTGACAGCGAATCAGCCTCTCGGATCCTTATCGATCCAGAACGACACAATAAAGGTACGTATCTCTGCATTCCCATCGATGAAAATGGAGATCTTGCTTACAATTTGTTCGTACGCTTTTGGAGCACAAGTTTCTGGAGTATTAACTATTAATTGAAAATTCTTTCTGTATATGAAAAGCTAAAGAGATGCTACGGCGACCTTAATGGCCGTGTCGAATTTCTTCTAGTATTTCTTAGGCTGCAAGGCAGTACCATCTCTCTCAGCGGATTCGAGCCCCTTTTTTGCTGCCTAAACCGCATGGAATTTTTACTAGTAAAATTTTCTTTGGATTTGAAATCTAGCAGTTAATAGCTAAAAAAGAAAATTAAAAAAATAATCTAATGGATGCTTACCATACTATAGGTGAGTTTGGGTGCCTTAAAGTGAACTCTTCAACTGTCAGCCAAGCAGGAAACAATCTCTGTTATAAAAATAAACAATCACTTCCTTTTTCCCGTCTTTACGAACTAGTAAATAGAAATAAATTTTGCGTACATCGAAACTTTTTATCGTTGATACTCAAATTTATAGCCTTCATAGCTGTTATTTTTTTTATATGAAAAATAAATTAACTTAGAATTGTAAATAAATTTAGAACGATCGGCCTCGTACCGGCAAAAACAAATGTCTCGCATTAAAATCATTTATGTTGGCAATTAATACAGTGGATGTTCTCCAACAATTCAGAGCAGGCCCCCGGGCGATGTGCGCGCCGCGAATGCTCTCGCGCACGCCACGTAAAATCAGGCAAGTTTAATTCGCTATTATCTATTTTGAAGGAATTTCATAGTTCTATAGGTAATATTCACACAAAACGCAAACGCAGACAATGGTACACGCTTCTTTCAAAAACTTCGAGAATAGCGTGTGCTAATATCATAATTTAGAGCAACCTATAACAGCTTTTGCACCAATAATGAGCTTATTTACATGCGTATCACGGTTATTACTTGGATGCTCCTAATCATCTGACGCATTAATGGCAGGCATATTCGGACTGATTTCAAGATGTCGGGTAATGACTATCAATAAAAATCATTGATATTTTATGATCGTCAAATATTTCTTTGTTGAATAAATTGATCTCGATTCTAAGATGCTTTATAAACAAATGCAATACGAAGGCGATATTTTATGTTACAAGAATTAGTTCAATGTAAGTAGTTGTTTTATAAACAATCTTCTTCAGACAGTAGGCAACTTCTGTCTTCTATTCTTATGCCATTTTGCCATGTGTAAACCGTAGATTCAATAACTCAGTGTTCACACTATTAGTAGTACTTAGTTAAATCTACATAGACTGAATAAGGTTATAGGTGTCTATACCTATAATTCTACGCCAAACTTAAAAGATCCCCTATGTATTAGGAAACCGATATAGAGGCAATTCACGGACATAGTTTTATTTGAATGAAGTCAATATTGTCGTAAATAATTATAGCTAAACAGAATCGTTCCTATAGGTCGCGATAGTCACAATCCACAGATCAAGGTGAACTCCGAGTCCGGAATCAAACAAGCAAGTGTCTTAGTATAAGCCACTTAGTTTATACATATGACCAATTTACTGATCTAGCCAAGCCATGGTATACTTAGTCACTAGCATCAACATTCATATTTCAAATAATAAGGCTTAATCCTGATTAACCTAACATTCCATCTTTATCCATTATTTTGAGTCAAAAAGAATTAGAATGAGGTTTAAGTATGATTAGCATAAATTAAAGACCTTTAGAGTAAGTGGATCTAATATTTTATTATATTTTAATTTTCTTTAGATTTGGACCTGATTCTTGTTATTTTTGTATTAAACTGCCTTATTCCAAAACGCGGACTAAAGTTAGTCATGGTTTAAAGCTAATGCTGTTCCTGTCTTCTCATTAGCAAATAAATGTCTCAGCATCATTAGATCGTGTTTAACTTTAGTCCACGTTTCGGAATAAAGTGCTGGAATCATCTTTATAATATTAATGATCATGAGTGAGGTTCCAAGGCTCCACAAGTGTATACTTATGTCATACAATAGTGGAGCTCTGAGAGTTCAAAAACAGCAGTTATATATAAATGTCGTCATCTGAAAGATAACTTCCACAAACAGGTGCTCCATTACGAAATATTTGTTCTCAAGTCATGCTTGTTATGTATAAACGTTAATATAATAATAACCCTAGTTGGTAAATAATACCTATGTTGTCTGATATTATTTATTATAATTTTCATAGCATCTTTTTTGTCGAGCACATGGTGGAAGTTGCTAAAGTATTTCAAGATAAAACCGGAAGCCTACAGCATCGTAAGTAGGAATACCGGAGAAGAAGACTGGATAAAACCCTTTAATATTCTTGATTCAGGCTTTTTGGAAGAATAAGCATAATCAAAAACAGTAAAACACCATTAAATATAGCTCCCATGCGAAGCTTGGGCGGTTCTCTATAGTGCATAACAATAAACTATAGAATCGATAAATATGAATTAGTACTAGCCGGACAAACGGTAACAGCGTCCGCGGGTATTAATGTTAAATCATTTATTTCATCGTGACCAAACCAGATCACTAAATACAAATAGGCTCGCTAATGAACTTTGATTAAAAACTGATTTATTATTTTTATGGTCGTTTGTTAATAGTGAGTAATTCTCGTTGAATTAGATCTCGTAACCTCTGGTGGGCTAAAATGGCGACATTAAAATTTTTCATGAATATAACAATAAACTGGAGAAGATAAATATATATTGGACGATTAAAGAAAATTTTCAATACCTAACTCAATTTCAATAAAGTGTATTTTTTTTGAGCTTTTCGCATCCAGTAAAATGATTCATAGGAAAAAGGGGGTAGCAGGCGTAAGGTTCTTAATCTGATGGCAACTAGATGATATATCTATGCCCACGGGAGGTATATGCAATACCATTCAGGAATACCCTTTTTTAGCTCCACTTATGTACTCTTCACTTAATATATTATAGTTGACAACATGTTTAAAGTGCAATTGTGTGGAAACAATGCGATTTAATAATAATATAATAATAATAACCTTAATATCGAAAATAATTTTGCACAAATTACATTTGAACCTTAACATTTTGGAGTTGGTTATAATGAGCCCAGAGGCGTTTAAACATTATTATATTATTCCTAGAACCGTAATAAGTGATATATAATGGAATAAAACGGTACTATAATGGTAACTTAATAACCCTTTGCCCTAATTTATTCCTCCATTATGAAATACTATTAGAGTTTAATATGTTAAATTGATTCAAACTTATGATTAACATCATATGTATATATGAGTGCCTGAATCATATGCAAGATGTATTCACTTTTAATATCTTTTAAATACCTTAACCCTTAATCGGGTATTACTTGGGCCTGATACTTGTTCAGACTCAATGCTAACATAAAATAGCATGCTGATATTTTTTTACTTTCACATATTTTAATTATAAATATGTTATATTATTCGTTATTATCAGTTCAAATATATGTTACTATGATTACCATAGTTTATGTGAATTCTTGAATTGGAAGCAATCTTGTGTATTAAATATGTAATTTTTCACACATTTAGTGTGCAAAAATTTAAACGGCTTCTTACCTTAGGACTAGGCTAATAGATGTAAGCGTAAGATTATTATTTTATCTACAACTTACAAAACAAGATCCAACCAGTTACACCGAAAAGTGGTAGATTGCTACCAGCCGTACACTTTTACCGTACTTCCGTTGAACACAGATACAAGCGCAGATAAAAGATAAATATTTACATGCAATGATAAAATTAATTTACATTTTATTTCCTGTTCCTGTTACCAAAACATTAAATTAGAGATTGCGAAATATGTGTTTTGGCTGATTGAGATACATTTCTAAAAAAACATTCATCTAATAGTTTATGAGTTTAGTACGCAGTTTCCCAAGACGTTCAAGAGTAAGTTTCAAAATTAAATCTGTGTTTGTTAGCTGTTTGAATTTAGTAAGAAGAGAGAGAAATGGGATAACATGTATAACTTTGGTGTAAGTGATTCTAAGCGGCATCAACTCTTATCAACATACGTTGGGTATATTGATATGAGATTACACACTACAACACGAAGGCGCCATTCTAAATATCTTCATATTGGTGCAAACTACAAATGTCAAAGTTGAAAACTTTTTTGAGATTTGCTTATACTTTGATGCGGGGCAGTGGTTAAATCCCGGTTATGTAAAATTCTATCAAGTTGCTGGTAAGTTGCTACAGCGCTGACTTTCTCATGATGTCATGTAAGGTTTCAAGAAAAGTATCTACGATCAGCTGTGCAGCTAATATTAAAACGTGGAAGTAGTTAAACACTAGTTATGGCTCAGTCTAAAATGCTAAAGTCACTCTTCAGCGCTGAAGTTCTATCAACGCTGTTCATTACGTCATATAGAGTTTCACGAAAATCATATATTAATTAGTGAGCCGAGGTGCGTATGCGAAAAAATGTACGCAAATTCCAGTTTCGCTCGCGAAATCGTAAGTTTGTGAGGATAAAGGATGGAGTACACGCAAAGCATCGACAATCAGCTAAGCAGCTTATTAGAGAGAAGAGTTATTATGCGAAAGAGTGCACGCATGTTTCAGTTTCGCTCGCGAAATTGTCAGTTTGTGAGGAAAAAGGATGCAGTACACGAAAAGCATCAACAATCAGCTAAGCAGCTTATTAGAGAGGAGTTATTATGCGAAAAAGTGCACGCAAGTTTCAGTTTCGGTCGCGAATAGGTAAGTTTTTGTGAGGAGGAAGGATGAAGTACACGAAAAGCAACAACAATCAACTGAGCAGCTTATTAGAGAGGCGAGTTATTATGCAATAGAATGCACGCAAGTTCCAGTTTCGGTCGCGAAATGGTAAATTTTTGTGAGGAGGAAGGATGGAGTACACGAAAAGCATTAACAATCAGCTGAGCAGCTGATCAATGGGACGAATTAATATGGGATTGACTCATCTAAGTTCCAGTTTTGGTCGCGAAATGGTAAGTTTTTGTGAGGAGGAAGGATGGAGTACACGAAAAGCATTAATAATCAGCTGAGCAGCTGATCAATGGGACGAGTTAATATGGGATTGACTCATCTAAGTTCCAGTTTTGGTCGCGAAATTGGTAAGTTTTTGTGAGGAGGAAGGATGGAGTACACGAAAAGCATTAACAATCAGCTGAGCAGCTGATCAATGGGACGAGTTAATATGGGATTGACTCATCTAAGTTCCAGTTTTGGTCGCGAAATGGTAAGTTTTTGTGAGGAGGAAGGATGGAGTACACGACATGCATCAACAATCAGCTGAGCAGCTTATCAGCGGCCAGAGTTAATAAGTGTACAAAATTAACGCAGACATTTTTGCCTTTCTCTCCGTCTCCGGTGACCCTTCGCCTTGACTCGCGCGGCGCACCCGCACCCGCATGCCATGCCATGACACGTCGTTATATTTGTTTTATGCCGTTTAATTGTTATGATCGATTTGTATTTATTCAAACGGCAACTGTTTTGTAGTTCGTTAAAGCAGTTCCTTTTGCTTTATTACGAGAATAGTTAGTAGTAAAGGATATTCTATAAAGGGAATTATTTTAAATGGATTACAAACAAGTCTTTATATTTGTCCTTCGGTTCGTCTGAGCCTGAAGAGGCTTATGTACCATAACACAACAACATCAAAAGGCATTTGTCCACCGCCGGTGAGGAAGTCGGCTATTTTCTCGCTCAAGAAACATACAATAGACATACATTCCATGTAAACAAAAGAAATACATACAATTATAGTTGATCGCTGACTTTTCACACTGCCGGCGAGAACTCTCTCCACTATTTTGTTGCTGAGCGGCAAGATATATCAAAAATAACACTCGCCTAGCGAAGCTCAATCAAGGATTGTCTACACGAGCGAGTGGTGCAAGTAATCGTATTCGCCTACTCGCTTATAGTTCAGCGATAAAACTATCGGTACTACACAGTCGTTTCCGCTGCTCGCCAACTCGTATCTAGTTTCTAGCTTTACTCGCTTCTCGTTCATCGTCGGCGGTGAGACAAGTGCCAAAGGTTTTTCACTATGCTCTGCTCGCGGCTAGCATTGGTAACCAATTCTAGCAGTTACGTTGGTAACGTATCACTGGTCCGTTGACCACCTGTCTCGATTTTCTTACGCATAGAGCCCTGGAACGTTACACTCCGATAAGAAAACCACCGAAAGGTCGAGCCTTTAACCACCAACAGTGATAAAATCAAAATTCATTTATTAAGTCTAGGCTGTTACAAGCACTTGTGAAGGCCAGGAAGCTACGCCATCGGTTCGCAAAATTACGACGGGAGACCTTGTACTGAGAAGAACCGGCAAGAAACTCAGCAAGGGCGAATTTCTGCAAGGCGGAGGTTATGCGGGGGTTTTAATTCCAAAGGGAAATACGTATTGTCCTATATGTCTTAAAATACACAAACGTAGTATTCATCAGGTACGGCTTATGCCCAAAGGAAATCAAATCTCTTAAGCTAGAAACGATTTGAGCTTCTTGGAAGCTGTCGGGACGGGCAGTTTGGCAGGTCGGCTCTCCATCAAGTTACAGTCTCTAAAAGAGAGTCAGACTTGATGGAGAGTCACAATAAATCTCTTTTTGTTACAGTGACTAGAGTTCCACTGCGACTGCATAGCCTCAAGAACATGAAATAATAATATGTCTTAAGACGTACGAGTATCATATGGTGGTAAACGAACGTAATTTTTCAGTTTAATTTACGAAAACCTTAATCGTATTCGGTACAATGTGTTCGGTAACAGAAAATAGCGAGCATTTCAAGTGAAGGCTCAGATGATAGTAATATAAGTTATTTACGGGATTGTTACCATGTACCTTGTTTTTAGCGAGTTTGCGATATTTCGGCACTGTTGAAAGCGCCATGATCACGGAGTAACTCCGTATACTGAGAACGTTTATCGGAGTAACTCCGTGATCATGGCGCTTGCAACAGTGCCGAAATATCGAAAACTCACTAAAACAAGGTACTTGGTAACAATCCCGCAAATAACTTATATTACTATAATGTTAGTGATCATAAAGTTTGAAACAATATATTAGAGGCTCAGATGTTCTTTTAATTACGTTTCTGATGCCCGGGTGGATCTTTCAGATATTATACGAACAACATACATGTAACATGCTGTTGATATTTATCTAATAAACAATCATCTGACCCGAGCCTACTCGCAGCCACCGATTAGTAACCTCTCAGGAATTTCGTAGGCTCCACACGGTTAGGCAAGCGCGCCGACATTGTACGTTGATCCACATTCAATACCAGTTTCAGAGATCTATTTCCAACATTAAGTATAGCCAATGTTATTAATTGCTTGACCCATATAACGGTATTACATCACGTAATCAAAATGAATGATATCACTTGGGCTTTTGTATATTTACAGAACGGTATATATTATATTAATAAAAAGCTTTTATACTGCGAGCGTTTGATGAAAATTTGCATAATACTTGTTGTTTTGGATTGTCTTTGAGCACAGAGGCTGAGATTCTAGTTTTATAAAAGGACTAGCGGTCCGGTCCGGCTTCACACGGGTGTAGTTAATACTATGGAAAAGTAATGAATCAGCAATCACCTGTTTTTTCAGCTTAGTAAAAAGTTTCTAAATAAATAGTTCGAGTATAATAAATCTATTTGGCCATGGATATGGCCATCCTGATTTTTCTGTTTAGCAAAGAGATTCTTTTAGGAATATAGGTTGAATATCTTTTTACTCTGGAATTCCCAAGGGAACGGGAACTTCGCGGGTAAAACCGCGGGGTGCAACTATTAATAACATATTAGAGCTAATTTGCTAAATATATTTTAAAGATAACTTGCTATCTGTATTACTCGTCGTAGAGATCGAATTTCAAAAAAATATGAAACAAGATTTTTTAAGATTCAGTTTAGTTTATCTAAGCCAAGCAGTCAAACTAGCCAAACTCGTTTTCCCATACAAACTTTGAACCCCTATCACCCAATTCACGGTGGAATATTAAAAAGTGTAGACGTGCGCTGACGAATTATTTAAAACTTCAACATGCTATATCTTTGTTTTATGAGGGTAGTTTTAAAAAATGAAAATACCATATAGCATTTATATTTTATACAGAGGTAGGTGTGCATATTTTTAATCAATCCTATGCACTTTTGGACGATCTCCCATACAAACTTTGACACGATTTTTTGTATTTTTTTGAGGGTAGTTGTAAAAGTTTTATTTAACAGGCCTAGTGTACAGCTATTAAATAATGTTTATGCACAATTTCCAGTCAATAGGTCCAAGGGATAAGATTTTACGAACAAACGTTTTTTTTGCAAATTTCACGCTAAGTGGCTGAATTTCCAAAAATCCCATCTTATTACTTTTCTAGGCAAAATAGGAACCTACTGTCCAAATTTTATCATTCTAGGTCCAACCGTTTCGGCTGTGTGTTGTTGAGTCAGTCAGTCTGTCAGTGTATCCTTTTCTCTCATAGTATAAATACATGTATACGTGTAAAAAATACAAGAAACGAGTAAAACAATTACCAAAAGCGATTTTTAATAAATTGATTAGAAATAGTCGAGATTTATGAGGTTACTGTCGCTAGTACCGGAAAAGATTTCACAGTTAAAAAATACTGACATAAGGGTGTGATGTTTTGTTACCATAGGTTACCATCGTTTCTAATATACAAAAGTCCCGCAACAGAAAAAAATCAATAAAACACAATTACGTGATGCATGAGATACTTGCAAACATAAACTTTGAACAAAGTAACAATAGAAATAAAGAAAGCTCAAAAAATGTATACAGATTTTATTTCAGATATACCGAGTAAACCATTTACTACTCCAGCCACCCTAGCATGAGCACCACGATATGATATTAAACGCGTTTTTATCACGTGCAATTGTCAAATTACTATGGAGTTTGACAGTTAGACGCCCTAAAACTGCCACAACTTTCCCAGTTCAATTGAATTTTTAAGATCTTACGGATTTTGATTGACACAACTTAAGCCTCCATCAATCCAATCATTACTAGAGGACTGCGTGCGAAATCCTCTAATTTGAAGTTGAACACTTATATCAAACACACTTTGGAATTCAAACCAATTACATAAGTATAGGTATAAATAATTATCTATTCTTATGCCAATTAGAAGGAATTCTAACGTAGTTTAGCATAACCTGAGTAAATTTATAGTTATGTCGTATGACCTTTGTTGAAACAATAGAGTGGATGCCTTTCTAGAATGAGTTATTGTGGTTTTCTCGAAATAAGTGTAAGTTATGACTTGTGCAGCTCAAGTGTTTCGTAAAGAGGATTTAGTACGATTTGGATGATACTGAGGCGCTTATTTGGATTAAATAAACCTCACGTTCACGATTGTCACAGTTGCAGTAAACATTATTATATGTTATGATATTTTTACACAAATAATGAGCTTATTGTTATCAATAATAAAGTTAGAATGCTACTTAAGCGCTTAAGCGATTAATCCAATCGAACGCAATGCTGTTCCGATGGTTAAAATTAGCGGTAAAATAAGAGAACCTCCATGAATAAAATTGGAATAAAATTTGTATAATTCTTGGTAATTTAATAAAGATATTCCACTATATTTAGATATGACTTCTGTTTACTAAATTTTAATTCACAAATCGTGCGTTGTCGATTACAAAAATGTACTTGATCAAGAAAAATGTTAACCTCAAAATTCGCATTTGCGAAGGTCGTCGGTGTTATCAACAGATAGGTAAATAAATAAATGTTTATCAAAACAGAAACGCCGAAATGCAAAAAAAGGCAATACATCGATTCACCAACAGCAAATCAAAAATATTTATCTACGAAATTAATGATAATGATTAATCAGCTTATCTTATACACTGTCGAGATCAAATCCAATTAATATCGGGAGTGTCAACTAATTAAAGGCAGTTTAAAATTGTAGATGATAATACAGTATCGACGGGAGCGGAATGTGTAATAAGTAATGCCAATGTATACATAATTTATTATGTCTAAAACTTATTGAATGTTACATTTAAGTTGTTATTTATGCACTAACAAGAACTTTGTAAACAGTGCGAATAAATTTCAATTCTGTATCGTTTGTCGAGAAGCCAGCTGGTGTTGTGAAAATGTTTTCGAAGTAAGTAATACATTTTACAATAAACATTTCTTATGTCGGGTTTTGTTTTATTTCTGTTAAGAACTACTTTTTTTATTATCTACTAGCTCTCTCGCTATCCCGCGTATTCGTATGCTGAGATTGGTTTTTAATAAGTTTTTTTTTGTTTCGAATATAGCAGTTCATTATAGCAGTTTCTTTAACTTTAATGTTCATAACAAAATATAGGTAACAAATATCCATCTCCAAAACTTCCAAAATCGATCTAAATTGATTAATTTGCATGCCTAATCATCAACATATAACAATATTGCCGTCACGAGAAACTGTAACTTCGTATGTGGACGTACATAATCTACAAGTTGATTTTATATTTTCATTGAATTAAATGTTAGCATTCCTATAAAATATTCCATAATGAAACATTTTATTTGCAAATATGGCCTGAACGGCATACAGCTTTTTCGTGTGGTGAGGAAATAAAATTGGACGTTTCAGAAGAGTTGCGAACCAATTTGAATGATTCTGACTTTACTTTAGAGCTTTTCGTGGCGGCTACTTATAATTAGCTTAAACTTCATTAACGACTGATAGAAACATTCTGTTGCCATACACAAAAACAAAGAACATTACGCACGTGTAATACGATATTACGAACGTGTTCTACAAACCTGATAAATTTATTACGTGCGTGTGGACAGTTCTGATGCAAAGTTGTCCAACAATTGATATGGTCTAATATTAATGGGTATCCCATTCACTCCGACTGTACACCATTGTGATTCAGTTAGCCAAACAAAACGCAGTATTAGTCATATGCTCTATTGTCCAAAGCTGTCGTTCTATGAGCTTTATCTTAATTGACTGGGATTTGATTTAGTGGTGCAACAATTCGCAAGCTTGCGGTGCTGTCATCGATGTTGCTTGCTTCAATATCAGCTTCCACTGCATCAGATATAAAGTTCAATTTGGCTAATGCTGTTATTTGTTTAGTGCTTACAACTTTGTTTTTTGTACGACGAGCAATTTTGACTGTGCGTCTAATAGAATTGGCATGATGGGAACTTTCAACTTTAACACTTTGGCTACAAAGATCAAATGGTTTTCGATCAACTGTAATGTGTTGGTAAAAAGTTGCAGTCCGATTGACGCCTAAGGGGACAGGTTATGTCACAAAACTATTTATTGTATAACATGTCGGTAAAAGTAACAAGGATATAAGATACTTATCGCAACACATGGTATTTGATTGAAGCCCTAAGGTTCGCGTGTCAAATGTGTCTGCCTGAAAGCTCCTTGTCGTTCCTTGATCTGTATCTGGTTTATAATACCGAATGAATTTATCACAATGTTTAAATGTAAAAGTGTTTCATGTAGGCATTTAACCTTGATAAATAGCAATCTACTCATTCATATGTATAAAGATGTATTTATCTCCAGAGAGATCTGGAGCTTACTATTTTGTAATCAATCCCTTCTTTTCGCACGTTAATCGCCAATATTCTCTCTCTCTCGCTCTCTCTCTCTCTCTCTCTCTAGAATAAAAACATTGTTTCAAGTTAATTTTACAGGATAAGAATACATAGAATGTAAATTTTAATAAAAAATTAGAAGAAACACTATGTTCATACGATTACGATCCAACATTACGATCATTTAGATAATCATTAACTTTATAGCCCTTATTCATAAGAGTATTCTTGATCTGAGATTTAAATTTGGTTAGTGGAAGCTCAATCAGATTTTAGGGAACTTTGTTAAACAATGCAATACTACATCCCAGAATGAACTTCTGGATTTTTGGAGTCTGAAACATGGACGGGAAGCTTGTTCTTAAATCTCGTGTTAAAGTTATGGGATTGACTTTTTTTTGCAAACGCGTCATAGTTTTTTCTTACATATATTATATTTTCATAAATGTATTGCGAAGAGATTCTCTTACCTTTAACATGTATTATCCGGGTCTAATTGTTATTTCATCTACATAAAGAGTCGCGGGGCACGTCAGCACGTGGTAATAGAATTTGCATGAAAAAAAGAAGAGTGAAGTAGAAAAATTTACTACATCGACATTCGGATCTTTAAACACAATTAAGTTAACATAATGTTTATATATTTTGCTAATTTATTTCCATTCACATTGAAAAAAGTAACAAATATTTGTTGAGTTAACCGATGAATAGCCAATCTTTGTTTACTAATAAATGAATTTCAGTCACTCATAGAGTCACAGACCTACTGTTTTTTGCATTTTACATTATCATTTGAGTTAATCCAGTTTAGTTAAAATCTACTAAACCATTTTGTTTTAAGCTGTCAAATTCGATTTCGGTAACCTGTAACATAACAAAATATTGTTATAATCAAACACACTTTAGGTTTACATAGAGTTGGCTCTACTAGTAACCATACTTATGTAGTCACTATTTCTATGTAATAGGTAACAACATTTTTTGTTACAAGTAACTTAAAACTTTTTTCAGTGCAAAATATCGAAACCACCTGAAAATAAACTTATAATACAGAAAATCTCATAAACATAAGTCATTATTATTAACATCAGCCTAGAGAAGGCTACTACTGGTGCAGAGGAGCTTTATATGGATGAAATAATACATTTCTGGTCACCCATCCTATAGCAGTACGAACGCACTAGCTACTTGCACCATAAATCTCCTCGACATAACTACGGAATTAGTATTTATCTAATAACTAATAGTTGTATAGTTTGCTTTAATAAAGTATCGTTTAATAGACTCCGTTTAACAAATATACACAGATTATTGGTTAAATTTATCCTAATATTCACAAGTTATTAGTAGATAGACCGAAGAGATAAAAGTTTTGTGACATAGTCAATCGATTTATACTCAATTTATTAAGTTCAGGTTTATTGCTGGTCGTTCGTTAAGTGTCTGTTGCTTTTTGATTAACGACAAAATCGGTAAGTTTCTTAGTAAAGTTACCAATTTTGTTAAAGTAGTTATTACAATAACTACTTTATTAGCAACAAAAAGATTTGAATAAACTCAGTGCCTAAAATTAAGGTAGTAAGAAAACACAAGCATTGCTTTTAAATGTTAAAAACATTGTTAGATACCTAATTTATTTTGAATGCATTAAACGATAAAGGATGAAAAATATGGCAAATATTCAATTGACAGTAACAAGAATCCTATCGGCGCGGCCCAACCTCAAACGACATCACCAGGTCATAATAAAAACACGTTTAATATTAAAAACAGTCATTTAGGCGAGTTCAAATTGAAACAAACACTTAAATAAATCGCCTTTAATAACTCACACAAATGTTCCGTGGCAAATTATATTGAAACATACACCATATTTTAATTCCACAGTTCAGCGGGGCCTATTAATTAATCAAAAGGTTAAAAATAACAGTTTACCAAAAACCTTCGATGGCGTAAACTTAATGACAGTCGATATTTTATATGACTGCAATAAGGCCACGGTTCAACCTAAACCTTTTCTAGTAATGACCCGTGTAAACATGGTCAGCTGTTTTTGATGTAAAGTCAATTGATTTAAAATATTTTTGATGTAACCTACCTTAATGGCCTGCGCAGACGAGGGACTTTTGTCCGCGGTGGAAGAAAGTCCCTGAATCGTGGAAAAAATGTCTGCATAACTTGTCATTGACTCAACGCACGAACGAACGAAAGGCATGCTATAAAAATAAATATTTACACATTACGTTGTATTGTAAATAACATGAAGTTTCTGGGTCCATCTCTTTAAACCCGATGGAGCGGATAACGCGGTCTTTAGTTCGATGTGTGCCTTGCTGCGTCACATGAGTACTATTTTTTCGGGGATTCCCGTGTACTTGTGTCCTGTCGATTTCTAAATGTCCTCAGTTGTACGGAGCACTTTTGTACGCAGGACTTTTAATTCCTGGCGTGTGCAGTTGTAAGTGATTTACGTTGGTGGACAAAAGTCTCTCATCTACGCAGGCCATAAAGCTTATATAACTTTATAACATTATTTTATGCAAGGCGCAACAAATTAGCCCAGCCTACCAGATGTTAAGTACAAATGGAACCCGTTGCGAGGATCTTACCTCGTCTCTTACCTACTCTTATAGATAGTTACCTAAAAATATTCATAATCACAAGATACACATTTCACATATGAAAGTTAACTAATTTCGTGGAATTTTATTTACGATTAATGAATGAATGAGACACTCATTTTAAAATATAACAAAAGAAAGAAATAAATAAATGTATTAGCCTTAAACATAGACATATTAAAATAAATAAAACAAGACAAAATAGGCCAACTAGGTCCCTGCCTCAGTTTAATACTACAGCAACACCAGGGCTGCTGCAGCGCTGATGATTCTGGCAGGGCTAAAATATCTTACGTCATCTCAATTCAGTTACGTAGTCTGAACCCTATGTAGAAACATATACGGAAAACCATAAAAATTCGGAGAAAGTAAGGTGACAACTTGAAATTTTACCATTCTAAGTATTTAAATATATTGACGCTAAATTCGCCGACCAAATAGGAAGGTACATATATACATTGCAAAGAAGACATTTATCAACGATTAGCATTAACATTCCCACTACAAGTAATGTAATGTACACAAATCAATGTAACTCGTGTATGGGTATGTTAAGTTTACGCGATGCCTTGTCCAAAGCAGCCGATGTTGTAGGTGACTTCATCACTGTTATTTACTAACGGGTAATGTATTATGAAGACGGTAGGATTACCGAATGCTTCTGCTTTAGGTACAAGCCTAATCAAATTAAGCGCTTCGTTAAGATGCCTGATAGACCATAGAGACATAGAGTTGTGAGCTATTCGTACGTACAAAAGGTCGGCAGGTGAGTATGGGTGGCATGTATTTTTAGCAGACATTCGAGTGGTTTCAAATTAGCGGGAGCAATTGAAACTGTGTCAAGAGAAGAGTAAGAGCTGAAATATTGCCCTATCGTTTATGATCATTACCAGCCTTTTAATGTCATCACTGCAGGGACACGGGCCTTCACTATGAATGGGAATAGGAAGAACGCGCCATGACCCACAATGTGGGTCCCGTGTTGTAGCCCTAAATTTTTGCTCTAATGCATAAAATTTACTTTTTATAATTTATTAATTACACGGTTAGAAAAGGACAAAAAACCTCCGTCCTATATCACTCACGGACACGTTGTGCTCCAGCGCACTGTTCATAGACTTCGCACACCGACTGTGTATAACGCCGCCCTTATTTATCAATATGCCAACGCTATAAAACTTTTAAGAAAAAAGTCATTTTTACATTTTTCTTCTCGAACACGTTCCACGATTCGCTTTTTTGGTAAGTTATTTAATACTTTTCAACTTTAAAAGGAGTAATTTCGTTTTGTGGATTCTTATTCCTATAAATTATTACAGGCGAAGCATAAGGAACCCCTATTTACACAGATTTATACAAAATCCAACATGTGCCGGCTCCACTTGAGAAATGGTCACACGTTTTCTTAATTGGTAAGCAATTACTATACTTTATTTTTAATGATCTTACCAGATCACAGTAAAATATGCATTCTTTTATAGTAATCACATGTGGAAATCATGTATTACTTCATAAGATAACCTCCTTGTCAAGATTTTTATAAATCCTTACAAATTATTAACTAGTTAATACTACATTCCTATGATGATTAGTCAAATATGCCTAAATATTCATTTATTCCCTTCAGGAATCAATATCCTGTAAAATAATTCATAAAGAGTAACTCCCATTATGAAATTTTCTTTGAAGACAGTGTTTGTTGAAAAGGATTACCTCCCTTAAATCCATTAGTTTTGTAGGAATGTGTTACTTACCACACTAATTAATTACAGATAATAACATGGAAGAATAAACTATTAATATACTTGCTGTCTTCAACGCCTCCGACAGGTATTTATTTAATTCAATCATTATAATACAATGAAAGAATAATTTTAACTAAATAAATTCACACTTTCTAATCAATTACTGGGTATAAGTAATTGAAACAACAGTTTTTAAGATGATTATAACTTGTAACGCAGTTTTTCCATAAAGAGGAATGTTCAATTTACTTTAAAATACTAACTTAAAAAAGAATAACATACAAATGTTCTTAATATATTATGGATTTTATAATTTCTTAATATTCATTTAATATCTACATTTCATGTAGATTACCTACTTAATAAAATATCAACTTACAAAGGAATAACATACAAATATTTCTTAATATCTTGTAGAATTTATAATTTCTTAATATTAATTTAATATCTACCTTTCATGTAGATTACCTACTTACCTTTTATGTATTTTTTTTCTCCGGAAGGCTAATACTTACCGTCCCCTTCCAGGAGGTGCAATGTTATGATGCTATGTTACGGTGCTATGTTATACCATAGTATACCGCCATGTTACCCTGACGTCCTGCTACCCAGGCAACGTCACACATAACCAGTCCCTACCCCAGAAGGACTCTCCAGTCCTAAGCAGCTGACGAAGCCCCTGCTTACCCCAACTCATCTACTTAACCCGACGAGTTTGGACTGCACTCCGTGCGCAGACTACCCTTCGTGCTGTCTACTCTGGACCTAAAGCTAACCAATTCTTTTTATCTAAATTAACTTTACCTTTAACCATACCAAGCGTTATCGACCAAATGCGCCACGACCTGTTTTTTTACCTACCTATTTTAATTGTAACGACCGTTTATACGCGTGACCGTGCGGCTCCAGCCAGCGGCTAATTTCACTCCGTTTCTCAAATATTGTTTTAAACTTAACTTAATTTCACTCCGTTTCTCAAATATTGTTTTAAACTTAACTTAGTTTCACTCCGTTTCACAAAAATTGTTTTAAACTTAACTTAATTTCACTCCGTTTCACAAATATTGTTTTAAATTTAAATTTCACTCCGTTTCATAAATATTGTTTTAAACTTAACTTAATTTCACTCCGTTTCACAAATATTGTTTTAAACTTAACTTAGTTTCACTCCGTTTCACAAATATTGTTTTAAATTTAAATTTCACTCCGTTTCACAAAAATTGTTTTAAACTTAACTTAATTTCACTCCGTTTCACAAATATTGTTTTAAATTTAAATTTCACTCCGTTTCATAAATATTGTTTTAAACTTAAATATAACTAACCTTAAATTAAAGTCATTTACCTAAACCTATTTATTTAAAGTACGGAGGTTACCAATAAATGGAGTTATTATTGGAGCCTTATTTTTATTTACCCCACTTACCCGGTTGGCGACCCTGCCAGGATCGTGGTTGCATGAATATTAGTATTCCCTGTCCTCGTTTCTACAAAACCAAGACAGGTTGGCGATAACGCATTTAACTTACTCGTTTTTAAATAAACTTAAATACTATTTCATAAAAATGATACAATTAACTGTTTAAAATTTCAATTCATATTGTGAATTGTTAAAATCTTACTATTACTTGATGTTTTATCTTACCAACATTATTTTCTAATGTTATATTAAGGTGCTACTGTGTATCACTATTTACTACTGTAAACCTAACTGTATACTTAAGGACATATTTCTTTGCAATTGAATATTGCACTGGTCGATCACGCTTACTGGTCTAACTACATTTTACCTACAAATTTAAATATTATCTTTACATTTGAATTCTTACATGCGAAATTTTTACCCACTTTCTCACTATGGAAGAAAGGCCTATTAACCTTAACCTTTTACATAAAGATGAGTTGTTGTATGAAGTAACCATACGTGATGCTAAACCGGTTGACACTTGTGCTGGTTTGCGTACTCAGTTACGTGGTTTATTTAAAGAATTCCCTTCGGATGAAATTGACTTATATGAAGGTGACCTTTCACTTGAATTAAATTTAATTTCCCATAAACTTGACGAATTAAACGAATTATCTTCTTCTAAACCCCTAACTTTAAAAATTTTAAATAGAATAAATGCTTTAGGTAACCATTTGTTTCATCGCTTAACTAGAGTTCACCCTATTGAGGAAAATGACTTAACATTAAAATCTAAATTAGATCTTTCTTTAAATAAAATAACCAACAAATTTGATGCTTTATTGTCCAATTTCAAGAGCAGTTTACGATCTCCCGATGAATCAAATTATGATCCAGTACCAACGGAACCTAACTATATTCCACCAAATTCTAGTAAAGGAGTCCATACTTTAAATTTTAAATTTAATGGCAAAACGTGTGTTGTTGCATTTGTTCAGTGAATAGAAGAGTTGTGTTTATCGAGAGGCATTAGCGAAAGTAAATTATTTGAAAGCGCTTCTGAAATTTTTTCAGAAGAGGCATTGTTTTGGTATCGTGGGATAAGGTGTAATGTTAATTCATGGCCTGAATTAAAACATCTTTTATTTGAAGATTATTTGCCGTATGACTATGATTTTAGATTATTAACTGAAATAAAAGCTCGTACACAGGGATCTAATGAAAGTATTGTAAATTACTTCAGTATTATGCAAAATTATTTTAGTAGGCTTCGTAAACCTTTAAGTGAGATGGAACAGTTAGAAATTGTTAGGTATAATATTAAACCCTCTTACTCATTACAATTAGCGATGGTGTCCATAAATTCGTGGTCCGAATTGAAGAACCATTGTCGTATTTTAGAAAATGCTAAATTGCGTGCTGATTTATTTGTCGAACCAAATAAAGCTACCTTAAATAAAAATATGCTTGCTGCCGATTTAGCATATAAACCTAGTACTTTTACCTCGAAACCATTCAAAGAATGCGCGACGTTGAATAAATTACCTCCTACTACTAAGTTTTGTGTGAGATGTCGTGAGGACGGTCATGTTTTGAAGGATTGCAAGCGGTCGCACCGAATCGTCTGCTATCGTTGTGGTGAAATTGGTGTAACGGCTAAAACGTGTCCGAAATGTAACGATCAGCAAAAACCAAAACTTACTACTTCAAAAAACTTGTAAGCTTGGACCAAGGAACTTCCAACCTAATTAAACCAGCTTCACTTACTTTACTTGCCTCTGTTACCCAGAGTCAAGGTAAAGTTTTAACGAGTTCTGTTAGCCAGAATTCACCTCTCTTACCTGATTCTGTTACCCAGAGTCAGAATAAAATTTTACAGAATTCTGTTACCCAGAATTCATTCCCTTTACCTGATTCTGTTACCCAGAATCAGGATAAAATTTCCCCGAGTTCTGTTACCCAGAACTTATTTTCCTTACCTGCCTCTGTTACCCAGAGTCAGAATAAAATTTTACAGAATTCTGTTACCCAGAATTCATTCCCTTTACCTGATTCTGTTACCCAGAATCAGGATAAAATTTCCCCGAGTTCTGTTACCCAGAACTTATTTTCCTTACCTGCCTCTGTTACCCAGAGTCAGGATAAACTTACCCCTTCTGACTTTGTTACCCAAGGTCAGGATAAAATTTTATCGAGTTCTGTTACCCAGAATTCACTTACCCCATCTGCACTTGTTACCCAAGGTCAGGATAAAATTTTATCGAGTTCTGTTACCCAGAATTCACTTACCCCATCTGCACTTGTTACCCAAGGTCAGGATAAAATTTTATCGAGTTCTGTTACCCAGAATTCACTTACCCCATCTGACTCTGTTACCCAGATTCAGGATAATTTTCCTTTAAATTTCCAAGATTCTATACTTAAACATATTTCTTTGGTCCAGGAGGCTGAAGATAAAAGACCTTACCTAACTTTTACTATATTTGATTTAAAATTCTCAGGATTACTAGATTCAGGATCCGAGATTTCAATTATTGGAAATGGTTATGACAAACTATTTTCGGATTTTGCCACTTTATATAATTCTAACGATTTGCAGTGTATTTCTACTGCAAATGGTTCTACATCTCGTGTGTTAGGATATTTCTTGTTACCAGTCACGGTCGGGAATAAAACCGACGTGATCAAATTTTATGTCATACCCGATGTTTCTACCAACATCCTACTTGGATTAAATTTTTGGGCTAAGTTTAATATTGCTCCGGATATTCTCTCCTTTTTAAGAAATTCTTACCGTATTTCTGCTTCTATTCCAGTTTCGGATATTACCTATTTGAAACCGTTTCATTCCTTGACGGATGAGGAACGATTATTAGCTGAAGAAACTATTAATAAATTCGAAAACATATCCTTCGAAAAGATTGGCTTAGGCCGTACCCCTTTAATATCCCATAAGATTGATACAGGCGACGTGGCTCCAATTAAGCAGAGGTATTATCCACTGTCTCCTTCTAAACTTATTGAGTTGAACAAACAACTTGATGAGATGTTACGTCTTGATGTAGTGGAACCAAGTAGTAGTCCTTGGAATAACCCTGTTACATTAGCACTTAAAGCAAATGGTGAATATAGATTTTGTGTAGACAGTCGTAAGCTTAATGCAGTTTCTAAACACGATGCATATCCTTTACCTTATATATCACAGATATTGGATCAACTTAATAATGCGAAATATCTTTCTTCTATTGACCTAAAATCTGCTTTTTGGCAGACACCTTTAGAAGAGACTTCCAAAGAAAAGACCGCATTCACCGTACCATCACGTGGCCTCTTTCAATTTAAAGTTATGTGCTTTGGATTGACATCTGCGCCAGCTACTCAACAGAGATTGATGGATGTTCTGTTTGGTCCAGAGTATAATGGAAGAATATTTATTTACCTTGATGATATTATCTGTGTAACTTCTATATTTTTGGAGCATATTAAGCTCTTAAACGTTATTCATGACAAGCTAAAATTTGCAAACTTGTCAATAAATTTTTCTAAGTGTTGTTTCTTTCGAAAACAGTTAAAATATTTAGGGTTTGTAGTCGACGAACATGGTTTACGCACAGACCCCGATAAAGTTAAAGCTATTATGGACTTTGCTATACCCTCTAATCGTAAAGACGTAAAAAGATTTTTAGGCACCGCTTCATATTACAGACGGTTTATTAAAAATTTTAGTAACATTGCTGGTCCCTTGAACAAATTAACTTCTAATCGTAAAAATACTCCTTTTATCTGGTCTCCCGAAGCTGAGGAAGCATTTAATAAATTAAAAATTAGTCTTTCAACTGCTCCAGTTCTGGCTTGTCCTGATTTCTCGTTACCTTTCGCCGTGCATTGTGACGCTTCAGACTTTGGAATTGGCGGAACTCTCACGCAAATAATAAATGAAGAAGAACACCCAATTGCGTACTGTAGTAGATCCTTGACACCGCCGGAAAGAAATTATTCAGCTACTGAGAGGGAAGCATTGGCTGTAGTATACGTAGTGGAACATTTTAAACCTTACCTTGAAGGAAGCCAGCAGTTCAAAATTATTACGGACCATTCAAGCTTAAAATGGTTCCTAAATTTAAAAAATCCTACCGGTCGTCTTGAACGATGGGGTTGTAGACTTTCTCCTTTTAATTTTATTATCGAGCATCGTAAAGGCAAGGATAATATCGTACCGGACGCTTTATCGCGATCTGTTCCGATAGCTTGCATTAGTAAAAATACTACCGATCAATGGTTTCTAAATCTTTTAAAAAGATGTAAGGATAATCCTTCGTCTTGTACCAATTTTCAAGTTATAGATGGTATACTGTATCGTTATACCAAATCTAATAATCAACTATCTAAAGATTTTGAGTGGAAACAAGTTGTTCCCCTCGAGTATCGAAATGATATTCTTGTGGAAAATCATTGCGATCCTCTGGCTGCTCATTTGGGCATTGCTAAAACTTACAAAAGGTTACGTCTTAAATATTTCTGGCCGGATATGTTTAAGGACGTTGTTAAATTTATTATGCATTGTGATGTTTGTAAAGCCTACAAACATTCTAATCAAATAACACCCGGTTTAATGGGTAATCCTAAAGTGTGTGCTAGGCCATTCCAGTGCCTTAGTATTGATTTGGTTGGGCCCTTACCCCAATCAAGGTTGCAAAATACCTTTTTGTTAGTTGTGGTTTGCTGTTTCTCAAAATACACTTTCTTATTTCCCTTAAGAAGAGCTACTGGAAAAGCTATTGTTCAGAGGTTGGAAGATCATGTATTCTTGGTACATGGGATTCCCCAAACTATCATCGCTGATAATGGTTCCCAGTTCACGGGCCATGAAGTTCAAGCGTTATTTTCTAAATATAAAATACCGCAAATTCATTTAGGTCCATTGTACTGTCCCCAATATAATACAGTGGAAAGAACCAATCGGACAGTTATAACGGCAGTTTCTTCTTTTGTTGGTAAAGATCATCGTACATGGGACGTAAACATCCATAAGATTCAATTTGCTTTGAACACTTCGGTAAACGAAACAACTTCATTTACTCCATACTTGTTAGTACACGGTCGAGAAGCAATTTCCGACGGAACAGTTTATGCCAATGCTCGAGATGTGGATGAAATAGTATTTGATTCCCGTCGCGACTATATTTCCAACCTAGGCACGTTACGAGGCATTTTCGATCAGGTGCAGGAGGAACTGAAAAAGGCTCATGCAAAAAATGCCAAGTACTACGATAAACGCCGTCGTGATGTCAGTTTCAAAGTCGGGGACTACGTTTGGAAACGGTCTTATAAACAAAGCGATGCAAAGAAATTCTTTTCGGTTAAACTCGCCCCTAAATACGAAAAATGTAAAATCATTCGTAAACTATCCTCATTAGTTTACGAACTTGAAGATGAGAACGGTAAATATCTTGGGAAATGGCATGTGAAGGATTTCAAATGAAATTGAAGTAGAGATAGAGCATAGTGGTAATTTACCACTCGGATGTTGAGCGCTCAACTGGGGTAGGACCTCCACCTTACAGAAGTTCGCAGTTATTGCGTTGAGTAAGGTCACCAGAGCTCATTGAGGATTCGTTTTGTTGAGAACGGGAAATGCAATTCCTTTACCTTTCAACAGAGCGATTCCTTCTGATTTGTGTTTGTTGCATGTTTATGTTAATTAATACGTCTAACAAAGCGTCTTATCAATTAGTTACTTGCTGTAATGGTTAAGTCCCTATTACTAGTGATTATACTTTTAATTCCCCTACTAAATTGAAAATATAAATTTTCAATTGTTATTTTTCAACCTACCTATAGATCGTTACCAATATAATATATGTATACTGGTTTCGTTCATACCTTTTTTTTCTGTTTGATAAACAGTTTGTTATTTAATATACAAGTACCTTTCTGTAGTCTACAGATATCATTTATTTTGCTGCTTAGCAACCTTTACTACTTCATTCTATAATATAAGTTATTGTCTGTTGTTGAAAGGCAAGTACAGCCTCTTAGCAGTAGTGCATTGATTTGTTTTACCCCATTCGGATATAGATCTGATGGTTAACCATAAAGAAGGACAAGGTTTCTTTATTGTTTTAATTTAGGTCGTTTGGTCGATAGTTGCAAATACCAGGTTTTATTTTACTTGTTTTAGTTTTGTTTTTAAACTTAACGTTTGATTTTGTTATGTTCTTTAGAAAGTTGGAATTTCTAAGTCGATTAGGAACGGATGAGGGCATCCGGCGAATTCCTTTACCGGAATTCTTTATGTGGTTATGGGGGTATTGTAGCCCTAAATTTTTGCTCTAATGCATAAAATTTACTTTTTATAATTTATTAATTACACGGTTAGAAAAGGACAAAAAGCCTCCGTCCTATATCACTCACGGACACGTTGTGCTCCAGCGCACTGTTCATAGACTTCGCACACCGACTGTGTATAACGCCGCCCTTATTTATCAATATGCCAACGCTATAAAACTTTTAAGAAAAAAGTCATTTTTACATTTTTCTTCTCGAACACGTTCCACGATTCGCTTTTTTGGTAAGTTATTTAATACTTTTCAACTTTAAAAGGAGTAATTTCGTTTTGTGGATTCTTATTCCTATAAATTATTACAGGCGAAGCATAAGGAACCCCTATTTACACAGATTTATACAAAATCCAACATGTGCCGGCTCCACTTGAGAAATGGTCACACGTTTTCTTAATTGGTAAGCAATTACTATACTTTATTTTTAATGATCTTACCAGATCACAGTAAAATATGCATTCTTTTATAGTAATCACATGTGGAAATCATGTATTACTTCATAAGATAACCTCCTTGTCAAGATTTTTATAAATCCTTACAAATTATTAACTAGTTAATACTACATTCCTATGATGATTAGTCAAATATGCCTAAATATTCATTTATTCCCTTCAGGAATCAATATCCTGTAAAATAATTCATAAAGAGTAACTCCCATTATGAAATTTTCTTTGAAGACAGTGTTTGTTGAAAAGGATTACCTCCCTTAAATCCATTAGTTTTGTAGGAATGTGTTACTTACCACACTAATTAATTACAGATAATAACATGGAAGAATAAACTATTAATATACTTGCTGTCTTCAACGCCTCCGACAGGTATTTATTTAATTCAATCATTATAATACAATGAAAGAATAATTTTAACTAAATAAATTCACACTTTCTAATCAATTACTGGGTATAAGTAATTGAAACAACAGTTTTTAAGATGATTATAACTTGTAACGCAGTTTTTCCATAAAGAGGAATGTTCAATTTACTTTAAAATACTAACTTAAAAAAGAATAACATACAAATGTTCTTAATATATTATGGATTTTATAATTTCTTAATATTCATTTAATATCTACATTTCATGTAGATTACCTACTTAATAAAATATCAACTTACAAAGGAATAACATACAAATATTTCTTAATATCTTGTAGAATTTATAATTTCTTAATATTAATTTAATATCTACCTTTCATGTAGATTACCTACTTACCTTTTATGTATTTTTTTTCTCCGGAAGGCTAATACTTACCGTCCCCTTCCAGGAGGTGCAATGTTATGATGCTATGTTACGGTGCTATGTTATACCATAGTATACCGCCATGTTACCCTGACGTCCTGCTACCCAGGCAACGTCACACATAACCAGTCCCTACCCCAGAAGGACTCTCCAGTCCTAAGCAGCTGACGAAGCCCCTGCTTACCCCAACTCATCTACTTAACCCGACGAGTTTGGACTGCACTCCGTGCGCAGACTACCCTTCGTGCTGTCTACTCTGGACCTAAAGCTAACCAATTCTTTTTATCTAAATTAACTTTACCTTTAACCATACCAAGCGTTATCGACCAAATGCGCCACGACCTGTTTTTTTACCTACCTATTTTAATTGTAACGACCGTTTATACGCGTGACCGTGCGGCTCCAGCCAGCGGCTAATTTCACTCCGTTTCTCAAATATTGTTTTAAACTTAACTTAATTTCACTCCGTTTCTCAAATATTGTTTTAAACTTAACTTAGTTTCACTCCGTTTCACAAAAATTGTTTTAAACTTAACTTAATTTCACTCCGTTTCACAAATATTGTTTTAAATTTAAATTTCACTCCGTTTCATAAATATTGTTTTAAACTTAACTTAATTTCACTCCGTTTCACAAATATTGTTTTAAACTTAACTTAGTTTCACTCCGTTTCACAAATATTGTTTTAAATTTAAATTTCACTCCGTTTCACAAAAATTGTTTTAAACTTAACTTAATTTCACTCCGTTTCACAAATATTGTTTTAAATTTAAATTTCACTCCGTTTCATAAATATTGTTTTAAACTTAAATATAACTAACCTTAAATTAAAGTCATTTACCTAAACCTATTTATTTAAAGTACGGAGGTTACCAATAAATGGAGTTATTATTGGAGCCTTATTTTTATTTACCCCACTTACCCGGTTTTTCACGTTACAGTGTAGTATAGTGATTGCTGACCACTGCAGATGCTATACATATCTTTTTTTAATTATCATTACGCAAGTTGGTTAATGTCCTCGAGCTCCTGCTCGATGGCGCGGGTGGTCAGAGCGTTCGGCTGCGATCGTTGAAGTCAAGCAACTTTCGCAGTGATCGGTCATTGGATGGGTGACCAAAAATCTTCTATCTCTAGTTCCTCCATACTTGCCGAAGTGACAAGTCGTCTTATTCTATTACTAACACTATTAAACAGAAGCAACGTCGGTTTCAATTAGACTTAAAATTATAAATGACGACTCTGTGCGACAATAAAAGACATAACTACGAAGAATAAACACAGTGTTATCTGGGAATATTTACTTAAATTTTCGGGCAACAAATGTTAGCACATCGTGTGCGTTGAGTCATTTACTTAAATTTTCGGGCAACAAATGTTAGCACATCGTGTGCGTTGAGTCCGTGACAAGTCCTCGGCGGTCAATTTTTTTCACGATTCAGGGACTTTCGTCCACCGCGGACAAAAGTCCTTCGTCTGCGCAGGCCATTAAGGTAATGTCAAAAGTATTTAAAATCAATCGTCTTCGTCGTCCTGGGGGGTATTTTTTCACGATACAGAGAATTTTGTCTTCCGCGGAGAAAAGTTCTTCATCTGCGAAGACTATAAAACGAAAAGCGAATCTAGCGCAATCCCTTCGCTTCCGCTATCGCTAGTTCGAAATTTGAAATGGCGAGCTTTCTCACAAGCAAACAGTTTAGAGTTTCTGTTCTGGTAAAAGCACAAAGCGAGCAATTTTTCACCGGCGCGATAACGTCCGTCTAGCTCAGGGCTGAGTGGGACCACCGCGGAGGTTTTGTCCCAAGCGGCGCGCGCGATATGTCGCGGGCTTGATGCGAACATTTGTTGCTGTTGAGTGTATGACTGCGGGGCATTGTGTTGGTTTTGACGGGGGAGCTGTTAGAAGTAGGTAAGGCTAAGGTAAGCGGTGGACTGTATTTAAATGGGATTAATGTAAAGACACGACACGTACCTGGTTCAAAGTTATTAAATGATCGTCTTAGAAAAGTAAAGGATTTTGAAATGCGTACGTGCCTATGAATATAAAAAGCCATATCCAATCGCCAATATCTAAGATATGTTTGCGTATTGACTGACATATTTTTATAGAAGGCTTAAAAGGTTCTTCTGCATTTGATATGAGAGTATTATTTTTACTTGCTTTAAACTATCGAGTAATAGCGTATGTGTGAGTACGGAGTAGAGACAAGTTGTGAAGTAAGCAGGTTAACTACTTGTTACTATAGTGAGCCATAGGATATTAAAAAAATGTTATAGCAAACCTTAAAAAAAAGAAAAGAAAATAATTTCTTTATTGATAATGAGTATGGATTGATGGCCGAAATGCGGAGATTTGGTGATAGAGTTCCTTTGTTCTAATTTGGATTCGGAACAATAAAAATAGTATTGGTACACTATAGAGTGAAATATTTCTTTATTAAATAGGCGTTTTATTTCAAAACTTTCTAACACATTCAAACTAGGATAATAATGGCTCAATTCTTACCGATGGACACAAAAAGAACAACATAGCTCATACATTTGTTACGACCATTGTTGTCATGGGATACAGTCCTGACCATTTATTAATAGGACATATTTGGACGAGCGCTGACGTGAAATAAATATGCTTATGGAACTATGAACTCCGTTTGTTAGATACGCTTTATTGTGGTAGGTACCCAAGTCACAGAAACATAATGGTAAGTACAACTGATTGTTACGAAGACGCCGACAAATCAAACTATGACAAAAGTAGAGTGAAAAGAATATACTGACTATTAGATTGTGTGTAAGAATCAAATTTAGTAACACTTATACGTCATATTACCAATAAACACCAATTAGAGCAAATTTTTTTTCTTAGCAATGTATAATAGCTGCATGTGACTTACTTTTTTAAGTACAGACCTTATTCACGGTGTAGAAAAAATATTAAATGATAATTGTATATTTCAAGATATACATTATATTTATATTATTTTGATAATAAATAGTTAGATATATAGACATAGTTAGATAATAGATATTATTATTCGTATATTGCAGATTAGTGATAAATCTAAACTTAAGTGATAGAGAATACTGTTGCTCAATTCATAGAGTTTATGTATATTATACATATAATATGTACTTATTCCTTAAAGAGGAGCTCTATGGGGCAAGTGCTTTCGCTTTAATTCCCGCTTGGCTTTAATATTTTATCCGTCTCATAATATCTCACCTTTGTTTTTATGCAATAGTTCTGTTGTGAATTTATATATGAATTTGTTTTTAAATGGTTACACTGTACGTTATTACTACACTATAATCGTAAATATAACATTACAAGTTATGATTATAGTAACTTCATAGTGCTACATATGAGAAATATGCATGTTTATAGACATAAATATCCAAGAAGACGCAGTAATAATATACAAGTTGAAGCAACGTGTTACATCATAGTCATATGTATATAAGTAATAATTGTATGTTTGCTCGTATATATTTGACTATGCAACAACATAATAATCACACAGTGATCATCTGATATCCTATTAAATTCATGTGGAGACATGTTTACCTGTATGAAGCTTACATATTAATATTAGGTAATGGTGCTACAATCGAGTAAAATTATAGTGTTATATAAACACAAAAAGAACTAAAATAAAAAAAAAACAGTTTAATCAGCGAAATTGTAAAAATAGGGAAAGCTTTGCTTTTTCGAGACGTGACAGGCCGCCAGTTCTCAACACACATAGGTAATTGTATGAAATTTTGTCTCTGTGCATTTTTTATTCATGTATGTCGCCGGCAATTTGTATGATTCTGCGTTTTAAAAACGGCGTCGTCCGTTTAATAACGCTCGCTGTATTACTACAGCGAGCGTATAACTTACGGTGACCATCATAAAATAGTAAATCGATTTTTAATATGGTAGGTGCTATATTTTGTAATAATATGTAACAATATATCAAAATGTTCATAATAATCTTCTAATGGTATTACAAGGGCCGTTGGACTCTCAAAGCTGTCTTCTTTGTTTAGAATATGATAGTCCACATTGCAAAGACGAAGAAGAGAAAGCCAATGGCATTAAGTCTGCCGTTTCCTTATGTTTGGCAATAAACGGCTTTTTTACTGTTCCTATTTGTGAGTCGTAAAATTTTCTTAATTCACTAAAATAAATGTCTTTAAAACAATATCTAGGTGTGAGGACCTGTAATTGGCTCTTTGTCGCTACTATTCATTTTTAGTATATTCAGATAAGCTGTTGGTCTTCCATGTAACCAAAATAAATAAATATATATTTTTTTTTGTGAAAAGTCCTTTCAACACGGAGAATTTGCACTATTTTCAATATATTTTTGTTGCATAAAACTACTACCCCGGGCCATTTTTTTTGTTTTGTTTAATGCGCCACGCGTGGTAAGATAAAGAACTAATGTTGTGGTACATTATAAAGTGACAAGACAATATACATTTCGCCTTCGGTATACTTAAAATAGCGAGCGTTTTTAAACGGACGACGCCGATTGTTAGGTAAATACAGAATAATAAAAATTGCCTGCGACCTATACATAAACTTCAAATGCGATGCAAGCTTTCTTTCTACCCCGATTCCTTATAAAATGCTGGGCGTATGGAACCGTGCCGAACACTCAACATGTTTACAACTAAATAGATTAACTAAATTTTGAAAAACAACGAAATTGACTTTTATAATTTGGATTTGAAAGATAGTATTTTTAACCTTTATCATACCGATAGGTGTTAATATCAGAAAATACATTGGGCGATTGGGCTGGTACTTTAGGAAGATCAAAAAAGTAGGCTACATTCTGTTAACATGTTGCTGAATTTAGTAGTCTAACTGCATGCCATATTATAAAAGTAGTTCATAATCAAAATAAAAATGTAAGCAACAGCTGACCAATAGGTCAAGCAACACTGATAAGGTCATATCTTACCGGGTAGATAGCTACCTACGCACTCTGAAAAGATTAAATCGACTAATTAACTTCACAAGGAACCTGGGAGGACACAATAGGGCTCCTACGAGCACTCTCAAGGATAACTAACCGCTGTCAGTGTGTCGTTTGTCGGTACGAGAGAGACACGATCAGTGCGATCCGTATCTACCACTTAGTTATAACGGCCACCATTTACCAATTAGCCAAATGAACAGGGCTGTCAACTACGCACTACTATTACACCAGCTAGCTACAAATTAAATTGGATCCGGTTAAGCATCCAAATATGGTGTCTGTGTCTGACATTTTGATTATAAGGATCCCCTTACATGTCTGTGCGTGTAGACAAAGTGTGAGGTTTGACCTGTGAATGTTTTGTGTGGTATTGAATTTTGCCATGGATAACGAGTGAAGCTTAGGCATTAGGCGTCGACATTATGCTAATTGAAAGCAAATAGAATTAACTTAGTATAAATTTTATAATTTAAGAATAAGTTACTAAAATAATTGATTTTCGCGGGATCGATTTTATTTGTAAGTGCAAAGTTCGGGTGAACTAGCCATGGTCAAGTTTTCGCGTTCTATTGGGACGAATTGAAGATTCATGGGTAAAATAAAAGTATGATCTTTTACGCATTTCTCAAATAGATTAAATTTAGATTCAAAGAAAATTTTAGTAGAAAAAATCCAGTCGGTTCAGGTTTCAGACGGGGTTCGAAGCGGCATAATATCTTAGGCTATCCGGGCGATGGAAGAGAAGAAGAGGAAGATGCGAAACAATGGCGGAAGGTGTCTTAAACATATACCGAGGGATAATTTTTCTAGTAAAATTTTCTTTAGATTTAACCATACACAGTTGAACACTTAAAGATAAAAAATATAATAATCTGAATTGTATTTTAATGTTTCAATCTTGACCCCGCCCGACTTCCAAATCATGAACCAGATATTATTTTTTACTTTTTCGTTCCATTTTCGATTTTGTTTAATTTTTTTTTGATTCATCCATTTTAGTGAAAATTAAATCGTCCAAGTAAACAATAACACAATTGACGGAGAAATCGGTGAACATGCATAAAAAACATCGTGCCTTTGAAATTTGAAGGTTTCCCTCGATTTCCCCGGATTCCACCATCAGATCCTGACTTGGTTCCAATGGGACCTCGGAATCTCTTTGAATTTTGGAAATCGGTCCACAATTGACGAAGAATTCGGTGAACATACATAAAAATATATAAGTATATATATATATATATATGTATATACAGTCGAACACAGAACCTCCTACTTTTTTGAAGTCGGTTAAAAAGGAGAAATTTCTGTACATACAACACACCTTGATGTTGTATTACCATTTGATGCTTGTATTATCTGATCATCGATAACTTATTAAGAAAAGCATCTTGGGACATTACTAATGAATACGAGTGTTGTGAGCCTTAGGTGCGGCGAGCAGACTGCGTGCTAAATTCTAACTTAGCACGCTCGATTTTGTTTTGGTTAGTGATTAAAGTTGGAATCAGTATTGCTTATAAACATGATTAATTCTCTGAGTTCTTTCGAGTTAAGTTACATTCCAATCCCAAATTCGGCAAATACATCTAAAGAAAATTAAATAAATAATTACTAGAAAACATTCGACACGGACACCCACACCCTTCGCTATCCGGGCGAAGCATAATGGTGAGTGCTTTCGCCCGGATAGCGAACGGTGCGGATTCGAGTCCCGTTTGCTGCCTGGTCCATGGGTTTTTTTAGTATTTTTATTTAAATTTAAACACGTAGCAGTTAAATACTTGAAAAATAGAAAATATAATCGACTAATACATTTTGTTATTATTGAAAGTGAACATTTTCTGATTGAATTTGAACGCTGTTTGTTTGCAAATTTTTTAATCTAAGAAGAATACTGCAGTGAATAAATCAGAGTTACGCCGCTAAGGCAGCAGGCTGTTACATTAGCCAATGACAGCCGCCTTTCCTCGTGGGACAATTTTTTCCACCCTGGTCTTCCGTAAGCGATTGTGTTAAGAAAGTGCTCCACTGGTTAGTTATAACAATGGATTATTAAGCCATCATGCTATTAATTGTCTTGCTGTTGAAACTGTCTATAAATAGAAGTAGACCATTGTGGTCATTAACTATTAGATGGGCCACGCACTTTGATTTTTGATCACTCCATAAAGAAAGCGCTCCACTAATTCGTTTCAGGGAGCAGTAATAAATCAATGAATTGTCAAGTTATCAGGCAATATTTTTTCCTGGCGTTGAAAGTACCCACAATATAATATAGACCATTATGGTAATTTACTATCAGATGAGCCACATAGGTACTTCTATTTGACCACCCCTGTTTTTTTATTCCACGTCTTAATTTATGGAAACACTGACTAAGCTCATGAGCGAGAGAGTGACAACCATACCACACACAACCCTCGCCACTTGCGTAACGACGAATCGATTTTGAATGCCTTGTCTAGTTAAATACTAAACTATTGATTAGAATCGATTGGCTTACTAGTGAATCTGAATAATTGACACCGATGATCAGATTGTAATCTGCTGACGATTTATAAGGATCACCCTTTCCTGCTTTACAATCGTTCTCTTAACTAGGCACTGAGCATTTGTATACGTGATTTGTAGCATGTGTGACGGTGTACCTAAGAAACTTTCACTTGATGCTTATCAATAGATAGATAGTGTAAAAATCGACCAAGTGCGAGCGAATTGAGTGCAGGTGAGAATTCAAAAGTACAGATAGAGTGAGTACATTTTGGTCATATATTTTTGTACGGCATTCTTACCATCGATAGATCCATGAAAAATAATAAGAAAACACGTAGTGCCGTACAAAAATAATGCACCACAATAGTGCAAGTCGTGAAAACTTTTTATTTTCCGATGATTTTCAGGCTAAATTTGGTCATTAGATTATGTACGGCATCGGTTTCGTACAGTTTCATTACCACTTCTAATTCATTATTTTGCAATGCCGTAAAAAAAAATCATGCGTACTGGGAGAAAAGTCAATGGTTGCAACTTCCCTCCCCTTCCATGGTCCGGTGGTGATTTGAAAATACGGCGTACGGCACCGGTACAAAACATTATGTAGCACTAGAAAGTAGTATTAATATAAATGCCGTCAAAAAATTATTGTTTATTTGAATGTATAGCAATAATTATCTTCATTTCATCATCACATCATTTAAAGCTATAAGGTCATTTGATCATCTACGGCAACTTTCTTTAACATGACATATAATTAGTTCAAAAAAACTGTTCTGAAAAAAATATAGAAAAAAGTAAAAATTGCAATTTTTCAAATTATTTTAAAAGTTTCAATAATCATAGTTTAATGAAATATAGCAACATATCATCGTTGTTTCAAATAATATTCAGGTAAATAAGTAAGGAAAAAATTATGCCGTACAATTTAACACAGACCATATTTTTTGCCTGATGAAAATGACACTGCCATTTCAGAGGTACTTTATGGTCATCTGATACTGTACGTACCGCATTAACATATTTTTAAAGAGAACAATTAATAATATGTGTAAATGATTATGCCGTCTATTTAAAGTGAAACAGTGTGTATATTATAACCAAAAATATAAAACTATCAATCTCAGTATCAGCAGTTTCATATACTTTTTGATGTAATGCACTTGAAACATTGATATAATTTGTTTAATCGTGTAAATAAAAAGTACTACAATCTTATTGAAAAATTACAATTATATTTAATGATCTTTACAAAACTGAAAGAATATGTTTTCTCTTTGAAATTATTATTCATTAACTGAATCAGCCACAGAGTCGTCATCGGAATCAACGGAATCATCGAGCTCAGCATTCTCTTCTCTATCATTTTCGGAAACATGAATACGTGTTTTCAAAATCAGTCTCACGTATATTGAAAATGTAAAGATATTTTTTTACCTATAACGTCAGCAGCTTCTTCGCAACGTATAATACTATGTATTCATTATTTTTATTACTTTTATATCAATATGAACTTTCAAATTTGTACGGCATTTACGATACGTACGTACAGTACGACTTTTTATAGACGATTGCATTAAATACAAATGAACTATCTTAATGACGTACATAAAAATATCGTACTGAATATCACCTTCAAGTACATTTCGTTACGTGGATTTTTCGAGAGTTCTTTCCCCCCAGAAAGACGATTACAGACGTTTGGACCAACAAAAATGTACGGTATGTGAATAACTGTTATCCATGCATAAAATACTTTCAAAATCATTTAACTTTATGTTGTTTCAAATCACCCCCAGACCATGGAAGGGGAGGGAGTTGCAACCCTCGATTTTTCCCCCAATTCGCATGATTTTGTACGGCATTGCAAAATAATGAATTATAAGAGGTATTGAAACTGTACGAAACCGATGCCGTACAGAATCAAATGACCAAACTTAGCTTGAAAATCATCGGAATATCAAAAGTTTTCACGACTTGCACTATTGTGGTGCACTATTTTTGTACGGCACTACGTGTTTTCTTATTATTTTTCATGGATCTGTCCATGGTAAGAATACCGTACAAAAAATATGACCAAAATGTACTCCCTCTATCTGTACTTTTGAATTCCCACCTGCACTCAGTTGGACAGCTTACCAGTGACGGCATAGTGCTGAATCTTATTAATTAATGTCCTTCTTTGTAATAATTAGGTCTTCTGGTGGTTCAAATGACCCACGAGCGAAAAACGATAAAAAATAACGTCTGTCTGTTTAGTGGGGAGGAGGGGAACTATTTATTTTATTCCTTTTTTAATATTTGTTGCTATAGCCGCAACAGAAATACACCATCTGTGAAAATTTAAAATGTCTGGCCATCACGGTTCATGAGATACAGTCAGGTGACAGACAGACAGTGAGGTCTTAATAATAGGGTCCCATTTTTACCCTTTGTGTTCGGAACCCCTAAAAGAATTTTAATCGATTTACGATTAAAATTCTCTTGTACTCTTGAATTTTGTTTTGATGGGGAGAAAATTTCTGAACCGATTCAAGAAACGAAGTGAGTAAACAATCTTGCGGCTCACTTCGGTAATTTGTGGGGTCCAGCTGAGAGAGGATTCAAGAAACGAAGTGAGTAAACAATTTTGCGGTTTACTTCATTTGTGGGGTCAAGCTGAGAGAGGAATCAATGTAAAGCCAAGACATTTTACACTTAAACTAAGCGACAGTATCGTGCCTTCATACACGACAGGCCGGAGAGAACTTTCGTCAATTTTGACTATTTATTTAGAGCCACCTATGATAAATGCCTGACATTTAATTGGATTCACTTTTATTCCAAAGTCAGCAGACCAAGCACTGATACGTTGCAATTTATAATTTAACTTGGAGATGGCCATATCAACATCTTCAGCCAAAGTCTGCGTAGAAATGGTTAGAGCAGCTAAGCGAGTAGGAAAGGAAGTTAATTAAAGTAGAAACACCAAAGGAGAGATAATACCACCCTGGGGTACACCGGCATTCAAATTATTCCACTTTGAAAGGTTTTGCCCAATGCAAACTGCTTGTTGACGGTGACTTTGGTGAGAAGTTGTAGGATTTCAAGATAGCGAGGAGAATATCGTGGTCAACCATGTTAAAAGCGTTAGAGAAGTCCATGAGTACCATGACTGTAACCAACTATTTCTCCATGCCTATCCCGACGTCCTCAGTAACTTTGAGCAGAGCTGTAGTGGTACTGTGTCCAGGGCGAAACCCAGACTGAAAAGGAGTGAAAAGATTATAGGAAAACCTCAAAGAGGATACTTGATGATGAGCATCGGCTTCAAGAACTTGAGAAAGAAAGGTTGGAAATAGGCCTGAAGTTACTAAGTAGCTGAGGAGAGGAAACTTTCGGCAGAGAAAGAACAAAAGCTGTACGCCAAGCTAGAGGAAAATCACTGTTTAGAAGCGAAAAGTTGAAAACGCAAGTATAATAATATAAGCAATAAAACACAATAATACACATGTTCCAAAAAATTATGAACATTAGTGCAAGATTTTTTCCTTTTTCGTTGAAATAAAGTTCAGATATTGCAGACCACAGATAGAAATGTAACCATCTTTTAGTGTCAACTACTACTTACTCTCCTTTTTTTCTTATTTCATAACTTTTACTGGTGTCTTAGTATATTAAAAAAAATAGGTAGATATATTTGCTTTGAGCTTAAATCGCTTAATATACAATTTACGAACTATTGAGAAAATTTTATAGCTTAATGTAATTGTAAATGTCTTTACATAATTTTTGTAGGAAGTATCACTTAATTTCTAAAGGATTTCAGTTTAGTTGCGTAAGGGCTACCTTACGTCAATGAAAATCAAACAAAATTAAAAACAATGTTCTTTTAAATAAAGAATAAAGTTCTTCTTACCTTCATCCTTTAAAGCAGCAACAGCATGAGGGATACCCGCCCAGGGACTTGGCAGGTCCAGGAAAACAGCATCAGCTTTACCTGTTAGTTCTTCACCAAAACCATGTTCTAGTACATCTCTATGCTGTGCCTATAAAAAATGGTCAAAATTATGAGAAATCCCCATAGAAAGGATCTGATTTACGTTAGATAACAATAAAGATTTGACGACCTCTGTGGCCGAGTGGTTTGTCTGCCGGGTTTCAAGGTGTCGCCTATTCAAGAGGTCCCCGGGTACGTATCCCGGTGGGGGCAGATGATTGTGTGCTGAAAACAAGCATTTGTACTCCAGTCATGGATGTTTAATATGCATTTTTCTATATAAAATCTTTATAATGTATCAGTATGTATTCTATCCGTTACCCTAGTATCCCATAACACAAACCTACAGCGCTTACTTTGGCGCTAGGCTAACTAGTGTGTTGGAAAAAAAAATAGTATGCAAAAAACTTTAATAAATATATATATCATGCATAAGTGACAGTGTCGCACTGGAGGTCGCATATGTTGATTGTTCAACTATGACTGATAAGTAAAAAAAGGTTTATTATACTTATTTTAGGCATTTAACTGCTAGATTTATATACTCATCAAAAGAGTCTAAGCAAATATGTCTTTTTTTTTACTTTTGGCTGACTTATATATTTTTAGCACTCTTATATTCTTTTGTGACTAATAAACAATTTGATGTATTAGTGGCTAAAGCAAAAACCGTTGAATAATTACATAACAATAACATAAAATGCCAACTGATTAAACTTGCAGTTTGTGTAAATGATGCATGTTGCTTACAATTCTTTGATAAAGATAAAGTACTGCTGGTCATGAAGCTCATGAAAGCTCATGAATCAATAAAAAAACAGAATACATTAAAGGAAAAAGGCATATTGGTACCAATGTTTACATAATACGTAAATAATTGTAATAAATCTGCTTACGTAATACTTGAACGGGCCCAAACAATGTTTTCTAAATTTTTAAGATAAATGTTGATTGATGTAGAATTGCACTACTATTTATGTCTTTCTATATTAATTAAATAGGCACAAGTGAAGCTAAAGTTTCTTTATGATAATGGTATCGATTCTAGCGTGAAATTTGACAGCAGTATATCCTTGTCATTCTCCATACAGAATGAAAAGCAGAGACTGATGTTAAATTTAGTTTTAAGTTTAGAGAATGACGCCAGAATTGGCACCAATGAAACATTAAATATGCATATTTATAGCACTTACTGTGACAAAATTAGCAATTCCATGATCTTCAAACTCCTCCTTGGCAATTTTAGCTCTATGTTCATGGAAGTCAAATGTGTACACATGCCCGTGAGGTCTCACTCTTCTGACCAAAGCGTGGGTCAAAGAGCCACTTCCAGTACCTAAAAAATAAATAAAAAGTATTTAACACAGACTAGAACTAATAATCAAATTAAATTCAAGAAATTTGATACCATAGCTCAGGGGAAATTATAAATGTTTTTTATATAATGTAAGTATATTTGTTTGCTTTGAATTCACAAAAAAAAGCATTATTTTATTTTAAAACTTTTTTATTAAAAAAAGGAAATTTTTGCTTCCAGAACAGTGAACAAATATCAAAGAAAATGTTGTACAATAACACTAAGACATTTTGAAGTTAGTGGCAAAACTATACAACTAGAATACATTATGTACCTGCTTCAATGACAAAACATCCAGGCACCAGATCGAGTTGCAATAAAATCATACTTATGTCGGGTGTATAAATGATCTGTGTTCGATGAGGTAGTGTCAGGGACCACAGCTCTGGTGTAGGTTGTAAAACATGACCCCATCCTTTAGACAGTTCCACCTAAATTAATAGTAATATTTCATATGGGTTTACAAGTACTTATGCGCAGTTTTGGTTATTTATATTCTTAATTTCAATTACTTCAATGCCAGCACTGGTTTTGAACTTTTTATTTATTAACAGACTATTCCTTTTACTATGAAAAATCATTTTTTTAATTAGGTAATTTTAGAATTTTAATGTTAATATAACCTCTACATACATGACTAACTTAAGTAATTAATGTTAATGAATTGAATGACACACACGGGATTATTTTAAGTAACTTACTCGACTTCCAATATCTGCTCCAATTAGATTTTTCACTTTCAATGCACCAAAAGGTGTTTGGAATACATTTTCTATCATTTCACCCTTTTTGTTTTTAATTTCACGCCGTACCTCTATGGCATATAAATTATTGCTTAGGTAGAGAATAACTGTATCACCTTCATCGATTTTATCTTTGTAATTTCTAAAACTCATTATTAAATTCGAGCAGTACTTACTCAAAAGTTTGTAAACAAAAACATGTGATTTAACAACAGGGGGAGGGGAAGGAAAGGTTTTGTCGGGGTCTACTCTGTAACAAATAATCAAAACATTTTGATTGGGTAAACACTTCTATAAATACAATAAATATTTAATAGAGAATGTATAGACTTAACTTATGCAATAGAACTAATTTATTGGTAGAAAAGAAATCACCAAAAATATTTTTCTTTATAAATAAAAGAACTAATCAACTTTTTCGAATCATCGTATAGTTAAATTAGTTCAGAGGTCAGAGTAGGTCCCCGGTAAGATTTTTACATTGTCGGATTTTGACATATAAGCGTTTTGTTCAGTGTTTTGTTATATATGATGAGTCAAAAGTTATGAAACTAAGCAAATCATTGTATCCTGTAAATATGTAAACATTTGAACAATAAAATAAATATATTCTTATTTTAAATAATTTTTTTTGCATAGATATTAATAATTTGATAGCAAAACGCTTTGGGAAAGCAGTATGTATCTGTCACTGTCAGTCAGGTCAGCGTCAGCTATTGAGCTTCATTCCCAATTATTTCACAGTTTTTAACAAAAAACTATTACTTTTTCATGAATGAGGACTGTGTTTTGTGTAAATGTTTAGTGAAGAAACTTAAAGTTATCGTCATGCTATCGTAAGCATAACATTTATGTGCAAATCGGGCTAACCAATCTATTGTTACGATGGATGCCTCGAAGATTACTAGCAAAACAAGCTCTTTGAAGGCCTTGATTTTAAAGGCTTGGCGTGAGCGATGGACAGATATCCAATGGGGTATCAACATCAAAACTATCCTGCCTAGGGGAGTAAGTGGAGATCTTTATAACCTCGCTGATTGTATCCTCCAACAAGCAATGGTTGGTTGTGGTGCAAACCAACTGGTGATATCATATTTGAAACATTCTCTGGCGTCACACCTAGTCTCGTATGCTGCAGTACTTCAAAGAATCGCAAAGTTCGACGCCTTTCATAAACCTCATTGCATTATTGCCTTATTGGAATTCCTTGAAGGGTTTCTCGACAGCATAACATGTAGGGGCAAGATGGAAGAAGAAGTGCTAGCTTTTTCTGTATTTTCTATCATACTGTGGCTCCTTCAAGTGTATCATTATTCTCTTAGTAAGTACCCATCATCTAATCCTATTCAGAGTCAGGAAATTCTAGAGAAATCTACATCAGTTCTTAACTCAATTGTTAACACAGACTTCCTCCTCGCGATGTTTTATTTCGCGAAACAGAATGATCCAGATGAGTACAATGAGATCACAAAAAAATGTCAAGAAATCACAGCATTCATGATGATGAATACACAATTCAAGGCGCCGGTTACTATTCATGAGACGTTGCAGAGAATATGTAACATGGATATAGATAAAATTGCACCATTAAACAATAAACCAGAGACAGTGACTCACTGCTTGCAAGCTCTCATAGCAATAAATGTGTTGGCTAACCCTAGTGCTGATCTCCAACAGCTCTCTAATCAACTGTTAATGGTGCAAAGAATAAAAGGTTACCCTCTATCGAGACTTTACTGTGAACTTATTAGGGCTTGTTTTATTTCATTAAATGACTCGAGTAAAGATGCTATAAAACAAGCTCTATGGGCAGCCTTCACTTTCCTCAAAATACCACAAGTTATGCATTACCTCCATAATATGTGTGGAACAACTAACAAAGAGAATGAATGTTCCGTTGAACTTGTTGAAGCTTTTGAGATGCTGTTGCAATCCACACCACTTTTAGATATTGTTGACACAAAGAATTCTTGTAATAGTGTGATGTCTTTGATTGAGCCTTTAGTGAAATTAAATGTTTTGTCAGACAGTCATTTGTCATATTTTGGTCAAAAACGTGAAAGTAAAGATGTGAAGCTTCAGAAATTAGAGCCAACCGGTCTGCAAGGTTCCGTACCCAGTTTTATTACTCGAGCTGAACCTACATTGACCGGTATCTTGAAAACTATGGGAGGTGACTTCTACAAAACGCAAGAATCACTATACACTATGCTCTGCCAGATAGTTGGAGGAGCCACACTTGATACTATTCTAGCAGTTGCTACAGTAGAAGGGAAGTTAAAGTTACTTGTGTCAAGACTTATCAAATTTAATGAATTTGCTTTACATTCTGCAAGTGAAAAGGGAGCATCTCAATCTAAAGTTTATATTTTTGATATATCATTCTTAATTTTATGCTCAATTGTACAAGATTATGGTGCTGATGCCGTATTAGAAGATAATGGTGATTCATTCTTTGAAAACTGGGTAAGGGAATGTATGCCTTTTAAAGGGATTCACAAGTCACCAGATCAAATATTACAGAAATGTGATCAACAAATGGTAGATATTTTGATTCATCATCTAAGTGCACCAGACTTTGACTTCAAAAATACAAATATGAAACCACATGACCTCGCTGTCAATGTCAGTGGGGCAGTCAAGGAGATATTATTTGCATGGGAACAAGGATCTCTCACTGCTGCAGATGTGAAACGCATGTTAGACTCATTGCGACAGAAAATGGCGTCATTGGCTGTCTGTGCCTCAGTTTGGTTGTGTTCATATATAAATGTTGTGCATCAAGAAGCATTTTTGAAACCAATAAACATGGTTCAACAGTTTTTGGCACCACCCACTGAAGTTGAGCTGACTCAAATAGATAATTTCAAGGAAAGGGCAATATTGATGTGTCAGATTATTAGGAAAATGCAATATGAAGTTCACCCTGCATCTGTGCCAAAATCAAAAGTGTCTGCTTTGTCACACAATATCATTTCAAGCCAGCCAATGTTAGAACAGCTTCAGGCTGTCTGGGAGGATATTAAATCCAGAGGATACCTCCATATAGATGCTACCCATGTGGTTGAAAGTATCTTGAATACCACAGGCCCAGTATGGTTTGTGACATATTTAGTGAAAGAGACATTAAAATTTAGATATCAGGATGACCTTGACAGATCAGTGGATATTGTTCTTGCCATGTTTCATTTGGACATTGAGAAATGCACTGAAGCTTTATTGTTACATGTCTTGCCTCAATATTTGTACAATGCAAAACTAAGTGAAGAACTAGTGGAACCTCAATCGTCAATATTGGCCAAATTGTCTGTTTATTGCATTTATGCTGCCCTCGAAAATAGTAACTCTAGCAATAAAGTTCATAATATGCGTAAACGGCGACATGACGATGCTGAGGATATGGATAGTATGTGCACTTCTAGCAAAGTCAGACGACTCAATGACAATACTTCAGATGGTAGTAGTATGTATTACTCGCAAGGCCAATCAATATCTGGGGTGGTATTGAGAGAACCATTGCAGTCTGCTTTAGATACTTTATATCAGTCATTTTCCCAACTGGCTGGCAAGAATGGGGATGTCACTCCACAGACGCAGTTCATATTGCAATTTTTAGTGTACATTGTTCAATGTGGTAACGAGAGGGCTCAAATGGTGTTGCAAAAAATACCCAGTGAGCTTGTACCAACATTGATAAAAGCTCTTCCTGATAGTTTTAATATAGGGCTAATACTTAGACTATATGACCTCTCTACAGCATATGGCAGAAAGAATACTGCAAGGGATTTATGTTTATTGAGAAATATGCGATTAAGGCCTGAATGCTAATGTATTGACATAAGTTATGTGTATTATATTATAAGAGTATTGAAATTTTGGTAATGAATGACTAAGTGATTAAAATGAGAATGATTATATTTAGAAATAAATGCATTTCTAATGATAAATATGTATTTTTTTCAATTAGCTACCTAAGTAAATGAAATTCTATTCAATCCGTCAGTTAGAGTATATCCCATACATACAATCAACCATAAAATGACAAGATAAAGCGTGTCAAATTTGGGAGAGGGAGTTCGTGACGTCACTACTAAGCAAAAACTGTACCAAGATGTGACGTCATGCATTACATATTTCATATCAACATATCTCTGTAATGTTTTAATTATGTCAACACTTTTAAAAATCTACTTGATCGACTAAGAAAAACAATTAGTCATCATCCCTACTCTCACTTATTCTGTTGGACAGTTCTTTCGTTTCTGTTGACGCATTAATCACACTGGACATTAGACAATAGTGTTGAAAACTCACCTAGCCCGCAGTGTCACGCACCGCTGCATGGGCGGTGTAGTTTGTAGTCTCACGTTTATCATTTTTATCATCAGCCTATTAGTAAAGTCCACAGGTCTTTTCCATGGATGGAATAGGGAGTTCGGGCAATATTCCATCTCGCGGGCCAGGTGCTAACGGCTGCAGGTTGAGCTAATACAAACGGCTTAACATACCTTCCGAAGCATGGAAGAGATAAGGATAATAGATTTTTAGTCACCCATTCAACGACTGGCCGTTGCAAAAATTTGCTTTAAGTTCACGATCGCAGATCGAACGCTCTTACCATTTCGCCGTCGAGCTTCTCACTTATACATTTGTACCGGGCCTTACGCACCTCGCGTACTAGACGGCAGCGACCACGGCAAGTCGTGGCTGTGGCCGCAACTTTGACCACAGAAGCTACGGTTGGGCCTTGGCGGCCATATTGCTGGTCGTTTCTTTAATCTTTGTATCAAAATTCATTGCAGAAGAAAAGTGTAGAGTTGTGGAACGATACGAAGCGTGTTCACTCACGAATGACATTGAGAATAGCTGGTCGCGGCCTAGCGATCATAGTAAACTATACGTAAGTTGGCCTCAACGACCAGTCGTTCCGGTCCGGTGTGCAGCCAGTTCGCCACTGCGGCCAAGTGCGTAATATACGAGGGGAGGTCAATAAGTTCGCGGAATGGAGGGTTTGGTGGGGGCAGGTTTACTCGTCCAGGTAGGCACTACTTGAGCACCTCATTAAGAGTTTATATGTATACCAAGTTTGAACCTAATCGGGTCATTAACTTTTGAGTTATCGACCTGCAAACAACTGTATCGGTAAGAAGTCAGCCAGTATGGAGAAAATTTAACATCGCGCCGTTATTGAGTTCCTTACCAAGCAAGGAAAACCGCTCAGATTATTTTTCAAGAGCTGTTGGCGGTTTACGCGGACTCTGCCCCTGGTAAAACCATGGTTTATAAGTGGCATTGTCTTTTCAAACAAGGAAGACTCCATTGAAGACGACCCCCGCTCCGGACGCCCAATTGAGGCCACCACACCGGAAATCGTCGAAAAAGTAGAAAAACTTGTATTGGAAGATGCCCGGTTGAAGAAGAAGCAACCTGCAGCAATGATTAGAGTATGCGAAACAAGTATTTTCAATATTCTACATCATCATCTTGGGATGACTAAGGTCAGTGCAAGATGGGTTCCGAGAATGCTCACGCCACTTCAAAAACGCGAGCGAGTCGAGTGTTCTCGCCAGTTTTTGGAGATCTGTGGAGAGAGAAAGGAAGAAGAAAGAAGGCGACTGTCTTTTGGGATACAGAAGGTATTTGACTGATCGATTATAAAGAACGTGGTGTGACTGTAACGGGATAGTACTACGCTTCTTTACTGAAAAGATTGAAAGAAGCCATCAAGGAAAAAAGAAGAGGAAAGCTGTCAAAAGGTGTGCTCCTTCTGCACGACAATGCACCCGTTCACACGGGCCCATGTTGCGACGGCTGCCATTCACCGTTGCGGTTTCGAACAATTGAACCACCCACCCTACAGTCCCAACTTGGCACCCAGTGACTATTATCTATTTCCAAAAATGAAGAAAGAGCTGCGTGGAAAAAAAATTACGACGATGAAGAAGTGAATTCCGCAATTTCGGCCTATTTTGACACCAAAGACAATTTTTTTTTTCGATGGTATTAACAAGTTATTTAAAAGATCTGAAAAATGTATTAAGGTAAAGGGAGAATATATTGAAAAGGAAAAAGGGTTTGGTGTTTATTTTCAATCTCTTCCCTCTTATTCCGCGAACTTTTTGACCTCCCCTCGTACATATGGTTTCTTTAGTAAATCTGGTAGTTTCGATCTCTGGTCGTCAGGGCCTAATTTATCCACAGGCTAATAAGGCTAGTCTAGGGCGCAAGAACCAAGGGGGGAGGCCGGCGGCAGCGCTTGATTTACCCACAGGCTAATAAAACTAGAGTCTAGGGCGCAAGGACCAAGGGGACGGCCGGGTCGTGGTCGTGGCCTTCTGGTGCCGGTGCGCGAGGTGTCATATCAGCCCTGTGTAAACGCCATAACTTACCGTTACTTCATAGGGTAGTTTTAATAAAATTCAGATTAGGTGTTTTCACTTTTTAATTTAATTTTCGAAACTCATTCAACAAAGTAGAAGTTATAAATTAATTCTAAATAGTTTTACCTAGTTATTGGTGTCGATTCTGGCAAGATTCTCTAAACATAAACTTAAATTTGACAACAGTGTATCCTTGTCAATCTCTACACAGAATGAAAAGGAGAGACAGATGTTAAATTTAGTTTTAAGTTTAAAGAATCATGCCAGAATTGACACCAGTATTACAGACAGGAGTAACCATTTCGTAATATACATAGCAGAGTTTATACTTACTGTAATTTGTACAAAAACATTCCTATCACTCAAAAATCTTAACAACAAAATAACATTTTATATGTACACATTTATAAGCGAGATAGGAATAATTTATTACTTGTAACTTATTATCTTTAAGATTGGACGGATTTTGTTATATTATCAGCACCTTACTCCACGCTGTACTACTTAGGAGCAAAAGAAAATTAAGGAATGTGCCAACACAGTATATATTGGGTAGTACCTACACATAGAGTATAACTGTAACAATGTATCAACCAACTTCTTTCAAGGCATGTAACAGAACTTAAAGAAGATTACAAGAAACTTTTTAAGTACCTACATCGAATTATTTAAGGGTAAAGTACCATTTTGAACAATGCAAGTAACATTTAGGTACTTACCTCCTCGAATCTTACTTTGTATTTTTTTTCAATGTACAAACAAACAGTCTACCTACATGTTATGCTTCATATGATTGTTCCAGATTGTTCTTTTTCTGCGACAGCATGTCTATGTGCATTCGAGCTTTGAGCTTCGATCAATACAGAGTCACAAATCGATTCGAAAGAGACTTTGAATTCCGTTGACAGAACTTATAGGTTATTAATTACTTATGCACAGAGAACAAACTACATCACATTACATGTGACGTCTAAAGTGCACTTACTAAGTAGGTATTTATGTACATGTTTTTATCACTAGAATTAACAAATCTATCTAGCTAAAAATTTTACAAACTTATCGATACAAAGATCACAGGAGAGTTCCAGAGCTTTTCTTTAAATAAAATTTATTAAATTACAAGGTAACGATTATTTTACTATAACGTACTTAAGTACTCATTTACTACAGAAGTTTAATGTATAAAATTATTACAGGTTTGTTATAACGCAGGCTTTTTGGCGTCCGGCGATTCTGGATGCGGACGATCTAAAACAACATTGAAGAAACATTAGTGACAGACAAGATATGAACTATTTCATAGAATGGCCTTTAAATTTTTTTAATTAATAAAAAACGTGATAATTTGTTATTTTAAATAGGGGTATAGGGGGACCTATTGATGTTGAGGGCAAGTGGAGAACGTTCGTACAGACAGGGGATACGATTGCGAGGTACATCAACCAGCTAACCTCACAATGCTGACCTGTACCCTACTTTTAAGCTACCCTGTGGAGCCCTGAAACCTTATCCTAAAAAAATTTTTTTTACGACAGCATGTCTAACCTGTGTCCCACTTTAATACTAACAAGAAAAAGAGGTGAAAGATGCAGTTCTAATTTTGCACCACCCGCACGTGGCGACATTTGGAAATGCGCGCAATTTTCTTATTAGAAAAAAATTGCTCCATTACTTAAATTATGTATAATGTTTTTTTGCAAATGTGTTGAAAAAAGTTGTATGACATTCGTGCGGATTGGTATTACAAACTCGTGACTATGATAGACATTCGTCTACTCGTTTGTAGTAACCTTACCGCTCTTGTATCTTATGTAACTATTGTTATCTTTTAAGACACAAAAAGGTTAAATACAGCTGTTACTCTTTACTCACCTATTTGTCTTCTTAGTATTTCTCCATCTCTGTTCGCGTTATACGCTGGCGGTGGATTACTGACCCTCATTGGTAAACTAAGCCTATTAGGATTACAGTTTTCGTCGACTGAAGCCTCACTCGCAAACGGCCGCTGACTCCTATTCCACGTCTGCTGATAGGAACTTTCTGTGGTTACTGTGTTACATCTATTGTTAGTGTGAGGAACATATTGCTCTGGTGACCAGTCGAACACGAATGTGTGGCTGCAGTTGTGCGTGTAAGCCGAAGGTGTTCCAGACGGCGTTGGGGGTGTGGTTGTCACGTAAGGGCTCAAATCCTGGTGGCATACGTCTGGAACTTTTTGGAGAGCGGATTCTGACCAAGTCGGGCTGGGATTCCATTGGTCAATCATCTCTGTCTCAGTTATGTTAAAGTTTTTAGAACCTGGGCGTCTACTTGTGATGGAACCAGCTTGAACTGCTACTAGAGTGTCACCAGATGTGATTGTGGAGGGAGTGCAACGGGGGGACATAGTCGGTACTGGGGTGTTAGGTTTGTCTTCGGTGCTTTTCGCTTTCCGTTTTGCATTAGGTTGGATTCTCGTATCCTCCACTCTGATAGTGTGAAACCTGAAATAGAAGGCTTAAGTTACACATGTGGTTTGTCGTTATGGCTGTACAAATTCGATGTAAGTATGAAATAGGGAGGTGTCTAATGACGCTACGTCTCCATTTTTTTAAACTTTTTAATCCTGCAAAACATTACTTCATACTACTTATAAACCACAAAATTCTGCATAAATAGGTGCACTAACAAACTGTTTTTTAAATAAATTTCTCAAATAAAAGAAGAAAGAGATCCTATTTGTTTTATTTAAGCACACGATAATTAAACAATGAACATATTTAACTGTATAAAATTTAAAGAAAGTAATTTTCGGTACCTGCTCTCTTGTAGCGACACAGAATAATCCACGGGACCATTTTCAGTTCTCTCGTAAGCGTAATGCATGGGAGCCAAGTGCGTTGGAACGTGGGGTATGTGCGGTTGTAGCCCAGCGTTGGGTATCATCACTGGCTGGGCGCCGTTGAGGCAGACGGGTGGAGCTGGGTACTGCATCGCGGGCGGGTAGACAGGGAGCTCGGTGGCAGGCGGCCCGTACATTCTAGAAGCCGCTTCGTATGCTAACCCGTAGTGTAGTTTGGATTGCACTGCGTAGTAGTGGTACAGCCATGGGTTTGCTTTCATCACAGCCGCTTCTTCTTCGCTGTTGACAAAGGAGGTGAATTGAAATGAGTTCTGCGGGCGTCAAAATCTGTCTACTTGAAACAGTATGGCTTGTTTATCTTGAAAAGATCTCAATCGGGTTAGTGGTGTTTTATTATGTTATTTTCAGTGGTCCGAAAAAAAAAGTTAATAAAACAGTTTGTAGTTTCGGCCGTGGACCGAAGCCAGTATCGGGCCGACGTAAGGCCATTATGAAAGTACCTAATTTCAAAACACCTGTTTTGTCTGGGTATAGTTCAAAATTATTCTAAGGCTTAGGTTTTTCGTTTCGTTTTATTGTACACTAAGTTAAGTAGGTATATATCACACTAATATTATAAAGGCGAAAGTTTTTGAGTGTGTGAGTATGTGAGTGTGTATGTTTGTTACTTCTTCACGTCTAAACGGCTGGAGCGATTTTTATAAAATTTGGTATGGAGTTAGCTGACACCCTAGATTAACACATAGGCTACTTTTATCCCAAAAAATGTTAGGTTCCAGAGGGATTTGCAAGAAATTAAGTTAACGCAGACGAAGTCGCGGGCGACCTCTAGTACAAAATAAGTTCAGTAGGTAGGTACTTGATTCAGTTTACAAAAACAAAATTAACGATACCATTTTATAATAACTACTTTGTATGTACTGATTAAATTTACCGATTAGTGAAGTAAAGTGTTTTTAAATAGCTTTAGAACGCATAATATTGCAGTAAAGATCTCACTGGAAAACATTAAGACAATTAAAAGTACTTCTTAAAGAAGCAGTTCGTAAAATGCGCGTGGACTTGAACTTGGTTAAAACGACATAGTTACATGCTTAACGCATTAGTAGAGAAACTCAAATTACTGTAAATTTTATAGATCTTATTAAGCACTCGACTTGAAATAAGCAAATTGATTTTATTATGGCAATGGAACATTGATCGGGATGACTCATTTTACAATTTCGCACTCAAAGATTGCCAAAGGAACCTTTTTGTCCGTTTGTCAGTACAGCTAATCAAGTTGTCACAGAATATAAATGTCGACGTTTGCTTAAAACTGAAAGAAAGGCGTCACACTTTCTTTCTCTCCCAGCTAGTCAATCATTTTCACCAAATCTTTACCTAATTTGTTTTCTCCCAGGCGGCTGGAGTGGGCGTGATATCCTCATGGATGGGTGTTTTGTAGGGGTACGTATGGCTTTAACCATCTGCAGGGTTATGTCAGAATTTAATGACTAAAACACACCCGAGCCTATTAGGCTTCATCTGATGTGATCATTACCCACTTTACGGGATGTTATCCTGAATATTACTTTAAAATCAATTCTCCTAAAATATCCAAGTAAATATAGAAACAGGGTGGTACTTATCATAATTTTAGCATAAATAACTCCAAACACTCCAATATATTGAATATGTTTTTATTATTTTGATAAAGTATTCCGCAATATACTCGTATATCCCTGGATTCTAAAACAAGCGCTACGAAGATATTGCAGTTGCTACTTCGCAGTAATTTTTGTTGAGTTTGTATGAAATATTTACCTCCACAGTATTTTCACTTCAACTCTATCTATTCATGAGTCCAGCAATCTGTATACAACATAATACAAAGCTAAAACTTTAAGTTTACGCGTTGTATCTGCACTGGGAATGACCTTTCAGCTAGCGGTGGCTTGAACCAACCTTTAGATAGTGGAAGCAAGGAAATGTCACATAGCTGTCTGGACTTAGTGCAGGCGAATGGAAAATCATTCAAATGTTTTTTTTTTTCAATGTTTAAAAGGTATCAAACAACCTTATTTCCTGACTGATGGTAAGCAGGCACCATAGCCTATAGACGCTTGCGATACAAAAAATATATTTTAAGCTCCTCTTTCCCTTATTAAGCTTATATTTGCCTTTATGAAAATTTGACGCATTGGTCAAGTAACTCAAAATTACAAATTCTTGACAAACTTGTTCTAAAACTATAAATATTTGAAAAATCTTTATTAGTCGTTCATTGATATTTAAATTAATTTCCATAAACTCCATAGAATTAAAACAAATTTTAGCTGCATTTGTCATAACAGACAAAACTAGTTACGAGTTTGCGGGTTAAAGGTCCCAGAGGTTGTCATAGACTATACGTCTTGTGTTACAACATTTAGTGGGTTTAGTGTTTTGACTAATATTTATTTAATATTTCAAAATAATATTAAGTTAGTCGTTTCTACTAATGATGATTTAATAGCTACCTACCGTAGTCATGTAAAAGTGGGAAATTAAAAGATATTAATTTAAAGACCATTTAGTTGGAACACAATGAAGACATGAGCAGCAGTAAGTAGTAGGTACGATGGAACCAACTGATTCCTAACCCACTTGCGCGATAATTTGCTTAAAAATGTCAAGACAGACAAGTTTTCCTTTGTAGAGTACAATAGAATGGAATTTATAATTAATTATTTTTCATAAAAACATGCAATACAAAGCACATGATATGAAAATAATATTTGTGACAAATAAGTACAAGAATTATTGCGAGCAGGCACCTAAAATAGGAAAACCTGTGCTATAGGTACCTGCAATCCTCCCTTGATATATTAAATACAGGATTCATGAGGAGGTAAAGAAATCAATTAACTTATATAATCTAGTTTGAATTAAAAATACTCTTGAACATAAAATAATCGACTAAATGCGCGCGCATGTATAGTGTGTGTGTCAAAACAGATATTTGAAATTCACCTTTATTTGTAATGAAATATACCATGTTTTAGATAACATTCGAATTCAATTTGGAAGTCTGTATTTCAAAATCGCTTCTAAAATCGTCAATATAACAGATCATTTTTCGATTAAAGGAAATTCTTAATCCTAAGGGCTCTTTCAATTTATGCGTTTCTTGACGGCCTGTTTTCATACAAAACGCGCGGTGCGGCAACAGTGTGGCGCCGGTCGGTACCGCGAACGCTCGAACAACAGGACTGTTGCCGCACCGCGCGTTTTGTATGAAAAAAAAGGATCGTCCGTACGCTGTACGACAAACGCACCGCTTCGGTACCGCAGCAGGCCGCCAAGAAACGCATAAATTGAAAGAGCCCTTAATGGGAAAAAACCATATAATTTATCAAAATTATGTCACAGGAACGTCAGGTTTTAGGCAAAACCTGTCACGTCAAATGTGATTGCATTCTGATTGTTAAACCCATAGATGAATGATTGGTCTTGTAAGCGAGACCAATCATTTATCTATGATTAAACCAACAAACAACAAATATTGTTTTCAGGGATACGTGCACTTAAACAAAATTCTAACTTATTGTTTCGAAATGGCTGTAACAAAATAAGCTTATTCTGGCTCAGGAATCAAATTGGCTGATTGTACATTACTTTTAACGTCTTAATATTAAATGTACTTTTTACACCATTGCCCAAAAAATATTAAATTGTATTGTATGTACTTATGTTTCTATATATACTTATACCTTTTCATTTCTTTCGTTGTTGGACACATTAATAAATCGGAAGGCCCCTAATTACCTACTTAGTTTCTCGGGAGTTTTATTTACGTTTAGAACTACTTAAGTCTTATCCGACTATAAAGTCGTAAGTCGTAGTTCTTTTGTCTTTTATAGCATTATTTAAATATTAAAGTCGCATTTCATAATAAGCGTTAACAATTATTGTTATAAGCTTCGTATTTCCTAGTTCTCGAACGAAGTTGCGCGCGAGTGTACCTTACTTTAAACTTTAAAACTAAGATGTATTCCGGGCGACAAATCGTTTTAGCATTCGCACTCTATAAGAGCAGATAGTTTGATAACCATGAAAAATATGAGACAAATAAGAATACAATGTTACAGGAAAAGTCGACGCAGATATTTAAGGATTTTTTTAATTAAATCATTGCTGATAGATTTGACCCAATGACCTACTGTTAAAAAGTTAATCGAGGTTAACCGTTCAAAAAGAAATTGATTTGAATTTATTTTTATTGATGTATGTAGGCAGCGTCTTATAAAATGACACAAAATTTTCAGAAAAATATATTTCGTAAGAAAATGAAAAAGGCCCATTTACTTAGCCCCCCTACCATGAGCACCGCGATATGATATATAACTAATTTTAATCACGCTCAATTGTCAAATTACTATGGAGTTTGAGAGTTGGACGCGATAAAAAACGTACTTTAACATGAGGTGTTCATGCTACGGGCATTGGCTTTCATTTAAAAGCCCTTTCACGTTTTTTGCAAAAATCGTAATTTTTGAGCGCCTCGTTTATCCCCTTCGAAAAGATTTTATCAATTTCCAATAGAAATAAACGGTAAATTTATTATTTCTATTGTAAGTTAATGTAGAATATTTGCAAATACTATTTTCCTTTTTTTGTACTGATCGTTCTACTGCAGCTAGTTTACGGAAAAAACGATAATATGCACAACTTCTAACGCCTCAATCTCTCAATAATGTTCAATAAATTAGATCAAATTAATTAGTAGGACATCAGAAATATGTTTTTGTTGTAACATTATGTATTAGAATTTTGATTTTCTATTTCATTAATTACCAAAAAAAAACATCTTACCTCCGTGAGTTTTCCCAAGAAATAATGCAGGTTTACCTCGTATTTTGATATTGAATTAAATAGAATTACTATCAAAAACTTTAATAAATTTAATTTACCATCATTGAACTACTGAAATATGTATATATTTTTATAATTAGTTCATTAATAATTATTTTATAAGACTCGAAACGTCACCCGTAAAATGCAATATATACTAGTGCAAATCTATCTACGCGCCGATCAGTACGGCAGCGGCGCAATTTTGTAAAAGAGCTCTTAAGATAGGTACTCGAATAAATACACTAATCTTTAAAAGAATATACAGAAAAGGTTGGTTTTGACTAATGTATGAGTATTTTTATGAACCTTTGAAGTTTTCGAGGTATATCTGCACATGACCACTCTCCTGAATAACATTTTTGCTATTCAAATAATGAGCCAATTACTAATTGAATACCTAAATCTCTTTAATCTGAGACCTCAATTATGGGAATATCAGGCAGGTCAATCAGTGCGTCCTACCTGTGATGACATACGGAGCCGAGACGTGGACACTGACGTGACGGTATGACTGGTCCACAAGTCGCTCAACGTGCTATGGAAAGGGCTATGCTCGGCGTTTCTCTGAAGGATCGCATCAGAAATGAGATAATCCGACAGAGAACCAGAGTTATCGACATAGACCACCGGATTAGCTAGTTGAAGTGGCAGTGGGCTGGCCATATTTGCCGAAGAACCGATAACCGTTGGGGTAGACGAGTTCTGGAGTGGAGACCGCGTCTAGGCAAACGTAGTGTAGGACGTCCTCAGGCACGATGGAGTGACGATTTGCGCAAGGTACAATTTTATACTGATATTGGCGTAGCGTGAATTTGTGCTGTCTGTGTGGAGGCATTTTTGCCATTCTACTGTGATTTCACTCTTAAAACTTATTCTTCTGTAAAAATTTCCACTTAGCATAAAACTGTGTTTCTTTCTTTTTAAGTTAGACGTGTTTATAGTTACGCTTTTCCGTTTCTTACATAAAAAATACCCCTAATATAAAGTTATCTTATCCGCATAACAAACGCAGGTATATTTTTAATATTTGCAAGTAACTCGCAAGTTCGCTATGAATAAGTTAATGGAATGGATCGCCAATTTGTGCGTCCGCGAGCGATCATATAAATCACAAGCGCTGAAGTGACGTAGGCGGCGGCGCGGGATGTCAGCTTGACAATTTGTTGTCCACCGTATCGCTAGTGGCACTCGTATGAATATTGTTTATTGGAATTGTAGTATCGAGGATTTTAACAAATTTCCTGCTTTTAAAAATTTCTATGAGATCAAATTTTATATACATATTTTAACTTTAATCTTAACCTACAAAAAATAAATTGGTTTGTTTTTTAAGAAACCACGATGCAAGTGAAACTTTTAAAGACATTGCGGCAATTTTTTATATTTAGTGTTTGTGTTAGACTGGCTTATAAAAAGTGGAAAATAAAAATAAAGTCCGTCTTCGACTGGGAATCGAACGCGGATCGCACGCGCGGCATGCGAGCTTACTACTACCGAACCACCGATGCTCGTTGATAATGTCCGATTTTTTTACAATAATTGAAAATTTATTGCGAAATGCTAAAGATAAAAGAAAAATATATAAAAAAAAATCGGTAAAAGATTTCTCGGTTTTCGGATCGGTGTTTGGTTGAAGGCGCATCATCAGAAACTACTGGTCCCAATTGAAAATTATATTACGCTGCAAACAATAGGAACGGAGCATTATTAATGTTGCAAAATGCAACAAAATAATAATAATAAATAATTAATATTTCCAACACTCACACCAATTACCCTAGCCCCAAAGTAAGCACTGTAAGGCGTGTGTTATGGGATGCTATGTTAACGGATAGAATACATATATCGTGCATATATAAGTATAGTTATATAGAAATACATATTAAAGATCCATGACTGGAGCACAAATGCTCGTATATATCACACAAACATCTGCCCCCACCGGGATTCGAACCCGGGACCTCTCGAGTAGGCGACACCTTGAAACCCGGCGTACAAACCACTCGGCCACTTAAATGCTAATAAACTTAGGTATTTTAAATAGGTTTTTTCCTCAACCCCTAACTGGGCACATTGCCACTAGTATTTTATGAACATGGAAGGTGAGTGTAACGAAATCGGATTATAATTTACCGCTTTCATATTTATGCTGTTGTCGGCGTTTAAATAATTCAATTTGTCCGTTTAGATAAGATGGAGGACAATGTATTGTACGGTGCGGTCGGACGGCGGCAGCTCCGCGGGAGGGCGCTGCCTCCAACCCAATGAAATTACTGGCATATTGCCTATCTTGTCGAAAGACAGACGCATTACTAGACTACTAGGGAGATTGTGAGACTGCCAGTGTTGGTGCTGTTAACATGAAGCGACGGAAAGTGGGACTTATGTTTATATTGCGTGCGACCAACTACTAAGTTACTGAAACTTACGGCAGGTCAAGTTTACAATAGACCGGCGGGCGCGTGGCCAATCCCGTTGGGGCGTACCATGCAATGCCCGCCCTACTGACACGTATGTCAGGGACCGCGGTCCTCGGAATACGTGTCAGCGGACAGATGCAGGAGTATTGTGTGGTTTTTACCGTTAGGTAGGGTCCTACACATTTCATCCAGTATCCATGCTGGGTGAAATGAGTGGGGAGGAGTCCCGGATAACTCCGCTATACTTCTCCCGGTGGGCGCAGAATGCGTAAAACATTTTCCAGACATAAAAAAAAGTCAAGTTTACAATAAACTGTTTATCTTTTATGTGGAGTATTTTTTTAAAGCTTATTTATATGCGGTAGAAGTATAACCATCAAAAAGACCTCGGCCTGTCGAGAACTGCAGTAAGTTCAATTTTGGAACGAGTAACTAAGCTAATATCAGTAATATTGTACCTATCTAATGCTGCTTCCTATATACTAAATGTAATCTTAATTATAAAATTTATTGTAACTATATATATATATATATATTCTAAATGTAGTATTTGAAGGTGACTTCAGACGTACTCTGAGGTCATTTTTCAATTTGACGATTCTGTATATAACAATACAGGGAGAAAAAAACAGCCCTTGCTGAGTTTCTTGCCGGTTCTTCTCAGTACAAGGTCTCCCGCCGTAGTTTTGCGAACCGATGGCGTAGCTTCTTGACCTTCACAGGTGCTTGTAACAGCCTAGACTGAATAAATGACATTTCATTTCATTTCATAAGGCTGCACTAACAGGTTCCTATCAAAATTGGCTAGGAAGGGCGGGCAACTCGAACAGTGAAGGTGAGTGTTGATGCGCATCTCAAAGGGGGCCTCTTTAAACCTACACCTGGGTCGCTAGTCCCAGGAACTGCTCAATGTTTCTACCTCTCCATCTGAATGAATCCTGATTGCTAAGAAGTTCGTCTCCGTCTGAGTTAAGTTATTTACACTTTATTTACTAAGGACTGGATAAAAGGAGCTCGATGGCGCAAGTGGTTAGCGCGTTCGGCTGCGATCGTTGAAGTTAAGCAACTTCCGCAGTGGTCGGTCATTGGATGGGTGACCGAAAATTTATTATCTTGAGCTCCTCCGTGCTTCGGAAGGCACGTTAAGCCGTTGGTCCCGGCTGCATCTGCAGTCGTTAGCACCCACCAATCCGCACTGGGCCCCTCGTGGTGGGTCATGGCCTAATCTCCCTATTCCATCCATAGGGAAGGCCTGTGCCCCAGATGATGATAATGATGATTTACTAAGTACTAGCGGGGGCGCGAGATTTCGTCCGCGTTGTATTTAGTTATTTATTTTAAAACGAGACATATTTTTCTGGGATAAAAAGTATCTTTTGTCTCAATCCAAACTCATGTGTACCATCATTCATTATCCAGATCAGTTTTTGCGTGATTGAGTTAATCATACAAACAATCATAAAATATTAGAAGGATAGAAAAAAAACCATATAATTTAGATCAGAATTAAATGGCGGCCGGCCTCTCATGCTTGTTAGCACCCTTTTAACATGAAAAATATGACATTAATTTATTGACGAAAGTTAGAAGTGCTACATAAATTCGACGCCATTATCCTGTTCGTTTACCAAATTTGACAAAAGGTTGGTTCGGTAAGTTTCTTATTTATTTTATTAACTTTTAAAGGTCCATTGTCACCCAGGAATCGTAAATATGGTCTAAATTCGCCGACTAAAATTCCACTTCATTATAAGAGATTGAACGTTTGCCAGTAAGGCACGAAGTAGGTGACACGGCAGTTGCGCAAGCGCATCAGACGTGACAAATTACGCAATCCCGCGAACAATGCGACCGAGCTTAACAAGTTTGGTGCAAGCTTTGACGGACACGTTAGGTTGTGTACAAAATTCAAAACTCAGTGCTGAAGTATTCAATTATAAAGTAAGGGAAAAATTTATCTTTGGTTACTTAGTATCTTGACGATTCCTCTTAGTACTTAGGTCTAAGTTTAGGAGACCTAGGTCTCACGCAGTAAATTTCCAAACTGATGGCGCTGTTTTGGACATCCGTAAGTGCTTGTGACAACCTAAGGTCCTCTAAGCACTATCCATATTGCTGCATCGTAAAAGAGATGGAGATGAAGAATATCTTTTTCATTTTCAGCGCATCGTAATTCAGCGTTAACTAGGATTTTAAAAACCCAAGAGTACTTACCTACCAACGATATTTTTTTAACAATACGTAATGGAGCACAAAATAGCAATTTGAATTTGTGTCAAACTTGTAACGCACAACTTTTAATGTCATAATAATATGAGAACATTTGGCATTCACTTATTCAGCAGACATTCAAACTTATAATTTTGTAAGCCAGAATCATCATAAGGCATCAATTTAATATCCACAATAATTAAAAACCAGAACCATCATATCGCAGAAAGTTCACAGTTAGAATAGTTTTTAGGCTTACATAAAATTAACTTTTCCTTGTTTATTTATCTATCGCTCGTTTTACTCGCTCGGCTCGCGCTAGGATTAGATGACAACAGTAAGCTATTCTTGCCCACTGACCACAAATACCAATTATGTTTAGCTAAATAATACTTAATAAAATTCTGCCATTTTAAAAGTATGCTATTGTAAATTGTGTGTTATGAATTTCGGAGGAACAAGATTCTGTCAGATAGAGGGAACATTTGAACTTAGTTTACTTTTTGTTTCTAAAGTAGTAAAAAAAACTTAGTTATACATTCACATACATACAAGGAAGCCTGCGCAGTGACAATTTTACACCCAAAAACGTCTACTTGGTTTTGCTCAAGAAGTTTGCTGGGATTCGGCCAAAATCGTACTACCACTACGTACCTATCTCCATTGAAATTACTGCAGAGTTCAATTATTAGCTTGCCTAATAGCGAAATCGATAGATATCTCAGAGTCGCTCGTTGCTTGCACCAACGCAGTCGTATTAAGCCTAAGGGCCGCCCTTTGGCCGAGTAGCTAGGTCAGGCCACTGTCACCCACTCGCATTCAAATTAATTTAGATCTTATCTCGCTTGCCTACTGTGGATTAGGCATTATGAATTGTCCGGCGTCAACTCGACGCGGGCTCGTTATGATATTGTTACTGGAATATAATGACATTGTTAGCACTCGGAGCCAACTGGAAAGTGCTCGGAATTAACTGCAGTCACGCGATTATGCTTGTGTCTTTTCTGATTAAGTTGTATGCTAATTTTGTTTGGATAATAAATTTGTTTTATAATATAAAGCGTAACACACAGCTACACTAATGCCTTTAATAGTCAACATCAACTTAAAATGTACCTAAACTTTTTGCTAAAAATCTCGCATTGGGAATACAAAATAAACCAAGTCCACACAGTGTCATAAATTGTACCTACGCATTTTAATATTTGTTACAAAATGTATTGAATTAGCTTTATCGATAACTTTCTGTGGGGTAAGTAGTAATTTTCTCATAACAATATTATATAATTCTGTGCCTAAGCTTGACACCTATATGGTTGTAAAGAAAATACAATTTACTTATATAGAGAATACGATCCGTTCTAACGTTGATCGTGGAGGCAAATCGTTCGGCCAACATTATTCCATTACCTAACCATAATAAATTGATGTACCCCTCTCGTTTACACGATGCCAACTGCGATACTTCAGAAATAGCCTGCCCCGCCAACCCGCCAGTGGAATTAGCGAGTGGAGTTTTCGCCTGTAAAATATTGTAGGGAGTAAGTTGCCATCGATCAAGGCTGTGCTTGTTAAACACCGTTCCAGGCTGGTAAAATGGCGCGGGCGTTGCCGTCCGATAGCGGCCGATCGCCTGGACTCAGCTCAGGTACAATAAATCACCCCCTTACAATATTTATTCGTTGGTCGCTACTACGGTGTCGCGATTGGATGAAGAAAACTCGCAGAAGATTTTAATTTATGAAAAAGGTCTCAATTGTTCTACGATATTTTAACTGTCAAGAAAAGATTACTAAAAAAAGCCACGCGGACCAGGCACCAGACCAGCACCCTTCGCTATCCGGGAAAATGCACTGACCAATATGCTACCGCGGCCCTAACAGCCGTGTCGAATTTTTCCTAGCCTTAGGCTGGAAGGCAACGCCATCTCTTTGCATTGTAGGTAACCCACAATGTCAAATGATTACTTTTACAAGTATTAAACATTCGTATTTGATATTTTACTTATTGTTGGATTCAATTTGATGTTGAGAACGTCATTCGTTGTAATGTCAAATTTCATTATGTAGTTACTCAACTGGACAGAAGTGGAAAGCTTCTCGATTAAAATATAACAAAAACCTAGAACCCGACTGTCGATGACTAGAACGATGTACTGAGACTTATAAGGTGCATATATGTATGTATCATGTATTTTTATGTTTCTTCCGTCAGTAACACTAATACTTAATGTTTGTATATAATCAAACCAACAAACCAAATCGAATATAAAATCGTTGGACATTACGGAATGAAAAATCTATTTTAATGGCCACAGTAAGCCTGTTAATTCCAAGCGCTCTCTACGGCTACTATTAATTAGGTATTAACTTACCATACCAAAAGTAAGTAGTAGGTGATTAAGTTTTTCTAATTCTCTAGAAAACTCGAACTCTTCAGAAACCACGATGTAAGTGAAACTTTTAAAGTAAACTTTAACATCGCCTAAATTGTTTTTATAATTCCATTTCCCAAAAATACAAATGTATTAAAAGCGATAATGCAGGGCAGGTACCTATACTTAATAAGTTGATGTTACTCTGGTCTAGCTTAACAAAAACTGGAAAATAATAAAATTCCTACATTGGCTGGAATCGAACCTAAGCCGCCGAGGCAGGCGAGCTTTCTATCACTGAACTACCGATGCTTGTTGATAAGGTCTGTTTTTTTAAGAATTAAAGATCTAAAGCGGCATGCTAAAGATGAACGAAAAAGTTTGTGGCGATATGAAATAAAAATTGCAAACTACAGTGAATCAATAGTAGGGGCAATGTTTACGCTCTCGCACGTCGAACGAGCAGTCATCTAATATTGATATCTCAATAGGGAAGTTAGTGACCGACCTAAGTTATGGCAGCAATTTTTCAAAGTCTCCCACTCATTTTAACATTATCGGGACTTAATAGTCCAGCTTAGAGCCAATTAGTCGGGCTGTGCTTTGAGATTGCCGATATTTGGCCGCAACGGGTGTGGTTGCTATTAAATCGCTATCATAGCCGTTTATATGAGTTCAGTTTGCATAATGTTATTGCGAAAACTTATACTATTCATTGTTAATCTTAACTGTGAATGTGATTACAGCTATAAATAACATATTATCATCATAGATAATTCCATTTAATAAATAATTAAGTAAAACTGTTTAAGTTTCGATTACTATTAGGTACCTACATATTTTTATATATATTTTTTTATTTTGACGAGTCCTCTTACTTACTTTAATTTAGATTTGTTCAGATTATAAATAATAATAAATTATTTAATAATAAATATACAAAAATATAAATTCTAAATTTAATTTATTAGTTTTTTTAATTCTGTTTCAATTTTGTAGTCTATTAGGGAATTTACTATACTTACTGAATCGATTTAATGACTCAATATTCATGCGATACTAATTTGAAATTAATCAAATTGAAAAATCATAGAAATTCGACAAGATGACTAACTGATGGTTATCGCAAGATCATAGACTTCTTTCTCTTTGCCAAAATTATTTATTAATGCCGAATATGAAAATAGGTTTTTGACTTATTCGATATAAAATTGCCTAACTTTATTTTTTTCTAAAGGCTGATAATTTACACTTAGCTTAGTACAGTAGCGAGTTCACTTACGGTCTGGATAAGTTAAGTTCTTATAATTGTTTGGACAGGGATTTCCCTCGGGCCTTCATACTACATAACTGCCCAACTTTTAAACTCGTTGGTGTACCTACTTACTTACCGAAGTTTAAATCAGCCTTAACGAAAATTACTGGCGAACTTTAGTAGAGAAACTTGTCAACAGTTAAACAAGTGCTTTGCTGCGTAAAACAAATCCTTCTTTGCCGATATTACAGCTAATCACTCGACTCGGGCCGAGAATCTGAAAAATGTTCGCATCGCGTACAGAAATTCCTTGTAAAACGAACAAAATTATGGGGTAATTCGTAATGATGTACGTTACGAGTATCATTAAATCCGTAATCATAATTGTGTAAAAGTAGTTTTACGATATATACTCGTATATCCAGGATACGTTTATATCTCAATTGTTCCAGATTATCGACTGGTTTTCTAACATTATGCACCATTATTATAATAGAAAGTGTAGTGGCGTAATTTCGCTATAGCAGCTATTAAATAAAGTTATTAAGCAAATAATCGTTAAACAATTTGTTACAGTCTGAATCGAGCAGTTTAATAACCGTTGGGTATTAGTGAAATTACTGGGATAAGTTATCGTATCACTCAATCATGGTGGAGGAAATTCATATTTAAGGACTGTTTAACTATAATGTGTTTTTATAGCTATTTAAAATCTTCAATTAGTCATTAAAAGTATAGTACATAAAGTAAAAGTAAAGTAAGTTACTACAAACAAAAATATTATAGAAGGAGTTGAATATATTATGATTTGATGCATGTAAGTGTTTGCAATTTAAATTTTATAAATAAATATATTTTAATGGATTATTATGTAAAAAAATTATAAGTTTTCTGCATTCCTCCTCTATATAATCTTTAATTTTCCAAAAAGTCACACTGCTTCGTAACCATATTGTGCTTCCGTTTTTTTTGTGAGTGTGTATGCTGTTGGTCGAAGAAGACCTTTACAGCGTCACCGGGTTTGGGGACGGCGAGATCCTAAGGGGACCTCAAGCAGAGAATTGGCGGGTGCCTCTAGAGTTATTCCAGGTTGATGGCATCTCCCCACGGGGGGAGTCCCCTTCGTCTGGAGCCTCTAGACCACTTGAACCTGAGGGGGTCGGCTCAACTAGAGGGCGTCTCTGAGACTCGGATCTTGGCTCTAGTTAGCCGTTGTAGGGGGAGGGGGGGGGGGGGGGGAGAAACGCCCAGGTACGTCCCTGTACTGTATCTGGTATAGCGTGTCGTGTGTAGACCGAGTCTTCGCACTCTTATCCTGCGGGTGCGGTGTCTGCCTAATGCTAAGCTAGCGTGCAAGTATGCTGTGTAGTGTTGGTGTTTGTGGCCTGTGTGGGAGGACTCGGAGGCGCGTTGGCGCGGGTGATTACGTCGTCGGGATACTTCAAGACGTGTCTAGGCCAACGGAATTGGAGGGTGTGCTTCCGAAAGTTTATTCTTTATTTATTAATATCATAATACGGCAAAATTGTAAACGCACCTTAGCACCTGGTTAGTGCACACGATGACGGGCCGCTGCGAGTTCTCCAGGTTATCCTTCAGTTGCAGCACAGCGTGCACCCAGAGGAACTGGCCGCACCTGGTCTGCAGCCTCAGTAGGGCGATGCACGACCTCTCTTGCTCTGACTGCGTTACTGCGGAAGATATTTTTATTTCTGAGTGGTTAAATTTTCAAAACAACTGTTAAATGTTATTGCAAGTTTCTTAATTAACTTATAATATATTGAATTTCATCGCATAATTAATTAGATACCCTAATAGTAGGGGAGCCCAAGCGGGGATTTTGGGATTTACTCGAGCGCTGCAAATTAAAGATTACCTTGCATCTTGTGAAGAACTCTCACCATACATTAAACTTTTTATAGCGTAGAACGTCTAGGGCAGCCGATCAAATTAGTAACAAAAAATCGATCGTTGGAGAAACTTGAGTGCGTTAAGATTAAAGTAAGATAAGTTAATTAAATGCAGAAAAGTGGGCATTTCAATAATCTAAAATTTTCAGCGTGACCTTAAGAAATGGGAGAGGCAGAAAGTCTATTTATATGAAATTTTTGAAAGCCTGTACAAGCCCCCCCCCCAGCAGTCAAAAGGTGTATATTATAATAAACTTTTTTCTTTTTAGCATCTAACACAACTCCAATTCACAATATGTAATATATGGTATCGATGACAAGAAGACACCTATATTTGTTGTGGAAAATTTGACCCCAGAGAACAGGCATTTGCACGCTGCAGCACGCCTGCGCGCTAAACAATTGGATTATAAATATGTGTGGGTACGCGCCGGGCGTGTTTACATGCGAAAAACAGACGACTCAGAGCCTATTTTTATTCGTAATATTGATGTCATAAATAATCTTAAGTAATATTATGTGATATAAACGTATATTGTTTTTTATTTTTTTTTCTATGTTAAATTTTAACCTGCATTAATACTTTTAATTTGTCAAATTCTCAGATAAAATAAATATTTATTTCCAAAATGTAAGGGGACTGAGGACTAAAACTGCAGACTTTTATATTAACGGATTAACTTGTGATTATGACATTATTGTGTTATGCGAGACGTGGTTAGCGGGTGATATTTTGGATTCGGAGCTGTTTTCTGACCGATATTCTGTTTACAGGCGCGACCGTTGCAGTAGTGGTTTTCACAATAGCAAATCCGGTGGTGGAGTACTTATAGCAGTGTCTAAACGCCTAAAATCTGTGCGATGTATTCAATACGAAAGTAAATGTGAGGACGTTTGGGTTTGTATAGATACCTGTATCAACAACAAGGTCGAAAAACTATACATATGCAGTATTTATATTCCACCGCCTGCACAGATACATATATATGAACATTTTCTAGATAATGCAAATAAAGTTCTTATGAATGCAGGGAATATTTTGTTGATTGGCGATTTCAACTTGGGTGGCATCAGGTGGTTATGTTCCCCGGGGCCGTCGTACAGGGCTTCGGCTGGCGGGGGCAGTGTATGTGAGAATTTACTCATAGATTTTATTTCTTTAAATAGCTTAGAACAATATAATTATGTACTAAATAGTAAAAACAGAATTCTTGACTTAGTTCTATCGAACATATTAGTTAGTGACTTGCGGATGTGTACTTTTCCCTTATCAAAAGTTGATATTCACCACCCACCTTTTGAATTCAATATATCGGGCCATGTAACTGACAACCTGAGCTATAACCAAGAGCCTAAGTTTAAATACCATAAAGCTGACTACGGTAAAATAATAAAAGAACTTAAGACAATAAATTGGCATGAAAAATTCGCTTCTTGTCTTTGTGTTGATAGCATGGTGGGGGTATTTTACAGTACTGTTAATCAACTCATATCAAAATATGTGCCCATGTCTAAGCCGCATTCGAACAATTACCCTGCTTGGTTCAATAAAGACCTCATCCGCTTATTGCGTGAAAAAAACAAATACCGTAAGCGTTATATTCAGTTCAAAAACCCATTAGATGATATTTCCTTTCACATTCTCAAAACTAGATGTAACAAACTTGCACAAAGTAGCTATAACTCTTACATAGAATCAATCGAAACCTCCTTAACCTCTAATCCCAAACTGTTTTGGTCTTTTTTAAAGCAGAAGCGTAAGGGTTGCAGTTCATATCCATCTGCTATGACTTATAAAGATAAAATTGCACATACGGGGCCCGAGATCTGTAATGCCTTCGCCTCATGTTTCTCATCTGTTTATGACTGCGATTTTAATAGTGCGAATATGAACGCTACATGCTCACTTGTTTATGTCGCCTCTGGATCTCAGACCTTACATGACGTCACCATAACCACAGACATGGTCGATAAAGCACTGAAGGCACTTGACCCCCGTAAGGGTGCAGGTCCTGATGGACTCCCGTCTTCTTTTGTTGCCTCTTGCCATGAAGTCCTTGCCGAACCTCTTTCCCTGATTTATAACAAATCGCTTAGAACAGGTATCTTTCCCTCCATATGGAAAGAAGCCTTAATTGTACCTGTATATAAATCTGGAGACAAGACTTCAGTAAATAACTACCGTCCTATCTCATTGTTATCAATTTTCGGAAAGGTCTTTGAGGTGCTGGTACACCCGTTCTTGGCCTGGCATTTTAAGAATATTTTACTACCACAACAGCATGGCTTTATTAGGTCGCGTTCTACAGTAACAAATCTGGCGGGTTTCGTGTCTGATTTGGTGGCAGCTGTGGACCATGGTACGCCTGTTGACGTCATCTACACGGATTTCAGCCGAGCGTTCGACAAGGTTGACCACAAAACTCTCGTCTCTAAGTTATTCCGCTACGGTATCTTCGGTAACCTTCTCAACTGGTGTGAATCATACCTGACTCAACGATCCTCCAGAGTAGTATTGAATGGTTTCATATCTTCGTCATTTTTGATAGCCTCTGGAGTCCCACAAGGATCACACTTGGGACCTTTATTCTTTAACGCGTTCATTAATGACGTCGCTTCCTGCTTTCTGAATTCTAAAATACACTTATATGCAGATGACCTAAAAATCGTCAAGTTAATTAATAATGTTAATGATCCTATACTCCTTCAGGAAGATCTCAACCGTTTCTCTTCCTGGTGCAAAGTAAATTCCATGAAACTCAACGTTTCAAAATGTAGCTTTATACACTTCTCTCGTCGAAAATCTCCTTACTTTAATACCTATAAAATAAATAATGATATTATCGGAGAAGTGGACGTTATTCGTGATTTGGGTGTATTCATGGATCAAAAACTTCGTTTTCATATACATATAGACAAAATTACTAAAAAGAGCTTTAAGCTTTTAGGATTTGTATTACGACATTGCAAGGAATTTAGACAAGCCTCAAGCAAAATAGCAGTTTTCAACACCTTGGTTAGATCTGGCTTAGAATACTGCAGTGTGATTTGGACACCGTATTACGAGGTTCATAAACAACGTATTGAATCCGTATTAAAAAGGTTCTTGGGGCACTTAACTTATAAACACTACTTGTCCAAACAACTACCCACATACAGATCGCGTTTGATTCACTTTAAGCTTAACGGTCTCGAAAATCGACGTAAAATGCATGATCACATTTTCTTTTTCAAATTACTAAACGGTCACTTAGATTGCTCACACTTGTTAGCGCAGATTAACTTTAATATCCCATATAAATCTGCTCGACCTTCACGTTATGCACCTTTCCGAGCAGGGGCTTCCAGAACTAACCTTGGTCATTTTTGTACCATTAATAGACTTCAGTCACAATATAACACACTATTACGTACGCTGGCCGCTTCTTCTAAACACAGTGATATAGACATGTCTTCTTCTCTTCGCAAATTTAAGTCTGCTCTTTTAGACTCCTTTGTACCCACATAGATCAATCATATTATTGTTAAGCATACCGCCACGACGGCGTCGATTTTGGCAGCGTTCTCTAGGCCTAGACTTGGATTAGGTGGCAGTGTATCCTTGTCATTCTCAATACAGAGTGCAAGTGAGGGACTGGTGTTGGATCTGTTTTTGGGTCTGGAGAATGATGTCAGAATGGATATTAATATGTATCTAATATTTACTTTTATAGTTTTGAAGTGTTTGTACTAGATTCTTTCATTTTTGTTTCGTAAGTCTACTTCGTAAGCAAATTTTTTACGCATGCAGTGGCAGCCTTTAAGTAAGGCAGCACTAAGAATTGTTTTCTTTATTGCTTTCTCAGTTGTATTTTTATTTGGTGTTTGTTTTGTTGGCTGTCCTTAATTAATAAATAAATAAAAAAATAAATAAAATAAACAATCAAACACCACAAATTTCTATTTAGCATTGTGGGCTCCTCAACTATAATCAAATTATCTGAATTAGGTTGACGGGTTAAGTGTATTCAAAAGTTTAGTTTCATTACGCTTTCGATCTACCTATACTAAAGTTTATTTGTTTAAGTAGGAAATCACCTTGGAACTCATTTTAAAAGGTCTTGTCTTTTTTGTTCTTTCTCTTTCTTTCAAATGTTATGTCAATCCCCAATAAAAAGCGAACATGATAGGCACGACGATTGCGAATGTTTTAATTATTGTTATTGTAAAGGGTACATTTTAGAAAATCGCACATAACAATTTAATAAAGCAAAAAACTCGTTATTAGTTCAATTATCTGGTGTGAAACAGTTATTGAACCACAGTAAGCAGATTATCGAGAAAAAAAACAGTAATTATGTCAACATACTATTCGCGTTTAGATTTGGACTCCATTGTAACGTCTTAAAGTTAAAATTCGTTTGGGAAAGGAGAATGAGAGTTTTGACAATCGTGTTTTGATAGCAATTTACAAGAACCAAGAATGGACTGCCAATGGCGTGTGCCTCTCCTTATATGGAAGTCGCTCGGTACTTTTGTACATCATAAATGGTAAGTTTGTTTACTGATTGCTTGAACGATAAGCTTTGGTCAGGTGTGATTTTAATTATCGCTGTTTGCTTACGTAATTTTCATCGGTTGGAAGATTTATCATTCGTATTTATCGATTCTGTTCTCACGCTCGATAAGGAATAAGTTGTTATGCAAAATAACTATTTATGTGTGAATAGTTGCAAAAATTCATTGCGATTGTTAAATAACATACCAACAAAGTACTGGTCATGGTTTGTTGTTTTAATTTCTGGTCAGGTTTCCGGCACAAAATGAAACTGTGAGTTTCCGGCTTATAAAGAACTGGAATTTCAAATCAGATGTGGAATGCCAAATCACCAATAAATTACAAATTAAAACCAAGGAGGACAAAAGCGAGTATTTCTTATAATGTACCCGCTCTTATTTTATACTAGCGGCCCGCCCTCGCTTTCGCCCTTTCTTAGCGGATGCCTACGTCATAACATCTACCTGCATGCCAAATTTCAGCCCGATCCGTCCAGTGGTTTGGGCTGTGCGTTGATAGATCACTATGTCAGTCAGTCACCTTTGAGTTTTATATAAATATATAGATTAAGTCCAGTCGCAATTAAAAGATCTTGCAAAATACTAATAATTTATTATTTCTATAGATATGTTACGTACATGAACAAAACACGGCGTAACTAGTCTAAGCTTATTCCCTGTTTATTAATTGCCAAATGTATTGTTTGTGCGTAGAGTAACATTTATTAGTCCTCAAGACGCTCCAATTGGTCTTTCGGGAGGTCAAAGGAAGCCCACAACGTGACATGACGTCATACTTTATCGTGCATGCAGCCGGTGTTCATGGATTTACAAGAAGTTTTCACGTCAAAAAGCATAATATAGTTAAACTACACTATAGGACATAGGCGAAATTTCTGTGGGAAACGGAAACAGCCACAGAACAAAAAAAAAGTTAAACTAACAAGCACTACGTCCAAGACTCATACAGCCTACTCGATTACCATTGCACTATAGTACTGTCCAGGTCATGGTGAGAATTCTTATATTTAATGTTAATATGTAAGATATGTTATTTCTAAAAGCGATTCTAAGTTAACAAGAGGTACATATGGTGCAAACCACCGTAAACTATCCAGCTGAGAATTTACTGAGCGTCGCCTAAGCGGATCTACTTGTGGTAGCATAATAAACATAGTTTAAAAGGATCATACATAAATTAGAAAAGCTAATGGGAGCTTTTAGCTGAGCGGCTAGCCAGCACAGAGAATGGCCTAGGCTGTATGAATTTAAATCCTTAAGTATGTCAAGTTTAAAATTTAGAATATTTGATATAGGGCTTATTTCTCGAACACTGGATAAAATTTATCTGTCTGATATCGTATTATAAGGAGAAAATCTTTATTTTCATCTCTTTAGATGACTTGTTTTAATTGGTGTATTGTGACGGATGACAACTCTCTCATTTCATTGAGAATCAATTTATTGAACAGTTAAGTTTTATCCGAGTTTAAAATTCGACCCTTAATCTAACTAGTGCTTTAGTTTCTTGCTCTTTTTAAAAATGGAATTATTCAATAAAAGAACACCATACTGTTTCTTTTGTGTTTCAAAAAAATCTTTTATACGAACCGTATCCTGAAAATTACGAACACAACAAAAAAAATAACCAACCAATAAAGTAGGCAATATCAATAGTAATAATCCTGTATATTTATTTTTTTCGTATTCGGGCACATGAAAGTCATTACTCAAATTCGGGAACCCGAAGCAATATTTACACTGGAATACGGGCTGGAAGACGGTGTCGGGTAACCAAAACGAAAACTATCCGCATATGGGGGTACTCGACTCCATTCATTTACACTCATTCGTTAACTGAATTCCATTGGCACTCGTATTCGGGCTAACGACTAAGTGTAATTGCGGCATAAAAAGGAATATAGGCAAACCCTAGATAAATTATTGGCAATTCTCAAAAAGAAGTTACATTAAATCATATTTTGAAACATTATAGTAGTAGTCAAATGCTAATATATACTGGTCCGTACTCGCATACGGTTTGATTCTAAGGCGAATACAAAATCACCGCATCGCGTCCTACGTACGAGCCTTCGATTAGTGATTTTTGCGTTAATTTTTACTCACTTTAGAGTAAAACTATCGAGTAATACCTACAGTAAGTGAGTAAGCAACATTAATCTAGCATGTGTGAACTAGAATCAAATTAGTCCATGTGAACATAATTTAAGTAAACTGCTACCGTAATTAAATATACAATATGATTACCTGTGTGGGTTACCTACAATGCAAAGAGATGGCGCTGCCTTGCAGCTTAAGAAAGGCTAGAAAGAATTCGACACGGCTATCAAGGCCGCGGTAGCATAATGGTCAGTGCATTCCGGTGCCCGGATAGCGAAGGGTGCGGGGTCGAGTCCCGTCTGCTGCCTGGTCCTCGTGGAATTTTTTCTAGTAATATTTACTTTGGATTTAAACATCGAGCAGTAGCCATGATTAAAAAATAAAAATTATCACTACAATATGATTGTTGAACATCCGCCTTCAATGAAGTGTTTTAACGGCCTGAAGTGAACGTAGGATATTGAGCAAATCTAATACGAAAACTTTGCAATCAATGTAAATATATTTGAAGTGGGTAATAAACACTTCTTAATTAACATATGCATATATTATTTAGTTTATAGATTCCTTTAAGGAGTTAGTAAATGTGTGGTAATAATAAGATAGGGGAGCAAAGAAGTATGATAGGATATTTTACTGAAAGAAGACATCATTTTATTTTTAATAATAACAAGAACTGCATTAACAGATTTTTTAAATATCGCCTGATACAACTGGAATTCAAACTCTTGAAATTAAAAAAAAAATGACGTATTTTATGATGATTTATTTATTTTTATATATTTTATGATTTTATGTTAAGCATAATGATTATTTTTTGCTAAATAACACAGCATTTTAAATGAACGGCAGATCCTGATATAAACATTTTGTTCAGGAAAATTTCCTTTTATTTTTATGGGTTTCTAACGCCTATGACCTAATATTATCATTACAAAGTATTTTCTAACTAGTACTTACTTAATAATTCAAGATTTCTTTAGTAGGTACGTGAATGCATTTCTATGTGAGGTCACAATTACAATTCGACTGGTTGTTTTGTGGGGTTATGTAAAGGATATACAGTACAGTACCTATAAAAGAACCGGTACGACAGTGTGCAGGACGCATCATCCCCCTCTCGGGGGGTGATCGCTTCAGATGAAGCTTGTAAGGCCCTTCTGGCCATAAGCATGAGTAAAGGGTGTTTTTTAGTCAGTAAGAGTCTGACATAACCTTACAGCCGGCTGTAGGGTATCCATGAGGATTTCTCACCCTCTCCCCCGCCTGGGAGGAAACAAAAAAAAAAAAAAAGTGTGCAGGAGTTACAAAAAGAACTCACACGTATTATTTCAAACATGAACCACCAAAGCACGGTAATATTATTTACCGTGACCAAAGTTAGGCTAATCGACAGGCAAAGAAATTATGATAAAAGAATGAGAATTTGTATACTACAGAATGGAACACATTTTGAACGTTTGATAAATTAAATAATAATAAAAAAATCCACTGTTTCTTTTTTATTGTAGTTTGTGTTCAATTAGTAAAAATAAAGTGAATTTTCGTGATTATTCTTTCATTTAAAATGCTATGTTATTTAGGAAATAAATAAATACTTTTGACGGTTATCATAAAATACACGTGTTTTTTTTTGTTTCACATTTCACAAGTTGTATTCGCGGTTTTGGCAGACATTTTTTTTAGAATCTGTGAATGCAGTTCTATTTATTATTAAAAATTAAATGATGTCTTCTTTCTGTAAAATATCCTATATCTTCAATATTAAATATACTTTCCCTCCATCTGGCATGAACATGGGACGCCCTGTACACTTAAAATGTAAGTATATTCTCAAAGGTGTCGATTCTGGGATGGTTCTCTAATCTTAAACTTGACAATACCGTATCCTTTTCTTTATCTATTCAGTACCCTTAGTACGAGTTTGAGCTCACGAAACCTATCATAGTTTTCGTAATAGTAAATTATGTTTCTATGTCCATTTTGGTGAAAAGTAACCAAATATACTTAAAATTTAAGAAGACACATTTGTGTTGTAACAAAAACAGTAAAATTAGTACCCTTAGTACGAATGCGAGCTCACGAAAACTATCATAGTTTTCGTAATTGTAAAACTCGTATTAAGGGTATGAAAAGGAGACTGATGTTAAATTTAGTTTTAAGTTTACAGAATCATGCCAGAATTGACAACGATATAGGCGTAAGCGTAAGCCTGCGTGGTTTTTAGAATTCAAGAAACCTTCTAAAAGCAATAAAATTCAGGTTATGTGCAGCTGAAGGAGCGTACTTACGATGGTACTAATTCAAATTTCGAACGCTAATTTTAGCACATTTCAGTACCATGTTTCGTCATGCAAGTGTGGAAGAAGCTTAAGTGGTAACCAGCCGCGAAAACGGCTCTATATGTGGCAGAAAAATGTGCCATTATAGCCGTCAGCCATCCTTTCCTTGAAGGCTGAAACTCAATCTCTAACTTATTCGCCTGGCGTGATTTTGAAATTTATTTGAATTTCATATTCTAATTTTAATTCACATCCCCCTGGTTTCCGAGGTAAAAAATGAGTGTTCTCACAAAATAGCAATGCAGTACCCTTAGCACGAACCAAAATCGAATTCGTAACATTTGCGAGTCCGAAATGTCATTGTCAAAACTGTACTGATTTTTAGTTCTCGTTAAAATAATGTATTATGTATGGTTTGCAAACCGAAATGTCAATGTCAAATTTTGTATGGAAACTTGAACAGCAGCGGCACAAAGTACGTAACGAGAACTAAAAATCAGTACACATTTGACAATGACATTTCGGACTCGCAAACGATACGAATGAGGGTTTATTGGAATGACAGGTACCAGGTGGCAGTACTGACACGAAAGGTCTAATCATCCGTCAAATCGCATATGATCTCATAGTCTATGAATCTGGTCTATGGAGTTGGCGCTAAAAACTTCATACAAAAGGGTACGGGTACGGCCAGAGTGCACACCTGATTCAGATTCAGATTCAGACTCAGAAAACAAAGCGCGAGAAAAAGCAGGCAACCTGCTTAGACTACACTGTTTATTTCTCGCGCTTGTTTTCAGAATCTGAATCTGAGTGCACTCTGGCCGCACCCGTACCCTTTTGTATGAAGTTTTTAGCGCCAACTCCATAGACCAGATTCATAGACTATGAGATCATATGCGATTTGACGGATGATTAGACCTTTCGTGTCAGTACTGCCACCTGGTGCCTGTCATTCCAAAAAACCCTCATTCGTATCGTTTGCGAGTCCGAAATGTCATTGTCAAATGTGTACTGATTTTTAGTTCTCGTTACGTACTTTGTGCCGCTGCTGTTCAAGTTTCCATACAAAATTTGACATTGACATTTCGGTTTGCAAACCATACATAATACATTATTTTAACGAGAACTAAAAATCAGTACAGTTTTGACAATGACATTTCGGACTCGCAAATGTTACGAATTCGATTTTGGTTCGTGCTAAGGGTACTGCATTGCTATTTTGTGAGAACACTCATTTTTTACCTCGGAAACCAGGGGGATGTGAATTAAAATTAGAATATGAAATTCAAATAAATTTCAAAATCACGCCAGGCGAATAAGTTAGAGATTGAGTTTCAGCCTTCAAGGAAAGGATGGCTGACGGCTATAATGGCACATTTTTCTGCCACATATAGAGCCGTTTTCGTGGCTGGATACTACTTTAGCTTCTTCCACACTTGCATGACGAAACATGGTACTGAAATGTGCTAAAATTAGCGTTCGAAATTTGAATTAGTACCATCGTAAGTACGCTCCTTCAGCTGCACATAACCTGAATTTTATTGTTTTTAGAAAGTTTCTTGAATTTTAAAAACCACGCAGGCTTACGCTTACGCCTATATCGTTGTCAATTCTGGCATGATTCTGTAAACTTAAAACTAAATTTAACATCAGTCTCCTTTTCATACCCTTAATACGAGTTTTACAATTACGAAAACGATGATAGTTTTCGTGAGCTCGCATTCGTACTAAGGGTACTAATTTTACTGTTTTTGTTACAATACAAATGCGTCTTCTTAAATTTTAAGTATATTTGGTTATTTTTCACCAAAATGGACATAGAAACATAATTTACAATTACGAAAACTATGATAGTTTTCGTGAGCTCAAACTCGTACTAAGGGTACTGAATAGATAAAGAAAAGGATATGGTATTGTCAAGTTTAAGATTAGAGAACCATCCCAGAATCGACACCTTTGAGAATATACTTACATTATAAGTGTACAGGGCGTACCATGTTCATGCCAGACGGAGGGAAAGTATATTTAATATTGAAGATATTTACAGAAAGAAGACATCATTTAATTTTTAATAATAAATAGAACTGCATTCACAGATTCTAAAAAAAATGTCTGCCAAAACCGCGAATATAACTTGTGAAATGTGAAACAAAAAAAACACGTGTATTTTATGATAACCGTCAAAAGTATTTATTTATTATATATTTTTTTCCTAAATAACATAGCATTTTAAATGAAAGAATAATCACGAAATTTCACTCACTAATAATAATCACTGAATCTGAATCTGAATCAGGAGTGCACTCTGGCCGTACCCTTCGACTACACTGTTTATTTCTCGCGCTTGTTTTCGGAATCTGAATCTGAATCTGAATCTGAGTGCACTCTGGCCGTACCCAAAGACCTCACGACACAGTGGCGCCAACTGGTGACGTAAATTTTCATAAACACCCTCATTCAATATTGGTTCGTGCTAGGGGTACTGTACCCTTAGCACGAAACAATATCGAATTAGAATAGTTTGCGAGTGCGAAATGTCATTGTCAAATTTTGTATGGAAACTTGAACAGCAGCGCGCCACAACGGACGTAACGAGAACAAAAAATCAATACACATTTGATGTACAAAATGGATCGAATTCAACTATTCGAATTCGATAATGGTTCGTGCTAAGGGTAACAGTACTTAGATAACCGATCATTCACGAGATACGCCCAGTTTCGTACTGATCAAGATTATTAAAATCCATATAATCGATACTGACAGATATTAGTTTTTATCAGATCATATAATTTAACATCGAGACAGTTAATTTGCAAAGAATGGAGCGAAATGCTAATTCTCTTAATGAAATGATAATTTAATGGCGAACAAGAGGGCTATTAAATTAACGCCGCAAAAGGTATGAGTGTAACTGCTTTATTACAACGGCATTGACTAGTTACAGGATTTACGATGAAAAGGTTTGCCAGCTTATAAAACAAGGTCTGTGTGGCAACTAATAATACTTTAGAAATATAAATGTGTTGTTAAAGACATATATTAGTCAAACTGGAGTGCTCCATATACGGATATAAGCTCCACCTTACAGACCATGGGGACATTGAATATATTTTTTTAAGAAGGTCCAATGGGCACCAAAAAAGAGGTCCAATGGGCACATTGAATATAAAACTTTTAAGAAGGTCCAATGGACACCAAAAAAGAGGTCCAATGGGCACTTTTTGCTTTTGGGTCGAATCTTGAGGGTCCAACGGGTACTAGAACCCCACACTAAAATAATATGTAGTTTCTTTTTGGTGGTGTTGTGTTTCTGATAGTGAGTAAAGTTCCTGTGGCCCACATGGTTTATAACGATACGCATAAAGAAAATTGTTCTTCTTTAGAACCTAATAAATTAAATAGAATCCCACGCATGACTGGGAGTTAATGAAAAACGCAGAATGCGCCAGCAGCTTACTTTCCTGAGCAAGTTTATCGACGAACAGGTCAACTTAAGTACACAGTTTTCATGAAGTAATTGAAAAAATAAGGTTTCTCCCGTATTTGTATTTCGATTAAAGGCACTTGGTCTCACCGATTTGACCTATTGTTAATAGGACGCGCTCTTGATGTTTCTTTGGGATAAATATTTAAAAACGATAGTGATTACGGAGAAATGAAGTTTATTTGATTTCCTGTTGACTGTTGACTATTCTATTTTCAAAATGAAATAGGTGTTAACAAATGTAAAATTATTAAATACTTAGTATACTGAGTACCTAGTCTTGAATTTTATCATTTATTTCTAGAACAGGCACAGTAAACATTACATAAATTCGATAAAAAGGAAAAAAAAGCTGCCGTATCGGTATTTCGACTTGACTCGATGCATCGTCGAGTCTAGTAATGGGGGTTAATGTCAGCCGATTATTTGTGCAATTTCGTAGTCGACTGTTGGTTTTAGAGTCGGTACCTACGGCAGATTGACGACGGCTGTGATTGTGGTCAGGGTATAACAACCCGAGTGTTTATCTTTGAGCGGCAATTTTGTGTGTCTGTGCTGAAGATATAGGATGTAAAGTCTATGGCACAAAATAGAGAGTACAGAAGGTAATCATGTATGTCATCATCATCAGCCTATTAATGTCCCCACTGCTGGGGCGCAGGCCTTCCCTATAAATAAATAAATATTTCCAACACTCACACCAATTAGCCTAGCCCCAAAGTAAGCACAGTAAGGCTTGTGTTATGGGATATTAGGGTAACGGATAGAATACATATACAGTACATATATAACTATATTTATATAGAAATACATATTAAACATCCATGACTGGAGTACAAATGCTCGTATTCATCACACAAACATCTGCCCCCACCGGGATTCGAACTCGGGTCCTCTCGAGTTGTTGACACCATGAAACCCGGCGTACAAACCACTCGACCACGGAGGTCGTCTATGGATGGAATAGGGAGATTGGGCCGTGACCCACCACGCGGGCCCAGTGCGGATTGGCGGGTGCGAATCATGTATGTACTTCACTTTGAATACCTACCTGTTTGATGTATCACCGAGAATGAAATAGTAAGAACGGAAAAATAAACCAATAATAACTAAAATATTAAAATTTTAATGTTATCATTATATTACAAATATGAGTTTCTTGCCGGTTCTTCTCAGTGCAAGGTCTCTCGCCGTAGATTTTCGAACCGATGGCGTAGCTTTCCGACATTCATAAGTGCTTGTAACAGCTTAGACTGAATAAACGATATTGAATTTTGTTTTTTTTTTAATTAAAGAAAAACGACAATTCACAGTTTAATGTTGTGTTTAGTAACCGTCTACTAAACAGGGATAATAACTTTTATTTGTTACACCAGACTCTAGACGCGTGTCTCAAGCGGATGATTCTCGCGCTCGCAGAGTGGTCTCAACTGGTCCGAGTGGTGTCTATATTGTGTACATTGCTCGTGCGCACTTTGTATGTAGATAACTTTCTGTACTGTTTATTTTGTGTCTATGGTCTGTGCCCAAGTGGGTTTGATTTGTGGGCGCGTTTACTGAACTCTGCCTACGCGCGGGTTAAACGAATGATATAACGATACGGATGCAATAGTGATAATTAATAATGTCGTGTGAATTGTGTACGATGGAGATTTAGAGTAGCCGAAATCTACGTGTTGTATACTAAAGTGAATTTAGCTAATCTTTCACGAATGATTCATGTTGTAATCAATTTTAGTATCTACAACTTTGTCTATTATCTAAATTATTTTTTTCTCTTAGGTGGCCGATGTTTGCTATTTGCAACTTATTTGGATTCGGATAAATATTAAGTGTCTGTAGAATTATCAAAAACTGTATGTATATTATGTAATTTTTTTTTTGGATCGATGTATATGGTTGTGTTAACCGTCACAGTCAAGTGCAAAAGCCATTTTCTAAACATATGTTTTTTATTATATAAGTATATGTTATTTAGTATATATTGTAAAAAAACCACAAAAATATAAAGCACTATTCCATTTATACTTGCAAAACTATTTATGGAAGTATGAATTTGTTTATTTATATATTTAGAGAGTTAACTACTATACGAGTATTTTAATTCTCAATGTCCAAGTATTAAGTAGGAGACGAGTCTATCAATTGACGATATAGGATATTTAGAATTGATTTATGTGAGTGGCTTAAGCTCTGCAATTAATTTACTAGCACTTAACACACCAAACGTGATAAATAAATAAAAGCAATCAACCAGCGACACAACTTTATCCTCCTTCGTGAGTATCACGCATGCAATCGCCTTGTCACCTGTCTCTCGACCCGACTTGGTTGGGAAGCATCTTCACGCTTTACCGGCATTTATTTGAAAGTGTTCTAATTTTGAATTTGCCCATGCTACTAAATTCCCGTCGCGCGCAGTCACGAGCCGCAGAGATTTGAAATTTCGAATTTAGAATTTCGCACTGCCATCGTATAAAGTTTAGAATTGTTTGTCTATGGTTTGACAGTTACTCGAGTTCTCGATTCCCGATTTAATCGCTCACGTAGTAAGTTAAAGCGTTAACACACGAGCGTCACGCGCATCGTAGCATCAACGTGCTTGCAACTTTCTCTAACGTGTGTAAACTAAACGCTATTGTGGTAGGTTATCAAGGATGATCGCAAGTGTTGATGTTTTAATCTAGCCGCTTCGCGTGTTTTGTTTCTGAAGATATTTTGCAATATTCGACATAATGTTCAGGCGTACCGTTTTACGACTGAGGCGTTAAACAATTTTACGCTTTAAGTTTAAATTGTTGTGTTGGCAAATGATTTTTATCAGCGTGGGAAATGTTTGTTACAACTTTGACGGTGCATGATTTAATTTTAGAATTTTATACGACACTAGCGACGCACCTGTAGCTTTACTCTCTTTCTCCGAAGCGAAATTTAGCTAACGAACGAATTTTAAAAGAAATGTCGCCATTGACTCTACTCTATTTCATTTTCGAACAGGCACATTAACTTCGGAACCATAAACAGTTTTCGTGAACGAATGGAATGAGTCATGTTTGTGAGTTCTTTTTATCTATACTTTTAAAGTAACGTTTTTTTACTTGGATACAATATACCTAGGTAGTTTACGGCAATTTTTTTGATGACATTAAAAGAACCTTCTTTGACAGTATTAGCCGACTAATTTGTAGAGTTGATACAATCTACTGTATGTCAACCTAAATTTGTCGTTTAATACTTTGAAGTATCGAAATTACAATAAATAATAAAAAAAAATTGTGTGTGTAAGCTCCGACGCACGACCGGAGTTTAAACTCTAAAAACGATTGTCTTTGAACTGACATAAAACAAAATCAAGTCCGAGGAAGTCGGTTACAAGTAGAGATACCTCAGGAATCGTCCCATGGTTTCGACTATCATAGTTTCCATGTCACACATTTTGTCATCTAACATCAGCGATATTCATCATATATTTTATTATGTATTTCTGGAAACACACAATTTCAGAAATATCACACTCTAGTCATCATTTTGTAAATATGTATTATAATTCCATCTGTACTGAAAATCACTATTCCATAGTGCTGGACACTTGCCGGCATTTCTCTATATTCTGTTATTTATTTGTTTTCATTAATTTTGCTCCGATTTTATCTATTTTTAGTTTATTTATTTTATGGACATTTGTGACAACTTAATATTTTTTATCCGTTGCCATGGCTAAAAGTGAAAGGTGCGCAGATGAGGTTGCGCACAAAAACGTAACGAGGTCATTAATGTCATTCATCGATAGATTTTACTCCTCACATTTTTCTCATACCGGGCCCCTTATATATGCAAATCGATTCTTAAGGAGTAAACTCCAAAAATAAAAAGGAAACAGAGTAAGGAACGTGCGAAATTTCGATTACAATTTCGTTTTTCGTTGAAATAAAGTAGGCCTCCTGAATTTACATTCGGAAAATTAATTTAATGCGATAAAATATATGCCAATAGATCTCCTATGTCACTAGAATTTCGCAGGAAAATTCATTGGTCCAAAAATAGTTTGACAATTAAATTCTCCAAAGCCTTCTCTAAATCACAACAATTTCGAACGAAAAGTTTAATTTGACAGATACTTAATTGTTCGAAATTTTAACCTCAAATTAACGAAATGAAAAGTGTTACCTTTTACATTTTCGTTTTGGGATTTTTGTTTTCATTAAGCCTAAAATGACTGCTAGAGTATTTTTAATCAAGGCTGCTTAGCGTGCGGAACATTTTTAGCAGGTAAAAATAACAAATAAACCAATTTTTTATTAATTATTGAATTTCCAATACTTTAAAGTATAAAACGACAGATATAGGTTGATATACAATCGATTGTCTCAACTCTACAAATTAGTCGGCTATTGCTGTCAAAGAAGTTTCTTTCTATGTTATCAAAATTTTTGTCGTAAAGTAATATTGTTTCCAAGTAAAAAACGTAATCTAAAAAGTGGAGATGTAAAGAATTCACAAACATGTCTCATTCCATTCGTTCACGAAAATTTGTTTGTGACTCCGAACTTTATCTGTGAGTTCGAAAATGAAAAAGAGTAGAGTCACTGGCGAAATTTCGTTTCAAATTCGTTCGTTACCGAAATTTCTTTTCGGAGAAAGAGAGTAAAGTTCCATTTGTTTTTGAGTTTATTCGTTACAAACATGCAAATACATCCACTTTTTAAAAGTTATTACTATAGATTTGTTATTTAAACCCCCATATAAGTACTTACTGAGGCGATGTTTATTCTGGGCCTCCTTACAGCAGTCGGGGTGTAGCAGGTGGTACCAGCTCACGCCGTGGAGGGAACTCCTCTCCCAACCCAGATGCCACTCGCTACTGGACAAAGATACGAGCAGATTTAGATAAACAATAACAACAAAGAAACAGGTTTTGATAAACAAACAAAGAAATAAGTTTTAGTCTGTAGAATTTTATTACTTATACAATCGAAATTTTCCCTTGAATATAACGAAGTACTTATATGAATTTATGTAAGCCGCAATAGAGACATTAAGCGCTAAGTCAGCAACTTATGGCTCAACTCACACTGGCGCAGAGTCGAAGCGTCGCGTCGCGTCGCTTTTTTTTATGTTGGGAAAATGCGTTACGCATACCCCGCCCTGGGTATGTGGCGGGGTTATGTGGGACTCCTCCTCACCCCAAATGAGGGGGGGGGGGCTACCCACTAAAAACCCAACAGTGCTCCCTCGTCTGCCGGAACGGGTTTTGTGGGATCCGGATGACGCTCCACGTTACCCCGGCAGAGGTTCCTCCTCCTCCTGATGGTCAGGGGCATGCCCGGGAGCACCTAGGCATCCCCCCTCGACGGATGAGACTGTGCAATGCGAGCGACGGACTACCCTGTCCGCCGCCCGCAGTCCCACTAGGGTGGAAAGAGGCGGTCGTACTGCCGCCGCCTTCCCCCCGGTCGTCGGTGACGGAGAGGGCCGGCCCGGGCGTCCCCCACGCGGGCCCTCTCCGCTGTCTCCTTCTGTAGGATGACTTCCTCACAGAAGGAGACGACCGCGTTCCAGGATCTGTCGCTGTCCAGCATCGCTTTAACGACGCTGGGCAACGAGAGATCCCTTCCCACTGCCATGACCATATCATGGCGCTGCCGAGACCACGACGAGCACTCCTCAAGGGTGTGCTGCGCCGTGTCCTCGACAGCGCCACAATGATGGCATGACGGGGTTGCTTCCCTCCGTATGCGACGCAAGTAGCTTCCAAAACATCCATGCCCTGACAGCACCTGCACCAGACGGAAGGTCAGCGACCCATATGTTTTTTGCCCTGGGAATTTATACTAATATTTACATATAAAGAGGAATGATTTGATTGTTTGTTTCTATTGAATAGGCTACGAAACTACTGAACCGATAAGGGCATGGACTAACAGTAAGGGGACACACTTTTTTTTAACAGCAGAGCTTTTTTCTATACAAAGGATCCTTATCATCATCATCAGCCTATTAATGTCCCCAGTGCGGGGGCACAGGCCTTCCCTATGGATGGGATGGAATAGGGAGATTGGGCCATGACCCACCACGCGGGCCCAGTGCGGATTGGTGACCAATGACCGACCACTGCGAAAGTTGTTTAAGTTCAACAATCGCAGCCGAACGCGCTAACCACTTGCGCCATCGAGCTCCTTAAATATGCAAAAATAATTTATAATTATATGAAGAAAGCCATTGTGTATGCAAGCCTGAGATCAAATACTAAAGTCTACACTACAGCTCTACACCCAACCGAAGCGAGGACGGGCCACTAGTTAGTACCTTAATAATGAAAAAATACAGGTGAATTTGCAACAGCCAAAATGCGTCGCTTCGACTCTGCACCAGGGTGAGCTGAGTCTACAAAGATTATAAGTTTATGACGATAACTCAAATATTTTTGCGACTATGTCCAGCACAACTATTTAAAGTTTCGATTTGAATAAAATAATGCAACAGCATAGTTATTTATCATTATTGAACAGTTTAAAATTGCCAATTAAGGCTCTATTCTACGCGACACACGTAAAGCCCCCATTTGGCCTTCTCATTTCACGTACCTAAAGACAGACAATTAAAATAATGATAAATGCAATTAAACTGAACTTGACATAGGCAAACAAAAATATCTGGTAGGGTCATCTGCACTATCAATCAATCGTATGGACCTTGTACATACAACCAGTTCCAATATTGGTTTCCGACTGTCGGTTTATGTAGTTAAATTTGGCGAGCCTCTTTGGTGGCAAGTCTTGCGTAAAAGGTTGGAATCTATATTGATATGGAATGCAAGTTAATTGGGTTGCGGTATTATTGGAAAATAATTAAGGAAGCAAGTTTCAAAAGTTGCTAGAAGTTTTTTTATAGATCTCCTCAATCCATTTTAAATAATAATTTGAGAATAAAAATGCGGATGGTGGCATAATTAGAAGTGTCGACTGAGAAGAATATTGTAAAACTTAAGTTCGGTCAGTACCTATTAAAATTTACGATTACTAAAAAATATCTATTAGGTAGTAACTTATCGAAACCGAACAAGTTTTTTTGCTTAAAAATGGATCGTCGTTTAAGTAGCATTCAAAGATTATTAAAAGTTTAACTATTGATACAAATAAGAAAGAAAATATGTGGTAGTACTTTCAAATAATGACGAGATTAAACTAACATCACTAAAATCATATTTGGTATAAATTACACATGCTCTGTTTTGTTTATAGAAAGATCTTCCTTTGTATTTCTGACCTGCTGTTTTGAAGTCTAACGCTACTGTTGATCGTGCCACAAATAAATAGTTTAGTCATATTTATTTTTTAGTTTAGTCATAGACAAAGCTTGACTTTGACCCAAATCCCGAGAAAACTCTCAACTCAAGCATTGCCTATAAAACAAATGCAAATATTACTTTAGCTTTCGATATGAGATTGCCTTTTGTAAATAGGTATGTAAGTACATGTCGATATGACGACGCGAAGTTGCGACACACGAAAGAATTGACTTTGATGGATTGTCGGTAACAATTTTATTTTATGTACGGACATACATGATATAAACTGTCAATTTTCTCAAAAGATTGTTTGAATCGTAAACGAAGCATTAGAAAGCACCAAGGAAGTCATATAACTAACTTTGCAAAGCTCAGTGTCATTAAAATTTCTCAGTTTCGGGTAAATTGACCTGGCTGTCTGTACCCTATGATTTGATATTTATGACGTAAGGTGAAACTTACAGATTGTTTTTTATTTAATGTTTTATATCATGCAATAAATTATTATAAGGAACTTTATCTGTTTTCTATGTGTTTGATAGCATGTAATTCTGTTTTTAGGATCCAATTTGTTGCAATATAGAAATCCATATATTTAGGGAGTGGTTTATTAGAATAGCTCAAGCATTTCGTAAGCGTACGTAAGCATAGTTCAAGTATTTAAGCACTTAAGCAGTAAAATTATTTAAATACAAATATTAATAACCGTTTATATCGTACCTATTGCAGATCTGGAAAGTTCTTCAATTTACTTGTTAGTTCTACTAATTTCCTTCTTAATATCTAAGTAATAAGAGAAGAGCCTTTTAACAATGTTCACAAAACAAGGAAATGAGCGCAGAACAAATATATCGAACGAATACACGTGTATGAATGGATGTATTTATCGGAAGAAAAAATCAATAATTTTATTAATATTATTATACAGTTCATAGGTTGATACATTTTATAGAAGTAAGTACATGTATTCTACCTGCAGGCAGGTGTGCAAATATTGAAGTCAGCTATTTTGTCATCTGTCATATATTCCTTAATACTATAATAAAGTTTTTTTTGTAACCATTTTGTCAACTTACTTTTAAACATTGTTCTAATTTTATATTGTCGGGTAATTTATTATTATACATATTAACATGTGGTAGGCATTAACTTTATAAACTATATTTATAAAGTTAATGTTAACAAAAAAAGTTTAAAATGGATGTTAAGCAAAAAAAAACACGCACATATATGTACTAAGTACTTATTTGATATTACTAAATCCTCATTGTCCGTTTAATAGCCACTTAGCGATGCATAACAATACTACCAAGGTCGAGATAATTCCGTCGTATTTGTTCTTATATAGTATGTTTGAAAGCTTCTTCAACGCTTTGTAAAGTGGTTGCCAAATATTTTTTTGCAAAAAAAGTGAGCGGCCAGCCGTTTAGTGTCCATCAGAGTAATTCATAGCATAAAAATTATTACCTACATTAAGTGCACTTGTAACTAATTTAACAAGGCGTTATATTCCGTTGAATTTTACAAAGGCTTATTGTTATTGTATGGGTGATAATCCGGATGCGGTATTCTCACGTAATGTATTTTTTTTATAAATAGTTTTGACAAATGACGCTACCTCACCTAATGTTAAGTAACTGTGGAGTACAGACGCGAAGATAGATGGTACAGCAGTGTTACATGCCACACCAGCTGCTCACCTTGCCGGCGGTGAAGATTTTGAAAAAATTGTGCTGTATGATCACTGAATGGGTAGAACTGAATATGTAGGTAGCGAATATTAGAAAAATAATTTTAAGGTTTATGTGATTGACAAAGGAGTAAAATTATAAATCTACAGAAAATTACAAAAAAAAACTGCAGATTTAATCGAGCAAATTAGGTATAATGCTTAAAGGAAAATGTTAAAATTGGCCTAAGAACCAACAACAATTTGGCATTTATGATAATTCTTAGTATATTTTTTGCGATAATTATCAGTATTTAGATTGTGACGGACGCAACGCGGTAAGCTAAATTAAAAAGTTAAAAATTAATCTGAGACAATAAATACCATTTTATGTGTATAATCTATGGCAGCGCTGCAAAGAAAACACTCTTTCTTCCTAATGCCGGCACTTCACTTGGCTATTCGTATTTGCTATTTTAAAACATGACATCAGTCTGTCCTTTTCATTCCTTATTAAGCATGACAAGGACAAACTGTTGTCAAGTGAAGGGTCGGCATAAAACTTGTGACTTTGTGGTTGTGGTGCATGCAGTTTGCATTCGTAGTAATCTGTGGCATTCGTGCATTCCAAAGAGTAGTATAATATACCGGAAAGTGCATTCTCGTTTCGGATTACCTGTTGTGTGTGTTTATTTGCGATTGTTTTGCCTTTAATTTAGCTATTTCGGCTATCTAATATGCCATCGATGCTACCACAGAGCAGAGCCCTTATTACCAAGTGCTAGTGAACCTGTGCCACAACATCCTGAGAGGATCATACTGCCAAATTATTCAAGAACACCTGATACACATTCACGCTGCATATTTACACAATATACAAGTGATATACAAATAAATACAATAAACAATATGATACAATTATGTGAAAAATAGTCAATAAATAAGAAGCAAAACTACAGTTTTTATTTTATTCATGATTCCTACCTAACCAAGTTTTTCCTAATAGTTATTCTTTAAGTTCATACTAAATTCACAGGTTGACCTATGTTTCATTGAATATTAAACATAACCTCAAAAAAAAAATAGTTTTCCTAATTAAATTATTAGTTCTCAGAAGTGTCCGTCAATAATCTTTGTTTTTACAGTCATTTACTTACGATTTTGAACCTAGAAAATAATATTTCATGATTGTTGGTTCTTAGGCTAACTATGTACGGACGCAGAATAATGTCCTTTAAAAAGCAAACTTGAGTGTCCTGTAACATTCGGTTGGAACCAAGTTAAAAACAAAGTTTATGTACTCAACTACATACAATAAACTAAGAAACAACTGACGGTTGTGACGAAAAAATCTTGCACTTTTTGCCTTGAAACTTCTTTCAAAAATCACACTAAAATTATCAAGGCGTAAGTTTGTGAGTGTGTACGATTTTAATAAAATTTGGTATGGAGTTAGCTGACACCCTGGATTCACTTTTTACTGCGGTAAGATATCCCTAATAATCCGCGGGTAACACCGCGGGGCACAGCTAGTATATTAAATAAACGTGATTTTTAGGTGTAAAAACGCACATAACTCCTGAAAGACTATACCAAATCGTATAGTTATTTTTTTGTTGATTCTTTATTGCCAAGAAAGGGTATTGTATTGTTAATGAAATATTTTAGAAAATTCATGAAAAGACACTGTCGCTTGTTAAATATTAAACCTTGTGCGAGCGTACGGAACTTCGAATGCTATTTAGGCTTGCTCTTTGCTGCTTTTTTTAATAACTAGCAGCCGCCCTATTCTTCCGCGTTACTTTAGTTTTTTGCAAATTCCTCAGAATCCGATCATTTTTACGCGATAAAAAGTATCCTATGTCTCAATTTAGATCATAAATTATATGCGTACTAATATTTTTCTAAATCCGTTCAGTAGTTTTTGCGTGATTGAGAAACAAACATACAATCTTACAGATTTATAATATCAAGTAGGTAATAGGTATAACTACTTAAAAATTTTAAACAGCCTACTAACAATATTTCGACATTTATTTTGACACCGGACTTAAATGATGACATTATTAGACTCTACCGCTATCTAAATAGGGTTTCTTATCGCATCCCTACGGTACAAGACAGGTGACTAATAGGCGAACACTACGCCCTTTCACCCGGTAGGAGCTATCGACATTTACAACGATGACACGTTTGATAGATAGCAGATTTTTATGTGACGATCCGACTGGCTTAGTGTGTGGGATGAACAAAGTATTGTTAGAGTTTAAATCTTTTTTATATCTACAGAAAAATTCTCTAGTGAAAAATCTACTCAGCCAACGTACCAGACTGGTAGTTCGGTACAACCTCTTTTAAAGAAAGGTCGAATAAATAAAAACAAAAACATCAGTGGATACTTTAGTTGCGATTCTGTACAATAAAATTTGACTTCCGATTACGGTAGTAGTACGGTAGTGTCATTTTAGACATTAGTTTAATATGCATTACGCCATTACACGGGAAAATGTCGCTATGTCATTAGAAGCAGCCAGTATTAGATATTTGTCAGAAATCCGAATACATGAGATCCTACGAGTAAGTGAGATTGCATCTTACAGAATACATATGTATGCTGTTAGGCTAGACATACTGTAAGGCTTTGGATACTCACGATTTTCGATAGATGGCGTATTATATAAATAATTATGTCTTCTCAGCGTTCCAGTTTAACATATTTCATCAAGAAAAGTTCTTATCATAATCTTGCAGACAACATCTTGCAGATGTTGTTAATCTGAAGGTAAAGTAAGAATGTATGTTTGTATGTATAATGTATGTATTAAGGTAAAATAAGAATATATTTAGCTTAGGTTGGTCTAACAACATTGGAAATCTATAGTAAACGCCACTACGACGAATTAACCTACTATGAGGTAACTAAATGTGTTTCAGTTATTTCACAGCAACAAATACACCCTGAAATATCAATAGTCTTTTGTTTTCCGAGTTTGTTAGTCGGTGAGCCGAACTATGCTTGGTCGTCATCGGACAAACACAGCCGATACAATTAAACGTATGTAAAAGAATGTATAATGACAGCGATGACTACATATCGACGGGTGCAAAGTAAAAACAGACATCTGCAAAATAGCAACTTTACAGGAGAGTGAAAAGATCAAAAAAGTGTGTTATTTTTCTAATGAGTGGACCAATTGTTTTGAAAATTTTATCATAATCTATTTATACTCTTATATATTTGTATATTAAGCTAGTTTAGCTAATTTCTTGATAATTTACGAGATTTTGCAGATAGCCGTTCTTACATCGTACTTAAAAAAATGCTAACTGAGTCAACTACCAGTTGGTCGCGTATACTCCGTCTAGTTATACATACCATCCGTATACATACATAACGTCCGTCCGTATAGTTATACTGGCTATTATATTTTGTTAGTTTTAAAAGCCTATCCGTTTCCTTGATGTCCACCTGTTTTCTTGTTCTTCCTAATTGCACCATCAGTTTGCGTTCTTTATTAATTTTGAAGTTGTAAGGAGTAATGCAAATGGAGAATATAATAACACCTCGAATTTGCTGCCGTTAAAGATAAAACTTTTCATAACCTAAAAGGTACGCGCGCGCCGGTGACAGGTGAGCCAACTGCCTGAAGTCATTTTGCGAGCGCTCGATGCCCGCCTCGCGCCCCGCGTTGAAACGACCAACGTTACTTGGTTGCATTGACTTCGTACTATTTGCAAAAACATGCGTAGATAGCTTTTTATACGTTTTAAAAAAAAATGAAATAAAGTGAAATCTGCAAAACAAAATATGTCAGGTTGTGGCGTCTTGTTCGATTAGTACAAAAATGAAATAAAAAGAAAAACGTGAATTTGTAGTTGACTTTATTTACTTTGCACCCGTCGATATTATAACAATAACAGTACTTAGCGCCAGAAGTCACTTTGATCTACTCAGGATTAAGATGTAAGGATAATAATAATTAAACGACAGGTGCTAAATCTCATCCAGTACATACGATAATATACCTCGTCAAGTTGGTAGAGTACAAAAAGTATTATGAACTTTCGTAAAAGGAAATTACAATAATATTTGAGATTAGTTAAGGCTCAGATTTGATGTCGCTACTGTGTAGCGACATATTGCTAATTACCCCATTTGATGATGAATGTTTACTTGTACTAGTTACTGTTCGGAAATGATAGCAGTTGTGAATTGGAATACCTATGTGTTTTTCTTTTCGCTTTATGCCAAGCGAAGAAGGATGGAAACGGAAAAAATGAAAAATTTATATAAATAGATTTACATAATTATTTTATGCTACCTAAGAGAATTTGCTAACAAACACAGACAACGATTTAGGTTATATTTCAGCAAAAAAAAAATACTTTAATTACTTTTTTGTAAATTGTTCCCATGTTAACTCAAAAATTGTGCGATTAAATTGAATTAAACAAAACTACTTTTACAAATAGGTGATAATTCCATATAGGTATGTGAATTAAAAATTTGCGCCGTTTATAGGATTTTTTGTATTTTTATACAGGGGTGTAGTACGTTAACTGTTTATAACAGCTGTTCTCACAATTTTTATTCATACGATTTATAAGTTTTTCAGGTAACTCTAAATTAAAAACGGCGTACATCTACCATCTTCGTTGTTATTAAATGTGATTCCAGTTGCAAAGAGATTAGACCCAGATTAGAAGAGTGCGAAGACCCGGTCTACACACGACACGCTATACCAGGTACAGGTACGTACCTGGGCGTTTTTCACCGCCCCCCCCACAACAACGGCTAACTAGAGCCGAGGTCCAAAGCTCAGAGACGCCCTCTAGTTGAACCGTCCCCCTCAGGTTCGAGTGGTCTAGAGGCTCCAGATGGAGAGTGGGGAGATGCCATCCGCCTGGAATACCTCTAGAGGCACTCGCCAAACCCGGTGACGCTGTAAAGGTCATCTGCGACCAACAGCATACACATTCAAAAAAAAAAACAAGAGAATAGCGACACATGAATATGTCTTACTAGCTACGTATCCCTTGCGTTAATCTCTATAGGAGTTTTTCTTGACCTATTTCTACCTAAACTTGCTATTAAGATTACCTCTACTACTAAATATAGTAAATTCAAATGGAACTTCGACCTTTAACATTTGATCCTTGACATATGCTATCTAACTTTATTGAATTCGTTTCAGCAGCAGATAGACCCAGTTCTGTGCATAAGTTGACTTTATGCATCTAAGTTATATTCGGAGCCAATCGTACGACCTTTGTTGCCCCGGTTACCAGTTTAGTAACAAGGCATATCTCTTTATTGAGAAATTATTTCTAAGAATGTATTCGGCTGTTTCCTTAAGGTCAAGGTGAATGTTGCCAGAATGAGTTCAGCATATTTTGTTATCCGATTGATGATTCAATATAATAGATAGCGTAAGTAGATCTGTCAAAATTGTTTTATGTTTCGATTTATATATTATTTTTTCTTCGTAGAGACATCAACAATATTTTGTTGCCATTTAGCACTATTTCATTTGATCAATAATTTAAAATAAGACTACTCTTGGATTTTCCTTCTTTTAATTTTATTTTTATGTTACTTTACATAATTAAGAAATAAATATATATTTCAAACACTTACCAATTAGCCTAGCCCCAAGTAAGCACTGTAGGCTTGTGTTATTAGTTACTAAGGTAACGGATAGAATACATATACTGATACATATATAAGTATATTTATATAGAAATACATACTGGAGTGACTGGAGTGCAAATGCTCGTATTTATTACACAAACATTGAAACCCGGCTTACAAACCACTCGGCCACGGGGGTCGTCCAATTATATTAATTATATGTAATCAGATGTGCTTAAAAAATAGTACAGCACACGGATAGATGAATACCTGTGTGAATTGGTGTACCTGATAATGTAACCTTACTTCATAATAAGTAAAAAATAAAATACATTTTAATATCGCAAGGGTCTTCATGCTACATATTATTAGCTGTTTACTGTAAAGAGTGCAATTATACTTCTTTGCCTTTTCACATAAAAAAGCTTGTTTATGCTTGTACCTCTGATATCTATAATTTATCTAATAAAAAAATACAGAATGTCACATCATGCTGACATACAACCACAAAGCCGTATTTCACCACATGCGGTAGTTGAGACCTACAAATTGTGCGTAAATCAATATAGTTTTTAGCAGTAATGGGCACAATGTTAGCACTGAGACGAGCGGTCCATACATGGACTTGGGGTTTTGCCATACTTACTGGCTGTCCAAAGGTAACATTTCCATTCAGTATTTTTTCTGTTTGTTTAAATTATCTTTACACCAAATACAATTGCAACGTAAAAAAAAACAATTAATTTTAACTAGAATATAAGATCACATGTCATTATAATGGAGGGATATCTGGCTCAGTGGTCATGCTAGTAGTGCAAATTATCGTGAAATCCATTACTAAATTTAAAACACCTCAACGTGATTTAGAATATCGTGTCTAAGTTGGTATTCAAAAATAATAATAGTTTAGAGGAGTACACACTCAGTATTTCAAAAGCTTTCTTTATTCTACAAACACAGGGTACAATTATTCAAATTGCTGTTTCTAAAGTGCCAATCTGGGGAATTTAGCGAGGTCAACTCTGAATCGGTGAATGGTTCAAGACGACAATAGTGATTTTTATTATGAATTATTCCAGGTACTTGGTATTGACCGTATAAAAAAGGTTTCCAAAATTAATATTTCCATTGAAATTGAATTAACTGGTATGTTTAATACAGCATTTACGCTTCAAATTAAAATTCAAAGAGACACAAGTGTATAAGCAAAATTTATGCTGAGTTAATACTTTATGTGCTTTATATGTCGATTAAAGGTTTCACAAGATTTTTAAGGCACTGTTTTAATGCGCAATTTCATAGGTGATATTTTTTCAATTAATTGATATTGTAATTATAACACTTCTACATTCACAACGTTTCACCGTGAGTAGTGCTACATACTAAGATTCGTATGATTCTTGCATTCGCGTTCAATTAAGAGGATGCCGAAGCCAATTTTTCGATAGAAAATATAAATATATCAACGTATGTACGACGAGGACAGAATGCTTTTCGACTAGTTGTTGATCAAGAACGTTGTATTAAAATGTCTACAAACAGCTGTTCTACAACACTACATCAGCAGTAGCTTGTATGTCTGTCATTGTATGCTAAGTTTTGGCTTCCGATCAGATGAGGATCAGTAGCAAAGTGTGAAGGAGACAGAAAATGTTGCCGTGTGTAAAGATATAAAGGCGCGAGTACAATTTTGCAGCCCCACAAAGTTTTGCAAAAACTTTTGGTTGTCATTTCTCCATTGATCAGTCAATTGCCTTACCTATGGAGAATCAGATAGAAAGAAGCAAAGTATCACACAAATGCTGCTGAAACTAACCGTTATAGGTTCCAAATACTAAAATTGAAAGTATTTGTATTAAATTATTACAACAAATATTATTAGTTTCCTTGCAAATAACTTTCAAATGGTTTATCACTTACAGTTGAGCTGACATACGATTTAACTGTAAGTGATAAACTGGCGACATAAATTCATTGTGTCTTGAACTAATGTGCGTTTTCAGGGATGTCAGATAAATTTAATGTTGTTTAAGGTCAAATTTTGTTTGATTTTTAATTCAAAGAAAGGAACATCACAGCATTAACTTTAATCACAAACTGAATTGAAGTTTCTGAATGAACGTAGCACGAGTCCTGTTTGAAACATCACTGTGAAATATTTCATTGCAAGATTTGCACTTATGGTGATCGACCACTTCGTAATCAATCAGTTCACTTTGATTTCAATATTTTTCTATTACCTACCTATATAAATTGTTCTCCTCTCCAAACTGGTTGAAAATCTAGAAACATCCATTTTGATGCACCAATACAACGTTGTCGTATGGTATCTCTTCAAGTGTCATCTTCGCAGCTCGTTCAGCGTGTGCGCATTGTTTTAATGTTCGTCTTATTATACCGTCGCCCTCTCATGAATATGAAGCAGCTCAATAGAGACGTTGTCATACAATATCTGTAGCCATTGACTGACTGCTCCGTCACCGGCGCGGTTACGCATCAATAACCATTGTTTATTGTTAACACGAACCTTGAAAATATAACGCATCGATTATGCGCACTCTGCTCTTATTTTTCTGACAACACATTCGCGTGATGGGGTGTTGTATCCTTTTTTAGAATAGGGAAATAATTTGAATTTTGTTAAGTTTTATGGGATTGCAAATACTAAAATCTAATCTACACATTTTAATAATGGGAAGATCGTTCTTATATAAATGTTTCGTCAGATTAACGTTCTAAATTAAGCCCGAAATTCACTGTGATTAATATTTAAATCTTGTTGTTGTTTTTAATGCATGCTTGCACAACAAGAAAACAAGGCATGAGTGTCTACTTAGCAGTAATGTGCAATATTCTTATTTCGACGTCGTGCGCGGTAGTGAATACATGGGTGATGCCATGCACGACATCTAGAACGTCGCAAGCGGCGTGCACACCGCCACGATCACTGGCTTCGTGGGCTTGAGCTGAGGCATGTGTGTTGACTTACTTGGCGTCGATGTGCAGTATCTTCATGTCGACGGCGTGCACGGTGGTGAACACATTAGTGGCTCCGTGCACGACGCACTCGCGCGTCTCGGGCATCGCAAGCGGCGTGCACACCGCCAGGAATACTGGCTCGTTGCGACTGCACAGCGGCAGGTATGATACGTAGTGACCACGGACTAGAACCACCTAGAAAAAAAATGAAATTTTAAAACCGTTTATTATGAAGGAAGAACTTTCATATTTCATTTTAAGCACATTTTGCTCAAGAAGAAGAGATGTGATTATGTAAATATAAGCAGATTTAAGAAGAAACGCTTTTACATAAAATTATTTTTCCATTGCTCATCGATCAGTAGTTATGCTAGCTCGAATAAGGTCGTAGTACCTTAGAAGTCTAGATTTCTGCTCTTCAACCACCATAATCGCTTGTAAAGTTAGAAACATAACTTAAGTTATTTATTGCATTAAAACGCAAAAACTGGCTAAACGCAAGTCCGACTCGCAAATGAAGGGTTCCATAACAAGTCGAAAATATTATCTTTCACGTATGGAGACCCCTTTTATTATTATTGTTATTTAAGTTATATAGCACTGTGACATATATATAGATAACGGAGGCATATTTATTTAGTTCCGTTTGTCACCGTTTGCGGACGGAACCCTAAAACAAACACATCCCATTATGGCTTGTTATATTATACGAGTATAATAATATTTCTTGTGAATTGATGGTCTATGTCGACGTATAAACGTAATAGGAAATGAATGAATGAATTAGTTATATAAAAAAAAATGAACGTCATGTTGTGTAAAGTATTAAATATTGAATGGTGTGAAGATCGATGTTAGGCCTGCCCATGTACATGACACCTGGTTGTAAACAAAGCCTTATGTTAACCATGTACAGTTTATCACTGAATATGTACATATTTAGTTTTTTTTATTTGGCGGATTCGAAGAAGGTTTCTGTATAAAAAGCGGAATATATTAAATGTCACAGACTAGTTAAAGATTATAGGGTACAGGGTACAGGTGGTGTTTTAGCAATATTTTTCTGTATCTTTTTACGCTTAATTTTTCAACTTCTTGACTTTTATTTGTGTTATTAAAAGGGTGGCAAATATGCGTATGGCCCGACTGATGCAGTGTTGCCATCAAGTTTGATAGAGTTGCCGTATTCGATACATCAGATTGCCGTATTTTTAAATAAAAATCATGATATTGCCGTATTAATTACTTTTATTTATTAAAATTTATAGGTAGTTAGTAACTTATTAATAGTAACTATATTATAAAAGTAACAAATAAAAAATTAACCTACTCATTAATATCACCGTCATACAATTTTTTAATAGACAACTATTTCCCTGTCGTGTTTATTTAAACTATATTTGCCCTTGTTTTTAATTTTCAGCCACATGTCACAGGCTAAAATGTTGTATAGTTTAATTGATTTCTGATGGATTGCTTCGCCAAAAGAGTTACATTTACAGTTTCAGAAACTAATTTAGTTATACTGCACGTGGATTCCCAGTAAGGATACATTCTCCGTGCTAGGGATGTGCCTAAACTACAATTTTATACGATGTTTTGTTGGAATCGTAATTAACTCAAAACATTATCCTTGTAAATCGGTTAAAAAAAATCGGATTGAATTGCCGTACATTATTATACGGTAATGACAAACCTGCCGTATGCCGTATAATCTGAAATTATGAGCTCAAATCGCCGTATATTACGGCAATTACCGTATCAATGGCAACGCTGAGCGGCTACCACAGCCTATAGGCACTTGCGGTACCAAAAATATCACTTGCGACTTTGCCTACCCTGACCAAATCGCCTACCCCATGAAGCCCTAGAACCTTATTCACCGACAGGAACACAACAACTGTGTTCTTCTGGAAGGTGGAGGTTACTTCCCCGACTAAAAATATTAAGAGATTATTTTACGCTCTTAATCGAACTGAAATGCCGCTATACCCTACCTCTCCTGCAGAAGATAAATTTTAATTGAGACTCCGCTATCTATCGGAAAGTATTTCTAAAGCTACAGTACTTACTGTATTGCTAAAAAAACGGACATGTGCTGTTCACATTCGATGGAAGTGAAATCTACAAAAACAGTGAATACGTAAAACTCCTTCTAGATACTGTAAAATACTGGGCAAATTTAAATATTCTACACCTATTTAAATTGTTTCTAAAATAAAAAATAACTTAATAAAAGAAAAAAATAGCTCAATTAAAAAAAACAAAAGGGGCTTTCTCTTGCAGAGTTACCAAATTAGGGATACCATGTGTCAAATACTTTTAAATTTTCGTTTCATCGAGTTTCAAATCACAACGGTGCTAAAGAAGTTTTCACTTCATAAATATGTTTCCCGTATGTTCTGATATAATCTAACAGTATTGTATGATACATTGCGGAGTACTTAAAATAGTAAAAGATTTATTGAAGTAACCATACCATAAGGTATATATAATAAATTGTGTATTTAATATGATTAAAAGAAATAATAAATATTTATAACTAGATGACTCGGTGTACTTTTAACGAAATTAAAACTCTCCCTTCGTTAAAATGGCTGAAATGTTAACTTTTTGTCAGGAAAGTGGTAGAACAGTTCATATGGGAAAATGAAATTGTTGTTTTTACCATCTTTCTCGCAAATTTTCCATATTTCCTCTTCGTTTAAACCTTCTCTGAACTACGACAAATATTTCAAAACCAAAATCGGCCCAGTTCTCGAGTTTAAGCGAGACAAACGAAAAGCAACAGATTTTTATATATATGTTTATACTATTATACAATAGGTTTTAAATGTCCCAATTCTTGGCCTATAAATATTCAAAGTGTTCAAATAGGAATGTAATAAAAGTAACTTATTACTCACATTCCAAATTTATTTGATATACGTAAATATCGTTTACTATTTACCTATAAATAGTAATTTTATTGCTTAAAATAATCAAAGTTGGTTAGCATAACCGTGTTACAATGCTCGCAAGTTGTAGATTTAACCAATATAATTACGTTAATTGGATGTATTTATGCAAAGTGGAACCAATAATTAAGAACAACATCTTTTTGAAAAAAAAAAATGCATTTTCAAATATAATATTATGGTCTTTTATGGCCTGCCGAGGTATTTTATAATAATAATAATTTCATTTATTGGCAGACAACACAGATCCATATGTTAGTATACCACATACATTTTGTAAGATTATGTTATATGCAGTGGCTTTATATTACAACTAAAATGAGGTGCCATAATTTTAACACAAAAACACTATCCCTATTTCAGCATTTACAGGCATTTACAGATTTGAATACTATGACGATAAAGAAATCAATCAGTCCAATTGGGCAAAATTTCCTTAGTTATACTCGATATGATTTAATTTTTGTAATAAGTACAAGCAACAATTTGCCGCTGATGTTAACTTTAAGTGAAGTCCAGTCGCGAAGATAGATAATAATATGATAGATTTATCTAGCTTTAGGATAGAGAAATCGGTTTTATGTCAGCAGCGTGATGGCTACAGCACCATGTTATTCGGCAACATCTTTTAGCAACATTTTTTCATTTCTTCACAGCTGGAGTCGACTCAGACCTCTTGTTAACATTTTACTGTACACCGAATCTTCTTATCGATGCGGTGCTAGAAAAGACACCGCTCCGACTGTCTCGGTGTCTGTTGGAACAATGATCGTCGATCGTTAACAAGATGCCTCACACATAACATCAGGTAAGTTAGAACAATTTGCACGGGTTTGTAAGATAAAGAAACTTAATATCTTTTCACTACTTTACCTATTCTTTCTGAAGTTGAACAATTCGGTTTGCTTGTAATAGGCTATTTGACAAGTTTTTGAAATATCATACGTTATTTATTAGTGTATAGTGAATACATAAAAAGTGGATATGTATAATTCTGATCCATCATTATATCAGTAAAAAATCGAAAATTAAAAATTCTGTTTACAAATATGCCGCGGAAACGTTTCAAGCAAGCAAATGTGGCGTGTTTACAGGCAGATGACGTCATTTTCGGCTCCGCCAATCCTAGGCGTTTTAGGTCACGTTACAAATAGTTCATGATTTTTAGTAATATTATGAACTACCTTTTTTTGTAAGAATAATGAAATCGCTCTAAATATTCATGTTAAATACAAATGACTTTTTTTATACTGTCATACAGCCTATTTAAACCATTCAGTTCGAATAACAAATTTTCAATTTGGTTTCAGCTTGCATGATCACAATCATTTCCACGAACTGTAGTTATTCACCAATAAAAACTTCCAACAATTTTAAACATTTAACTGGTTTGTAGTTAATGGCTTAATCATTATACATTTAAAATACTAAATTTACTGAGTATTACTTAATATTTTCAACCTTATATACGAAATACTGACATGAAGATGATTTAATTCAGCTATGCGCTTATGCAATGGTCTGTCCGTTACTTATACAATAATTAGTTTAATAGGAAAATAAAGTTTAGGTTTCTGGGTTAGTTTATGGAAACGAGCTTTCAGTACTTATGTTTCGTATGAAAACTATAAGCTTTTGTAAGTTTTGTAGTCTCAGATTTACTGCAAAGGCGGGATGTTTCAAATATACACGTACACACGTTCTATACGGTACGTATGTACGTATATATTTGTACGCACTGTATGGTACATACTATCGACCTTAATCGAATTCAAAAAGGAGGAGGTTCTCAATTCGTCATTTTGTTGTTCGCGTGTATCTTCGAAACGCCAGAATGGATTTTAAAGGTTTTCATGTTTGAATAAATTTTTTTGGGTGGTCCCATATTAATTTGGTGAAGATCTAATCAGTACTTTCGGAGAACATAATGGAACTCCTCAATTAAAAACAGTACTCAATGCATGTTTGGTTATGTGAAGAGACATGGAAGATAATGCAGCCCCTCAGCATGACCACCGAAACGGGATATGATAAAGCAATATATCGGCATTAACTGTCAAACTACCATGGAGTTTGACAGAAGTCTGACAGTTATTGTTGATATATCGCTTTATGGTGGTGCTACAGGGGCAGGCCAGGTAACTTATACTTAGTTAAACTATGTTACTCTGACTGTGAAATCGAAAGACTCACACCATCACCCGAAACAATTAACTGCCGTAGGAAACTCTTTGTTTCAGAGAGCACGGGGTGTCTGTGACGAACAACACCTGGCAGCTGAACTTCAGCATGTCGAGCAAGTACTGAAGGATAATAACCTGAATGTACCACGTCGCCGTCACAGTCGCGCCAAATCTAGCACAGTCGACCGACAACCTGCTATACTACCTTACATGAAAGGAGTCACTGACAAGATTGGGAGGATTCTGAAGCGTGCTTCAATCAATACATACTTCAAGCCGCCTAAGAAGATCAACCAGTTTCTACGACCGGTCAAGTGCAATATACCCTTTCAAGTTGCTGGTGTCTACAAACTTGAATGCGACTGTGGGCTCTCCTACATCGGGCAAACAAAGAGGAGTACTCGGGTAAAAGAACATATCACAGATATGAAACATAGGCGCGAAAATAAATCTGCAGTGTGTGAACATGCATTAGGGGGACCAAACCACTACATTAGATTTGATAGACCACAGATCCTTGCAGCTGAGCGGCGGTTCGTTCCTCGAATGATGCGCGAGGCTATTGAGATTAAAAAATATCCAAATTTCAATAGGGAAGATGGTTGGTATATACCACCAGCTTGGGAACCTATTATACAGGAGATAAAATCCCAACCCCGAGCACACACTGCAAGACCATCAGATACTATTAGTTCTTTTTGTTTGCATAATTTAACATAAGAAGGAGATAGAAAGCCTCTCTTGAGTTTGTTTCGCCGGTTCTTCTCAGGAAGGTCTCCCAATTTTGGAACCGGTGGTAGTTTACGGTAGTTAGGGTCAAATAAATAAACTCAAAATTACAAACAAGAATTTTAAGTAAAATACTTTATTAAGTAAATTAAATAATAAATTCATACATAGACAATAAAATTTTAAAAATCTTCCAATGAAATAACCGAACGCACAATATAATTCTTTCGAAGGTAGCTCGACAATTTTAAATAAAATCATTATTCTGACGATGCAGACCTGAAAAGGCTGCGAAACGTCAATAAATAAATAAAGTTTCGTGCATTAACCCGTAAAAACTAGTTTTATTTAATGAGTGATGTGCGTGAAAACCTAAGAAACAAATATGTTACTCTGGCTAATAAAAAGAAGAATATAAAATATTTTTTAACAAAATAAAACTTACTTTACGTAAACAAAACCACAAAAAAGTTAGAAATAATATAATTGTTTACTATAATCTAAACTGCAGTTAAAGGCAAATTAACATTTAGAGTCAGATCCATGCATGTTGATAGATTTGAGTTACCGTTACCGCTTGGGTTGACATGCCACCGATACTAAATAGGCCTTACCTCTTATCCGCAAGAAAATCTTGTTTTGTTGATAAGCAAGAGAGGTAGGATAGATTTTCCCTTAGTACTGGAGCTACCGCAGGGAAAGTTATGGGCAAAGCTGTGTTTCTGTTGGTGAGAAGAGTTTCAGGTCTCTTTGGGGTTGATAATGGGGTTGCAGTAAGTAAAGTGTTGGGGAAAGTAAGGTGAGAATGATGCTATACGTTAGCGTAATTTGTTAATTGTAAAGGCTGTAAAAGGGAGAAAAAATAAAACCCAGTACAACTATGATGCTTTCAGGAAGCGGATACAATACGATGTTGTCAGACCAAATAAATATTTCCAACAGGCTGTTCATATCGATTATTAGCACTGATATTTACATTAAAGGAATTGGTATTACCGTACTTTTTGTTCGATTTTTTCAACCGCTTCGCCCGCGGTTAGGTTACGAAGGTGAAATGATAACAAGTTCTCTAGTTAAACTCTGACCCGGACCGATTAAAGGCGTGCCCGTGTGACATTCTTCAAAGTTTTCAACAACAATGGTGTTAAGTTATTCGGTACCTACAGTTCACAGTTCAGCGCGGCCGCTCACTGAGCGATCTCCGATCCGGGTGGCGACCTTGAACGACATACCGCCATTGCTCTCGTATTTATAGTAGAGGTGTAGGTCTATATAATCGACGATTTGATTCTTTTTTTTTCTCTCTTTTTAAATGGAATCATTTATGAAACAAGCGAATGCATAAACGTCAGGCCTTAGATAAAGGTTATTCCTTTTTATTAAACAACTACTTATACGGTATTGTTGAATGTTGTTCTTTTGTTATACCAGGATTTAGGATGCTTTCTTTAAATTAGGAAATTTTGTGAAGTTTGCTAAATTAGTGAGTAAAAATATAAACTTATGTAGAGATTTTGATCTCATTACCTAAGTTTGGTTAATACAGTTCTCAGTTGTGCCGCACTTAATTTTAAAGTCATGTTTAGTCTATTATTGTTATAAACTGATTTTATCTATCTTACATACACATAATTTTGTTTGTAAGAAGCCTGAGTCATGTATTTAGACTTCGATAAATATTTGTTAAAACTTGGTGATTAAAAGTTTAAAACAATGCCTTAAAGGCAATTGGTTGTGTAATTTTCTTAAGATTCAAGAACTTTCGATGCACTTACTCCTACCGTAGTCATGTTTCTATGTTCTCAAATGTTCCGTATAAAACACACTTTTAAGTATGCCATAAAATGTCGTGAAAACATGTTTATTTCTCGGATAATTCATGCATCCGATGTTGCGGCGATATAACTTATTTGCCAAGTTTATTTACTGAGTCAAAACGTTGCCTACATATAAACTGTTAGACTATTTTGTTCAAGACAAAATATTGGCACTGCTCGCTCTAAAATACAGTTATGTTTGAATTCGCCGTGCCTTAGTTTTGCTGAAGTGATTTTATACAATGTGTATGACAACTTAAGCGGTTGCGCGACGACGATCACACGAAGTGAAGCATTTTTAATATGAACAGAAACTTGACACGTTTATAAAATACTTTCATATCCAGCCTATTTATGTAACTATTGTTTAGGGATAACCTTTTTTAGGAATAGAATAAATATTTAAAATTAAAAAATAGTTTATTCAGTTTAGGCTGTTGAGAGTTGCTTAACGCTCACAGCCATAGACTGAACGAGCTAAGGTAATCTTAATTATTATTTTTATTCATATTTAAATATCTCTTAAAGGGACCTTGGTTAAAAAACGGAGAATATATGTCATGTACTACTATAAAAATTGCTGTCTGGAAATAATATTACATTACTAGGTCCAACTGCCGTGGCCGCTATCAATAAACATTACATGTGATCAATGAAATGAAATCTATGTGAAAAATATTTATGCTACTTGTAACAAAGTCCTGACTATAAATTCGTACGGAAGCAATAGTTCACGGGGAGCGACGCAACGCGATTGCGTAAAATTTTTAATCCACTTACTGTGTGCCTACGGCTGAGCTGAGGTCCACAATCACAAAGTATAAATAGAACGGACGGCATTATTCAATGTATGACCGCATTTTAAATCCTGGATCTGTAATGGTCGTATGCAAAAACTGTACAGTTATTTCCTCGTGCAAGGTTGAGCGTTGGCCGAATGAATGAATAACATTTCCTATATCGTTAAATGTGTTGTATATTCAGACTGTTGTTGGAAGTATACTTACCTTAATGACTTTTAGATTTCTGCAGAAATCCAGTTTTTATTCCGTCCTTTTTTTTCAATGTAAAATCATAATTATTACCTATACACGAATATCTCTGAGGTTTAAATTCCTTTTGTTACTGCATTTTCGTGTTCATATTTATGTTTGGTTTTCTTTATGCAGGGAACACAGTTAAAGTACTGACAATCTATCTTGTCTCTACAACTTGATTTAATAAAATAATTATGTTTCATTTTCCTTTTTAATTTTATTGTTTCTTATGAACGAATGTTTTGATAAAATGTTGTCAGCTACTTAGTCCTTTACCCCAACCAAGGAACCTAAATCACCAACAAAAACAAAACACCACCACAAGGCAGTTGCTATTTCAATATGGTTATTTGTACTGTGGCAGTTACTTTTTCCAGGATCGCATTCAGAAGTGAGGGGCCCCTAAATCTGGACCCTACCACTTTAGATTTGCACACCCTAGTTTAAGGATCCATAGAAATTTGTTTATTTAATCTCTATGGCGGAGTCCCTGGGCTACAGCCGCGCTCTGCCTTAAATGCACTGTAAATAATATATTAAAGCCATACTCCACATCCCTTTTAATATAATATTACCTTCAACATTACAAATTATCAAACACATTCTACCTTTACGCTCAATTTATTGAATACTTAAAACAATTCATTCGTACGCATTGTAGATAAGGTGAATGCGAATTTACATAGCCATTACTTTATCTATTATCTTTTGGAAGCATAGAAAAGAAAAAGCAGTGGACATACAACCTACATTTACGTACGCCCACTGCGAATAAAGCGTAATGAGAGTAGATACGGGCGGATATGGAGACTGTAGATTATCATATTAGAGCAGCGCGCATACTGCACAAATTAACCGGTGGTGCGAGTCACAGGAGGTTAACTTATGAAACATTTGCTCTGTGAAGTAACAAATCAGAGCAACACGGTTGGGAGTAGCCATAGCGACATAATGCTATTTAAAGCATTCTGTCACTTTTTGCAGGGGGAATATGCACACAAATGGAGTTTAACAAAATAGAACTGCAATATTAGTTATTATATTGCTGTGTGAGACATATGTGTGTATGATTGAGTGTTAACTCACACATAAAAAATACACAATACACCGATAAATCCTGGACACATGTGTCTTTTGTATGTTGAATATCAGGGCGAAATAAAACAGACCTTGCTAACTTTCTTGCCGATTCTAGGTCTCCAAACCGATGGCGTAGCTTCTCGACCTTTATTAGTGCTTGTAACAGCCTAGACTGAATAAATGATTTTTTGATTTTGTTTTGTATGCCAATCCGACAGAGGGGAAAGCTGTGTCACTTCCCTCCTGGCCGCGGCGATCGTGTTACTCTATGATCAAACGCGATTTGGGTAGATAGAGTAAAATAAAGCTTCAGTTTTAACAGCTGTGCTTGTGCCACCTGAATCGATATTACTGCACACAGCGCCGCGCTTAGAGGCGAAAAAGCCCACAGCCATCTTCTATGTCCTATCTATCTCTTTACCAAAAGTATACGGCTTACACGTGAAAGAGCACCAAACAAAGAAACTCAGACTCACTTTCACATTTGTTTAATAAGTTTAACTAATCTACTGGTAGTATTAATTATTAAACTCTACTTTAGTTAATAAAACATGTTATTTTTCTAACGTTAGTATGTTTCTCATGACATTCCGTAAGTGGCGTTTTGCCAATGTTGCCATTCCCCTATAATTTTAATATGACTTGTCAATACACGGAAACACTTCCGGCGTAGTGGTGTTTGATACCTAAATGATTAATCGATGTTATGTTGATTGATTATTCGTATTCAATGTAGTTGCATAAACGTAGGCTGTATGGTGACATTGACTTTGCGAATCTTATGGATTGTGTGTGCACGTCTTTATGAAGTATTGGCTATGATATTGTTCATAGACAAGGTGCATAAAGACGATAATTTATGAAAAGTGACAAATGTGTGGAGGTGGAGAGTTATAAAAGAGCGCTCCACCTTAGTTCGGTTAACTTTTGCTGCGATCTTCGTCCGAGTTGTGTATTAAATAAAATACTGAACATCCGCAGTGTTTGCATGCAATTTATTAACAGTGTAATAGTACTTACTACTTTTTAAACTAATTAATATCATTATCAATATCATTATTAGTTCCAACAGTGGTTAAAATTTGTCAAATATAATGTTTTGGACTGTTGGCTACTAAATATAATTTCATTTTTGAAACGTCTAATACAAATCTGTACATCTTTCTTTCATACATCGATTCACGAATAATCAATGAAATCTTATCTATATTCTATGTGCATTTTGTCTGCAGAGTTATTATTCATGAGATTCTGAAGAATTATAATATAGTACAGCGTTCAACATTCATCCCTAGTGGATGATTAATTAATTAAAATTATAGCTTATCGCCTCCTCTTATAACTCGCGCCTTTTTTTCTAACCGAACTATATGGCAGTATAGGGTGATCAATCGTGACTTATTATCTAAGTATGTACTGTCCCACTGATTGAGATACGCTCATTTCATTTCAACCTTTATTACTATCAAATTAAGATCGTGACGCATTCCATGTGTCGTTCTTATAGAGCTAAATCCATCAATAGAACGCAGCGTGTCGTATGTGAGGTGAACAATGGACCACTTTCACAGATAATTCGTGACTGATTTTGACGTAACTTATCCAATCTTGCTATTGGCGTTAGTTGTCTTATAACTCATTAAGCAGCCCGTATAAGTTAGCGTTTTCTATATCGACATACATAAATGTGTCACTGCGAACGATAAAGCTTAGTGAGACGTCAGCAATAATGGTAAACTTGTACGATAAGACGTTATTATTTCGCTTTAATCAAATTATGTTTGTGTTAAGACTGCATTTGATTATTCCGTTTGACATTTCTGAGCGGGCTGTTATAAGGTATACAATATGGAGGCTTTGCGGTGCGATTTGCTATCCGATATTGTGAAACGTTCGCGGAGAGATTAGGCAAAGGCTCGTTGGCACTGCGGTACCGTTGGCTGTGAAAGTTATGTTTAATATTATTCAAACATACTAAGTAAAAAGTTATTCTGAATTGAGGAATTGGAGCTCTCGTCTGGAGAAGTGACTACCACTTTCAGATGATCACAGTGGAGTAACTACCATTTGCAGTGGTGGAGTGTTTTTAGGCTCCAATGGATAGAGGACAGGGCAGGGTAGCAACGGTGTGTGAGAGTGATACTTTGTTATCATCACAAGCGTCTTTACATAGGGCTATGGTGGTTGCTTATAGCGAATGATTTGATAAAACTTTTTTTCTACAACTTTCAGTGTCTACAAGAAAGAATTTCCGGTCAACTTTTACTTTAAACACACGCTTCATTCTCAATGGTACGTGAAGTTTTCTCAGATGTCATCAACTGGCTGCTCAGCTGTTTGGTCAGCAAAGGCACGAAGCATGACGTCACACAGGACACACCTCTTGTTTTCAAAGGTAGGTATAAGTAATCCTTCGGTAACGATGTGTCGGGTTCCATTGGGTAGAGGGACATGGAAATGGTAGCAACGGTGCGATTGATACTTTGGTATCGCATGCATAGGTTATAGCAGCTACTTACCATAAGGCAAATCATTAGATAAAAAGTCTTTCTCTATAACTTTCATTGTATATAAGAAAGAAGTTTCGGTCAGCTGTTCCTTTAAACACGCTTCATTCTCAATAGTATGCGACGTGTTCTTGGACGTCATCAGCTGGCTACCCAGCTGTTTGGTCAGCAGAGTCACAAAGTGTGACGTCATACAGGACACACCTCTCGTTTTTTAAAGGTAATAAGTATTATCCAGTAAGGGTGTGTCGGGTTCCATGCTTTGAGCATAAGGTTTCATGGGTTAGAGGACATGGTCACGGTAGAAACGCCACGAGTAATACTTTGGTATCGCATGCATAGGCTATAGCAGCCAATTACAATTAGGCAGATCATTGTATAAAAAGTCTTTCTCTACAACTTTCATTGTATACAAGAAAGAAGTTTCGATCAACTGTTCCTTTAAACACGCGTCACTCTCAATGGTATGCGACGTGTTCTCGGACGTCATCAGCTGGCCGCCCAGCTAATTGGTCAGCAGAGTCACGAAGCGTGACGTCATACAGGACACACCTCTCGTTTTTTAAAGGTATAAGTATTCTACAGTAAGAGTGTGTCGGGTTCCATGCTTAAAGCATAAGGTTTCATGGGATAGAGGACATGGTCACGGTAGCAACGCCGCGAGTGATACTTTGGTATCGCATGCATAGACTATAGCAGCCAATTACCATTAGGCAGATCATTATATAAAAAGTCTTTTTCTACAACTTTCATTGTATACAAGAAAGAAGTTTCGGTCAACTGTTCCTTTAAACACGCTTCATTCTCAATAGTATGCGACGTGTTCTCGGACGTCATCAGCTGGCTACCCAGCTGTTTGGTCAGCAGAGTCACGAAGTGTGACGTCATACAGGACATACCTCTAGTTTTTTAAAGGTATAAGTATTCTCCAGTAAGGGTGTGTCGGGTTCCATGCTTTGAGCATAAGGTTTCATGGGATAGAGGACATGGTCACGGTAGAAACGCCGCGAGTGTTACTCTGATATTGCATGCAAAGGCTATAGCAGCCAACTACCATTAGGCAGATCATTATATAAAAAGTCTTTCTCTACAACTTTCATTGTATACAAGAAAGAAGTTTCGGTCAACTGTTCCTTTAAACACGCGTCATTCTCAATGGTATGCGACGTGTTCTCGGACGTCATCAGCTGGCTACCCAGCTGTTTGGTCAGCAGAGTCACGAAGCGTGACGTCACACAGGACACACCTCTCGTTTTTTAAAGGTATAAGTATCCTTCGGTAACGGTGAGTCGGGTTTGTTGGCCGGGCGGCGCACGCGCGCTCAATCACGCCGCGTCGTGTCGCGTCGTGCCGTCGATTTACGGACGTAGCCCCCACATGCTTCCTTTTGTTAATCATTTTTTTATCGGACTCCGGATTTTATTTGTCTTTTTTTAATTAGCCACCTATTGAACCTTTAATCAATATTGAGGTGATGAAGGATTTACATTTTGAAACTAATTGGATGAGTTGACCTACACATAGCACAATAGTCAGTGGAAGCAATAATAAATATTTGTTTCTTAGGTTTTCACGCACATCACTCATTAAATAAAACGAAACGTCAATAAATAAATAAAGTTTCGTGCATTAACCCGTAAAAACTAGTTTTATTTAGCAATAATAAATACTTACAATACTAAAGAGTGGAATCATTAATCGGCATTGGTTAAGGTTTAGCAGATAAAATTCGAGCACCATCTGCTAAAACTGAAGCACTAGATAATCAAAAGAGATACCTATTTTTGGTGTCGGAAGTGTCACTAGGCTACAATACAGATCTCTTGCTACCGGATACATGAATTACTCGTTCGACGCCTTTTCGAAAAATATCCACATTCATAATACTGCCATAAAAAAAATAGACCTTTTATTTTATAATATTTAAGAAGTTGGAAGAAAACTTCTAGTTACATTTGCAGAAGCTAAGTGTTAATAGCAGTTTAGACTTAAAAGAGTGGTTGTCGCTCAATTTGGGTTGGACGATGTGAAATTGGCCACTGAAGGCACGCGCCGGCTGGTCACGACCCACTCCGTCACGACACACTGTATTAAACTCCAGTCAACAAATAAAATGTTTATTGTTACCATTCGTCATTTTTTACACGACCATCAAAAAATATTGGATCTATCATAGTTTACGATGCCAAAGATCAACTAGCTTTAGTTGAGGATAGTAAACGAATTTATTGTGCGAAATGTTCGTTCACAAGAAATCCGGCTACAGCAGACTAAATCAAAGGTTAACACAATAAGTTCTATGCAGATGGCTTTAGAAACGCGTTCGGAAATCCAAATTATTAGATTTCACCGATATGGTTATGATTGTGTTTTTTTTATGTGTATGCAGGCAAATGAGCTGGCAGTCCACCTGATGGTAGTTAGTCATTGCCGCACATGAACTTGCAGCACCAAGGCTAAAGTTCATGCGTTGCCGGCTCTGAAGGAAAATGTTTACCTGCCTTTCGAAGGTCGTCATATCATAACTAAGAGGGAAAACCGCTGAGGGAAGTTCGTTCCAGATCTTTCTGGTACGCAAGAAAAAGGTCACAATAAAGAGATGTGGACATTTTACGATAAGTCGATAATTTAATAACAATTCCAATTATTTACAGCAAAATTTACTATTCATTTAACTTTATTACTCTTACGACTCAAACCACCAAGAGTATGGTGATCAAAAGATAAGTTAGCAGAACTAGGTTATGAATATAATTATTTGGTTAATTTTCGTCAACCTGATTACGTCACTAGTAGTGATAGTACAGATATACCGATCATAACCTACAACAATAGTGAGGATTCGTAGTTCCTAACTATTATAAAAGCAGATGTCACTGTTAACTTAACACCTAAAGAAGTAGGTGCTTATTTGAGTCACACAACTGATGTGTGGTCTTCGTAAATTCTTCTTTTCATATGGCAAAACGCGCAAATTGCTGTGCCATTGACCTCATCGATATTAAACATTAACATAAGTATTCCAATAGAATAAATGATAAACTTTACAAAAAAACGGAGTTAAGTAAATATACCTAACAGTCCTCAAACTGAACACATCAAACTTATTCGATGATCTAACTAGCGCTAGTGACACAAAGAACCTCTACTCGTTTATTTGCCAGTCGTAACACACGGTCACACGTTCTCACAGTTCACCGTATGCAAATAATACATCTTAATATAGAGAGCAGTGGCTCGCAGTTTTGTTATTACAATCAGATGAATTTACATTTCATAAATAAATGCATCTCCGCCACTGGCTAACGACGCCACACTGTATGTTTTTGCTGAACATAAAGTGTATGAGTGGCTTAATTTAAATAAGCCAGCGTCCTACCGAGCTCCACCGCACACTCTCACGAAGTGTGAATCTTGCACAAGTGTTACACAGGGCACTCTACTCGGCCCCGAGTTATTCCCTATTGACAAAAGATAACTGCTCTACAATTCAGTCGCGCATCCTATTAAAAAAGAGGCTTTAAACACACAATACGAACTCTTTATTGTAATTGACACAAAACAGAGTGTGGTCTCGAAAACGAAAGCCTCCGAGATATAAAGAGTTTTATTACAATGTAAGTACATTGTGACGTTTCGTAGTGTCGTAATGTTATTCAATATACACATATAATTTTGAATAGAAGTGACGTAAATTATAAACATTTATAAAACGTGTGCAGATGATCCGCAAATTATAAACTGTAAAAAGTTCAATAAATTATTACCCATTGTCAACCGCTAATACCACCGTTAGATTATTGGTAATAACGATTACAATTACGTAGGGAAATTGGTTTTAAATGATATCATAAAACGAATGAACCTATTGAGCAAAAAAGTTACATACAGAGACATATCATTTAGAAGTGTTCTCACGGACACTATAAAAATCGAGTACCGATCATTAGACGGAACCTTTCGAACTGACACGTAGGTATATTAATTCGAATAATGACCAACCGAATGAGGCTTCTTTCGTCACAGCGTATAGAAAACATCAAATACATATAATTAGAGGCATCTATAAACTACGGTAATTGTGAATCGTCTTCTTTAATTATGAAGGCCGGTACGAAGGTTGTGAGTGCGCCTTGTGAAATAACTACGCTTATTCCATTTGAAGGTGACGTGGATATGTGATACATCGAAAAAAAGCAGACATTAAATTCATTTGACGATAATGTTTTTGCATTATCGACAAAAGTGTGCAAATCTTTTTTTTATCTTTTGCTTAGAAAACATAAATTTTTGGTTTTCTAACAACCGAGTACGCAATGATTATAGCTCTGATAAAGTAGGTGAAACATTGATCATAAAACTTTATGGTTAAATCTATGGATGTGATAATTTAGGTCACTTTTATTCTACCAAAATATCCATTAATTATTGGTGATCAATAAAACGGTGCAATTTCTGTAATTAAAAGTTGCGTCAATAGTTTTCTCTTTAATTACTCGTAACTTTTATATATCAACGACAGAAAATGTTTGTATTTAGCTGAAGGTAATATGTTTATGAGAAATGTTATATGGTTTGTACTACACACTGGCCAACGAGCAATAGAAAACAACAAAAAACACGGCATTATTGCTATCTCATACAGCAATTAAAACTCTTACAAATTACTTATAAGACAGCTTCGAAGTTGAGCTGGTAAAATATTAATGTTATTTCTAAGTCTAAATCTTATTGGTCTTTACTATTGCCATATATTTCAAGGTAGCTATGGGAACAAAATGGATACCGATCCACCTGCAGTGGAGATAATAAATTGAGTAGAGTAAGTTTTGTTTTTACTACTATTTTGAAAATATAATTGAAGGAATGTTCACGCTTTTTGGAAATATAGGTACTTTTTGCGTGTGTTCTTTTAGCTTTCATAAAAATATTTTAAAGTAATCGACTTATATTGTTTGCATTACGCTAAGGTTGTATTTCTCAATCACACTCACTGACAATAATGTCGATTTAACAAAGCAGAGTATAATGCGTATGATAGAAACCTTTTATGCTATGATAAAAGATTGACGACGAACGATTGTGATGGGTGTGATGTACGCATTCAAAGTTCAACTTCTAATTTATTTCAAGGTTGTTGAAATTAGAAACCTTAGAGAGAAAAAAATATGTTCAACAGAAGAACACAATGATAGATGTGATCAAAAATGTATTCCATATTTGTGAGTAAGATGTTTGGATGTGAGTGTATTAATCATAGGATGTGCTTATATCATTAATAAACTTCTAAGATTTCGTGAATGTGTTTACTTATATGAGCGCTTAAGAAGAGTTTAAAACTAAGAAATTATTTCAAAGCATGGAAAATATTTTTTCAAAACAACGCTACGTGGAAGTCAGCTGACGTAAAATATTATTTAGTAGTTTTTGTGTGGATTTACAAACTGAATTTTCAAATTCGGGGCAGTAGTTTCCATGCTTAAGAATGCATGGACAATACTTCACCAAATTTCCAAAATCCCAATGAAATTAGGCACGGAAATTCCTTCTAATATTATATAGGCTAAAATTATTCTACTTTCTATTCAGATTTAACTTCTAGAACAAATTTTGACGAACTTTTGTGTGGAGATAAAGCGAACCTCTGAAAAGGTCTTGGTCTACTTATAATTGCGAAAATCAAGCGGTTGAAACAGGGGACCACAGTTTTTATGGAAATTCGGTGAACCTATATAAGCAGACGAAGCCACAGGCACGTTTCATAGAGATATTACATTACCGAAGTCAGCCGAGATGAACGATATAAAAACACTGGGATGCTATGGTACAATAAGAGCTGTACCTATTGAATTCAAAGAATTTACGAACAAGCACCGCTGTTATTATCTACAGCTAAATATCATAACGCCAGTATTTAAGATCGCCGTAATGTCGGAATGATTGCGAGGAATGTTTTGCTCTGAGAAATGATCTAAACCATTATTGTAATGTGGAATAAGGTTACTACACTGGAACTGATCTGTACGGTCAGCGGAGAAATCTGGACCAATTGTAGTGTGATACAGATGGGAATAATGTATTAAAACTCTTTCGTTCTGAGTAAAATTAATTTAAGAAAGAGAATACTTTCATGCATATGCAATATAATTAGAAAATAAATAAAGAGTAACAATAAATTAATAAATATTTCCAAAGGTACACCGATTAGTCTAGCCCCAAAGTAAGCATTGCAGGCTTGTTTTATGGGATACTAGGGTAACGAATAGAATACATATATAAGTATATTTATATTGAAAATATATTAAACATCCATGACTGGAGTACAAAAGATTGTATTCATCACACAAACATCTGCCGCCACCGGGATTCCAAACCAGGACTTCTTGAGTAGGCGACACCTTGAAATTTGACGTACAAACTATTCACCCACGGAGGTCATCAAAACAATGAAATAATTAATAGATATATTTTAGTTGGGAATAATAAATTCACATCTTTCGTTCTGAATAAAATTGATTTAAGCAGGAGAACACGTTCCATGCAATTATTAAATAAATATTTTTTTACAATAACGCCTATAAGATAATGAAGTTGTGAATTATTTTGGAAATCAAAAAATTATCGCTTTAATTGATAAAAATAAATTTAGTTCAAACATATTATTCCTGCGATGGTTTTCTTTAGTCAGGGGAGTGAACATAAATATATGAGTGATATACACATTATTCATGAAATATTGAAACATATTATGAAATAAATTTTATTCACACATACATTTCAGACGGAGAGGATTCTTTACTTTCAGTTTTGAACTTCCTTTTTTTGCTATCCGTAAATAAAAGGCATACGTTTTAAGTAGTTGCACAAGCTTTTGTCATTGTATAATGATGCTCAGCGTCTGATGTTTTGTGTCTCAGAATGTATGCGATTAGACATACCTACACTGCTAGACTATATTGTACCCTATGTATTATTTATCCGTATTAATTGTAATTATAAAGAAAGAATTATGTTGAAATATATGTATTTTAATGAGACTTGAAAATGGATATGTTAATTTGTTTACGAAAAGACAAAATTGTGTGGTTTCATATTTACTAAAAACATTATTTCAGAGTAATGTTTCGTGATCCCATTTATTAGATGATTGCATTAAGACGATACGCATTGTGATCGATGGTTTTGATGACGGTCAGAAAGTAAGGCACGTTTTGACCAGTAATTGATGAGGAGAAATCGTTCCTTTTGATTAATTGCGATATTCGATACGTGGTGATTAACTCATTTTTACATCTGCTTAGCCCACGGCTTTGACTGTAGGAAATACTTACAAAATAGAATAAATGAATTCAATGATAAAATTATCCAATCACTAATTTGTCCATTCACAAATACCAAAATAAAATAATATTCCATGTTGATTAATATAATGAACAAAGATATGTACCTGTAATCATAACATTAAAAAAATACTAATTTGTTAAATCAAAATTGAATCTCCTACATTACCATATTTATTTTGCAAAACAGATGGCAATCTTTTTGCAGAAAAAAAAGAACGCTAACCGATGACATAACGACAAAATGTCAGGCAGGCAGCCTTGTTTGAATACAATGAGATCCCGCGGTGTGTTTCCGATAATATTTCTCGAATTTCTGTCCATTACCAAATGTACAATCGACATGAATATACCGGAGCTCGAATACATTGCTAGCCATTTGACCTTAGTGGAATGTCGCCGGCTTGTCGCTTCTTTACATTTCGTATCCTTCGAACTACCGGCTTTGTCTGGCTTGGAGCAAAAAGTTCCACAAGACGTCCCTTGCGTGAATCTTTTGATGAAGTGGAATATTGGGAAAGAAATGTGGGAGGGCAAGGGGAAAACGCATGAAGACATAGCGAGAAGACTTCGCCAGATAGGAAGAACAGATGTCGCTAATTGGTTAGGAATTACAGTTTTTAACAAACTGGCTAGAGATGTCGAAATTGCTCTATTACACCCTGGTTTTCTTGATGATACCGATAAAGTCAAATATGAGTTTGTAGCATTCAAAGATAATGCGGATACAGTTGAATTCGAACAGTGGAATATCTTTGATTCTATAATTTACATCGTCCTGATTGGAGTAATTGGAAGTATTCTGTTTACATGTTGGCGTTTTGTTATGTTAAGTTTCATGAGAGAAATTAATAGTGAAGATAACGGTTATGTAGAATTATTAAATTATGATGATCGTGATTTCGACAGTACGAATATTAATGATCATGGCATGGAAGAGGAGGATGAGAGTCAATAGAAAGATAAGACTAATAGATACATTTTGAAAATGAATAATACATCTTAGTTAATATCGTACATTTTTAAAACATGATTATGTCCCAATAGTTTAATATTGAAAAAAGTGAATGTGTTTTAATATAGATAATTATGTAATAGTACAAAAATATGTCGTTTTGTTATTTATTGACACTAAGCGATGGCTGTGGCAGTGGATTGTACTTTTAAGAAAACTGACCCTGTAAATTAATATTATCTTTCACAATATGTGTTAATTATTTACAAAACTGGTCAGTATTTGTAATTAATTAAGAAATTTTTTTCAATATTATCTGTCTCCTCAGCAATTTCTAGGAATGCAAACGGCGGGAACGCAATCCGAACTCTTTTCAAATCTGTGAAACATAAAAAGTTTTCTAAGGCACTTTCCTTACGGGATCGTTTCGGTTATCGTTTCTGTACCGAATATCACGAATAAATACTTCTTGATCGGCTCGGTTTCGGTGCAGTATCGTTTCGTTTTCTTTGATACTGTGTTTCTTATTTGTTATAGTGTCGCCACGTAAGACGGGCGAGTCGAATAGTTCGGTAGATCGGGAGGTGTGTATGCGCTCACTAAAGAATCTCTGTCGAAACGACTCAGCTCGCATCTCATTTCATTGCACTAGGTAAAGAATCAGTACAGATTCGGTACAGAAATGCAAACGAATGAGCACGCACCAAGCCAGTGAGTAAGGCACCTTAGGACAACGAGAAGCTTAATGAAAATGAGGGCTCGGCATCTCGAATCAAGGGTCCACTAACAAGGCGCTCCAGCCATCGGGGACGTCATCGGCGCCGATAAGACTCATTAGCGAGGTAACCAACTTCTGATGCTGTCTGGACCACAGGGGATTTTGGATACGTAAGACTTACTCCTAATGTTATTCTTTTCAGTGAATTTTTAAATATTCAATGACTGATCAATGATTTTGTTGAATATTAGGGTTGGGAAAATTACGTTTAGTAGTTTTAGTGCAAATCCATAACGACTCTATAAAATTGTGACACATTTACTATTACTATACCGTACTGTGATAAAGTACCGATAGTAAACAAAACTCACTTTTGGATTATATCAGAAAAAAAAAACTAAAGGGCGAGACGGAAGGAGGAAAGAGACGGATGAATTGAATCAATTTAGATGTTGGATTGGATCAAAATATTTAACAGAACCTCAGAAAATACGTGATTTATATGACTGATAATATTCCTAGCATGTTGGGTGGACGTATTCTATGGAATCAAACGTGTTATATAAAAAAAATAACGAACAATATGGGACTATTCTTATATACCATCAAACGTTTTCTGTGAATACAAAAACTAAAAAAAGTGTTTCTTTATAAATTTTAAATACTTGATTTGATATAAATATATAAGTAGAATCTCTAACATCTGGATGGATGTTCAGATCGAAATCAATCAACGTTTATAATATAAGTACTTGCCAAGACGTGTCTAACGATATTTCTGATACGTTTAATTGAATGGTGTAATCCATGACCAATCTTTTGGCCATTAAATTGAAAGAGCCAATATTATCTGGCATCATCACCTAATTTCCATAAGACCACACAAACTTGATTCATGTTTTTATCGCCGTAATATCTTAGCCGATAATTTCTGTCATATAAAAGATATTGAAGATGAGACCGGCCCGCGGGCAGAATTGTATAAATACTGGAGGTCAATTCTGTATACACGTTGAGAGACATTAATTCGTAATGCTTTTAAAATTTTATTATCATGTATTTTTAATAATTTTGGCTGTTTTATGCATGAGAGCTTTTGTTTTTTATTTGTTCTCTCCCTATATACTTGGTAACCGATAAATTTTAAATAGTTAATTTAAAAATATTAGATTAATGTGTTACGTCTATTCAAATATTTTGTAAAATGCCACAGAATAAATGAAATTATTATGTATAAATAATTGTTAAATAGAGAAATAAATAAATAAAGTTTTCCTTAGTTCACGTTGACAACAATCGGACATATAGCACATTCAAACTATTATTATATAAATAAGATATAGGATTTATTTAGATTTAGGATTTTTTGGAATCACAATGTCTTTGCTCTACCTAGGTTAACTTATATCATGATTTGGAATATAAATTCCTTTTAGACTACGATTATGTTATGTAGTAATAAATTAAATTATTTCAGAGAAAAATACAAGTAAACCATAAACAAAAAAAAACGGATTTAAAAAGTCTGTTGTTAATTATTCCAAAAACTTTGTGTTTTTAGATTGTATATATTCAGTTTTTGGTTTTATTTTAGCCTATTAGAAAACTAATAACAGAAGAGTTTCTCTATGCATATGAGAGTAAGCCCCTCTAGGCTGTATAAATACTGATTCGATACGCCACCAAGCTCGGCGTGCGTTTGTCTGTGTGTCTGCTATTTGGTCAAGACGATTAAAATACAAACGATCTACCAATAATTATTATAAGTTACACAACCGAGTAACCGCTCGGTACAATTGTTATGACTTACAATTAATCTATGTGAAGCTTTTGATGGAAATTGCAAAGTATTTTTGTGCCATTAACTGCCTATATAAAATTTTATTGTCTCATCTTGCAATGAAGAACTTTTGATGGTTCAATTTTAAGTGTTTTTGGCAAGTATCTTTTTTAGCAAAAATGTAAACTGGAATTTAAATAGCAGTGAAGCTTCGTGTTATGCTAAAACTAGGTAGGGATGAAGTTATTTGTACATGTACATTCCGAAATAAATGTTGATTCTTTTATACGAAGTGAATTTTAAACTAAAGAGTAGAGAAAAGAAACTTAAAAAACGTGTAAATAAAAATATGGCGAACAGTTACAAAAATATTGATTTATATCGTTTACAAAATATTATCCGTTTAAAGTGCGTTAGATCCAAGAAGTATTTTTTTAAATATATTTTGAATTTTATTTATATTTTTAAGTTTCATATGCGTTTTAATGGCGCCTAACTGTTCAACTCCATAGTCATTTGACAATGGAGTGTGATAAAAATGTGTTTTATGTATATCGCTGAGTAAAACCTGTGTAAAGCAATTAATGTTATTGTGTTATTAAAAGTTCTGTATAGGTTTTTTTAAGATGTTACCGCCTATATGATTCAATCACAAACTTTTGGTAAGTGTTAAAAGTTTATTAGGTACTCATTTCCTGTACTTAGTAGTGATAAATAAATAAAATTAATTGTTCATCTTCATTAAGTAATAAGTAAGTTCTCTCATAATTAAACCATCATGGGTTTACTATGGAAATTAATTGGAAATTGAGAAACAACGTGGTGTTTAAGTATGTACATGCAATATTAAAACTTGACTATTCGTTGTATCACTAATTTTAGAATACAATAATCTAAAATTAGTGAAATAACAAAGTTTTTTTGCGGTAGCCGTATAGAGATAGCGAGGAATAGGAAAATTTTAGAGCTTTGCGATATTTAAATTTTGAAGAAAATTACGTTGAATTGATAACGTTGAATATTTTACAAGTTTATGATTTTTCGATTTGTCTTTTTGGGTTTTAAAATCTTCTAAGGAAACAAACTGTTTATTGCATGTGGAATATTCATTTTTACAGAAAAGAATATAAATATGAATATAATTTATAACAAGCCGTCTGCTTGGCATCTCTTTCCATAAAAGGTGAATACTTAATATAACGAAAAAAATCCTTCAAATCACGCTATAAAAATACACACACCAAAGAATTTTAAGCAACATTCATCTTTTAAGCAAAGCACAAGTTTTATCAGTAGTGTAATCCTTAAGCAATGTATAATTTATTCAAAGGTACTTTTGCTATAATCATTAACAAATCAAATTGATTATTATTATCAAAAGAAAAATAAGTATTAGAATTAAAAATCCGTTAAAAATTCAAAAAAGTTCATGTGGTTCAGACTATTTTGATGAGTATACTCGTATATGAACTTTTGGCGTTTATAATTCGATAAGCACTACGCCATCACTACCAACACCACATTTAGTAGTTCCAGCGGTGTTAATAACCGGGCCACATTAATTATTTACACTGAGTCACTACTCAAATCGATTGTCGACAGGTCACCGGGCGTACACGAACCGTTAACAATTTATTTCGATCGCTACAAGATTTAATTTATTCATGGCAAACCAAATAGATAGGCACTTACAATTAACATAATTTATAAGGTATCTAATCTGTAAGGCAGTTGTCCTACCGCCGATGATGAACGAGAAGCGAGTGGAGCTAGAAACTAGAAACGAGTTGGCGAGCAGCGTGAAGAGATAGCGTAGTTCCGAATTCCGATACTCTTATCGCTAGCTAGGTTATCGGCGATTACTCGCGCCACTGGCTCGAGGTAACTATTCTGAACAAATATACATGAAATGCACGCGCTCGTGTATTGATGGCCACGCGAGCATTGTTAAGTGAGTATCACTAAACTAGTATTATCATTGATAGCTCTTGTCGCTCAGTGACAAACTCGAGCGACCAGAGCGGGCAGTGTGAACAGTCACTGCCGGCAACCGTTTATATATCCGTCTCTTTTGTTGTCGCGAGAACGGCTAACCAGAGCCGAGGTCCGAGTCTCAGAAACGCCCTCTAGTTGAGCCGACTCCCTCAGGTTCGAGTGGTCTAGAGGCTCCAGAAGGAGCGGAGACTCCCCCCACGGGGAGATGCCATCCGCCTGGAATACTCCTAGAGGCACTCGCCAATTCTCGGCTTGAGGTCCCCTTAGGATCTCGCCGTCCTCAAACCCGGTGACGCTGTAAAGTTCATCTGCGACCAACAGCATACACACTCAAAAAAATATGATCGTTGTTTACACGGGATGTATATATCTATTGTACGATAATTGAGCAAGAAAATACCCGATAGTTAGTCGATCCTCACAACTGCCTTATCCATATACATAAAAAAAGCCGATATGAACCAAAACACCTACAAAAAGATTGCAACAAATTGGACAATTATTTTGTACCTAGTTTTCGTTATTGTCACGAAAAGATTTGTCATTTTACAAAATCCACCAGAAAATACGGGAATCGGGATGGTCTTTTGGAGGATCGGTGCAATATACATAATTATAACCTCTTCGTTTTTCTATTAACGATGTAACATAATTATGTTTATATAGAAACACGTGTTCAAACAAATATTATTAATGATAACCAATAAAGGCACTTACTAAAATCATTAGTCGTTCCAGTGTGTCAAGTGGCCGGACCGTTTGAACGTGTGGGTGTCGGATTCGAATAATCCCAATTTATGAAGTCCAGATTCTGAATTATACTCATAAATAACTGTTGTGGTGTTTGCAAAGAGATGTCGGATAGGCTTATTCGATTCATAGAGGTGACAAAGGGCTAATCAAAGGCGTCAAGCGGTTTTATTTGACGGTACTGTACTCTGGGGTGCTGAATACAGATTAAGAACAAGTGGAACGCGCAACTGCTCTGTCTGTATTGTATTTATGTAAACTTAGGCCCAGCACGAATTTTGACAGCTCTGTAATCTCAGGTGGAGCTCACAGAAGATGCAATGCGTGGCATCGTAACGAATACGAAGCCAAAAACGACTATCAATTCGCGTCAGTACACCACAACGCAAAGTGTTATGAATCATCATCAGCCTTTTAATGTCCCCACTGCTGGGGCATAGGCCTTCCCTTTGGATGGACGCGGGCCCGGTGCGTATTGGTGGATGCTAACGACTGCAGATGCAGCCGGGACCAAGAGCTTAACGTGCCTCCCGAAGCACGAAGGAGCTCGACATATTAATTTTTTGGTCACCCATCCAATGATCGACCACTGCGAAAATTGCTTAACTTCAACGATCGCAGCCGAACGTGCTTACAACTTACGCCATCGAGCTCCGCACCGTCGGGTTGTGAACACGGCCTGTGAATATTAAATGTTTATCAAAACTGTGGCGCCTTGTTCATACATCGTAAAAATTCTTCACAAAGAATAAAAAGCATATACTTTTGACTTCGTATTTTCTTTGGTGGCACGCATTGCACTGCACCCTTAGCACGAACCAATATCGAAATCGTAAAGTTTGCGACGCCGAAATGTCATTGTCAAATGTGTACTGATTTTTAGTTCTCGTTACGTACTTTGTGGCGCGCTGCTGTTCAAGTTTGAGTTCAATACATGAGAGACTGAAAATTTATTTACTCGAGATCCCTGTGCCGTCGGAGGGAATGTTAGGCTGCATTGGTCCCGGCCCGATTCCCTTATTCCATCCAAAAGAATCGAATAAAAGATAATTATTATTATGCATTTTGGGAATATTTTTTTTTGTTAAAAGGGTGGCAAACAAGCTTATAGCCCGCGCTATAATGGGTAAGCGCCCTACATAGCATATTGACGTTTGCGATACCAAAAATATTACTTGCACCGTTGGCTACCCTGACCTATTCCTCTACCCTGGGAAACCCTGGAACCATGCCGTCAGAAACACAACACAACACCACCAAAAGGTACTGTAACGCCCGTAGCGTTACGGCCTCCTTGATTGTGTAAACTCTTTGCTTATGTAATGCCTACGGCGGACAGGTGAATTCAAATTAAATGTCATTATTTAAAAGATTCGAATGTAGGAATCTTCTGTCTTACATCGAAGATACCAGAGATTGATTTTATTAAATTGTATTTTATATTTTCCTGAATTCAAATCAATCCAGATTAAGAATCCCAAGTATTTTTATTTTAGTATTTCCAGCAATGTTCCCTAGGTTCTTCCTTCGGGAAACCCCAGTACCTAGTGTTATTTTATTGTGATCTTCTGTGGGGTGGATGCTGTTCACTAGACGGGCGCTTCAATTCCAGCGGAAACTTCTCAATGCTCTACCTCTCTTTAGGTTTGTTTTAAAGTAAAATATCGTTAAATGAAACTAGTTTTCAACGGGTAAGATGGACTGATTTTATTTCGTAAGTCAAAATTTTTTATTCCGATGACGCGTTCCTGCATAGGGTACGAAACGTCAATAAATAAATAAAATCAGTGCATCTTACCCGTTGAAAATTTGTTTTATTAAATGAGTGATGCGCGTGAAAACCTAAGAAACAAACAAAATATCGTTGCTATCTTTAGGATTCCGTATCTCAAATCAAATCCTGTAATGCCTGCATGATTATAAGTCAATATGTTAATCAGACACGTGCTCGAATTTCTCACGGTCCGCGCGCCGTACACCGATTCGATGTTACGATAACTCCTGATTACCTCCTATCACCAGTTTGTGTGCCCACTCAGTAATTACAACCGAGTAGATACACTAAACAACAAGACAATACCTCCAAAACTGGCGGACGTCTCCAAACAATTTCCAGCTTTATAGACGCGATACAAGATTCACAATCGCTGGAGAACACAGGGGGATTTTGTGGTTACTAGATGCTTTGTCGGTTGTACATGTTAGCACCGCACACTTTCCACCGTGACCATTCAATTACGTGTAATAACTCGACCACATTGAAGCCTATCAATTTGTCCGTCAAAACGGCTGACCTTCTTAGGACGAGCTTAGATTGGTGGAAAACCTATATGTAGGCATTCTTATAAGAATTCTGCGAGACAAATGGTACCTATTTGGCTGCAAAATAAACTGATTAGTAATTCGATAAATTAGTTTAAAAAGATAGGACTTTTTTATTGTTAAATATTCTAAGTTTAATTTGTATTTGTTTTTTTTTGTCTGTTTCTTAAATTTGCAATAAAACTTGTGAAATCTTTCACTTTTTGTAACTGTACGTTGGTAACTACTTAAGTATGTAGATTTCACAAACCGAACACTGAAAATGTTGGTCGTCATCAAATTATTTTTTTACTTTGGATAAAAAAATAACCCTAAACATGGTGAGTTTCTTAATTAGGGTATGAAAAAAAAGTGGGAAGGAAAATATTAATTGAAAAATTTTATTTCGCTGTTTTGTTATTATTATTTATGATTTTAATATTGATACTCTTGTTTGTCTGCACGTGCCCTAACAGCCACACGTTTTATATTCACTTAAAAGTTTTGAAAGCAAACTTGTTAATTATGCTCGCATCAATATCGTTTACGATATTTCAAGATCGGCCCGTAACGTGTTTGAGTGACGTTACAATTTTGATGCTGCCATGATTTAAGATGAAAGTTCACTGGTTCATGCACCTCAGCCGATTATGACTGTTAGTGTCTTATCTTTCTATCGATGTATCTGCAGTTAAATTATCTAGGAATCTAATATTTTTTAGGATTTTTTTTAGAGTCATGCCTATTTATTTCAGATACTGTTATAACAGAAAAAAATGGCAAAACTATTCTTTCCTATAATGAAACTAAACAAGAAAATAAAATAGTTATAAAACTATTATTGAAGTGAAACTTCTTTGCGCACGCTTGACTTGGGTGGTAATCTGGCGAATGCGTTACGCGTTACGAAAACTGTGTTCGGGCGAGGCGAACGGGAGTTGAGTGGGGGATATAAGCAAGAGAAAACAGTGCGCGCGCACATTTTCTTTCTCTCTTTCTCTTATATCTAGTAAATGAAATATATATATGTACATACATGTATATATAGGAGCTTGCGATACAAAAAAACACTGCCTGCTCTGACCTAATCCCCTACCTCGTGGAGCCCTGGAACCTTAGACCTGACCAACCATCAGAAGGTAGTGTTACGTGACCTGTACCACTCTGTAAGGTGGAGGTTACTTCCCCAGACGGGCGCTCCAATTCTAGCGGGAAATCCGCTACGCCCTGCTTCTCTTAATTTAGATCTCGTTTTGGTTCGATGGTGTGTTATTTTATGTTTAGTTTAATATTTCTACTAAACATTCCAAAAAACATTATTATTATAAGATTTTTTGCCCACAGTTCAACAAGAAAGCCTTGGTTGTATACTGTTTCTAATGTAATGTCACAAAATAGACATAACAGAAGGTAATCTTATGTGTATACTTCACTTTGCATACCTACGATCGGCGGTCGAGCTAGGATTGTCAACATTGGCTTATGCACAAAAAACTATCATGGTAGTGGCACTCGTATCTAATTGCTTTATTTATTATCGAGAACGAAACAGAAGGAACGGATATAAATCAATAATAACTAAATCACTTCAATTTTAATGTTGATGTTATTTAAGAAATTGAAAAAAAAATACAATTCACCGCTTAATGTTGAATTCAACAAACAACCTTCTACTGAACAGATATATTTACTTGTTTTTTGTTCCTCCATTTTTGTACAAACATTTTTGTTCATAGACGCGGGTCTCAGCGCTCGCATTGGTCTGCCCCTGAAGCATGAGCACCACAATGAGTAATTTGACATTTGAGCGTCATAAAAAGGCGTTATTCTTTATATCGCGGTGCTCATGCTAGGGGGGCTGAAGTGGTTCGAGATATCGGATTCCTGAGCGATGTCTATGTGTGCGTTGCTCGAGCGCACTTTTTAAGTAGATTACCATCTGGTATGTCTATTTTGTGGTAATATTTTGCACATATTTGTAAGGTGCTGCTAATTATTTACTTTCGCATTTACTGCGCTGTTATGCTGTTAGTGTGTAATTAGTAATTTTTTCACGCTTCAAACATTACTGAGCAAGTGAGATGTCAAAATTCAATATTGCGTAAAGGTTTTTTTGTTATTCATTATAGGTGCCTACGTTAATTTGGGTCATTGGTAATAATTAATGAGAATTTACGCAAGTCTTGTTAGATGCGCTCATATAATTAAATAGGATTTTACTTACACTTGTTTATACATATTTCTTTATATTATTTTGTGTTATGTAATTTGCCTATATCCCTTCTAGGGAAAAAGGGACCAAGTTTGCAGCAAGTTTTTTTTATATATATACTAGCTGTCCCAGCGAACTTCGTACCGCCATACAAAAATAGGGGTTGGTGGTAGAAGGGTGAAAATTTAGGATTGTATGTACTTTTGTATGATGTATCATAAAAAAATAAAAACAAAAGAAATTGTACAAAAATATAAATAAAGGTTGGACCACCCTAACATTTAGGGGGATGAAAAATAGATGTTGTCCAATTCTCAGACCTACTGAATATTCATATAAAATTTCACGAAAATCGGTCGAGTCGTTTCGTAGTAGTTCAATTACTAACATCGTGACACGAGAATTTTATATATTAAATAAGATGTATATATATATATACACTCCGACTAACTTCTTGAGCAACAACCATAAACAAGGAAGCCTGCAGTAGCAAATTTGCATACAAATATTTCTATTGTGCAAGTTTATCTGTCAGTGGTTTTTCTCAAGAAATTTGCCGCTACTTAAATGTATACTTCATTTGCTAAAAAGTAATGCTTTATTAAGATTTTCCTAGAATTTCAAACAAATAAAAAACAAATATGGTGTACTAACTTTCTGATCGCCAAATCTCATCTGTCTGCGTGCGTTTCTGGCGACATTCATCCTGCAGAGGAAGACCCGATCTTCACCATCAGCTGGAGCTCTTGACAGCTCCGTCCTCACTGCTTGCTGGTCTTGTTTGTCTATGACGTCATAAACACTGTCCCCGTGGATTAAAAGGTCCTCCTGTTAAACAATGAGAAGTAAATGTTAATTTTTTTAGAGATTTTAACAGATATTCACCAAAATTGAATTAAATTTTATTTTCTGTGAATACAAATCGACTTTCACGTTACTATTTAGAAATATAAGGTTTGATTTTAAAGTGAAACTTCTTTTGCTAAGAAAAAGGTACAGGATAAGAGAGTGAGAGGGAGGGCTGAAGCGAGCGGAACATTTTCTGCCGCATCAGCGACTGGAATCCACTCACACTTAACATCAAGTGTTGTGGAGTGATTTCTCGGGCATTTTCAAACAAAATCCTGGCAACGCTAATCGCACCGTAGTCTCCATTTCCCTGTTACTAAATTGCGGTGCAGGGTTAAAAGGGGAGCTATTAACCCAACAAACACTGAACGTCGCAACGGTGCACAGGCAGTAGGTAACAAACAGAACAAAAGAAAGGCTGGTAGGAATGCTAATTACGGAACAAAACCGTCACCGCAGCCTAGGAGTTTTTATTTTTAAACAGCCTTATACTTAGGCAGATTGCTTCGAAATTTTCATCAGTAGCGCGACCGCAAAGTATATTATTTTAATCGCGCCGCGGCACCTCCGTTGTACTATGGACTTTGCATTAAACATGGCACGTTGTCACCTGTATTCCACTGGCTTAAGAGCTACATTTGATCGGAAAGTCGGAATTGTGAGATGCCCGTTCACAACACAATTGTCGGTCCCGGAATTAGAGTGTTACGAATGGAAACGTATATTTTTTAATTATTACCGCTCAGTTGTTCGAGTTTTATAAAAAATCTGAGTGAGCTATCATTAGCTTTTATACGTTTAAACGATAGATTTTATTTTTTTATTCACTAACAGCCTAAGAATAGGAAATAACAAATTGTGAACTGTTCAAAAGAGTTATTAAATTATAAAGTTGTGTAGTGGATTTTCCGCCCTGTACAGTACCTCCATCTACAGTAGATACACACTGTAATAACAGTACTTTTAGTAGTGTTGTGTTTCCATCAGTGAGTAAGAAAGGATTCAAGGCTTCGGTATTATAGACATTCCGGTATCTCAATTGTCTACTTATAGGTTATAGTGACCGTTTACCGTGAGGCGGGTCATATGTTTGTTTGTAACATATTTTACATATTACTGTTAAGATGCAAATCTTCCTCCAGTTGTAATACTGTGTATAGTCTGTTTCAAATGAATTTAGACTAAAAGTAAACAAAGAGGTAGGTGAGTCTGACCATATACAATTTAGTGATGGGGATTCATAGAGCCTTATCAAAATCAATTGATCAGTTGAATGATCATATTTATAGAAACTGTTAAGGCTTAATTTGTAGCATTAATATTTTTTTATCTTCATTACTCAAAAAAGAACTAGCTGTTAAGTGTATTCAGCAATATAGTTAACCATATTTCGTTACAAAAAAAACTCTTTTTGAACGATTGGCGTGCTTATTGAATATCTAGGTTCATCGTCGTCGTATATTTGTCAATTATTCGTCACTTCCATAGTACACTTACGAATTTGAATTTCATAAAACCTACTACGCCAAAATATTGTACATTAATTTGATAAGTTTACTTTGGGTGTATAAACATAAAATGCAGATTCAAACAAACAGACTTTTATAACCGTCATTGATAAAATTGTGAGACTTTTTCCTGATGTTAAGTACCCCATTGTGTGCAGTTTTTTAGTATAGATTTTTACTAAAAAGCAGATTCGTAAGTTTGTCGTAGATGTAACGATATATGCGTCTGTGTTATAAGTAAATCAAAACAATACCTCTTTTACATTTTAATATTCAGGATGAAAATATAATCGAATAATTTAAATACCACACCAGCCCTTAATAAGATTTAAAATAATAATAGAACCTAAAAATAAAAACAAAATATTAATTGCTCATATTTGCAACAACACAAAAATGACGTTACATAAACTGTATTATTCATTTTGTTACTTATCAGTTCGAATAAATAATCCATTCACTATTCGATTACCAACATCAATTGAAATCATTTTGAATAGACTTTTCAGTGCCAACACTGTTCAAGCATAGACAACAGACAATTCTCATCTTTCAAAATAACCTAACTTTACGACAAGTTTTTATTTTAAATTTTTCATATATTTATAAAGAAATTAGTGCTATAAAGATAGTGAATTAATAAGTCAAAACCCTAGAAATGCAAATGAATGTGTTGAGAAATCAATTTAGTGAGTCATTGCGTGGGAATTAGGAGGTAAAGTGTTTGTTTACTTTTGGTCTAAATTCATTTGGAACAGACTATAGTCATAAAGATTTAAATCAAGATTAGAAATATCCTAAAATATTTATTTATGATATTTTATATATATGTATATATACACTTCTGGACACATCTATTGGCCCACCTTAGAGTTTAGGTTTCGATGGCCCCTACCAAATATGATTGCTAGATTGAACAAAAACTGTTGATGCAGTTTTAAACCTGATACATTTTACCATCTTTTTCGATCGTATTGTTTTAAATTTGAATTCAGAATACCATACGACGTGGAGCTACGCCTAACAAGTCGGATATGCGCCTTGTTAAAGGCAATTGAGATCGACTTAAATTAAGTTGAGCACTCACGTTTCTTTGACTGTGTCCGGCCTGAATAAGTGCCACAGCTTGGGCGGCGACTTCAGGTGAAGTATCCATAGATTATTGAACCTCACCTTAATGTTAAGAATAAGTAATGTTTGTTGCAAAACCAAATATATCAATCACTTTTTCAAGAATTAAATCCAAGTAAACCAATAAAACGAAGTTTTCTTAGTATTCGATTGTTTGATATCAATAAACAGGCTCCAAATTGTCTTTTGTTTCTTTAAATTCTGTGTTCGAAATTCAAAAAAAGACTATTGAATGAAATTGTGAATGTGCCAGGTTCAAAACTGCATAAAAACTTTTTGCTCGACCTAATATAAAATTTTAGCTAGGACCAAACGAAACTGAAAATACAAGGTGGGCCAATAGATGTGTCCAGAAGTGTATATAGTTATTACAAACGAGTGGACGAATGTAAGCCCGAGATGAAGTCGAAGGCTTACCATAGTCACGAGTTTGTGAATACTATTTCCGCACGAATGTCATACAAAGTTTATCAAACACATTTCCGAGAAAACAGTATATTTATTTTAAGTAACAAAGCAAACTTTTTCTAATAAGAAAATGCCGAGCTTTTCCGAATAGCGGGTGGTGAAAATTTTGGTCTCTTTTTCTTTTCAGTAGTAAAGTGAGACAAAGCTATAGATTAAAGCGCGCCCAAGCAGGTTCAACCAAAATTTACCGTAATTTTGAACTTTCGAACAATACAACAACCTTTGTAAACAGGTGTATAATTATGGATTTTTTGAAACGAACCCCTTATGTATTTGGGATGCTATAATAATTATTTCGCCTCTAATAAGGTGAAAAACAAATGAAAATAATGCTAATGAGGCAATATTATCATAAAAATTTAGCAGTAGCTTTTATAAAACCATTTATTTTGAAGTAAAGTGTTGAAAGGTCTAGTATTGGGAGGAGATAATTTTGATCATTAGAGAGATTAGGTTGCATGAAGATATTGACTATCTTAAGATATGCAACTTAATCTCTCTCTCTATGATCAAATTGATTTCCACACAATAAATTTGATTAAGTATATTTTCATAACAATTATGTAATTTTTGTATTACTCAAATTGAGGAGCTCGATGGCGCAGGTGGTTAGCGCGTTTGGCTGCGATCGTTTTAGTTTAGCAACTTTCGCAGTGGTCGGTCATTGGATGGGTGACCAAAAATTTCTATCTAGAGTTCCTCCGTGCTTCAGAAGGCACGTCTGCAGTCGTTAGCACCCGCCAATCCGCACTGGGCCCACGTAGTGGGTCTTGGTCCAATCTCCCTATTCCATCCATAGGGAAGGCCTGTGCCCCCGCAGTGGGGACATTAAGAGGCTGATGATGATGATGAATCAAATTGAAAAATGGATAGTTCTGGCAAACTATTCGGAAAATACTTGTATATTTTTTTTTTCAACGTATACATAATGGTACTAATATTATTTTATTTTTCTTATGCCATCTGAATGATGATTTATGCTGGGCAGACGATGCCCCCAAAGAGATTTGCCATTAACTTCTTGAACACGTAACAATACTTTTTAAATCATCGAAATCGGTTCATTGGTTGCGATTTTATTATTAATTTTGTGGTAGCCAACATTCACCGGCGGCCGAAACATGTGACATCACTGAACTCGATCGTGGTTCACTCCGGTGTCACTTCAGTAGCGTTTTTACGCACGCTCGCGCCCGAGCGCTAGAGCTCTGTGACGTCACAGCCACCACGCGGCCAGCTAGGTTCTAGTGGGATTTTCAAAAAATCAAAGTTAGTACAGATAATATAAATGTTTGCACGTTTTGTATGTCTATTCGGTTTTGATTGAATATTTGTTATCCAATCACGCGAAAACATTGAGCGGTTAGTAATTTTGGAATTTTGAAATATAGGATAATTTTCTTTAAAAAAATTGAAGCCATTATTAATATTGTTACCTTTAAGAGTAAAATAAAAAAAAATACATTTACACCTGAGTGAATTTTTTTATGAGCATTGATTAGATGGCGTGATACAATGAAAATCTCCTTCTTAAATGATAACACTCCATACGAATAAGTATACTAATTTCATTTGTAAATACGGAACAGAAAGATTTTTTAAATTAAGTCTTTTAAAAAGCTTTCCATAGCATAAGATACTTCACTGAACTCCAGAAAATGGCCATTCACATAACTTACCATCTCTCAATATACCAAAACGAACATTATACAAAATTCAAAGCGTAAATATTATAATTTCTTTGTTTCTATAGCCTAACGTGCTGCATAAATAGATATAAATAAACAACTCAACTCCCTTGAACGGAGGCATGTGCTTTATGAGTCTCTTTAACAAACATTTCAATCCGTACACACAAAGAAACGCAAACAAATGAAACGGCGATACCGGAATGCGATCCGGAGCAAAAACAATACACTATCGCCGGAGTATCGTAAACAAAAGTGCCGGCCATAGGATTATCTTGTTCTGGCTGCATTAAACACACATTAAACATAATTATGGGCTACGGAGATCTGGAGACGGACGCGGACCTCCCCTAGAATGCTGACCTCGGGCCCAGAGGGTCAATAAAATAGTACCCAGAGATTTTACTCTGCTTTCCATTATAATAAATTTCAATTAACCCAGCTTTGCTGTAATAACTTTAATTAAATCATACTTCTTTGAGAAAGAACAGTGTTTCCATAAGATTGCGTTTTGTTTGCAGCGCTCTGTACGGTAGGGGTGTCACGATAATTTGCCTTCTATATTATTTTCTGGAATGGCTCTAATTGGTTTTTACTACAGTTTTAATTGTTGTGTTGGGGACAAAGTACGTTTTGTGCGCCCGTTTGTCTGTAATTTGTGAGATTAAGTTATTACTGAGCACACGTTTCGTTAATGGAGATAAAAAACATGTCTTTTGTGACGAGGAACAAAGAATTTTATTCATAAAATGCACATGCTTTCCATATAACCTTTGATTTAATTTCCCACAGATTTAAGTGTATACACCTTTTTCTGATGCAGATGTAATTTTTTTTTCTAAATGGTTTCGCACGGCTTGTGCATTTAGCCAATGTCAAGTGTTAAAATGTTTACAAATACTATAGCACTCGCGGTTAAAGTTATAAATCAAGTCAAAGTAAGTGGCAGTCAAGTCAATCCCCCTTTCCCTATGTTTCAGTAAAAGTGTGGGGATTTACTGGAACCTCCCCGTAGACTTCTTGAGGGAACGTCGTAAGACACTTTCCCGCTATTTTGTTTCACTTGCCAACACTTGTGCATGTTCCCGAACAGTTAGTGGTTAATAATCCACCATTATTAGACACTAACATCCGCCACAACACAATTTTTAACAAGAAAAACAAAACTGCTAAAGTGACGCTTCCCGATCCCGCCAAAAAGTCGTCATTTTATTTTCAAGTTGATGTTGGCTCACTTTTGCAGACCACTTTTGAGTAATAGAATTTGAGATTATGTTATTGTTCCAAGGACTTCTTAAATTTACTAACAATTTTGTTAAAGAGGAATGAACAATAGACAAGGTTGAGTTTATTGTCACCTGTTCGTAAGCAAGCCTAGTTCGATTGAAGCCTCTTTTTACACTACATAGTTCTTCTTATCAAGGTTATGTCAAAGACAATTTACTGCAAACATTGGTTGTAGCCTGGTTTGAATTAAGCTTGGATATTCCTCCGATATTTTTATTGTTATGAACCTAGACTATGTTAAGGATGTTTGATGCTAACATTGTTTCTTCCACTGGTGGTTACCAGCCCTAGTGACGTCACGCGTGACGGCCCCGCCCACCTGTCGCGCGCCCGCGTTAAGACATAATTGCGCGCGCGCACTCGCCGCCCACGCGCTCACGTGGGGGGCGATGCATGTGAAATGTTAGGGAAAACACCACCGTGTGAACATTGTTACAATGTTTACATACATAACATTTTCTTAAAAAAATATTATAATAAGCTAAACTAAAATGAAAAGGAAAAAGTCAAATCTCATGTAGAGGTTTAAATTTACCCGCTATGTAAACCCATGTAAAAAGTTTTTATAATAGCGGGTTGCGTAGATACAAAAGTGCTGGACCAAATATGAAATTACCTTAATGCATATTCCATCCATAGGGTTTATGTTTATTTTGGTTCATTATTTTTTTTTTGGTTTAAGGTTTGTTTTTTAGTAGCAACATTGTTTGATTGAAGAACTTTAATAGTATTATTACAAAAAAATAAGAAAAGAGTAATTCGAAATGTATCAAAAACTTTGAAAACTTTCCGGCTACTAAGAAGAAGTCTGGAGAATTTATGAAACTTTTTGCGAAATACCAGACTAATGCTCTTGGGGTGTACCTACAGTTAATCAATATATCCTAAACATATTTGTATAGTTTTGATAAATTTGGTCAAGTTTTTTTAATTAAATTATCCTTTCGTAAACGTGTCGATTCTTCTTTTTACAAATTAAATTTTCTCTTACTTAAAAAACAAAACTCGTTGCAACAAAATCATTCTTCAATTAAAAACACTCGCAAGTGAGTAACAAATTGAAAAGTAGTAATTATATCGATAGGTAAGTTATAACATGCTGATATTCGATTGGCAGACATCAACATAAGAAGTTTTTAATTGAATATATCTACAATCTATCAGAGTTGCAACTTTAAAAACGGGTGATAAATGGTGAGCGAGCAATCCGGGTTCATTTGTGAGACGGCCTTAATTAATATAACCGTCGTTCTTAATCTATAAACACATTGTATTACCTGCCTACATATGTGGCGGACCTTAATTAATTAACTTCACATACTAATTTAAAGTTTTGTGAGCACTCTTTCACGAACCAAAAGGCCAAGAACCTAAGTTTTTACAATGAGTTCGTAATAGAAAGAGTTAGGTTAATTACTTTTTTTTTAATAATTTGTACTGACTGAGTATTAAATATTAATTCAGCCTAACGTTCAGAATCCCATTATGGTATTTTGAATGCGAAAGCATGAATGTTTGTTTGTTTATATTATGAATTAATCATTTCATCACGATGAACGGTTCTGAATAGAATTTGCTATGGTTTATTTATAGCCGTGACTAACAAAGTTACAGGTAATCTTTTCTACATTAAAAATAGTACCCCACGTTTCTTACTTGTGTATTAAATGCAGTAAGGTTAATCAAATTGTACGAGAAAATTTTACGTTAAATCCATTTCAATTATAAATTAGTAAATCAATTATAATTTCATAACAATAGGTTTTTATAAGTACTTTACAAAGACAATGGCTGAAGTTATGAGATATCAATTTATATTAACAGCACTCGATCAAAAAAATCTAGTTTCGTTCGTAGGTACTTCAGACACCCAAGGTTCTGCTTAATGTCAAGATAACAACTCCTTAAAGCATCGTTATATAGTTCAACATAAAAATGACGTATCGAATTGATCTAAAAAGTTGAAATTGCGCACAGTCAAAGCGCAAGGTCTTTTTGCAACTTACAATGTCTATGTCTATCACTGTCAAATCCGTTATTGGAATTGAAAGCTTAAAAGTAGCATACAGTGTTACCAGCTACAAAAAAATTTCGCCCCTAAAGCTTAAGTAAAATAAAACCCTAAGATTGTTCCTAAGAATTATAGAATAAATTTAATTAATTAAGAATTATAGTTAAGGAGAATAAAAAATATCATTTTTTGCCAGTGGTGACGAAAGGGAAAATGAAATATTAGCTGTCTCCCGTAACTTTAACCGGCCACGCTTACACAGTGTCACTGTCAAATCACCTATGGACTCATTCCCTCTGGTTTCAAAAGCTAAAAAAAGATCAACAGTGTAGTTCTTGTACCGGCAAATGTTATTTAATTAAAAAAAATAGATAATTAAAGGATATTTTAAACCACTTAAAATTAAATAAAACACCGTTTCAAAGGGTTTAGGATGTGATATTTAATACTTTTATGCTTATTTCTACGTATCGGATCCTTTACAGGCTTCGTTCCCTAGTATTGTTATTAGTTAATTTTTACGATGTACCTTAATATTTTTTATTTAATGAGTGTGGTCTACGTGAAAACCCTAAATATTTAGCTATAAAACCCTATCTAACTTGTTTTCCCCCTATATTTGGGGGTTTAGACGTAAGCTGGCAACACTGGACTAGAAGATATCTACCAAGGCTACTGTACTGGTCCTATTCAGATATCGAGAGAAGCACAGTAAATGAATAGCTGATTATTAACTGAATGACGGACAATATAGAAGAATTAGTTATCGTATTGAATATCATATGTGTGCAAGACAATATAACATAAAAATGACCCATGAAATTTAATAATGGTAAGTGATATTAAGGAGAGTTCGTTAGGTATGCATTTAAATGATTTACCCATTCAGATTGTTGCGAAATATATGTAGTTTTATTTTATAAAGATCTACGTACCTACTGGAAAATATGTAAAAAATTAACAAAGAATCAACTTTCAAGCTGAAAATAGAAGTAGGTTCTCAAAGGTTAGTGAAATTTAACACTATTTCGATTCAGTAGTTCAATGATGGTAGATTAGTTTTATAAAAGTTTTTGAATGCTTACTTATTATCAAAAAATTTAATTAAATATCAAAATACGAGGTAAACCTGCGTTATTATTTGGGAAAACTCACGGAAGTTAGATTTTTTTTTTATAAATAATGAGATGGAAAATCAAAATTTTAATACATTATATTACAACAAAAACATATTTCTGATGTCGTGGTAATTAATTTGATCTAATTTATTGAATATTATTGAGAGATTGAGGCGTTTGAAGTTGTGCATTTTATCGTTTTTTTCGTAAACTAGCTGCAGTAGAACGACCAGTACAAATAAAGGAAAATAGAATTTGCAAATATTCTACATTAACTTACAATAGGAAGAATAAATCCACTGTTTACTTCTTTTGGAAATAGTCAAATTCTTTTCTAAGAGGTTAAACGAGGCGCAACATTTTTGCAAAAAATGTGAAAGGGCTCTTTACTCGAACGTGGCAGAATAACACAAGGAGGGTTGCACATTGTGCACCAACCTGAACCCTTTATATAGGGTCGAACGTCTAGAGCAGCAAAAATTTTTTTCAACAAACAGCCACGTCTTTTGGTCGCGTCCAGATCGTCTAAATTAATTGCAAAATCCCCGACTGGACTCCCCTACTACTACTACCTCGTGGATCCCTAGATACCTTACTCACCGACAGAACAACTACTTAGTAATTATATATATATATATATATATATATATATGTATTTTTTAAGCATTTAACTGTTAAACGTCTAAATTAAAAAAAAAATCCTAGAAAAAAACCACGCGGACTAGGCAGCAGACGGGACACTCGAATCCGGGGGATGCACTGACCATTATGCTACTGCGGCCCTAATTGTCCGTGTCGAATTTTCTATAGCATTTCTTAGGCTACAAGGCAGCGTCATCTCTTCGCATTGTAGGTTACCCACAGCTACTAAGTAATTGTTATTTTTACCGTCTTCAAAAAAGAAGGAGGTTCTGTGTTCTACTGTATATTTTTTTTGTATGTTCATCGATTTCTCCGACAATTGTGAAACGATATCCAAAATTCTTTATTCGAAAGAGTGCACTTGTGACGTGGTCCCATTGGGACCAAATCAGGATCTGATGGTAGAATCCGGGGAAATCAAAGGAAACCTTCAAATAACAAAGGCACGCATTTTTTTATGCATGCTGACCGATTTCTCCGTCAATTGTGTTATTGTTTACTTGGACGATGTAATTTTCACTAAGATGGATGAAATATTTTATTTTAAACATAAAATTAAACCGACTTAATAATTTAAAATGGAACTAAAAAGTAAAAAATAATATTTGGTTCATGATTTGGAAGTCGGGCGTGGTCAAGATTGAAACATTAATTAAATTTTCGTTTCTGATCATAAAAAGTTCACTCTGGTAATAAAACGTCTTTCGCTTCGATTCAATTTTGAAGTCGGTTTTATTTTTGTTTTACTGTCACTGTTCTGCAAATTGTTTAGAAAAAATCAAACTCTGATTTTGTTTCCTAAACCACAGTATCTTCATTCATACTATTTACTCACGTTAGACGTAGAATCGTGTTGCGAAGATTTGCCGTACTATAAAGACACCTGCCTAACACTAGATTTACTGCGACCCGCGGCAATAAGTTTGCTTGTTCACGCATCGATGGCCACCCATGATTTATGTACCGATAAACGACCGAATAAAGATTTGTGGTCGGTATTCAATGATGTTGCCGTTCACGTAATTGAATTCAAAGATAAGCAGATAAGCTGAAGTTACTGAAGTTTACTCTGAAATACTAATTTTTATATAAGCTTGTGACTGGCTATTTGATATTGGGATAATAATAATATTTATTTGTAAAAAGATTGTACGTGGTAATATTCTTATAAATATTTTAAAACTAAGGTCATTGTTTCACACAAAGTACATATAGACATCCTCAGCCAAACTAGGAAGTTCATCCTGTATTTTGGCTTCAGCGCCCTTCCCCAATTTTATATGCAATGTAGCCATACAAATAACATGATTACCATAGTTTCTTACTTTAATCAGTATTACAGTACATTAATATGATAAGTGAGTGAGTGTGTGTGCGTGTTTGTGGGTGTATGTGTGTGTGCATGTGTGTGGCGCGTATGCTAATATATACTATTTGTTAAGGCTTTGCTAATAGTGTAATTTGTCATACCATGCACATATTGTGTATAATGCGATATTGATATGACACCGTATTTAAAATATATATGTATGTACATGATACACAGTTTGACCAAATTGCAATTAGCACTGTTCCTATTTTATTCATCTAAACTAAATGTACACAACAGTATGCCATATAATTAGATAGAAAATAATAATAACAATTAATATATTAATCATTCGCTGCCTCGTTCCAAAGTCAACCTTCATTACTAGTACCAACTACTCTATCATCAATCATTTCTTCAGAACCTGAAACAAATAGCACTCACTAGTATTATCGTCATTGATATTTTTACCACAGGCAATGAAATAGCGGCTCAATATCGTCGGCTCGCTACAAACACAATGTGAGCAATGTTCCACACTCAGCCGCAGACCTTTATAGGCGATCGCACCCAATGAAGCTATTCCGCATTACAAAATACATTTTCTCTTTCTGTGAGTAAACACAATAAATAACAGAGCGCAAGCCTTCATTACGAGCTAAAACTGTTTATTTAATAATATTAGCCGCTCCGCGGTGGGCTTATTGAATTTATCTTTATATCTTACGAATTATTTCCAGCATGCATTGGTTTGGCTTTGGTTGTTTTCGATTGATTCCTATAGCGTCCTATTGTATCAAGCGAGACCGTTATGCCGAACGTTAAGATTGTCAGATATACATTATCGGTCCAGTTAAGTTCAAGATTTACGGAATTGATTTCGCTTTTGTTAGAACAGTTACCGATGGCTGATAGTCTTTTTTTAGAATCCGTACAATTCAAATCAATGGAATTTTTGGGGGAAGAAGATAAAGGAACTTTTTACTGTATCATTTTCGTAGGTCTACCTACATACTAAACATGGATAATAATTTATTGGGCAGATACCAGAAGTGATGCTTTTGCAGTCGCTTGCACCCACTAATACACCCGGGCCCTAGTGGTGGTTCATACCTGGTTGTAACCATTTTTGTTAATATTTGCGCCTCGACTGTTAAAACATTAATCATATAAAGTGATGATCACAAAAAAGTTTAATGAAATCAACTAGATTTAGAATCATATATATAACTTATTATTTGAACCACGCATAAGTTAACTCTTATTTCAACAGCTGCTACGGTACCAAATAAATATTCGTTACCTAAAATAAGATCATGTCGTTTTCGTCTAGTTTCCGCACCTCATAAATCATCTCGGTCCAAACTCGCTGCATAAGTATTAACTTATTACACTCCATGTAAATTACAGTCATAGAATACAAATCAAACTATATCTTCTTATCTCAACATTTCTGTGCAGTGGTCCTGCTTTAAATTGCATTAAAACAGCATCGTATGAACGAGATAGAAAGTGCAAAGACAAGTGTTGAATGTCGGATGGTGGCTGTTGAACGAATGTTAGACAAACAAACAAACAAGCCCCCGGATATGTAGATAAATGAGCCAGCGAACTCACAAACCCTAATTGCGTTACAAATGAACGTATGTCTTGTTTGATTAATAGTGCAGTAATTTTTAACATCGCCCGAACGCTGATACTTGTCAGTAAGATCATTGTTCCTTACAGATTCAAGTTTGAAATTTATTTATGTTACATAATTATAATTTATGCTATCATTCATCATAACACTTAGACAGCATTTCGACATTTTATCCAAAGGCGATTAATGTGTGTTTAAGTAAATAAATACTTACATTAATTATTTTACCCACTCTATTGCAAAAACTTATTGAATTTCATGAGACATAGAAATCAATGTTATTAATGTAAAGATAAATTCATATTATCTTTACTTTTCATAGTTATTATTTCTGATCTTTTCTTCTTTGAGTTACTATACTTAAATCTCAAATCATATTATCACTAGCCAATTTCAGATAAACATAATTTTAAAAATGCTCCTTTAGTTACCGAACTACATGATGTCAGATTTCCAAGATAGGAAAGTAAGCTAGAATTAGTTAATTAGCAAGTTAATAGCAGGTACTTTTTGCTTGATGAAGGTATGCCAAAAAGCTATAATTACTTAGTTTTTCTGTTTACTGACACTAGCCATCATAGCTGTAAACATTATTCATTTATATTCCTAATATTACGACTATGTTTTTATTAATTGTTTATTTCTTCTGATAAAAATATTCTACCATCATTTCGAATAATTTATTTATTAATAAAATTATTATTTTAACAACAATGACATATCAACGCCTAAGAAAAGTTGTTTCGTTTCTTTCAGAGCATTACAAAAGGGCGCAATACTTGCAATAACAATGATAAATACTGCATCGCCAAAGGCATTGTGGAACCTTACTTTGGGTGGACCTACCACTTTCTGAAGACCTTCCACGATTTTAATGTTTCTTATATCGATGTGTGTGTTGCTAACAAATTAGAAGATCTAGCTTCACTGGTTGATTTTATTACAAAGGTATTTAATAGTGAACATCAATAAATCGGCACGGTGGTTAGCGCGACGAAAGCGCATTGTCTATGCATTATCATTACATTGTTCGGTTTGCATATTGAATTGTGCGTTCTCTATTGTTTATGGTCTGAGTCTTTACGGCTACGTGTGTGGTTTGAAGTTTGAATCGGTGCAAAGTTTCACCAGTTCACTCTTGTTGCAGACATAGTGTCTTAGATTGTTGTAATTATGTCTCTAACATCCTACTTCATTAAAATTTATCATGGCGTTCTACATTTTTAAAAAATATGGTAACAGATACCACATCACCTGGAATCCCATTCAAGTATTTTTCTAAGGTTTTAAAAGATGAAACACTGATTTTAATGAATTCAGAGTATCTGCATGTAAAATTGTTAGACAGAATAATTTGATATAATAGCCAAAATTTTACCAAAACCGATTTTTTTAAAGTGGCTCCAAATTAAGACATGCCAGTAATAATTTGACGTATTTTTAAAATTATTATAATTATTCAGCGTTGTTTCAAAACCTGTAACTTATATTTGCCTTGTTTACAAATAACTACGATTGCTCTTGTTCTTTTTGAATTCATATTGTCTCATGTCAAGCATTTAATTCAGAATCATTAATAATTGTATGATTGTTAATAGTACCTATGAACTTCCTTAGAAATTAAAGAAGCTCTGAGTCAAAATATTATTTCTTAGTTCATATCTCTATACATATAAATAAATTGGAGTGTCTGTTTGTTATATTGAAATAACCGCTTTTTACTACATGCATATGAATATATATACGGAACATATACCATTTTTTTTTTACAATTTTTGTCTGTGTCTATCTGTCTGTCTATTTGTTTCGGCTAATCTCTGAAATGGCTGGACCGAATTTGACGGGACTTTTATTGGCAGGTAGCTGATGTAATAAGGAGTAACTTAGACTACGTTTATTTTAGAAAAAATCTTTTTTTCAAAGAAAAAAATACTAAAAGTTAACGCGGACGAAGTCGCGGGCGGCCGCTATTTTCAATAAATTATCACGTAAAAAAGAGCTCATACAGTTATTTATAATAAGACACTCCCACACGCCAATTTGATCTTATAAACGGCGTATTAACAACCGCTGCATTGTTTTTAACTAGATGTTTGAATTAAGTACTTATTGCCTCTAAAATCTTATCATTAATCTTAATTGCGGAATAACAATAAAATATTGCTTTAAGGTTGAGGTCACGTTGTGTTGCGATGAACTTTAAAAGTGTGGCATTAAGGTCTATTTTAGTGTTTTCGAGATAATGGCGGGTTTGGATCATTACACGGTCTAGTCTATAAGAACGGTATCGTGGGAACTCTCGATGGATGAGTTATGATGATCTTGTTTAAAAAATGTACCTGAAGCTAATTTTGTCTTTGTGATCGATGTTAGGTGTAGTTATTTGGAAAATAATTCCATATATTTTGGGTTGGTAACCATTAAAGTAACTGGAGCATCAGTACATATAAATAAATGTTGAGCTGTTCAAAAGAGCAAACTGTTAAAAAGCACTATAACGGACTGATAATTATTAATATAACAAGTGAAACGTTATTTTATGTTCACAGAATCCTTATGGACTAAATAAACTTAAAACACTTACTGAGGATAGCGAAGGTGTGAGAACACAACTAGAGATAAAAAAAATGTGTGTTCAGGTCGATTATTATTAACAGTTAGCCTGATAAGGAGCTCGATGGCGCAAGTGGTTAGCGCGTTCGGCTGCGATCGTTGAAGTTAAGCAACTTTCGCAGTGGTCGGTAATTGGATGGGTGACCAATAATTTACTATCTCGAGCTTCTCCGTGCTTCGGAAGGCACGTTAAGCCGTTGGTCGTGGCTGCATCTGCAGTCGTCAGCACCCACCAATCCGCACTGGGCCCGCGTGGTGGGTCATGGCCCAATCTCCCTATTCCATCCATAGAGAAGGCCTGTGCCCCAGCAGTGGGGACATCAATAGACTGATGATGATGATTAACAGCCCGTCCCTATAACATATAAATTTTATTAATGTTATATTTTTTTAAGCATGTTACTGCTAGAGATATTTTAATCTAAAGAAAAGGACACTGGGCAATAATGTATGGAGGCTGCACCCACGTCCGCCACAGCTTAAACTGCATTTGTTTGAAACTACAACTGTGCCAAAGCGCATTAAATTCCATCCCGGGAGTATTTAGATATTTTAAGTTAAATAGGTACAAGTACTATAACGAACGCACATTAATGCAACAAGGGAATTAATTTTCAACCCTACATCTCTATGCTCAGGTATTATGGGAGTACTTCACAAGGTGCAAGGGTTCCCTTATGTTATTCTGCCGCGCTAGAATAAATCCAAAAATCCCCGCATGGGTTGACGTTTTTTCAAACAGTCTGTTCGTTATAGTAAAGTGTCTTCTATGTAAAACGGAGTGACCACAAATCACACAAACTTAACCACGCTTCGGATAAAACATGATTCGAGTTCATCCAAGCTAATTGACAAAACCGATAATCGTGTTCCAATGTCCAATGCTTTGTCGTAAATCTGGTACAGATATTGCAATCCACGAAGACGTGCACCACTATTCCTCCTAACCGTTTATAGTAAATGTGTGCCAGCTTTCGCCAATATTTGAGTGTTACCGGTATACACTAATTATCTATGATAATAATAAATAATAATATGATAATTATCTTTTTATCACTAATTATCCTTCAACCAAAAATTGGTGGGGCGCATCTTAGTGGATTGCAATATCTGTACCAGATATACGATAAAGCATTGGATATTGGAACACGATTATCTGTATAGTTGTATTGTAGTGTCATTGTATAGTACGCTATGGCATATTATTATGGTTACTAATAATATAAAATGAAGGTTCTTTATAATGAATTTATATAGCTACTTAAATATGCCCATGTGTCATATCATTTTACGGTGTCATGATAAAAAAGGCTAGTTTTTTTTTATAGATTTTTCGATTCATACTAATTACATTGTTGGCGGAGCAGGGTGTTATTTGCCCATTGTCCTTTACAAAATCCACGCGGATTGCACGAAAAAAATTGTAGCGATGTGTAAAACTATAATGTATAACTAACAACAGTTGTTTACTAAAAGTGGAGCACTTTAGGATTTTTTATATTTTACTAGTTAACAAACTGCTAGTTAACAAACGATGGTTTGTATTTAAATCATAATGGGAAGATACAGCACTCGCGTCTCAAAGCTGAACCGCTTAAATTGTGATGCATGACCACAATTTGTTTTAGCCATAATTAGACATCTAAACACTATGCATGTGCACTCAATATAACAATATTGCGTATATTCCGTGTTAAAACAATGCGTTTGACGCTTTTATAAAGAACACAGTTTAAGATCAAATAACAAATGAGACGACAGCAGTGTTGCCGTGGCAACACTTTTCATTGGTAAAACTATAAAAATATTTTTTTTCTCAAACGTCACGGTTTGCCATGAACGTTAGTTACTGATTCGCCATTTCTTATGAAGAAAGGGACTACAATAGAGCTCAGCCGTCTGTAGAGAGAGAAAAGAAAACGCTACAAAGCGACTCGGACATGTTATTTCGCTCGCGCTACGTTGAAGCGTACAGTTCTGTTTCGCTCGCTAGATTGAATGTTTATTAACATTTGGTGTGTGTGTGTGAGAATTGCTTATGTAGTTGAACGGAGCATATTTTTAATATTATTAAATGCTAGTATGAGCGTACCGTATCTTCCCTTTTTGTTTTAATCTAAGATTTTAATGCATACGAAATCTTAACATTACCTACATCACTAACATTGCTATGATTTTAAATCTCAATGTAGATAATGCCAACATATATATATTTTTTGGGATACATTACGTTTTTTGCAAAGAATTTGGTATCATGTATTGATGACATTACCCATTTTTTCTTTTAATTTGCATGCCTTGTGGTGAAGTCTAGATTAAGCTTCTACTGTATATAACACCTTTGTATCACACTAATATTATAAAGGCGAAAGTTTGTGAGTGTGTATTATATATTTTCTCTAATACCCCGGGTAACACCGCGGGGCACAGCTAGTTTGCAAATAAATATTTGATTGATTGATTGTCGTTTACTATGATCCTACTCCTAGAAAAACACTTTCACCTTCTCAGCATTGAGCAATTGTTTACATAATTACATACTGGCAGGTTTTTGTTGCCAATGGTATCTTTTAAAAAGTAATAGATTTTTCCCTAATGGTTTATCCTCCGTAGATGTCTCCCCGACATATTATGTATACATTTGTTATGTCCACCGAGAATAATGATCGGACAAAGTGTTGTTATCATCACTAGCCTATTAATCACCTTACTGCTGGGGCACAGGCCTTTCTTATGGATAGAATAGAGAGACTGGGCCATGACCCACCACGCAGACCCAGTGCGGATTGGTGGGTGATAACGACTGCAGTAGCAGCCGAGACCAACGGCTTTACGTTACTTCCGAAGCAAGGAAATAGAGGATCATAAATTTTGGTCACCCATAAAATGACCGGACATTACGAAAGTTGCTTAACTCCTACAGGCCGAACGCGCTATCCACCTGCGCTATCGAGTTTCTCTTTATTGAGACCCTTTATTTAAAGAAGAGATATGTACATTAACACTATTATAAAGGCCATTACTTATTACAACTTACAACTCTATTCAAAATGTGAAAGAAGTCATTTTGAAGTTTAACTTTATCGATTCATATGCCTAATATAGTCGTTGATATTACTGTATTTAAACCTCTGAACTTCGTTCGTATGGTTGAAAATAGTGAAGATAGCTTTGAACTAGCTATTGGAGAATTACTACAGATAGAAGATATAACCTGAATCGAGTTTGGTTACATAGTTGCTCTGAATTATGTATTTAGGGAATACCGTCTTTGGCTCCATCGCTTTCTTTATGGTAATGCGAACAGATTCTATTTGTATTTATATACAAAACATTGATTTGCATGAACTAGGAATGCTGTATTTTCTTAAGGAATTTATACCTCGGGTAAAGGTAGTGATTTTGCAGTTAAATGTACTTTAACACTCTTTATACCAAAGTTAATATTAGTTTGCTTTTAGGAAAATACATACAAGTTTTTTTTTCGTAGTGAGTGAGTGGATTTTAATGCTTTGAAATTAGTTTTTTTGGCCATCCTAGAAAAATGATCATGGATTCTGATAAAATGACTTTGGTACTGCGTCAAACTCTTGCTTTTATTTTCAATGTCAAAGATCTATAAAACACTAGTGATGCTGTTTACCCAACTATAAATTAACTGAAACTCATTACTCCGAAGTTTAACTCTTAGTTACATGTGTTTATGTAACGCAGAAAGTAAATATATAAATAAGTATTTCCAACACACACACCAATTAGCCTAGTCCCAAAGTAAGCAACGTAAGGCTTGTGTTATGGGATAGGGTAGGTTAATGGATAGAATACATATATCGATACATATATAAGTATATTTATATAGAAATACATATTAAACATCCATGACTGGAGTACAAATGTTCGTATTCATCACACAAACATCTACCCCCACTAGGACTCGAACCCGAGACCTCTCGAGTAAGCGACACCTTGAAACCCGGAGTTCATACCACTCGGCCACGGAGGTTGTTAAATGTACCATGGACTAAGGAAAACTTCACAAAGAATTCCTTTAGAGTGCTTCTACATGGTGCAAGTAACTTGCGCACTTTGAAGCACTTGCGCAGGTTATATGCATCGTGAAAACATGGTGCAAAGCCATGTGCAGGTCGAGCGACTCGAGCATGTACCAGAGCGAGCTATCCGCTCAACTAATCCGCGCGCCGCGGCGCACGCAGGTCACTTGTTCATGTTATTTGAGCAGTTTCTGACGTGCGCAACCGCTAATTACGTATCCATAACTTTTTGCTTCGTAATTTTGTTACTTCGTTTTCCATTCAAGAACTTTCGTTCGTCGAGACATTTTGATGCGATTCATTCAACTGATAAAGCTTACCGCCCGCGCGATAGTATGCACATGTAGCTCTTGATCACGATCAAACAACTTGCTTGTACTGCTTGCGCAAGTAGCCCGTGTCTTATTTGCTACAGCCATTTGCACCATGTACGAAACCAAGCGAGAAGCTTGGTAGCTGGTGCACACTACTCACGCGAGTAACCAACATCTTGACTTGCTCCAGCTACTTGCACCGTGTAGAAGCACCTTTAGTTCATGTTTAAAGATCCTGCTCGTGACATTGGTGTCGATTCTGGCATGATTTTCTAAACCTAAACTACTTAAATTTGACAACAGTGTATCCTGGTCAATCTCTATACAGAATGAAAAGGAGAGACTAATCTTAAATATTGTATTAAGTTTAGAGAATCATGTTAGAATCGACACCATTGTAGATAGAAGTGACGAAGACATACAATACAAATGTTTTCAATCAAAGAAATACAAATGTTTTTAATCTTAAAATTATTTTCCGTAACATATATCGACGAATGCTGCTAGCATTGAAGTAGCGAAATTTTGCAGTAGCGTTGTATGTAACGCGCCTTGTAATCGTGTAAAGTCGACCATTTGGATCCAGCTGTAAGAGCATAGACGTATTTCGTATTAAACTTACATCGTCGAATTATAATTATTTATCGCAGTTGCAAGGCACACTCTATTATGCAAATAATTTTATTGACGATCTCTGTTGTGCTAATTTAATAATTGTTATAATATATTTCTAATTTATACTATTGCTTGACGTATAATTTCTATTTGTATTTTACAAACCAACTTTTTACTAGACCGAGATGCTGTGTATTTATTAATATCGATTTGTTGGGATATAACAAGTAAAAATATATTTGTAAAATACATAAATAAGTTTAAAAACTACCCAAAAACAATTCAAACGTACTGTTTATTAAGAAAAAAAAACAATAATATTGTAAAAGTTACTAACATTAAGCCTATAAGACAAGCTCATATTTGATAGGAGCATTGTGCCAACACTGGTCGCCATCAATCACAATTTGAACATATTGACTGGCCATCATTAGGTGTACATCTGTGGTAGCGTCTTCACACGGGCCGATACAAAGCCTAAATTCTATATCTACAGGATGTTCAGAAGTCTTATCTCTCTATGTTCCAAAGACTAGTAATACTGGAACACTTATTTTATTATCAGTGATTTTATTATATTTTATTTTATCCCAGAAGAAATCTGAGGGCAAACAACGTCCTAGTCTTGCAACTCAGAAATAATAAAAAATAAACTTGGAAACTTAAATTTTACAATAACTTTCATTCGCAAATGCAAAATACGTGATACTATTAAACTTTACGAGGAAGCGGAATTATTGCTTGGGAATTATTAAAAAATAATACTTTTCAACATAATTATTATAAGACCTAAGAATACCAAAGGCTTTTTTTTCTAAAGAAAGCTTTAATAACTTAATCATAACAAACTGTAAATAGTTGGTAAAAAAAGGCACAAAACAAAACCAACCAGCTTCTGACAGTAAAGGTCGCCATTTTTTTTCTCATTCAAACAATAAAACAATACCTCAACCTGTATATATATCATACACACAGAGCGGCAAACAATAAAACGTTGTTATTAATTCACCGGCGCTCGCGCATCTAACGAGCGGGTATTTGGGGCCAGCGGGAATCCGGACCCACCAGGTAGATGCTTTAGATACGAGTACACACCGTCGCCTATGATACGAGTAAGATGTTTAGCTGTGCAAAAGACTTTTGTAACATTGATATAAGTGCCTTGAGCGATTGTGACGAATATATATTTAAACTAGCTGACCCAGCGAACTTCGTACTGCCATAAAAAAATAGGGGTTGGTGGTAGAAAGTTGAAAATTTAGGGATGTATGTATTTTTGTATGTATTATAAAAAAATGAAAAAAAAAAATATCTAAATTTGAAAAAAAAAATTAGGGGTAGATTACCCTTAAAATTTAGGGGATGAAAAATAGATGTTGTCCGATTCTCAGACCTACCCAATATGCACACAAAATTTCATGAGAATCGGGAAAGCCGTTTCGGAGGAGTTTAACCACAAACACCGCGACACGAGAATTTTATATATTAGATATATATACCTAACAACAAACAACAGTTTACGGGATATACCAATATCAGCGAGCGCGTAGATAAATATCAAAGCCGCATTCTACCTACAGTGCAACGCTTCTCAATGACATTTATTTTTTTCAAAAAATGTATGTTTAAAACATAATGTCTATTTGATCGACATAGTTTCAACCCGTAGTGAAGGTATGGAACGCAAAATGTCAGTATCTTGTAGTAGGTTTAGTGAATTGTGACGTCCCATTTGCAATTTTTAACAATTTTAGACACTTAATAAAAAAAATTGACGTTGTTTTTTTAACTCTATAAAGTGGATGTTAAGTACTAAATACAAGTATAAAAACGAATCATGCATATTCTCTAATTTAAATAAATAAATTATTGTCCGTTCAAAATAAATAGATCGTAAAAATAGTTTAATTTCAATTTATGAGAATGGAAATTGTTACGGTTTCATAATTGCACAATTAGTGAGTTTACGTATTCAAAACATATTACGTAAAAAAAATTTTTTCGCGGGAATATAACCTAAATCCTTTTCTGAATTATCTAGTAAAGTTCCTCAAGTAACTCATAATTCATAGTGTACAAATATTTCTAACTCACACCGATTAGCTCACCCTTAAAGTAAGTTACAGTGCAGTAACGCATAAAAATACATACATACATACGTTTATTTTTGTAGAAATATAAATAAGTTACTATGACTTAAGCAAGCCATACACGCTAGGATATACCTAACAGGTTTACCTGTACAGTTTAACTGCACAGGTAAACTTGGGTTTGGTAGAGACCATACACAAACCTGCACAAACTGTCAGTTGAAACTATGACCCCGATCGCTCTAACAATCACCGGACAACTGACGCCTGCGCAGACGACCGCCACATACGCTCAGTTTTACCTGCACAGTAAAACTGCACAGGTAGAAAATATCAATATTCATATCTTTTCGAGTTGCCTGTACAGGCGTGAAAAGCTGCGCAGTTATGTGACATACACGCTCCGGTTTACCTGTACGGTTAAACTGTGCAGGTAAACCTGTCAGGTAAACCCTAGCGTGTATGGCTTGCTTTAGGAATAAACACTCGTATTCATTATACTAAACATTTTACAAAATACAAGTGTTTTGATTTAGTATCTTAATATGTGTTAATAGAACTCACCATTGAATGGCCAAGATATTCAGCTGCGTTGTCTGATATGTAGAGCAGTTTGCCGTTTTGTGTCATCATCATTAGGAATCCGTTTAGAGCCTGCAAAAACATATACTTATAACGTTCATCATTATTTGAAGAGGTTTAAATTATTATGTAAATCTCTTGTTTATCTCTGGCAAGATTCTTTTTAAAAGGGTGGCAAACAAGGTTATTCTGTGGTTGGTGGCAAGCGGCAGCCATAGCCCATTGATGCTTGCAATAGTATACCTTACATACTGACAGAAAAACTTCACTCCTAAAATATGGTAGATTTTTTTTATTTTTTTTTATTTATTCACCAAAAAAAATTGACATACAAAATTACATTATATCTGCCAAACTGCAACGCAGTTTGTCGGCAGAGTTCTGGTAGATACATTACTGTATTTATAATCATCATACTATAATATAATGCATTTTAACTTTCCTGTGACAGAGCACCGAATATATATAACAAGGAAAAAAGAGAATGCAATAATATATATTTTTTTTCTTTTCTCCTATTAATATCCCTTTGGTAGGTACTATATTTTAACCTAACCTAATAGTATATTTTTTATTAATAATAATAATAAATTAATTTATTTCTTCTTACAACAATTTGAGGCACATACAATACAGGTTAGGCAACACTTAAATAATATTATAAGGCGTTGTAAGAAGCTGGTGAAGGCGTTAACCTGTACTACGGATCACTAGGTCCTTACCCCTAGATAACAATCTATACATTGTTCTTCATAACCATAATGACCCTGTATTATATAATCCTAACAAAAACATTCTGTAAAAAACTAGCCAAGACTCGATGGAGCTGCTTGTTTATCTCTAAAAAGTAATTAAATCCTAACTTTGCAACTAAATGACCTACAGAACATGAAATTTTGGATTTTAAGTATGTGATTATAGCTTACTGGATGAAAATGAAAAAATCTGAAAATGCGGCGAAATGGTTCCAGTAAAGGATGGTACGGCAGTGTTTGCTTCGCGCTTGACTTGGCGGGGGCACTGCCGTGGTATTTATTCATGGTAAGTACAAGAAATTTAAACGGTAAGAGAAAAAGAACTGAAATAAAACAAGTTCTATCTCTAAATTATGTAGTGGAAGGTGACTATGTATAGGGATAAAAAAACAGCCCTTGCTAAGTTTCTTGCAGTGTGAAGAACCTTCTCAGTACAAGGCCGCCTGTCGTAGTTTTGCGAACCGACGGCGTGGCTTCTCGACTTTCACAAGTGCTTGTAACAGTCTAGACTCAATAAATGATTTTGGATTTGATTTGTAATAGACAGCAAAAATCTCAAACTAGTCATCTTAATAACTTCATTAGGAAAATTTAACTAAGAAAAGTTCCACCCGGTCTAAGGTTCAGACGGGTTTCGAAACCGCACCTTTTTTTTTACATTAAACAGGCTTACGCTTGACGGCCACGCGACTGATCAAGAGCGACGTAGCAACCTAAGGTGGGACGCGCTTGCCTAGAAGAAACCGATTCACTCGCGACTTGAAGAGCCCCAGATTGTAGGTGACTGGAAACAGAGATTCCGGCAAAGAGTTCCACAACCTAACTGTTCTGACGATATAGGTGGAAGCAAACCGTTTAGTACGAGTATATATAGTAGTAGTATTATATCCGGGCGAACGCACACGCAGGAATAGCGGATATCCGTGCGTGATAGCGGAAGATGCTGATTCGAATCCCGTCTTAAAGCTGTACCAAATGGAATTTATTCTAGTAAAGTTTTAATTCGATTTAAAAATCTAGCAGCTAAATCTTTAAAAAATATAAAAAGCTAAATAACAAAAATCACATAGACAACACAGTGAATTTAATTAATTCCACTTTATGAGCAGGCTGCTTAATAGCTTACAGAGTTATTTATGGACTGGCAATACTACGCCTCTTGCGCAAGTGTCACATAAACTACAGCGCGCTCTGTTGTCTTCAAAGGGAATTGGAGTACTGTATTTATGATAAGGCAGTGCTTAAAAAGACATTTATGCTGCAATGTGACTATGAACCTAGTGTTTCGTATGTTCCATAAGTTCATTTTTTAAGAAAATAAAAAAGTTATTTTTTCTTTTGCAGGCCAAAAATGGAATTATCATTCAGTACTTATCCTTCTTACTGGGTATAACCTGGGATTCTTTGCAAGGGGCGTTTAAAGGTAGCAGGCCGGAATTATCCATTTCCGGATATAGCATGAAAACTCTTTGTAGGAAAGATGACATGTTCATTTTATTCAGGTAGGTTAATAGTGCTTGATACTAGAATACATTAGACGTTTTTTATATCAAACTAGTTACCAAAGTGCTCAGAAAAAAAAGGATGCTGAGATTTCAGTTAAAAAACAGAAAACACTATTCCGATTTCCGTATTTTCCAGTGCCACTTAGAATTGTTGTTGCAAACTTTAACTTTTTCATTAAAATTACGAATATAGCAAATTAACAACCGAATTGGTTAATTAAGTGATGCTCTCTCATAGATGTGGCATTGCATTTACATATACTTACAAAGATAATTAATCCCATATATGACTAAATCATATATTAAACAGCGCATAATTATATGTTTATTGAAAGAACTATATGCATTTAAATTTGATAACTCAATTAAGAAAAAGTTTACGGTCATAAAAGCGTAACCATCAAAATATTCATAGAAACTACAAGTTTTGTTTCGTAAAAAAAAACATATTTTATAATATTATAATTAATTAAAACTTATTTGAAAAATTGCTTCTTTACTCCACAACTAGTGATTAAAAACCTCGAATCTAAGTTAATAAGTGGTTCTCTCATACCACACCCTTTTAATACTAAGTTATGTTATAGCCGATATTAAGTTCGGCACTGATTCTATCTCTTTCTTTCACATAGAGAAAAGTGTTATTAAAGTAAGACGGAATGATGTGGGAAACCACTTTTTAAAGTTGCTGGCGTAAATTATAGCGTATGTAATTAATTTTGGATTAACAAATACTATTCCGAACCAAGTCTATTCTGTGGTTTCTGAAGAAGTTTCTGTATAGGCTTGCATCAATATGATTTAACAATAACAAGAAGATTTCGGTACAATATTTTAGTTAAGTTTTAGATAACAAAAGATTTCATGATAGCTGTTGCTTAAGAGATTGGAACCACGCCAGTATTGGCGTTTAAATATATGTAATCATTTAAAATTTTAATGCTTATATTTCTTTTTTAATAATAACCAATTTGATTTATAAGTGACTAAAGCAAGATACTGTTTGAATAAATTATATATTTTATAACGATAATAATACCTATCAACTAATAAAACATGCATTTTGCGGTAAATAATGCATGTTGCTTAATCTTTTTGGATGTGTGGGCCATAGCAAATTTACCACTCCACCCATTTGGGAAAGGAACCTCCATCACAAAAAGGAGATAACAGAAATAATAATTGTTGGGGTCGTGTAGAAGTGGGTAACGAGAGGTATACCTGCGAAATCCCTGTATAACCTTCTAAAAGACCTCGGCCTGTGGTGGGACAGTAAGTTCAATTTTGGAACGAGTAACTAAGGCTGCACTAACAGATTCTTATCAAATTTGGCTAGAAAGGGCGGGCGACTCGAGCAGTGAAGGTGAGTGTTGATACTCATCTCAAAGGGGACCTCCTTAAACCTACACCTGGGTCGCAAGTCCCGGGAACTACTCAGAGTTGCTCTCTCTCCCACACGATGGATCCGGCACCCGCACGGTGAATCCATAGATTGCTAAGAAGTTCATCTCTGTCAGTAAGTAAGGATTTCAAAGCTCACTTGGGTAGGAGATGGAGCCAGGGTTTTCCAGACTCGAAAAAAAGAGCAACATTCGAGGGGTACTTTTGTATAGCAAACATCTATAGGATAGTCAGTTTGTTTGCCACCATTTTCACATAATAATACGTCATAACTTTACGATTTTTGTTATACTAACGTCCCTCCCTCGCTTCGCTTCGGTATAGAGCTCAAGTATAGACTACAGTTTTTGTTCTCAGGTTTGTATTATACACAATGACATTCATCTATGATTCTTCTAATACCCGCATGAAAAGTCTCAGCCCGATCAGTTTAAAATTGACAAAGTTTCATACAAACTTTCATTCCTTATTTTATCCTCTTGGGGGAAGAATTGATCAAAATCCTTTCTTAGCGGATGCCTACGACATAACATCTACCTGCATGCCAAATTTCAGCTCGATCCGTACAGTAGTTTGGGCTGTGCGTTGATAGATCACTATGTCAGTTAGTGACCTTTTAGTTTTATATATATAGATAGATAAGAAGTATAACACAGTGCAAAAGTTTTTTATTTTAAGTCAAAATTTTGTGCAACTTGAAAGCTAGGAAGGATGAACTTACTTTTGAAAAACCGAAGTTGGGTGCCGTTGTCGCTTGATGGTTGATGTCAAAACGTTTGAAAACTGCAAAGAAAATGAGCTTGGTTAGTTCTGATTAGTAAATCTGTTGTATAGAGTAAGAATTGTCTTATGCTTATCCTACACCTGCGTGATGAAGCTTCGGGTAGCTTTGAACTTTGAATTAAGTACGCTCCTTCAGTCGCACATACAAATTTATCGTTTTACGCAAACTCTTTTAGCGTGTCAACTTATCGCCAGTCAAGCTATCGCCTAGCGTCTTTAGACACGCAGTCGGCATATTCATTACGACAGAAGTAATTTAAATTTCAAACGCTTATTCTGCGCATTTAGTACCTAAGCCACCCGAAGCTGCGTCGCGCAGGTACTTACCTAAAATAGTAGAAAGGAAGGAATGATAGATAACACATAAATACTAGTTCCACAAAATAAAGCAACAAGAAAGTAGAGAAAATTAAAAAAAAGACGGGTTGCACTCCGGTAGTACCGGCAAAAGTGAAAACTTGAATATTACCGTTGTGCATTTTTGATATTTTGCAATGGTTAGGGAATAATTTTACACGAATTGCTTTAATTTATCAGTAACACTTTATATACACGAATTTTACGAATACACAGCAGTGTGACCACTACACAAACGGTCGAGCCATCAGCTGTCTCCATCCATGGACAGGGTTGCCAGATGTCCGGTTTAAGCGTACAGTCCGGAATTTTCGGGGCCTGTCCGGTAAAAAATAAATGGTCATACAGGACAGAACAATGTCCGGTATTTTGAGGAAAGTCGGTACTACTGGTCACAAGCGCCTACAAAAGTAGGCATATGGAATCCCTCAAACGCTTAACTCGCTCGCGCTTCTCTAATTAAGATGATTAATAAAAAATATTGGTAAAAAAAACGTTTTTTTTTGCGACCTATCTTACACTTTTTCTTTCGCTCAAGAAGTTTGCTGCTACCTAAACCTAGCTGGCGCAGCATATAAGATACTCCGCCACATCAATCATCTTCGCAACTGAACTATAGTAATCGCAGCTGGATTCCACTTACACTTAATTTCAAGTAATGTGGGTTGTATGATAAAAAATATGAAGTTTTTCTATGATAAAACTGTGGCAAACAAGCATGGCCCGCCTGATGGTAAGCGGCCACCATAACCTAAAGACGCTTGCGATACAAAAAAAATATCAGTCGCGCATATGCCAAATTCCTGCCAAACGCAGTGGAGCCCTGGAACCTTACCTTACCTTTACCAAAATACAGTAAATGGCGGACTTAATGCCATAGGCATTCTCTACCAGTCAACCAGTAAGGGTGTGGGAGACCAATGTTATGGCGATAGAGTGCGAGCTACTAAAGTTATAAAAACATATATAGGGTGAAATCGATCTTATTCACCGTCAGAAAAACAAAACCATCAGAAGGTAGTGTTGTTATGTTACAGAAGTGTAAGGTGGAGGTTACTACCGTAGACGGGTGCTCCGATTCGAGCGGGAAATCCGCTGTACCCTACCTTACTTACAGTAAAAATGAGATAGAAAAAAGGAGAATACACATGCATAGCTACTGATGTAAGATACAAGAGATAAGAATTTTCACGAGCGATACCACGCGTTCCCATTAAGGAAATTAGAGATGTTCATCGACTACGTTTAAAAACGTATGTTATGCGTACAAAATAGTCGATACGAGATGAGTCGGTCGTATCGTACGCAGGAACTGGAGTAATAGAACACAATGAGAAATGCCGACACTTAAGCGGTGTATTCACGGAGTACTACTTATCTGAAGATGTAGATGTGCTTTGAAATTGAACAAAAAAACGTATGTGAGTAATTTTTTAATTCTTTACATTTTAATTCTTAACAGACTAAGTTTTGACGTGACAACGTCTTAAATTAGGTTGCGGCTGGGAGTCACTTATGAAAAAGTGTAACGCTCGGTAACGTTACGATGAGTTTAAGTTTACATGTACAATGTTTTAGTAAACAAAATATATTTCTATAGTTAAAATTTGTGCAATTCTTATTTTCATTCAATTCCTTGTTCCTATTGTGCAATTTAATTATATTCATATCAATAAATATTCTACCGAGAAAAAGACGTTGTCACGTAAAATCTTCGCCCGTAAAACCGACTTTACAGGCAACCATTTTTAATTTTATGTGAGTAGATACAACATTTTTTCTAACCGCAACGTCGCCTGCGATATGCAAATCACTGGAATAAAAAGTCTCCAGTAAGGCCTACTTGCACCAAAGTTCCTAATTCAAATTTAAAAGCTAATCATGTTTAAGTCTTATTTTAACTTTAAACTGGATTTGACTTTAAACAATTGACAAACATGGAATGATGTGTTAAAGACGATGAAGCCTTAATTTAAATTAAGAACTTTGTGCAAGTGGGTCTTAGTGTGTATGTACTAATCAAGTGTAAACGCTTTTTTTTAACCCGATTAACTATTTACGAGTTTGTTGAAACGTTTTAGAGTGATCGGCTACAAACTTTCATATTTAAAATACGAATTGGCTTACAAAGGTTAAAAAGCATTAAAGATAAAGGTGCACCACGTTAGAAATTGGTCGTGAATTTGAGTTATCGTAATATCTGCAATATATCCTTGCACCTGCACTCTACTATACACCTAACAAAAAGTACCATTAAGTTTTCTGCATAGTTTTGTTCAAACAAGTACTGTATGTATATTTTTTACTTTACTTAACACATGTGCACCTGCCTTTAAAGGTATAGTCGAGATATTCGAACAATCGATAATTTGGCCCGTCCTACTCATCGATACGCATCTCTATTGAGCGGTGTTGCCTAACTTTCAACACTCGTATCACTCTTCCGAATTGTGAAATCTAAACGATACAACACTCTTGTTGTCATTTAGAAGAAGACGATTGTAATAATAGCAATAATGTTTAATAGAATGTCACTGCAGTTTAGACAAATGTAATAGATCACAGATTATAACGGAGATTTAACTTAACGGGAGTAGTGGAATGGATATCTAAGAATCGGAATCTTTTGGAGAAATCGTACAATCAAATATTGATATTACCATAGCATAAGTTAGGAGAGCATAGCGGATATTTCGCTCATTATTGAAAAATTCATTTGCGGAAATGTCACCTCAGGGCGCTTGTTAAAGTGACGATTTGTGCCCGGGTCTAGGCACTGTTTTAAACCGTGTCTATGACCGGTCGACAGTTGGGTATGGGACTCTCTGGAGGCTTGTAACGACATCGGTGCGGTGCTCGCGACGGTTGGAGCCGATACAAATGTATCAATCGTGTTCTTGAACAAGCTTAGCCCACACTGGCACTAGTAAAAACCTTGCCTAGATGCGGTGGCGGAAACCCGGTCATTAAAAAGTACCCTAAAGATTTTAATGGTACGAGTATTGTGTTTCTGTCAGTTATCAGAGCGCCACAGAAGAAAAGAAAAAATATACATGGCGTATGCGTGCTTTATCACAGATAATAAACTCATTAGAATTTTGTGTTATATTATAGTAACAACAATCGAGACAAAGAAAAAAATCTTAAAATCGTACTTATGGGGAATTGATTGGGGCAATGCAATGTAGGCGTAACTTAAGTTTAGGAAAAAATGGCGTAGTTTTAAGAATCCACGAAAAGAGTAAAACTTTCAAAATTATCAATAAAAAAAGAAAATCTGGGAATCGAACCGGAGCCGCCCGCAATGTACGGATTCTACCATGTGAACCACTGTTGCTCGTTGATAAGGTCTGAATCTTGCATATCAATTAAACATTTAATGCGACATGCTAAAAGATGAACAAAAAATATGGCCACGTAATAAAAGTTTCACTTTAAAAAATAAAACAACTTGTGAACATCAAAGAGATCTTTGACTCATCAAAGTGTAGTAACAAGATCAAAATGACAGGAACAAAGATTAAATTTGGCATAATCAATGTTACTTAAGAACAGATAAATCCCTACTTAACCTACAGATCACCTACGTCGTTGTTACACTATCTAAAATATATCGATGTCAATGCATGCACTTAGGGGACAAGCGGCGTAATTAATCGATTCGATCGATACTTTCTCGGGCACCGCGATAAACAATAACTGCAAGAGCAGATTATCGATAAGGTATCAGTGGAATAATTCCCGGCCCTAATGGCCCGCCGGCGAGTAAGGAGATTTACACTTTCTACGGCATTATCGGTATGGGATGGATTCGAGTATCGATAAATCGATACCTTATTCGCGCTCGAACGAAGTATTATTGTATTCGATTCGTTATCAGTTTCAATTAGAGAGCAACAATATGGTTTTATAATTGAATATCATGAAGGCGTACATTCGACTTTATAAAAGTATTTTTAACTCACTTTGAAGCTTAGCTAGTGCATTCTATATTTTATTTCGCTTCCAGTCAGATATCGTGACAGGCAAAGGATGCATGATCTTTCGTCTTATTCGTCAATCTAATAGTATGGCTGGTCAAATTTATATGATGTTAAGTGTGGAGGCTAAGGACTGTATTTTAATTATTATTAGAGAAAATAAAACAGTGGTGGCAGTGACAAGGTAAAGCAATTTAATGTCAAAAAATAACAAACTCAATAAAAAAAGTATCAAAAACTCATAGACAAAACATAGTGATATAAAAAGGTGCGCTATCCGGCACATGGTCCCCTTTTTTTTTAAATTGGAAATGCGATCAGCTTCTTAAGAGGCCTTCGCAGGATTCCTGATGGAGTGGAGACGTCTGCTACCCGAATTACAGCATCCTTCCCTGGGTAAACGGCTGAGATCCGACCTCTTGGCCACGATGACCTCGGTAAGGTACCATCGGCGATGATAACCACGTCGCCGACTTTAAGAGTTGGTACATTTCCTCGAACTCGCCTCGGACAAAGAGTTGGCAAATATTCTTTAATCCACCGTTGCCAGAATATGTCGGCCATTGCCAAGGTTCTACGCCAGCCTTGCCTGCTGCAGAGATCTGATGGCTGAAGTGATGCAGGAAATGGTCTTCCGGATGATGAACCCAGGATAAAGTGAAGAGGTGTGAGGGCTTCTTGATCATTAGGGTTCGTAGGAACGTGGGTTAAAGGGCGAGAATTCACGATCGCCTCTACTTCACACAAAAGAGTGGAAAGCACCTCATCAGATGGAGTTCTGTCACCAAGGGAAATTTTCAATGCTATCTTTACTGATTTGATCAGCCTCTCCCAAGCTCCTCCCATAAAGGGTGCTGAAGGGGGTATAAATTTCCAGCGAATTATTTCAGATGTTGCGTAATCGGAAACCGCTTGGCCGTAAAGTTGTTCCAGTTGTCTATTTGCTCCGATGAAAGCAGTTCCGTTATCGGAGTAAATTTCAGACGGAGTTCCACGACGCGCAATAAACCTTCTGAGAGACATAATAGCAGCATCTGTAGACAGGGAATGCACTATTTCTAAATGTATGGCTCGAACAGTGAGGCAAGTGTATAGAGCCACATACCTCTTCTCGCGTCTACGGCCGATTGAAATCGTAATAGGGCCAAAATAATCTAACCCCACGAAGGAAAAAGGTCGTTTGTGGTGGGCCAACCTTGCTGGAGGTAAATTTCCCATGACAGGTCGGAAAGCTGAAGCAGGAAGCAGTATTCGGCAGGACTGGCATGCGCGTGCTACGGCTCGGACAGTGTTTCTGAGGCTCAGGATCCAGTATAATTGTCGTAGCTCATTGACGACTGTCTCATTATTTGCGTGGGCCGTCTTCCGATGGTAATGTAATACAAGAAGGCGGATAGCGTGATGTTTACCATCCAACATTATGGGAGACTTCATTTCTTCACTTACACCGGAGGCTGCCACAATTCGCGAGGATAAGCGGAGTAAGTGATCTTCATCGTAAGAACAAGGTAATTTTGAAAGGCGACTTCGAGGTGTAGAGGTCTGCCCATTTCTAATATTTCTTAGGTCTTCAGGAAATGAATCAATCTGACTTTGACGGAGAATATGTATTTCAGCAAATCTGAGGCCATCTGCTGTCAGAGTGCTCTGATCGCACTGATTCCGTGAAGTTGGTGTCGATGGAAATGGAACGAAGTCGAAAAAGGATTTACTTACTCTACATGAATAGTCTACGCACAAACCTCTCTTTTTCAAAGCTCTAATGCGCAACAAGAATAAAAAGCGATGAGTTTGGGCCGTAGAACGGAGTAAACGGGTCCAAGAACTGAGCATGATGAGTCTGCGGTAAGTGGAACGGGACAATTTTCTTCTACAGTGAGATGAACATAAACTTTTGGAGTAGGCTTACTTTCTAAGATGGGACGGACTATCGCTGGCTCAATAGGCCAATCGGAAGTCAATAAAAATTTTGCACCTTTGACCCAGCGCGAATCCTTATCAAGGGCTCCCCGCTTGAGGCGCGTTGCGTCATCAGCAACATTAAGATGGGTAGGAACCCATCGCCATTCGCAGACATTGGTAAGTTCGATGATCTCACCGATCCTATGAGCTACGAATGGTTTGTAGCAGCGAGCGTCATTGCGGAGCCAACCCAAGACGTTCATGGAATCACACCAGAATAAGCGTCTTGTAAATTTATACCTAGTGCCCTCTACTATAGTACTAGCTAAACGAGCCGCTATTAAAGCCGCCTGAAGCTCTAGCCTAGGAATACTAGACGGCTTTAGAGGATCTACACGTGATTTACTAGACACTAGTGAGAGTTGTATATGTCCGCTTGGGTATAAAAAACGATAGTATGCAACTGCAGTATAAGCCTGTTGACTGGCGTCTGCGAACAGAGCAACTCAATGGCTACAGGATCTATTAGCTGCATATTATAACAGCGTGGAATTTGCAGTTGTGAAGTAATTATTAAATGCGTCCCAGTTAAGGTTCATCCGCCAAACATTCTGGAACATGATACGCCCACGAATGACAACAGGAGCCAGAATGCCCAGGGGATCGAACACGCGCATTAATAACGACAAAACTTTTCTCTTAGTTAGTCGATCTGGTGAAGCCTGATCGTTATTTTTGGCGGGTGTGTTAAAACTAATGGTGTCCGTAATCGGTTGCCAAATCAAACCAAGTGCTCGAACAGGGGGCGATAAAGAGATAGGCGAAGAGTGTTCACTATAGCAAATGTTTTTATTTTTAAATCGCTCCTGTACGAGCTCACGAGGTAACAATTTAAGAGCAGTAGGGTCATTTAACACCCAGCCTCTCATCTCCAAACCAGCACGTGCATGTATTTTGACTATGTCGGATGCAAGCTCTGCGGCAATATCCGCTGACTCGACAGATCCGATATAGTCATCCATGTAAACGTCACTAATTATGGCATGTGCTGCTTCGGGGAACTCCTCTTTAAATTCGAGGGCATTTTTATTTTTATGTACATTGCCGTAAAAGGACTAGACACAGCGCCAAAGATCATAGAGGACATTCTATAAACACCTAAAGGGTCTTTGGGGCTATCTCTCCATAAGAAACGTTGCGCGTCCCTATCGTGCTCGATAATTTTGAATCTAGGGAACATCTCTTTGATATCCGCTGTCATAGCTACTCTTCCTTCCCGGAATCGAAGTAAAATATCAAAAAGAGGTTGTAACAAATCAGGTCCAGTAAGCAATAAATTATTAAGGCTAACGCCGTTGCTCTTGGCCGCAGCGTCATGAACAACACGCAGTTTGTTTGGTTTGTTGGGATTTGTCACGCCAAAATGTGGCAAATACCAACAAACTGAGTCCAGAGGTGGTTCCTGACTGCACTTTTCTGCATAACCTTTGGCCAGTATGTCGTGGATATTTTGTTTATAACGCTCGGCATAAGCTGGATCTTTCATCATTTTCTTCTCAAGGCCAAGGAAACGTGAAAGAGCTAGAGCATAACTATCAGGCGCAACAGTATTGTTAGATTTCCACAAGAGACCGACTTCAAATCTGCCGTCAGGCAGGCGATTAGCCGTACGTTCTAAAATGCTAATAGCTCGTTCATCGTATGCACTACGTGGCGCACGTTTAGTGATTCCTATCGAATCCAGACTATATTGATTTTTGATTAGCTCCTCTAAATTATTATCGTTCTCATTGTTACATAAATCAGAGACTAACGAATGATTTATGAATTCAACTGGCTTCGTTCGGCTACTATTACAACCAAAAAGAACCCAACCGCTTTGGTAACTCATGTTAGTGAAAACGATGAGGATATCGAACCTGGGACTTCGGGTGCGAGCCACTCACAGATAGAAAAGCCTTCCGAAGTTTTGCATAAAGATTTTTCTGACATCGTAGCCCACAATACCAGTTCTTTTACCGCCCGCTAGCTAGCTCTGTTTCAGGGTCTGTTAACTCAACTATAAAAGCTCTTGAAGCGGATTGCGCACAAAAGGTTGCCGAAATGGAACGTGCAGCTCTTGAACGAGAGCGCGAGGTGATGCAACGAGAGCGCGAGGTGATGCAACGTGAGCGAGATGCGTTGCAGCTCCGTATGCAGGCGCAGATCGCTGCTATTGAGGAGCGCAAAAGCTTGCGTAATAGAAGCAGCAGTAAACTCTCAAGCAGACTGTCAAATAAGGATGTGCATAATTGGTTAGATGAATGTTTTAATTCTGCTATCCCTGTTGCTGTAGAAGTACGTGACCAATCTCATAACGTCGGTTTTGAGCAGGTATCGAGTAGTAATCATATTATAGTCAACACGAGGCCTATGTTGCCTAATAGTTTGTGTGTAGCTATGAGTGACCCTACTCCACCTAATACGCAGGACAACACAAGACCTGTAGTGTCTAATAATGTTTGTGTTTCCGCTAACGTACAAAACTCTTCCAGTAACTTAAATGTGGTAAACAGTAAGACTATATGTCATCCTACATCTGCTAATAATGTTGTTAGAACTTTTAACAATATAAGTTCTTTACGGTCTGATTTACAATGTGTAAATGCTGCTAATAGTAATACTAATCCTATTGTTAATAATACAAATTTGTCTGATATACAGTTACTTGCTGAAGCAATTACTTCATTAGCTGGCAACAGCAAATCTAAGCCCAAGTTTGGAGATGGACGTCTACCTGTATTCGACGGAAATCCACTGGACTGGTTAGCATTCAAACGCGTTTTTCAAGAAACTATGTCACTTTATTCGTCGGCTGACAATTTACTACGTCTCAGTATGGCTCTTCGTGGAGCCGCACATGAAGCAGTGGCAGTACTTCTTGTTACTGCGCGAGACCCTACCGAAGTCGTGCAGGCTTTGGACCGCAGGTTTGGTAGACCTGAACTAATTGTTTTAGAGGAAACAGCTACAATTCGAGCTTTACCGCGGATTAATAATGACAGTGCCGATTTGAACAAGTTCGCCTGCCGAGTTTGTAATTGTGTAGAGGTCATTAAGCTGCTTAATCAGAAACCTTATCTAGAGTCACCGGAACTCTATCAGTGTATCCTGAGTAAATTATCACCTATATTACGAAATCGATGGGCTGACTTTGGATACACAAACTACATTCACAATAGCGGTATTACGAAGTTAGAACTCCTATCTCGTTTCCTTTCACGGGAGGTAGACCTTCAGCTCCAGTTTGGTGTAATAACAGACAGTCCGATTTCCTTCAAAAAGGTAGAGAAAATCCATGCTTCGAGCTTAACTGACATTCCCGTAATTGCTCACGAATATAAAAAATCTACGAATTTATCAAATAATTCAGAAATCGTAAATAAATTATGTCTATATTGCGGTAAAAATCATACATTGAGTTGTTGTGACATTTTTAATACTTTGTCAATTAATGACAGATGGCAGTTTGTCACGGACAAAAAGCTCTGCCATAAATGCCTGAAAAAAGGTTCGCACAATTATAAAAATTGCAAGATGTCAAAGGAGGTTTGCAAAGTTAACACCCGGTTTCTGAAACGCATGTCATCGAAAAAATTACGTAACAAGTTGTTAATCTCTATTTAAATGCACTTTGGGTTTCTCAATGAGCCAAGTGACAGTTTGTCAATGATTTGTTGTTGCAAATGTCAAATCTCGAATTAATGGCCGATTGCGGTAGTTTTTGGTTTCCGGAAAGCTTTTTTGTATGTTAACTGCATGTTAACGTTTTGTTGTGTTTTAATAAGTAATTGGTGAAAATTGATCAATTAACAGACTGTCAAAAGAAATTTTACTGATATTTTGGTCAGAGGATTGTTGTAGTGGTAGTAAAAAATGTTGTCAGATTTATCTGTTGACGATATATCCCTATCTAGTGACGAGGAAGATCTGGCACCAACTCGCCAGTTCCGGAAACGAATAAATCCTGTAATTCATTACAATGATGAAGAATTTAAGGATCGCTACAGGATTTCAAAATCTGTTTTCCATCAACTAATGGGAAAACTGACACACCTGGAACTTAAAACGAACAATTATTGTACACTAAAGCCTTCCTAGAATTATGGCTAACCCAACATAAAAAGAATATTTCAATTCAGTTCAGCAGTTCCTGATGTTAACGCGTTCAAACAAACAAACAAACATCTTTATATTGTAGTTTATATCAGATTTACACTATAATTATTTTACTTTTTATTTGCTTTAGAAGTAAATTCCAATTCTTTAATTTTTATTTCTAAATTCTTCAATTTTTTTCCAAGTCACGTTTTTTTTCCACCGTCACTGCATTGGTAGACTTATTTTCTGTTATTGCTTTGTACCTACATTGAAATATATATTATCAATATATTTACAAATTTTAAATGCCAAAAGCAGATCGGTTTCTTTGTATAGATTAGAAAGCTTGATTTGAACAACTGATTTGTACCTATTAGGTACTTACTTATCCACTATTGTTAAAAGCGCCCTCTTTTCTCGCTCCGTATAGTTTTTTCGTGACATATTATGTAAAAACTTTACAAATGAAAATAAATTTCAATGTTTTCGGTACACACAATCGCTTCTATTTTTCTGACTTCTAAATAAAAGTCACTTATAAGTTGTCAAAAGATAGAGACAAAGCTATGCGTTAGACAGAAACAAAACATGAATGATCGAATGGAAGTGACTGGTTTTAGCTAGGGTGGCCAGACTAATAAATAAATCCTGCCTTAACAGTAGATTCGTTAATTTTTCGGTAAATATCTTTTCAGAAACCCACAGTTGCTCAACAAATAGTTAATTATGACAGTCTGTCAACTAATTCAATATTTGACATGCGTCTCAGAAACCGGATGTAAGAGTTGCATGTTCAAACATCATAGACTTTTACACGATCCGGCTCGAAGGACCTCAATGTGGAGGCTAAGGACTGTATTTTAATTATTATTAGAGAAAATAAAACAGTGGTGGCAGTGACAAGGTAAAGCAATTTAATGTCAAAAAATAACAAACTCAATAAAAAAAAGTATCAAAAACTCATAGACAAAACATAGTGATATAAAAAGGTGCGCTATCCGGCACATTAAGTATGATTGGAATCCAGAAGCGAAGATAGCTGAAACTTAAAGAGACAATGTGCTGTTATCAACTATGTACTCCTTGACTGAACCGAGTAGTGTTCAATGCCCTACAGTCAATTCAATAAGGTACTCTTCTATAATAATAACAATAAATTGTGATCTCTGGCAGCAGTCTCGTATAAGGTAATTGACACCCATAAAAAGCAAAGAAAGGAGAACAACCACTTTGTTTTGGTAGCTATATCAACCCCCCATGGGTTGGTACTACTACCAAGTTCTTTGTACAGGGACAAAATATATACCATTGTAAAGCTTATTGTTAATGTATACTGCTATTCTTAACAGAGTCCGTAAAATAAAAGCAGAAATCAGTGTCGTCCTTTATCGAAAATCTAGTCGTCTATAACGAAATAGTAGACAAAGAGCACAATTCCCAAAATCAAAGAAAGCATCGGAAAAACACAAAAAAACATTCACATCGCAAGCGAAATAACAATTGCAATTGCCAATGTCATAATGACAGACCACTGATAGACGCTGTCATTTTAAGTGTAAGTGTCATGTGACAATAGTTACGTGACTATTTTAAAAATTTAATGGGTAATCGATGTTATATTTCATTAATAATATAATATTTTATCTGAGATTTGGAGTTAAAAACTCCAATTTATACGTGAATTTCTTTTTACAATTTATTAAAGTTGAAAATGTTAGTATCTTTGAACAATTTAAAGCAGTACTTCGATAAAATATTCAACTCATGATTAGTTGAATCAATCGTTTCGAATATAATAGGAAACTACGTTCCTTTATACGCTGCACGCTACGCTCCTTTAAAAGTTAAAGGTTTTATAGTTTTTTTTTATTTTGTCACCACTAGCTAAAAAAATACTTTTTATCTTATATTAATTATATTTTAATGCTTAACATAATTACATATAAACATAACAATTATGTTTGTACAAGATCAGTACCAAAATGGTTGGTCTCCTTCCAAAATTATTCTGAGCTTATTAAACAGGCGCACCAATTTCGGTAAAAGTGCTACCCTGCCCTTTCTGAATTTTATTAATGCAAAGTTGCTGCGAGCTTTTAAGGTTTAAACACCTGTGGGGCTATTCTGTAAAATTTTCACTCGCGGTTCCGATGCGGTTCCGCGCGATTCCCATACAAATTCGCGATCCGATGCGTTTCATGAGCGATAGTTATTCGATGGGGTTCCGCGCAAATTTATATAGGAAACGCGCGGATCTAATGCTCCACGAGTGAAAATTTTACATAATAGCTCCGCTGTTTGATAAAATAATAAAAAAACCCTCAAGAGAAATTACTACGGGTTAACAAGATAAGGACGTAAGTGGCATATCTGAAAGCGACTGATGGTAGTACATTACATATGTAGATGTAACCCAGAACAGTGTCAAATTTATTCTGAACAATGCAGTCTCTACGATTTCAGGAGTGATTCCGCTGTCCCTATCTTTCTCAGAACTTGACCAATGCAAAGTTGCTGCGAGCAAAAAGGTTTAAACACCTGTTCGATAAAATAATACGAAATGGATATTAATATCCCGCTAGAGAAATTACTACGCTCTGACCGAGTAACAGGCGTAAAAGATAAGTTCGTAAGTGACATATCTGAGAGCGACTGATGGTTGTACACGTCTTGCTAATGTGTACGATTGCTCGAGAACTAGCGTTGTGAATCATGTCCGAGCACTGATAGCGCGGAGTGGAGCAGATGTTATGAAGTGCCCACTTGATTATGTAGGTGTAAGTACTTTAATTAATCGACACGTCGCGATCTTGATGCTTCTGTATAGCTTACATATAGCTCTCGCTGATTTATTCCGAGGTTATTAAAAGTAATAGCGGATTTGTAAAGCTTTGAATCTTTACTTGATATTGTTGATTGATGACATTTGGTTATTAGTTTAAATTTCTGAAGAGGCTTTTGGCATTTTGGCAAAACAACAATTCTAAAGCTTTTTTATTTTAGTTTAGCCGATATCTACCCTTTACTAGATACAAATCCAATTAAATTCAGTAATCAGAAAATCAATTTAAGCAGTCGTTATGATACTTTGGAGTTGTTTCTGATTATTGTGTTTAATGCGCAATTTCAATAATAAATTTCACGCAATAAAGTTATAATTTTCATAGATTAAATTCAAATCTCGTAGGTACTTCATGTAACCAAAGCACTTCGGTGCAAAATCGAGGCATACAAATAGTCAAGTTAAACTCGCGTTAATAATTCATTACTAACCAGCTGTACAGAGGTTGCAATATTTAATTGCACTTACTACAATTTTCTATGTAAACATTAAGTTTAATGCAACAAAATAATTTCCAGTTACCAAGCGATGTAGTCGAGACAAATAGAAGTGCCATTAAAATTAGTTAGAATTCTCGCGTGAGCTATTTATTCTGACTTATATTAATGCCTTAGGCGGGTCAGCTTATTATATTTTGACTAGTATTTGCTCACGAGAAACGCAGCCCCTTAAGTAATTTCGCTATGAAACATAGATATTTTAAAATTTATATATTTATATTTAAAACATTTAACTGCTAGATGAATAAATCATAAGAAACCTTTACTATAAAAAAATCCATGCGGACCATACGGCAGACGGATTTTATCATTCTTTACAATTATCAAAATTTACATTTACATCCTGTTGATATTTCAACGTGATAGAAAACGTAGAAAAATAAAAACAAACGAAAAGAAATATGTTTTAGTCTACCTAAAAAGGCACCAATTTCATTAAAAAGATCGTACCTTATTTTGAATACGTATTCATAAACTCTTACACAAACATGACATTAATTACACCAATAAGAATAAAGTTACAAGAAGCTAAACCCCGAAGCGGCAGTAAACATTAACGTCCCTGTCATAAAAATCCATAAAATTTGACAGTACACACGTAAACACTAGGTTGTGTGTACTAAATACTAACAGTGTTCGCTCGCATGTATTTTGACCATAGACTAAATATATAACAGGCTTACAAGTTGAAAGTTCAAATAATTTATATTTTTAAATAATTGCTATTTAAGTAATAATAATTGTAAATCTCTATGATATATTTTACATGAATATCGCGTTGCCATACCATTTTTATAACGCTGAACTATTTTTAATAGGTAATGTGTTGTCAATGATATATTCAAAATACGATTAGTTAATGAAAACCATACTATTTAAAAAACATGAGCGAGCCTTACAGTAGTCGCGTATGATGTGTAACATTTGAAACCTCACCTTATATTAGTAAAAAAAGGAATAAAACCTACTACAAAAGGAATAAGCCATTTGAACATTATGTTCTAAAATCAAATCAAATAGCGCGCACTTTCGCGACTTTCTGTTACACACTTCCGTCCCATTTCACGAAATCACTCCCACAAATTGCAGGAAAGCGAGAGGAAAGATATAACACATCAAAAAGAAGGACAATCGGCCATTATGGTATCATTACTCAAGAAATAATGCAATACCAGTTCATGAAACGCATTTCTGCTGCATTTTTGCCCACTAGTAACACGTTGAGGAAAACCGTATAATGGTATATTTTTAGTCTATGGCATGAACATTAAGCTAATCAATTAGATGGGTGGCTATCGTTTCAAATGTGCGCACACGCCGATGATCTATTCTAAAACGCCATGGCATTTATCTTTCGTCTGTTGCATTTATTTATTTATTTATTTATTTATATCACATTGCTCATGTACATTATTTATTATAAGGTCTTATATATACTTAATAGTGAATGGTACATGACCCCGTTGGGGTGTTGCAACAAACTTGAGCTTAACATTAAATACATTATTTTCACTTAAATTTAAAATGGATGGTTCGTAATGCATTTTACCCATATGACTCTGGGAAAAACGTTAGCATTGTTTGTGTTAACTATGATGATATTGAGCTTTTATTAAAGAAAAAAAGATTTTTAGAACTTTTTTACAAAATTGAATTAAGTCAATATATTGGTCACTTTGTTGCGCTTGCATCATAAAGTCTATGATTTCAACTTTTCTAACTAAAAATTCTTCAAACTAAAAATTATTTATTTCTTCAATTACATGACTCTATCAAATATATTTGAACTAGGCAAACTTCAAAGCTTATATTTCGATGACTTTAAATACAAACTTCTCATCATGGACACACAGACACACAGTTTTTAAACAGGTTCCTGAGAGTACATAGCGCCCAATCCCCAGCATCCAGGGCTGCGCAGGTGGCTGGATAAATTGAGATGTTCGTTAGCTCCTAATGGTATGTATCAGTCAATCTCGGTGCCAGTTATTTCTGCCGCCCGCGAAAACCTACTATTAAGCCCACACTCTGACGACAAAGTTTCAAGGGAAAATATACTTGGAAGAAGTTGTTTTCTTTTTTTTTTAACAAATAGAAATAATGTCGTTCTATTTGGTATTTAGTTTGCTAAGAATTTATCATTTTCTAAAGGCATTATAAAAAAGTTAATATCAGATTTTGAGTTGGTCTCACAGACAGCTTGCGGCCGCGGCCAGCTCTTATTGGTCGATCGTGTTTGAACACTCGCTTACGTTGCAAGCGAATACAACTAGCTGCTACCCAGGCCGCGCTTGTCTGTGAGACACTTAACTCGTTTTTAAATATTTCTTTTTTCATTATTTTCAGATGAAGAATAAAACTGTTAGATTTCAATCGATTAAAAAATCTATTTAAATTTTTGGTTCGTTTCATTGTTATTTTCAATAAGAAAAAGAACAGAAACACAACTATTTTGAAATTTGGATTAGTTTTATCGTCAGGAGCGTATGCTAGAAGTCGTGTCTCACAACCTCTCTGATGTGTGACAAAAACAGCTAGTTAAGCTATCGCCTAGCGTCTATTATCACGTAGCTCGATAATTCGTTACAATATAGAACTAATTAATGCTAATTATAGCGCATTCAATACCAAATTCAGCTTCGTCACACAGGTGTGGGAGAAGCATAAAACTTGATTAAAAACCACTTCAAACTCCCAAAAACGAGTCCATTTTTAAATCGTATATTCTCCCGACTACCTATTGTTGCAACGGCCGAACACTGCCAATTCAAACTAGATGCATGTTCGCACGTAACAAAGTTTCTGAATCAACTGACAGACAATGGTTTCCAACTGTACCCGAAAAGGTAAGCCACGATCGATTTAAATCCAACTCCCGCGTGAGAGTGCAACCGTTTCTTTTATAGTAATTGCCTGTGCCTGTTCTAATGTTTCGTCTATTTCGCAACGCATTGAGGAATGGCAAAATTGTTTGTGTTTGGATTTGGAATTGCTACTCGTTTTTGTTACTGAAATAAAACCATAAGCCAAATTTTCGAAATAAAGTCTAAGGTAGAGTCTGTGCGGAAAGAGAATGGGATTTAGATTGGAGGGCGCTGTAGTGCTTTTCCACCGTATTTGTAAGGTTTTACCCCTTTTAGACATGATTAAATACAAAAAACCGCAAGAAATCACAACAACAAACAAATCCGTATCAATACAAAACTTTGACGTTTTACAGATTGCTGGGTTTGATTGCCAAATAAAAATCTTAATGTTAGTTCCGTTTTTCGCCACGCCCATTCACTTTCCGCACAGACTCTATCATACCCTTTGTCTTAAATCAATTCCAAAAAGAGGGGTATTGCACTAGTCCGACAATGAAAATTTACCATTTTCCCAGAATAAATCCAAAGTTCTTAAATTTATCTCTATAATACTTGGTGCATTGGCGAATAGCGGATACGTTGTCGCGTTGAAGGTATTAAAACCAAATAAGAACTTATTATAAAAAAAACTTTATTTTTGTACATACTCGTATTTAGAGCCATGATGTAGTTGAAGCTTTAAAATGTTCGTAAGGTAAAATTCTAACTGAGGACAACTTTTACTTTTTTTCTCAAAGCTTATTAGCTACTACTTACAAATAGATAAATTAGGAAATCTAAAGAAAATTATCTCAGAAAAAAATCCACGCGGAACAAACAGTAGACGGGCCTCGAGCCCGCATCCTCCGTTATCCGGGCGAATGCACTGACCATTATGCTCCCGCGGCGCGGCCCTGATAGCCTTGTCGAATTTTCTCTAGCCTTACTTAGGCTACAAGGCAGCGCCATCTCTTCGCATTGTAGGTAACGCTCAATGTCAAATGCATACCTTTACAAGTATTAAACATTTGAAAGAAGAAGAAGCAATTGTTGTCATATTTTTTTACCTTTTAAGCATATAACTGCTAGATGTTTAAATCTTAAGAAAATTATACTAGAAAAAGTCTGCTGCCTGGTCCGCGTGGATTTTTTTCTTGTATAATTTTTGTTACATTTCAACATCTAGCAGTTAAATGCTTAAAAACAAAAAAAATATCAAAATAATAAAATGGCAAGTTTGACAATCAGTTTGTCAATCATTGCAGTGTTGATACTCATCAAGTATTTCATACTCGTCGGCGTGGTAATAGATGGCTAATACCAAAAGTTTGTTGCTTTGGCACTTGCCTTTTTAACACTTCGCCATGACAAGCCAATTTAGTTGACGGCTCTGGAGAGTTAAAGAGTTAATTGCGGTCGAATTTAAGCGGAGACGACCTTAGACAAATGAGCATGAGATGTTGCAACTCGGTGCGTACTGTCGAGTTCATATAATGTTAAAGCCAGCGCTGCGTTAAGCGGACGTCCGCTCGGCGTGTTAGTTTCATGTTATTTCATAGGGCAGCATTGCGTAAGGCGGGTCTCCCACACAGCAGGTCTCTGTGAAATGACTTAAAAACTGCACGCCGAGCGGACACCCGCTCCGTGCCCCGCTTAAGGCAGCGCAGGCTCTTAAGGTGTTTGTTTTTAACCAATTGTAGAATGAAAGTTCATTCCCTATACTTAAGTAGGTACATAATTTATCAGATTTTCTATATTTGCTTAGTAGCAACGGCAGTGCAAAATTTTAATTAAAAATGTAATACGTCGTATGCAAACATTTTAAAATAATTTAAATTTTTAAAATTATTTCTGGGTGATTACAGTGTACTTAGTACCAGGGAGAAGTCGAAGGCATTCCATTTTTTTATTTTTTAAAATCATATTTCAATAACAAAAGTACGATAAAAAAGCATTAGTTTATATTTTTTGAGACGAAATATGTTTGTTTTTCAATATTATGGGGAAAAAACTGTGCTCGGTTGTAACTGATATAAATTTTCGTTATTCGTCGAAACGCGCGCTTCGTCAATATTGTGTCTTTTTTAGTCTTTTTCAAGGCTTTTAATAACCTTTAATAAGCTACACGTGAAGACTGTCACCACAATAAACAAACTCCAGCTTGTTAAATTAAAAATAATAGTATTATTTTTTATATATGCGACTTCATTTACGTGGAAAATTGCTTATTTAGTTAAAGGATTAATAATTAACCTACCGGTCTTGACGCTTTATAGAAACTTTAAACCCTCGTTTTATCCCTTTAGGGGATGAGTTTGGAAAAATCCTTTCTACACGCCTATGTCAACATAGCTATATGTGTGCCAAATTTCATAGTAATCCGTACAGTGGTTTAATTAAGCTGTGTGTTAATGGATCAGTCAGTAACAGATGCCTTTCATATATGCAACTTTACGACGAGATTTATTTCTCAATTACTTACTCTAAAATAAATCATCAAATTAATCTAACGAGACTTATTAATTCCAATAAATTTAAATTTGACATAAAAGTAAAAAAAGGATGATTTATTTACACAAACAGTTTATGAATTAATGTAATCAAGACAACTTACAAATCAAAAAGATACGAAACGATTTTTATCAATGTTTTATACCTATTCTATCAGATTTGCATTCTAATTAATTGCCTTGACATTTTGATTTGAAAAACAAAATAGTATTTACCATGAAATACATCAACAATTAACACCTAGTTAGACGTAACGGAAAACGATATGTTACGTCAAAACAAATCGTGAAAAATGAAACGGAAACGCGTTACTTGTTATTCTTAATCGTTACAATATATTCGATACGATAAATATGGGTCATTCGATTTATAAATCATGTTCGAAATCGATTTCAACAAGTGACTATTAATTAAGTTGTAGTCAGATTGTGAATTAGATATAGTAACCGTGGGGCGGTATCCGATTGATATATCGTTTTGTGTGTGTTAAGAATCTGGATGTTATATAGTTGCGGGCGATTCCTTTTAGAAGCGGAGATAAATCTTTATTATATAACATAAGGGTTTCACACTTCACACAGGCAACGGAATGTTATTTATATTTCACAGATGGACGTTACAAAAGAGGAGGTTTTAATGCTGCAATGAAAGCCAAAACAAACAATACGCCAGATTTAACTTCGATGGTAGTACACACACAGTCGCGCTCAGAAATATCAAATAATTTTGAATTTGAATAAAATCTATGCTGCTGCTTTCTTTCCGATCTCTTGTAGAATAACACAATATGTCACTTTCACAATCATTAAATCAGATGTATATATAAAAAAAACACTCACCAATCCGCCCGCCTGGTGGGACATGGCCCAATCTCCGTTTTCCATCCATAGGGAAGGCCTGTGCCCCAGCAGTGGGGACATTAATAGGATGATGATAATGATGATATATAAAAAGTTTTCTGGATGAAGAGCATGTATATTAAATGAGGCTTCACAATAGCAAGCAATCTGTGATCTAAACATCGTAATATGATAACCATCATCTAAAATAATATTGATGCTAGCAAATTCTTTTCCTTAACAAATTTCAAGGGTAAAAAAAATACATTTATTAATACAAGTACAAAAATCATTAATATCTTCCAACGTCGGCTGTCATCGATGGACAAATAAAAATTGTCGAACACGATATGAAATATGATATTTCTCATATTGATGCTTCTGTCAATGATTATTTACGCGTTTCGTATAATTGAATCATCAATTTTAATTATGAGTGTACAATAAATGTCAAAATATAATCACCATTCTTATCATCTTATCAAGGATGTACCTAACAAAAGGTCAGTTCCTCAGATAAAACAATACGTTGCCTTTTTACTCTTCAATTATTGTTTAATCAAATTTGTTGGCGGTTATTTTAAACAATGGCGGGTTATGAATGTTATTTGTGTGCTTATAATATATAATTTGACCTACTCTATCGCTCTCAGTCAATAATATTATACATATTATCATAAATAATAAATTGTTCTATGCCTAAAAAGTTTACGCGTTACGTAAAATATTTTATCATGTCCTGCTTAATCAAACTCTACTCCTGGTTTTGGCTTTTATAAGGTTTGGTGCAAACCGGATTGAAAACTGAACGGCACTACTTCGCCTAGGGTAGTTCCGTTTTTTCTGTAGGAATTTCATTACTTTGTTTGCACACTGACTAATTAATATGCAAAGCGAATACCACAATCGATGTGTGGTCAACTCGCAGTCCCCGCGCGAATATCTTTAAATTTTCTTTAAAACCGCTTTCGTCTCTTCATCGACCTGCTTACGATTCCCCTTCAAGGTATTTACGTCTCTTCCCGCTGGCAGGCGCTCATCCCATGGCAAGTTGGTGGATAGATGTCTAGTAATCACGCAAGCCTAAGCATCATCAAAGCGTAAGCTCTTCGTTTTCATATACGTGGTCGAGTGGATATACCGCACGCAGATGCTGGTTTCCTCCGGTTATGTACTCCAGTACAATAGAGATTATGAGGGAGTAAAGAAAATGAAATTCTATATAGTTTGTCAGTTAGATTATCAAAAAAATCACAAAGATAGAACACGTCAAACTTTGGGAGTGGGGGTCGTGATGCCACTTTTTAGTAAAAAGTGACGTCACGTGACACTTCGCGATTATGTGTCCAATACTTTTGGGTAATCTACCTGGTAGAAGAAAAGAAAGTTATTCACTTTCCGATGGCGCAATATAATAGACATTAGGACTTTTTGGCGGCAGCGGGAAGCGTAACTTTAGCAGTTTTGTTTTTCTTGTTAAAAATTGTGTTTTGGCGGATGTTAGTGTCTAATAATGGTGGATTATTAACCACTAAGTGTTCAGGAACATGCACAAGTGTTGGCAAGTGAAACAAAATAGCGGAAAGTCTCTTTCGACGACGAGGAAGTCCACGGGGAGGTTCCAGTAAAGCCCCACACTTTTACTGAAACTTCAGGAAAGGGGGATTGACTTGACTGCCACTTACTTGCTACTGGCTTGATTTATTACTTTGACCACGAGTGCCATAGTATTTGTGAACATTTTAATACTTGACATTGGCTAAATGCACAATCCGTGCGAAACCATTTAGAAAAAAAAACAGTACGGTGCTGATCCGTTTCCGAATTTTATATGTGCAATAATCTTAATGTTGTAAGATTTTTTATTTCCCTCTATTTTTACTGTCATTGTGTTTAGAAACTTTGTTTTAGTTACTCGAAGAAACGTGTGTTTACGCAGTTCGTTTGAAATGCAAAATAAAAATTATTTAATATTGATCGATACTATAAATTCGGAAACGGATCAGCACCGTAGTGTCTATTATATTGCGCCGTCGGATAGTGACTAACTTCTTTTTTCTTCTACCAGGTAGATTACCAAAGTACGTCACGTTTTGGTAAAATTTTTGATTATACATCCAGATACATAATTTGAAAATAGATCCAGATGCCCAAGCTCATGTACGACTTTGGAAGCTTCGTAATCGTGTTGCCTCTTCATAGTTTCTATGAAAATTAAGCAGCACTTCTAACGAACGTAAGAACATACTAGCACCATACAAAATATGAAGATGACGATACGATTGTCGATTACGGAGCTGTCAAAGTTCGTGCTCGGGCCTCTGTATTAAAAATATCAATATAATATTAATGTCGTACCATTCAAAACCTTTTGAATATTATGCAACATTGAATACAACAACTAACGCTCCATGAAAATCGAAAACTTTTCTAAAACACTACACTGGCAATTCTGTTTGTGTAAATACTCGGCGCACCGTCTTATCACAAGTACGTACATAAGTATCTTATACGTCGGAAGCTTGTTCTCGGGTGTAGATGGAATCTCCGATGTATGTGGCCACAACTACCTGTTCTAGCCGGCGACCTTTCGGCTGAAGTTTTTACTAAAACAATTGAAAGTGAGAATGAACACTCACATGGCTAAGGTCACGCATTGTAAACGATTTGATCGATGCATGAGTGGTTCGGCTTAACTTGGCTTGTAATACTTTTTTTATAGCGTAACTTGTTAAGGTCATTGTATACTATGTTTTTTAGGGTTGTGTACCTCGAAAAGAAAAAATGGAACCTTTATAGGATCACTTTGATGTCCATCCGTCCGTCCGCCAACGCAATCAACAGATACAACCGTTCATGTGATGTAATCGAAACCTACAGGGTACTTCCCGTGAACTCAGAATCTTGAAATTTGGTACGAAGTAACGTCTTATAGCACAGTAGCCTTATCATAAACCAATATCGAATTCATAACGTTTGCGAGTACGAAATGTCATTGTAAAATGTGTACTAATTTTTAGTACTCGTTACGTCCGTTATGGTTCTGCTGTTCAAGTTTCTATACAAAATTTGACAATGACATTTCGGACTCCCATAATATTCGTATTCGATAATGGTTCGTGGTAAGGTAAGGAAAAATTACGAAAACCGTAAATTTTTGTTACATCACATATATTTTTGATAATTATATAACTTGTAGGTTTGTACGGAACCCTCGGTGCACGAGTCCGACTCGCAACTGGCCGGTTTTTGTTAATAATAGGTTCTTATTTCACCTATAAATAAAAAATTACCTATTTTAATAGTAAAACAATGAATGGAAGTGGTAGTGATGAATTTGAAAACGGTCCTGACTTCTCTATTTCCTTAACATAAATAGAATTGAACACATACATATTTTTAAACACATATTATTTTTGTGGCATATACTACATATTAAAGTGAACAAGATATATTTAAACATAAAATACATATTTAAGAAAGAATCTATATTTTAAGCAATTAGGTACTTCGTCTAAGTCACTTTTAATGATTTCTTCTAAGGATTTTTTTATTAGGTCAGACATTTTCTAATAAATAAGTTGAACGACTATTACTCGTAAACTAAAAAAAATATGATAAACGTTATTATTTTCCTTAAAAGTTTATGAAATGGACTATTATCAGGAATTTTTCCAGATTTTTCAATCCTGGTTACATGTAGGGGAGTTACAGCTCTCTAGTGCTAACACTCTCCAAGCAAAACTGGGGATGAACAGACCGACGGACAAGACGAAACTATAAAGGTTAACTATAACTACAGAACCCTAAAAACAACAAAAATAATACATCATAGGTTAATAAATACAACTTTGCTTTACATTTCTTTAGTAAAGAAGAAAAAGCTGCCGTTACATTATTGATTTATTTCGAAGTTTTCTATCTTTAATTTAACTTAGTATGAGAATTGATTCAATTGAATGTTATGACGATTTAGATTAGAATATCAAAAAAGTCATTACAATTTAATTAAGTATCATATATTTTTTTTTCTTTTATATTTATTTCAAGCGACAGCTGCAAGGTAATCGTTACGTGTGTGGTCTTCACATATTGCAAATGTAATAGTGAATGACAGATATCGAGTTTTTATCAATTTACTACCGATATCCATTGATATTAAAACATTAAACGTTCAAAACAACCAGTTAGCCTCTAGGCAAGAGTGTTAAAATTTACATAGACAATTACAGTTTGTTTGAATTTTATATCTTAATAAATAAAACAATTATCATTACCAGATCTAAATGTTTCAACTGAGTTACTAAATGGGCTTTTTAAAATTTACGATACGAAATGACAGGTTGTAAATAAATAAAAAAAATCATATGTCTGTCATTGACACATTAAGCTGTTGTTAACCGTTGGCTGATTACAAATGGGCCACTTATTTTATTAGACATAATGATAATATTATGTAAAAAATATTGACAAATGTTCTTTGTATACACCAAGGAGTTAAGTTATAAAGTTGTGCTTGTAGTCTATTTTTTTTATATCAAAAGGATGAATAACGAGCTTATGCTTACGCCTGGTGGTAAGCGACCACCATAACCTATAGAAGCTTGCCATACCAAAAATATCACTCGCACCGGTGCCTACCCAATGCCCTACCCTGTGGAACCCCGGCTTACTCACCGACAGAAACACAACACCACCAAAAGGTAGTGTTATTTTACTGTGATCTTCTGTAAGGTGACTATAAACCCAATGTCTCCAATTCCCTGCCCTACCTCTCTTGTTTTGACAAGTTGCGAAATGAGGAAGTATGAGGAAAGAGATTCGACGATGGGCGTCTAACAAATTTTGATAATATAATTTTTTTAACGCCATGACGTCATGTGGGGACTTAACTGCTTACCTATTGGTTTTATTTGGGTCAATATCAACTTTAATTTAAGATGCGTCATGCGAATTACTTCCTGGATTAAAAACCGAAACAGTCCTGGCATTACGATTTTCCTATAGAAAAGGAATAAAGCTGGGGTATTTTCTTCTTTTTTTTTTTGTTAAAAAGTTTTTTTACTTCTACGTAAGGTGAAACATTACTTTTTAACCTAGACAAATTTTACTGATCGAACTTCGTACATACGAGTATATGCAAATTATTTGACAGCTTATAAATGTTTTGGCATCAACAGCCTTAAGAAAGTGAGTGCAAAAGAAAGATAGATTGATACTTTAAACATCAACAATAGGACGTAATAAAATAAAGCTGTACACGTACACTACACAATCAACGCCCGACATCGTTCATCGATTAGAATCGGTCATTGTATCGAATCGCAATCGCGTGTCGTAATCGATTTTATCAATCGATACGAAAAAAATAATTATTTCCGACCTTACCCAAGCGGTTAATTGTTGTTAGAATAGCTCACTGACAATTAATTTAATTAAGGACGTTGTAAAGTTGTTATGAGTTACATAAAACACTTACTACTGAAGTGAGTGAAGTCAAAGTGGCCAATAAAATTTACTAATCGATAAAAAAACGTACCGATTAAATGGTGACCTCTGATTTTGTTAACGACTAGAATACAATCAAGACTATTATTATTGTTTTATCACATGTTGTTTACGGAACTTCGATATGTCGTTTACTGTATTACCTGCTCTCGCAGTCTCAGTATACCATATTCTTTAAAATAAATATTATTGAGTAGGGACAAACCTAGGGCAGTCCACAGTGTATAATATAAAAAAATGCTTCTAATCGCATCTCGCCACTATCGTTTTTAACTAGAATAATTATGCGCTTATGCAAATTTTCAATCAAATCTCTTTTGATGATTAGTGTAATTAAAAGAAAAATTGATTTGAAGTCTTCGTGCTGTCGCCATAATTTTGGCACTTAAGAGGGGAGGCGGGCAATGTTTTTGCCATACAAACGTTCTCGACTGATTCCTCCTTGATTTTCATCACTAACGACGTGCTCCCACGTCTTCCTTTTATTTGATAACTTGTGTTTCAAAGAAACTCAAAAATGCCGAAAATAAACAAATGTTCATCACCACTAAAGACGTCTAGTGTGGAGATTCAATAAGCATTTACCTTCCCCTTTCCTTCAGAGGACCACGCGCGCTGGCCTACGTTGTCACCGTTTTACTGTGGCCACAATTCCAACGCGTACAAAGAAATTTGGTGACTCATTTCTTTGTCGCACTATCCGTAAATGGAATGCTCTGCCCGCTCACGTGTTCCCTCCCTCTTACAACCTGGGATCCTTTAAAAGAGGCGTGAAGAAGCAACATGCAGGCCGGCAGGGTGAGGATGGCTGGTGTGGCAGGTAGAACTGCTGTATCAGCTATCTTCGCGTCTGGACTTCACCTTCACTTAACATCAGGTGGGGTGGAGTCATTTGTCGGACCTAACTATAAAAAAAAAAAACAAAAAAAAAAAAAACAAAAAAAGTAAAACATAGAGGCTTAGAATAACTACTTGTTATTATATGGATAAAAATTATTTTAGACATATGTAATTTACAAACCTTGAATCCTGAATACCTTGAATACCTCTTTCTCAAATGTCTCTTAGCTCGCGTCCCCTCTCAAGTTACAAAAAATGTCTCGCACGTTACTAACCTTGCACCTAGCATTTACCTCGTGGATCTTTAGAACAGGATAGCAAGACAACTAGGTAGGGAGTAGGTCTAATTCAAGGGACCAGCCATCCTATTCTGTAAGATTAAACTCATTTTTCATCGGGCATCAGACTGAGAAGAGTCTCCCACCGTGGGGAGATGCTATCCGCCTGGAATACCCCTAGACGCACTCGCCAATTCTCGGCTTGAGGTCCCCTTAGGATCTCGCTGTCCCCTAACCCGATGACTCTGTAAAGGTCATCGGCGACAAACAGCGCGTTGTGATTGGAAATTCGTATTCTACGTTGTTCTAACAGAATAGCACTGCAGTCTGCTTTGCCTATCTCTATATCATTGTAAACAAAGAAATACTTTTAAAGAAAATTATTGCTTTATTAACCTTAAGGAATATTGGTATCTTTATGTAGATCGATACTTACAGCAACTAATGAATTCTTAGAAGGATTGACCCAAGGTTGTTGCCGCACCACTATATACAGTGATTTATTTAAATAAGTCAGTTATTGTGGACAAGCGAGCGATAAATCTCTTGGGGCGTGTGTTGAACAGTATGTTCTAGCTAGTGATGCGAAATTATTCTTATGTAGAATTCAAATTAAATTCGTACGAAAACTTAGGCGCATTATGGTTATAAGGTTGACGAAATATTCCAATCGATTATTAAGGTCTTGGTAGCATTGGATCCGCCCAGACAGCGGAAAACGCGGGTTCTAGGCCTGACTGACACATAGACCCAGGTTATTTTTTCTAGTAACAAAATTCCAGGCTAATAAATCGCGCAAATGAATCCACAAAATAAAATATAATAAAAATCATATTAACAAATAATCATATATCATTAATTTTAAATTCTCCTCTTAATAGATTTTATCTACAAATATGTGTAAGAAATTTATACAAAATTAAAACTTTACTTAAAACAAAATTATATGTTCCTTTTATTTAAAATATGGTAGGTAGCAATTTGAAAATATTTTCCAAAAATCGGTTCTTTTTGCACTCATCCTTAAACACCGCACCGCAGATTGGTCACTCTCTAACTGGACAAATCGGTCGTGCGAGTGCTTACTAGCTGTATTACGACACTTCTGAAAAAAAAATCTTTATGTTTGAACTCATCGCATGACGCGATGTCATCGTACGATCGCTGCCAATTAGGATGACGCCTTACAATACAGCAATCACACTAAAATGAAAACTAATAGGTGTACAACCTTTTCCAAAATGTTCGCTTAGCAGAAAAGCTCTCACTGCATTTTGCACATCACTATGAATGACAAAGGGCGACCGATCAGCCGTGCAGCCTTGACCTAACAGAGTTACTTGTAATCCGACCCGAGCTGTTATTGCATTTATTTCTCGTACCACTCGCTATGCTGTTTCTCGTACCAACCGTATGACCACAAAATAGATAGTAGAGAAGATAATCTCATGAATGAATTTGACTTTTCTTACCTGCGCTGTGCGGTCGCGGTAGGATTGTCAACTTTTGCTTGTGCACAAAAAAAAAACTTGATAGAGTCTGTGCGGAAAGAGAATGGGTGTGGCGAAAAACGGAACTAATATTAAGATTTTTCCAATCAATCAACCCAACCCAGTCATCTGTCAAACGTCAAAGTTTTGTATTGATACGGATTTGTTTGTTGTTGTGATTTCTTGCGGTTTTTTCTATTCAATCATGTCTAAAAGGGGAAACCATACAAGTACGGTAGAAAAGCACTACTGCGCCCTCAAATCTAAATCCGATTCTCTTTCCGCACAGACTCTAGTGGCAAGCGTTCGTCTGTAGTTGTCGATTTATTGTGGAGAATGTAACAGGAAGAATGGAAATATAAACCCATAATAACTAAAGTATCTCAATTTTGATGTTATTGTTACATGAAGTACTAATTCACCATAAAAAAAAATTTAACAACCGTCCACTGAACTGCTATATTAACGTTTTTTTGTTACTCCATTTTTGAACAAAAAATGTTCACAGACCCGTGTCTCAAGCTAATGGAACTCCCACTCGCACCTATCCCAATCGTTCGAGATATCGATCCGTGAACGGCATCTAAGTGTGTGTTGCTCGAGCACACTTTGTATGTAGATTACCTTCTGTACTATCTATTTTGTCGCATGACCTCAAACCAAACTGGGGACCTAAACTTTGCGGGTATCGTAAACATCAATTATGTGAACGATAAAGTCAATTTATTTTGTGAAGTGTAATGATATTAGCAATTTACCAGAACTCGAGATGCGTTCGCGAAATATTGGTGTGGTTTTTGATTCACCTTGCGTTAAGGACCACAGGCCTATTAGCACTGCCAAGAGGCATTGAAAGAGTTTTGTTTGGTAAACTTTGAAGGATTATGTTTCTTCTTTTTATTATTATATCGTACTCCGTTCTGTTTTACATAACAAACGAGTGTGCTTATGATCACACGACTGAAGTGAAACTTCTTTAGCTCCATCTGTATGTAAAATATTTATATGTATGTGTACAATATATTCATGTATGTACGTACTATACATATTTCATTTACTAGCTATAAGAAAATGAAAATGTGCGCGCGCCCTGCTTTCTCTTGCTTATATCCCTCACTCAACTCCCGTTCGCCTCGCCCGAACACATTTTTCGTAACGCGTAACGCATTCGCCAGCTTACTCCCCCAAGTCAAGCGTGCGTAAAGAAGTTTCACTTTAAAAAAATATTATTGAGCTTGTCTTATTAGTAATCTATATATTTGTTTCCTTAAGTTTTATTCTATAAGGCTACTGCTGCTTCGTATTCAAGCTTTATTATGATGTCAGATTTTCGAAAATTTTAATTGAAGATCATTCCCTAATGATAAATATCTAACACTGAATTCAAAAACGGAACTCTTCAAGGCCCACAACTCAGCCCCGAGTTTTATTAGTTATAGCTATTTATTAAAATGAGTGGAATTTCATTACGATATCTAATACTACAACTGATACATATGCTAATAGTAAAATACGCCCGTCTACACCTGCTGTCGCTGCCTTTTGTAAGTTCTAGTAACCAAGCGATTTTCTGCATGTATTTAAATTTGAATTTATGCTAATGTGACACCAAGCTATTGGCTTCTCTAATTGGATTAACTTATGTATACGTATATTAGTTCTATATAGATAAGAACGTTACCAATTCTAATGTTTTGCAAATATTACAACACTTCTGTAAGTAAAGTGATAAAGCTGTGTTAAATTGTTGATAAAATTCATGAAGATTAATCTTTAGCATTTCTTATGATTAACTGATGACCTCCGTGGCCGATTGGTTTGTACGCCGGGTTTCAAGGTGTCGCATACTCGAGAGTTCCTGGGTTCGAATCCCGGTGGGGGTAGATATTTGTGTGATGAATACGAGCATTTGTACTACAGCCACGGATGTTTAATATTTTTTTCTATATAAATATACTTATATATGAATCAGTATATGTATTCTATCCGTTACCCTCGTATCGCGTAACACAAGTCTACAGTGCTTATTTGGTGTGAGTGTTAGAAACATTTATTTATTTACATTAACTTTAAATCTAAAGAAAATATAACTAGATAAAATTTCACGCGGACCAGGCAGCAGACGGGACTTGAACCCGCACCCTTTGCTATCCGCCCGAATGCACTGACCAATTATGCTACCGCAGCCCTGATGGCCGCGTCGAAATTCTCCAAGCCATTCTTAAGCTGCTAGGCAGCGCAAAACATCAAACAGTTACATGCTTAAAAAATAAAAATTATAATTACATTAACTTTTTAATATATCCGTTATCAATCAACTCTTTATTGATCTTCATTGCAGGGGTAGGTATATCATTTTCTTTTAGAAAGTAATAGAAACAAGAAAAAACTTAGTTAGCTGGCTGTATATAAACTCAGAAATAAGAAACTTAACGTTTCGGAAACACGAAATCAGTTTTCGATCGCCCATCCGTTCATGGACCTTTACGAAAGCTGCTTGACTTCCTTAATCGCAGGCGGAACGTGTTCACTCCATTACTCTTGTTACATCGCCATAATGACACTGGCCTCGACTGTGCTCGTCGCATTAATTAAATAAGTAACAAGGATTGGTTGATTGAGGAAAACTGGGTGTTGACGGCGGCCATAATAGGTAGCTACATTGGTCACTACCGAAGCATGACGACAGGCCAGACCTCTTTTTAAAGAGGTTTTATTCGATGCATTCCACTATGGGTATTTTTATTGGGATCAGCTTTGCTATCTCGTTAGCGTAATTTTAATCTTTTATATATTTTAATTAATAATTACCTAATTTTTTTTTTTGAGTTGTCGTTATATAACTAAGTTTTCAATAATTTACCTTGGAATGTTCACAAATATTATTACACTACTAACAAAGATGATATCTCGTAGTGTTTTTGGATTTACTCGAGTGCGGCAGAATAACATATGGGGAGCAACCTTGCACCTAGATATGTACTCCCACCATACCTGAGCCCTCTATGTAGGGCCGAACGTCTAGGGCAGCAAAAACAAAATTTAAACGAACAGTCATGACTTTTGGTTGCGCCCAAATCGTCAGTCTTTTGAATATAAGCTACTAGAGGGTTCATGCCATGTAGCCTAAGAAATAATAGAAGAAATTCGACAAGGACATAATGGTGTGGGTTCGAATTCTGTTTAATATGCCTGGGGGCCAATTGCTTAACGGGATTGGTATGGCTATCGCTATGGCTTACTATTTCATTTTGTTAGTTCTAACCACCGAGGGTTTCCAAATAGCTCACGCTCATTATCTTTAATATTGTTATTACCAATGCAAAAGAAAAAAAGAGCGCGAGGCTTTTGAAAATCTCCGGCGGTCAGAGATAACAAAATGAAATCGTAAGCGATAGCGATAACCATAGCAATCTCGTTAGACAATTGCCCCGCCCGGACCGCATGGAATGTTTTCCCGTAAATTTTTCGAAAGATATTTAGTTCTATAGGAGTGGGAGTGATTTAAATAAATTGGATTCGTTGCTAAGTTCTTGTTCAGAAGGTTAAAAGGTGGTACCTATATAACATAATAATATGTGGTTAGACCACATATAATGTCAATCACATTCTAGCATGTAAGTACCTACAACAACCTTCTTCATATGCCGCTAAAGTTGTTATCAATTCTGTTATTTCTAGTATTAAGTTGATTGGGAGCTGACATGATTGAATATGTCGATCAAAGCTACTAAACAAATAAAGAGTTAAAAAAAGTACCTACAATTAAAAAAAATCTAATTGCTCTCCTTGTTAAGTCTGATAATGTGTAAACATTATAAAGCAATAACGCTACCCATAATTATAAGCGTCGTGTGACCGCGCGAATCCCATTTATACATCCTTAGAATGTTTATGCGTAAACTCATATTAAAGCATATTACTCATCACCACAAAGAGTATATAATTATTTCTAATTACCGTGCAATGAAAGGCAAACGTACGAACGGTTGCAATAGGCCGATAATTGCCGGTAAATGCCGCCCTCCCCTTGGTCTCAGTGATGATATGATAGATACCATCACGACTTAGGCCGTTTGAACACGCATCGACCTGCGACTTGTATGCGACTAAAGTACAATCTGATACTGATACTCAAAAATATTGCACACTCTCTGAAATGCCGAACTTTATTTACTATCGAATCGATCAGTGCCCTTAGCACAAACCAATATCGAATTTGTAACGTTAGGGAGTGCAAAATGTAGTTGTCAAATGTGTACTGAGTTTAAGTTCTCGTTACGTCTTTTGTGGCGCTCCTGTTCAAGTCTCCATACAAAAGTTGACAATGAAATTTCGACCTCGCAAACTATTCGAATTCGTTAATGGTTTGTGCTAAGGGTACAGGTCCATTTTACAAAAACAGGGGCTTATTCTGAACTTTTTATCATTCTGTCATTATTTATCATCGTTTTATTACATAGATAGGTGGGAATAAGACTATTGTTACTTTGACGCTTTGCTTTTTCTTTCAAAGGAATCGCAAATAGAGTTGAAGTGAGACATTTGCTACCTAAATGCAACTTCACATCAATTAAGCATTTGTAAAACATTCTTAGTCTTCAGTTTTCTTATTTATTGATTTAGCAGATATCTGCAATACTGAATCGCAGTTCGTCGGCAGAGTTCTTGTAGATACATTTCCAGCCTCATTTATCGTTATACAATGAATACATTATAATGTAAAATTAATGTTGTATTTTATGACTTATAGCTGACAGGAATAATTTTGCCATAAAATTTGGTAAGGTTCGTTCGTCATATATGTATATATAGACCTAACAGAAAGGTGTATGTCGAAAATTTCTGACACAAATCATACTGCAGCCGCGAGAAAGTCGACATGTGAACGAAAAGCCTTACGCCTAGGTTATATGCAAGAATTCTGAACCAATAAAGAGCTAGGTTGTGGCCCCTTTAGTTCTTAGATTAGTTCGTAATAAGGCGGTTGGTGGTAGGTCTTTTGCTTTAAATAGGTTTGCTCTTGAGTCTTGACCTCATAGGAAGCATTAAGGTTAGATCGAATAAAGGACATCTTCAGTGAGATGAACCTATGTTCTTGTTAATGGAAATTAGACTGTATCTGTTTAGTATTCAGAGTAGAGTTTCATGTAGCAGTGTAACGAGACCTTTTATGGTCATACAAATGGATGTTCGTATTTTATTATTTCTACAGATTTGTAATATTTAGAAATAAAATTACAGTAAATAAGTTAACCATAATTTTATGTATGTTGGAACAAACAATCTAATTAAATGGCATTTTCCTTACGTAGACCAGTGTCGATAATTTTAAAAATGGTGAAAAGTGAAAAAAAATTATAGTAGGATGAAACCCATTAGAAAAGGTAGAGAATACAACAAAAATGAAAGGAAAAATAAACTACGGGCGATCTGAGGTCGGGAAGGGGGAGGGGGTGAGTTTAAGGGTAAAAATTGGTTAATCTCGATTTCCAGTAAAACTGCAAGTCCTATGAAAAAAAGTTAAATGGTAAAGTTGTAGGTAATAAAAAGATCTACAACTTTTGTATCGACACTTTTTTCACATAACCTCAAAATTTATGTGAAAAATGCGAATAACCGAGTTTTTAGTTTTTCATTTTCATTTTTTGCAAAAAAAAACATTTTTTCACGAAATTTGGTGCTTATATATATACAAACTTACCTTTGTATGTCCCAAATATACAGTAATTTTTTTTGATTTAAAATATTCATTTTTTAATTTGCAGTTTCTGAGAACATTTACCATAGTAGTGTATATTTTTTTTATACCATCAGAAAGTAGAGATTTCAACAAATAAAAAACACCCCAACTTTTTAAAAAAAGCAGATATTTTGACGTGAGAATTTTCGATTGAAAATAAGGGTGCTTTTTCGATATTAAGTCAAAATAAGGTGAAAAAATGAATATTTTAAATAAAAAAAAATACTGTATATTTGGGACATACAAAGGTAAGTTTTCACCAAATTTCGTGAAAAAATATTTTTTTTTGCAAAAAATAAAAATGAAAAACCAAAAACTCGGTTATTCACATTTTTCACATAAATTTTGAGGTTATGTGAAAAAAGTGTCGATACAAAAGTTGTAGATCTTTTTATTACCTACAACTTTGCCATTCAACTTTTTTTCATAGGACTTGCAGTTTTACCGGAAATCGAGATTAACCATTTTTTACCCTTAAAAACTCACCCCCTCCCCCTTCCCGACCTCAGATCGCCCGTAATTTATTTTTCCTTTAATTTTTGTTATATTCTCTACCTTTTCTAATGGGTTTCATCCTACTATAATTTTTTTTGGTCTCAAAAATTATCGACCCTGGTCTAACGTTGCATATATTGTGGTAGTTCGTACCTACGGGTCCACAATCAATTAAACCAGCCTCCTTAAAATATAAAGCAGACCAAAACCTTTTCCCCCTTAATAATAAACGAAGACTTTGCTTGGATTAGTTACTCCATGTTTTGTCTCTGTTTATAAAATGACAAATGCCATTTTAGTGACATGAACAAAACACGGCGTAATAAATAAATATTTCCAACACTCATACCAATTAGCCTAGCCTAGTGTTATGGGATACTAGGCTAACGGATAAAATACATATATACTATACACATATAAGTATATTTATATTTAGAAATACATATTACACATCCATAACTGAAGTACAAATGCTCGTATTCATCACACAAACATCTGCCCCCCCCGGATTCGAACCCGGGACCCTCGAGTCAGCGTCACCGTGATACCTGGCGTACAAACCACTCGACCACGGAGGTGGTCATAAATTAAACTAAGCTTATTCCTTGTTTATTAATAAAGGGTTTTCAGTGTATATTCGATCTGCCTGTGTACATATTTGCGAGTGAACTAAGCAATCAAGCGAGAGTGAAGCGTGAACAATTATATGTTCTGATGTGCACGACTATTATAGGTACGTAGGTAAGTTAGATCGCATTGTACCGTCGCCGCTCTGCTGGTTAATGGCAGCAAACAGATCTTAATGATCTACAGCTCATTTGTCATTTACCTCTATCCTACAGTTAGTAAAATATTGAAAAATATTACGAGTAGGTATATTTTTATCTTCAGTAGCAGCGAGTGATTCAATTCTCAAATAAGATCTGGGACTGAATGCAGTAAGATTTTTTATGATTTAATCCAGTTGTAGATTCAATGAACAATATATTATTAAACACTCGTGAGCAACGAATTCGGGTCACTCCCGTGCCCAGGACCTTGTTTCTTATTTATTAGAAATTTCAGTCTACTTCAATATATAATTATATTTATGACATTTTGGTTTAGGTACGTATAATTAAAGGAGATTGCTCAAATTGGACTAAATGCACAAAAAATATTGACATACACGGTAATTTTTGGCGTAATTTATAATTTAATTTACAGTCATTAGATTTCAACGGACACCTTTGTATAATATATTTACTTAAAAAAGGACTTTTAATTTTACCGGTTTGGAAAACATACGAATCATTTTTAATGGCTATGGGTGTAGTAACATTCAGCCAAAGACTGATCGAAGTTGTTTATATAACATAAAAACAAATCTATTTTGTAAAGATCGATAAAATAAATCATTTTTTTTATTACACTGTGGTATTAATATCCACCACTATATTATCATTTTCACTAGATGCAAATGTGCTCAGACAATTATTATATTACAGATGGTAGGCGACATCATAAAGTCTATTGCCATACATTTTTCGCATATAAATATTATAATATCATCATCAGCCTATTAATGTCCCCACTGCTGGGGCACAGGCTTCCCTATGGATGGAATAGGGAGATTGGGCCATGACCCACCACGCGGGCCCAGTGCGGGTTGGTGGGTGCTAACGACTGCAGATGCAGCCGGGACCAACGGCTTAACGTGCCTTCCGAAACACGGAGGATATTATAATATAAACACATTATAATCTGTATATATGTTAGACTCATGAAGCTATTATAACTTCATCGTTAGACTTTAAGGTATCTATCTATGGGCCTATGTTCCCTGACTATAAATTAATAAATAAATAAAATTATAAGGTGTGAAACACTAAAAATCTACAATATTGTTATCTTAAAAACATAACAAAAATAATGAAGCTACTAAATATATGGCTATAGAACCTAAATCTCTTAGCTTTCTTTGGTTAACGAGAGTTTAAAAATTCTCTCTAATATGTGTGCTCATTCACATTCATCACACAGTTTCTGTCACAGAGTACCTTATTATAACTGGAAATGACACCTGATTTTAAAAGTTACTCTTAAGCATTAACTTTAAAAACAGGCAACTATCTGTTAATCTACATGCTCTATATACCTGAATCTTATCCATAATTTCGGTACTTGGCTTGATTTCCCTAGTTTACTATATAATTTATTTGTTTTTTATTATTTTAATATGTTCAGTGTATATGGTTTATAGAAGTTCTCAGGGGTGTCCGTCAATAATATTCGTTTCAACAGTAATTTATATATAATTTCGAATCTAGGAAACAATTTTTCATGATTATTGGTCTTTAGGCCAAACATGTATGGAAGCTGAGCAATCTCCTTTAGGATACGTCTGTATTCAAAATTTAACAATATAAGTAATTTCAAATTATAGAATACAAACTCTACGAGGATAATAATTAACCGGCCTATTTTCACTGCTTTCGAGTGTATAAAAAATTTGGCATGGTTTTATGAATTAACTCGCAATGCAAATGAAACTTTTATAAAGGTACCCTATCTAGTAATTTAATGTTACACTAGCTTTTAAGAAGTGAAAGATTAAAAAGTCCTCTCTCGGCTGGGAATCGAACCCGGGTCCAGATGCTTGTAGACAAGATTTGAATTCTTTAATAACAATTAAAAATGTATTGCAGCATGCTAAAGATGATCAAAAAATGTTGTGATGTAGGAACCTAACAAAAGTTTCACATTTTTAAAAAAAGTTTATCGGTACCTAAATCTGATTACCATAAAAGTTGTGACAGGGAGCACAAATTAAATATAGGTTATAGGTACCACGCCACGCCAGATCAACGTGTCCATACTTGAGGAACTCGGTATCACTATAAGGTTGTTCACTACCTGTTACCAGCGCATACTAAAATATTTCGGACATATCGCTCGCAGAAACCCTGACAGCCTAGAGAAGCTGATGGTCAACGGGAGATCATGCGGTCGGTCACCTACCTGCTGGTCATACCTAGTAAAGTCACTCTCTGGCCTATCAATAACCAAGGCTATAAAGACTGCCGTGGACAGGAATACGTGGAGAAGCTTAATACATCAGGTGGTCAACATTTCAAGTTAGACACAACCTTCAGCTATGAAGATAGCGACTAAGAAGAAGACCACAGGTAAATCTTTTTTGCGAATACCATAATTAGTTTTACTCTTTTATCTGCTATTTCAGAATCCAATACGACAATCTAGCTACCACAGTATCATCACCAGCATAATACAAATAGCTTAAAAATCACTAGCTCCTTCAATTTACAAAAAAAGTTAAACTCAAAATTGGCGTACGCAAAGTGCTTACCCGTTGACCCAAATTACATACTTTACTCGGCAATCGATTCAAAAAAACTCCGAATACACAATACGAGTTGCATTGTACCTGTTAATTAGACTGGAGTACCTCTAGCGAGGGGTTCCCAGAGAGAGGTATGCAAAAATTGTTGAGAAAATACCGAGGCATGCGTGCTCGATAATACCACGCCTGTAATTTCAGCATTTAGACCGATAAGGGGCCGGGAACCGACCAGTGCCTACCTACCTACACTGGGAAACGATCGAGAGAACAGACCAAATTTAAACCTTAACAGAAAATTAATAAGAACTTCTACAGTTTTATGTAATATGTATGGGAATATTAAATGAGTAGGTATTTAAAGAATAATGATTGATTTTTAATGCGCGTAATTTTATGTTACAGATAGAATATTGACTCTATTCATGTGATTGCAGAATATCTGGGAAACCTTAAAGTTGATAAAAATATCTTAGATGTCTGTTTTCTTTATAATGTAACTATCATCAAGGCCGTATTTAAGGCAGGACGGACGGGGCTGTGGACCATGGGCCCCTGTAAGAGAGGGCCCCCCAAAACATAGATAAAAAAATCTAATTTCTGATAGCATGAACCAGAAGGCAAATCTTAAGTGGTCCGGCCCAGGTTTAGGGGCCTCCACACCTCTAAATCCGGCCCTGATTATCAGCTTTCATACAGACCCACAGCTGGACCGCTAATTATAAGGAAAACCATTAAACTGACCAGATGGATCTAGTACATATTAGTGAGCATTAAAGACACCAGATATAAAAATTTGGACACTCATACGATGACCGAAAATTATGAAAGTTGATAGATCTTCATTATTGTAAACTGTATTCGCTAACTACATTGCTACCAAGCTCTTGAAGTAATAAAGTATTATTTCAATCCAAGATCTTATATTGCGACATGATTTTCTTACTAGCTAACGATAAATATTAATATATATCTAGATATATACAGAATAACATATTCAATTACGAGAGAAATGCTAGTCACACCAGCCAGAAATCCATGGAATATAAATGGGAAAAATGTAAGACATACAGTATTACAATGGTTAATTTTCTTGCATATATGTATTAAGCATGTCATGGTGACTACTAGAACATTTTCTGCATTCTTGACAAGGTGAAAATCTACTCACATAAAATTTTCAGGCTTCAACAATTGCGACTCTACATGTATGTATGAAAGTTATACAAAGTATTTTATAATGCCACTTGTTTTGTTATATCCATAGTCAACTTTGCTCTGTTCCACCAACATTAACATTCCATTGAAAAAAAAAATCTTTTCCGTTAAATCAATTCAAGAAACCGTCGTTGTTTCACGACTAGCCAATGCAAAGAGCAAACTCTTTTCAAATTCATACATAAGTAATATCAACCGATCAAGCAGCGCGGGCGCAGCCTCTAGGCAGCATCGGCAACTTAATGCAAACTGCAGTTCCCACGATCATGGCTTCTTCGGATGTTTACCGAGACTTGTAACTGTTTTGAGTCTTTATTGTTTATAGCTTTTGTGGACTGGCTGGAGGTAATAACAAAATTTTGACGGTATTAAACGAAAGAAGTCTTACCTACTAAGAAATGTCATCAAACCGTCTACTTTTCTTTTGACTTTGAACACTAAAACACGTTAAAAAAAATATAGGTTTTTGTGCGTAATCGTGCAACGAGAGAATAGGTATAAGCTAATAGCGCAGCTTTTAGACCAGGGTCGATAATTTTTGAGACCAAAAAAATTATAGTAGGATGAAACCCATTAGAAAAGGTAGAGAATATAACAAAAATGAAAGGAAAAATAAATTACGGGCGATCTGAGGTCGGGAAGGGGGAGGGGGTGAGTTTTTAAGGGTAAAAAATGGTTAATCTCGATTTCCGGTAAAACTGCAAGTCCTATGAAAAAAAGTTAAATGGCAAAATTGTAGGTAATAAAAAGATCTACAACTTTTGTATCGACACTTTTTTTCACATAACCTCAAAATTTATGTGAAAAATGCGAATAACCGAGTTTTTGGTTTTTGATTTTTATTTTTTGCAAAAAAAATTTTTTTTCACGAAATTTGGTGAAAACTTACCTTTGTATGTCACAAACATACAGTAATTTTTTTGATTTAAAATATTCATTTTTTCGCCTTATTGACTTAATATCCAAAAAGCACCCTAATTTTCAATCGAAAATTCTCACGTCAAAATATCTGCTTTTTTTAAAAAGTTGGGGTGTTTTTTATTTGTTGAAATCTCTACTTTCTGATGGTATAAAAAAAATATACATTACTATGATAAATGTTCTCAGAAACTGCAAATTAATAATGAAAAAAACTCCAATCCGAAAAATTGATTTGAATCATTATGTATAATTTTGAACTATTTATTAAAATTTACACTTTAATTACTCGAAAAACGTAAGATTTCATGTTATATTGATAAACAGAAAAATTACAAATCCATAAAACATGCAAAAATAGTTGTTGTAAGTAGGTATTAAAAATAGGATTTTCGGATTGGAGTTTTTTTCATTATTAATTTGCATTTTCTGAGAACATTTATCATAGTAGTGTATATTTTTTTTTATACCATCAGAAAGTAGAGATTTCAACAAACAAAAAACACCCCAACTTTTTTAAAAAGGCAGATATTTTGACGTGAGAATTTTCGATTGAAAATTAGGGTGCTTTTTGGATATTAAGTCAAAATAAGGTGAAAAAATGAATATTTTAAATCAAATAAATTACTGTATGTTTAGGACATACAAAGGTAAGTTTTCACCAAATTTCGTGAAAAAATAATTTTTATTGCAAAAAATAAAAATCAAAAACCAAAATCTCAGTTATTCGCATTTTCACATAAATTTTGAGGCTATGTGAAAAAAGTATCGATACAAAAGTTGTAGATCTTTTTATTACCTACAACTTTGCCATTTAACTTTTTTTCATACGACTTGCAGTTTTACCGGAAATCGAGATTAACCATTTTTTACCCTTAAAAACTCACCCCCTCCCCCTTCCTGACCTCAGATCGCCCGTAATTTATTTTTCCTTTCATTTTTGTTATATTCTCTACCTTTTCTAATGGGTTTCTTCCTACGACAATTTTTTTTCACTTTTCACCATTTTTAAAATTATCGACCCTGGTCTATTTCCACTTTGTCACAATACCTATGTATGTTAGACATTTATTATCATACTATTATTAAATTTGAAAGTTAGCATGTCTTTTATTCAATCACGCAAAAACTACTAAACAGATTTGGGTAAAATTTGGCACGGTTTATGACTTGGATTGACATAGGATACTTTTGATCCCGGAAAAATGTTAGGTTCCTGTGAGAATTTCAGAAAAACCAAAGTTAACGCGGATGAAGTCGTGGGCAGCCGCTATGTCTTATAAAAAGTATGAAGAGGTTTGGTGGGCGCTTATGTAATTTTTGAATAAGTTTATGTCATAATTATATTTTTGTTGTGAATGTTTGTAGAACAGCGTAATAGATGGGGTTGCCTGAAAAAATAAAGCATCAAATCGAACACCCCATCACCCCCTAGAATTAAAACATCAAGCAGGTGTTTGCCAGAAGCTGGCTTATCAATTCCAGGACATTTGCACCCCCCTCCCCTCTGGAAAGTAAAACATCACATCGAAACCCCCATCACCCCCCAGAATGAAAACATCAAGCAGGTGTCATTCGTTATTAGCTTATTTTGTTATGAAACTAGAACGTTTTCGGAATCCGGGACAATAAGGTCTTATTACTGGACACGGGACAACACGCAAAATTCCGAGACAATCCCGGAAATCCTGGCCATCTGGCAACCTTAAATAGGCTACGATAAATAAGACTGAAAAGACATAGGTAGTAAAACAAAGTCTTAGCCCAGTTAAGTACCTACAGTTCGAAATGAAAAATTAAGCGATTAGTACAAAAACACATCAAACAAATCTCACTAACACAGATTGTTACAGTAAAAAAAATATACCATCCATGTGAACGGTCCCGAATGGCGTGCGGCGCGGGCGTGACACCGCCCAGGTTCGACTCCCTGCAGGCACCATTAGGGCCAATAACCATCAGTCGGTAGCAGTGGCTCGGACCGCTAATTTTCTCTAATTTTCCTATCAAAACCGATACGCTGCGTTATGTTTTGCTGATTTGTTCCAACTTTTTTGCGTTCGTCCACATCGGTAAGTCGCAGGACCGTGAGAACGGCCTTTGTTACGTAATTGCGGATTTTTCGCGAGCCCTTTTTGCATAACGTCTTCTGTGTCGATCGTTATTTGTGGAGGTTCGAATGACTTCGTTCGTTCGATGGTGTGGGAATGATCCGCGTTTTTTTTTATTTGCGCGGATTTTAGTTTTCTTTTTAGCTTTGTTAGCTTATGGATGTCCACTTGATGTGAATTGAGGCATTTTTTTTAAGTTTCTGTAATTAAATGTTGATGAAGGAAGTTTATCACAGAGCCCACAATAAAGCTACCGCCGTCCATTCGTCCATCTGTCGGTCAACAAATTGTAGCTCAAGTGAAATTGACGAAGAATAATAAAAACAATGAAGCTCATGTAATGGCACTAAAAATTTCAATAATCGATTTAAATATTTAAGACTTTAGTGTATGATAAAAAATTTAGAAGGTAACGTACAAGTACCTAGTAATTACTATTGGATTTATCTTAAACGTGTCAGGTTTTTGCGTAAGTATTTAAATGATTAACGAATTGGCCTCGCCAATTCTCCGCAAATTGCTTTGTTGTCGAAAATGAGTAACTATATCGATTTTTACAGTGTAATTGAAGGCAGTAGGAATGTAATGCATGTAGGGTTTAGTTTTTGATTGTAATAGGCATAAAATAAAACATATTATAGTTTTGCAGACATGACAGTTCATTAAAAAATGACTTAGGTATCTTTATATAAAATAATAACCCTAATCCTTGGTCACGCCACAACTTGAGAATGACTCTACTGATTTCATGTATCTTTTTAGGGTTCCGTAAACAAAAAGGTAAAAACGGAACCTACTTATTAACCTAGATTACTCTGTCTGTCCGTCTCTCCGTAGGTCACGTGTCTCTAGATCGTAAACGGAATGAGTTACTGAATTGCAATTTTGGTATATACATTTCCTAATAGGTAGGTTCTCAACAAACCTTATTTGGAAGTAATTGAATTTCTTGACGTAGACTTGCTGCTGCTGCCTGGTGGAGGATGGTAGGGACAGGGGCAGGGGCAGTGTCAGGGGCAGGGTCAGGGGCAGGGGCACGGGTGGTCAGGGGGGGGGGGGGTATACAAAAGTTCTTGTAGTCTCCTCAGGTTCGAGTGGTCTAGAGGCTCCAGACGGAGAGGACTCCCTCCGTGGGAGATGCCATCCACCTGAAATACCTCTAGAGGCACTTGCCAATTCTCGGCTTGAGGTTCCAGGTGACGCTGTGAAGGTCATCTTCAACAGCATACACACTCAAAAAAGTTCCTATAGTAACGCGGAAGAAATCGCATGCGCAATATGAAATACAAATAAGGTTCTAAACAAACCTTGTTGGAAGTAGTTGGATTTCCTGACGTAGACGCAGACTAGGGCCATGAGTTGGAGCTGCGAGAGCCGCTGCCTGGTGGAGGGTGGTAGAGGCAGTAGGTCCCTCAGGTTGGCGATCTCTGCGTTGATTAAGTCCCGGCGGAGCTTGCTTGCGCCTTTCGTTGATTTGCCTTGGTCGAACCTGGGGAGGACAGAGGACATATTTAATGAATGGAAAATAGATATAAGATGTAGACTTGATGCTTAAAATTTACAATCCAAATTACCTTAACCTACTTAACTACTTTAATAATTTATAATTCACAAAATAAAAAATATGTCACTCCCAGCGCCGCCGTCAGGAACGGTGCCCAATAAGCTGGCAGTATTGCCGCGTTGGATGGCAAGGCTGATCCGTTGACCAAGATAGCTGCCAGCCTGTTGATCACCAACAGCCGCCGTTCCTGCAGCTAGGGAGGTACTACCTGTATGGCACGGAGCAAGCATATCCATCGATTCCGTAAAATACCCCGTTCGACAAAGTCACCCGCGCCAACGCGCCTCCGACTCCTCCCACATAGGCCACAAACACCAAAATTACACAGCTAGCAAACTTGCACACTAGCTTAGCATTAGGCAGACACCGCACCCGTAGGATAAGAGTGCGAAGACCCGGTCTACAAACGACACGCCACGCTACACCAGGTACAGGTATGTATCTGGGCGTTTTTCCGCGCCCCCCACGACAAAGGCTAACTTGAGCCGAGGTCAGAGTCTCAGAGACGACGTCTCTAGTTGAGCCGACCCCCTCAGGTTCGAGTGGTCCAGAGGCTCCAGACGGAGAGGAGCCTCCCCCCGTGGGGAGATGCCATCCGCTTGGAATACCTCTAGAGGCACTCGCCAATTATCGGTTTGAAGTCCCCTTAGGATCTCGCCCTCCCCAAACCCGGTGATGATGTATAGGTCATCTGCGACCAACAGCATATACACGAATTGTGCATGTTTGCGCCTCGGTATTTGATTAAGAGTGATAGTGTAGTTGTGTTAGGTTATGTTTAAAACACAGGATACCATAACACAAACTGAACTGTACATGCACAATTGTTTTCTTAGTTTCACAGAATTTCATAATTGATAAAATTATCACGAATATTTTATTGAAACAAAGGTACACCACGTTGCGTCTCTTTCTACCTTGAAGGATTGACGTAAGGGCATGATTATCTGTTTTCCTCACTCTGCCAGTCTTTAATACTATGTCTTATGGAATGGAATGATTGAGTTATTTTACAGTCAAATTTACACAGCAAAATTAAAACGCAATGTCAAATTATGTAAATAGATTATTAAATAATTGATAATAGTTAAAAATGAGTTAGAAAAATTCGTATATATTGATTTTAAGCACTTAACCGAAAAAAAACATGTGGTCCGTCTGATACCTGGACAGCGAGAACATTTTAGAAAAAAAATCTTTGGAGAAATTTGTCAATCTCAAATGACAATTTGCATAACTTGACCTGTGGCTGTGTGTATTGTGCACATTGATGACTCATCTGTCTGAAGGGAAAACAAATATAAAAAAATATAATCAAAGGTTAGTAGCATTTTTATTTATAACATCAAAAGTACTTCTATAAGTAGGTAAGTACTATCGCCCTTATATTTTTGTCCTAAGTACCGAATCTATATGAACTAAGTGGAAGACTGAACAAAAATAATTAATTTGATAAATAAACTTTAATTACTTGTGATCATGTAACTGTCACTTCGATATAAGTATTTAAGTGTAGGTATCTCTGCATGGCGAGTACTTACCTTATTCGAGTGACGAAAATCCTATTTATATTATAAGTGTGAAAGTTTGTATTTTCGTGTATTTGTTTGTTTGTTACTTAATCACGCAAAAAGTACTGAACGGATTTGGATGAAACAATATTACGCATATAGTTTATAACCTGGATTGAACATAGGATACTCTTCATCCCAGAGAAATGTTAGGTTCCTGTCGGATTTTCAAAAAACTAAAGCCGCTAGTTACCGATATATTTCATTTAACCAGCCAGACCAAGCACATCAACGCTGGCAGCATCAGAATCACATCTCAGTAAAATCTCGAAGTCGTAATATCAAATTCTAATTTTAAAATAAGAACACTCGTAGATTCGTCACGGTGACTGAACTCAAAAATTAAGTTTACTACAGAAATAAGCGGAGTACGCACGAAATTCGCGAGTGCTATATTTAAATCCAATTCTAGAATTCCAATTAAGTGTTTATGTCCTTATAAAATTAGTTCCAGTATTTTAAAAATCGAACACCTCACTCGCCGGCTAACAACAATTATAACAAATCGCTCAATAAAATAATATCGATAAAAACGCGAATAATTTTCAAAACATTCGAATTAACCTTGGCGTAGTCGGAATCGATAATTGTATCGTATAGAGGTCAAACAGCACACTCGAGAAGTCATTTTCGACAATTCGGAAGTGTATAATTAAATTTAAGATGCAGTTACTGAAATACCACACCTGTTTTATAATAACATACTGACACATAAGGCATTTCAATAATTTGAAGTTTGAACAGAGAATAGATTAATCTAGAATGATATTATATTCCAATTAGTGTTTCGATATCGCCATCAACATCAGTTAATATTTTTTTTTGTTAAACTGTTAAGTATTTTAATTATATGTGATTTTATTACTAATTAAGTTATAAAAAAGAATGATTAATTAGTATAATTAGTTATTATTGAAATAAATATTTGTTAATTTATAACCGTATAAAATTGGCAAATTGACATGACGTAATCTTAAAATTTATATATTTTTTAACGATGTAAATAGGAAATGATTTCGTTAAGTCAATAAACAAATTGCTTTAAAATGTATACATCATATGCACAACAATGTGTTACCGATGAGCAGAAACTTGAATGCTTTAAAAATATAAATTAAGGCTTTTATTTGCTACATTTTTAAGTAATCAAAGGCATATTGGTAAGTTGACCGAAAAAATACACTGAACAGCTAATAAATAGGGTCAATTATTACCTCGGAACTCTGATTTTAAACTTACAGCTATCAAAGTAATACATACAGGAAGTGTGTTACATGATGATTAAAGTGAACAGGAATTTATTGAGATTTATCATTATTTTTACCCGACTGCCAAAGAGGGAGGGTAATGTTTAGGGAGTGTATGTAAGTATGTATGTATGTCTGTTCCTTTGTGACCTCCTGTAGCCTAAACGGCTTGATGGATTTTGATGTATGAGGTATCGTTAGATTTGTCTTGATTACGGGAGTGTCATAGGATACATTTTATCCTAAAAGTCCCACGGGATAAAGACATAATAATATTTTTTCTAAATTTCCCTTTAAAAAAATATGTATGCGGTATCATTAGATTCATTTTTAGACTGTCTTAAGGTACTTAATAATTCCCGCGATATTAATTCCCTTACTGAAGTAACAAGACTACGGTATATACCGTCTTAAAATACTAACTAACTAAAAAGTGTGAAATAAAAAAGGTAAATTTAAAAAATCAAAAAACCCGACTGCTTAATTATACTTCAAATAAAAACTGAAAAGAAAAAAACAAGTCCAGTAGTCTATAATTCTGTTAATAAGGAACAAAGCTACTTTAACAGTCGGGACCCACTGTTGAAAAATATTATGTATTCTTGAATATCTAATGGGTCCCGACTGTTAAAGTAGCTTTGTTCCTTATTAACAGAATTATAGACTACTGGACTTGTTTTTTTCTTTTCAGTTTTTATTTGAAGTATAATTAAGCAGTCGGGTTTTTTGATTTTTTAAATTTACCTTTTTTCCAACCATTAGTCGTTTTCGAATAGTGTTAATGGGTAGTTAAAAACTAATATATACTAAACTAATATATAGTTAAAAATAATACACGCCGAGAAAACTACGGACAACAACTTGAGAAATTATGAGAAGAACCAGACTATGTTCATTTTATAAAAAATAACGTTAATCGAAACTTTACTGAAAAATTTGCAAATCGTTAGCATTGTGTTTCTTGCTTGATTACACAGTAAGTTGACAGTACTTTAGAATGAAATTTTATTCATTTTACTTATTATGAAATGCACTTTCTGTAAGTATAACTTCAATCGAAAAAAAAAGAAAATTGAATCAGAGTTCCAATTTGAGTGACCCGGTTTCTTTGCGGGCGATGTATTATCTAGGTAGTATTTTATTTTCTGTATGTTCACAATGGAAGTTAAAAGTTAAAAATTATGATGAAAACTTTGTGTTTTGAATCAGACTTAATTTTGATTTCGAATAAACAAAAAAACTGTTTCCTTCGCCAATTTACTATCGAAAACAAACCTTTATAACTTTATACACATATTTTGACCCATTCCAAGGTAGATACATCTTCTCTATAATTATCGATGGCGTAATATTATTTAAAAGCGTTAAATGCCTCGTATTTGCGCTTCGACATTTTAATATAGGATATGCTACAAGTTGCATAAATTATGGCTTCGATTCTGTGTAACGTAATTATACAGTGAAGTCATTATTTACAATATTAAATGATATAATAGAAAACTTGGAAAATGTTTAACGCAAAGGTTAACCGGTCATTAATTTGTGTGGCTGGAAAAAAACAGTTTAGTCAGTTTCTTATTAATTTCAAGAAAGATAAACTCCCAACATAGATTTTATTAATTGCTTTTAAGTACAATTAATCTAGGCATATTCACAACGTTACACACAATCCAAATATTAACCTACGCATATTGCCACAAAGAACCCTTAATGCCTGACTCGTTTTATAATTCAAGTTTTTTCGCGTAACCCAGATACTGCAATTTTGTTATCCCCGCGGGTTGAACCTGCAGTCATCTGAATATTTCACCCCTGTAAATAATGTTCAGCTTCTCTCAGTTTGACCATAAGTAACCTACGCCGCTTCAAGAATTCGATAACCAAAGTGGCAATCAAAAACTTTTGTCTACAGGAAAACAACATGTAACTTATTAAACCGAAGAAAACTAGAAATAAAAACATGCGTATCAAAGGGAAGGGAGCCGAGTTGCACCCGCATCACCGTCCGCGTGAATATTCCACCCTTGTTTCTATGGCGAATGCTACACACTCGATATGTATCGCGATATTAAACGTGGTATTTATCTAGTAATATTTTCTTATACTACACACATGATACGAATCACGTCAGTACGACAGTAAATTTCATTGAGTACACTCGTAAGTTTCGTATTACAATATAAATAAAGCTATGAGAGATAATATAAAATACCCAAAACTTTGGATTGTACATAGGGTTAACAACTTTTTTTCTATCAAATATAGTATTTTCGAAGCGGTTACCTCTAAAATATAGTATAAGGCAAAAGTAAATATAATAGAAGGCAAAAAAATGGAAAAACATATAGTACGTGTTTAAAATATTTACTTTATTGCTAAAATGAGGATATTTTTTGCTGCTCTATACTTTAATAATACAGTTTTTATTTTTAAGAAAGCTTTTATTGGCAAAAGCCTGCTTTAAGCAAAATATAGTAGTTTCGCCTACTTTATATTTTTTTAGGAATATAGTATTTGATCCCCTAATATAGTAGGATACTATAGTATATAGTAGAGTTGGCTACCCTAATTATACACATTTTCCGTAGAATCACCAGATCGCTTCGAATCGGTTATTTTTTTATTCTTTCCTATTTAATTCGATTTTAATGAGTTTATCTTCGCAATGACATCTTTGGTAGTCGCATTCACCCTTTTCCCTTTATTTACACTGTCGGCACTTGAGCTGTTCCATACCTCTAGTAGTGTTTTAACACTAGTTTGAATTCTTTCAAGTGCTTTTGGTTGTTTGTATGAGGTACGGCGGGCGCCGCCGCCTCAATATGCGCAGCTTCTTCCATCTCTGACAAAATTAATACTAACGCAATAAATATCGATTAGAGACTAGACGCTCGATATTTATCAACGATACTTGATACAAATCGTGGATTTATGGATTTCTAGAAATCCAGCGATCCGTACCACGATATGTGATACTCTATACTATAGACTCGATAAATATCGTGATCCTGGATTTCGATCCGAATATCACGATAAATATCGAGCATGTAGCATTCGCCTATGGGTGATGGGTTTCCGTGGCTCCTCGCACTTCGACTGGCAACGGTAGTAGCGGTCTACGTCGTTTAATAATATAGTTAATAAGTTCATAATACTCCCACAAAAACAATTATTTTTTAGGAAAAAAACATCTAAGTCGTTGCACAAAAGAAAATTAGAAATTAAAATATGCGTATCAAAGGGAAGGGACTTGGGCATACGCGGGTTCAACCCGCGACCCCGTCTGTCTTAATATTCCATCCTTGTTACTATGGGTGATGGGTGTCCGCAGCTCTTCGCACTATGTCCGTCAGCGGTAGTAATCTACGCCGTTTAATAATGTAGGTAATAACTAAATAACATATACAAAAACAATTAGTTTTAGGAAAACAACGTCTTACTCGTTGCGCTAAAGAAAACTTAAAATTAAAACATGCGTATCAAAGGGAAGACGTCTGAATACTCCATCTTTGTTACTATCGGTGACGTGTGGCCGTGGCCCCTCACAATTTGATTGTCGAGGATAAATCTACGCTGTTTAATTATTGAGGTAACAAGTAAATACTACTGATATATACCAATGCGTATCAAAGGGAAGGGCTTTGAGTTGAACCCGCGACCCTGTCCGTCTGAATATTCCATCCTTGTTACTATGGGTGATGGGTGTCCGCAGCTCTTCGCACTTTGACCGTCAGTGGTAGTAATCTACGCCGTTTAGTTATGCCGCTTCAACTTGCCACTTACCGCTCGAGAGGTGAAATATTCACGAAGTTAACACCTAAGAATTTAAACTAGCATGGAATTTGTACTGCACTGAGCACATGTGCTGTCGCTGTCAACAACTAATCAAATTATCCAAATACATGTTAATTTTAATAGAGTTCTTTCTGTCCCCGTAACATGAGCACCGCAATAGTTATTTATGATATTAGTGCGGTAAGTTGCTTATTACAAACGAGTGGACGAATGCAATTAGGTTAAACTTAAGGCTTACCATAGCCACAAGCTTGTAAATACTGTGTGTCATGTCATGTCATACAACGTTTTTTAACACATTTGCGTGAAAACAGTGTACCAATCTAATATAAGTAATAAAACATACTTTTTCTAATAAGAAAATGGCTAATCAAAGTGAGACAAAAGTATAGATTAAATGCGATTTTAATTTTAAGGAGCTTTGAATGAAATTAAAAAAAACCGAAGAGCATACCTACCGCGACATGTATGGGAGCCTGTGGTAAAACGTTTTACTGCACGCTCCGTTAAATTATGACGATGGCGATGACTATAACTAAGTAACTAACGAAGAATCCAGATTTGTTTTCAATCAAATTTTTTTGTAAATTGAACCCACACAGAGTAAATATGAATCGTTTGCTTTCAATATTATAACGGTTAGATTTATTAATGTTTGTGATGTTTACTTTTAATGTATGTTTCTATTTTAGCTGTTTATAATTATATGTTTGTGTTTTTTGTTGGTCAATGAAATGGTTCTCCGTCTCTCTCTGTCTCTCTCTCTCTCAATAAAACATACTGAAGTTAAACACATATTAAGTACGTTTTCAAAGAAAAAACTTAAGCATTCAAAGAATTTGCACAAAGTTTTCACACGCTTCGCATCCGATCGTTAAGTTCGTATGATTCCTTGGAAACTGCACGGTGCCAGTCTTCAATCAGTGGTAGAAGGGGCGAGAATCAATGAGTGCGTACCTGCCCCTACATTAACTAATATAGTGGCGCACGCGATGTTCGCTACAGAGTTTATTCCTTGTCTACCCTGCATAATGCACCCGAAATTGAAAAATAAAAATCTAAAGACAATTTTACTCGAAAAAATTCCACTCTAACTGAGACAGGAGGTTTGGAATGGGACCGAGTGGATTTTTTCTTGAAAACTTCCGAAATAAATAAAAATATAATAAGGATTATGCAATTCAAAATTTGTGAATGCTTTCACGAAGAAAAAATAGTTGAAAATAATAAGTAGAACAGAAGTTACTTTTGTAACAGTTTAATTTTGATGAAAACCGATTGTGAAATCTGGGTTAAGTTCGGGATGATTTGGTACGCATAAAATCCTGGTTTAAAGAGGAATAGTTAGTTACACCGTTAACTGCAGATGTTTCATTACTAAGAACCAATTCAAAAGTCGTAAGTAGAGCGTAGCTCTACCGATGTGAGTCGTGGGAACTTCATACATTACCGCCTTAACTGGAAGAATCTACTCCTAACCTATTTTGTTTATAATGCGTACTCGTTTTAACAACAAACTTTGTTTAAAATGCTGAAAAATATTTATTGTAAAAAAACGAGCTAATTTTGCATTGACATAAGTAGTGTTAGTTGCTAACTCTTTAGCAACACCAACATTTAAATTATCATTTGTCTGCTAGTCTATTGACAAAAAAGAGGTAATTTAAATTAGTGAATTAAATTGGTTTATAAGCACAATATTTTGACAGATATAAAATAAACAATTACAGACGACGCACCCTGAAAAGGGTACGAAACGTCAATAAATAAATGAGTGTATATATATCGTTGAAACTCGTTTTGTGTAATAAGTGGTGTGCGTGAAAACCTAAGAAACAAATGAATATAAAACAACTTTAAATCCCGTCTGAAAACTGGACCGACTGAATTTCTAGTAATGTTTTCGTTAGTTTTGAAACATCCACAAGTTAAATGCTTAAAATAAAAATGTAATTACCTTAAATTGCAATTACAAAATTATGGACCATGGAATTTATAAAGTGCCAAAAAGGGTCAAAGCGTAAATTGTTTTAAATCTTCACACCATATTGCAAAGTTGACAGACCTTAAAAAATATAGGTATATTTCTCATTCTATTTCCCTTTCTTTCTGTTTCTATTTTATTTTATACTTATTTTAAACTGTACTGGACATATAAAACATATTCTGTTGAATTATGGCAAACACCAAAAGCCAGATATAATAAGCTTATCTATTTCCATTATAATTTGTGTGTGGCCTGCATTTTCAAATCATGATTTCAATACTATGGACCTAACTGTATTCGTACACCACATATGGTGCAACCAGATATGTATTTCGGACGCGAACCGGAGTGCTGGTTAACAATGTTTAGATATTATTCCCTGTGAAAACCTTCTGTTTTCCCACGAAGCGAGCCGTTACAAAGGCAACTTATAATTTAGACAATTTTCCAATATCAGCCTCTGGGTGGTCCAAGCGTTAAAGGAGTAGCCTTTTTCAGTGTTGTTAGTTTTTATTTCTAATGAAAATTAATATAGTAGTACAGAGTTTTGCATTAATAGAGAAATAAAAGTAAATTTTGCCTTTAATGGATCTTATATACCTAGCTTTATTATGAAGTTACAGATCAGTTGTCCCAGTTCCTTTTGGAGGGTTTTTTAAGTTATTTTTAAGGTTCCGTACCTCAAAAGCAAAAAACGGAACCCTTGTAGTTCACTTTGTTGTCCGTCCGTCCGTCCGCCTGTCAGGAACAAGACCGTTTTTCTCAGGAACCCGTGGAGGTATCAAACTGAAATTCATATCTAACACTCAAGTCTACTGTCCCTTAGAGCTGAGAAAAAATCAAACTTCTAAGCCGAAGCAATCAAAAGATACAGCCGTCTATGCCGCAAATTTTCGAAACTCGCACGGGAACCAAAACCTACATGGTACTTACCGTGAACTTAGAATCTTGAAATTTGATACGAAGTAACTTCTTATAGTACAGATAAAAGAAAAATTGCGAAAACCATAAATTTTTAGTTATCATCATAAAATAAAAAATATTTATGAAAGTTTTAAAGTTCGAGTCATAGGGTAGTACCCTATGACTCGATTGTCGTGATGGGTGAACCTACAGGTTTGTACGGAACCCTGGGTGCGCGAGTCCACTCGTACTTGGCCTGTTTTTTTTTAATAATAACGTTAAAATACATTAAAATCTTTATATTTTGCAGTGATAAGGTATTGTTAGATACAATTTGAGCACAAAAAATAATAATAATATTATTAAAAGGCAAAGTGGATATTACGAAAAAAGAAAAACTGGTATTTAATCTTTAGAATCATTTCTTGTATCTGTCGAATTATGGCAAATGATTGTCAAATGACGTCATTTGTGAAAGGCTCTATACCAGTTATGAAAATACCCAGTGACTTTCGTTTGAAAATCGCTGTATCTGCCGGCTTATACCATACACTAAGGGTAGTGCATACAAACCGCAACAGCTATCGGTGTATGCGTTACACGGCACAAGCATTACCTATGGGGAATTCCTCTATCGTTTCTAAGACCAGTGCTCCATAAATCCCATACCATGTTACAGTGCGAAAGCTTTATTACTACTGCATGTTTCTGTTACCCTAGTACTTCCATCTAGATTTCATAGATTTATTGGTGGTTAAATAGATAGTAAGTTCCCATGTGGTTTGCAGATGTTACCATATGCCGGTTGTGATAAATTACTTTGGAATTGTCTTCATGTTTGTAGCTTTGGTAAGTAAGTTCTGAATTAATTCTAATAGTATGGCAACAGCCACAGATCTTATTACCATGTTATCGTTGGGGAGTTTTATTGCTGTGCGCTTATGCTATCCTGGTACCTGATATTTATTCATTGAGTGGAATTGGATTGTGTTTGTTTACTTGTAACAATTTGCTAGTGTGGTTGAACAGGTGGTTTACGAAGAAAAGGGGGTTCGTTTTTACATTTAGGAATATTTTATGTTTAAGAAAATAAATGTGTTTGTTTTTTATTCAAATTGAGGATGTCATAAAGAATGCACATCGCATCTTCAACAAATATGAAGATAAGATTATGAAGATCGCAATTTATGAAGGGATTCTGACCAATATAGGGACAGACATGAATAAAGCATGAATGTGGGATTTTTATTTCTGAATTATTATGGTATGTTAACACAAAGACTATTTAATATAAACTTGTGCTGTAATAGTCCATGCTTCTGTTTTTGAAAATTTGTGTTAATTTGATGATTTCACTATTTCGACACCAAATACTAACTTTATTAGCTTCTAAAGTTTCTTAGTGATGTCTATTACAACGACTTAATGATACCGGTTTTATAGTTACAGTTTTTGGCCTGGGCTTATAAAATAAACACAAAACCGCAGAGCTTTTCAAATGGACCAAATTTCACCGAGAGATTGGGTCATAATGACATCACAAGAGCTTTTTACGGATTGTTAGCAATCCGCAACTAAAACTGCAGTATCAACCCACGAGAAGCAGGAAGGAGCAAGTGGTCAAACATTTTGGTCAGCCATCAGGTGATCAACTATCGCAAAAGTTATATAACTCCTACAATTCCAAACTGAGTGTGCCTTTGATCACAACAAAGCATATTTAAGCAAAATATGCTATCAATAAAACTTTTTACATGTTAAAAGGGTGGCAAACAAGCGTATGGCCCGACTGATGGTAAGAGACCACCATAGCCTGTTTGTAGACGCTCACGGTACCTTAAATAGCGCTGGCATTGTTGCCTACCCTAACCCAATCTCCTACCACGTGGAGCCCTGGAACCTACTCACTGACAGAAACACCACCAAAAGGTAGTGATATTTTACTGTGATCTTCTGTAAGGTGAAGGTTACTTCCCCAGATGGGCGCTCCAATACAAGAGGGGAATCCTCTATGCTCTACCTCTCTTTGCTTTATTAATTACTTTATTGTCTCTTTTGGTTGTATAGGCAGTTAGTCTACGACGATAAAACAAAACAGAAAGCAACCAGAAAGACGGCTGCTGCCATCCTTTAGCTAAACTTGACGCTAATAATTTTAACATCACGTGTCTTGTAGTGTGCGTGAGATTATCTACAAACGCAACGTCGTCCGTCAATCAATACAATGACATAATACTAGGACACTCAGAAACTTTTGCGAAAAAAAAATCAATTCCAAGGGATACAGTTTTCATCGCCGGAAGAAGGGCTAGCAGAGTTTGAGAAGGCCGTCGAAGAGGTGTCTGCGGATGACTAGAAAAAATGTTCTGAAAATTGGGTCGGATGCATGAAACTTTGTATGGAAGCTGGTGGAGAGTTGTTTGAAAAGATTTAATAAAAACTTTTTTTTTCATAGAAGTTAGTTTTTTAGTTTTTCAAAACTTTTTGAGTGTCTCACGTATTGTATACGTGACTGGAAAGATGCTTTGTTTCGGTCCGACTCTTTCTTTCTTGTTCTATTTTATGATAACAGGTTGTTGTTCAATCAATATCTCTACCTAATCAAATACCTTTTAAACCTAGACAGAAATTATGAACATTATCGTCGTCGGCGCGTGAAAATAGCCGATCGTGCATTAAAATCGGGCAATGAAGGAAAATGGTCTTAGCGTTCACCCTGGGGGCGCTCCGTCTATCATACGTGTGCTAACTGGCTTTTGATTGTGTCTGCCTTGTCCGAGAAACTTAACCTCATTTATTAAGAGACTTTTGTTTGTTTGTGTTACAAAGTTAAGTGTTTGCATACAATGATCTAAAGAGCAAATCTGAATCCCACAAAACATTTTCATGTAAAACGGTGCAAAGACGACACCACATGACTCGATTATCAAAAAGTTATCAGTTCTAATGTAGAGCCAAGCTTTTAACTCTGAACGACCTAACTCTTAATTTGAAGACTTAATTTCACCAACTCTACACTATCGTAAGGCAAAAAAATGGTAAATTTAAAAAATCAAAAAACCCGACTGCTTAATTATTCTTCAAATAAAAACTGAAAAGAAAATAACAAGTCCAGTAGTCTGTAATTCTGTTAATAAGGAACAAAGCTACTTTAACAGTCGGGACCCATTAGATATTCAAGAATACATAATATTTTTCAACAGTGGGTCCCGACTGTTAAAGTAGCTTTGTTCCTTATTAACAGAATTATAGACTACTGGACTTGTTTTCTTGTTTTCAGTTTTTATTTGAAGAATAATTAAGCAGTCGATTTTTTGATTTTTTAAATTTACCTTTTTTATTTAACACTTTTTAGTTAGTATTTTAAGACGGTTTATACCGTAGTCTTGTTACTTCAGTAAGGGAATTAATATCGCGGGAACTATCAAGTACCTTGCGTCGGTCTAAAAGATTGATTTATTAAGACATATAAAGACTTTACCAGCGGGGTCAAGGCTACAGATGGGCCTCAATTTTCGCAAAAATGTGTGAAGTTAAATCAAGTCGTTACATAAATATCTTTAATGTATGTAAATTTTATAGTAAACTAGCACTTACTCAAAAAGTCATCTTTTGTTTATGTTTTTTTTAATAGTTTAGCAGTAAATATAAAATTCATTTACTTTTATTCGTCGACTATTTAAAATTGGCAGTGGCTGCATTGTCATGTCAATACCGGACGTCTAAGATTGTGATATACACAAATTCAGTGTCAGTCCCTAGTCTCATAATTTGATATACCTATATAATTCACAGAAACCCAATATGTAGATGCCAGAAGTTAACTTCAAATGTTTTTAATCGCCCTATATACAATACCAATCAATGACGTTTATGTCGCAGGTTGAAGAAAGAAGTAATTCACGTCTGTTGTTTTGGACAAGTGTGGCAACTGCCTTAGACCACTAAATTAAATAATTATGCAATCACCAAAGCAAAGTTTATAATATTTGATTAAAGTAAAGGCGCATAATAAAATTTTCATAACTTTAGGTAGAGCATCATAGCAATCTCATTTATTATCAATTTATAGTTCTCTTTGTAGTTTTCTTTTAAAGCGTTCACATTTAACAGGTCAAAGACTTTGTGTTCGACCCTTTTTTTTGGTAGTGTAAAGCTCGAATGAAGAGTACTCCCAGTAGTGCAATCGTGGCAATATTTTCCAAATTTTTTTTGTTTAAAAAACTACCGAATAACGTATCACTGTTAAGCACAAATGCTAAGTAACTTTTACAAATATAATCAAATAAACCTATTACTTTATTTTTAAATCTTTTTCAGCAATTAAATACTTATCTTATCCTAACTATTTATACTAATATTATAAAGAGGCAAGATTTGTATGTTTGTAACAAAGAATCTGTCAAACTACTGAACCGGTTTCAAATATTAATTCATCATAAGGTAGCTACATTATTTATTATAACATTTTTCTTTATTTAAATACATTTTGTCCGAGTGACATAGGCTATATTTTATCCCGATAAATAAATTTCGCCCGTATAATGCCCGGGTGGATCACTAGTAAGTATAATATAACATATAGATGCGAAAGTGAGTTTGTTTGTTGCGCTTCCGTGCCCTAATAGCTAAATCGAATATAATGAATTCCCATATAGAAGTAGATGGGAACTTGGTTCTTAGCTACAACATCGCAATACTTATAGGCGTAGGGTAATGAAAGGGGTGATTTACCTATAAAAATCTACATTATTTACTTTGAATTTTGCAGAATTATTACAAAACTAATATTATCGCGAGCTGATTAATAAATACAGCGATTCCAATAAGTATGTACTTACTAGCGAAAAATGGGTTATTTGTCATTATATTAAGTAAACTATTTTTGTAACCTTAAGTAATATCGTTAAAAAAATGAAAAGCAGTAAAATTCTGAGTTTTTCATTAATATTCAATAATCATAAATACCTATTATGATAATATATTTTTCATCATTTAATAAGAAGGAACTGTATCACAGTTTTAATGTTAGTACTTCGTATAGGATCAGATACTGCGAATACCCCATTTTTTTTTCTTTTACATAGTACACCGCGCTATCACTTTGTCATCGTTGTAAGTTTTTAAATATTTGTCGAAATGACATAGTGTAAAAAGCAAAGTTTATCGTCTTTAAATATCAAAAGCGATTAAAGTATTTGTATTGATAAAAAATGATTTGTTAATACAAAATGTGCATTTTGGAAATAGATATCAAATAATATTTTAGTTTTGATTCACTATTTTAGCGGTAATGACTTACACATTAAAAATAGATATATGGTGTCACGGACTTTTTTTTAGAACTATTTAAGAGATTCATTTTCACTCTACATTACATTCATGTAACTTTTATTGTTTTTGCAGTGCAGGCCAAAATGGCTCGCAGATGGGACATTTTTTTCCGTCTTATGTGACACTTATTGCTATATATTGGCCAATTCACTCAATAACTACATAAATTATTATGTAGATGTAATTATCATATATGAGCTATATTACTGTTAAGTTTCATTAAAATCCAATCAGTATTTTTTAGGTGAAAGAGTAACAAAGATCCATACAAACGTAAGATTGAAATTAAAAGCGTAAGTGGTTAATATACAACTTTAAAGCGTTGTAGATCCTAAACAATCATATAGAATGAAAAATGGTGTTAGGAACCTAAATATGATTTTCGATTATCTAGACAGTGATACCCCACTCGACATATTTTGTCAACTTTTTTTTTTTTACTTCGTCACAATATGGGGCCTAATTTTGCCCATATTGAATTTTGATTACTATCATATCTTTAGTAGCACTCCCATGATTGAGACGAATCGATTGAAGTATGAATCATCAAAATCGGTCCAGGCGTTTGGTCTCTAGTGTGCCACAAAGGAACAAACATACATATATAGACTGTTAAACACATAACCCTGTCTGCGCGTCGCGCTTCGCGCTCTTGCATTGCGCAGCCGGGTAAAAACACATAACCCTGTCTGCGCGTCGCGCTTCGCGCTCTTGCATTGCGCAGCCGGGTAAAAATGTATCCACTGTTCATTATTTTTCTGTTATACAACAGTTCTTGTAACCAAACGCTAGATAGAATTGTTTGCAGTAACATTATTATGTGTGAGTTAGTAGTACTAAATAGTAGTGGACTCTTCTTTTTTTATTATTTTAGACATCTTAGTATAGTTAAAATGTAGCTATAAGAGTGATGTTACACTTACATATCTTTTAAACTGCCAAATAAAACTAGTTTCAACGGGTTAGATGCACTAATTTTATTTATTTATTGACGTTTCGCATCCTTTGCAGGAATGCGTCGTCAGAATAAATGAATAAAATCAGTGCATCTAACCCGTTGAAACTTGTTTTATTTAATGAGTGATGTGCGTGAAAACCTGAGAAACAAATATTTTAAACTGCCTTCTGTTCCTTTGATTTTCAATCAATCAGTTAGGGATATATGGGGTAAAAATTACACTTCATAAAAGTTTCATAAGTAACTATATTACCCTTGTCTAACATTACAATCTTATAAATACATTTGTATAAATTTTATTATACCCGTTTCTTAAAACGGTTAAGTTCAGCCTATGGCATTTAGACCGCTTAAATGTGCTGAAAAGATAAAATGAAATTCAAGACCTTTCAACATTGTGAAATGCCAATGAGTGCACTTTCTCGTTGTCTATTGGGGCGTGGCGGCTTAGTGGCAGCGTAACAGCTTTGTAACATTTTGTATCGCGTTCGGTGCCCACTTAACTTGTCGGCTTATTATAGCGGCTGCGGGGAGTATGGCTCGAGTTGCGTTTGTTTATGTAGGTCGAGTAGGACTGTATGGAACGGCAAATCAGGCCGTATTGTGTGAATATTATTGTGGTTCTTCAACATATACGAGTAGTAACTAGGTTAACATGATACGAACATATTATCACAATTTTTAAATAATTGTTCTTTTACATTTTTTCATTTGAATATGAACGGATATCAATATTATAAGTTATCATACTCAGGCTACTTTCAAATAAGTAACATAAAATCCGTTTGAAGTTAAATTTCTTATTTACGAGGGATTATATATGGAAAATAATTAAGGATAAGCGAGCCCTACTCGAAAAAGAAATTATTGTGAAATGGTTCAAAGTAATACTGGCTTACAAAAAAAAGGATTAAGAACTCTCCGAAAGCGTAAAATAGGCAGTAGATTGTTTACTAAGGGAGCAATAACAATATTGAAAAGTAGGACAAAAAAAAAACTAATAATATCCACATTTCCAATTCAAATCACTTTTAGTTCCTAGGGATTAAAATGCTATTTTGGTCCCTGTTAACAGAGAACAAACTAGCTCTTTTCGAACAGATGTGATAAAATAATATTTTCAAAGGAGAAAAATGAAATCCAAGAACTAACGACACTTAACGGGTAGAGTGTGCCTCGTGTGGAAATAATTAGCGCATGCAAACAGCGCGCTAATGAGCATACTATTGTATGGCCGGCCCTTGACCCTGCGCTTCATTGTAGCTGTTACCTTGCAATAGATTTAAGGGCTATTTATGATAATGAACTTAATTGGCCCAAGATATAGGGTGTAATTGATCACTGTGGTTTTCATTCGTTCAATGGAGGTGTATAAAGCTTGAAAGGTGAGTATTGTAAGAGCCACACGTATCTTGTTACTATTTTTGCCTTTTCTATTATTTTATTTCAAAAGTCCTTATTTAAAGTTTAATTGGTTAGCGCGTTCGGTTGTTATGGTTGAAGTTAAGCAACTTCAGCTGTGGTTGGTCATTGGATGGTTGATTAAAAAGTTATTATCAGAGCTCCTCCGTGCTTCGGATGGCACGTTAAGCCGTTGGTTCCGGCTGCATCTGCAGGCGTTAGAAACCAATGATGTGAGGATTCACTGGGCTCGCGTAGTGGGCCATAGTCCAATCTCCCTATTTCATCCATGGCGAAGGCCTGTGCCCCAGCAGTGGGGACATTAATAGGCTGATTATGATTATGATAATATTGTCTCATCCAGAAATCACAGCCGGATCCGAAGCCAGCTAGGAACGCTAAGAATAATGTAAAAATCTATTATACGCTTTTTAAAGGAATAATATACTTTGAAGTGTTTGATTAAAAGCTATTGCTATGAGTGAATAAATAAGAAACAAGTTTTAACGTTTATGCAGATTAAGATTACTTTCAAATTCATTAAAATTTTCCTACTACAATTGCGAGTAAATAAAACTACTTTAATAATTATATTTTCTAGTTCGAACGTTTTTGAAAACATGCATTTAGATTATACACAATATTTCCGCTAAAAGCAAACTCAAGAAATTTTCCAGCGGCAAAGAAAGTTTATGCGAATGGAAAGATCAACTAAAAGGTGCTCAAAGAGATTCTTATTCTGTCCTGATCAAGGGCTTCGATTTGCGTTGGCTGTCATGATGATGTTCTATCTTTCAGTCAACTATAAATTCGAAATTGATTTGAGCTTTTTTTCATTTTCCATCCCATTTTTTTATGATGTTTTCAAAGTGCTTTACCCTGGCACGAAGATGTTAGTCATGTGTAATAGTAGTTTTTGCTACATTCATATACGAAGGGGCGAGAGTTTGACTCCAGTGTTTTAATACCCGTATTATATGCAGTTGCATATACTACTTTATCTTCACTCATAGGAAATATTGAAATTAAACAAATTAGATAGGAGAACTAACTATTCCAAAACCCCGAAAACAAAACACGATCGACAGATTTTTTTATGGGAAGCGCGGGAAATCAAGTTCTAACTTCGACTGCGTGCGCCATCGTGAATAAGATAGCAGACGCAGATGATGATTGTGCATTCAGCGCAATCATCATCATCATCATCATCATCAGCCTGTTAATGTCCCCACTGCTGGGAGACAGGCCTTCCCAATGGATGGAACTAAGTGCTAACGACTGCAGATGCAGCCGGGATCGGCTTAACGTGCCTTCCGAAGCACGTAGGAGCTCGAGATAGTAAATTTTGGTCACCCATCCAATGACCGACCACTGCGAAAGTTGCTTAAGTACAACGATCGCAGCCGAACGCGCTAACAACTTGCGCCATCGAGGTCCTCAGCCTAATATCATGCTCTAATTTAATAAATAAAAAAACAAAAGTACAGTTTAATGATAAAAAAAGTTACGTTACGATACAGCTAGCAGTACTGTAATGGGATTTATTTTTAATTTTATGTATGTGCGTTTATAAAGTATATCTTTATAAAATTATCTTTAAATTCGTTATCCGAATATTACGACATTAGTGTAGGTGGAAAAAATATTTTATTTACGATCAAAATTTACCTTGACGCCCAAGCAAAGCTTGCGTAATTTTCTATGTAGCTAAATAAATATAATAAGCCTATTCTCTAAAGGCAACTCCTTAAAACTTGCAAATTTATTATACACAACAAACAAACAATCGGACACATGAAGGTTTAATATATACATATGATTTAACATAACAGACATTAGTAATGTGTGAATGAATCACAGTTCGTATGGTCACACGGTTCATTCAATTCAACTTGCAACTTGTTGTCGTTTTCAGTGTGGCATCGGCAAGTTGACGTGACCTGACATGTTGTTATGTACCAATAAATACGTATATGTAATTTTAGTCAGCAGCCATCTATGGGCATGGTGTCTATACATATATAGTATTACCATACAAGTTTCAGTTATAAACTAAATAAATAATAATAGGTGGCACTTTATTTTTAATATTGACAGTATTAAAAATAAAGTGCCAATTGTTAGCATCTGTGTTTAGAATGAATATTGGCAGGGGTTTTTACTATTTTTACAAAAGAAATATACATAATTTTACTAAAAACCCACGAAAAGATAATAGTTTTTTTATCTATTGTCACGTGACCCTTAAACGCGTGGGATTGGCGGAGCCTAACATGACGTCACACACAAGTAAACTTCCGGATAAAGTGACATTTCATTGTATCGTTTGACGTTTTAATAACAGCCGTGTGACGTCACACACTAGTAAGACGCCATATTGTCCAGAAAAATGTTTTCGCGGCAACTTGAAAATGGAGTTTTTGATTTGGTTATTTTTACTGAAATACACAACAGAATGATGAATATCCACTTTTTACGGACTCCATAAACATTAGACAATAACGTGAGATCGTTTTCTAAAACTTGTCAAATACCCTATTACCGTTATTAGCCATTACTGAGAAAAAAGTCTGTTAAGTACAAGTCGGATTCCGTACCATTGCATACGGTCAAATAGATTTAAATAACAGAAGTATAGTCATCATCATCAGCCTTTTAATATCCCCAGTGCTGGGGTACAGACCTTCCCTATGATGGATGGATGGAATAGGGAGATTGGCCCATGACCCACCACCAGGGCCCAGTGCGGATTGGTGGGTGCCAACGACTGCAGATGCAGCTGTGAATAACGGCTTAACGTGCCTTCTGAAGCACGGAGGAAGTCGGGATAGAAGATTTTATAGTCACCCATCCAATGACCGACCACTGCGAAAGTTGCTTTTCTCCAACGATCGCAGCCGAACGCGCTAAACACCATCAAGCTCCTCAATAGTATAATACTGTTTTAATACTAAATTGAGCTAAAACCATGGTAATTTTTTTGTCAAGTAGAACGTTAACTAATTTACTCTCTAAGTTAGTGAATTAATTTCGCTTAGCGCGCTGTCGCCCGCAGATGTTAATCAACCAAGTGAGATTAGTTGCCGAGTAGTGTACTTTATGTTTGAGGTTTCATAATTACAAGTTAAAGTTATATTATTCTTTATTATTTTAAATATTGCTTTGAATTCACACTCAACTTAATATTTTTTGAATTCATCATTTCATCTTCTGTAGCACACCCGTCTTTATCATTAATATAAAAGCAGTTTAAAGATGTGAAAGTGTAACAGACAGCTGGATAGAGGAGTTAATTAATATGTTAATATAAATAACGCGTTAATAATAATAAAAATAAATATTTCCAACACTCAGAAGAATTAGCCTTGCCCCAAAGTAAGCACTCCACGTTTGTGTTGTGGAATACTAGGATAACGGATAGAATACATACACTGACACTCATATATAAGTATATTTATATAGAAATACATATTAACAATCCATGACTGGAATTCAAAAGCTCGTATTCATCACACAAATGTCTGCTCCCACCGGAATCGAACCCGGGATCTTTGGAGCAGGCGAAACCTTGAAACCCGGCGTAAAAACCACTCGGCCACGGAGGTGGTAGGAGCGATTGAGGCATGATGGTGATAATTCACCAGCCCATTAATATCCCCGTTGCTGGAGCACAGGCCTTTTCTATGGATGCAATAGGGAGATAAGGCCTTGACCCACCATACGGGCCCAGTCTAGATTAGTGGGTGCTAACAGCTACAGATGAAACCGGGACCAACGGCTTAACGTGCCTTTCGAAGCACGGAGGAGCTCGAGATAATTTTTGGTAACCTAACCAATCAATGGAAAAAAAACTTAATTTCCACTATTGCAGTCGTACGTGCTATCCACCTACGCCATTGATGTCCTCACGCGGCGTGGTGGATAAAGATGCCGAATTACATCTGTAAGGAAGGCCCATGCCTCAGCTGTGGGGACATTAATAGGCTGGTGACGACATTAATGGTAAAATCAGCATGTGAAACACTAGCTAAGCATGAGGCAGACACAGCACCCGTAGGATAAGAGTGCGATGACCCGGTGTACACACGACACGCTATTCCAGGTACAGGTACGTCCGTACCTGGGCGTTTCTCTCCACTCCCCACGACAACATTTAACTAGAGCCGAGGTCCGAGTCTTAGAGATGCCCTCTTATCTGAACCAACCCCCCCTGGCTCAAGTGGTATAGAGGCTCCAGACGGAGAGGAGACTCCCCCCGTGGGCTCCCCACACGGGCCATCCATCTGGAATAACTCTACAGGCACTCGCCAATTCTCGGCTTGAGATTCCCTTAGGATCCCGCCGTCCCCAAACCCGGTGACACCAACTAAGCTATAGTCATCTGCTGTTGGTCGCGACCACCAGCATACATACTTAATAAAACTAAATTGAAAAAGTTTATACCTACTTATACAGCAGTACCTCTATAATACGAACCCCTTCTAATCCAATCACCTTTGTTATCAGAACGTCCCACTCCCGCAGGCGCTTTATCATTCGGCGAAATCTTGACCTTTTTTTTTTGAGCGTGTATGCTGTTGGTCGCAGATGACCTTTACAGCGTCACCGGGTTTGGGGACGGCGAGATCCTAAGGGGACCTCAAGCCGAGACTTGGCGAGTGCCTCTAGAGGTACAGGCGGATGGCGTCTCCCCCACGGGGGGAGTCTCCTCTCCGTCTGGAGAGACCACTCGAACCAGAGGGGAATCGAGACCTGTATTTTTAGAGAGGGTTTGTTTGTCATTAATGACCTCCAGACAAATTTATATATTATATTTATTAAAAAAAATGGAATTAATATAATCTATAGAAGAATATTATAACATTTTATTTCACAAAATAATATCCTAATAAATTATCTGTAATATAATCTGAATGCCCGACTTATATATCCGAACGGGGGGTAAATTTTCAGAGTCCGGATTAAAATGATCCTGCTGTATTTGTACATGTATTGTATTTAGCTTACGGCGGCTGGAGCAGCCTATAACCTCTAGATCCGCAAGCTCTGGCTTCATAGCGAGTCATCGTAACTTATTTGGCGGCGTCCACAATTGGATTGTAATTGTTTTTTCACGCTCATTTTGAGCAATTGAAATAAATCTCGGCGGTAGTATTTATCTCTTGGTGTTACACCGTACTGTTCTGGTTGGCTCGTCCACAAAATACGACAGGTCAGTTAATTAATAATTAAACTTTTGTTGCGAGTGTTTATCGTTGAGTAAATGATGTTTGCCAATTAAAATCGTGGGATTATTTTGGTTATTAAGTATCTGCCCTTATGTCGTTGAGCACCGAAAAGATTGTAGTTGGATTCCATTAGACTTCTTCCATGTCAAGAAAATAAACCTAATTGCAGATATTTCGTGTAATGCTTAGTTTAAGACTGAACCCTCATTTTAACTTTACATATTATTTTGGAATACAACTTTTCGGTCAATTCTGTATCTAGAAATCTTCTGTTATGTTTATCTCTTTCATTTCAATAGCAGTATTTACAAACTTTGAATAAAAACGAGGTTTTTAATTGTTGATGGATAATTATTAGTACTATTTTTTTTATTTGGGCAAGTTTAGTACTTATTTAAAACTAAATAAGACAGTTTATTTTTTATAATATAAAATAATGAGTGATACCCTTTTAGGGTATCAAGCATACGTATGGTAAGCCTGATGGTAACCATAGCCTATAGACGCTTGCGATACCAAAAATATCACTCCCTGACCCAGTCCCCTACCCCGTGGAGCCCTGGAACCTTACTCACCGACAGAAACACGACACCACCAAATAATGTGTGTTCAAATTACCTTTTTGTATAAGAATCTCTTATTTTTTTCTTAAATGGCTTCACACGGCTTGTGCATTTAGCCAAGTGTTAAAATGTTTACAAATTCTATAGCACTCGTGGTCAAAGTAATAAATCAAGTCAAAGTAAGTGGCAGTCAAGTCATCCCCCTTTCCCTATGTTTCAGTAAATGTGTGGGGATTTACTGGAACCTCCCCGTGGACTTCTTGAGGGAACGTCGAAAGACACTTTCCGCTATTTTGTTTTACTTGCCAGCACTTGTGCATGTTCCCGAACACTAAGTGGTTAATAATCCACCATTATTAGACACTTACATCTGCCACAACACAATTTTTAACAAGAAAAACAAAACTGCTAAAGTGACGCTTTCCGATCCCGCCAAAAAGACCTATTCTCTTTTGTATTTCCATATTGATGCATATCTTTGAACCACGAACTATTCAAATATAAACTCTTTGTCACAATAATTGGTAAGTACATGTTAGTATTTTTATGACTAAAATTATTGTGGGGCATATTATGGTGCGAACCAAACACGACCTTGAACAGAATAGGAAGCCGCATAGAGCCTTATAAAGCTGCTATTCAACCTCCGAGCATTAGCGTCTGATTGTGGCTTATTGTACTCTTGGAGTAATGTAATATCGTTTCGTTTCTTTGTCATTATGTGTGACCTTGGAATAATATGGGTACCTCTTTGATGGTCAGAAATATTTTAATGATTATAATAGGAAATATACAAAAATGTGTTGTGTTAGGAAATATACAAAAATCGATATGTTTGAATTCAAACATGCCTCTATAGTTCCTTTCATTTATATGGCAACACATTTTTGTATATTTCCTGATTGGCAAATAAGAAATTATAATAATTAACTATGCGATGACTATGCATATTCACTATTAGTTCATGAAGTGGTTGATTAAAGTACAGTTTTCAGACTAGGCACGATAAAATATTGACCAACACTTTTATTTAAATCTTAAGAAAATATAACTCTTCTAGTTATATTTTCTTTAGATTCAAACATGAAGCAGTTCCATGCTTGAAAAATAAAAATTATAACGCTTTTATTATCAACATACTTAAAGAACTACTTAGTTAAAACTTTTTCAAAATTTAATTTGATTTGATTATATAATTACATTACTAACGATTTAAATCATGCAATTATCTGAATTCTGAATGAATGTAACTTTATTTGTTAATTATTTTTATGTTATAACTAAGTACTTCCTACAAATTTATGTTGACCGAGCATTTAGGTAATTTAAGCTTGAAAATAATATATATTAAGTTGAACGAAATTGAATATGAGTCAACAAGTTGAAACACCAAACAAACTGCTGTTTTACTCTAACTGTGGCCACAATTCCAACGCGTACAAAGAAATTTGATGACTCATTTCTTTGTCGCACTATCCGTAAATGGAAGGCTCTGCCCGCTCACGTGTTCCCTCCCTCTTACAACCTGGGATCCTTTAAAAGAGGCGTGAAGAAGCAACATGGAGGCCGGCAAGGTAAGGATGGGTGGATTGGCAGGTAAAACTTCTGTACCAGCTATCTTCACGACTGGATTTCACCATCACTTAACATCAGGTGGGGTGGAGTCATTTGTCGGACCTATCTATAAAAAAAAAACACCGCGGCCGAGTGGTTTGTACGCCGGGTTTCATGGTGTCGCCGACTCGAGAGGTCCCGGGTTCGAATCCCGGTGGGAGCAGATGTTTGTGTGATGAATACGAGCATTTGAACTCCAGTCATGGGTGTTTAATATGTATTTCTATGTATATATATACTTATATATGTACTGTATATGTATTCTATCCGTTACCTTGCTATCCCATAAGACAAGCCTTACAATGCTTACTTTGGGGCTAGACTAATTGGTGTGAATGTTGGAAATATTTATTATTATTATTAACTAGAACTGAGTTGGCGAGCAGCGGAAAGCGAGTGTGTAGTTCTGATAGTTTTATCGCTGGGCTATAAGTGAGTTTGCGAGTACTATGAGTGATTTCTCGCATGTGGAGGCAGTTCTGAGTAAATATTCACGCGCCCGGTCTGACCGCTAACCGGTCATCAGTGAACGAGTATCGCTGTGCGAATAATGCTAAGCGAGTATCGCTGAGCGAGTTTTATATTTAATAGCTCTTATCGCTCAGCGACGAACTACGCAAGTTCTCGCCGGCAGCGGGAATAGTCAACGATAAATAATTATATCTCTTTTGTTTACACAGAACGTATCTACTGTATGTTTCTTGAGCGAGAAAATAGTTGATAGTTACTCGCTTCCTCGTCAGCGCAGTGGTGGGACAACTGCCTATAGGCTATGGTGGCAGGTTTCCATCAAGGGGACCGTGTCCTTATTTATACTCTGTTAAGCATTAAACGAAAAATATTGTGTGCACAGACCAATCATCTTCTTAAATAACCTAATATTAGGTGGTGCATATGGCATAGGGGTATGGAGCAGCGCATGCATCACTTATAAATGTGTATATATATATATATTGTATATTGTCGCGTGTGACGCTCGTGACACTCGTAGCATTTCCCCCTTCGCCGAGTTACCCTCCAAATTTCATGCTCGTCGGGAAGAGCAACGTATGCGTGAGCATATATATATATATATATATATATATATATATATATATATAAATAGAGAGAGAGAGAAAGAGTCGTGTGACGGTCGTGACGCATTTCGGTTTCATCTTTCCCATAGGATTTTTCCATTTATACCCCATCCGAATAGAAGTTTCACTTCAACAAAATATGTCCTTGAAACAAGTCATTAGTGTCGTCTCCGCGACGTAATGTGTTTGATAATTTCGATCGCAGCCTCTTTGTAATGTTCATTCGTTGTGAATAGAAGATGCGACGTCAAGTTGCTAGTTATCTTGTTTATTGCTCAATGAAGGTTCTATTTTGGTTCGCACATCCGTGATTGTAATAATTACATTGAGTCAACGTGTAGTGTAAGTTGGATTGCTTAGTTATAGTTATAGTTTATTTCGTAATTGTGACGAATTTTCATTTTGACCTCTTTTCGATTTAGGCGATAGATGTCGGAAGTATATTCGATAGCGCGTTCCGTCTGCGACTGTTGAATTTAAACAAAGCAATGGATGGGTGACCAAAAATTTTTTATTTTGAGCTTTTCTGTGCTTCGGAAGACACATTAAGCTGCTGATCCCGGCCGCGCAGCTGCAGTACCACCCCAATAATCACGATCCGTGGGTCACGACCCAATCTCCCAACCATCCACGGGGAAGGGCCTTTTTTTTTTTTTTTTGTTGACGATGGAAAATGCTTTTACGCACCGTACCGCGCGCTGGCTGGGCGCGCGGCGTGTGTGGGACTCCCCGGCGCGGAACAACGCCGGTCCTACCCACTAAAAACCACCGGTACCCTCCTACGCCCATATGGGGGCGTCTCAGGATCAGCGCACCTTAGTGTGCGCCACTTCACTGGGACGCCCCCGGGCTGGCCCGGCCCAACGAGTGGACCGGGCGACACGCCTCTGGGGGATTGCGCTAGGGTACTAGGCAATCCCCAGACGGGGTGGCCTATGCCGAATGGCACCAAGGGCACGCGGCGGCCAAGCCGCGCCCAGACCACCTTAGGGCCGACGAAGACCGGCAGTCACAGCTGCCAGCCTTCTTCCGTCCCACCACCCACCCGTCTACGTCGGAGGGGAGCGGCTAGAGCATCCTCCTCCCGCTCCCTCTCCGCTGCCTCCTTCTGCACCATCACAACTTCGCAGAAGGAGGCGGCAGCCTTCCATGCTCTCTCATTGCCAAGCATGGCTCGAACCATACTTGGCAATGAGAGCGATCCTCCGCCGAGCGCCGCCATCAACGTGCGGCGCTCGTTTCGCCAGGCCGGGCACACGATCAGCGTGTGCTCGGCCGTGTCGTCGGGGGAGGCGCAGTGATGACACCGCGGCAACTCCTCCCGACGGGCGACACGGTGCAGGTAGTGGCCGAAACACCCGTGTCCGGTCAGTACCTGCACCAGGCGGTAGGTGAGGCTGCCCCGCTGGCGCCCTACCCACTCCTCCAACACCGGACGGATCGCCTCGATCGTCCGGTGGCCAGCGGCTGGGTTGGCGAGTGCCTTGCCCCATCGGCGCAGAGCCTCCCTCTGCGCCAGGGTGCGGACCCGTTCGATCTCCTCCCGAACGGGCCGCTCGCCCCGCTCTCTCGCCGCGGCCCTGTGTCGATGCACCTGGGACAGAACCAGGGCATCGATCTCCCACGGGAGCGTACCTGCGAGGACGCAGGCAGCCCCGTGGCTGACCGTGCGGTAAGCTCGCACGGTCCGGGCCGCGATGACCCTCTGTGGTCTCCGTAAGAGGGCCTTTGTGCGGGACGAAAGGCACTCCGCCCACACCGGGGCTCCGTACAGTGCCATCGACCTTATCACTCCATTATAAAGTCGACGGCACGACGCCCTCGGCCCTCCCACATTGGGGAGGAGCCGTCCGAGTCCGGCTGCGGCGGCGCACAGCCGGGGAGCGAGGAGCCTAAAATGCTCCTCGAACCTCCATCGGGGATCCAGGGTCAGGCCGAGATACTTCATGTACATCTCGACATGAACCTGGATCCCCTCAACCCGGACACAGAGCCCCGGTGGCCTGCGTCTTGGGGCATGGAACGCCATGGCCCTCGTTTTATCGAGGGCCACCTCCAACCCCAGGAGGCGAATGCGTCGGACGACCATGGAGGTGCCGACCGACGCAAGGTGGAACGGGGAAGGGCCTATGCCCCAGCAGTAGGGACATTATTTTAGACTAATGATGATAGGTATTACTTATTTACATAGATCCCTTAAAATCGTTAGAATGTTTGTATACATATAGAAATAAATGTTTCCAACACTCACACCAATTAGCCTAGCCCCAAAGTAAGCTTTGTAGGTTTGTGTTATGGGATACTAGGATAAAGGGTAGAATACATATAATAACAATAATAATAAAAACGTTTATTTGGCATAAATTACAAAAATAACTTATTGTGTTACATATAGGTGATTGTGTACCAAACAGGCCACTGCTCAGTATATGTCGAGGCAACATGTGCCACGACACTGATTATCAGCAGCAGCCTTTTTAAATTATATAACATTTAAGGTCTTAAATATAATAAAAAAAAATAAGAATAAAAAATATTAAATACAAATGTCAAATTACTGAAATTATACTGGTACATGAATATTTATATAGAAATACATATTAATCATCCATAACTGGAGTACAAATGATCGTATTCATCACACAAACATCTGCCCCCAACGAGACTCGAACGGGACCTCTCGAGCAGGCGACATCTTGAAACCCGGCGTACAAACCACTCGGCCACGGAGGTCAACAAATTATAGATTATGGTGGTATCAACACTCGCTTACATTAGGCGTTTAAATGAAAATTTAATGTATACCTACTCTTATTATTGTGAAATAATTAGTTATGCAAATATACATTAATATAGCGCTTACAAGCAACGCACGTGTCGAAGTGACAGACATACTGACAACGCGTTTAAGTGTTGTTTCACACACTTATTTCAGATCACCGTTTAATTTTAAGTGAACATTTCGTTTACGAGTAGATACGGGGTCAAAGATTAAAGTTTCGTAATAATGTTTGTCTATCACAAATGGACCATTAGTTTTATTTGAAACGTAGTTTGAGGTGTGGCAATATATTTTTTATAATTTGAAGAAAACTAATTATAATAACTATATAAAAAACCGGCCAAGTGCGTGTCATGCCACGCGCAGTGTAGGGTTCCCTGGTTGCCGGCCGTTACCGCAAAATTGATGATCTGACAGCGTCACCGGGTTTGGGGACGGCGATATCCTAAGGGGACCTCAAGTCGAGACCCTTTTCTCGGATCTCGGATGACTAATTTCTTTTTTCTTCGTTTATCAGGTAGATTATCAAAAAGTATGGGACACGTATTTTTTCTTTTTTCACATAATATAAACATTGCAGAGATGTATTGATTTGAAAAGTCGCATGACGTCACGTTTTGTTACAATCTATATATATATATAAAGCTCAAAGGTGACTGACTGACATAGCGATCTATCAACGCACAGCCCAAACTACTGGACGAATCGGGCTCAAATTTGGCATGCAGGTAGATGTTATGACGTAGGCATCCGCTAAGAGGATTTTGATCAATTCTACCCACAAGGGGATATAATAGGGAATGAAAGTTTGTATAAAACTTTGTCAATTTTAAACCGATCGGGCTGAGACTTTGCATGCAGGTACTTATACCTTCTTAAAGAATCATAGATGAACTAGCAAACCAGTGAACCAAATGTTCACCAAAAAAAAAAAAAAGTATTTAATTAATTGAGAACTTCGGAGATTTTGTGTGGTTTCGTTTGTAATAGAAATCACGTGATTTCTCGAAAACCGGAAGTGCTACGTTACTCACATCCGGTTTGTAGTCTTATCAGACTATTCTTAACTTATAACTTAAACATTCTCTATATTTATCTCTTACGGTTTGGCCTCTGAAACAGCACCACGGACGGACGGACGGACTTGTCTATTAGATAAGAGATGTCATTGTGTATAATACAAGCCTGAGAACAAAAACTGTAGTCTCCGAAGCGAAGCGAGGGAGGGCCGCTAGTTTTCACTTAAAAGTGAAGTCACGAACCCTACTCCCAAACTTTGACGCGCTATAACTTTGTCATTTTTTGGTTGATTGCCCAAAGAAAAAATACGTGTCCATTATTTTTTGATCATCTAACTGACGGACTAAATAGAATTTCGTTTACTGTACCCCGTCATCACCCCTATTGGCGCGTGCCTCTAGAGGTATTCCAGGTGGATAACATCTCCCCAAGGTATTCCAGGCGTATGACATCTCCCCAAGGGGGGAGTCTCCTCCCCGTCTGGAGCCTCTAGACCACTCGAACCTGAGGGGGTCAGCTCAACTAGAGGGGCGTCTCTGAGAGTCGGACCTCGGCTCTAGTTAGCCGTTGTCGTGGGGTCACAAAACTGCAATATCGGTAAAAGTATTTACGTTTCAAGTGCTGCTAAACTCTTTATAAAAACGTAACGCTAGCACGATTCAGAAGTCGTTGGTACAGCGCGATTCAGGATCCGTTGGTACAGCACTCTCTAGCGGCAGTTTTGTGGAACTTAAGATATTTTATTGTGGTCTTTTAAATAGTTTTTTTTAGATTTTGTTTTACAAAGCCAGGTTAAACGCGTTATAAACAAGCAATTACTCCATGTAAGCCACTTTTAATGTTTTCTTCGAAGTTAGTTTTATTACTTAGATAAGATTGTTTTTAATACATAAGTTGAACGGCTATTACTCTTAAACTAACTGATCTATCCTAACCTTTACGATTTTCATTTAATTCAAGTTAATGAAAAGCACTATTATCAGGATTTTTTCCAAAATTTTCAAGCCAATAGGTTAGCTTTAAGACTAGTAAGCTTTAGGTTTGGTACGCAGTACTCTACCAAAAATTTGCACTTTGAAGTGTAATATTTCTCAAACAGATCTCATAATCGAAAATTAGTCTTAGCAACCCCTAAGTCATCTTACAGGACCTATTCAACAATACTCTACACGATGGGGTAGACGATGAAAATAAAAAATCATCCCCACTTTTCATGTAAAGGAGCTATGCCCAAAAAAAAATCTTTTCAAAATTTAATTGTACTACTTTCTCGGCGAGATTTAAAAACATACCTCCACAAAATACAGCTCTTTACCGCCAACAGTCTCCCAGAAAAACCGGGGACGGACAGACAGACTGGTTAACTTGTGCTGTCGGGCAAATCTCAGGTATAAGGTGGCACAAAATGATTACATACCTAGGCCTCCTAGATACCAGAAAATTGACCCACAGTACAAGTTAGCGAGTATGTCTACGTTCATTGTACACACTAATAGTACTCCATTATCCATATTTTGTCTACCAGAATGGAATGGTCTGGCGGTACTTGTTATATCAACAAATAAATCTCAACTGATTTCAAGTTCTACATACACGAAGTCTCGTATCGACAATATGAACAGCATCCTATGACTTAAGCGTGCATTTTCAGCGATGTTATAAATCAACAGCGGCCAACCTTAAATAGGCTGCCCAGATTAAATATCATTCAGTTACAGAGGTGCCGGATCTTGATTTAATGCAATCACAGTTATTGGATACTGACAATTTATGGGGCGACGCCGTGGGAACACGGCGTAATATCACTGTTACATACTCGCGTAATGTATAGTTATGTCGTTTGCGGTTAATAAAGTTTTTTTATTTATTTTTAAAGAGAAGTACGTCTTTGCATATGTCTCATCGTATTGAAGAGCCCGTCTGAAATGCTTTTCTGTAATAATTCACAAAATTTTCAAGCACGGATTCATATTGGTACCGCTATGGATCCGAGCTTGAAAATTTTGTAAGTCTTTACAGAATAGCATTGCTGGTAGCAACTTCCTCTTTACTCCTAAACAACAAGAGGACCTCAAGCCGAGAATCGGCGAGTGCCTCTAGAGGTATTCCAGGCGGATGACATCTCCCCACGGGGGGAGTCTCCTCACCGTCTGGAACCTCTAGACCACTCGAAACTGAGGGTGTCAGCTCAACGAGAGGACGTCTCTGAGCCTCGAACCTCAGCTCTAGTTAGCCGTTGTCGTAGGGTCACAAAACTACAATATCGGTAAGAGTATTTACGTTTCAAGTGCTGTTATACTCTTTATAAAAATGTAACGATAGCGCGATTCAAAAGCAGTTGGTACAGCGCGATTAAGGGCCGTTGGTACAGCACTGCCTAGCGGCAGGTTTGTGGAACTAGTGTTATTTTATTGTGGTCTTAAGAGACCTTAGTTTTTTAGAATTTGTTCGTAGCAACTTCCTCTTTACTCCTAAGTATCACTTAATTTCGCTCTAAATTTGGATTTAAATAATAAAACATAAATTTCAGAAGGAGGCGGTAATATTAATCGTTCAGAAACAACAAAGCTTAGTTTTAGGGATGGGTACATTATGAGACCTTTGTGTACCTATTGAAATTTTAACCATTGAAATGAGCTTTTTATGGTAGGTCGGAACTAAATGGGCTGATTACGGTAATGTTAATATACATTAACAATATAACATTTTTGTAACATGATCAGGAAAAGTAGAAGGAAGGACAGGAAGGGGAAGACTGAGTATAGCATGTACTCTATTAAATTAAGGAGAAAGCTGGCGGCGAGTTGTACAAGGGGTTCAAAGAGCTTGCGGAGGACAGAGAGAGAAGGCGGGAGATCCATAAACGGCATACACAGGACCGTTGCTCTTAAATTGAGATGAAGAGAGATATGGTTTGATTACCAAGCTCAAATTTTTAATCGATCATTCGAACCATCACCTCTCGAATCTTGCATCATAAAATTACCCTCATACAATATTATCGATAGAATAGAACCATTACCTCTATAATGAATAACATTTTACGTTCCCATATAAAACCATTATTATAAACAATGATTTAATAAAACTTTAGTAAAATGTAATCAATGTTTATGGATATTTGAATGGTTCTATAGTACACCTTTGTATTTTTATGACGTAATCGATACACCCAAAAGAGATTAAGGCACTTCATTTAGATACAATCAACAGCACGTCAGGTCTCACAGAACTCATGGGCTCAAATAAATTTTCAGCCTTATTCTGTTTGAGAGAAGGATTATATTCATTCGAGAAAAATGACAGTTTTTTTTTGTTCAGGTTACAAGTAATGTTTTGTTAATTGTACTTAGCAGAAGTTCTCAACATGACCGTAGCTGCCCGTCCGCAGCCGACAGCCGCAGAAACTCACAATTAACACACAGATTCGCTTAATGGATTTATGTACTTATTGATGCATCAATCAAAAGACGGCTTGGGTAAGGGTTGCCAGTTATTAGTACTAACTATAAAATAGGACAATTAATAAATAATAAATATTTCCAGCATTCACACCAATTAGCCTAGCCCCAAAGTAAGCACTGTAAGGCTTGTGTTATGGGATACTAGGGTAACAATTAGAATACATATATTGTACATATTTAAGTATATATAAAGAAATACATATTAAACATCCATGACTGGAGTACAAATGCTCGTATTCATCACACAAATATCTGCTCCCACCGGGATTCGAACCCGGGACCTCTCGAGTCGGCGACACCATGAAACCCGGAGTACAAACCACTCGGCCTCTGAGGTCGTCAGCAATTAAAGGCGCATAGTATTTCTTTTCTATAAAAAATATTAAAATCTATTTTGAAGTTATCCGTTTATCTTATCAAGTGGAAATCTGAAACATTTTGGTAAAGCATCTACCACTAGGCATTATATGCCATGATGATGCTTTCATGTCTTTTTTTTTGTAAATTGTCAGTAAGATTTGGTCTTGTCATGAAACTATTCATTCATTTTACAAAAGAATAAACATAAATATAACAGTGACCCAAATTAATTAGCGAAAGAACTTGTGTTTATTTAATTAGAATCAACTAATACTAAAACATGTTACTAGTGCTTGAAAATGTTTCTATTTATAAATTGAGAAACTTTATCTCCTGTTTATATTTCACTTTAATTCTTGCCGAAATTAAGGCAAAAGAAAAATTATTAGTAAAAACCGTTAAAATTGATCTTCAGCCCTTTTAATTTGAAATGTTAATCTGTTATGCTAGAGATATGGAAATATTATAAATTGAAAAAAAAACACTGACACAAGATTTTAAATAAAATACCCCATTAGACAGCCCTGTTGCCTGGATGTTGTCTTAATTGATGGATCCATTTCTATTGCACAAGCCTACTCCAGACCACAGGCAAGGGATATTTTTCTGTAGTAATAATACTTTTTTGTATCAAAACTATGTTAGTATAAAGTAGTTATTTTATCTTTTGTTATGATTTATTCGAAACTTAAGTTTATTAGCCTTAAGGCTAATCAACAGTTACTGTTTATCAGCTAAGTTTAAAAAAACTGATTTTTTCTTATAACTTAAACCTAAACTTAACCTAAGACAAAAACAGTTTTTTTCTTATAAGTTGGTAAATTCAGTTTAGTGGAAGATTTAACATAATTATACTCAATTATAACTAGCGATTATTTATATGTAACATCGAAAGATAATTCATATTTTTTTTATTAAAAATAACTATCGTAATTGAGAGATTGATTAACGGTCCGGGAAATGTAGAAATCAAAGTATTCTTTAAGTTGTCTATGGTTTGTCTTGATATTAGTTAGGTAGGTACTCCTTTAGATGTTTTATCTTAAAGAGAAACAGAGTAAGTTAGTACTATTATATAAATAAAACAAGTTTGAACGGGTTAGATGCACTAATTTTATGACGTTTCGCATCCTTTTCAAGCTGCGTCGTCAGAATTATGATTTTATTTACTTTGTCGAGCTACCTTCGAAAGACTTTTATTGAGCTTTCGGATATTTCATTGGAAGATCTTTAAAACTTTATTGAAGAGTGTCTGCAGTGATTTAATAAACCACAAATCCTTGCAACTGAACAACGATTCATAACTAGGATTATACGCGAAGCTATTGAGATTAAGAAATATTTGTAAATATTGAGCATGAGATAATATTTGTAATAGAAATATTTCATAGTTTCTTTCAATACCTAAAAAAGAAAAGATAATAGAAATAGATTAAACGATCTAAGGCCGCATAATATAGAAATAAAGAAACATAGATACAGTACCAAATCCATGTGTGTTAATTAATGTAATGCGTGCATTATCCATGGTAATGGGTTTAGCGGTAACACAATGATTTAATTAGAACGATCCGGTTCATTAACATGTGATTGTGTCAAAACACCGCGGCTGTCAACTGTCAACTTAAATGTCAAGATGTCACATGCGCGTTTGGGTTATGTATGTACGGTCGAGAACGAAAGTGAATAAAATCGAAAAGTTATTATTACCATAGTTTGAATGATTCCTTACTCGAGTCTTTTATTTGATTAGACTAACGACTCTGGCCTATCCGCTGTAAGCTTCAATAAATAAATTTATGAAATTTGCCATTCAGTTCATGCGGGCAAAGTTATTTTATTTAGAATAATTTGCTGTCTAATTCTTGTCTTTTACATTAAAAGGACGAACAGCTCAAAAATCACCATTAAAAATATTAATCTGCTAATAAGAATCCGAATAGATTTATTTCAAAACTCATTTTAATCTTATTAGGTTACAAAATAACAAACGGTCTTCTAAATTGTAAATTTCCATGCTAATAATTTCCTAAAGATTTACTCGCACTGACAGTAATAATTTGAATGAAATATGAATATAATTAAGCACTTTTGTGCTTAAGTACTCTCACTGATCGGCTTACTCGTATCATCTGGAGCATCGTACCACGTGCCGTGCCAGCGATGTCTGTACAATTATAGTACACAGCCATGATAAATGACGACCGATGGATTTGATGCGATTTGGGCGCCCACTCCGAAACCCAAAACTTGTCATTTAACATCATACTAGACATACAATACCTCACTCCATTAGATGTTCTCACAACAGGTCTTCAGCGCACACAGTAGTGTATGCCGCCGCATCAATTTGCTTACGTATCGAAGACGGAGTTGTGTTACAATGGAATCTCTTCTAGTCAAATATTTGGCTGGTGTATTTATCGGGGATCAATCTATTTTGGGTTTTAGATTCGACGTCGTTTGATTGAGATTGCGAAATTTAGAGATTTGGAACTCGCGTATGTGTCGATCCAGATATTGATTATGATTGAATCTGAGTTATTCTGACATTTAAGACATCATTTCATACTTAAATAATGCAAGCTACTATTGTATTAGACTTCTTAACTAAGGAAAAGTATAGTTTGAAGATGGATTTTAATCGAGTTGGCATAGAAAGGACCGAAGAAAGATAGGACGTTTGAAAAAGATTTCAATCAGGATGTGGATGAGATTTTTCGGACAAATCGAGATCACTTCAAATCTCCTAAAGAACTTGTCCTCATTTGTCGCCGTGAAATTATAACAAAGCATTGTGTATTCATATTTATGTGGATATTTTTATTTATTTTTGGTAAGGAGATTCAATAGTCTTAAAACAGGCATAACGAAGCATACGGTTCGCTATCATCATCATCAGCCTATAAATGTCCTCGCTGTTGGGGCACAGGCCTTTCCTATGGATGGAATAGGGAGATTGGGCCATGACCCACCACGCAACCCAGTGCGGTCTGGCTGGTGCTAACGACTGCAGATGCAGCCGGGACCAACGGCTTTACGTACCTTCCGAAGCACGGAGGAACTCGAGATAGAGGATTTTTGGACGGTTCGCTATAAGGAGGTATAATATTTTATGTTTCACAACCTATTTTACTTTATTCTATTCAGAATATATCTCTATTGTATTTTCAGTCACAGTAACGAGCGATAGGGAAATGTCAGTTTCTTTAAATATACCAAAAAAAACGAACAACTATCAACATGCTATCTATAGAAATGAAATATGTAAGCACTTACACCTAAGTCGAAAGAGGTTACTTAACCATGCCATCATTTCGTTCCATTCAACGTAATGGTTGTCATTTGGATTTCGGGAATGTGTTGGTAAGCCGTCCGCTCCTAGCTCGCTGCGCTTGCGTCGATTCGGATCGGACATAAGAGCAAGTCATCGCCATTTCAACATTAACGTGTCATTTAGGAAAATAGATTTAATAAAGTAGTTGGGTATGCACTCAGAGCGAAAAGGGCTTTTATCAAATGGATCAGACAATTTAAATAAGTGGAATTTTGGACTGGGGTTTATAGTACCTAAATTATTTAAGTATTTTCTGAAGCCTCATGAAATAAAGACTCCAGATCAATTCCATCCTTTTGGTGGCGTTGTGTTTCTGTTGGTGAGTAAGGTTCCAGGGCTCCACGGGGTAGGGGATTGGCTCAGGGTATCACAAGCGTCTATACGCCATAGCGTAAGCAGGCACCATAGTGGCACCATAGTGCCTGCTTACCATCAGGTGGCTTTTACATAAAAAAACTTAACTTGAAAATCGACAAACGTGCTTGCTATCCGAAATACGAAAGAATTCGGGATCGAACATTTTCGGTCACCCTACCGACCGGCCTTTGCGATAGTACTTAAGTTCCACGATCGCAGAACAAACGTGCTAAGTACCGCTCAATTGAGTACCAACAAAATGTCCCATTTCAATATGACCCAATTTATTTCAGAACACTTCTGTTTAAAAACTACTTTGAGTCCAGTTGCGAAGAAAGCTCAAACCGCAAAATGTTCGACTTTTCAATGGCTCCAGCAGCTGAATGGAAATAATTCGTACGTTTTATCCTATAACACGCTCTAGACCCATGACATACAGTCAATAAGGCATTTAGGTATTAATTACGTCAAATTAGATTAACATATCATACGTCAGTCTGTAAACGTTTCAGGTACAAAGTCAATACAAATCTTTTACAATGTTGTGAAACGGTACGTCACATCGTACACATTTCTCTCGACAATTGGTCTAAATGAGTTGTAAATAAGATGGAATATGACGCGTGCTGTTGTGCTAGTAGTTGATATGCGGAAAGTTAGTTAATTAGCACAATATGCCTTTTAGATTTAGTGACTCAGTTTACTTACTAGGTATAAACCAAGAATCAATTCAATCTATTAAACCGATATCTATTTAGTGGGCTTGTTTTAATCCTTCTAATTAAAGACTTGAAATATATATTCATTAATCTCAGTGCTCAGACACATTGATTAAATTAAGTTGAGTAGAGATTTTCATTCGCATTATATATCGCTATAACGTCACAATACCTCGTTCTCAACATAAGCGCTGTAGTGTTCACATACCAGGTGAACATATTTGCTGGTGTGGTGCGGCACGCCGTGGCTAGCGTCACCCGCGCCCCTCTCGTCTTATCATTAGCGCTGTGGCACTGTAGTGTTCACATAAAGACGCATACCTGGTGAACATGTTTGCTGGTGTGATGCGACACGCCGTGACTAGCGTCCCCCCCGCGCCCCGCCCGTTCTCATCATTATCACTGTAGTGTTCACTTATAGCTGGTGAACTGGCGAGCGTAGCAGCAACTGGATGCATGAGAACAACTCCATCGGCTGCATTAGAGTACCTCATGAATTTAAGACCATTGGATTCGGTCATACAAGAAGAGGCGAAAGCAACAGCCTTGAGACTAAAGTCTCTAGGATTATGAAGATTAAATACTGTAAGAACACACTCCAATATTCTACAAAAGTGCATGAAGGAGATCCCACTCCTGGAGGCACCTATGGATAGAATATTGAGTCAACACGTCTTTAATCGAAGATACAATATCCAATTTACCGCGGAAAAGGCAGATTACTCTGGCGCCGGGGAAGTTAGGATATACACGGATGGCTCCAAAACCAACACTGGTACTGGAGTCGGTGGCTTCTCAAACGACCTGAATATAAAAATATCTACAACCTTAGGCAAACAAAGCACAATCTTCCAGGCGGCATTCCGCCTGTATCGGCATTACCAGAGCGGTACAGGAGGTTGCAGCCTGAGATATCAGAGTTTAACATCAAGATCATCTCTGACAGTACATCCGTGCTTCAAACCCTACGTAGCAACACGATAAACTCTGTGCTAGTAATGGAGTGCCACAAGGCACTTCAATCCATTGCGGTAAGCAACACGGTAACTCTGCAATGGATAAAAGGACACAGCAGCTCAATTGGAAATGACTCAGCAGACGAACTGGCTAAGAGGGGAGCAGACACAAAAGTGTATGGTCGGGAACCTTTGCTGCCCATACCTCAGGCCCAAATTAAAACGTGGCTGCGTAAAATAACTCAGAAATCACACTTGACAGAGTAGAAAGCAGGTGAAGGATGCAAACGAAAAACGCAGTGCCAGCGGCAAATAAAAGTTTTTCCCGCACCCTTACCAGACTAAATAGGGACAAACTTCGTAGGATTATAAGAACCCTGATTGGTCATTGTCCCCTAAACAAAAACCAATATACAATAGGAGTAACAGACAGCCATCTATGCAGAGGATGCATGGAGGCAGAAGAAACGCCACAGCATGTCATCATGGAATGCAGGAGCGTGGCCGATCAACGGGCACGGCTTCTCCAGTCGCCAGAATCGTTTCTGGAAGCTTGCAGCAGTCTACCAAGGCTGCTTTCCTTCTGGACCAATATAGGCTGGCTGTTTTTGAGACACGCACGGTCCAATAATTAGGACTAAGTGCGGAAACCGCCCTGAAAAACTAAACTAAACTAAAAATACCTGGTGAACATGTTTGCTGGTGTGGTGCGGCACGCCGTGGCTAGCGTCCCCCCGCGCCCCGCCCGTTCTCATCATTAGCGACGCGCTCCGCACTTCGCTCTACCACCCCACGCAGTACCTGTAACCGGAAAAATAAATGAATATTTTTATTTTATGAATGTCACAGAAAATTACAGCCGGGCATATAAATTTTTGAACTGAAAATCGGCGATCGATTCTTTGTATTTGTTTATAGCCACAAAAACTTGACCGAAGAAACTACTACGTCGTTTAATCTCCTCGCCATCGAGGGCCAAAAATTTTCTTCCTTTTTTCCTCAATTTTGAGAGTTTACTCTTCTCATTCCAATTCTTATTTGTGCTTACCCCACTTTTGTTTTGAGACAATTGTGTATGTGGGTAATATTATGCTATGTCATACGTACTATATTCAGATTTGATTTTGTCGAAGCATAAAAGCGAAGGTCAGTACATACTTGCTTATGTATGATGCCAACTAGAGTGTGAATTGAAAGAACATTATATACGTAGTTATGTTTTTCTTCGTTTATAGAAATTGGAACAATGAAGATATTTAAAAAAGAAGAGAAATGTTTTATGGTGCTCGGCTCTCTGCCTCTACTGGAACCACTCCGAATACGATAAACGTGAAGGGAATCAAATCGAGTACCAGATGTTGATATTGCCCAAAAGTAAAAAGTCAATACTTTTTACGTCTCAAGGATGGCATACAAGCATATGACCTGCCTAATGGTAAGTGGCCACCAAGGCGCTTGTGATATAAAAAAAAATATGACTTGCACCGTTGCCTACCCTGACCCAATCCCCTACCCCGCGGAGCCCAGGAACCTTACCCGCCGACACTGAAACAGCACCACCGAAAGGTAGTGGTATAAGGTGGAGGTTACTTGCCTAGATGAGCGCTCCCATACTAACATATCACAAAAGCGAAAATGTGCTTGTCTTGTTACCTTTCACGTTTAAACCGCTAAACCGTTTTAGATGAAATTTGATATAGATATAGTTTGACTCCCGGAAAAGGACATAGGATAGGTTTTTATCCTAGAAATCACTCTGAAAGGGATCGAAAAGCAGGGTGGAAGTTTGTCTGGGAAACCAATTTTTTTCGCGCAGACTAAGTCGCGGGCACCCACTGACATCTCTATACATTATAATTTATATTTTTTTAAGCATGTAACTGCTTGATGTTTAAATCTAAAGAAAATCTATCTAGAAAGTATAGTTTCGTACTTGTAAAAGTATTCATTTGACATTGTGGGTTACCTATAATGCGAAGAGATGGCGCTGCCTTGCTGCTTAAGAATGGCTAGAGGAATTATTTATTGGCGCGGTCCGTGAGGGCCGCGGTAGCATAATTGGTCATTGCAGTCGCCCGGATTGCGAAGGGTGCAGGTTCGAGTCCCGTCTGCTGCCTGGTCCGCGTGGATTTTTTTCTAGTTATATCTCTATACATTCTCAGAATTTCATACCTAATACATTTAGAGGAGTCTCTTGTTGATTAAATAATTACAACACCCAAATCAAGTGCGGATAGTTCACATAGTTTTAAGATAATCACAGTTCGTTATTCGTTGTACAAAATTCCATTGTTGTGCTGCTGCTAAAAAGTTAACCGAACTTGGAGTGCTAATTTCCGCCATTAGCATTCTTGACCCGTACTCCAATAGACATGGATTTCTCATCCATTTTGGGCATGGGTGGAGCTTACTACCGCTTTTTACAACTAACAGTTCTTATCGAGAAAACAATAAAGGCTAAATTAGGTAATTTTTTCTTTAAATCGTTAGCTCAGTAACCTTTTTTGGATTTTATGCGCGTTATAAGCGTTATATGCCACGTTAAACTGGATTGCAAACAGTCTTCTGTACCCCTAGCGTGAACCAATATCGAATTCGAAAAGTTTGCGAGTACAAAATGTCAATGTCAAATTTTGTATGGAAACTTGAATAGCAGCGAAAGTATGTAACGAGAACTAATAAAAAACCAGTATACATTTGACAATGACATTTCGGACTCGCAAATGTTACGAATTCGATATTGGTTCGTGCTAGCGGTACTGATAAGACTATGATTTTCAAAGGATAATATTAACTTTTTACTTTGAAGCCTACGTTTTCATTCCAAAAAAAGTATCTGTATTGAGGAGCTCGATGGCGCAAGTGGTTAGCGCATTCGGCTGCGATCGTTGAAATTAAGAAACTTTCGAAATGATCAGTCATTCGATGGGTGACCAAAAAGGTTTACTATCTTGAGCTCCTCCTCCTGGCTGCGTCTGCAGTCGTTAGCAACCAACAATCCATACTGGGCCTGCGCGGTGGGTCACAGCTCAATCTCCCTATTCCATCCATAGAGAAGGTCTGTACCCCAGCAGTGGGGTCATTAATAGGCTGATGATCTAATGATGATGATAAAGGGGAGAGAATTATGAATGACAATACTATATTCGTTGCTGCAACATAGCGCTTTTCATTTCGGAAGAAAGCCACCGTGCTCTAGTTATTCCAAATCTTACATCACACTTGTCAACGGCCACAGGCGAAATTCTGTACGAACCACTCAATTACATTACCCATGTGATAATCAATGTCATACTCTATAATCGATAAACGTAATTACACGTCGTAACATTACGTGATCCACGGCGTTTACTGGGCTATTCTTGTTGCGAGCTTTACAAACAAATTACTGTTTTCAACGCACCAGTAATTTCGGCCCTATGTGTACTAAGGACACGTGATTAAGTGCACTTTCTTCGGTAATTGGACACTTTTTTGAGAGTATATAATTTTTTTATAATGCTGTTATTGGTAAAAGCATTGTAATTGGAAATGAAAAGTCTTGTTAGGCTGTATAAACATTATGAGTTCGATAGTAGGTGGTATGGACATGTTTTTAGTTGGGATTTTGAGAGTTTGATGTCGGGATATTGTACTTTGAAAGTAAATTTATTTATCATTCAAAATTTAAAAAAATGGACTAGTATTTCTCATTGTGGATTTAACATTCTAAGCCAAATGTTTGAAACGTACTGGAGAAAATCGACTTTAAAATTTCAATAAAAGAAAATATCATCATAACAGAAGTATTACAACTCACGCTGCTACTAGATCCATCGGTCGGTTAAAACTACCATAGATAATAAATATAAACTCAAAGATAATAAAAAAAAACATTTTTCAAATGTATGAAATCCCGGCTCCTATGGGAACTTGGTCGTAACAAAGAAAGAACTAAAGGTGCATTATGAGAAACCAGTAGATACAGAATCGACTCACAAATCGAATAAAACAAACTGATATTCTATTATGGTGGTGCGCCGTCTCACTCACGCACAATGGGTCCGATAGGGACGGAGCCACCGGTTGAAATGTCGTAGGTCATTAGGTACAGGCCATATAAGGCCTACAATATGCCAATATGGTAGCAGCCGTGACTGTAGCGCGGTTCGTACGGTTAGGAACAATAGGTCATTGCATTCAGATATTACTTGCGTAGATGACCCACGCTGACTCAGATGACTTTGATAGTGGAAGTTAATTGTTTCGAGTGTTACGTAGATTTGCTTTTGAGGTATTAATCTGTGGTAAATGAAGACTGTCTGGCCGTGGCTGTCGTCCTCAAGATTGAAGTTTGAATAGTTTTGTCGGAAATGTTATTGAATAGTTAATTTCGCATCTAGAATTTTGTCGTGTAACCCAATTTTAGTATTGTATCTCCTGAAATATGGCGTCAATTAGGTTTGCAATAGCTTGTTTTCCTAGTCAAGGACTAGGATTTCATCTTAGTAAACTCATCATCAACTCAAATTAACGTCATGTGGCGTGGAATTATTTGCTAGAATCATAATAATAAAAAATCGCGTAAAATCTACTAGCGATCATAAATTATTTCTTATGTATAGCTTATACAAAAATTCCATGTTACAAATATTTATTTGTCCTAGATAAGCTCCGAAAAAATTTACTTACTACTTACTTACAATAAAAAATAGTTTTATCTCGAATGTTGTCCAACCCTTGGTGGATTAAAAATGGGACTTTACTGGTGGAAAGTTACTTTGATACAGATTTGGTTCAAATCCAGTATGAGGCAGTTGTCCCACCGCTGGCGAGGAAGCGACTAACTGTCGGCTATTTACTCGCTCAAGAAAAGAAACGTACATAAGATATAAATTCCATGTAAATAAAAGATATATTAATAGTTGAGGAGCTCGATGGCCCAGGTGGTTAGCGCGTTCGGCTGCGATCATTGTAGTTTAGCAACTTTCGCAGTGGTTGGTCATTGGATGGGTGACCAAAAATTTCTATCTCGAGTTCCTCCATGCTTCGGAAGGCACGTTAAGCCGTTGGTCCCGGTTGCATCTGCAGTCGTTAGCACCCGCCAATCCGCACTGGGCCCGCGTGGTGGGTCATGGCCCAATCTCCCTATTCCATCCATAGGGAAGGCCTGTGCCCCAGCAGTGGGGACATTGAGAGGCTGATGATGATAATAGTTGATCGCTGACTGTTCACACTACCGGCAAGAAGTCACTCCACTAGTTTGTCCCTGAGCGACAAGAGAAAAGAGAAGAGAATACTCGCTCAGCGATGGTTTCTTGGCCATCACCAATACGTGCGCGTGTGATTTTGCTCAGGATGGTTACAGTGAGCAAGTGGCGCGGGTAATCGCCCGTTGTACTCGCACATTCCCTTATAGCCCAGCGATAAAACTATCAAGTGGGACAAGTGCCTCTGAACCAGTGAGACAATCACGGATCTTTGTGTCACTAAGATCAATGCCCTAAACAATGAGAGTTTAGCGGCATGTCGCCAAAGTATAAGACGAAACCTTGACTTTTATGACGCGCGTAGGATGATTAGTATCTAAGACATCCTGGTTTAATACATTTTTGTCATATTTCATATAATGATTTTCTCTCAATGTAAGTAATTCGTATTTTTGGTCGAAGTATCTTATATATGAAAAAAAAATGAATAATCACTACATAGTATAAAACAAAGTCGCTTTCTCTATCCCTATGTCCCTTTGTATGCTTAAATCTTTGAAACTACGCAACGGATTTTGATGCGGGTTTTTTTAATAGATAGAGTGATTCAAGAGGAAGGTTTATATGTATAATACATGCATAATATAGTAGAGAAACACTGATAATTTTAGAGGTTTTTAATATAAGGTCGTAAATAAACACACTTTTTTGCGCTTACATTGCAAACGCTGGCTGAACCCAACGAGATAGATCAAAATAATGTACTACAGTATTGTACACCTTAAAAAGGTCTACAAAAAAGTCCGCGATGGTATATGCCTATCTGTTTGGTATAACCCACAATAACCATTTTTTAATTACTTATTACGAGAAAATAATGGCTTATTTACGAACAAGCGATTTTAAGCAATACAGCATATAAATATTTCCGACACTCACACCAATTAGCCTAGCCCCAAAGTAAGCACTATAAGGCTTGTGTTATGGGATGCTAGGATAACGGATAGAATACATATACTGTACATATATAAGTATATTTATATAAATACATATTAAACATCCATGACTGGAGTACAAATGCTCGTATTCATCACACAAACATCTGCCCTCACCGGGATTCGAACATGGGACCTCTCGAGTCTGCGACAGCCATGAAACCCGGCGTACAAACCACTCGGCCACGGAGGTCGTCAAACGCTTTTAATATAAAACAAAATCTTGAACTTTTATAAAATACACAGCTTTCCTCTCGATTTACTTCACGTGGTTTAAAATACATAATCCTTTTAACGGACCTTCTCTAAGGATAAAAATTTAATTGGACTTTCTGTGCGAAAAGGAGCGCCACTCTGGTGAAGTAACTTTACATCAAAGTAAAAATCATAGTGAAATAACACTACATTTCAGTAGTACGGGTTTCTCTTGGCGTGTACTGTTTCAGAGCCTTCAAACCCTCGAACATCGCTGGTTGGTTGCGTGTCAGAATGTTTCTATAAATGGAATTAGTTGTGAGTGGTACATTTTTCGGCCGCTTTGGCTTCGTCGTGATAGGACTCCACTTACACTTAACTTAACGTCAGGAGTGACGGGCTACATTGCTGATTCTTGTACTAACAAAAGTGTCCCTTGATAGAGCAAAACTTAATCACCTATTTATCTTTGTATTTAGTGAACTTCATAGAGTTAATGTTTTTTATTTTTATTAGTTCTTAAAGAATATAAGGGAGTGTCAATCAATCAAAAATAATTTATTCAGTCTAGGCTGTTACAAGCAAGTGCTTAGCGTAGTTTCTTGATCTTCATACTTATGAAGATCAAGAAACTACGCCATTGGTTCGCAAAACAACGGCGGGAGACATTGTACTGAGAAGAACCGGCAAGAAACTCAGCAAGGGCTGTTTTTTCTCTCCCTGTTGTCAAGTTGTAAAATGACTTCAGAGATACTTCTGAATTCACCTTCCATTACATCATTTAGAATATAGATATATAGTTACAATAAATTTTATATGATAAGACTATAGCAAAAAGCAAAGGTATCGAGAAACATTACTTTTATTTGCTTCAATTCTCGAAAATTGACGTAAAGTTGAATGAACCCCCACAGTATTAATGATCTAGGAAGTTACGTTTCGGTACTGCTACTAAATTAATAACCGTATAAGAAAACAGAGAGTTTGTCATACAAAACTCATCCACAATGTCGATTCAAATTATGATAAGGAGGCCGGAATTAGTTCTGGTAGGCTGTAATGTCCGACGATTAGGTTTGTGGGTTACGTGGAGTCAGGCAAATAAAGATAAACAGATGCGGTACTTATGAGCTCACCTTTGATTTGCTTTTTGGAATCACAAGTTAGGGGCGGCTCACAGCTCTTACAGCCGACCCTCGCAGTCAGCCGCCTCGGGCCATGGCCTCTTTTTACCTAGGGTAAATACTCACCCGGACAAAGCAACAGTCATAAGTACTGTTTGCGTTTGAAAAGGTATATAGTCGACCAAGTAGTCAATTGACAAAACTGACAATAGTGCGTTTACTTCTATATTTTTTATCATTGTATGGGGTATTACGATGTGTTTTAAAACAGTTTGGAGGATATACGGTACGAACGGTTACGGTAAGAACTTCACACTTTTCATTTAGCAAATTGGTTAAAAAAAGAACGGGCTAAACGTTATAATCATCATACGTCAGTATGGACCTCTGAGCTCTTTCGAGATTGATTAATATGTTTACAAGCTCCGTCATAAACACAAATGCAATAAGTAAAAATCGATCGAGCCAGTGCAGAATATAAATTCCGTAAGATTGGTAATACCTAGTGAAATAAATAAATAAATTTACAAATTTTGCGTGCAGCGGAACAAATCAACATGTAGTGTGTAATAAATCTGATATCATTCTTTAAAGTATGTATATTTTTAATTTATTGACTGTTGTGTATTGAATATAGTTATATTCAATAAATATCTGGATGTTGAAACAGACATAATATTTTACATTGAGAATCATATAAACAATTTTATTATATTACAAATCGGTTAGACCTAATGAAATAAAGTTGTAAGTATGCGAAAGAAACACATGTACCTAAACTCTAAAAAAATTACAACGTCAATAAAACAAGTTGGTAACAATACCGCGTCCACATCTTCATTTGAGTTATTTCGTATATCTGATTGAAATGAGCGGCGGACGCGCCGCGCTCCACAAAATAAGTCCGTTCTTACGAAATATTTAATTCGACGTCGCGCGCGCATTGTACCAAATTCATTGACGCGTTGGTAGGAAACCGTGTTTTTTTTCTCCGTAAATCCAATTCGGAACGGACTCTGATTGATGAAAGTTGCAGACGCACGTCAAATGTGATATAATTGAGATGAAAAACGCAATCGCACTGTTTATTTGTAAGATATATTCTTTGCTAGAAAATAATAATCACACTAATATTATAAAGGCGAAAGTTTATGAGTGTGTATGTTTGTTACTTCTTCACGCCAATAAAGGGAATAACCGAAGTAATGCAAAGATGTCAGGAAATCAGAATGCTTCAGAATCAGAATGAAAGGTACATTAGAATGCTTTTTAAAACAAAAAGGTTATAAATAAACAGTTTTAGAATATCACATCTCAATAATATGTTGTTCTATAGTCACCATAAAAATACTGCTTTTTGATAAACTTTCGGACATATTATTTCTTCATATTTGTCGTTGGCAACACAATTTTTTATAATTTAAAAACTTTGTTGTTTTCCGTTTCCTTTTTTACCATCTCCCTGCATAATTTCGTTCTTGTGCGATTACATGTACTGTGTAAATTTTATAATAAAATATCGTATCTCTGCAATCGGTGGTTTTCCTTGTAACCAGAAACTACAGTCCATCACTCCAAGAAGAGCGCAACAATACTTAATTTAGAAAATTAATATAAAAAAGCAACAGCCAAAAATAGAGAAGTGTACAACATATCATAAACGGTTAATCAAAAATTGACGTTATCGATACTTAACTTGTTATTAGTTTAAAATAGCTAATGTAACAATTGACTTAATTTAAGCTACTTATGTAACATTGGTCACTTAAAAAAGCTTACACAGGCTTAAAAGACTATATAAAACTGATGAATTTCGACGAAACAGTTCATATGTTAACCGGAAAAGCAAACAAGGTTTTTAAAAAAAGTGCTTGCTACCTTTTAAAATACCTCGGAATCCCTTGAAAAAAAAGGTGTGCCTTTAAACAAAGACCACCTGGGCCAACCCCGTAAGTAAGTGTTAAATGGCAGTGTTAATTCATGTGCTACATTCAGAGTAACCCCGTCAAGAAAGTGTTAATGTGTATTGGTGAAAAATGCGAGACAAATATTTATAACGCACCCGCCAAGTTTGTAATTCATGAGATATTGTATGTTCAGTATGCAGTGTAAAAAAATATTATTTTATTCTGAGCGGTTCACGCGGTACTTGGTTCCGAACTTAGTGAAACTTGTACTACGGAAACTAAACAAATTATAACGTAACGTATTAACAAATAGGTGAACACCGGCTGTACGCACGAAAATGCGTGTAGTCAGTCACGTTATGTGACGTCATGTCACGTTAGTTCAACGTTCCGAGGTGTGTGTGAGATGATGTCGAGGAGTTAGTCGTACTTCGACCTAAAACTGTTCACACCAACATATCGGCTGCCGAACTGCATTCAAATAAATAAGACAATTTTGAATGTGCTCCTGAGTAAGTAAAGTTGCCAGAGATATCAGCTCCATTGTCCTAAGATACCATAGTGTCAACAAATCGTAAATAAGTCTTTTTTAAATAATTATGTCGGTTTCTGTTGTGATTTTGGTGTTGTTTTGTTGCAACGGCCATGAACGTACTACCATTATTTGTTTCTGTAAACATGAAAGTGACATTGTCTTTTTGGCAATAAATTTCTTTAAACGTAACATAAGATATCATGTTGGTTTACTTTTCTAAACTTTCTTTAAAACAGTACAAATACAATCTATTTGAAATAGGAATGATCAATTGATGAATAATTTGTAAATGAGGTGGCATTTTAAACGGATAACTGGTCTCTCCACTCACATTAAACATTAAGTGATTAGACGGTTTTTTTTATAAAAAATATACGCACCGACCTATCTACTTGATTCAGTAATATAAACAAAATCCGGCCAAGTTCGAATCGGACTCGAACACGAAGTGTACCATTATCCATACAACATTAGACACGATATTGTAAACAAATTACGTCTGTTGTATGGGAATATTTATTTAATTTTAATTTAACTATTTATGTTCAAAGCGTATATACAACTACATATTCTATAAACTGTTCTGTAAACTCTGTAAACACATAAAAAAAAAAGATATATGGACAGACAGACATACGGACAGTAAGGTCTTAGTGGTAGGTGAAAAAGGTCTTAGTAATCTGCGAAGTTTTTTTCGCCCATTTTTTCTCCACAGCTAAAAAATGTCCTTATCTGGTGGTAGGGAAAAAAATTTTGGACGATTCAAAAGAATTGTATTGTGCATCCAATTTGAATAAAGATGTTTTGACTTTTGACTTTTAAGGGTCTGTTTTTACCCCTTGGGTACGGAACCCTAAAAAGGGACTAGCAACATGAACACTCATTTGTTTCAATCGAACTACCTATTTATTAGTCATCGTGGTGAATATTACGAACAAGCCCAAATCCTGTTCCGTACCGTAATGATTTTCCCATGCAACGATTGTGTTACGGCGATGATCTAATCGCTGATTAAGTTTATAGCTCGTTAATATTTAATACAGATATAGTTAATTACGTCTGAAGATAGTAATTATGGAGTGATTGGATTTCTAAAAAGGTAATTGTGGGGGCGCCTCTTTATCGCTCCGTGTTGGTATTTAGAATACATAGTCTGGTTCGTTTTGTAAATTAACAGGGTGATTAGGTTTATTTTAAAAATGATAGTAGTTCGATCATTAATAAAAAACGGCACAAGAAATTTATGACAAGTAGTCCTACTTGATTGTAAACAATAAGAAAAGCTTTAATCAGCAAACGCAGCCAAAATTCAGTAAAACTTTACATTCTTTTTTTACAATTAGAGATGATTAGTGGTAAAATGTATAAAGAAGTTAGTTATCTGATTAACTGTTTTTTTAATAAAACTTCCATAAAGTTTTATTTCAAAACCAGAAAGTTTTTGGTGTTCCAAAATCTGTTTGACTAATTAATTAAATAAAATTCTATGCCGTCCCAAATTGTGTAAAAATATTCTTACCGTAGCTCAAATAAAACATAATTAATGGGAAACAATTTTTTCTCCGTCAAATTAATGTCATATTACCTAATATTTGATTCATGGATATATCGATATTAAAAATACTTACTATAAATATTGTTCACATACGTACGAAATAATGTCATTAATTTTAAACTTACACAGGTGTTTGTAACTCATATATTGGGTATATCAAAGTTGCTCGATGATTATTTCGAGAGGGTATTGACGTCAGATAGACGGCCTCATTGTGATGCATCAAAGAAAAGGAATCACACGGATGCAAAATAATAAAAAAAGAATGAACAAGATGCGCCCGCGTACGCAAAGATCTCGGTCAGGCCGGGCGCAGTTCTTTTGTTTCCAACCTCGAATCAGCCAGTGTTTCGAATCTAGATGCCGTTTTTATTTTCTCTCTTTCCACCCTAAAGCTTTTTTCTTTATTGTCTCAGTGCGGCTAGTCTTTTTATGAAAAAATAAAAGCCCCGGTGGCTTATGGCTCCCCATTGATATGCGACGTTCGAATTGAAATTTAAATATTTGCTTGCGCGGATTCCCGGCGACTTCATTCAGAGTGTTTTGTTTTTAAGAAAAAAAAAATCACTGCCTCTGCCATTTTTCCTCTTATTTATTGCGTTATTCAAAAAAGTTTCGTTGCTGATGCCGTGTTAGTTTAGAGGTAAAATCTTTTTGAAAGCAAGCTCACACACTTCTGTGAGATTAGACACAGTAGTGAGGTTCCAATTTATAGTTTAATGTCGTAAATGCACCTTGATAAATTGCAAACGGAACCTGTTCGTTCTTATGAGTGCGAGTATTTAGACCAAAGAAATTTAATTGAGTTTCACGGTACACGGGGTCAGGGGGCAGTATCGGATATTTATTTGTAACCGTACCGGAGAGTTGCCATGACTGGTTTTTTAATTGAACTACGACGCGACGGAGTGATACCGAAAAAAGTGTGCCCGTGTTTCGCCCTATAATGAAGCAAGTTTTTTTCTATTTGACAGCTAAATCGACTTATATATGCAGTGAAAGAGATAATAGATACTGATAACTTGTAAATGTATTTTTTTTATTTAAATATGAATCTATCTCTATATATGTTGCGAAATAAGTTGAAAATTGGATTTGAGCTAAGGAATCATTACTGTATGGAATGTATAAGCTATTTTAAGGGCAGGTGGCAGTTCTCTCAAACATTTCATCAGATTATGATGATATTGACGTTGAATTTAAACAATAAAGAAGTTACTTTACTCTATATGGTTAACTAGCGGCCCGCCCTTGCTTCGCTTCGGTGTAGAGCTGAAGTGTAGACTACAGTTTTTGTTCTCAGGCTTGTATTATACACAATAACATTCATCTATGATTCTTCTTATACCTGCCTACGTCTTAACATCTACCTGCATGCCAAATTTCAGCCCGATCCGTCCAGTGGTTTGGGCTGTGCGTTGATATATCACTATGTCAGTCAGTCAGTCACCTTTGAATTTTATATATATAGATGTATTACCCTGACGGGTGAAGTGAATTTTAATAAAGTATATTTAAATAAAACAATTCCTCTCAGATAAAACATATTTTTCAAGTAAAATGGACAGAGAGGTATGGCATAGCGGACTTTCCGCTTTAATTGGAGCGCCTTTCTGTGAAAGTATTCTCCACCTTATAGAAGATCACAGTAAAATAACACTACCTTTTGGTGGTGTTTTGGTTCCATGGCTCCATGGGGGATAGGATTGGGTCAGGGAAGGCAACGGCGTGAGTGATATTTTTGGTATCGCATGCGTCTATAGGCTATGGTGCCGCTTACCACCAGGCGGGCCATATGCTTGTTTACCACCGTTTTAACATAAGTATATAAAATATTTATATATAAAAATCTAAGTACTAGATGAATAATGATGACGACCTCCATGACCGAGTCGTTTATACGCCGGGTTTCATGGTGTCGCCGCCTTGAGAGGTCCCGGGTTCGAATCCCGGTGGGGGCAGATGTTTGTGTGATGAATACGATCATTACTCCAGTCATGGATGTTTAATATGTATTTCTATATAAATATACTTATATATGTACAGTATATGTATTCCATCCGGTACTCTAGTATCCCATAACACAATCCTAACAGTGCTTACTTTGGGGCTAGGCTAATTGCTGTGAGCGTTGGAAATATTTATTTATTTATAATAAAAAATACGCTTTTTCTTTATGTAAGTAGTAAATGTATATGAAGCTTTATTTCGAAATAAATTATTGTAACGCTTACAAAAGCTAATTATAGTCATTAACAACAATTTATCAGTTGTCAAATCTAATTTCATTTGTCGCTGAGGCTTTGACGTCAGGCACGATGATGTCATAACATTTCCGGATTCGATAAACTATATTTATTAATTTACTTATTCGACCATACACTTCTATGAGAAACTGGGAGTGAAACAAAAACAGTATTCGCGACCTGTTTACTTCCCTTGCAGATAATTAAATCCTATAAATGAACCGGACATAGTTAATCCTCCAGTGGGGAGATGCCATCCGCCTGGAACACCTCTAGAGGCACTCACCAATCACTCACTCGGCTTGAGGTCCTCTTAGGATCTCGCCGTCCCCAAATCCGGTGACGCTGTAAAGGTCATCTGCGACCAACAGCATACACACTCAAAAAAAATACGGAAGTTGTTTTATGCGCTGACAATTTGTCACCCTTTTTTCCCAAGTCACATCTTAGATACCTACATCCAATTGAATTAGTATATGACGTAGTAAAAATGATGTATAGATAAAGAAATTGTACCTCTCATGCGCACAACATTTTTATACTATTAAAACCCCGAAGAAATGGAAAGCACGCATGTTAGCTACCTATGATCATCATCATCATCATCATCAGACTATTAATGTCCCCACTGCTGGGGCACGGGCCTTCTCTATGGATGGAATAGGGAGATTGGGCCATGACCCACCACGCGGGCCCACTGCGGATTGGTGGGTTCTCACGACTGCAGATGCAGCCGGGACCAACGGCTTAACGTGCCTTCCGAAGCACGGAGGAGCTTGAGATAGTAATTTTTGGTCACCCATCCAATGACCGACCACATTGCGAAAGTTGCTTAAGTTCAACGATCGCCGCCGAAAGCGCTTACCACTTGCACCATCGAGCTTTTCGCTTCCTATGTATGACTAAGGATTTAAGCTAAACTTCAGGTATACTTTGACTAGTAAACCTTAACTGCAGTGTTTCCTCAAACTGTTTCTTAAAGTAAAGCTACACATTTTTAAAATTATATTTTAGGGCGCATACAAGGCTCACCTGATGGGTAAGTAATCACTGTCGCTCATGGACATCTGAAACACTAAGAGTATCAATGGAATGCTCTGCCCGCTCACGTGTTCCTTCCTTCTTACAACCTGGGATCCTTTAAAAGAGGCGTGAAGAAGCAACATGCAGGCCGGGAAGGTGTGAATGGCTGGTGTGGCAGGTAGAACTGCTGTACCAGCTATCTTCACGTCTGGACTTCACCGTCACCTAACATCAGGTGGGGCGGAGTCATTTGTCGGACTTAACTATATAAAAAAAGCGATGTCAGCCTTAAAAGAAAGAATTGGTTACGCTTTTTTGAAGGTTTTCAAGTTTATTCGCTACAGTTTTGTCGTGGTAAAATAATTTCATTAAAATCGAACGGTTGTGGAAAGAAATGAATCAAGATGATGGGGATGAAAGTTTTAAATAATAAATTATTAAAAATCTACGATTGGTTTAAAATCCATATTTCAGCCGTTACACGCGTCTAACGCCTAATCTTTTTCTCCTTCTATCAAATAAGTTAATGACAGCTATCAGGCATCAGCCACATCCGGTTGGCGACCGGTTCTAAAGCTCCGTACAGAACGCATACCTACCTACAATATTTTTTGCCTAATGAACTTTTAGTGATGCTATTCGAGTGTTTGCATTAAGAATGATAGACGGAGTATGATCAGTGATCAATAACGCCGCTCTGTCACCTGATATGATATGACTCATAGTGTTGCCATGCCGATTTAAATGCTGCAATTTGCAGCTTACTTGCTATCTTTTAGGGTATTTTTTTTGTTGAATAAATATACATCAACTGCAACTCTGTATTACAGTAATTTATGTTATTAACGGGATTGTTACAATGTACCTTGTTTTTAGCGAGTTTCCGATATTATTCCGGATTCCACTGTAATCATGGCGCTTCCAACAGTGCCGAAATATCGAAAACTCGCTAAAAACAAGATACATGGTAACAATCCCGTAGATAATTTTCAGTCGTATATTAAAAGGTTTCTATAGCCTAATGATAATCCCTATTAGGCCCATAGGGAGGAATGTGTGCCCCAGCAGTGGAGGAAATAATGGGCAGAATGATATAATGTTATTGTACTTGTCTACGTGGTCCAAAAAAAATATTTACTGCAGAAACAATAAATGAAATATACGTTATCATGTAAAATTGTAAAACTTCAATAATACTTTAATATAAGATGAATTTTGATATTCAACTTAAAATTACACCATAATGTTTATGGGATTGTTAGATTATAACATGTACGATGCTTTCAGTTCAACATATAAATTGGTATATATATATTTTTTTTAAATGGTGAACGAGCCGCGGGGCCATCCAGAGAGTGGTTTCATTAGTAAGGAGTTTATCAGCTATTAATCTGCTAGACTATTTATTATCTTAAGATTTTTTTACTTTAAAGTATCAACTTGAATCAGATATCAGTCAGCTAGTGATCTGTTTCTTATAAAAATTCAACACGTTTGTTGGCTATCATTAGTATTATATATCATTAGTATAATTTGTGTAAAAATGAACATAATTATAAAAAAAAATCGCAAATTCTGCTTTCGAAATTACCTATATCTTTTTTTAACATTCATTTGTAAAAGTCATAATTAATGTCTACGGTAAGAGTAGGTATTTATATATGAGAATGACCAATTTATTCTCGTATGGTTTCGACGAATAAATATATTTCAAATTCTGAATGCGTCATCCTTTTGACCTATTAAACGGAACGCCCACAAAAAATATTAGAGTAGGTATTTGTTCACTTATCATTCTATTACAATTGCGACGTTTTTAATCGGTCGTATAATAGTTTTGAAGGAGATTTACACCTTGAAACCTCCTTTGATATTATGATCTTCTTTTTTATTATATAAACAACGTTTGAGGCGTCTTCCATATTTGAAATTAAACTTATACAGTCAATCAACTGTCAACATTGTTTTTTTTAAACGTTTTGAGCTTTCTGCTAATAAGCTTCGAAGTGTGTATTGAATTATGTGAAGGTTATTAAACACACTTAATCTACATCTAAAGCATAGTTTCCAGTTAATTATTACATTGGTAAAGTATGCGATTACGAAGCGCTTTGTTCTTTTGACTAAAATATAAAATCTCATTTGAATAGAGAAAATAAGTACTATGAACTTAGGTAACTTATTCATTGTTCATTTATAACCAGTGACCCGTCATCGCTTCGCTTCGTAAAGACTGTAGTTGTAGTTCTCGAGCCTGTATTATACTTAAAAAAAATCTTAGATCACTCTAGCTATTGGTAAAAAATCAAATGAAACATTAAAATCCGTTGTGTCATCAATTAAAACATTACTGCACCGGCCAGCAAAAGAGGCATTGATGGCCGAGGCGAAGCTGCAATTAGGGTTCTGTTTGCTATCACTGGAATGACAGCCATATTGTTAGAAAAAAAAGTTACATAAAGTTGTTTTGGGGGCGGGATGATTTTACTGTCCAAAGATTTCCGCCAAACAGTGGCAGTTATTGCACGATCGACTACTGCCAATGAAATAAAGGCTTGCTTAATTTAATCTTATTTGTAACATCATGCAATGAATTTTATGCTGGTAGTAAATACAAAAGTTACATTCCTGAACGATCAATCTACAGTAGATTTCTCTAAACAATTGCTGACTGTCGAACGGACAGCTTTCATTTTCCCACCTTCTTCATTCTTCACCGGGTCAGCAGGTTTTACAAAAAAAAACGCAGCAAATTACCTCACCCCCCCTCTCCCAACGAGGCCGTAAATTTGAGTCCAGTGGCGAAGGAAACTGATACAGCAAAATAGTCTGCAATTTCAGCCATCCTCACCTGGTCGGTCTGAACCCAACCCTGTACCCCGTAGAGCTTAGTCACCGACAGAAACGCAACATCATCAACCCCACGACAACGGCTAACTAGAGCCGAGGTCCTAGTCTCAGACACGCCCTCTAGTTGAGCCGACCACCTCAGGTTCGATTGGTCTAGTGGCTCCAGACGGAGAGGAGACTTACCTCGTGGGGAAATGCCATCCGCCTGGAATACCTCTAGAGGCACTCGCACATTCTCAGCTTGGGGTCCCCTTAAGACCTGGGTTCCGAACCTGGGGGTAAGTACCCCTCCGGGGGTAAATCAGCCATACTTCGAGGGTAACAAAGTACCTTATTATTTGGTCAAATCTAAATAATACTACTAAATATAGCATGCGCTCCTTCTTGCTAGTGAGCCCGCGGGGTGCTGAGTGTGGGAAGCAGGGCGAGATTCTCTCCTGATAATGACATTAGTAGAGACGAAGATGTAGCGGCCAAATTGGAATTTCTTGGACTGATGATAACATTTTAAAGTCGGGGTAAAATCTGTTTCCCTAATAGGTTACAGTAGTAGCAGTGTTGGAAGGGTTAGGAAACACTGCCTTAGGATCTCGCCGTCCCCAAACCCGGTGACGCTGTAAAGGTCATCTGCGACCAGCAGCATACACACTCAAAACAAAAACACCATCAAAAGGTAGTTTTAAGGTGATCATACATATTTCAGCACCGTACGTACGCTGCATTTCGTAAAGTCTTTCTGGAAATTCGGTCCTTGCTGCGCGTTCAGTACGGGTGGAAGTATGCGAGGCTTCATATGATTGCATACAACGAATTCTGAATGCGGTACGTACTGTGCTGACATATGTGCGATCAGTTTTATTTAAATGTGGTAATAAACTTCTGTAGGGTGGTGTATTCTATTAAGGGCGTTTCATATCCATTATTAAGAGATTCTTTTAAGATATACCATGTTGATGGTAATGGAGAGTCAAAATAAAACTTTTATCCGTGTCAGTACCGAAGTATCACTGGAATCAGAGTCAGTGGCCCCCTTTGACGACAGTTATTAATTTAAATTATTAATACCTCATTTCATCTTTGTCAAATGTTTAAAGACGAATAGAGACAAAAATGAGGTTTACCTACGAATAGCTTTTAAATTTAAATTAAGAACTTTGTGGTGCAATTGAGTCAGAGAATAATTTATTAAGTATGCTTTCACGGACGCCAATATTGTAAATTTTTTTAACGGTTACCTATAAAGTGCATTTTTATGTTTTCTTTTATTTACAGGCTCCTTGGAAACAACATTGAGTCAAATTCAATTATTTGATTAATTTAAGTAATAATACAACTGGAAAAAATAATGCGTCTTAAATATGTTATGCCAGTTTCACCATTCCCAAGGCATTCCCTCGCACTCTGTAAACTCCGTGTTCACTAAGGACAGGCAGCCGTATGAACTTTTCTTGGTCATTCTTGATCTTTCCCCCGAGGGAAAGAAAATTTTCTCCATCAAGGCCATTTGTCACTTGTCAAATATCCGCATGGAGCCCCCACGTAAGCGTGGCATTGTCGGTCAATGCTGTCAGTTATACGGACACTCGGCCCGGTGCTCGGTGCCTCAAATACACGTTTGACCACGGTACGAAGGATTGCCCATGGCCGAGGGCCCGGTACTGGAAAACCCACCGAGCTGTGTTCTCTGCAGCGGCCAGCACACCGCAAATTACCACGGCTGTCCTAAGGTCCCGCAGAGGGCAAAGGCTCAGGGAACGATCGCCCTCCACCCCGCTACCATACTCGCTCCCCTCGCTTGACGGAAGGTGGTTGCTTCTCAGCCGCCGATGCCCTCCTCCGCGGTCCCTCTTAAGAACCCTTCTCAACGGCTTTCCAAGCCACCGGCGGCTCAACCCACCAAACCCGTCTCCGCAACCGCGTCCGCTCCTTTTGTAACGGGCAAAGCGATGGCCCTTGGCTCTAGCGATTCCGATGCGGATCTCGCGATCAGGATCACCACCGCCCTCGACCCCGTGGACCTCGAGGCTCTAGGGGCCAAATTCAGGGAAGCTACTTCTATTCTTGTATCTTCGCCAAACACCGCGTAATCATTACCGCCATCCCCGCGCTCACCATCACCTCTTCTTAATGGCGTCCTTAAGGATCAAACCGCGATCCATCACATTAGCGTTCTGCAACGCTTACGGTTTCTCCAGTTAGAGTGCGGGAATTGCAAAATTTTTAGTGGTTTATTTATTTTCTTCAAAGTTTAAATATAGAGTTGTCGATTTCACTTCCTTGCCTTATATTTCTGTGAACCTCAGTAAGTATTGTGTATATTTTATGAATTATTATGAAAGTATACACTGCCTATCTTCCTTGTCTAAACTTGGTCTGATATAAGCTTCTGAACGCTTGTATGAAACAACGCAAATTGTTAGTTGTACGAAATTTTCAAATAACAAAAACGATATATTTTTCTGAGTAAACAATAATTAATTGTTTTTCAAATAAATAAGTCAAAAAAAATCTAGGTTTAGGTACTTATTTGCGATAAATAAAAGTGGTAACCAGACGGAAAGATAACTGTCAAGGCTGACAGTTAAAGAACTTAATCTCCATCTGTGTACTCTTTTAAAACTGTGGTAGTTATTTAGTAACATTTATTGTGATATGGCGAATCTCTATAAATCTTATCGGTGACCCCACGACCCCGCGAGTTAGCGCTTGGCTTCGGGCGGAAACTCGCAACTTCGATCGACTACACTTAGTCCCTATAACTTGCACGAGATTGCATAATCAACTGTGCACGTGCATAAAATCGTTTCTGCTTTTGGCAATTTGAGTCTGGGAAATTAAAGACGACTGTATATATAGCTGCAAACGTCCTGAGAAAACAACAAAGAAATAAACTTGAGCAGTAGACGTTTTTTGTTTGTTAAATTGCGACTGCGCAGGCTTATTTATCTATGGTCGATGCTTAAGAAGTTTGCCCGGGTGTATACCCTGTGTTCACTTGGATCTATTGCTATGGCTCCATTATGCCATATCAGTAGGTACACTTTTCCTACATATGATTCCATTGTGTCGGTCCTTCTTCTGCAATAACTCACACTAAACTTTGTCACCGACTAACTGTGGCCACTATTCCAACACGTACCCGCTCACGTGTTCCCTCCCTCTTACAACCTGGGATCCTTAAAAGAGGCGTGAAGAAGCAACATGCAGGCCGAGGGTGAGGATGGCTGAAGTGGCCGACAGAACAGCTGTACCAGCTATCTTCGCGTCTGGACTTCACCGTCACTTAACATCAGGTGGGGTGGAGTCATTTTTCGGAACTGTCTATAAAAAAATATCTAGATGCTCTGACTAAGATACCTTCTCTTACTTTAAGATTTTTAACACAGAACTGAGACTCACCAAAACTTTTATCATAAACCAATCCTTTCCAATAGATAAATCACGAATTAGGAATGTCAAATTTGGAAAATTAACTTCACTTATATTTGCGCAAAATCGAATAGTTCACACCTTATCAGTTCACACTTTGAGTCAAATTTCACGCCCTTGTTATCACTTAATAGAATTAAGTAGACCTTACTAAACGTTTAGCACTTAATTCGAAACACTCTAATAAGCTTCTAAGTAACCACTAGTAAAATTACTTAAATTCACTAAAAGGGAATGAAAACTCTTTAAAGGTTAAGCTAAACGAGTTTGATGTCCTCACTGAGTTTCTTGAAGTGTAAAAAAAAAGTTAAGTCAGATCAACTAAAAAGAGGTCGGATGTCATGGGTTCCATTTTCAAAAAAAAGTCCGAGTTGGATTTCGGTCGCTGTCACCGCGGTTTTGACAGTCGCGCACGCGCGGTCGTGTGAGCGTGCTGTGCGCACGGGCATCGGCGCTACACTGCGTTCGCGCGCTTTTCGACCCGTGAAACCTCAGCCTCCATCTCCGTATCGTATAGGATGCATTAGAGCTGTCGATACGAAGATTTTCTCACGGAAAGGACTAAGGCGATATACGTCTAACGGTTTAAAGCATCTTCGTTGACTGATGTTGATGACTCGACTTAGTTTTGTTTTGATTCTGACGGGTGTTACGGAGTTGGTTTATTTTTTGAAGCGGGATTATTCTATCGAGTTATGAATGCTCGGGTTTATGAGCCGTGGTGAATCGGCCGATGTTTTTTTCTGTTAAGTAGTTTTGTCAATGAAAAAACTTAAGTGTTGAAATGTTTTAAAGCAGGCTTTAATTCAGATGAGGTTACGACTCCATTAAAATGTCTAGAGCTTTGATTCGCTGGGCTTAATAAAAACGTGTAATTCAACAAGTCATTATAAATACTATGAGGATCTCAAGAAATGCTTGAAATAGTCTAATTTGTTTTACAGTTTCCATGCAGTTTACTATTTATGCATTTTATGGGTATTTAAGCAGCTGTGAGTTAGGTATCCGTTTCGGCCAGCGAAGTTCTTGTATCCACATAAGATTGAAACTTATGTTAATTATAAGTTTTAACTCATGCAGCTCTTGTGATGCAACTAGTATCAAGTGAACTAGCTTTCGCAAATATATTAAAATTTTTAAATGCTTGGTTTTGTCGATAAAGTATTTACAGGAAAAGAAACTTGACAGAAAATAGTTAAGTAGGTAGGAAGAATTAATAATGTGATTCTTAGGATATTGAGCTAAACAATATTTATTTTTTAATTGATAGTAGGTATTTTAAAATTGAGAATTAAATAGAGACGCTGAGAAGAAAAAGAAATGTATAAAAACGGTGACATTTCATTCTGAAATGATAAATAGAGAATAGTAAAATCTCAGGTTGGTACAATTTCTATTAAAAATTTACAGAGCACACAGAGTATATGTGAAAATAGGTACCTACTAAGTGAAGCTTAATTTAAACGAGTATAACAAAAAAATCCATTGCATGCTACGCATTTTTTTATGTAATGAAATACCAATATTTTTTTGACAAACACAGGTTTCAATTCTGCAAGCGTAATATTTCTTGTTTAAGAATTCGAACTTCATTCGTCCCTAAAATTGTGATCTCTCAAACAGTTTAAGTAAAAGACATCAACGCATCACAAATTGGACTCGCAAAAAGTTCTAATGTTTTTATGTAAACCTTTTTCTAAAAACAAAAATATTAAATTTTTTCTTTAAATTCATTAAAGTAAAACTAAAAATTACAAATAACAAGCATTTCCAATATTTTGTTAAGTACGCAGGTATGGCATTTTCATGAAGAGATTTCGCCGACAATAACAAATGAAAGAGAAAAAAAAGAAAAACAAGGCTCATTAGTAATTGCTATCCGATAATCATAACCTTCATAATACACTACAATTGCATCACCGGCTGTCAACAATCTAACGCCAGAAAAAAAAAGAGAAAGCGAGACGACAACATTCTCCCGACTCGTACCGCGTAATAGCTCCGTCTTCAAACACAACAGTCGTCACGGTTCGCTTGTAAAGACTGCCCACTACGCTGGCACACCGACAAATTATAGCCATCTCTTTCCCACTCGTACAATCAACACGGGCGAATCGCACAAACAAGGAAAGACGAGCACTCGTTTTTTTAACGAATTGTTCAGTTTTTTGTGAAATATAGATCAACTTTAAAATAATGTGTCATTGACCCTCACTTCTGGTAAAAATGCAGAAATAGAGTAAAGAATATGTCTATTTGAGTTGACACGTTTTGTTCGTATAAAAATAAACAAGCGATGACTTAGCAAAGTTGGTTAGCTTTTTAACAAAATGACAACGCAACTTAATGTACATTAGGAACTGCTTTTTGTTGAACTAAACTCTCGGCCTTAAGAGCCCTTTCACATATTTTGCAAAAAATCGTAATTTTGAGCGCCTCATTTACCCCCTTAGATTTTTTTTACTATTTCCAATAAAAGTAAACAGTACATTTATTCTTCCTATTGAAAGTTAATGTAGAATATTTACAAATACTATTTTCCTTTTTTTGTACTGATTGTTCTAGCGCAGCTAGTTTACGGAAAAAAACGATATTATGCACAACTTCAAACGCCGGAATCTCTAAGTAATGTTCTACAAATTAGATCAAATTAATTACTACGACATCAGAAATATGCTTTTGCTGTAACATAATGTATTAGAATTTTGATTTTCCATCTCATTATTCATCAAAAAAAACCATCTAACCTCCGTGAGTTTTCCCAAAAAACAATGCAGGTTTACCTCGTATTTTGACATTGCATTGAATAGAATTACTATCAAAAACTTTCTCAAAACTAATCTACCATCATTGAACTACTGAAATATGTATATACTTTTATAATAAGTTTATTAATAATTATTTTATAAGACTCGGACCGTAACATCACCCGTAAAATGCATTATATACTAGTGCAAATCTACCCACGCGCCGATCAGTACGGCAGCGGCACAATTTTGTAAAAGGGCTCTTTAATTTTACGCCGCAGTTTTACTTAGTTTATTTTTTGATCATATTAAAAAGGTGGCAAACAAGAAAATCAAGCTTGATAGTAAGCGGCCACCATGAACTTTAGACTCTTGCGATACAAAAAAACATCACTGGCGCTGTTGCCAGCCCTGACCCAATCCCCTATCCCGTGGAGCCTTGGAACCGACAGAAACACAACACCACCAAAAGATAGTGTTACTTAACTGTTTAAATTAAAATTATTTTAAACTTTTTTGTATTATTCATCATCATCATCAGCCTATTAATGTCCTCACTGCTTGGGCACAGGCCTTCCCTATGGATGGAATAGGGAGATTGGGCCATGACCCACCACGTGGGCCTAGTACGGATTGGTGGGTGCTAACGACTGCAGATGTAGCCGGGACCAACGGCTGAACGTGCCTTCCAAAGCACGGAGGAGCTCGAGTTAGAAAATTTTTCGTCACCCATCCAATGACTGACCACTGCGAAAATTGCTTAACTTTGACGATTGCAGCTGAACGCGCTAACCACCAGCGCCATCGAGCTCCTCAAATTTTGTATTGTATCTAAATTTAATTATTTTTAGCAATAAGTAAATAAAACTATGTGGATAAGGATGAAAATAATTTTAGCTCGTGTTTAATTTAACCTTATTTAGAGATCACAAATCTTTTCTTTATTAAATAGGAAGTAAAATTTTAATTGTGTACATAGTTTATATTAAGAGGAAGTCGTATAATATGGGTAGATAGGTATATTTATATATATAAGGTAGAGTCATCATCACACTAATATTATAAAGGCCAAAGTTTGTGAGTGTGTATGTTTGTTACTTCTTCACGTCTAAACGGCTGGAACGATTTTAATAAAATTTATTATGGAGTTAGCTAACACCCTGGATTAACATATAGGCTACGTTTTACTACGGGAAAATATTCCTAATAAACCGCGGGGCACAGCTAGTTCTTTTATAAATTCAAAAAAGGAAATAGTTATATGTGGTCTAGCTAGGAGCTTCCATACTTTGATATAATTTGATACTATATATAGACTTAGGTATCTCGACACAGAAAAAAAGGGGTTCTTGCTTTCTTCAAAGTAGTTACAGATAAATTCGTTCCAAAATTTAAATAGGAAAACAAATGAATACAGCCAAAGATAAAGCTTGCACAACGATCGCAGTTCCCTTGGCCGGTGCCGTGGTGGCATGCTTTCTCACGGTTACCATAGCAACCGTCCATATCTACGGTATTGGCAGTAATTTGTTGGGTCGTGGTGCTCAGAGATTTACTGCACAAGCGATAGCACTAGTTTTTACTACGAAAACTGGAGCTTACGTTTGTTTGCGAGGCTTTAAATGTAGGCACTGTGCGATTCTCCCTGCAGATAATGGCAAAGATAATCGTTGAATTAAATGTGGGTTAATTTTTACATTTTATTTTTCAGTTAATTAGAAACTTAAAAAATAAATGTAGAGGATATGTAAACGTACTAATAACATGATTTTTAAGCTATTTCAAGCATCAAGGTGCGAATGATATTTTTGATATCGTAAGCGTCTTTAGGCTATCATCATCATCATCATCATCAGCCTATTAATGTACCCACTGCTGGGGCACAGGCCTTCCCTATGGATGAAATATATAGTTTTGGGCCATGACCCACCACGAGGGCCCAGTGCGGTTTGGTGGGTCTTAACGTGCCTTCCGAAGCACGGAGGAATTTGAGATAGTAAATTTTCGGTCACCCATCCAATGATCGACCTCAGTGAAAGTTGCTTAAATTCAACGATCGCAGCGGAACGCGCTAACCACTTGCACCATCGAGCTCCTCCATCGAAGAAATAAATAGCAATACTTTAATATATTTAGAATATCAATAATGTCTACATCTGAATAACACAGATTTATAATATGCCTGAGTTACTGACGATTCAGACGTAATGATGTCGATTCTGGCATGATTCTCTAAACCTAAACTTAAATTTGACAACAGTGCATCCTTGTCATTCACTATGCAGAATGACAAGGAGAGGCTGATGTTAAATTTAGTTTTAAGTTTAGAGAATCACGCCAGAATCGATACCAATATATTGTTGAACAGAGTATCCGAAGTGACAGATAGTAATATCCAGTCAAATTTTCATAAATGATTCCATGACAAATAATTTCAATATCTTAAAGTTTGTAACTAAAAAGTATCATTAATGTCTTTAAATGTCTAATCATTTTAATTAACACCCATTTTTTATCTAAGCACCTTCCAATATAAAGAAAGCCTCACAAGCCAAACTGATAATGAAACTATTTACATTTTCATTATTAACCCAATTACAGTAAGCCAGAGAAAAACTAATTCCCTTGATGAACCGTAAAATTAATTAAAATGCTTGAAACGCTACAACACGTTGCCTTCTACGCTTTTGTTCGTCAATTTTGAACCTTAATAGTTAAGTAATAAAGCCTTTGTTGACTGTTATGTCTTGCAGCGATGTGCTCTACATTTCTCTTTGCCAGCGGTGTGTGACAACGACGTAACTGGAATACTTTGGATGCTTCAGATTTTTAAAAGTAAAAAGTGCGCTCTCCAATTTGTCCTTTGAAAGGTACAATTGAGCCTCGGAATGTTATAGAAAGACGCCAATCAACAAGGAGTTCGTTATTTTTTAACACTAATCATCAGTAATAAAAACAAAGTTCAGGGGTTAGTTTGTTACTTTTTACATATTTTCTTTCATTATTTTTAAAGCATGTAACTGCTCGGTATTTAAATCTAAAGAAAATTTTACTAGAAAAAATTCACGCAGACCAGGCAGCATACGGGACGAGTACTTTTTAGTTGCTACTGTCAACTATGTTGAAAAAAAATAGTGTTTAATTTTCAAAATGATTTTTCTGACGTTAACAGACTACGTCATAATAGAGATTTATCAAAAATATTTTGGAAGAAACAATACCCGTATTTTACAAAAATAATGAACGCCATATCTTTGTAGCAGAAAGACATTAGGTAGCTGGGTAACATATTTCTAAACAATGTTAAGCCGCAATTAATATAAACAATCAGATATCTGATTGTTTATATTAATTTCGGTCATGCTGCTTTCTCCAAGAAAAACAATGATTTAAAAAGACGCTTACCCAAAAAAAAAATATTTCGTATGCTCTCTAATTTCGACTGAACCACCCAAAAGCCCAGAGTCAAATGGTCGAGCGGCAGAAATTCCGAGGCATTCCAAAATAGACGTATTAGTGTTGGGTCTCAATATAAAAACGTCACAATACGTCACAGGTCACTGCGCCCGGCACATCCAGGGAAAAAACGACACTTCCGAAATACTACAAATGCCTTGGCGTTCCTTAACAAAATCGATACGATTCATACTATGCCAAAACCACTTTTTCAAGACCCGCCATACTCCCACATTGCCTCGAAGCTACTCCGAGTTTATAGGAAGGAGGGTTCAACCTATTTTGGTATTGTGTTAAAAGGATGCTTAGTAAGAGCAGCTTAATCGAATCGTAGAAAAAGTTCTGGGAAAAGAAATTCTCCAGGTGATCCGTCACACTTACTATTTTCGGTATGAGTCAGACATCAAGAATTTTTGGCTGTGTTTCTATTAACTCATTATTGATGATATGGGATCACATCAAAAAATTTAAAACGATAATTTATTTTATTTAATTTTGATTATATTTTTTTAGAATTTAACTGCTAGATGTTATGGGATAAATTAATTAATGAAAATTTTACTAGAATAAATTCCACGCTACCGCGGCCCTAATATTGGCATAATGGTCAGTGCATTCGCATGGATAGCGAAGAGAGCTGGTGCGAGTCCCGTCTGCTGCATGGTCCGTGTTTATTTTTTTCTAGTAAAATTTTATTAAATTGTTTCATTAATAATATTACAATACATAGAAAATAAAATAACAAATACTTAAAAACTACCTTATGTATAAAATTTAAATACAAATTGCCTTAACCTACTTATGAATATGTAATATCTAATTTACAAAATGAAAAATTCTGTACTTAATATATCCCAAATCACTCTATCCTGCTAAAATCTTGAACTAAACCAGAGAGCAACACGGCATAGATGATCGATTAGAAATATGCCATTCATTCTTGTTGTCACAAAAAAATGCAATAAGTATATAGAAAAAAATCTACTTTTCCAGGCTTCAGATGAACTTCTTTTTTGAATACAATAACTAAAGATAAATACAATATGAAATATTATTTAATTTAATGCTGCTAACTAGAAGACAAAGTGATGCGATGCAGCGATAGCGTACTTTACTAGCATGTATGTGTGCTAGATGTTGAAGAACTTTTTATTTACAAGAAAAGGATAGAAGAATAGCAAGAAGAATAGCTGTCCCGCCAAGTTTCATACCGCCACATTTTTTGTTAGGCAAATTAAAAACAATAACTTTATAAAACTTGTCCTTACAAAAATAATATATGAAAAAATAAAAAAAAACATGAATTGTCCCATTAGGTGCAGGCGTTCGGAAATTATGCGCTTACATACATTTAGGCATAATAAGAAAAAATTTGAAACCTTTTCGACTTAAATATTAAACTTTTCTTTCTCCTAGCAGTTCTCAGAGTTTCTTCCTCTGCTACACGATGGACCTGGCGCTCTCACGGTGAATTCATGGATTGCTAAGAAATTCGTCTCTCTTAATTAAAATAGCTTAATTAACAGTAAGTTAATTTTTTATCCACACAACACAGAAAGAGGTTGAAAGGGCCTTGTTGACCCGGCAGGCGCGCCACAGTTATGTGTGAGCAAATACTCATAACATGACTAAAACTTGGTTCTGATTGCGTCGTTGCTCTCGGGTGTGAGAGCTGATTGGGTCGATTCTTTGATGACGCGTCGTTTGATTAGCTATTATCTATTAGGTGGAAGTGTAGTGGGGGCGAGCAGGCGACATTGGTTCCCGTACAAACGGTCAAGCACTCTTTTAACCTCTGTCTGTGTTCTTATCCACAACAAGTTACAAACATAGAAAGTGTTAAGTTTTTTTTTAAAGACACCAATTAGCCTAGCCCCAAAGGAAGCGCTGCTGTAAGGCTTGTATTATGGGATACTAGGGTAACGGATAGAATACATATACCGTACATATATAAGTATATTTATATAGAAATACATATTTAACATCCATGACTGGAGTACAACTGCTCGTATTCATCACACTCAAATACTCGTTCGGGATTCGAACCCGCGACCTCACGAGTCGGCGACACCATGAAACCCGGCGTACAAATACTCGGCCACGGAGGTCGTCAATAGTGCCGGTGTTTAGGTATTCGTGATTTGAAATCTGTAGCTTGACTCTCAGTAATATTAGCAGGGAAATATTATATGCATTTCAAGTATAATATAATGATAATTTCAAACATAAATAGGTCCTAAGTGAATACCGACGACGTGTTTGAGCCAACACTGGCGTCTCCGTAATTTTGCCCGTGCTTTGACCGCCCGCCTCCATTCTATCCCCTACAACGAGATGATAAGATGAAATTACTGATATTATTCAAGGTAAGAACCACCTACGGATCATGGAGTTAGCAGAGTGGGGAAACACACGCGTGACTTTTGCGACGAGTATTCATATGAGTAAAGAACGCAATTGAGTGGAATTGAGAAAATGTATTAAAATAATGTGATAGGTTGAGTTAGGAATACCAGTTTGGGATGAGTAAGGAAACTTCATAGGATGAATGACGGAACAAACACATTCAGTGACACTTATGATGTTAAAAAAATTAAGAAAGAAGTAGTGAAATAACGTTCCGTATAGAAATTCACTTTTAATATTCGTTTTTTTTAAAGTAGGTACTCATAAAGATCATCGCCAAATTATTATGGAACTATCTTGCTAAAAAACTCTTTTAAACCAAAAAGAGTCATCAACATCAATAAAAGAAAAATATATTGATGAATTGAGAAACTCCTCCTGTTTGAAGTCTGTTTCAAATGATTTCAGAAAAAGGATTATAAGTGACAATATGTCGTAAAATACAAGTTTGATGTTATTTATAACCGCATGTTTACACCCGTTGACCAATGTTAGCTTCAAATAGCGGAGCAAGTGCTTAAACATTGAAAATTTGAACTAAGTAACGCCCTCCACGTCACTTTGATACCTAAGTGAATTTGTACCGTAAAATTTAATAGAGTGTGGATTTCAACATAATGGATGCTGTTACCATCATATTGTAATTGTGGGTAATATGAGTAATGGATGGCATTCGGTTTAGAATTTTGTGCCACATATCTTGTGATTTTAACTATGCATGTATATTGTATTCAACAAAATCTTTTAAGTGATGATTATAGAAATTAAATTTAAACAAAAATATTTACACTCTTTTTCGATTTTAGCAACGAAAATAAATTCAAATTCAATGTAGTTAGCTTCGTTTATTCAGTCTAGGCTTTTACAAGTACTTGTGAATGTCGAAAAGTTACGCCATTAGGTCGCAAATCTACGGAAGGAGTACTGAGAAGAAAAAGCAGAGACTCAGCAAGAGTTATTTTTTTTCCTTGTATTATATACTAAGATAACTCATGAAGTAATTTTCCATTACAAATTTAAATGATATAACAATTATGACTATAAAATTTAAATAAAAACTGATTGAACTCATACTTTAGGAATGTCGTGTCCTACTGTGTAGGCATAAAAAATGTACGGTTTTTTTTTTAGGCTAGCCCCAAACTAAGCACTATAAGGCTTGTGTTATGGGATACTAGGGTAACGGATAGAATACTTAAACTGTTCATATATAAGTATATTTATACAGAAATACATATTAAACATCCATGACTGGAGTACAAATGCTCGTATTCATCACACAAATATCTGCCCCCACCGGGATTCGAACCCTCGAGTCGGCGACACCATGAAACCCGGCATTCAAACCACTCGGCCACGAAGGTCGTCGTAGGTTAAAGTTTAATTCAACGATAAATTGTACCCAATGTAGCAAGAGTAGATTGAGCTCCGCTGGCAGCACCCGTTCACGAGCATGACACGTGAACCATCCATCGCTTCGCACAACCATTTTTAGGATACGTAACGACCCGCCTCACATGTCATCGCCGAAGAGATTTTTAGGAGAGCATGACTATCCATAACCACAAATGGATACTAGGTTGCAAATAGAAAAAAAATAAGTACCTATGCACATAAACTATAAACACAACTGTAGGACACATGCATACATGTGATAACCTTGTTTGTTTACCTACATTTTGATTTCTGTGTCAATTAATTAAAAATACAGTATCAATGCAAATTGTATAATTTAAATTAAGTAATTTATGATTATTATAATGTGTAGTAGTATAGAGCAGACTCATCTCCGCTGACAGCACCCGTTCACTAGTATGACGCATGAACCAGCCATGACTTCCCTCAATCATATATATTTTAGGGAAAGCAACTACCTCACACGACACCTCCAAAGAGAATTTTAAGAGAGCATGACTACCCATAACCACTCAAACTAAAAAAATATTAAATAATCTGTACGACATTGCTTCAATAAAAAAGAAGTTATTATTGTCTAAATCTAAAGAAAATTTAACTAGAAAATAAATCCATGCGGATTAGGCAGCAGACGGGACTTGAACCCGTACCCTTCGCTATCCGGGCGAATGCACTGACCATTCATTCTTTAGATTTAAACATCTAGCAGTAATATGCTTAAAAAATAACTAATATAAGTTATTACTGTATTTTTATTATTATTTATTTAAATTATCACATCATTATTGTCCAAATTTAAAATCAAATAGTTTTTATATATAATAATATATTTATTTTCCACAAGTCAGTTTAACAAGAATCATACAAAACAATGCACAGTATGACCTAAAATAAACATTTTATTATTTATCCTCTGTGCTTGTACTAGGTTATAAAAATAATGTATACACACACAGCGCTTATCCCCTAGGACCAGTTACACAACCTTTATGTAAGACGTTTCGTTTAGCTTCCGAGGTGTTAAATTAAACATTATCAAACTTCAACAACAATAACATTCCGCTGTGAAAGGAGGAGACTACTTGTGTTATAGATGTGATGGGGATCGAACCTGTACTCGTTACGCACAGACTAATAAGTGAGAGCGGCACTTCATTAGCGGGGCAGGGCTTGCTAGCGGCTCACACACCAACTGTATGCATCTTGTATGAGACACCCGGCGAGCAGTGCCATTCTGCGACATTCGAAGTAAAAAATGTACCTCGAAAAAAATGTACGTCGACAAACAACAACATTGGAAAAAGTAGTTTTGTTGGTGTTGTATACGAGACTACTTCGATCCCGGGATATGCTATTAGATACTATTCAAGTTGGTACTTATTTTTATGATAGTTATAACATCAACATCGTAAGTAGATAGGTAGTAATGCCTCGATACGCCGTTTTGCCTAACGCCTAATGCTCTTAGAAAAAAAAAATATCGGCGATAGCCATACGCTTATTGAATTACATAATTAAGGTAAAATAAATAAAACACACGTCAGGTTATTTTTTAATTAATTTAAATAGAATAGGGCAAGCTAAATAAAACCGTTTAAAACTCTAACGCTTTTATGTTTTGAAGTTGACATGTCTATAACTTATTTGTCTCAAACGACTTCTTTGAAATGATTTGCACATGAGCTTTTTATTTTATTTGCATGAATAAATACCACGCGCGACGAAATATTCAACCTAGTTAAATGAAAGCCCAAAGACAATAAGACACTAAATAAAGCCCCGAGCATGTTTATTTCGAGTAGAAATAGACAAGACATTTATAAAGCGCAAAATTCAAAATATCGATGAAACAGCCATAAAAATAATCCATAGTTTCACCGATACATCGGTAGCGGATGCATCACTAATCATAAGCCTTTCTATTTCATTTTTGAAAATAATATATAATCACTTTCTTATAACTATTTTAAGCATTTCTGAACGTGTTAGGGTTTCATAATTGTCATGTTATATATCTAGTTATTAAATAATCAGTCATTGCTCGTTTACTCTCTCATATTTTGCTAAAAAGCATTCTGAATGCAAAAATAATACCAAAAGGAAAAATCTTTTGATATTTCATCATAAAAAGTTGATCTGAATGACTTAGTTAAGGAAATAGGCAGTTCATATAACAAAGAGATAATAGATGATTTCTAAGTCTTAAATGCATTTTAGTTCAATTTTTTTTTAAATTTAGTATTATTCGGTATTTCAAGGAATAAGCCTGCTTCGGTGTGAGCCAGTTAGTCCGCTGCGATATATTGCGCATTGTGGCACTACAAATTGATTGGCGCACGTCAAACGAAGCCGCCTTCGCGCCTGTCACTTCGTCACACCATACGCGTAAACTGCGACAAATTTAACAGAGGCACTTTCAACAAAAATCACAAGCAAAAATCGTCTTTAAAGTTTGGACGAAAAGAACCACTGATCGAAATCGCAATGTGAGTAAGAGAGTTGTGAAAACCTCCCGCGATTTGCACTGGAAAATGTTAAGTTTCAGAGAGTTGTGAATGTGAGAATGACGATAAAAATGTACTGGGATTTGTTCTTCGGAAATTTTTATAAACTATACTTATAGGAATACGAAACTTAACGATACGACAAATGATATTAATTATATTATTGTGTTGGCAACATATTTTTTTTAAGAAATAATATATTTGTTGCTCTGGTAACACCAATTTCTGTTTCCTTCTCTTGATGATGGCGCAATCCCTGTAATTGTGAGTCCGTAAAAATATATTCCAGTTTTATTAGAAATAGTGGGTTTTCCTTTACCAATACTCTACAGACATAATTTCACGCCACCGTAAAACATCGGCTACGGTCGACGATAATAATTAAAATTGTTTAAAACTCATTGTTTAATAAGAGAAGATCAAACATTAGACAGAACATATACATAGATACACATAAAACAAAATCCATTCATGTACTCGTACCTTAGCCTCAACCGTACAACAAAATTACGACAAATCCCGTCCCACATGCTTACAATTTTTTTTTATTGAAAGTTATAGATATTTGCAATTTAAGGTTACAACAGACGCATTCTACTTCTTAAATTTGCTTCCAGAAGAATGTTGCAAATACAGAGAAGTCTTTTTAGTTGTTATAATCACATTAGTATTATAAAGGCGAAAGTTTGTGAGTGTGCGAGTGTGTATGTTTGTTACTTCTTCACGACTAAACGGCTGGAGCGAATTTAATAAAATTTGATATAAAGGGTGTCAGCTAACACCCTGGATTAACACATAGGCTACGTTTTACTACGGGAAAATATCCGTAAAAAACCGTGGGTAACACCGCAGGGCACAGCTAGGATTCAATAATAAGTTTGACGTTATTTAAGTATAGTTTCTGTTGCTCACGAATCTCGCAATTGTTCAAAAAAAACAAAAACTGCAAGTCATAGCTACCGCTCGGCATCTCGTTTTATATAAACCGAACAAATCATAAAAGAAGGAACAATGGGTAGCGGGGATACAATAAATATCGATGCGTACTCACTGGAACAGAAATAATCGCGTCGACAAGCTAGTATTTATGCAGACGGCACATCGAGGAACCTGCGACCCCGGGCTACCGTGCCCAAGGTGGTCCTATGAGGGAATAGTCGAGCATCCATTAGGAATAAATATTAGTAAACCAGCGCCCGCCCGCGACTTCGTCCGCGTGAACTTGTTTTTTGAGAAAAATAAATAAATAAATATTTCCAACACTCACACCAATTAGCCTAGCCCCAAAGTTCGACGACCTCCGTGGCCGAGTGGTTTGTACGCCGGGTTACATGGCGTCGCCGACTCGAGAGGTCCCGGGTTCGAATCCCGGTGGGGGCAGATGTTTGTGTGATGAACACGAGCATTTGTACTCCAGTCATGGATGTTTAATATGTATTTCTATATAAATATACTTATATATGTAAAGTATATGTATTCTATCCGTTACCCTAGTATCCCATAACACAAGCCTTATAGTGCTTACTTTGGGGCTAGGCTAATTGGTGTGAGTGTTGGAAAAAAAAAAGTAAGCACTATAAGGCTTGTGTTATGGAATACTAGGGTAATGTATAGAATACATATACAGTACATATTTAAGTATATATTTATATAGAAATACATATTAAACATCCATGACTGGAGTGCAAATGCTCGTATTCATCACACAAAAGATCTGCCCCCACCGGGATTCGAACCCGGACCTCTTGAGTCGGCGACACCATGAAACTCGGCGTACAAACCACTCGACCACGGAGGTCGTCAATCTCATAGCAACTAAAAAAGAACTAGGATAAAAGTATCCTATGTTGTTTTCCAGGTTCTAAGTTGCCTGTGTGCAAAATTTGAACTAAATCCGGTCAGCCGTTGGGTGCGTGACAAACAAATATATAATCAAATTTATAATATTAGTAGTAGCAGTTAACATGATCTGAAATCTCATTAAAAGGGTTATGAACACCGTACAAGTTTGTTACAAGAGTTTTCGAAACTTGGTAAAAGTATGAAACTTCAAGTTATCATTTTGTTTGGCAGAATTTTGAATATTTACTAAATGAGTAGTGGGCTTATTTGTACTGATTGTTTACTGACGTGGCACCAACGATAGTTATTTTTATAAAATTGAAAGAAAAACATTCCGTTTGTGATTAGTGATATAAATAGGCAAGAAGTTCTTTGTTCGCGCTTAAAGAGGGACTACAGTAAGTCAGTGGCAACGTACGCAAGGGCGCGTGGTCCTACCAAGAGGAAATGACTAATTAGAACCTAAAAGAAAACAAAAGATATTGAATAGAACTTCATTCTTCATAATCATCACAGGTAAAGTCTTAATAGCCCTCCAAACAATAGACGTGAAATAAAATTTTAGAACGGCCGTCTGGGATCGCAATCTCCACCTTACAGGAGATCATAGTGAAATAAAACCTACCCTTTGGTAGTACTGTGTTTCCGTCAGTGAGTAAGGTGACAGGGCTCCACGGGGTAGGGGATGGGGTCAGAGTAGGCAACAACGCGAGTGATATTTTTGGTATCGCATGCTACTGGCTATGGTGGCAACGATATTATATGGTGGCCATTTACCATCAGTCGAGCCATACGCTTGTTACTCATCCGTTTAACATAAAAACCCCTAAAAGAACTTTAGATGCATGATCTTCTCGGAAATGTTGACGACTTATTATCGGGTACTTATTAATCATAAGATTCATAAGATATTCCGCGAAAAAACATGATTTAAAAAAATATGTTATTTACACTATAAGTAAAGGTAAACCCAAATGAGTATCAATGACGTCCATAATACTCATCAGATAAGGTAATTTTAATGAAATGATGCCATTATTACGAATGGTGATTCATAGTATATACCTAATACCAATTTCTTATATTTAAATGTGTTTTTTATTACTTGAAGTATCTTTGTAGATTTTGAAAATACAAACAGGATAATGATTTGAGTTATTTGAACTGTTTTCCTGTAACCTTTTAGGCGTGGTTGGTACAAATTTACTTTTGATAATCAATATGTGTTGTTTCATATAAATACATTAATATTTTTTTAAACTAGTCGATATTATACTACGTAATAACACGTGGTACCTAATGTCGACTAGTAATTAGTATTTTTTAATTAACATTGCTGTGACTGTGCCTCATTTGTATTTTTTTATGAAATAACAATAAATGTTTTTTAAAAATTATGTTTTACTAAGTAATTTAATAGATACATATAACTACAAAACAACATTGTTTCTCCTATCGACTTATCAACTGTATTTATAGAAAAACATTCTAATATGATGTATTGAGGTATTTATATGATTAAAAAATCATTTGTTTTGGAAATATATAACAATATTATAATTGTGAAATAATAAACCCGGAAACAATGACGAATCTTCCGATTCACCGAAGCCTCTCGAGGAAAGGACATGGTTAAATTTTGTATGAGTGACTGCCCTAGCAATATAGACTAAGAAATATTTAATGCTCAATATTTATAATTTCTATGAAAAAGCTTCAGGAACTTTAGATAAAGTCACAATCTTTAAAATTATGAAAACTCCTACTACCTCATTACCTTGCTACATTTGATAAAAAGATGTTGCCAATTATTTACACAGCCATTTATTTCGCATTTTCTTAGAATCTTTTCTCCCATTACACTTCAAATAGTATTTTTAAAGTAAAAATAAATACAAATATTTAATTTGTTGTCGTTGGCCTGACAGAAACTATGAAGTTTTATTTTGTTGATTATCAAAAATCTAAGGATTAATTACTATCATATAGCCTTGTCTTAGACCTGATCAGAAAAAAAAACTATTGTTTATACCTTTAGTGATGGGTTATTATAAAATTAGAGCCAAATATGTCGCAGTATTGTTTTTGATGTGCTTACACAAATATTTTTTGTATACATATATTGTGCATTTATTTTTGTATAACGGAACATTTTCCTTTGGAACAGACATGAAGTCAATTTTATAATTAAATATTTGATTAGTTCACGGAAGTTGTATAAGAATATTAAACACATTATAATTCATTAAAAAAATATTATAAGATTATTAGGACTAGTGCGAAATAATTATACACGTTAAGTTCCTTAGCCATGTTCTTTCTATTATTAATATTATTATTTTAAAACAAAATAATAATTATGTATTTGTGTATGGGAGACTATTAAAACTGTTCACAAGTGCATACTTTCTTAGGAAATTGTACTTCAATTTCAGAGAACTATAAATTCAGGTATAGAATGCAAAATAACAGTGCAAAGGTCAAAACAAAACCAACAGTCGCAGTTTTGTCTGAGTTTATTTTTTTATGGTATTCCCTTTGTCGGATTTTAACTCGTGGTGGATAAATAAGGCGTTAAGTCTTGCGATAAATTTTAGTACAAATAAAGAAAAAAAAACCAAAAAAATCTTTATTTGAAATTTTAAATCACAATGAAACTGTTTTGAATGTCCCAAATTATTGCCAGAAAATATATAGAAGATAAAGAACGTAGCAAACTGCTTGAGCAAAACCATAGACAAATATAGACGTTTAACTCAACAAGTATGCCGGGTAGTATAGCAGAAATTCACTGCTACCAGCTACAACTATAAAAAAATTGACGGATTTATGTAGTAGACCATTGAAGGAAAAATATTTTTCAAGTAATTATTTGAAAATTCAGAGCTAACCAACGACCGTTGATGGTGCAGTGGTAAAAAGTTCTCCAAATAAATGGGCGGCCGGAGTTTGATTCCTAGCTGAGGAGTTTTTTTAGTATCCACTTTTTGTAAGCAAAAATCAAGATTGAAGCGATGTAAAACATTTTAAAAGTTACACGTTTCTTAGTTTTGCCATACCAAAATTTAATCTGAATTATCTGATACTTCAAAAGCGGTTTCGTTTAACTCGGTGTGATAGATGATGGGCGGTTTAGAAGTATAAATAAAATAAACAGTTGGATTTAATCAAAACACGATTTAGAAATGGAATCGAAACGCATAAATTTCAAATCTTCGCAGCGATCCTAAGTTGGCGGTGAGCATCTAACATTGTTTTAAGTTTTGCTCGCAATACATTAATGTACGGCAGTGTAAAGTTTAACCAGAGAGTTAAGAATGATCATTTAACCAAAAGTGTTTTAAAACAATTTATTTAACGTATTATACTTTTACTAGATCTCATCGTACTTAATTAATCCACTGCCACATGGTACATAATATGCTACAACGCAGCATAAGAATAGATAAGAAAAAACAGCCCTTATTGAGTTTCTAGCCGGTTCTTCTCAGTACAAGATCTCCCGCCGTTGATTTGCGCACCGATGATGGCGAAGTTTTTCGACATTCACAAGTGTCTGTAACAGCCTAGACTGAATAAACGATATTGAATTGTTTTTTTTAAGTAGGTACTTATGTTCTGTTTGGACGAAGCAGATGTAATGGTACAAGGTCTTGACGTTTCGCATCCTTTTCAGGCTACGTCGTCTGAAACAAATAAATTAACGCATTTAATCCGTTGAAGCTTGTTTTATTTACAAAAATGACATTTCTTATTATTCATGCATCTACTTGCTAATCCAATAGTGCGCTGGCGGCGCTCCATAAGTTGTTGCATATTTATTATGGGCCCGTTCACCATTAGATAGATTAGATTAAAGGGTGCGTATCGCACACACTCGCCGGCCGCGGCCTGTCTCATAAATAATTACTAATGTATGTATTCCGAGAGTAATGAGACGTGAGATTACAAAGTAAACCAGTTGAAAATAAACCACTACTTGTTTCTTTTTTTTTAGTGTGAATGCTGTTGGTCGCAGCTGACCTTTACAGAGGCACTGGGTTTGGGGGCGGCGAGATCCTAAGGGGACCTCAAGCCAAGAATTGGCGAGTGCCTCTAGAGGTATTCCAAGCGGATGGCCAGGCCATCTCCCCACGGGGGGATGTCTCCTCTCCATCTGGAGCCTCTAGACCACTCGAACCTGAGGGGGTCGGCTCAACTAGAAGGCGTCTCTGAGACTCGGACCTCGGCTCTAGTCAGCCGTTGTCGGGGGGAGCGGGGAAAACGCCCAGGTACGTACCTGTACCTGGTATAGCGTGTCGTGTGCAGACCGGGTCTTCGCACTCTTTTCATACGGGTGCGGTGTCTACCTAATGCTAAGCTAGTGTACAAGTTTACAAGCTGTGTAGTGTTGGTGTTTGTGGCACTTTCTACTACACAACAGCCAGAGCTGAAAAACATTTGTCCGATCCTGCAAAGAATCGAACAAACAAATGCTAACATCGAAAACTCGATTTCTTTACTGACGTCTCAAAACATAGGACTATCAAATAGAATTGTGGAGCTAGAATATAAATACAAGGAAAATTTGGAATATATGACAAAACTTGCAGATATAATTGAAAGTTTGGAGATGAATTAGCGAAAATCTATATTTGAAATTAAAAATGTACCTAAAATAAAATAAAAAAACTAAGGAAGACCAAATCGACATGGTATTGAGTTTGTCTACTACTATTGGTGGTTATATGAATACGTCCGATGTCAACATATCTCTATATGTTAAGAAAACGGATAATAACGCGACAATTATAGTGGGACTGAACTCAACCCTGCTTAAGACTAATGTGCTAAAACTATGGAAGGCTTTTAACTAAAAAACAAAGTCAAAATTATGTGCTCAGCATCTAGTGTTCCGTATATAAGAAGACACCCATTTTGTGTCCGAGCAGCTTACCGCTAAAAGCTCGCGTTTGCATTTCCTTGCAGGAAATAAAAAGTATCCGGAACCATATTACGAACGATACTAATAACGATATAGTACGAACATAATTTAATATGATTTTGTAACATTTAGTGTCGCCGCATACGGGCCTCCGACCACAACCACAAAACGCCGCCACCGGCATATTTCTTGTAGTTTTCATACATTTTATATGGACTCGCCACACACGGTACGCCGGTGGCCGCCACACGCTACAAATCGTCGTTGCTCGCTTCTTGTGGCCCGCACCGGCCACTTAATGCGCCAATACAAAACGCCGCCACACGTTACTCGCGCGATTCCCCACCCCTCTCTCCCTTGCCTTAGTCGGCCGCTGTCGCGCGCTTTAGCCACTTTAGTAGCCGCTTCCAGCTTCTCGTGGCGGCGTTTGTGGCTGTGGCGTGTGGCCCGTGTGCGGCGACACTTAAATTCTACGTCCCCAAATTACCGATTCGATAAATTTTATGACAGAAGTGCAAGACAATAATTATTTTTTTTTCCAATTTAGAATTCATTTCGAATATGAAACTTCATGGTCGCACAAATGTCAAAATCTATAATTTTCTGATGACTTAATTTACGCCGTGTTTTGTTCATGTCATTCAAATGCCATTTGTTATTCAATGAACAGAGATATTACATAGAGTAACTCATCCAAGGTTTTCCCTATATTTATTAATAAGGGCGTGTAAGTTTGTTTAATGGGATACTAGCGTAACGCGTTCACTACATATACTGATACGTATACAATATTACAGAGTATATTTTCAGAGAAATATGTATACCGTAAGTGAGGGTTACTTTAGCTCGGGCGGGTAACTTTGTCCCAAATCAGAAAAAATATTGAACTTGCCGCCCCATCAGTATCTCTCGGGTGACCGTAGTAGTTCCAGTTGAAAATCACAGATAGCCATATAGGCGCGTAGTGTGGTGTTGTTTTACCGACATCGTTCCTGTATCAAGTTGTCATTGTAACGCGGCATTTTTTGTAACTGAAATAGTTCGCAAGTTCATGAGCAAACTTTCTCTAACTGTGGTTTTCGGTCAATATACTATATTTTCTAAATTTGAAGGTATATTTTTTATTTAACTTAATTATTTTTGGGCAAAAACATCCATTTGTGTATTCAGTATGCTAATGGTGATCTGTTATAAGGTTTACTTAACCCCAACATGGCTTAAAATGAGTTTTTTTCACAGAGAAAACTCAACGAGCTAGTAACCCTCTTTAAGGCCAACTTTGGCCCAAAATTAAAAAAATATATATTAACCCTTAAATATTATTTTTTCCTATTTTCGTATGATAACTTTGTAACTTATACTTTAAACTTCACAATGGAAAGATATAAACGTGACATATTCATCAGAAAGAGAAGCTAAAATTTTATTTGAAAAAAAGTGCATATTTTAGGTAAAAGTAACCCGCAGTTACTCGGTATATAAAAAAGTTACGTTTTTAAAATTATTTTACAATGTTATTCTGTGGCCAGAACTACCCAGGATGCGAGTGGTAATGCTTGTATTGGGTGGTTCTGTTCCCTACGATTTCATTCATTTATTTTAGTTAACTACTTATTCTATATCATTACAAAATAACTACTGTTTTTAAAAGGTTAAGATATAATTAAGCATACAGATACAGTTTTCATCGCCGGAAGAAAGGCTAGCAGCGTTTGAGAAGGCTGTGGAAGAGGTGTCTGCAGAGGACTGGAAAAAATGTTTTGTAAATTAGTTCAGACGCATGAAACTTTGTATGGAAGCTGGTGGAGAGTTCTTGGAAAAGATTTAATAAAAATATTTTTTCCATAGAAGTTAGTTTTTTAGTTCGTTAAAACTTTTTTAGTGTCCCACATATATTTTATAATATATATGTGGGACATCGGTATAAATGCTCGTATTCATCACACTAAACTACGGTCACATCTTGAAACGCGGCGTATACATATATATATATATATATATATATACCACTCTGCTTCGGAGGACGTCGTCAAAAATTAATAATTTCCCCACACAATATTTCCCACCGTGAATAGCGTGTCTTCATTTAGTTACAGCATAAATAAATAGAACGACAAATAAAATAAAATTTATCACAGGCTTAATTGCTAGGAATAAACAAAGGTTAAGAGCAATACTCACAATTAACTCACGAAGTAGCCTTGGTAGTACATGTAATGGGTCCATTTGAAACTGGGATCAATAATTATGCGAGTTGATAACATCGTTGATCGATACCAATAGGTATATTACACTGTTGTATTGAATTATTAGCATTTAAATTGTTAATGAGCTATTATTGACAGTATTAACCTTACTGGATGTGTCATACATAATTTTAGCAGAATTAAACTTATTAAAAATGAACCGATAATCATTTAATGACTATAAGCATAACCTAATCAACTTCTATACTTTTCGTTATCTTCAAAATCAAAAAAGTTTCATACACAATTTAATTTGAAAGGAAATCAATGATAATAATTATACGAAGAACACCTTGTTGTAAGAATGACCGATTGTTTGCCATCCATTTTCTTCATGTTCTCTATAAATCTGGCAGGGGAGAACATGGCGACCTGTATCACAGGTTTTGGTTTGAGATGAAAACTACTTCAGGCACCAGTTTTCCAAATGAACTAGGATAAGATATGTTGTATTAGACTAATCTATTGTAACCTATATTGTAAGAGAAAAATAAATAAATATTATTATTTCGCTGTCTAATTTCTCTCTCATTTCATCAAACCTCTAATATACAATTAAAAAAAAGTATATCAAGTTAAGTTTAAAAATAATTAAAATTAACAATAAAAAAAAAAATGTCATATCTAGTATTCTCACCAAACTTTATATCTGCAACGAGCTTAGAAGGCACTCATGAACCTACATTCATGATTTATATTAAAAACAATAGTTATCGGCCTGTCATCGGATACATTAAAATAATGCGTTATTATCCCTTCGGCCGAAGGGGTTATTATTAACGGTTCACGTAATATTATTAGCAACAATGAACACTTATATAATATCAAATTAATTGAGTAGTTTACAACTTGACAATTGAACAACAATTAAATTAATCTAAGTATTATAATTTATTGATATATTAGTAGTTAATAATAGATTTGTGCCCACGAGCATATTCGTGTAGGTACTTCAATTACGGAAAGCGGAAGCAAATTTCATGTAGATCATTTTTCAAGTTAAACTTCTTTATGGACGAGCTGTAAATGGAAAAATCCTATGGAAACCTGAAACGGAAATGCGAGACGAGCGTCACACGAATATATATATATATATATACTCGTATATATATGTGTATGTGTGTGTAGGATACGTGCGCAGCTCTTCCCGACGAGCATGAAAGTAGGAGGGTCACTCGGCAAATGCTAAAACGCTACTAGAGTCACACGCCCCAATATATATTTAAACATATGTATGAGTAATGCGTGCGCTGCTCCATTCCCCTATGCCTTATGCACCTCACCTCCTAATGTTAGGTTATTTAAGAAAAGAAGTTTCATTTTAGATGTGTGGTCCGTGCTCACTATTTTTTTTATCTTTATGCAGGCAAAGGAGTTGACGGCCCACCTGATGGAAAGTGGTCATTGTCGCCCATGGAAAGTTGCATTACCAAAGTGTACCACAGTTTTTAGAGAAGGTCCTTCCTTGGTCCTACCTGTTAATGTGTGTGAAATAAGATTATGTTACGACTAAGTACCTGTCCACATCTCCACGTCACGATGTAGTCAACGTAGAACGAACGAAGCGGTACACTGCAAGGTGCATGTAAATTCACGTTATTTTAACGCATCTTGCCGCGTCACCGCACCGTTTCACGTTGACGTCGTCGTTACGTGGAGACGTGGAGAGGCTCTAAGGTAGTTGGCGCAAAAGTCACATTTATCTTATCTGAACCCATTGCCAAGCAATTACCCCTCACGAGGTAGAGAAATCTCATATCATAGTATATCTTAATTTTAGATAATATTTATCAACCTCTTGGTGATGATATTTAATACTCTGCCAGACCAAAAGATCTTCCTAATATTCGTAATGCAATATTGGGCAGTTGTTACTAGCATTTTTGCAGTTCAAATGTCCTTCAGGGATCTGTTTTCGATGTACATAATATTTTTTATAATCTTTATTTAGACCAGCATAAGTAACATTATGTCTTATAAACTAAAGTCAACGTTTATGAGCTTACAAATATAAAAGACAATCATTAGCATCTGCTGCCTAACTAGGGTTTTCGCCCAGTATTTTAGCAAACAGTGCCTCAATCCTCAGGTTTAGACAATAACTTGTATCCTATAAGCTAGTGAAGTCATTGTTCAATGATGATATTGCAAGAAATATTTGATTTTAGTAAACAAGTAAATGATAATTTTCATTGACCTATCATGTGTGATCTGCGAGTGGAATGTGCGAATGTTTTACTCATCCTCTCACATTTATTGTGAGAGGATCTGTAAAAGAATGTATGCAAACGGTCCAATAGATTCTTAATAATAGACATAAAATATAATACACCTTATTTCACTATAGACTTAATAACATTGTATGGCCGGAGGAAACTCTATTAGGGACGATAGTTAGTAATAGTGCTTTCATATTAGTGATTGACTTCTGAATCTTCACGGAAAAAGTACTTATGCAACCAAAAAGCCGACAAAAGTTTTATAAACATTCAACAAAAATACACAAAACTCTGTTTCTCAAACATGTTTCTCTACACACTCAATCTATTACTCACGCAGCTTTGGTATACAAAATACACAGGCCTGCCTTCAAAAAACGACGATCCAGGTGCAAGAAATGTCAAAATTGACAAAAGTTTCGTACATTTTATGTCAAAAATCAAACATCAGAGTGAAAAGCTAGCGAGTTGTCAAAAAATGGCCGATAAAATAATACCCTGCCGACCCGACCCGCGCGGGGAGATTGGTTTACATGTTGTCCGTTGTCCATCAGGTTCGGAGAGCAAAAACTTTGTTGATGCTAACAAATATGTGTTGTGAAACAAAGTTTTGTGTAGACGATTTTGTTGAATGTTGATATGTATTTGTTGATTTTGTACGGCAAAACACCCGCTGGAGACCCGGCTTTGGTCCATAAACTATCCTGACTGCATCCCCTGCTCCGCGACGCTCCTATAGAACCTTACTCACTGACAGAAACACAATACCGCCCAAAGGATTTCTGTAGTAGACAGGGACTGTACATGACAACTGTCTTAAAAAGGTGTCTGGTAAAATTCCAGTGTCTATAGCACTACTGCCAGGCACTTAATTAGCTGTAGAAGAACCTTGCTGAGGTCAGAGTTTATACCAAATGATACGCCATGGAAATTTTCCCTGTATATTCTCGGTGTCATTTTTGTGTTGCTAACACAAAGAGAATTTTCCAAGAAAATTCACATGCAGAATCATAAGGAAAAACCATTAATCACTGCGTTCTAATAAACGCTTATTACCTATTATTAAAACCATATTCCTGTTATCAACTGAGTTTTAATTGTGATAAAGACTTATTGTTTCCGGGTTTTCAATTCATTGAAGCCCATGACTGCATATTTTATTAATAAGAGGAAAAGCCTTCACTATTTGCCTTATAAATTCTAATAATATAATTATCTACATACTTATATTGAAATATTATTGTGTTTTCCAATAAGTGGATGTACGATCAATCCGTAACAAAATAATATTTTGTAAATATTGTTGTATAATAATTATTTAGCGCTGTGAACATTTTTTCGCCCGTTTTTCCCAAACCAAATAATGTCCTTATCAGGCGAGAGAGAAAATATATGGACGATTCGAAATGAATTAGCATTGGATCAATTTATTTGGTTGATCCAACTGATCGTTATAATACGATAACATTTTTAAATATTCAAATCCACTTTTTTGGAAGATAATACAAATAAAAATGCTCTACAAAATATAACGATCGATTTCAAAGTAGCATAGGCATTCCATAAGATGCAATGTCACTTACGATTTCATGTATTCGGATTTCTGACAAATGTCAAATATTTAATACTGGCTGCTTCTACAGACAAAGCGACATTTTGCCGTGTATAGACGTAATACATAAACTATTGTTAAAAATGACAGTTACCGAAATCAGAAGTGATCCCTACTGATCCAAATGAATACCACTATTTTAAATTATTAACATTTTACAGAAGGTGATAATTGTCAAAAGTGATATTCAATTATGATAATTCCATGTTATAACTATGATCATCATCATCATTAGCCTATTAATGTCCCCACTTCTGGGGCACAGGCCTTCCCTAGGGATGGAATAGGGAGATTGGACCATGACCCCCCACGCAGGCCCAGTGTAGATTGGCGGGTGCTAACGACTGCAGATGCAGCCGGGACCAACGGCTTCACGTGCCTTCCGAAGCACGGAGGAACTCGAGATGGAAGATTTTTGGTCACCCATCCAATGACCGACCACTGCGAAAGTTGCCTTACTTCAACGATCACAGCCGAACGCGCTAACCACCTGCGCTATCGGGCTCCTCTATATTACACTGAAATAGCTTTATTCATTTGCATATACTGAGCGTAAAACCTGGATTAAGATACCTTTACCAGAAAACAAAAGTTTGACGTCCATATAAACAAGTGTTACCAAAACGTTGTGCCTTCGTAAAATTAAAAACGAAAGTCAGTCTTAAAAAATTTAATAAGAAAGGAAGCCGTATACGTCGACCACCAATATTTTCTTCTTCGAAGTAAGCACAATGGCTTTAAACTAACTGATACAATATTATTATTTCCACCAAGCCGCAAAACTACCACAGCGAAAGATCGCCCAGATTAAAATGTACCACAATAAATCGACCACGTGTTTTAAACGTTTCAAAACGAAAACACCGCCTCGGGTAATAAATTATAACAACATAAACACCCAACGCCAAGAGCGAGCTTGCAAAAAACTGGTCAAGAGGCATTTTGACTTGTGTTGCCAGTATACCGTACAACGGTCGTAATTCCGAAATTAGAAACAGTATTTGACAAGTTATGTTTTTATTTTTTAAGCATTTAACTGCTAGATGTTTAAATCTAAAGAAAGTTTTACTAGAAAAAAAAATCCACGCGGACCAGGCAGCGGACGGGATTCGAACCCGCACCCTTCGCAATCCGAGCGAATGCATTGACCAATTATGCTACCACGGCCCTAATGGCCGCGTGGAAATTTTCCTAGCCTTAAGCTGCAAGGCAGCGCCATCTCTTCGCATTGTAGGTAACCCTTTTTTTTCTGGTAAAACTTTTCTTTAGTATTTGACAACTTTGAAAAAGCAAAATAGAAAATTTTGCTACTATAAGCAAAACTTAGTACTTAAACCAATATTTTACCTACTACTGTTTCAATTATTTTAAAAGGTTAAAAAGTAAGTAAAGTTATAGCTTGCTTGATGTTAAGCGACCCCATAGCTTCGGAGACTCCAATTCAAAAATCTTTTACGTACTTTAAGTAATTTTAAATTAAATTTCAATTTAATGATCTGTGCATTGAATTAGTAACATTAGGTTGGACCTGACGTTTACTGAAGTATTAAAAATTATAGATATAACAACAACGATATACGGATATTTAGCTACATTTACCTCAGATCGGGGGCAAATGTGACTATTAAAAATAGGAGCAAGCCTTACAGTAGTCGCGTATGATGTGTAACATTTGAAACATCACCTTATATTAGTAAAAAAAGAAATAATACTAGAAAAGGAATAAGCCATTTGAACATTAATTCTAAAATTAAAATCAAATAAGCGCGCGTTTTCGCGACTTCCTGTTACACATTTCCGTCCCATTTCACGAAATCACTCCCACAAATTGCAGGAAAGCGAGAGGAAATATGTTACACATCAAAAAATGTAGTTACAATTACCCCGGGTGACCTTGTGTTACTTTACTGAGCTCTTCCGTAAGGTGGAGCCTATTTACTTCCCCAGATGGACTCTTAAATTTGAGCGGGAAAAATGACACCATGTCCTATCCATCTTTCTTCCAACCTTTCATCTCACTTTTAACAATACGTGTGCTCCGGTCAGTGGTGCTATTATGTAAGAAAAAACTCACACTGCGTATTTAGAGGTGTAAAGTGATTTTGTTCTTACAGAAAAGCACTACAGTGCGTTCGATGTTCGCGGCATCGATTTATTTTTAGAATACGCAACCCTAAAATTTGTTTCAAAGCCACGTAATGACCGCTGGCTCACCATAAATTTAAGCTTAAAGAGGTGTTATAATTAATGTATGGGACGTAAAAGGATACTTTTAAACGATTCGCGTGTTCCTTGCCCTTTTGTGTGGTACGTCATAATTTGCTCGCGATAATTGTTCCGCAAATACCCGACAGCGCCCATTGCTCTCGATGTTCACTTGTTTTGGTTGTGATCCGTTTTCTGTTTTTTTTCTTTTGTTCAAATTAATTCAGTCTATGTACTTTTCATAATGTAAATAAAATGTTACTAGATTTTTGTTTTATTTAGATTGAAACATCTAGCAGTTTAAAAATCAAAAATGTAACTACATACTTTTCTTAAATCATAAAATTTTAAAATATGATTAGGCCAACGCTCATTTCTCTCGATGTTCACTTGTTTTTGCGGCGGTGCTATTGTATTTTTTTTTCTGTACAAAAACTATTTGTATTTGTGTATACCTACTTATTTTTGGAATAAATCGAAATCATTTTAAACTATGGTGAAGGGTAACCCGAAATCAGCAAGCAAGTATGAGGAGTGTATAATAAAAGGAGACGAAACTGATAAAATATTAAAGGACTCATCTAACAAGCAATATTAATAAGTCTATGCATGTGATTATCATCTGCTTATTACTGTGTCCTATATGCTGAGACTTTCTTAACGATGGAATGGAGATAATTGGCCATGAAGAACCGGTGGGTCATATACGGTTTGAAGTGCTTTCGATTGCAGTTGCAGTTGGGACCAACGGATCAACATGCCTTTGACGAATCTTCCTATGACCAGCATTAGAGCCAGATTACCGAATCGCTTAATTTTTTTTAGTAATTTTTAGCAAGTCACATCAAGTTTTTTTTAATTCTTCAAATTCAACAAATTTAAATAAACATCGGTGTTTCAGTGATAGAAGGGGCCTTCTACCCGGGTGACCTGGGTTCGATTCCCAGCCTTTAACAAAGGACCTTTTTAATTGATGCTTTTAAAAGAGCCACTTGTATCGCGGTTTTAAAGTCCAATTTTTTAAGTGAAATTTCTTTTCGGAAGGGATGTAAATTGGAATCCTATGTGTGTAAAACATATATATGTGTGTGTGTGTGCATGTGTGGGATGCGTGCGCAGTTCTTCCCGACGAGCATGAAAGTTGAAGGGTAACTCGGCGAAGGCTGAATCACGAGCGTCACATGTGACAATATATATTATATATATATATACATTTAAATGAGTGTTGCGTCCGCTGCTCAATTCTCCTATGCCATATACACCGCTTAATGTTAGGTTTTTTTTAGAAATGAAGTTTCACTTCAGATGTATGGTCCGTGCACACAATTTATTTATTTTATTTTTATCGCTTTTTCTAAAATTGTAAAGCTAGCGTTACTTTGAGTAGAAATACGACCATTTGCCTTCGGTGCCACTAACCAGTCAAGGTGGAACCTAACCTGTCTCGATAGATTTTCAAACAACAATAAAGTTCTCTCTCACAGAAACCGTAATAAAGTAACGTCTCTCCGCTGGTCACTGGCCGTTTATCTAAATGTCCAGAAAAAGTATACAAGATGGCGCGAAAACTCTCACTCGAGAGCATTCCAATTAATGTTTTGCTATGGAGTCTGAAGGCAACAGGTAAAATTTAATAGGAAAACGTGATGATTCCATTCCGTTTTATCTTTTTGTCTTAATGCATGAAAGAATGTTTATCCTCAAACTATGGATTTTGTTTTATTATTTAGTAAATAGCTAGAGTTAGTCATTTGCCCATACTTTTTGACCCCAAAAGGGGGTTTATTTCTAAAGACACATTATTAGTACACACCATCTATAGAGCATATATGTTAAATTTCAAGTCTCTTACTTCAAAAACATAGGACTTTCATACAAACTTCCAACCCCCATATTACCGCCTTAGGGGCAGAGTTTCGTGATAATATGTAGCCTATGTTATGATCCAACTTCTTAATAATATTTATGCCAAATTTGAAGTATATCCATGCAGTACTTTTTAAGTTATTCCCGGACATAGATGCAGACAAACAGACAAAAATTCTAAAAACTATATTTTTGGCTTCGGTATCGATTGTAGATCACACCCCAAGTATTCTTTTAAAAAATATTCAATATACAGTTTTGACTTTCGGACCATTTTATTATATGTTTTTTTAGAATTCTACGGGATCCTGTCATTTTTCCGGAATAAAAAGCATCCTATGTCTCTATCCGGGTCATAAGCTATATACGTTTCTTTCATACAAATCTGTTAACAAACATACAAATACATTTATAATATTAGTAGGATGGCTAACAAAATCATACAGTAAGCAGTCACCATGATAATTTTCGGTAGATATTATTAAGTTAAACATGAAGTATTAGTATGTATTTATTTGGGGAGTCCGTTTCTAAACAGTGTAGTAGTAGTGACTTGGGGTATAAGCTATTCATAAATCTTGCCCCACCTTTAAAGCAATTTGCCTGAGGAGCTTATTGTGGATAAATCCCGACGCCATTGACGTCAGTTCGATTGCTATGCAACGGATACACCGTCCGCAAAATCTACAACAGCGCTGTCTGCAGCCTGTCCTACAAAAAGGTCCTATCCCTTCGATGCCCAGAGACACCATGTGAACATGGAAACTCTAGCTAAGTGATGCCGCAAGGTTGAGTACTTATTTTATAATGAGTTTATATTAAAAATAAAGTAAACAGAGAACAAAATATATAGAAGAGAATCCTTCAGGCTCTTGCTCATTTCATAAAAGAATATATTGCTAAACAAAATTTAGGTAACATTATCCAATGAAAATTACGAACATCGTAAGTGATTTATTGTTATTTAGTCAGCTAAAATAAGTTCTTATTCGAAAATCGAACATAATCCTGGCTTAGTAATATCCAACAATGATCAGTACCCCTAGCACGAACCAAAATCGAATTCGTAACGTTTGCGAGTCCGAATTGTCATTGTCAAATGTGTACTGATCTTTAATTCCCGTTACGTCCAAAGTGGTGCTGCTGTTCAAGTTTCCATACAAAATTTGACATTGACATTTCCGTTTGCAAACTATTCGAATTCGATAATGGTTCGTGCTAGGGGTACAGAATTTATTTACGCAACGGCTAAATTCCATAGAAGTCAGGGCCGGTTAATTTTGAAAATTAAAAAACAAACACATACAAATTAGCGACAGCTCACAACTCACCTCATCGCCCCACCGAATTGTGCAAAGTAGTAAAATCTCATGTCGTTTATTAATTTAAATTATTATTTAACCGTGAGGCTAGCGTGAAATCAACAATTGATTAATATGCCCAGGTGCGGTACCTATTTAATTAAGTGAGTCCAGTCATTATATAAGTTTGTCACAGCAGCCGTTGACAGCCGTAATTTAATATCTTACGTCATGTTGCATTATGCATAGTTCAAATATATTCCATATAATAATAACGTTAAGATTTTTATTTATTATATTAATATTTAAATTAGAAAAACTTAAAACTCATTATTGTCTAAAAACTTAAAAAGAATTAACTGTTGTTGTTTGTTGTTATTATTGATGTCAATAGTTATTTTTTTTAATTGATATTTTTTTTTGTTGTTGTTTAATTATTCATAATTAATTAAAAATATTAGATAAATAATAATAATATAAAAATTATTAAGCTAATTAGTATATTATATTGTTCCTGTTGATGGCCAGTATTTTCATCAGTATATTTTGTACTTATTCCTCGTGCTAAGGTACATTATTTTCCTTAGAGACAAAATTGAGAATCATATTGGGCTCACTGTGGATTCGTGTGTGTTGACGACCCCAGGTGCAAAAAGTCAACGTACATAATTAATATGTACCATTTGGAACACATAGGAGTTCGAGATAGCAAGACAATGATTAATTTATATCCATCAAAGCTTATTTTACAAAAGTGAGTTAAGTTACATTATTTAACCAAGGTGTCAACTAATAATGAAAAAGATTTGAGAATATTATCTTTCCAATTAACTTGAGATATTAGTCATATTACAATGCAGACCTTAATTTTATATAGAAACGGTTAGCGTTAACATTTGAAAATCTACCATCAATATTTGAACGCGTTCAAAATATCAATGACTGTTGACAAACAATGCCGTAGTGATTAAAGTGAATTGAGAAGGACTGCTCTGGGCTAAAACAAATGCTAACAAAACAAAGTATGTTCTAGCGCTTTAGAAGCTGCATCTCACGCATTTTGTTTAAGGATTCCCTTGCCAAATGTTGATAACTGTAACTCCTCGAACAAAGCTTCCACTGTGCGTCCGTCTGTAGAGGGCTGTATCTTACGAACCGTAAATAAATGTTTTATTGCAACACTGCCTGTTGTCACTTTAAAAAAAATATTTTATTTTTTATTTTAATCATGAAACTGCTCGATGTTTAAATCTTAAGAAAATAGTACTCGAAAACAATTCCACGTGGACCAGGCAGCACTCGGGATTCGAACCCGCACCCTTCGCTATCCGGGCAAATGCACTGACCTGGTTTTTATTTGACATTGTCGGTTACCTACAATGCGAGGAGATGGCACTGCCTTGCAGCCAGAGATATATTAGAGAATCGCCCGGATAGCGAAGGGTGCGGGTTCGAGTCCCATCTGCTGCCTGGGCCGCATGGAATTTTTTCTAGTAATATTTTCTTTAGATTCGTAACGAAATAGTCATTTTTTCTACAAAATGCGTTATTCTATTGCCTCTGCAACTGCATACCTTTTTTAAATTATAAAATAAAAGAACAGTTTCGATATTTCACAATGTTCTTATTTTAGGCATTTAACTGCTAGTTATTTAATCCAGATAAACTTTTTTTTTTATATATATTGAGGTAGGCAAATGACTTTACCCCACCTGATGTTAAGTGGTAATAAAGTCCAAACGCGAAGATAGCTGGTACAGCAGTTATAAACTGCTACACCAATCATCCTCGCCTTGCCTGCCTGCAAAATTTTTTCGATGTTTCTTAAATTCGAGCCTTTCATTTCCGAAGCCTTATCGCAGTAGGCATACTTTTAATTTTGTAAGAAGTCGAATAAATTTCGACTTAATTAATAGACTTTCGAAAGTTTTAGCATGTAATTAAAATGATGATAAGGGTAAATCACACAATATTGAAAAGCGTATTTGAATCCGTGGCCCGTACGTACTTGTACTTTTTGGATACTGCGCTTAAAAGTAACTTCATCCTATTGAACCTTATTATTTAAAGTAACAACAGGCAGTGTTGCAATACAAATAAAAGCTTAGTTGAAACTTGAACTGTGGCCTGATACGTGAGATAGTGGGGTGTGTCGAGTCGAATGCACCAGAAATGGCGGTAGGAATTCAGCCAACGACCAGTGATAAGGTGAAAGGAATTGATTTGAGCGGATAATATCCCTTTGTTAGATCAATGGGTTATGGTTTATGGTGAAATTGAATGTTTTATCGAGCTGATTAATCAATAAGCTGTATTTTTAGTTTTTAAGTTAGAAGTTGTATGTTTACATATTTAAATTGTATATGAAAAATAAATTAAACAGTTATTATTGTCCCCATGTAGCACATATCTAAAGCACATTTTCCTTCGTCCATCAGGTAGAAGTCCTACAGGCGCGCCACAGTTATGTGTGATGCTCTTAACTTGACCAAAACTTGGTTCTGATTGCGTCATTGCTCTCGGGTGTGAGCGCTGATTGGTTCGATTGTTTGATGTCGCATCGTTTGATTGGTTATTATCTATTAGGTGGACGTGTAGTGGGGGCGAGCTGGCGTCATCGGTTCCCGTACGAACGGTATATAATCGCCCTTCTAAACTCTTTCTGTGTTCTGTGGCTAAAAACATTAGTTTCTTCATCGATACTGAAGATATATGTTTCCTTTAGGCACATTTTACTCTCAAAACCTACTGTGGCTACAGTACAATAAGACATACTTCTAAATAAAACATTGAAGAATAAAACATGAAAAGACACTTAACTAATCATAAAACAATACGGCGATTGCAGCAAACAGAATATACAATAGAGCTTTAGAATTGTTAGAAAATTTATTTGTAGAAACGTAGACAAAACTAGTAAACTAGATATCTTTACATCACACCAAATAAACTTCACACTTTATTTGATTTCCGTTAATCAACATGTTAACCGATAACAATGCAAATTAACAAGCCTACCACCAATCAAACACTTTAACGCCATGTCAACTTGTAAACACGAACGCACTTAGCACCAGTAAGTAATGATCGCAATTTTGTAAGTGCACTTAAAATTTACCAGTGTTTAATTAGCAGTTACGAAACTGCATTTATCTAGTGGACATTCTCATTGTACTATCAGCCAATTTGATTCCTGACACGCCGTAAGCTTATATTCTTAAAGCTTGTTATTTACTAAAAAATCATATTTGACGTGACAGATTTTAGCGATTTTTTTTCTTTTTTCTTGGCTTTGCACGACTTGTAAGTTTAGCCACAGTCAGTGACAAAAATTAGAGAAAAACGCGCCCGTCCAGTTAAACCTTTCCCGCCTTTTTGATTTTAGATTCCCTGTAACATAATTTTGACATTAAATTATTTGGAGTTTTGTTCATAGACTAAGGCTTTCCCTATTAGATTACCATCGTTTTTTATAATGTCAAGAAATCGAAAGAGTTTCTGTTACATTTAGGATTTCAAAAGTGATTTCGAATTTCAAACTGCTATTCCAATTTTACCTACTTATAATCACGGACCTGAAAAAAAGACGGACGTAACCTCGTCTTATCTCGAGTGAAGCATGCAAATGGCCGCCCGCTTACAGCGTGTGCGTGATTTGAGGGTTGTCGGGTAAATCATCAATTTCCCTACTTTTTAAATCTCCCAAACTAAAACATTGTTAACATTATGTAATCAAATATATATTATAAAAACGGGATATTTACCACGTGTTTTACTCGTTGTGAGCTCCTGATTTTTCAGCAATTTAAACGGTCTATCAAATTAATTTTTAGGAACACCGAGATAGAAAAGAAAGCACTTGTTTTGTAAAAAGAACTTTATTGTTTACATATAAATGTTAGTGTCTTAATATTATGTATGAGGTTAATAACATACATTAATATACATAAATCGCGCAGATTAATGCTTAAAATAAAAATATAATAGTTAGTCTATTATATTTTTATTTTAAGCATTATATGCTATTTCTTCTTTCAAATGTAAGTATTTCATTCATAGATTGAGTAGGTATCATGCCAATCCTATACGTAGAAAGAGACGCAACATGATGTACCTTTCGTCTAATAATATATTTTTTGCAAGAGCCGCAGCGCCCTGTCAAGTCGTACTGAGATAAAATTTATTATGAAATTCTGTGAACTAAGAAAACAATAATGCATATAATAATAATAATAAATAAATATAACACAACACAAATGTGCTTATTATAAACTGAATAAGTATGTGTTATGGTATCCTGTGTTTTAAGCATATCTTGATAAATCGACACTATCACTCGGAATGAAACACCGATACGCACACATGCACAGATATTTTTTTGGAACAGTAGCGATAGGTACTCTGTCTATCTTTACATCCTATATCTATGGTCTCATTTGACATCGTGGTTTACCAACAATGCGAAGAAATGGCACTACCGTGCAGCCTAAGAAATACAAGAAGAAATTCGTCACGATCATTAATTAAGTTCTCGGTAGCATAGCAATTAGTGCATCCACCCAGACAGCAGAAAACGCAGGTTCAAGTCCTGCCTGTAATTCATTTTGTAATAATTTTGATTATCGTAATTTAGTTTAAAAAGTTTATTTGTATAGTAGTTCTGTTAACGGGTTTCAACTGTATCTATATATATAAAACTCAAAGGTGACTGACTGACTGACATAGTGATCTATCAACGCACAGCCCAAACCACTGGACAGATCGGGCTGAAATTTGGCATGCAGGTAATGTTATGACATAGGCATCCGCTAAGAAAGGATTTTGATCAACTCCACCCCCAAGGGGATAAAATAGGGAATGAAAGTTTGTATGGAACTTTGTCAATTTTAAACCGATCGGGCTGAGACTTTGAATGCAGGTATAAGAAAAATCATAGATGAATGTCATTGTGTATAATACAACAATTCAGCTCTACACCGAAGCGAAGCGAGGGCGGACCGCTAGTTTTTAATATTTCTTCTTAACAGGCTCCGGTTTGAACGAAAACCAAACAACGTGTGCACTGCACACAGATGTTATCCCCTTTGCAGTATCGAATAATTAAAACCCAGTCATCTCTACGGTTTCTATTTCTAGGAAACCTATTAGAAAGAAGACAAGACAATAATTTATCTAAAATATTCTATGAATAATATGGCTTCTTTTCTTTTCCTTTTGGGATACGGAACCCTAAAAATTTACGAAATCTTATCTTGCCTAGTCACAAATGCAAGAAATACAAATTTCCCTACTTTTAGGGAAAATTACCCGTAAATAAAGTAGCCACACAGTTGTATTTTTGTTTACAATTTTCATCCTTGTAAATAAAATATAATATAAAAAAAATATCAAGAATCGTCAATACTTAAGCATAGGAGGTGATTCCTTGTGAGTTTTCAAATTTACTCGTGTAGTTTTTAAAAGATTTTTTTTTTAAATATATCGGAGCAATTGAACGTGTGACTGGCGCTGTCACGCGAGTTCAAATGGCAGCGGATTGTCCGACCTGGTGCATTAGTGTGAGTGTAGGTAGTGTACAACACACGATTTTGTCTGACCTACATGTCATTGTCATGCTTCACAAGATTTGCCTTTGATATTACGTCAGTCTTTTTTTCAGGTCCGTGCTTATAATATTATAAATGGCATTAAAAATGATGTTTACACAGTTTACTTGTTATTAGAAGGTCTTGAGTGCAACTACACTTTCTCTATAAGGGAAAAATCTGTCTATTTTGGCATTTTTAAGCGAATTATAGAGCAAATGGATCAGGAATCAAATTGTTCGATCGTACCTACATATCTGTATTTATCAAGGAGTGTTGGACAAATTCACAGCTGTTTTAGAAAATATTTTAACGAATAGAAGCTTGAAAATATGTACGAGAACACTTTTTTGTTTTCGCATTTTGCCGTATTGAAAAAACAATCTCGCATTATACGGTTAAGAAATGATTGATATAAAATGTATTTAATCACTAATCAGGAGGATTCCATACTCTGCTTAAGACCCTACAACCGAACGTATTTTTGGAACAGCGTATTTTTCCTGTAACATTGAAGAAACATTACAATTTTATAAAAACAAAATAAAAGATATAACATTGCAATTATTACACTCATCAAGATTAGAATAATTCTCATAATATTATAAGTAAAGTAATAATCTTAATCGATACCATAAAAACTTAAAATTAAAATTTGACATTCCTAATAAGAAGGATTCGACATGCCTTTAATTTTTTTTTCTTAACAAAGCTATATTGAAAGTATCTGTTAATATTAAGATACAATGTTGTAATCACACGGGTCTTGTTCATGTCAGAACATTAGGAATGGATTAAAAAAAACAGAATTTAATTCTACAAAGGAATTTATTTCTAATAATTATGAACAGGCAAGGTAATGCCAAAATTCGTACAGACTTAAATATTGCTTTAAGCTATTTCAATCTTTACACAATATGATGTAATTATTACTTTTTCTTATTTTTCCCCGTTTTTTCTGCCTATCCCACATGACATGGCGTCAATACATATGTGAGAAATCTGCTAGGCTTTTTATTAAATATTTAATTATAACAGCATCCTCCCCATATCTTCATATCATATCATATATGTATATGTGTATGTTATATGTATGTATTTACTAATATATTATATCTCTAATCCTCTCCATCTAAAGGTTATCTGTAAGAGATTCAATGTTTTTCGATAGAGATTCAATAAAGAGTGCTGAGTTTTTGTATTGTTTTGTACATACATCCAATTGTACTCTGCCTGTTAACTACATTGGAACGCGTCATTGCAACGTTGCGAAGAATTTTCAAACAAAGTTACTTCTCTTTATTGGCTCAATGCTAGTGTTGTAAATTGTCGATATCGATACTTGTAAGAAAACGACGGTGTGCCCCGTAAATTAAGACATATAAAATCGTTTAAGCTTTGTCTCTGAAACGTGACCCAGCTGGGCCTATAACAGGGGCTACCGAACAAGACAGTTAACAAATACAAGAACCTATGCCTCAATGGAAGTGGCAAGGGAACTAAGGTTTTGAGAAATAGTTTTGCAGTCGCATGAAAATTCTACTAATAGGTAGGCAAATCAAAGAAAAGGACACAAGACAGATGATTATTTTGGATGATGTGTATTAACGTTGGATCTGAATATTGTAATGCTTAGCACGTTCAATCTACGAATTCGTGGAGGTTTTTTAGGCATTTTCTCTGTGATTTGTCTCCGGATAGGTTACCGAACATTTAATATGTCAAGCTCCTCCGTGCTTCGAAAAGAAGCGTTCAGTTCCAGCTTCGTCTGAATTAGACATTTTGGGACCTAGATTAGTTAAATTACATAACTATACCCTACATGGAATTATGTCTTTTTAAAACTGTTTCTATTTCTATCAAGTAAACACGCTCTGCTGCCTACTATAGAAGGGTGCCATTAATAATAATATTATTATTTATTGTGTAACACCACAAAGAGTACAAAAGTGTTAGTTAAAATATTACTAATAAACAGAGAGACAATACACAATAGGCGGCCTTATTGCTAAATAGCAATCACTTCCAGACAACCCATGATAGCAAAAGAAATAAATATATAAGAACAAAAAGGGGGGTGTGTACATACAAACAATGTTGATATTGATAGTTAAACATAAAATCCATTTACATAAACAGGTAAATAAATAAAGTTAAGGAAAGGGTTATGTTTAAGATAATGATAGGAAATTATTTCAGAGTTAAAATATAAAAGTGATATTTGTGCAAAGAAAACATTGTTTATCGAAACCACATCCAGAGGCGCTATGCACTTACCATTTTCTATATCCGTGCAATATTCACATGGCCATTGCCAGAGCTGTACAATTTTATGTCACTCCGTACCTGTCGATGTTATCCTGCGGAATAGTATTGTTGGCGTGGGTCAACTGAACCAGTTCACGTGTCCATTTAAAACATACTACCTTTTTAATAAAACAAAATGTTACTATAAAATTTTATAATACGAAAAAGTGGTTAAACTAATGAATAATAGTATGTGTATACTAATGATAATAGTATGTGTATACTATTATTATTACACCCACCGATCCGTTCTGGACCCGCATGGTGGGTCGTTGCCCAATCTCCCTATTTAATTCAAAGGGAAAATCTGTGTTCCCGCAGTAAAGTAATAACTAGGCTGATGATGAAGATTTAAATTCGAAAACAGCCTAACGATTTGGCGGATTACTTACTTTTTATTGTCTTCGTAATAATTGAACTACACCTAGTTTGGAGGAAAAACCTGGATCACGTTTAAACCAAAAATGCAAATCATTAAGATTAACCATTGACACAAATAAAAAGAAGCAGTTATGTGCGCCTCGGACTCACACACGAAGGGTTTACGGACCCACCACACGTACCCATATCTTCACGTCTGGATTTCACCGTCACTTAACATCGGGTGGGGTGGAGTCATTTGTCAGACCTATCTATAAAAAAAACAAATACCAAAAAAAAACTTATTTATTTTGTTTCTACTGTATTCATCATCATCAACAACCTATTAATGTCTCCACTGCAGGGGCACAAGTCTTCCCTATGAATGGAATAGGAAGGTTCAGCCATGGCCCACCACGCGCGCCCAGTGCGAAATGGAGGGTACTAACGACCGCAGACGCAGCCGGGACCAACGGCTTAACGTGCCTTCCAAAATCCATCCAATTTAATAAGCGACCATTGCGAAAGTTGTTGAACTTTCACGATCGCAGGCTAAATAGGCTTACCATCTGCGCCATTTAAATTCTCCTATTATATCGACAGTGGAAAGTCAAAATCGCTTATATGCCATTTTGGTCGGAAATGAGTTATACATATTTGTTATAGATTTTTTTTCTGCGTCGATCGTCAAAATTTCCTTAAGATTTTTATTCTTTTGGCGCTTAAGCAAACTAAATTTTTTGTAGATTTTTATTGTTCACAACGCTGACGCGACATAAATTTTGGTATATTTGGACCAATTACGTTTACGCTCTACTATTTGGCGTATAATTTATTGTTTGCTTGACAAAAATGTTTGGCGGGCCGAGTGATTTTCGCTTATGCGACATCTAATTCGTAAAGGCACTATGTAACTTTTTAATAGAAGGATATGTAGAAAATAATATTTTATGAATATGATTGTATTTTCATGGAGCTCCTTCTCATTTACAATAAGTTATGATTTTTTCGTAAAAAACTTTAATCCACTTTTCTGTAAAGTTACTAAAGTGGCTTTTAAGCGATTTTGTTTTTTCACACATTCTCTATCTTAATTGACGTTTCTTATAAAAGGAAATTTTTAAGGGTTTTAGTTTCTTAGTTAATTTAATTTTAGTTACTGTTAGAGTGGTCATAGCAATACTCCAAATTTTGGGAGAATTTCAGCTGGAATTCTCACAAAAATCTCAAATTTTGAGTTCTGGGATTACAGCGTATTAGATAGGGGTAACCGTCGGATGGACGGAAGTACGAAAGGACAGGAACAGGGTTTCATATTAAGATTACTTTGATTCTACCTTAAAACTTAGATTGTCATATATTTTATCAATGACAATAACTTCAGCTGTTTAATAACCACTATAAACAAGAAAACGCCTTGTACCAGACTGACAAATGCATTTAGAACAATAGATTTCGCCGATGCTGAATAAATCATTACACTGTAATATTTTAATCAGTAGTGAGCTTAAATATGGAGTCGTGCATGTCATATTATTCGCGATTTATAGTTGTGCTGGAGAAAGCCAGTTTCAGCCAGTATTCATTGATACGAAAACTGAAAAATATTTCCGCTATAAACAAAACAATGTATCTTGGTAGTCCATGGAGCCTAAATTTATTGATTTTCGTATACATATTTGCAACAATTTATACTTCTAAAAGCTATTTCTTGCAGGTATGAGAAATCCATGAAACGTTGCTACAATAAACATTTTTTTTACATGTTCAGCTCACCAAGGACTTCAATATGGAATCCTTTTTGATATCACCGAAGGAAATTGACACTTTTGAAAATGGCGCCCTAACTACGCCATCATTTTATAATTATATTAACAATATGAATGAGACCGCACTGTTTAATCCGTCGTTAATTATGAACATAATTAGTTCCTATAGAAAAAAATAACCATTTGTCAAAATTTTACTCATTTACTATGTATATGATGTAACATAAACTATAGTCGTCGACCTCCGTGGCCGAGTCGATTGTATGCCGGGTTTCATGGTGTCGCCGACTCGAGAGGTCCCGGGTTCGAATCCCGGTGGCGGCAGATGTTTGTGTGATGAATACGTGCATTTGTACTACAGTCATGGATGTTTAATATGTATTTCTTAATAAATATACTTATATATGTACAGTATATGTATTCTACCCGTTACCGTAGTATCCCATAACAGAAGCCTTATAGTTCTTACTTTGGAGCTAGGCTAATTGGTGTGTGTGTTGGAAATATTTATTATTATTGTTTATTTATTATTATAGTCAAATTTTACTTTACCTATCGATAAAACAACGCAGCTTTAGGGTGTCGTTTGAATTCTAATAATATACTTACAGAAACCCTTAATACTCGTAAGGTAAGGTAAACGAACTCCTCCTTTACACCAAGGTATACACATATATATTTAACATATTTAATATTTACACATATATTTAACAAATTTTATACAAGTCTTCGTTTTTTGTTCACACCTATATATATATATAAAACATGTAGTATACAATGCTTGCATCAAACTTGTTGGATAAAAAAATATGTGAAGTAATAAAGTGATTAATACTTGTCAAGATACTTGTTGTCTATGCAGTGTAAACGATAAAATGTTTTAAACAACCACAGCAAGTATTCTACAAGCTTTGTATAAAACTAGTGTATGACTTGTTTCTTGGTGTAAGAAATACTTAAAGACACCGTATTTTGAACAGTCATGCAAAAAGGAGTTCGAATGGTGCCCAGATCCCTTGAAAAACAAAAAAAAACTCGTAAAACATTTCGCTATGACAGATAATTGCATCCAACAGTGCTCGCACATTAACATGCAAGATTATTGTTATGTCCCCACATAATAATAATGTTTGGCGCGGATAGATCGTAAAATCAAATTAAGACTCGCAAATTAACGGTTAGTTCTGCTTTGCAATACGGTCCTCTCAAAGAATTTATATCCCCCTCATAGGCTTTATGGAGCCTATAAAGAATATGAAAGCGAATTGAAGGCAATTTAGTGTTCGCAATAAAATTATAAGTCGTAGAAAAGCCTGTTTCACTTAACAAGTAACGATTTAAAGTGAATTGTCCATTAGTAGCTACTTTTCAAATTTAATTATGCTTACTACAATGTTGTTGCTGTGTGTATTCATATCGGAGTTTTAATAAAACCGTGTGAAGTTAATTAAAATCGGATGACAAGAATAAGAATTAATAGGTTGAAACTGGCATATTGCAGGGCATCCTAGCTAACCCCTATCGGAGGAGGCTGGTGTGCTTTGCAATATGGCAGCAAAAATTTTATGTAATAGTTAAGTTACTAAATAATTTTAAGAAAATTGTATGGTCAGCTTACGATGGGGCTGGTATGGACATTTTGGTCCAAAAGTCCCAAAACAAATTAAAAAAATAAGCAAAAACGAAGAACTCGGGGTTGCAGTGGTTAGTACGTTCGGTATGCGATCGTGAAACTTAAGCAATTTTGCTAATGGTCGGTCATAGGATGGGTAACCAAAATTATATTTTAGCTCTTCCGTGCTTTAGAAGGTTTCATGTGTATCATATCTACTTTAGTCCCCAGATATACACACTGGACTCGCGATGTGAATCCTAAAGAGAAACTCTGTCAAAAACGGGTTGCACTCCGGGAGTGCCAGCAGAAGTGTAAACTAGAATATTAACGTTGTGCATTTTTGATATTTTGGAATGGTTAGGGAATAATTTTGCACGAATCGCTTAAATCGCTTTAATTATTACTATAAAAGTACTATCATTTATGTGGTAGAATACAATATTTATTTATTGCGCTATCGTACACAAACACGACAATTTATATTACATTAAAAATATTATCTCTCAGAAAAATCAACTTACATGAATCACATTTAAGCGCACCTAGCGACATCTATAATAAAAAAATGCATTTTCTTCATCATTTATCGTAAATCATTTTCAATAAAGCTGCCACCAGGACGTCCTAGTTACAAACTTATTACTATAATACAATAAAATAAAATATTACCGTCCCATTTTTAAGTAAGTCACTTTTAAGTAAGTCCATTTATTAGTATATATATATAAATGGGATTACTTAAAAGTGACTACTTGGAAAGGACTTCGACACAAAACAAATAGAGGTAGACCAAAACAAAGATGGATAGATGAAATTCACGACGTGGCTGGTAGAGACTGGATCACCAAGGCCAAAGATAGAAAAAATTGGAGTAAAATGGAGGAGGCCTTTACTCGCTGAGGGGTCCTTAATAAATAGAAAAATGTGTATTGACAATTTTTTTTTTAAATTACAAACGACATGTTTGTTATTGATTGACCTAATATTATTGGAATTGTACTGAATGATTGACATGTATATTTGATATTTATTAAGGAAATAAAAAGGCTAGAATAATAATATATATAGTCATATGACGCTCGTGATGCATTTCCGTTTTATCTTTTACAGCCCCTCTGAATAGAAGTTTCACTTCAAAAATATAACATAAGTTTATTCAATTATAACAATGCAATGGAGCTGGTCGTACTATAAAATTTTATTGCAATGCCCACTTACTAGCCGCATCACATGTACCCGCCGTCCACTTAGGGCTAATAGTCAGCCAGTTACAGTAAATACTGAATTGATTTTATCCAGTGAACATTACACGGCTTCTATACGCGTGCCTGGTATAAAGTCACAAAAATGTACTTCTAAATTATTATCACTGTTACCATTTTAAAATTTATAAGACAGTTTTTGTATTTATACTGTATGACACAGCAATCAAAATGCAGGTGAACAATTAATGAAAATTTTACATTATGTAATGTAAGGTGACTTCATGAATCGTCTATAAAGTCTTTTTTCAACTTAACGACTCTGTAAATAATAAAATAGAGAAAAAAATCAGCCCTTGCTGAGTTTCTTGCCGGTTCTTTTCCGTACAAGGTCCCCCGCAGTAGATTTGCGAACCGTTGGCCTAAACTGAATAAATGATTTTGATTATTATTATTATATTTTTTTGAAGTCAAACTTCTTTATAGACGTAATTAGGATTTTCCTGTCATTAAAAAGCGTTACGGCCACGGTTGACCGATGAAGTTACGTTAAAAGTAACAACTGATGTATATCATTAGCACAGCGGATATCATAGGATACTTGTTCGATTCCAGCCTGACACCTAGGCCGATTTGAGGTTTTTCTAATAAAAAAACACCTTTAAAGTAAAAAATACGGTTAAGGACAACACGGACTCACACAAAGGATTTCGTACATGTCAGATTAAGTTTTTTAAGGTCAAGTAAAAGCCGAAATATCGGAAACACGCTAAAAACAAGGTACTGGTAGCAATCCCATAAATTATTATAAGTAAAAGATGGTCTAAAGAAGTTACCTTCATACATTTAACTAAAAGACGGACGGACCGATGATCGAATAGCTAAGCGTAAGCAGTCCTCAGAGTCTCAGATCCTTAGTACGACCCAATATCGAATTCTAATAGTTGCATTCGCTCTCAATGCGCGTCAATTTTCAAAAAGTTTTATTTGGAAATTTCAACAGCACTATTACGGACGTAAGGAGTTTTTTTTATTGCCTCCCTCCGGAGGCAGACAGGCTGGCTACCTGATGAGTGGTCACCATCGTCCATGCATACAAAACTTTTTGACATTTAACGCGTATCGAGATCGCCTTCAACTACTTATTCGAATTCGATATTTGTTCGTGCTAAGGCTACAGTTCCGCTGCCACCCTTTAGATATGGAACCGTGACGGTTCGAAAAAAATATAATAAATAAAATTGTTTAAAACCCAAATAAAAGGTAATATATATATATATATATATATATATATATATATATATATATATTTTACCTTTTATTTGGGTTTTAAACAATTTTATTTATATATATATATATATAACTACCAATTGTTATTCTTTGCTCTGTTTTTGTATTGTATCACGATGAACTAATTATGTAACTAGGGATATATAAAAAAACATATTTTGACAGTCTCCTTAAAAGCTCAAAGTTTTATCCGCCAACCCTAATCATGAGGCGTACCTTACACTTACCGCTTGTATAAGTTAATTGCTTGCATAGATAACCCTTTTGTCTGGGTTAACTGAGAAGTTATCTGTTCCATACCGATGACATATCTCGCAATTAAACGATTATGATCATTTCAATTTATCAAACAACAAAGCTTGGATAGTGTGTGCGCGCAACTCGATTACAGCTCAACAATACACAAGCACTTCTGTATTGAATATGCTGGAGAAGTGGTCGCGTATTGTTACTTAAACTTACGACTTCCTCGAGTGTTTTGTAAATTAAACTATTTAATTGTGCTGTGATGTCACAATCCATTTAAGTCGACCAACAGTTGCCCAGTTTTATCTAAAGTCGTTATTTCATTAGCTATTAAATTTGGTTGTAACACTTGGTTAGATAATATTTTATTAATGCTGTCGAATCGAATGTAAGAGATCGATCATTTAATGGAGGACTGAAAATACTTTATTAACATAGTATTTAATTATTGCTCACGGAAACCTCATCCTTGAGGAGCTTAGAGCATATACCATAAGTTGAGGAGAGGTTATCCTTCGATATTGAAGACAATGTTTTGGATGTCATTGGATGGATGACTGGTGGAAGACAATGTTTTGGATGTCATTGCATGGATGACTGGGAGACTGATGGATACTTACTATCTCGAGCTCCTCCGTGCTTCGGAAGGTACGTTAAGCCATTCAGTCGTCAGTCCCGGCTACATCTGCAGTCATTAGCACCCACGAATCGCACTGGAATTTTCAATATTGATCACGTTGGGAACCAAACTTGAGGTTTTCTTCACGTTTTGGAGAAAACCTGATGACCCACATTCTCCTAATTCATAAGGAAGGCTTATGCCACAGCAGTGGATACATTAATATGTTGTATATCACACAGATAATTCGTGTGACTTTTGAGGAACTGGTAATCGATTTTAAATTTTTTTGTTCTTCGGTGCACAGACGCTCAAAATATAAATTCAATAGAATCCTATCCGCCTGAAATAGGTTTTATCCTATCTTAGCCCTGAGCGCATGTTCGATACAATCAAATGCGAAACATTATGGTTTTCAACGCAGAGAACAATAACGACATCAATTTGTAATTCCATCGCTCCTTATTTCTCTATTATATTATTTCTATTGAGCTTAGTAGTGACCACGTGTGTGTAGTAGCCTCCGATGCAATTTCAGTTACGTGTAAGCATGTATAAAGATACTAGACTCGGCATTATTCCATTCTATTGTTTTATAATGCTGTGCACTTTTTTTTGTAATGGGTAAAAAATGATAAACTCGCGTCAGGACCTGATCGAAAATTCGTTAGACGGATGGAGAGTACGGATGCAATAGAAATCCGACAGCTATTGTTTTTCCCAAACTAAGCAAAGTCACAAAATTATATTCAAACATTTTTGAAGTGAAAACTTCTTTAGCGGCGTTGTACACTTTTTTTTGTAATGGGTAATGGGTTCTTAATGTAATATAAATGGTCATGTTTGTGTACGATAGCGCAATAAATAAATATTGTATTCTACCACATAAATGATAGTACTTTTATACTGATAGTTAACGCAATTCGTGCAAAATTATTCCCTAACCATTCCAAACTATCAAAAATGCACAACTATAATATTCAAGTTTTCACTTCTGCCGGCACTCCCGAAGTACAACCCGTCGTTTTTTTTTAAATCGATTGAACTGTCTGGAAACTTTGAGAGAAAACTTTCAAGTAGCAGTGGAGTTTAACATAAATGAATTTATGAAATGGTTCTTGCAGTTGCAGGGATCGCTCCTTTTTTTTGTAACCCTCCGAAAAACAGATGTAGCGTATATCTATTATTTAATACTCATCACGCTTGCGTCATACTTTTATTAAAATTATCTTTGGAGTAAGTATAAGAAGCAATAACTTATAAAAGAGAGACAATTGTAGCGCCATACCATATGAAATTGCTGAAGAATTCCATATTTCAATCACTAGTTCTATATCCGTTTCTAAGCTGGTTGCAATGCACGTGATACAATATCAAATGAATCATAACGCAGTTACATTAAAATGATTCGTTGGATTGTTCCCTTGTCGGTGCCCTACTCCTACTGATTGGCCAGTGATTGTGGGTGTAGGCTGGTATTCCATTGCACAAGCGACGCTCAAGTTGGCTTTGTTAGGGTACAATGTATGGAGGAACTCAATGACGCAGGTTAGTGCGCCCGTTTTTTTTGGATTATTCCCAGACGGTGGAGCAGGTGTGAAATCCTCATGGATTTTCCCCTTCAACCAGCAACAGGGTTATATCAGACTTTTACTGTCTAAAACACATCCTTGGGGTGATGTCTATGGTCATAAGGGCCTTACAGACTTCATCTGATGCGATCAGATCAGATCCTCCTCAGGGGATGATGCAGCGCTGACTCAGTTTGTACTACTGCATCGTGCGTTTAACGGAACGGGACGGGTGCAATCCGATGCGAACCCGAATCGGCTTGAGATTGAGCGATTGAGCCCTCATCGGAACGAGGGTGCGGGTCGCCTGGTCTGCGATTTTGGAAATAAAGCAAATTTCGCAGTGGTCGTCGCAACGTGAGCTTATTCGGTCTAATATTATTATTGTGAAAGTTTTTAGTCAATCACACAAAAACTGCTTATCGGATTAGAGTGAAATTTCACACACTAGTTTCTTACTTGGATTGAGACAGGATATTTTTTATGCCTAATTTTTTTTGATTGATTCTCAAAATCCTAAAATTAACGCGGATGAAATCGCGGACGGAATCGAGTACTAAAGAATTAATGTGAAATTTAATGAATAAAATCAGTGATTTTCTAAAATACTTTGTATGATGTTTCTTAAAAAAACTTTTTTGCTTCCCTTTTTTATATTAGAAACGCAAATTCAATTCTTTCAAGATAAGAGCTAATCAGATGGCTAAGTTTGTTTATGTTAATTTTTAAGATACTTAGGCGGATTTTGTTTAGTTATTCAATGGTAATTCTATAATTTAAAACAGGTTTATTGTGTCCTTCATATTTCTGATTAACGTTTAGGTAAACTTTTATCTACATATTTTATAAAATGTTTACGGTACTCTCCTTATTAGCTTAGCTTTGATAATGTCAATACTTTACACGAAATGTTTTGAGTTACGATAATATAAAACAATTTACTTAACGATTCAATGCCATTACAAAATTAATATATTATTGCTTATAAGATACAAGTAATTCAAATATATAAGCTAGTACAATTGTATCATTTAAGTAGTACAATAGTTGATTTACCACCTTATACAGAACTTAAAACGGACATAGATTTATTTCGTATAGGCTGAGCTAAGTTTTAAATAATAAACATTATTCAAATTGTAATCACTGGAAATTTGAAATCTGGACAATAAATAATTTACTTTGATAATTAAGAGTTATCATGGCCAAGTTATAGATTCAGTTCAATTTGTTGATAGGTAGTTGGTAGTTGTCACAGAAAAAAAATCTATAAAAATATATGCATTGCAAAATAGTAATGGAGTAAAACATCCTTAATTCAAAAAACACAAATTACGGCACAATTATAAATTTCCTTTTTTACAAAACTAGCACAAATGAAATGTCATGGAAACAAAACAACCACGATATTAGAAGATTGTCCATACACTAGATTTGAATGTAAACGGGAATAAAGATACATTACTTTATTTTTACAAAAGTACTCTTTTGGTTATACGCCCGAACCAAAAAGTCAGAACTGTATAATTCGGCGCCAATTTCAGAATTATATCCAATCTAAAACCTGTCCCTGTGTATACAATTCAATTACGCAATCAAAATACACCAACAGGCAGGTACGCTTTCAAACAATACACACACATGATGAAAAATTATAAAAAAAAATACGTAATTGGAAACAATGGGGTACACTAACCTCTGAGATTACGTGCAGGGATCAAGCGGCCGGGCCGATTACAGGGAAAGTCGCGAACACCTCGTTACAAGTAACGTAATAATCGCAATTTGCCGTATTACAGGGATGCCGCAAAGTTCCTCCATGAGGGTAAGCTTTTTTTTATATAGAATACGCGCGTTTGACCATTTTACGTAAGCAAGTGATGTCGCAGCCTGTGCGTCTTTTTATGCAAAAGGATAGCAATCAAGTATATTGTACGCCTAATGTTAACCTCTTGGAAGCACCTTACTCATCGATAGAAACACAACAACATTAAAAGTTAGTTTTATCTTTTGCAAGAAAGAGGCTTCTTCAAGTCCGCTATGCCCAACCTCTCCTAGGGGCCTTTCTTGCCTGGGGGCTATGGCTATCGCTATAGCTTACGGTTCCAATTTGTTATTTCTGACCGTCGAAGGTTTTCAAATGACTCGCGCTAGTTTTTTTTTCTTTTGCATTGGTAATAACAATATCAACGAATATTAGCGTGAGGTATTTGAAAACTTTCGGCGGACTGAAATAACAAAATTTAATCGTGAGCGATAGCCATAGCAATCCTATTAGGCAATCGACCGCCAGGTCGGTGTAGGCTCATTTCGTTTTCATTTATGTACCGAATCTCTACAGACTCTTTACCGAATACCACTTTTTGACCGGCTCAGTTTCGGAACGGTAAGGTTTCGTTTTATTTGCTACGGTTTTGATAGCGGAAGTGACGGGACGGGCGAGTCGAGTCCAGTGGTTTGATAGCACTTCAAAGCTTTCTGTACAGAGAGCTGTCTATCCGCTCCGCCAAGAATCTGTACTGAAACTACTGACTGAAGAAACTCTCATTCAATAACATGCTCTAGGCAAATAATCTGTACAGATTCGGTACAGAAGTGAAAACGAATTGAGCCAGCACCGACCCGGTAAGGAAGATACCTTACAGAGGATTAACATAACATTTCCTATACTGAACTAGCTAAATATTGCTCCATCGATGTCCTAACATAGCCGTTCCTGGGACGACAACCCTAACTGTGGCCACACGTAACTGACAGGCACTTGAGATGAGTAACCGTGGAGATAATGGGACGAGAGGCCCAATAGATTCGTAACTTAGCTCTCGTTGAGGGAAACAATATGTTATGGTAAATCATATTACGGCTATACTCATCCATTTACCTAATTATGATTATTTTCATAACTCAGCGTAACTTAAATCGTTCCACAAAATAATAATTGGTATCGGTAAATTTGATACTGCCTCAGTGTCTCCTCCTTTAGAATTTAAGTACCATTCAACATCAAAATAATATCTGAGTGAAATGTGGTATTCTTAAAACATTTCTTCTCGAAATCCACTGTCCACTAGTTATATTATAATTGCGAAAGTTAATCTGTTCGTTTATCTGTTGCGCTTTCACTCATAGAGAACTTAACTGAGCAGATTTTTATGAATTTTGGTATGGACGTAACGCAGACCTCGAAGAAAAACAAGAAGCTTATGATGAAAGTAAAATTTGGAGGGGGTTAATATTAATTAATTAATATACGCTATCGAAACCGCGGGCATACACTCGCTTTAAAAAAAATTTACAACACGTTCACTAGTATATGTATAGATTTCGCCGAAATTCATTTCCGCTCTGAAGTGTGTTTCCAGAAATACGTAATAAAATATATGTTTATACCTGAAGAATATCGATGATGTTAGATGATAAAATGTGTGACATGGAACCTATGATAGTCGAAACCATGGGGCGATCCCTGAGGTACGTTACAGCTGGTAGAGACTGGATCACCAAGGACAAAGTTAGAAAAATAAAATGGAGGAGGCATTTACTCGCTCAGGGGTCTTTATTAAAAAGAAAAATGTGTATTGACAATTTTTTTTATTCATAATTGACATGTTTTTAATCAAATTAATTATTTGACCTGAGTATTTAAATTGCATTAAATGAATGAGGGCAGAAGAGTCTCACATAACCTCGTCGCCACTAGGTATGGCGAAGTGGATATGTAAGAGTGGAACGATGGAGTGAACCAATTTCTGTGGGGTGAACTTTCTTGCAGCAAGCAAATTGAATGTGATAAGGACATAATTATCGCAGTTAGTTTACTTTCTAATTTATAACGCGGTGGCGTTGTTTCGTCCATAGTTAAATTTGACTATAGTTAATGTCACGTCCAATACATAATAAATGTGTAAAATTTTGACAAATGGTTATTTCTTCTCTAGTATTTTAACTATAGCAAAATTTAATTATAGAGTTTTCTGCCTGGGCCGAATGGTTTTTTTCTGGATATTTTTTTTAATTCTGTTCATAACCTTTTTTAATTAGAATTTTTGATGGCGTAGTTACATACAACGGGTTATTTGAATCGACATGAATATTTTGTTGTATATTTGAACCCCATCACCAAAAAAATGCTAGTATTTCTTTCCTTTTTAATCGTTAGCATCGGTTACATTTCAACCGTATAAATTGTCGCTGAATAGATGTACAGAGAGCAGGGTCGCGAGGTCGTTAGGCCAAAAATAAATATAAGTAACCAAGTGCTGAGCAGTTCGAGGAATATGAAAATAAACAACAATGTGTGCTCTTCAAACACCTGACAGTCCCATTACCGCGAACTATCATCGCACAGTGGTCTGCTAAGTGCAAACATTGTACGCAAAAATAAAAATTTAAAGTAATCTGCAAGTGACTCATGATTATCTATTCTTCTAACCTACTTGCCTCAGTTTTTCCATTTTCTGCAATATCGGTATAACATTGTAAAAATCTATAATTTTTTTCTGATTTCATCAATATTAAATATGAGCTCTTATGGAATAAACGCAGCTGAAGATGATGGAAATTCATTCACACACTTTTGTGAAGTAGGTATGTTTTTAATGAATTTCAATTGGCCTATAGTAAGGAATAAATTATGTCATTAATGTTAAATTGTCATTATTTCATTCTAATGGATACTCTAAATGAGTGCCTCTAGATAAATTATTTTCTATACCATATTTAAGAAGTAAATAGCGACGTACGCGTTATGTTTAGTTTTTTGAAAATCCTTTTGGAACCTATCACTTTTTAGTTATAAAAAGTATGCTGTCTCTTTCAAGGTTGTAATCTGTCGGTGTGTGAAATAAAAGTTCATCCAAATCCGTTCAGATATTTTTGCGTGATTGAGTAACAAAACTACAAACTTTCACATTAATAATTAGCAACAGAATTTAAAAAAAAAGCTGATTTAGTCCCAGCAAGGCTGGCGAGATCAGCCCACTGGGCCTCCGTACCACCTCTCACCTCACTCTGCATACCGCTGACATGCAATTAAGTAATACTCCGAGTGCTCACACTAAATTCAATATCTCACAGCGGACTGTTTTAGATCTACGATCCTCATAATCCTAGATTATTGGCTCTTCTTTATATTATGTACGAATCTATATTATCTTTCACCTACGCTGAGAGATAAAAAATATTGTTATACACTAAATTGGTAAATGTATTATTTTAAATAAGACAATTATCACTTTCTATAATTTATGAAATATATTTTTCTGATTTATTTAGTCCCAGCAAGGAGCCCCAGTTCAGCCCACTGGGCCTCCGTATCACCTCTCACCCGGCGCTGCTTACCGCTGACATGCAATTAAATAATGCTCCGAGTGTTCACACTAAATTCAATATCTCCCAGCCGACTGTTTCAGATCTACGATCCTTATGATCCTGGACCCCTACCATTAGCTCGGGCGTAGAAATCCGTTAAAATATTTTGAGAAGATTAAACGTTTGATTTAGCGATAAGATCCTCCTTTCATTTGGAGAAGGAAATTTACACTTTTAATTCTGTCCCTTGTAATTCTTATATTATTTGTTTCTTAGGTTTTCACTTCAACTTCCAAATGCAATATATCTGGTTCGAGGTCTCTTAATTCACCTTCGCCACAATATTCTGACTGTTCGACGGTATTGTACAGGGTGTCACAGATTCATTCCACCGCTCTATAACTGCGTCTAGCTCAGTCAGTAGCTTGCCATCTTGTCTTCTACCATGTATGCCCTCAGTGAGGTAGTTCTTGTGAGCTGCCTTACTTTGGTGTAAAGGTATTTGGTTTCATGGTTTTGTGCGTTGTTCCAATTCGATGCTTATATTATTTAGATATGCATTTTCGTCTTGTCTCTGGACCATGGGGGACTTCTCTGTTTAACCACGAGTATTTGGGTTGGTCTTCACTTGAACCAAGGCCTTTCTCTTAGGATTATGTCGGGGTATATATGTTGAGTCTTTATAATTATTGCGGGGGATAACATTTTTAGATGCAATTTTATATGCTTAGAAGTTTCTATTTAGAGTCACTGTCGCAATTATCATAGCAATCTGAGTTGTTAATTTCTGGAAGTGTTTGTTTCATCGCATCATGAAATTACGACTAGACCATATATAATTCTGTTACATTCACCAGAGTTAATGTAATTCAGTTACGGGTTCTTGTGTAGTAACTCTATTTGTTTTGTTTAGCTTAACCCTCAGTGTAGATATTAATAGTTGTTGGACACTACCACAATCAGCGCCGGGGTTAGATACTACATTTATAATAGAGGATCTCCACCTCTAGATAAATTATTTGGAGTGCCTCTAGATAAATTATTTTCTATACCATATTTAAGAAGTAAATAGCGACGTACGCGTTATGTTTAGTTTTTTGAAAATCCTTTTGGAACCTATCACTTTTTAGTTATAAAAAGTATGCTGTCTCTTTCAAGGTTGTAATCTGTCGGTGTGTGAAATAAAAGTTCATCCAAATCCGTTCAGATATTTTTGCGTGATTGAGTAACAAAACTACAAACTTTCACATTAATAATTAGCAACAGAATTTAAAAAAAAAGCTGATTTAGTCCCAGCAAGGCTGGCGAGATCAGCCCACTGGGCCTCCGTACCACCTCTCACCTCACTCTGCATACCGCTGACATGCAATTAAGTAATACTCCGAGTGCTCACACTAAATTCAATATCTCACAGCGGACTGTTTTAGATCTACGATCCTCATAATCCTAGATTATTGGCTCTTCTTTATATTATGTACTAATCTATATTATCTTTCGCCTACGCTGAGAGATAAAAAATATTGTTATACACTAAATTGGTAAATGTATTATTTTAAATAAGACAATTATCACTTTCTATAATTTATGAAATATATTTTTCTGATTTATTTAGTCCCAGCAAGGAGCCCCAGTTCAGCCCACTGGGCCTCCGTATCACCTCTCACCCGGCGCTGCTTACCGCTGACATGCAATTAAATAATGCTCCGAGTGTTCACACTAAATTCAATATCTCCCAGCCGACTGTTTCAGATCTACGATCCTTATGATCCTGGACCCCTACCATTAGCTCGGGCGTAGAAATCCGTTAAAATATTTTGAGAAGATTAAACGTTTGATTTAGCGATAAGATCCTCCTTTCATTTGGAGAAGGAAATTTACACTTTTAATTCTGTCCCTTGTAATTCTTAAATTATTTGTTTCTTAGGTTTTCACGCACATCACTCATTAGGTAAATAAAACAAATTTCAACGGGTTAGATGCACTGATTTTATTTATTTATTGACGTTTCGCAACCTTTGCAGGAATGCGTAGTTAGAATAAATAAAATCAGTGCATCTAACCCGTTGAAACTTGTTTTATTCTTAAATTATGTTTTATTTGTATAACGTGCTGCAATAGCTACAATTAAAACAAAATATATTCATATGTATATCACAACTTATTAGACACTCATCATCATCATCATCAGCCTATTAATGTCCCCACTGCTGGGGCACAGGCCTTCCCTATGGATGGAATAGGGAGATTGGGCCATGACCCACCACGCGGGCCCAGTGCGGATTGGTGGGTGCTAACGACTGCAGATGCAGCCGGGACCAACGGCTTAACGTGCCTTCCGAAGCACGGAGGAGCTCGAGATAGTAATTTTTGGTCACCAGACACTCATAGTGTAAGTATACTATAAATCTGTTTGTAAGCAGGCATACCCTACCAAAAAATAAATGATAAGATGGATGCAACTACAGCTTGTCAGTGTAGTACTATTACAAAAGCAAACATTAACAAAATACAGATCGTAGTTTAATCCACAGAATATTAAAACGCACCTACGCATAGGTAGATATCTGCCAGATACCCAAAAAACGTTTTATTGAATTTTTGGCTTTTTTACTACAACACACTTTTTTCCAAACGCATAAGTAGGTATCAACATGAGCCAAAAAAATCCACATAGTACAACTGTTTTATTGCCCGATACACACTTCGACGCGGGGCGTAAGGGACGCGGGGTGAGAATATCTACCAGTTTCACAGTTCCTAAGTAAAGTAATTAAACAATCTTATTTACACATGTTTGTTAATTGGAACGCTATAACTGTTAATAATTTAAAACCATCCGGACCAAGGTTCTTAAGTAATTCTCCAGTTATTCCATCACGACCCGGAGATTTACCTTTTTTAGGTGTTTTATCGCGTGTTCAACTTCCAAATGCAATATATCTGGTTCGAGGTCTCTTAATTCACCTTCGCCACAATATTCTGACTGTTCGACGGTATTGTACAGGGTGTCACAGATTCATTCCACCGCTCTATAACTGCGTCTAGCTCAGTCAGTAGCTTGCCATCTTGTCTTCTACCATGTATGCCCTCAGTGAGGTAGTTCTTGTGAGCTGCCTTACTTTGGTGTAAAGGTATTTGGTTTCATGGTTTTGTGCGTTGTTCCAATTCGATGCTTATATTATTTAGATATGCATTTTCGTCTTGTCTCTGGACCATGGGGGACTTCTCTGTTTAACCACGAGTATTTGGGTTGGTCTTCACTTGAACCAAGGCCTTTCTCTTAGGATTATGTCGGGGTATATATGTTGAGTCTTTATAATTATTGCGGGGGATAACATTTTTAGATGCAATTTTATATGCTTAGAAGTTTCTATTTAGAGTCACTGTCGCAATTATCATAGCAATCTGAGTTGTTAATTTCTGGAAGTGTTTGTTTCATCGCATCATGAAATTACGACTAGACCATATATAATTCTGTTACATTCACCAGAGTTAATGTAATTCAGTTACGGGTTCTTGTGTAGTAGCTCTATTTGTTTTGTTTAGCTTAACCCTCAGTGTAGATATTAATAGTTGTTGGACACTACCACAATCAGCGCCGGGGTTAGATACTACATTTATAATAGAGGATCTCCACCGGGATTAAATGAATATCCGGCTCGAAGGACCAATAAATGTAGGGTGTTTCCTACACTTAATATAATATTGATATTAAATAAATGATAATTAAATTGATTTATGATAAGGGTTAAAAGATACACGCGATGCTCATGAATGCGTCATTCGCACTGATTTTATTTCTATATTTAAGTATACAAAACGTAATAATTTATTGCTATTTTTGCATTAAAATTATGTTAGCTTAGCTAGTACGATGACTCGTACATGTAGTCTATCTGATTTAGATATACTCTACCCGGCGATGTCCACGTGTCTGATGTGGTGCTGGAAGCAGGTGTTCATTTTTGTGAGATTTTCTTCGGTGTAAATCTGTAGTACCCTCTCCCTTCTCTCATTTCTTTCGCCCAGGTCATATTTACCCACCAAATTACGGATGTAATCGACATTTCTAGTTGTACCGATTTTAGCGTCCATGTCCCCAAGAATCATCGTAATTTCTCTTTTAGGTATTTGTTAGACAGTTTCGGCTTGTTTTGCATAAAAGTTTTCGATATCTTCTTCCGAAGCAGCTGAAGTGGGCGCATACGCCTGGATAATATTAAGTTTGCATGGTTGTGTGCTTAATTTGATGATGATTATCCTATTATCTACATGCTTATAACCCAGGACGTATGTATCTGACCAGGGGGGATCATTTCTGTTTTAACGCACATACATCACTATAAAATAAAAATTAAAGGTATTTAAGTAACTCTTACATTGATTGTCCCAAATAATATTTCGAATAACAATCATGTTTCTGCCAGTTACATAATTAAGGAACTCAAATGTTCCAAAGAAATAGTGTGTATATGCCTCTTAGTTTATTTTTAGAACTAAGTATAAGTATGCAAGTGACAAAATTGATTCCTTAAGATTAAGATAAAAAATACTATAATAATTTAATCTCATGCAATTTAAAATCCTTTCAATATGTTTCATATCATAAATTTGTATAGATGTGGAGTTACAACTGTTTCAAATTTACGAAATCTTAAAAGTGCTCTTCTGTAAAATTTGCATTTTTCAGTTATTTAGTTATACGTAGGATCTGTCAAAAAGTCTACTAACGGATAAAGTACTTTTGGAAATCATAGATGCTCTTGTAAATTTGTTAATATACACACATCAAAAGTGTCTAGGGATCAAGCATTTTTATGCGGATTTCTTGAGATTGAGATGTGGCTTTGTAATAAATTTATGATTTTATAAATTTATATGGATCCTTTTTGGTGCATTTCATAATTTGAATCAGGAACTGTGAATCAAATTCGAGTAAAAGATGAAAATCAGCTGTCAATATTTTCCCTATAAAAACATACAACGCATTGAAGACATTATTAGTGCTACTGTTTCCCTACTACTGATTAAAACCAACGTTATTATGGAGCGGCGACGTCATTTAAGCAGGGAAGAAATGCTCAGAGCCGTGGGAATGATAGAAGCTGGTTCCCGGCAACGTACTGTGGCTTTAGCTCTGAATACAAGTCAGAGTGTTATCAGTCGACTTTGGACACGATACCGAAGCACTGGTACCGTGGCTGAGCGCCATGGAGGACGGTATCGCTGCACCACACGGAGACAAGGCCGATACATTCAAATCTTAACTCGAAGAGCTCCAACAATAACCGCCATGATGTTAGCCGTGAGGCTTCATCACTCTTCAGGGAACTTAATTAGCGACCAAACAGTCAGAAACCGCTTGCATGAAGTGAACCTTCATTCCCGAAGACCGCTACGGGTACCACCTATAGCAATGCACAATCGTAGGATTCGATATCAATGGGCTCTTGAACACAGAAATTGGGCAGAAGAACAATGGCGTTTCGTGTGCTTTTCTGATGAGTCTCGTTTTGGTATGAGACCGGATACAAGACGTATACGACACTGGAGAACCCCTGGACGCCAACAGCGATTAAAATCCTGCCAGGAAGTCCATCCTTATAGTGGTGGAACCATCATGGTATGGGCGGGTATTTGGATCGGCGGAAGAACTGAGTTGATTTGGATCAGAGGCAACCTCAACGCTCAAATTTATGCTGAGACGATTGTATCAGACGTCATCGTTCCTCTACAAGTGCAAATCGGTCCCTTATTTCAGTTAATGCATGATAATGCACGACCGCACACCGCAAGAGTTGTAAGACAGACTCTCGCCGCAGCTAACATCAATGTCCTGCCCTGGCCTGCTCAGTCGCCAGACTTGAACCCGATTGAGCATGCATGGGATATGCTACAGAGAAGAGCTCTGCCGAATATGGAGGGTATCAAGTCGCAAGAAGACCTTTTTTTGTTGTTGCAACGAACATGGGCGGCCATTCCACAGCGTGATTTGGATGAACTCATTTTGAGTATGCCAAACCGATGTTCTTGTGTTGTTAGTGTTCGCGGTAGAAATACGGATTATTAATTGTTTAAGTTACCCAATAAAATTTTAGAGAAAACTGCTATTTCAGTCTTTTTTTCGAACTTTTGTGTTAGTGGTTCAAATGTCAAAAATCCCTTTATTAGGAAAATGGCAAATTTCTTTATTAATGCAAAGGTGACTTGGTTTATCGTTACTGTGACAAACGAAAACACTTTATTTGATGAATCCTTAAAGAAAATTTTAATTAATATCAATCAGGAGAAAAGTTATTGCAAAAATATATGTTGATCCCTAGACACTTTTGATGTGTGTATATCTGTAAGTATCACACAATCATTCATAACCATGTCAATCCCCCCGAGCTTTTCTAAGTGTTTTGTTTACCAGTGGTTGGGACCTCCTCTATTGAAGAACAGATGTAACTGAACACCCTTTGTTTTCTTAGACAGTTCCCACCGTGAACCTAATTGAGTGTCCGATCCACGGAATATCGTGTTCACACTCCATTTTTGCATCACTTTATAATCAGCTCCGGTTTCTTGCGAACGGAGGTATATCATATACACTACCCACCATTTTTTTTCTTTTCAATGTATTTGATAAACAACACTGGAGATGACCTTTTATTTGTCCTTGTTTACGTAGTAAAACTCAAGTTTTGCTCGATGGCGCAGGTGGTTAGCGTTTTCGGGCCTAATGCGCTAACTACCAGCTTGTGGTCGTAAAAGTTAAGCAACTTTCGTAATGGTCTTTCGTTGGATGGGTGACCTAAAACTTATTATCTCGAGCCTATCCTCCGTGCTTCGGAAGCCACCTTAAGTCGTTGGTTCCGTTTGCATCTGAGATCTTTAGCACCCAGCAATCCGCACTAGGTCCTATTCCATCCATAGGCCTGTGCCCCAGCAGTGGGGATATAAATAGGATGATGATGAATATGCACTAGGTCCGCGTTGTGGGTCACGGCCCAGTCTTTCCAGTCCATTCATTAATAGGCTGATGATAATGACTCTATCTTTACTATAAGCTGCCTTAATGCCTATAACCTATTGCAACTAGACTCTCAGGTGGAAGTGAAATTCAACGATGCAATTCTAAATTATGATAAAATTATATTATATTGTTCACATTTTACTTAATTCTACTTATTATAATCGAAAAACTAGGAAAACTTTCAAGACGTATTCCTTTTTTTTTGAGTGTGTATGCTGTTGGTCGCAGATGACCTTTACAGCGTCACCGGGTTTGGGGAAGGCGAGATCCTAAGGGGACCTCAAGCCGAGAATTGGCGAGTGCCTCTAGAGGTATTCCAGGCGAATTGGATCTCCCCACGGGGGCAGTCTCCTCTCCGTCTGGAGCCTCTAGACCACTCGAACCTGAGAGGCTCAACTAGAGGGCGTCTTTAACTCAGACGTCGGCTCTAGTCATCCGTTCGACGATTGTTCGATCGACGTTACGTGACGCTGAAGGAAAACCTCTCCCCAATACCAATAGCCCGAGCTTTTTAGCACAAGCAATGGAGCGCATTCATTTGAGTACTTAATAGTTTAAATTGTACTTTTTACTACAATTTTGTGGGGTAAAAATTACTTAGAAAAAATAGATAACATATAATAATTATTTTACAAACTAAGTTATACGAAATAGCTCCTAGAATATGTTTAAAGGCATTTTGCAGTTTAATGTACTGCAAAATGCATTTAACATATTTGAGTGATTCATATTATAAGAAATCCTGTATAGTTCTACAATAGTAGCTCGAACACTGTCCTTAACGTGTTGTATCAACGATGGGACTTGCCGTTGTTGAAACGACGTTTGCGGTTACATGCACCAGTATATCAGGCCCGTCCCAGTTAGCAAATATTTAATTATTCATGTTAATGCATTTACTAACATAGTCTTAAGTAATAATTTGTTACTAACAGATATGGAATTATAATTCTGAAATAAATTATTATATATGTCTTTAAATGATTTTTTATAATTTGTCAATATGACCATTGTCTATATAAATGAACATAATTCCTTTATAATAAATTATTACACTATACTGAACTGTAAATTAAGTATACCTACCTAACAAAATTCTTATAGTGAAAATGTAAAAACTAACACCTTTTTTTTGGTGAATATTGAGACTCGTGGGTTTATCGGAGTTGATTCCTTGGACGAAATTTTTTTTAATGGTAAAATAAGGGAAAAGTTTTACTTTATTAGTTTATTTCTCGAATAGGCATCACATTTTGGGTGACTTGCTCCGAAAACTAATCAACTTTAATTTTGAAATCAAAATGAAATTAACTAAATGGATGAGCTTAACATGTTCTTGTTCTTCTATATCATTTAATATAGTAGTGCAACAATCTTTTTTGCGATCCATGTCACTATTACTAAAACCGTTGAAGGAATGATCACCCTAACCAAATCTTTACCGCATGGATTCGCATCGTAGTATTTATCTACAAATTGCGATGCGATGTCGCATCGCAGCTTTGTGTAGGAGCCCTTAAACAGTATTAAGCCCAATGAGCCTTAATTTAATTTAAGAATGTTGCAAGTGGAACTATCGTGTAAAATCATTGCTCTATAAACAAAAGGTTGTTGGTAAAATATTTTAAGAGGTCTTTGAATGCCGCACTACTATTGCATAAATTGATCGCGATTCCATCATAATACGTGCATCGAATAGCACATCGTCCATTATCAAAGAATACATGTAATTAAAGGTTTCCATCATAATTTAGCGGCGCATTACCGTTTGAAACACTACCTACATTATTTAAGCGGCAATGACATGAACGCATAACTCACGCCGTGCCAACCATTACTGTAAGTCAAAATGGCGGGCAAACTATCAAAGGGAAAGCTCGCGAGCTCTCACATCATTCTCTATGGTCTAGTCTATGAACTTGCGAAACCGACCATAGACCAAAACTGCGATTCAAACTCGCCCTTATTCTAAACACGTGAAAGTTGAATTTCGTTCGACTGGTCGATTTAATTTTGCACGTTTTTAGTGTGACAGGATTAAATTTATCAATTTAGGAAGATTGTTCGTTGTCTTGCGATATTAACACGTTAGCTCCGTGGCTTGCTAAACATTAAATTATGGCAGTTTCACGCGTTGTATGTACGACGCATATGGTTCACAAGAATATTCCTAATGCATGGTGAGATGATGTGAATAATTTCGTAAGTGAGATGCATTGTTCACATTACTTTCAGAATAGTTCAGCGATTCGCGCTGCGGCAAAAGTTATACATAGCATAGCTTACAGCTGATTAGGTATCGTATCGTATGTAGCTTACCATTAACTTATCATGCCGTGTTACGAGCCCTATAAAACTTCTCATAAGAGAAATTAAAATCTTATGTTACTCATTAATAATATGTTATGTTATAACTATGATGGGAAGGTAAACTTTTGTAACAGTATCTTAGCAAAACCTTCATCAGAATTTATACATTCTAGAAAAAATAGCAGTGAATCGAAGATAAATTATAATTATTGTCGGGTCTGTCAGGGTGGCACGTTCCTGTCAATATATATATATATATATATATATATATAACTCATAATAAACTATATATATATATATATATATATATATATATATATATATATATATATCTAGAAAAAATAGCACCACCCGCAACAACAACAATTATAATTTATCTTCGATTCACTGCTATTTTTTCTAGAATGTATAAATTCTGATGAAGGTTTTGCTAAGATACTGTTACAAAAGTTTACCTTCCCGTCATGGTTATATCATAACAAACTAGATGTATGTTTCAAATTAGTTATAACATACATATTTATATATATATACATATATATATATATATAGTTTATTATGAGACTTTATTTGTAGAGAAAGCCGCCCATGAGATCTACTGTGACTTGTTACAAAATCTCTTTTAACATTGTTAATAACAAAAACCTCAAATAACCTGTTTGACCTCAGATAACTAAAGAGGTAAAAACTAAAGAGTTTTGGAGCACCGTGGAGCACTGGAACCTTACTCACCGACAGAAACACAACACCACACCACAAAATTAGAGGTGTCCTAATGTTTCAATCTCCAGTTTGTAATAATAGCAAACATTATTCTCATTTGGTGAAATATAGAACCGGCGTCTGTTGACAGTATTTGGCTATGTGCCTAGTCAATTTACCTTAATTTTGTATTTCAAATAACTTTAAACGAAAACGGGGAGCTCTGTCAGTCAGGATCCACCACTGTTCATTTATAATGGAGTAGAAATTTTCATCCCCTCTTCAATACAATATACACCGATTAATTTTACAAAGCAAAAGAGTTTGTTGGTTTGAACGCGATTTCAAAAAATAAAACTCACAATACTGACAGAGGGAACAATTTTTATTTTTCCAAGACACACTTTGATGTAAACTATAAATTTATTTTTATAGGACACCTTAGAGTAACTTAGTAAACTAAACCATACTATAATAAATATCGACCAATTCAGTGGCACATAATTTTATTTTTATTGTCATTCAATAAATATACGATAATTTATTAACAACTTAAAAAGTAGGCACACTAAATTATTATAAATTCATTATGCAAGAATAATTTAGTTCTTTGAATTACGATTCAATAGAATTCAAATTTATTACGATAAAGATTGTGGAATCTATCTACTTTGTATAGATAAATAGATAAAGCTAACAACATGTTTTCATTTTATATTATTAAATTACTACAGGTTTTTTATTGAAGTGTTTTTCAAATATTGATGCAACGAATACGTATTAGTTTTCGTTGTGTCCGGTCAGTCGCAAAGTAGTCTTAAAATTGTTGTTAACATTTTGATGCATTATGAAAAATAACTTATTTACAATTTGTCCAATTTATGTTATACATTAATAGATAAAACTACAATTTTGTAAGACAATTATTTAAGCACCTGAAATGACAGAGTCGTTGTAAAGTTAAAATTATAACATTGACGATAAATAAATAATTAATTTTTATCTGAATAAAATACTACCAGATTTTTTATAGTAATTTTTTCTTTACATTTAAACATCGAGCAGTCACATGCTTAAAAATAAATTATAATTAATTTACAATGAAATTTTGCGATATTTTACGTGACAGACATGCTTAAGTTAAAATTCCGTTTTAGGCTCTCGACAGTTTGTGCTAAATACAACTCACTTCAGTTGTAAAAAATTGAGTCATATTTTTAACAAAATTAAGTTTCTGATGTTGGCCAAAGATACATAATAAGTCAATAAAAAAGATAAAGTTCTTATATTATTCAAACTAATCAAAATGTTTGCTTGTTGATACTTAAAGCTGACTTATTAAAAATGTCGAGTTTATAAATATTTATTCTACTGAGTCGTGAGAACACATAGTTAAATATATGCTTATCGCATCTTTATATATAAATGGAGCTTAGGTAATTTAATTTATCAAATTTGAAAGATAATGTATTAATACAAATAATATGTCATAGATAAATTATTATATGATGATGTTTAATTGAATGTAAAAAAAGTTAAACTTAATCTTAATTTTCACTCTTTTTATTACACATTTATATCCTTAGTTGACGATCAAAAACTTATCGTCACCGGGTCTAAGCACGGTTTCTACAAGGGCCTCTCCCCCTAGCATGATCACCGCTATATGATATATATATATATATATATATATATATATATATATATATCGTTTTCATCACGCTCAATTCCCAAATTACTTAGGAGTTTGACAGTAAGACGTGATAGTTAACGTGATATTAATATAAATTGTAGTATTCATGCTACAGGGACTGTGTCGGCTAGGCTTGTTCACGAACAAGGTCCGTACGTTTGTACCGAAGCCAAACCGTCGTTAACGCCGCGGTACAGTGTCGTTGGCTCACTGCACTGAAAATGTCATTTGCATAGAAATCCTATCTGACGCTCTGTCGCGGCGTCACTGACGCTCGCTTCGAAAGCCCACATTATCAAACCTCCATAGTGTCCCATACCGCACGAACGACTGAACGTAGACACGGTTTAACGCGTTAAATGCGGCTTATTATTTTACCCTCAGTGCGTTACAAGGAAAATTTAATCTTGTACATTGTCAAAAATGTAGAGCATTCTCGGACATAAAAGACTTGTACACATCTCTTCCTTTTTTTCTGTTTTCACAAACAAGCTAAGTAAGACAAAGTTGATATTATCAGGGGTTAATATAATATGTAAACTTCAAATCAACATAATATATGTAGATAAATAAGGCTGTACGTTAGCCTCAAGATATTATAAATATTTGAGAAAATATAACACATCATAAATATCAGTATTTTTTATCCGGTACAGAACTAGCATAATTAGCAACATAAAAACTATCGACATTGCAAATTATTAGGTTCTTCCGAACTATTCGAATGAGACATAATTATTTAAAAAAAACATTATATTTAGTAATTACTACTTTGTAACTTTTTTATCCGCTTCTCTGCTTGTCATTTTTATGTGCAATCTTCTATAACAATTGATACAATTCTTACTTTATTCACCTTTTCCAAAAGTATGCATCTTCTTATTAAAATATTTTTTGTATCATCTGCACCGTATTTATAATATACACGGTTGATTATATCGACGTGACCGTTTTTTGTAAGCACTATTGCCCATTGAGGCTGTGTGACCTACGCCCGCGGTGCTATACAAAACAAGGAGGTACATGTCGCATGCGACTGGTACCGCACACAACGCAAATATTTATTTATTGATGCGTACAAGACAAATATGATATGAATAATTTAGTAACCCAAAACAAGTTGATTTTAAAGTGACTATTAGAAATATATATTTGTCTCTTTCCTATTGTTAAGATTTAATAGAAAAAGTATCGCCGCTCCGTAAGCAAAAATGAGAAAACGAATTAACGCCACCACCGAAAGTCAAATCTAGATAGTAACGCACGGAACGTGTTAAAACCGCGCTTAGACCAGGGTAGAATTATTCTCGTCAACAATCGCCCTTATACTGGGCGGTTTCCTGATCAGGAATTCAGATTCGGAATTCCTTGAGCTAGAGTAGACGTTTCGGTTATTTTATTAGTTGGAGTCCGAAAAGATGGTTAGATTTTTCGATTCTAAAAAAATATAAACAGAGTAGTAGCCTCTTTGAACATTTTATATGTAAGAACGTGTACGCCTTTACTAACCAAAGTCGTAGGAGGAGTCTCTTTATTGAGAAAATTTTATAAATTTAGGACCTAATAGAGTACTACATATATTTTATTTAGTGTATTGTTCTCGTATATTTCTTTTTAATCAGACAATATCTATCTACAATAGGGTCTATAGAAGGCACGCAAGAAACTTTCAACTTAAATAGATCTAATAGTTAAACTTAAGTTTCCATTAATTTAAACGTTTGGATTCCTTGTATTTTTTTTTTCTAAATATACATACTCAATTCCCGCCAACTTGTTACCTTAGCTAAAAATGCACAAGCGATACACTTATGATAACTCAGCTTGAATAAGTCGTAAGATGATAAACGATCGAGACGGGCATAATTAGACAATAGCAATGACAGAACTGAGGCTACTCGCGTTTTCGATAAAATCCTATCTTTTTTCAGTAAGCTTTAGAAATGTCATCGCCAGTATCTAATTACCAGCGTTTTCGCGAAAATGCTAAGATTTTCTCGAAAATTAGTTTCCTCAAATAATCCTACGATATATATATCTCATACCTTAGGTTGAGGTATCGTTCATTCAGGAATTTGGGGAAAAAATATAATATCACAAGATTTAGTGCCACATCAGATGCATTTATTTTTATATAGAACTTAAGCATACGAGCATTAGCTCACCTGATGTTAAGTGATCACCGTCGCACATAGACATCTGAATCATCAGAAGTATCACAAATGCGATGCCGGCCTTTAAACGGAAAAGCGACTCTTAGTAATAACTCTGTGCCAAAAAACACATGATTTTGGGTAGGAGAGGCCAGCCTTAAATCTTGCTACAAACAGAGAAAGGTTTTTTAAAAAACATCATCACGTTGATAGTTAAGGAATCTTAATGGTGATTAAGCGGTCACCTGTAATATTTTCCGAATTTACTCCACCCTATATCCGAGTAAATCATATATTTTAAAATGACATGCAATATATTATAGTTCAAGACATATTTCTGTAAATACAATCATAGATTCACATAGTAATCAAATTACGTATATTAAGTATAACTATTTTATGAAATAAGTGTATAAATATAATTATAACTACTATATAATTCCTATATTTATCACCAATTAGTTTATTAAGACAGAGCGCTAACTACAAATTTTCGTTTTTTATTAGTTTTGGAGTATACGTCTGAATGGAGTATTTGTTTTTACAGTTAACTTAAAACCGGATTCTTATGTTTGACAAAAATATTTTTGACAAAATGTCACCAGACAAACGAAGTTAACCTAAAATTAATTAAAAGTAAAGTAGACAATAATTTCTTGAAACCATTTTATACAGACATAACACAGCTATACAAACTTAACACATAATATGAGCTAAATAATCGTTTTAAATTTTTATTCAATCAAGAAATGTTTACTTTACAGAAATCCGCTTATGACTTGTTATTTGTTTCGTGACTATTTTGTCAAAAAAATTGTCAAACGGCAGGCACTTTTAAGAACCTCTTTTTGGCCAATTATTACTATAAAATGTTTTTTCATGTTATATGAATACGTGTATTTATAACTTTGTTCTTCAGTGTTGTAGAGAATTCCGCATTCTGAAAAATAAATAACAATTGTTTATTTATTTATTTAATTTTTTGGTAAAATTTAAGAGTTAATTGTTTGACTCAATTTAGCCAATTTATATAAATCACAAAATATTTTGAAATCTTTAAAGAAACAGTAAAAGTACAGGTTTATTAATTAAACATTAACTTTTTGACGTGCAACGTCGTAACGCTCGGTAACGTTACGATGAGTCTCTCGTGTTAAGTTTAAGTTTACATGTACAATGTTTTAGTAAACAAAATATATTTCTATAGTTAAAATTTGTGCAATTCTTATTTTCATTCAATTCCTTGTTCCTATTGTGCAATTTAATTATATTCATATCAATAAATATTCTACCGAGAAAAAGACGTTGTCACGTAAAATCTTCGCCCGTAAAACCGACTTTACAGGCAACCATTTTTTTAAAAGTCTTCTAAAATGCATGAACAACGACAAAATACAAATAATACCAAATATCACTCAAACATACATTGATATTGTCTAACTCATATTTGAAACAGCTTCAAAGTACAATAAAAGATTGTATATTGTAATGAGAATCAAATGGTAACCTCAAATATTAAACTGAAGTAAAACAATATGATCAGACTAGCTGGCGCAGCAGTAAAAAGCGCTGCAGGGACCACGCCGGTAACACGCCCACTGTAACGAAGTATTACTTACAATCACTGGCTGGCGCAGCAGTAGAGACTGCAGCAGGGACCACGCTGGTAACATCGCTCACTGGAGAAGATCCACCGTACCGGGCGCCGCTACAGCCCCGCCAGATAGCTTACTGAAGACGATCAAGCACAGCTTAGTAACACAGCTTACTGAAGTCGATCCACTGTACCGAAGCATTACTTACAACAACCGCCTGGCGCAATATTAGAGGCCGCTGCAGGAAACTCGCCGGTAACACCGCTCACTGGAGTCGGTCCACTGTACTGAAGCATTACTTACAACGACCGGCTGGAGCAGCAGTAGAGGCCGCGGCAGGGGCCATCGCTCCGGGCGCTGCTACAGCCTCGCCAGTAACACAGCTTACTGAAGACGATCCACTGTACCGAAGCATTACTTACAACAACCGCCTGGCGCAATATTAGAGGCCGCTGCAGGAAACCCGCCGGCAACACCGCTCACTGGATTCGGTCCACTGTACCGAAGCATTACTTACAACGACCGGCTGGTGCAGCAGTAGAGGCCGCTGCAGGGGCCACCGCACCGGGCGCCGCTACAGCTCCGCCAGTAACACCGCTTACTGGAGTCGGTCCACTGTACCAAACCATTACTTACAACGACCGGCTAGCGCAGCAGTAGAGGCCGCTGCAGGGGCCACCGCAACGGGCGACGCTACAGCCCCGCCAGTAGCACAGCTTACTGGAGACGATCCACTGTACCGAAGCATTACTCACAACAACCTCCTGGCGCAATAGTAGAGGCCGCTGCAGGGAACCCGCTGGTAACACCGCTCACTGGAATCGGTCCACTGTACCGAAGCATTACTTACAACGACCGGCTGGTGCAGCAGTAGAAGCCGCTGCAGGGGCAACCGCATCGGGCGACGCTACAGCCCCGCCAGTGACACCGCTTACTGGAGTCGGTCCACTGTACCGAAACATTACTTACAACGACCGGCTGGCGCAGCAGTAGAGGCCGCTGCAGGGACCACCGCACCGGGCGCCGCTACAACCCCGCCAGTAGCACAGCTTACTGGAGACGATCCACTGTACCGAAGCATTACTTATAACGACTGGCTGGCGCAGCAGTAAAGGCCGCTACAGGGGCCACCGCACCGGGCGCCGCTACAGCTCCACCAGTAACACCGCTTACTGGAGTCGGTCCACTGTACCGAAGCATTACTTACAACGACCGCCTGGCGCAATAGTAGAGCCCGCTGCAGGGAACCCGCCGGTAACACCGCTCACTGGAGTCGGTCCACTGTACCGAAGCATTACTTACAACGACCGGCTGGTGCAGCAGTAGAGGCCGCTGCAGGGGCCCCCGCACCGGGTGACGCTATAGCCCCGCCAGTAACACCTCTCACTGGAGACGGTCCACTGTACTGAACCATTACTTACAACGACCGGCTGGCGCAGCAGTAGAGGCCGCTGCAGGGGCCACCGCACCGGGCGCCGCAACGGCCCCGCCGGCAGGTACCGCGGCGGCCGCCGGTGCAGCGCTCACTGGAGACGACGACCCACTGTACCGAACTGTTGGAAGAACGATAAGGGTATTGTTTTTAACAAATTCGTTAGACTTCAATTTTACATTAAACAACTGCAGGTTAATCATAAATTAAATTTCCTGTGCTACTTCTCATTTTCGTATTTTATCAAGAAAAAATGTCTTTTATTGTTTGATTTAAAGCTACTCCAAGTTGGATAAGGTAAAGATTTTGTTTCTAGTAAAACGAAGTTGTCGGTCGCAAAGCGGTCATTGCATTTTTCCGGTTAGACGTGACGTGATTAGACGGTGATTCGACTGATTTTTTTTTATAGCCATGTAGGCAAATGACACTACACCAGCTGATGTTAAGCGGTGATAAAGTCCAAACGCGAAGATAGCTGGTACAGCAGTTATAAACTGCTACACTGCTAGATTATAGGAAGGAGGGAACACGTGCGAGGGCAAAGAATTCCACTTACGAATAGTACGACAAAGAAATGCGTCACCAAATTTCTTTGTTCGTGTCGAAATAGTGGATTTACGTGCATTCCTTACAGAATCGGCGCGCGCTAGTTTTGTTTTCGTTTCTGTACCGAATGTGTACAGATTATTTACTGAATGCATGCAATCAAATGAGAGCTTTCTCACTAAACTTTTGCGACACAGAATTTCTACTAAGCGCATACATACCTCTCTGTAACAAGTCCTACCGTATCATTAGACTCACCCGCCCAAAGTGACGGCTCTATACATGATGAATGAATGAAAGGCCGCAGCAAACAAAACAAAATCATACCGCGCTGTAATCGAGCCGGTCAAGAAGTGGTTCTTGGTGAAGAATTTGTACATACGCAGTATAGGAACGAAAACATAAAGATCCGGTGAGTAAGGAGCCTTATTCTAGTGAAAAATATCGTTGGAAATTCTTACGAAATAACATGGTTTATCCGTAAAAGTAACAAAAATTACCAACGAATAATGAATGATACTTACGATATAGCAGTCCTATTATCACAAGGCCTATGATTCCCATTATTATCATCATCTGAAATTAAGGACGTTATTAATTACTAAGCATTAAAATTGATGAAAATATTTTATAGAGTCACACACGTGTCTACGTGGGTCATAAAAACTCATTTATCTTATATTCATACCTTAAGATTTTGCAACCAGAATTTGTTCTTCAAACTTTTTGCTTGTTGCTCGAATTGTGATGCGCCATACTCGAGTGCATCTGAAATTCAATGAGTTCTGTTCTTTACTCATTAAAATAACAACAAGCTATTTTTTTTAATTAAGAAACAACTAAGATCACAAATGGAGACCTAAATTAATTTTTGAGTAGTTTGATTAGAATTTATGCTGTCACTTTATTTGTGAAAAATATAGAATTAGGCGACGCGTCACTTCATCATCAGCCTATTAATCTGAAGGTCATAAGACTATGTGTCATGTGAAATCATCGGCTAACATAGATAAAAAAAACTCCCAATATATAGAGGAGCTTGATGGCGCAAGTGGTTAGCGAACGAGTGGTAAAGCAACTTTCGCAGTGGTCGGTCATTGGATGGGTGAGCAAACATCTGCTATATGGAGCTGTACCATGCTTCGGAACAAGTGTGCATGTTAAGCCGTTGGTTCCGGCTGCAACTGCATACACTAGCGCCCACCAATCCGCACTGGGCATGCATGGTGCTAGCTATTCCATCCATAGAGAAGGCCTGTGCCCCAGCAGTGGGGATATTAATAGGCTAATATTGATGATGACGACAGTAGAAATAAAAATCTTGAAACTTAATTATTACCTGCTCTATCATCGAGTTCGGATAACTTGACGTCCCTCTCCAATACCTTTTCATAGTTTGTTTTCATAATATCTACTACCTGAAATTGTCATCACAAAATAAAGTTAACGAAATGCTAGAAATTCAACACGTAAAGATGAAAACATTTAAACGACGCTGACATGTAACGAAAATTAATACTAATTATATAAATAAAAATAAATAAATATTTCCAACACTCACACAAATTAGCCTAGCCCCAAAGTAAGCACTATAAGGCTTGTGTTATGGGATAACGGATAGAATACATATACTGCACATAACTATATAAGTATATTTATATAGAAATACATATTAAACATGACTGGAGTACAAATGATCGTTTTCGTCTCACAAACATCTGCACCCACCGGGATTTCAACCCGGGACCTCTCGAGTCGGTGACACCATGAACCCCGACGGCGTGCAAACCACTCGGCCATGGAGGTCGTCATAATAATAATAACAGAGGACTATTGACTACAGCACCTTAACCTAACTTTTTTAAGAGAGGCAGGTTATAGCGAATTTTCTGCTCTTATTCGAGCGCCTGCTGGGGAAGTAACTTCCACAGAAGACGAAAGTGAAACAACACTTCCTTTTATTTATTTATTTATTTATTTAAACTTTATTGCCACAGTTACAAAATGGACAAAAGGCGGACTTAACGCTAAAAGCATTCTCTGCCAGTCAACCTTTAGGAGTACAGAAAGACACGAATGCGGCTTTAGTAAAGAAGTAATTAACTAATATAAACGTACCATAATAGAAAGTACTTATCTTATACATAATAACTAAATATACATGAGCACAAGACATATAAATATATATATATATACACACACACACATACAATAATATATATATATATATATATATATATATATATATATATATATATATATATATACACACATACATATATATAAAATCTATCGATGATGAGACTGAAAGGGACTTATGAAAGGAGTTTAACGTTAGTGTGGAAGGCTATCCAGAAGAAATGCATGAATTTTCTTTTTAAAAATTAACCTATTAGGTGACTTTCTAATGGAGTCAGGGAGGCTGTTCCAGAGTCGTGAAGATTGAAGGGCAAAGGAATCAGACATATAGCCAGAGTGAACGAGAGGTTGGGATAGAGCAAGAGTATCACTAGAACGAAGTTGAAGGTTATGTGTGTCACAAAGATACTGAAATTTGGATCTTAAATAGTCTGGAGAGTGTGGGTTAAAGAGAATTGTATATAGAGTACATAACATTCTCTGCTGTCTTCTTTGACGTATAGGAAGCCATTTAAGTTGAGACCTGTAAGCAGATATGTGGTCAAATTTACGAAGACAGAAGATGAAGCGGATGGCATTGTTGATAAGACGATCCAATTTATTTAGAAGATCAGCATTCAGATCGGGGTAACAGACATCAGCATAATCAATGAGCGGAAATATAAGAGATGTTACAAGCAAAATTTTTGTTTTGATGGGGAGAAAATTTCTGAACCGATTCAAGAAACGAAGTGAGTAAACTATCTTGCGGCTCACTTCGGCAATTTGTGTGGTCCAGCTGAGAGAGGAATCAATGTAAAGACCAAGATTTTTAACACTTAAACTAAGCGGCAGTATTGTGCCTTCATACATGACAGGCCGGAGAGAACTATGGTCAATTTTAGCTATTTGTTTAGAGCCACCTACGATAATGGCCTGACATTTAGTTGGATTCACTTGAATTCCAAAGTCAGCAGACCAAGCACTGATACGTTGCAATTCATAATTTATCATGGAAATGGCCATATCAACATCCTCAGCCAAAGTCTGGGTATAAATTTGTAGATCATCAGCGTAGAAATGGTAAGAGCAGCTAAGCGAGTAGGAAAGGAAGTTAATGAAGGCAGAAAACAACAAAGGAGAGATAATACCACCCTGGGGTACACCTGCATTCAAGGTATTCCACTTTGAAAGGTTTTGTCCAATACGAACTGCTTGTTGACGGCCCCAGAGGTAGGATGAGAACCAATCCAGTGACATTGGTGAGAAGTTGTAGGATTTCAGGATAGCAAGGAGAATATCGTGGTCAACCATATTAAAAGCGTTAGAGAAGTCTATGAGTACCATGACTGTAACCAACTGTTTCTCCATGCCGATCCTGACGTCCTCAGTAACTTTGAGCAAAGCCGTAGTGGTACTATGTCCAGGGCGAAACCCAGACTGAAAAGGAGTGAGATGATTATTGGAAAAGATAAAAGAGGATATTTGATGATGAGCAACTGCTTCAAGAACTTTAGAAAGAAAGGGAAGGATGGAAATAGGCCTGAAGTTACTAAGTAGCTGAGGAGAGGAAACTTTTGGCAGAGGAAGGACAAAAGCTTTACGCCAAGCTAGAGGAAAATCACTGTTTAGAAGAGAGAAGTTGATAATGTGCTCAATAGCTGGAAGAATATAGTCTAAAATATTGACTATCATTTCTCTGCTGACGTCATCCGATCCAATAGCTTTTGACTTGATAGATAGAATAATTTTACGGATGTCATCACTTGTCACTGGAGAAAAAGTAAAGGAATCAGAAAGAGATTGGGCTATGGAAGAAATGTTTTTGACTGTTCTATTTTTAGTATGCGGGTCAAGTGTACTGGTGGTGGAGAAGTGATTATTGAAATCGTTAAGAGAGAAAGGATAGGAGTCAGGTTGCTCGGAACATTTGCCCAGACCTAAAGAATGGAGAAACTTCCATACATTCGCCGAAGACGAGTTGCAGATATTGTCGTGAAAATACTGTCGTTTAGCTGCCCTCACCATCCTGTTGCACCTATTACGAGCCACCTTATATGAAGACCAATTTCCCTCCGATCTGTCACGTTTGAAAACACGAAAAACACGATCACGTCGCGCCATGGCCATACGAACGCCTCGGCTGATCCAAGGAGCGGGAGGTCGCTTTACCCTGACGGACTTCAGCGGAGCATGGGCATCGTAAAGTTTGAGAATACTGTGATTAAAGTTGGATACTTTCTCATCCATTGACGAGGCACCATACACCGCCGAGAAGTCAAGCTCAGAAGCATCCCGTCCTAATCTGTCATGGTCGAGGCGAGCGAAGTTACGCATCCACACAACAGTAGGTTTGATTTTCGGTGGTTTTAATCTGTACTGTAGAAAGATAAGGTCATGTTTTGAAAATCCAGGTGCTGTAAGCTGACCGTGATTAATAACAAAATCAGGAGAAGTTAAAATTAAGTCAAGCCATGTGTCCTGAGAAAGGTTATGATGAGTTGGCCTTGATGGCAGAATAGAGAGATTAACGGACTTGACAATATTGAGAAGTTTAAGGGAGCGCGATGTGCTACACAATAGATCAGTGTTGAAATCACCCATAATTATGCGATGTCCGTATTCCGAGCAGAGTGGTTCAAGAATAGACTCGAGATGGGAAAAATAATCAATACAGGGTGGAGAATAGACGACTCCTAAAACAACTTTAACTCCCTTAATGGAAACTTCAAGGAAGATATATTCCACAGAACTGGAGTAGGGGGAGGGAGATGAATAAAGAATTTTATAAGGGATGTCGTAACGTAAGTATATGGCAACACCACCACCGCCTTTGCCAGTACGGTCATTGCGGATTAGAGTGTGACCAGGAAGTGAGAAAGAAGAAGAGGCAAGACAAGGTTTTAACCAGCTTTCCGAGACAAGAATAGCGTGAGTGGTTGCAGAAGAAAAGGTATCAAGAAGATCTGAGTAATGTGAAGGTATGCTTTGCGCATTTATATGACAAACGTTAAAAGAATGAGGTGCAATTTTGAAAGAACTGTGTAATACTGAGCCTAACGTTTCTGGTTCCGAAGAAGAAGAGCTAACGTCACGAGCAGAATAAAAAGAATCATCATCATCAGACATAAAAATAAATAAAATATTACCTAATTAATATATAACTATATAAAGATCTATATATGATAAAAAAGTAAATATGCAAAATAATACCTGTCCTGCCGGTTGGTTGACAATTACAAAAAAAAATACAAAATATTAAAAAAAGTTATACATTGGTAAGGGCAATAGAGCGAAAAAAAACATGAACATGCCAGGGCGATTAAAAAAAAAAAAAAGTTGGTAGTAATCAGTCATAGTGACAGTGACGTTTTCATGTCATTAAAAAGAAATATTCAAAAAGTGAATTGAAGAAGGTAATCTAAGATAATTATCAATAATATTAATTAGTGAAATACCCGAAATAAAAGGTTAAAGAATATTATACCCGTAAAAAAGCAAAACTACAAATTATTATGAACTTTTCACATACCAGTGCAGAATATAAAGAGAGCCGTGAACAAGAGATAAAGTTACTTTTTCGCCCTGGCTGCTCGTTTGGGCTTAGACCGAGATTCTGGGGAAAGCATTGGTGTAGGTGACCCGACCTCAGCTACTGCCTGCTGCGGCTGCGATGCACTTGCCGGCTGTGACTGCTGCTGCGGTTGAGAGACGTCCTCCGTCGCCGATATAGATGAGAGATCGCCTTCAGTGTACAGTCGCTGTCTAGTTCCATCATTCAGCTTAACAATTATGTTCCCCTCCATTGTCCAACACCTTCTGATGCCAAAGCGTCTGCGAGCCTGAATGAAGAGTGCTTGGCGTTGTCGTGTTAGAAACTCAGATAAAGTATGCGGAGTTCCCTTGAGTGCTGTCTTCCTATTCCAGACAATAGTTTTGAGAGAAAGCTGTGTAAACCGTAATAACACAGGGCGACATTTCCCCTCCACCGATGCACTACCGAGGCGATGGCAAACACTGAGTTTATCTGAAGTCAGATCCAGGCCCATCTTGTTGTTCAGAAGACTTACTATAAATTTAGGAAGTTCATCAACAGTCTCTGGTATGCCGCCAAAGAGGAGATACTTTTTGCGATGCCTCATTTCCATGTCATCGACTGATCTGAGAAGCTGACATATCTGGTCTCTTAATAACATCAGCACAGACCATACCTCTGATTTGAAGACACAGAACTCCTGCCTTAGTTGAGTCAGAGAACCTTCATCCTTGGGCTGGGAAGTTGTCTTCCATTTACCTTCAAGCTCGTTCATCCTTTGCAATAGTTTAGCCTCCAAAGCATGCTGAGTCTCGAGAACTTTTGCAATGTTGGCCATTATTATCGGAGAAGTGAGTGTCAATAGTGTGAAGTGAAACCGGTCAGGACAGTTCGGTAAAATACTAAAAGTTGCACATACAATAGAGATAACAGTATACGTCGTAAATACTACTAGATACTTTAAGAATTTACTGTAAAGAATCTTCTAAAACGACTGTAAGTAATTTTTTTTGGTGGTGTTGTGTTTCTGTCGACGAGCAGGGTAGGCGAGTGATATTTTTGAAGTGAAAACTTCTTTAGCGACGTTGTACACTTTTTTTGTAAGGGTAAAAATGTTAAACTCGCGTCATGGGGCCAATCGCCTAACTGGATTGCTTTGGAAAACGCTATCGCTTACGATTTCATTTTGTTATTTCTAACCGCCGAAATACCTCACGCTCATTTTCTTTAACATTGTTATTACCAATGCAAAAGAAAAAAAAAGAGCGCGAGGCATTTGAAAACCTCAGGGGGCTAGATATAACAAAATGAAATCGTAAGCGATAGCGTTTTCCAAAGCAATCCAGTTAGGCGATTGGCCCCCAGGACACGTGACCTAATCGAAAATTCGTAAGACGATAGCAATAAAATTGGAAAGATTGTTGACTTTCAATATATTGGACGAAAGATAGTAATATTTTATTTTATCGTATTATAACAATAAGTCTCTATCTAGGACGTCCAGGTGGCAGCTTTATTGAGAAGAAAATGATTTTTTTACAATAGATTTTGCTAGGTGTGCTTAAATGTGATTCATGTAAGTTGATTTTTCTGAGAGATAAACTTTTTAATGTAATATAAATTGTCATGTTTGTGTACGATAGCGCAATGAATAAATATTGTATTCTACCACATAAATGATAGTACTTTTATACTGTATAGTTAAAGCAATTCGTGCAAAATTATTCAAAAATATCAAAAATGCACCACCTTAATATTCAAGTTTTTACTTCTGCCGGCACTGCCGGAGTGCATTCCGTGGTTTTTTTTGTATCGCAAGTATTTAAAGGCTATGTTGATCGCTTACCATCAGATGAGACATAATGTTTGTTTACCATCCTTCTTAAATTAAAAATAAAATCTTTTTGGTGGTATAGTGTTTTTTTTTGTTGCTAAATAAGGAAATGGGATCAAACCACCCACATGCGAGTGATTCTTTTGTGTCGCAAGTATCTATTGGTTATGGTAACCGCTTACCATCAAGCGGCCATAATCCTTCTTTACCATCCTTTTAAAGAAAACAATTATAAGTAATTGTATGCGTAACATTTTATAGAAGTCTATCTGACTCAAATTGCTATTTATAGCTCGAATATAACAATCTTTTTAATTTACCATAATGATAAATATTCTAGCCAAAAAGTACGAACGGTAGGCATTGGGTCCAGTTATAGCCTGTCAGAATATAACAATATATATTGTCGACCGTAAATTCAATTGGGGTAAGGGTTGTCCCTTACCCCCATTTCTTTTCAGGAGAAGCAAAAACTACACGAAATGCGTGGGGAAGAATCCTCACATATGTTCGTTGCAACTTCCGATGGCGAGAATACATCAGGCTTTTTCAAGACATTAAAAACCGATCAGATAATATTTATCAGAGAGAGAGAGTTTACCTCGTCCACTTGAGCTTTGGTCTGCTGCATTCTCTTTTGGGCAGCGATCTGCTGATGAGTGCGCGGTCCGCCGATGATCTCTCCATCGGGACCGGTTTGAGGTTCCTCGGGTACCGGGGGTCCTCCGCTGACTTCTGCTTGCCTGATACAAAAATAAGGATATGAAAATAGCTAAAATGCAGGGGTAGGGTAAGTAGAACCGGCTACAAGGAGAGTCTCAACAGGATCCTGCTTATCATGAAGGGTAGATCTAGGAATTATTTTACCTGGGTCTCGATTCTGCTAAGTTAAAGTAATAATTGTGTATCAAGGGTGTTTCAGTAGTATTGATTTATCACACAGTTATTGCTGGAATCTAAGGAAAATTTTCTAAAGAAAACATCTACCAGTTAAATACTTAAATACATATAATAAACAGTTACTGTTACTCAAATTTGAAAACACAAATAAGCGTGTTACACATTTGTAATTTTTATCTATATAAGTACATTTGTTGTTATATCTTTTAGTAACAATGACTATGTTAATGAGCGATACTGTTATATTGAACTTCTATTGAAACACGATTTTTAGCATCGAAAATAAAATAATAATAATTTCGTATGCATCGACACCCTGGTCTGTGCATACCATGTAAAACAATTCCTTGACACCGGGTGTCCGACAAAGACTTATTTAGATATAGTAATTGACTTAATTAACGAGAATGCTACCATAGGTTTTATTAGCCTAGCCCCAATGTAAGCACTGTAAGGCTTGTGTTATGGGATACTAGGGTAATGGATAGAATAGATATACTGATACATATATAGTTATATTTGTACAGAAATACATATTAAACATCCATGACTGGAATGCAAATGCTCGTATTCATCACACACACACATCTGTCCCCACCGGGATTGGAATCCGATACCTCTCGAGCCGGCGACACCATGATGCACCAGCCACTCGGCCACGGAGATCGTCAAAATATGTGAGATTGGACTTGATAAAGAAATAAATTCAAACCTAACAATGGAATTATATTTTACAGTCTATTTAAATAATCGATTGCTATCCTCGTGTACAATAATTATTCTAACCCTAACCTTTTCAATGTCATTATGGGGAAACCAGAAATCGTATACGCTACATGAGAACCTATCGCTTGCATTTTATTGATTTGGCAATTATAACTTGCAAGGCCTGTTTTGAACCGTAGGATACGAAAGAATTAGTTGGCCTTTAAAGTTGTTGTATGTCAAGTAACATGGTACACCCATGACAATAGTATACTTATATATTATATAAATATATCAAAACCATGACGGGTACATATTTACTAATAATTTAAGAGGGTTCCGTTTTTCACTCATTAAGTACGGAATCCTTAATATAGTCACTATTTGCGCCTTATGTTTTGGTTACTCTCCGCTAAAGAAAAGATTTATGTTAAACTAGCTGACCCAGCGAACTTAGTACCGCCATAAAAATAGGGGGCAGGCGGTAGAAGAGAAAATTTAGGGTTGTACGTATTTTTAATACCACATTATAAAAAAATTAATATTGTCAAAAAAAAATTATGGGTGTGTAACGTAGTGTTCTATCAATTTCCTAGGATAACATTCCTCCTAACCCATATGAGAACACTACATCACAATACCCAGTAGTTTTAATTTTGGCGCGAAGGCGCATTGTAGATTTCAAAACACTACGTTGCAGGTGGTGAACCATTATCACTTAGGGATATGAAAAATAGATAGTAGCCGATTCTCAGACCCACGGAATATGCATATAAAATTTCATAAAAATCGGTCAAGCTCTTTCGGAGGAGTATGGTAACTAACATTATGACACGAGAATTTTATATATAAGATATACAGGCAAGTATAGGTGCTTTGCCAAGTGGCTTACATTTCAACGATGCTGATTGGCTGATGTGAGCACTCAATTTTTGGCGACATGCCAAATGACGTCGCTATGGAGGTACGCAATGCCGCATTTTTCTTAAACCTTACATAACTCAACCATAAAAATATGTGTTTCCTATGGATTATTCACACAAAGGGAAATACGTTATTTATTTTATAATTTTTCTCAAACGTGCTTGAAAATGTGACCATTATTTTGAACACCTTCTTCGAGATAAATCGAAAATTCTGTACTAATCAGACACACGCGAGCAGCGCAAAAGTTGTATGAAAAACCATATCTGTCGTATTTACAGGACAAATAAATTACATAGTAAATCTTTGCGAATGTGATTCATAACTATAATTTATTAAAATTACCGCCTGCGATTTCGTCCGCGTTACTTTACTTTGTTAAAAATCCCTCAGGACCTTAACACTATTCCAGAAACAAAAGTATCCTATGTCTCAATACAGACAATAAAGTATATGTTTACCAAATTTCACCCAAATCCGTTTAGCTGTTTTTGCGTAAATGGGTCACAAACCAACAAATTTACTAATTTTCACATTACAATATAATATTAGTAGGAAGTAGTATGGATAGGATGTTTTTTATTTCGACAAGCTCAGTAACATGTCACCGAGCTTTGAAGCAATGCATTTAATTCCATTAGTCCACTTTTGCGGTCATGCTACTTCTATTTTACTTTTTACTAGGTCAAATGTCTGGCATGTGCGGTCATATATAAAAGACTATTAAGCCTTCTGTACAGGCAATCGACCTGTAATGATTTTAGAGTTATATCTTTACAAGCAGCAGCCCGTGTCTTCGTCCGTGTTAACTTTAGTTTTTTGAGATTCCCTCATGAGCCTAATATTTTTCCTGGATAAAAAATATCCTATGTCTCAATCCAGGTCATAACTATATGCGTACCAAATTGACTAGCAAACTTTCACAATATTAGTAAAATGGGTCGTTTCTATTTTTATTGCGTTCATATTTGATTGTATTCTAATAAAATAATATTTTCCACGCTTTGCAATATTTGCTAAATAAAAATAGTTATTTGCTTAGCAAGGTTCAAGGTTGCCTTTTCACTCAAATACTTGTGTAGAAACCTGAGAAACGAAGAACTTTAGCGTACCTAGCAGTTTTTTTTATATATAGGTCCGACATATGACAACACCCCACCTGATGTTAAGTGAAGGTGAAGATAGCTGATACAGCAGTTCTACCTGCCACACCAGCCATCCTCACCCTGCCGGCCTGCATGTTGCTTCTTCACACCTCTTTTAAAGGATCCCAGGTTGTAAGAGGGAGGGAGAACACGTGAGCGGGCAGAGCATTCCATTTACGGATAGTATATATATACATATATATATATATAATCTTATATATAAAATTCTCGCGTCACAATGTTAGTTACCATACTCCTCCGAAACGACCTGACCATTTTTATGAAATTTTATATGCATATTACGTGGGTCTGAGAATCGGCTATTATCTATTTTTCATATCCTTATGTGATAATGGTTGTCCACCTGTTACGTAGTTTTCTGAAACCTACAATGCGCCTTCGCGCCTAAATTCAAACTATTGGGTATTGTAACGTAGTGTTCTCATATGAGTTAGGAGGAATGTTATCCCAGGAAATTGATAGAACACTACGTTACACACCCCTAAAATTTTTTTGGACAATATTTGTTTTTTCATAATGTGGTATTAAAAATACATACAACCCTAAATTTTCTCTTCTACCACCTGCCCCTATTTTTATGGCGGTACGTAGTTCGCTGGGTCAGCTAGTAGATATATATATTTATATATAGTGATATATATAGTTACGAGTTTTCCGATTTTATTCATCTTTTTTTAGATTTTTATGCTTTGTAGCCTTTAACTTTGTATAGAAATCTGTGTAACGAAGAATTTTAGCGTAATTAGGTAGCAGTTCAAATTTAATTGAATCCTGAGCATAGCGAAGTTTTAAAGGTACGAGACGCAGAATCACTTTTTTTCTGACCGCTGAATGTTTTGATATACCTGGCACTTTTTTTTTCTTTTTCATAGGTAATGACAATATTAAAGAAAATGAGCGTAAGGTATTTGAAAACAGTCGCGGGTCAGAAATAACAAAATGTAATCGTAAGTGATAGCGATAGCAATCCCGATAGGCAATTGACCCCCAGGTAACAATCTTGTGATTTACACAACAATCATATTTGACGTGCCAGATATGGCCGCCTGTTTCTGATTAAGGGCTCCCACACAAAACTACGATGCGATGCGACGTCGCATCCAAGGAACTTGCGATGTGAATTGCTTCGATATGAATCCGTGCGGCAAAGCTATGATTAGGGGTGACCATACCTTTAACGGTAGTCAGCCGTATTGGACGTGTTTTAGTAATAGTGTCATGGATCGCAAAAAGATTGTTGCACGGCTGTTATTGTCAAATATATATAAAAGAAAAAGAAGATGTTGGGATCATCCATTTATTACGAATTACGATTATAAACGCTGATGGGAACTACTTTACTCGAAAGTACTATATGGTTTGCGAACAGAAGAACATTTTTTTTTTTATTTTGGAATGAGCATATCTTCATTTGAAGCACTTTTGAGTTATTGATTTCCAGAAATTGAGTCAGAATAAAGTTTCGTGCATTAACCCGTAAAAACTAGTTTTATTCATAGATAAAGGATTTCCTTACTAATCTATCAAAGTTGTTAATGTCAAGAAATCGAAAAAGTTTATGTTATATTTTCGATTTTCAAAGTTAATTCGAAATTATTCGATATTCGAAATACAATTCAAATTTTATCTACTGCCTTGAAAACAAAGGTCAAATTTCAAAGATCTTTGACCTACATTAATACATTTTCCTTGTTATTAAGATCCTGAATGCAATCACGCATTCTCTATAAAGAAAACTTGTCTGTTTTTACATTTTAAGCAAATTATCGGGCAAGTGTTCAATTAGAAAGGTTCATATTTCAAAAACTGTCTTTGAATAACAAAAAACAGTAAGTAACTTACGAGATTGCGTAGTGAAAAAAATATTTAATACTGTATGAAAGATTATGCTTACGTAAATAAAAATCTCATAGCAAGGGATGAAATAACGGTTATTACAGAAACAATATATTAAGCAGGTCATTTGAAATTCTGATTACAATTTTGAATCGCAAACCGGCACCCTGAGAATTCAGCTTTCGAAATTTCGTCCGTAATGGTTTCTGATATTATTTTAAAATTCATTTCTTAAATTGCTTTCTCTCATAAAATTGTTTTAAAGTCTTACCTAATAAGATCTCTAAAGAGAAATTAATAGCAATATTAGTTTTGCAAAAACTTAAAAAACACGGACGAAACAACAATACCGTTTCCTTTTTCCATTAAAATAATAAGTTCCATACTTACATTTTCGCTACTCTTCAAATATACCACAGATTTATCACAGAAATAGTTAAATGAAACTTTGTTTACAGTGTACTAGTAAAGTTGGGATCCCTGTTTCAGTGGCTCACGGTGGTGTTTTCAGACACTGACTGCCGCAAAGCTCGACACGGCCGCAGTAATATCGACGACAAAAGTGCTTAGAAAGCTCCACGGGAGAACTTTAGATATTATCAACGTTTCTTTAGATTAAAAAAAGTTTTTTTTAAAGTGTAAAGGTATATAGCAAAAAAAATATTTTTATTTTAAATAACGAAATGGTTTCATCCTATTTTCTTAATCGATTTTCGGAATGTGATAGTATATTTTATTTTAAGTTTCATCTGACCTTTAAGTCGTCTCACGCTCTACATTGGCTTTAAAATATCTGAATGTATATTTGTGGTAATATTGTATGCAGTTTAAACAGTATTTTCAAGGAACCAACCTTCCTATATTTCCCCACATCATCATCAGAATATCAGCTGTACGATGCCCACTGCTGTGCATAGGAATTCGAGCAGCTTCCTGGGATTTCTTCAAGATCGTCTGTCCACCTGGTGTGGGACCTGTCATTCGTCGAACGATATTGGTTACTTTAGTTCTCCTACGGACTTCCTTATTTCTGATTCTATCGCGATCTAAAATCGATTCGATTTAGGAGTTATTAGTGATCCATTCAGCAGTTCATAGAGGTGAAATGGAAACTATGTCGTATACTATATCCTGTATCACCCACGAAAAAGTGTAACAAATTCAAATCAATTTCTTGCGCGATGTTACCAAATAGAAATATGCAATGCGCATGCCTGACTTACTGCGTGTGTTTTTGTATGGCCATCGATTGACAGTCCCAACAGTGGGGTAGGTCTGGACAGGACGATGCTGAATGAAAGGATATGTGAACACCCAGAACACTTCTTATATGTTGCTCCTATTCATTAATTACTCTATAGTATATCGTAACATATATCTTAGATATGTAAGTTTGTTAGAAAACATAATGAGTTTTACAAAAGCTGTGATGATGTAGATACCTATAAAATAATAATTGAGATTTTTTTCAAAAAAGTACCTATTATATACTAACAGACATTAGGATTTATAAAATTATTAAAAGATGTATTATTAACAAATGTTATTATAATATAGTATAGTAAAATAAATATACATATCATACAAGTAACCTGCATGTACATTTTTTTTTGAGAAAAGTATCTTCTTCTTCTCTCCTCCTTAAGTTACTATACCCAACAGAGTCCATAAAAGTACTTTTACTATTTTATAATAACATATTTATAAACATTATGGTTGTAATAAATATTGAGTATTGAGTTAACAGTTATGTAGCAACTGCATAGCAAAGGAGTAGCAAAACACGAATGTAATTTTACGAATATATCTAAAGAAACGAGTAAAAATTTTAATTCAATATTCATTTACTCAGTTTAGATTTTTACAAGCAGATCTGAAAGTCGAAAATTGCGCCATCATTTCGCAAATCTACAGCAGGAGACTTTGTACTGAGAAGAACCGGCAAGAGACAGCAAGGGCAGCTTTTTTCTCCTTGTATTATCTCATACTGTGTCGTCAAATTAAAAGCTGACATCAAACATATAAACGTGTATTGAGGTCAACTTCCATCACATAATATAAAATAGATAACAATAAATGTACAAAACCCCCGAAATATCTAGTAAACAATTTTCATAATAGATAAGCAAGTTTAAAAAAGTCACTAACTGCAAGGTTCATTTCAATATTCATTTAAGGAGATAAGTTTAATATAACTTTGAAAATATTCTGAAGGTTACAATTACGACCAAGCGGCTTTGTTTTTTTTTTGTTTAGTAAGTACTTGTGCATAAATATGGAAAAAGAAAGAAAATTCACAACTACATTTACCTACTGGCATAATTGTAAAATCCGTCCTGAATATCTGAAGTTTCGTTGGGTGTGCAGAGTCGGTTTCCTTGATAGCAATTAGCGCGAATTTAAAGAAAATTTTAATTAGAAAATATCCGTTTGTCGCAGCTACTAAATCTTTGTATGGTTGGATTATTTCTGTCGATAACAGGACAAAGAGGCAAATTAAAGAATTCTGTAGGTATAATAGGTCGCGCTGTAGACGATTGTGTATGTAAAATTGCTAAAACGCAGGCTTCCTCGTTTTTGGTCGTTCCTCAAGAAGTTTTCTGGGATGTATAACTTCCTTTTATACCGATGAAAAATAATTTCATTTACAATAAATAGTATTAAAAATAAAACAAAGATTGCTGTTTTATTATTTTATCTGAAGTGGTAACGTCCATCGTAAGTTTGGCGGCACTTCGACCGTAGTTGGTTAATGCGCGCACCGCGTGCTCGTCCACAATAAAACAATACTCATCTTTAGGACGCAGCATTGAAATAGTATGGATACGAATCGTTTTTTAATTACGATTTTTTAATTATTATTATTTTGTACAAGTTGAATTTGCTGATAGAGAAAATAAAAAGTTTTTATAATATTTAATTTTATGTTTTAAACATTAGACTGCTGCTTCAGTGTTATTTATACTAATATATATTTTTTTTCATTTCAAGTGAAATTTTCCTTAGTTGTTGAGTTATTTAAGTAAAACATATTTCAACGGTATAGATGCACTAATTTATTTGTCTCTTGACGTTTCGCATCCTTTTGAGGCTGCTCCGTGTTAATTTGATTCTGACGATGATGAGTGGTGTGCATGAAAACCTAAGAAACAGATGAGTTATTTGTTTTTCAGATAAATATTTTTAATAAAACTAAATAGGTATGCCCTAACAATTGAGTATCCAATGAAAAGGACCATGATATCGGTGAAGTCGTTCCCAATAGTGATGATGAACTTTTATACTTGGGATAATTTATATTTAATGACGAGTTTATTATAAAATTTTTCACTTGTACTCCTGAAGGACCTAGAATAAACGTTTGTCAAATTAAATTCGTTATCATAATCATCTCGTAAAGCACCAGCAAGGATGGCATTTTGTATCGGTTTTACAGTTAAATCAAAAATTCTTGCGTGTGGGTAGTTGCAGAATCTAATGTAGGTTGTATGCTGACAACATATCATTAGTATTGTAAAAATAATTAATAATCATAATCTTTATTGCTTCATAAATGTACAAATTGTTTACAAAAGTATTTGTCGTTTATTGACGCTATTCAACATAATTTGTAAAAGCCCTGTAATAAATGCTTTGTCATAACGAAGGCAAGCGCATAGAAGCTTCCGCAAACTTATCACATTTAAAAGTGTCTTATCCATAAAAGTCTACCTTATGATAAATACATTAAATATAAATTTTATAAGGCCATTAAAATTAGGGCGGTGGGGCCGCGAGCAAATTGTTGTGAGCGTCGGCGCGGCTGCTCAAAGGGGCCGCCTAATCAATTGCCTCAACGGCGGGCCGGCACAGAATCGTCCACTCTAGGATCAAACAGCCTAAGTAAAAGATACGAAAAAACAAACACTAAAAACAATTACCATTTGACGCCTTTTTTGTGTATGTATGGTATTATAATACATTGTATTGATGATTTCTTTTTTTAAATAATTTCTCGTGTAAAAGTATAAAATTAAAAAAGAGAGCTTCTGAATTCTCGTAGAATTAAAATATACGAAAGTGCATTAAAACGTAACCAACAACCACAATGCAATAACTCTACAAAATACTGGTTTTTTATTCCTGTCGGTGAATAGTAAGGCTTTCCAACGGCGGCGTAGAGAATAGCATTAAATTAGGCAATGCGCAAAAGATACTCCAATGTCGCAAGCATTTAGTGGCTATAGTGTGGCTCCTATCAGGTCGACCATATGCTTGATAGCCTGTCACACTTTTACATAAAATATAAATAAAAACCTAAGTCAATATATCTGGTATTGCAAAAAGGACACAAAATATATATATTACTTTTCGTTTCAGGAAATCCTTTGCATGTTCATTTGTTAAAACGTTACTTCCAATAGTTTCATCTCAAGAATTCAGATTCTCCAGTTACGCCTTTTATGCACCTGTTGCCGAACACTCGATACTCATTGCGGACTCTTCATTTATTTTATTAGCAGGACTCCGCGAGGCATCGTAACTCACTCCGCTAATGCATTTATTTATTTCAGCTATATCTTTAATTACGTGGACTTAAGAAATAACGAGATTCGATCCGTGGGACTACCCACAAGCAGACCGTTTGCATTAATCACCATGTAATTAGCTCAAATAAACCCCATGGGTGAAGTAGCAAACATCGATTTCGCCAGTTGTTAACTTTCCAGCGCAAATAGTAAGTCTATACCGACGATCAGGGTTATTTTGAAAACTTACTGGCGACAATGTGCTGGTACCACCTGAACATTATCTTAGAGCCAATCAACATGAGATGTTCTATCGTTAGTGTGGAGTACAAGGACTGTATTTTTAATTATTATTAAAGGGAAAAGAAAACATTGGTGGCAAGGACAAGGTAAAACAATCTTTTTTAATGTCAAAGAAAAACAATCTGATTAATCAAAAACTCATAGACAAAAAATATTAAGGAATGCGAAAAATAAAAAGATGCGCTTTCGGGCATAGTTAGAGTGTCGATACTAGACAGTTTTATAATAACACACTTATGTGTCACATAATATTCGAAGAGCCGTTCAGTGAGGGATGGTTATTGTCGCTGATGGACATGTAACCTGAAAACAGACGGTTAATACACCATTTAAAAAACCCCATATCGCAATCTTAAACTTTAGGCGAAGCTTCTACTACTATTTATATGTAGGTTGAAAAAAGTCAGTCTTTTGCGATATTCTTGCCTCAGTACAAAGTCTCAACGCGCTGTAGACTTCCTTGAAGTATTTGAAGATGACAGCATATCACCTGAAGCTTCTGTATTTTTTTAAGGATTAGTAACCTAAACGTCGTGCCTGCATTTCACAAAGGTATTCTTATTTGGTATTTGTGAACTTGTCAACAGTCTTTCCGTTTCGATCCATATAATAGAGCACGATAAGAATATTCTGTTGTAATTTTACAAATAGCAGGAAGAGCCATTGTGAAGTGCTAACATATTTGTTTTTATGTTAAAAGGGTGGCGAAGAAGAGTATGTCCCGGGTGATGGTAAGCGGCCACCAAAGCCTATAAAGGCTTGCGATCCTATTAATATCACTCGCACCGTTGCCTACCCAAACCCTTACCCCGTGGAGCCCTGGAACCTTACTTACCGACAAAAACACAACACCGTCTAACTGTGGCCATAATTCCAACGCGTACAAAGAAATTTGGTGACTCATTTCTTTGTCGCACTATCCGTAAATGGAATGCTTTACCTGTTCACGTGTTCACTCCCTCTTACAACCTGGGATCCTTTAAAAGAGGCGTGAAGAAGCAACATGCAGGCCGACAGGGCGAGGATGGCTGGTGTGGTAGGTAGGTAGTAAAGAATCAACTATCCTCGCGTCTGGACTTCACCTTCACTTAACATCAGGTGGGGTGAAGTCATTTGTCGGAACTATCTATAGAAATAAAGATAGTGTTATTTTACTCTGATCTTATCATAGGTATGTCAGCACATAGATGAAAAATTATCCTTTGCCGGCGAAGGTCTAGCAGATGTTATGCGACATTCTATCAGCAATTAGCCCACTTAACCCGCAACTAGGCGGTGTAAACAGCCCGGTGCTTTGTCCACCACGTTAACGTGGCCAGGCTAAGTGCTGCCCGATCCTTGTTAACTTTTTAGGTTAACAAGGGGACTGTCGTGTTTACACCGGCTATTGGTACAAGATGGTAGCGCCTTGCTGTGGGGGATGGTGAAAGTTATAAGAGAAATTGGGCCATTAAAAATTTTAATACCAAATGAGATGTTCATTTAATTTCAAGAGTCAATACCCATTGTATATTAACCAAGTTCCGTAACCTGTTCGAATAACACATATTGAAATATTACATTGAATAACTAAGGGCAATGCATAAAGCTACGAAATTTTATTTTTATATGCCAGTTTTAGTGTTGATGACCATAATGATCATGTAGAGTTGATGGAGGGACCAACATCTGCTGGGACTTGGGTCAATTAGTTTAGCAGGAAAAGGTTATCTCTTAGTTAGTTCTTGACTTGCTACATTAATATGACATTAAAATCAAGCAGTCGATAGATTTATTTTTAAACGAAAAAATAAAAAATACAAAAACCTTTGCAAGGCTTTTGAGTTAGATTATTTACTGGATCTCGAACGCTCATAATCCTCACAAGTGAAACTGACTATAAATGAAAAAAGGATCTGAATAGAGGAAGAAAAAAAATTAGTAAGACGAAGCAAACTGATTATCAGGATGACGGAAGAATGCCGATCTCGAATGTAAAAGTTTCAATGATTTATTAAATCCCTAATCGCTCTTCTCTCATAACATGAGTCTCCTTCAATAACATGCTTAATGAAATATTTAAACAGTCATATTTTTATGCATTAACAAATACATTAGTTTACTTTAGATATGTTTTACTTTTTAATATACCTATGACAGTGAGTCTTTTTACACAAACTTATTTATTATGAGTCCTTCAAAGATTCACCGAAGTAGAAATGTTTCTAACAATTTTGTTTCCCGTATTCCATTTGATTTTTTTTCATTACTTCTTAGTACGTATCTTATAAATTTGTTAAAAATATACTGTGAAATCTGACAGCTTCCAAATTTTTTTCATACTTATATTAACTGCTAGATTTTTACTAATACCTGCGTGCGTAGCGCTAACTTTGACGTTTAAAAACACGCAATAAAACAATTAATTTACTTGATGGAAATTTTGATGTCTCAATCATTGAATTATATGCAGAAATAACAAACTTTCGAATTAAAATTTTAAAAATTATCGTTAGCTTCCGATTTCATTTTTAAGCTCACTGGGCCGAGATAAAAATTTTCAAGAAAAGAAAAATATTTGAATAAGGAAGATCTGGCAATTTCATATTTATTGGTACTTTAATATACATAAGCTCACTGGGCCGAGATAAAAATTTTCAAGAAAAAAAAATATTTGAATAAAGAAGATCTGGCAATTTCATATTTATTAGTACTTTAATATACATTATATACATTCGGTCACATAAAGCATACATTATACATGGGCACTATGGGCAGAGTTCATTTGTTTTCTAGTAAATATTTTCTCTACTTGAAATTTTAGCAAGCCAGACTTTAGGAATAATCGTTATGATATCCTTTAAAAAAAATACCGAACAAGTTAGTAAATACTGCAAATCAATGACATCGGAATGCTATATACTATTACGAGAAAAAATCTTAGTTCGTGCTAAAGACGCCATGACCGCATTGTGCTTATCAAAGTGACGTATTTATCTACTTTTCCTATCGCAAATCAAATGAATTTTGAAATTTATTTGCCGTCTTCGAGTGCCACCATATAGCTTTACTATGCATCTTTTATCGCATTTATTATACAGTATTATACAGTGAGTGTTCAGAGGAATTGTTCAGATTAATCCAAGCTGCTACTTTTCACCATCATACATCGGGACAAAAATTTCATCATCGTGATGCGCGGCTACAACACCACAACTGTGCAATTTTGTCGATTTTTTTACCACGTACGTCAAAACTGTGGAATACATTGTCGTCTGCACTGTTTGTGGACAAAAACCTACAAAAAAAGAGTGTCCTTTCTTAAAGGCCTGCATCGCATTTGTGATACTTCTGATGTTGCAGGTCTCTATAAGAGACGAAGATGATCACTTACCATCCGGTGTATCACAAACCGACCTTTATATTTGCCATTAAACGTAAAATCTCAATGTCAAGTCGGCTCTTGTCAAAAATTCGTCGGTACCTAAGCAGCATTATCACGTATATGGTAAATGGAGTTAATAGACGGCGGATGCGCGCGCGCTGACATCTGCTCAAACACAAGAATGGAACTATATCAGCGCATGAGTAAATAAGGTGCAGAGAAACAGCTTCATGCAGTGCGCGTGCTTGAGTGAGCACTGGCCTGTTGCCGCCCATAGTTTCTCTGCGTACTCGACAGGCCGTCAGTAGTCATCTAATACGCGCAATTGGGTTTTTGAAAACCAACAAGTTCTTGTAATAAACGGACGATCATGCAAACGTTTTATAACAAAACAAGTTTTAGTTTCTTTCGCTCTAATTAAAAAGTATTATTATACAGAATTACCGGAAACACGCAGACAGTTCCCGATAAAACTTGAGCGCGTGCGACGTAACAATGTTATTTTTATTCTTCGTAGCACATAGCTGTTAATAATTAGACATAGGAGTCATTGACTATCGAGAAATACCTTTAAAATTATGGAATCACAAACATGGCGACCAATCGGGGGCATTTTTAGAGATGTGATTCTTTTTAAAATTTTATAAATGTTAAAGTTGATTAAAATTAACTTAAAAAGTTTTTATTAATGCATTTTATTTCTAAAAATAATATATGAAATCCAATTGTGTGTATAATGGAGCTATGCCTCTGTACCTTGTTTTCTCATGTGGTATCAGCGCTGGGCAAACACGCTCATTGTGGGTGACTGAAGGCTTCCGTTCCGCACCGAAGTGTTGGATTTTGAAGAGGTGTAAAGCCTTTTTTGTTTGTCCAAGTCGTGGAAAACCTTTTTGGTAGAAAAAAGAAACATTTATTTTGGTCCAAGTATTCCGAAAATTATCAAGATTTAGAATTACATTATAAGATGTATGTAAGTTTCGGTAAAAAAGCTGTTTTATTGTTTAGGTACTTAATATATTAAATATGCAAAAGCCTTAAGTAGGTAAGAAGTTATATAGTTAGTTGTATTATATAAAAATGATTTCAAAAAAGGTGTAGCCACCATAGCCTACAGAGTCTATAGTAGACGGTTGCAATACATATGCTAAACACCATACCCTCGCGTGGAACGTAACTCTACGATAGAAACATAAAAACCCGCAAATGAAATGAAAAAAATAAAAAAAGAGAAAAGAAAAGGGCGTAACGCTTTTAACGGGCGTTTCAAAAAAATAATCATTCTTTAAAAACAAACTTTTATTATTTGTACGTGAAAAGAATATAAAAGTTAAAAATAATTTAAGACTGATAAGAAATATACCATTTAATGGGTATGTAACATCTCATTGTATTAAATGGATGTGAAAATGGCATATAATGAACCTATAAAATGGTATATTTCTTATCAGAATTACACCAAATAATAAAAGCTGCTAAAAAAAAAATTAAATAAAAGCGCGATACGCCCGTTTTTTTTTCTCTTTTTTCATTTAATTTGTAAAGAGTTGTTGCGTTCATTTTTACTTATAACTTTTTAGTATTTATGACTCTAAATTCACTACATTTCACCTTCTCTTAACATCGTTTTCTTTGTGTAGTAGTTTTTTTTTAATCAAATTGTTCCCATATATGACATAAACGGTTCATCCCACCAGAGGTCCAAATGTGATGGGATTGCATATGGATATTATCTAGGATCAAAGTACTCATCAAAACTAATCAAACGAGCTCAAACTCAAAGCTGTTACATCGTTTTATTTTGAAGATGCTTTGGCCGCCTCCCAGCTTCATCATCAAACCCTGGTACCATATATCATCAAATTACTCGCCAAGACGAATCAAAAGAGCCCAAACTCGATGTGATTGTGTCATTTTATTGCAAACTTCCTATGATAACCTTCCAGCTTCACTATCAGACCCTGGATACAATCTAGACACAAAGTGCTCGTCAAGACGAATCTTTCGAGCCCAAACTCGGTGGCGTAATGTCGATTTATAACAGAGTTCCTATCATAGCTACCTTCTAGCTCCATCATCAGACCTCGATAGCACTCGTCAAGACGAACCAAACAAGCCCAAGTTTGATGGAGTTGCGTCTTATCATTACAAACTTGCTATGGCTACATTCCAGCTCATCATGAAGACGAATCAATAAGCCCAAACTTGATGGGGTTGCGTCGTTGCATTAGAGAGCTTCCAGCTTCTACATCAGGTCAGCTAAATGGTACTACATTATTGAATAGTCACCAGAGTTACAGTAAGTATGTCAAATTTCAACTGAAACCGATAACAAGAAGAGGTTGAAAAACGTTCACAAATCTTTATGCTACATATTACATACAAACAGTGCAATGCAAGTTTAATAAAAGCTTGTAAAAAGTTAAGATAGAATAGCAAATTTTATGACCTCAACTTTGATAGTAAATGGTTTAAGAAATAAGAATAAATAAAGATATCTCGAGAACGATAAGGGTGTTTTAGGGTTTTCTTGACTCTCTTTGAAGTGGCAGATCTAAAGTGTGAAAGATGGTAAAATATTATGTACCTGTATGTAATTTCTAAAAGATGCCCTTACTAAATATTCACGTTGTCAATCGGGCAAAATTTCATGGTGTGAATTTAAAAAAAATATGCAATTACTATTTTTTACAACATTCACACCTATTAGCCTTATTTGTTCTATTAAGGACCTAGCACTGTAGTATTGTATTATGGGATACTAGGGTAACGGATATGATACATTATACTGATACATATCAGTGTATGTATATAGAAATACAAATTAAATATCCATGACAAATGGATTACAAATGCTCGTATTCATCACACAAACATCTGACCTCTCGAGTAGGAGACACAATTAATTTTCACACAAGAACCCGGTTCATACCACTCGGCCACGGAGGTCGTAAAATTACGCTTTATTATATTATAGTTCTATGTCAATTTCATTTAAAAATGTTATCTACATGCTAGAGTTTCCTCGGTTACTGTTGTATCCACTCGTTTTATCTATGTAGGAAAACCAATAATGTTAATTATGTTAACAATTAGAAAAAAATATCATAAATTATGCAAAGCTATAACAATTTTGTGATAAAGTTCTTCTATCACTTTATTTGTTGGTTTATCCTATTAGTGTTTATTCATTTACTGTCTTATTTTGTTAGCCACTATAATATCAATCAGTAGTTCGTAGTCAATTATTTTTAAATTACCCCTGTCGATCGATCTGTCACTATTCGAGAGTGCGAGATATAAACATGAACCTCAGCTGACATGTCCTTATTTATTTTTTTCATTTTCAGTCTAGCAAAGCAATCGATTTAATATTCGAAAGAAGTTTAAAAAATAGGTCGGTAAACATTGTTAAAGCTACAAATCGAGTACCAACAGTACCTCGTCGGGTATAAAACACGCGTCTCAATAAAGATAGGCGGTGAGTGCGCGGGCACATTACACAATGGTCAATTAATAACTGCTGATACGACGCACAGCCTTTCTAAGGGAGGTTGGCTGATAGCAGTCATTAATAATAAAACGAACTTACCTGTACGCGAAGTTCTATTATAATTATGTGAGCTGCTCAGTTCGAAGCGATTAATGGCTATCACCCACCCTTTTTCAATTTCCTACCCCATGATAGCCGACTGAAATCAGTTTTGCAATTTGTAACTAATTTAACTAGATATTGTTACGGCATTTACATTGTTCTTTAAACAAAATGACATTAAAGTTGCCTGTAACAATATCTAGTTAAATTGTGGAAGCATTTTTATAGTATATTTCTTTTTATTTATTTTCACCAAAAATACAGTTATACAAAAAACAACTTATTTCGCCAAACTGAAAAGTCAGTTTGTCGGCGATTAATAGGCGAATATAGTATAGTTCAGTAGGATATTTTTTCTCTCCCTAACCTTAGTAGCTCGCACTCTTTCGCCAAAACATCCGTCTCATACACCCATACTGGTTGACTGGTAGAGAATGCCTATGGCATTAAGTCCGCCATTTACTGTGTTTTGGTAATAAAGAATAAATAAATAAATAAGCCGGTAGCACCCACCAATCCACATCTCCCTTATTCCATCCATAGCGAAGGTCTGTGCCCCATCAGTGAGGACATTAATGAGCTGATGATATGGATACGATGAACAGCCTGTCTCGGATTGACTGATATCAGTAATTGTAGATTGATGAGCTTTACAATACGTAAGAGCCTGAGGCAGCGAGAGTTGTAAATTAAGTAGGCAAATATCGTCTTGAAGAGCTCGATTTAGCAAGTGGTTAGCGCGTTCTGCTGCGATCATAGAAGTTAATCAACTTTCGCAGTGACGGTCATTGGATGGGTGACCAAAAACTTAGAGTCACGTGCTCCTCTGTGCTTCGTAAGGCACGTTAAGCCGTTGATTCCGGCTGCATCTGCAGGTGTTAGAACCCAATGATGTGAGGATTCACTGGGCTCGTGTGGTGGGCCACGGCCCAATCTCGCTTTTCCACCCACAGGGAAACCCTGCGCCCCAGCAGTGAGGTTGGCTGATGATGATGAAACCGTCTGTGAATGTTAATATTTAATGAGACTTAGTTGGAATATCGCACTAAATGCTCTATTTTTTCACGTTTTAACCGTATTTACTTTACAGCTAGTTATATTAAGAATTGACTTGAATTAAGGACCGCTCAGTCCAAAAAAAAAGGAAAATCGATCCTTTTTTCAAATCTATTTTCACGAGCTTTACCTCTATAATTTAATAAGTATATCTAATGAAAGTGTTTTGTATATTGAAAAAGTCACTGAAAACCTTTATTATCTTTAGGCGCTATAACGATAAATAATAAATATAATTAATGGGAGCCATTTCAGGCTCACAATAATTTTATAAATAATTGAAGAAGAGAGACCATTGAAGAGACCTTGTGCTTTTCGTAACTTTTTAATTCGTTAAATAAAACACGTTTAAATGCGTTAATTTATAACTTTTTTGACATTTCGCATTCTTTTCGAGCTGCGTCGTCAAAATTCAGATTTTAATTAGTCGAGCTACCTTCGAAAGACGTTTATTTAGCGTTCTGATAGTTCATTGAAAGATTATAAAAAAAAATGTCTATGTATGATTTTTTTTGCTAATTTCATTGATAAAATAGTTTTTTTTTATTTGAACCACCTACCATAAACTACCGTAAACTTTTTAATTCGTTTTTATGTTAAATCCCTCATAATGTTAAGGAAATCTTCGTGCCCGAGTCCATTTCGCACTTCGCCGGATTTTATAAAAACCATTGCACATCTACATAGCAGGACCTCCCAGCGCGTGGACAGGAACAAACGAGTGATCATCTCAAAACATATAGTGGTCTGGTGTCGGCGGCTTGGCTTAGCTTGAGTCGCAATTAATTCCGTTTCAATCTATTTGTCATTATCAGGAGCGTTTTTGTTATCTATTTTATCAAAACTATTGCAAACTGAGACTAAACAGAGTAGGTATCGCAAGATTATCCCAAAGAGAAGGGTGGATTGGCTTTAAAGAGGCTATAGAGAAATTATTCGGTAGTAAAAAAGGCCCAACTAATACAAGTAATCGTCCAAAAAAAAATTGTGTGTGTCAGCTCCGACGCACGACTGGAGTTTACTCCTTAAATTGGATAGTCTAACCAGACGCAAAAAGAGTTTATTTAACTTAAAAAAGATTGATACCGTATGAAAGGGTAAATTAAAAAATCAATGAAAATAATATACATATATAAATATATATTTATTCATTTCATATACATTTATTATAACTAATCAACGAAATATTTTACATTAAACTTTCTACAATAGTCAATTTCAGATGTGCATAAATATATGATTAGGAATGTTGATAAATTATGTAATTATTATTATCAGACTATTATCATTTTTTTAAATATTAATTAAATCAACATTGTCTGCATTATTAATTACAGTGACAAATGGTTTATGGTAATTAAAATATGACACATGGACGTTCGTAGGTACGTGGTTCACGAATCTTGAAAATACCGCATCAATGGTTGTACCATACCTCGTTGTCCCCATTGTTCTATCAGAAACAATATCTAAATTCAGTTCAGATTTTAAATTTTTTATTAATGTCAATCCGTCATCTTTGTTTGTCTAAGTTGCGCGACATAGGATGCGCACCAAAAACGTAACGAGGTCATTCATCGATAGATTTTACTCCTCACATTTTTCTCATACCGGGCCCCTTATTTATGTAAATCGATTCTTAAGGAGTAAACTCCAAAAATAATAAAAGCATTTTAAGCTTTCTGCTGCATAATAAGTTTAAAGAATATTTTCTTTCATTCCCACCTCGACTAGTTTCCAGAAAATGTAGAAAATGTAAGTAAAGGACAAGGTGAACCATTTCACCGAGATGTTAAGGAGATAAATGGATACCAGGGATGATGGATTGTCTCAATGATAGCAGATTGCTGTTAAACGATTCAGAGAGAACTTCCAGATGCTTCCTACAAGCAAAAATGTACCAAAAAGAGTCTCACTGGGAAAAAAAATGTGTTTAGTGCTTACTAATGAATGTAGTTTAGATAAAAAAAAAGTTTAGTTACGTAGGTAATTAAAATAAAAAAAAATATAGTCTTTTAAATTTTATTTAAAGATGATAACTTGTTTAAAGTAGATCCTATATTGTCAGAAAACGTGACGTTCTACGACAAAATGAAAGTCATTTTTGGATTCAGCACACCCAGAAACATAATAACTACGCAAAAGAACCAAAACAGCTTTAAATTTTTTTTTTGCAGACTTGTTGATTATTATTACAATTAAATATTTTATACAAAATTAAATCACATATCTTATGAATATTATTTGTAAATTAATAGTAACATTTATATACAAAAATAGCTTTATAGTTTACATTAATATTATGGGTTTATGTCATGTTTATTTACCTAACCTTTTTTTCGTCAATATGTTCGTTTACAGAATAGTAAGCCTTATTGATTAGATTTTTTTAAGATTACTTTCAAATTTACTTCCCTGGAGGGCTTTTAAGGAGTTAGGTAAGTCGTTATACAACTTGATTGCCATAAAAAAGGCCCTTTTTTAATCAGGTCAAGGTGTGGAGTTAACTGACATAAGTTGTTTTCTCGGCGAGAAGTGTAACGTCGAGGAAGGTTAGTTATTCTATTAAAATAATGTGGGCTAGTACGAACTAATCTACAAAGCTCGTAAATGTACATACAACTGACCGTAAGAATCTTTAGGCTTACAAACAACGGTCTACATGATTCCAGAGATGACAGGTTGGCGATCACCCTAATGCAGCACTTTTGCAAAATAAATTCTGTCTGGACATCGGCTGAGTTTCCCCAAAATATTAAACTATAAACTTTTGTCACCCATATCTTTGATCAACAATACCACCCATACGAACAAAAATCTGAAGTTTATTTATGTGTTTATAACAACACAGCCCCTAATTATAAAATCAATTTATTACATTATAGAAAATTAATTAACAACAACTTGAAAACTACACTACACTACTAAACTAGTTTACTACTTGTAAACTTTTACTTGTCTAAAATTTTAATAAAAATTATCCTAACCTACTTACTTACGAATATTATTTCATTTTATAAAATAAATAATATATCATGCCTAGCGCCGCCGTCAGAAATGGCTGGCAGCATTAGTTTCAAGGAATCAATTTACATTTCAAAGTTGGCAAAGAGAAAAGTTATGTCCTTTTTATACTTTTCTCTAGCTGTAAAAGAGATAAAGTTAGATAAATTGTCCTCACGGACGCACACATTCCCTCCCTCCTACAAACCGGGGTCTTTTTAAGCTAAAAGTAGAAGTAGCTTTTATGTTAAAAGTGGCGTGAAGGAGCAACTTGCAGTCCGGCAAAATGTGAAGAGCTGGTGTGGCAGGTAAACTGCTGCAGCACCATTCTTCGCATCTGAACTCAACCGTGACTTAACATCAGATGTGGTGTAGTCATTTGTTCGGACCTAAATATAAAAAACCGACAAGTGCGATTCAGGCTCGCCCACCAAGGTTCCCTACTTTCAAATCGATACCTCCACGTGTTTTTATTTTTTTTTATTTATTTATTTTAGGAAGGTTTACAGCTATCAATGACTTATTAAATAAACAAACAACAATATCCAAAAGCCAATTAAAAACCTCCACATATTAAACATGCTTATATAACTATAACTACACACATCAAAAGTGTCTAGGGATCAACATATATTTTTGCAATAACTTTTCTCCTGATTGATATTAATTAAAATTTTCTTTAAGGATTCATCAAATAAAGTGTTTTCGTTTGTCACAGTAACGATAAACCAAGTCACCTTTGCATTAATAAAGAAATTTGCCATTTTCCTAATAAAGGGATTTTTGACATTTGAACCACTAACACAAAAGTTCGAAAAAAAGACTGAAATAACAGTTTTCTCTAAAATTTTATTGGGTAACTTAAACAATTAATAATCCGTATTTCTACCGCGAACACTAACAACACAAGAACATCGGTTTGGCATACTCAAAATGAGTTCATCCAAATCACGCTGTGGAATGGCCGCCCATGTTCGTTGCAACAACAAAAAAAGGTCTTCTTGCGACTGGATACCCTCCATATTCGGCAGAGCTCTTCTCTGTAGCATATCCCATGCATGCTCAATCGGGTTCAAGTCTGGCGACTGAGCAGGCCAGGGCAGGACATTGATGTTAGCTGCGGCGAGAGTCTGTCTTACAACTCTTGCGGTGTACGGTCGTGCATTATCATGCATTAACTGAAATAAGGGACCGATTTGCACTTGTAGAGGAACGATGACGTCTGATACAATCGTCTCAGCATAAATTTGAGCGTTGAGGTTGCCTCTGATCCAAATCAACTCAGTTCTTCCGCCGATCCAAATACCCGCCCATACCATGATGGTTCCACCACTATAAGGATGGACTTCCTGGCAGGATTTTAATCGCTGTTGGCGTCCAGGGGTTCTCCAGTGTCGTATACGTCTTGTATCCGGTCTCATACCAAAACGAGACTCATCAGAAAAGCACACGAAACGCCATTGTTCTTCTGCCCAATTTCTGTGTTCAAGAGCCCATTGATATCGAATCCTACGATTGTGCATTGCTATAGGTGGTACCCGTAGCGGTCTTCGGGAATGAAGGTTCACTTCATGCAAGCGGTTTCTGACTGTTTGGTCGCTAATTAAGTTCCCTGAAGAGTGATGAAGCCTCACGGCTAACATCATGGCGGTTATTGTTGGAGCTGGAACTCGAAGGAGTTAAGATTTGAATGTATCGGTCTTGTCTCCGTGTGGTGCAGCGATACCGTCCTCCATGGCGCTCAGCCACGGTACCAGTGCTTCGGTATCGTGTCCAAAGTCGACTGATAACACTCTGACTTGTATTCAGAGCTAAAGCCACAGTACGTTGCCGGGAACCAGCTTCTATCATTCCCACGGCTCTGAGCATTTCTTCCCTGCTTAAATGACGTCGCCGCTCCATAATAACGTTGGTTTTAATCAGTAGTAGGGAAACAGTAGCACTAATAATGTCTTCAATGCGTTGTATGTTTTTATAGGGAAAATATTGACAGCTGATTTTCATCTTTTACTCGAATTTGATTCACAGTTCCTGATTCAAATTATGAAATGCACCAAAAAGGATCCATATAAATTTATAAAATCATAAATTTATTACAAAGCCACATCTCAATCTCAAGAAATCCGCATAAAAATGCTTGATCCCTAGACACTTTTGATGTGTGTATCCCATAATATTTTATCCTACTATAATATGCTTACATGCTTATAATTCATATCATAATATATTTATTACAGCTAACAATTTATACTAACTTAAAAAAAAAACAGAAAGGAAACAGACGCCGGTTTGAATATTGAGCATACCCATTTATTTAATTAATGCCTATTTAAAATAATTCGAAGCTATAGCTCGTCTGACTGTCGCTGGGCTTGTCGAGAATAAGTCAAAGTCGTTCTCAATACTATACTTGTTGTAAATTTCACATCCACGCATTAGGAATGTGTTGTGTCGATAGTTTGTGTGAGCAAAGGGTACATTGAGCAACTGGCGACGACGCAGACTTAGTACATTAGTACGAAGACCAATTTTCGACAATAACTCCGCGCAATCAATGCTGCCATTAGCAAGTTTAGATAAAAAACAAGCGTCATTTACTTCACGGCGAATTTGAAGAGGAAGAAAGTGATAACGCTTGCAACGATGCTCGTAACTTGCAGAATACTGTCGGGCTTTAAAATCGAGAAATCGCAGAAATCTTTTCTGTACCTTCTCCAAGCGCGTAATGTAAATATTGTACATCGGATTCCACACCTGCGAGGCGTATTCCATATGGCTGCGTACGAAGGCTCCCGAGATAAAGGGTCTTGATAGACAGACAGATGAACCTCCGTAACTTGTTTCATGTTAATTAGAATTTTGGTTTTTTTCACAGCCTCAAAGGACCGTAGAACTAATTATGTGGCTGAAAATACAAGTTGATATTTAAACGTGGTTCCTAAATAAGGATCTTGACAGACAGATGGACAACAGTGATGCTATAAGGATTCCGTTGAGGTACGAACCCTACATAACATGCTGCTTAGGTGCACTGAGGTTACTGTCGTTCGTCGAGTACATATCAAAACAGAATTTCCGATACTAATTGTGTGTAAATAAGCCGTTCCTTGTTTGCGAAGTGTGTTAGCAAAAGGAGCATGCAACGCGCCACATATCCATTTGTCTGTCACGTGGTACGTCAAATACAGTACAGTGTACAGTACATGATGTTGTTTGTCCAGGAATTGTGTAAGTATACTCAGCGCAAAACATTATGCTTTGAATCGCAATACTATTCTTGAAAGTACTGGAATTTTACTGCGAATATTCCCAATGTATCTATAATTTTCGGCCATTGTTGCAATGTTCTTCGGAATACAGTCGTAACATAAGAATATAAATATAAAACAGGTAACTTGAAAAATACAATTGTAAATCACTGAAAAAGTAGATTGTGGTAGCTAAAACTACAGGTAGTGAAATAAAAATCATGAAGTTTTTGTTTTTATTGTTAATAATTTAAAACAAATGTAATGATAATGTTATTGCATAATCTATTCGCCAAACGCGCTCTCGGCAGCCGCGGCTTCGTACTTACAAACCTCCATTTTAACATGACGATACTCTGGAAGAAACAAAGACGATTATTATTAAATAATATTGCTAACACGGCTAAGAAGCTTGATGGCGCATGTGTTAAGCGCGTTCTGTCTGCGATCATGAAAGTTAAGCCACTATGTCATTGGATGGGTGAGCGATACTCATTATATTATCGAGCTCCTCCGTGCTTCGTAAGGCACGTTAATTGATAGCGCGGTCGTTAACTTGTTCAGATTGTGGTTGTTGATATATCAGCAATTTTCAGGTTCATCAACGCGTGGGTGCTATGCCAATTGCTCCTCGCATACAATTGTCATGCTAATTTTATGCAAGGAGCTCGATTGCGCAGGTGGTTAGCGCGTTCGGTTGCGATCGTTGAAGTTAAGCAACTTTCGCAGTGGTCGGTCATTGGATGGGTGACCAAAAATCTTCTATCTCGAGATCCTCCGTGCTTCTGAAGGCACGTTAAGCTGTTGGTCCCGGAAATTGCAGTCGTTAGCACCTGCCAATCCGCACTGGGTCCGCATGGTGGATCATGGCTCAATCTCCTTATTCCATCCATAGGGAAGGCCTGTGCCCCAGTAGTGGGGACATTAATAGGCTGATGATATGGTGCTAATTGTATGCAGACCGACTGTCATTCTTCTGGCATCATCTTAAACGACACCGCAAGCATGTCTTTAGATTGCGATAATGCAGTTCCACTACCTCGTCTCACAGTAGTCTTTGTATTAATAGATCGCTCTCACCTTTGAGACTACGATCTTGAGACACTGTTTTCATACAAAACCGCATCTCAAGATCGCACTCAAAATCGCGATCATTTCAGTGTTGAAGCGATTTAATAATATGGACCTAAGAATGCTCCTGCAGCTTGAAGCTTGAAGTTAAGTGTTACGACAAACAAGTAAATACAAACGTTTCTTTTCATCGCAGTTGTACTCGTATAGGTCGCAGTTATCGTTGAACATTCTGGTGATCCCGAGGGAGTCCTGGCCACATATGGGGACGAAATCGTGCTGGCACTGGTCCGCCATCTTGCAGAAATTTATTACCTGTACAGGGAGTTATAATCACTGTCATTTCACTGTAGAAACTGAATAGAAAGAAGGAGAGTTTGATACCTGTTTTGATGCTTTTTAAACAAGGTTCAGAAAATTACATCATTCTAACCAATTTTAGTTAAGTATTAAAGACCAGTTGCAAAGCTAGCTGATACAGCAGAAAAGCGTCCAGCCATGCTCACCTAGCTTACCTGAACCTAATTCCAGTACATTGGGTAGGAGAATTCGGGTCGGATGTTAAGTGGTGATAAAGTCCAAACGCAAATATAGCTGGTACAGTAGTTATAAACTGCCACACCAACAATCCTCACCTTGCCGGCCTCTTCAAAAGGACCCCAGATTTTAGGAAGGAGGAAACACGTGCGCGGGCAAGGAATTCCACTTAGGAATAGTATGATAAAGAAAAGAGTCACCAAATTTCTTTGTTCGTGAAGGAAAAGTGGCCACATCAAGTCGTCACATGGTCCTCTGAAGAAAAGGTGATGGAGGGATAAGGGAGAATAACTCCTCAGAACACTCGCTGTGGTATAGATGGTAGACTGCGCTTAATGATAGCACATCGCGGCGTAATTGTAGAGACTCGAGTTTGTTAGTTACCCCTTCATCGCCAATGATGCGGACAGCGCACCGCTGCAACCAATCCAAGGCATTGAGTAAGTACTTAGCGGAGCCATCCCAGAGGTGCGAGCAATATTCCATGCAGGATCGCGCTTACGTTTTGTACAATGAACCTAATTCTCTTGCATTGGGTACGAGAATTAGTTACAGATAAATAAGGTGGGAATTTTGAGTTTTTCTATAAAAATGCATTCCTACCCCAAACAGTATTGATAATAATTAATAGTGACTAGTCCACCAGTTGAAAGTCATTCAGAGAGCTATGGAAAGGGCTATGCTCGGAGTATCCCTGAATGACCCCATCAGAAATGATGTAATCCGACAGAGAACCAAAGTCCCCGACATAGCCCACCGAATAAGCAAACTGAAGTGGCAGTGGGCTGATCACATTAGCCGCAGAACTGACGGCTGTTGGAGCTGGAAAGAGTGGAGACCACGACTCGGTAGACGTAGTGTAGGACGCCCTAAGACAAGATGGGATGATGACATTCGTAGGCTAGCTGGAGTGGGCTGGATGAGAGTGGCTGAAAATCGGGAGCAGTGGCGTGCATTAGGGGAGACCTATGTTCAGCAGTGGAGTTAATGATGATGATGATGAACGGAAACTGTAGAAGACATTATGGTGTATAATGTCTTCAAGAGAAAATAAGTAGAAAAAGTTTTCTTTTTTAAGCATTTAATTGCTAGATATTTAAATCCAAACCCTGAATTGCGGCATGCGTGATTTCGAAACCTGTCTGAAATGCTACTGTGCCAGTTTATTAAAGACAGGGCTCCGTGTGATAGGGACTTGGGTTTAGGACGGCAAGGTGAGAATGGCTAGAGCAGCACCTATCTTCGTGACTGGATTCCACTTACACTTACCATTAGGTGTAATGGGGTCATTTGTTACGCCTCGTATTTTAAAATAAATATTAAAAGACAGTAATTGGGTATACTGTACCGGTTCTAGAGGAAAGAAGTAATCTTCGGCTTCTATTTCCACATGAGTCCAAACTTCTGCCGCATAACCCAGAATTATTAAACCTGGAAATATATTTCGACCCAATGAGCAAAATTTCACAGTTAATAGTGCCTTTTAAGATTTTTAACCTAGTATCTAGTACAGCCTGAATATTCTAAGATCGTGACCCTGAATAGAAATAAAAAAACATTTTAATTTAATCGTAGAACGCTGCATTTTTCACCAGGTAGAGGTTTTTGTATGTCATAGTATAGCAGCCATGTACTAATTACATTACAATAGACTGTCTTTTTTTATTTCAGGATTGTGCGATTGCACTCAATTTCTCCACGCAAACAGTATGCTTTACAGTGATTAACAAAAGTGTGAAAAAACATAATATTTAACAATAATTACTGACGTACCTTTTTTGTTGTTAATGCTTAGCTATTACTACTTAGTACAAAACTTACTTGTGAATATTCTTTTGAATATCATAGTAACACAAGCAACCGCGTCGGTAATCAATTATGTTCTACAAACTAAAGCAAATATGTTTAGAATTACTACAACGTAACTATGCTTGTGGGACGGGAAATTATTAGAAAACACACACGTGTTATGATGAACTTTGTCTGTCAAACAATATCTGGGATCGCAAACCTTTCTGAATTAAAACTTCTTTAGGCACGCTTGTCTTGGGGTTTAAACTGGCGAATGTGTTACATTTTCGCGTTACGATTAGTGTCATAGGTAAACAATGAACAGTACCCGTCACAAAATACATGAATCTACTGCTTGGTGGTTGATAACGGACCCAGTGCGGATTGGTGGGTGATATCGGGCCCAATGCGGATTGGTGGGTGATAACGGACCTAGCGTGGATTGGTGGATGATAATGGAGCCAGTGCGGATTGGAGGGTGATAATAACCCAGCACGGATTGGTGGTTTTTTTATATCAACAAATATTTAAGGGGGCCATTCGCCTAACGGGATTGCTTTAGAAAACGCTATCACTTACGATTTAATTTTGTTATTTCTAGCCACCTGAGGTTTTCAAATGCCTCGCGCTCTTTTTTTTTTCTTTTGCATTGGTAATAACAATATTAAAGAAAATGAGCGTGAGGTATTTTAAAACCTTTGGCGGTCAGAAATAACAAAATGAAATAAAAAAATGTTTTCCAAAGCAATCCCGTTAGGCGAATGGCCCCCAGGTTAAGTTTATGATTTTCAGATCATTAGGGCTAAAGAAGTTTCACTTCAGTCGTGTGGTCATAAGCACACTCACTTTTCTTCTTTCATACTAGCTTTCTAGTACAAGGATTATTTATAAATCCTACTGTGAATTTTGCTTAGATTGCGTGTGTCTAAAATTCTGTGCTGTTGCCATAATTAATAGTAGATAACTGATTATTATTGTGTTTGATAGTTTACTATCATACACTTTGGAATCTATAATCTGGTTTGTGTCTGTCTGTATAAGTTGTTCGAATTTTTTTTTTCGTTTTCTTCATATTTTATTCATGAATCCGAATTTTTGAAATTTCGTAGATCTAGTGGTGGTGACGGGTCAGGGTCACCTAAAAATCGAAAAACATGGAAAGTAATTATACCTCTTAAACGAAGTCTTGGGCGACTAATTTTTGTGAACATATTTTAGAAAAGTATATTTTACCAGCAACTGCTTTTGATCTCTTTAAAATAAGCACTGAAACTTTTATTTATTTTTTCTTTATAAATTAGTAATCTTATGACGTTTATTCTTCATGTATGTTGTACGTATGTGCAAAAAAATATATTCTTCTTTGTTTGTTTTCGTTTCTTAAGCACTTCTAAGAATTAGTCACTTTAAACGTTATCAGAATATAAGAGAAGCTGTAATGTAACTAAGAAAATGTTGTCGATCTCTGCAGGACATTGGAGTGTAAGCTATATTCACGATAAAGCCCCTAGTGTAATCATATCAGAAATGTGGATCAGAGTTCTGTTACTATGTGAGTTTGAATATACTAATATAATAAATAAAGACATAGTTGGAATACAACAATATTATACATACCTACTACCAAATGATAAAATAGCATTCGAAAACAGTTTTTTTATATAGTTTGGCAGACTAAAAAATACGGCCAAATGCGAGTCGGAGTGGCGCACGAAAGGCTCAGTGCGATTATTTGTAAAAAAAATCCAAAATCGAGCAAAAAATCAAATCTACCTATAAAAAATCACGTTTATTGTGTGGGAGCCCCGCTTAAATATTTATTTTATTTTGTTTTTAATATTTGTTGTTATAGCAGCAACTGAAATACATCATATATGAAAATTTCAATTGTTTTGCTATCACTGTTCATATCCCATGAACAAAAAATTAACTAAAAACTTATTTAACGTATCATATCGGAACGCGGATCCACATCGAATCAACGCCTGAAATTTTTACAGAATAGCACTGTTGGTGACAGACAGACTTTTGGTTTTTACCCTATGGGTACGGAACCCTAACAAACTGTTTTCGATATCTATAGGCTTCATTCAAATAAAGTCTTTATCGTGTTTAACACATAACATCATTACATCTCATAGCTCTATCGTCAAACAGCGATTTATGCTCAATAAACATGATCAGATTTTTAAATTTGAATTAAAAACTTTGGTGAAAGTGGGCCTCGGTTACTTAAAGAGTTTAGTTAATTTATTACAGTTAAGTGACAATTTTAAAATATGTTTTTTCATTGAAGCATATAACTGGGATATCTTAATTTCTAGAATTTTTGTAAAAGGAAAATCTCAACGTGTAGAGGTACCTACCATCAGGTGATAAGTTGTATATATTTTGTATTTTTTTTCTAGATAAGCTTTTGTCTGTTCTTACGCGACTCGTCCACTCCCATGTACCGATGTACGTGTCCACCCCTTCGGTGAGTACAAAATATTTTACTCTTTTTAACCGACTTACTGAGAGGAGCTCGATGGCCGAAGTGGTTTGCGGGTTTGGCTGCGATCGTGAACCATTGGATGGGTGAACAAAAAATTATTATCTCGAGCTCCTCCATGCTTCACAAGGTACGTTAAGCCGTTGGTCCCGGCTGGATCTGCAGTCGTCAGTACCCACCAATCCACACTGTGCCCGCGTAGTGGGTCCAATCTCCCTATTCCATCCTTAGGGAAGGCCAGTGCCCCAACAGTGGGGACATTAATAGGCTGATAATGATGATGAACCGACTTCAACAAAAAAGAGGCGTTGTTGTTGACACATACCTGCGACATTCGTAGGCTGATTTTGGTGACCTTACTCACCGACAGATATATATCACCAAACGATATTGTTCGATGAGAGTTCCTCCGTGCTTCGGAAGGCACGTTAAGCCGTTGGTTCCGGCTGCATCTGCAGTCGTTAGCACCCACCAATCCGCACAGGCCCCGCGTGGTGGGTCACGGTCCAATCTCCCAATTCCATCCATAGGGAAGGCCTGTGCCCCAGCAGTGGAGACATTAATAGGCTGATGATGATGATGGGTATTGTTATTTTACTGTGTCCTTTTGCTAAGTGCAGTATACTTTCACAAGCGGGCGCTCCAATTCAAGTGGAAAATCCGCTATATAAATATATACAAATACAAACAATACGACAAGAGAGGTAGAGTACCTCTCTTTTGATTTGTTTGAGTGTGTATGCTGTTGGTCGCAGATGACCTTTACAGCGTCACCGGGTTTGGGGACGGCGAGATCCAAAGGGGACCTTAGGCCGAAAATTGGCGAATGCCTCTAGAGGTATTCCAAGCGGATGGCATCTCCCCACGGGGGGAGTCTCCTCTCCGTCTGGAGCTTGTAGACCACTCGACCTGAGTCTCTTTTCCTATTGTTTGTATTAATTAAAAATAGTTATGATTTACTGACTTTTTTGCTCACTGTCTAGTATTGGCAGCAATCACATTTCCTTTAATATTTTATTAGCCTGATGGTAAACTTAACACAGAATCATATTTGCAATTTCAGAGCAAAATCGAACAGTACTGTGTTCTGGCTGACACGTGTATTCACGACACAATCGCAATATGCGGGAGAATGGGCGACGAAAAACGAACTTTTCTAGACATTTGCGATCTTTTGGAATACGCGTGTGACACAAACCAAAGTAAGATTTATTTTTATTTGTTAAAAACATTACCTGTCTTTCTGCGGTAGTCGGATAAAGAATGATTTTTACTTTAAAAAATTACTCATCCCGAAGTCCTGAGGTCTTACTACAAAAATAAAAAAGGATAATCCGAAAGAAGTTCGTCATTCATTTGTTTATTTATACACTAAGCGCAGCGCACACTGAAAGAGGAGAGAGAGAATGGTCGAAATACCTACAATAAGTTTAAAAATTTCATGGCAAACTTGAAACAATATACAAGCGGCGCACCGCAAAGCGCGGCGATGCGGCCATGAGAGCCGGCTCGCGAATACTTAGCTCCGTGGCTTTACCTCACGTCTCCTCCGACTCCTCCTATACAGGCCACAAACACCAACACAACACAGCAAGCATACTAGCTTAGCACTAGGTAGACACTGCACCCGTAGGATAAGAGTGCGAAAACCCGGTCTACACACGACACGCTATACCAGGTACAGGTACGTACCTCGGCGTTTTTCCCCGCCCCCCACGACAACGGCTAACTAGAGCCGAGGTCTGAGTCTCAGAGACGCCCTCTAGTTGAGTCAACCCCCTCAGGTTCAAGTGGTCTAGAGGCTCCAAAAAGAGAGGAGACTCCCCCCGTGGGGAGATGCTATCCGCCTGTAATACCTTTAGAGGCACTCTCCAATTCTCGGCTTGAGGTCTCCTTAGGATATCTCTGTCTCCAAACCCGGTGACGCTGTAAAGGTCATCTGGTCGCAGATGACCTTTACAGCGTCACAACCGCCTTACTCCGCATTTAGAAACAAGGTCGAATATTTGAGCATTTGAACAAAAGCACACTTCGCCAAACGGATGTATACAGTAACCATATATATAAAATAAAGCAGATTGTATAGATGCTTAAACAATAAATAAATTGATTGACTACTCTTAGCCCATGGCCTACCCCTAGTAGCTCTGATAACTTCACTAGTCAACAGAAGTACAACACCACCAAACAATCATTAAGATAAATTTAATTCACAATCGCATCCTTACTTCAATCCGAAAAAGGGGTTAGAAAAATATACGAATAGTGTACTACGAATGTAAGTGTAATACGAATAGTACATATAATGTGTATGTGTATTTTGTTTTAATTTCTTTTCGCAGTCTTTACTCACGTCGACGATATGGAAGGATGTCCAACACCTAGAGGCAAAATGTAAGCTCTGAGGATTTAATTGACCTACATTATATACGGGTTGTCATTTAAATAAATGTGAGTTTCAAACATTTCAAGTGTTTTTTTTTATTTATCCCAAAAAACACAACAATATATAAGAAAGAACTTAGGGCTGCGGCTCAATTGCGCCAAAGTTCTTAATAAATAAATAAAAAATCTTTCCCCCACTCACACCAATAATCCTATCCCCAAAAGTACTAGTAAAAGCACTATAAGGCTTGTGTTATGGGATGCTACTATAACGGATAGAATACATTTAGTGTTACATATATAAGTATATTTTATCTAAAAATATATATAAACATCTATGATTAAGGTACCAATGCTCGTATTCATCATACTGACTTTTGCCCCCACCGGGACTTGTACCCTTTGAGGAGGCGACGCCATGAAACCCGGCGTATATACAATTTGGCCGAGGAGGTCGTCAAATTTAAAAGCTTATTGTGTTTAAAGTCACAATCTATCTCTATTTGACTTTAAGCAATTAACAAAGGTGAAATGATGTATAACTTTAACTCAATTAAGCCTTAATTTGAATTAAAAACCTTCGTGAAAGTGGACCTTTACTTTTTTATTATATTTGAAGAAAAATAAAAGACGAAGAAGAAGGTCGAATACCTGCCATTCTAACCTTTTAAACTCGACCAGCAAACAGCTCCACAGATTAATCACAGAATGTTGCTAGCCGCTCCATCCAGACACGGTTCTTTTTACGCAAAAAAAAACTTTACTTAAATATGTGTTTAAGTATCATTACCGTAATGTGCTCTGGCCTGACCTGAGATCATGGGAGGGAGATGGCCTAATGACTCTCCGTGTAAGAGTGAAAAGGACAGAGAAACCCAAGGTAACAGGTTGGTTCAGACAGAATAAGTATAGCGAAAACGGTAACGTACGACGCCGACCCATCTTTATACGGTCGTAAGCAAAAATAAACTGCGATCGAAATGGGTTTAAAAGTGGCAGAAATTGTCCTTTGTGGCGTTATTAGCCATTCAAAAAGTTGAATTTAAAATAAACAGGCCGTTTGGAGTGGCGAACTGAAATGCTGGTACTTTATTATAACGATTTAGCGCTAACTTCACTGTTTTTGTTTATATTATAAGATAAAAGGATTTGCTTTTATTTTTTGTTTATAGAAACAGTCTTAACAAGCTATTACTGTATATTATCCAATATTACTGTGGTAAAACGTTCAAAGAATAACACCTATTTTATGTATTAATGCGTTTATCATTGTCTAATTAAAAAAGGTTATATTTATTATTAGTAGTAACCTTTTTGATATATATTTGTTTCTGTTATTTATTTATTTCACTGCCATGGGTTGCCTCGAAGAGATTGGTGTTTGGCAATGAGGTCGCCTAACGTGTTCGTTTTTACTGTCATGTTTTATGTCTTATAATGTCCTTTGAGGTGTACGTCAATCATGAATATTATTATTACTATTAATAAATGAAAAACTCTACACAGCCATATTTTGTTTCAAACTAATAAAATAGTATTAACTATTGATTTAAAAATGAATTGACGAAAATTATTTACGCGCTTGACTTCCGAAAGACTACACCAAATTGGATAATTCCTTTATTTCTTCTTCTTCTTCGCGGAGTTTCTTGCTGGTTCTTCTCAGTACAAGGTCTCCCGCCGTAGATTTACGAACTGAGCTTCTAGACAACTTCGTGACACACGCGGACCAGGCAGCAGACGGGACTCGAACCCGCACCCTTCGCTATCCGGGCGAATGCACTGACCACCTGCGTGGTCCGCGTGGAATTTTTACTAGTTACATTTTTTTTAGACTTTAACGTCAAGCAGTTACATGCTTAAAAAATAAAAACTAGAACTACATTTTTTTTTTTTGTACATTAATTTTTTTCGGTTGTAAATTCGTAAATTTAATTAGGATAAAAGTTTAAAGACAACTACATTAATTCAATATTAAGCGGTACGAAGTTCGTCGGATCAGCTGGTAAAAAACAAAAAAATATTCGAATTCAGTATACACCTCGGCAAAGTTGAGCATCGACCGTAGACAACAATTTTACACACAAAGACTTTTATTAATACACAAATTTATTTGTCTGTGGTTGTGCTTAAAAAGTTCTACTCATCTACGCCAGAAAATTCGCGTATCCATTTTCGAAATTGGAACAAACAAAACTAAAACGCCAGTATCGCACTGTGTGCGATGCAAGCAGGCAGAGCAACCGGTCCATCCGTGAGAAAGGTACAATTTGAACAAGCCGTAATTAGTGAGTGCAACATTAAATCACGAGAGTGGACCGGCCGGCCGGTCGCGAGTCCGTTGATTAGCCCGATTTGAGGTCAGACGGGAAACAGGTGGAATTCAGGGGTCAAGGACTTGGGTTCGCCAAAAAGAGCTGACTTTTCCCGCGTCAATTACATTTTTGTTTCAGTAAAATACGTGTTCAGCACAATAGTCAAAACGGTTAACAAGTAACTAAATTGGTAATTTTTGTAGTTAGTAAATCCAACCCAATCCCATAAATAAAGTAACAGATTAAAATAACGGTTGCCATATAATTTAAGGTTATTATTTTATCCACATATTTTATCCACACACAAGAATTTATTAACACGGTGTAGTTTTAAATTTAAATAATTAAAAAAAATCACGCTTCTCATCCCTTGTTTTTGATAGAACAATTCACTACAAAAGTATTATATTCTTTTTACGCTAGGTCATTAGCTTGCCCAGCCCCCATCCAATGTTGGGCCACTGTGAAAGTTGCTTAACTTCAACGATCGCAGCTGAATGCGCTTACCACTTGAATTGCCACCATCGAGCTCATTTATACCATCAAGCTCCTCAATACTGGAAAAATACAAGACTCCTCAATACTGATATACAAGATCATTTCAAAGTATTTGGCGTCGTATATTTGAGTATCGGTCGAGTCGCGGGCGCAGGTCGGACGCACACGCACCGGCCACAATCACGCCATCTGTGCGCCACGCCCTACGACCCCACTGACACTAGGGCCGCCACACAAACAATGATAATTACAAGTTAATCAACAACTATAACAAATACCAGCAAACTGTATAATCGTCCATTGTGTGACATAATGAACATCCAGCTTTGGCAATTTTTATACTATCTTGAAAATTAATCAAAAAGGGGCAAGACCTACTATCACATGAGCTCATTGCCAAAAAATATAGCGCGCGTTTGCTGCTGCGTAATACACCGTTTATACTACCGTCATACTTACAAACTACCGTCCATTTTATAAATCACTCTAAGATATTGCACTTAAAGCAAGTCTCATTAGTTTGTGATACTCCTTGGTGTTGCAAATCGTTGCTTAAACAACAATAACGCGCAAGTCGAAAAATTGCCATGTATATTTTTATAGATAAGTCCGACAAATGATTCCACCCCACCTGATGTTAAGTGATGTGACGTTTTATACCTAATTAGATAGCTCTTTTTACCGTGCATCCAATGGTTATAATGTCTAGGAGCGTCGGTGATCACTTACCATCCAGTCAGCCGACTATTTGTTACTCCCTTTTATAAATACATAAGAATAAAAAAAGCCCTTTTATTCTTCGGAACAGACGTTAAACCTTCTGGTCCTGCCTACATCTTCAGTTATTATATATTAGTCACGTTACAAATTAGTGATTGTGGTATTAGTGGTTCTTTCTTATCTTTGTTTATAAAAAAATAATAAATATTTTCAACACTCCTAGCCTAGCCCCAAAGTAAGCACTGTAGGCTTGTGTTATAGGATACTAGGGTAACGGATAGAATACATAATACTGATTACATATATAAGTAAGAATATATAGAAAAACATATTTAACATCCATGACTGGAGAACAAATACTTGTATTCATCACACAAACATCTGGCCCCACCAGGATTCGAACCCGGTACCTCTCGAGTAAGCGACACCATGAAACCCGGCGTACAAACCACTTGGCCACGGAGGTTGTCAAATTGTTCGTCGTATAGTCGTTTGATTCTGTCCATAGCTAAAACATACGTGTTCCAGTAGTAGTGCATAAATATACTTATCATCCCTATACTTTCTGTAGTCTGCCAATTTAATAAGAGTGTTAAACTCCCGCTGTTCATGTGTACTTCAAAATTAGTATAAACTATTTACAAATACAATACAAAACTCTTTATTGTACACAATATAAGATATTAAACATTAACATTAACTAATGAGACAATGGGTAACCATATCGCTAAAAGCGATCTCTTGCAAACGACCTTTGGATGGAGAGGATTAGAAGGAACTGGGAGAGACGGCGGGCGGTGTAAATCGCTAGTATAATCTACTGGTAAATACATACATACAACATACACATATTTATATAAGTTATATATAAAAATATGCATATATGTGTATACAAAAAAATACATAAAATAAATACATAGATCTATTCCAGTTGGTACAAAGTACATAAGATATTAAAAACAAAAGTATTACAAAGTCAGATAATGGGACTTCACAAGGTTTTTCAAAGCATACATAGTTTCCACACGTTTTATCGAAACCGGAATTGAATTCCATGGATGAACGGTAGGCACTGTAAGCGAAAGGTTGAAAAAAAAATCGTTTACAAAGGCAATCACTCATTTATTGATAAACGTAATAATTCCAATTTAGATATTCATGTTTATCTTTGCTATTATTATATTATAAGGCCTAATTAACATCAGGTGGAGTTACTAACTTTTATGTATAAAATTATCATAAATAATATCTATCCAAACTAAATGGTGTACAAAATAACATTTTTAACGAATCCATAGAATCCAATCTAAATGCAGAAACGAATTTCAAAATCATAGATTCAAAGCATCATAAATATACCCACGGTCAAGAAGAACATTTACGGAAACCGTTAATTTCACGAGTTTCTCACAATCGAATAACCAGAAACTTTAGTAAATTAGGATGACTCATTCCAACTCCTTGAGTTAAGCCTTTAAATTTGAAAGTCAGACCTATAATGTCGGCGAATCTAAATATCCTGCTTTATAATCTTTCAATTCAGAAACTACAAACAAAATTATAGTTGGTAAACAATTTCGGGGCAGCCCTATGTTTAAATCATAAGTGAGGTCTGCCTAAGTTAGTAACGGCTACATAGTCAGATTAAGCATTATAAAAATATCGTCCAGAGGTTACAAAAACAACAAAAGTACGGGTGGAAGAGTTACTAAAAAATAAATATTGTGGGCAAACCGGACAAGGGTACAACACTTTAGTAAAAATACTTGTAACGCGAGTTTTAATAACGAAATTATAGGGCTTGCTGAATGCACTGCATAAATAATTTTGTGATTGATTTTCTGAAAGATAGTTGTACGCTTTTGTTCGTTTACGAATTACAATGTTTACGTATCGAACAGCGGTTATGAATTAAAGTGTATGCCACCTTAGGATGTTTGTGATAAATATATATGAACTAGTAAAACAGCCTTATGGCTTCAAGAAATTGCTTCCATGCAATCTACAAAGAAAGAAAAGGAAAAAATATGATGGAATAATTCTCACTTATATGCGGTCGTTTAAATTTCATCAATCATCAACAGCCTATCTTAGTCCACTGCTGGACATAGGCCTCTCTAAATGCACGCCACTCAGATCGATCTTGGGCTACTCGCATCCAGCTTCTGCCAGCCATCTTGCGCAAATCATCACTCCATCGCTTAAATTTATTGGGTCTCAATCTGGTCCAACATAGTACTTATTTATTTCTTATGTTTTCACGCACATCACTCTCATCACCCATTAAATAAAACAAGTTGCAACAGTATAGATGCACTGATTTATTTATTTATTGACGTTTCGCAAACTGAAAAGGATGCGTCGCCAGCATTATTGCGAAACAACAAATCAATAAATAAATAAATCAGTTCATCTATACCGGTGAAACTTGTTTTATTTGATAGATCTTTAAATTGGCATTATTGTATAATTTTTAGTTTACGACGAATACATTTTTCAGTTATCCAAACACCAGAAACTCAGTTGACTCTGAAAACTTTTTATTGTAGTCTTTTCAACGTAGAACAGTACGTTAACATAAATTTTATTTTAAAAATAAGATGAGAGATGACACAAAAAATTTCGAGCAAAAATGAATACCTATCGTCAATATTTAAGATGCTTTCGTTCCGCCGTGGCAATTTTTTCATAAACTTAACTAGATTGAAATAGAAGACAAAAACCAGCAATGAATATTTCTTATAAGACGGAAAAACTTTTTATTTAAAAATCATCATACTTGATGATTTTTAAATAAAAGTTTTTCCGTTCATCGTTATCGAGTACGATAAGAAGTGTGGTGTAAGAAAAATATTTTGGGGTAAAAAATGTTGTTTTAAACTGTCGCACACCGCCAAGATAAGATCTTGATGGCTCGTTTGGACCCAAAAAGCGTCGGTGCATCCGATTTAAGTAGTTTCTAGTGGCTGGAACGTGCAGGACTTCCCTACAAAACCAAAGATTTGTAAAAAGCAGGATATTTTCCACGTTAAAAGCGAGCTTTTGTGAATGGTAGGAAATGCTTTGCCGTACCTAAAATAAAAGTCTATCAACAGACGGATAGAACGACTTCTGAAGCGATTTAGTATTATTAGGCTCAGCTGATACCCAAAGTGCAGTAATTTTTATTATACCCATGTATATTGTTGTATTATTGACTCAAATGCACAGCCTTTAAATTGATAAAGTCGTATCTCAGTTCCAGAATTCAAACTATGGAAGTAAATGGTGTTAACTACTCTCGATCTCATGTGAAATTGGACGGTTATTTTGGGTCCCTTCCTATTTGTAGTATTTTTAGTATTAAATTTATTAACCATTTTTTGGAAAAAAACAGTGAGATTGTATTATTTGCTGACGACACTTCTTAATTATTTAACGTTGACAGGCGCTAGAATAACTATGACGATGAGAACAATGCTCTCTCGCAAGTTCTGCAATGGTTTAATATAAAGAATCTAAAGCTAAATGCTAATAAAACCAAGTGTATCAAACGTTTTTTCCCAAATGTGAAAGTTGAACATTCTGAAATTGAATTAAACAATAAAAAAATAGATTTGGTAGATTCGACTGTTCTTTTGAGTATAACGGTAGACTCAAAATTGCAATGGAATCATCATATTACCCTTCTGGCTGGCAAACATAGTTCAGCAGCTTATGCCTTACAGAAGATAAGTCAACTTATTGATAAAGATACTGCCAGGACTCTATACTTTAGTTACTTTCATACTATCATTAAATACAGCATTATACTCTGCAGAGCAGCAGCTGAAATTGAAGTCATGCTCTCTTAAAAATTTCTTTGGTTGTGCCGTGTGGCGGGTCGTTGCATTTCCTAAATCCTTGATGATGGCTGATTCATGCGTCATGCTCGTGAACGGGCGCTGTCAGTGGAGTCTGCTACTGCTATATTGAATACTATTTATAGTTATACTTTACTTTAATCGTAAGTTTTTATATTAATTATGTTTCATTCGGCCCGAATTTTTAACTTTCGAACGATGTTTATTACCTTCGTAAATGCATGTTTTGAGCAAATGTGTAGAAAGAAATAAAAATGGGTTTACCTATGAAATTGTCGTTCTGCCGTACTGACTTTTGTCCATTTTTTTCTTTTTTCGCTAAGAATTCTAAGTTCGAATTATTTTTAAAATATGGACTGTGTCGTTCTTCACAGCTTCTTACCAAACCAGATAAGCATTGCTGCAGATGTGTAATGTAAAGAACTGAATACTGAATGGAGAAGCTCACACATCTCCAACCAACTTTGGTCAATCTTGCACTACAACGCGCGACCTCGTACTGCACAGCAGACGGTCTCCAAGTTACAAGAGCTAGAGTTGGAAGTTCTCCGTCATCCACCGTACTCACCAGACCTTGCCCCTACAGATTTCTATTTTTTTAAGATTTTATAGATAACTTTTTAGCGGGGAAAAAATTCAATAACCGAGAGGCAGTTTGAAATTTTGAAGAAATTGTTGATTCCCATCCAACAGACTTTTTCAAAAATTGCATCAATAAGCTACCCCTACGTTGGCAAAAATGCATTGATTGCATGGGTGATTACTATGATTAATAAAAACAAAAAAAAATAGGAAAAAAATGGCAATTTCATAGGTAAAGACCTTATTAGAGAGATATTTAGGAGCATTTATTTGTGCAATGAGCACATGAGCATGCGTCACTTTTGTTCGTTTACGATTAATTAACTGTGGCAAAGTTCCGGATTTTATATTATTATTTGATGATTACCAACCTTTTTAAAAAAGGTTCTTCAAAAACATATCACAGGGACTAAAAAATCATGCCGGTACATACTTGGGCAACCTTGATACGTTGAAATCTTCGTTTAAGGTATTATTACATGACAAAAAAAATGAAAAGTATCTTCACCAAATTTAAACGAGCTAACCTATCGCGTAGACATCACAGTCATGCCAGTAATAAGCCTATGATAATCGGCCGGTTAATAAAGTCGGCGGCTTTGACCATTGTTTACATTGGGGTGGCACGTGATTCCGGGAGTCATGCCGGTGCCTTTGTGAGGACCTCCCTCGGACGTCACGGTGCTACAGGATGTTCCAATTTGTTTGTCCGGTTAATAACTACCAGGTTGTGTTTTTATTTTTATTTCTTAATATTGACAATGAATGTTAGCGTTTTCTATAAGAAATGTATAAAAAGGACGAGGCAGCGTATTTTACTCTGATGTTAAGCTTAAGCGGGTTGCATATAAATGTGACGATAGCGCACATGACAAAAAAAACATAGGTACGTCTCCAGGTATTCTCAGCTTGCCGGTCTGAATTCAATCCCCTGTTCGATGGAGACCTCGCTTTTATAGAACACTCTTAACTCTGAGGGCGAAGGAAGATCTCTCTCGCAGAGTTAAGAATGTTCTCTAGAAACCATAGACCCTCCACTAGGTTAAGCGGAAGCATGGAGCGGGCGTCCACTTTCGCAGTTGGTTTCATGGTATTTCATAGAGCAGCGCTGCATGAGGCGGGTCAGTGGGAAATCTGCTATATCCTCAAAATATTGTTGGAGAAATAATTTAACCAAAAAAAGTGATTTTTAATTGGGAGTTAACTCACAATTTAGAAGCATCAAAGTCAACTTTGAAGCATTGCTCTAACATTGTAATGATATCATTGTGATGAAACCTTAAAGATACGGTCAACGTTTTCTTTGTTAATATACAATTTGTAAAAAAATAAAAAAGGGGATTTGTTTAGGTTTATCCTAAACAAATCCTCTTTTGATACGATGACAAATCATCAAAAATAAATGAAACCTTTTAGCATCAATTTATGCTTCAAAATTAATTGACTTTAAACATAAAGCATTTTCGGATTTTCGTGATAACCACTTTACCGACATCAGCCTGTATACGCCAGAGGGGTGCATGCGCGCGCGCAGCGTACGTCGCCGCACGTGGCTCAATTTGGGCGCGCGTGTGTCGCACGCTAATGACTACGAGACACCACGTGCGTAGACAACACTAGCGTAGAATATGTAATAATACTACAGTAACTCCCGAACTAACCTGTTAAAAGAGAAAACAAAGAATGCGCCCGCTAGAAGCCTTCTCATGTAAATATTATTAACAGAAACTATTACGGGCGGTGAAGTAGTAAATTGTTACTGTTACCTATCTAAAGAAAATTTTACTAGAAAAAATTCCATGTGGACCAGGCAGCAGACGGGACTCGAATCCGCACTCTTCGCTATCAGGTCCAATGCACTTCGAATTTTCGAATCCCGTCTGCTGCCTGTATCGTGTGGATTTTTTTCTAGTAATTTTTATTTTCTTTAGATTTAAACATTTAAAGTTAAAAGCTCATAAAATATAACTGTTACTATTCCTCATCAATATCACAGCCTATTTATGTATCCACTGCTGAGGCACAAGCCTTCTTTAAGGATGGAATAGAGAGATTGGGCCGTGACCAACCAAGCGGGCCCAGTGAAAATCGGTACGTACTACGACTGCAGATGCAGTTGGGACAAAAAACTTACCATGCATTCCGAAGCACGGAGGAGCTCGAGATAGGAGGCTCTTTGGTCACCCATCGTATGACCGACCATTACGAACGTTGCTCGACTTCCACGATCGCAGGCCAAACGATCTAAGCACTTACCCCATCGAGCTCCTCTTACTGTTATAACCATATAACTAACTGCAGCTAATGGTAGCGACTATATTTTGCTTAAAGCAAACATTTGCCAGTAAAAGCTTCCTTAAAAACAAAAACTTCATTATTAAAGCACAGAACAGCAAAAATATATTCATTTTATAAATAAAATAATGTTTTAACCGCATACTATATTCTTTCCATTTTTTGCCTTCTACTATATTTTTAGAGATAACAGCTTCGAAAATACTACATTAGATAGAAAAAAGTTGGTAACTCTAGTTATATTTAAATGTAAGATTCGGTAAATATAAAAGAAGTAAAGGCTCAGCAGTGCTCCGCTCATCCATCATCCGGGGACTGCTGAGCTTTCTGGAGGAGCTGGAATGGCAGGACTGATATCAATCCCCATGCAAAATAGGCACAACTGGGTATCAAATTGTGGAAACAGCCCGCCGTACTACTAAATGCTCCGCTCTTATTGTGTCAATAGACACAATGCAACTTATGCACATAATAGGGATGATGACTAATTTGTTTATCTTCGTTTATCAGATAGATTATCAAAAAGTATTGGACAAGTATTTTTTTCTTTTTTCACATAATATAAACATTGCAGAGATATATTGATTTGAAAATTCGCATGACGTCACGTTTTGGTACAATTTTCACTTAAAAGTGACGTCATGAGCCTTTTTGTCATTTTTTGGTTGATTACCCAAAGAAAAAATACGTGTCCATTATTTTTGATCATCTAACTGACGGGCTAAATAGAATATCGTTTACTGTACCCCGTCATCACCCCTATTTCAGCTATTGGTGATGGTGATGGTGGTGTCCCGAAAGTATAAAAACTACGTTATGGGAGTACAAAAGGACGAAGGAGTATCACATCACACGTAAGAAGACGTTTTAATGTGTTACTCGGTGGGTCAAATTGTAATCGCCGTACATTCAAAGATACCCCAACTTCCATTTTTTAATACACTCTCTTTGGGATGTTGTGAAATTTTATCCAGTGATCTAAATAGAAAACAAATAAGGGTTTGTTTGCCACCCTTTTCGAAATATAATAAAATATCGCAGTCGCCTGCGGTGGTCGTCGCTTCTAAACTATGTATCTCTAGTAATGTCGCCGACTACAGACGTATAGTCGGCGGCATTTCGTAGAAAAGAAGCGGTGATATTTGGCTTTCATTGATGCCGACTCTTGATTTCCTGTAATACTAGAAAATCATAAATAATTTAATTATAACAATGAACATATATGTATATATTCTTTCTATTTTTTTTAATCTAGCGTTTATGATTCCGTGTCGATGTTTTTTATAATGAAGTAAAAAAAGAAGGCAGTAAACTCATAGTTTTCGTTCAGGTGATACTTGTAGTTCAGACAAATTTTATTTTTGAACAAAATTAATTCTGACTATTATTATTTACACAATGTTATATGACCTATATTTGAATAAACTTATTATTATATTATCATCAAAATACCTTAAAACAGTATGATAACTATCTTTAATAGCCTGTGCAGAGGGACTTTAGTCCGTGGAGCACTTTTGTCCGTCGTGCAGTTGTAGCATCTAGTAACGTACAAAATTCCACCGCGAACAAAAGTTTCCCGAGCTACCGCAGACATCGAGGGACAAAAGTACGTGAGAGTCCGTGAAAAAATACAACACAAATGTGACAACAGGCGGCAACGCACACGGCGGCCTTTAGTCCGCGGTGCGCGCTTGATAGTGATGTACGTGGTAAAGAAGGGGAAAAAAGAACTCGTTTATAATATAAAATGATAAATTAAAAAAATAGTATCACAATCGATAGGACAATTGCGAAATATTTGTTGAAGGAATTCTTTAGTGCCTATAGATTTCATCATCAGAAATGCAAATAAAATAATCTTAACGGATTTATCAAATAATTGAGGAGGGTTGTCTAAGTCTGAGATTAAAAAAAAATTAAAATCTCGTTTTGTTATTGTGACTTAGCGTCATGACTTTTGAGCTTATATTTTTTTGTTTTTTAAGTAATTTCAGTAATAAATTCAACTTCAAGTATGTAGTTTGCATGTTTCACATTGCTTTACACTTAAACTATATTTAATTATCTTTCAGAGAGATCGTGAAACATTGTTGAAATTAATGTTGTTGTGAAAGTTGGTTATATTGTTGAGATTATTTACTATGCTTTCATAGTAACTGATCACAATAATATAAATAATAATTAATCAATCCGATATAAAGGGTTGGACCAGTGTTCCTTTTTCAGAACTTATTCACTTTTTCTTAAACTTCATGTTTATTACAATACAAAGTTATCTCAGAATATTGCTTCGATAGCGTGCGCCTCACTAAATAAACTCAATCCGGGCGACAAATGTCCGCAAATTGTGTGCGTTGAGTCCGTGACAAGTCCTCTACGCACAATATGACAACCTCCATGGCCGGGTGGTTTGTACGCCGGGTTTCGTAGTGTCACCGACTCGAGAGGTTAGTGTTGGCAAATGTTTGTGTGATAAATATGAGCATTTGTACTCCATTCATGGATGTTTGATATGTATTTCTATATAAATATGTTTGAATAGTATGTGCAGTATATGTATTCTATCAGTTACCCTAGTATCCCATAACACAAGCCTTACAGTGCTTACTTTGGGGCTAGGGTATTTGGTGTGAGTATAATGTTTTCATAATACTCGGACTAAAGTCCTCCGGAAATTGATATCGTTGTCCTCCGCAGACAAAAGTCCGTCGTCTGCGCAGGCCATAAAGCTGAGCCAGTGAACTTTGTACCGCCATATTGTTTTCTTTTTATAATTATTTTTTATTTTACTTCACACAAAATTTTTCCTTACAAAAAATTACAATAATAAATATGGTGCATTAAATTTATTATGACAGTTAAAGGTAAAGTAAGTTGGTGCAACTGACGCTAAGTGTCCTGTACAATTTAATACGACTTTTTTCAATTTTCTAATGGTTAGGTTGACCTAATGTTGAGTAGTAACCACTGAAAAAAGTAGTTTTTTCTTCTATGAGTTACATTCCACCTCGTACCTTTACAGTTCGTGAAGTTGTACGGTCTGTTGATAGACTGCTAGCATTGGGTTTTCTCTCGCCCTTTTGTTTTCGGAATCCCAAAACATGAAAATAATACTTCAACGATTGAAAATCACTGACCATTATGCTACCGCAGCCCTGTTGGCCGTGTCGAATTATTTCTAGTATTTTTTTGGCTGCAAGGTAACGCCATCTCTTCGCATTGTAGGTAATCCACAATGACAAATGAATACCTTTACAAGTATTAAACATTTCAAAGTAGAAATAAAAAACATAATTGTAAAGTTTTTCTATAACATATATCACATATGCGTTACTTTTTTGCTGTGTTGTAACCTAATAGTTTCCGATGGTATTATTTTTCTTGTAACCTGTTCAAAATTTTGAATCACCTGTCTCGTGTTTATGTAGCAAAATAAATGTACCTATATTCTTTCTTTCTATTTTACAGTAAGCCTTTGAGTCACCAACGTTACTGTTACCACTTCAAAGCCAAAAAGGTATTCTTCAAAACCTTTCCCACATTAGCATCGTAAGATATTGTGTAGATTACGGTTGTTATCTGCGTAACACGGGAGCCGCCCGCAGGCGACGGCAGCGCGCTGGGCTCTTAAAAAGCTACCATACAAAAAAACTATCAAGAAAAAACTACCACCACGGACACGAGATGCGCGATTTGATTAGCTTGTTCTTCGACGGGTCACCCCAACACAAGTACGTGTATTCTGTGTCATATTTCTAATTATGTCACCCCAGCACAAGTATTTGTATTCTGTGACATATTTCTAATTATGTCACCCCAGCAGAAGTATTTGTATTCTGTGACATATTTCTAATTATGTCACCCCAGCAGAAGTATTTATATTCTGTGGCATATTTCTAATTATATCATCCCAGCACAAGTATTTGTATTCTATGGCATATTTATAATTATGCCACCCCAACATAAGTACCTATTTGTATCCTGTAGCAAATTTCTAAGTATGTCACCACAGCACAAGTATTTGCATTCTGTGGCATATTTCTAATTATGAACAAATAATAGGTTTTGATAGTGTACGGATGTAGAAAGCCGGGACAGGTCAAGATTCACCTATCACAATCAAATTGATTGCATTCTGAAGGGAGGTGATAAAGATGTCAGAAACTGCGAAAATTGGCAGGCGTGTATTAATAAGTAATGAAAGTGAATGAAGAGAAACATGTGTGTGCGGATCACGCATGAAGGTCATAAGTAATAGGCATTTCAACTCTGAAAGGCCGTCGATCGTCACCGTATCAACTTTAGGCGTTCAGTAGTCTTTGTATGAAACTCTAAAGAAACTATGTATGCGTGCGATGCGAGTTGATACGGTGACGGTCAATTTCCGAGTTGATGGGTCTGGTACAATCTTTATGGTGATATGTTCTCGCTGGTTTAATGGTATGCTGTTGGTCGCACATGACCTTTACAGCGTCACCAGTTTTGAGGACGGCGAGAACATAGGGGACCTCAAGCCGAGAATCGACGAGTGCCTCAAGAGATATTCCAGGCGGATGGCATCTCCCCACGGGGGAGATCTCTCTCCCTCTTCGTCTGGAGCATCTAAGCCACTCGAACTTGAGGGGATCGGCTCAACTAGAGGGCGACTCTGAGACTGTCCTCGGCTCCAGTTAGCCTTTGTCGTGGGGCCTAACCCATCCAGGACATGGCGTGAATATATATAAAAAAATACGTCCTACGTGGTGGAGTGTTATGTACACCGCTTTTCAAGATGTCGTCTTCACTGAAGTTCTGAGTTCGAGTCCCGATAAAGGTACTCGAGCGTTTGTACCTGAATCATGATAGTTTAATATAATTCTACAAAAATATACACTTACATAATTTTATATCCGTAACCCTACTATCTCTAAACACTTAGATTGAATAATTGAATTTGATGATAACTGTAACACTGTTTGTATTTATACTGTACTAGCTGACCCGGCGAACTTCGTACCGCCTTAGCGTAGCTTTGATGCACTACTTTATTTTGTATAGCTGACCTATCTTATGTATGAGTACCTATTCAATTTGAACTGGAATCTATAATATCCTCCATATAAAAATGAATCCTTATTTCCCTGGTCTCGCCATACCTGAGGACTTTACTAATTTTTATTAAATAAAAAACAACATATATATTTTCATAATAGTCCGAAGGCACGTTAAGCCGTTGGTCCCGGCTGCATCTGCAGTCGTTAGCACCCGCCAATCCGCATTGGGCCCGCGTGGCGGGTCATGGCCCAATCTCCCTATTCCATCCATAGGGAAGGCCTGTGCCCCAGCAGTGGGGACATTAATAGGCTGATGATGATGATGATGATGATGTTGACTTTCAATATATTGGACGAAACGTAGTAATATTTTATTTTACCGTATTATAATAATAAGTCTCTGTCTAGGACGTCCAGGTGGCAGCTTTATTGCGAAGAAATTGATTTTTTTTATAATAGATGTCGCTATTTGCGCTTAAATGTGATTCATGTAAGTTGATTTTTCTGAGAGATAAACTTTTTAATGTAATATGAATTGTCATGTTTGTGTACGATAGCGCAAAAAGCGCTATCGTACACAAACATGTACGCTAACGTGTTCAGAGTCGAATATTAAATGTAATGCTTGTCAAAGGAATGTGGTAAATTTTATTATTAATGAATCTTATAACAATACCTACTTAAATTATAAACGTTTGATACATATAAAGCAAAGCCCTTCATTTAATTGAGAAATTTTTACTTTTCATCATCTACGTAAAAAGTTATTCATAGATTTCTTTTTTATTCTCTTTCTTTATCTCACGGATTTTATGTATTTTGTGCTTCATCCAATATCAAAATTATATGATCTATATTCACGAAAATTTAAAAAAAACTCAGTGATAAACACGTACAGTATCAGCTTTTTAACATAGAGCTGCGACCGGAAAAATGTCAAAAGAATGTTTTTTATGGGTATTCTCATATTTACAGGTTAAAAAATAAACACATAAAAAATCAATCATCTTCTTTTAAAATAACTATAACATTAAAAGAATGTACGCATTCATGTCTACATCATCAACAAAAACAACTTAATTAGCGCTTCCCATTGTCAAGGCTGTGACTATCTATGTTAAACAGAACCCTGATATTATCAGCTGTAATCGCCAACTTGTTAACCATGAAATTATATGTTTGCTACGAGAAAACGATCAAGCACCTCTCATTAAATTCTAATTAACTTTATCATCTACATCTGCGCAGGCACATAGCTCGCACGGCAAATCGCGAAGCTCCACTCATAAAAACAGTATCAATAACTGTCACTGCGCCCAATCATTATACTTTTGTCCCGCTCCCCCGTACTATAATTACTCAAACATTATGTACGTCTCCCTCGAACTCATTAATTTCAAGGCGAGCCCGTAACGAACCGATCGTTCCATTTCTTTCGCGCGAAACAACCTGCGAGGCTAAGTAATAAGGTGACGTACAAATCACTAGCTGTCTCTGTCGCACGCGGGCTCATTACGCCGAATGAAGCTGTATTTCAGTCGTTCTTTTTTTTGATGATAGAACCTTTTTCGAAATGACAAGTCGAAATTGTTAGAGCATTTTTAAAAAGTGGCGTAGGTGCGTTCGTCGTCCAGGACTCGTTAAGGCGCCGGGCGCATGTTTTTCGATAAAAAAGAAAACAAGTCTCGCGAGAAAGAGAGCCTTAGCGGAGGCTTTTTATAGTCGCTGCCCCGATGCGCCCGCGCGCGGAAGTATCGGAGCTTCAGGATCGCCTTAATCTCATTCTAATAAAAAGCTTACGCATAAATTGACGCGATGTCACTTAGATTCGAATTTTAAAATAGTTTTTTTTAATGACGTGTTCCGTTGGCGCGTTGTGAGGTTGTATAGGTGTTGAATTATGTTCGGCACGTGCTGTTTATTGTTATTTTTATGGTTGAGATATTATTATGACGTTGTTTTAGTGTGGTGCCGCGAAAAGGGTGGTTTTTCTTATTGACATATCATTAGAACTTTATCATTCGAACTGTGTGGTCGTGTTTAATTCGATGCTACGATGGATTAATGTTAACGTGTGATTAAGTGATTTAGTTAATGAGTTTTTGTTTTATTTTGTTTGAGGAATTAGTGCACATCCACGATGTTTCTAAGGTAAGTTTAATACTACCTGGAGCAATTAGTAGTATTTTTTTTAGTTATTAATTAAGAATAATTTTTATTTTGAATTGCTTCTTTAATAGTGCAAATAATTAATTATTTTACAATTTACAATTATTTTTCATATAAACTCAACTTAAACAAGCGAACTTATATAAATACAAGATAATGTTTTTAACAATATTGTTTTATTGTTTAAATTTTTATGTATTTTTTTATTACTTTCATTTTAATCTTTTTAATTGGTCGCTCAACGTGTATTTCTTCTTAAAATTTTATATTTTACAATTTTACTCAAGCTGTGGCTTATACTGATACCGAGTATTTTGAACACATAATAATTTACAAATTTTAAAATATCTTCTTTTAATGATTAGAAATAGTTTAGTGTTTTTTTTCGCAACCTTAATGTTACTAACACTAAGTTTTACTTTCTGGGCATTAAAGCTTCTCCAATCGATACCTAAGCTTTTTTTATCTTAAATCTTTCGGGTTCTACATCGCTCAGTTCTATATTTACCTAAATTATAATTTTGACTGCAAAATTACTTATCATAAACAATATTGCGCCTGCGCAACAATCGGTAAAAAACATATTTTCAGTAAAGCTTGCCAAATTGATTGTCACATCACGTATTTTGAACAAAGCTTTAAATAGGTACAGAACCTTTCCTGTGTTTTCCTTCTCTTATAATGTGTCAAAATTTCCTACAATAAATTGCAACGTAGATTATAAATATTCCTGTAACTTTGCAATATAAACAAAAACACTTTTGACATGCATGGGAAAATTAATTTCATTGTCGTAACTAATATTCATGGATAAATACAAAATTGCTTATAATACCCAACTTTTACTTGCAATTATAGACCTTATTTTCTGGACAGGGAGGATTCAAATTTATTTATATAATATCTACATGAGATTCGTGACTGTCCATTTAGATGGATAGTACGTTGTCAACGGTCAGACACTGTATGTAACCTTGTACTGAAATATCTTGTGTGTTAAGTACTAAATGTTACGTAGAGCCTTATTTGGTTTTACAATTTGCTGGAACTGAATTTTTCGTAGCACCGACAAAACTTGTACAGTAGGCAACATCCATAGTTCATAGTAAGTTTACTCAAGTTATGTGGTTTTTGCAATTAAAATAATTTTTGGGTCTTGTTAGATTTCAGTTGTCATGTACTGTTTTTTAGCTTTTTGTATTAAAACAAGGGGCTGTATATTACCTCGCAGTACCTTATATTAAGTGTATATGGAGGGGAGTTAGCTGACGCGGTAGATACAATTGCAATTAAATCCTCTAAACTAAACTAATCTCACCTACCCTTTATGGCCTGCGCAGATGTAGAGGAGCTCGATGGTTAGCGCGTTCGGCTGCGATCGTTAAAGTTAGAAAACTTTTGCAGTGGTCGCAAAAATTATTGGACGATTCAAAAGAGCTGAATTATAAGAATAAAGTATAATTTCATTTCATTTCATTTTTACCGTAACATTTTGAGATAATTACCGAAATTATGTGTATTGTTTTTATTAAAAGACCAATAAGAAAGTTGTAATAACAACAAATACAGTATCATATATTGCACTAAACGCTCAGGTGTCAGTTATTCAAGAGGTTTTTTTAACAATACTTACGCTAAGAAGTTACTAGACATGTATTATGCAATATATTATTTTACAAATGAAGCTCGGATATAATTCTAGACTTAAAGGTAAATTTAAAAATCAAAAACCTGACTGTTTAAAAGATACTTTAAATAAAAACTGAATAGATAAAAATAAGTCCAAGACTATAATTCTGTTATGGAAGGAACAAAGCTACTTTAACAGTCGGGACCCATTACCGGAAAATTTTGATCTTTTCTAGAATATCTAATAAGTCACGACTGCAAAAGTATTTTTGTTCCTTACTTAACAGAATTATAGACTTGTTTTTTTTTAGTTTTTATTTAAAGTATTTTAAAGCAGTAGGAACGTAGGTAACATTTTTATAATTTTTTAAAATTTACCTTTTTATTTTCAATTATTAGTTAGGAATAAAAGACACAAACTTCCAACTTGGGATAAAAACCATCCTATGTACTTTTCCGGGACTCAAACTATATCTATACACTTACCAAATTTCAGCTACATCGGTTCAGCTGTTTAAGTGTGAAGAGGTAACAGACAACCATACACACTTTCTATTTATAATGTTACAAGCGGCTGTCCGCGTTAACTTTAGTTTTTTGTAGTCTCGCAGGAACCTGTCATTTTTCCGAAAAAAAAGGTATCCTTTGTCTTAACTACGAGTATATGTGCACCAAGTTTCATTCAAATCCGTTCAGAAGGTTTTGCTGATTGACTAAAAAACATACAAACTTTTACATTTATAATATTATTAGGATTATAGATTTTCTATCCACACTCTTTCACCACACTTTGATGACGTTTACAAAAACGTACTGTCCTCTGTACGCAAAATGTTCTTAAAAGGGATCACAAAGTTTTCCATTCACATGTTCGTCCGTCCGTCCGTTTTAACCAAATATTTCCGGTTTCACACAATCTCATACGCCAAACTCCATGCATTGCACATTAACACTAACTATATAATGATTGTCTGTAGTAAGGACCAATATTATAGGTAGGTACCTACTCACTACTGAATAACAATTACCGAAAAACGGCATGGATATCAAAACATTGGCAAAACGTGATAAATTTATAAACAAGTTTGTTAAAAAATGCCGCCACTGAGCACATAGTTGATATTGACTTAATAATTATAATATTTGTTTTTTTTTTTATGTTAAAAGGGTAGCAAAGAAGCGTATAACTCGCCTGATGGTAAGCGGCGACCATAGACTATATACGCTTGCCGATACCAAAAATATCACTTGCACCGTTCCATCTACCTGACCAACACCCCTACTCCTTAGAACTCTAGAACCTTCTTCTTCTTCGGCGCTACATTCTTGACAGAGTGGTCGTGGTCGTCACATCAGGGTTGGTGGCGCGCTTCACAATACGCCGCCATTCGTCCCGCACTGCGGTCTTTCTCGTGCACTCGTGAAGTGGACCGTTCAGTGCCGCTTTTATCTGGTCAGTCCAGCGCATTGGAACCTTAGTACCTTACTCATTTCTTATTAGAACCTTACTCACCGTCAAAAACACAACACCACCAAAAGGTAGTGTTATTTTACTGTGGTATTCTGTAAGGTGGAGGTTACTTCCCCGCTTGGGCGCTCCTATTCGAGCGGAGAATCCATTATGCCCTTTCCTCTCTTGCCTGTTGACTATTATGTGTTATGCTTTGTTTTATATTGATCTTATAGTATATTGAAATCAGTGTCAGGTCTCGCGATTTTACAAGAGATCTCCTGTTTTTTTCTACAATTACTCCTGTTCTACTGTTTTTCTTTCTACGATTTTCTTTTTTAAATTGCATGTTACCTTAATTATTATAAAATAAACGAGCTTTGAATGGCGGCAGAAGCCACAGAAACACATTCGTTACTAGCCTATATCTTAATTTGATTTACCAATTTTAGGGGGGGGGGGGGGTGCAAATTAGAAAAAGTACGCCCATGCATCTACTGTTCATTTTTTAAAATCTGATCTTCTATCCTTGGAACCCATCATTAAAACTAGACTTTTCTCTCCATGCCCGCGTCTACTAAACTTCCTATAATTTCTATTGCATCATAAGGAAAGATGAAAATATCATTGAATAATAAAATCACAATATTCCATACCATTTCATGGAACTATAGTTTATTCATTCATCATCATCATCATCAGTCTATTAATGTCCCCATTGGTGGGGCACAGGCCTTCCCTATGGTTGGAATAGGGAGATTGGGCCATGACCTACCACGCGTTCCCAGTGATGCACAGGTGGATGCTAACAACTGCAGTTGCAGCCGGGACCAACGGCTTAACGTGCCATCCAAAGCACGGAGGAGTTCTAGATAATAAGTTGTTGGTCACCCATCCAATGACCGGAAATTGCGAAAGTTGCTTAACTTCGGCGATCGCAAGCCAGACGCACTTACCACATGCGCTATCGAGATTCTATTCCATATTTCATTCATTCATAGTCCCATGATAAAATAACTATCATTATGGAGCCTAAAAAACAATCAAAACGACATTTTCCATAATACTACAAAAAAAAGATAGATATTTTTCTAAAACCTTGTTTAGGCAAATTTTGTGCGACTTTTTCCTTAAACTGGTGTTGAAGACATGTCCTACCTTTTTTGTGGAAGTAAGGTTCAAGTCTAATGATTCGTAACCGTTTTAAGAGAGCTTAATCAAATGAGTATTGTGCGCGCAAACATATAAGTTACATACAAAATGTAACTACAACAAAATAAATCTGACAGCATCCCAAATATCTCTAAAAATCAACGTATAAAAACCGACGCAGACCGTCCGCCCAGACCAGGTGTGCTAATGCGTTCACGTAAAACGCGCCGTGAAATGTCCACATCGTTTCACGGTGCCACTACGTCAGGAATGCTGTGCTTTTTGTTACGACTATTACCAATGTGGTCCCTCTGCCGAGCGAAAGAATGTGTCTTTTGAAAGAAAAAAAAAAATATTTGAGTAGGTACTTCTTCATACCATATAATTATCGTATATAATTATCTTTTTCAGGGAAAAGAATCTTAGATTTGCCATTAAAATATATTTGACAAATATTGTCCTGAAACTCATCATATGGTACGCTTGTGAAACTCGCTGCCAGCAGGAATTAGAGACAGCCCAACTGTTGCTACATTTAAAAAACGGCTGAAGGAACACTATCTATCCTCTTGAATCACTGTAACTGAACTGTATTGCATCTCCTTTCTAACATTTATATATTTTATTTAAGTATATATGTTTATTTGTACATCTATGTAGACATATATGTAGGTTTTGTTTATGTAAATGTTTTGTTTTGTTATTTATATTCAGGAGGCGCACACTGACGGCTTTTTTTTAATGTTCTTTCCTTACGCGGGCCTGCTGGAAGAAATTTCAATATGAAATAAGCTGTGCCCTTGTACAAATATCTCGATCCTGTTCTACTTATCTGTTTTATTGTGTGTGAACTAAATTAGTAAATAAATAAATAAAATATTTGTTGAATGTCAATCATTCAACAGTGCAACTACAATGGGAATACTGTGCTTTTTGTTAAACACCGCGGCAAACTTCTTGAGCAACGACCATAGATTCAAGTTCATTTGTCTGTGGTTTTACTGTAGAAGTTTGCCGCGACCCATACGTTACGCCAATCACCTATGTGGTCTCTCTGTCGAGTGAAAGAAGAAAATTTGTCTAATAAATGAAAAATAACCTATTTCAGTACCTCACGGCGTATATCCTTTGTGAAGAAGAGAACTCAGATAGGTGGCCCATTAAAATACATTTGGAAAAATATTGACCTGAAACTCAATGTTTTTATATGAAGCATCAGTAATACTTTAATATTACATTTTTAACAGAACTTAAAAAACATTTAAATATACTAATCGTTAAAAAGATTATATACAAATACTTTAAATGCGTCTTTAACCCGTTTTATGGGGATTAAATTGTATCGGTGATTAAATTTCTTCTCTCAATTTTCCTGAATAGCTAAAACGGAAAAGTTGTCTGTCGCATTCATGACAACTAGACTCCACTTCTACGATGTTTGCGATGTGATAATTATCTGCTTCTTGCATAAAAATAACAACTATTTCATTCCCTTAACACTCATCGGTCACTTCGGGGTATGAATTTTGGTAGATTTATAAAGTAGATCGCTTTATAAAAACATATATTCTTTACGTGTGAAGTATGCTATCATGGCATTACTTTAAATATAACGACTCACAAATTTTTAGGTCTCCTCATTAACAACCATATAATCTCCACATTCCTAAAAGAAAACGAAACGTTTGTTTTCGAGAACATTTTGTATATTACTTCAATCTGTCATAAACATAAAAATACATAACAATTTTTCTCAGGTTTGCGATCATCTTGATTGGAAATAAAAAAGTAAAAAAATACATTTTCCGTACCTAGACAATATTACTGACATTTTAAAATATAAAGTTGTTCCTTAAAATCTTACTTGCTTGATTATTTTAATAAACTCTGCCGCTCTTATATCTCGATTTAAAACACAAAAAATTTGATCTTAAAAAAGATAGTGCCAATTTTTATTAAAAAAAAATATGTTTTTTCGCAATTACCATGCTCCAATAGTCATTCTGTGAATATAAGAAAAATTATTTTAAAAGTGTGACCTTCTTTAACTGTATATATAATTAAATAAATGCATATAAAATTTTTGAGTTGTTTTTTCATTGAAAGCAAAGTATTAAAATTCAATAGTCTTGTTAATTTATGACTTTTTCTATCGACCTTATGTATGAAACTTATAAAAACAGTAAATCTATTTTTTTTTCTTACTTTTATAATGTCATTTTTGTTAACTGTGATAGTTAGCATTCTGTGCTTGCATCAAAATGTAATTATTAAATTAAAAAATATGCCAAAATCATATTGTAAATAAATGTTTGTCCTGGAATATAAGTCACATTCCCGCATTCCATTAGTTTTTCTCTTATTTACTCATAGTTGATGTGTTTATCCATGTTTTTGTCTACCTAAGAAATCGGTGGGTAGAATTCAGCAAAAGCCATCTGTCTAATGTAATTATATAATAAATTTCGAACAACATCTGCAAATCTGCTGTAATATTTCATACAAATTTGGATCAAATTTGCTCAATCTACGTCGACTAACCCTTTTGTTTTGTACTCACATATATCACAAGATTAAAAAAAAACGAAAACCAAACTCGCTCTGTAAATCTTCCAAAACGCAACAATCACTCAAAACTCAATCGAATTAATAACAACGCGAGCGAGGGGTACAATCATCGGCAGTTTTTTCCCACAATCATACTTAACGACCGAAAAAAACACATAATCACACAAACAAATAAAAATGAAAGGCCCGTGAAAAGGACTCCCAGGGGAGATGAAAGCGGCGCCCGCGCATCACGCCACTTCCTTCGATTCTTTTGTATAGTTTCTTTAATGAATTGGTGCTTATTGTTATGAGTGTGTTATCTGTAATGAATACGGAATCCGGTGATGCCCTTTGACGTTTTATTACTTCTGTTAAACGGGCATAAGTTGAATTTTTGTATCTTATATAAAATAGATTTTAAAACACTTTTTTTAAGATTGGAAACAACTGAAACTGGTTTTCTTTGTAATTATAATTGATATTAATAATTTTAAATATTTGTTTAGAAATTTGCACTGAAAAGGTGGAAATAAGCTAAGTCGCTAAGTCTAAGTCACTCGAAATTAAGTGTTTTTCTGTTCACGCCCAAAGTTATGTCTATATTTTACTTCCAGTGTTTCATTGTTTTTTTTTATTAAAAAAATAGCGCGTAACAAAATCGTTTTGATTAATTTACATTCAGACATAGTAAGGTTAGCCGTTATAAAATATTCTAATATTTAAAAGGCGGTATTCAATATCCTTCCTCATCCCATTTGATAGCGTTTGTCATAGCCGCATGCGCCTGAGCACACAATGCGCGGATACGGTGTGTTCCGGACAGGTGTCGACTTGTGTATGCCGCATCTTATTTGAATGATCTATATGATCAGCCCAACAGGTGAAAAAAATATGTAAAAAAGTTAATTATTTAAAACATACATTGGAATTGATTATTTTTTTTATTTGGAATGATTAAACATTTAACTGCTAGATGTTTAAATCTAAAGAAAATTTTACTAGAAAAAATTCCACGCAGGCCAGGCAGCAGACGGGACTCGAACCCGCACCCTTCGCTATCCGGACTAATGCACTGAATGAATTTTCTATAGTATTTCTTAGGTTGCAAGGCAGCGCCATCTTTTGGCTATGTAGGTAACCCACAAAAAACTCAAATGAACAAGTATTAAACATTAAAAAAAATAGGAATTATAGTTATAGTTTTGAACTGGTTAACAACGCGTTTTTTAACCTTTTTTACTCTTTTTGAGTACGAATGAACAAATCCACACACATTCCGTGTCTGTTGCAGGGTGGGGACGGGAACCATAGAAAATCGCCCATGGTCCTGTAGTATTTTGCAAGTTCGTACATTTCGGCGATTCATTTTCATTTATAAAGGTTGATTAAAACAAAAGAAACTTTACATGAAAAAAAAAACTTATTGGTCAGTCTGCAAGCGTGGAAGAGAAGCATCTTTCAAAAAAGCCGTTCAAAGGATTGGGGACCAAAAATTATCATTATTTCGAACTTTTTTGATTTTTAAGGGCACCTTAAAACATTTTTCCCGACTGTATCTGCAGTCGCTAGAACCCTGCTATGGGTCCGTGGTGGATCACGCATGGTCAATCTCCCTATTCCAGCCTCAGCAGTGAAGACTTTAATATAATTATAATAATAATTTGCTGGCACCATTAAATTTTCATCCTACTGCATAAAAATACATCTGCACCTAAATTAGGAGATCTGTATCTCAGGTGCACCACTCTCTATATAAATACAAGCTGTTTTAGATGTTCTCAACACATACACACAAACTTATTTTCCAAAAGGTTAGGCTGATGATGATGAATTTCATTAATTATTCCCTTTTGTTTAACAGATTCGAACCTACAAAATCTACAAAGGGTGCGAGCAAGATGCGACGTGACCTGATCAATGCTGAGATTTCTAACCTGAGAGACCTGCTGCCTCTACCACCCTCCACCAGACAGAGGCTCTCGCAACTCCAACTCATGGCCCTAGTCTGCGTCTACGTCAGGAAAATGAACTACTTCCAACAATGTAAGTCGCAAAGAATTTTAAAGCCCATTAAATTTTTTACGAGTAGTTTTATTTTTATGTTTGTCATTGTCAAAGTTTCAGGTTCAGTTAGCAGTTATAATATAATGGCGCATTACATTTGGTCGCTAGCCCGAATACGAGTGCCAATGGAATTCGGGTAAACGACCAAGTGTAAATGATCGGAGTCGAGTACGCCTGTATTTGGGTAGTTTTTGTTTTGGTTACCCGTTACCATCTTCCAGACCGTATACTAGTGTAAATATTGCTCCGAATAATGTCTTTTCTGTACTCGAATACGAGCTACAGACCAAGTGTAATTGAGCCATAAGTCATAACTATGTCATGCCTATGTGATAGTATAGAAAGTATTTTTTTCATTATCTTTTGTGAAAAAAACTATTATTATAAAAGTTTAAAAAAAAGGGAAAAACACTATTATTATAATAGTTTTTTCGGTCAGATTATCTTGGAAAACATAAATTTAATGTAGATGCGACATATATTTTATAGCGAAAATATCAGGGCATCATAGTCATTTCAATAGATGCAGATATAAATCTAAATTATTTAAAGTATATAGATAAAGTGATTTTTAATCCAGGGGACGAATTTATTCTTTCGATTCCGTAAATTCTTTCACAAATTTTTCCAATGGATTTTTACTGTAATTATTTTATTAATTTTCTAGAAAGCAGAAACTTGATTCAAACTTGTGATATAAAAACAGTAAATATTCCCAGCAGTAAAATTACTACTCACCTGTAGTATTAAAAAGACAAACTCTATATAGGAAAAGTAGCGGCAGCCCGCGACATCTTCGGTGTTGACTTTTGAACCCCATTTTACCCCTTTAGGGGGGGAGTTTTGGAAAATCCTTTCTTAACGCACGCCGACATGATAATAGATAGCTATATGTGTGCCAAATATCAGTGCAATCTGTTCTCGGTTTGATCTATGCGTTGATAACGGCTTTGCGGGTGCGCGGCCAGTTGGTAACGGGTGGCGCATTATCACCCGCACTCCGAGGACCGCGGTCCTAGCAATGCGAGTCGGGTGACAGGGTGCAGGAGTATTGTCTGGTTTTCTTCATGCTCCCCCAGTGGCTGAAGGATGCGTAAGGCATATACCAGACATTAAAAAAAAAAAGTATCGGCTGTCTTTTGTACATACAGATTTGCCTCTCCGTGTTGTGTTTCGGATGAAAGAGCTCATCTGAAACACAAACACGAAAGATACGCAAATCACGAAGCAAGTTCAAACGGGCCATCAACTTCAACCTCCAAACACATTTCCCATACACCACGATTGTAACCCCTCAACTTCCCATGGGCGCGCATCACGTGCCCTCTTATCTTCCAAATCTCTTCTCCCAAAAACTTTTTGTCAGTCCTTCAGTCACGAAAACGCGTAATAAGAGCGTTTAAAATGCATTTAGTTCACTATCTTATCCTATGTTCGCTATAACTCCAGCCGTATAAACAGTCTTTCTTTCTGTTTTAGTGTTCAAGAGTCACGATTTCACCTATCAGTATCAAGAACAACCGACACCCACACCTAATATTGGATTCTCGAAGGTATTTGTTACAACTTTACGACTTTTGTGATAATAAGTACTAGGTTATGGTAAATATTAGCACTGTTTTCACATTAACGACTTTTGAGGAGCAATTTCAACGTGACATTGCCTTTTGCTAGATTTTCTTTAGCATGTATTCGTATTTTTTATTTCTGTTTTTTTTATTTTTTTTTCTTTAAAACTGTGGATAAATTATGATTCAAAATGACACAAATTAATATCATTAGTTTTTTGCATTTAATTAAATTTATTACTTAAGTACCTATGTCTTTTGGCGATTACATTTTACGTTGAAAAGTTATTCTAATTAAAACTCGAAAAATCCCACTGAAATCGCGCTGAGTCTGAACGTTTTATATGAAAGGTATTTAAAAAAAATGATGACTCATTTCTTTGTCGTGCTATTCGCAAGTGGAATTCTTTGCCCGAGCGCGTGTTCCCCGCATCTTACGATCTAGGGTCCTTTAAGAGAGGCGTGAAGAAGCTGCAGGCAGGCAAGGTGAGGATGGTTGGTGTGGCAGTTTATAACTGCTGTACCAGCTATCTTCGCGTCTGGACTCTATCACCACTTAACGTCAGGTGGGGTAGAGTAATTTGTCTACCTAGCTATAAAACAAAACTAATTTTGAATATTTGATAATCATTATCGATATGTTATATTGAGCATTTTTTAATACCTAAACACGTGTAGAAGTTACTTTTAGGTGCACAATTGAAAAGAAATGATGTGTACACAGTTTCAAGTGATGGCACTAAAATTTACAATGTGTTTCAGGCTATGAACGGTTTTATGATGATGATGACGCAAAACGGAAAACTATTGTACATATCGGAAAACGCTGCAGAATACTTAGGACATTCTATGGTTTGTATCTAAGCATTGCAATAGACATTTTAACACTAATAATGACGACATAATATAATGACCTTGTTGTTAATAAGTATCAGTAAATTGGCATTAAACATTTAACACAATTAATAATGGGCTAGATTCTCAATTGCTATTATCCTAAGGAAAATTTTACAATAAAAAATATAAAAATTAAGTTAAATGTTATAAAAAATTAATAAACTACTATTGTCCTAATTAAGATTCTCATTTTTATTTAAACTCTCCTTTAACTAGGAGCAAATTGCAACGATGTTTTAATAAACATCGTTGCATAGTATTTATTAATATTATAAATACTTACCTTATTTTAACTTTCGAAAGAACTAAAAATATTCTGATTGTTTTAGGAGGACTTATTAATCCATGGAGATAGCGTATACGACATAATAGATAGACAAGACCACCAGACGGTTCAAATGGAGCTCAACAGGGGAGAAAACGGAGAGACTGAGAATGTACCAAAGAATAGGCATTTTTTCTGTAGAATGAACGTCTCTAGAAACGCCAGAAGACAAATGAGGTTCGGCGACCAAAAAGTAAGATAACCATATTTTTATTCACTAATACAAAAAAGTAAACATAAATATTCAAGAAGTACATAAAATAAAATATAATAAGAAACATTTAAAATAATCAAAATATTTAATAAAACTATTGCACAAATCGTGGTCTTAGAAACTGGCGTCTTACACAAGCTATGACGATAACAAAATGCGAAATATAAAATACTAATCAATTTCATTTTTGTAGGTAGTTCTTGTAAGGGGACATTACATATCATACCTGCCGCTGTGCAGTCGCAACGAGCCAGTGTTCCTGGCGGTGTGCACGCCGCTTGCGATGCCCGAGACGCGCGAGTGCGTCGTGCACGGCGCCACCAACGTGTTTACCACCGTGCACGCCGTCGACATGAAAATACTGCACATCGATGCCAAGTAAGTCAACATACATGCCTCTGTACAAGCCCATAGAGTCAGTTTTTCTGGCGGTGTGCACGCCGCTTGCGATGCCCGAGACGCGCGAGTGCGTCGTGCACGGCGCCACCAACGTGTTCACCACCGTGCACGCCGTCGACATGAAAATACTGCACATCGATGCCAAGTAAGTCAACATACATGCCTCTGTACAAGCCCATAGAGTCAGTTTTTCTGGCGGTGTGCACCCCGCTTGCGATGCCCGAGACGCGCGAGTGCGTCGTGCACGGCGCCACCAAAGTGTTTACCACCGTGCACGCCGTCGACATGAAAATACTGCACATCGATGCCAAGTAAGTCAACATACATGCCTCTGTACAAGCCCATAGAGTCAGTTTTTCTGGCGGTGTGCACGCCGCTTGCGATGCCCGAGACGCGCGAGTGCGTCGTGCACGGCGCCACCAACGTGTTCACCACCGTGCACGCCGTCGACATGAAAATACTGCACATCGATGCCAAGTTAGTCAATACACATGCCTTTGTATAAGCCCATAGAGCCAGTTTTCCTGGCGGTGTGCACGCCGCTTGCGATGCACGAGACACGCGAGTGCGTCGTGCACGGCGCCATCAACGTGTTCACCACCGTCCACGCCGTGATTATGAAGATACTGCACATCGACGCCATATAAGTAAGTCAACACACATGCCTCTGTACAAGTCCATGTAGCTGGTATTCCTGGCAGTGTACACGCCGCTTGCGATGCCCGAGACGAACGAGTGCGTAGTTCACTGCGCCACCATCGTGTTCACTACCATACACGCCGTCGACATAAAGATACTGCACGACATCGACGTCAAATGCCTTACATGCACCATACAACAAAGTATAATGGTTAAAAATAAACCAGTAATTCTGCGTAAATGAAATTAGGCGTTTTATTTAAGAAAATGTAGTGTATGCTTCAAGAGGCAAAGTCAATTGTACAGCCTAGCATAATGTCAATTATAAGCGCATACAGTTTGCGATTACTAAATTGCCATAATGCGTCTGGATAACTACTGTGCATTTATTCGTTGTAAGTACATACTATTAGGATTTCACTAAATCATATTAATCGTTTCCATAAAGTTTGAGTTTATCCCATCACAAACGTTCTATTACTTAATTTAAAAATTCACGCTCATAATTTGCGGAACCATTACAGAAGTCCTACAGGTACTTAACATATTCTAATTTAAACAAATTGAGTGATCGTGAATAATTTGTCCTTGTCCTCGGGTCGTCTATATGCCGGCCGTATGAACGGTACAGTTAGCTTTCGGTAAATAGTCAGCTTGATTAACAAATAAGCATTCAAATCAATTGTATTAAATGAATAGCAAATTGCGGGAGCGTGGTTGTAATAGCAACACAATACTTCTTAAATAGATATATTCATAGATTTATGTTTGATTATAAAATTCGTATTAATAACATTGCTCTAATTTTCAGGTTTCTTTACGCTATGTTGAATTTACTTTTAGATTTTGACGATATTTATATTACTATTAACATTTTTATTTTACTTGTTTTATTTTTATAATAGACCAATACGAAATTCGACTAAAAGTAGTGATGTTGTCACAGACAGTAGAAAAACAAAAAGAACCAAGATTTATTATGATTTGATAAATTATTTGCAATTAATTTCACGTATTTTTTCTTTATGCTTGAAGTTTTGCATTCGCTTTTCAAGTTCGTAGTATTCAAATACAAATTCAATATCGTTTAAGTCTAGGCTGTTACAAGTACTTGTAAATGTCGTAAAGCTACGCCATCGGTTCGTAAATCTACGGCGGGAGACCTTGTACTGAGAAGAACCAGCAAGAAACTCAGCAAGGGCTGTTTTTTTCTCCCCATATTATATACAGAGTCATCAAATTGAAAAATGACTTCAATATTAGTATAACTCATGAAGTCACTTTCGATTTCAAATGTGAATAATATAACAATTAAGACTATAAAATAAAAAAATATAAAAAACTGATTTAAAAAAAAGTTTAGGGCTGCCATGTTCTGCTGTTTAGGCATAAAAAATACAGTACAATACAATACACAATTCTTTATTGAAAACACCACAGTAAAGTACATAAATGAGGTAAATATATTATGTTTAAACATAGTGATTCAATAGGCGGTCTTATCGCTAAAAGCGATTTCTTCCAGACAACCTTTATACAATATACGATATAACAAATGTACGATTAAAGTAAAATACAACGATTAATAGTACCCAATGTAGCAAGAGCAGACTAATCTCCGCTGGCAGCACCTGTTCACTAGCATAACGCATGAACCAGCCATCGCTTCGCTCAGCCATTTTTTAGGGAACGTAACGTATCTTATTAGTGTCCATGGAAATCTATGAAACAAGTTAACTCAATGATGGTACTTATAAATTTCCTTTTGTTACAGTGGCGAGTGGTTTTTAGGTTGGAAGAAATCAGAGTTAACAGATGTTTCATGGTATCAATTGATACACTGGGACAGCCTCAGAGAAGCTCAGAGCAAACATAGATTAAGTAAGTACGGACAACTTTTAATAACTGTTACTTAAATACTTTAAGTTCTTTCCATTTAAAAGTTTCGGAAATCTTTGTTGATATCCGCTTAAGCTTCCTTCCGTAATCGTAAATTAATCACGTTAATTATCGTCGATGGACGGATCGTTTACACTGAATATCTGACAGACGATTAAGCAACAATAAAATACAATTTATAGCTGAGTTTATAGCTGGCTATAAAATTTTGTTGGTCCCTCTTTGATTTGTGTGAGACCAAACTTTTTGCTAACGATTATCTGAAGTTTTCAAAGCCGCATTTGGTTTTTATTAACCGTTTTTTGTTAATCTTTGAAAAGTTACTTGATTTTATTAATAACTTACTAAGATTCATCATCGGCCTATTAATGTCCCCACTGCTGGGGCACGAGCCTTCCCCATGGATGGAATAGGGAGATTGGGCCACGCGGGCGCAATACGGATTGGTGGGTGCTAACGACCGCAGATGCAGCAGGGACCAACTGCTTAACGTGCCTTCCGAAGCACGGAAGAGCTCGATATAGTAAATTTTTAGTCACCCATCCAATGACCGACCACTGCGAAAATTTCTTAACTTCAACAATCACGAACCACTCGTGTCATCGAGTTCCTTACTTACTAAGATAAATATCCTTAAATAAAGAATATTTTTTTACTTGATATATTAACTTATATCACAATAATCAATAATTCATTATTGACTGTTTCAATTAATTACAGGAAACTTACATTATGGACTAGGAGCGAATGAATAAAAAACATATCCTATATTAATGTCAACTGCCAATATTTCTATCAAGGCATGTCAAGATACTGTTAATTGTCATGCATTGACTTCAATAATACACAATCACAACAGAACTTTAAATTTTCCTTGCACAGTAACTCAATCAGAGCAGGATAAGTGCTGCATTCTACTGGTGAAGATGCAGCAGCGGTCGGGCCAGTTCCTGTGGGTGCACGTGGTGTTGCAAGTTAAAGATGCTGCTGACTCACCCAGGCAGTTCATCGTTGCCACCAACCAGATATTGAGGTAATTATCTTAGCGTCATACCACAAAGTGTGTCATCGCCGCGCCCAAGCAATAAATCTAGAGTATGAACTGTGCCTTCCCTAATCAACTGTCCAGTAAAATTAGGCAGAAAAATGTGAGAGACACGAAGCGATTAGGTAGTCCATAGTTGGTCAGTAGTATTGTATTGGGCATTCTATATCACCATCCGATCTGTCGAGCTCTCTGCGGTGATATAGAATATTGGGCATTCTGCACTCCTACTTTCGTCTATATATTGACTGATTCTTGTTTCTTTCTAGAAAATATTAGTAAATTCTGAGTAACGCTCAATCCATTATTTAAGTCTAAGGTATTTACAGAGCTACATACTGCCTGAGGTTTTTATTTAAATCTTTCGTGTTGGATTTAAAATTGGTTATGAACCAAAATATATTAGAATACAGCATTTGGTAGATTCTTTCAAAGTCTTTATCAATTAGCTTATCTATACCCGTTTCCGATTAGTTCCGCATTAAACATAGGCGTACAATCACATAGGTAGCATCAACTAGAAAACCTAATACAATATATCTTTCGAAGGAGAATTTATCTCGCCAATCATGTTTTAATTGATTTATAACAATGAAATCATTTCATTTTTATTTTATTCAACAGCGAAGAAGAAGCATCAATAATGATGACTAACTCCTGGTTGTACCAGTATTACGGCTACCAGAATCAGCCTTGTAGCATGGTAGACCCCCGCTGCCAGAAGTTCTTCCGGAGAGAACAGTGTTACCAGGAGCCTTACCAAGAGCCGTACCAGTATATGGAAAACCAGGAAGTCGACTACGGCAGTTACCATGTGTCCGCTTATGTACCGCAGAAGTCTATAGAGGAGTATAGTGGCTGTGAAAGAGTTTACACAGAGAGAGGACCCGTGGATTACTCGACGCACTCCCCGCAGTCAACGATAAGCGAAGACAGGTGAGCTAACTTAATCTTTTGAGTATTTTATAAAAGGCTCTATCAATTACAAAGTCAAACCATGGATCAGGAACGGTTAAGTCGACTTGAAACTAAGTATGAGGCGAATGTTGTTGCGAATCTTTGACTTGTGCAGGAGGATTCGTTCTGCATTAAAAGACGGAATGTGCAAATTTATAAGAAAAAAAAACAATATGGGTATCTAATTTTTTTTTTGAAAAGGGAACTGCATCCGCATGTTTTGTAATTCAAAATCTGTCCAATATCACGCTTTACATAACCGTTTTCAAAAATACAATATTTTCGAACTTCAATGCTATTTTTTTTTACTACTGATCACCTTTCGTAATAATGACTTTAAAATATTCAAAGATAAACATGTGACAATGAGTTGAGTACGACGTAATTTTTTGACATAGAAAAATTAATTTGTATAAATTCAAAACATACAAAAATTTCAATTCATTAAAAATTTACGCAACAAACAAATTGTTTGGGTCGCATATAACAATTTGTAATCGTCACGTCACACAGCTATGGAATATAAATAAGAAAATCATCGAGCCGTCCGCTCGTCTGTAATTTGACACCTTTCATTACCATATTTATTGTGGACAAGCTCACAAACATACTAATGCACCGCCCGACAATCATAACTCTTTTATTAATTTATGGCTAAGGTTCAAACTCTTTGAAACCAATTTTTTTAAATAGCATTCGAACTTTTGTTCTTTTAAATCAAATACGAAAAAGGTTCTCTCGAAAGAAGTCTTAAGTAGATTGTGTATGAAGCCAGCTTGTACAACACTTATTATAGTGACGTGACCTTTTAGGTATTAATACAAAGGATAATAAACCATTTGATCTGATCATGTGACCTTTTGTTATGGCCGCATCGAACTCCACCTTTACCAATGCAACCATACAACCCTATATTATTTTATAATGTCGCTAGGACTTATAACATTTGTACATACTTTGTATTGTGATAAAATCGAATTGTTATCAAGTCATAGTAAATTTCAATGCTGATGTTTTCAAAAATGTTTCTATAAATGTGATGATTCGCTTTTTTAAAATGTTGTATTGATGGTGTTGTAATTGACAACCAAAAAACCAACCCAATTGTAAACCTTCTCCTAAACATAGACTTGTCACAACTTCGAGTAACTTTGTTTTCATATGCCAACCTTATCCTTATCTTAAGTCATTAAATTTAATGTTCCATTATGTCATGTGTCGTCTTAAAATGCTGTTATTGCAAAAAAAACACAGCTAACATTTTTCATCAACAACATTTAACATTCAACACCAATAATAGAGAACATATTTTGTGTAACAATGGGTTCATGTCACTGGACTGACTGCCCTTCAAGATGAATAAATTTCTACTCTTAACCAGATGCTGAATGTCGGCACGGAACAGATTGCAGAATTAAAAAAAAAATTTTTCATGAACAACATTTAACGTTGGAGTTTTTGGCAGGATTTCATCGAGTGTGGTTGGCGTCTTATTTTAATTATTCTTAAATTCGTTCATAGTGGATATTATGAAATAAAATTGGTGTGATAAAATCAATGTGGTAAAATCGTCAAAATATACGCTATTCCAGTCAAGTGGACGTGAGAATTTTATTGTAGTATTGACTACCTCACAGAAGCTTATCGAAAAAGCCAGCTCGATACATTTCGTGCCAAACACTTCAAGAAACATTCTAATGTAAAAAGAAAAACAGAATAATTTAACTTAAGACTAGGCTGTATGGGCATTGTTCCCCTTGCCTTCCCTGAAAAGGGAGAACTTAACCAAAAAAAATTAGCGTTCTCTTTCCTTTCTCATCATGTCAACCTGTTGCTCTTCTGGCTGCATCAAGTTCCGACCTCGAGAGACTAATAATTATCATGTTTACTGAACTGAAGGAGGAGCTCGATGGCGCGGGTGGTTAGCGCGTTCGGCTGCGATCGTTGAAGTTAAGCAACTTTCGCAGTGGTCGGTCATTGCATGGGTGACCAAAAATCTTCTATCACGAGTTCCTCCGCGCTTCGGAAGGCACGTTAAACCGTTGGTCCCGGCTGCATCTGCAGTCGTTAGCACCCGCCAATCAGGACTGGGCCCGCTTGGTGGTTCATAGCCCAATCTCCCTATTCCATCCATAGGGTAGGCCTGTGCCCCAGCAGTGGGGACATTAATAGGCTGATGATGATGATGACTGAGCTGAATGATGAAAATGTAATTATTGTAATCAGTACCTTTGTCTCTGTATGATAACTTGTTATTTGAAACCTACTTTCTCTTTTTTACTCAGGTCCCCCCACCACTACGACCCCCCACCCGAGATAGTGGTCAACAGCAACATGTACATGTACCCACATCACGGCAAGAGGGAGTACTACGAACAGTACCCTAGAGTGGGGTACCATAACATACAGGAACCGTGCTCTACGGCTGTTCTCGATGGTAAGGATTCACTTTTTTTTATCAATTAAAAAGAAATGGTGATAAGGTAGCGTATCTTTAATCCGGGGAGTATGATATTTTAATCATTAAGTTGAAATGAAATTTTGAGTGTTTTTTTTTAATTTGAATATCAGTGGTAACTTTGTGACGACGAGTCACCACTATTCAAAATCAAGTCACTTATAGTTTTTGCCATTTTTTTTTATTATTTATTATGGAACCTTAGCGAGTCATGGAAAATTTTCCCAGTATTATATTAAGAGCATACCGATTACACAGTAACTTGATGCTGTTATTCGCCGACTACAATGTAAACATATATATGTTTTCTATGTATGTATAAAAATCATACGTATCTGCTCCTTAATATAATACCCTAAAGATTCGAAGTTGAAAAATACTTTGATATGGTAGCAATCTCGCAAATTTAGTTTATTACTAAAATAAAATAAGTAAATGAATATTTCTAAAACACACACATACATGCACCAATTAGCCTAGCCCCAAAGTAAGCACTGTAAGGCTTGTATTATGAGATCCAAGGGTATCAGCTAGAATACATATACTGATACATTATAAGTTAAAATATTATTATTTATAAATACATATAAACATCCATGACTCAGGTACAAAAGCCCGTATTTATAACATAGACATTTGTCCCACTGGGATTCGAACCCGCGATCTCTGAGTAGTCGACATCATGAAAATCGACTTAGACTCGAGACATAGAAGTCATCAACAATTTTTTTTGTCTTCTTCTTTTGATGATATTTTTAATTCAAACTTTAATTACCTCAACAGGTATGGAATACCCAAGCCCTAAACGAATGCGCCTAGCCCAAGCTCCGTTAACCCTGGAAGAGACCGACGGCATGGACCGATGGAACCCCAGCCCCCCCTGGTCCGATACTACCTTGAAACTGCAGGAGTACAACACTAGGTTTACATATAATCACATGATTCCATTGCCGACCACAGACAGAGCTATGGTCACTTAACACGAAGATTAAATTACTATAGTAAAGTATAATTCTAGGTGTTGTTTAAATTAAACGACCTCCAAGAAACATGATCACCAAAAATGTATTTATCTCAATGTATACTGTTTATTTTAAAACAGCAATACTATTCCGTAAGAACACACTCACTTTTCACCTCGGAATCCGCTGTGTCGCATCGTCGTGCGACACTAGACGACGCAGCCTGAAAAGGATGCGAAACTATCCCCTCTTAATTCAATTAAATAATTGTTTGCTCTACCTATTAAATTACCTACACTTTATTTATTATTATAACCCTGTGTTGTCTCTGTGTGTGTGTGTGTCATGCTTTCAGAAGAACAATGTGAAAAGCTTAGTAAGAATTTTTATTCGGATAAAAATTAATACCGAGCAATCTCTCTCATATCGTGTCTCTCTCACTACGGAACATTGCCAAAATTTCTGTGTAAAACGGAATCAACCACAGAACAAAAATAAAAAACAAAAGGATGCGAATCGTAAAAAAAGTAATAAATAGACGAATTTTAAGTCCGTTAAAGCGTGTTTATATTTGATGAGTGGTGTGCGTGAAAACCTAAGAAACAAAAACGATTTCAAATAAATTCCGCGATGAAAATTGAGTTTGTTCATACAGAATAGCACCACAGTGCATGATCATCAAAAGATTTCATACACAATGTATTCTGTTCTTTATAAAAGTTCATGATCCTCAAAAACTTTTTATTCTCAATATATTCTGTTTGTTCATTTTGACTTATGTTCCTTTTGACAATGATTCCGGTGATCCTTTTACCTTTATGACTTCATAACCATTGTAATATTACGATTTGAATATTTTCTTTGAGCAACCGTAAAGTATTTCACGTTTTGAATCATATGAAATCATTATTACATAAAAAAACTGGCCAAGTGTGAGTCGGACTCGTGCAACGAGGGTTCCGTACAAACCTGTAGGTATATTTACTGTTTTCTCAATTTTTCCTTTACCTGTGCTATAATTTGTTTACGTTGCTTCGTACCAAATTTCAAGATTCTGATTTTACGGGAAGTACCCTGTTGGTTTTAATTCCCTTGCGAGTTTCAAATATGTGCGGAAATTTGCGGCATAAACGGCTGTATCTTTTGATTGCGTTGGCTTAGAAGTTTGATTTTTTCACAGCTCCAAGGGTCAGTAGAGCTGAGTATTTAGTATAAATTTCAGCTTGATACCTTCTCGCATTCCCAAAAAAAGGGTCTTGACAGACTGACGGACGGACAACAAAGTAATCCTATAAGGGTTCCGTTTTTCCTTTGGAGGTTCGGGTACGAGTTCAATACATTTTTTTAGAATTCATAACAATTTTGCTTATTTAGAAGAAATTAGAATCCAAATTACCTATTTTATTTATATGAACTGGTGATTCTTTATTTTCATAGTTTTAAATATGCATTAAAAAATTAAACTACCTGGCCAAAAAAAGCCTATTTATCTAAGAATAAAACACTAAAGACCATGTTCACCAATATACAATACCTGTACGCTGTTCTGTTCACCTACTAGGTGATAAATTCCCTGATGAGCATAGTAGGAACTTATATCACAATACATACAAGAGCAGTACTTTGACTTCATACTAGCGCCCGAATCGACGCACGCACACAGACAAACGTCATTTACACGGCCGCTAACCAATCTTGGCAAGACAAATCTACGCAGTGCCGAGATTGGTCGTTGGCCGAGTTAAGTTAGCTGCGCCGCGCCGCCCGCGCTGTCTGCCTTCGTTTCGATTCCGTAACGTAATAGTAACTATACACATACAATAAAAATCGACACTAATCTATTTTACATTTTGTAGGTACCAACCCTAGCACTCCTCTCAGTCGTAGGTATCTATTTCAAGAAAATGGCTGAGTTACGCTACTGCTCTTGTATGTATTGTGCTTATATTCTCTGTAAACTTTAACTTTATAGTTCAATGCTTAAATATACATAGTAACAAAGAACTTGAAAAAACAATGGATAAACAAACTTAGGCAGTCGACATTTTTGTATTTAATATAATATATGCCACGTTGTGCAAAAACTGTACTTTCTCAATTTCTAATTACTTTGTATTTTTGTATTATACTTATGTATGATTATACAATTCTTTGTATTTGTGCAATATTTTTATTTTACTTTCAGAATTTCACTTTTAATTTATACACGGTGCAATATTATTTAACCATAAAAATGTGAATACATTTTTTTTAAATGTTAAACAAACAGCAAACAATTTTATTAAACTTATAAGTTTATAAGCTATAGCTTGCAAGTATATTTTTCCTATAATGCATTTATTGAAAAGTTATAATAAAAGCATTATTATTTTTTCCTATTATACAATTTCTATGCTCAGAAATATTACATAAACAATCTTGACAGTATTTTATAAAATAAGATTATATCTAAGAGTATGAATATATTTTAGTAATTAAGTAAAAAGTAAGTTTTTAGTAAGAAAGGTTCCGTCCAAATATTTTTCTATTGAATTCCAAAGGAATTAGATAATTATTATTCTTACCTAACTATTAAATGTAAATAATTTGCTTTTGTCGTTTCTTCAATAACTATCGATAAGTATCGACTTACGTTAGATAGACTTTTTTGTAAATATTTATACTATTTAAGTGAGTTTCCTGTGAAAAGTAATTTAAAGAAAGAATAAACGAATGAATGAAATAATTTTCGTGTCATTTTTATATACTTATTAAAATATTCAATCCAACACCAATATATCCAATTATCCCTACCAGTGCGGATCAGTAGGGATTTATGGAATAGAAAGTTCCATATGTTCAAACTGGTAGCGATAAATGGAAAAAAAACTCCAAGAATCCCTACTAGTGGAGGGATATATGAACCAGGGGGATTTTGAGGACTTCGATGGCCCACGCGCTAGCGTTCGGCCTGCGCAGCTGCGATCGTGGAAGTCAAGTCACTTTCGCAATGGTGTCGGTCATTGGATGGGTGACAATGACAACTTAGGACAATGATTATAGCCTCTAATAGGAGGAAAGGAGATAATTACTAAGCATTTTATCACTTATATGCAACATAACTTTTCTTTTATAGTTTCAACACACCAATTAGTCAGCCCCAAAGTAAGCACTGTATTATTGTGTTATAGGATACAAGGTTAAGGATATAAAACATATACTGATACATATATAAGTATATTTATATAATACATATTAAACATCCATGTCTGGAGTACAAGGGCTCATATTAATCACACAAACATCTGCCCCCATCCAGACTCGAACACGGGACCTCTCAGACACCTTGAAACCCGGCGTACAAACTACTCCGCCACGGAGGTCGTCTAATTAACAAATAAAAATAAAATAATATGATAGCTTGAACATCGAAGTAGTTGAGTATACCTACCTAAATAAATCGATGTTACCGCTAAGCAGATTCTCACATTGCCTCGCACTACGCTGCGGGGTGCAGATCTGCATCTGCCTCATCATCAGCCTATTAAAGTGCCCGCTGCTCGGGCAGACCTTCCCTATGGATGGAATAGAGATATAATAATATCATAGATAAAAATATAAAAAATGTTAAACCCGACGGCAGCGGCGCTAATCGGGTAAAGATGTAAATTAAGTTTTCTGAAACTTTCTAATTTTTGTGCAACTTTTTCTACAACCCATTAAAACACTTAAAAATATTTCCTTATTATGGATGGAATAGGGAGATTGGGCTATGACCCACCACGCGGGCCCAGTGCGAATTGGTGGGTGCTAACGACTGCAAATGCAGACGAGACCAACGGCTTAATGTGCCTTCCGGAGCACGGAGGAGCTTGAGATAGCAAATTTTTGGACACCCATCTAATGACCGACCACTGCAAAAGTTGCTTAACATCAACCATTCCCGCCAAATGCGCTAGCCACCTGCGCTATCGAGCTCCTCAGCAGTGCAATGCATCCGCTTGCAAATCTGCATCATCATGTAGGTTTCGCTGCACATTAACGTATGAGGCTGCCGTTTTTTTAAAATTAATGTTACAATGAGCAGAAAGTTATTATGCAGTATTGAAGCAAATTTATGAACCATCTTTTTCGTGTGTGTTATTGAAGTGAAAACTTCTTTAGCGGCATTGTACACTTTTTTTTGTATGGGTAAAAATGTTAAACTCGCGTCATGACACGTGGGCTGATCGCATCACAGGCCACGTGTCCTGATCGTAAGACGAAAAAAATAAAATTGGAAAGGTTGTTGACTTTCAATATGTTGGACGAAACATAGTTATATTATATTTTATCGTATTACAATAATAAGTCTGTATCTAGGACATCCAGGTGGCAGCTTTATTGCGAAGAAAATGCATTTTTTTACAATAAATGTCGCTAGGTGCGCTTAAATGAGAAATTGTGAAAGATAAACTTTTTAATTTAATATAAATTGTCATGTTTGTGTACGATAGCGCAATATATAAATATTGTATTTTACCACATAAATTATAGTACTTTTATACTGATAATTAAAGAAATTCGTGCGAAAATTATTCCCTAACCTTTCCAAAATATTAAAAATGCACAACGTTAATATTCAAATTTTCACTTCTGCCGGCACTCCCGGAATGCAACCCGTCGTTTTTTTAATATATTATTATTGCTAAACCTAACTTAATTTTATTTTATCTGGCGATAGATGTGTCTAGAAATGTATTTTGCGTTTCTGATAGTATTCATTAGTAAGTAACTATAAATTTAATTCTTCTATATTCGCAGCACTAAATTAACACGATCACAGAATGCGCTCGCGTCGCTAACCCGAACTGTTTAAATAGTTAATAGGTATGTGTTTATTTTGCATATTGTGTCGAAGCTAGAATGAATGAATGGCCTACCCGAGAACATTCTGAGAAAACTCACCATCAGGTATCACAAATCAATGTGGCGATGGCATTAACAGTGAACTTAATGTTTCCATCAGTCAGTGGTCACATTCCAGAAATAATTAACTAAATGATTTTATAGTAAATTGTATTCATTACAATTCAAACCTGCTATTTTATTATTATTAGAACATTTATCTGACACCATTGTGATTATGCCGAAGCATTTAAAAATTTGGTTTTATATCAAAACATAAAATAGTACAGCATTTTATTATATAACGTCGCTTTTTTGTGACTTAAATCTAGAAGTATATTTGTACGTATGTATATTTATTTTACTTTATAACCAGTACAAAATGACTATCGTAATTCATGTTACATATTAAAATCTACTTACTATCACGTATACCACTAATATTAGATGGTTTTGTAGTTAATGTATAACGTATTCTGAGGAGTACGAAAAGTTTCTTGTATTGTATAATCAATAGAATTACGCCAAAATTCGAAACAAGGTATTCATAGTTTCATTGAAAAACCCCTATACCGTTTAGTTAACCAACAATAATTATAATAAAGAGAAAATCAAGCTTTGTTTTATGCTTAAATTAAAATAACTTCGTCGCAGTTTCTTTGATTGGCAAGGTCCACTGGCCCTAGAAAACAACATTATAATCGTTGTCCATAATAATAGAAGCCAAAAAAGTTTACAACTTAACCTGTCAGTCAGGCAAATGTACAAATATCATACATGTGGTGCAAGTTAACAAACAGAAGCGGTCTTACCACATGAGTAAAAAGTATATGTACACATTAACTACTTGAACATTTCTTGAACTTACTTAGAACATAAAGTTTGCACGGTTTCAAATCTTGTTTAAGCAAATTTTGTATGTAACTTTTTCTTCAACTCGACTCTTTGACTTTTATTGTATTATGAAAGACGTTTTGATATAAAACTAGACCAATACTGAATTTCTTAAGCGTGCCTTATGTACCATACTTTTTACAAAGTTATTGAGTTTAGCACTTAAAACTGATAAACGTTAATTGAAGTGAAACTTCTTTATCGGCGTTGGAAAAAAATTTACCGTCACATTTTTCGGTTACGCGTCACATTTTTCCGTTACGCGCCATCTTTTTTTATATTAATAGTTGATAGCTGAATGATCACACTGTCGCCGGCGAGAACTCTCTCTACTCGTTTGTAGCTGAGTGACAATAGTTATTAAAGATAAGACTCGCTCAGCCAAACTCGCATAGCGATACTCGCTCAGCGATACTCGCTCAGCGATACTCGCTCAGCGATACTCGCTCAGCGGAACTCGCTCAGCGGAACTCGCTCAGCGGTACTCGCTCAGCGATACTCGCTCAGCTATACTCGCTCGGTTAAGCTGGCTTGGCTGTCAGAAGTTTTTTTTTTTTTTTTTGTTCCCTCCCAGGCGGGGGAGAGGGTGAGAAATCCTCATGGATACCCTACAGCCGGCTGTAGGGTTATGTCAGACTCCTACTGACTAAAAAACACCCTTTATTCATGCTTATGGCCAGAAGGGCCTTACAAGCTTCATCTGAAGCGGTCACCCCCCGAGAGGGGGATGATGCGGCGCTGCGTTAGTTTAAACTAGTGCATAGTTTAAAATAACGCAAAATGCGCTTAGAGGACAAGTGCACTCAGATGTGCACTTGAAACGGGAGGGGACTGGGAGGAATCGAACCTCTCTGTGTCGGGGGGGCGGGGGGACTCATCGCGGGTGTTGGATCCTCAGCGGCCAAGAGGGCCGCGAGATCGCGCGTGAGTTTATTGTGTATGACTGTGAGTGCGTGTTTGGGCCTGCGGGGCCTGAATCGAGATGGAGTGTGTGGAGCGTATCCCGACGCCGATCTAATGAGTGTGTTAGAGTGCTCTTCTGCAGCTTTGAAGAACCGTTCCGAGCACTCTGTGAGGTGTGTTTGAATTGTGTCGAGTTGAAGGTCCCTGTGGAGGTCCGCGTTGCGGACGTACCACGGGGCCCCTGTGGCTATGCGACAGAAGCGATTTTGAAGCACTTGAAGTTTGTTCAAAATCGCTTCGTCCGCGTGTGCGAACACTGGTGACGCGTAAGTGAGGACCGGGCGTATGCAAACTTTGTAAAGCGTTCGCTTGTTACGAAGTGACATTTTGCTGTATTTACCGAGCATCGGGTGGAGGCGGCTCATATAAAAGCGCGCGTTCGCGACTACGCGTGTGATGTGTGCACGGAAGGTGAGTTTTTTGTCTAGTGTGATCCCTAGGTATTTGACTGTGCGGTGCCACGGTATTGCTATGCCTTGCATTCGCAGAGATCGCGCACCGTGTTGTATGGTTTTGGTGCGGCGCTTGGGATCGAAGCAAATGGCCGAACTTTTGTCCGGATTTACGTCGATTCTCCAATCGCGGAACCAATTCCCAAGTGTTGTGATTGCCGGTTGGAGCTTGGCTATGATTTGATTGGTACTGGCTCCCCTAGAGTAGAGGGCCGTGTCGTCCGCGAAGAGAGCGAGCTCGACACCCTTGGTCTGAGGGATGTCATTGGTGTACGCTGTGTATAGCAGGGGGGAGAGAGCGGACCCCTGCGGTACACCGGCTCGTAGTGGGCGGGGCGTTGATAGTGAACCTTCGTATCTATAGCGGAAGGTGCGGTTTGATAGAAAAGAGGCTACTAACCTAACTAGGCGGTCAGGTAACTCTAATTGATATAATTTAAAGATTAATCCGTCGTGCCAAACCTTGTCGAAGGCTTTGGCGACGTCGAAGAAGACTGCAATAGTTTTATATTTATTAAGTTGGAAGCCGCTTAGGGCGTGCTCCACTATGCGATGGATCTGTTGGGGGCAGGAGTGTTTGGCTCGGAAGCCGAATTGGTGGTCAATGATAATAGGATCGGATGGTGATAGGAGGTGCTCTCTTAGTCTGGTCAGTATGGTTTTTTCGAAAAGTTTCGCCATTGCCTTGAGGAGGCTAATAGGGCGATGGCTACTGGGGAGGTGCGCGGGTTTCCCGGGTTTGGGGATGCCTATCACTATTGCTTCTTTCCAGGCGGCTGGGAAGTAGCACAGATCAAAACATGCGTTAAAGAGAATTGCAAGCAAGGTTAGCATTTGGATGGGAAAATGCTTGAGCGCCTTGTTAGAGATGCCGTCGGCGCCCGGGGCCTTGCGTTGCTTAAAGTTTCTAATGGTCTGTCTGAGTTCGTCTGTCGTGACGGGGTCTAGGGGGTTGTCAATGAGTGGAAGGGCGGCCCGCCGGCGGACCTCCTCCTCCACTCCGCGAATATGTTGCGGGTTAGTTTCCTGCGTACTAGGCGTGCATTGCGCCGCTATGCTGTCTGCAAAACACTCAGATTTTTCGTCGTCTTCGAAGGCGACGGTGCCGTCGGGGCGAGTGAGCGGGGGGGTGTGAGTGGTGACGTCGCTACGGAGCGCTTTCGCGATTCTATAGTACGCAAGATGGGATGGGGTAATGTCCGCCATGAGTTCCTCCCAACGGGAGTGTCTCAGAGCGGCTAATTGGGACCTAACTTGTCGCTGAAGGCGATTAGCTGTAGCCCTATACTCGGGGGTGGGGTATAATTTGGCTCTCCGGAGAGCGGCGTTTTTGGTTTGGATTAGGTTCCGGATGGCCAGCGGGAGCTTGGGCTTTGGCAGCTCAACCTCCCGCGAGTTCTCCTTCGCCTTCTCGGTCACCAGTAAAGTTAAAGACTCTATAGTTTCGTCAATCTTGTCGGTGCTGTCGAGACTGTCCGGTGAGTTAGGGAACGGGGACTCGGGGGAGTCTAAAGCGGTCTCGAGAGCGGAGCGGTATCCGTCCCAGTTGGTGAATAGCCTCTTAGGGGGCGCGGGGGCGTCTAGTGGGTCTTGGGGACCTAGAACTAGAGACACCGGTCTGTGATCTGACCCCAGGTCGTCGAGCGTTTCGATCGAGCTGAGGCGAAGCGACACGTTTTTAAGGATCGCGAAGTCCAGGACGTCGGGTCGGTTTTGTACATTGTCTGGGTAGTGGGTGGGCGCGTAGGGACATATGACATCATAGCCAAGCTCCTCGGTGATGTGTAGTAATCTGCGGCCAGAGGTGGTGGTGGTCTCGCATGTCCAGTCGGTGTGTTTGGAGTTAAAGTCACCGAACATTATGACTGATGTACCTAATGAAGTGAGTGTTTCGAAGTCTGCGCGGTGAGGGTGTGTACCTGATCTAATGTAGACTGAGGCGATGATTAAGGACTGGTGTCCTGTCATCGCCAGCCTACAGATGGTGGCTTCCATGTTTGTGAGCGCGGGAGTGGGTATAGGTGTGCAGTGTAGGTTGCGTCTATAGTAAATTGCGGTGCCGCCGCGCGCGTTGGCACCGTCGTTCCGGATTAATTTATACTTAGGGATCGACAGCCCCTTCATTTGAGTTGGTTTGAGCCAAGTCTCCTGAAGGAGCAGAAAGTCGGGTTCCCTATCTTGCAAAAATAATTTAATTTCGTTGAGGTTGGATTTTAAGCTGCGCGTATTAAATGACACAAGCGAAGCGCCTTTCGGCTTGGTACGCCCGGGGTTCAGTTGTGTGATTGTTATGTTAGTGTTTTGCGCGGTCATAATTTAAACAACAGTGGTGTTTGTTTGAGTTATCACCGCGTGTTTTGTGTATAGTGTTTTTGTTTGTGTTCGGAGTCTGGTTATTTTCCAGTGTTATAATGAAAAAATTAATCGAACGCGGCAACGAGTTCGGGGTGTTCGGCTATAGCTATAGCCTTTTCAAGTGGTGTTTTAGCTAGCCGGAGCTTCGCGGCGAGAGTGTGGATCTCGGCGATATTCACCCTCTTGAGCGAGGAGCGAATAAGCGCCATGTCCTCGGCCAGAGAAACGTCTTGGGCTGGCTTAGCTTGTGTTGTGGGTGTGGTGTGTTGTGGTGGGTGTGGTTTTGGGCGGGCCCTGGCTGGTCCCCAGGCTGTCGGGGGCGGCGGGCTGCGAGGGGCGGCCGCCTTGGGTAGCCCCGGGAAGTTTGTGGTGGTGTTATTAGGTGGTGGTGGTGGGTGTGTTTTTGTAGCCGTGGTTGGCTTTGTGTGAGTGTGAGTGTTGGGCCTGGGGCGTGGGGCCCGCGGGCAACCCCTGTAATTGGCCGGGTGGCCTTCTTGGCCACACAGCACGCATGCGGGTGCCCCGGGTGCGTCACGAGTGCGGGTGCACTCCTTAGTGAGGTGGGGTACGAGGCACTTGACGCACCTCGGGGCCGCCGAGCAGTTGGCTGCTGCGTGGCCATATAATTGGCACCTGTGGCATTGCCCAGGGGTGCCTCGCCGGTGTGGGGCCTCGACTTTGATATTGTCGAGGCCACAGACTGTGATGGGACCTTTAAAAATATCCCTTTCGGTTCGGGGGAGGGGCTGGCGGGCGAGTCGCGCATGGGGCGCGCTCTCGCGACGAGCTCCCTGATGGCGGCCTCATCCAGGGTGAGGCCGAGGGCGGAGAATAGGGACAGTACTTGCTGTGTGATGTCCATGTTTAAGTTTAGTGTAGTGTGTCGAGTTGGTGTGTATATGATGTGTGTATGTGGGTGCCCTGACTGTGGCGTGAAGCCGCAGATCCTAACACCCTATACGACAGCGGTGGACTCCCCTGCCCGCGGCAGGGGGTCGGTTGAGGCTGAAAGAGATGTGTTCCGATATTCCTAGTGAATATGGGAACAACCGTCACCCTTGGGAAGGCCCAAGTGCAAATGGGATCGGGTCTTCCGGTTTCCGAGCTCAGGAGAGCTCGAGACGTACCGGGGCTACGCCGACCAGTTTCGTTAACACCGCTAGGTATCCACTGGTCCAATCTTGGGTCTCACGAATGAGCGCAGGCGCGTCGGTCGACTCGAAGCAGGCAGCTGTGCGGCGGGGCGCACGGAGCAGGGAGGCGGCGGTGCGACGTGGCGCACGGTCCGCGGTCGGAGCGAGAATGGCTGTCAGAAGCCGTGCGCGTGCATTTTAACTCAGGACTGCCAATTCGTTTCTAGTTTCTACTCGCTTATCGTTCATCGTCGGAGGTGGAACATGTGCCTTAGATTACAGAGCCGTATAATCATAACAGTTTCATAGGCAGTAATTTGTATTCATGTCTATGATAATAAAATCCTTTTGTTTAAATTTTATCTAATTTAACTTTTTGTTTCTTAGGTTTTCACGCACATCACACATTAAATAAAACTAGTTTAAACGTTTTTTTTTTTTTTTTTTTTTTATTCTGACGACGAAGCCTGTAAAGGCTGCGAAACGTCAATAAATAAATAAAGTTTCGTGCATTATCCCGTTTAAACTAGTTTTATTTAATTTAACTTTATTTAACCAATTTCTGGAAAGTTGCATGTAGATCATTTTTCGAAAAATAAGGCCATAAAGAAGTTTCACTTCTTACGTGTGTACACTAGTACACGCACACATTTTTTTATAAATTTCAGTAACGATATTCCTCCGAAACACTCGAACACTACGCATCTTTCGATTCGCATCTTAACCGCTACGGAATAAAAGTCCCTTCCAGCATTATTGTTTCGCAAAACATTTAAAGGGCTATTTTGCTATGAATGCTATTTAGAAGAATAGGGAGTTTGGAGCCATGACCCACCATGAGGGTCCAATGGAGATTGATAGGTGCTAACGACCTAATAAACTATAAAGATGATTATATTTATATTTTCAAGCATTTGACTGCTCGATGTTTGAATCTAAAGATAAATTTTACTAGAAAGAATCATCCTCTGTCTAGGATTCAGACGGTATTTCTATCCCGTCCCGCCTGAACGGGTAACGGGCAGAGTGGACTTTTTTCGAGTGAAATTTTCTTCAGAGCTATAAAATTATTAAATAGAGACTATAAGCTTGAGGATGCATGCGTCAACATCACTGACGCTGAAACACTGACGCAGCGTTAGAGACTATGTGCTCGAATGACGTTTCATCCATGAGTTGAGTATGTATTTATATACATTAATTTGCCGCTTCCTTTCGGCATTACTTAACCGATGTCACAGAAGCATTATGAAGGTACGTTTCCATCATCATAGCTATCATCTTGATGCTCTCTATACCGTAGATAAAATGGCCGCTGTAGTAAATAAAAAATAGGTAATATAAATAATGTACATGTGATGCAAGCATGTAATAACTTACAGAACCAAAAATATATCTTCACGAAATTGCGTATTCGCAGTGAAACTTACAATACGTCCTTTAAATTAAAGAAAGAACGGGGGTGATAAGTATATTATTTTATACACTACGAGTACTACTGGAACACGCAGGTTTTCGCTATGGTCAAAGAAGAATCAAACGACTATACGACGAACAATACGACAACCTCCGTGGCCGAGTGGTTTGTACGTTGGGTTTCATGGTGTCGCCTACTCGAGAGGTCCCGGGTTCGAATCCCGGTGGGGGCAGATGTTTGTGTGATGAATACAAGTATTTGTTCTCCAGTAAAGAAACTGCTCAATGCTTATGACTTGAGGCTAATATCAGCAATACAGCTTTGATCCATTGTCATTGCGATCTTGTGAGACGCCTCGCAAGTATGATGAATTATTGATGCCTACCACACATACGTGACTACGTAGGCAGCCTCACAAGCAGGCATACGAACTTTCATAATAAACAAAAGGGCTGAATTTGAAACAGCGTAATATAGCTATTACTTTCCAAAATTTATTTTTATGATTATAAACAATATTATAATAAACCTATATTTCAGTGACTTAATAATGTTTATTTAAAGAATAAGCATTTTGCGATTGACGCATTTATACAATAAGATGACGGTATGCGATATAAACAACGACGTTTGTCAAATTTAGTGTTAAAATTTCATAAAAGTGTTACTTTGATATTTTAGTTGTTTAATTGCTCAATAATAGTATTGGATACTAGAAATAAAATCTAAACGTGAGTGTCTTGGAACACTCGGTTGGAACGAAGTTTAAAAATAAATATTATTATAAGTACACAGCTGTAGCACAACACAACGAAACAATACACAATACACTACGAAAGAACTGACAGTTGTGACGGAAAAATCTTACACTTGTTTTGCCTAGCCCCGATCCGCCAAATCCTTACCATCCGAAAAGGAATTTCGTTCCAAAAAGAACCTTATCCCAGATATCGGGTTAGATTAAAATGAAGCGCCGATGCCTATACTATCGCTGCTGTCAATATGTCAGTACATTCGCCCGGACAGTGGAGGTCGCTGGTTGGATTACAACCTGATACCTGGGCTGAGCTTTTTTCTTTTGTAGGGTCTAAATTCTTGTCGTTTGAATTTTTTATTATGATTCAAAATCTAGCAGGTAATAAAAAGTATCCAATAAATTGAAATGTCTATTTATGTATATGAATTTACATACAACACCCAATACATTCTTCTTTTCCAGAAGAATTTGGTGTTACGCTTACAAATTAAGACTAATTCGATATTTTGTGACACTCTTTATTTTCCTTCTTTTTTTTCTTTCTTTTCGTGTGGCTTTTTCTTAGTATGGGCATGTAGGTAGGGCCAAGTGAAGGACAGGTAACAAGGGGGCACGGTATAACTTGTCATAAGGAGTACCTCTATGTTATACACTGCCATTAGACGTCTGATGATAGTTGCTAAAGATGGAGGCATATCAAACTAATAAAAGACAGACCATAGACAAATAAAAAAGAGCAGAGTTATTCCTTATGGTTACACGTTGCCCCTTGTTACACTTTCCCCACTTGACCCTACGCTAAACACTGTTGGCTCTGTTCTGCATACGCCATCCAAATGCTTGGGAGGCACCGCGGCGGGCCGCATTAGCGTCGCTCGTTAGCGGAAAACTAATTGATAAATTATTCCCGCGTCGATTTCCGATCACATACCGCGTGGGAACTGCACACTGCACTTGGCTTCTGGTAAACATCGACAGTACAGATGTCCCCAACGACAAGAATAATAAATAATGGTAACTAATAGAGTTTAGTGTCAATATAATTTGTTTAAATTATATTTGTTTTAAACTTTCATGATCACTAACATTATAGTTATTTATGCTATTTACGGGATTGTTACCATGTATCTTGCTTTTAGCGAGTTTTCGATATTTCGGCACGGAGCTACTCCGTGATGGCACTGTTGCAAACGCCTTGATTGAAGTTACTTCGTGTTCATGGCGTTTGCAAATCGGAAACTCGCTAAGAACAAGGTAACAATCCCGTAAATAACATAAATTAAGTACTATAAATTATCAATGTTTTGTCAATGCCATTGTATGGTCGTAGTGAGGTAGTTATGGATGTTTAATTTGTGGCATTGGTCGCTTCGTGGCTGAAATTGGAACTGAAAATATTAGCTTTCTGCTCTTTCTTCAGCGAGCAATGGAGAGAGCGATACTAGGTATTGCTCTACGTGATAGGATCAGAAATGAGGAACTCCGCAGGAGATCTAATGTAACCAACACCGCTCAAAGGATTGCTCAGCTGAAGTGGCAGTGGGCGGGACACAGAGCGAGGAAAACCGATGGCCGTTGGGGTGAAAAGGTCTCCAAAGGCGACCACGCTATTTTGGTACTGAATTATTATAATGAATTATGAAGATTTTTTTATAAAACAAAGCAAACATGGAACACTCGATACATATTTTAAAATTTACTTTTGTATTTTTCGTCAAATTTTAGACGAAACAGTAGGAGATTTTGAGTAGGTATATTATTGTTTTATAGTATTCCTCACTGCAAATTATACACATAAATTGAATAGTATTCAAGTATATAAACCGATAAAAACCTTTTAATATGAACCCCGTTCTTCACACATTCGAATGATGTTAAATAAGCATCAACACCATCAGCCTATTATTGTTCCCACTGCTGGGGAACAGGCCTTCCCTATGGATGGAATAGGGAGATTGGGCCATGACCTACACCGCGGGCCCAGAGCGGATTGGTGGGTGCTAACGACTGCAGATGCAGCCGGGACCAACGCCTTAACGTGCCTTCCGAAGCACGGAGGAGCTCGAGACAGTAAATTTTTGGTCACCCATCCAATGACCAACCACTGCGAAAGTTACTTAACTTCAACGATCGCAGCCGAACGCGCTAACCACTTGCGCCATCGAGCTCCGCTCCGAAAAATTGGCGTAAATAAGAATATCTTCTAACATATCATAAAAAGTACTTAACACCTTACTTTTTACTTGAAAAATTGTTTCTGCACCATTTTTACGACTCCTTATCTATGAGTTTGACGTTAATATTAAGTATTCATAAAGGATTTAGTTTCGCAGATAAGCATTCCTGAGGTAATTCATACTGTACTTGCGTTGAAAACTTAGTTGTTTTTTTAATGACACAATAACATTGTCAAGTTGGTACTGTAATTTAGAATTACGTTAACTGGAGCATGTGAATATTGTTGTTTCAATCATTAAATAGTATTATTATTCGTCCATTAGGAAAGGCGAAAACGATTGAGCCATACTGCCAGGTCTTCTGTTTTCTTTATTTCTATGTGACATACATTCTAAAGTTACAGTTCTCCAAGGGTAGAGTTAATCACATTGTATACATTTTGCAAATGTAAAGCTTCTGATTTTTTCTGGATCTCTTATCTATTAGACGAGTCCGTCTGTCCGTGGTGCTGTTTCAGCGGCCAAACCGTAAGAGATAGATAAAGAGAATATTTAAGTTATAAGTTAAGAATAGTCTGATAAGACTACAAACCGGATTTGAGTAACGTAGCACTTCCGGTTTTCGAGAAATCACGAATTTCAAACGAAACCACACAAAATCTCCGAAGTTCTCAATTTTTTTTTTTTTTTTAAATCATGTTTTGGTGAACATTTGGTTCACTGGTTTGCTAGTATGATATAATATCTTGCAGGGACGGCGGGGTAGTCTAATATTTTTCTCCAAAAATCAATTTATTATTGTAAAGGGTTCTAGGTTGAATGTTGAGTCATAAGGATTGAAATGTATTTCTTTTTCGGACGGTACGGACTTGGCGGATGGGGGCTAGGCGAAAAACTGTTTCATAGCAAATTATGCGTTATTTTGTAATTATGTTTATTTTTAACTTCGTTCCAACTGAGTGTTCCATGACACTCATTTTTGCTTCTGTATAATTCTTCATAATTCATTATAATTATTCAGTACCAAAGTAAGACCATTGCACCAAAGTTCTTCATGATTTATTTTAAATGTCTATTGTAAAATCATGTTTAAGTCTCCTCTTTTTGACTTCAAACAATTGACAAAATGGAAAGCTGTGTTAAACACGATTCAGCCTTAATTTGAATTCAGGACTTGCCACAAAACGCTATTTTCGCGTCACCCTATCAAACCGTTCATAATTGCCTTATGCAGAAATATATTTCAGACCACGGTTTTACAGCAGAAACTTATCACAAAAAAAATGATAGAAAGAAACCACTGTAAACATAATTTTATAGTAAAAAAAAAGTTGCTACTGCGGCACAAGCCTTCCCTGTGTATATAATAGCGAGAGCAGATTCCAGACCCATAACATTACCCATAAGCTACTACGTTTCAAGATATTTTATAATTTTAGTAAATTAATGAGACTGACTGTAGTTACAAATATAACAAGAATGAGCGAGAAGGGAGAAGAAGAGTCCTGTATCCTCTTCGACGCCACGGCGTGCGGGGAAACTGTTCTGGACCGGTTGGTCCACTGCAGTTGTAGCGGTTTTCGCACTCCCTCATCCGGATGGAGCGATCTTCGGGGTCCGTCCTCCTCACTCTTCACACGCCACCCTCGGCGCGGTCAAGCCCACCGGGTGAGACCCATGTGGGAGGCCCAGTGAGCGATCAGCGAGCGGGCGGTGGAGAGAAAAAGAGGTATGTTTTCACTGATTTTTGCTGGACCTTAACCATCACTGATTAAGGATGAGGGGGAGACAAATTAGACGCAAGTATCCTTTTTTCATACAACTTTGCCCAATTTTGTACATCAAGTACTATCATGCATTTATGTGTAGAAAACTAAGCCGAATTCATTAAAAGTATAAATGAAAATTATTATCCACTCGTACCACATAAAAATGTCATCCAAACGTTTTTATTAATGGCAACACAGATAATGAAGGGAAATGTGCATTTTTAATATATGTAATTACAATTGGCTACGGAAATCATAAAAAAATAAACCTGATCGGCAAAAGTTTGAAAATAACAAAATATTATATAGAACAAAGGCAAGCCGAGCCAAAATACATATAAAATAACTGAAACGGTTGGAAAGAAGGTTGTGTACCAAGGCGATTAAATTTAACTGTCATATCCATAATAAATAGATAGACAATGTGACAAAAACAGTCACGTGATTTTTGATCCAACCATAACCAAAATCATAATCATGGAAATCAATTTAAACCAATAAGCTGTCATCTGTCAGTCAATGACAAATTGCATCTGGATAAAGCAGTCTTTTTAAGTATAATTTAAGATGATTTTTGTGGTACAAATTATCTCAAAAGTTATATAAAATTTGAAATTTGTACAAAATTGGGCAGAAGTCGAAAGTCTTAAGTCAAAATATAAAGTCCGTCGGTTACATTAAAAAAAAATACGGATATTTAATTTTTCTTTTGTTAATCAACCAAATAATGAAAAAGATAAAGCGCGTCAGAGTTTAGACTGAGGGCTCGTGGCGTCACTTCTAAGTACAAAAATTACCAAGACACGACGATATGTGACATTTCAAATCAATATATCTTTCTTAGTAATGTTTTGATTTATTGAATTAAGAAAAAAAACGTGTCCAATACTTTTTGATATTCTATCTGATATTCCGACGACGCATTCCTGCAAAGGGCGCGAAACGTTTATAAATAAATAAAATCAGTGCATGTAACCCGTTGAAACTTGTTTTATTTAATGAGCGATATGCGTGAAAACCTTAGAAAAAAAAATGATTTTTATAACTTTAATACTACAATTATAATTGAATGCAACACTTTCTTCTAAATAGTGATAGATAAAATGTATTAAAATGCGGTTTACAACTAAACCGACGTTGCGTATGTTAAATATTCATGTTAACGCCCGTACATCCTGGATTCCACTTAAAAAGGGAAATATGATGCGGACAACGATGAACACAATAGATGATTTATTTCACTATGAATATTATGTGAAAACAGGTGTGTAGTGTCATCGCGCGCAACTCGAGGAAATTGCAAATCAAGATATCGTTGGCATTTTAAAAAGAACTATTTTAAAGTTTGATTTTTTTTTAGAAGTAGGTCCCACAAATGACTTCACCCTACCTGATGTTAAGAGACGGTGGGGTCCAGACAACTGGTACAGCAGTTTTCTACCACACCAGCCATCCTCACATTGCATGCCAGCATATTGTTTTTTTTTTTTTTTTTTTTGTTTCCTCCCAGGCGGGGGAGAGGGTGAGAAATCCTCATGGATACCCTACAGCCGGCTGTAAGGTTATGTCAGACTCTTACTGACTAAAAAACACCCTTTATTCATGCTTATGGCCAGAAGGGCCTTACAAGCTTCATCTGAAGCGATCAACCCCCGAGAGGGGGAAGATGCGGCGCTGCGTTAGTTTAAACTAGTGCATAGTTTAAAATAACGCAAAATGCGCTTAGAGGACAAGTGCACTCAGATGTGCACTTGAAACGGGAGGGGACTGAGAGGAGTCGAACCTCTCTGTGTCGGGGGGGCGGGGGGACTCACCGCGAGTGTTGGATCCTCAGCGGCCAGGAGGGCCGCGAGATCGCGTGTGAGTTTATTGTGTGTGGCTGTGAGTGCGTGTTTGGGCCTACGGGGCCTGAAGCGAGATGGAGTGTGTGGGGCGTATCCCGACGCCGATCTGATGAGTGGGTTAGAGTGCTCTTCTGCAGCTTTGAAGAACCGTTCCGAGCACTCTGTGAGGTGTGTTTGAATTGTGTCGAGTTGTAGGTCCCTGTGGAGGTCCGCGTTGCGGACGTACCACGGGGCCCCTGTGGCTATGCGGCAGAAGCGATTTTGAAGCACTTGAAGTTTGTTCAAAATCGCTTCGTCCGCGTGTGCGAACACTGGTGACGCGTAAGTGAGGACCGGGCGTATGCAAACTTTGTAAAGCGTTCGCTTGTTACGGAGTGACATTTTGCTGTATTTACCGAGCATCGGGTGGAGGCGGCTCATATAAAAGCGCGCGTTCGCGACTACGCGTGTGATGTGTGCACGGAAGGTGAGTTTTTTGTCTAGTGTGATCCCTAGATATTTGACTGTGCGGTGCCACGGTATTGCGATGCCTTGCATTCGCAGAGACCGCGCACCGTGTTGTATGGTTTTGGTGCGGCGCTTGGGATCGAAGCAAATGGCCGAACTTTTGTCCGGATTTACGTCGATCCTCCAATCGCGGAACCAATTCCCAAGTGTTGTGATTGCCGGTTGGAGCTTGGCTATGATTTGATTAGTACTGGCTCCCCTAGAGTAGAGGGCCGTGTCGTCCGCGAAGAGAGCGAGCTCGACACCCTTGGTCTTAGGGATGTCATTGGTGTACGCTGTGTATAGCAGGGGGGAGAGAGCGGACCCCTGCGGTACACCGGCTCGTAGTGGGCGGGGCGTAGATAGTGAACCTTCGTATCTATAGCGGAAGGTACGGTTTGATAAAAAAGAGGCTACTAACCTAACTAGGCGGTCGGGTAATTCTAATTTGTATAGTTTAAAGATTAATCCGTCGTGCCAAACCTTGTCGAAGGCTTTGGCGACGTCGAAGAAGACTGCAATAGTTTTATATTTATTGAGTTGGAAGCCGCTTAGGGCGTGCTCCACTATACGATGGATCTGTTGGGGGCAGGAGTGTTTGGCTCTGAAGCCGAATTGGTGGTCAATGATGATTGGATCGGATGGTGATAGGAGGTGCTCTCTTAGTCTGGTCAGTATAGTCTTTTCGAAAAGTTTCCCCATTGCCTTGAGGAGGCTGATAGGGCGATGGCTACTGGGGAGGTGCGCGGGTTTTCCGGGTTTGGGGATGCCTATCACTATTGCTTCTTTCCAGGCGGCTGGGAAGTAGCACAGATCAAAACATGCGTTAAAGAGAATTGCAAGCAAGGTTAGCATTTGGATGGGAAAGTGCTTGAGCGCCTTGTTAGAGATGCCGTCGGCGCCCGGGGCCTTGCGTTGCTTAAAGTTTCTAATGGTCTGTCTGAGTTCGTCTGTCGTGACGAGGTCTAGGGGGTTGTCAATGAGTGGAAGGGCGGCCCGCCGGCGGACCTCCTCCTCCACTCCGCGAATGTGTTGCGGGTTACTTTCCTGCGTACTAGGCGTGCATTGCGCCGCTATGCTGTCTGCAAAGCACTCGGCTTTTTCGTCGTCTTCGAAGGCGACGGTGCCGTCGGGGCGAGTGAGCGGGGGGGTGTGAGTGGTGACGTCGCTACGGAGCGCTTTCGCGATTCTATAGTACGCAAGATGGGATGGGGTAATGTCCGCCATGAGTTCCTCCCAACGGGAGTGTCTCAGAGCGGCTAATTGAGATCTAACTTGTCGCTGAAGGCGATTAGCTGTAGCCCTATACTCGGGGGTGGGGTACAATTTGGCTCTCCGGAGAGCGGCGTTTTTGGCTTGGATTAGGTTCCGGATGGCCAGCGGGAGCTTGGGCTTTGGCAGCTCAACCTCCCGCGAGTTTTCCTTCGCCTTCTCGGTCACCAGTGAAGTTAAGGAGTCTATTGTTTCGTCAATCTTGTCGGTGCTGTCGAGACTGTCCGGTGAGTTAGGGAACGGGGACTCGGGGGAGTCTAAAGCGGTCTCGAGAGCGGAGCGGTATCCGTCCCAGTTGGTGAATAGCCTCTTAGGGGGCGCGGGGGCGTCTAGTGGGTCTTGGGGACCTAGAACTAGAGACACCGGTCTGTGATCTGACCCCAGGTCGTCGAGCGTTTCGATCGAGCTGAGGCGAAGCGACACGTTTTTAAGGATCGCGAAGTCCAGGACGTCGGGTCGGTTTTGTACATTGTCTGGGTAGTGGGTGGGCGCGTGGGGACAGATGACATCATAGCCAAGCTCCTCGGTGATGTGTAGTAATCTGCGGCCAGAGGTGGTGGTGGTCTCGCATGTCCAGTCGGTGTGTTTGGAGTTAAAGTCACCGAACATTATGACTGATGTACCTAGTGAAGTGAGTGTTTCGAAGTCTGCGCGGTGATGGTGTGTACCTGATCTAATGTAGACTGAGGCGATGATTAAGGACTGGTGTCCTGTCATCGCCAGCCTACAGATGGTGGCTTCCATGTTTGTGAGCGCGGGAGTGGGTATAGGTGTGCAGTGTAGGTTGCGTCTATAGTAAATTGCGGTGCCGCCGCGCGCGTTGGCACCGTCGTTCCGGATTAATTTATACTTAGGGATCGACAGCCCCTTCATTTGAGTTGGTTTGAGCCAAGTCTCCTGAAGGAGCAGAAAGTCGGGTTCCCTATCTTGCAAAAATAATTTAATTTCGTTAAGGTTGGATTTTAAGCTGCGCGTATTAAATGACACAAGCGAAGCGCCTTTCGGCTTGGTACGCCCGGGGTTTGTTTGTGTAATTGTTAGGTTAGTGTTTTGCGCGGTCATAATTTAAACAACAATGGTGTTTGTTTGAGTTATCACCGCGTGTTTTGTGTATAGTGTTTTTGTTTGTGTTCGGAGTCTGGTTATTTTCCAGTGTTATAATGATTAAAAAATTAATCGAACGCGGCAACGAGTTCGGGGTGTTCGGCTATAGCTATAGCCTTTTCAAGGGGTGTCTTAGCTAGCCGGAGCTTCGCGGCGAGAGTGTGGATCTCGGCGATATTCACCCTCTTGAGCGAGGAGCGAATAAGCGCCATGTCCTCGGCCAGAGAGACGTCTTGGGCTGGCTTAGCTTGTGTTGTTGGTGTGGTGTGTTGTGGTGGGTGTGGTTTTGGGCGGGCCCTGGCTGGTCCCCAGGCTGTCGGGGGCGCCGGGCTGCGAGGGGCGGCCTCCTTGGGTAGCCCCGGGAAGTTTGTGGTGGTGTTGTTCGGTGGTGGTGGGTGTGTTTTTGTCGCCGTGGTTGGCTTAGTGTGTGTGTGAGTGTTGGGCCTGGGGCGTGGGGCCCGCGGGCAGCCCCTGTAATTGGCCGGGTGGCCTTCTTGGCCACAGAGCACGCATGCGGGTGCCCCGGGTGTGTCGCGAGTGCGGGAGCACTCCTTGGTGAGGTGGGGTACGAGGCACTTAACGCACCTCGGGGCCGCGGAGCAGTTGGCTGCTGCGTGGCCATATAATTGGCACCTGTGGCATTGCCCAGGGGTGCCTCGCCGGTGTGGGCGCCGGTGTGATCGACTTTGATATTGTCGAGGCTACAGACGGTTATGGGACCTTTGAAAATATCCCTAGCTGCCGGGACCGAGGTCAAAATGACAAGGGCCAACGGGTATTGTTTCCCAGTCCGGCTGTGCAATTTGTGCACTGCCTCGGCTGGGAAGCCTTGAGCGATTAGGTCGCTGAGAATGAGCTCGTTGGAGAGCTCGAAGGGGACTCCTCTGAGTACCGCGCGGACTTTGCGCTCTTCGGGGAGAGCGTAAGTGTGATAGGGGAGTTTGTTTGTGGTCAGAAGCCTTGTGAGGCTCCTGAACGTGTCAATGGTGGGTGTGGTGATTTTGATGGCGTGACCAGTGTTCGACGCCTGTGTGTAGTGAATGTTGTGTGCTTTGCAAAGGTCCGCGACCTTCGCCCATTGCGCCTTATCGCGCAGAAAGACGGGCGGCGGCGGCTTTGCCTTGATAGGTGCGGCGGTGCACCTATTGTGTGGTTTTGTGGTGTGTGTTTGTGTGGTCGGTTGGGCGACCGTGAGAGGGGTGAGAGGGACAGAGGGCTCATCAACTGTCTGGGACAGGAGAGCGGAGGGCGAGAGGGGCGCCGTTGGAGACGCGGTGTCTGCACGGCGCTTGGAGCGCCGCTTCTTCTTCTTGCTCACCACCGTGGTGAACAAGGACTCGTCGGACGCCGACACTATGGTCGAGTCGGAGTCGCACGTCGAAACCGGCCTCGAGGCGGGGCGCTTACCCGCGCTCGAGGGGAGGCAGGGGGTGTCGGGGCGGGGGGGTTCGGGGGAGGGGCTGGCGGGAGAGTCGCGCAAGGGGCGCGCTCTCGCGACAAGCTCCCTGATGGCGGCCTCGTCCATGGAGAGGCCTAGGGCGGAGAATAGGGACAGTATCTGTCATGTGATGTCCATGTTGAGTGTCGTGTCGTGTGTTGATTGGTGAGTATGTGTGACTGGTGTGTTTGCGTGTGTGTACGTGTGTGTACGTGTGCCCTGACTGTGGCGTGAAGCCGCAGGTCCTAGCACCCTATACGACAACGTTGGACTCCCCTGCCCGCGGCAGGGGGTCGGTTGAAGCTGTAAGAGATGTGTTCCGATATTCCTAGTGAATATGGGAACAACCGTCACCCTTGGGAAGGCCCAAGTGCAAATGGGATCGGGTCTTCCGGTTTCCGAGCTCAGGAGAGCTCGAGACGTACCGGGGCTACGCCGACCAGTTTCGTTAACACCGCTAGGTATCCACTGGTCCAATCTTGAGTCTCACGAATGAGCGCAGGCGCGTCGAGTCGACTCGAAGCAGGCAGCTGTGCGGCGGGGCGCACGGAGCAAGGAGGCGGCGGTGCGACGGGGCGCACGGTCCGCAGTCGGAGCGAGAATGTCGCAGCATATTGCTTCTTCACTCCTCTATTAAAATATCTCGGGTTGTAGGAGAGAGGGAGAAAAAAAATTGAGAATGACATTGCATAGCGAATTTTCTACCTGAATTGAACCGTTTGGGTAAATGACTGCTACCATTTTTTTGTTTTTCTTTACATAAGATCACAGTGAAATATTATCAAGAGAGGAAGGCCAAAAAGGATTTTCCGCTCGAATTGGAGGAGTAAGCGTCGCCGCACACGGGCTACACGCCACAGCCACAGACGCCGCCACGAGAAGCTAGAAGCCGCTACTAAAGGTAAGGGAGAGAGGAGTGGGGAATCACGCGAGTGACGTGTGGCGGCGTTTTGTATCGGCGCATTAAGTGACCTGTGCGGGCCACAAGAAGCGAGCAACGACGATTTGTAGCGTGTGGCGGCCACCGGCGTACCGTGTGTGGCGAGTCTATATAAAATGTATGAAAACTACAAGAAATATGCCGGTGGCGGCGTTTTGTGGTTGTAGTTGGTGGCCCGTGTGCGGCGACACTAAAATAACACTACCTTTTGGCGGTATTGTGTTTTCTGGTTCCAGGGTTCCACGGAGTCGGGGACTGGGTCAGGGTAGGCATCAACGTGAATGACAGTTTTGGTATCGCAAATTTTTTCTATAAACTATGGTGGCCGCTTACCATCAGTTAGACCATACGCTTGTTTGTCACCCTTTTAACATAGAAAATAATATGTTTTAATTTAGTCATTATCGTCGGTCCTACTCAATTTAACCTAATTGTCACTTGAATATAACTATAAGAATTAGATAAGATAAAAACACTTTATTACACAACACTGTAACAAAACAAGTAGAAAAATACAATATTGCACATAGGGCGGTTTTATCGCTAATGAGCGATTTATGTAGGGAAGAATTATGTAGAGTATTCTTACAATTTGATGAATTTCACAAATGACTTTCGAAATAGGTTTTTTTTTATTAGCAAAGAAAAAATAGAAAAATTTTAATATACCAAAAATGTCCCGTCTCCTGCCTGGTCCGCGTGAATTTTTTTCTAGTTATATTTTCTTTAGATTTAAGCATCAAGCAGTTACATGCTTTAAAAAAATATACCAAAATTCTAACAACAGAAATACAATACGACAACAGTCTTTATGAATGTTAGCGACAGTTCAGACAGGGTGACACTGTCTACGTAAATGACATAAAAATATGTCAAAGGAGGACGGGCATTTTGGTATCCAATTGGTGTTTGGTATCAATAGCGATGAGTGATATATCATTGAATACCTCTTTTCATGTAGAATATTAGTTACTATGGCGGCATTCTGATATTTGTTGTCCGTTTTTATTTTTTCTAGAAAATACCAGACCCATTTTTGCCGGAACTGTTACCCCAGAATATATACACTACACAAGCTAGTTATTGTTTTTTTTTTATTATGTTTTTTACCATTTTCTTTTATAAACGTTCTCGTTAAAGATAAACATTAAATAGTTCACACGAGGTTGAATTGTTACTAAGTCGGAAGGCACTGGTATATCTGCAATACAGTTTTTTTTTAACTATTGCAGCTCATCAACGCTCTAACCTAATGCCTTTTGTTAATACTTACAACACTGCTAAATACTAAATATAAATACTAACATGTATAACAATTTAAAAAGAAAAAACTTTTGTTTATTATTTATAATATAATTCAGTTTCGACAACGTATCAGGGCAAGCGCCATAGTAGACATTATTGTATTCAAGTAGACCTTTCAAATGATATGTAACACATCTCTATTGGAACGGATACCAAGTTCCATACATTTTTGCCCATCATCCTTTCGCCACATTCATAAAGATCCTTGTCGCACTATATGTACAGTCTGTACGTTTCTTTATTCATGTGCAAAAGAAGAAAGTTTGTAGAGACCTGAACTAACATAGCTTAATATAGTTTTAAATTATTTGAATCCAAAAGATATAGAATGAGGTTTAAGAAACAAATTTGGTTTTAATTTCTCTTAACAAAAATAGAGCAAGAAGGCCTATATCGTCGTTGCGACTTTAAGACCTCCCATGTGTAAAATTCTTCAATGCGAGATATTCAATAAAAACAGTCTACTGAAAAAAATATTAGGAAACTAAATATAACAAAAAATACAAGTGATAACTAGAGGGTTTTATGATTTTTATTTTGCTATTGTCATTTTAAATAATAAACGAAATTGTAGTAAAAAAATAAAAAACAATTCAATGTGACACATAAGAGGTTTTGGTTGCGCGTTTTGTATCACATCAGAGAATATAAGTATGTAAAAGGAATTGAGATTCAAAACACAAGACTTTCAATTATACAAGTTATTTGTTTTTGAAATTTATCATTGCAATGACAATAGTATATAATAGTGGTTTTATGTATTGCTCAATAGTGGAGTGAACACTGTCCACCTCCATCATGGTGTGCCCTTTTTTATGTTTAATAGGCAAGGCGTTTGACCAAAATCTCGCCTGATGGAAAGCGATGATGAGGCTTAGGATGGTACACGCCTGCCTAGAAGATGCCTGTTCACTCTGGCCTTGAAGATGTCCAGATTTCCCGGACCAATGTGGTCCGGGAAAACAGACCTCGGTAAGGAGTTTCACTCCCTAGCCGTTCGCATAATGAAAGCTGAAGTAAATCGCTTCGTGCGAATGGGAGGAACTTGGACAACATAAGGGTGAAAGCCCTCGCCGCGCCTGGTCGTCCGGTGGTAGAAAGGGGAAGGGAGAATCAAATTGTGTAATACCTCCGCACACTCTCCGAAATGTAACCGATAAAACACCGAGAGGCAAGCTACACGTTTTCGGTGGTCAAGGCTCTGGAGATTAGCCACAACGAGAGCTTCATCGCCTATGAGTCTCTTCGCACGGTGTTCCACCGAGTCCAGTGCATCCAGCTGATACCGAGCAGATCTATTCCAAAGGTGACAACAGTACTCCAAGCAGGAGCGAACTTGGTCTCGGTAAAGGTTAAGGAGCTGCTCAGATGTAAAATACCGCCTGACCTTAGAAAGTATTCCAAGTTTATTGGCAGCGGTTTTAGCAATGGATTCGATGTAGCGACCGAAATTGAGGCTGAATGAGATGTCGAGACCTAAGAGCTCGAGATGGTCTGTAACCGGCACGGAGATGTTTCGGAAAGTCGGAGTCAGATGGAATAGACTTCGTTTCGCCGAGAAGAGACAGGCCTATGTTTTAGAGGGATTGAATCCAACCAAGTTGGCCTCACCCCAGAGGGAAACAGCTTCCAGGGTTGCATCACTCCCTCCACCATCGCCTCCCTTAAAGATCGGACGTCTGCATCAGACTTCACATCAGGCAGGTATCTCTCTGAGACTGTGCTGTCGTCTGCATACCCAAAGATACCGGGAGTAAGGAGCAGATCATTGATGCCATTTCTCTAAATAGAGTTGTTCGATATTCAATTGCCTTCGTTGTGCCAAAACACTTAGAGCAGTCGACGAAATTCGGTTTCTGTTCTACAAACATAAAAATAATAATACACTTAATCGTAGGTGGTAAATTTTGACAATGGTCTATTAAGCAAGATGTAAATTCATTTTAAGATAAAACATCATAAACAGTGAAATTATGACATTGTAACTTCAAATTATAGAACAGGGCACTTGCCAATAGCATTGGAGCAAGCAATACACTTTGCACATCGACTGTTATAACCACAGAGCGAGAACCCGTCGAAGCTAACGTAATTTTTATATTACTACCCCCATCTAACACCTACAATCGAAAAATAATCACGCGTTCTATGCATCCCTCATTCTAGTGCTTCTATTGGTTAGTTAGTTTGAAAATTTGACCAATAACAATTTTTACCTATCTAGCGCTTTTACACATAAGATATTTTAAATACCAACTTTACTTGAGCAAGCACTTAGGATATAATGAATAAAGTAAATAAATAGAAATTGAAAAGACTTATTCACACGAGAGTTTTTGCTTACGATGTAGCGCCAAAATTTGAAATAAACCCGTATAAAAAAGGTATTTCGACAAAAATGACACATAGGAGGTCTTGAAGTCGCAACGACGATATGTATATTATTTGAGATCTTATCCAATAACCGTTACGTGATAAACAAACTTCTTTGACTTTGAAATTGGAATCTACTACAAGAGAAAGCCTTTTAGATTGGATCGGTACCGAAATCATAGCGTAGAAGTACCCGTCAGATTCTTCTATAATTTTAACTACTTAAAAGCTCGGAAATTACATTCACTCTTTATGAATAACCACGGCGCCGAGTTAACCAATCAAGAAATTAAAATATATTCAGACCAACACTGAGCAGTAGAGCGCGTGCGACAAAGATGGCCATTAAAAACTGCGCTCAATAGGAAATTAGAATAAAAAAGTGATTATAGATAATAAATATTAATATTTATCGCGCACCTTCCTCAGCGGGGCATGGGTGTACGCATCCTGGATTCCCTTTACCAAGGAAAATGCAACGCGCGCAGAAATCATATCATAGATCGTTCACTGATCGCATAACTTAATACTGTGGTGCTATTTAATCGCGAAACGATCAGAATATCAGAGTTCTAGCATAATCATATCGGACAATTAGAATGTGTTAATATCTTTAGTAGATTTGTAAAAAGGTCCTATGTAAGAATTGAATAAAGGCAAGATAAACAATTACTACCACTGAATAAAAGTTTGTTTGTAAGGAAAATCAATCATAATATTTTTAAATATTAATTTTTAATGTTAAACCCAACGTCGTTGCGACTACTAATGGCGGGCTAGGCATAGTTTTAAATCATACCGTTAATAAACGCCCTTACAGTGAAGAAACCTGGAATAAGGTTATCTACTTAATGATAACGCTTTATATTTAAATCTAAAGAAAATATTACTAGAAAAAAAACCACGCGGACCAGGCAGCAGACGGGACTCGAACCCGCACCCTTCGCTATCCGGGCGAATGCACTGACCAATTATGCTACCGTGGCCCTGATGGCCGCGTCGAAATTTCTCCAGCCTTAGGCTGCAAGGCTGCGCCATCTCTTCGCATTGTAGGCAACCCAAAATGTCAAATAAATACTTTTACAAGTATTATCCATTTGAAAGAAGAAATAGCAATTAATGCTTTTTTCTAGTACAATTTTCTTTAGATTTAAATATCTAGCAGTTGAATGCTTAAAAAATAAATAACATAACGCTTTATATGTTCTGTTAAAATTAAGCATTAGGTACTAGATACGACCATAAGTAAGGTACTTATGGTCGTATCTTTTCATATAATAGTATAATAGTAACACTATTTCGGACAAAATTCATACTCTCTCTTGAATTTAGGTAAGTTTAACTCCTTTAAAAACGGTCTCAGTGCAATAAAGAATATATTACAGTAGTAAAAGTTCCTTATATTTTTAAACGCAGACGAAAGTTAAGTATTTACAGCTAAAAATATTTTTCTCAAAACATAATAATTTAAATTAGGTTCGATGAAGCATGGCTTGTGGCTGTACAGGCGGCTACAAAGCGATGTAAACATACATTTAAAAGTTACAAAAGTATATATACCCATGATAATTATGTCATTATTTTTACAAATACTAGTATCTACACATGATTATGTTTCAATCATGACCCATGTAAAACTTATGAGATTTCGAAACATTACGAAAATTAATATACCAAATTTAAAAATCTTTTATTTTTTTACTGTCGGTTTTGATAGTTTATCGTAGATAAATAGAGTTGACTTCACTGTTGTGGTCATTGTTCACGTCATGTGATGGTTTTTGCCTAAATTGTCATGGATCTGGAGAAGCCTAAGAAACTGCTTAGATGAGTACAGTATGCAGAGACATACGAGTATGTAAGTAAGCAAGCTGAAACATAAAGACGATGGGATTACACCCTGACATGGCACAATCAAGACTTCAATGGTTTGATAAGACGAGGAAGACCGACCCAAAAAGATATGCGAAATAAAGGCTCGGAGAAAGAAAGAAAGTTTAAGTTGGTTTATCAGGAGTTGAGACTAAAAATGTTGACCGAAAGATTACCGACCTACCGCTTCACTTTTCTCAAACCTGGTGCATTTTCTGTTTATTTTTCACTGAGTTTCACTCATAATTAAAATCAGAAGACGCTAACAAAATAACTTAATCTTATCCTATATCAAAAGTAATTATTTTACATTCACATTATTCACATAAGCATGACGACTTCAACCACTTAAAATAATCTATTTCAACTATCCATTACGTCAAAAGGAAAACTTGCCGCCAACTACATGGTCGAGATCCCATAAAAGCCAAATCTAATATCTAACAAATTAAGCAAAAATATCATAAATAACCAAATCACGGCGCGAAAATTCAAGTGCCGCCACCATGCAGCCTTGTATTGAATACTAAACAAGCTGCCGTCAAAGAAAGGACTCCTTCATTTGTGTTATAGAAATGAAACGATATATTGAAAACAATCGGCAGGGTAGTGCACGACTACGCCACGTAGGAATGTGACAGTGAAAGTATCGATATCGAGACATTAATTTATAAAAAAATAAATATCCTACTTCCATATTTTTTGTTGTTGATTGGTTTTTATATCTTGTTTCTTATATTTTAGTTTTTTAACTAGGGGTATAAGAATTTGCAGGGCTTGGTAGAGGTAAGAGAGGTTTTTAAATCATTGTAACATTCAAACTGTTTTTTTTTTAATTATTTTGATTAGTGTCCTTGTGCTGTAAGTCAGCCAACATGTCAATATAGCCTCTTACCAACAGGCGATTCCGTTACTTCTTTGCCATTTTTAGAACACAAACACACATAACTTGTGACAGAGCCTGTAAGTATGACGATGAAATTTTACTTTCTACAGTAAAAAAAGTTAGCACCTAGCGCAGTTCTCGTTTCAGCATCATAATAATAAATCATTCAAATATATTGTAATGTATTTCATTCTATAGATATTTAATATATTATTATGAGCAATCCACATTGGGACCTCGTCGTGATTGGCCATAGCCCAACCCTATTTCGTCCACAGGGAAGGCCTGTAGCCCAGCAGTGATGACATTAATAAGCTTATGATAATAAATACAGTTTACTTATTTCTTATCCTTAAACACATTGAAACCGAAAACTTTAATTCCTAAACGATCGTATCGTATCGACATATCTTCAACTTCCTTGTCGTTAAAACTACGCATAGCATCACTACACGCCTCATACAAACGCACGATTTTCATGTCATTTGCCACGTGTAGACGGCGTATACACGACAACGGTCTACACCCTGAATTTGAGATTAGTAAACAATATTAACAATCGGTTATTCTTCGCACTAACCCTTTACTTCTAATCGTTACGAGCACGCATTTCGATACACGTGCCTCAAAGCCCCACTGAATTTAAATGGACACAAAATTTCTGTTACCGATTAAAACACGAGGGGCGTAACGGCATTATACCGATTTATCGAATCATCGAATCGATATCTCGCCACCGTTAGAAAAAGCGGTAACGGGATCGCGTCCGACCACAGATTATCTTGAAGGATGTGTGAAGGAAGGAAGTCGAAAACGGTATTATTCCGATATCATTGTTGGTTAAAAGATTTCACACGGAGTGCTTTGTCGGCATTTGTTTATGAGAGCTTTGTTTATAATTCATAGAATGTTTCATATTTACCTATCAAAAGTTAATAAATACTTTATCGTTAGACATAAGCATTTAGAGCATTATTTTCACTTGAGTATAGAGTTGGTATTTAGCAAATTAAATCAAATAAACAATAAAATTTTCAAGTTAGTAGCAAAGCACCAAATTTTCGATTAATCCAACACTCTTTGTCTACCTGTTATAAAAGGCGCTCAAACTTTCTAAATAATATATTATTTTGCATTAAATAACAACAAAAATAAATTAATACTCTTAAACATTGTAACAAATAGTTTATTAAAAACGTTCTCACCATAAACTTAATGTAATACGGTTTTCTTTATGCAACTTTTACATATAACAAAAAAAATCAACCATAGAACTTTGCAAAGTGACGTCATAATAAAGTCTTCCTTTCATATTTATGATAAAATTCTTTAAAATTTTATTTTTGTTGTTCTTAAGTTACTAAAATATTACTGACGATGAAGGTAGTACGTGTGTTGCTAAACTCTGATGAATATCAAAGAGACAATGTCACGCTTTGGAAACTTTACGAAAAGTGAAATCATAATGAGGTGATTGATAAAAATCTAGTTCCTAGTTTTGATTCTCTCATGTCAAGTAATGCCGTGTTCTCACACCATTGCAAGAAATATGAAAACAGGAAAACTGTTTTAAAACAGTCATTTCTGTTTTTACAAGCTTTTATTACAGGCTTTTATTGACGACCTCCATGGCCGATTGGTTTGTACGAAACCGGGTATTATGGTGTCGCCGACTCGAGAGGTCCCGGGTCTCAAATCCCGGTGGGGGGAGATGTTTGTGTGATGAATACGAGCATTTGTACTCCATTCATGGATGTTTAATATGTATTTCTATATAACTTATATATGTATTCTATCCGTTACCCTAGTATCCCATAACACAAGCCTTACAGAGCTTACTTTGGGGCAAGGCTAATTGGTGTGAGTTTTGGAAATATTTATTTATTTATTAATTTGCACTATTTTACTATGTATATGTAAGTTGTTGCCTTCAAAAATTGTAAACTATTTTTCAACTACTCCTTGTTAACCGATTCAGCTGTAATTTGGCATGTTCCTGAAAAGCTTGGAATTTTGTCTAGTAAAATTTTCTTTAGATTTAAACATCTAGCAGTTAAATGCTTAAAATAGAAACATAGATAATTTTGTTTTTTTTAAAGCATTTAAGTGAAGCTAGACGTTTAAATGTAAAGAAAAGTGTTAATAGAAAAAAAAACACGCGGACCAGGCAGCAGGCACTGACCAATTATGCTACCGCCCAGATGGGCGCGTCGAAATTTTTCCTATCCTTAAGCTGCAAGGCAGCGCCATCTCTTCGCATTGTAGGTAACCCACAATTTCAATAGAATATTTTTTCAAATATTAAACATTTGAAAGAAGAATAGCTTTTATAGTTATGTTGTTTTTTTTGACGTGGTCGAGTCCCGTCTGCTGCCTGGTCCGCGTGGATTATTTTCTATTAAAAAATACATAGATAATTTGTTTATTTTATGATTTTTAATATGAAGTAATAATGTGTTGCAGCCGCGAATGTTATTTTGTTATGCAAACGCGTTATTTGTGTAAAATGTATGCATACAGTTCTGATAAATTTCTGTCAAGTAGTGTACATTTTTCACTTTTTTAAAATGGAACCGTATTTCCGAGAACCGTATCTCTTTTAAATTTATCATCGGGGTGGACTAGATGTAATTATTCTAACGAAACCATATAAATCTAAATCTCTTCAGGCACTAATGATAAAAGCTATGGTAGAAAAAAATGGTGTAGTTTCATAAGACCAATGCAAGTGAAACTTCTAAAGGTTTCTTCATAGCCTCAAAAATGTATACTTAGTTAGATGTTAACCTGGCTAGTAAAAAGTAGAATATAAAAAAAGATTATCCTTGACTGACGTTCGAACCCGGGCCGCCCACATGGCAAACTGGCAGACAGGCTTTCTACCGCTGCACCACCGATGCTTGTTAATTACTGAATATCGAGTAACTATAAAAAATGTAATGGGACATTCTTAAGATAACCGCAAAAATGTGTGGTGCAGTAATTAATGTTTCAAATTAAAAATCCACATGCATGACCATTGAATACTGAAAACGTTACACCCCTTTTTAATTATTCATTATTACTTAATTATTAAATCCCAGTAGATTCTGGGTATGACACCTACTCTCGAACGATTAAAACACATTGTGTCACTAAGATCGTGAGAAAATCAGGTGTGTACGCGTGGGCGTGAGTTAATCTCTCTACTGGCACAGTGTATGAGCATTCAGTGAAAAGGAAATCGGAAAACGCGCATATCTTTAATTTTTTTTTATAGAAAGCTATACCAGGGCTTTCAGAAAGTCTTGCGAAAAAAAGTGTTTATGTAAGACACTGGCCACTTGTAATTTTTTTGAAATCTTCGATTATTTTAAAGTAAAAAAAAATACCACTGTTCGATTTTCAAATTTTCCTCCGCATTTTTTCGAGAGCCAATTACTTTTTTTCTTGTCTCGTAAAAAATCTGCATCGAGAACATTTTCGTGCTATGATTATTTACGATTTTAAATGTGACTTAAAACCTCATGAGTCGTTTGGTCGATTTCGAGCTGCTTTTATGGATGAAGGACCTTCAAAAGCAACCATCTACCGCTGGCGTAGCGAGTTCAAACGCGGTCGTCTTACTTTGGGGGATGAACAAAGTACGGCTGTCACCGAAGAAAGTGTGCTGGCAGTTAAAAATATTCAAGAAAATAGACGAGTTACGTACGAAGAGATTCAGCATACTCTGCAGATTGGTTCAGGAAGTGTTCACAAGATTTTGCACGAGCACCTTTGCGTAAGGAGGATAGATTCCCGCTGGGGCACCCACAACCTCACCGAAGCTCAGAAGCAGGCCCGTGTGGATTAGTGCTGTGATATGATACAAAAAATTGATGCAGGCTCGTCACGGCGCGTTTACGATATTGTGACAGGTGACGAATTCTGGATTTATCAATACGATCCAGAATCAAGGTGTCAGTCGACAGTTCGGCTGTTTCAAAATGAACCAACGCCTACGAATGTGAAGCGATCGAGGAGTGCATTGAAAATTTTGATCGCTAGTTTCTTCACTTTGACGGGGTACTTATATCAATTTCACTTCGAGACCAAAGCAGCATCAACGCCAAACGGTGAGCACAAAATGACTGCCAGAATAAACAACAAGCAACCTAACACCGGACTCCGCGAGGTCCTGCTTCACCACGACAACGCGCCCGTGCACTCTGCGATAAAAACGAAGGACTTCCTGGACTCCACACACACGAGTCAGTCTTGGGACACCCTCCTTACAGTCCTGATTTTGCTCCGTGTGACTTCTTTTTATTCCCTAAAATAAAAAGTCAGCCAATAGGGATACGGTTTTCATCGCCGGAAGAAGTGCTAGCAGCGTTCGAGAAGGCCGTGGAAGAGGTGTCAGCGGAAGACTGAAAAAAATGTTTTGAAAATTGGTTCAGGCGCATGAAACTTTGTATAGAGGCTGGTGGAGAGTTCTTTGAAAAGATTTAATAAATATATTTTTTTCATAGAAGTTAGTTTTTTAGTTTCTCAAAACTTTCTGAGTGTCCCACGTATTAATCTGATGGAAAACTACTGATTTGGCAATCATAATAAAAACATCGGTTCTGTGTTTCGTCAAGTAGTAATAAATAAGAGGTACCTTTGTTGTTTCTAATTGCCATAGTGCCAATGATATGTGGATTAAGTGAAAGTTCAGTAAGATTGCAGTAACATAGAAGTTACTATCGCATTGATATTATAATATTTTTTCGTATTTCTTACGTTTAGAGCTCCAAGGACTAACAGAATTGTTTTCAGAAGGCCTAATATTCCAAACATTGATATTAAATTTCCAAATTTAATAATATTTTAGTAGTATAATTTATTATTACTAAGCGATACATTACAACTAAGCATGAATTTAAAAAAAAAATCTACGCTGTAAAGTTCGTTTTTTTTTTAATCCCAGTTCACCTTGATGAATTCTTAAGAAGTATATTATTGTTGTTCATATTCTGCTTCTCCCATAACTGCGCGAGGTAGCTTTGGTAAACACTAATATGCTTTATTTTTAGGGTGTATGCTGTTGGTCGCAGATGACCTTTACAGCGTCACCGGGTTTGGGGACGATTGCCTCTAGAGGTATTCCAGGCGGATGGCGTCTCCTCACGGGGGGAGACTCCCTCTCCGTCTGGAGCCTCTAGACCACTGGAACCGCAGGAGGGGAAACTAATATGCGCTAAAATTAGCGTTCGAAATTTGAAGTACGTAGTTCCATCTTAAGTACGCATATACATCCTCCTGCAATATATCCTCTCCCACAACCTCTTTTATGCGTGTCAAACTATCGCCCGTCACGCTATCGTCTTGCGCCTGTAGACACGCAACACGCAACCCCCCATAATTCATTACGATAAAACTAATTAAAATTTCGCAACATCATCATCAACAGCCTATCCGAGTCCACTGCTGGACATAGGCCTCTCTAATTGCACGCCACTCAGATCGATCTTGGGCAATTTCGCAACGCTAATAGGCTATTTGACAGTATGAAAAATAAATTACCAATCGTTGGCATCTGTATTTAATATAAATAAATAAATAAATATTTTCAACACTCACACCAATTAGCCTAGCCCCAAAATAAGCACTATAAGGCTTGTGTTATGGGATACTAGGGTAACGGATAGATTAACGGTCCCGGGATTCGAACCCGGGACCTCTCGAGTCGGCGACACCGTGAAACCCGGCGTACGATCCACTCGGCCACGGAGGTCGTCAATATGAATATAAGCAGCGATGTAACTTTTTTGTAAGAACAAATAATTAATAACTTTTTTAAAAATAATTAAAAAGAAACGATTTTTTGTTCTATGGTCACGTGGCAAAACACCCTGGGATAGGCGAAAACTAAAATGACGTCACACGCTAGTAAACTTCCGGTCAAAGTGACATAACATTGTATCGTTTGACGTTTTAATGACAGTCGTGTGACGTCGCATAGCAGTGAGGCGCCATAATGTCCGGAGAAACGTTTTCGCGGCAACTTTAAAATTTATATTTAGTTTTTTTTACTGAAATTCGCATTGACATTACTAAATATCGTGGAATAAAACTTGTTAAACACCCAATTTTAGCGTATTTAGTGCCAAAACCCAGCCAAAGCTTCGCAGCGTAAGTGTTTTATTAAGAACATTGTCTACTGTCTGTGATGTTAAATTAGGGAACAAAGGTGACAGAGTTGATTTTCACTTTGTCTTGCAATACAACCTACGCAATCAATATTGACGACAACTGCTAAAACTAAACATTTGATTTCAGTTCATAAAGATATTTAATTAGCATTTAAATTTGTTATGCAGGAATTAGCCAGGGATTTGTCAATTAATCAATGTAATGTTGAATATAACACCAGTCAACACGATTTTTGAGTCTGAGTTCTTTGTACCAGATTTTGATTTCTTATACCTAATTAATGTAAGAAACAATATTTTTATTTAAAAAAAGTTTGCTTTTGTGGCTATCAGAATGAAATTTTAAATTTCATGGAAAATTGCAAACTTTTTTGTTTAAGTTCTATATAACAAGAAAATCATTAATATATTTATTTAAACTCTTTTATTTACTTTAGACAAATAAACCAAGTCTATGAATACAAAAAATATATTGATTTTGTTTTAAAAATTGATATTTTTAGCATATTTTATAATTTTTAGTCAGAACACTTTCTGAAGTAAACAAAATACCATGGAAATTTGGTATATCCTCATGTGACGCCTATATTTCATCCTGACTTCGAATAGAAAGTTAAAGTAAGCTTCATATGCTTAATTATGCCTTTTACTACTGGATAAACAACATATTTTTTACCCTAAATTTAATAAAATCTCCGGAAATAAATCAAACAGAGTCCACGTATTTTTTTCCCATTTTGGAAGATATTTTACCTCTCAAGACACAAAATACGTCGTTTTCCGTCAATAAAGATTTTTTTCATGCAACTCAAACATAATATAATGATTAGGTCCATAATGAATAAAAGTATATCATACTAAATATTACAATTCTTTTTCTGACACTCTGAATGTGCTGCTGGTAGTGAAGTAAACAAAAATAACTTGGAGATTTTGTATATCGTCATGAGGCGTCCATATTTTATCCTGAAGTCAAATAGGAAGTTAAGCTTCATATGTTTAATTAAGTCTTTAACTACAGGTTAAACTATTGTTATGACTCTAAATTTTTTAAAAATCTCCGCAAATAAAGCAAACAGGGTCCACGTAGTTTTCACTCATTTTGGAAGGCATTTACCGCTCTAGGCATTTACAAAATACGTGGTTTCTCTAAAAGGTGGGTGCATGCACTGAGTGATTGCTCTACTGCATCCTATTTCATACCCAATATCCTTCTGCACTCCTTTCTTTTGCTTATTAAAAGCGGTAGATCCTCAGCCTTTTACAAAAGTCATACATATTTATTTATCATTGTATAAAGTACAAAAGCAAACTTTTTAAAATAAAAATGAGATTTCTAGTTATTTTTTGATATAAACAATTAGACAATAGTCATTAAATAACAGACTCAATTTTTTTTTTCATTTTGTTGTTTTGTGTACTTAGGAATCCTTAGCCTTCTGTCCTTTGTGGCTAAAACTTTAGAATTTGAGAATAAAAGAAAAAGTTGAAAATTGCTATTTTCATTGTTAGAGGAAAATCAATGACATTTCAAGGCTAACTGCATGATAAATATAAAATAAATAATTGTATTTTGTAAAAAAAACTACAGTTCGAACTGAATTCTTTTTAATAAACGACAAGTAACCTCTTCCTTACATTAAAACATATAGAATAATACTATCATTAAATAAAGTCAGGACACTTGTTAACGACCGGTTTTCCACCGGGTCTAGGCACGGTTTGTACCCTGGCCGGTGCCAGCTAAGCTTATTCATGAGCGCGGTTTGTACGTTTGTACCGACCCTTTTTTTGTACAGCTGCTCAGCATCGCAGATCAGATCAAGGTACACATCCAAAAACTCGGGTAACCGGGTTTTCGATCTACCCACCACTCAGAGGCGCTCCCCCCCTCTCGCCTAAGTCCATCGCCCGCTCGCTGGTCGCTCACTGGGCCTCCCTCGTGGGTCTCACCCGGTGGGCTTAACCGCGCCGAGGGCCATGTGTGAAGTCGCAGGGAGGGAGGATGACCTAATGCCCGTCCCGTTCGTTAACGGGATGCGTACTCGACGCATCTATAATGGCGAAAAGCCTGATGATTCCCCGCACGCCGCGGCGCCTTCGGTGCCGGCGACGCGCAGGAAGAAGACAACAGTCGCCTTTTTTTTGTGTCTGGGAAATGCCTTATGCATCCGTCAACCACTGGGGGAGCAAGAAGAAGGTATGTGGAACTCCTCCCTGCCCACTTCAGCCAGCCCTGAGGCTAGCTGAAGTGTATAGGGCCCTCGTTTGTACCGACCCTAAACAGTCGCTAGCGCTGGTGTCATTAACAAACCTGCATAGTATCCCGACACGGTTTAATACCGTGCCTAGACCCGGGTAGAAAAAGTCTCGTAAAGAAGCGTCCTAACGGTGATTTTTCCAGGCCGCCACGGGAAATGGCATGGGCTCAGGTTAGAGAACGCGCCAGTCGCACTGGTGTCGAAGGCGCCTATACCACAGAACACAGAAAGAGGTTAAAAGGACCTTGTGGCCGGGACAGACCATTTTTTGTTCACAAGGTTCTGATTGAGTCGTTGCTCTCGGGTGTGAGCGCTGATTGGTTTAATTTATTGATGTCGCGTCGTGTGATTGGCTATTATCTATTAGGTCGAAGTGTAGTGGGGGCGAACCGGCGACATCAGTTCCCGTACAAACAGTCAATTCGTCCCTTCCGTCAAAAAGTCCCTTCTAACCTTTTTCTGTGTATCCATACCTATCCATATATATATAACGCAGGTAAATGGTGACCGCTCAATATCATTTTGCCTTTTCAAAATTGCATTTGAAGATCTTGTGACACAATATCAATAGCTTAACCGACTATACCAAAAAGTTTGAATATATGCTCGATGTCAAGAGAAAAGGGAGTCCTTTTTTATATAAAAGATTTGATCTTAGCTTGAGCACGCAGACTCCAATAATGCCTATTGCCTTGAAGATCCCGTAATATATTTAACCTCCATGACCGAGTGGTTTCTAGGTGCTGCCTACTCGAGAGGACCCGGGTTCGAATACCTATGGGGGTAGATGTTTGGGTGATGAATACGAGCATTTGTACTCCAGTCATGGATGTATAATACGTATTTCTGTATAAATATACTTGTATATGTATCAGTACATTTATTCTATCCTACAGTGCTTACTTTGGGGCTAAAAGGTTTTGTGCGTATCACTCAAATGCCATTTCTAATTCAGAATGAACAGAGACAAAAATTATTATTTGTCTCTGTTCATTGAATTAAATAGCTATAGTAACTAATACAATCTTAAGCTTTGTTTATTAGTAAGGGGTATATTGAGCTTTAAGATATCTTACTGCAGTGGCACATGACCAAAAGATTATAGTTTGGATGTAAACTTTGTAAAGTGAGGACTTTTTTTAGAGACAGGCCCTACACGCGAGTGTCAAAATTCACTGTTCCTAAACCCTCTTCAGTTTACAGACTTGAGTTGAGTTGAGTGGTATTTATGAACGCCGGGTTTCAAAGTATCGCCTACTCAGAGGTACTAAGTGGGATGAATGCAAGCATTTGAATCTAAAGGCGCAATTGCACTTGGTCATTAGCCCGAATACGGGTACCAATGGGATTCGGGTAAACGACTAAGTGTAAATTAACGGAGTCGAGTACGCCCATATTCGGGTAGACTCTCTTTTGTTTACCCGACACCGTCTTCCAGCCTACATTCCAGTGTAAATATTGCTTCGGGTGCCCGAATTCGAGTAATGTCTTTCGTGCACCCGAATACGAGCTACCGATCAAATGTAATTGCGGCACATGTCTAGTAAAATGTTTTATGTATTTCTTTATTATATATACTTATATTGTACCTAATATGTATACAATCCATTACCCTTGTATCACATTAAACCAACCTTACAGTACTTACTTTTAGTTTTCAGAGTTCCCTGTGAATATTTTATAGGGAAATATTTATGTGAAATCAGTACTAGTAGTGTCATCTGTCAAAAGAGAAAGAATTACTATAACGTCAACATATCTATGCAAAGCATGATGCATGCGGTGAAAGCAAGTAGTCCTTGCAAATAAACCATTATGGGTCCGATAGATGGCGTCAACGTATTAATGGCAACCTTCTTGCACAAGTAGATATCTTAATTGACCTATAAATGAAAATATGGTTCAATTCTAACATATTATTTTGCGATATGTAATGTTTCGGATCGGAAATATCCGGATAATTAAACAAAAATCTAGGAACAAACAGTACCTACATTATCTCTTAGAGAGGATGTTTTCCCAATTCGGCTCTAATTCGTAAGGAGAAAAAAAATTATTAAAGTCAGCCATTCAGCCCATCTATAAGTAAAAAACCAACATACTAAATAATTATCAAGTAATGAAAAATGTTAGAACAGCGTTTAGAACCATAAAGTAAGACAATGGGTTCGATTTCAGAATAATGACTGGGTTCGAAACTGACATGGTTATTCTAAACAGAAAACTATTTGACAAGAGTCTCTCTTTAATAGACTTCAAAAAAGGTGTTCTTAGTTTGACCTGTATGTATGTACGTTTGTCCGTGATTGTCCAAAAAACTACTGATCCGATTTGGATGGGGAATATAAATGCGTATTTATCAGGGAAGCTTTTAGTACCTATATAATAAACTAGCAGTGTCCCATCGATTGGAAGAGCACACATCAGCGCGATCTGCCTATAGACTACGTGTGTATAATTTCCAACCGGAAGAGTATTCCATATTACACAAAAAAAAAAAATAGTTTTTAATAAAAATAGTTTTTAATAATAATAAAAATATAAAACCGACTGCATAATAATAAAAAAAATGATTTTCCGACTGATATATTTGAAGCCGATACCAAGCCATGTGATGATAATAGTATCGACTTTAAAGAAACCAGTCGGTAAATCTTATTTTTAATTTTCAGTTGTTTTGAAGTCGGTTGTATTTTTATTAATTTTCACTCAATTTAAAACATGACAAGGACAAGGACCTTATATGTCCAAATTTTTTTTACGTGTAGAGAATCATGCCAAAATCGGGCCTTGTATTGAACACAGAAACACAAACATGAGGAGCTCAATGGCGCAGGTGGTTAGCGCATTCGGCCAGCGATCGTGAAAGTTAAGCAATTTTCGCAATGGTCGGTCATTGGATGGGTGACCAAAAACTTATTATCTTAAGCTCCTCCGTGCTTCGGAAGGCACGTTAAGTCTCGCTGCATGTGTCATTGGCACCCACCAATCCACTCTGCTCACCCCTATTTTATCCTATATGCATATTAACTCCCCTATTTCATCCATGAAAGGAAGAAGGTAAGGCCTGTGCCCCTGCAGTAGGGATATTAATAAGCTGGTAATGTTGAACACAACAAATTACCAAATTAAAATGGAGGTTTTTATAAAAATTGATCCATAACAAGTTTCACAAGGCTGGGCACGAAACTCCAGAAAGTTGTCGTCTCCGGCGCAACAGTGGTAGTAGAGAATTTCAGAACGTATGTTCGGTTTAAGTGCTGAAACTGTAGGCTATCATTGTGGGTCTCCATCCAATGCTTCTTCGAGTCGCAATGAGTCATGTTAATTATTTTGAAGACTGTAAAAAAGACATAACCAATGGCTCAGCTATCTCCGACATTAGACAGAGAGAAAAGGAAATGTGTTTAAATTATGTACGTAAGTTTCAAAAATGCCCTTTAAATTTAAAAGTAGTAAAATCACTGAAATTGTCTTAAACAACAATATTATAATTGGTGAAGAATTTGCTTTTAACGTTCAATTATTTGATCAAGAATACAAAGAATTTAATAATGACGACATCCTCGGATTACAGATTTAGTACAGTCAATCTGTAGGTTGAGTGGTGAAAAAAAAACCTAAAGGGTAAGTCTTGTTTTTTATGTTGCCAAATGACGTCAGTAAGCCACTTTGGCGATAGGCATGTTCAACTCGTAGGCGTTTTTTGAAAAACTCAAAAAAACCCTCAAAAACCATAATTGTAGAGGGCGTTGAGTACTAGAATTTATGTCATTGTTGCAATCTCGTACAACAAAAAATGCGCATTGTAGGTGGCGCTAAAGTCTCAAAAAAGTGGTTTTTCACTTTTTCACCCTGAAAATATCTTTTTAATGGAAAACTTTAAATGGAAAAGTTGTTCCGTACATAATTACCAACAACTTTTGTATAAACATTTTTTTTGTTTTACTTACCGTTTTCAAGTTATAAATTGCGCAGCTATGAAAAATCCAATAGAGCGGTTTTGGGTAGTTCAAGTACACATTTGCAGTGCACATTTCAATGTACGTTTTACTATTTTTTATTTTTTTTTCATGATTGTAATAATTTACTAATGTACTTTGTGAATACAGCAGATGGCCGAATTGGCCCACTGTGTTGGCACTCACTGTGTTGTGTACGTAGCGCTGTATTGCACTGTAACTTGAAAACTGTAAGTAATTTAAAAAAAATGTTTATACAAAAGTTGTTGGTAATTATGTACGGAACAACTTTTCCATTTAAAGTTTTCCATTAAAATGATATTTTCAGGCTGAAAACACTTTTTTTGAGACTTTAGCGCCACCTACAATGCGCATTTTTTGTTGTGCGAGATTGCAACAATGACATAAATTGTAGTACTCAACGCCCTCTACAATTATGGTTGAAAAAAAAGATTCTAAAATGCATACAAAATACAGATTTACTGTACTAATTGTTCTATAATCTGGGGCTAAATGCAGCAACATTTTGAAATCAAATTAAGGTTAAACACATCGTTACGTATATGTTAGGTATAAACCTTATAATTTGAGTTATAATTTTATTTTTTTAAGCAAGTAACTGCTCGATGTTTATGGCTCGATAGCGCTGCCTTGCAGCTTAAGAAAGGCTAGACAGAATTCGACACGACCTTCAGGGCCACGGTAGCATAATTGGTCAGTGCATTCGCCGAGATAGCGAAGGGTGTGGGTTAGAGTCCCGTCTGCTGCCGCATGGATTTTTTTCTAGTAATATTTCCATATAATTTGATTTAAAAACTTTAGTACAAGAAGTGGGCCTTCATAATATTCTAAAACTCACAGGTCTTTTTCTTGCAATTTGTGTTATAAACCGTACACTTATCCTCGAACACATCCATCTCACCGGTGCTACTGTCAATAGCGCATACTTTTGGCGGACCGCGTGTGCAAATCTTGTATTTGTAGCAGTTGTATTGAGAAAATCGCTCACGAATTAAGGGGTTATCATACTAAAAGCAATATGAGATAGTGAAAGAGTGAAATTTGTTTAGGAATGTCATCATGTACCTTCGAATTTGATATTGCTTTTTTTTTTTATAGATAGGTCCGACAAATGACTCCTCCCCACCTGATGTTAAGTGAAGGTGAAGTCCAGCGCGAAGATAGCTGATACAGCAGTTCTACCTGCCACACCAGCCATCCTCACCCTGCCGGCCTGCATGTAGCTTCTTTGCGCCTCTTTTAAAGGATCACAGTTTGTAAGAGGGAGCGAACACGTGAGCGGGCAGAGCAGAGAATTCGAATATAGTTTGCGAGTCTGAAATATCATTGTCAAATGTGTACTGATTTTTAGTTCTCGTTACGTCCGTTGTGGCGCTGTTGTTCAAGTTTCCATAAAAAAATACAATGAGATTTCGTCCTCGAAAACGTTACGAATTCACATTACCATTGATATCATTCCCGTGCGTGTCTGAATTTTTATCAAAATGTCTGACATATTGTCAGAAATTATAAATTTTCCAATTTCTAATAACCCCGTGAATTCATCATTATAATAAAGTGTAAAAACCTGCTATGAAACCTCCAAAAGCACTGCATTAACATGACCTAATTAAGTCATACTAAAAATAGATTTTTAGAAGATAAGGTAAAAGTAATATTCCTGTTTAATAATTATATGCAAAAATATTTTCAATTGTAATATAATATTTTTATTAAAAACTCACCTCCATAAATGCTACAGATATTATTATTCCATAATATAATAAACATATCGACAAACTTGAACAAAATTTTAAATCACTCAAAGGTGATTTTCCGTTGAAAGTCATGACAAATTTTCATGCCATTGATAAAATTATTTCAATTCAATCATTTTACAAATTCGAAATACCTTCCTATTTCAGTTATTGACCTTGTATGAGGTAAAATGCATTTATAATGAATTTTACACGCCAATTTAGTTTCATATTTTGCCGTATCGGAAATTATACGATTATAATCGATAGCCCATAACAATATTAAAAAAAAAATTTGAATATCCTCGCCGACTTGATCGTAATAGCCAATAATGATGATGTATCTTATGATAAGAAAACAAATATTAAGTTCATAATTTTTTAAGACTGTGGTTCCGGTCATCATAGTTTTACTTTCTGGAAAAATTACAAGGAGGATAGAAATCTTGAACTTTTCAATGCAACCCTGAAAGACTTCTTTATGGTATTGGTCTGGTCTAACGAAATAGTAATTAAAGAAAAATGGTGAAAACCTCACTCACTTGCGTTTTGTAGACTATTTAATACTGTTTGTGAATAGGACACTCTCATGCTTATGAGAGTTACACACGGCGTCCTACTAGGAACTAAATCCTGCTATAGTACCTCCTAAATATTACTTTGAGGTATTAGTGTTGTCGTTATTGTTTCTAGTTTCTATCGCTAAAGCACCTTAAATTTAAGGGAAATATTTTATTTCAGATAAATTTCTCAGAAGCAAAAAGTAAAAGGAAGTAAAATTTTAAGCACATCTTCTTGAATTTTTTTACTCCCATTACAAAATACCTGGAGATATTCCCAATTCTAGTCGAGCACAAAGACTAATGAAAAATAACTGAAGTACTTCCGAACTTGTCAATTTAATTTCCTTTATTGGTTATATTATTTCGGCAATAATGCACATTTATTTTTATTAGTAGAAGTGTAATCTGAAAAAGAAAACTTACGTTGTAATTATTATTAGACTTGCGAGGTATTGGTTTTACATAACTACAAAATTACATATCTTATTTCATTCTGTTCAAGTTGTATAATCGAGACTCGTACATCGAGACATCCCGTAGACGACCGAAGGGTTTTTTATTATACATATTTTTTACATACATACATATTTTTATTATATTATATATATATATATATATATATATATATATATACATAATATTTGACGACCTCCGTGGCCGAGTGGTTTGTACGCCGTTACATGGTGTCGCCGACTCGAGAGGTCAATCCCGGTGCCCATCTGCCCCCAGATGTTTGTGTGATGAATACGAGCACTTGTACTCCACTCATGGATGTTTAATATCTATAACTATAAAAATATACTTATATATGTACAGTATATGTATTCTATCCGTTACCCTAGTATCCCATAACACAAGCCTTATACAGATTACTTTGGGGCTAGGCTCATTGGTGTGAGTGTTGGAAATATTTATTTATTTATTTATACCAACACTTACCATAATGATGTCTGCAATTGTACTTGAATACGGCGCATTCCGTTGAGAACCAGCGCGCGTGCTGCATACGCCGGTCCCTACCGCATACACGGGAGCCTTCACCTATGCAATGCCGAGCTCGCCAACACCAGTACTTGTTCACAATACCCGACCGAGGAGGCTGTACCAAAAAGGTTGTTGAGAGCTTAAAAGAGGTAAGGCATAGCGGATTTACAGACTGACATTTCTTTTTCGTACCATTCGCAAGTAGAATGATTTATAACCCGGGGTCCTTTGAAAGAGACGTGAATAAGGAATGTACTGGCCGGTAAGGTGAAGATGGCTGGTGTGGCGGGTAGAACTGCTGTACCGGCTATCGTTCCTAAATGGAATCATTTATCAAACCTATTTAAAAAAAAATGCCGCTCTACTTTGAGCGCATCTCTGGGGAGCCTCCACCTTAGAAAAGCTCGCAGTAAAATAACACTTCCATTTGGTGATGTGTGATGGATGAGTGAAATTCTCCACGGTATAGGGAATGAGGTCGGGGTAAGAGATACTATGCCGCTCAGCCGACACTCATTGTTAGGTTAGGTTAGGTTAGGTTCATCTCCCCGTAAGAGTTGCGGGGTCCTCGGTGGGCAGCCACTGGGGGGTTCGTAAGACTTGCGGGAGCCAGGTGTGAGGTCCGTTCGGCGGTGTGCCTCTTAAAGGCGCCGTCGTCTGTAAATAGATTTTTTACCTGCGTATTAAAAAAAAAAAAAAAGGTTAGGTTCATCTCTACGATATCTCAAAATAATATCACAAAATCCGTAACCGCATAGGTATTATCGAAATTTAACTACAATATTTAGGATAATTGGAGGAGCTCGATGGCGCAAGTGGATAACGCGATCAGCTGCGATCGTTGAAGTTAAGTGACTTTCGCAGTGGTCGGTCATTGGATGGGTGACCAAAAATTTACTATCTCGAGCTCCTCCGTGCTTCGGAAGACACGTTAAGCCGTTGGTCCCGGCTGCATCGGCAGTCATTAGCACCCACCAATCCGCACTGGGCCCGCGTGGTGGGTCATGGCCCAATCTCACTATTCCATCCATAGGGAAGGCCTGTGCTCCAGCAGTGGGGACATTAATAGGCTGATGATGAACTACAATATTATATGATATTGATGGAAAAAAAATACGGGAACGGAACAAACATTTATTAAATGATAATGATAGAATCTTTTGTTTTCTGATGAATATAATATCATTAATTGTGTTTCCTGTGCTCTGGATCCAATGGTGGTAAGCTTCCGCAGTTTTTCCTTGAAGTTTTTTTATACTCTGCAAGCAAAGAAAGCAGTGTTTAGAAATAATTTAATCAATTTCTTCTTCCTTAGTGAATTTCAATAATTTCCTAATGAAGTGCTGTGATTTCTAAATCTAGGTAATATTATGTATAATAATGACTTATAATTTTTTCAAAATATCTTACTTTTAGATCTGAGGCAATTGTATTCTATCATATCACAGGTGTCGAAAAATCTACGGTATTCTCCACTCTTGTCCACTCCACACTTTTCTTTGGAATTGTGGATACATGTCTTCGCATTGTAACACACCTGAAACCATTAAAAAATATATTATTCAACTTTTGTTGAAGATTAAAAAGACAATTCAGAAATGAAAAGAAATCAAAAGTAGACTTATCTAATCATTTCTATTTTTATCAGTAGCAATAAAGCGCGGTTAGTATAATATGAATTTTATTTTTTAACCAAGTTTAAAAAGGTTTCTATTTTCTTTCAAGAAGGTAAATTTAAATAAAAGCTTATTTTCATATTCGCAACTAAACTGATATTATAAATGCAAAAATAATTGAGTATGAGTTGAACAGGAACGCGGGTTTGTAGGCGAATAAAAAAATAAGGGGTTGAAACAGGGTCAGAATTAATAATTTTATACAGCATAATAGGAAAACTTTATATTTTACAGTCATATAAAATAAAACCATTCCGGATCTTATTCCCAGTTATTAATAAACGAAGACTACGCTTGGATTAGTTACTCCATGTTTTGTCTTTGTCTATTGAATGACAAATGGCATTTGAGTGACATGAACAAAACACAGCGTAACTAGTCTAGGCTTATGCCTTTTTTATTAATAAGGGGGCTAGAGTTCAAATACTCGGATTTCAGTTGAATGAAGATGTAGATGTCGTATACAAACAAACGTGTACTCATCAATGTCTTCTTATTAATTATGCAAATGAAATTCCACAATAAGGACGTACGTATTAAATGTTTAATACTAACTTGGTTGTCTTGATTATCTTCTGCTGCAAAAACTGACACTGCGCAAATGAAACCTAAAAATAAAAAGAAAAAAATTATTCCCTAAAATAAGTTTAGTTTTACTACATATCATGCATTTATATCCTAAAATGTATACGAGTTAATTTTTCTGCCTTATTAATACATAACATAGCTAAAGCCAATTATCTAGGATCCAGTTAATATCTTATTACGAAATCGAAACTTTTCCTATAGTCAGTGGCTCTTGATTATACTGAGAGCGAAAAACACAATATAATCCAAACTATGCACGAAAGAATGTTATATGTAGTTTGTAGCGAATCAATGAAATATGGGATTAAGACGAGAACGATATTTGAGTACATGTTACCATGGACCAAGGTGGCAAAATCGCAATGGGCGGTCATTGGATGGGTGACCAAAAAATTATTACGTCGAGCTCCTCTGTGCTTTGGAAGTTACGTAAAGCCATACATCTGCAGTCGTTAGCACCCACCAATCCACACTTCGCCCGCGTGGAGGGTCCCGGCCCAGTATCTCTATTCCATCCATAGGGAAGGCCTGTGCCCCCGCAGTGGGGACTTTAATATGCTGGTGATGATGATGATAGGATGAGTGATCAAATTATTGACATTTTGTTTTTTTATTTATTAATAGGTCCGACAAATGACTCCACCCCACCTGATGTTAACAGCGGAATCCAGACATGAAATTGGCTCGTACAGCTGTTTTACCTATCACACCAGCCATCCCCACCCTGCCGACCTGTGAGTTGCTTTTTCAAGCCTCTTTTAGAGGAGCCCGGGTTTGTGGACGGGAGGAAACACATGAGCAATGCAAAGTCAAAATGTTGGACTTTTTAGTGGTTCAGAAACTATGCCACTTGGTGGGTTATGGACTTATGTTCAAATACTTTTTTTTATAAACGAAACGCAGCAAATTACACTAATCCACCAGATGTTAAATGTAGGTGGAGTCCCGTCACGAAGAGAGTAATTGTGCCGCTCCCCGTGGAGCCCAGGATCTCTACTCAAAAGCAGAAACACAACACTACCAAAAGGTACTGTTATTTTACTGTCATCTTGTGTAAGGTGGAGGTTGCTTCCTCGGACGGGCGTTCCAATTCCGCTATAACGGGATTTACAATAAACAAATTTTAAGGGCCCAATCAAAAGGGTGGGCGTGGCTCCTAGCTATAGTAACTAATTATTACATCGTGACGATCGCCCTAGATCGGGTCCCTTACACCACACTTAGTCAGGATAACGGTCCCTTAAAATTGGGTAGTGTAAATCCCTCATATGCCCTAACCCTCTTAAAATAATATTATTTATACATTAGTGTAAGAATCATCCCATGTTGTACGTAAACAATATTGGTGTTCTGTACACTGGATAAACATAAAACAAGTATAACAAATATTCTAGTTTTACCTAAAAGTAAAATGACGGACCCCATAACACTTTATCTTGCCTGTTTTAAACTACGAAATAAACGATTGTGATAAGGAAAAATGCACAGGTGATATTTCTTTAGTTCGGTGTCGTAATACAACCTCGTTCTCGAGTTATAAATACGTACACACATAGCTTTACACCATATTCTCCTTGTGGCAGATAAACTTTAAAAATATTCTTAGATAATATATTGTTTTAAACTTTCATAATCACCTTATGGTCACTTATAGGAATATTATAGTAATTTATATTTTTACGGGATTGCCACCATGTCCTTGTTCTAGCGAGTTTCCCATATTTCGGCATTGACGCAAGCGCCATGATCGCGGAGTAACTTAATGATTAAATGTGTAATTTATTACACATAATAAATTATTATAAACAAACATTGAAACAACGTTTTTATCATACAAAATATAAAATATTTAAAACCAATAAAACAGTCGTTAAAAAATAAATTCAATGTTTAAATCCAATTCTATATGTACTACTTCTCGGTTTGACCTAAGAAAAAATAATGTATTTTCAAAAGTTACTGGTGCTAGTAATTATTTTCAGTATATCCTTCTGCCATCTACGGCTTAAAAGAAAAGTACGAAAGCAGTGGTAGGGATAAAGAAATACTGGGACGCGTGAAAGCGATTTTAATGACAAACTTATTATAAAAAAAAAACTTTTATGACTATAATTTTTATTTTTTAAGCGTGCTACTGCTCAATGTTTGATTTATAACTATAATTGCTATTTCTTCTTTCAAATGTTTAATAAAGGTATTCATTTGACATTGTGGGTTACCTACAATGCGAAAAGATGGCGCTGCCTTGCAGCTTAAGAAAGGCTAGAAAGAATTCGACACGGCCGTCAGGGCCGCGGTAGCATAATGGTCAGTGCATTCGCCCGGATAGCGAAGGGTCCGGGTTCGAGTCCCGTCTGCTGCCTGGTCCGCGTGAAATGTTTTTCTAGTAATATTTTCTTTAGATTTAAAGGACATTGCTCGTTCCCCATACATTGAATGCCCTAGAACGCCCAGCAATGAGAAAATGCTAGTTGTGTTCGGAATCATTCATAAACTCTAATTAGGCATTTGTTGAGATACGGACAACTTGAGGAACCGTGGCCTACTACAGAATGTATTTGATTTTGAGGTTATAATTATTATACTAATTAATCGTAAAAGATGTACACTTTATATATTCTGAATAGATTTAGTGTTTACCTCTATGTAAGCACTTAAATAATATGCATTAAATGAACATAAAATGCAATTAATAATAAAAATAATAAATGCTTATATTCATATTGATTAATGAGTGTTGTCAGTTGGCACCTACGATACCTACACCTTACCTGTAGTAATAATAGATTTCTTTTCAAATGAAATGTTCAGTCTTTCCATTTACCTGTTTCTATATTTTACTATCGGTAATTAGGTATGTACCTGGTTATCATTATGATTTTCATAAAAATAAACAGATATTACATGGGATGGGAGTATAAACTATCTTTACATAATTTCAGAAATAATCTTTTTATAAATATAATACTAGTAATAAGTATTATTAACTAAGGTATCTCTATTTTTCTATTGATAAATACCTATGGTCGCCTCTAATGCATTTATTAAGGTAAACAATCTTGGCACAACTTTTTAACAGAATGAACCATTTAATAATAAAATATTAACGAAGCCAATAAACTATTAAAATAAATCGTTATTATAGACTGAAACCTTTGGAATCCAGTTATCAGTTGATTTTTAATGCTGTTTTTTCAATAAAAAGGAGTGCCAAGTTGGATGAATAGACTGTAGTATCTAGTAACAGAACTTTATTTTTTTATTTTTTTAAACAGATTGTCCGTTTACTATGATTAATTGCTAATATGTTAAAAAATAATAGAAAGATAATAGTGAAGGACATTCTTTTGGGCATGCTAGGGCCGATTTCGTCGATGTCCTTTTATGACTTTAATTTATCATACACTACCGCATTTCCGCGAATTCGTCTGTGTGATTTTTAGCTACGTGAAGGATAGTTTTTGGGATAAAAATTACTATTCATGTCGTTTCACGGGACTTAAACTATCTTTATATACAATTTCATCTAAGTCAGTTTAGCGGTTAAAGCATGTAGAAACAGATAAACAGACACACTTTTGTTTGCATTTACAATATTAAGACAGGATGGACATTGCATGGGTTTTTTATAAAATACACTTTTGAAATTGAAATAACGTTTTAATTACACAAGATATACTTTTGAAATAAAAAGGATTCGGAAAAGAGTTAAATTTTATTTATGTTTAGTTTAATAAAGCTGATAAAATTTGCTATAAAACGTATTTTTTTTGTATTAAATCTGTGACTGTTATAGTTTAGAAAAAAAAGATTATAAAAAAATCCGATTTTAGAAAAAAATCCACGAGGACCAGGCAGCAGATGGGACTCGAACCCGCACCCTTCGCTATCCGGGCGAGTGCACAAACCAATTATGCTACCACGGCCCTAACGGCGGCGTCGAAATTCTTCTAGCCATTCTTAAGCTGTAATCTCTTCGCATTATGCTTAAAACAATAAAATTATAATGTGATACTTAGTTTTGTTGGCCAGTGTAGTATGATGATAACTTTAAATTAATTTTTGTTATTAGCGGGTTTGCTAGCATTTACCTTGTTTTGGCTGGTCCCCAATATTTCGGCACTGTTGCATATGAACATTATATTACTCTATGATCATGACGCTTTCTACCACAGAACACAGAAAGAAGATAGAAAGGCCCTATTGGGCGGGGCAGGCACGCCACAGTTATGTGTGAGCAAATGCTCATGACTGTCGTTGCTGTCGGGTGTGATTGAGCGCTGATTGGTTCTGTTTGATGTCGCGACGGTTGATTATCTATTAGGTACTAGTGTAGTGGGGGCAAGCCGGCGACATCGGTTCCCATACAAACGGTCTATGAACACCCTTTTAACATCTTTCTGTGTTATGTGCTTACAACAATGCCGAAATATCGGGGACTCGCTAAAAACGAGGTCCATGGTCCCGCTAATAACAAAAAATCCTTTAATGTTAGTGACCATGTAAGTTTAAAACAGTAAGATAACTTACTTTACCAGTGGTATCCTTTCAGTATACTTGCCTAGAAGCCTTTGGTTGTATCCACCGTGGCCACAGGCGCTGCGGCCTGGATCATTACACTAGAGAAGTGAGATGGTTCCTCAATAAATGTGACATGCTGGAATTCAACTGTGAATATAAAACTCGTAAGAATTTGTTATTTCACACATTCGTTCAGTTAACTGATATCGGTATTAGGTATTTGTATGGAGTATGTAGATATTAGCGCTTCTTAATCGTTTTTCTTAGCCATGTACGAAATAAGAATTTTTATTCACCTTTTCCTAACTGGTTATGTAATAAGAATATTTTTTCCATTCATCGTCAAACTCATCTAGAAAGTGTCAATAAAAATTACATATGTGCCGTATATATATAATTTAGTCTATTTTTTCGATTTATAAACCCATTTACGAAAATGTAATAAAAAACTTTTTTCTTAACCAGTAACGAAAAAGTGAATAAATTATTGGTTCTTTCGTAGACGGTTAAGAAAATGAACCAAAGACTTACGAGTATAAACACTTTCGGGTTGCTTTTATGGAAATTCGAATTGGTATGTCATAGAATGCGTGAATAACTAATACATAATTATTTATATAATACTTATAAAATCTTAAATTGATTGTAATTTGAAATTTCATGGTGTACAATAAAGCAAAACTCCTGAAAAAAAAATACCACTCGACCCAGGCATCAGACATTCCGCCCGGATAGCAGAAGGTACAAGTTCAATTCCTGTTTTATGTCTGGACCGAGTGATTTTTTTTCTAGTAGATATTTTTTCATAATGAATAATCTAACAGTTAAATGATTAAATAAATATATTTGTTATAAAAGTATTTATTATTTACAGGCTTCGACATAGCTCCGAGGCGAAAATGCGGGCATGTACCACCATTGTAGTATGTTTACAAAACTATCGATCATTTACCGGGAGGCAAACAGGAAGTTTTAGGTTCGTCACAATAGATCGTAAGCGTAGACTTAACTAGACTGGCTTCGCTTATATCATTCTGGGGCTAGATTTGGTTCGTGATAATTCACAACTATGGTGTCATCATGGAAAATATATTTGCATGGTAGGTACACTTACAAATATTTATATTGATATTTTACTAATTTTATCGAGTTTGAAATCTTAGTGAAACTGTCTTTAATGTGTTTTGGACAGGTATTCTGAAATATTAATTGAGATTCCTATATTTCGGGACATTGTCTAAAATCTAAATGATTTCGTTTACGAACCAAGTTTGTAGTACAAACTGAGAGCGAACTTTGCATGGGTTTCTGCATTTTATATGTTCAGAATGGCAAACAAGCTTGCCTATGACCTATCTGAAGGTAAGCCTATAGACGCTTGCGATACGTAAACTATCACTCGCGTCTTTGTCTACCCTTTTTTTGTTACGCAGGCAAAACCTCTATTACAAACTTTAGCGCCCTTAAGGGGCGCCCCCAACGAACGAACCTTACTCCTAGCCTCTTGCAAATCTCACGGGTGCGAAACGGACAAGCCGTCAAGCAGTCCGCGCGGCCTACGAGCGCTTCCAGCATACTATTCGCTAAAAATCCCTACGAATACCCTCTACGCTTAAGTGCAGAACCGCGAGATCCACGTGAGTGATTTCACCTGACAGCTTCCCGGCCAGGGTTCCGCGGCAGGAATCACCCAGGGTATCTCGGATGATCCAGTAGATGTGCGCAGGACTGTCTGCGCTGCGAGCTAAGTGCGCGGCCTATTGCTCACCGCACTACTTCCCGTCCTAAAAGTTACTTCCCCAAATGGGCGCTCCAATTCTAACGGAAAATTTTCTATGCCCTACCTCTCTTAAACTTGCACCGTTAACTTATATTTCAGTGTTCGTAGTAGCATGTTTCGTCACAGCGGCTCTGTCACACGGGCCACCTCAAGACCGTGATAGCGAGGACATCGCCATGGGGCGGAAGGTAAAAAAAGTAATACGCCTTAATTTTTTTTTAATAACACTTTTCAGACACACAAACACACAGATCTCTTTTTGTATCATTCTGTCATGAATTTTAATATTCCTCTGATTTATCTATAATGAAAGAAAAAAGGAAATGAATGTCTCTATATGAAAAGCAAAATGTATTTGACAGACGGACGGATAACAAAAAAAATCCTTCTTTTCTTTTCAGAACCTTAAAACTGATAGTGAACATAATGCTCGTCATTCAATTGAACTCTCTTTTATTTCAGACAAGCGATCCGTCCCTACTTGGCACGGGTGAACTTAATTTAAATGCAATAAATATAATTAGTCAAGGATCATGTAGCATTCGACTGGTAAAAGTTTTTATGAAATCGACCCAGTAGTTTTTTTATATGACTTAAATGTGCGGGGGAATAAGCTGACGACTTACCTGATATCACCGTCGTCCATAGACACCTGCAACACCAAGAGTATCACAAATGCGATGACGGCCTTTAAAGAAGGAGTACGGAAACACTACAGTTTTTAAGTTTATTCTAACAAACATTCAGATCTTTCCACCTTACAATATTGTTAATCGTTTTACAGATTCACTCTTCATCCCTATAGCCTCGATGACACACAGCTTGTAAACTCGCCCAGTGTCATCGGCTTTTATACCATCTGTTACTAGATGATACGGGACGCGTTTACGAGCTACTAGCGAACTCGCTGGTTTGTAGTTTGTAAACCCGCCCCGTGTCATCGAGGCTTATCCAGCCCGAGAGTAAAAGCAAGGTTACCCAAGGGAAGCGTAGTATAGATGTTCTGTATTACCAACAGATGGGTGCGAAATGGTGCAGCATGGCAAAGGTTTGCAATCACGACCGCGTGCCGGTGTGCGGGCTCAGCCACGCCGGCGAGGTGATGGGCTTCCGGGACCTCTGCGATATGTTCGATTACAACTGCATCCGGAGACGGAGTAAGTACCACTCCAGGGCATTTTCAGTCTGAGCAGCGCCAGAAATTGATGGATAACATTTTCAGTCTGAGCAGCTCCAGACAGCCACCGATATTTGAAAGCATTATGCTCCTTATTGAAGAGCTTGATGGTAATGCGTAAGCTGTGTTGCCTGTGATCGTGGAAAAAAATATTCAGAGGGATACGAAATGGTGCAGCATGGCAAAGAAAGATCTTCCAGAGCCTCTGCCATATGTTCGACTACAACTGCACCAGGAGACAGAGTAAGCTCCCTCTTTAGGATATGTGGGCATTTTCAGTCTTAGCAACGCCAGACAACGACCTGCATTTTATAGGATATAACACCTATTTTTTATGTGAGGACTACTCCCACTCATTTTACCCAGCTGGAGGCCTCAGTGAAATGAGTGGTGCAGTACTCACTAAAACCACAGATAATCTCTTGCACCGACTACCGATACACACGCTGAGGACCGAGGTCCCCCGAACGCATGTTAAGAGTGCGGGTATGGTCGTAGCGCCCCGTGATGAGTTTCCGTACTAGACATAAACACTTTATTGAAGAGCTTTAGGACGTTAGCCTTTTCGTTCTGCTATCGTGGAAGTCAGGCAACTTTCTCAGAGGCCAGTCGCAGTATGGGTGACTAAAATGTATTATCTCGAGCTCCTTCTTACTTCGGCAGGCACGTGAAGCCGTTGGTCCCGACTGTATCTGCAGTCATTAGCACCCATCAATCCGCACTGGGGCTATTTCATCTCGCTATTCCATCCATGGGGAAGGCCTGTGCCACAGCAGTGGGGACATTAATAGGCTGGTGATGATGATGATGATGAAGGTCTTGCCTTATTTATTTATTTATAATAAGGCTACATAGGCCCATACACAAATACCTTATAGTCTAACATATATACAGATATAAAACATTGTTGTTAGTAAATAAAATTATTAACTATGTTAGTAAACACCTAATTAACACGTATAGACGGCGACGTATGACGCGGAGTGGTGTCAAGTAACCGGCCTCGGAACCGCCGGAACACTACACCTTTCGGCCAAAGAATTATGGTTCTACTAACCGCATTAGTTCGCGTGGTAGCTCATTACCCAATCTCCCTATGCCATTCTTAGAGAAGGCCTGTGCATCAACAGTGGGGATATTAATAGCCTGAATGAAACAAAATTGGCTCCTTTTTAACACTGCTTCGTGTAAAATAGTTAATCCTGTCTTCCTCTGATTTTCAGATTACAAACAAACGGCGTGTCCTGAAGACAGGTCCATCTTGACGGTGTCGCGTCGGCCAACCAACAGCTACTATGACGACTAAACCATCAGAACTCCCTTCATATACATCAATTATTTCTATACATTCAAGTTCAACAAGCAGAAACCTATTTTATTTATGTCACCTGTATAAAATAAATATTATAAAGGACACTATTGGAGTTTTATTTTATCTGATTTAGATTAAATCCATATTGAAGAAGAATTGAAAAATAGTACATAATTAAATCAATTGCGACATCTGCAATAATAATAAATAATATCAATAATATTATTAATAATAAAAAACATATTTCTTAAAACTTACATGATTAAGGTTAACACAAATATACAAATATATTTTTTAATGCATAGGTATTTATTATTTTACATTATTTGAAAACAGCGGGACTATTATGGAAAAAACTTTTTTGACATTTGGACAAAATTTTACAGAATCGTATTATGTATTTGCTATTCTTATACTTGATAGCAGCATCCTTATCATGATCTATTAGGAATGAAAAGAAGAGACCGCTGCGAAATTTACAAAATCAAATAGCCAAGCCAATGTTATGATAAAGTGATTTCTGGGACTCAATAAGTGCGAAGAACCAACAGTCTTTGCTATTCCGTCACAATCTTACCAAGTTTTAATGTCAATATAAATAAAGTGCATTGTTCACCGAGAGGAGAAAGTGACCGATTTGCAACGAGGGTGTAATTTCAAACCCGAGACGCAACCTTCCTGCACTCAAGTTCGGAATAGCTCTTTCTTTCGAGGGGTACAAAGTGCTTTATACTGTACCTGCTAGGAAATGAAAGAAATTCTTTAATTGATATTTATATTAAAGTTGTTACAGTTACTAAACTATTGAATGGCAGTTTTATATTGGTTTCTTGATTTCACGGGTAAAGGTTCTCAATGACTGCTTAGGTAGTTTCTTTTAACTCTGGTGGTGTCAATAAATCATTGTAGATAGGAAAACAAATGAAAATCTTATTTAAAATAAAATTATAAGCACGCTTAGAACTGTTTGCTCTTTTTTCGAAATTAATTCAGTAAGCAAACAGTATAATGCTAAAAAAATATATTGCAAAGTCTGCAAAATCATACTGACCAATTTTCGGTATATTTACTTAAAAAAAAGAAATTAAAGAACAACACGTTAACAATGAATTTCCCTAGACTTTTCTGCCTGCTCAGCACGTTAAAAATGGATTTCCATACACTTTTCCAGAATGCTGTAGTTAATTAGTAATGAAGTCCTTTCTGCTTATTTTTTTTTTATAGCCAGGTAGGCAAATAAATGACTCTACCCCACCTGATGTTAAGTGGTGATAGAGTCCAAACGTGAAGATAGCTGGCACAGCAATTATTAAATGCCACACCAAACATCCTCACCTTGCCGGCCTGCAAAAATAATTCTTCACGCCTCTCTTAAAGGACCCCAGATTGTAGCAAAGCAAAGAATTCCACTTCACAATTTTAAAACAAGAATAAAGCACTTTCCAAGCAATTATAGTGTAAACGATTTTATGACCTTTATGGTCTGAGGTGACACATTACTTCTCATGTCAAGAGGAATGGTTCTGCAAAATTTTCAGAGTTTATCTCCAATTCCGAGGTGAAAGTCTTATTTGACTGGACTTTAGAGCTGACACATATTAGACTGCAACTTTATAATCCAAAGACCTCACATGGGGCACTGCTTTTTTAACCAGGGTCACCCCAGTACCAGCTTCTCTTTCTGGATTACATCTGCACCAAGCGGCTCGAATCGTCGATAACCAGAACCTTTGCAAGCTTCATCTCTTGGCTTTGAGTACGATACATCCGTACTTCGCTTCGCTCTGTATCGTCTATCGCATTTATCACCGAGAGTGTTCAAAGGAATGATCGATTTTTTTCCCGCTGTTGATTTACGCCATCGTAGGCACATCGTGACAAAAATTTCACCCCCATCATCTTAATGCTTCACCACGTTTTACAAAATCGAAAAATATACTTACGTACAATGTTACCGGACCAACGTGACCCGAAAAACTTCAAAGGAGAGAGTATTCCTTCCTTAAAACCCCGGATCGCATTTGTAATACTTCTGGTGTTGCAGATGTCTAGGAGCTGCGGTGATCACTTACCATCAGGGTGAGCCATCTCCTATCTAATATATAAAATTCTCGTGTGACGGTGTGCGTAATTGAACTACTCCGAAACGGCTCGACCGATTTTCGTGAATTTTTTTATGCATATTCAGTAAGTCTGAAAATCAAACAACATCTATTTTTCATGCACCTAAATGTTAAGGGTGGTCCACACTTATTGTTTTTTATGGGACATATTTTTTGATTTTTTTTATGCTACATCATACAAAAATACATACAACCCTAAATTTTCACCCTTCTACCACCAACCCATATTTTTTGATGGTGGTACGAAGTTCGCTGGGACAGCTAGTAATAATATAAAAAAGCGGCCAAGTGCGAGTCGCACTCGCCCATGAAGGGTTCCGTAGCAGCAAGTAACATAATATAAAAATTCTTGCTAGGATTAGAAATAATGGTTCACGATTTATGCATAAGGTTTATATTTATGAAATTAAATGTTTTTTTATATATTTGAGTTGATTGAATGAAAGGTAAATTGCGGTTTACGATTTATGACGTATTAAAAAAACTACTTACTAGATCTCGTTCACACCAATTTTCAGTGAAAGTTTGCATGGTAATGTACATCATATATTTTTTTTAGTTTTATCATTCTCTTATTTTAGAAGCAACGGGGGGCACACATTTAACCATTTTGGAAGTGTCTCTCGCACAAACTATTCAGTTTAGAAAAAAATGATATTACAAACCTCAATATCATTTTTGAAGACCTAACCATAAATACCCCACACGTATTTGATGATATTTTTTTTTGAGTTTCTAAGTATGGGGAACTCCGATTTTTTTTTGTTTTTTTTTCTATTTATTTGTGAAAATCTAAATGCGGTTTACAGAATACATCTACTTACCAAGTTTCAACAGTATAGTTCTTATAGTTTTGGAAAAAAGTGGCTGTGACATACGGACGGACAGACAGACAGAAATGACGAATCCATATGGGTTCCGTTTTTTGCCATTTGGCTACGGAACACTTTTTTTTGTGTCTGGGAAATGCCTTACGCGTCCTTCAACCACCGGGGGAGCGAGGAGAAGGTATGTGGGATTCCTCCCTGCTCATTTCTGCCTATAGCCCTGAACAGGGCCACTAAAAACCAGACAATGCTCCTGCAGTGTTCCAGGGACCTCGGTCCCCAGAATGCGCGCCGGGAGTGCGGGCGTGGTCGTGGCACCCGATTTCCAACTGGCCACGTGCTACGGAACCCTAAAAAGCACAAAAATGTTTGTCCAAATAATGTGTTTCCTTATGCGTTTATTATGTCAATGGAATTTACAGCGTTATCTTTAATCAAACTTATAAATAATTGACTTCTCTGAGTATGGATTATCAAGTATCGGGGTGGTAAGCAGCACTTCATTTAATATCAAATTACAATGGATACTGAAATAAAAAAAAATAAAAAAACGGATTGCACTCCGGTAGTGCCGGCAGAAGTGAAAACTTGAATATTAACGTTGTGCATTTTTGATATTTTGGAATGGTTAGGGAATAATTTTGCACGAATTGCTTTAATTATCAGTATAAAAGTACTATCATTTATGTGGTAGAATACAATATTTATTTATTGTGCTATCGTACACAAACATGACAATTTATATTAATTTAAAAAGTTTATCTCTCAGGAAAATCAACTTACATAAATAACATTTGAGCGCACCTAGCGATCTATTGTAAAAAAATGCATTTTCTTCGCAATAAAGCTGCCACCTGGACGTCCTAATTAGAGACTTATAATTATAATACGATAATTATAATATATTTAATAAATAATAATTATAATACGATAAAATAAAATATAACTATGTTTCGTCCAATATATTGAAAGACAACAACCTTTCCAAATTTATTGTTTTCGTCTTACAAATTTTCGATTAGGTCACGTGTCCTGACGCAAGATTATCATTTTTTACCCATTACAAAAAAGTGTACAACGCCGCTAACGAAGTTTTCACTTCAAAAATAAGAATCAGGTTATTAGGACATGGTAGCATAATTGGTCTGTGCGTCCGCCCGGATGGCGGAGGGTGCTGGTTCGAGTCCCGTCTGCTTCCTGGACCGCGTAGAATTTTTCTAGTATTTTTTTTTCTTTATTTAGAGAAGTGTATGTCACGTGCTGTCTTATTTTGTTGTTATCGCGAAGAAAGTGACAGCATTAACTTTTACCAAAGTAAAATATTACTTACTTCTCGGCCCGTGTGCGGCTATAAATATGTTATATTATCATAGAAAAGTTTTCTAATTAGCTCATATACAGCAGTTATAAAAGCATACTATTGTCATAGACTTTACCTTCTTGGAATATAACTAAAACATCCGCTCATTGTGTGTTACTTAAGGCGTGTACACGGGTATATACAATTTAACAATAATATTAGGTGCTCATTCTTTATTTTGATAGAGAAACAATATTTTCAATAAATCAAATATAAATGAATTCAATATTTCATAGGCGACTTTACGGCTAAATAGCAATCTCTACCGGGCAATCCATGGCGACTTTAATTTTGGTAGGTGCATAGTATCTAATAATTAATTAATATGCAATAAAAACGCAAACACTTACTTAAATGCTATTCCAAATAATATAATGTGGCAGCAAAGAAATCGTCTCAAAATTACGCAATAATTTTATGATTGATGCAAGTATGCAAACGTCCTTATTGGATATGTTTTCATAGCTACAGGCGCAGATTATCATAGCTAAAGGATCAACTACCCTACCCTACGGCGCCGTTCGTATAGGTCTCGTGAAATATGTTAGTCAAAATACAATTACTAATAACGTTATCAATTATATTGACAATAGTGGATGGCCATCTGATGGGAGACAAAACGTACGTGGTATGTATCGAAATATTTGCCTCTCGAAATAAATGCAATCGCAGTACTTTGCTGATACGAATTTGTTTCAAATCCCCGTTTCTTATTTATAAGGTATCCTTCAATGTAAAAAAAACAAGTTTTGGAACTATATTACCTTTACAAATTCGTATTCTTTTATCCCCTTATTAATAAACGAAGATTACCTACGCTTGGATAAGTTACTCCATGTTTTGTCTTTGTCTATTAAATGACAAACGGCATTTAAGTGACATGAACAAAATACCGCGTAACTAGTCTTATTCCTTGTTTTTTAATAAGGGGTAAGGGTTCTGTCCAAATCAAGGTGGTTATTTCAAATGATGTAAGGTCATACAATATTTTTTTTATGTACAACAGCTTTAACTAGACTTGTTTGTCTCTGGTATTAAACATCCATATAATCAACTTTGTGACAATATACATAGATCTGAAATAATTATACTTCAGTTTAATGTCCTCGACATTCAATTAACGTTGTAGTGAGCCTTCTGCTGCGAAGTACCTTCGTCACACGTTTAGAGAGAATATTAAAAAATATCTCTTGACTGTTCGTACAGAGACAAAGAGACCAAACAAAACTCTGTGTCATCTGTCATCCGACACCATCTGAGGGGTATACAATCAAAGCTGGTAAAGTCCACATTGCCAAAATGTTCAGTAAACGATAAAAACGATTGTTTTAATAATCACAGGTAACTATTCTAATCTAAAGAAAAGTTTACTAGAAAAAAATCCACGCGGACCAGGCAGCGGACGGGACTCGAACCCGCATCCTTCGCTATCCGGGCGAATGCACTGACAATATGCTACCGCGGCCCTATTAGCCGCATCGAAATTTTCCTAGCCTTAAGCTGCAAGGCAGCGCCATCTCTTCGCATTGTAGGTAACCCACAATATCAAATGAATACTTTTTCAAGTATTAAACATTTGAAAGAAGAAATAGCAATTATAGTTATGATTTTATTTATTTTTTAAGCATTTAACTGCTAGATGTTTAAATCTAAAGAAAAGTTTACTAGAAAAAAATCCAGGCAGCGGTCGGGACTCGAACCCGCATCCTTCGCTATCCGGGCGAATGCACTGACCATTATGCTACCACGGCCCTATTAGCCGCGTCGAAATTTTCCTAGCCTTAAGCTGCAAGGCAGGAAGTACAGGAAGGATGCGGGTTCGAGTCCCGTCCGCTGGGATTTTTTTCTAGTAAACTTTCTTTAGATTTAAACATCTAGCAGTTAAATGCTTAAAAAATAAATAAAATCATAACTATTCTAATGTTAAACATTATTTATATGCAGAATTTAATACATTATGGAAATACAAGTGTTCATCAGTTCAATACTTTTGAGTAAAACCTTAAGTATAAGATGGACTTTCCCAGTTTTGTTACCTGGACTTTACTAACTTTGTAACTGTAATTCAACAAAAGAGCATTACAACATCAAAGGCGGCTATGACAGCTGTCAGTGAAATGGAGGCAATGGAGCCTTCCTATTGGTCGAAAAGAACTTCACGCAAATTAAAACTCAACTCACTTGGACTTTGCTACGTTTGTTTCTAAAGTCAATTTTCAATTTCAAATAACAGTCGAGATTTCTAGAATTTATAAAAATATATTCTACGGGATAAATGAATGTGTTGTAATTTAAATCTCACTTTTAAAATTTTGTGGACTTTTCCAACTTTGATTGCATACACCTGATCTGTTAAGGCATTAGTTTTTTGTAAATCTATTTGTTATTAGAAAAAACTACGTACGAAGTACCTAAACAATTTCATATACTTTTGTATTTGTTTCGTAAACATGCTGTAGGTAACGGATCATTATTTGATTCCGTAAATAGAATCTTTGACAATATCGTTTACGCTGACCCCAATTATGTCGTCTCGACTGATCGTGGGTGACAAAACAACACGTTGTTTACATGGACTTGTCTACGGATCAATAAAATTGTATGATTCACATACTTTAATGTTTCTCCCACACCTACGCGACGAAGCCTGATACTAAATGCGCTAAAATTATCGTTCTAAATTTGAACTTAGTGTTGCCGGAGTAACTGAAGTAATTGCGGGTAGATGTTATTGGCAGACATATCGGTCTACCCTCTGACGCCGTCTTTTACTGCGCTCAATACCCCTGAATAGTGAGAATGTGACCAGTGGTAGGGGTATGGAGCGCAGAAGACGATGTCAGAGGTTAGACCGATATGACTGCCAATAATATCTACCCTGAATTACTTCAGTAATGTTTATTTGCATGATTTTTAAGTCTCTCGTATGAGTAAAAATTCACGGTGTTTATATTATCTGGGGGTTTTATCGAACTAAGTTAAGTATCGAGAGCTCTCGTACTAACACATAAGAGGAATAAGTTTGAAATTGAATGTAATCAGACTAAGAAAAGAATTCGCACTTCCTTTCGTACGACGTACCAGGATTCATAAATAATCATATACTTATTATGAAAGAAAAACTTTCATATTCCTTTTAAACACAATTCATGAAAGTTTTTGAATTTGTGTGTGAGTTGTTTTCTATTATTAATGTTTATAAAAAGCAGGAATACAGAAAGGTAAAATTACTAAGTAGTAATTTACATGAAAATAATGAATCTATCTGCATTCCTTTTCCATACGTTTTTTTATACCTACTTCGAAAGCTTTCGTCTTTTCTTGTTTTTAAAAATGTAGCTCCAAGTATTATTTTTTTACAGACAGAGCTGAAGAAAATATGTGAGCACGCTTACACATGCTTCCATGATACTGTAATGATTTGTGGTAAATCAGTCAACGAGGCGAGGACATTTATCGACTTGTGCGACTTATACGAATATTCTTGCGAACACAATATGGGTGAGTGGTTTTTAAGACAGAGTTAGAACGCACTGTGAAATAACACTACATTTTAGTGGTGTAGTGTAGTATCGTGAGTAAGTTCCAGAAGTCCGCGGAGAAGGGCCATGGGTCAGGGTTGCCTACCCTGTGAGTCAGACTTTGGTAGCGTATATAGACTCTACCAGAGTTCTTGTGGTTCTCTGCCTATCAAGGGTATGGTAACAAACATTAATTAAAGTTAAAAGGCTGCTAAACATCCCCACCACTAGTTTGACATAAAAAGAAATACAGAGATTTTCCAGAGCGAGCAAAAAAAGTGGAGAACATCATGGTGCCCCAGAACCTTACTCACCAAATACGCCACCAAAAGGCATTTTCATTTCATTGTGGTTTTCTGTAAGGTGGAAGTTAATGCCCCAGACGAGTGCTCCAATTTGAGAAGAAAGGATTTTCTACTCAAATCGGTGCCCATCTTCTCTTAAAAAAAAATAATTTTCGTGGTATAGTACAGAATCCTTCTTATTGGAGTCCGACTCGCACTTGACTTGCTTTTTCTACCTTCTTACATCTCTTTCACACCTTTCCTACACTTACATAAGTGTCAAATTGGTAAGTTATCAATTCACATTATAAGAGCCACTTGCAACTACTTAGGTGCTCTTAAGCCAATACATATTTGCCGAGCTTAACCCAACGCGAACGTAGGCAAACTAATACAAGGCAAGTGCTACTGTCCAGACGTTGGGCAAGTTTGAGGAAGACCAATGCAAGTGACCAATATAGACGAGTATTGTGGAGCTATGAGTTATATTATGGACGACGTGAGACAACTGTTGGCGAGCGACAGCGTGTGCCAATAAACGACGCCAAATAAGTTTTATACACGTTGGCGCTTCTCATTACTCGGCAAATCATACAAGCGACACCCAGAGATGACAAAAGCAAGACAAATATGCTGTCTATACGTTGGTATTGGCGTACGCTTGGCCAACATGTATAGGCAGCTTTAAAACAAATTAAGCTTAATCCAGTTTAGCATATTATCACACTTCTTCCTTGTCAATTAGTTGAATTCAAAATGGATGGAAGCAGGCAGGTTAAACGTGACATTAATTTTAATCTCATTCAAGAACTTTGGTGCAAGTGGGCTTTTATATGTTTCATCATTAAAAGTTACTCAGTTTCACGAGAAGTTTCATGAAATCAGCTGGTATTTCAGTTTGTTTCGGTGTAAATTTCACAATGCTTCGTCGTCCTACCTACAAAACTTCAACAGTCAGCGGAAACATAATTGCAAAATTAATTACTACAGGTATAAAATGATTTAAAAGCTTGGTTTTAGCAATGCTTTCGGTAAACTAAAAATTTATGTGTCTAACTACTTTTATTTGCCATAACAAAAGCTGATGAAGAGAAGTTCTTGCTCAAATAAGTTTAAGTGAGGTAGGGCATAGCGGATTTTCCGCTCGAATAGGAGCACCCGTCTAGGGAAGTAACGTTCAGTAAAATAGAACTAACTATTGGTGGTGTTGTATTTCTGTTGGTGAGTAAGGGTCTAGGGCTCCAACGGGTAAGGATTTGGGCCAGGGTAGGCAACAGCGCGAGTGATATTTTTTCTATCGCAAGTGTCTATCGAGGAGCTCGATGGCGCGGGTGGTTAGCGCGTTCGGCTGCGATCGTTGAAGTTAAGCAACTTTCGCAGTGGTCGGTCATTGGATGCGTGGCCAAAAATCTTCTATCTCGAGTTCCTCCGTGCTTCGGAAGGCACGTTAAGCTGTTAGTCCCGGCTGTATCTGCAGTCGTTAGCACCCGCCAATCCGCACTGGGCCCGCGTGGTGGGTCATGGCCCAATCTCCCTATTTCATTCATAGGGAAGGCCTGTGCCCCAGCAGTGGGGACATAGGCTGATGATGATGATGAAGTCTCTATGCTATAGGCTATGGTGGCCGCTTACCTCAGGCGGGCCATATGCTTTTTTGCCACCCTTTTAACATAAAATAGTAATTTAAATCTAAAGAAAATATAACTAGAAAAAAATCCACGCGGACCAGGCACCAGACGGGACTCGAACCCGCACCCTTCGCTATTCGGGCGAATGCACTGACCAATTATGCTACCGCGGCCCTGACGGCCGCGTCGAAATTCTTCTAGCCATTCTTAAGCTGCAAGGCAGTGCCATTTCTTCGCATTGTAGGTAACCCACAAAACTAAAAAAATATAACTATAAAATAGAAATGTTTTTAATTTTTTAAGCATTTTCTGCTAGATGTTTAATTCTAATGAAAAGTTTACTAGAAAAAGTTCCACGCAGACCAGGCAGCAGACGGGACTCAGACCAAAAAAATAAAAACATAACTATAATACTATTTCTTCTTTCAAATGTTCAATACTTGTAAAGGTATTTCATTTGACATTGTGGATTACTTACAATGTGAAAAGATGGCGCTGCCTTGCAGCCTAAGGCTAGAGAAAGTTCGACACGGCAGACAGGGCCGCGGTAGCATAATCAAAAAAAAATCAAAAACTTTTCATTAGATAAAATAGTAAATTGACAAATCGTACCAATAATTTTACTTCTACGTTTATTATCTGATTATGAAGATTCACAAATTCTTCTAACTTTTCGTATTCCAAAACGTATTTTTAGCTATTCCCTCAAAGTTTTTAATTACTATATAAAACTTATAAGTCTCTCTCGATACATTAAAAAAAATTTGTGATTAACGTCAGTCAGTTTGATATTGCGGGTAGCATTCCTTATGATTGAGTAAAGATTTGAGTGACAGAAATAAGTATTCCGAGAATTTAAAAATCAGGCCTTTATCAGAATAAATCCTTTGAATCAGAATCCAATCCTCTGCCTTCTGATGAGTTTATTCAGTCAGTTAGAATAGAGTTTATTCAGCATAACATTTAAGGTAACACATTTATAATAAAATAATTAACATTTTCACAGTATACAGACACGTCAAGGAAGAGGAAGATGTTTGTCCTAACCCAAGAGACCTGGGTGCAGGATTAGGATAAATTATGGATAAATAAATCAACAGTAAAAGTAACACAAGGAGGTAGCAAAATCAAAGAACTATATTTATTACTACAGTCCTATCAAGATCTTATCACGCTTTGGTCGAAATCGGACTAAATTTTGTAAGGGTAAAAATAACTCCTTTTATTTAAAAATAAAAGTATTAATAAGCCTATTAGATTTCCTAGCACTATTTCCGAGTTATTGCAAATAACAACGTTCCATATGTAAAGAAATTTTATAATACAATACAATACAAAAAACTTTATTGTACACCCAATGATATTTAATACCCTAGATATACCAACACGAACAAAATCATGCCCGAAACCTGTATAAAAGGTACATTGGACGATCCACGGAGCTCCATAAGATCATCGCATAGTCTAAACAATATAAGTCATTATTTAAACATTGAAAATCACCTTTAAAGCACACTGTATAAGGTCTTTATCAAAGTGCATGCGTCAAAGAGTTATGACAGTCCGAGATGTAAGCTCTTAAAATTTTACGACTTATTGCTATATGCGGAAGAATATAGACTTTATTTCTTTGTCTCTACGCGCAATTCTGAATGCGCTATTAGCAATACAACAGGTACGGACCGTGAGAAAAAGAGATGGCTATATTACCGACCATGCTTTTGAATATCACAAATATTTTCTATTAAACCAGTTTATAGTAAGTATTAAAACAATATTTGCTTCAAATCTGTAAATTAACAAACATTGATGAGATATCTGTCGAAAAAACGACATTTTACATACTGTAAGTATTCATTTGCATTTTTTCACGGAGCTTAGCGGCATGTTGACTTTTCAACGGTCTGTGTGTGACTGTGAACGAAGAAGTGCTTGAGTCGTGTTCAAGCACTTCTTGATAGGGACACATTTTGAGCGCACGTGGTGTATCTAGGGTATTTAATATAGTTGTGTACACCACAGATTACATTTATTACATAACCAATTAAAACTAGTGTAACAATGGGCGGCCTTATCGCTGAGAGCGATCTTTTCAAGACAACCTTTTTACCATTGACAATTTTACGTACCTATTTTATCCTTATTTCAAGCCGCGTCCCTCTATCAATGCCATAAAAGTGCTACAAGATCTTGATTCAACTATATATGTTTTTTAAATTTAATGTTTTATATCTAATCCAAAGGAAAACACTTAAAATAGGAACTACAGATAAATTGTTTTATTCTAAACAAAAACAAATCGTAATACATTTTAAAACGACTGCTAATGTAATCATTAATAATTATCTTCTAGAATATATTTTTGTTTTATTATAATGTCTAATATCTCTAACTCTTCCTTCAGTTTTGAAGAATATTCTAATTATCTAATTATTTATTAAAGTATCAACACTAATAGCCGCCTTGCAACGTTCTCATGCGACCTGGCATTATTAAATGCATACCTACATGTAACTTTAGTTTAGCCTGCACAACGACAGTTTTTGTACCTAATTTAATTCGTAGAAACCTGTTATTGGCCATTCTTATTACTAAGTTCAATTATGTAAAATCTATTTGTATCGCTGTTGGTTTCTCAAAAATAAATAAATAAATAAATTATTATACCGTTGGTTCGCACGAAGGCACCATAGAAAAATCTGTAACAAACGTTTTAATTTTATCTTACAGATGTTACCCATAATCGACTACTGGTAAAAGATAAGCCTTTAACACCAGAATAAATTGACTTGCTATTTTTATAGAACAACTGATAAGTATTACCTAATTTAATTTAAATCACTAGGACTAAGTTCTGTTCCTAATACATATCGTATGTAAAGTCTAGAGAAAATTATTCCAATAGAGTTTTAAAAATCTTTAGTAATATGTTTCTATTTTTAAGCATTTAAAAATAGAAACATATTACTAAAGATTTAAATCTGAAGAAAAATTATACAAAAAAAACTGCCACACGGGCCAGGCAGCGGACGGGACTCGAACCCGTACCCTTCGCTATCCGAATGCACTGACCATTATGCTACCGCGGCCCTGATGGCCGTGTTGAATTCTTTCTAATGTTTCCTAAGCTGCAAGACAGCGCCAACTCTTCGCATTGTAGGTAACCCAGAATGTCAAATGAATACCTTTACAACTATAAAACATTTGAAAGAAGAAATAGCAAATATAGTTATATTAGCTTCAGAGCCGCGGTAGCATAATGGTCAGTGCATACGCGCGGATAGCGAAGGGTGTGGGTTCGAGTCCCGTCTGCTGCCAGGCCCGCGTGGATTTTTTTCTAGTATAATTATGTAGTACCTTATGTAGTAGTTCTGTTTTGGTGGTAAAGTCTAATCTATTACTCAAAAACAAAACAATCAAAACCACTATAACTGCATCAACTTAGACCTCTAGTTTCACATCAGACTCTTACCATACTTCCAGTAGCAACACAAACGCATCATATGGCAAATGTCATCACTAGACTCTTACCATACTTCTAATAGCAGTTCACCCGCACCATATGGCAAATGTCATCACTAGACTCTTACCATACTTCCAGTAGCAGTTCACCCGCACCATATGGCAAATGTCATCACTAGACTCTTACCATACTTTTAATAGCAGTTCACTCGCACCATATAGCAAATATCATCACTAGACTCTTATCATACTTCCAGTAGCAGTTCACCCGCACCATATGGCAAATGTCATCACTAGACTCTTACCATACTTCCAGTTACAGTTCACCCGCACCATATGGCAAATGTCATCACTAGACTCTTACCATAGTTATAGTAGCAGTTCACCCGCACCATATGGTAAATGTTATTACTAGACTCTTACACATACTTCTAATAGCAGTTCACTCGCACCATATGGCAAATATCATCACTAGACTCTTACCATACTTCCAGTAGCAGTTCACCCGCACCATATGGCAAATGTCATCACTAGACTCTTACCATAGTTATAGTAGCAGTTCACCCGCACCATATGGTAAATGTTATTACTAGACTCTTACACATACTTCTAATAGCAGTTCACTCGCACCATATGGCAAATATCATCACTAGACTCTTACCATACTTCCAGTTGCAGTTCACCCGCACCATATGGCAAATGTCATCACTAGACTCTTACCATACTTTTAATAGCAGTTCACTCGCACCATATAGCAAATATCATCACTAGACTCTTATCATACTTCCAGTAGCAGTTCACCCGCACCATATGGCAAATGTCATCACTAGACTCTTACCATACTTCCAGTTACAGTTCACCCGCACCGTATGGCAAATGTCATCACTAGACTCTTACCATAGTTATAGTAGCAGTTCACCCGCACCATATGGTAAATGTTATTACTAGACTCTTACACATACTTCCAGTAGCAGTTCACCCGCACCATATGGCAAATATCATCACTAGACTCTTACCATACTTCCAGTAGCAGTTCACCCGCATCATATGGCAAATGTCATCACTAAACTCTTACCATACTTCCAGTAGCAGTTCACCCGCACCGTATGGCAAATATCATCACTAGACTTTTACCATACTTCCAGTTGCAGTTCACCCGCACCATATGGCAAATATCATCACTAGAATCTCACCATACTTCCAGTAGCAGTTCACCCGCACCATATGGCAAATGTCATCACAAGACTCTTACCATACTTCCAGTAGCAGTTCACCCGCACCATATGGCAAATGTCATCAAACTTTCCGTAGCCGTAGTTCTCGTCGTATCCACAGACGGATTCATTAGACCCAACACAAAGGAGACCAATACTACACCATCTATTCAATTTCTTGTCGGTATCTTCTTCAACGATGTTTGTGTCGTTAAAGGAACGTCTGGTTGACTGAAAAATAAGGACTCATGAAATAAAACTACATTTGTTTTGTTAATTGTTTTAATATCTCAAAAATCTTATTTAACACTTTGTATTGTTTCTAATACGACAACCGCAACTTGCTCATTTTAACTTTTCAATACTTTTCCGCAACTGAAAGCCTCGCCTCGTTAATAAGAAAACTTCTTGATACTCTTAAGTTTACCCGATATTTCCGAGTTAGGCAAAAAACAAAAAAGTGTACCATTTCTATTTACCTAATAAAAGCTACGCGCGTTAAAAAAAATAGAAAAAGATTCAAGCAATCAGAACACAAGAATGATACGCGTTCACATTAAGAATAATATACATAAAAAATATTATTTAATACTTTTTCTTCTTATTTCTTAATTAAAGATAAATGACCTGCCGAGCCTTAATTCTATGCTCTGGTAAGTCATCTTCTATCAGAGGAATAGGGTCTTTGCTCCTTCGCATATTTTGTTTTATAACATCTTTCAAAAGCGTGCCGTATCTAGGCAAAGTTTCTGCAAGCCTACGGAAAGGACTAATTGGTTCATCATCAATAGCATCATTATTACGTCTAGTTTGGTTATGTACCTCAATCTTCTCCGGCATTTTGGGCTGCTGCATCGTCTTGCTTAGATTCTCTACCAATTTTTCCATGATTCCCTCATTTTTCTTAATAATATTAATTATATACTCCAAAGCTTGGCTTTGTTGAACCAGCTTTTCTTCTATGAACTCCACTAATTCATTCCTTCGGGTTACTGCTCGTTTTTGTGTTATCTGTAGAAGTAAAGTTTTACTTATTATTCTATATCTAACAAAACTCAAATATTTCTTTATTTTAAATTGACTAGACTTTACAAGTTTGGAAATCAGGCTTTAGACTTCAGAAATTCTCTGACAGTGATTCTTGAATTTATATTTGGTAGGTTTAAAATATTGTGATTTGCGACCTTGATTTAGATTTTTCATCTATTTCAAACCTTTACCGTATCTCTGGTTGTCTGATGATGCAGCAATCAGGTGACAATCAATTTATGTAATTTTATTTTAAATGTAAAGTATGAAACTCTTTTGTTAGCTATGAAGACTAAGCTTTTATATGTTTGAGTACGCCACATAATGTTACAAATCTTATATAATTGGATAATCCGGAGTCGTCGTTAAAATGTAACTGCATTTTGATTTAGTTGAATGTTGGTACTACTACATATCCAGGAAAAAGGCTTCCTGAAAGAATGAACTGCAAAGTAATGTGAACTTTTATTATTTTTTTTCCCAACACAGCAAATTACTCCACCCCGTTTCAAGTGTAAGCGTAGTCTGACAGTTGTCAGCGGTAGAGTAGGTTCGATAAATACTAAATCAACAACAATTAAGAAAATTAATATAAATGGTAGAAATAAGAAACCCTATAGAATTTCCGGCTAAATGTTAAACTTCGAAAAATTTATACTGATTGCTGCTGGACCAGCTATAAAAATACTTTTGAGAGACTTCAAGGAATTCAAATTCAATTTGCATAAAAAGCATGAACATTTTAAAATTAGTGATATCCAAAAACGAGGAATGTGGAGGAAATAAATAAGGTGGCAGCCATGCCACACCGTTACAGTAGTAGTAGCAAAAATAACTGATACGACAGGAAATGCCACTCCAGCAACTTTGTCGACCTAAACTCAAACCTTGTAGAGGTCTGAAAACCTTATTTCAATATCGTCTAATTAAAATTTAAGGTGGTGGAGGACACAATCCCAGACAAACGTCTCAATTGGATCGGAAAATGATGTTACCTAATATATAATATAAGTTACCTTTGATTCCATTGGAGGGTCCAATAGAGCTTCTATTGATGTTGATTCTGAACTAACAGCAAACAGGAGAATAATAGCACCCACTAGAATGACGTACATTTCAATTGAGAAATATTTTCATGATTACATGTATAATAGGACCTCCATGAAAAAGTACCAGTCTGTGATACTTAGTTGAAGAATGCGTTCAAATTAGAGTATTTGCTAAACAATTATAGTAATTTAAGAAATAAAATGCATATTTCGCTCACGGTACGAAGGAGTGTGAAATTTCTCATAATATTTAATACTTTATACAAAGAAACAGTGCACAAAACTTATACTTTTGTATAATGCAAATCTGATTAGAATATATCAAATTATTAAAATAAACATTGTCATGCGGTTGACACCTTGAATTTTTGATAGGAGAACTAAAAAGCCAATACGCGAATAGGAATACTATTACTTCTTGTAAAAGTGTGTAAGTGAATTAACATTGCCAAAAATCATTTTGCTGTCTCTAAAGACTATTTGCGTAAAGATCTGCCATATAGTGCCCTAAACTCTTCTGAAATGAAAAGCAATCCCCTATGGTATGGTATAGAAAATCGCTATAATTATGTATAGGTTGGGTACTGCGTGTATCTTTTATATTTAGCCGACGCAATGTCATCAACCTCACAAGTAGACATTCTTTCAGTTTTTCTTTCTCGATATTTTGTAGCTTGTTGGCTAAGAGATAAGGCTGTTAATTTATTGCTTACCGATAGATGGGATATCCATGGTCGGTAGGTGAGCCACTCGTGATTCAGGACGCTGCTGTAGCAGGGATGCGAGCCTTCAGCTACTTATAGCCTCGTAATTGAGAACCGCGAGTGGATTAACTTGATACTTTAATGATATTTGTGATCTTTTTAAAAGTTAAGAAATGTCAACTTGATACTGAATTAGATTCAAACATAATTAGAGACACAACCGTTTTTAAGAATATATTTTTTGTAAGTACAAAAATTGTGAACGTTAACAATTTGACAGTTATATCTCAAAACCATTTTTATACTAAAATATAGGTACATATTTGAAAAACATACATCGTGGGGTTCCACTTGATTTAATAAAGATCAAAATAAGCATGAAGCCATTAAATTTGTCACCTAGTTTTCTAAATGATTTCTTTTTACCATTTTGTACGATAGCAAGTAATGAACTTGGGTACAATATATTTTACTAATTACATTACCCATTAACTTTGTCTTGAGATAGTTTTATTATTTTAACAAAGACAAGTAATAGCTTCTAGCAATTTATGTATCGAACAATAAAAAGTTCAAACTTTACCTTTTATTGTTGTGTCTAGAAAATGGTGGACAGTTTTAGTTTTATAAAAGGACTGTATTTTTTTTTGTTCTTGTAATATATGTGGTTTGTAAACAAGTAATGTATTAACGAATCAACATCATCAGTATTAAATCAATAAGGATGAAATCATAAAAAATAACAAATAAAGTCTTTGGTCATAAGTTTGCAGTTTCACCACAGTTGCCTTAAATTTGTGTATATATAAAAACCCCATAAACTGTACCATTACTAATTGAATTGTTATATTTTAATAGATAAGTATAAATATTTTCCCAACTGTATAATCATATATTTTTCGTCTATTCGAAATGATCAAAGTAATCAATCTGCATAGTTTCATGATAGTTGAATATGATTTATAGTAACAGCACAGTGATTGAATTATGGGAGTCGCTCGAGCGGTGAACCTAATTGCAATATCTGTGACAAGGAATTATTCACATCTAATTCTTTTCTAATGAAAATGCTATGTAAAATTTAATAAATAAATCTATTTTTTATGTAATAAAACTAAGGAGTTTGTTTTATTGTTTAGTTGAACGCGTTATTCTCAGGAACTGCTCGTCCGATCAGAAAAAATATTTTTGTGTTAGATGGTGTTCGAGGAAGGCTTTATTACATAGTGCTACGACTGATAACTGTAATGAAAAATGTTTTAAAAATGGGGAAAAATAATCCATTTGAGAGTTTCCGTTGTGTTCGCTACTATTATAAACGGTAAAAATTACACAAAAAATATGTATTATGACGGAATTGTTCCCCTTTAAAAGTACTTTAAAAAGTCTGCGACACGACATTTATCTTTTTGGGGTGATCCACAATAACCTTTTTCCTCAAATTAATACGAGTGAAACTGCCGAGCACCTCTAGTCTATCGATAAATGAAAAAATCAGTACACATTTGACAATGACATTTCGCACTCGCAAACTATTCGAATTCGATATTGGTTCGTGCTAAGTGTACACAGGTTACATTTTCAAGCATAATTTTGTAAAAAAAATTATAAACGGTCCTGACTAAGGTACACACATCACGGATTCATCACACAAACATCTATTAAACGGAATTCGAAGCCGGGACCATTCACGCCACGGAGATTATCATTCGATTCGTTATTGTTTTGGGAAGGACTAAGAAGACGACTCACTAACTGAATATGACGATTGATGTCTTGAGGAGCTCGATGACACAGATTGTTAGTGCGTTCCTGAACGACCACTGCGAAACTTGCGTAACTCAACGATCGTAGCCGAACTCGCTAACCACTTGCGCCATTGAGCTCCTCGTGCCTATTAATTATCTTACTTTAATCTGATGATGATGGTTTGATGTATAACGCATCCGCGATCATGTTGCTCTATGGTCAAAAACTATGATAATTCTGCACAAATTTCAGACTACAATAACAATGATTTACTCTGCCTTTGACAAATGAAATCCCTTTTGCCGGTATAAATTAATATTCTGTCTGTGAGTTTAGGTTCGCGCTTATCTTAATCCGTCCAGTTGTTACAGGCATGAGATCGGTAACAAAGGAACAATCATATTTTGCATTTGAGATAAACAAGTAAATTCTAATTACCTAATTAGGATATTCAGTTCGTCCAATCATAGAAAATTATAAAAATTCATTTACTGTACTTTATATCTACGAAAACTAGCTTTAGAAACCCAGGCAAAAGGTTTATTTTTAACACCTATTCAGTACCTGTGTCGGGTTTTAACAATAGGGTACTGGACAAGTTTTTGAAAACTATCCCACGGTATTTACTTATGTTTATGGAGTCCATAAAAAGTGGATATTCATCATTCTGTTGTATATTTCAGTAAAAGAAATTAATAAAAAAAATGTTTCTTTCAAGTTGCCGCGAAAACTATTCTCTGAACATTATGGGGTCTCACTGGTATGTAATATCACGCGTCACATTAAAATGTCAGGGGTTACAATGTAATGTCACTTTGCCCCGAAATTTACTAGCGTGTGATGTCACCATTAACCTTCGCCAATCCCGGGCGTTTTCAGTCATTGACATGACTGAAAACGCCCGGGATTGGCGAAGGTGATTCTTTGGTCACCCAAATAATCATTTCTTTTCAATGAATTTCTAGAAAAAATATAAATTATTTGTTCTCGCAGAATAGTAAAATCGGTGTTAATATACAATATTAAATACTGATGTCAACCATTAGAACTTTATTTTTCATACTGTCAAATAGCCCATATATCGAAGTTCTCCGTACAAACTTCGGACCCTGTTTTTCTGTTTTATTGGCAAATATTTGGCGAGATTTTGTAAAATCCTTTCCTTACTGAAACCTATATCATAATAACTAGATAGCGTGATAAATTTCAGCGCAATCCTTTTTTTTATTGTGTATGCTGTTGGTCGCAGATGACCTTTATAGCGATACCGGGTTTGGGGACGGCGAGATCCTAAGGTTGATTTCATCGTCGGGGTACTCTAAGACGTCCCTAGGCCGACGGAATCGGAGGGAACAGCGTAATCCATTAAGTAGTTTGAGATGTGTGTCTATTAATCCGGCTGCATTTTACATTAAAGGTACAAATTTCAAAATTAAATGTCAGATGTATGTCGTACCAACATTTGAGAATGTTCCAACCAATTTGGCTGAAATAGTTATTTATGATACACGTGCGGATAGTACGTTATTACGAATAAGTACCACATAGTGAAAACACGAGCACAGGGAGTGTATCAAAAGCCAGCAAGTAACAACCTGAAAACTTGGATATTGAAATGGTATTTTTGAATTCCGAAGCTAAAACGAGTTGCTAGTTAAATTTACATAAAATATAATATAATATTTAGAATAATGCATAGGTATTATATATTTTTTTCTACAATATGGCTAATAGAGCATCAAGGCTCTAACGCATAAAGATTGGTCGCGAAGGATTGGTCGCATAAAGATTGGTAGATTAATTCCTAAGTTTAAAATTAACGCTGTCACTTTTAAAGAATAAGACAGAGAAATAAGACGGGCATATTTATATATTACGTTTCATTGACGTCCCTGAGTTAAGGCAAACATTACATTTAATTGACATCTCTGAGTAACGGCAAAAGATATCGGCAAAAATGTGACGCTTGAAGCTACTTATGTCGTTTATATTTTGAATCGGAACCATAATTCACGAAAACGCATTTAAACTCGGCTATAAAATATAAATCAGTTGAACAATAGCAGTTGTTTTATTTTTGTGCAACAATAAAATATAAGATATATTTCGTATCGTATTGTATCGATACACAGAAACTCAGCAGTCGGATGAAATATTCACATCTCGACTTTATCCGTATTTGTTGTGGTAGCAAATTGAATTCTCGTGAAACACGACACACCAAGGTTTCCTTTATTGGAGACGAAAATAACATTCAATACAATGTGCTATGAGGCATTATGATAACTCTAGGTAAGCTCATGGTTTTTCTTATTCTTTCAATATAATTGAGAGTGTTTCTTTGATAGGTAGGTCTAATTCAGTTCAGTGAATATAAGTTAAAGCAAAATGAAATTTGAAAAAGTATACTGACTCTCAAAACTTAGGTTTCGTTTATAATTTTTACTTTTTAAGCATGTAACTGCTTGATGTTTAAATCTAAAAAAAATATAAAACTAGAAAATAGTACGCGGACCAGGCAGCAGACGGGACTCGAACCCGCACCCTTCGCTATCCGGGCGAATGCACTGACCAATTATGCTACCGCGGCCCTGATGGCCGCGTCGAAATTACTCTAACCATTCTTAAGCTGCAAGGCAGCCCCATCTCTTCGCATTGTAGGTAAAGCACAATGTCAAAAGAATATTTTTACAAGTATTAAACATTTGAAAGTAGAAATAGCAATTATAGTTACAATATTTACTTTTTAAGCATGTAACTGCTTGATGTTTAAATCTAAAGTAAATATAAGTAGAAAAAAAATAACTTATACACATTATATATATATTACTTAGGTTTCACTTTAATTTGTTTTAGTTTTTAAATGTAAAAATGAGTGAATGATTGAAGATATATGTTTTAATAACTTAGTGACATTAGGCTAACTGTTAAGGTTTAGAAATTGACATCCTGATTGAAAATATCGGATATTTGAAAGAAAGAAAGAGAATGATTTATTCAGTAACACAAATTAATACATGAACCTTATACATAAATACAATAATTTAGGTCTAAACATTTGCGTCACTAAAAAGGCAGTCCGCTCAGCATTTGTCGGATGTCTAACACTGTCCGCCGCTGGTCCTGGGTGGTAACCTTAGAAAGTAGGGATGAGAGCACGAATAGCCACGCCACTTACAAAGAAAATTTAATAAAAGTGTAGTTTGTTATTTCTCGGTCTCAAATCAACTCAGTCAAGGTTTCAGGAGGAATTTATTTAGTATTTTTACCCTTTTCGATTTATAAATCGAGCAGATTTACGATTATGCTTAAAATATAAGATACTAGGAAGTTGATGACTATAAAATTTACTACATACACATTATATTTAATGATTACACAATAATGTAAATAAGCACGGCAATAAACGAACAACACAGCAGTTTCATCGTGTTGAAACTTCGGCTTTCTGAAATTCTACCAATAATCTTTTAAAATTACCTATAAAGTTACGACACTGCAACTGTTTTTCAAAGGAAGAGGTAAATTATTCCAACACTTCGAGGCAGAGTACCAAAAACTGCCACGAAATCACTCGCACAGCTCTCGCACGCAACGATACCTCACATTTGGTTAAGATTGGGTTTTCGATCATTTCCGGAAAGTAACATTTTTACTAAGAAGCTTTAAAATATCCTCCTCTAAAAGGATTTCACTATATGCTCAAAAGGGAAGAGGTAAATTATTCCAACACTTCGAGGCAGAGTACCAAAAACTGGCACGAAATGCCGCTGTGTTGTGCGTTAGACATACGAGACTGGCATCCCGTTATCTTATATTACGATGGGATTGAAATAATAAGTGAAAATTTGCGGTTTGAGAGAATAAAAATGTAAAAAAATCACTCGCATAGTCACACAGCTCTGGCACTCAACGATACATCACATTTGGTTAAGATTGGGTTTTCGATCGTTTCCGGAAAGTAACATTTTTACTAAAAAGCTTTAGAATATCCTCCTCTGAAAGGATTTCACTTTATGCTCCAAAAAGTTAACAGCTGGCGCAAATTCAATGGTTTCTTTCGCTCCGATGGCAGGTTTAGAATATTTATTTTTTGAAAAGGTTCACCAGAACCAAACATTTTTAAAATCTAAACATACATGGTGGTATCTTATATCATAATGGATTCGTTATATTAAGGCAAACACAGCATGCGTGAAAATTATCCGAGTAGAAACAATGAAGAAAAAACAATTAATAACAAAACATAAACAATACATCCAGGATAACATTTTGACAATTTCGATAAAAATATACGCTAAAGTTATAGCAGATTGACACAAAATTTTATTGAATTGCGCTATCGTTTTGTTTTTATGAAAAGTATTCTAAGTAGAAGCAATTAATTCTCTCTCTCTCTCTATTTGAAATTGGAACAATGTTTTAATTCATTAGTTTATTCCACCTTCCTTTTGGCACACTAAATACTCCAAATCCAGTATGTGCTATTTTTAATGCCGGTAGAAGGTTCACTGAGTATTTAAAAAAGTCGAATATCATTATATACTATTACGAACACTGTGTTGTATGTTTAGTTTTCCCTTGTAGGTACACTCTCGTCCCGTACAAATATTTCCATGACTCTATAAAAAACTTCCCATGCGTCCCAGTAGTCTCCTGGGAAATCTTCAACAATGTTCACAAGCAGGGGTGAAAACTTTCTTAGATTAAAACAGGGGGCCATTCGCCTAACCGAAATGCTTTGGAAAACGCTAACGCTTTCGATTTCATTTTGTTATTTCTGACCGCCGAAGGTTTTCAAATACCTCATGCTCATTTTCTTTAACATTGTTATTACCAATTCAAAAGAAAAAAAAAGAGCGCGAGGCATTTGAAAACCTCAGGCGGCTAGATATAACAATATGAAACGTAAGCGTTAGCGTTTACCAAAGCATTTACGTTAGGCAAATGGACCCCCCGGTTGTTTGACCACGTTGGTTATTGGATTAAATTATAGATTTGGAGCAAAATCGAGTAAGTGTCTTTCTGTTTGTGTTTTTGTCTGTTATGCTTTCACACCTAAACCGCAGAACCGTATTCAATGAATTATGATATCTTTGGGGTTTTGGGTCTTAAAAGGGGTTGAAAGTTTGTATGGGAAATAATATTTTATTTTAAGCATTTTAATGTTAGATATTTTTATCTAAAACAAATTCACTAGGTCAGACGGGATTCAAACCCGCATCCGGGAATTGCTATTATATCTAGTATTTCTTAGGCTATCGAACTTCCTCTAGTATTTCTTAAGCTGTAAGAGAGCGCCAGAAAGAAATAAATTTCGTAAAATGGATATTAAGGTCTCGGTAGCAAAATTGGTAAGTGTGTTCGCCCAGATAGCGGAAGATGCGGGTTCGAATCCCGTCTGTAATCTTGGGTCCAATCGCGTGAAGCGATTGCTATAGTTATCGCTATCGGTTACGATTTCATTTTGTTATTTCTGACCGACGAAGGTTTTCAAATGCCTTGTGCTCTTTTTTTCGCATTGGCAATAAAATATTAAAGAAAATGAGCGTGAGGTAATTGAAAAATTTTGGTCAGAATTAACAAAATGAAATCGTAAACGATAGCGATAGACATATCATTCCCGTTAGGCGATTGGCCCCCTAGACCGAGTGGATTTTTTTTCTAGTAAAATTTTCTTTGTATGGGAAAATCAATATATTACGCAGTAGAAGTCATGGCACCCAGTAGTAGATATAAATGAAACTTTTCTTAACCCAGCCTCAAAAAAATATCAGATAATCTTACAGATATACAACTACCATAAAAATAGCAGAAGTGAATTCAAAGATAAATTATTAGTTTCAAAGATTGAATTCTGATCTTAGAGACTGAAGATCTTCTTATCCCAGCATCTAAACATTAACAGATAATGTTACAGAAATACAAGTATATAAAAATAGCCGAAGTGAATTCAAAGATAAATTATTAGTTTCAAGGACTAAATAATAAGCACATATTCTCATACATATTTTCCCGGATATTATCGGCCCCCTTAAGTTTCAACGGCCTGTAGCAAAAATAAATTATAAGTAGAGCAATAATAAAAATATTTATTAAACACACGAAATAATGGTTAATAAATCAGGTTCAAAAACTTTTTGCTTAATGTAACTTTATTTTTAGCTGGGGACCGTCAAATCAAAACTTAAAATGTGGGCCGATTGATGTGTCTGGAAGTATATCAGTAAAACCCGTTTAAGACGATTTCACAGGGACTCGACCAAAAACGCGTCTTAAGCGGGAAATCGTATTATGCGGGATTGCGGGATAGGGAAATTTCTAATGTAGGTATTGAGTTATTAAATGTACAATATTTAAGAATTATATATTTACGTTATAAAAAACTTAGTGTTTTATTTTTACGTTTATATTATTACGTTTGTATTTAAATTCATCACTTATTTTAGTTTGAGAAGAAAATTTTGGGCATTAACAATTACAAGATTTACATCAGAATTTAACTTTTACAGTGCGACTTCGCTTTGATTCAAAAAAGTTACATAGCGCCTTAAATCATTACCTGCTGAAAATGCCTAGGCGTGTCACAAAATCGGAGTTGACTCATCTTCTTCTTGATCACTATCACTTTGGGCCCCTTCTTGTGACTTATTCACATTCTCAATAAGATCTTCAATTAAATTGAGTTTGGTGCCACATTGTATTCAATGGAAGAATATCCAGGAAAACCCTGGGGTTCGCTTAGCGTGCATCGCTCGACACCTCGACACTCGTCAAGTTCATCGCCGGTCTCTGCCGCAAGAAGTAATATGGGTGGCACGTGTTGGCGGGTTAGGCGTATTAAACGGGATGACGAATCGTATTAAGCGTTAAGAAATGTATGAAAACATGTCTCAAGTTGCAGAGATGGACGCAAAATGGCGAATTATGCGAGAAATCGTATTAAGCGTAATCGTATTAAACGGGTTCTACTGTATTAATGTTTTTGGTGAATTAGTAATTATATTATATCCTTTATATTGCAGCCATTATAGCATACTTGATTTCGTCTGTGAATGCGCACAGTGAATCAATAAAGGTACAGTTCCATTACATTTGTTATGAACTTTTAAGTTTTATTGCTTATTTATAAAACCTGTGCTTCTCGAACTTAGACATTACGAATCAACATTTCTTTAGACTTCCGAAATGCTTAATTCACATTTCTTATCAGCATCTACGTAACAAAATGCGTCATAGTTGATAATGGATAACAAGGCCCTATACTTACATACGATTGTTTAGCCTTACAGATACAGAGCTTGGAAATAAATACGATATGTGTCTAATACAAAGAACGAGCTACATTAGGTGCGTGCTGTGGGATGCGTGCGCTCCCCTTCCGACAAGCATGAATAAGGGTCAGTTCAGACAGTATGCAAAAGCAGGTTCTGACCTGCTCGCGTACCGCGCGCCGCTTGCACTTTCAGTGTATTTAAAATAAATAAATATTTCCAACACTCACACCAATTAGCCTAGCCCCAAAGTAAGCACAGTAAGGCTTGTGTTATGGGATGTTAGGGTAACGGATAGAATACATATACTGTACATGTATAAGTATATTTATATAGAACTACATATTTAAACATCCATGACTGGAGTACAAATGCTCGTGTTCATCACACAAACATCTGCCCCCACCGGAATTTGAACCCGGGACCTCTCGAGACGGCGACACCATGAAACCCGGCGTACAAACCACTCCACTCGGCCACGGAGGTCGTCAATTTTATTTACATGTTCTTCTTTTTCCTCCGCTTCTGCCAAAACTCAATGATTACAATATCAAAGTAAATCATTTCCACGTGCGATTGCGTTGAACGATGATAAAAATGTGAAGGCAAGCAACCCTGGTGAATTTGATCGGGTAGCCTCGAGTCGACGCGCCGACCATCGCGCGGGCTCGCCGTCGCGAAGCGTATATTTGCTCTCTATGTGAATAGCGACCAGAGGAGGCTCGAGCCTCCGCGAGGCTTATTACATTCTGTCTGAACTGACCCACACTCGGTGAAGGCTGAAACGCTAAGAGCGTCAGACGCGACAACATATATTGTCGCGTCTGACGCTCACAGCGTTTACATACCTATGAGTGATCCGAGCATTGCTACATTCCTCTATGCCTTATGCACCGCCTAATGTTAGGTTATTTAAGAAAAGAAGTTTATCTTCAGATATGTGGTCCGTGCACACTAATTATTTTCCTTGTGTATCAGGTAGATAGTCAAAAAGTATTGGACACGTATGTTTTACGTTAAAAGGGTGCCAAGAGTGGCTAACCTTAACCTATCGACGCTTGTAATACCAAAAATATCACTCGCACCGTTGCCTAGTCATCAGATAAGGATAGTAATTCGTGGTACGCCACAGATTACTAGCCTTACCCCGTGGAGTCCTGGAACTTAACTCACCGGCAGGAACACAACACTATCAAAGGGTAGTGTTATTTTACTGTGACCCCCACCTCCAGTAACTTCCCCAGACGGCTGAACTAATTCCAGAGCAGAAAATCCGCTATGCCCGACTGCAGATGCAGTCGTTCGTCTCCCACTTGCACTGAGCCCGCATGGCGGATGATGGCCCATTTTCCCTACTTCAGCCAAAGGGCAGGCCCGTGCCCGAGAAATGGGGACATTAAAAGGCTGATGATGATGATAACTTTGAGAAATACTGATATTAACTCCTAAAATTCTATATAGAATGAAGAAGAATGTAAAATAGCTGATCTGTGCGTGCACGACAAGGTGCCTATGTGTGGGATCGACTCCTGCGGGGAGATGCGGACGTTCATCGACACCTGCGACATGCATGAGTTCAACTGTGATAGTAAAAAAGGTATATATTAGGTGTTTACCTATGAAATTGCCGTTTTCGTGAAATAACTTAACTCCCTTTTTTCTATGTTTTATTTATATTGATCAAAGTAAATCCTTATTCTTCCATCAACTTTTCTTCAGAGGACCACACGCGCTGGCCTACGTTGCCACCGACTTACTGTGGCCACTATTACTGTCTACACGAATATACAAAGGAGATTGCTCAAATTGGCTTAAATGCACAAAAAATATTGACATACACGGTAATTCTTGGCGTAATTTATAATTTAATTTACAGTCATTAGATTTCAACGGACACCTTTGTATAATTTATTTACTTTAAAAAGGACTTTTAATTTTACCGGTTTGGAAAGCATACGAATCATTTTTAATGGCTATGGGTGTAGTAACATTCAGCCATTCAATTATTATAGATGGTAGGCGACATCATAAAGTCTATTGCCATACACCATAAACACATTATAATCTGTATATATGTTAGACTTTAAGGTCTAAGGGTGCGGCCAGAGTGCGCTCAGATTCAGATTCAGATTCAGATTCTGAAAACAAGCGCGAGAAATAAACAGTGTAGTCGAAGGGTACGGCCAGAGTGCACTCCTGATTCAGATTCAGATTCAGACTCAGAAAACAAAGCGCGAGAAATAAACAGTGTAGTCTAAGCAGGTTGCCTGAATCTGAATCTGAATCTGAGTGCACTCTGGCCGCACCCTAAGGACTTAAGGTAGGATCTATGGGCCTACGTTCCCTGAGTATAAATTAATAAATAAATAAAATGATAAGGTGTGATACACTAAAAATCTAAAATATGGTTATCTTAAAATCATAACAAAAATAATAAAGCTATTGAATATATGGCTATAGAACCTAAATCTCTTAGCTTCCTTTGGTTAACGAGAATTTAAAAATTCTCTCTAATCTGTGGCTCATTCACAATCATCACACAGTTTCTGTCACAGAGTACACCGGAAATGACACCTGATTTTAAAAGTTACTCTTATGCATTAACTTTAAAAACAGGCAACTATCTGTTAATCTACATGCTCTATATACCTGAATCTAATCCATAATTTCGGTACTTGGCTTGATTTCCCTAGTTTACTATATAACTTATTTATTTTTTATTATTTTAATATGTTCAGTGTATATGGTTTATAGAAGTTCTCAGGGGTGTCCGTCAATAATATTCGTTTCTACAGTAATTTATATATAATATCGAATCTAGGAAACAATTTTTCATGATTATTGGTCTTATTCCAAACATGTATGGAAGCTGAGCAATCTCCTTTCTTTGTCGTACTATTCGTAAGTGGATTTCTTTGCCCGCGCACGTGTTCCATCCTTCCTACAATCTGGGGTCCTTTAAGAGAGGCGTGAAAAGGCATTTTTGCAGGCCGGCAAGGTGAGGATGGTTGGTGGGGCAGTTTATAACTGCTTGGAAGAAGACTAGCTGGTACAGCAGTTATAAAATTTTTAAAGAGGACATCAATACCTACAAAAAGGTGCACAATACGTTAAACCATTACAGTTCTTACAATAAGAGTCCCTTGCGGTTTCACCCGCGTAAATTTTAGGATAAAGGTTATAGTGAGTCAAACTTAAAAGATGGACATAAGCTGTCGCGGTGTGATGTAATTATATAGAAAAAGTAATTGTGTATAATACAAGCCTGAGAACAAATACTGAAGTCTATACTAAAGATCTACACCGAAGTGAAGCTAGGGCGGGCCCCTAGTAGAATAATAATAACAAACATTTATATTTTTATGCGACGAAAATTTTAATATTTCAGATTTCAAACAACGTCCTATCCATGAGTGTTGGGTTACCTGTAAAAGAGGTCGTTCTTTCAAGAAACCTGAATTTAGAACCGACTGCAATATCAACGTAAAACCAAACAATAGACTGTGAAACATCAGGCGTTTGTTCGGTTTCATAAAATAAAGAAAGTATTGTGTTGTTTTGTGAACTTTACTTTTAGGGTTTCCTGAAACCTTTTGCCTTTTACATGAAAAGCCAAACGAAACATAGACATAATAATGTTGTGGGTAGGTAAACTATTGAGAGAGGAAAGGGCACAGCGGGTTTCCCGCTTGAATTGGAGTTCCTACCTGGGGAAGGAGTGAGGAGCTCGATGGCGCAAGAGGTTAGCGCGTTCGGCTGCGATCGTTGAAGTTAAGCAACTTTCGAAGTGGTCGGTCATTGGATGGGTGACCAAAAATTAACTATCTCGAGCTCCTCCGTGCTTCGGAAGACACGTTAAGCCGTTGATCCCGGCTGCATCTGCAGTCGTTAGCATCCACCAAGCCGCACTGAGCCCGCGTGGTGGGTCATGGCCCAATCTCCCTAATCCATCCATAGGGAAGGCCTGTGCCCCAGCAGTGGGGACATTAATAGGCTGATGATGATGATGATGATGACCTGGGGAAGCAATCCTACAGAAGACACTATCTTTTGGCGATGTTGTGTTCCTGCTGCTGAGTGGGGTTCCAGGGCTCCGCGGGGTAGGTAATAAATAAATAAATATAAATATTTCCGATACTCACACCAATTAGCCTACCCCCAAAGTAAGCACTGTAAGGCTTGTGTAATGGTTTACTAGGGTAACGGATAGAATACATATACTGTACATATATAAGTATATTTCTTTAGAAATACATATTAAACATCCATGACTGGAGTACAAATGTTCATATTCATCACACCAACCCGGGACCTCTCGAGTAGGCGACACCATGAAACCCGGCGTATACACCACTCGGCCACGGAGGTCGATAGGTTTCGATCTGGCAAGGTGAGGATGGCTAGTGCGGCACACCTTCAGCCGCATGATCATCTCCGTGACTAGACCCCACTTAAACTTAAGGTGGAGTGGAGTATTTATGTTGCATCTCGTATAAGAAAAAAACAAGAAATATTATTCTAGCGAGATAATGGTGGCGTCTCTGGCATGTTTCTCTAAACCTAAACTTGACAACAGTGTGTCCTTGTCATTCTTTATACAGAATGAAAAGGAGAGACTGATGTTAAATTTAGTTTTAAGTTTAGAATAGCATGCCATAATTGTCACCGATATAATTTTTTCATAGCTTACCTACCTTAACAGCGAACATTTACATCCGTGTTAAGGTGGGAAAATTTATTTCGACCTTCACACTATCACACTTTCTCAGTGCAATCCTATGCCCAACCATCACGAAAGTTGCTTAGCTTTCGCGATCGCTGCGCCTTCAAGCTCCTTACCTACATCATAAACTATCTCTGGATGTACCAACTTTCATCGAAATCTGATGAGCAGTCTGCGTGATAAAGGAATAAACATCCACTTAGGTCCACTTGCAGCAAATTTTCTATTCGAGATTCTACTAAAACTAGATTTATCCCATAGAAAAAAATACAAAAACCCGATTGTTAACTTAGGCCCACTTGCAGCTAATTTGCTTATTCTCCATTCAACTAAAACTATCTTTAACTCCTTAAAAAATATCAAACCGTCAATGTCAACTTGGCATTATTGTATGGACGAAATCTAGTTTCAGTTAAGTTGACATTTAGCAAAGTTGCTGCAAGTGGACCCTTATGGCTTAGGTTCACTTGCAGCAATATAGCTAAAACAAAATTTAGTCTAAACAATAATAAATGTAAATTTAATCTAATTTTAATTGAATTCAGAATTTTACTAAAATTGCTTCAACTAGGTCAATCTTGTATATCTGTGATGTCACGTACAGATAGTATATGACTATAATAGACGACTTCCGTGGCCGAGTGGTTTATACGCCGGGTTACATGGTGTCGCCGACTCTCCAGGTGGGGGCAGATGTTTGTGTGATGATAACGAGCATTTGTACTCCAGTCATGGATGTTTAATATGTATTTCTATATAAATATAGCTATATATATACAATAAATGTATTCTATCCGTTACCCTAGTGTCCCATACGCTCATAACACAAGCCTTACAGTGCTTACTTTGGGGCTAGGCTAATTGGTGTGAGTAATGGAAATATTTATTTATTATTATAAAAGAACTTTCATATTTGAACCGTACCCTGACTGTTACGAAGATAACACAGAAGTACATTTAAATCAAGTCAACTCTTAGTTACATTTCTTACATGCAACATTTGATTTAAATTAAAGTCATAATCAAACTTTTATTTTATTTGAATACAATAGATAACTCTCCCTATTCGATTACATACTGCAATTATATGGACATGTACTTATTTATTAATCTTGTCAATCATTTTCGTATACATACACGAATCACGCGATATGAAAAGTTAATTGAACATTCTAACTGTCATGTCGTGTAGATACAGTCAAGACAACGGTGTATACATTAACACAACAAACATAGCTCTTATTGCAACTCAATAAATTTGCTGCCATTGTTAATTTGTAACCAGGGATGAGCCCTAAACTGTATTTACTTCATCCATTATACCTGGTTACGCCACACATTTTGTTAACTATTTCAATCGGTGATGTAACCTTTAAACAAAACGCAGGTTGGACGCCATTTTGACCATTAAACCAATAGGTAGATAAATCAAACACATAATTACATATCATCGAAGGCTACATAGAAACAATTGGAGCACACCCATTCCAAGACTTCAAATATAGTGAAATGAAATGAAATTAAACTTTATTTAACTGACTTATTGAAGTTGTTTTGAATCGTCCAATATTTTTTTCCTAGATACATATTCAGGACATATTTTAGCTGATGAGAAAAATAGGCGCAAGAAACTCATCAGCATTAAACAGAATTATCAACATTTACAATAAAATCACGTCGCTACCAAGTGTAACTAACTACCCGTTATAGCTCGTTGTGAGAATGATGCTCGATAACGCAGTGGTCATAAAAGTTAGGCAACTTGAGCGATGGTCTTGATAGGATGTGTGACTATTTCAAAGCATAAGATTAGTCCAGGAAATGAAGCATTTTGGCTCGCAATTTTTTTGTCCACCATGGATTTACTTGAAATTTTCACAAAAGGTAGGGAACAGCTCAAGGATCATTTTCTATAGCATGCCGCTGTACGCTAGAGCCTTGGGGGTGATTGCCACGGGGGTGGAATTTTTTTATTACATTTTAACTATAGGAATCAACGGAAAAAGTAATTCTAAAAAAAACATGGTATAATTTTTATTATTTTAAACCATGTAACTGCTTGATGTTTAAATGTAAAGAAAATATAACTAGAATAAATACCACGCGGACCAGGCAGACGCGGTCCGTAAGGGCCGTAATTGGTCTGCATTCGCCCGGATTGCGAAGGGTGCGGGTTCGAGTCCCGTCTGCTGCCTGGTCCGCGTGGAATTTTTTCTAGTTATATTTTCTTTAAAAAATGTTATGTACGTTTTCTTCGTAAAACTAATATTTTTTGAGTTATTAAAAACTGAAAGTAACAGATTTTTGACGAAAAAATCGACTTTTCTTAAATGTTTTTTGCGAATAACTCTAAAAATATGAATTTTATCAAAAAAAAGTGTAGAGAGTCAAATTATACCCTTTAAAAAAACAAAAACAATGCGTTTTTTTATAATTTTTCTATGATAAATATGAACTAAGTTAATGCTTAGCTTTTTTCGTCAAATGCATAAATTGGAAGATTTACAGCAAAATAACGAAAAAAATTTGGGTTATTCGAAGAAAGCTCATAGAATCTTTTTTAAAGTATTTAATAAGAGCTTTCAAACAAATAAAAAAACAATGTCTCTAGCAAGTCTCTGTAATTGACCGACTAATGATCAAAATAAGATCGGTACCCGCTTTTTTCTACGAAAAAAACTGTGAAAACAACCCCTACAGTACTCCCTCATTAAAATTGATCGCCACCCTTCTGTAATTCTCTTTATATATGTACTATTAATACGCCCACGAAGTTAGAACCATTTAAAGTGCCAAATTTTAGAAAAAAATGGAGTTTAAAGAGAAAACCGTTTTTTTTTAAATTTCGTGTTTTTCACCGTTTTCTTAAAAATATCTCCCAGAATACCAAAGATACGAAAAAAACAATAAAGTCCTAAATTGTGGTTTTTTTAATGACATGAAAATTCCCTGTGTGCATATTTTTTTATACAGTGAATATTCGGCGAGCCGTTTAACACCTACATTTACGATCAAACATCACTTTATTTAAGCGCTTTTCCCCATTTAAAAATTAAGGGATCTTAAGTAATTTAATTCACACAGCCTTATAGCTCCTGAAAAGCTCTTATAAAATCGTTTCAGAAAAAAATTTCTATCACCTAAAATGAAGGAGCTATGCTTAAAAAACTGATAAAAAAAATCGAAAAAAATCAATATTTTTAAGGGTAGGTTGAAAAATTATGAAATTGTATCCTAAAGCATGAAACAATCATTTTTTAACTATTATTACCCATATTTAGGTTTTTAATTTTATTTTATAATTTATGACAATAAGGGGTAGTTTTCACCCCTATAAAACAAAAAGCGTACAACGGCATAATATAGAAAATGAACTAGAGGGTGAAATAAGCCTAATCCCAACGTACGGTAAAACGTTTTACCGTACGCTCCGTTATATGGCTCGTAATTTTGAACTTTTAAACAATGTATACAACCTCCAAAGTTGATTGACAACATTGATTTTTATAAGCAGTTTCGAACTTGGTAGAAAAATAGAGACTGCTTTTTGTTACGAAAATAAAGATTGAATCAAATGACATAGGCGATAATTTGTTTTAGGAACAATTTTTTGAACGAAATAGACGATGTTGCGAACAACAGCTTAACCTAATTAATATCATAAATGCGTATGGTATGCATGTTGTTTATGACCTGGATGGATATAAAGGATACTTTTTATCCCGGAAACATGTTAGATTCCTGTGGGAACATCAAAAAAACTAAAGTTAACGCGATGAAGTCGCGGGCGGCCGCTAAAGTAGATAAAAGACGCTCCATTTTCGACGCAAACGAATAATGTCAAAATGAATTAGTTCAAAGTCACGTTATGCTCAAATTGCTATTAATATAATTTTTCAGAATGGCTATGTTGTTCCATTTTTATTATGCTTTCAAATGGGAAACGGTCATTTCATTCTCAATGTGGAATTATGTTGAAGTGTATATTTTTATGCTTATTTTTTATTTCAAACACAGTGCATCGTTGCTGCGCTCACGTGGACAGTGCTAAAGTAAGTTGAATGTAGGAAATATTGTGAAAATTCGAATAGCTAGACAGCGAACACACAAAATAAATAGTTGAAGAAAATTTGGGCTAAGCATTTTTCACGCTCGATTTGGAGCGCAAATCTGGGGAAGTAAGCTCCACCTTACTGAAGATCACAGTAAAATAACACTACCTTTTGGTGGTTTTGCGTTTCTGCTGTGATTAAGCTTCCAGGGCTCCACGGGGTAGGCCTGCAAGGTGAGGATAGCTGGAGCGGCACACCTTCTGCCGCATTATCTATCTTCGCGAATAGACTCCACTTACACTTAAAATCAGGTGGGGTGAGATAATTTGTTGAGCCTCGTATTAAAGAAGCGGCTGGTCCTTATATTTGTCCTTGTGTCCTTATTGTCGACCTCCGTGACCGAGTGGTTTGTACGCCAGGTTTCAATGGTGTCGCCGACTCGAGAGGTCCCGTGTTCGAATCCCAGTGGGGGCAGATGTTTGTGTGATGAACACGAGCATTTGTACTCCAGTTATGGATGTTTAATATGTATTTCTATATAAATATACTTATGTATGTACGGTATATGTATTCCATCTGTTACCCTGGCATCCCATAACACAAACCTTATAGTGCTTACTTTGGGGCTAGGCTAATTGGTGTGAGTGTTGGAAATATTTAATATTATTATTATATTAAGTAGTCCCTACGTATAGAATCCTAATCTCAAATAAATCTGAAGCTCGTAAGTATAGGAGGCTCTCGTAGGAACGAAGTTAAACAGGAATTTAGCTTACGACTATACAAACAACAGTTAATGTTATTATGTCAGTTTTACCCCCTTTTTTCAACATGTATAACGTGTATCAGAAATAAAGCACACCCTGACAGTAGTTTGTTACAAATATACAAATGAACCAATTTCAGTCATTTTAATTGAAGTGAAAACTTCTTTAGCTGCGTTGTACACTTTTTATGTATAGGTAAATAATGTTAAACTCGCGTCAGGTTAAACACGTGGGCTGATCGCATCATGACACACAATAAAATTGTAAAGGTTGTTGACTTTCAATATATTGAACGAAACATAGTAATATTTTATTTATTGTATTATAATAATAAGTCTCTATCTAGGACGTCCACGTGGCAGCTTTATTGCGAAGAAAATGCATTTTTTTACAATAGATGTCGCTAGGTGCGCTTAAATGCGATTCATGTAAGTTCATTTTTCTGAGAGATAAACTTTTTTAATGTAATATAAATTGTCATGTTTGTTTACGATAGCGCAATAAATAAATATTGTATTCTACCACATACATGATAGTACTTTAAAAAAAAAATATTCCAAAATTATTCCCTAACCATTCCAAAATATCAAAAATGCACAACGTTAATATTCAAGTTTTTACTTCTCAGCACTCCCGGATTGCAACCCGACGTTTTTTTTATACAGTTTAACCAGTGCACTGGTTAAACTGTATAAAAAAAACGACGGGTTGCTTGTTGACAGTGATATCTCAATGTTAATAAAATTATTTCTTGTATTCATGCATTTAAAAAAAAGCCCTTATTACCTTCCTATCTTATTTTTTTATTCTCCTATCTTAGTCTTCTGTAAGGTGGAAGTTACTTCCTCAGACGGACGCTCCAATTCGAGCAGAAAATCCGATATACCCTACTCTCCTTTTCTACCTTCTTCATCAATATTAAAACATCATCTTCTTAAACAAACAGTTGAAAGTTTAAATCACTTTGTTAATTTATACAGTTGACAGAGGAATGTAACATAGCGGACATCTGCAGACACGATCAGGTGCCAATCTGTGGGATCGACTCCTGCGGGGAGATGAGGACCTTCATCGATAGCTGTGACATGCATGAATTCAATTGTGACAGTAAAAAAGGTATATGTCGCCAGCGGTATTTCCGGAACAATATCACCCAAAAACCTTCAAAAAAGAGCGTACTCCTTCCTTAAACGCCGTGAGCTGTCTACTCGTATGCCACCTATACCTTTTTTTTGATACGCTGGGGAAATGCATTAAATTGCTTACCACATGGTGGTTATGTGGGGCTCTCCTCCCCAGAAGGGGGAGGCCTACCCCAGCGATGGCCACCATCAGGCATTGTACGGGGCCTCAGGATCGAGTATCGCATCTGAGGACCCGCAACCTTTGTTCCCCTGCTTCCTCAGGGGAGCCCTTCTCGGGGGAGTGTTCGCAACCTCCCCTATCCACCCTCCTACGACGACACCCCCCGGCCATGCGGGGGTGTCATCGCTCCCAGGTCGCTTCCATGAGCACAAGCTCCGTCGTGCTCACCAGCGACCCGCGGCGGCACATCAGGCATGCCACCTATACCTACGAGTATTTAAAAAGATAAGCAAACAAACATCTTTAGGATCCAACGCACAGAACACAGAAATAGGTTACAAGCAGGCGTGCCACAGATGTGTGAACAAAACTCATACCATGACCAAAAACTTGGTTATGATTGCGTAGTTGGTCTCAGGTGTGAGCGCTGATTGGTTCGATTGTTTCATATGACGTCATTTAATTGACTATTATCTTTTAGTTGGAAAAGTAGTGTCGGCGAGCCGGCGACATCGGTTCCCGTACAAACGGTAAATGACCACCCTTCTAACCTCTTTCTGTGTTCTGTGGCCCTATGCTTAGTGAAAGTACACTCATCATCAAAAAGACTCTGCTGCACATCCGTCGAATAATGATGACTCACTTTTTTTCTTCGTCTATCAGGTAGATCATCAAGAAGTACCGAACACGTATTTTTTTTCTTTTTCTTTTAATCAAAACATAACAGAGATATTTTGATTTGAAATGTCGCATGACGTCACGCCTTAGTTCAATTTTTACTTAGAAGTGATGTCCACTCCCAAACTTTGAGGCGTTTTGAGGATAGATCCGCAGGATAGTGACTAGGGTTACTAACATTTTTTCTATCAAATATAGTATTTTCGAAGCTGTTACCTCTAAATTATAGTATGCGGTTAAAACATTTACTTTATTATTAAAATTTATTTATTTTTGTACCTTAATAATTAAGTTTTATTGCCTTAATAATTAAGCAAAAATCTGATTTAAGCAAAATACAGTAGTTTCGCCTACTATATATATATTTTTTTAGTAATATAGTATGTGATCCCCTAATATAGTAGAATACTAGTAGAATACTATATTATATAACAGGGTTGACAACCATAATAGTGACTGATCGCTGAAATAGCTTCTGATTCTTATCCAACCTGGTACATAATTTTTTTTATGTTAATATCGTCCCAAACAAGCCTATGGTCCGCCTCCTTGTAAACGGCCACCGCTGCCTATAGACCCAATCCTCTACCCCGTGGAGCCATGGAACTTAACTCACCGACAGCAACACAACACCACCAAAAAAAGTATTATTTTACTGTGATCCCTCTGTAAGGTGAAGGTTACTTCCTCAGACGGGCGCTCCAATTCTAGCGGGAAACCCGCTACGTCCTACCTCTCTCAAATACAACCACAATAATTTAATAAGCCTCAATGACGATCGAGGCTTGTACCTTGTAAACTCCCCCCCCCCCCCCGTGTCATCGAGGCTTTACAGCCACAAGTTAAATACAACTACATACATGATTAAGATGAATGCAGATGGCAGCTTTTTTTTAAGACACACCTTATCTTAGCCCCGAAGTAAGCACTGTAAGGCTTGTATTATAGACTACAAGCCTGGGTCTGGGTAGAATACATATATATATATATATAGAAATACATACTTAACATCCATGACTGGAGTACAAATGCTCGTATTCATTACACAAACATCTGCCCCCACCGGGACTCGAACCCGGGACCTCTCGAGTTGGCGATACCATAAAACCCGGCGTACAAACCACTCAGCATTATGCTGAGGCATGGTCCTGATTGACCAATATTATAAAGCCTACCATTCACAGGCGCGCCAATCCGCCGGATTTGTCGCTGGCGACAAGTCCGCGGACAAATCCGCGTGTGAATGTATTGGTGAGTGCGGCTCGCCGCCGAGAGACGTGAGCGCCGCGCCGCACCCCAGCCGCACCGTACAAATCCGTACGTGTGTGTGCTTGCACAGATTTGTCGGCGAACTTGTCAGTCATTTGTAGTGCGCCACGCAGAACGACATCTTAACTTGTTAATTCTGTATCACGTCTGTATCACTTTTTTGACGTTTATGCGATACTGTTTTAAGTCAAAAAGTTGAACATAATACTCATTTAAGTTGATATCAAGTTAATATCATTTTAAAGAGTTAATCATAATACGCTTAATTTGATGTCATTTTGATATCGCATTTTTCGGAGAGCATAATACGTAATGTGAAATTGACATCAAAACAATATCACAATTAGCGAACATAAAGAGCTAATTGTATCTCTGCTACAAGGGGTTTATCTCTTCTACGCATGTCCTCGGCATGAGCTCGTTCTAAATAGTCCATTACTAACTCTTTTTATTAAAAAAAAAAGGAATTTGATACAGAAAAACTACAGTTTTATGTCAAAAAGTTGAACGTAATACGCATTTAAGTTGATATCATTTTAAAGTTGATGTCATTTTGATATCGCATTTTTCGGAGAGCATAATGAGTAATGTGAAATTGACATCAAAACAATATCACAATTAGCGAGCATAATTGGCCTGCAGTTGTGTTGTTTGTATCACGAACGAGTAAACGAGTATAATACATGTCGTTCGGCGATCATAAAGAGTTTTGGCAAGAATTTATCCTGCTGTTTAAAGAGAAAACTAAAGAGAAACAGGTGGTTTACAGGACTGAATGCATTGCAGAAATTTTAAATGAGTATATTTTGTTCGTTGTTTCAGCCCTTCCTTTGTTCAGACGCTCTTTTTCTTTTTATTCTCCGTTAAAAGTATTGCACCGACTACTAAAGCGACTTTTGTGCGTTTGGAAAGCACCGGTGGCATGGTAGGGTAGGGAAGAACGATACGCGCAAGGCTCACCACACAAGCGACTGGACTGCAACTCGACGCTCGTGTAGTGTGTGGGCAATGACGGATTTGTCCACGGATGGGTACGGCTCGGGGTTCGGCTCGCGGTGCGTGTAGTGAATGGTGGGCTTAACTGTTAGGTTTATCAATGTTTGTGATGCTTACTTTCTTTATGTTATTAGTTCAGCTGTTTATAATTATATGTTTGTGTGTTTTTATTGGTCAACTAGCGGCCGCCCATCTTTGTCAGCGTAAACTTTTAGTTTTTCACTTTTTTTCTAAAATAAATGTTTTTTTCTAAAATAAAAGTAGCCTAAGGGTACTCTTTATTACATCAGCTACCTGCCAATAAAGGTCTCGTCAAAATCGGTCCAGTCATTTCAGAGATTAGCCAGAGCAAACAGACAGATAGACATAACTTGTTTAAAATGTTATTTTGGTGTATGAACCGTAGTAATAAGCAGTTATTTCAATTCTACAAACCGACACACCAATTTTATTTATATGTGTAGAAGATGTATAGATAAAATGGTTCTCTCTCTATCTCTCTCTCTCTCTCTCATGAATATCAACACCTATATCAGTTTCCGGAATGTTTAATCTGAATTTTGACTGTTTCGATCTTGGCTGACTCAGGGGAGGTATCGCTTACAGAGTCCTTTCTTTGAGACAGAGTTCTTCAAATCCGACCAGCAACCGTAGACCCCGGACAGAATGGAACTTCAAGGTTTCTCAACATGAATCCGAGTACAGTCAGAGGTCAACTTACATTTGTCATTCTACCGCCTATGATGGCGCCACGCAAATGTATATTATTTTCGGATAGGTATTAATAATAAGCGTAACGTTTTATAAGAATATTTGTTTCTTAGGTTTTCACGCACATCACTCATTAAATAAAACTAGTTTAAACGGGATAATGCACGAAACTTTATTTATTTATTGACGTTTCGTAGCCTTTCCAGGCTTCGTCGTCAGAATAAAACTTTTGTTTAATTTGTCGAGCTACCTTCGAAAGACTTTTATTGAGCGTTTGGTTATTTCATCGTTCGATTTTTAAGTTTTATTGTCTATGTATGAATTTATTATTTAATTTACTTAATAAAGTATTTTATTTAAAATTCTTGTTTGTAATTTTGAGTTTATTTATTTGACCCTAACTACCGTAAACTACCACCGGTTCCAAAATTGGGAGACCTTCCTGAGAAGAACCGGCGAAACAAACTCAAGAGAGGCTTTCTATCTCCTTCTTATGTTAAATTATGCAAACAAAAAGAACTAATAGTATCTGATGGTCTTGCAGTGTGTGCTCGGGGTTGGGATTTTATCTCCTGTATAATAGGTTCCCAAGCTGGTGGTATATACCAACCATCTTCCCTATTGAAATTTGGATATTTTTTAATCTCAATAGCCTCGCGCATCATTCGAGGAACGAACCGCCGCTCAGCTGCAAGGATCTGTGGTCTATCAAATCTAATGTAGTGGTTTGGTCCCCCTAATGCATGTTCACACACTGCAGATTTATTTTCGCGCCTATGTTTCATATCTGCGATATGTTCTTTTACCCGAGTCACTATACTCCTCTTTGTTTGCCCGATGTAGGAGAGCCCACAGTCGCATTCAAGTTTGTAGACACCAGCAACTTGAAAGGGTATATTGCACTTGACCGGTCGTAGAAACTGGTTGATCTTCTTAGGCGGCTTGAAGTATGTATTGATTGAAGCACGCTTCAGAATCCTCCCAATCTTGTCAGTGACTCCTTTCATGTAAGGTAGTATAGCAGGTTGTCGGTCGACTGTGCTAGGTTTGGCGCGACTGTGACGGCTACGTGGTACATTCAGGTTATTATCCTTCAGTACTTGCTCGACATGCTGAAGTTCAGCTGCCAGGTGTTGTTCGTCACAGACACCCCGTGCTCTCTGAAACAAAGAGTTTCCTACGGCAGTTAATTGTTTCGGGTGATGGTGTGAGTCACCATTGAGGTACCTATCAGTATGAGTCACTTTACGATACACAGTATGGCTTAAACTTTGGTCAGGATTCCTGATTAATAAAATATCTAGAAAAGCTAGTTTACTATCTGCCTCTAACTCCATAGTGAATAGGATGTTGGGGTGTATAGAGTTAAGGTGATTTAAAAAGGCAGAAATTTGATCTGTTGGGAGGATTGTGAAAGTATCATCTACGTACCGCTTATATAGCCTGGGTGTGACAGGTGCTGCGCCGAGAGCCCTCTTCTCGAAGTCTTCCATGAAAATATCGGCGACAACAGGTGAGACAGGGGAACCCATTGCAACACCCTCCATTTGTACATAGAAGTCATCCCCCCATAACAGGTAGCCAGAAGTAAGGCAATGCTCCAGTAATACTGTATATTCTATAGGCATATTATTTTCAAGTAGCTTCTTCTTAGTGATTTCAATGCAATCCTGTACTGGTAGGCATGTAAATAAGGACTGAACATCAAAACTGACCATGATTTCATTGTCCATGAGACGTTGATCTCTAATCTCATTGACAAATTGGTATGAATCTTTCACAAAGGCTGTTGTGTTACCTCTCAGTGGTGAAAGTAACTTTGCTACGTGTTTAGCCAAACGGTATGTTGGTGAATCAATCTGGCTTACAATTGGACGTAGCGGAGCATTCGGTTTGTGTATTTTCGGTAACCCATACAGTTTTGGTGGCTTGGGACATGCAGGAATTAGGTAGTTGATGTCAAGATCCAACGTTTCTGAAAGTGATTTGATGAGTTCACTTGTCTTTTTGAGAATCTTGGCGGTCGGATCACTCTTCACAAGTTTATATGTGTTCTCATCCGATAGAAGTTGTAATATTTTGTCGTTGTAATCTGACGTATCCATTACTACCGTGGCGTTTCCTTTATCTGCACGAAGGATAGTAAGTTCTGGCTTAGTTCGCAAGTTCTTAAGTGCAAGGTATTCATCACGAGGAAGGTTTGATTTCGGTGGCTTGCTCCGTCTTAACACTGATGAAATGTCTTGACGCAGCGCCTCCATGTCTTCCTTTCTCATGTTGTTTTTCACTAAGCAATCCTCTACGTTACAGATAATTTCTTCGTACGGTATCCTGCGTGGTGCTACAGCAAAATTCAGTCCTTTCTCCAAAACTTTTAAAGTAGGTTCGTCCAAGTTTTGTTTACTTAAGTTGACAACTGCTCGGGTAGCGTTCGCCTTGTCTGTGGTTCTGACAGGTGCGTTTCGTTTTTCCTGAACGCGAGATAGTCTTTGATATTTATCTATTTGTCTATGTTTGCACTCGTTAAATTTTGATGACTCACGATTGTTAAGTATCAGAATGCAATTATGATAATCCTCCGATGACAATTGTTTCCTCAAATCACTGGACAAAACCTCAGTGGTGCCGTTGATTTTATATAAATCCGAACGATGCCCTTCTATAATCCTTCGAAGTAGCTTTTTACTTGCCTCTTGTAAGATCTTGGCGCTCCCACGTATGTCCTTTTTTGGTGTGATTCTCACACAAGGTGGGATGAGATTGTGGTCTCGGCATCTCTTCAGGAAATTCAACGATGTTAGTTTCCTTGCGCGCTTTGTCTTCAGACCTTCCAATCGGCGGATCTTATTGGCGGTTTCCAGCCCGTACTGGTTAACATATTTGTTTCTTAGGTTTTCACGCACATCACTCATTAAATAAAACTAGTTTAAACGGGATAATGCACGAAACTTTATTTATTTATTGACGTTTCGTAGCCTTTCCAGGCTTCGTCGTCAGAATAAAACTTTTGTTTAATTTGTCGAGCTACCTTCGAAAGACTTTTATTGAGCGTTTGGTTATTTCATCGTTCGATTTTTAAGTTTTATTGTCTATGTATGAATTTATTATTTAATTTACTTAATAAAGTATTTTATTTAAAATTCTTGTTTGTAATTTTGAGTTTATTTATTTGACCCTAACTACCGTAAACTACCACCGGTTCCAAAATTGGGAGACCTTCCTGAGAAGAACCGGCGAAACAAACTCAAGAGAGGCTTTCTATCTCCTTCTTATGTTAAATTATGCAAACAAAAAGAACTAATAGTATCTGATGGTCTTGCAGTGTGTGCTCGGGGTTGGGATTTTATCTCCTGTATAATAGGTTCCCAAGCTGGTGGTATATACCAACCAAAGAAAAAGAAAATACACAAACCGAATGCTCCGCTACGTCCAATTGTAAGCCAGATTGATTCACCAACATACCGTTTGGCTAAACACGTAGCAAAGTTACTTTCACCACTGAGAGGTAACACAACAGCCTTTGTGAAAGATTCATACCAATTTGTCAATGAGATTAGAGATCAACGTCTCATGGACAATGAAATCATGGTCAGTTTTGATGTTCAGTCCTTATTTACATGCCTACCAGTACAGGATTGCATTGAAATCACTAAGAAGAAGCTACTTGAAAATAATATGCCTATAGAATATACAGTATTACTGGAGCATTGCCTTACTTCTGGCTACCTGTTATGGGGGGATGACTTCTATGTACAAATGGAGGGTGTTGCAATGGGTTCCCCTGTCTCACCTGTTGTCGCCGATATTTTCATGGAAGACTTCGAGAAGAGGGCTCTCGGCGCAGCACCTGTCACACCCAGGCTATATAAGCGGTACGTAGATGATACTTTCACAATCCTCCCAACAGATCAAATTTCTGCCTTTTTAAATCACCTTAACTCTATACACCCCAACATCCTATTCACTATGGAGTTAGAGGCAGATAGTAAACTAGCTTTTCTAGATATTTTATTAATCAGGAATCCTGACCAAAGTTTAAGCCATACTGTGTATCGTAAAGTGACTCATACTGATAGGTACCTCAATGGTGACTCACACCATCACCCGAAACAATTAACTGCCGTAGGAAACTCTTTGTTTCAGAGAGCACGGGGTGTCTGTGACGAACAACACCTGGCAGCTGAACTTCAGCATGTCGAGCAAGTACTGAAGGATAATAACCTGAATGTACCACGTAGCCGTCACAGTCGCGCCAAACCTAGCACAGTCGACCGACAACCTGCTATACTACCTTACATGAAAGGAGTCACTGACAAGATTGGGAGGATTCTGAAGCGTGCTTCAATCAATACATACTTCAAGCCGCCTAAGAAGATCAACCAGTTTCTACGACCGGTCAAGTGCAATATACCCTTTCAAGTTGCTGGTGTCTACAAACTTGAATGCGACTGTGGGCTCTCCTACATCGGGCAAACAAAGAGGAGTATAGGGACTCGGGTAAAAGAACATATCGCAGATATGAAACATAGGCGCGAAAATAAATCTGCAGTGTGTGAACATGCATTAGGGGGACCAAACCACTACATTAGATTTGATAGACCACAGATCCTTGCAGCTGAGCGGCGGTTCGTTCCTCGAATGATGCGCGAGGCTATTGAGATTAAAAAATATCCAAATTTCAATAGGGAAGATGGTTGGTATATACCACCAGCTTGGGAACCTATTATACAGGAGATAAAATCCCAACCCCGAGCACACACTGCAAGACCATCAGATACTATTAGTTCTTTTTGTTTGCATAATTTAACATAAGAAGGAGATAGAAAGCCTCTCTTGAGTTTGTTTCGCCGGTTCTTCTCAGGAAGGTCTCCCAATTTTGGAACCGGTGGTAGTTTACGGTAGTTAGGGTCAAATAAATAAACTCAAAATTACAAACAAGAATTTTAAATAAAATACTTTATTAAGTAAATTAAATAATAAATTCATACATAGACAATAAAACTTAAAAATCGAACGATGAAATAACCAAACGCTCAATAAAAGTCTTTCGAAGGTAGCTCGACAAATTAAACAAAAGTTTTATTCTGACGACGAAGCCTGGAAAGGCTACGAAACGTCAATAAATAAATTAAGTTTCGTGCATTATCCCGTTTAAACTAGTTTTGTTTTATAAGAAATTCTAAAAGAATACGCTGTTACTGTTATAGGTATTACATTATTAATATTATGGATTAATGTACAATACTTTTTGTATGAGAAGGTTCCCAAAAGATTAATATTTTTCTTATAAACAAAGTAAGGGAGGAAGTTATACTTATTTAATGTTTCGCTTGAACTAGAGCGTCCATCTGTGAAAGTAGCTTACCCTATATTACATAAAAAATAAGTATTCATTTATGAACCATGTTCTGACGACACAATGTTTTCGTATCGAGTTAAGTATAGTTTTTGTCGATAATTAATGATGAAGTACTACAGTATTCACAGCTTACGTTTATCTATTTAAGCTCAAGTTGTGTGAAACCTAGGAACAATTTACTTCATTTTCTAAATTCAATATTACTACATTCCAAATTTTATTTTATTTAATTACCTGTATACGGTCCAACTAGTGACGTCAACAATTTTTTTTAGATTGCTCGCACCTGGGGGTATCCGAAAATACCCCATGTATGTTCCGCGATTTTTCTTAGTTTTCGAGTTTTTTTTTTTTTTGTGTATTTTTAATGATTTCTGCCAGCGAGGTTTCAATAATTCTTATCTTTTTTCGTAGTAGGTTTTTTGCTGTCTTTTTTTGTGACATAATTGTCTTGAATGGTGTTTTAATAAAAAAATAACTCAACTTCCTGCAATTACTTAAAGTTACTCAAAAAAGGCTTGAAAGTTGGATCTTTAGTTTTTAGTAGTATTTACTCAAACGTTCAACTTCAATACAAAAATACAAAAAGGAGTTTCCATAGCTTCTGGCTAAAATTAAAAACTCCGCATGCTTCTAAACCACCAAAAATCATAAAAAAAAATGTACTTAACCAGCCTATTTTTGTTGTAATTGGCTTAAAAATAACTAAAGATATTTTACAGAAATTTCAATTAAATTAAATTTGAAATTACATTTTAGGTTTAATTTACCATAACAATGAAAAAAGTAAATAAAATATTTTTTAATGCTTTAATCATGTTTCAATGATTTTTAGCCTATCCGCCTTCAAAAGCCAATTACAACAAAAATAGGCTAATTAAGTACAATTTTTTTATATGATTTTTGATAGTTTAGAAGCATGCGGAGTTTTTAATTTTAGCGAGAACCTATATAATAGAAAGTCCTTTTTGTACTTCTAAATTGAAGTTCCAACTTTCAAGCCTTTTTTGAGTAACTTTAAGTAATTGCAGGAAGCTGAGTTATTTTTTTATTAAAACAACATTCAAGACAATTAGGTCACAAAAAAAAGACTGCAAAATACCTACTACGAAAAAAGATAAGAATTTTTGAAACCTCGCTGGCAGAAATCATTAAAAATACACAAAAAAAAATATAACTCGAAAACTAAGAAAAATCGCGGAATATACTAAGGATATTTTCGGATATCCTAGGTGCGAGGAATCTAAAAAAAATTGTTGACGTCACTAGTTGGACCACCCTGTATATCCCAGCAAACTTCTTGAGCAACGACCGTAGACAAGGAATCCTGGTCAGTAGCAATTGCTCACGCAAAAACTCTATTGTGCAAATTGATTAGTCTGAGGTTTTGCTCAAGAAATTTACCGCCTACTCCTTAAGCTTAAATTATTTATTTTTCTTTCTTAAGTTTGCACTCACAATCATTGAATGAAACAGGCTTAAACGGGTTCAAATTACGTCTCTTTATTACTTTTTGGATATTTCGCTTCGTTTTCAAGCTGCGTGGTCACAATTATGAATTTTATTTACTTTTGTCGAGCTACCTTCGAATGACTTTCAAATTGGGAGACCTTTCTGAGAAGAACTGGATTTAGGGAGGCTTTTTGTCTCCTTCTTGTGTTAAATCATCAAAACAAAAAGAAAAAAATAAGGAAATAAGTAATTAAAAGACGCCTTTTGAACACGTTTAAGTGTGTTTCATTTAACTTCTTTAACCTAAAATATAGTAAAAATATTCGTCGTGTATTATTAAATCCAAATGTAGGTAATTGCTTTTTTTGCAGATTTCGTTCAAAAACCAGTCCATGAGTGTTGGGTAACCTGCAAACGCGGAAGGAGCTTCAAAAAACCAGAATTCAATGGAGACTGTGACGTACAGAACATGATCTGAACCACTAAAGAAAACCGGTTAAGTGCCTGAAATAAAAGATGCCACTACTCCAATAATACCTAAAACGCTAATAATACCTAAAATGACTAAGAAGCAGATTGCCTGCAGTGTATCGTTTCTATAATGTTTGCTGTCAACCGTGGCCGAGTGGTTTGTACGCCGGGTTTCATGGCGTCGCCGACTCGAGAGGTCTCGGGTTCGAATCCCGGTGGGGGCAGATGCTTGTGTGATGAACAAGAACATTTGTACTCCAGTCATGGATGTTGAATATGTATTTCTACATAAATATACTTATATATGTTAAGTATATATATTCTATCCGTTACCCTAGTATCCCATAACACAAGCCTTACTGTGGGGCTAGGCTAATTGGTGTGAGTGTTGGAAATTTTTATTTTTATTTATTTATTTAACCGTCAATTTGAAATCTATGAATATTAATCACACTAATATAATAAAGGCGAAAGTTTGTGTGTGTATGTTTGTTACTTCTTCACGTCTAAACGGCTGGAGCGATTTAATAAAATTTGAAATGGAGTTAGCCGACACCCTGGATTAACACAAAGGCTACGTTTTACTGCGGGAAAATACCTCTAATAAACCGTGGGTAACACTTCGGGGCACACACCAGTACCCAAAGCTTGGATCATCTTATCGAAAAATGCCCACGTTTCGCCGCTGCCCGCGCCGAATATAACATCTCCACCTGCAACCTACAGAACCAATTTAACCTACTGCAAACTCTAAGTAAAGAATCATACATAAACGCGTATACTAAATACATCACCCATATAATAAATAACCTTAAACCATTTAACAAATAACAACAACGAAATACAATCCCCATAGCATTTGCAGTATTATCGAGGTGTAAACCGCTAGCACCTAGCCCCAAAGTAAGCACTATAGGGCTTGTGTTATAGGATACTAGGGTAACGGATAAAATACATATACAGTACATATATAAGTATATTTATATAGAAATACATATTAAACATCCATGACTGGAGTACTAATTCATCACACAAACATCTGCCCCCACCGGGATCCGAACCCGGTACCTCTCGAGTAGGCGACACCATGAAACCCGGCGTACAAACCACTCGGACACGGAGGTCGTCAAAATTAATTATTGACTAAAATTATTGACGTGTTAGACATTTTTGCAGCAGTGGTATCTTGCATATTAGAATAAAACCGCAACCGTTTCTTAATAAAAATATTTATTAATAAAAAACTAATTGAACAATAACTTACGCAAATGTACTTATTGCTCGAGATCACAGCAAATAACTTCTAAAAATTAAATAAATAAAATGACTGAATAACTTCTTGACTAACAGCATAGTATAAACCGGTTTAACTATAATCAACCTTAAAATAACTGCGTACAAATACCTTATAATTTATTTACATACATACGTTGACTTATAATAATTATGTACCTTAGAGAATAAATTAAAACTTACCAGCTATTTGAATTTTTGATTGATTACAAACCTTATGGACTTAGATCGGCCTATGTAATTAATAATATAGGTATACGTATTTTATTTACATAATGAATCTTAAACAAGGTGATGATAATTATAGAAAACTATTTACAAAACATCAAAAGTTTGTTCAAACTATTGATACCCATAAAAATAAAGTAATTTTCGTTCTAATAATAATCGTTGCATTTCAAAATATATAAAACTTAACTAATGTTATTATTTCTACTTGTTTCTACAACCTTTATTAATTACATAATTATGAAGGTGGTTTTAATAAAAGTATCAATTAAATAAAAAAAACTTGAATGAAAATAAGTAAAAATCTTGCTAAAGATATCAATATGAAAGAACAAGATATATTATATAAGATTAAAGATTACACATTCACAAAGAGAAAGTACCTAGATATTTATATAAAAAAAATACAAGTAAACATTTTTATGATAAGCAAAATCCCACTTTCTTACATCATCGTTCACCATTTTATAATGTTCTTTAATTATTCTAAGGTTCCTTATCATAACTCATTCGTTGGTAAAATCACAATTAGCAACAAAACTTTAATAAGCCAATCTGTTACTTATTGTCAATTAGGAGACATTAAAAACAACCGGCGAACTCCCTAATGCCTGTCTAGAAATCCAGCGTTCTTTACAATATGATAGATTCTCTCCCGAGGAATCTTCTCAGCCTCTCGTTCCACTACTTGCATCTCTTTGTTCGTAAACCACGACTCCTTAGCTAAGCCAGCAGCGACAGCGGGGTTGTCGTAAAAGTCGTGGCTTTTGAGCAACTCTCGCGGTAGGAGCGCTTCGCTCGCCGCGTTCAGTTCTACGGCAGGATGGGGTCTCACAGCTGGAACTGATGTATGAGCGTATTCGATCCCTATTGGTTGGAAGGGCTGGGCGAACAGGAGAGCTGGTCTTGCTCGTGCGACGGCCAGCACAACGGCGGCTAGGAGTAAACGGCGCATCTTTGCCTGAAAAAAGGAAAGATTTCGTTAATACTTAGTTCTTATTACGGTTTTCGCTATAGGTACACGTGAGACAAATACTATCAAATTAATTATTACTCTTATACCCCATACTTTAACGAGCATAATCATATTCTTTATTGTAATACACCATACAAAACACACAACTAAATTAAAAACGTGATATACGGAACGTACACAATAAAGGCGGCCTTATTGCTAGGCAGCAATCTCTTACAGGCAACCCTTAATAGAAAGATAAATAAATATGAAGGAGAAAAGGAGGGGTGTAATAGTCGTTATCAATGATTATTATATTTTTAGTTTAAATATTTTACTGCAAGATGTTTAAATATAAAAAAAAATATTAGAATAATATCCACTCGATCCAGATTTTAGACGGGATTCGAACCTACATCTTTCTATCCAGGCAGTACCATCTCTTCGCATTGTTGGCAAAAAATATCTAGATATCAATGATTTCAAGAAATAGAGCCAATTTGGACTAGAAATACGATAGAGTTTTAATTGAGATAAAGGTAAAATCTCAAGAATTTTGTATGATTTCGATGTCCATTCCATACGCATATAATCGCCGGTGTAATTTTTTTCAAATATAAACAAAGCAACATCATAAAAGACAACTTGCACCCTTACCGTCTTACCTTCCTACATACATGACTAAAATTTACACAATTACTTAATATACTAACTTTGTGACTTTAATACGTGTATGCAAATCGCATGCCTAATTCAAGACAAACTTGTTTATCCCTGACAGTAAACTGAAATAATTATTAGCTATGTTTGCATAGGTTGAGTAAGCAATGAAACAACATGGGCAGATAATAATTCATTCACGCTTTAGGCAATTAAATATGTCAGGAAGTAATTATGTTTAAAAAAACAAAAACAAAACTGGATATTAACTTGATAATCTAGTAGTTAATTGCTGTAATAATAACAATATAATGAATAAGATGGTGTGTACGATCGTACCAACTGCGTCCTGACCCACTTGCTAGATAATTCGCCTAAAAATGTCAAAACGGACAAGTTTTCCTTTGTATTGAATGCGTAATTGCACTAAGGATGTTCTAATAACAAGGAAACTATGTTAATGTGGATAAAATCTTATATATAAAATTCTCGTGTCACAATGTTGATTACCATACTCCTCCGAAACTGCTTGACCGATTTTTATGAAATTGTATATGCATATATTTTTCATACCCCTAAGTCATAAGGGTTGTCCACCCCGTTTGTTTCGATGACGGGAAGAAAAAATGCATTATATCCACGATAATAACCGTTGGTTTGCTGTTAACAAACCCTCGCGACGCAGGTAATTGCGTGGTGCATTCGGCAAGCAACGAGCAGCCCGAGGGCCGCTAGTTGGTGCGGGTATACTTTGACGTGCACCCACCCCGTCTCCGACCAGCAGCCCGATCCGCACCCGCTTTAGCCGATCATGGGCTTCTCCGTTTACAGCGTCACCTGACTAGTCTCACGGACCGCAGTCCGAGCGACTAGCCAGCCGGTAAACCTACCAGGTAAACCAACTCCCCGATCTACCCCTCACCCTCCAGGCGTAACTGCGGGGTCAAAACATTTATTTTTAGACAATATTTATTTTTCTTAATTTTTTATAATTTTATATATTGTAATGTGGCATTAAAAAATACATACAACCCTAAATTTTCATCCTTCTACCACCAGTCCCTATTTTTATAGCGGTACGAAGTTTGCTGGGTCAGCTAGTATGAAAAATTGGAATAGCAGTGTAAATTTTGAAATCACTTTTAAAATCGTAAATGTAACAGAAACTCTTTCGATTTCTTGACATTATAAAAAACGTTGGTAAACTAACCCTTCGTTTACACCAAGGTATATATTTAACAAATTTTATATAATGTCTTCATTGTTTGTTCAAAGTCATATACATGTATTAAACATGTGGTATACAATACTTGTATCAAACTTGTTGGAGAAATAAAATATGTGAAGTAAATGAGTGATTAATACTTGTCAAGATACTAGTTGTCTATGCAGTGTAAACAAAAATGTTTCAAACAACCGCAACAAGAATTCAACAAGTTTTTTTCTTGTTACTTGGTGTAAACCAAGGGTAATAGGGAATTTATAAGTGCATGGGCAAAGCTCCAAATAATTTAATGTCAAAATTATATTACAGGGAAGCGGCAAAATCTGTCACATCAAATATTTGTTCAGAAAATAACATGTTTGTTTCTAGGGACATGGAAGCAAAAATCTACCTTATTTTTTAAAAATGGTTGTTAAAAAAACAAAATAAAACATATGGTGGGCCAGGAATCAAATTGGCTGATTGTACAAGAAAGTGCATAACAACTTCGTAGTTATAATTAATTCTGAGGATTCTTGTTTTATATATATATGTTAGATAATGTTAACATAACTTCGATTATTTAAGGTATGTATTTAAAAATTTACGAGTTTATGTAGAAACCATGCCATTTAAATCGAACTTGGACCCTCTAAGGAGGAGACAATCACTTATCCTTTCTTAGGATGATATTCCAATTTTTTTTTGTGAGAAAGAAATAGCAAAAAAGCATATTCCTTTCATATTATTAGCCGTTATCTTAATGTTGGTATAAAGCACAAAATTAGTTCCTACCTACGACCGGTTTCATTCGAGAGGCAGTAATGCAAATATGGCTTTAGATCACTAAAACAGTGCAATGAGCACAGTCGGAGCATTTATGAAGTCGATATCCCTTTTCCCATGCAAAACTTTTCAACCTCATGAAAGAGTGGCGTTCTAAACTCAAAAGTTTGTATTTATTTACATAATTTCCTTTTTTCAGCGTAGTAGCAATCGGCCAGTGTCATAGCGAAATCTTTCGTCCATTCTTCATAACACGCCGGGTATTCGCTAATCACAGCAGACGTTTTTGATAGCAGACAGTATTTTCGCGTTCAGTATAACCAGATAATTTAACCCGGAGAGGTCTAGCTCCTTTACTAACTGCGTAAAATGATGTAATGTGGTTTATTTAAATATTTCAATTTCAGTGAACACTGATTAAATGAATTTTAATATTCATAATATTAAAATTTTCAATTATTGAATAAAAATAATTTAGATTTCTCTTATTGTTCATTCATAAGAAGTTGGTGGAATACTTGCCATTTCCTTAACACAAGTTTGGTAGATAGCAATGTATTATTAACAGTGTGTTACAAAAAAAATATGGAAATAATATAGGTAATTGTATGAAATCTTTCAGCCGTTTGCACTCTTTGTGACACAAAAATTAAAAAAAAAACACTATCTAAGCAAGGGTAAAAAAATAACATCACAACTGCACTAATATAAAACATCCTCCGAATTAAAAAAAAATACACATAACGAACACCAAATTCGAATTTTAAAATATGTATAACAAAACGTTCCATATAAAGCAAACGTCATTCCGATTACGAAAAATTAAACACTAAACAACACCACTTTCGAAATGAATCAATATTATGAATAACAAAATGTTCCAGATCGAGCACACAGAGATCGTCACTTACTTTTCTAAAGTCACGGTCAATCTGTCAACAGCAACCGCGGTTTAGCGGACAGTGCGCGCGCGCTTACGTCGCATTCAATATATAGCCTTTTCAAACAACCTTCTGCTCGCTTCCGGGACAAGTATCATACTACGCTTGGGAATTTTATTTTGTATTATTTGCGCGAAACAGATGTAGAAGGGTACGGGGTGGAGCGGTCACGCAGTCAATGACAGCGCCGTAAAACGTCTCACGAAGTTTTATTATATATTGTGGCTATTGTAACGTGAGAAAGCAGTAAGGTATGACTGGTTTGTGTAGTATAACGCGATTAAATTAAACTAAATAAAGAATGAATGTTGCAGGACATCAAAAGGTCAGCTTGAAAATAAAAAAAGTACGATATATGGAAAACTCTCATAGCAACGCCTCAACGATGCATAACGTTTGTATTTTTTTTTCTTATAAGATGTCGCCTGGAAAAAATAGTGGTCGCTTAGCTTCGATTGTAGTTCTACGCCCACGACAGGTTTCAGGCATTAATAGGCTTTTATTGTCTGCGCTGGAAATAAAGCAGCTAGCGAGAGTATTTTTGGTCGTTTGTTTTCCCAGGCAAATAGCAACGCAGCCTACGCGGCCAGGAGGGGAGTCGGCATTCACAGCGTTCCCCTCTGTCGATTTTCCCCCGCTGTTGGGCCAGTTTCAAAACAAAACTATGTTGCGCTCGGATATTTCACTAGACTGAGTCGAGTCGCGCGATTGTATGTTAGAGGTCAAAAATGACAAAATGTTATGTAATTTGCTGTAAAACATATCTGGAATATTAAACTTACAAAAGGATCGTGTTAAATTTCACATATAAGTAGAATGATTTACGTATTTTTTCTATTTAACCACCTTTAAACACAAAATTCATATTATTTTGTTAATATTCAATCGCCGGACTATTTTGACAAAACAATCGAGTAGCCAACAAGGACAAATTTCAGATCCGTCAATAAAAATAAATAAAAAAATAAATATTTCCAATTCTCACACCAATTAGCTTAGCCCCAAATAAAGCACTGTAAGGTTTGTATTACGAGATACTAGGGTAACGGAGAGAATACATATACTGTACATACATAAGTATATTTATATATAAATAGTCCAGGCAACGAATGCTCAAAAACAGGTATAGAGGGAATTGCTTAGAACACAATTTTTGACTTCGTGACTTTGTTAGGACTAGTTAGGAGGTAAACATATCAAAAGTCCCCGCCCGTAGCCCTTAAGCCGGGGGGAGGGGGGGGGCTTGAAGGTCCCATTTTTAGGTTTTTCGCATATATCTCGAAAACTATGCATCCTAGCGACATGAGACTTTCACTAAAGTGAAAGCTGATTAAATTTGCTACAAGTCTTATTCAGTCAAATTTTTTGATATCTTGTATAGTTTTCGAGCTATCCGCTCTTGAAAGTCTGTAATTATGGAAAAAAAATTTGTTCCCATTTTTGCTCTATTTGACCGGATGACTCTTCAACAATGCACCCAAAAAATAAATGCCGGCCATAGGGTTGTAGAGCATTAAATTATCTTCAATAATAGAAACAATTGCCTTTTTTTTTATTTAAGGACAAAATTGTTAGTGTAGTAGACGTATGAGGGCGGTACGGTGGGCACTAGGCCGCGTACTCAGCCCCCACGCGCGGGCCGTCCTGCGCACGTCTGTGGGGTCCTCGCGATACCCCGGGAGACCCCTGCCGCGGAACCTCGGCAAGGCCGGGAGGCTGCTAGGTGCGGAGACGCGAAAGAATCCCTAAACGGGGATTCCGCGGCTTCGCACTAAGCAGCTTAGAGGGTGTTCGCAGGGTTTTTAGCGGATATTATGCCGTATAGCGCCCGTAAGGGTTACGGGGTCCTCAGTGGACAGCCACTGCTGGGGCTCGTAAGGCTTGCGGGAGCCAGGTGTGAGGTCCGTTCGGCGGTGTGCCTCTTAAAGGCGCCGTCGTCTGTAAATAGTATTTTAAGGTGGTATGGAGCTCCAGCGAAAGAGATTTCCCTCAATGCCTACAGGTACAAGTCATTCTTGAAATCAGTGGCCACCATCAAGCCTGATATCTCTTGTCTTCCTCCTACCGAGGGAGCAGTAAAACAGCATTCCCTTCGAACATTCCACCAAATTCAGCTGTGGCTGGGAAATTACCTGCCTCCTCAGATGTACGGGTGGAAGATTGAAAACGACTGTCTGGCCCCAGTGCACAGTGAGTTAGCAGCTGCACCGGACGAGATTCTAAAAATGATTTTCTGTCGATGCACGAAAGACTGTGCAAGCGCGAAGTGCGGCTGCAAAAAAGCAAGCCTCAAATGTTCCCCAGCGTGCCAAAATTGCCAGGGGAACTGCTTGAATGGGGTCCCTCAAGTTGACTCCGAAGGTGAAGAAGAACAGGAGGATCCTCTGACCGTTTCCCTACAGGGTTCCGATGGAGAAAATGACACAGACAAAGAAAATGTAAACGAAGACGAGGATCAAGGTCCTTCCCACCCCAAAAGAGCAAGAAATTAACTATATTGGATTTTTTTACAAATCTCTTTTTGCACGTCATAGTGAATTGTATCGAAAACTGCTGCCGTATTCGTACCTGTATAGCCAATGAGAACCGGAAAAAAACCAGAGGCACAGGGCCCCCCCAGGGCAATTTTTTTTAAAGTCCAGTTTTATAATTTTAATCATTCTTAATACTACTTTTTGTGTTGAGCTGGACCAATACAACACCAGACAATTTTATCATTTAAATAATCATCTAATTTATAATAACCTTTTTTGCATAAAGTAGTTAACTCTTGCAGTTTTTTTAAACTTATTTTCTGGATTGTGTGAAGAACCTGGTCAGTGGGCCAACAAGTACATATTCTAAAATGAGCATGTGTGCTATTTAGACATCGGTGCATCGTTAAAGAGTTATCCGAGAGTTATCCGGTCAAATAGAGCATAAATGTAAAGTATTTTTTTTTCTATAATTACAGATTTTCAAGAGCGGATATCATTATTACAGATATTATTATTAGATAATTACAGTTTCTCAATGACACTAATTTACTTTCTTTTTTACTTATGGACCTCACACCTGGCTCCCGCAAGCCTTACGAGCCCCAGCAGTGGCTGCCCACTGAGGACCCCGTAACCCTTACGGGCGCTATACGGCATAATATCCGCTAAAAAACCCTGCGAACACCCTCTAAGCTGCTTAGTGCGATGCCGCGGAATCCCCGTTTAGGGATTCTTCCGCGTCTCCGCACCTAGCAGCCTCCCGGCCTTGCCGAGGTTCCGCGGCAGGGGTCTCCCGGGGTATCGCGAGGACCCCACAGACGTGCGCAGGACGGCCCGCGCGTGGGGGCTGAGTACGCGGCCTAGTGCCCACCGTACCGCCCCCATACGTCTACTACACTAACAATTTTGTCCTTAAATAAAAAAAAAAGGCAATTGTTTCTATTATTGAAGATAATTTAATGCTCTACAACCCTACGGCCGGCATTTATTTTTTGGGTGCATTGTTGAAGAGTTATCCGGTCAAATAGAGCAAAAATGGGAACAAATTTTTTTTCCATAATTACAGACTTTCAAGAGCGGATATCTCGAAAACTATACAAGATATCAAAAAAATTGACTGAATAAGACTTGTAGCAAATTTAATCAGCTTTCACTTTAGTGAAAGTCTCATGTCGCTAGGATGCATAGTTTTCGAGATATATGCGAAAAACCTAATAATGGGACCTTCAAGCCCCCCCCCCCCCCCCCCACCCCCGGCTTAAGGGCTACGGGCGGGTACTTTTGATATGTTTACCTCCTAACTAGTCCTAACAAAGTCACGAAGTCAAAAATTGTGTTCTAAGCAATTCCCTCTATACCTTTTCGTTGCCTGGACTAAAATACATGTTAAACATCCATGACTCCATGTTTTTTATCCCTTAATAAATAAATAAATAAATGACTGAAGTACAAATGCTCGAATTCAACACACAAACATCTGCCCCCACCGGGATTCGAACCCGGGACCTCTCGAGTCGGCGACACCATGAAACCGGACGTACAAACCACTCGGCCACGGAGGTCGTCAAATCAAAAAAAACTTAAGTTTCATCTATGCCCCATCTAGCGCTGTCCTTTTTATGTGTGAGTGTTGTAATTTTTTATGTGTGTATGTTGTATTAAATCACTTACAAGTTTTTGCGAAAGTATGTTGGACTGCATTTGTGTGCATATTCCTCCCCCCGTACAAAGCGGTAGAATGATTTCTGTAGTATTATGTCATTATGGCTACTCCCCTCCCAGCCGCGTCAGCTGTGTTGCTCTATGCAGGCCACCATGGAAACCCAATTTAATGTAGATTCATCATTTCCTGGCCATAAGCGGCAGAAAACTTTTGCCACAAGTTGACTATTAGCCTGATAACCTGCGCAAAACTGCAAATCCAGCCAAGTCCCTACAAGTCATACGCGTCCATAAAAGCATGGGTTTTGTTTTCTACCATCATACAGGGATAATAACTTTGTAATACAGTCCTTACCTAAGGATATATTACGAAAAAACACTTTTTTAAATCGCCATAGCGACTCAGACGAAGTCGCACGTTGAAGTTAGTGTAAAAAATATAACATATAATTAATACGAATGATGTAATAACTTCTAGTGTGTGTGTATGTTTTTTATTCAATTCTTCATTTCAATCATTCGTGGTGTAGGTAAGTAGATTAAGTGGCGAGCGGATCACCTTGCCTCTAGCGTCGGAAGCCTCTTGTTCCGCCTTTCATAAAAAAAGGAAGTCAAGTGTCATAACATAAGTATGTGTGAAGTCTGTGGCAGCACATAAGATACAACTTAAGGCGCAATTACACTTGGTCGCTAACCCGTATGCCCGTGCGCCCTATGCACGAAAGACATTATGGATTTCGGGCACCCAATACATGTATTAAATTATTTTACTCGCGTTTTAAGCTCACTGGAACACGGGTAAACGACCCTACATCCGCGTTCAGTTAGAATTTACCTTAGTGATGCAATATTGGGGGGATTTCCCCCAAATTTGGGGGAAAGCATTTTTTTCGGGGAGATTTGGAGGAAAAGTATCTGGTACTACTACTTGAAAGGAAAACGGCGTCGGCTAACCAGGAGCTCTACTCTCTTTCTCCGAAACGAAATTTCGGCAACGAACGAATTTTAAACGAAATTTCGCCAGTGACTCTACTCTATTTCATCTCCGAACACGCACATAAAGTTCGGAATCACAGACAATTATCGTGAACGAATGGAATGAGTTATGTTTGTGAGTTCTTTTTGTCTACACTTTTTAGATAACGGTTTTTACTTCAAAACAATAATACTTTATGGCAACATTTTTGATTACATTAAGGGTGAGGCCAAACGAGCGTAATTTTATGAGTGGTGAGTCGCAGAATTTCGGTCGCAGAAATTCTGCTGCATTCGGTTTCATACAAAAAGGCAGTTGGTGCCACACGACAACGCAAAATGAGTTGTCTGCCGACTCAATGCGCATAAGCTCGTCCGAATTTCGGTCGGGGTGAGGGTAGGACAAGGAAGGGGAGTGGGGAAGTAACAGTTTGTTACAAGTTGCGTGGTGTAATAATTCTTGAAAAATACGTAATGGCATATGATAGTACTTTTCAAACATATCTGGATTTGCACATAAACGTTCATATAAAGTATGGAACTGTCCACATATCAGTCTCTGTCTATTCAGTGGGTTTACCCAGTTTCTTTTTCTGGCCTCATCTTCTGAATATGCTTCAATATTTTTAATGGATCCATTGCACTCGACGACACGAACACCCCGTACTAACGCTCAATAGTAACTGAATAAATTACGTTCGTATGGCAGCTCAACAGAAATTCAGTTGAACGTAAAATAAGTGACCGAAAATAAGCGACTCACAACTCACAAAATTACGCTCGTTTGGCTTCACCCTAAAACAACCTCTTTTGACAGTGTTAGCCGACTAATTTGTAAAGTTGACGGAATTGAATGTATGTCAACCTAAATTTGTCGTGTAACACTTTGAAGTATTGGCAATACAATAAACGAAAATTTGATTTATTTGTAAATTTTTCATACTACAAAAAATACTCCTCACGCTAAGCAACCTTAATTAAAAATACTCTAGTAGTAATTTTAGATGTAATTTAAACAAAAATCCCAAAACGAAAATGAAAAGGTAACACTTTTCATTTCGTCAAATTGAGGTTAAAATTTCGAACAATTAACTGTCAAATTCAACTTTTGGTTCAAAAGTTTTGTGAATTAGAGTAGGCTTAGAGAATTTAAAAATTACGTTTTTCGTTGAAATAGAGTAGGCCTCCAGAACGAAACCGGTTCGAATAAGGACGTACTCGAATCCGTTCATTTATACTTATCAGTTTGTCCGAATTCCATAGGCAATTGTATATAGGCTAACGAGCAAGTGTGCAAGTGCTTTTATTGTTTGTCTTGGGGAAGTCCATCAAGCATCAGTTCTTATCCTCTTCTATTGTTTTGGTTAAACATTTTAAATAGATTTCAATGATAATCATAATCTTTATTTTCAGAAACACAGATTCTTGAGTAAAAACGACTTACGTTAAAGCTGCTAAGTTAAGGTTCCCTAACTTTAATGATCTACATTTTTAAAATAGGTCATGAGGAGGTCGATGGTGCAGTATGGAGCATGTTATTTCTGTTATTGCTGTAACTTTGGAATTTTTTTATGTTAAAAGCGTGGAAAAGAAGCATATGGCCCACCTGATGGTGAGCCACCATAGCCTATAGACGCTTGCGATAACAAAAATATCACTCGCAGCGGTGCCTACCATGACCCAATCCCCCTAACTCGTGAAGTCCTAGAATCTTACTCACCTACTGAAACACAACAACACCAAAAGGTAATGTAATTTTAGCAAACCAATTATTACAGACGACTAAAACCGTAGTAAAAAGAAAAGAAGGAGCAGTATTTTAAAAATCAACTATTTAAATCGCATCCGGAGCGTCTACTATTTTAATCAATACTGAGATATTTGAGCTACTTCATTGCAGGAACTTTTCACAATTACATAGTTACCTACAGCATTTTCTTTTATTTCTTATAACATTCTTTTAAAACTTACTAGAACGAATTTTCAGAAACTTCGTTCGAAGATCTTAATTATAAAATGCAGATTTTTTTTATTATCTTTAGCAAAGTATGCAGTAAATATTTCCGGCTTTGGCTGTACTCGTCGGAACTCCGTAGTCAGCCGATAATCTTGATTTAAAAACTTGGAAGTTTTAAGAACGATTTCGCTGAGCAATTTGCCGTCGTATTTTAAGTATTTCCAGATTGATTCATGCGTACTAATATTATATGTAAATGTAACAGTGTATCTGTCTGTATGTTAACTTTTCACGCTTACACCGCTGAACCGATTTTGATGTAATTTGGAATAAATATACGTTGAGTCCCGGGGATGGACATAGGATATTATTCTTTACCCGCGCAAGTGTTCCCTCCTTCCTATTATCTGGGGTCCTTTAAGAGAGGCGTGAAGAAGCATTTTTGCAGGCCGGCAAGGTGAGGATGATTGGTGCAGCAGTTTATTACTGCTGTATTAGCTATCTTCGCGTTTGGACTTTATTACCACTTTACATCAGGTGGGGTAGAGTCATTTACCTACCTCTATATATAAAAAAGGATAGTTTTTATCCTAGAAAAATAGGGAATAAATAATAATGGAAGTTTGTATGGGAAACCAATTTTTCTGACATCCACTGGTAGATGATATTATGTTGTCATTTTATTTTGTAGATGGAATGTCAACCTATAGTATGCTGAGTACACGCTCAAAATGGGTTGTGGCATTAATTTTAAATGCAAACAGTTACCAAGCCTAATTCTTACGACCACACTCAGAGACACCAAATAATGGTAATGGTATGTACAGACAGCCGAAGGAGCCTACTGTACCTACCCTTAGCACGAACCAATATCGAATTCGAATAGTTTGCGAGTGCGAAATTTCAATGACAAATTTTGTATGGAAACTTGAACAGCAATAATAAATAACGGAACTTTTTTTTCTAAATGGTTTCGCACGGCTTGTGCATTTAGCCAATGTCAAGTGTTAAAATGTTTACAAATTTCATAGCACTCGTGGTCAAAGTAATAAATAAAGTCAAAGTAAGCGGCAGTCAAGTCAAACCCCCTTTCCCTATGTTTCAGTAAATGTATGAGGATTTACTGGAACCTCCCCGTAGACTTCATGAGGGAACGTCGAAAGACACTTTCCGCTATTTTATTTCACTTGCCAACACTTGTGCATGTTCCCGAACACTTAGTGGTTAATAATCCACCATTATTAGACACTAACATCTGCCACAACACAATTTTAACAAGAAAAACAAAACTGCTAAAGTGACGCTTCCCGATCCCGCCAAAAAGTTCATAACGGAACTACAAATCAATATGTACACATTTGACAGTGACATTTTGCACTTCGTTTCCTCTCCTCTTCATTTCGCTTCTCACTATTAATAATCTGACTTCTCTTGCTCTATTTTCCACCCATACGACCTCCCTGGCTGCATCTCGATGCCGCCAAGGATTCTAACGGGCCTACTCTACCAACTATCGAATCCTCTATATCACAACATACCATAACCCGTCATCAACTTATAATGTAACTAGCGGCCGCCCGCGACTTCGTACGTGTGGAGTTAGTTAGAAATAAAGGTTCACTGCTCGTTCTCCGTAAGTGATAGCGTGATAATATGTAGCATATATGTTAAATCCATGCAGTACTTTTTGAGTTCAAAAAAGCTGCTCCACACACCTTTATTGTCTAACTTGCATGCTTTAGATAATAAAACTTTAAATGGTTGCTATCACAAACACATCTTGCATTAAAACCATACACGGTGAGCAATTCGGCTCGCTATATGGTCCAAGGTTGGCGTCTTGTGACTCGATATAATAGCTTAGACGCACGTACAACACGATTCGGACAAATGAAATTAATTATTTACTGCAGGCAAATTTAAACGGAATTTTTAAAGAATTTAAATGGGTGCTAATGTAATTCATAACGTCGCTGTTTTAGTTTATTAAGAGTAAGTATGTCATAACTGTATGATTTATGTATTCACTAACTTCGTCCGCGTTTTAGTTACTTTTTTGATAATCCCAATCCCTTGATCTTTTTTGTGGAATTAAAATATTATTACGTTCGATTTAATTCAGGTAACAAACTATATATGTGCCAAATTTCTAAATCCGTTCAGCCTTTTGTTGCTTGCCGATGACCTTTACAGCGTCACTGGGTTTGGGGACGGCGAGATCCTAAGGGAACCTCAAGCCGAGAATTGGCGAGTGACCCTAGGGGTATTCCAGGCGGATGGCATCTCCCCACGAGGGGAGTCTCCTCTCCTTCTGGAGCCTCAAAGCCAAAAATACAAAATAATGACCCTCCCTCGCTACGCGTCAGTGTAAATTTAAAAATCTAACAGTTAAATACTAGATTTTTAGCTCTCGGATTGTACTCGAACCGGGAGATCTCCCGTTTTTTGTAAATATCTTCCGGGTGCTCGCTTAAAAACAACCGATTTATTTTTCGATGTAAAACGAACGAAAATTTGTCCGATGTGGCAAATACCATTATTATTTAAAAAAAAAGGTGTGGCATATTTTACTTTATAACATAACTTTTCATAGTTTGTTAAAGAGGCGGCTTGTGCCTACCGCAAAACTATGTAATAAGATTTCTTTTTTAAATATTGTCACAAATGTGTCCATACTTCACCACACAGTATTTGTAAATACTTAAATGAACACCTACCATAATTTTCTTTTCTAAAGGTGAAAACCGGTTGAAGTTGTAATAAATATGATGAATAGTAGTCCTATATGAGTACAGACATACGGCAAACGATTTCATTTTATATTTTGTACAGGCAAACTAGAATTTCCTTCGTCGCACTGCCGATATCTACTAATATGGAAGAAGTATAAAAATTGTCTTGCATAAATAACCTAAATAAGGAACACTACAAAAAACTGAAATTGCCATTGTTAAGATAAAACTTACACAGAAAGGCAGTCGCATTGGCACTAAAGGCTGATTTACACTTACTTACAGTACAGTAGCGAGATAAGTTCCTGACATCGTTTGACCAGGGATTTGAAAGTTCAAGTACATACTGCTTAACTGTCTGATTTCTAATCGGACTAATAATAGTACTTTATCATTTTCATCATCAGCCTATTAATGTACCCACTGCTGGGGCACAGCTCTTACCTATGGATGGAATAGGTAGTAGGGCCATGACCCACCACGCGGCCCCGTGCGGATTGGCGGGTGCTAACGACTGCAGATGCAGCCGGGACCAACGGCTCAACGTGCTTTCCGAAGCACGGAGGAGTTCGAAATAGTAAATTCTTAATCACCCATCCAATGACCGACCACTGCGAAAGTTGCTTAACTTTAACGATCTCAGCCGAACGCGCTTACCTCTTGCGCCATCGAGCTCCTCTAAGCTTATCGTACTCCTACTGTACTTACCGAAGTGTTTACAAGCCTTATGGGCAAACAGGCACACCTACAACGCAAACCCAGTGCGGAGTGATAGACATAAATGACCAAAATTTTTTCAGCATACGAAAAAAATTCAGCCTGCTAAGACGGAAAAGTCTCACCATTGGAAAAGCCGACCGGGCTAACAACCGAACTACTGATACTATAAGGCCCTCAAAATTTATATGGTAGTGTACTCGTAGGTACTATGTAACAAATTGATGCCAGAACCACTTGCCAGATAAGTACTTCAAAAATGTCAAAGCAGACTTTCTTTGTAGAGAATGCGTTGTACTTAGGGCCTTCTTATAACAAGAAAACTGGTTTAATAAGGATAAAAAAAATACCTTTATTTTCAATGCACTAGAATATTTTATAGATAAAAAAAAAATAGTTTGAAATTCGAAATCACTTTTAAAAGCGTATATGTAACAGAAACTCTTTCGATTTCTTGACATTAAAAAAAGATTGGTAAACTAATAATAGAGAAATCTTTAGTGTATGGCCAAAACTGGGCAAAACTCCAAACGTCACAAGACCCCTTCTTGTGACGTTTGGAGTTTTGCAAAATCTGTCACTTCAAATATGATTGTTCGGAAAATAACAAGTACATTTAAGCAAACCTCTACCTTATTGATTTGAAAAAGCTGTATGAAAATAAGCATATGGTGGGCCAGGAATCAAATTGGCTGATTGTACCTAAGCAATCAATCAATCATTTATTTATTTTTCTCTCACATGAAAAAAAGTTCATTGTTCATTGACTTGTGGTTAACAATAAGTTATAGTATTGTGAGAGACTGGTGCCTAAATTAGGTTTCAGTGAAACCTATGACACAGTTTACCAGGACCCTACCGCTGACTACATACATCATAAAAACCGGGTATAACGTGATTTGAGGCTAAGGTAATATTAGGTATAATTTTAAAAACTTTATGCTAATTTTAGCATAGCATTACCTAACAAAATGTACCTTTCGAAAGTAATAGTAAAATCATTACAAAAGCTTCATTGTACCACAGACTGTTCTAAGTATTAGGCTGTAGTTGCAAAGCAATAGATAACATTTAATATTAGCAAGTATACATGACAAGCAATCGCTATTAAACGAGGAATGCAGGTCGGCTAACATTACCCAAGCTCTTATTGCGACGCCGATGAGTTTCCCAACGATTTAGACTGTCCAAGTTATATTAATGTTGACAAAGTATTGAGCATCGGTATACATCTATACATATAACTTAACGTTGGCTAATATGACAATTTTTTATTTTTTGTAATAGGACGAAAACTGACGCCTCACACTAATATACTGAATCAATAACCTTTACAGTAGGGCTGTCTCCCACCTTCTAGAATGGAGCATTAAACCTACTCAATTGCATTCTGTACTTTTTGGAACGAAGTTCCTTACGGCAGGCTTGGAGGGGATAGGGATTTTGCTGCGCGACCGAACTGAAAAAAATGTGATAGTAAAACCGTAAGAAAAAATCCGTGGAAAAAAGTGCGTGGAATAAAACCGTTAAATGAGACGTGCGCAGGCGCGACAGTCGCATACACAAGCGAGTTTGCAATTTGTGTCGATTCTACATTAGCCGAAGGAACTTCGTTCCTACCTGGTGTCCCACGACACCACATCATTTTTTTAAGTGAACAAGAAATAAAATTTATTTTATCTGGATATTTGTATTGATCAAGATTTTATAAGTAAGTCCGCAAAACACATATTATTGGAGACGATTTTAAGACGAGACATAAAGTTCTCACAGTAGAGATTCAACAATATATCACTAACCGAATCTTTGTCTGGTTTCATAGGTGGTTGGGTAACAATAAGAACGAATTACTAAAATATAAATACCTATATATCTAAAGAAAATTTTACTAGAAAAAATTCCACGCGGACCAGGCAGCAGACGGGACTCGAACCCGTACCCTTCCGTATCCGGGCGAATGCACTGAGTATTATGTTACCGCGGCCCTGATGGCCGTGTCGAATTTTCTCTAGCTTTTCTTGAGCTGCAAGGCAGCGCAATCTCTTCGCATTGTAAGTAACCCACAATGTCAAATTAATACCTTTACAAGTATTAAACATTTGAGAAAAGAAATAGCAATTATAGTTATATTTTTTTAAGCATGTAACTGCTATATGTTTATATCTACAGAAAATTTGACCAGAAAAACTTACACGCGGACCAGCAGACGTGACTCGAACCCGCACCCTTTGCTATCCGGACGGTGCATTCGTCCGGATAGCGAAGTGTGCGGGCTCGACTGACTGAAAAAAATATAACTACATATAAATAACTAGTTTAATTTTATGTTAATAGGTATGCTTATTTTCGTTACTACATACTTCAAAAAATATATTCTAATGAAAAATAATATTTAAATGCGAGTGGCAACCCTAGGCAACAGTTCTAATCAAATTAAGCAGCAATATCACAAAGACGTTTCATATTTTATTTGTTATGTTTTTACCATAAACTTAATATATTAACTTTATCGTTTTTACGCACACCAATCATTTACCGCCTTATTCCAAAACGCGGTCTAAAGTTCGTCTTAGTTTAAACCTAATGTCGACCTCCGTGGCCGAGTGGTATGAACGCGGGATTTCAAAGTGTCGCTTACACGAGAGGTCCCGGTTTCTAGTCCCGGTGGTGGCAGATGTTTATATGATGTACACGAACACCTGTACTCCAGTCATGAATGTATAATATGTATTTCTATATAAATATTCTTGTATATGTATCAGTATATGTATTCTATCCGTTACCGTACGAGTAGTATCCCATAACACAAGCCTTACAGTGCTTACTTTGGGGCAAGGCTAATTAGTGTAAGTGTTGAAAATATTTATTTATTATTAATTTATTAATGCTGCCTTTGTCTGGTATTTGGCGGAGCTCGATGACGCAAGTAGTTAGCGCGTTCGGCTGCGATCGTTGAAGTTAAGCAATTTTCGCAGTGGTCGGTCATTGGATGGGTGACCAAAAATTTACTATGTCGAGCTCCTCCGTGCTTCGGAAGGCACGTTGAGCCGTTGGTCCCGGCTGCATCTGCAGTCGTTAGCACCCACTAATCCGCACTGGGCCCGCGTGGTGGGTCGTGGCCCAATCTTCTTATTCCATCCATAGGGAAGGCCTGTGCCCCAGTAGGGGGGACATTAATAGGCTGATGATTGTCTGGTATTTAAGTAACAAAAGTGACAGTATCAGTTTATAAGGCTTTCAGTTTCGAAATTAATTTTGCTTTGAAAGAATTCAGTTGTGATGTTAGGTGTTTCAAAAATGTAGGTACTTAACTAGAATTTAGTCTATTTCAATGTACTTAGATTATTTTCTTATGGAATCGACCAAATTTTGTGTAAAGACCTACCAATAAATTATGGGATAATAGAACTGCGTGGGATGATTCAATTAAGTGATAAGATATAGATAAAATAGATGATCTGCTTACAAAAGGTTGTTTTTTGGGAGGCGACCCGCCAACTATCCTTCTGCTATATGTCCGTTTGTTTGTATCTTGTATCTCATGAATCGTATTGTCTTCTTTCTCCTTCTTAGTACGGCAGGTGACCTCTTTTTTTTATAATTAACCAGTGAATATCACAATACAAAGGACTTTTTACACAAACACTTGCGACACGTAACTTGAATAATAAAAGAAACGAATGCTTTCGTAATGTCGCGTAAGTAGCGCAAAGATGTGTAACACTCGTTACCTCATCCCAATGTGTAGTGAATAACTGATTATCTCTTGACTTTACCACGTCCATGTTGTCTTGTTACACTGTCATCATCATCATCAGCCTATTAATGTCCCAACAGCTGGGATACTGGCCTTCCCTATGAGTGGAGCAGGGAGAATGGACCATGACATGGTTTCGTGTTCCTGACGACTGCGAACCAGGATCATTGGCTGAGCGTGCCTCGCGAAGCACGAAGGAGCTGAGGTACTAAGTTTTTGGTCAACTATCTGATTTCATTGAAGTGAATACGTTGTGTGAGAGCGGCTGGTTTATTGGCGATTATCGCTATTGCAAATACTTATAAGCTTAAGTCTTAAATGCAAAGTCTTTGACGTAGGAACGCCAAATGTGGTGTACATTTGGCCAGTGCTAAAATATATCAGAATAGTGACACGTTGACGAGTTTTAATTAAAGAGTGGCGTGTTTTTTGAAAGTGTGGCAAACAACCATACGATCTGACACATGACATCATAGCAATAAAAACACTGGGATCATAAGAGGATCACTATGGAGTTGCCAACTTAGATTCCATATTCAGTGGCGTCTGTAGCCTTTGTAGCTCTCGTGTGCAATCATTAACCTAGCGCCTTAATAAGCGCCCGGCCAAAATATAATGGTAGCGAGTGACACTCGGCCCTCCCACTCTTTCCGATTCCGTCAGCCCAAGCACGTCATAGAATACCCCGACGACGAAATCAATCGCCTCCGATTCCTCCCAGTCCAGCCACGAACACCAATACTACACAGCTAGCAAACTTGCACACTAGCTTAGCATTAGGCAGACACAACACCCGTAGGATGATAGTCCGAAGACCCGGTCTACACAAGACACGCTATACCAGGTACAGATATGTACTTGGGCGTTTTTCCCCGCCCCTACGACAACGGCCAACTAGAGCCGAGGTTCAAATCTCAGAGACGCTCTCTAGTTGAACCGACCTCCTCAATTTCGAGGAATCTAGTGGCACCAGACGGAGCGGACTCTCCTCTGAGGGGAGATACCTTCCGCCTGGAATACCTCTACGGACCCTCGCCAATTCTCGGCTTGAGGTCTCTTTAGGATCTCACCGTCCCCAAACCCGGAGACGCTGTAAAAGTCACCTGCGAACAACATTAGTAAAATAGTAACAGCATTATTAATTAAATGTATCTATAATATATGTCCTTCAGAGATTGCAACAAGAAGAGTTAGGTACTGTTCGCCCCCAAGGCATAAACCTGTTCAATTGATTTACCATTTTTATTTCTATCAATGCTCTACCCTTCCGATACTTCAATAATTTTGTTAATTCAATTAAATACTATGCTGACACCTTCTTTGTAAAAGCATTAGAATAAGCCGACACCCATTATATTTAATTTACGTCTCTGTGTCTCTGGGTATGCGGGTCCGTTTATTTGTTTAATTCAACCTAAGGGTGCATTTGAATTCCATTAAAACACTTATTAAAGTAAATAAAATGTAAATTACCACTTATTTTGCTTCCATTTTGTAATTATATTTAATTACGATCAGTAAATCACCAATATTTATTACCATAGAATTTTCCCATTAGTCTACTTCAAGCCGGCTCCTGTCAACAATAAGCTAATAAGCGAATATAATAATATAGTACCTTCCATAGGACCAATAATAATCATTACATGTAGACATTGAAAACAAATCCACTCGAAGATATGAGGCTTCTCAATTACTCTTTGATTGAGTTATTAAATTGTGAGAACAGTACAACATATTAAATGAAATCATTTATTGCCCGGACTTAGTACATAAATCAGTTTATGTTTGCGTATGTCGTAGGATTATTTGTTAATTCGAATTTCCGCGGAAATCCTAGGGATTTTGCGAAAACGCGGATAATTAGACAATGGCGATGACATTTCTCAATCTTACTGGATGAGGTTATGATTTTTGCGAAAACGCCGGTCGCCTCATCTGGCAGCTTAGAAAATATAATAATAACCCCCTAGCTATCATAGATAAATATCCGGTCTCAGCCTGTCAGTTTGTATTTTTTGTTTTCGGCATTAAAAGTGTCTGGCAATAAAAACTGCTGACAGAATGTGTCTGACAGTCTGAATTTCAAATTGTTTACAATATTCTCTACAACATTCGTAGGAATCAGTCCTCAGACTGTAAGTTAGGTGAGTAAAATGTTACGTGCCTCTGCCACCTAATACCAAAAAATTGGCCCACAGCACATGTTAACGACTACGTATACGTTCATTGTACACACTAATATTCGATTAGAGTCTGCGCGGAAAGAAAATGGGCGTGGCAAAAAACGGAACTAACATTAAGAATTTTATTTGGCAATCAAACCCAGCAATATGTAAAACGTCAAAGTTTTGTATTGATACGGATTTGTTTTTTGTTGTGATTTCTTGCGGTTTTTTGTATTTAATAATGTCTAAAAGGGGTAAAACCTTACAAATACGGTAGAAAAACCACTACAGCGCCCTCCAATCTAAATCCCAGTCTCTTTCCGCACAGACCCTATCCATGTTTTTGTCCATGAGAAGATAAGTATAAAATTTGGCAGTCTTGGGATTCTTTATTCTTTATTGCATGCCACAGATAGTACAAAAAACAACATTATCATAACCTGTACAAACATGTGACACCCTGCAAGAGCGTTGCAATTTTACTTAAATTATTATTATTATTTAAATAAACAATCAAATATATTGTAAAAAAAATCAATTCAATTATTAAACATGCATCTTACCAAAATAAAAAAAAACATATATTTTACAATTTAAAAACTATAGATATTAATATACAATTTTCACACTCAGAATTTTTAATATAATATAGAGGTATGTCATTAAATTTAATAAGTTTTTTTATTACTTCATTAAAATTATATATCAAATATGTTTATCTTGGAAAAATTCTAATATATTATAATATGATTTATTAATAAGATATTCCTTTAGACATTTTTCAAAAATTGTATCGTTATTAGATAATACTACAGTAGTATCCCAACTCTTATGATATAACAAGAAACACTTCTTGTACTGAAAATGTAACCAATTATTCATTGTGATGGTTACAATTTCACTACGGATATCGTTAGCATTAACTTGAACATACCTATATCATGACAAACATTAAGTTAATATGCTATTTCTACTTCATTAAACATTCGGAACCAATTAATATGGGGAAACCATCTGGAACAATATAAAGGGTATATTCAACCTAAATCCAGACTACCCAGCCAACATAACGGTTTACGATGAACATAATATATTTACATTGGTATGTAATGGCGTTTATGGGCTGTTATCCAGAGATATGCCTACGATAAAACCCATTACCCTTATTAAAGACTAAATGCGACTGCTCCATGTAAATCTTCAGCCAAGAAGGAAAACAACTTGAAGAAATCTTTACCACTTCTAATTCTATTACTATATATTTTTGAAGTGAAAACTTCTTTAGCGGCGTTGTACACTTTTTTTGTATGGGTAAAAAATGATAAACTCGCGTCAGGTTAAACACGTGGGCTGAACGCATCATGACACACAATAAAATTGGAAAGGTGACTTTCAATATATTGAACGAAACATAGTAATATTTTATTTTACATCATGGCCCAATCTCCCTATTCCATCCATAGGGAAGGCCTGTGCCCCAGCAGTGGGGACATTAATAGGCTGATGATGATGATGATTATAATAATAAGTCTCTATCTAGGACGTCCACGTGGCAGCTTTATTGCGAAGAAAATGCATTTTTTTTACAATAGATGTCGCTAGGTGCGCTGAAACGTGATTCTTGTAAGTTGATTTTTCTGAGAGATAAACTTTTATAATGTAATATAAATTGTCATGTTTGTGTACGATTGCGCAATAAATAAATATTGTATTCTACCACATACATGATATTACTTTTATAGTGATAATTAAAGCAATTCATCCAAATTATTCCGTAACCATTCCAAAATATCAAAAATGCACAACGTTAATATTCAAGTTTTCACTTCTACCGGCACTCCCGGAATGCAACCCGTTGTTTTTTTTTATAATGCAAAAGTTTACTTTGTATTTCCTAAGAGTGGAATGTGGATTTGGATGTGTTTGTTATTAGAAGTTCCTTAATATGAGAAGTTTTCAATTAACATATTCTGTTTTAAACGTTACCTGTATGACAATACACTTGCTAGACTTTTTGTTGTGACTTACTCCTCGTTTCTACTAAGAAACAAGTCATATACTAGTTTTAGACAAAACTTGTAGATTACTTGTGATATTCAATGTGTATCTTTACAAGTACAAATCACTAGTTACTTCACATGTTTTGTGTATCCAACAAATTTGATGCAAGTATTGTATACAACATGTTTATATATGGGTACATATAAGTGCAAAAAAAATCAGACATTGTATAAAATTTCTTATATACGTGCATTATACCTTGGTGTAAACGAGGGGTTACAGTTTCCAAAAGAAAACAACACAAGAAAATATATCAAAGAAATATTTATTTGCATGATTCAATCACAATATGATATGTTTTCAATAATAAATTGATAAACACGCAAACAACATAATGGGCACAATTCTGGCGTGATTCTCTAAACTTAAAACTAAATTTAACATCAGTCTCTCCTTTTCATTCTGTATAGAGAATGACAAGGATATACTGCTGTCAAATTTAAGTTTAGGTTTAGAGAATCATGCTAGAATCGACACCATTATCAAAAATATATTAGTGAAATCTTTTGAAATATAAACATACTTGCGGCCGCTCGCGACTTTTCCCGCGCTATAGTTAGTTTATGAGAATCCAACAGAAACCAGGCATTTTTCCGGGATATAAGGTATCCTATGTATATCGCACTTAATCAAGGTCATGAACTATAAGCATAAAAATTTCATCCAAATCCGTTAAGTACTTTTTGCGTGATTGAGTAACAAACTTACAATACAAACTTTCACATTTATAATATTAGCAAGATAAGAAGTAAGATTGAACATCCATAATTTTAGTAATTCAATGCTTTATTTTAAACGCCTCACTTAGAGAGATAGACAATGACTCAGCTCCGTTTGTTAAGCGAAATTGCAGCCCGGAATACATACAATGGCGCTGGAATACATTTCATCCGCTTCGTAATGAACTAAGAAAACCTAGAGCCAATTAAACTGGATACCTAATGGAAAATTAGTAGGTACTATTTTTGCCTCTTCAGAAAAACATAAGAATAGTTCTTCTCTCTTTAGTAGGTACAGCAAAGTGTACGTGTACTTACAGTATTTTCTTATTTTGACGAATATAAATTTGACATAGTAAAAACAAAAATAAGCTTTCATTCAACTTATACACACGTTTATGAAAGTGATTTAAAACAATCAGTAAATTTAATGTAATGTAAGTCGGTAAATGTATTTTTAGAAGAATCTGCCACATAATTGCTTTTAGCTATGTTACTTAAATTTCAATATTTATTTTTACCATTTTTATTTTTAATGAATACGTTCAATAATAAAGTAAAAATGAGTCATTTATGTTAAGGTGTGAAGTACCTACAATGACGTAAAAGTAAATAACAAACATCTACTGTTGACCTTCTTCATAGATCATGTGACCGAAATTTTGTTACTTATTTGTCCTTGCTTTGTCTAAATATCTCATCGTTAGTAAATTTAAATATTAAATGAAAGTAGAATTTATAAAAAAAAAACTTAATTAATTTATGACTTACAGCGATTTTGAACCTGTCATAATGTAAATAGGGTAAATATTTCTAAACTAATATTATATAAAACACCAACTTTGTTAGGAATGTTTTTTTTATATATAGGTCTGACAAATGACTCCGTGACGGTGAAGTCCAGACGCGAAGATAGCTGATACAGCAGTTCTACCTGCCACACCAGCCATCCTCACCCTGCCGGCCTGCATGTTACTTCTTCACGCCTCTTTTGAAGGATCCCAGGTTGTAAGGCGCAGATAAGCTCATTTATATAATAAAGTAAACAAACTTATTAACATTTACCCTTTACAACTAACGAAATGTAAGAAATTAATTAAAACTTGGTAAGAATCTCTGATGAACATTTGATAAAGCTAAATCATTTCTGACTATTGCATTATTTCGATTTTGTCTAGTGTTTTTAGAAGATTTGTGTCATACATGGAAAGCCAAACCATATTGACAGTGAAAAATCAAATCGCTTAAACGCAACTTTAGTAAATTTACAGAAACGTGGATCATTTTTATATCGCAAAAAAGTCATAACTCATATAAAAATAAAAACATATTCATAAAATAATATTTTCTAAATATCCTTTAATTAGATGTCGCTTAAGCTAAAATCACTCGGCCCGCTATAATTTTTTTGTCAAGCAAACATCATACACCAAATAGTAGGGTGTATGTAACCGCCATGGAAAAAAATCCATTTGTGAGCTTCCGTATCGTACGCGTAAACTGCAAAAGTTACACAAAGATCATGTATTTTAAAGGGGAACAATTCCCTAATACATGATTTTTGTGTAACTTTTACCGTTTTTTATACAAACGGTTAGAAAAACTGAATATTAACGGCTTTAAAAAAAAGTCTTCCACAGCATATGTCTGTCTCTTAAAGGTGACCCACTATTACCACAACTTATTGCGGGTGAAACCACAGGGCACCTCTAGTCTTCTCATAAAATAATAAGCAGTGTATCATGTCACAGATTTGATAAGTTTTAATTTCAAACGATCACTTAATAGAAATTACTATTGACCTTTAAAAACTATTCTCATACTGATTTAGACACTGTTACGCTTTGTGCTAATAAAACTGCAGCACAAAGATCAGATTAAAAAAATGCGTGAAACATTACAACCGCTATTAACCTTTGCAATGTTGTGCTTAATTGATGGTTCCGTCACGAACTCAAAATGTCAACTTAATTCTTCTTACGTCATTTATGGTATCACTGTAGTACAAGGTCTCATGTCATTTGTCTATTATAGTCTTTATTCTTATGGCTTGAGTGCAGTTGAAATACCTTGCATGCAGTACACTTGTACGAGATTTGATAGTTTTCTAAAACTATGATCGTCTCTTTCTTTGTGTTTGTTTCCATACATTTCACACTAGCGTCTCTAGTGAAAACTGTAATGAACTTTAATCGGAAGTGCAAGTTAATTTCGTTAATAGTTAGACATTCATATTAGACAGAAGTCCTTATTTTTCTCTAAGCGTGCAAGAAGGATGAAACGATGGACGATATCGTTTAAACGATGATGCTCGAAAAAATTTACTTGTACTAACTACGAGTACCATTGTTGAGGTAAACTGACAGTTTTGCGAGCTCACGAAAACAATCATAGTTTTCGTAATTGTAAAACTTGTACTGAGAGTACTGTATAGTATTTGTTTTTGAAGTGAAACTTCTTTAGGCACTTTAGGCTTGACTTGGGGGGTAAACTGGCGAATGTGTGACGATTTGTGCTTTACGCACGTAACAGTGACTCATCGGTAAACAATGAACAATTTATACTCGTCACAAAATACATGAATCTAGTGCTTGGTGGGTGATAACGGACCCGGTGCGGATTGGTGGATGATAACGGACCCAGCGCAGATTGGTGAGTGACAACGGACCCAGCGCGGATTCGTGCGTGATAATGGACCCAGTGCGGATTGGAGGGTGATAACGGACCCAGCGTGGATTGGTGGATGATATCGGACCCAGTGCGAATTGGTGGATGATAACGGACCCAGCGCGGATTGGTGGGTGATAACGGACCCAGCGCGGATTGGTGAGTGATAACGGACCCAGTGTGGATTGGTGGATGATAACGGACCCAGAACGGATTGGTGGGTGATAACGGACCCAGCGCGGATTCGTGCGTGATAATAGAACCAGTGTGGATTGGAGGGTGATAACGGACCCAGTGCGGATTGGTGGGTGATAACGTACCCAGCACGGATTGGTGTGTGATAATAGACCCAGTGCGGATTGGAGGGTGATAACGGACCCAGCGCGGATTGGTGGTTTTTTTTCTATCAACAAATCTTCAGGTTAAGTTTATAATTTTCAGATCATTGTAGCTAAAGAAGTTTCACTTCAGTCGTGCGGTCGTAAGTACACTTGCTTGTTTTATCTTTATATATTAAAGCTACAGGGACTTAGATACTCTTAAGGTGAACCCGCACTAGAGTGACTCTACAGCGGAGAAGCGCGTCGCGGCATTACCCAAGCCGCACTGTACTGCAGCGGCGCTACAGTGAGCGGCATTTTGTTTTATTTCATTCGTGGTTACCTGACGAACAAGATGGACGGAATAATTACATTCCTATTCCACCTCCTACTTTTCGTTGAATAAAAGTACCTACTAGTGTTGCGTTACCCTGGACTCCCTACCGCAGTCGTAGACTACCATGACCCAATTCCCTTCCCCATGGGGTCCTACATCACCACCAAAAAGTATTGTTATTTAACTGTGGTCTTCGTAAGGTGGAGGTCTGCGAGTGATCGGGTGGCTCTTCTGAGGTCACATTCTCGCTCCGACCGCGGACCGTGCGCCCCGTCGCACCGCCGCCTCCTTGCTCCGTGCGCCCCGCCGCACAGCTGCCTGCTTCGAGTCGACTCGACGCGCCTGCACTCATTCGTGAGACTCAAGATTGGACCAGTGGATACCTAGCGGTGTTAACGAAACTGGTCGGCGTAGCCCCGGTACGTCTCGAGCTCTCCTGAGCTCGGAAACCGGAAGACCCGATCCTATTTGCACTTGGGCCTTCCCAAGGGTGACGGTTGTTCCCATATTCACTAGGAATATCGGAACACATCTCTTACAGCTTCAACCGACCCCCTGCCGCGGGCAGGGGAGTCCATCGGTGTCGCATAGGGTGTTAGGACCTGTGGCTTCACGCCACAGTCAGGGCACACCTACACACACTATACTACCACAACCTACACACACACCTACACACAAACACATCACAATGGACATTACACAACAGGTACTGTCCCTCTTCTCCGCCCTCGGCCTCACCCTGGATGAGGCCGCCATCAGGGAGCTCGTCGCGAGAGCGCGCCCCATGCGCGACTCTCCCGCCAGCCCCTCCCCCGAACCCCCCCGCCCCGACACCCCCTGCCTCCCCGGGCCCTCGAGCGCGGGCAAGCGCCCCGCCTCGAGCCCGGTCTCGACGTGTGACTCCGACTCAACCATTGTGTCGGCGTCCGATGACTCCGTGTTCACCACTGTGGTGAGCAAGAAGAAGCGGCGCTCCAAGCGCCGCGCAGACACCGCGTCTCCAACGGCGCCCTCTGTCCCTCTCAGCCCTCTCACCCCTCTCACGGTCGCCCAACCGACCACCCAAACCCACCCAACACAGACACACAACACCACAAAACCACACACTAGGTGCACCGCCGCACCTATCAAGGCAAAGCCGCCACCGCCCGTCTTTCTGCGCGATAAGGCGCAATGGGCAAAGGTCGCGGACCTTTGCAAAGCTCAGAATATACATTACACACAGGCGTCGAACACTGGTCACGCCATTAAAATCACCACACCCACAATCGACACATTTAGGAGCCTCACAAGGCTACTAACCACACACACAATCCCTTACCACACATACGCCCTCCCCGAGGAGCGCAAAGTCCGCGCGGTACTCAGAGGAGTCCCCTTCGAGCTCTCCAACGAGCTCATTCTGAACGACCTAACCGATCAAGGCTTCCCAGCCGAGGCAGTGCACAAGTTGCACAGCCGGACTGGGAAGCAATACCCGTTGGCCCTTGTCATTTTGACCTCGGTCCCGGCAGCTAGGGATATTTTCAAAGGTCCCATTACAGTCTGTGGCCTCGACAATATCAAAGTCGAGGCCCCACACCGGCGAGGCACCCCTGGGCAATGCCACAGGTGCCAATTATATGGCCACGCAGCAGCCAACTGCTCGGCGGCCCCGAGGTGCGTCAAGTGCCTCGTACCCCACCTCACCAAGGAGTGCACCCACACTCGTGACGCACCCGGGGCACCCGCATGCGTGCTCTGTGGCCAAGAAGGCCACCCGGCCAATTACAGGGGTTGCCCGCGGGCCCCACGCCCCAGGCCCAACACTCACACTCACACACACACAAAGCCAACCACGGCGACAAAAATACACCCACCACCACCTAATAACACCACCACAAACTTCCCGGGGCTACCCAAGGCGGCCGCCCCTCGCAGCCCGGCGCCCCCGACAGCCTGGGGACCAGCCAGGGCCCGCCCAAAACCACACCCACCACAACACACCACACCAACAACACAAGCTAAGCCAGCCCAAGACGTCTCTCTGGCCGAGGACATGGCGCTTATTCGCTCCTCGCTCAAGAGGGTGAATATCGCCGAGATCCACACTCTCGCCGCGAAGCTCCGGCTAGCAAAGACACCCCTTGAAAAGGCTATAGCTATAGCCGAACACCCCGAACTCGTTGCCGCGTTCGATTAATTTTTCAATCATTATAACACTGGAAAATAACCAGACTCCGAACACAAACAAAAACACTATACACAAAATACGCGGTGATAACTCAAACAAACACCACTGTTGTTTAAATTATGACCGCGCAAAACACTAACATAACAATCACTCAACTAAACCCCGGGCGTACCAAGCCGAAAGGCGCTTCGCTTGTGTCATTTAATACGCGCAGCTTAAAGTCCAACCTTAACGAAATTAAATTATTTTTGCAAGATAGGGAACCCGACTTTCTGCTCCTTCAGGAGACTTGGCTCAAACCAACTCAAATGAAGGGGCTGTCGATCCCTAAGTACAAATTAATCCGGAACGACGGTGCCAACGCGCGCGGCGGCACCGCAATTTACTATAGACGCAATTTACACTGCACACCTATACCCACTCCCGCGCTCACAAACATGGAAGCCACCATCTGTAGGCTGGCGATGACAGGACACCAGTCCTTAATCATCGCCTCAGTCTACATTAGATCAGGTACACACCCTCACCGCGCAGACTTCGAAACACTCACTTCACTAGGTACATCAGTCATAATGTTCGGTGACTTTAACTCCAAACACACCGACTGGACATGCGAGACCACCACCACCTCTGGCCGCAGATTACTACACATCACCGAGGAGCTTGGCTATGATGTCATATGTCCCTACGCGCCCACCCACTACCCAGACAATGTACAAAACCGACCCGACGTCCTGGACTTCGCGATCCTTAAAAACGTGTCGCTTCGCCTCAGCTCGATCGAAACACTCGACGACCTGGGGTCAGATCACAGACCGGTGTCTCTAGTTCTAGGTCCCCAAGACCCACTAGACGCCCCCGCGCCCCCTAAGAGGCTATTCACCAACTGGGACGGATACCGCTCCGCTCTCGAGACCGCTTTAGACTCCCCCGAGTCCCCGTTCCCTAACTCACCGGACAGTCTCGACAGCACCGACAAGATTGACGAAACTATAGAGTCTTTAACTTTACTGGTGACCGAGAAGGCGAAGGAGAACTCGCGGGAGGTTGAGCTGCCAAAGCCCAAGCTCCCGCTGGCCATCCGGAACCTAATCCAAGCCAAAAACGCCGCTCTCCGGAGAGCCAAATTATACCCCACCCCCGAGTATAGGGCTACAGCTAATCGCCTTCAGCGACAAGTTAGGTCCCAATTAGCCGCTCTGAGACACTCCCGTTGGGAGGAACTCATGGCAGACATTACCCCATCCCATCTTGCGTACTATAGAATCGCGAAAGCGCTCCGTAGCGACGTCACCACTCACACCCCCCCGCTCACTCGCCCCGACGGCACCGTCGCCTTCGAAGACGACGAAAAATCTGAGTGTTTTGCAGACAGCATAGCGGCGCAATGCACGCCTAGTACGCAGAAAACTAACCCGCAACATATTCGCGGAGTGGAGGAGGAGGTCCGCCGGCGGGCCGCCCTTCCACTCACTGACAACCCCCTAGACCCCGTCACGACAGACGAACTCAGACAGACCATTAGAAACTTTAAGCAACGCAAGGCCCCGGGCGCCGACGGCATCTCTAACAAGGCGCTCAAGCACTTTCCCATCCAAATGCTAACCTTGCTTGCAATTCTCTTTAACGCATGTTTTGATCTGTGCTACTTCCCAGCCGCCTGGAAAGAAGCAATAGTGATAGGCATCCCCAAACCCGGAAAACCCGCGCACCTCCCCAGTAGCCATCGCCCTATTAGCCTCCTCAAGGCAATGGCGAAACTTTTCGAAAAAACCATACTGACCAGACTAAGAGAGCACCTCCTATCACCATCCGATCCTATTATCATTGACCACCAATTCGGCTTCAGAGCCAAACACTCCTGCCCCCAACAGATCCATCGCATAGTGGAGCACGCCCTAAGCGGCTTCCAACTTAATAAATATAAAACTATTGCAGTCTTCTTCGACGTCGCCAAAGCCTTCGACAAGGTTTGGCACGACGGATTAATCTTTAAATTATATCAATTAAAATTACCTGACCGCCTAGTTAGGTTAGTAGCCTCTTTTCTATCAAACCGTACCTTCCGCTATAGATACGAAGGTTCACTATCAACGCCCCGCCCACTACGAGCCGGTGTACCGCAGGGGTCCGCTCTCTCCCCTCTGCTATACACAGCGTACACCAATGACATCCCTCAGACCAAGGGTGTCGAGCTCGCTCTCTTCGCGGACGACACGGCCCTCTACTCTAGGGGAGCCAGTACCAATCAAATCATAGCCAAGCTCCAACCGGCAATCACAACACTTGGGAATTGGTTCCGCGATTGGAGAATCGACGTAAATCCGGACAAAAGTTCGGCCATTTGCTTCGATCCCAAGCGCCGCACCAAAACCATACAACACGGTGCGCGGTCTCTGCGAATGCAAGGCATAGCAATACCGTGGCACCGCACAGTCAAATACCTAGGGATCACACTAGACAAAAAACTCACCTTCCGTGCACACATCACACGCGTAGTCGCGAACGCGCGCTTTAATATGAGCCGCCTCCACCCGATGCTCGGTAAATACAGCAAAATGTCACTTCGTAACAAGCGAACGCTTTACAAAGTTTGCATACGCCCGGTCCTCACTTACGCGTCACCAGTGTTCGCACACGCGGACGAAGCGATTTTGAACAAACTTCAAGTGCTTCAAAATCGCTTCTGCCGCATAGCCACAGGGGCCCCGTGGTACGTCCGCAACGCGGACCTCCACAGGGACCTTCAACTCGACACAATTCAAACACACCTCACAGAGTGCTCGGAACGGTTCTTCAAAGCTGCAGAAGAGCACTCTAACACACTCATTAGATCGGCGTCGGGATACGCTCCACACACTCCATCTCGATTCAGGCCCCGCAGGCCTAAACACGCACTCACAGCCACACACAATAAACTCACGCGCGATCTCGCGGCCCTCTTGGCCGCTGAGGATCCAACACCCGCGGTGAGTCCCCCCCCGCCCCCCCGACACAGAGAGGTTCGATTCCTCTCAGTCCCCTCCCGTTTCAAGTGCACATCTGAGTGCACTTGTCCTCTAAGCGCATTTTGCGTTATTTTAAACTATGCACTAGTTTAAACTAACGCAGCGCCGCATCATCCCCCTCTCGGGGGGTGATCGCTTCAGATGAAGCTTGTAAGGCCCTTCTGGCCATAAGCATGAATTAAGGGTGTTTTTTAGTCAGTAAGAGTCTGACATAACCTTACAGCCGGCTGTAGGGTATCCATGAGGATTTCTCACCCTCTCCCCCGCCTGGGAGGAAACAAAAAAAAAAAAAAAAAAAAAAAAAAGGTGGAGGTTACTTTCCCAGACGGGCTCTCCAATTAGCGCGGAAAACCCGCTATGTCCTTCCTTTTTTTAAATATTTGTGTTATATCAAAACGCAAATTTTCTCAATCCATTGTTATTCTATATCACAAAAAATAAAGTCAAAAGTAGAAACTACTACGAAACTGGTCAGCATTTTGGATAACTAAACCAGTTATTTATTGTACAAATTGTTCCTTGATTGTTGATTACTGAATATATCCGCTTGGACCAAGACGTCTCTCTTACCACCATTAATTCCCATAGCATCTCGTATTATGGAAATCAGAAACAGTTACTATTAATTGCTTTAAAATACTCATGTTGGATACAGTTATATAGTTTTATGTCTTTAGATACAGACAATTTATGTGACGTCACCCAATTTGAGTCATGTTAGCTAGATTAGGAAACCAATTGTATGCAAAATATTGAAAAAAAGCTTGGCAAATGTAATCTTCGGTGGACAATATACCAAAGTGCAAAGGGAAATATCAATCATGATCGCAGAAATCAATACATTTTTAAGTTTAATTTAAGCTAATGTCTTTACTATATCTGAATCATCTACCCTGTCTGATGTTAATACTAGCGAGCGTCGATATCGCTGGCTAGACGGGGCTCTTAAATTCGAGCAAAAAATATAAAACCTACATAAGTGCTTGAAATCGGAACCTTCAAAATAATTACACTCGGAAGTTCCATAGAAATGAGCAAAACGTGCATATGCACACGCTGACCAGACACCAATCTCGACCTTAAAATCCACTACCTGAAATCCCCTCAAATTTGCAATCTATATAGTATGGCGTTTAGCCTATTATAGGTAGTGGCAAACTTATTGAGCAAAACCACAGACAAACAAATTATAAGAATAATAATGTCTTGATTTGCTTGTAGGCATGGATACAAGGTGTTACAATAAACAGGGCCTCAAGTTTAGCTACAATTTGTGAGCATCCTAAATTTACAAATCTTCCACCTATCTTAAAAGTAAATTAAAAAAGTTCTATGTCAGTTTCAGTTCAAAACACTCTTTTAGATTATAAAATGTTTGTAATACAATAACCATTTACTCAGGTGTTTATTAAGAGTATGGTATTTAAAGTTCTAAATTCTTCTGGTATTTTATTATAGATTCTATCTGTACCACTAACCTATTTGTATCTCTATTGCTTCTTGGATAAATATCACATGCCCTTCTAAATAAATGATGATTTTGTTTTAAATACACAAACGTATATTCTACCGCAGCAGACATTTTTGTATATAAATTTGATGCTGCGCAGGCTTCCTTTGCCTCAGATAGTTGCTCAACAAGTTTGGCTGGGTGTATACTAAGAAGCTGCTACTCTGTCCTATTTAGTGCCGAAAGCAAAACATTGGACAATCCACCTGGAAGCTCCAATTTGCAAACGGCTCCTGATCTAATCAACAAAGATATGTTATATTAGTTATTGTAAAATAATTGTTCCTGATATCCATATCATAACTAGTCTTTACCTCTCACTTTGGGATTCAAAGGTTGTGTACCTGATGTTATCCCAATTTTTTTATTACTAATGTCGTCCGTCTTGTCGTCTTCAAATAAAAGGTCAGTGAGTACAAACATGATTGACATTAATTGCTATTATATTGCATTACTATAAAGTAGTGAATGATCATTCTGAACACAATGGATCATCACACAAAAATCCGAACTAAAAGTGAAATTCTTTGTACTCATCTGACCGATAATGCTAGCTTTTATTTAAAAATAACTAACATATACTTTAAAGACAGACCAACAGACGAGCAGACAGTGTTGCTTCCGCATTTAATTTAAAGTTTCCGCATTATAGTGGTAACTTCAATGGCATCAATAATCGCTTTTTAGTAAGGTCACTGGAATCGTCGAGAAAGCATTAAACTCATGGTTAAGTTCAATAAAATTTGTGCATTTAATTATTGCATTAGCAAACATCGTACGTATCTATAGAGTCAAACACATGGAAGTAGGGTGAAAAGTTAATCCAATGTTCATGACTTTTCTGTTATAGAATAGTTCTAAACGGTAACGGTAGTAACTAAACGGGCAAAGCCACATATTTTGACTACGGTGTAGTATGTGAAGGCCTTGTAGAGTTAGCGGGTGTAGATTTAGAACCTTGGTACACATGAGATCTGATAACTTTTTGACATGTATATGGTCTCATCTTGGTAACATTTTACATGCAAATGTTTTTGGTAGGATTATAGTAGTAGTAGCATACGGTTTAAAATAATTTATGTATTTTTATTTTTTTAAATGAAACTAGCAGTGGAAGATAATAAAAATTTATTGATCAGCCGTAATATTCTCTAAAACAAGGTTTAATGGTGTGGCAGGCCAGCCAGTGGTGTGACATTTTTTTATTATGAAATTGTATGACAGCGCTACCGTAGTATCAACCATTTGTCATAACTTAAGCCCTTCTTCGAAGAACAGAGCTTCAGTCGGAACTAAAACTTTTTTTTTGTATACAACAAACACAGTGTCTAGGTAATCGACTTAAAGCTCAGATTACGACTTGCGACTAAGTATTGAAATTTTATTTAGTAAGTCGTAAGACAACGATGTTTCCTTTACAATTGTAGACAGTGGGCTAGTAACCAAATCCGTACGTACGCCCACTTAACATCGGACCTAATTGTATTAACTTTGGTATAAGGGTTCAAGGAATCCATTATTTCAACCCATGTCCCACCGTCGATGTAAATACAAGATAGACCTTACAAAGTGGTATATTCTAAAATCTTATAAAGCACTATGAAGTGGTTTCACAATCACTAATTCGCAAACAATATCAGCATTAAGGCTCGTTACTTCGCTATCTGCATCAAGCCTTGACATTACAACCAGATTACTTGAACGAACAAAGCTCACCGACTCTTAAGGTGCTTTCACACAAATGAATATCAATAAAACATAATTAAAGGAAAACGCAATTTCTTATGAAAAAAAATAAACATCGAAAAGTGTTTTAATATTGACTCACCTTCTGCCTTTAAAGTAAAATGATATTTCATTACGCCTGTTTTGGCAGATCATCAAAAATTAAGCAAAAAAAACATAACAGGATGACACAAATGTAATAAAAATATAAGGTACATTTTGGTAAGAGTCGATGTTGTATAATAATTATCAATAATCTAATGAAGCGAAGCCAGCGAGAAACTGGAGCTTTCCCTCTAACACAAAGTATGTATTTATCCGAAGAATCTTTCTCATGGTTTCTGTTAGAAAATGTAGAAACTCTTTTTATTTGATACAAATTTACCTTCTTTGATTATATTTAACGACATGCCTTCACGTACGTGGTGTGATCGCACCATTATAGTAGGTACACAAACACAATTACGCTCAGAATTTTGAATGGAACTCTGACAAATTGCTCCTAATGAAGGTGTGCATTAATGTGAAAATTTTACGTGACTCCGGGTAATCTTGAAGAAGGGTAAGTGACTCCAATTGTCAATGTTTTTAATCTAATTAATTATGTTAATATTATACACTAATACAATCATTAACTACTAGTGGCCTCCGCCCGCCCTCGCTTCGCTTCGGTGTAGAGCTGTAGTGTAGACTATAGTTTTGGTTCTCAGACTTTACTTTCAAAATGAATTTCTTTATATAATTATAAACCTTCCATGAAATTTTATTTACCTAACAGTGAAAATTTTGTTGTGTAGTTCAGGACCTGTTTTTGAATTGAATGAATTTTTTTGAATGAACCCCTTTTAAATGTTCTTTAAAAAGCTGTCGTCGACTTTGTTTGTAGAACTTTTAAAGGGGAACAACCGTCATACATGGTTTTTGTACTTTTATACTGATAATTAAAGCAATTCGTGCAAAACTATTCCCTAACTTTTGTTGTTGTCACTTCTGCCGGCACTCCCGGAGTGCAACCCGTCGTTTTTTTTTAGTCGGTTAAATGCTGAAAAAATAAAATATTATATCTATTTTTACCCGACCGCGCAATGCAAGAGCGCGAAGCGCTACGCGCAGACAGGATATAGTGTTTAACAGTCTATATATGTATGTTTGTTCCTTTGTTTTATGTAGAAAGAGTAGCAAACGAGCATTAGGACCCAATCGATGGTAAGTAGTCTCCATAGCCTACACACGGTTTGTCCTATCAGAGTACCAGTCACGCGTTTCCTACTCCATGCAATCCTGGAAACTTTTAGCTCTGTCATATTAGAATTAGAATTTATTTATGCATTAGAAAAGGGGTACACCGGAAATGTTACAAATACAAAGTTCGGCCCATTCTGCCATTTACAATATAGCATGCAAATATTTAAATAGACACGACACCATCAAAAGGTAGTGTTAGTGTTAATTTAATGAGTTCTTCTCAAATGTGGTGATTACTTCTCCAGACAGGTGCTGAAGCTTAAATATAAACTCAAATACTTTCACGTAACATTAAGAAAAATACAATGTATATACTTAAGTGCGCACTAATTGATTAAAATACTAGTGGGTGCCAGCAACTTTTCTAAAAAATGGTTTGCGATACAAACCTGCGCCCCCCTTTTCACTCTCTCTAATGATGATTTCTGGAATAAAAAGTATCCCATATCCTTTCCCGGCATTAGATTCATCTATATCTGTTGAGCAATTTAACAGACAGACACACTATCGCTTTTATAATATTACCCACTGCTGGGGCACAGGCCTTCCCTATGGATGGAATAGGGAAATTGGGACACGACCCACCACGCGGGCCCAGTGTGGATTGGCGGGTGCTAACGACTGCAGATACAGCCGGGACCAACGGCTTAACGTGCCTTCCGAAGCATGGAGGAACTCGAGATAGTAAATATTTGGTCACCCATCCAATGACCGACCACTGCGAAAGTTGACATAATATACCGAAATTGAGATATTAACTACGTCTCATTGATGACAGCCAATATTGAGATACATATTAAAATTTTCAAAAAATTTCATACGACCTAAAAAGCCTTAATACCTTTACATCATCATCCCACTTCATTATGATTTCCGAACACGAACGAATTTCTCGTACGCTTTCTTAAATATAAATTTAAACGAGTTGGCCAATGTGTCGTGTCTGCTAACATTCTCGCCTGCCGTCCGTATCGTTCCTTCATTATTTGGAAGAAGTCTCTAGTCTCTCCTTGTGATGTTGTCTCCCATGTAGAAGGCCTCTCACAGTCTTTTGGATAGGTATCACATGGCACCAAAGACGCATCTGTGATTGTAGGTGATTGTACAGGTTTATCAGTTGTAACGTTAATTTGGGTAATCGTTGTGTTTGCAATTAGTGTTTTTGTAGTAGCTGCTGTAGTTGTGGTTGTTATAATGGTTGAAGAATCATTTGCTGAAGCGCTATCTATACTATGTGCATTTGTCGTTCCTGTTGTAGTGATATTTGCTTGTACTGTTGTACCACAACTGCAAATATGCAACGGTGTTGTATTTATATTTGCTTTTACAACAGAATGAACTGTTGTGCCGCAACTGCAAGTATACAATGGTATTGTAGTCTGATGCGACGTCGTTTGTGTTGATTTGAGTGTAGGCTCCGTTGTAGTTATATTTTCTTTTATTTTTTCTGTCACTGCAGTTGTTGCTGTCATAGTAATTATTGATGAATCATTTGCAAACGTGCTATTTGCAGTTATATCATATACTCCGGTCATCTCTGTTATTGTTGTGTTGATATTTGGCTCTGCTGATGTAGAATGAGTTGTTGTGCCACAACTACAAATCTGCAAAGGTGTTGTGGTTCCATCAGAAATCGTTTGCGTTGGTTTGATTGTAGTTTTATTTGTTAGGTCTGTTAAATTGGTATTTTCTGTTACTTGTTCTTTTGTTGTTGTTGTTAAAGTTGTTGAGGTAAGCTCGGTAGTAGTAGACGTTATTGGCTTAATTGTATTTGTAATAGTCATATTTATTGTTGTTGAATTACTATATTTCTCTGTTGATGTTGTAAAAATAATAGAGTAAGGCGCAGTTGTAGTAATAGTTATTGGTTCTGTTGTATTTGTGGTAGTCATAAGTGTTGGTGATAAAAGTGTTGCCATCGAATCTGTTTTGATTGCAACTGTTGTTGATTCCGTTGTCAAAATAGGAGTGGGTCCAGTGGTAATAAATAAACTAGACGTTATAGTTTCCATATCATTTCGTGGTTCTATAGTCTTTTCTATATCTGAACAATCATGGCATTCGATCAAACTCACTTGGATGTAATCTACAAGCATTAATAAGTTAGAAAACTAATTTATAAAGAAAAATTAAATTGATCTCACAATTTCATAATAACAAACCTTTTTTATTATTACAGTTGAATTCGAGCATTTGACAGTCATCTATGAATATCTTCCTGTGTAATGATGAGTTATCAAAACCACATATTGGTATTTGAGTATGGTTGCACCTGTGTGCTAAGTAACAATGATGGTCGATCTAAAATAAAATAAAAAGACTACAGTACCGACTACGTACTGTTCTACTGTACTATATACTGTTCGTTTCAAAACTTAATAATATTAATTAATATACACAAATCATTTACCGAGATAAAATGTTCCGAAGTTATAGGTATGTGGACAAAAAGAAGAACTGAAATATATTGATTACAAAATTGGAGGATAAATTTGTTTTATAATTAATTAAACGATTAAATTATAATGGTCTTCATTGCACAGCGCAAAATTATTAATAACAACAAAGTGGCTATCTGGTTTACAACGAATTTTGAGATTTGCTTACTGATAAATAGTAATTTTAGCATTTTTCATTTTGATTCTTATATTATTAATTATCTTCTCAACATTTCTTTTGAATTGTAACTTTAAAAAGCATTTCTGTACAGTATTTGTTTGCCATACAAACACACAATAAAATTTTCGCTCTTTTAAGTACTTAGAAAAAGTTATTTAAATTTGATTGAGGCTATTCCATATAATTTAACACCTCCTTTTATTACATAGCAAAAGAAAATCAGATTATTCGTAACATAATAAAAAATAAAACGAATTGTATGTAAGTCTGTATTATAATAAAAACGAATAACTCGATTTAATGTTTACTCCAGGAAATCGGAATCATCTTTGATCTTATTACTTTTAGTATTCATGGCTTTCGTCGGAATCCCTTTAATAACCTTAATCCACCTATTGCCATTCCTAATAACAATTTCCTTTCTTAGAATTACCGTCTGCTGTTTGCTTTTCGTTTGCGGCTTCGTCATTTTATTTATTTTTGTCTTTGTTATCTTATTTGTTTGTGGTATCTTCATGTCGTTTGTCATTGAGTAAGAGCATTTTTTCTGGGTCATCTTTTTCGTGACCATTTGCGGCTTTTTCGCTGTTTTCCTCCGGTGTTTGGGTATCGGGGTGTACCTTCTTTTACCGTGTAGCATGTGATGGGGTAGCGAGACTTTTAACGTTGGGTAGCCACGTGACGCATGCAACATTCTTCTTGCTTGAGTAATATATATGTAATGATCTCCAGCCCTGTGGAATCTGTGATTTGGACAAGTTGGATTTGAAGGGCACGGGGCTTGAGTCGGACAACCACCTACCTGGTAAACAAAACAAGCGGAATAGTTTACTGGCTCGAAACCTGAAACAAATGAAATACGTACGTGATAAATTCTATTCGGGGATTGCAACATCTCAATGCCGAAGTCCCGCCATCTTAGTTCTTATATATAAAATTCTGGTGTCACAATGCTAGATACCATACTCCTCCGAAATGGCTTGACCGATTTTTATGAAATTTTATATAGATATTCAGTAGGTCTCAATGTCGGATACTATCTATTTTTTATACCCCTCAGTGATAAGGATTGTCCACCCCTAACATTTTATTTTTTGGACATTTGGTCAGCTAGTAATATTATAAACGTAAAAGTTTGTATGTATGTTACTCAATCATACACAAACTACTTAATGGATTTGTATGAAATTTGGTACGCATATAATTTATGACCTGGATTGAGACCGAAAAAGTAGGATGTTCCTAAGAGAATCTCAAAACACTAAACTTAACGCGGACATAGTCACGGGCGGCGCTAGTAATTAATATTTTAAAATAATTAAAATGACGAGTTTAATTTTTACAATATTAACCCTGGAAAATATTTTATCATGAAGGTTGAGAACTTGGTATACAAAGTGTTTAGCAAAGTTTCGGCCTCAATCAATGACGCCAATTACATTTTGAGTATGAATAATGTGGAAACTTGTGTTTAAGAATCGTATCTTATTTTTGAATCATCTTCATCGTCCCCTCTGCTAGGGCACAGGCCTTCCCTATGGATGGAATAGGGAGATTGATCCCCGACCCACCACGCGGATGCGGTGCCAATGCGGATGGTTCGGTGGGTGCTAACGACTGCAGATTCAGCCAGAACCAACGACCAACGGCTTAACGTGCCTTCCGAAGGATGAAGGAGCTCGAGATAGTAAATTTTTGGTCACCCATCCAATAACCGACCACTGTGAAAGTTGCTTAACATCGCAGCCGAACGCGCTAACCATTTGCGCCATCGAGCTCCTCAAATCCTCAATTTTTGGCTAAATGTAAATATTTATTAACATACGTTTCTCATAGTCACAGTTGTATTCAAATACATCGCATTCGTCTATAAAAAGCCTCATCTCCCCTGTGTTAATATCCTTCCCACATTCTGGAATCCAAGTGTGATTGCAAATATCCGCCTCAACGCACATATTCAATGGCTAGAAAGAGCAAATGTTTTACATATTATACATACATACCGATTTGAAAAACATAATAACTTCATGTCGTAATTAGTATAAATCCAGCTTACTTGTTAGTTTCATTGGTAAAGATTCGAATAATAATAACAATACTTAAGCAACACTAGCTACGTATACTTATTAGTACGTAATCGGTTTTACCCAGGAGATTATCTAGAAATAGACTAAACTACTCTGCTTATGTGATAGACTTTTCGTATCTGCGTGGGAAGATAAGCAACTGGCATATTATTTATATTTCTTTCATTTCTATGCCAGCGAGAAAGATTAAAACATTTATAAATAACAACCAGAATTATAAGGTAGGTATATTATATTTTAAGCATTTATCTGCTCTATTAATAAATCTAAAAAAAAATACTAGAAAAAGAATGTTCGTTCCAAAAATTCTACACGCAAGACACGATCATTGGGACCTTGGTAGAATTGCGGTTAGTTCAACCGCCCGGATAGCGTTGCCAGGCGCTGGATAAAGCCGTACATAGTTAGGCTTTTAAATTGCATGTCCGGCCAAAACATGGAGTACCCATGGGACAAAATACATGATATCCAGCTTGTCCGGCTTTTTTTAAGCTTTTTATATTTCGCAAACGAGCGAGCGCCGAGCGTGGCCGAACGCAAGCAAGTTGAGCGTCGGTAGCTTTTACATAAAAAAAATTGTCGTACCTAATATGACTGAGCCAAAATTTCCGCAATAATGTAGGGTATCCGGCCTTTTTACTTAAACGTCCAGCCATACTGGCTGGTCTGTCTGGCTATTAGGTTTAGCGAACTGTCAACCCTACGCCCGGACAGCGGAAGAGGCAGGTTCGAGTCCTGCCTGTAACCTGAACCGAGTCGACTTATTTCTAGTAAAAATGTTCCTAAGAACCAGAATTATGTTACAAATTCTAATCCTTATTTAAAAGTGTCCAGCCAAGTTCCGAACATTTGAAAAACAGATAAGATTGCTACTGTTGCAAAACTGGATTTTGTATTCCTTAAATATAAAATAAAAAAAGAGAGAATTAAATCAAATCTATCAAATTGATTCCGGGAAAGTACGTTTTAATACGATTATATTTTCCAATGACTCTCTTTTTGATGTTACCGTAATTTAATTTGCAAAATTCCAAAGGGGAAAAAGGTTTAACCTTAAAAGGATGAAACGGACTCACCCAAACGAAATGTTGATAAGACGGTAGTGGGATGCACAAGGTTACTGAAATATAAACATGGAACGGATGTATTCTTTCTTTCCAATATTTTTTTTTTGCTTATGGCAAATGGAATATATTAAATGTCAATGTTGTTATACTTGTTTCTTAGGTTTTCACGCACATCACTCATTAAATAAAACTAGTTTTTTACGTGTTAATGCACGAAACTTTATTTAGCTCGACAAAATTAAATAAAAAATTGATTCCGACGACGAAGCCTGTAAAGGCTGCGAAATGTCAATAAATAAATATAAAGTTTCGTGCATTACTTAACCCGTAAAAAACCTAGTTTTATTCAATGTTGTTATGTTTGTTGCTGTTAGTTTTGTATTGTTTACAAATGTTACATTATAAACCTATCAAAATATTTATTTTCTTAGACAATTTCAATCTGTTTCATGCCGCAATTACATTTGGTCGTTTGCCCGTATTCGGGAGCACGTAAGACATTAATCGAATTCGGGCACCCGAAGCAATATTTACACTGGAATTCGGACTGGTAGACGGTGTCGGAGACATAAAAGGAAATCTACTCGAATAGGAGCTTACTCGACTCCGTTCGTTTACACTTAGTCATCATCATCATCATCAGCCTATTAATGTTCCCACTGCTGGGGCACAGGCCTTCCCTATGGATGTAATAGGACGATTGGGCCAAGACCCACCACGCGGGCCCAGTGCGGATTGGTGGGTGCTAACGACTGCAGATGCAGCCGGGACCAACGGCTTAACGTGCCTTCCGAAGCACGGAGGAGCTCGAGATAGTAATTTTTGGTCACCCATCCAATGACCAACCACTGCGAAAGTTGCTTAAGTTCAACGATCGCAGCCGAACGCGCTTACCACTTGCGCCATCGAACTCCTCCACACTTACACTTAGTCGTTTACCCGAGTTCCACTGGCACTCGTATTTGAGCTAACGATCAAGTGTAGTCGCACCATCAGAATCTAAATCTAGCTATCATCGCTAAGGGCCAATGTGACGTATATTTGCTAATTTCTAACTTTCCCAAACAGGTGTGAATTAGAAGGGAATGAAAGGAATTAGAAACTACTGTATTTAGATCCCAAGGATTTATTAGCCAAAAAAGTACCTACATGCAATCTAGAAATTATTGGAAAATCTACTTGCGATCGAAATAATTATTATTTATGATCTTAGCGAACTCTTGTTATAATGCATATTTTTGTAATACAAAATAGAAAAATATAAATTTTATATACTTTACCTATTATCAGAATTTGTTGAAATATCATAACTCACTATATTTTTTCATTTTGTTTTAAAATATGCTTGCACTTTTGATAAGTGCGATAAAACCTGTTCTCGTGGAAACGATTGTAAACATATTTTAATGTGTTGCTTATGAAACGTTTTACCTGCTGCACATTTTTAAACTTACAAGCGTACCTATATTATATAAATAAATAAAATGATGTGGTGTCGTGGGACACCAGGTAGGAACGAAGTTCCTTCGGCTAATGTAGAATCGACACAAATTGCAAACTCGCTTGTGTATGCGACTGTCGCGCCTGCGCACGTCTCATTTAACGGTTTTATTCCACGCACTTTTTTCCACGGATTTTTTCTTACGGTTCTATCACATTTTTTTCAGTTCGGTCAGCTAGTGTTCGTAAAGATTGCTAGGCAGGACTGGCCCACAGTTTATAATAAACTACAATGTCACAATAATCCAGTAATGCAGCCCCGTCGCTCTGCCACCCCCCTGGACTTAACCACAGTTTAGTATAATATACGACAATAATCCAGTGTTGGTATAATGCCACAATAATTTGGAGTTGCACCCCCGTCGCTCTGTCACCCCCTGTTAAGTACTGACCTTGTTATCATGTCTAGCTTAAGTTTACAGCAGATGACAGGCGTTCCTGGTCCACAGCTCGGTATAACGTCACAAATATCCAGATTTCGTGTAATGTCACAATATTCCAGTGCTGCACCCTCGTAGCTGTGCCACCCCCTACATACGCACCTTATTATCATGTCCCGCTAGCGTTCGTAAAGGATGCTAGGCAGGAATGGCCCACAGTTTAGAATAAACTACAATGTCACAATAATCCAGTGATGCACCCCCGTCGCTCTGCCACCACTTGATAAGTACTCACCTTGTAATCATTATCATGTCTCACAGGCGTTACTGGTCCACAGCTTGATATAACTTCACAAATATCCAGTGTTGGTGTAATATCACAATATTTCAGTGATGCACCCTCGTCGCTCTACCACCCCCTATAACTTCACACATATTCAGTGTTGGTGTAATATCACAATATTTCAGTGATGCACCCTCGTCGCTCTACAACCCCCTATAACTTCACACATATTCAGTGTTGGTGTAATATCACAATATTTCAGTGATGCACCCTCGTCGCCTGCCCTCCAAGCCTGCCGTAAGGAACTTTCGTTCCAATAAATATTTCCAACATTCACACCCATTAGCCAAGCCCCAAAGTAAGTACGTTGTGTGTTATGAGATACTAGGGTAACGGATAGATTAGGTACATATAATGATACATATATAAGTTTATTTATAATAAAGAACTACATATTACATCCATGATTGTAGTTCAAATGCACTTATTCATCACACAAACATCTGCCCCCACTGGGATTCGAACCCGAGACCTCTCGAGTACGCGACACCTAGAAATTTGACGTACAAACAACATATGACGAGCTGACCCGGCGAACTTAGTACTACTTACAGTCCAAGAGGCTCGTAACTTTTACATTATATAAGGTTTTAAAAAGAAAATAAATAAAATTGTTCAGTTCACTGGGATACTACATGGGATAAACAAAACAAAAATTAAATAAATATATCTTCTTAATCTTTTATTTCAATGGCGTATCAGCAAAATATTAGATTTTTGCTGAGTGAGTTTGCTTGACTCGGTTTGATTTTATTTAGTAAATCACCTTGCAGTAAACGAATTTTTCGTTTAAAAAAAATATAGAGTGGATATTCCGCCGACACGTGATTTTATTACGTAATAACAAAAATGCATATTGTAGGACATCTTGTGATTTTTTTATCGTCACGGGGAAGATGAAAGACAAATCGAAAAACTTATTCGCCTGAACTGAAAGGGTATCGTCATCGTCAAAAGGTCGAATTGGAACAAGTTCTGTCTTATCTCTATACTTACCGTCACTGAATATTTTAGTGGCGAAAGCTTATTTGATTTTTCACTTAGATTTTTCGTCACTTTCCGGCGATTTATTTTTGTTTATATAGTTAATAATATTATAGAGGGCCGATTTTTAGATTTCTTAATAAAACTGAACGAAATTAAATTTATTTGTTTGTATGACATAGGTAAAAGTACAGTAATAAGGTAACTTAATTTGGTAAGTCTCACTATGGCCCGGCCATTGGCGTAAAAACTATTATTTTGCTATTTGTAAGACATCTACATTATCGGTTAAACAATAAAAATAAAATTATAAAATGATCCACAATTAATGGTTAATTAATAAAATTACATACATTTATGATGTGTCAGTAAAAAAATCAGTCAAATTGTAATAGTCAATTAAGAATAATTTTAAATGATTTCAGTACAAATAAATATCATTATCTTTTAACGGGATTGTTACCATGTACCTTGTTTTTTATGAGTCTCCGATATTTCGGCACTGTTGCAAGCGCCATGATCACGGACTCGTCACTGAATCGTCACTCCGTGATCATGGCGCTTGCAAGTGCCGAAATATCGGAGACTCATAAAAAACAAGGTACATCCAATACATACAATCCCGTTAATAGCTATAATGTTAGTAACCATGAAAGTTTAAAACAATATATCATTATCTTTTATTTTTAATATAACCTTATTATATATTTTAGGAGCCATACAGAAAAAAGCTCTTAGTCTTTAATGCTGTTTTAGACATAAGCGCACTTAATAGGTGTCCATGTCGTCGACTTCTCTTAGTTGGCCCATCTGCTATTGTAGGGGAAAAAACCCGATTTCATTTTACAAGCATTGCTGTTTAAACAAACAAAATAACAGAAAATGTTATTTACCAAGAAAAATTCAGTCTCCAGCAAAGAAAACCTTACTTGCTTCTTACAGAAAAATACTGTTGTCAGTAATGTAGCGCTAAATGTAGTTCTTGACATTTCAAAGCCTATTCGCTGACATTTTACCTGAAATGTTGGTACATTAAGTGGTTAGCTTTTTATTAAAGTTTCCAGTTCTTGTTTAGTGTTTTACTTTGTGCTTGTATCTACAGGGGGAAAACCTCTATATAAGTTTAGAAAAAGCTTTACCTGAAAACAACAATAAATGGAGCATAGCATTGAGTAGGAGTAACCATTAAGAACTTGCGCAGCGTTTAGCGCCACACCGTACGCCGCGTAACGATGCTCTACAGCGTTCACACACCGTTGTGAGCGTATGAAAGAGACCACAACAGTAAATGTATAAAGTAAGCATCGTGATTGTGACGCGACGTACGGTGTGGCCGCCACACTGTGGCGCTGTTCACAGTCTACGGCGTTTTAGGGAAGACCAAACCCACACGACTCCACTCCCGCCCGACAAAACTAATTTATTTCAAATATGGTCTTTAAGGATTCGGGCAGAGAAACCAGAGAGGGCAGAAGTTGGCTGATTTTTTGGAGAGAGAAAATCTCTATATGATGAATTCCTTCTTCAAAAAGTCGCAACAAAGGAAATGGACCTGGATAAGCCCTAATGGTTCGACACGGAACGAGATAGACTTTATCTTTTCAGACAAACGGCAAATATTCAATGATGTCTCAGTGATCAACAGGGTGAAAACCGGGAGCGATCACCGAATGTTACGAAGCACATTGAATATTCGTGTCAAAGCCGAGCGGTCCCGACTGATGAAGTGTACTCTACGTCCCACACCTGCCGAGTACGAAAATCCCGAGAGCTTTCGACTCGAACTCCAAAATCGCTTCCAATGCCTAGACGAGTGCGAAACGGCGAACGATATAAATAACAAGTTTGTGGAAACTGTACACACGGTTGGGTCGAAATTTTTCAGGACCCGCCGTGCTCCTAGAACCGGAAAACTCTCTGACCACACTCTTGAGCTCATGGAGTGGAGGACGGAAATGACGGTGCAGTCTCCAGCCTCCTGGTCTAAGATGAGGCAGCTAAATAGACAGATCTCGAAGTCTGTGCGACGCGATATTCGACTCTACAATACCAAGCGTATTAAAGAGGCGATAGAGCGGAACCAAGGCTCCAAAGTGTTCGCAAAAGATCTGTCTGTTGGGCAGAGTCAGTTGACCAGACTAAAGACCGACAACGGCACTGTCATTTCTTCCAAAGATGAGATCTTGAGCGAGGTCGAGCTATTCTATGGACAGTTGTATAAAACATCCCAAACTCCTGTTGTCGGCTTGGTCCAAGATCCACGATCCAAGCTAACCCGACACTATACCGAGGACATCCCGGATGTCAGCCTGTACGAGATCAGAATGACTCTCAAGCAGCTTAAAAACAGTAAAGCACCGGGCGATGACGGAATCACTACGGAGCTTCTGAAGGCGGGCGGTAAGCCGGTCCTCGTTGCCCTTCAGAAGCTATTCGACTCTGTCATCCTCGGGGGCATTGTTCCAGAGGCGTGGACCAGGAGCGTGGTGGTATTGTTCTTCAAGAAAGGCGATAAAACCCGCTTGAAGAACTATCGACCTATCTCGCTCTTGAGCCACGTCTATAAGTTGTTTTCGAGAGTCATTACAAATCGACTTTCGCGCAGGTTCGACGACTTCCAGCCTCCCGAACAAGCCGGTTTCCGAAAGGGCTTTAGTACCATGGCCCACATACATACGCTGCGTCAGATCATACAGAAGACCGAGGAGTATAATCGGCCTCTGTGTCTAGCGTATGTGGACTATGAGAAGGCCTTCGATTCGGTCGAGACTTGGGCGGTGCTGCAGTCCCTCCAGCGGTGCCAAATTGACTATTGATATATCGAAGTGTTGAAGTGTTTGTATAGAAACGCCACTATGTCAGTCCGAATCCAGGAGAGAAGTACGAGGCCGATTCCATTGCAGAAGGGTGTCAGACAGGGCGACGTAATTTCCCCGAAACTGTTCACCGCTGCATTGGAAGACGTCTTCAAGCTTCTGGATTGGACCGAACTCGGCATCAACATCAACGGCGAATACATCACTCACCTTGGATTTGCAGACGATATCGTGGTTATGGCAGAATCCCTGGAGGACCTTGGCACAATGCTCAATGACCTCAGCAGAGTTTCCCAACGGGTTGGTTTAAGGATGAACATGGATAAAACCAAGGTCATGTTCAATGTCCATGTCACTCCAGCACCAGTATCTGTTGGAAATGCGATTCTCGAAGTTGTCGATCATTACGTCTACCTAGGACAAACAGTCCAGTTGGGCAAATCCAACTTCAAGAAAGATGTCAACCGACGAATCCAACTCGGATGGGCAGCGTTCGGGAAGCTTAGGCACATCCTCACGGCCAAAATTCCCCAGTGCCTGAAAAGAAAGGTCTATGACCAGTGTGTGTTACCAGTGATGACTTATGGGACTGAGACGTGGTCTCTGAATGTCGGCCTCATAACAAAACTCAAAGTCGCGCAGCGTGCTATGGAGAGGGCTATGCTGGGTGTTTCCCTACGTGATAAGATCCGTAGAAGGACCGGTGTGTACGACATAGCCCGAAGAGTTAGCACGCTGAAGTGGCAATGGGCAGGCCACATCGCTCGAGGATCTGACAACCGTTGGGTAAGAAAGGTCCTCGAGTGGCGACCACGTACCGGACGACGCAGCGTGGGGCGGCCCCCAACACGGTGGACTGACGACATCGTCAAATGTGCTGGGAGCCGCTGGATGCGGATAGCGCAGGACCGCGCATTGTGGCGTTCTATGGGGGAGGCCTATGTCCTGCAGTGGACGGAAAAAGGCTGATGGATGGATGGATGGATGGTCTTTAAGTATTGCTCTTTAGATTTAGGTACTTTACCATCAGGCAGTTTGCTGTCAGCGAGCTTACCCCCGTCAGACTGCACCGTAGTTGACACCCCGCTTACCAAGCGTGGCAAGCGAGCCGTCTGCGCGGTGTCCGCGTGATTACTGCTAGTAGGCCATTCTCTCATTACTTACCAAGCAAAGCGCTAGGTGCCTGCTAGCTGTCACTGCAGCGACAACCTTAATTTCGGGCGGTGTTGGATGGGAGCGATGGTGGAGCACAGTCAAGCAAGTGGGTTAGCACCTTTACTAGGTGCCGATTCTGGCATGATTCTTTAAATTTAAAACTAAACTTAACATCAGCCTCTCTTTTTCATTCTGTGTAGAGAATGACTGTTCTCAAATTTAAGTTTAGGTTTGGAGGTTCATGTCAGAATCGACACCATTAACACACTTTAAGGAGTTATTCCTTACGTGAAGAAAACATTGAGCTTATGAATTTACCTATACTTTCTATGGTCTGTACACCTAAGTAAAATTTCGCCGTTTTATTACAGTACTTATATTACGTACTACTACTTTAAAATTATAAAATATTTGTAATTACATTGTTTTCTTTATGTTTTGCTTCCTGCTTATTACAAATTAAAAATGTTTCTTGTCTAAGCATTATTATCTCCAGTTTTTATAGACACCCAAGATAATCTTTTTACCATTAACCGTGCAAAGGTCAAGGTCTTTTGATTTTCTCGCGTTTAAGCGGTGCCGGAACCTCATTACTAATCGGAACCTTCTAAAATAATTCAATATCCTCCGACGCCCTTAATGTAAAACTCAGCCAAATAGAAAATTAATATCAACACGGTCATTACACAAAGTAATTATCGCGTCAAATATAAATAATGATACATATATTTATTATAATAACACATACTTTTATTATTATTGAATATACTTAATAGAATAGAATGTATTTTATCAACCCTCATTTACACATTTACAAATACAAATTCAAAAATCTCATGGCTGGCAACCAGGACCCTGCCTCAGCATTAGCTGATGCGACATTGTGTCGCACCAGCGCTGTTATTCTGGCAGGGCCTATTTAGTGTCACAAAAAAAGATATGTAAAAATTATTCATTACTTGAAAGGATGTATGATCCTAGCACCCTTTGCTTTCAAGTAATAATAAATAAAAAATAATAATAATTTTGCCAGCATTCTATATTTTCAGTTACCATACCGAAAAGTAAATAAATGGTATCGATTATATTTTCAAGTCATGATTCATGGAATCGAAGAGACACACCCACACAAAAGACGCATCTATCGTAATTCATATCGCATCGTATCCTGTGATCCTACGATACTGACATTCACTTGGCATCAATGCGATGCCAGCATCGATGCGCGCATCGGATGCGATTTATCTGATACCAATGCGCATCGATTTCACAAATATCTAAAAACGCCCATCTCTAGTTCTTACACTTTGTTACACTCTAATAGAAGTGCACCTCTGATGATCTGTTTGCCTCAAAGTTTTATGATCCGTCCGTACTCAAACTCGGTATTATGCCGCAATTACATTTGATCGTTAACCCGTATTCTGGTTCATGTAAGACATTTCTCGCATTCGGGCATCCGAAGCAATATTTCCACTGGAATAGGGCCTGAAAGACTGTGTCGAGTAAAGAAAAAGAAATCTACTCGAATACGGGCGTACACGACTCCGTTCATTTACACTGAGTCGTTTACCCGAATTCCATTGGCACTCAAATTCGGGCTAACGACCAAGTGTAACCACGCCGTTACTCGATAGTTTTACTCGAGTAAAAATCAACGCGTGGACCGCAAAAGTTGCAACTCGAAGGCTCGTTCGTAGGACGCGACGAACCGCGTTGATTTTTAGTCGTTTTAGAGTAAAACTATCAAATTAGTAGTACCGTATGTACCGTGTGTAAACTTTGCCATATCCTGATTAATGATTAATAGGTATGCATAAAAAGCACTTCGTTTGATCAGCTTAATTACATCAGGAAACGATTACGCGAACGGAAACTATACCGGATCGATGTGCGCCGAGCCGCGCGCGCATTCAATGTCGTTTGGTGTGAGCACCGAGGTGATCCGCTGTTCAAGCAAGCGCAAGTTCAAGTACAAAACACAATAGCCTGCTCGTAATACTTGCTCTCATTATTGACCTTTACGATGCTAAATGTCATTAGAGAATAATGCGACGAATTAAAAAAAAATGAGTGTGCTTATGGCCACAGGACTGAAGAGAAACTTTTTTAGCTCCATCTGTGTATACATATATGTGGGTACAATATATACATGAATGTACATATACATATTTCATTTACTAGCTACAAGAGAAAGAGAGAAAGAAAATGTGCGCGCGCACTTATTTCTCTTGCTTATATCCCCCACTCAACGACCGTTCGCCTCGCCCGAACACACTTTTCGTAACGCGGAACGCATTCGCCAGCTTGCCCCCCAAGTCAAGCGTGCATAAAGTAGATTCACTTCAAAAAACTTTTTAACAAAAATTAAAACCGACTTCATTAAAACAAAACCACTAAAAAGTAAAAAAAAAAACATATTTTTACTGATATCTAAATTACCTATATATAAAGTCCAATTAACATTAGATGTCGGTGCCAGGCCAACCCAAGTGGCATTATGGTAACTCAGATCTATCAACATGCGAGGCATCAACTCCAAATGTTAATTTGACTCTAAATATACTTTAGATCTCAACTTTAATCAAACTTTAGTTTATATAAATGTCAGGACAATGTTAAAATTGGCCTAAGAACCAAAACCAATTTGACATTTATGACAATTCTTAGTTTATTTTTTGCGATAATTATCAGTATTTAGATTGTGACGGACACTTCCAGTTAAGTTAGCTAAATTAAAAAGTTAATAAATAATCTGAGACAATCAATACCATTTTATAGGTATAATCTATGACAGCACTGCAAACAAAAAACACTTTCTTTCTAATGCCGGCACTTCACTTGGCTATTCGTATTAGCTATTTAAAAACATGACATCAGTCTGTCCTTTTCATTCCTTATTAAGCATGACAAGGACAAACTGTCATCAAGTGAAGGGCCGGCATAAATTCGATACTCTGTGGTTGTGGTGCAGGCAGTTTGCATTCGTAGTAATCTGTGGCATTCGTGCATTCTCGTCAAAGAGTACTTTTTATATACGGAAAATTCTCGTTCGGATTACCTGTTGTGTGTGTTTATTTGCGATTGTTTTTCCTTTAATTTAACTATTACTATTTCGGCTATCTAATATGCTATCGATGTTACAAAAGTGCAGAGACCTTATTACCAAGTGACTGAACCCGTGCCACAACATCCTGAGAGGATCATACTGCCAAATTATTCAAGAGCACCTGATACACATTCACGCTGCATATTTACACAATATACATTTGTTAAACAAATAAATACAATATGATACAATTATGTGAAAAATAGTCAATAAATAATAAGAAGCAAAACTATTGTTTTTATTTTATTCATGATTCCTACCTAACCAAGTTTTTCGTAATAGTTATTCTTTAAAATCGCACCGAATAAAATGAATTAGTTGTAATATTAATTCACTTCATACTGAGTTCATACTAAGTTCATAGGTTGTTTGTTTACTATGTTTCATTGAATATTAAACATAACCTCAAAAAAATTTTAGTTTTCCTAATAATTTAAGTTCTCAGAAGTGTCCGTCAATAATCTTTGTTTTTACAGTCATTTTCTTGCGATTTCGAACCTGGAAAATAATATTTCATGATTGTTGGTTCTTAGGCTAACTATGTATGGACGCAGAACAATGTCCTTTGAGTTGATTTTTTTATATTTTCCATGATGCAATGTCCTATCAGCGAAACAAAAAAGGGAATTTAGCAAAACTGAATACCAATATTCAACTTATAGTTGAAGAAATAAATACAAATGCTTTTGGATTTTTTATAGAAGTACCATAAAAAATGTTGTTAGTTGTGTAAAACACATAGGTAGTTATTTAAAGTTTATTTACCATGTTTATGCCAGTTCTAGAATAATGCGGTTCGTTTTTAGGGTTCCGTACCTCAAAAGGAAAAAACAGAACCCTTATAGGAGCACTTTATTGTCCGTCCGTCCGTCCGTCTGTCAAGACCAATTTTATCAAGAACGCGTGGAGGTATCAAACCGAAATTTATATTTAATACTCTTTAAGCTAAAGCAATCAAAAGATACAGCCGCAAATTTCCACAAATTTTGTAGTAGGGAGTACTTCCCGTGAACTAAGAATCTTAAAATTTGGTACGAGGTAACATCTTATAGTACAGATAAAGGAAAAATTACGAAAACCCTACATTTTTAGTTACATCATATAATAAAAATATTTTTGTATTTTTTTAAGTTACTACCTCTTTTCTCATTAACGCGTAGAGGTATTTCATTGAGTTTGTACGGAACCCTCACTTGGCCGGTTTGTTTTTTTTTTAACAAAGCAATATTTATATTTTTTTATTATTATTATTTTAAAGCTTGTAACTGCTCGATGTTTAAATCTAAAGAAAATATAACTAGAATTATACATTACCTATAATGCGAAGAGATAGCGTTGCCTTGCAGCTTAAGAATAGCTAGAAGAATTTTGACGCGGTCCGTGTGGGCCGCGGTAGCATAATTGGTCAGTGCATTCGCCCGGATTGCGAAGGGTGCGGGTTCGAGTCCCGTCTGCTGCCTGGTCCGCGTGGAATTTTTTCTAGTTATATTTTCTTTAGATTTAAACATCGAGCAGTTACATGCTTTAAAATAATAAAAAAATATAACTATAATTGCTATTTCTTCTTTCAAATGTTTAATACTTGTAAAAGTATTCATTTGACATTGTGGGTTACCTATAATGCGAAGAGATAGCGCTGCCTTGCAGCTTAAGAATAGCTAGAAGAATTTTGACGCGGTCCGTGTGGGCCGCGGTAGCATAATTGGTCAGTGCATTCGCCCGGATTGCGAAGGGTGCGGGTTCGAGTCCCGTCTGCTGCCTGGTCCGCGTGGAATTTTTTCTAGTTATATTTTCTTTAGATTTAAACATCGAGCAGTTACATGCTTTAAAATAATAAAAAAATATAACTATAATTGCTATTTCTTCTTTCAAATGTTTAATACTTGTAAAAGTATTTATTTGACATTGTGGGTTACCTATAATGCGAAGAGATAGCGCTGCCTTGCAGCTTAAGAATAGCTAGAAGAATTTTGACGCGGTCCGTGTGGGCCGCGGTAGCATAATTGGTCTGTGCATTCGCCCGGATTGCGAAGGGTGCGGGTTCGAGTCCCGTCTGCTGCCTGGTCCGCGTGGAATTTTTTCTAGTTATATTTTCTTTAAAGCAATATTTGTTATTATTTTAAACATTTTATTCAATAAGCAAAAGTACGCGAATTTTACCCCAATTTCGGCCACTTCAACATTCAACTTCGGCCATTCTTCGGCATATATTTAAACCGACCGAATTCGACATTCGGCAGGACCCACATTCGGTGCAACACTTATAATAATTACACCGAAGGAAGTTATAATTCATTATATTTAAATAACAAGATTTTGTTTCTTTTATGTATTTTACAAATGTCAAAGGTTCTTTTTAACAACTGCCCCTTTATTCTAGAAAAAATAAGCATGTGGGCGTAAATCCTATTCACTTTGGTATAAACTAGCTTTTTTAAAACTAATAGCATTTTCCACCCACGCTTGGACGTGTTTACTTTAATATTTGAAAGTAGTTGCTTCATACAGTCTACAACTGAGTTTCAACCTTAACGAGTTTAACATAAAGTTCAAATTATAAAGGAACAGTTAATGACGTTGAAGATAATGAGCTGTTGATTGTACTATACTTAATGTAAGTTAGGATCAGGTGGGATGGACTAATTTATTTTAATGGGAAAATACTTAGCTATTAATTGGTTAATTACTTCAACAAGTGGGAAAAAAAATGTTGAGACTAATTAAAATAGAAAAAGACCGATAAAAATCAACTATTCATAAAATATTCATTAGCCATCAACCACCTCAAATCCGCAGATTTAAAATTAAATAAGTATGTCGTCGTCGATCGAAGGATAGTATTTGACGAAGTCGTTCAACACAGGCCCTGCTGAAAAATTAATACTATCTACAGTGGCGGTCTAAGCCCGTCAGAGGCCCGGGGCGGCAAAACTGAATGAGGCCCCCAGCTTTAAAAAAAATGTAGATTCGTATGTTTATTTCGTTAAAACCAGTCTTGTCAAATTCACCATAATTTTGTATCAGATTGTCAACTGCTACAGCCAAAGCGTCATCTGAAGCCTTTAACATAAACTTTGTTTTAATAATTTGGAAAATATTTTTGATTTGTTTAATAGTCCAATTGGAAAATTCTTGTATAAAGCGGTCTATGCATTCATACATTGACTGACGTATTTCTTCTTGAATTGATAATCCAGCATCATGAGCTGATTCACCCGGCATCTTCTTTTTACCTTCACTTTTCCGGGTTTCTTGATGTTGATGAACCACCTAAATACTTATTCAAGGCGTTTAGTTTGGTGATTCCTGTATCCAGAGTCATTTTTGGAGACCGCAAGTATTGTTAGACTTAAATAGAATGTAGTGAATGTAAATGTATGCGTACAAGAGTAAATTATTTGCACTTCATTCATTCAGGGATTCCTGAGGAAGAGACTGGAATTTCCCCAGCGTATTGGACGCGTTCAGCAAAGTTAAAAAAATATTAGTGCCGCGTAAAAAGTCTAGATTATTGTAGTGTTTTGATCTTGATGAAATTATGTAGGTACTAAGCACATTTTTAAAGTCTTGTTTAAGATTTGATCAGGGTAACGCGGAGGCATTTGGGGGCCCCCCAAAATCGGAGGCCCGGGGCGGGCCGCCCCTTCCGCCCCCTGTTAGTCCGCCACTGACTATCTATAGTTAGTATTACATTTTGGAATTCCTTAGAACGCTAGAAAGTTACACGTCGATCCATTCGGCCTGAATCAAAAGAGGAACCCAGCGATTATTTTGTAATTCAATCAGTTTACATATTTAACAAATACTTGAAATTTAAAAAAAAATATGTAAGGGGACCCATTTACACTTGGACGTTAGCTCGTATTCGGGTGCATGAATTAAGTAACTCGAATTCGAGCACCCGAAGCAATATTCACACTGGAATACGGGCTGGAAGACTGTGTCGAGTAACCAAAACAAAAACTACCCGAATACTACTCGACTAAGTTCATTTACACAGTCGTTTACCTGTCTTCCATTGGCAATGTATTCGGGCTTACGACCCAGTGCAATTGAGGCATAACATGTATGAAACACGCTTCACTTTAATACCGCCAGTCCAGCGGGCTCCCGCAAAATTTTTGATCGACATTAATGACCCAAAATTTATGCGGTATCCCGATATTTCGCGATCCCGGTATTGCATTCCCTACCTGTCATCAAACAATTCTTGGTCATGTGTTCTCTCTAATAGCCAGGTCTCTGTTATAAAAATAATATCATAATGTGTGCTCTTATGTGTTGGTAAAACAAGTTCAATCTATCGAACATTTTGGTTGAAACATTAAGTATAACAAGTAAATTTTCTAGACCTTCAATCAATTTTAAAGGCCGTCAGGTTTAAGACTCACATATCGGATACCGTACCATCGTTCAAGATTTCACATTGGAAATACAGCAAATTAGGTCTAATAGCAGCAAGAGAAACCCACGTGAGGTTAAAACTTCAACTATCCATCTATTATACAGTATATTAGATATCGTGTGAGGCGGGTCGTTACGTTTCCTAAAATATGGTTGAGAGAAGCGATGGCTGGTTCATGCGTCATGCTTTGTGAACGAGTGCTGCCAGCAGAGATGAGTCTGCCCTTACTACTTTAATATTTAAGATGCAAATGTTTAGTTGCACCTATTATGAATAACTCTATTTATATTTATACTGTGTGATAAGCAATCAAAATGCAGGTGAACAATTAATGTATAATTTCACATAATGTAAAGGTGACTTCATGAAACATCTCTGAAGTAATTTTTCAATTTGACGACTCTGTAAATAATAAAACAGGGAGAAAAAACAGCCCTTGCGTTGAGTTTCTTGCCGGTTCTTCTCAGTACATGGTCTCCCGCCGTAGATTTACGAACCGATGACGTAGCTTCTAGACATTCATATGTGCTTGTAACAGCCTAAACTGAATAAATGATTTTGATTATGATTAGACATAGGCTGTATTATCATACAGCCCGTTGACAGTCCAAGGTTCCGTTGATCCGATGTGTGAATGATGCTTTTGGATACAGAACAGATTAATTTCGTCACAACTTACAAAATACATTATGAATTGGCGTTTATAGGATTTGTTGTTTAAATACAGCATGTGGGACATCATATACCACAATTTCACATTCCTTACTAGTTCAGATTTTGAGATACTATAACGATATGATACAACTTTGACGGCCCCATTTCTTTGTTTATGAAAAAAAAAATAAAAACTATATTTATATCCTACTCAACGGCATCTAGACAATAATTTTTCACATGTTCGGGTAAAAAAAAAACATACATAAAAAATATCCTTTTCATGTATGAGACCCATCATTAAAAATAATTTAATTGAATTTTCGGCTATGAACAGGTATTCTATACATAAAATACTAACATTTCAGTTCTGTAACTCATTCCGTTTACGATCTGGAGACCCTGGACATCAGACAGACAGACAGAGTGACAGCAATAGGGCTCAATTTTCACCCTTTGGGCACGGACCACTAGTAGTAGTACAGCGGGCTGTATCCGCATCTCGACACCATGTGCCTATTTTGCGTAAGGAATGGCATCAGCCCTGCCATCCCAGCTCTTCCAGAAAGCCCAGCAGTCACCAGATGTAGCTTCTATTAGTGTCCATGGATTTTCCAGTCCTTTCCTTCCTTTTCCAGTGAAGCCCTTGTCCAGCAACGCCTCTACACTCCAGCAGAACATGGGCGCTCGTCTCTTCCTCCTGCAGACAGACTCTGCACAAAGGGCTGTCAGAAATACCTATATTACAAAGGTATTTATTGAAATAGCCGTGACCCGTGAGTATACCCACAATTTGTTTCAAGGCCTGTCTAGTTAGTCTAATTAACTTATGTGATAACTACAGGTCTCCCTTAGGAACGGCTTCCCTTGCTTGCTTGCAGTCCGTGAGTTCTGTGAAGTATAAATCATGTTCTCGTTGACTGCGCTCCCATCTCTAGGTCCTCAGCTGTCAAAAAGGTACGGGTTAAATGGGCTCTGGACCAATATCTGTTCTGCTGGAACCTTCCCTGGCTAGGCAGTCCGCCGCATCATTGCCCCTTTAGCCACTGTGTCCTTTAATCCATTGTAAGATCAGCATATTATCGTTGTTTAAGTAAGTCAACTTACAGTGACATTCGTAGATTAGGCCGGATGTCATTTTATTGTTGTCCACTGCCTGCAGGACAGGCGCGCTTTCAGGTACGAAGCCCTAAAAATATAATGATCTACACATCTTGTCTCCACCCACCACTAACACTTAACATCGTTCAGGTGAACATTAATCGATTTTTTGAAAAATAAGTACCTATAAACGTTGACTCCGTTCCATTTCGTAAAACAATTAATAGTTATAGTTACATTGAGAAAAAGGTTGCTCCCGCCCGCCCACACGCAGCTACATTCCGCAAAGAGAAGTGTAATTTGAAACTCGCATTCTACTCAATATATTATGTATATTGAGGCACGAAAACAAAAGGTAATAACAATTATAGTATTTGCACGGTTTTCTAAATTAGTGATATGATTTTGGTACACGTCTATTTCTGACTACTTTTAGAGTGGTCGCCTAGCAGACTTTACCGTTAAAGCCAGTTTTCTACTAAGATACCTAATTAAAAAAGTACAGGATTACCGGGTTTCTCTAATACAGACATATATTTAAAACTACCTAAAACTAATATATCTTTAAGAAAAAAAGGTTCAACTGCTCAAATTGGAGCGCCTGTCTGGGAAAGTAACCTCCACCTTAAAGAAGACCTTTTGGTGGTGTGTTCTTGTTGGTGAGTAAGGTTCCAGGGCTCCACGGGGTAGGGGATTGGGTCAGGATAGGCAACGGCGAAAGTGATATTTCTAGTATCACGCTTATCATCAGGCGAGCCATATGCTTGTTTACGCCGTCTTTTAACATAAAAAGTTAATATCTCTTCAAACAATAAGACGTATAATCTGCTTTGACATAGTTTTAAAAAATATTATAAACTTAATGAATATTTATTCTGTTAGGACTCCTCATAGATTTAACCATATATTTCAGTCCAGTGCCCCGAGTTCATTACAGTAGCTAAAGCTATACGCTAAGAGTACACTTGCTTGAGGTGCCTTCATCACCGAATCGGTGCGGTATCGTGTCGCTTTCGTTTCTGAACAGATGCTTTACAGAGTGTATATAATTAAATGAGAGATTCCTTACTCAGTAGTTTTAGTACAGAATCTTTACCGAGGGGATACACAGTACCCTTAGCACGAACCAATATCGAATTCGTAACATTTGCGAGTACGAAATGTCATTGTCAAATGGGTACTGATTTTTAGATTTCGTTACGTCCATGATGGCGCTGTTGTTCAAGTTTCTACCTATCTCTTCTATCTGTTATGCAAAATTTGACAATGACATTTCGGACTCGCAAACTATTCGAATTCGATAATGGTTCATGCTAGGGGTACAGCTTTCTATACCGAGTGCTTCCGAATGCTACCGAACCGAAACCAACCCGCTCAAGCTGTGGTTCTCGGTAGGATCTGTAAAGATTCATTACAGAAACGAAAACGAAACGAGCCCGCACCGACCCGTTGAGGCAGGCGTCTAACCCGTCGTTCCCCCAAAAGAAATACATCATCATCAGCCCATTAATGACCCCACTGCTGGGGCACAGGCCTTCCCTATGAGTGTTCATAGCTATTTTTAATTTAATTAATTTTTATAAATTTTCTTTCATCACCTTCACTCTTTTGATAACCGAATGAGTTTTATCTCAATTGATAGTTTTTCAGATCGGTGTAGTTACCTATATTGATATACCTATTCACATCTGCTTGCCAGGTAGCCATGTACAGAAATAAGCAGGCAAGCCTTCCTTAGCATATTCTGTGTGTTAAAAACTATCAGTTAAGATAAAACTTATTCGGTTATCAAAAGAGTGAAGGCGATAAAAGAAAATTGAATAAAATTAATTAAATTAAAAATAGCTATGAACACTTCTCGATAGGTAAGTTATCATATGCATATTTGTTTATAAATTATATTCGATATGAAATATGTCTCATCGAGTTATAAGATCGGTGAAGGTCTACCTCCCACCGGCTCTTAGACTATTTGTGTAACACTTGTTTCTTGGTATAAACGAGGGGTAAGAGTATCCGTTGCGTGATTGTCGATTGTTTTACTCTACTTGTAACATAGCGCGAATTTGTAATATAAATCTTGCGCCATTTCAAGCTTCCCTGCGAGATGGTAAAAGAAAAACATTAAATGCGCTACCTGCTAAGTTTTCCAAGTCGACAGTAAAAGTCTATCAAGGATCTGTGGTAACTTAATCATTAGTTACATCCACAGGCGAGCCCCTCTAATTTGAGTGGAACATTCACTATGTCCTACCTTATTATTCACGTGTAAACCGGTTTTGTAAGAATATACTTAGTTTTATAAATTATTCCATTATTTAAATAACAATGCTTTGTTTCGTTACTACGTAATAAAACACAAACAAACGCACGCGAAGTTAGAATTTAATCCATTATCAAATTGTCCTATTTTTGTACATAGATCATTAATGTAAATCGGTATACTGAATACAAGATATTTTTCCTAAAATGTTATTATGGAAAAATATCTTTCGTTGAATATCTTTCATCTTGCAACCCTTTTATAAGTACCTATCTAAGTATAACAGATTTATCAATGGACTGAAAAAGGAAGATACAAACACAAAAAAACTAACTAAGGCCGCGTTGTTTCAAACGTAGTTAAATTTGACTACTTATAGTTAATGTCACGTCAAACACAATAGTAAACGAGTATTTGGACGACCTCCGTGGCCAGTTCTACGCCAGGTTTCATGGTGTCATGATCGGTGGGGGCAGACGTTAGTGTGATGAATACGAGCATTTGTACTCCAGTCATGGATGTATAATATGTATTTCTATATAAATATACTTATATATGTACAGTATATGTATTCTATCCGTTACCCTAGTATCCGATAACACAAGCCTTACAGTGCCTACTTTGGGGCTAGGCTAATTGGGGTGTGTTGTTTTTTTTTTATTTATTTTTTTATGTAACAAGGGTGGTAATGAACCGTATGACCCACCTGATGGTATGGAATGATGATGGTACGCCTTCATAGCATATAGACGCATGTTATACCAAAACCACTGGCGCCGTTGCTTACCCAAACCCAATCCCCTACCCCGTTGAGCTCTGGAATCTTACTCAACGACAGAAACACAACCAGAAAAAGGTAGTGTTCTTCCTTCTTCCTTCAATTTTACTGTGACCTTCTGTAAGATGAAGATTACTTCCCCAGACGGGCGTTCCAATTCGAACGGAAAACCCGCTACGCCCTACCTCTCTCATATTTCGACAAATTGTCTTTTTTTCCTCTAGCAATTTAACTATAGTCATTTCAACTAGTTTTAAACAACGCGGCCTAAATCATTGAGCATTTCTGAGAGTGAAATAACCCTTTGACCCTTAGTGCTCTTGTGGATACCCACCTCCAGCACCGAATCTTCTCCTACCTTACTTTAATTTTTAGTTTATTTAATTGTTTCTATTATTTAATAAACTAATAAAACCCTTTGAATTTGTAAATAAACTTGTTTTAATAAATTAGGCTGCGTTTTAATAAAGCGACATTTATATTTAATACTATCGCAGATTCCTGGAATACTGACGCGGATGCTACCAATGTCAACATTAATTTTGCCAAGGGAATTAAGATAAACAAAGTACAAAGTAATAGCGTCAGACCAATGAAGACAGCTCTTAAAAAGTTTAAGGACTCCCCGTTCATTTGAATTTGATCCTTAGGCGATAGCATTTTACAGTACATATTTTTAAAGAAGGCATTTATGAGATGGACTTTCATGTCTATCATATGTAGAAACAAAGCATGTTCGTGATATGTTATTGTTTAATCCCAATTAAGCACGACTACAAGCGTTCCCTGCCATGTCTCATTACGTAACACCCACATACCGAAGCGGATTGATTTTTGTTAGGCACCAAAGTTTCCACTACGCATGCGCCAATGTCACCACTCACACGCCCCAACAAAAGTAAAGCACACAAGCGCAACCCTTACGATCGGTAACTCACGACTTTGAACCGTACCATCTCAAAGTTAAAGCACATTTAAGCGTTGTCGAGAACGCTATGATATTTTTAGACAATACGTGCCTATTATGTGGTGTACAAACGCGCCCTCTTTCATACAAATCGGGAAACTGACCGAGAGAAGGTTTTCGCCTCAATTTATCTTCCGAAAATCCACGTTCTGGAGCACCGAGCGGGCTTCTTTTCGCAAGAATTCGTGTCGAGTGTTCAGATTTGGTGTTCACAAGCGTTTTTAAGTGTTTCGGGAGATCGATTCTGATAGGTGTTACTAAAAATAGACCTCCCGATATATACTTGTAGGGTAATCCAGTTGCGAGGTTTCCATTCATAAAATACATTCATTTGGTGTCGGACAGTGTTGCAGCAGAGTTGGAAGTTCTATTCTGTATTGAGTGGAGGAGTGAAGTCTGTGTCGCCTGATCGATCCGTGGGGGTGACTGTATCAGTCGAGGCACCGAGTCCACAGGCACAGCGACAGAAAAATGTGAGTTATACCTCCAAATGTAATTGTAGCAGTTTCAGTTTTAGAAAATCGGTAACACTTTTGTTTTAAACGAGAACGGAAGCTTATGATTTTCGGAAACTTTAGTATTTATAACTAAATATAAGATTATGGGGACAATAAAATAGTAATTGCAGCATGGAAAGTATAGTTTTAGTTAAATTATTTTTTTTATATTGACATAATTTTCTTTTTTATTTGTTTTGTCTTTTCTACTAATATCTATAAGGTGTTCTTTTAAGATCTCCGTTTAAATATGTCATTAGAAGAAATACGATCTCCTGGATCTATTGTCATTCATACGTGCAAGTATATTGATTCAAACCATAACTAATGAAATGTATTTCATGATGATATGAAAAAACTGGTAAACCGAACCTGAATTTCACCGCTAAAGTTGACTGAACTCATTCGTCATCGACCCATCCCTTAAATGTGACTCATCACTGGAAACTAAAACAAAGGATTATTCTCATTCCGTTTTGGATTAAAATGACTAATTTTAAATCGAGGTTGGATTAAAAACTTTAATCGAAATATCTAAACTTTAAGCCATTAAGTTTTCTTAAATAGATTTATCAAAAGAATACATTTAGTTGTTTAATTTTTAAAATAAAAGAATATGAAGTAATTGTTTGCATTTTTATGTTTTCAATTATTACATTTTGTCCTTTAAACCATCTATAGTAGTTTGCAACACTGTGCGTTTGGCTGGTAGGAATTTTACCCTTTAATACTTCCAAAGATATTGACTAAGGCCCACTTGCCACAAATTTGTTAAATCTCTATTTAACTAAAACTAGATTCGATCATACAAAAATAACAAATGTTTAAATCTAGATTTAACAAATTTGCTTATTTTTTTTTAGCTATTTAATATAAGTACTGTTTGTGCGTGTAATTTTTTTGTATTTAAATGTATTTGGTGGTAAGGTAGTGCCCCTGCCAAGACGTCAGGCGACCAATCCTATCTCGAAGCGTTTCGCCGTTTTTTGAACCGTTATAACTTGGGTTTGTATTATACCAAATAAACAAAATTCTCTTGATATGTTGTCAATAGCAGTCTTAAACATATTTAAGTTTAAATGGCATAGGTCTTATACTTAGGATTATGAAAACACCTGATTTCATCACCCACTCACTGACGATCATAGGGTAGGTATTACTTAATGTCCTAAAAACTTGAAATTTGTTTTGTCAGCATGTATTAGTAATCATACAACAAATAAATGTATGAAACTTGTATCTTTGTATCCCCGAACCCCTTAAACTAGGAGATGGAAATTTGTATGAGACTTCCGCAATTTTAATGCTAGAGGTCTGAAAATTGATATTGGGGCTCCTTGTTAAATGTAAGCAACTTACAAAAAGGAAATGAAATGGAAGAACAGTTTTTTCTTTAAGCACTTTCATGTCGTTGTTATACGATATATATATATATGTTAGAGATATAAGTGTTATATCTTCTTGGCACTGTTTCTTTATATTTAAAAGGAAAAGCGAAAGAGATAGCATAATACAATTAGGCTCTTAGTTCCCCTTAATTGCTTTAAGTGTCGTATTTAAATTGTCATATTCTTTTAATATTAAAGTAGGCATATTTAAGTAGCTAAAAAAAAATCATTTTATAGTACCTTCATTTTATATTATTAGTACTATACAACCAGATAAGACAACAAAGCCTGCCTGCCGACCATCCTGCGCTTGCACTTACTGAGACACCTCAAAACGGTTTACGGGGGTTGAAGGACTTGCAGTTGCAAATAGTCGACTCGTCTTACCTCGTCTTACTTCGATGTGATTGTGCCTGTCACTTTTTGATTGGTTTTTATCTAAGACGCTTTGGACATTGAAACACGATTATCGGTTTTGTCAATTAGTATGGATGAACTGGAATTATGTTTTCGTGGACCAGTTTGTGTGATTTGTGATCGCTCCGTTTTACATAGAAGACTATAATGAATAGAATGTTTAAAAAAATCCCAACCCTAGCGGGGATTTTTGGATTTACTCTAGCGCTGCAGAATAACATAAGGGGACACCCTTGCACCTTGTGAAGTACGCCTAATACCTGAGCCCCCTATGTAGGGTCTAACTATCTAACTTAATTAATTCCCTTGTTTCATTAATATCCGTTCGTTATTACTTGTACCTATTTAACTTAAAATTACTTAAGACTCCCGGGATGGAATTTGATGCGCTTTGGCACAGATGATCAGTAATACAGACCTTTCAAACAAATGTAGTTTAAGCCGTGCGGACATGGATGCAGCGTCCATACATTTTTGCCCAATGTCCTTCAATGTAAAAAAAAGATACAGCATGTTACATCAAATTTGTATGGAACCCTCGGTGGGCGAGTCCGACTCGCACATGTCCGGATTTTTCCTATTGCTACATATTTTCATTAAAATCGGTTCAGTAGTTTAGGCTTGAAAGCTTAACATACAAGAAGGTACTTCAATTATTTTACACCTATTATCACAGGTGCTTATAGTTATGTGTTATGCTCCTCGTGTTATCTAAACACAAACTAGATTATTGTTATGTACACATCGACCCATAAGATCTTAGGTAGAGTTTGGATTATCTATGAAAATGTAAAAATATGAAAAAAAGTTAATAAGTAAGGATAAATTGAAGAGCTCCGTTAAATTGGTAATAGGGATATGAAATGACAAGAAACTTTATACGTGTTAAATGTTAAGCATTCGTAAATTAAAGCTAGCAGCGCTAAAGTTGTGAGTCCCCTTGGATATTAATGACATTTTAATTTGGAACGCCAAAATGGCAACAAAAACATCTATCAAAAATACTCGTAGTTTCGAAAAACAACAGAACAACAAAATATTAACCAAAATGAAAATTGTTGTATGACGAAGCGACTTTAGTTTAATAGGGTATTTGACAGTATTAAAAATAAAGTGCCAATTGTTAGCATCTGTGTTTAGAATGAATATTGGCAGGGGTATTTACTATTTTTACAAAAAAAATATATTCATAATTTTACTTAAACCCATGAAAAAGATAATAGTTTTCTTATCTATTGTCACGTGACCCAAGACGCTTGGAATTGGCGGAGCCTAAAATGACGTCACAAGTAGCAAGTAAACTTCCGGTTAAAGTGACATTACATTGTATCGTTTGACGTTTTAATAACAGTCGTGTGACTTCATACACTAGTAAGACGTCATATTGTCCAGAGAAACGTTTTCGGGGCAACTTGAAAATCTAGTTTTTGACATGGTTACTTTTACTGAAATACTCAACAGAATGATGAATATCCACTTTTTACGGACACCTTAAACATTAGTCAATAACGTGAGATCGTTTTCTAAAACTTGTCAAATACCCTATTTATCAATAGGCATAATAGTTGCCATTATGTAAATGGAGAAGTTTAAACTGCGTCGTTGTTAGAAAACTGTTATTTTTAATTGATCTTGAAAATACTAAATACACTAACGCAATCATTTGCCGTTTTCACGACGCATCTAACCAAACAATAGTCACATTTCCGATCATGTTCTGAAATGTTACTATTGCTTTGCCCGACTTGTCGTGAAAATGGAAAATGTTCGCGTTAGCGCAACAGTGTGGCCGTAGAATAACTATTAAAAACTTTTGCGTATTTGTAGTGGTGAATACAAACATTTGCATCTACATAATTATGTCATGATTGTTTACATTTCTACAAAAAAAATACCTTTTTAAGTAACATTATAATATTTCTATCCGTTACCTAGGTTAGGCTATTGGTATGAGTGTTAGAAATATTTAATTTTATTTAATTAATTGATTGCCAAGGTACTGAATCCGCTTCAGGTTACAAGTAATAACCATTTTAAAAAAATACAGTTTTCTAACAACGGCACAGTTAAAAAGTCTCCATTTACATAATGGTAATTATTATGCCTGTTGATTAATTAAACTAAAGTCGCTTTGTCAGAAACAAGAAAGTTCTTATAAATACTCTAGCACTTTTCAATTAAAATCTTGGGCAAGCGCTAAATTGGTAAGTTTTATTGAAAGTCTTAGCTAAACTTTTCTACTTTCTGGTGTCATTTGCTCTACTAAAGGTCAGTTTAATCATTTATGGCTAGTTATAGGCCATAATATTCGTTGTTTCATGATTTTCAGAATTTCACTACAATGATTTTTGTTATTGACGGCTGGCCTTACACAGTCTGAATCATAATTTAAAATATGAATTCATAATCTGAATTCCGGTGCTTTGACCCACACAAGTCAAAATTTCGTTTGATCCTAAGATTTTATTTATGGTTTGATCAGTTGTCTCGCGTACATCTCTAAATAATTAAAATGTAAAATGTCAAGTGATCAACTGACAAATCCGTCATTTGATTCCGTTTGTGTGTGAAAAGAGGTGCGTTTAAATTTTGTCATACTATGAATTCATAACGTTTGTCAGTTTCATTCTGTAAGATCAATCTGACACATTCATAATCTGAAATAAATAGAATGTGTTTGAAAAGTAGTTAAATTGTACGCAATTCCGTGTGCTCTGATTTAATAATACGAATGCATATTATGAATCCAGATTCTGATTTAGGCTGTGTAAGACCAGCTTAAGTCAACAAGGTACTTCAAAACTTTCAAACTAAGTTTCCCATCCCAACATCAATTACTGAGCTTGTTCACAACGACCCATTCCTATGTGATTAAGCTTATTAAAGGATACCAACTTCAAAGGTTTAAGCAAGCCCCATTATGTTATGTCCGTTACGCATTATAAGTTTAATGGAGAATGTTAGAATACCGCTACGAATTTACAATTAAAATTGAATAATATTTAAAAATGTTCTTGTAAGTTTAGAACTATTATAAAGTTCTAGTATTTTTTTATGGAATGCTAGGTAAATATTTGGTATTTTAAGTTTAAAATAGAAAAACATGTGCAGTTGCAGACAGTATATTTTAAAGTGAGTAAGTTTCAAATATAAACAAACATTAAAAAGTGTAAAAAAGATTACAATAGGTTTTATGATTAGCCAGTAACAATATATTTAAGACATATTAATTTGGTATATTTTGTGATTCCTAAGTTCTAGATTCAAGAGAGCGCAGTAATTTTTCCGTTCGATATTTCAGCGTTTATCAGAAAGAGCCACCACATAGAAATCTGAAGCAACATAACACTGTTTTGTAGATAAGATTAGATTACACCTTATTATAACACACATGACATCATAAGAGAACATTGTTTTTTTATACATGATACCGCCAATACATGTGAAATATACAAAAGCGTGACCTTTTTACTCGACCCAAATTACCTAGCAAACATTATTTGATGCACTTTAGTTCATAACCAAAACGATTTCACGCCTTCCGTTCGTATCACTTACTTTTGTTGCAAAAGACTTAAACCGCACCTAATTTGAAGCTTAGATAAAGTCCAGTCCAGCGTTTGCTGATTGAACAGCGATCGCGTGCCACATACGCCTAGGGTTGCCAATCCTATTATATAATAAAGTATCCTACTAAATTAAGGGATCAAATACTATATTTCTAAAAAAATATAGTAGACCAAATTACTACATTTTGCTTAAAGCAGATAATTGGCAGTAATGGCGTTATAAAAAACAAAAAAAAAATATTAAGGCATAAAACAAACTCAGAGAGGCTTTCTATCTCCTTATTTAACATAAGAAGGAGATAGAAAGCCTCTCTGAGTTTGTTTCGCAGGTTCTTCTCAGAAAGGTGTCCCAATTTTGGAACCGGTGGTAGTTTACGGTTTACGGTGTAGTATAGGGTCAAATAAATAAACTCAAAATTGCAAAAAAGAATTTTAAATAAAGTACTTTATTAACTAAATTAACTAATAAATTCATACATAGACAATAAAGTTTTAAAAATCTTCCAATGAAACATCCGAACGCTCAATAAAAGTTTTTCGAAGGTAGCTCGACAACGAAAATAAAAAATCATTATTCTGACGATGCAGACCTGAAAAGGCTGCGAAATGTCAATAAATAAAGTTCATCCATTAACCCTTTAAAACTTTTTATTTATATACTATATTTTTTGAGGTAACAGCTTCGAAAATACTATGTTTGATAGAAAAAAAGTTGGTAACCCTACTCACGCCTTACCTTGTTAACCCCCGGGGCAAACCGCTCGTAGGTCGAAACTAGAGGTGGCGTTAATGGTTGAATAAATGTATGAGTTAAAAGTTAAATAAAAATATCGGATAATTTTAATGGTTGAAAATTACCGTTAATATTTTTATTCAAATACAATCTGAATATTTATTTTTCACAAGTTGATTTATTAATATTATTTTTATTAGTTCGGTCTGATTGAAATATTCATTAAGATAATTTTATCAGTCGGTTACATTTATCTATCTATACGAATTAATATTACTTGCGCGTTTAAATTAACATGAATGAATATTTTTATTCGATATGGTTGAAAATATTTTTTTAATATATGTGTCAACTCTTTTTATTAGTTTAATTTAACGGTTGATAAATATATTCGTTAACACTAGTCGAAACGATCTGGGTCTATTACCTACTGCTATCCCGCAGTATTATTCTAATCTTTCTACACCAATTCGTTCTACGGTAATATAATGACAAGCTCATTTTAATATTGTTATACTGCAGCATATGCCGTAATGAAGATACGCCAGTTAACGGATGTTGATACGGTCAGATTAGTGTACTTTAGTTATTTCCATAGTGTAATGTCGTACGAGAGAGCGAGATGAGGAGCTCGATGGCGCAAGTGGTTAGCGCGCTCGGCTGCGATCGTTGAAGTTAAGCAACTTTCGCAGAGGTCGGTCATTGGATGGGTGACCAAAAATTTACTATCTCGAATTCCTCCGTGCTTCGGAAGGCACGTTGAGCCGTTGGTCCCGGCTGCATCTGCAGTCGTTAGCATCCACCAATCCGCACTGGGCCCGCGTGGTGGGTCATGGCCCAAACTCCCTATTCCATCCATGGGGAAGGCCTGTACCCCAGCTGTGGGGACATTAATAGGCTGATGATGATGAATGTCGTACGGAATTTTTAACAATTACAAAGTGTCTGATTATATTACAGACAAAAATGCTTTGGTTTGAACTGTTCCAATCATTCCAAAAGGTTTTCTATTAAATAAATCATGATTGTATTGACGTTGTAACAACAAAATGATTTGTAAATGTTGCTACAGTAAACTTTTAATGTTGTGGAGTATTTTTCGCTCGTTTTCTCCGTAGCTAAAAAATATGTCCAATAACGTAGGGAAAAAAAAATTGGAAGATTATAAAGAGTTGTACTATGCATCCAATTTGAATAAAGATATATTGATTTCTGATTTCTATAAGCCTCAGAAGTTTAGTGACGTAATTTCTAAATCATTTCACTGTATTAAGTGTTATTATTTCTCAATATTTAGTGGTTTTATTTTATTATTGTTAATAAAGTTTTCTTTTCATCTTTAACACATTCCCGATTATAATCCACAAAGCTGTTTAGCGCAAAAAAATATATATTACATCTTACCCCAACGAACGTCCTTGGAAGCTAATGGAACGTTTAGAAGTTTATGTACGCAAGTGAAATTTAATAAACACCTAAAAGGCCTCAATAACCAACCTCTTTCACTCGGCTAAAATCAGAAATTTTCTCATAAAATATATCCTGCATCTAAGTTCATAAAGTTCATAATTTAAATTTAAAACGAATTCATGCTTAAGCCCAGTAACAACACAGTTAATAAAATACTGTGTGAAGAAGCAATATGCAGGCCGGCAGGGTGAAGATGGCTGGTGTGGAACTGCTGTACCAGCTATCTTCGCGGCTGGACTTCACCGTCACCTAACATCAGGTGGGATGGAGTCATTTGTCGGACCTATGTATATAAAATTTAAAAAAATACTGTGCTTAAATTTAGGACTGTGGTGCTCTTCGTGTGAGTTGCACGGGTTGCACCACAGAGTTAGATAAAGTTAAATTTTTATTATTCTTAAACTGGCTTCGCTGGGACAGTTAATGTCATTTGATTTTGACTATCGTCAAATGATGCAACCAATTTTTTTTCCTAACCGTTACTTTAAATGAACAGTTAAATTTAAAATGAGTTGATGCAAACCACATTAATCTTTTTGATTCTTATATCGAAACTGAGACCTGAAAGACTAGACTATCATAGTGTATAATTTCTTTAAGATCCTCTAATAGGTCTAAGTGTTACTTTTTGAACACGGATTTGTTTTCAAATTCCCCGTTAAGAGGAAGAGCACGGCTAGTGGACAGAAGGCTTTCTCAGTGATGGACCTGACCGGCAATATTGGAACCCTAGATCCCTACTGCTGGGGCACAGGCCGTCCCTGTGAATGGAATAAAAGATTCTACTCACTACACGGGCCCTGCGGAACAATTACTAAAAATTATTAGAAAAGTGTATCCAGTAATGATGTTAATATTCTGGGGAAAGCAGGGTATATAAGAAATATTTGAGTGTTGTCAATAGCGAACTTATTAAACATATACCCCTTTATTAATAAACGAAGACTACGCTTGGATTAGTTACTAAATGTTTTGACTCAATGACAAATGGCATTTGAGTGACATGAACAAAACACGGCGTAACTAGACTAAGCTTGTTTCTTGTTTATTAACAAGGGGGATAAAGTTTTAATTGCAAAGCTAATATTTCGTCACTGGCTCACTGATGATCATCAAAATTCTTAGGGTATTTCCTTATGTCTTAGAAAGCTGAAGTTTGTATGTAAATTTGCATTACAACACAAACAAAAAAATACTAAACTTGACTTGGACCCCTTGTCAATAATCATAAAAAATAAAGTATTAAAATTATAATTGAATCCTTACACAACAAGAAAAAAAATGTAACAAGCAACTTACAAAATGGAATGAAATCCTACCAAAAACATGTTCACGTAAAGTATTACCAAGATGAGACCATATGACTCACACTGTCAAAAAGTTATGAGGACTCATTCTTTTCTTCTATCTCTACACGCCCCCTAACTTCACAAAGCCTAACTTCACAAACTACACACTACAACTTAGTCAAAATATTTTTACCTTATGCCCATGTAGTCATTTCGCTACATATACCCCTTACATGTACCATAGTCAGGCTAAAGACCCACATTGGATCCGCGCGTGAAAATTTTACAGAATAGCACTGCTGTTCATTATTTTTCTGTAGCATAATAGTTCTTGAAGTAAAGGAACGGAAATATTTTGACTATAGTAATAAGTTTGTGAAGTTGACGTGTAAAGTGAGAAGCTTGACTCTATATGAGATCTGATAACTTTTGGACAATGTGTGTCAGATGGTCTCGTCTTGCCAACACTTTACATGAACACATTTTTGGTGGGATCATTTTTACCAAATAATTTAAGAAAAATCGAGTTTTCCTATGAGTAGAGCTGCTCTTTCAAATCCTTGATATACAATAAGCCTATAAACGAAATCTCGGTGACATTCGACCTTGGTTCCCCGCCTCATTAAAGTTTCAGTACACGATTTACGCGCTAATTTAGCATATTTAATACCCAATCAATAAATGAATTCTCTTTTAGAGATAAGCCCACCTTTATTGACTATGTATTTGACTTTGTTTTGAACTATATGATGCAATAAAGATTATAATAATAATAAAAAAACCGGTTTACAATCATCTAAGAAACAAAATCTAGGTGACATTCGACCTTTGTTTCCCGCCCTATTAAAGTTTCAGTGCACGATTTACGCGCTAACAGAACAACATGGTTAATGCGGGCGCGTATATGACAGAACAACCTAATCTAAAATCTAGCCGGTGTTGGATTAAAATGTCACAATGGAAATGTAAACGTATGTATCCTGCATGTGTATATGCAGGTAATGTTGACAGGTTATCTAATTGACCCAGATCTTCTATTTTGTTCATCATCAGTAAAGGCCGGCTTACACATGATAAGTTAACTTGCATCACTTACATGCATTGAGTAACTTAAAATAAAGTTAATTTCGTATTTGACTACTTAATACATGTAAAGTAGCCTTATAGCGCGAGTACACTAGGTCGTTAGCCCGAATAGGAGTGCTAATGGATTTCGGGTAAACGACTTGTGTAGATGAATGGAGTCGGGTACGCCCGTATTCGGGTAGATTTCCTTTTGTTTACTCGATACCGTCTTCCAGCCCATACTCCAGTGTAAATATTCCTTCGGGTGCCCGAATTAGAAGTAATGTCTTTCCTGCACCCGAATACGAGATAATGACCAAATGTAATTTCGCTATTAAGGTCGAAGGTTAAACATGAACTGTATGCTCCAAGAATGTTTTTCTGAACGGTGACATTTGACTTTTATTTCTATAAAAAACTTTGTTCTACTCATGTCGGTGATATTTTACTTTTAATTCTATAGAAACCTTTTTCTACTTATTAAGTAGGCACACGTGTAGGTACTTGAACTTTTTTTGCAATCGAATGATGCATGAATTTTTCACTATCACCCTTAAAAAGTTAGTAAAATTTAATTTTCTTTTAAACATGTATATACGCTATCCCATATCACTACTGCACTGCAAATAAAATTGATAATTAAATTAATTCTTGTTGACATTGCCGTGTTGTCTTTTGCTATCATTGTAACAAGTCTGCGTGCCTCATTTTTTGCCAGTTCTAGCAGCAGTTTTTTCAATATTTACTAGATACATACATACTATTTTATTACAAATGATTCGCTAAGCATACCGCTTTAATTCAAGTACAATCACTACAATTACGCCTCACAATAAGGGCATTGGCCGTTTTCGACAAAGGTTTCTTCACGTATTAAATACAGCTGCTCATTTCGCATCGCCATATCTAACGCCATTGTGTTATAATGAACCAGCGATTAGATTTACACTTGCGTTATTAAGCTTTGCTTTTAGTAATACCATCACTTCGCATTTGTTAGGACATTAAGCTTTACCTGTCTTATCATTTATCTAAAATTTGAATAAAAATCTACATATCGAGGCGTTTTTATTTCTGAAATTCAACATTTCATTATTAAAATAGGTAGCTTAATACAACACTTATGAATCGTCCATATTTTTTCACTACTAACCCGTTATGGACATTTTAAGCTGTGGAGAAAAACGGGCGAAAAAAAAATTGACAATTTATGTAACATTGTTTGATTGGAAAATATTTAAAAATCTATAGTCCTTGTGACTTTTGCAAGAATCTTAAATGTTTGAAAATGTTGGTTACCCTTTATCTTACCCACAGTGGATCGGAGGCTCTTACAATAGATTCGGCCAGTCAATGTCGTGTGACTGACCTTCTTTTTGAACCCTGTTAAAGTGATATCGTATAAAATCGAAATATTAATGTCACGTAAAGGTATTATGTAATTGATTTATCGCATAAAGAGAAATACTTCTTTAAAACATATATTTCTACTAGCTGTGCCCCGCGGTGTTACCCGAGGTTTATTAGAGATATTTTCCTGCAGTAAAATGACTTTTGTCGAAATGTCAGGATTTTTGTCAGGACTTTTGAAATTCCTAAATGGTAACCCTATCTACACGTGTCACGAGGCATCAGTAGTACTAGAGTTGCTAATGAGAGTGGACGCGTGCTTGCAATTATATTTCGCTCGTTTGACACTCTCGTTTGGCGAAATGGCTAATATTATGACCACTAACGAAACATTTACATTCCTTAATTGTATTAAAGCCGAAAACTACCTGTGGAATCCGAAAAATTGTCAGCAGGGTGCCTGCTACCTTCTTCTTTTCCATATCTTTTTAATAATTCTAATGCGATGCACCTCAAGTAGTGGTTAAAAGTACTTTAAGTAAATAAAAAATAATGGCGGCAGCTATGATCTCAACATTTTTTTATGTTGTGTGCGTACAAGTTGCTTCTGTTGAGAATGAACACAGACTGCATGACCAAAAGACGTCGTCAGACGTGTGGTCGAACGTGATGATCATTCTGTCGACGTCTACGGACGCATCTGTCGGCGTGCGGAGGAAGCCTAAAATGTTGCCAAGACGAAAACATATAACACTGTCAAAAAGTTATCAGATCACATGTAGAGCCAAGCTTCTATTGTAACTCTACACGCCTTAATACAAGGCCTAACTTCACAAACTCTACACCTTAGACAAAATATGTAGCTTGGCCGTTTCGATATTATAAGAACTATTATCAAAAATAGAAAAGTAATGAAAGGAATAAACGTTCATGGATACATTGAAATTCTATTTTGTTGTAATGATATTTGATTTTTTCCTTTTGAAATAAACTTTCAAAATGGTAATCTGAACCGGAATTCTTTCTTTTCAGAGTTTGACTTGCAGTCTGTATTGCAATTCTTTGTGATTGCAATACATGAAGTTTACTTTCAAAACACTAATGGCACCCCTCTTGCCCGTGTCCGGGGCGGGTTTATGTCACACTTGCTATAAAATAGTATACGATACTTGTGGCCTAAGTTGTCTATTACTGCACGGCGTTTAGGTCACACGTATCGTAATGTACTATGTGTTTGCTATTGATAACCTATTCCGAGAATTTGATTTATCTAGTATAATCCAAACCCGTGTATGATGAGCAAGGTTTTTTAAACCCTCACAGGGTTCAAAAAACCTCAAAGCGCTTTGAGAAAGAGTAGGTGCCCGTTGCTTGGCTCGTCTTGTCGTCTTAAACACCCCTAGATTGAAGGTTTTCAAACTTCATGGACTCGAACCACAATTTTCCAGCAAATCCGCTACGAAGAATTCATCAGTTCGTTAACTTCAACTACTTTTGTCATCAATATACTTAAGCTATAAAATTAAAATTGGTTTCCCGATAGCTATCCGACCCTTAATCCCAGTTCCCAGTACAGAAAGCTCGCTCACACAACCAAATTTGATTTACACTGCCCCGTCGTTATTTTATTTTCGAAAATGCGTCAAAGGGAAACGTTTACAAAGGCTTTGAGATATAATCACATCAGTTATGAACTTGACGTTGGACTGGTTGGATGCATGATTACCAAAGACCGTCATATGTGATTTTAGTATTTTAAGCTCAGGCTTATTGTTGTATGTGTTATTAATTTGTATTTTTTTTTGTTATCCCTGATTTTCCCTTTGGTTTGTTATGGTTTCCTAGCCTTCATCATAAAGAAGACATATTGCCTAGACTTCTGCGTGGAATATCCCCTTAGTTGTGTAAGCAAAATGGCCGTCACAACCCCCGTGTGTTGTTATATTTCGAGTTCTACTGAACCTCTCGTCTTCATTTATGTCTTAAATATTATCTGCATCAATTTCTATTTATCTATTATATATCTAAATATTATAATATAATATTGCGTGGCAGAAATCCGCCATTTCCACAGACAGGGGTTTTTGATGCGGGCAGAAATCAGCTGAGGGAAAGAAAAAACATAATTATAAATTAATATTCTGTTTCCTGTTTATGTGAATGTAAAAATACATGTTTACTATATTTTTTATGGAGAAATCAATAACAAAATACTTGGCGACGTTATTGCAATAGCAGCCACGAAATTTAAAATCAGTCTGTATAGCTGAAAACAGAATAGCTTTTTAGCATTTTGAGAAGTTCATTGTAGCAGATAGATACATGAAGTTAGGACAGAATACGAAAATGGTATTTTTATGTTAGGAAATTTTGGAACACAATGCTTCAAATAATAAGACTTGTTTATAGCCAATGTCCTAAGTGTCGTTATTATTTTACTAATCCTACAAAGTTTGTATAGTTGTAACTCAATTATACTAATATAAAAAATGTGAAAGTTTGTATATTTGTTACTCAATCACGTAAAAAATATTGCACGGATGTGGATGAAATTTGGTACGCATATATTTTATGACCTGGATTGAGACATGGGATACTTTTTATCCCGGAAGATGTGAGGTTCCTATGGAATTCTCAAAATACTAAAATTCCGTCCGCGTTAATTTTAGTTTTTTGAGAGCCAGTAATAAGTAATTTGTCCCATATGATTCTGTCCTGAAAGGCTTACGATTTTCTGCTAATGTTGATGATATATTGACACGTGACGACATACCGTAAATTCCAATGACCTTTATAAAAATGGCCGAAATTCTTTAGTAGGTAGTAGATCGAACCAGCATCGCCATAAAGGGTAATTATTCAGTAGGCGTAGGCGCGTCCAGGTTCAATATTAAAACAAACAGCCTCTTTGATATCATGAATGCCAGAGGTCATATGCAAATAAACCAGCGAACACCAAAATAACTGGGCTTAGCACCCCTCCTGTATTCTGTTAATATGATTTTGAAATAACGTAGTCCGGATTAGTCCGGACATGTTCGGACTTTAAGGCCCTTATTATAGAAAGATTCTCAGTATTGAATCTAGTCTTGAGCATAGATAGAAAGGGATGTCGCTATATAGAGCACATAGCGACATCCCTTTCTAACTGTACTCAAGTGAAGATCAACACTTAGTTGTCATTCTGTGATACGGGCCTTAGACTTTAGTCCGGAGTTTGTCCGGATCTCTAAATTGTCAATATGAATAGTAAATGTACGTATTGATTTAAACACCATACAAATGTAACTTAATTAGTAATGGTACCATTTTGTTACTAAAAAATCCGAACTTTTTCCGAAATGGCAGGATTTTTGTTAGGAATTTTGACAATGAAATGGTAACCCCTACTTATGAGTGAATTTAGAGCGTTGTGGAAAAACATAGTTTTTTTCCGTCAGACAACGAGAGATTGTTATTCAGCTAGATAGGTAGTTGCAAAACTAGCTAAGTTATATAACGCCCATAGCTAATTGGCATACTAAACAAATCGACATTGGAAAGGCAAAATTACTTATACGCCACTATGATCGAAAATCACACTAATATTATAAAGACGAAAGTTTGTGAGTGTGTATGTTTCTTACTTCTTCACGTCTTCTTCAAATTTGGTATGGAGTTAGCCGACACCCTGGATTAACACATAGGCTACGTTTTACTGCGGGAAATTATCCCTAAAACACCGCGGGGTACAGCTAGTGAATTATATGTATATATCATTTGAATCAGATTTTTTTTCTGCGTGGTGCATGCGTTGCAATTTAGCTTTTCCACTGTTGAAATTTTATTGCTTTATTTTAAACCAGTGATCCACCCCGACTTTGCACGGGTGAACTTTACCTAGGCTTGCCATGAATATTACAAGGAATGAAATTTTAGTATGGAACCTACTTTGTTTAATATTATCACAGCAATTCGATTCCCTTTATCACATATTAATATCGTACCGGCTTGGCTATTCACATTGCTATTTGTAAACTTGACATCAGTCTATCCTTTTTAATTGCTATTTTCTGCTTTTAAGCAAGCAATTACTTCATCTAAATCACTTTTAATGTGTTATTGTAGGTAAGAAATTTTCTATTATCTAAGTTGAACGACTATTATTACTGTTAAACTAACTAATCTATCTTAACCGTCATAATTTTCTTTGAAAGCGAAAAGAAAGCAATATTATCATGATTTATGGCAGATTTTTCAAACCCATAGCTTTTAAAAGGGCGGAGGGACTTACTTGAAGAAAAATGTTCACTTTAAGGTTTAATATTTCACCAAAGGATCTCTAAAATGAAAATAGTTTTAGCAACTTCCAAATCATATTAAAGGACCTGTTCAACTATACCCCACACGACGGGGTAGACGAGGAAAAAAAATCACCCCACTTTACATGTAGGGTAGCTAACAAAACAAAAGGATTTCTTTTTTACACATTTTTAAGGGACTAACTTCGGAGTTATACCCTTTCCAATAAAAAAGAACTATCAAAACCAGGAGCTCTACTCTCATTCTCCGAAACGAAATTTCGGCAACGAACGAATTTCAAACGAAATTTCGCCAGTGACTCTACTCTATTTCATCTTTGAACACGCACATAAAATTCGGAATCACAGACAATTATCGTGAACGAATGGAATGAATGAATGCGAAGGGTGCGGGTTTGAATCCCGTCTGCTGCCTGGTCCGCGTGGATATTTTTTGTAGTGACATTTTCTTTAGATTTAAACATCAAGCAGTTACATGCTTTAAAAAAAAATATAAAGAATGGAATGAGTTATGTTTGTGAATTCTTTTTGTCTACACTTTTTAGATAACGTTTTTTACTTCAAAACAATATTACTTTATGACAACATTTTTGATTACATTAAAACAACCTCTTTTGATAGTGTTAACCGACTAATTTGTAGAGTTGATACAATCGAATGTATGTCAACTTAAATTTGTCGTGTAACACTTTGAATTATTGGCAATACAATAATAAATAAAAATTTGATTTATTTGTAAATTTTTCATACTAAAAAATGTTCCTCACGCTAAGCAGCGTTAATTAAATATACTCTAGTAGTAACCTTAGGTTTAATTTAAACAAAAATCCCAAAACGAAAATGAAAAGGTAACACTTTCTATTTTGTCAATTTGAGGTTAAAATTTCGAACAATTATCTGTGAAATTCAACTTTTACTTCAAAAGTTTTGAGTAGGCTTAGAGAATTTAAATGTCAAACTATTTTCGGACGAACGAATTTTCGAAATGAAATAGAAACAGAGTAGGAACGTGCGAAATTTCAATCGAAATTTCGTTTTTCGTTGAAATAGAGTAGGCCTCCAGACTTCTCAGTAAAAAGTTATGCGTAGATAAAAAATATACTCGTCGACTTGATCACCTCCTCCGTTTTTTATCGTTGGTTGAATTTTTCTTAACACCGATTTGCGCAAAAAAAATTATAGCAAAAAAATAAACCGGCGAAAAACTGAAAAGCAAAAAATAAAAAACCTTTTTTATCTTTACTCAAATTAATATTTGGAGTCGGTGCCATGCCAACCCAAGTAGTAGATGGGAACTCAGTTATATCAGTCATGCGTGGCACCGAATCCAAATATAAATTTGACTAAAGATAAAAGAGTTTTATAATTTTTTGCTTTTCAGATTTTCGCCGGTCTCTTTTTTAGGGTTTCGTAATCCTAACAAGAACCCTTATAGTTTCGTCATGTCCATCTGTCTGTCCGGTTTTGCTTGGAGATTGTTAGCACTAGAGAGCTGTTATTTTCTGGAGATATGTATATCAATCATGCCGACAAAATGGTAAAATAAAATCCGGAAAAATATTTTTTTAGGGTGGCTAATAATATGTAACCTAAAGGTGATTTTATTTTTTTATCGTTTACCATATCGTGTGGGGTAAAATCAGGGTAATTGTGCTTTTGATGAACTTTTAAGGAAAATTATAACGGTTTAAATAGATTTGTTGATTTAAGAGTAATAGTCGTTCAACTTATCTATTAGAAAATTTCTAACCTAATAAAAAATCCTTAGAAGAAAACATTAAAAGTAACTAAGACGAAGTAATTGCTTAAAATATATATATACCCTTTACAAAATAAAATATTTTGATGGCGACAAGCAGACGGCACGACAAGTAAGAGGCCGATTTTTTTGTTAAAAAGTTTAGTTTACCGGGGCCACAGAATATATACACTATGCGAAAAGAAGCGACACTTAAGCATGTGTGCTCGTAAAATCGGCCGCGGCTATGTGTGGGTGTCTGGAGGTGCGCGGGGGCGTTGCGCGGCGCGCGGGGCGTGGAGAGGGCAGTCGCCGACTGCCGAGACCGAAGGGATGGCAGTAGCGAAATAGTAAAATAATAGCGTTGCACTGCATTGCACGCACAGACTGACAACGCTACGCAATCTTATTATTATTTAGATAATAATAAGAATTATAAAACGAATCGAAAAAGGAGAAAATATATAAAAGTTAGCAATTTGTTATAGTACTTACCTACATTAAAAGATTAAAAATTGATTATAAAATCAAACCTATCCTTCATTATTTACCCCAGTATCCTTGAATCAGTTTACATTTAATAACTTACTATGCATAAATATTCATTGGCACAAGTCTAAATTCCAAGTTCAACCCTAGCGCATACACGCTCCTGCTCAAGGTCACTGACGCTGGAGCTCTCACGTACACAGAGTGTCACCGCTGTGCCGGGGCGACAAATTACAGATTTAATAAGTGTTATTAATTTGCTGTAGTATAGAAATGTTAGAGCGAATAATTAAGAAGCACCTATTATATTATACTTATATAAAATGTCTCTTACTCCTATCTGTATGTGGACTTATCGTATTATTTTGTGTTTCTTTATATCTCTATGTTTTCATGTACATACATTCCACTATCAATTCTAGTTTTCAATTACTTCGTTTTTTACTTTTACATCTATACTATTTTTATTTATATATCTTTTCACTCGGAGTTGGAGCCTTTAATGCTAAAAGAAAAATAAAAAATATAGTATTTGTGAACTAGCCAAATCAGACCTTAGGCTTCATTATATTATAAGTTATAAGAAGAAACTTTTTTTTTAATCGTATTAAAATATTTTTTGTTTTAGTAAATTTTCAGGACTGACCATTGAACTTGGAAACCATTTAGATCTCGCTGCTTTTGTAGTTGAAGTCAACAACAATGCATATCATAATATTGAACTTGGTTCTCATTTCACATAATTTATATTTTTGATGGGATATATTTACATATTTAGGTACTTTTATTTCTTTGGATGAATCAACAAAATCCTAAGTCCATGAGAGAACGGACGCTGACTCCTATACTTTTATGCATATAGGTAGGTTGGTATACTATGTCACGAACTAACTTGTCAATTACGCAGGGCGACGGAGGGCGGACTGGCGCCAGGCGGTGACGGCGACATGCCCGTGGGCGGGCCCAAGACGCCCCAGCAGATCGCCGCCCAGCGCCGCTTGCAGCAGACACAGGCGCAAGTAGATGAGGTCAGTGCTGTAATCTTTTTATTAAAAAAATACTCCATGCCGGAGAATTTAAATGGTTAACCTCTTTTATTCCTATTTTAATTTGAAGAAAATAATAAAAATATACCAATGCCAACTATAGGGAATAGAACTAGAATTAAAAAGTTTGCGTTCCTTTTATTATTATATTGATGTGTAACATCTTTCCTCTCGCTTTCCTGCAATTTGTGGGAGTGATTTCGTGAAATGGGACGGAAGTGTGTAACAGGAAGTCGAGAAAGCGCGCGGTATTTGATTTGATTTTAGAACATAATTTTCAAATGGCTTATTCCTTTTGTAGTAGGTTTTATTTCTTTTTTCACTTAAATAAGGTGTGGTTTCAAATGTTACACATCATACGCGACTACTGTAAGGCTCCACTCCATGTTTTATCCTTTTTACCACGAAAAAGTAAAGCTTTTCAATGCGAGTTTTAGAAAAAATGTCATACAGTCTTAACAATTTTTGAAACAGTGTCTAACTTTTTTGCTGTAGCACCGTATATATTTTTAAGATGCGAACTGATAGTATAGCTTTGTAGTATCAATGAGGATAATGTAAAATATTAAAATTAAATGTCCTCATGTTAAAAGCGACGCAGTGTTTTGTTAATCTCACTTAATTCTTTTAATTTTTAATTCGATAAAAGGATAATTATTTATTTCATATATCTTTACGCACACACAAGAGTAACCTGTAAATTTATACAAAAGAAAGCTGAGCGCGGTAGTTAAGAAGTTTAGGCGATCAGAAACAACAAGAATAATGAAAAGATTGAGAAATTTATTACTTTATAACGTTTATAAACAAACGACTTTTTGGCGGGATCGGGAAACGTCACTTTAGCAGTTTTGTAACGTATTATAGTATGTATAGTATTTGTAAACATTTTAACACTTAACATTGGATAAATATGCATAAGCCGTGGGAAGCCTATAGAAAAAAAAAGTTTATAAAGTTTCTTAATTTAAAACCGATTCTGATTCGTAATTCGAACCGCTGAAAGCTCATCATAAAACGGGGCAACTCTATCTCCAGTTTCCATTCAACTAACATTGAAAACGAATATATAAACATGGCGTTTGTTATGATGTCATCACTTCGTTTCCGATCCTAGTATAATCCCAATGGATACGAGTTGCTCTCGTCCCCTCCTCTATTCCCAAATTTGACGTCACAGTAGAAATTGCCTGCAGGAAAGGAATATCTCGTTTTCCTTTCGAAGAAACTCGTGTAATAAAAACATAAAATGTCAATTGAATTTATACATGTTTTACTTACATGAACAAAAGTAGGTAGGTACTTACTACTAATTAGCAGTACAAACATTTGTGCCGCTTTGTGACACAGGCTTCCCTTTATATTTTTATTTAAAATCAATTTATAGTATACTAGTGGCCCGCCCTCGCTTCGCTTCGGTATTTTATCACCTTGGGGGTAGAATTGATCAAAATCCTTTCTTAGCGGATGCCTACGTCATAACATCTACCTGCATGCCAAATTTCAGCCCAATCCGTCTAGTGGTTTGGGCTGTGCGTTGATAGATCACTATGTCAGTCAGTCACCTTTGAGTTTTATGTATATAGATTTGGATGATTTAATTAACCTTCCGTAATGGTACCTCCCTTGCAGAATATTATTGATTTAGATTCCAAAATTAAACCAAATTATGTTTATAATCAAAATTAATTAACCTTTGAACGACAATCACTAATTAACAAGAGCCTTTCGACGTGCGGGCGCGTAAGCAAAAAGATCGTTAACAGCGTGAAAGATGTTTAGAACCCCTTTTTATTAAGTTTTCATAATTAATACTTCATTGGGAGTGCCCAGATCTGGTTGTAAATTTGTAATTGAGTATAAGTCTTTTTTCAAGAAATAAGTACTAAAAGTCATTAAATTTCTGGTTTCGCGACAATTTGCGCCATTTCAGTTAACAGACAGAAATGTGAATATTGCTCGGCCAGATGCTTAGATTAAAACGAAAAGGGAAGATACGGTACGCTCATACTAGCATCAAATAAAATATGATCCGACTTAATTACAAAGCAACTTTCACACACGCACACATCTGTAAATAAATATTCAATCGAGCGAATGCGACAAAATTGTACGCTTCAAAGCAGCGTGAACGAAACGGCGCGAGTCCGCGTCGCTTTACAGCCGACTGCATTTTCTTTTCTCTCTCTACAGACGGCTGAGTTGTATCGTTGTCCTTTTCTTAATAAAAAATGGCGAATCAGTAACTAGCATTCATGGCAAACAGGAACTTTTGAAAAAAAAAATATAGTTTTACGAATGAAAAGTGTTGCCTTGGCATTTGTTATTAGATCTTAAACTATTTTTGTTCTTTATAAAAGCATCGAAGGCATTGTTGTTATATAGAGTGTAAATGCATCGTGTTTGGATGTCCAATAGTAACTAAGGCGAATTGTGGTCATAAACCACAATTTAAGCGGAGCCGCGAGTGCCGTATCGTTCCTTTTTGTTTTAATCTACGGTTAGATGCATCGTGAGAACCGCAAATCTTCCCTTGTCGCAAAAGTGTATCTGCCGACACGAAAAAGGAGTAAGCGCTATATAAAACAACAGAACAGAGACACATTGACACACTCGGCTTAGCTCCCTATTTTTCAGTAGAAACGCGCGTGTTTATCATTGTGTGATAAACGTGTTCACAGCACCATGAAAGTGTTGTTTTAATAGAATGAATAGTGATGAAAATTATTCTATTTTCAGGTGGTGGACATTATGAAGACGAACGTCGAGAAGGTGCTAGAACGAGATCAGAAGCTGTCCGAGCTAGACGATAGAGCAGGTAAACTAGAAGTTCATCAATTTCATAATTATAAAGGTCAAAATAATGTCATGATTGTCATAAAAGAATTATTGCCTTTGGTGGTGGGAAGAAAAATAAGAAAATAATATATCCCTGTACTCTTTCTATGTCGCTTAATTTTTCTTTCTTGTTTTATCTTGCTCTATCTTTCTCAAATTTTGACAAAATTTATTAAACAGGAAAATGTTCATATTAAAAAAAATATATTAAATCTAAAGAAAAGTTTTACTAGAAAAAATCCACGCGGACCAGGCAGCGGACGGGACTCGAACCCGCATCCTTCGCTACCCGGGCGAATGCACTGACCATTATGCTACCACGGCCCTATTAGCCGCGTCGAAATTTTCCCAGCCTTAAGCTGCAAGGCAGCGCCATCTCTTCGCATTGTAGGTAACCTACAATGTCAAATGAATACTTTTTCAAGTATTAAACATTTGAAAGAAGAAATAGCAATTATAGTTATGATTTTTTATTTTTTTTTAAGCATTTAACTGCTAGATGTTTAAATCTAAAGAAAAGTTTTACTAGAAAAAATCCACGCGGACCAGGCAGCGGACGGGACTCGAACCCGCATCCTTCGCTATCCGGGCGAATGCACTGACCATTATGCTACCACGGCCCTATTAGCCGCGTCGAAATTTTCCCAGCCTTAAGCTGCAAGCCAGCGCCATCTCTTCGCATTGTAGGTAACCCACAATGTCAAATGAATACTTTTTCAAGTATTAAACATTTGAAAGAGGAAATAGCAATTATAGTTATGATTTTATTTATTTTTTAAATCTAAAGAAAAGTTTATTTTTCTAGTAAAACTTTTCTTTAGATTTAAACATCTAGCAGTTAAATGCTTAAAAAAATAAATAAAATCATAAAAATATATTAATTCCTCTATTGCAATTTAACAATAGGGATGATAACTTCGTGTCTTCTTCTATCAGGCAGATAAATTTGAATTCCTCCATTGCAACTTTTCGATAAGGGTGTTAACTTCGTTTCTTCTTAGATTATCGAAAATATCGTAATTTTTATTTTTTTACATAATCAAACCATTACAGAGATACATTTGATTTGAAATGTCGCGTGACACGTCACGTTTTCGTAAAATTTTTCCTAAAAAGTGACGTCACGAGCACCCCACTCTCAAACTTTCACTCGATTATCTTTGTGAATTTTTTTTTGATCGATACAAAATAAAAAACCGACTACTATTTTTTGATAGTCTAACTGACGGACTAAATAGAATTTATTTTACCCCCCGTCCATCATCATCCCTTTTAATACTTATTTGACTTGTGAAATCATAAATCAAACAATTAGTATTTCAAGTGGTTCCAAGATGACCAAATCTTGAAATACAATTTGCTCCTTTTCATATGTTTCAGATGCTTTGCAGCAGGGAGCTTCACAGTTCGAACAGCAAGCTGGAAAACTGAAAAGCAAATTTTGGTTGCAGAATCTAAAGGTAAATGTTACTGTTAAATAATGGAACAAAGCTATCATCGTGCAGACACGATTCAATTTAAACAAACAGGCAAATGCTGGGGCCATACTATCACGAATCAACTCGAATTTTTTGACGAATAATGTGGCTGTAGCTGTAGTATAAACAAGCCTTTCACACTAAATATTAACTCGACTTTGATTAACAAACTTAAGAACTTTTGATTAACATGTTTATGATTTTGATATTACAATTAGATTTATCGATGACAAATGATATATATTTTTCTGTAACTACTATTTAATTACTACTATTTAAGAATTCAAATTCCATTTGCGTACAATTAAGATCATTACTTCAATATAAATAAATCAGGCAACTGGTCCCATTTTGGAGTGTTTTGGTTGGCATCAGGATTGTTGTATTTCAATTTTTTTTTCCAATATACTTTGCAATCTGGGGAAGTAACCTCCACCTTACAGAAGATCGCAATAAAATAACACTACCTTTTGGTGTGATTATGTTTCTGTCGTTGAGTAAGGTTGCAGGACTCCTCGGGGTAGTGGATGGGGTCAGGGTAGGCAAACGGTGCGAGGGGATATATTTGCTTTAAACTTTTTTTCCGCCCTTTTAACATTAAAAAAATATATATTGCTGTTCTTCCTTCAGTTCAGCGCGTTTGAACATGGCTGGTATTTGAAATAGGCTAGCGTAAGATATAATACAACTCCTGAATTCTAATCTATGATACCTGTAGTATTTGATCATCATAAATATTTTATCCCGAGTTAAACTTAGTTTTTATGTAATTGCTTAGTATATTTTATACATGGCTACGTTATTAAGTTTCTCTACATAGTTTGCTTATTGTATGTGGGGGTTGTGCAAAGGAAAATACAATCGATGAGTATGCTTAAAGTAATCTGGGTCAATTTGAAATTATTATAATGTTGATTAAATAGGTATGTACAGCTCGTACATTGTAAAAATACTATATAGACTCATTTTTTTATGGGCCTTTATTTATAAAAGGTATTAATATTCCTAGGTAAAACACATTAAGAAACCTTGAGCGAATGTAAATAGATAATCAATAATGGTGTCGATTCTGGCATGATTCTCTAAACTTAAAACTTAATTTAACATCAGTTTCTTATATTTTTTCTGTATAGAGAACAATAGAGAATGACAAGGTTACACTGTTTCCAAATTTAAGTTTAGAAAATCCTGCCAGAATCGACACGAAAGTCGTTAATTTTGTTTTGAAAACTTATTTAGATTAAAGTTATGAGCGGGATTGCTACCATGTTAGGTACCTTGTTTTTTGTGTATAGTGTTTTGTGTAATATGTACTGATTTTTAGTTCTCGTTACGTCCGTTTTAGAGTTGCTGTTCAAGCTTCCGTACAAAATTTGACAATGACATTTCGGACTCGCAAACTATTCGAATTCGATAATGGTCCGTGCTAAGGGTACTGTTGCAAGGCCATGATCATGGAGTAGCCAGTAGGCTAGTACTACAACAAGAACACTAGTACTCGTGGCCCCGTCTGTAGTGCTTGTAGCCCCTCGTTTCCACCAAGAAACAAGTCGTATACCAGTTTTAAACAAAACTTCTAGAATACTTGTTGTGGCAGTTTAAAACTTTTTTCGTTTACACTGCATAGACAACTATTATTTTACAAGTATTAATCACTTATTTACTTCACATATTTTGTTTATCCAACAAGTTTGATACAGGTATTATATACTAGATGTTTTATACATGTATATAAGTGTGAACAAAGAAAATAAGACATTGTATAAAATTTGTTGTAAGCATGGGATAACAGTGCCGAAATATCGGAGACTCACAAAAAACAAGGTTTATGGCGGCAGTCCCACTAATTACTACAATGTCGTGTTGACCGTGAAAGTTTAGTGTAGTCAGTCAACGATATTAAATACTCGTCAGTATATAACTTTAGTACCTAATATAACTTATTTAGATCATTTTTTATTATTAATTTATCTGGGATGACAACAGCCATCAATTAAGTTCTACATTTTTGGTTTACAGTAATAAATAACAGTAACCCACTGTTAATTTTATTTATACAAAAAGAAACAGTTTCGTACCACACGTATCCAAAATATGTTTAGATTACTTGATTTTTTTAATGATGTTAACATTTTGGAATGCTTAAAAGGATGTAATCATAATAAAAGCAACTAACTAATATTAAGACAATACCCAAAAGAACGAGTCAGTTCGATATAATTGATATAAGAAATGAGAATTTAGATACTCAAATGGAGCAAATTTTTCAGATGATGATTATCGCAGCAGTAATCGGTATAATCATCTTGGCCCTAATCATCGGTGAGTATTTGGACTTCATTACCATACCAACACATCTTATTTTGAGTTGTTTATTTTTTCACACTAACCATACCTTTATTTTTCCAAATTTTCAGCCAACTTTGTGTGAACAAGTTTCGGTAACCGAAGTTCAATTTAGAAGTTACTTGTTATAATGTTAATGAATAGTAATTATGACGTATGTTATTTTTCTATTACTTACGTTTAAGCCTATCTTGGTAAGTGGGCGTATGTGGTTGTTGATAATAAATGTTGGCTTTCTCTGTTCTATTGTCACTCAATTCTGTCACTATCGAAGAATTTATAGCAATTTTTGAAGTCTCCTGTAACTTCTTTGAGTCAGCATTCATATTAGTGATTGTTTTAATAGACTGAGAATAGGCTATGAACTGATTTATTTAACTTTACCTTTCGACATATTTATAAATGGAACTTAAGCTTTGTCTAGTCATTTCAACATGCGTTAATTGATAATTTGCATATTTTGTAACCTTTGTAAAATATCCGATTTTTTCATCGAATATTTTACAAAGGTTCAGTCTCTTCCTCAAAAATATTTTTTAAGAATTTTGAGGTTATTACATTCCAAAGTTTGAATAACTTGAAGACTTTACTTTTGAGGGGTTTACAATCAAAGTTGGTAAAGTCCACATTGCCAAAATGCTCAGTAAACGATAAAAACGATTATTTTAATAATTACAGGTAACTATTCTAATGTTAAACATTATTCATATGCAGAATGTAATACATTATGGAAATACAAATGTTCATCACGTTCAGTTGAATACTTTTGAGTAAAACCTTAAGTATAAGATGGACTTACCCAGTTTTGTTACCAAGTTTTGGACTTTACTAAGTTTGTAACTGTAACACAACCAAAGAGCATTACAACATCAAAGGCGGCCATGACAGCTGAAATGGAGGCAATGGAGCCTTCCTATTGGTCGAAAAGGACTTTACGCAAATTGAAACTCAACTCACTTGGACTTTGCTACGTTTGTTTTTTAAGTCAATTTTCAAGTTTAAATAACAGTCGAGATTTCTAGAATTTGTATAAATTATTCTACGGGATAAATATAGATACGGAAATGAATGTGTTGTAATTTAAATCTCACTTTTTAAATTTTGCGGACCATACCAACTTTGATTGTATACCCCTGATTTTAACTATAAGTAATGAAGGTTAGTAAATTTATAATTCACACACACTTCACTAATATGAATGGCTTTACTTCAACAAGAAGTTTCGCTTTTTTGCAAATGTGTTTATAAATATTCTTGTGTCTCAAATTGCTCTATAAAAATATTGAATGAGAAATTAGAAAACAAAAATATTTATTAGTATTAGATACTAATCCAAAAAGCTTTACAAAGTCATTAATTTATCCAAGAATGCGTTGCTTGTCGTCTCAAATATAAACCCAAAATTTAATTGCTTTTCTATATTCTAAGAAAAAAAATATAAATGTAAGTAAGCTAATAACTTAAAATCCGCAAAAGAGACTGCTTTCATATTGAATCGACATTGGCTTACAATAAATACACAGCTATTATGCTTAAATATACTGTGTTATTATATATATAAAACATAAAGAGATCTCGTTAATATTTACCTATACATACATCAGGGACATATCCCTTAACAATAAGATTAACAACGACATATTATAAGATTCGAAAGAATAAATATTACTAAATTCGTTAAAGTCGTTCAAATATTTTTGGTCACTAACAAATGATTTCTAAAAACTCTTAATTACTTTTAGGTTATAATCTACAGTTATTTATAATTAATTTGCATGCATTTTTGATCCACTTCCAAAAAAATATAACCTTCTATAATAAATAGTAAAGGGCATTATCAACTTTTTTACTTTAGTGTGTTGTCGGTGAAATTAAAAAGCACATATAAATATTTTTGCCAATATCTTCGTGTTTTTATTTTTCTTCAAGCTTTAAATGTTGCAATGTATTGAAATGTTTTAAACATTTTCTAGGTCTGTAAGCACTTCCAAGGAGGATTCTTGCAAAGGTAATAAATGTTTTTCTTTAAAATAAGTATTATGGCCCGCGCAAACGAGAGACAAATTGTTCACGGACTATTATTGTACTCTAAAATATATCGCTAATAAATGCATAGAGTAACGCATAAGTGACCCAAACAACCGAATATACCGAAAGACCAGACAGGACAAAAGTACGCGGGAATCCCCGCAAAAAATTGAACTCATGTGAATAACGCAGCAACGCAAACAGCAAACTTTAGTTTACATTGCAAGCTCGATCCAAATTAAAGAAATGGACCCAGTTACCTCTTTTAAAGCGTCTTCTCTTTTTCTTAAACTTGAAGTTTACCCAACGTAATCTGAGAATATTTCGACCTATGCATACAATAAAGTTACATATGAAAATGTTACCAAATTGCTTGTATTGTACTTTTAGGCTAAACGGACGCATATGTTTTACTGGTAAAAAACATTTATTCTAAAACTTATATAACTTTGAAGATAGCAATTGAATAAAGGGACATGTGATTTTTGTTTCCGAAGAATATAGAGCCAAGAGCACAAGAACCTTTTGGATAGGCAAGAACGCAGCCTGCACGGCTTCAATTTTGTTATAAACTGAGAATTTTTACTAAATGTTTGATTCTATTTTTCTTGTTTGATCGTTTTTGCCCAATCTTTGCCATATTATCATAATGTGACGCGACAGAAAATATAAATTACGTAATACAAAGTTATATCTACACATAATTTGACACGTTTCCCAAGCATAAGGTCTGATATGCATATGTAATATAAAGATGTCCGTAGTAAATTGTCACATAATCACATAAGAAACTCTTAAATAACGAAATATAATCCGTAAATATAGTTTTTTTTAAACAATAAATGCGTCATAATTTGCTTCTTAATGCTTTATATGATTAGTAAAAAAATTCAAATGATAGAACAATACCAATACAAGTTACAGCATATTTTACATTTTACAAACTTAAAATCGCTCTACTGTAAAGTTGTGATTATGCAGAAGTAGCTTTATTCTATGGATAGGTCGATTTTATTCCATCGCGTGCGCTTTTCAAAAATTTTGAGCTACAAATGTTCGCACACCGTGTACGTTGAGTCAATGAAAGGGCCTGTCGCGGTTACACGATTCAGGATGCTAACCTTTCGTCCGCGTAGGACTGGAGTCCTTCGTCTGCCAGGGCTATTATGCTACAGACATTGCACTATCGCGGACATTTGCCGTTTTGACGACGCATCTAACCAAGCAATAGGGACATTTTTGAAATGTAATTATTACTTGGCCCGATTTGTCGTGAAAACAGAAAATTTCTGCGATAGCGCGACAGTGTTGACGTAGCGTTAATCTTTAATCTATACCAAGCTGAAAAATACTAACGCAGCCTCTCGAGGAATTTTCCACTTGGTAGAGACTAACCTTTCATATTTTGACCTTGCATAGTGAAACCAAATTTTTAAATTTCCAATGAATGCATGAGACAATATTATTTTAGGAAGATATATAATCATTTATTGTAACACTATTTTATTCGAATTCCAGGTTTTTCATTTTAACTGGATACCACCACAGCGAAATAGGAACAGCAAGCCAACTCATAATAATAAAAGTTACACTTAGCGATAAAAAGTAGACACTAGAAATGATACCATAATATTGAAACTGTATGTAATAATCTGTATCACGGTTAAAGTACCTACCTATCCTACAAAGTGTATATTTTAGAATCGACGTCACGCCTCGTTTTATAAATATATCAAATGTGTTTTTCAGAAATTACAAAAGAATAGTATTTTTAGAAAATCTTTCTTCAATGAATACCTTGAAATTAGCAAAAAGCTTATTCGAAGTCATATCTAACTATGCTAAAATTATGTTCAATTACTTATTACCTCAAATAAATACATTTTATTGTTGAGTTCCGGACCAAACATTTCTGATGTGGTTTTGTAACCATAATATAACATTTTCTTAAAATATTTCTTTTCTTATTGTTATCTCTTGAATAAAGAATCTACTAATAAGTACCTATCTATCTGTCTGTGCTTAAATGTGAGATAAGTGAAATCACTTTATATTAGATGTTGAAATGTGTTGATATGGGATAGAAGTTAAATAGGTTTAAAAAAAAACTACAGTCCATTATGGAAAAAGATATTCTTGCTTCATTGTCAATCCATTAACATCGACGACTGATTCAAATTCAAATGGTTATAAATAAATTATTTTTTACTTGTGTAAGTGAACAGAAGTAACAATTTTTTTAAATAAATATTCTTTTTAGTAAACATTTTCTTTGTTTTTTGACAACACTTTTTTAAATTAGTAAACTTTTGAGTTCAAGAATATATCAATTGCCATTACGGATAAATCTAAATATTGTAATCACTTTTAGCTGTATCTAACCGTGATTTCTATTTGAAACGAAATTTGTACTTAATCGAGTTGTTGTTTGTAATAATAAATTATTAATAGAACAAAAAAAATATTATAGGATTTATGCTATCTTGTATTACGTTTTAACTTAACTGGCCGAAATTAAAATAACATGTATTGTTAGTATAACTAAAATACATTATATTTAATCTTTGTGTGTTACTACATGTAAAAAAATTGCTTCGTAGTTAGACATTGTAATATACCACTTTATTGAATTAGGTGTTTTGATCAACATTGAGCAACGCGATTAAAATTTATAGAAAAACACATTATTTATCGTTGGGAAAAAGTGGCCAGTGTGTACTTAAGAATTTATAGATTAAAACTACACCCGTTTAATTTTTAAATTAATACTTATAATGTGTATAGTATAAAGCCGGTATCCAAATGTAACAAAAAAAATGGACAATAATAAAATTATAATGCTGGCGAGAAAAAATTAGGTCGCATTCGAAAGAGTGAATTTGAAAAAAATATGTCCTTTACATTTTATTTAGAAAGAATAGAATATTTTTCCGTATAGGGAAAATTCCCCAACTCTTATTTATTCAGACAGACGATTAGGCTGAGAGCCAGACAAAGAATTAGAATTTTATAATTTATAGTTATAAACCTTCCATGAAAATTCAAACTGATAATGAAAATTTTGTAGAGGAGCTCGATGGCACAAGTGGTTAGCGCGTTCGGCTGCGATCGTTGAAGTTAAGCAACTTTCGCTGTGGTCGGTCATTGGATAGGTGACAAAAAATTTACTATCTCCAGTTCCTCACGAACGATGCGACGCGAACCAGTGTTCGGTAGCTTCGGTTCGACGTCTGATATCAATCGTCGAGTCAATTATTTATTAAAAAGTATACTTTTTATGTCATCAACCAACAATACATAATGTTGTCATTGTGTTTAGGTATGTATATTTTTTAACGGATACCGGCTTTAATACAAGTTCATAAAATACATTTCGATAATGTACTCATCATATCGAGTGTAGCTAGGTCGTATTGAGTCATAAAAACTCTATTTTTGAAATGCAGTTTTACAAAATTAATTGTAATGTTATAAATGTATTATGAAAATATAACCACTCAAAGGTTTAAGATTTTTTCAATGCTTTTTAATGAAAAATTTTGAGCGTCTTTTCAACGCTTTATATAGACAATCCGACATCACATTTATATCATATTTTCGTAATCTACAAATAAATATCTAGAACAGTAAGTGTATTACAAAATTGAAAAGAGTAGCTACTTTCCTCAAAGCTCATTAAGCGGAGGAGGACAAAATTATTACTATAGGCTTCAAAAGTTCCAAAACTAGAGATTTTACTTAGATTGGTCATGCTATTACACACTTTGCACTCCCGTTAACATTTGCCGATTTCACGACGCATCTAACCAAGCAATATCCAGATTTCCGGCCATGTTCTGAAATGTAAGAATTGCTTGGCCCGACTTGTCGCGAAAACGGATAATGTTCGCGATAGCGTGATAGTGTGGCTGTAGCATTAACAATAACAAAAGAAAAGATTGCGTATCTGTTTATTTTAGTACTTTTCAATTCTGTGTTTTTGTATTGATGTATCTTGTTGAGGCCTGAGTTAACCTTATAATCTGGCTCTTCCTAGTCTTACCAGACTAGTAGATCATCCGCATCCATATTTTACCTACAATCTTGGCTATGTCATCTTACAGCAAATAACGCGACAGATACGAAACACATCAAGCTTGTATTTCAAAAATAGAGTGATCAATAACATTCACTGTAAGGTAAAAATAAAATACACCAGAATTGTATGTTATGGACTTAAGATTTATTGCTAATGTAAAGATTAAAAGTGGTTGTAAAGGGACTTATACCTACAAAATGTTTTAATCTTTAATTTAGCGAAATTGAAATAATATTAAGGACTAAATATTATGATAGTAAATTTGATTATTTTTAAGTCGATAAAGTAATTTTGGTATCTTTTTTTTGTTTAGGTTCCTACTGTTCGTAATAGTTAGTCCGAAACTCTATGTCTATCTTACATTGTACGCTGTTTGAGTAAAAAGTTTTAGGCTCTGACGCTATTTACATTTTGGAACAATTTTAACCGTTTGCAGTAAGTACCAAAACATTGTAAGTAACTACAGTTTCTGCAAAACTATTGATGTAGGTATTCTTTACTTTACCTTTAATGAGTAAGTCTTCTAAGTCGACGTGCTCTCTTTAAAGAGTGGTCGTAGGCATGTTTCGGTCCACAGAATACAGAAAGACGTTAGAAGGATGATACTGTACAAATAAATGGTCTAACATTTATTTGTACAGGTCGCTCCCACTACACTTCCACCTAATAGATAATAGCCAATCAAACGACGCGACGTCAAACGATCGAACCAATCAGCGCTCACACCCGAGAGCAACGACGCAATCAGAACAAAGTTTGATTGAGCATTTGCTCACACATTACTGTGGCGCGCCTGACCTCTAATCTCCTTCTGTGTTCTGTGTCTCGGTCAATTCCTGTGCCACCTATGTACTTAGCTCCGGATTTAAGGCAGGGCAAGTGAGGCTGCGGCCCAGAGGCCCCCACAACAGACATAAAAAACGTTTCGACGTGTCACCAAACCAGGGGGAGGCAAATCGTAAGTCGGGCCCAGATTCAGGGGCCTCCACTTCTTCGTTGCCCCAGGGACCCCATACATCTAAATTCAACTCTCGATGCACACGCCATGCGTCACCATGTAGCTCGGTGTTTTGCAGAGTGGAAACAATGTTATAAACACACCAAAATTCATTGAGCACTAACATGCAAAACGTGATTTTAAGAAAACGTGAAATTAAGAATTTCAGATGGTGTAGCGAATTAGCACTAATTTAATAGTTGTTACTTTGATTGAAGAAATACTAACCACTTGTATAAAAATAATAATTAAAATGCGAAAAACTATTATCGATAAAGTAAAATATCGAAAAATTGTGAAATAAAAAAAAACATTTATAAAATACACTGAAAATTTTCACGATTTTCTTTTAGATGCTTATATTTGAGAACTCGTTTTAGATACTATTTTTTACATTATCGAGCTCGTAATGTTGAAAATTCTATCTATTTAATCGATTAATTGTTGGATAGCGTATTTAATTAACGAAAATTTGTGTGGAGTATTTGTATTTTTTTTTTCATTATATAAATCTCTTAAATTTGGGTTTAATAAAAAAAACCCATAATCATCACGGAATTGGGTATGGGTTCAGAATAATAATCACTGAGGGGTATATATACTACGCACGAGTGATACTGAGTATGGTATCGCAAAGCGTCAAACACTAACCAAAAACGGCCCATGTTTGTTTTCTGTAACTTTTACATAAAAAGCCTTTTAAAGTTGTTTTTCGTAGCAATTTCTGAATAATCTACAATGTCTATGTTTTTCTAATTATTCAAAATGTTATTCAGGGCTATGTGGATATTAACATACTTGCTTTAAATAATGAAGAAAAGTTACATACTATTAACTAGTAGATAATTTAAATTAAACTTTAGATTTATTCATATTGTTATAAATAGAGGAAATTGAATTTTGTGAATTTCACATTTGAAGTGTATGTAATTACATATATTTTATCATCAACGTGAAAATGGTAATGTAATTCCAATAAAACATTATACTTGTATAAAACCAAGGTTTATATTCGAAATCGGTAACATTAATCAATATTAATCGCTTAGAGATTAAAAATGAAGTAGGTTTTACCTGCCCGTAGGTATATCACTGCGTATGAGTATATTATGTACCAAGATGTAATTAATGCTTCATTAAAAATAAAAGCAACTTTATTAAAATTATAAGTCTTCTTATTTTTCTTACAAACTCGTATCTAAATATCATGCCTTTAAACAATTAGTTGTAATTTAATTTTAACATTTCCATAAAAGAGGAAATAGCAGTGCTTCAAACCGACACAAGACAGAAGATCACAGTCAGCCCACGTTCGAGGAATACCGATAAGGCAAACTGTGCACGAGCATCGTAGATGTCGCAGCCTGCAGTACACCCCTTCTAGGGAAAATTCAAGAATGGAAAGTTAATCGATTTATAAGCTAACCTCAGATCACAACGCCATCACGAATATCCTCAGTATGGGGGAAAAACTAAAACCGATGGACTACCCAACGATTAGAAATGCAATACCATCAAATCAAATTGACCAGAGTTTGATAAACAACTACACATGTCCCTAGAAGCAAATGGAATGACTGTCGACACTATTGAACGGGCGGTTGGTGGAGAGGATGTGGAAGCATCGTAGAAGCTTTCACAGCAGCCATGACAGAAGCGTGTGAAGCTGCAATACCGAAAATGGGTAGTAGGAGGACTGAACCTCCATGGTGGTTGAAAAACATTTAAAAAGTAATTCCAAACCTAATGAAAAATAATAAATTAATTTCACTTTTGAAATCTGGAGATAAAAGTAACCCCACTAACTTCAGACCTATCTCTATACTACCAGCCCTTAGCAGATTTTTTGCAGATTGTTCTTCAGTTATCATCTTATTTTACCCTTAACATTTTTTTTATTGCAACCAATATGGTTTTACTAAGGGTAAATGTATTACAGACGCTGGAACTACAATTTTAAAACACTTTTTTGAAGCTTGTGATAATAGATAAGATGTAATTGGTATTTTTTTTAACCTTTCTAGTATTTGATTGCTTTAGCTTTGGCTACGACACGTTGTTGTTACGTTGTTGTTAATAAAAATGAATTCGCTGAAACCCCTTTCATTATAGGCATGTCTCAGGGACACGCAATATTAGGTTCTTTATTATTATTAATATTTATTAATGACCTTACTATACAAGCACCTTATGTGAAACGTAGTACCGTTTCACATAAGGTGCTTGTATAGTATTTGCTGACGATACTCCTTTAGTTTTTAAAGTTGGCAAAGGCAGCAATTGAACGAGGTGAATAGTGCTTATTCAAATGTTTTACAATGGTTTACAATATATAATCTTTCAATGAATTAAATAAATGTACATAAACATTATAATTTTATTAAAGAAATAAAAATAAACTTGCTGTACCTACTTTTAGATTAGCTTTTTATAATATATATTTAAATAATTATTGGTGTCGATTCTGGCATGACTCTCTAAACCTAAACTTAAATTTGACAACAGTGCATCTTTGTCATTCTCTATACAGAATGAAAAGGAGAGACTGATGTTAAATTTAGTTTTAAGTTTAGAGAATCATGCCAGAATCGACGCCATTAAATACTTAAAAAAAATAGTTCAAAATACTTCAATGAGCAAACGATATTATCGAATCCAACATTACTTGAATGATCGAAGTGTCTGGCAACAAAGAACACTTCGCTCTGTAAGCAAAGTCCACTAAAAATTTCAACATAGTAACACAATTATTGTATCTAATAAATTTAATTGGTAGTGACATGATTTTTTACTTCTTGTCTTAATGCTGATAAGTTGTCGTCTTGCTCCCATACTTGTTATCAGCTAAAAGTTGTCCTGAATGGGTAGTAGGAACAATATAGGACGATTTAAAAAAGCTTTCAATAAGTCAATTTGAATAATGTAGGCACGGAATGTAGGTTTAATTTCATTTCAAGGTCGGTTTTTTTTTAATTATTCAAGACCATGGATACTCAGACCAAATAAAAAGTAAAGACGGAGTCTGCCGAACCAAAAAGTGAAGCCGGTTTTTTATGTATGTAGTGCATTAGCCAGTGTTACCATAGTCATATAAAACACCCCAATATTAGAAAAATGTAATAACGTTATTCCATAACGTTATTAATAACGTTATAAAATATTAGAAAAAAATATCGTAAGCTTATTCTCTAAACCTCTCGTGAGCCAAAGGTCATGCGCCGTTCTCACCTACAAGTGTCGGACTTCTTTATGGACCGCCCGCCCGTGGGTGGGAACGATTGCATTGTTCTGCCGATTTCTCTGTTATTTTGTAAAAATACCCTTCACAAACGTATATTTGGATTCTCCATAAAATTTTCAATAAAACAGTGTGTACACAATGCGTCATGTCTATAATTTATTATAATTATATTATGGTAAACTCAGGAAAGATAAAAAAAGTCGTTTAAATAGGTAAAATGAGGTATATTTTCAAAATTTGTAAATTATAAATCCAGGTTTTTGTACATATAGAATTTACTATATATAAATGAATGTATATAATAACTTACCAAATATAATTATAAAATATAACACGCAACAGAAAAAAAAGGGTCGTGTTTCAAGTGTTGATAAAAACAAATGCGAGATCCAAGTGCCTTGATTTATGTGTTGACGTTTAATTATGTTGGATTGTTTATTTTACTTTAGTTACAAGTCTCGGATGGAATAGGTTTGTACATTTTATAGTTTCAAGCACTCGCAACAAGGCACTTGAAATCGCTACCAAATCAGTCATCTCAACTTTATGTCGATAAAACGAAAAGCATATACAAATGTTGATAAACAGTTTCTTTTATTAAAATGTACATAAAATTTTCTATAGAATACACAAAATATAATCACTAGTTCCTATACAAGAACATAATAAAATAAATCCACAAACATCGCGAATTTTGGGTCAAAAAGGCCATTAAAAAGTAGATGCATCTTAAAACGGTGTGCACATTAGATGAGGCATTTTTCTAGTGTGCACAGTTGCGGTCAAGAATGAGTTTAAAATTAGCTAAGTACCAAATTAACATTATTTTTACTATTGTACTAATACTTTTAATGAACAATGATACTTAATTCAAGTATGTTCGCTTTAATTTAGTAGCATAATACGGCAAAATGGGGAAACTGAAGCAAGTAGTTCTACCACAACATGATAAATGGTGGGACTTGTACAAACAATAAGCAGTTAGCAAATAAATTATTGGAATCTTTAAAATATAAATTAATCTAAGTAACCATAATAATAGTAAAAAAAATACCTTTGGATATGCATTTTGTTTTACACGACGTAACCCTTTTGTTGTGTAGTACAAATCGTCGCTCTGAAAATGAGTCGAACAAACCACGCTGCGGGAAGCTGGTTGCCACAATGGTTCATTTCTACTCTTACGAATGACTGCAATCCACTTCTCTTTTAGATCTTGATCTCGATTAGGAAATCTTAAAAAAAACGTATAATATATAATATGTATTACATCCCAAAAAAATTATACGAATACATAAAGAAAAAAGATGTTTCGTGTAATTGTTTATCCATGCATTACAATATTCGAATAATATAAAAGTATGCCACACAATGTATTTAATAAAATAACGTTACGTTATATTTCACGCTACCCAACAAAAGGGTAAAACTGTAACGAATAATCATGGCAACATTTCGTTCAGGTTTTGTTTACAAAGCGACAACCTCAAATTTGATTTTGATTAATTGAAAATAGCAGTTTATAACTTTACTTACGTATGAAATGTGATTCCATCCTGTTTTTTATTCTTGGAAGATTGGTTTTTACACGTTTTCACTACACAATTCGGCATTTTCTCTAATAAATATTGTTATTTATTATTACGTCACACTCCGCGCGTCGGGATAGCTCGACTGAGAATCCAAGGCGTAGTTTCGTTGCATGTGTGTGCGTGTAACTGTGTATGTACACGGCGAGGCGTAGTTTTATCGGCTTCACTTTTTGGTTCGGCAGACTCCGTCTTACTTTTTATTTGGTCTGAGCATGGATACAAGTCCTTCAGTCGTATACATAAATACAAATCTTAATCTTCTTTTTTTATTCACATAAGAATGTCGGTGTGACTCATTCTAATGTTTCTTGGAGTGTTTGGCACGAAATGTATCGAGTTGGATTTTTCGATAAGCTTCTGTGAGGCAGTCAACATTAAAATAAAGTTCTCACGTCCACTTGACCGGAATAGCGTATATTTTAAAGATTCCACTAATTCTTCAGTTGCGCAGATGGTTCTAACACAAAATCACACCAATTTTATTTCACAATATCCACTATGAACGCATTTAGGAATAATTAAACTATGAAACTTACTCCATGAAATCCCGCCAAAAACTCCTTCAAGCTCGGAATACCCGTGGTCTTTCCAATTACCAACAGCTCGCCACAAAGTTGCCCGCGGGCTTATTATTCTGATTTTTCAGTTTTTTACTTATATTAGTCGGTACGTGAATTTGAGCATAACAGAGTTTTCTAGAATTAAACTGAGCTTATTAAATCAATTAGATTTTTGTGTTATATCCATGTTAAGTGAACAATATTAAGTTTAGGCTGTTGAACCTAAGGATCCTTTCTTTTCTTTTTCAAGAAATAATTAAAAAGTAGAAATGTCAAAAATGCCAAAGCGGGGTTGCCAACCGTACGAGATTTCTCGAACAAATACGAGATTTCTGATCTTTCGTACGAGGTACGAGAACATTACACATCGTATGAATGAGATTTTGTCAGATAAACTTATAACATGATTTTTCATTGTCGGCAACATGTTGGAGCATAAATCTTAAGTATCCAAATCAATCTATCTTTATTATAATTTTAAGCATTTAACTGCATGTTTGAATCTAAAGAAAATTTTACCAGAAAAACATTTCTTTTCAGTCTTTGGTTAGTTGCCCCGTTGTTATATATTAGTAGTTAGGCCTTTAATAATAGGCATGTTAATCGGGGGGCACGGCAGTGCCCCCGTCAAGTCGAGCGCGAAGCAAACACTGCCGTACCATCCTTTACTGGAACCATTTCGCCGCATTTTCGGGTCGCTATTTGAGAATCTCTGGATAAGACCAGAACGCAGAAATTATCGTCATCTAGTAAGTATAACAACATACTTAAAATCCAAAATTTTAGGGATCATCTAGTTAGTCACTCTAGGTCATTTAGTTTCGAAGTTAAGCGAAAGCAAAGTTTTGTATATATGACACACACTCACTCATGATCATCAGAATAGAACTAGTACTTCCGGTAAACTCAGAGAGCTGAAATTTGGTACAGAGTTAGGGTTTAATGGCCAAATAAAGGGAAAACTATAAAAACTAGGATAATCGAAGATCTGGAGTATCTAGTGACCCTGATTCGAAAACACAAGAGCCCAACCAAACTATTAGAGATCGACATACCGCCTTTACAAAAAATATTTAACTTGGTGGGCCGCTTCATTTGATGTCAAAAATCGAAGGTCTGAAGTATCTGATGAAGAACCTTCAGCTGGTCTTAGCTGTATTAGAGATATGGTAATGCTCCCTTCTACTATTGGTACACAAAAAAAACGACTATCATTTCAAAAATCCAGCGCAGTAGGACACATTTTTTAATTTAATCTAGCCTATAACGTCCCACTGCTGCGCGAATGCCTCCCCTTCTAATTTTAATACGCATATAAATCAAATTAAAGGAAAACTCTGGATAACACTAGACTGGTTTTTATACTTATACGAGTTAACAAGAAAAAATAATCGAACGATTAACTTTATTCTACTCGAACATTACACAAATGAAATAAACAAATTACACTAAAATATTAATTTCGCTCAAAATTTAGTCAAAATATAATGCATTGGACTAAGAGTGGCGCGGTGATACCAAGGTCTAAGTCTAAAAAATGCCCTCATGGACATTGGCACCTCCATATTCTCTTGTGCCCAAGCCTACGTGGCGCTATCACGAGTAACCACTTTTCATGGGGTGCACCTCATAAATGTTGACTTCAAACTTCAGCGATCACCGAATACAACCGGCTTAGGCGTAAATACCCCGCCAATCTTTCAGAAATTAAATCGTCTAAAAGAATAAATAAAGAACGCGAATGGGCATTACAAAAAACTGTTGCTACTGTTCAAGAAGAACCGGCAAAAAAGATTTGTCTAGATTTCATTACTTTTTAGAGATAAACAAGCAGCTCCATCGAGACTTGGCTGGATTTTTACAGAATGTTTTGGGTGGGATTTGATTTACTTTTACGAGGTTCGAAAATCAGATTACGAGATTTTAGCTGCTTGTACATATGTACGAGGAAAAAAATCTACAGTTGGCAAAAATGTCATGTGTCACAATGACAGTGACTGCTTTGTTCATCAGCTGTTTTTATCACTTTTGCATTGCAAGCAAAGAAAATCACTTTTGCCAATTTTAAACTGAATTAACAACGTGTCAGTGTGTTTAATAATGTAAGAAATTAGTATTATATTTAATGCAAATTATAAAAACCACTTCCATATTATCCATTCTACTATTACAAAGAAAGTAAGTATCTAACAAAGTTTTTATTCATATTAGTGTAATAAGTTTCACAATATTTTTTAAAACATTAAATTCCTGGAAGTTGATCTTTAATAGGAACATATGATAATCCAGATAATCCGTTAATAAGTAAAATTCAAGTAATGAAAAAATACTTAAATTTAAACTTTACTTATAGCTTAAATTAATTATTGTAGAAACTGCTCCAGCTCTATTTAAAGTAATATTGCACAACAGTTTTATATTGACCTTTATTATGGCTTATATTCATTATTTTTATAGATTTTAAACAACAAACGGACAGCTGATAAACAATGTTAGAGTTGCCTCGTATAACAAGAGCTCTAAGGGCTCACACGCAGTTAGACAAGCCCCGATGCCTAAAACCCTTAAAAACCGCAATCCCAAACTTGATAAAACCTATCAATATACAAAGGTAAGAATGTATTTACTTTCTGTAAGTTTTTCTGCATTTTCCCATCCTAAAATTAATAAAATTTCAAAGCCACATTCTCTGTTTTAATGTGTTTGTTAATATAATTGAGAATAATCTGAACTGTTTAAGAATCCAGTTTTGTCTTTTGGTCAGCCTGTCTCAGTTCCAAAATTTTAATCTATTTACTAAAGTTGTTAAAGGCATATTAAGGATTTTAAGTTTTTTATTTATTATATTAAAAGCCATTTTAATGAGTGAATTTGAATTTAAAATTATTATTGCTTTTCAGGTTCAAATCGTATACAGATATTTACAACTGTATCAAACACAATGAACCTGATACAGAAGAAAAGCTTAAAACCCTTTCACTTCTCAAAGAAGCTTGTAAACAGCTCACGGGTGATGTTTCCGATGAGCTCATTGAAGATGCAGCAGTCATGGTGCTTAGAATGTTCCTGGAACAAGATATTGTAATGCTGAAACATTTGAATCAGCTACGGCAAACATTCGGCAATGTGTCATCAACAGTGGTTAATAAAATCTGTCAGGTATAATGAAAATGTTATATAAATGTGTCACATTTGATAGAAAAGCAATATTATGGGCCAGGGTCTCAACTGCCTTACTACAATGTTTGAGCTATTGCTATAGTAAACAATGTTTACATATTCTTTAGTACTGCGCTGAAAGCTTAGATTGCTATAAAATGTACATCAATGCACTCTATGACTCAGATTTTGTTCTATATAAGTACAAAATATGTAAGTGATATCATAATCTATAGCAATAACTAAAATGGTGAATTCAATATGAGACAAAATGTATATAAATGGAACTACTTTTTATTGTGTATAAAGTATTTCATTGATTTTGTTTTAAGATTGTAACTAATCTATCTGCTGACCTATCAGAAGAATCGAAAGAGTTTATAAAAGAAGAATCAAAGCAAGAAACGAAAGAAAATACAAAGTTATGGGGTGAAAATATTCAATGCAATTATATTCCTTTTCAAAGAACGAAAAAGCCACTAGCAAAACTTACTAGCAAGTCTGCTACTGAAAGTACCTTTGTATCAGATTTTTCCATGAAATATACAACTACAAAAAAAGAAAACAATATCCCTGCAAAACCACCTACTCAAATAGGATCTAAGGTAAGAAATTGAATCTCAATTTTTGTGGTTAGATAGTGGCAGCAATGACTGACATGATCTTCCTTGATCAATCAAAACCAGAGAAAGCAACTGATTACTAAATAATGTAGCACTGGGCATCTATGGTTTGAGCAGTTTGGCGTTACCATATTTAGCGAACTGTTACCCACTGTTATTGTCACTGCCTCTGTCGGTCATCAATGCCACTACCTTAATCCTCTTTTTAAAAAACAAATGCTTACATATGAACCCCTCTAAATTGTATTATTCCTTTACAGTATAACAAAACCTGGCTAGAGACAAAAGTTAAAGAGCAGTATGTCAACAGCACCATTTCCAGTGCTGATATCCTACAGTCAATCATTACCCTCCTAAACTCCCCTCGTAGCAATGATGAAATGCAAAATGATATGTTTGAACTGCTTGGGTTTGATAAATTTGAATTTATTCAAGAGATTCTTGAACATAGACAGGATATAACAGAAAGTTTGAAAGCACCAGTGCAACCAACAATTTCTGAAAGTGAGTTATTTATTATTTATTTATTTTACGAAATTAAATGTATTTATCCACTAGATTCATTAATAAACTTATCTCAACTATCTTATACAGATGAAATGGTATCTTTAAAAAATATTAATCTAGCCTAATTATAATTAATAAAAATATGAAATGGCTTTTCAACAGACTTAAAAAAAGATGTTCTCACTTTGACCTGTATGTATGTATATTTGACTGTGATTATCTCAAAAACTTCTAATCCAATTTGGATAGGGTTTAAGGTATATAAAGGCGTATTTATCAGGAACGACAAGTATTTATTTATTTATTTAAACTTCATTGCCATACATATGCAAACGGCGGACTTAATGCCATAGGCATTCTCTACCAGTCAACCTGAACGAGTGTTAGAGACAAATGGTATGGCGATAGGGCAAAAAGCTTTATAATAAAACATTTAGAAAATAACAGGGATTAAAATATATTAATACTTTTATACTAAATTTGATACACCTACATAAACTACACAAATAAAATACATAAATAAATATATACATACATAAAATACAATAAATATAATATATAAATAGATACAAACTATAAATAATAACAAGAAAGAAGATATTGCGTAGTCAGGTCAGGAAGTGTTCATGCACTAGTTTTTTGAACTCCATCTTATTGTTAGAGCTACGAATGTTGAGTGGTAGAGCATTCCACAGGCGTATGGCAGTAACAGTGAAAGAGTATGTAATATATTAGCAGTGTCCCACGGTTTAACCCGCGTAGATCGATTTACCCATCGACCTACGTATGTATAATTTCCAACCATTCTGTAATTCACTAAAAATGGGAAAAAATAGTACCTACATAAACATATTGTTAACCTTTACAGTTGCAGCAATGTTACCAGAAAACAAAATGCCGCAATACCTTTGCCAAGTGTCAGTTCTTTCTGAACAAGAGAAAATATTAGCGAAAATAGTCAGGAAAGAGGAAAAAAAAGCGAAGCAATCTAAGAAGAACGAAGGCGATGAAGTAGATCAAGAAATTAACATCGCACAAATGAGAGCTAAAAGGTAAAATCTCCCTTTTTTATACTCTATTTTGTTGCAAGTCTACAACGATATTAAATACCCTAGCTAGATACACCACGTGCGCTCTAAATGTGTCCCAATTAAGAAGTACTTGAACACGCTGGTACTGTACTTGAACCCGTGCGCCATAGTAATAAAGGCCAGATTATTATTTTTTCCCACAATGATCAAGGAAATTCGTCATACCAGTAGCTCAAGCAACGGCGCAGCTCTTTTGGACATTTCTTCACAACAAAAATGTTAATAGATTATTAAAACATTAATTGTACTTTTGAACAATAATCTAAAGAAATTTTTACTAAACTAAACTACAAAAAATCATGTTAAATATTTTTTTTCTATCTGGCCAGTACAAATCACACTAATATTATATTAGCGAAAGTTTGTGAGTGTGTGTGTGTATGTTTGTTACTTCTTCATGTCTAAACGGCTGGAGTGATTTTAATATGGTATGGAGTTAGCTGAGACCCTGGATTAACACATAGGCTACGCTATACTGCGGGAAAATATCCCTAATAAACCGCGGGTAACACCGCAAGGCACAGCTAGTTTTCTATAAATATAAAAATCTAGAAGTCCAATGCCTAAATAAATACCTATTAATGAATTAAACGATAATAACATTGTAAATGCTGTATTTTTTTTCAGGATAGCGGAACTTTCAAAACCTGTAGTACCATTTTCTACATCAAAATCGTCAAGCAATGTGGATCCCATATTGCAGAAGATCTCATATTTTCAAACTAAAGTACAGTATCCTAATGTATATGATTCCTCAATTAATGCAAAAAATTCTGCTGGTAAGAAAAAAAGCAATGAATATTATTCTGTCCATATTTATTCCAATGTCTTCGATAAAGAACTAATTAATTAAAATATTAATTGTCAGGTTTCGTGTCCGGACTAAAACTAATATTGCCAGAAAGCGCTGTAAGAAAGGATAATAAAGAATATGAAGAAGTAATTATACCCAAAAATGATCCAACGCCGCTTGAAATTGGCAACAAAAGAGTGCCAATATCGGACATGGATGAGGTAATCATTATTAAAGCTATTTCTAGGAGCTCCATGGCGCAGGTGGTCAGCGCGTGCGGTCGTTGAAGTTAAGCAACATTCGCAGTGGTCGGTCGTTGGATGGGTGACCAAAAATTCTCTATCTCGAGCTCCTCCGTGCTTCGAGAGGCACGTTAAGCCGTTGGTCCCGGCTGCATCTGCAGTCTTTAGCGTGCTATTTCCCTTATTAGGAGTTAGTTTCTTAAAATAAATCTGGCTTATGCATGTATAAGGCAATGGCCTAGTAATATATGAATGGCATTAAAATTTTAAACCACCATTCTTTTTCAGATCGGTCAAATGGCCTTTGAAAATATCAAAGAGTTAAATCGAATACAATCAGTTGTTTACCAAACAGCTTACAACACAAATGAAAACCTTCTGATATGTGCTCCCACCGGAGCTGGTAAGACGAACATCGCCTTGCTTACAGTAGTTCACCAAATAAAACAACACATTGAGAATAATGTTATTATGAAAAATAAATTTAAGGTTAGTATTGACTTTTTTTTTTCTTTTCGTATGATCATTATTAGAACGTTTTAGGAATGGTAACTTTAACCGTGTTTTGGATTTGACTATATATAGTAGATTATTAACCAAGGGGATAAAGCAGTGTCTTCTGTCACGGGTGACGATTTAAATCGCGAGCGTAACGAAGGACTCGAGGTTTACTCCCGAGCGTAGCGAGGGTGTTAAAAACTTAAATCACGAGCAAAGCGAGGGATTTAAGACGAGTCCTGAGTGTAGCGAGGGATTTAAGTTCACCCAAGACTAAGACAGCTTTATCACTGAGGAAAATACTCTACTTTTCGTACCATTTGCGAAAAAATTAACACATTAATAACATGAGATAAGCATTTATTAAAAATAATGACAATTAAAAGTAAAAGTTAACATTCGAAACATTGGTCCAATTAAATACGGCCTCGTCGGTTTTCGTAATTTTATTTAATAATCATAACTACACAATAAATGCGTATTCCTTTTTCAAAAAGATGTATAATGCTTTATATACAAACTCAATGGTGTAAACACAGATGTAGTTCAGTATAAATTACGGTAAGTATTCCAAATTTAAATCACATTCTCCCCCTAGAGGTGAATGAAATTCAGTACAATTTTCTTTCCCTGTTTTTAACAGATTAAAAATGACTATTGTTATGTTCGCTTTTTGTGGCATAGAATGTAACTTTTTTGAGCAAGTGGTACGAAAATTAAATTTATATAACATACATTATTTTTCATATTATTGAAAATGGTCCTTCGAGCCGTTTTGAACGGGTACAAATGTGTTTTTAATACTTTTTGTAAAGTTCATTCAATGAGTGCTGTGCGCAAAAACTTAAAAAACAAATATTAATTTAAAATTCAAAAAACACAGTTTATATTTATTAACAACATGTCATATCGGTGCAACGTCAATGCAACTTACTGCCTTCAAATGCCCAATCACGAATGTTGAGACCTTCGTAATCGTATCGCATCGCAAAAGTTTCTATGAAAACTTAGCAGCGCCCCTACCGGACGTAAGAATAAACTGACTTTGGCACAAAATTTTGTTATGACGACACGTTTACGGAGCTGTCAAAGTTCGACCTTGGGCTTCAGCTCCAATGCTTCAAATACCAGCAGTGGCAAATTTTTCTTCTGTCGATTACAAATTTTTATACCTATGTTAATGTTTGTATCTAAATTTTTAGTTATCCAGAATTTTTTATTAACATATTTGGATTTTAAAGTTACATCTTTTGCCCTATCAGATAATTTACATAGCTCCAATGAAAGCTCTAGCCTCTGAAATGACCGCAAGCTTCGGCAAAAGACTGCGTGGCCTCGGTATATCTGTACGAGAATTGACCGGGGACATGAAATTGACCAAAACCGAAGTACAACAGACACAGATGATAGTCACCACCCCGGAGAAGTGGGATGTGGTCACTAGAAAGGGGGCGAGTAAGTAAATTTGTTTTTGGTTGTTGATAAGAGTCAGTTTTTGAAATACAATTGTTTGCCAAACTGGTGCAGATGGCAGGATATTATGTCTTAGTAAAACAATGTCGCTAAATGAAGCTATAGATGATGAAGTATGACTTCTAACGCGCGTACATAAACCATTTTTATATACAGGGCGTCCCACGGGTTTGTCACACGGAGGGAAAGTATACTAAATATTGAAGGTAAATTTCAATAATTTAGTTCCCAGTTGTAGCAAACGATTAAAAAGAAAATGTGGATGCAGTTCTAGTTACTATTAAAATAATAAAATATCCTATCTTCAATATTTAATATACTTTCCCTTCGTGTGAGACACCCGTACGGTATAGGGCATCTGTCCCTGTACATATTTGGTTGCAGAAGTCATCTATAGCTTTAAGAATGTAATTGCTTGCGTTCATTTAATAAAAAAAAATATCTTGATAGTTTATAATGTTTTTCCGATATCGTATTTATTTATTCAAGACCAACAGGGAATGATGCATAATATAATTACATATGTCACAAAACACAGTAACAAAAGTTGCGTTTATAAGTTGAAGAAAACTTGCGTTCATAAAACAAATTTCATTTAAAATACTCTCACTTTTATACAAAGACTAAAACGGCCGCCCGCGATTTCGTACGCGTGGAGTTAGTTAGAAATAAAGGTTCACTGCTTGTTCCCCGTAGGCGATAGCGTGATAATCTGTAGCCTATATGTTGACCCGACTTCTTAAATAATAATCGTGCCAAATTTGAAATAAATCCATGCAGTACTTTTTGAGTTTATCCCGGACATACAAACAGACAAAAGATCTAAAAACTATATTTTTGGCTTCGATATCGATTGTAGATCACACCCCAAGTATTCTTTTAATATAGTTTCGACTTTCCTACCATTTTATTATATGTATAGATTAACCCTAAGAATTCCTTCAGCCGATACTGAACTAGCGTCGATAGTGAAACTGATCATCATTGACGAAGTTCACCTTCTCCACGGTGACAGAGGGCCAATAGTGGAAGCGATTGTAGCGAGGACGTTGCGGCAAGTTGAGTCCACACAGAACATGATAAGAATAGTTGGGTTGTCAGCTACATTGCCCAACTACCTTGATGTTGCTAGGTAAGGAGATTGTTTATACTACTAGAGTACTTCGGTCTCTTCCTTACTCTATAGGTTTTAGTTTCATGTAAACTGGTAACTGAATGAGATGAATTATTTTTTAATATTATTAGTAATCGTAAATTCTGATGAGGTGGTCCTTTTAAATTTATTGCGAGCTTTAGAGTTAACGCGATATTATCACAAATACATTCAAACTCGCTTATTATTCCAGACGCAATCAATATTTCATTCCATATACCTTACAGAAAACAAATCATTCCGTTTTCTGGAATCTGATATTGCAATCGAAAAATTCGGAAGTATCTAAATATCTATACTTATTTGTGACTTAAAAATGAGTTTCATATCTCGGGTGCAGCGTAAATCCATTTGACACTAAAACCGCTCACCACCACAAACCACCAAAACTACTCGTAATTTTTTTTAGGAAAAGCATAAAATCTTGCATATCTCATTCTGATTCTTAATCCTACAGATTCTTAAGAGTGAACCCAAATATCGGTCTATTTTTCTTCGACTCAAGATTCCGTCCTGTTCCGCTGGAACAACAGTTCATAGGCGTTAAAGATGTCGGCGGTGGTGGAGGTTCACATCTTAGACAGGTATTTTCTTCATCAACATGTTATAAATTTGGTCCTTCAATTCCGAAAAATTCGTACAAGTTCAATTAAAATGTAAAATATTGACAAACTAAAATATCTTTAAAGAAATTTTGTCCAGTTTTCATATTATCATGTGTGGCCAATAAACGTGCAAATTTGGTCCTTCGAGCCGGACCTGTGTGGTTCAAGTTCAATTAAAATGCAAAACACCGACGAACCAAAATGTGTTTGCTGTAATGAAAATAACAATCTCTACACTCTTTTCACCACAAAACGTGAAACGTATTACCCAAAGGTCTATTGCACTATATTTAAATACGCCAAAGTTCTTCACAAACTTCTTGAAACCTCTTAACCAAAGATTGTGTTTCGTTCAGATGCAAACCATGAACGAAATATGTTACGACAAAGCCGTAGATATGGTACAAAAAGGCCACCAAGTGATGGTGTTTGTTCATGCCCGCAACGCTACGCATCAAACTGCTATGATATTAAAAGAGTTAGCTCAGAAGAAAGGTCATCTCAAACATTTCGAACCAGAAGACTCGGGCGGGTTCTTGAAGGCTAAAAAAGCCATAGGCAGCAGTCCCAATAAGCAATTAGCCGAGTTATTTGCAGCCGGCTTCGCTTGCCATCATGCTGGAATGTTGAGAAGTGATAGGTAAGTCCGCTAAAGTTTGAGTCAAGTTAGTGACGCTTGTTTAACTTGCGACTAAAAGGAACCGAGTCTAAGTATTTAGTTATTCTGTCCCTTTCGTGCATCCTGTCAAGAATAATGTCTTGCGTTGCTACTTTAGATTTATTTCTTGATCACGTTTAGTTAAACCATCTCTTAGTATCTATAAATTGACTGTCGACCTCATGTTTACAATAACTTCATAGTATTACAATTAACTTACTATTTAGTAAGTCCACAGCTTTAAGGCGATAATCGCCTGCACTTGATTAATATTTGTGTTTTCAGGAATATGGTTGAGAAGTATTTTGCTGAAGGATACACAAAAGTGCTAGTTTGCACATCGACCTTAGCCTGGGGTGTTAACTTGCCAGCCCATGCTGTTGTCATTAGGGTATGATACCATTTTAATACGTTTCATAAAACGATAGTATTGCTAAGGTTTAATTTTATCAGATAAATATATAAATTCATCAATTGCTCATTCTACCATATTCGACTTCTATAGTCATAGAGAATGAATTGATCGACACTCGCAGAAAATTGCCAACTCTCTTTCAGAAGGAGAATAAAATTAGCCTTTTCAGCGAAATGTGATCCGCGCGATCGTTTCGTCTGTCTCACTTTTACTAACGCTTAGTCCATTCTGTATATCTATATCCAGTACCAAGAAAGTAGTTATCTTCACTAGTGTCGATCAAATCTTTGCTTAAACAAACTGTGTCTTCAAATTTTACCCAAAACTAATTCCTTTTCTAGACCTTAAAATATACAAATACTAAGTTTTACCAATGCTATATAAAATTCAACCTTATCATTTCGCTTGCAGGGTACAGAAATCTACGACCAAAGTCACGGCACATTCGTCGATTTGAGTATACTGGACGTTTTGCAAATCTTCGGTCGCGCCGGTCGACCACAATTCGATAGCAGCGGTACTGGAATTATAATAACTACGCACGACAAACTAACGCATTACCTAAAGAGTATGACGAACCAATTCCCGATAGAGAGCAACTTCATCAATTTGTTGGCGGATAATCTGAACGCTGAGGTGAGTATTATTTAAATTCTGTTCATTATTTGGATAGCAATGACACCGGTATTATTATAACTACGCATGATATACTAACGCATTACCTGAAGAATTTGACGAACCAATTCCCAAAAGAGTGCAACTTCATAAATTTATTAGCGGCCAATCTTAACGTTGAGGTGAGTATTTTTTAAATTCTGTTCATTATTTTAATAGCAATGGCACCGTTATAATTATAACTACGCACGATATACTAACACATTACCTGAAGAATATGACGAACCAATTCCCGACCGAGAGCAACTTCATCAATTTGCTAGCGGACAATCTGAACGCTGAGGTTTTTTATTTGCCTGTAATTTGAATTCTATTGTACCAATAATCAAGACAGTGTCATATAGTAAAACAAAGCAGGACTGTGTGAAGTGAATATCCAAATAATACTACTGATGAGTTGAAACTGATGATGAAAAAATGAAAAAACTACTAGTAATGAATAGCAGAACCAAAAAAGGACAGTGTGTGGACCACTCTTCCATCTCCGTATTAGACTTTATTCATAAACAAATGTTTTATTCTTTTATTTTGAACTGACATTGAGAATTGATATTAATATTGACATAAATTTTTATTTAAATTTTAATTTAAATTATATTGAAAAAATATTTTTTATTAAATGATTGATAGGTAAAATGAGAATACTGTAATATGACTGTTATGTTTTAATATGTTAGAATTTTGCATGCTATTAAAATGGCTAAATAGGTTTAAGTTTGTTAGCTTAACATATGCTTTATATGCAAACACCTTTTGTTGTTAAATGCAAATAAAGAGTATTCTATTCTATTCCAGGTTGCTCTCGGGACAGTAACAAACATTGACGAAGCAGTGGAATGGCTCAGTTACACATATCTCTTCGTTAGGATGAGGATCAACCCGCAGGTAATCATTTGAAGTATAGTACCATAGGTGATAATTTTGATTCGCTTAGCTTTTAAGAGAGATAGGGAATAGAGAATTTTCCACTCGAATTGGAGCGCCCGTCTGGGAAAATAACCTCCACCTTACAGAAAACCACAGTATAATAAAACTACCTTTTGGTGATGTTGTGTCTATCGGTGATTGTAGCGGAGGAGGCTTCTTGGAATAATAAACGCAAATCTCGAAATAAATAGTATTAATTACTAAAAGAACAATTTATCGATACGCGCCGAAAATTGAATAGAAAAATAAAAGTTAGCAGCTGCGAACCCGACGAATTTGTCGCTGCAGTACATTCATAGCCTTGGCGTCAACATGCCCTCGGCCTTGGAAGCTGTAGCTTTCAATGATGCTCGTTGGTTTCAACTGGAAGTGGACATATCTTCAAGAATGCTCGCATCACAATTCCAAATGCAGTCGGGATATCGGCAACGCGCGAAATGCCATCGTTGCTAGGATAAAATTTATGAACTCCACGGTTAGGGGATTGGGTGAGGGTAGGTAAAGGTGCGAGTGATATTTTCCATATAGCAAGCGTCTATAGGCTATGCTGGCTGCTTACCATCAGGCGAGCCATGTGCTTTTTTGCCACCCTTTTAACATAAATTGAAGATTTGTCTAGCCAAATCCTAATATAGACTTTATAACTATTAATTCATATACCTTGTCTACTGGCCTAGGTATACGGACTGACCTACACCGATGTACAAGAAGAGCCGATGCTTGAAACGAAACGCCGCGAACTGATCACAGCGGCGGCGATGCAGCTAGACAAAACGCACATGATACGGTACAACGAGCGGACCGGGGACTTGAATATAACCGGTAAGCTATTAATATCTCTTGCTGTTATATCCTAAATAAAATCACTTGCACTTGCTCACACCCATACATACACACACTAACACAGAAAACACACATACCTAACCACGCATGCATACACACGAACACACAAACATACCACACACACACACACTCACACAAACCACACACACACACACACACATACCACACACACACACACACACATACCACACACACACACACTACATACACACGCACTTGCCCATGCACGATTACGCGTATTTATCCATTTTATGTAGTCAGTTAAATCCGGACTATATATATATATATATATATTATAATATTATAAATGCGAAAGTAACTCTGTCTGTCTGTCTGTCTGTTACTCTTTCACGCCAAAACTACTGAAGGGATTTGTATGAAATTTGGTATACAGATGGTCTAGACCCTGAGAAAGAACATAGGCTACTTTTTATTGCGAAAAGAGGGTTAAACGGGGGGGTGAAAAGTTGTATGGGATTGGGAACTACGAAGCCAAACTTTTTGTATACAAAATCTTAACCACTGAACCTAGGAACATGATATTTAGAAGTTTTGGGTGTATCAAGTTAAAAAAATATATTATATTCATCTCCAAGATATTTTTATACACAACGTGACGCTGGCCCCTGTAAGTTTCTCTTGGACATAAAGGACCAATAAATTTTCCTAGGTACTTTCTGCCACTCAATGGAGTACATAGATAGCTTATACCTACTGTAAACAAATATTTTTAATTTTTTTTAAATATACCTACTATACCTACTAATGATTCTTATTAAATAATTAAAAATGCTACCCAAAGATACTATTCCACGCGGACGAAATCGCGGGTAACAGCTAGTTATGTTAATATATGTGTTATGAACTAAAGCTGTTACTTGATCTGCTTTTCGCTATCCAATAACAACCTATTACTTTATCATTTTAAGGAACCTATTGGAAAGGACTGGATCCCTAAATACCGGCTATATTCATAGCCTATCTAGGCTTAGTTGTGCTGTTCTTTATTTGACCACTGCCTTATATAAAAAACTCAAAATAAATTCCATTACTTTTGTCACATAACTTAAACAACTGTGAATTTTATACTTTATTTGTACTCGATAGCACAGGTGCTTATCTCGTTTGGCCTTCAATCGTGAAAGTAAGCAACTTTCGCAATGGTCGGTCGTTGGATGGATGACCAAATAACTTATTATTTCGAACTCCTCCGTGCTCCGGAAGGCACGCTAAGCCGTTGATCCCTGCTGCATCTGCAGTCATTAACACCCACCAATCCGCACTAGGTCTGCGTGCCTGGCCTTATTGATCTTGAGGAATCTCCTTAATCCATGCCCCAGCAGTGGGGACTATATGATGATGATAATGTATCAATGGCGATATTTAATATCGTATCATTCCAGGGTGCTACCATACAGCAAGCACAAAATTAAACGTAGCCAGAAGGACTACTCCCGGTATCTTTTATTACTTAGACTTAGCCTAAGGTCTTGATAACGCGTGTCGCTAGTTTCGAGTAAATTCTGCTTGAAACTGCTTGAGAATTCCTGTAAACGTAACGTTCATATGCTATTGAAGTAATGCTTTGCGTCATAGTTTTTTTTCGGAGCAGCTGAGAGCAGACTCTGGTGCGTTGGTTGCGTACTATGTAATGTTAGTATCTAAAATAATTTAAACTGTAGCAGTCGCGGAACACTGAGAATTAAACAAAAAACATGGACCTTTTCAAAGATTATTCTAAGAAAAACAGCAAGTTACAAGCCTTGTATTTGAAAAATAGAACCACTCCAAAAAACTGAAAAAAACTTATTACCGACTGATATATTAGAAGTCGATACCTTTATCATGTTCTCCCTGATAAACACACGGCTTGGTATCGACTTCAAATATATCAGGCGGTAAATCTTATTTTTTCATTTTTAGTTATTTAGAAGTTGAAATTTACAACAATAGATTTTTTAATTTCTTTTTCCTATAATGGGTTATATACGCTACGCTACCGGGATACGCTACCGGTTGGAAATTTTACACGCGTTGGGCGATAAAAAGATTGCGCTGACGCGCGGGTGATATCATGTGACACTGCTAGTATATTATATACAAAAACCTGCCCTGATAAATACGCATTTATATACCGAAAACCCCCATCCAAATCGGATTAGTAGTTTTTGAGATAATCGCAGATAAACATACAGGTCAAACTGAGAACATCCTCATTTTGAAGTCTGTTAAAAATCATTTTCAATGATCATGTGTCGATTAATAATTATTTATATGATTTTATGTTATCAGATCTCGGTCGTACTGCCAGCCACTACTATATAACATGCGGAACTATGGAGGTGTTCAACTCTATGGTCAAAAAGTCCATGACCCAAGGCTACGTACTGGAGATGCTCACCAGATGTTCAGACTTTCAGCAGCTCAAGGTGAGTTAAGAATGATTTTGAACCTTACAACTAAAATTTTTCAGTCAATTCACATCTAACAAAACGTCTTATTAAACAAAGGACAATGTTAAAATTGGCCTAAGAACCAACACCAATTTGGCATTTATGATAATTCTTAATATATTTTTTGGGATAATTATCAGTATTTAGATTGTGACGGACACTTCCAGATAAGTAAGCTAAATTAAAAAGTTAAAAAATAATCTGAGACAATAGATACCATTTTATGTGTATAATCTATGACAGCGCTGCAAACAAAACACACTTTTTTTTTCTTAATGCCGGCACTTCACTTAGCTATTCGTATTTGCTATTTTAAAACATGACATCAGTCTGTCCTTTTCATACCTGTTGTGTGTGTTTATTTGCGATTGTTTTTTCTTTAATTTAACTATTTCGGCTATCTAATATGCCATCGATGTAACCAAAGAGCAGAGACCTTATTACCAAGTGCTAGTGAACCTGTGCCACAACACCCAGAGAGGATCATACTGCCAAATTATTCAAGAACACCTGATACATATTCACGCTGCATATTTACACAATATACATGTGATATACAAATAAATACCATATACAATATGATACAATTATGTGAAAAATAGTCAATAAATAAGAAGCAAAACTACAGTTTTTATTTTATTCATGATTCCTACCTATCCAAGGTTATCCTAATAGTTATTCTTTAAAATCGCACCGAATAGTAAGAATTGTTGTAATATTAATTCACTTCATACTAAGTTCATAGGTTGATCTATGTTTCATTGAATATTAAACATAACCTCAAAAAGCATTTAGTTTTCCTAATAATTTAAGTTGTCAGAAGTGTCCGTCAATAATCTTTGTTTTTACAGTCATTTACTTGCAATTTCGAACCTAGAAAATAATATTTCATGTTTGTTGGTTCTTAGGCTAACTATGTATGGACGCTGAACAATGTCCTTTGAAATTGATTTATTTTTGTAAGCCAAATTATTTAGATTCTCCGTGATCATGACATATGGGAACAGTGCCATAATTTAGGAGACTCGCAAAAAAACAAGGTAGCAATCCCGTTAATTACCCTAATGTTGAGACCCTGAAAATTTTAAAGAATGCAATTTTTGTAATGACTATTCGATCCTCTCTATTTTCAGCTATTGGCCTTTTTACTCTGTTCAGACAAACTATATTATGTCTTACTAACATTGAATAATTCAATACAACTGAAAGACCCTTCCAACATTCATTTATGAGTAATCAAAGTTATGAATGTAGCTTTGTGTGCTACTTTTTACTGGAATCCCATATCTAATATATAAAATTCTTGTGTCACGGTGTGAGTAATTAAACTACTCCGAAACGGCTCCACCGATTTTCGTGAAATTTTATAATATGCATATTCAGTAGGTCTGACAATCGGACATCTATTTTTCACCCCCCTAAATGTTAAGGGCGGTCCACACTGAAATTTGTTTTTCGGTCAACAATTTTTGTTTTTATTTTTTTATGATACATCATACAAAAATACATGCAACCCTTATATTTCACCCTTCTACCACCAACCCCTATTTTTTATGGCGGTACGAAGTTCGGTGGGACAGCTAGTGATATATAAATCTACGTGTGTGATATTTACGGTGCTATATCTAGAACACAACTTCACTTTATTCACAATACAGGTTAGAAAAGAAGAATTAACAGAACTATGGAGCCTCAAAGATCAATACGCCGAACTCCGTATCGAGGACCCGCCAGAAGATATCCACTGGAAGATCAACATTCTACTGCAGACATATTTGTCTCGCGGGAGAGTCAACGGCTCTTCATTGCAGTCCGATTTGAATTATATCAGTCAGGTGAGAAGCATTAAATGACTTAAATATATATGGTTTTTTAATAGATTTTCAGTCTTACTATATTTGTTTAAAAGATTACAAAAAAATATTTTAAAAAAGTTTAAAATCAAATTTGACTAATTGTAATCAGATGAGCAGTTGATGTATAAATATATTACAATCTAGTCATAATAGTTTCTCTATTGAATTTTAACCTTCATATGTTGCTTTATAAGTTCTTAAAAAAGAAAATCGAGACAAATTACATGCTGAACATTCCATTTCTTAAGATTCGCAATCCGGAAACCTCTGAACCGATATTATCTATAATAAAACTTGAAAAGTATAATACAGGAGGTGGAAGTTTATTTGTTAAATCGATTATTGTATGTAAATTTTATTATCTTATTTTATCTTGCACTACAAATACTTTACTATACTTCGATGAGCAAAAACTCTGCGCTTCCATCTTTGTAGAGAATACTCAAATTCGTGTGAATACGGCTCTTTCCATTTTCTACCTACGATACACTCTAACCTATTTCAGAACGCCGTCCGAATAATCCGTGCCCTATTCGAGATAACGCTACGAAAAAACAACGCCTACATGGCCGCGTTATATTTGAAAATGGCCAAAATGTTGGAATTACAACAGTGGGACTTCTACAGTGACATGAGGCAGTTCAATTGCTTCCCGAACGAAGTTCTGAAGCATATTGAATACCCGATGCTCAAACCTGACCAGATAAGGGATATGGATTGGAAAGAAGTGGGTTAGTATTCAGAAATGAGGATGTTTAGCAAAATTTACATCACCAGTCAGAGCCACTGTGGTATGAGGTCTTTTGTATAAAGTTTTTTGCTGCGAATTAATCGAACGAGCTTTTAAATTGATCCATGGACTATGACGACATACGTGATTTATGAATGAGTAGACCTTTCGTCTCAGTGCTGCCACCTGGCGTCCGTCATTCCAGAAAGCCCTTATTTATGCCGAATTGGTAAGCATAAATGAAACGGGGCGAGTTTACAAGCTACAAGCCAACGAGTTAGCTACAAGTCATGCTTAAAAAATAACAAATATAATTATAGTTGTCTTAAAATTATATGATAATGACGATCTAGATGATATATATCTGATCTAGATATATATGAATGATAACAAGCAAAAAAAATCTTTTTGAACGAGATAATTATAAATTCAATGTAATTTTCATCGATCTCATTTATTTCTGCGCTTATATTTGGGTATATTAAAGGCAAATATGTCAACATTTCTACAACTGTCAAATCATCTACCACTAAAATAACATTATTTTCTTCCATAGGAGATCTAATTAGAAATCCTAAAACTGCGAGACATCTGAAGAAATGCGCTGATGAATTCCCCTTACTCGATATGGAAGCTAGTCTGCATCCCATCACGAGAACAGTGCTGCGAATAAGGCTCACCATTGTGCCTAACTTCAAGTCAGTATTTTCCACAACTGTAATTTTCTGTGTCAATTATTATTATTTTCGAAGCACCAATATGTTTTATGAACCGGAATGTGTATCTGCATAAATGAGAAAATAGTATGAATATCGCTGTGGAGAAATGGCGCTGCCTTACAGCCTAAGCAATATAACAAATTTTGCACGTCCGATAGTGGTCAATGGGTTCGCTGGAAAGCATAGGATTTAAATTCGATTTCTTCCTGGTATTATTAACCAGCCGTGAAAAAATATCTCAAAATGTCAAATTTATATTAAGATAAAGTTTTCTACAGATATTTTTTCCGTTTATCCTATATATTTTTTTTTGTTTAAAAATCAAGCTGTAGCTATATTTTTTCTAGCCATATCTTTTGCCAAAATAAAAAAGATTTAGTACCCCTTTTCGTGGTTTCAACAAACAACACTACTGCTAGAACTGTATACTTTAGTTACTGTCATAGAATTGGTATCCTATAGTATTATTCTTTGGGGAACAGCAGCCGATATTGAAACTATATTTATCTTGCAAAAAAAGAGCTATAAGGGCTATTTATCAGCTAAGTTCTAAAACATCTCTTATAGATAAATTTAAATAAATTGGGATTTTGTCTGTTGCTTCACAATAAAATTAATTTATAATTGTTTACTTTTTGTTCGAAGCAATATTAACTATTATCCCAAACACAGTGACATATATTATTTTAATACAGACAGAAATGAGACACGTTTTACTTGTCTCTAATAGATCACATGTATTTTGTAACACACATAGGTCTTTTTGACTGGAAAAACGTAACGTATATTGACTAGTTGCAGCAAAGTGTAGCCGAGGAGAGAGCGTGGCCGATTGAATGCAAGTCGAGAAATTACCCAACTTTCGTATTGCCAAAATAGAAGCGTGTATGATGTTTCTATAACTTTCATTTATTAAACATCATAATTTACCCGCCTATTAAAGACCTTCATATCATAGCTAAGACGCAACCGCTGGGGGAAGTTCGTTCCACATCTTCCTGACACGCAAGAAAAAGGAAAAGGGATAAATCTCTAGTTAAGAGCCCTTTTACAGAATAAGAATAAAAAATAAAATATCAAGAAACCAAATTAAAGGTTACGAAAGGTTCATTTTTCTTTATAGGTCAAGGTGGACATTTCTGTAATAATATTCCTAATGATATTCTTGATTTGAACCTTCATAAATATTAAAAATACACATTAAGAATTGCTAACTGAAGAAAATATATTATACTGTAAAACAATATTTGAATGATAAAACGGCCTGGTCGTAATTTTACCTGTAGATAATTTGTCAAAAACAATAACATATTGGTTTTACCTTCTTAAAAAGAATTTGAGGAGAACCTTACACTTACTCCCTTTCATATACTTGCTCAATTTGTTTTGAAAATTGTTTCTTGCTATTTGGGGACTTTTCTTTATACTTATTGTTAGTAAATTCATTCATTGTAAATTGTTACCTATTTGACATTATGTGATGGAAATTGATCTCAATACATGTTTGCAAATTTGATGTCACCTTTTAATTTGACTACTCTGTATGGAATAAAACAGGGAGAAAAGCAGCCCTTGCTGAGTTTCTTGCTGGTTCTTCTATGTACAAGGTCTCCCGACGTAGTTTTGCGGATCGATTGGGTATTTTTCGACTTTCACATATGCTTATATACAATCCCTAAACTGTTCTTTTATTTTATTTTTATTTTGAACATTCCTCAGTATTTGTTTCTATTGATTTATGACAGATGGAACGAGAAGTACCATGGCAAAGCTCCCGAAGCTTTCTGGATATGGGTGGAGGATCCCGACACTGACATAATGTACTATCATGAGTACTTCCTTATAACCAAGAAACAGGTAAGTCTAGTAATATTGATTACCTAATAATAATATGTATTGAAAACTAAAGCATTGGTTTTTTTATTTTTGTCTTAAAATTATAAAATCTATCTGATTTCCTTGAACTTGAACATCACGGAAGTCTCCTATCAAAGAATACTACTGACCCTATTTTAAATTTCAGGTGATGACTCGAGAGCCTCAAGAACTTATAATAACAATACCAATTTCTGAACCTCTACCTCCCCAGTACTACATTAGAGCAACGTCAGAAAGGTACGAGAAAACAAAACAAATATTATATCAAAATAAACATAATGTCTTATATTTGTTTCTTAGGTTTTCACGCACATCACTCATTAAATAAAACTAGTTTTTACGGGTTAATGAGTGAAACTTTATTTATTTATTGACGTTTCGTAGCCTTTACAGGCTACGACGTCAGAATCTAAACGAAAATAAAAGTTTGATTCTGACGACATAGCCTGTAAAGGCTACGAAACGTCAATAAATAAATAAAGTTTCGTGCATTAACCCGTAAAAACTAGTTTTATATAATGTCTTATCTCAATTTCTTATAATCCCAGATGGCTAGGTGCTGAAAGTGTGTTGCCACTTACATTCCAGCATCTGATATTGCCAGAAACTCATCCACCGCACACTGGTAAGTCCCATATTCTAAAAGTTATGTAGTTTAAATATTTATTTGGATATTTAAAAACGGCTAATCCATATGACTTATATATTTTATTCATAGTCCTCCTCATGAATTGAATACCTATTAAAATAGTTTTTTATTTCTATTGCAATATTTTATGAAAGACTCATTCTGAGAAAGCAATAGGTACTTTTAATGTAATGATTATGTTATTGTAAAAATCATCCATTTTGCAGAACATGTATAAGGAAAAAATATTCTCAGCGATCAATCGACATTTTACATAAAAATTAAAATTCTGATGCAAAACAGTACATATCTTTGAACCCAAAAACTATTTTTCTTCCTCAGACCTGCTCGAACTACAACCTTTACCAGTGACAGCTCTTAACAATCCTTCATACGAGCTACTATACAACTTCACACACTTCAACCCGATACAGACTCAAATATTCCATTGTTTATATCACACTGACCACAATGTGTTACTGGGCGCACCGACTGGTTCTGGCAAGACCATTGTGGCTGAAGTTGCCATGTTCAGAGTGTTTAATCAGTATCCGAATTGTAAGGTAAATATAAAATTTTGATATATAATTTTAAGTGCCGACAGACAAAATTTCTTTAAGGATATGATACTGTGAAACTGACAACACCTTTGTAAGGTGACAATAAGGACTAGATTCGATGAGTAGAAGTAACCGCTGTTATGGCATAATTACGATGTAAAGTTATAATTATAAATGATACTATTTTGAAGCATTTTTAGATCTTGTTTATTTATTGATGAGAATAATGTTTCAGGTTGTGTACATAGCACCATTAAAAGCTCTAGTCAAGGAACGCATAAAAGATTGGAAAGTGAGATTACAAGAGAAGTTAGGGAAGAAGGTTGTGGAATTAACAGGTGAGTAACCAGGTGGTATCTCATTTGATATTGTAGCGATTCAAACTTTATGGCGGTTGTGAAGTAACCACCACCTGAAGCACCTAGGACTACTAAATTTTGATGGAAAATTTAGAAATGATCCTCAAAATTAGAATTAGTGTGCACGGACCACACATCTGAAGTGAAACTACTTTATTTGTTTCTTAGGTTTTCACGCACATCACTCATTAAATAAAACTAGTTTTAACGGGTCAATCACTTTTAGGTGACGTATCACCCGACATTCGCTCTATAAAGAGCTCCCACGTGATAGTAACCACTCCAGAGAAATGGGACGGCATCAGTCGCTCCTGGCAGACCAGAAACTACGTACGAGACGTAGCCTTGATAGTTATAGACGAAATACACTTGCTAGGGGAGGACAGAGGGCCTGTGTTGGAAGTTATCGTATCCAGGTACGTGAGTTTATTTTTCTTATTCTGCATCATAGCTATTTGTATTAGCAACAATAAACCCTGCTTTTGTCTGATAATTTATCTGTATTTTGTTTAACTTTCACTTCATGTGGCAGAATCTATCTAAGAGTGTAGGGACACTATGTCTTTTTAATCTTGTGTGCTGTAGAGATCCACATCCACCTAGTTTTACAGCTAGTGCATTCTCGTGTCTAGATAATCTCTCTTGATATTTAATACTGTTGTTGGTAATCTCTTCTTTGACGGTTTTTATTTATAAATCGTGATAAATGTATTTGTTGCTTATATAGTGTGAAAGTACGTGAAAGTATACTCTAGAGTATTGTGATAAGGTTTATTTTTATTGATCAGATAACTTTGCAAGACTAATAAGTTAATAGATGTTCTTAATGAAACTGCGATCAAGTGGGCGGGGCGATAAAACTGCGATCAATGCGCCGATTATGGGATTGGTTGGGATTCCCGTTTAACATTATCTATCTCAATGAGTGTATAGCCGAATTATTGAATGCATAATATATTGTCCTCCAACTTACAGATAAAACTATGTAGAACCGACTTTAAAAATGATTATTTTTAAGCTTTATTCCTTTTCTCGGCGTCGTATTATAGAACGAACTTCATCGAATCTCACACGTCGCGACGGTTGCGTATCATCGGACTGTCGACAGCGCTGGCGAATGCTAAGGATCTCGCCAACTGGCTGAATATCGGGGAAATGGGTCTTTACAACTTTAGGCCTTCAGTACGACCCGTGCCTTTAGAGGTGAGTTTATAATTGAATGAACTAAATTACGTTAAACTACACATTTACGTAAAATATCAATGGTATAACAAATACATATAATAATAAATAAAGGCATATACACCATGATTTTTGATTTTTATTTTATTTTTTTAAGGTGTATTTCCGCAAAAAAATCTGTAATATTTTTTGTTTAAATAATGGCTTCACGATAACATAACAATAATTTTGCAATTATGAAACCTAAACAATGTTAATTGTTATAATTTGATTCAAATAAACCTACTTTTGGAATCTACGTATAGTATTCCTTAATTTTGTTACAAAAATGGTATAAACATATACAGGAGTAGCTCGATGGCGCGGGTGCTTAGCGCGTTCTGCTGTGATCGTTGAAGTTAAGCAACTTTCGCAGTAGTTGCTCATTGGATGGGTGACCAAAATTCTCGAGTTCCTCCGTGCTTCGGAAGGCACGTTAATCTGTTGTTCCCGGCTGCATCTGCAGGCGTTAGCACCCACCCGCTTGGAAGGTCATGGCCCAATCTCCCAATTCCATTCATAGGGAAGGCCTGTGCCCCAGCAGTGGGAGCATTAATAGGCTGATGATGATGTTAAATCAAAATTTTTGTATGGGCGTGTAGTAAGTTTACTGTTTATAACTGTTCGCACTATTTTTAATTTACTGTGTTTAAAGTTTCTAAGGTAACTCAAAATGCACGTGGTATACTATGAGCGAAAAATTATTAAAATTATTAATAGTTATACTATTATTTTTATTCCAAAAATACTGGTATTCTTTCAATCCAGGTCCATATATCAGGCCATCCTGGTCGTCACTACTGCCCCCGTATGATGACTATGAACAAACCGACCTTCCAAGCCATAAGGACGCATTCACCGTGCGCTCCTACCCTAGTATTTGTGTCCAGTAGACGACAGACCAGGTAAGTTTTAAAAATCACTATAGACAGTCACATAGTTTTAATTAATAATCTCCCAATCGCCTAACAAAAGTGCATCAAAAAACGTCGAAGGGGAGGGAGTCTTCGCATTGCAGCCTAAGGCTAAGAAAATTCGATAACGGCCGTCAGGGCCGCGGTAGCATAATGGTCAGTGCATTCGCCCGGATAGCAAAGGTGCTGGTTCGAGTCCCGTCTGCTGCCTGGTCCGCGTGGATTTTTTTCTAGTAAACTTTTCTTTAGATTATTACATTTGTTCAAATGAACAGTTTACGCCCCTTTTAATACCTTTAACACCAGTCCATTTTATTAAATTTTCAACCTTACAAGACTTTTTTGTCTCTCTCACTTGAATTGATTTTCTGAGGGTAGATTAATAATACTTATTCCTTCATTATAGGCTAACAGCATTAGATCTTATCGCATATTTAGCAGCCGAGGACAATCCCAAGCAATGGCTTCACATGCAGGAATCGGAAATGGAACAAATCTTAGCCAACATTAAGGAGTCCAATTTGAAGTTGACGCTGGCCTTTGGAATCGGCATACACCACGCTGGTCTACACGAAAGGGATAGAAACACTGTCGAGGAGCTATTTATTAACCAGAAAATACAGGTAAATAAGTAAGGGGTTAGTTTTGCTAACAAATGTGCCAACTTACACAGACAACAAAAATCTCTTATGCTCCTTGTAACAGCATATTTATTATCCAATATTCGAAATCTCTTCCCCCATTTCGAAATTAAATCAAGTTTAAGAAATTGACATTAGATCACATATAAGCACTCATTACTGTATACATATATATAAGAAGAATGAATAAGATGATAGGGTTTAATTTTGTTAAATCACACCTGAAACAATATCTTGTTGGTAGATAACAATTTGAAATTTGATAAACCTTTCATTACCTAAAAAACAAAGTCTATGTAAACCATTCAAGACAAAGTGTCAAGCTATGGATAAACTAATATATACAAAATAAACTATATAGTAGATAATACCCTAGATACACCAACACGAACAAAATCGTGGCCGAAACCTGTTTAAAAGGTACATTGGACGATTCACGGAGCTCCGTAAGATGATCGCAATTCAAAAACAAAATAAAGCATTATTTAAACATTGAAAGTCACTTTTAACGCATACTGTATAAGGTCTTAATTAAAATACATGCGTCAAAGAGTTATAACAGTTTGAAATGCAAGCTCGTAAGATTTTACGACTTATTGCTATATGTGGAAGAATATAGATCTTATTTCTTTGGCTCTGTGCGCAATTCTGGGTGCTCTGTTAGCAAAATAGCAGTTATGGACCGCGAGGAAAAGAGACGGCTATATCACCGACCATTCATTTCAATATCACAAATAATTTCTATTAAATGTTTATAGTAACTAGTAGAACAAAATTTGCTTCAAATGCGTTAAATTAACAAACATTGATTAGATATCTATCGGAAAAACGACACTTATTATTTCCGCATTTTAGCACGGAGCTCTACGGCATCTTGACTTTTCAACGGTCCGCGCGTGACTATGAACCAAGAAGTACTTGAGTCGTGTTCAAGCACTTTTTTATTGGGTCACATTTTGAGCGCACATGTTGTATCTAGGGTATTTAATATCGTTGATAAACTATGAAAAACACCAATAAAATTTTAATGCAATTCTCAAGATCTTTCCGTTCTAATTTAAATTGAAACTCCATACTTTAAGGTCTTAATTTGTACGGCGACATTGGCATGGGGCGTGAACTTCCCCGCCCATTTGGTGGTGATAAAAGGCACGGAATACTATGATGGCAAGCAGAAGCGATACGTTGATATGCCTATCACCGATGTACTACAGATGATGGGCAGAGCTGGAAGGCCACAGGTATGTTAAGAAATAGTATATTTGACATGTTTTAGAAAACGATCTCACGGTTTTTACTAATATACTCCCAGACACATCTATCGGCCCACCCAGCATTTTAAGTTTTGATTTGACGGGCTCTAGCAAATATTAAAGTTACATTAAGCAAAAAGTTTTTACGCAGTTTTGAAGCTGATTTATTAACCATCTATTTCGTGTGTTTTTTTTAAATATATTATTATTGCTCAGCCTAACATATATTTTTGCTATTGACCGATGAAACTTAAGTGGGCCGATAGATGTGTCTGGGAGTGTATTTATGGAGTCCATATTAAGCGGATATTTGTCATTCTGTTGAAATCGAATTTCCATTTTTTCGTGAAAGCGTAACAAACTCACTTTCGCTTTTATAATATTACTAGCTGTCTCAGTGTACTTCGTACCGCCATAAAAAAATAGGGGTTGGTGGCAGAAGAGTGAAAATTTAGGGTCGTATGTATTTTTGTATGATGTATAATAAAAAAAAAACAAATAAATTTTGTCCAAAATAAAATGAGGGTGGACCACCCTTTACATTGAGGAGGATGAAAAATAAATGTTGTTCCATTCTCAGACCTACTGATATATAAAATTTCGCGAAAGTAGGAGTAGTTCAGTTACGCACACTGTGACACGAGAATTTTATATATTACATAGTTAGGATTTCTTTATAATAATCTCATACTCTTTTGATTCAATTAAATAGTACATCATCTTTCTAGTACGACAACGAGGGTGTTGCAGTTGTGCTAGTCCACGATCAGAAGAAGAACTTCTACAAGAAGTTTTTGTACGAACCGTTCCCGGTGGAGTCGAGCTTGCTGGATGTGTTAGCCGACCATTTGAACGCCGAGATTGTTGCTGGTAATGTATATTTATCATTATATTGTTTTAAACTTTCATGGTCACTAACATTATAGTAATATAAGTTATTTACGGGATTGTTACCATGTACCTTGTTTTTAGCGAGTTTCCGATATTTCGGCACTGTTGCAAGCGCCATGATCACGGAGTAACTGAAGTAATTGCGGGTAGGCTGTTATTGGCAGACATATCGGTCTACCCTCCGACGAAGTCTTTTATTGCGACCCGTACCACTGTTCACATTCTCACTATTCACTCGAAACTGTTCTCGACACACAACACTTACAGTATCGGATCGCGACACGACACTTTTTTGATTATTTCCGGTTTTACACATACGAACCACAGGATTCCAGACACTCGACAATTTAAACCCGTCCTCACGATTGAAATTTTTATGTTTTGTTATTTCAATCGCTTCCCTGACCAATCTTGGTATGTAGTGGCGTTCTGTCGAGATAATCTGTGGGTTATGAAACTCAATCCAGTGGTTAGAACCAGAATCAATCAAATGTTCCGCGATGGCTGATTTCTGCGTATCGTTGTTCTTGATTGCTTTTATGTGTTCCCTCATTCGGCATGATACTGTTCGCTTTGTTTGGCCAACGAACTGCCACAGCTGCAATCGATCTTATAGACACCAGGTTTTTCCAAGGGGAAGTTGTGACTAAAGCGATTAGGGTCGTGGACCACAATTAGTGCGGATCACTTTTGTGAGGCTAGTGCCGTATCTACCCTTTTTGTTTTAATCTAAGCTTCCAGCCCGTATTCCATTGTAAATATTGCTTCGGGTGCCCAAATTCAAGTAATGTATGTTATGTATGTGCACCCAAATACGGACAGACGACCAAATGTAATTGAGCCATCAGCTTTAAGGACCAATTATCCTTCCACATACAAAAAAGCTCTTCAACTTTCTATTTTCTCCTCAGGCACCGTACAAACAAAGCAAGACATTCTGGACTACATGACCTGGACTTACTTCTTCCGGCGGTTGCTCAAGAACCCCTCGTACTACAATCTGGAGAGCTTGGAACCGCAAGACGTCAATTACTACCTGAGCAATCTAGTTCAGACTTCGCTTGACCAACTCTCCGACGCGAACTGCGTTGAAATAGAGGAGGTTTGTGACTTCTAAGGCGCTTTGCAGACGACGGGGCGGGGCGGGCTTTTTGTCCGCGAAGCAATAAAAACCGCGTTTGCCCGTCGATGTCTGCGGCTGCCCTCACCGCGTACACAAAGCACATGACGGGCAGAGGCAGTCAGTTCAGGACGTTCGTTCTAATGAATAGTCCATCACTAAAAAGCGCGTGGCGCGGACTGAGCTGACCGCCCCGTGCCGCCGCGCCGTCTGCGTTACTGCATATAAACTGGTTTGTATGATCCACGGCGGGCAGCCGCGGACATGCCGCGCCGCCACTGCCCGCCGGGCACCCAAGGCGCGGTCTTTTTGCCCTCTGTGTGCGTTTGTAGTATAGGATTCACTTTGTGCTATCGTTCGCGGCGAAATTGACCGGCCCGCTCCGCCCCGCCGTCTGCAAAGCGCGTAAAGCTTTTATTTAACTTGCTATATATGTATGTATAATGTTTATCAGGGTCAATTCTAGAAACTGAATTTTAAAAGTGAATTTTAAAGGACCTCTATCGATTGAGATGAAATGGAGACGGTTCAAATTTGTATCGAGGGCTTCGGCAGACTCCATTTTTTTGTGACACGGAGAGCACTTAATTTTAAATCGTTTGGCAAAATACTAGAATTTATATGGCGGACTAGAAATTTTTGCACTTCCACGATATGGGTATCAAATAAAAGGATTTGTTGACAAGAATACGAATAAACTAACGTCAGCGTTCAATCATCTCAGCCTGCCAGAATGCCTGTGATCGTGGAAGTTAAGCAACTTTCACAATGGCTGGTCATTGGATACCCATCCAATGACCGGTCGAACAAAAACTTACTATCTTGACCTCCTCCGTGCTTTGGAAGGCACTTGTTAAGCCATTTGTCCCGGCTGTATCTGCGATCCTTAGCATCCATCACTCACTCACAAATCTCTGGGCCTGAGTGCCCAGTACGGATTGATGGATGCTATGCCCCAGCAGTATGAATATTAAAAAGGTTGATGACACTCTTAGATGAAATAAAAGTTCATATTAGCATCAAATAAAATATGCTCCGACTCAACTACATATGCAACTTTCATACACGCACACTTCTGTGAATAAACATTTAATCGAGCGGGCGAGACAGTAATCTGTACGCTTCAACGCAGCGCGAGCGAAACGGCGACTCCGAGTCGACCGACTGTGTTTTATTTTCTCTCTACAAACGGTTGAGCTGAAGGAGATGTATGGTTGTCTTTTTCGTGATAACAAATGGCGAATAAATAAATAACATTCATGATTACTCGCCATTCTAGAAAAAAATGCTTTTATAGTTTTACGAATGAAAACTGTTGCCGTTGTTGTGCCGAATTTGTTATTTGGTCTTAAACTAATTGTGTTCTTATTAAAACCATCGGAGACATGGTTTTATCTTTATTACACAGAATATAAGCGATATTGAGTGCACATGCAGCGTGTTTGGATGTCAAATTGCGACTAGAGCGAATTGTGCACCACAATTTAAGCGGTACACTTTTAAGCCGCGAGTGCCGTATCCTCCCTTTTTGTTTTAATCTAAGATGATGATAATTTATTTATCAGAAGGAGCTCGATGGCGCGGGTGGTTAGCGCGTTCGACTGCGATCGTTGAAGTTAAGCAACTTTCGCAGTGGTCAGTTATTGGATGGGTGACCAAAAATCTTCTATCTCGAGTTTCTCCGTGCTTCGGAAGGCACGTTAAGCCATTGGTCCCTCCCTGCAACTGCAGTCGTTAGCACCCGGCAATCCGCCCTGGACCCGCGTGGTGGGTCATGGCCCAATCTCTCTATTACATCCATAGGGAAGCCTGTACCCCAGTAGTGGGGACATTAATAGGCTGATAATGATGATTTATTTATCAGGACCAGCGCACAGTCCATTCTACGTGGATGGGTCGCATCGCTTCATACTACTACTTATCACACAAAACGATGGCACACTTCTCTAGAGAACTTCGCGGGGATTTGAACGCTGACCAATTGCTCAGAGTATTATCAGACGCGAATGAATACGCCACTCTACCAGTGCGGCATAACGAAGACTTGCTCAACGGGTGAGGACGATGACTTATTCTGTTTTAACCGACTTAAAAAACCAGTATGTATGTCATATTGTACAGTTTTTGTATAATGCAAATACGAATAGCCAAGTTATTCGTATTTGCTATTTGTAAATTTGACAATAGTGTGTGTTGATTATGTTTTATAAAGGATGAAGAGGACAGACTGATGTCAAGTTTAAAAATGGCAAATACAAATAGCCTAGTAAGTAATCTAAACATTACTAACTGGATGGTGTGGTGAATCACTGAAATGAGCGGGGAAGAGTCTTTATATGTCTCCGATGGCGATGAAGGCGTCACGACATTTCCAAGCTTATACAGACTGGAACTGCAAAACATGGGTGCCAAATTTCGTAATTGTATGTATGACTCTAGTCATAGGCGTAGCTAGGGGAAGGCAGGAGTGGGCAATGCCCATTCTAGAAACGTCTCTGCTGACCCGTGAATTCAAGTTTCATATCATTCATAAATTAATTTCAGAATGATTGTAAGAAAGCCCCTGCGACGTCCATGGATCCTTTGTCCCCTTATATCTCAAAAACAATAAGTATCGCATCCCTCATTATCGCGCAAACATTTAAATTATCATAGCAACTCAACAAAGTTATAGTCGAATATATTTTTCCACTTTTGCTTTTGTGTTAACACATCCTCCTCGTTCTTTTTAGGGAATTGTCTCAAAGTTGCCGTTTACAAGTGGACGCGCTATCTTTAGATTCGTCTAATGTCAAAGCGTTCCTTCTCCTCCAAGCGCATATGACGCGACTGCCGCTACCCAACACTGACTACCTCACGGACACTAAGTCCGTACTCGACCAGACTATAAGAATACTACAGGTGAGCAGTTACTACAGACTTAGATTTTATTAGACGGCGCGAGTGCTTCAGGTAATTGTCTTAAATTTGCCGTTAACAAATGAACGTGTTATCAGTGGATCAGATTGGGCTGAAACGGGTTTTTTTAGTTGTATTGAGATGACAAATTGGTGTTGGTAAAAAGCCCCACTACGTTTCACCTCTTCCATTTCGCGAACTTTTTGACCCTCCTGAGTAGACCTTAGTAGACTACGCATGTCTTTCAAGGCAATTGTCACAAAATTGCCGTTTACAAGTGGACGCGTTATCTTTAGGTTCATCTTATGTCAAAGCGTTCCTTCTACTGCAAGCGCATATGACGAGACTGCCGCTACCCAACACTGACTATCTCTCGGATACTAAGTCCGTACTCGACCAGACTATTAGAATATTACAGGTGAGCAGTTACTACAGACTTAGATCTACTTAGATGACGCGAGTGCTTCAAGGAAATCGTCACAGAGTTGCCGTTTTTGTCTCAAAGTTGCCGTTTACAAGTGGACGCGTTATCTTTAAATTCGTCTAATGTCAAAGCGTTCCTTCTACTGCAAGCGCATATGACGCACCTGCCGCTACCCAACACTGACTACCTCACGGACACTAAGTCCGTACTCGACCAGACTATTAGAATACTACAGGTGAGCAGTTACTACAGACTTAGATCTTGTTAGATGACGCGAGTGCTTCAAGAAAATTGTCTCGAAGTTGCCGGTTACAAGTGGACGCGCTATGTTTCGATTCGTCTAATGTCAAAGCGTTCCTTGTCCTCCAAGCGCATATGACGCGACTGCAGCTTCCCAACACTGACTACCTCACGGGCACTAAGTCCGTACTCGACCAGACTATTAGAATACTACAGGTGAGTAATTACTACAGACTTAGATCTAGTTAGATGACGCGAGCGCTTCAAGAAAATTGGCACAAAGTTGCCGTTTACAAGTGGACGCGTTATCACTGCACCAGATTGGGCTGAAACTTGGTATTTTAGTTGCATTGAGATCACAAGTAGTTTGTTCAAGGGAATTGCCACAAAATTTCCGTTTACAAGTAGATTCGTCAATTTCATTGATTCGTCTTAGATGAATCTAAAGATAAATATAGGAAATAATAATCTATAGGAAAAGCTATATTTTTTAAGTCCGATTTAGTTGCCATAGAAACTTTAACGGCGATACAAATAAGGAGCTGGCAAAGTTTGAGTTTGGGGTATGGTATATGTTTTACCGTCACTTTTTTTTAATAAAATCACTAAACACATCCGCCTCGAACGGCCGGCTTTCGTCTATCTGTCATGCCAAATGCAAAGCATCGTCCTAGCTCGTTGGCTCACAGAATCACCCCTCTATATTTATTTAATTGACCGAGTTTTACAACATGCAATAATTTGTAAATAAAATTTATTTCATCAGGCTATGATCGACACGTCGGCGGAGAACGGCTGGCTTTCCGTCTGTCTGTCATGCCAAATGCTAATGCAAAGCATCGTCCAAGCCCGTTGGCCCACAGAATCTCCCCTAACAACCTTACCACACGTGGACCCCCAACACCTATATATGTTCTCACACATGGCCAGAGATAGTAAGAAACCGTGCAATATGTTGAATGGCTTGAAAGTGGCATGTATGAAAAACTACGAGCTGCTAGCCAAGTATTTGAGAAGAGAGTTTGAGGAGAACCAGATTGAGCAGATACATAGGGTGAGTTTTCGTGATCACTACAGTGCGACCAAGTCTTGTGGCGTGTGGCCGAAATCGGAACAAATACAAATGGCGGACTTAATGCCAGTATGGCATTCTCTACCAGTCAACCGGAAAGAATGTGCAGAGAAAATGAAACGGTAACAGCTATTAACGGGATTGTAACCATGTACCTTGAGCGGTAAAAGTATCGAACGCAATAAAAGACGACATCAGAGGGTAGACCGATATGTCTGCCAATAACATCTACCTGCAAGTTTTTCAGTTACTTCGTGATCATGGCGCTTGTAACAGTGCCGAAATATCGGAGATTCATAAAAAACAAAGTACATGGTAACAATCCCGTTAATAGCTATAATGTAATAACCATGAAAGTTTAAACGAAATTTTAGGAATATGTAATTATGCCTTTTATTTATAAAGGAAGGCGTTAATAGGCCTTTCATATTTCCTATCACTCTTTCCGAGTTATTGCAAATTATAAACTTTTTGTGATTTTAGAGATTTTGTGAAAGTTCACAGTTTACTAAGTAGTAATCTTCACTTCATCACTTATTCACCAGCAGCGCCCTCCTGTCAGTATCATCTAAGTGCCACAAGGTCTAGGTCGCACTGTATAATTGATCAATAGTTCCATTAACAGCACTGATTTATATCATCATCATTTCCCATCAGCCTTCGCGGTGGACATAAAATAAAAATGGGCCATGACATGGCCTACCACGAGGGCCCACGGATTAGCGGGTGCTAACAAAGTTTAACGTTGATGATAATGATGATAGATTAAGTTGATGATAACTCAAAAAAGCGCTAGACCCGAGCGTCACGTATTTACTGAGCTCCGTAAACGAAAAAATGAAGTACCGGTATAATTAAAGTGTATATACAAGTGCCTAGTTTCAAAAGATTCGTCTCGTCGAGACGAATCGATTGGTGTACCACACCTGGGTGGAAAAGTGGAAACAGTGACAAACTATATAGGCCTAAATTTTAAATGCTAGGTGGGCCGATAGATGTATATAATACCAATCTTAACAAAAAAACAATCTACTGCATTATTATGCACGTCAATAATAGTTATAAAATAAAGCATTAATTCGTTGATTTGCTATTGTGTATTTTTGGATGTGTAGTAACAATGAAATTCCATCTTGGAAATTAAATTAATTTCATCGTTTGCCAGGCTATTTCTGACCTTCCTACACTAGACATAAAGTTGATCGTCCGAGGATTGTGGTTCGACTGCGAGCAGGAGCAAGAGAAACGTATTCCGCAACCGTCTTCAAGAGACCACTGGCTCCCTCTACATGCTGATCAGGTAACAATTGTATGAAAACAAGCTATACTTCGACAAGGATCTTTATGAATGTGAGTGACAGTTCAGGGGGGCGCCACTGTCTACTTAAATGACATACAAATTAAGACGATTACACGGGCTATGAAGTTAGCAGAGAGCGCAACCATGCGCAGGTTTCAGTTCAGTGAAACCGTAGATATAAAGAATGCTCCCTTACCAACAGTTTTGTAAAACTGAGCAGATAAGTGTGTCTATGTAATGGCTGTTTTTCTCTCTTTCTAGAGAATTGACAATTTCATACATTACATTTCACAATGTCAGTGTCGATCAATCTATTCTCTATGTAAATTAATGAATATAATATCCCGGCACGCACCTTCATTTTGATTACTGTGCCGCAACTTGCACTTACACAGTCGCCATCTAATTTGAATCGCACTATACACACATACCGACGAAAACTTAGCTTTTCCGTCACTAACCTGATTTAATTGTTGTCGTTAATGAGGCTTATGACAGCGCTTTTCTCGTGTGGCGTAGTATTTCATACTTATTTTTTTTTTGTAGTCGAATGTGTAACAAAGAAAATGCTCTGCCAGCTTGTAACCATGAAAAGAACATAACACACATCGTTCAAATTTTTATTTCCTTTGAATTGTTTTACTACAGCAAATTAGATATGAACTTACCTGTAAGATAATAAAATTAACATAGATCAATAACCAACAGGAATACACCCTAATATTGGAAATCCAGCGTCGCGGTGGCAACCCCAACAACGTATTATGTCCAAGGTTCCCTCGCGGCAAGAACGAAGGGTGGTTTGTGACCTTAGGTACTGTGGAGTACGGAGAACTACACGCCTTGAAGAGAGTATCGCCTAAAGGGACATCGCAAGTCACTTTCTATACGCCTTCGCAACGAGGTAATCACATAAACCTAACTACCTACGCAACCCAAACAACATACTCTGTCCAAGGTTCCCTCGCGGTAAGAACGAAGGGTGGTTCGTGACCTTAGGTACTGTGGAGTACGGAGAACTACACGCCTTGAAGAGAGTATCGCCTAAAGGGACATCGCAAGTCACTTTCTATACGCCTTCGCAACGAGGTAATCACATAAACATAACTACCTACGCAACCCAAACAACGTATTTATATCCAAGATTCTCTCACGGTACGAACGAAAGGTGATTCGTGACCTTAGGTACTGTGGAGTACGGAGAAATACACACCTTGAAGAATCGCTTATAGGGACATTGCAAGTCACTTTCTATACGCCGTCACATCATCATGAAATTTGTTTGTAATTGCGTTCCCAATATTTATACCAATTTTTAGCTTTGTACGAAAATATAAACTTTATTGGCTATTTAGTATTTTGACTAATTGGATTGAATTGAGAATGGAAAAGATATTCTAACATGAGCTATTCAATATTTGGGTTAAACTTTGGTTTTTGCCTTTACTAACTGCAATGTTAGTGGTCAATATAATTGTTGATAATAAGCATACTTAGGTATTACAATAGATATATATCTATTGTTTTATACTTGTTTTAGTATTTTAATAAAGATATTTCTTTCAGGTCGCATAATATACACTGTTTATATCTTGAGTGACAGCTACATGGGCTTGGACCAACAATATGATCTACAATTTGAAATATTTGATCCACTCCCACAGGAGAAAGTAGAAAGAATATATGACACTACTGATAAGATCCTAATAGAATAAAAATCATAATTTATTGCATTAAATTATTTTTATTATTTTAATGTTTCATTTGGCCTTACTATATTATTAGCAAATATCAACTGTTACTGGTGAATAAAAAAAATATATTTAATAGATCTGTCTATACTCAACATCTACTTAACTTAAATCAATGTAAGAAACATTCAAAGCTATTAATCTGAGGCTAATGATTTTATTGTATATATCTTAGTAGCCTTCTGCTTTATAATAAAATAAATTTTGAAATAAAATAACAAATATCCTTAAGAATACGTAAAACAAACACAGTTAACTGACAAATTTACTGATAAGTCTGCTGGTTAAATCAGTTTCCTTTTGTCCAGCCTAGATTTCTAATCAACTAGAAAATACAAATCATAACAGATTTAAAAAAAATGCTTCTCAAAATTGTTGATTACTGGTTTTACATATTATAGTCTCTTAATCATGGACAACAGATCTTTTTGGGGCCAAATATTTTACAAGCTGTTAGTTAACACAATGCAAAACGTTGATCCTATTTACACAACTGTTTCATGTTAGTACTCATGATATGGCCACAGTATATTTATTAAATAGGTGTAATAAACACTTAAAATTATTAATGACAAGTAGTTACAAGACACAAGAACAAATAAAATGTGCCACTTATTTTGACCTATAGTTAGCAGTTGCGTCTATCAGACAAATATTTGTAAATATGTTAAAGATAACAGGTTTCTAGTGCTCAATGATAGCAGTTTTACAATTATACAATATGTTAATTATCTATCATTCTTGTGGAGAATATCTATACTATATTTTTAATAAACAGGGAACAATAAAATGAGTGGTCCTAAACTTTAAGAGTGATCAGTATGAGCTTGAGATGCTGTTTTGTATGAAAACAAAATCTCAATTCATATATCAATATGAATCAACAGGCCCTGCCAACACAATCAAATATATTTTCAAAAGTATTTACAATATAATGAAAATCTGTTTAAGGACTTTAATAATATTAAATTCTAATTTAAATGAAATGGAAACAATTGTATAGCTCAGTAGTAGTTACACATAACTATGTCAGCATATTCTTATGATCAAGTTCACACAGTCTAGAATATGTTTTTTTGTCTCTTCTTAAGCCCTAATAATCAGTATCTGAACAAAGTAAAAAATAATCTTTGGTATAACACTCAAACAATATCACATATTGTAGGAGTGCCGGCACAATGCTATTTCTTCTTTTTCTGTTCATACTCTATGGCTCGTGCCTCAGAAATGATTTGCCTTTCCCTAGTAAGTATTCCGTCTAATTGATCAGTAAATGCATCAAATGAGAATTTTGTTTCAAATCTTTTTCTACCAGCATTACCCAACTTTTCACATAAATCCTGGCTCAATATTAACTTTCTCATAGCATTAGCAAATGATTCATTTGTTGGTTCACACAAAAAGCCAGTCACATCATTTACAATTGTTTCTGTAGGCCCACCACTATTTACTGCTACGACAGGCTTGCTGTAATACATAGCTTCCAAAGGAACTATTCCAAAATGTTCATTTGATGGTGTATAAATTAGAGCTTTGCAGTTGTATAATAATGAAACCTTCTCATCATCTTTTGGAGATTTTAGGAAGGTTACTTTGTCTTCAATATCTAACTCTGTAGCTAAGTCAGTCAGCTCAATAAAATGTTCCATATTTTCTAAATTAATTGGGTCAAACCCTCCAGCCATTATCAAATGTATTCTATTCCAGTCTTCTTCATCAACAATATGTTTTAGATATTCCAATGATCTCAAAGCCAACTGAAGATTTTTCTTCCTCTCGTATCTATTAATTGACAAAAAAACATACTTATCCGTACCAACTGGTACAACTTCTTTCAAAGGCTTTGGTGAAGTTGTCCTGAAGTATTCAGTATTGATTGAGGGATAACAAATATCAGGGACATCTACTATTTTCTGGAATGCATCTTGATAAACTCTAGCTGTGTATTTACTATTTACCAGAACCTTGTCTGCTTTAGCAGTAGTGAATTCCTCTAACCAGTTGAGTGGGGCACGATATAGTTTCTTCAATAATCCACCTTCAGAAGTTAACAATTTATCAGGGTGATGGCAATAAAACACTATGCGGAATGGTCCTCTAGCCATCTTCAAAAATGGAATGCACAATGATATGAGATCACAAAATATCAAGGTAGGTTCTTCAACTGGAATCACATACCAAGCGATGTAAATAGCAGCGTACACCATACGAGCATAGGCACAGGCAGCTTTGAATTTTCCAAGTATAGAACGTGGTATCCAGTCGCCGACAACTGAAACTGGAAAAGTTCCATCCCTAGTTTCGGCAAAGCAGTGAGTAAGATCATGATGATTGGTATAGAAAGCGACTTCGTGGCCTTTTTTCTTGAAAGCTAATGCGGCATCCAACACAAGGCGTTCAGCTCCTCCAATTCCCAAGTCAGGATGTAAAAATATTATTTTCACCATTTTTAGTGTTTGTTTCCATTCAAAACCGGCATAATTTTTATTTAATTCGTTTTACATTCACACATCAGCGTGTAAGGAAATATTTTCTTTCAAAACAAGTTAAAGGTTAATATTATCAGCTCAGTGTTACAGTCGGGAAGTCGCACTCGTCACTTCCACAGGTCACTTCTAACCAGTGCTGCCAACCCGAATTTTAGAAAATTAGTAGATTATGTGCCAAATGTTGGTAGAAGTTGGTAGAATGTAAAATGCAAAATTGGTAGATCTACCACCTCAATTTATAAGATTTTTTAAGATTAAAAATGCATGCAATGCAATCCAGAGCACACTTCAGATCACACCTACATGATTTGCAATAAAAATATCCGTCACCCTGAGTAATTTCTTGAAGCCAACCTGCAAATTCTTTGTCTTTCTCCCATAATTTTGAATATTTTTGGTCATAGTGCCTATTTCTAGGTTTTCGTGGCGAAGTTCCTAACCTAGAACTATCTGCATCGCTTTCGCTGCTGTCAGAATCCATTATATAAATAAATGCACGCAACATAGAACAAACAGCAATCAGCACCGTTAATACGCAGTTAATTTTTACAATAAAACAGGAGCAAAGATTCAACATTGATTCCGCAACAAACCAAACGGGAATAGGAGGCGTCCATAAATTAAGTGAGATGTTTAAGGGGGGGAGGGAGTCGAGTCAAATCTCATCTAATCTTACGTTGGAGAGAGGGGGGGTCGAGTCAAATATCACGCAATTTTTTTTCTGCTTGAAACAAAAAAAAATATACTATTTTGGTCCATTTAATCCAGATTGTACATGCTTAAAATTTAATCTTAAGCGTAATCGTAATACGATTAAGATCATTCACTATTTCGTTCGAAAGAAATAACTCTCAGCAATATTGATTACTAGTCTAGCACGAAGCATTTTTTTTTCTTTTAGCAATAACAATCCAATGCATTTAAGTAAGAAACCCACATTTTGAAAAATCTCACGTGAGATTGGGGGATGGGGGAGGGGGTTGAAAAAAATCTCACGACATCTCATCAGGGAAGAGGGAGGGACAAAAAATTCAAAAAAACACCTCACGTAATTTATGGACGCCCCCATAGGCCACAGTAGGAATAGTAAAATATGGGCGCGAAATTGTGCGAATGCCGAACTGATGGCGAACTGTTGCTGACGTATTTTTTTTGTGGTTTATGGCCTGGACTCTATGTATGCTTGACGCATCGTTGCATGGCTCACGTAATACATCGCAACGTCGCTCGTCGATATAAAAATAATTCAAAGTGGTGATATGTCAAACTAATTAAAAAATAGGTAGTTTTTAGGTCTAGGGTGGTAGATAGGTAGACTGAAGTGAAAATTGGTAGATCTACCAAAAAGTTGGTAGATATGGCAGCACTGCTTCTAACTAAGCAAATAACCACAGACTAATAAGATAAGAGAACAAGAAAATAACTGAGGCACGTCTTTTGTGACAATTAAAGCGCCTATAGTCCAGTCAATGAAGGCTTAACTTTGCCATTTTGAGTTGATCACCTGCAACCAACGCGAAAATTTCCGCAAGGGTTCGTAGATTAATATACTAAAATTGCAGGGTGCTGAATTGACGGCAAAGGGTGAAAAAAAAATGCGAAATGGTGCAAAAACGAGTTTTTCGTCAATATCTCGCGACTGGCTGGAAAATAAAAAAAGTTCCTAGTACAGAGTTGTAGAAAATTTAATTTCCTACAAAAAAGGTATCAACCTATTTTCGCGTATCTCCCATAGTTTTTGCACAAAATGCAAAAAAAGGTGCAAAATAAAAAAAGAAAAAATATTGTTAATGTTTTTTTCCCCTTATTTAAACGATCCTACAGGTCAAATTCAACAATCACCAATTACTGAAATATTGAAGGATGAGCTTTCGGCAGTCCACTGAAATGAAAATTGTCTACCGAAATGGTAAAAAATTACCACCGAAATGATACAGCCAAGAACATCGCCTTTGTAGTAAAAGGGTTCCCTATTTTGAATTTAAATAAATTTCCTTATTCTTTGTAAATATTTTTGTTCGTTATTTTATAATAAGAATTATTAATTAAGAATTAATTAACTGTAACTCCTATTAATTAATATTCCTATTTAAAATTATTAATAGTTACATTTTCAAAATAATGAACAAAGCGCGTTTAGAAAGCGAGAAGTTTATTAGTTAGTAAATCGTCCCCTTAGTGCCAAAACCGATTATCTGCACTTTTTCACCTATAGAACTTTCATAATACCAATCGACCCATCTCATTAAGCCGCATCTACAGGTAAAACCCATTATGCTCTACGACGCATAGTTCCTGAAATAGCAAATAAGAATAAACAGAATAACTGCAAATTATTTCCAAAATTCTTGATTTAAAACCTAATAGACCCATTCAAAACACTTAAATTTGTAAACGTATTAATTGTTGAAACCAAGTTTCGGATTTAAACTCATTTTTCATGTAGACACTTAGAATAAATATCCTGTGAGATTATTCCACTAAAATAAGTTATCCCACGGTAATTAGCTTTGACTGTTTGAATTCTACCAGATATTTTAATTTTACTAGATGAAGTAAAAACTAAAAAACCTGTCGCTTTTTGAAAAAAAAAATATAGAATATTTGCGTTATATTTGAGGCAAGTAAAAGAAGATACCGAATTTCAATTTGTTTTTACTGAATAACTTTAATTTGACGCTTTATAAATTACTTTAGCTGAAATCGATTATCAGTGCTTACTCTTTTCTTCCACTGTAATTTATTAGCGTTAGTCATCGTTACTTTAAAATTTATGCTTCAGCTAAAACCAGTTATCCATGTTTAACCGTCTCTTCCGTACACAGATCGTGCGCTAGCGAGTGAGTTGCTCACTTTTATTCATTCATTGTTGAATCGCGCGCTGAGCAAAACTGTTATTCTTTTGTTTTATTAATCACTAATAAACATTACTGGGTGAAGTATTCTGCGTATTTAGTTTAAAATGATAGCTACTAAGAAAGATGACGAAAAATATAGTTAAAAAAACAATATTTAGTTTTATTATAATATGATAATTTAATTTTACCATTTCTTTTTCTTTCATCGTGTTCAGCGCAAAATTTACGTTTAAAACATATATTTGCAATATGTATTATCATTATCATATAATAAAATTTAAATCATTTTTTTGTCAAGATTATTATATGAAAAAAGGAAATAATAAATAAAAAAATACCCGAAACATATTAATTAAATCCTAATGAAGCATGTAGGGGTAAAAAAAATACACGGTATTCCTCAGAGCGGCAGTGCAATGTGCTGATTTATGATTTTGAATTTTTTTCTTGGTTAAGTAGGTACTTCTCAACCTTGGCAAAAAGAATTATTAAGTAATGGGCTCTAAATCCATAAAATAAAAAAATACGAAGTGGCATTTTATCATCACGGTGACCTGTTCTAAACCCAATTCCTATCTTAAAATTACTACCCCTGTAGTTACTTTTATTTTTTGGATTGAAATTAACTTTTATATGAATAATATATAATATAGCCTATCAACAAAAACCACTATTATTTGTTTACCTTCTTTCTTATACATATAACAAGCACTCAACTATTGTCCTGGAAAAAGTTATCATTTCCATGGACAGTAAGTTTTTGTGAAATAGGTTCGTTTACATTGTGTTTTTGTATCCCGCTTGTCAGTGCTCCCTTCGAGCCAGGCCGCCTTAGATGGATCACACGCACGCGCAACAACGTCATTGTGGATTCCCGCCAAATAGTAAGCATACCATTTCAGTGATATGGGGACAATTGATTCGGTGGACTGTAATGCCAATAAGAGCCCAGGGAATGAAAGTATCGCCCAAATGATACATACTGCCCAATGAAAGTTTTTAGAGATCCTGGAGTCAATATAGGTATATTAAATAATTTCGGTTTGTGATGTACGTTTACCTAGAAACTGTAGGTTCGATATTTCGGATGCAGTAGTATTTCAATCTAAAATTTCTAGTTTAAAAATGTATATTAAAGTTAAAGCAGATGAAGTCGTTGGCGGCCGATTGTATTTAAATATAAAAAAGTGTAAAAAAAAAACTGTATTATTCATCTGTACTTGACTCGCTCGCACATGATGAGTCATCAAAAATGGTTCCTGAAGGCAAACGATCAGATTGGCTTGTTTCTGTAGCCAAAGATCTGCATAATCCATGGTACTCCTCAGATAGGACACCTTTGTAGCAAAAATAAAAAAAAATTATGCTATAGATTTTTTTTTATATATAGGCTCAACAAATGACTCCACCAAAGGTTAGGTGACAGAGGAGTCTAGACGCGAAGATAGCTGGTACAGCAGTATTACTTGCCGCACCAGCTATCCTCATTTTGCCGGCCTGCAGAATTGCTACTTCACACACGTAAGAGGGCAAAGTAATCCATTTGCGGATAGTCTGACAAAGAAATGAGTTACCAAATTTCTTTGTTCACGTTGGAATAGTGGGAATAGTAGTTCACAGTAAGTCGGTGGCAACGTAAGCCAGCGCGTGTAGACTTCTGTAGGAAAGGGGGAGGTAGGTTAAGGGACAATAACTCCTCAAAACATGCGCCAATGTATAGACGATAAAACGCGCTTAATAACGCCACATCATGGCGTAATTGAAGAGGCTCGAGGTGTTTAGTCACCTCCTTATCGCCAATAACCTATCCAAAGCTAAAAAAAAGTACTTGGCGGAGCCATCCACCAATATTCCACGCAAGACCGTACATACGTCATGTACAACAAGCACAGTTGCTCAGGCGTGAAAAAACGTTAGTTTAACCGTGAAAGCGCAGACCTGGGCTTTCTTGGCAATGAACTCAACTAAGTTCTTGTTACTGCATTCCAAAATGCGGTCCAAATCTTGATTGAGTCCAATGACAAGATTCTCCCGTTTCTCTTTGGTTTCTACCTGTCCAGCGGCTGCGTATCCAAAATATCCCGCATGCACTGTATTATCGTCTGCATAGCAATGAATATTCTCAAGCGGAATGAAATCATTGAATGCAGCAAAAAGAGTGTAGGGGATAGGACGGAGTCCTGAAAAACACCGGCATTCACTGACATGAACTGCGAACTACATCCGTCGCCGTCCGTTGACGTTCATGCAGGAAGTCTGCCACTCAGGCACAGAACTGAGTAGGCAGACCGTATCCAGGAAGCTTGGAGAGAAGACTTATGTGCCAGACCCTATCAAAGCCTTGGCGATGTTAAGGCTGATAGCCAAAGACTCACCTCGCTTATCGATAGCCTCACCCCAGATATATGTCACGTACGCTAGAAGGTCACCTGTCGATCGATTCGGTCTATCCTCTTTTACTTGCCTCAAATATAACGCAAACATATAATATATATTTTTTTGCAAAAAGCGACAGACTTGTTAGTTTTTACTTCATCTAGTAAAATTAAAATCTCTGGTAAAATTCGAATAGTCAAGTCAACAACAGTCAAAGCCAATTACAGGATACTCACAGGATATTTACTCGCAGTATCTACATGAAAAATGAGTTTAAATCCGAAACTTGTTTTCAGCGGTAATACATTTACAAACTTAAGTGTTTTGAATGGGTTTATTAGGTTTTAAATCAAGAATTTTGGAAATAATTTGCAGTTATTCTGTTTATTCATTAGCTATTTCAGGAAGTATGCGTCGTAGAGCATAATGGATTTTACCTGTAGATGCGGCTTAATGAGACGGGTCGATTGGTATTATAACAGTTCAGTAGCGGAAAAGTGCAGATAATCGGTTTTGGCACTAAGGGGACGATTTACTAACTAATAAACTTCTCACTTTCTAAACGCGCTTTGTTCTTTATTTTGAAAATGTACATATTAATAGTAATAATAATTAATAGGAGTAACAATTAATTATTTCTTCATTAATAATTCTTATAAAAAATAATGAACAAAAATATTTACAAAGAATAAGGAAATTTATTCAAATTCAAAATAGGGAACCCTTCTACTACAAAGGCGATGTTCTTGGCTGTATCATTTCGGTGGCAATTTTTTACCATTTCGGTAGACAATTTTCATTTCAGTGGACTGCCGAAAACTCATCCTTACATATTTCAGCAATTGGTGATTGTTGAATTTGACCTGTAGGATCGTTTAGGTTAGAGAGAAAAAACCATTAACAATATTTTTTATTTTTTTATTTTGCACCTTTAATTGTATTTTGTGCAAAAACTATGGGAGATACGCGAAAATAGGTTGATACCTTTTTTGTAGGAAATTAAATTTTCTACAACTTTGTACTAGGAACTTTTTCTATTTTTCCAGCCAGTCGCGAGATATTGACGAAAAACTCGTTTTTGCACCATTTCGCATTTTTTTTCACCCTTTGCCGTCAATGCAGCACCCTGCAATTTTAGTATATTAATCTACGAACCCTTGCGGAAATTTTCGCGTTGGTTGCAGGTGATCAACTCAAAATGGCAAAGTTAAGCCTTCATTGACTGGACTACTACTAGACCAGGGTCGATAATTTTTGAGACCAAAAAAAATTATAGTAGGATGAAACCCATTGAAAAATAAATTACGGGCGATCTGAGGTCGGGAAGGGGGAGGGGGTGAGTTTTTAAGGGTAAAAACCGGTTAATCTCGATTTCCGGTAAAACTGCAAGTCCTATGAAAAAAAGTTAGATGGCAAAGTTGTAGGTAATAAAAAGATGTACAACTTTTGTATCGACACTTTTTTCACATAACCTCAAAATCTATGTGAAAAATTCGAATAACCGAGTTTTTAGTTTTTTATTTTTTGCAAAAAAAAAATCTGTCACAAAACTTAGTGAAAACTTACCTTTGTATGTCCCAAACATACAGTAATTTTTTTGATTTAAAATATTCATTTTTTCACCTTATTTTGACTTAATATCGAAAAAGCAACCTAAGTTTCAATCGAAAATTCTCACGTCAAAATATCTGCTTTTTAAAAAAAGTTGATGTGTTTTTTGTTTGTTGAAATTTCTACTTTCTGATGGTATAAAAAAATATACACTGCTATGGTAAATGTTCTCAGAAACTGCAAATTAATAATGAAAAAAAACTCCAATCTAATAGTAAATCAATCTTAGTATAATTTTGAACTATTTATTAAAATTTACACTTTAATTACTCGAAAAACGTAAGATTTCATGTTATATTGATAAACAGAAAAATTACAAATCCATAAAACATGCAAAAATAGTCGTTGTAAGTAGGTATTAAAAATAGGATTTTCGGATTGGAGTTATTATCATTATTAATTTGCAGTTTCTGAGAACATCATAGTAGTGTATATTGTTTTTATACCATCAAAGAGTAGAGATTCACCATGAACCAAACCAATTATCAATCTTGTTTTAAAAAATTAGATGAAGCAAAACATCTTCTTATGAATTTATCCGCCGACGTTCCGAATCGGAGCAATATTATATTAACTCGGACAAACATTCTTAAACTCAGCGCTTTACCGGATTTTTAGGCTTTTGTGTTTGTGTGGAGAGTGCCAAATCTCTCTTTACAGATTTAGTATTGAATCCATCTACGGGGATAACTTACCTGCCATTTCATAAAATAAGCCAGGACCATATAGAAATTCTATTTTCAAAAATCAGGTGTCACGGTGGTTATTCGGATAACCCAACAGCACGCCTCTTCGAGGCCACTTATAAAAATCTGTTGATACATAATGAAATAACTATAACTGGTACAGGGACCAATTGCTTACCCCTAGAAAACATTAGTATTTTAACTTGTTCTTCTGCGGACAAAATTAACCTTACCGCTACTCATAAAAATATCTCCTCCGCAGATAAATGACGATTCAGAAATCATGACTGATTTCGACGTTGAGTGCCAAATGTATCTCTCACCGTTTGGTCACAAAGTAGTCGAATACATTTCTGGATTTGTTGTATTTTCTCTTTCAAAAAGAATTAGATGTGACGACTGTCTTTAAGGCTTATTTGGACCATGTGATGATAAAAGTCTCATATATCACAAAACTAAGGGATATCTTAAGTATGCGTCAGAAAGTGTTATTGCATTATGTCACTTATGTGAAAAAATTATTAGACAGGGGCTGGATGATAACAGAAAATTAAATACCAAGTACACAACGAATTATATAGTAACAACAGCTCTTCGTAACCTGATAGGTAAAAATTTGTTCCCAAATATTGAAATGCATGATACGGATGTTTTAGTGAATCACCAAATTGAATTAGCTAAATCAGTAATAAAAAAGTACACTGACACGAGGATTTCATATCTCGTCCAAAAAAGCGATCCGAAAAAATGCATAAGACACATTTATTCAAAATTAATTCATTTTAAAAATCAATAAGTTTGATATTAATAATACATTACACAGCTCATAAGTATTGTCACACAGTAAAAACTTTTCTTTTAGAATGCTGGCCACAAAAAAGTTATAGAATTCGAATAAACGAGTTCATGAAAATAAAAATGTATACTTTTTAGAATTTTACTCATTTTTAATTATGGAGTGGACGCATAAAGAAGACCGTGTTGCAGTTATTGCGTTGCATCGTTGCGGTTACGCGCCAATTCAAATTTTTGACATACTGAAAATTTTGAATATAACCAAAAGATTCGTTTATTGTACCATCAAACGATACAATGAAGACTCTAGTGTAGACTGTAGACCGGCTGGCGGCGCGTGAAATCGACTTCATTCGGCACGAAGACTGGCAAAAAAATTGCAATTATAGTTATATTTTTTTGAAGCATGTAACTGCTTGATGTTTAAATCTTAAGAAAATATAACTAGAAAAAATAAGAATACATGCTTGTGCGTGCTTGCGTATGTAATATGAACGTCATGTACGTATGTATTTTAATAAATAGTAGCCAGAGTAGAGAAAAAATACGATGAGACAGCTGATGGTTTCATGACGGTTTAGTAAAAATGAGTTTTTATACTTTAACATTAGAATAGTGGAATGAGTGTTCATTAAAACAAACCAAATTCAAAAAAAAAATATTCAATATCGTTTATTCAGTCAAGGCTGTTACAAGCACTTGTGAATGTCGAAAAGCTACGCCATCGGTTCGCAAATCTACGGCGGGAGACCTTGTACTGAGAAGAACCTGGGACCCAATTCTCGCGGCATAGATATTATATCACCTTCGATATATATCGAATGATCTGGCTTTTATCGAAGGAAAACCTTTTTGCCCTATTCTCACCATGTCGCAATAGATATTTATCTACGGATGATCAGTAGACATACATCGACTGGTAAAGAGCCTTCGATATCTAAATATCTATGGATCTTGGCATGTCAATCTTGTTATTTCCACTTTTTTTACCTATTATTTATTGTGTTGTCGTGTGTCTTTGCCAATTATTGTTACCTCAAGATGTTGTTAACTGCCTTCATAAATAATTAGTAAATAAAAAAGTAGGTAAACAATGGTGTCGATTCTGGCGTGATTCTCTAAACTTAAAACTAAATTTAAGTCTCTCTTTTTCATTCTGTATAGAGAATGACAAGGAAACACTGTTGTCAAGTTTAAGTTTAGATTTAGAGAATCGTGCCAGAATCGACACCAGTTTATATTAACGATGGATCAGTTGATTCATGTTTTCGTCAATGATTTAATAAATGACGTGATTGCTGCTGCTATGCTAAGGCGCCGCCGTCGTGAGAGTAAGAGGGCCCATTTGAAATGAGGGACGCCGACTTCATAAAAAAATTACGTTTAAACAAAAATTTGGTTAGAAATCTTTAAAGTTATGAATGACATTGGTATCGATTCTGACACGAGTCTCTAAACTTAAAACTAAATTTAACTTCAGTCTCTCCTTTTCATTCTGTATGGAGAATGACAAGGATACACTGTTGTCAAAACGTTTAGGTTTAGAGAATCATGCCAGAATCGACACCATTTTCTTATTGACGATACGGAGTTTTGGCGGCATTTCTGCGAGTGCGGTTGGCATCTTATTTTAATTATTCTAAAATTCGTTCATAGTGGATATTGTGAAATGAAATTGGTGTGATTTGGTGTTACAACCGTCTGCGCAACTGAAGAATTAGTGGAATCTTTAAAATATACGCTATTCCGGTCAAGTGGATGCGAGAACTTTATTGTAGTGTTGACTACCTCACAGAAGCTTAGAGAAAAAGCCAACTCCATAAATTTCGTGCCAAACACTCCAAGAAACATTAGAATGCGTCACACCGACAGACCGACATTTGAATGTAAAAAAAAGAAGATTAATATAACTAAAGACTAGGCTTTATGGGTATTGTTCCCTTTGCCTTCCCTGAAAAGGGAGAATCTTAAATAATATTGACGTTTCATTATACATAACGTTGAAATTATATACGCATACAATTTAGGTAAACTTGAGATTTCTTATACTCAAAAAATGTATACTCATATAATATGAATGGAATTCATAAAATATCATTTTGTTGCTTGTAAAATTCTGCTCTAATTTATTATTATTTTATATAGACTATGATGTTAACTTAATCGAGAAAAACGGAACGCATTCGGCAGTGAAAGAATATCTACGATAGATATAATATCATTGGAATATCGAAAATCCACGAGAATAGCATTTTTTACCATCAGTAGATATTTTCAATAGATATCACTCCTTTCGATATTATCTCGAAGCCGATATAATATCTATGCCGCGAGAATTGGGCCCCTGGCGTGATTCTCTAAACTTCTTCTTTTTCTTTTTTTTATGGCATGCACAGTTTGTGCGTTCAGCTTCTCTAAACTTAATCCTAAATTTAACATCAGTCTCTCTTTTTCATTCTGTATAGAGAATGACAAGGAAACACTGTTTTCAAGTTTAAGTTTAGATTTAGAGAATCGTGCCAGAATCGACACCAGTTTATATTAACGATGGATGAGTTGATTCATGTTTTCATCAATGATTTAGTGATTGCTGCTGCTGTGCTAAGGCGCCGCCGTTGTGAGAGCAAGAGGGCCCATTTGAAATGAGGGGCGCCGACTTCATAAAAAAATTACGTTTAAACAAAAATTTGGTTATAAATCTATAAAGTTATGAATGACATTGGTATCGATTCTGACATGATTCTCTAAACTTAAAACTAAATTTAACATCAGTCTCTCCTTTTCATTCTGTATGGAGAATGACAAGGATACACTGTTGTCAAATTTACGTTTAGGTTTAGAGAATCATGCCAGAATCGACACCATTTTCTTATTGACGATACGGAGTTTTTGGCGGGATTTCTGCGAGTGCGGTTGGCGTCTTATTTTAATTATTCTAAAATTCGTTCATAGTGGCTATTGTGAAATAAAATTGGTGTGATTTGGTGTTACAACCGTCTGCGCAACTGAAGAATTAGTGGAATCTTTAATATATACGCTATTCCGGTCAAGTGGACGCGAGAATTTTATTGTAGTGTTGACTACCTCACAGAAGCTTAGAGAAAAAGCCAACTCCATAAATTTCGTGCCAAACACTCCAAGAAACATTAGAATGCGTCACACCGACATTCTAATGTAAAAAAAGAAGATTAATATAACTAAAGACTAGGCTGTATGGGCATTGTTCCCTTTGCCTTCCCTAAAAAGGGAGAATCTTAAATAATATTGACGTTTCATTATACATAACGTTGAAATTATACACGCATACAATTTAGGTAAAGTTGAGATTTCTTATACTCAAAAAATGTATACTCATATTTAATATGAATGGAATTCATAAAATATCATTTTGTTGCTTGTAAAATTCTGCTCTAATTTATTATTATTTTATATAGACTATGATGTTAACTTAATCGAGAAAAACGGAACGCATTCGGCAGTGACAGAATATCTACGATAGATATAATATCATTGGAATATCGAAAATCCACGAGAATAGCATTTTTTACCATCAGTAGATATTTTCAATAGATATCCCTCCTTTCGATATTATCTCGAAGCCGATATAATATCTACGCCGCGAGAATTGGGCCCCAGCAAGAAACTCAGCAAGGGCTGTTTTTTTCTCCCTGTATTATATACAGAGTCGTCAATTTGAAAAATGACTTCAATATGAGATAACTCATGAAGTCACTTTCCATTACAAATGTAAATGATAAAACAATTATGACTATAAAGTAAAAAATATAAAAAACGGATTTAAAAATGAAAAAAGTTTAGGAATGCCGTGTCCTACTGTTTAGGCATAAAAACAAATGTACCATTAAAGTTAAATACAACGATTAATAGTACCCAATGTAGCAAGAGCAGACTCATCTCCGCTGGCAGCACCCGTTCACGAGCATGACGCATGAACCAGCCATCGTTTCGCTCAACCATATTGTAGGGAACGCAACGACCCGCCTCACACGACACCGCCGAAGAGATTTTTAAGAGAGCATGACTACCCATAACCACTCAAACCAACTAATAGTTACTTAGAATTAAGGTAATTTATCTGTACGACACTGCAAACAAATACAAAACTTTGCAGTTACAGCCATGCAGTTTTGTTATTCAAGTATTCTTTAATAGTATAATAGCCTTTCTTAAGTAAACAATTTTTAATGTAACATTTGAAGTCATTTATGGGTAACTCAAGAATGGCATCAGGAATTTTATTATAAAAATGTATAACCTTGACCCATAAAAGATCGGTAAACCTTCTGTAACCTGTAGGGTGGCAATGCAAGCTTATTTCTATTCCTTGTGTTAAAATTATGCACGTTACTGTGTTTTGTATACATATTGATATTATTTTTAACAAGGAGTATACAATTGTAAATGAATTGAGAAGCAACAGTCAATATGCCAATTTCTTTAAATTTTTCTCTAAGAGATGTTCGGCTACTCAATTGATAAATAGATCTCACAGCTCTTTTTTGTATAATGAATATACTTTCAATATCAGCTGCTGTTCCCCAGAGTATAATGCCGTATGATAAAATACTACGAAAGTAACTAAAATATACAGTCCTAGCAGTTTCTGTATCAGTAAGTTGTCTTATCTTTCTTATGGCATAAGCTTATTTAACCCAGACTCGAGGAATCTTTTTGTTAACATTAAAGAATTAACTATTCACCTCTCCTGGCTTCATTATCAGACTGGCTCAATGATATCAGATTATTGTATTGTCATCCGAATTACATACACTTACCAAGTTTTGAATCAATATGAGAATAAGAAGTAGATTGAATTCGACTTTCCAGATTTATTTAACTAGTTAAGTACAAGTGAAGCTAATAAAAGCGTGTTAAAATATGATAAGTTTTGACTTGTTTTACATAAGCTCTTAAAAGATATGAAATCATCAACAGATTTTGTACCACTGAGAATAATTGTAATAATCTTAATGTTAAATAAAAGTGAATTTAGAAGATTATTTGAGTTCATGTTGTACTTTTTTCAATAAAAGTTTTAATCTAATGTCTTAAAGTATTTTATTTCATTTTAGTTTACCTACAGTTACAGGAGCAAAATTTTTTTATCGTCGAAACCGTTAAATTTAACACACATTTTATGCACAGGACTGTACCTATGTTGAAACGATTGGTTGACAGATAAAAAGAAATGAACATATATACCTAAAACAAATGATATTTAGGATTTTCTCCCATGAAAGCGATTTTTTAAGTTTAGCAAAAATTATAAGTGAGTGGGTAATTGTGCCAGTGAGAGTATTAAAAAACCCGGACTTATTTTTCCCGTTGCCATATTTTTGCATAAAATAATCTTTGAGAACAAGAAAAACTATCGATATTGTTATTTAAAGAAAAATAAAATATCGATACCGGACTTTCCCTAGTTACGATTACTTGTGATTGTCATTAGTGTGCGTAGGTGAAAAAATATATATGTAGGCGGTTGTAACAATACAAATAACTAAGACTGTGTGGGTTTATTTCAATGTAGTGGTTTACCTCGTCCCCCTCAAAAAGTGACAGACTTTGCACTGAGTAAAATTAGGCGCGTACTTAGTCCAGTGGTTTAATGGTCTAAGATTATTTCTAGTGTTGAATACAATAAATCGATTAATTGCACTTATGATATCGATTAATCGAAGAAAAATTCCAAACTGTAAGAAAATAAATGTTCCGCCGAAATACAAAAAAAAAAATACATAGACATTAATTACAAATAAAATAATTACAATTTTAAAATTAGAATGTTTATTTAATCACTAATATTTCCATTGAGATTCATCTATGGATGACAGAAAAATTAACATTAAAAGATGAGAACCAGTCAATCTGTTTCTCATATCGGTGGCAATTTTCCCAGCCTCTGAAAATAGACTTGCAGAAAGTACAGACGTGGAATTGATTGATATAATATGTCTGATTGCCACTTTATAAATATTTAATTTTAGATATTGGTTTTTAATAGTATCCTAGGCTATGTAAGGGTTTTGTTTTTGGGATTTATTTCTATGTAGGTACTTAACATAATTTCCGACAATTGTGTCTTTATGGAATAAATGACTAGTGACTATGGTCTTTTGCCACCATGAACATTTTGTTCCTGTTTGACATCTAGAAGAAACATACGTAGCTTCAACTGCATAAACGTTTTACATTATTACATATAGACAGAGATGGTTTTAAAGACTAAACTAAAGTAACAGTGGGTATTGTATGGACAAAGCTGTCAGCTGTCGAAGTTTGTTATGATGATTTTTGAGACTTGTTTCATGTTTAGGCATTGTTAATTTATGAATGACAAGACCATAATGAAGGTCATTGCGAATCGATTAATCGATGTAAAATAATCCATTACATCCATTAAATTAATTTATAGATTATACGTATAATGCGCAAAATTTTACAAACGATTAATCGATTCGATATCGAACATCCCTATTCTCAATCAGTCGGTTAGTAGCTGTCACACGCAGCTCACGTATTTCGATCAGATGGGGGCAGATCGTAATGAGCATGAAGTTTGGACACGAGTGATAGTTTTCTTAACTATCTGTCACGTGACTCAAAACGCTTGGGATTGGCGGAGCCTAAAATGACGCCACACGCAAGTAAATTTACGGTTAGTGACATTACATTGTATCGTTTGACGTTTTAATAACAGTCGTGTGACGTCACACACTAGTAAGACGCCATATTGTCCAGAAAAACGTTTTCGCAGCAATTTGAAAATGGAGTATTTGATTTGGTTATTTTTCTGAAATACACAACAGAATGATGAATATCCAATTTTTACGGACTCCATAAACATTAGTCAATAACGTGAGATCGTATATGGTCAAGTCTACGGCAAGACCCGAAATATCAATTTAAATTTTCTACCCTTCGGGGGAGAAATTGCTCTATTTCGGCTCTGTGCATATGGCCTGTCCTTTGAGATGTGTCTTGAATTGAATCTGACGGCATGCTAGCAACAGCTTAAGTACAGCAGCGTACTGTGGTATCCTACTTTTTTATTTATACTACCCGCCATACACACTACGAGAAATCGTTACGATCAGACTGTACAGTTCGAACGGTACAGTTTATACGAATTCGTTTAGTATAGGAAACTGTACAGTTTTATAACATACACGCTACGATTTATCGGTACCGTTCGGACTGTACAGTCTAATCGTAACGATTTATCGTAGTGTGTATGGCGGGTATTAGGAATAAGTACGATAACAATTTATTTGATTGGATAGATAATGGTGCCAATAGGGATGATGACAATTTTTTTATCTTCGTTTATCAGGTAGATTATCAAAAAGTATTGGACACGTAATTTTTCTTTTTTCACATAATATAAAGATTGCAGAGATATATTGATTTGAAAAGTCGCATGACGTCACGTTTGAGTACACTTAAAAGGGAAAATTCACTCAAAAGTGACGTCACGAGCCCCTACTCCCAAACTTTGACGCGCTATAACTTTGTCATTTTTTGGTTGATTGCCCAAAGAAAAAATACGTGTCCATTATTTTTCGATCATCTAACTGAGGGACTAAATAGAATTTCGTTTACTGTACCTCGTCATCATGCCTATTCTGGCGTGACTCTCTAAACTTAAAACTAAATTTAACATCAATCTCTCCTTTTCATTCTGTATAGAGAATGACAAGGCTGCTGTCAAATTTAACTTTAGGTTTAGAGAATCATGCCAGAATCGACACCAATGGTTTAGTCTTTTTGAATGAAAACACGGAAATGAAATGAAATTTAACGATAACTTCCTTTGAAGGTGACACTTTAACAAACTTAAATGTGATATGTATGAACTGATAAACTTTGTGATTTAAAACAAATCAACATAAAACTTCTAGAGCATTAATAATAGCCTCATGATTTTAATTTTAGACAATCTGTTTAATACTAATCAGTCATAAAATCACAATGGTACAAAACAATCTGTAATAGTGTTCCTATTAACAACCCCGCAGGTCGATTTATCAATTTCTTTATAATAATATTTGAAGAAATTATTGGGACCTTGCCAATTACCCTTTTTTAACACTTCATCTAACGGCAGGCAGTTATTAAATCTGAAAGTTGCCACCGCAGATCGGGTACTACCTGCCCCGGTTTGGATTCCTGCAGCTAACAGAGCTGTTCGAACCCAGCCAGCTATTATGGCGCGTGAGACCGGGCCAATCTTTCCTCTAGTTCTTATAAACAAGGATGTGATAACTAGGCTATTGACTTGTCTTCTTCCATGAGATATTTCAATGTGTTGCCTAAGCCAGTAAGTATATAATATCTAAAGAAAATATAACTAGAAAAAATTCCACGCGGACCAGGCAGCAGACGGGACTCGAACCCGCACCCTTCGCAATCCGGGCGAATGCACTTGCGAACGACGGGATTGCGAAGGGTGCGGGTTCGAGTCCCGTCTGCTGCCTGGTCCGCGTGGAATTTTTTCTAGTTATATTTTCTTTAGATTTAAACATCAAGCAGTTACATGCTTTAAAAATAATAAAAATTATAAGTATATAATATCCCATAATTGTTGCTCATTCTTAAGTAATTTCCATCCTGATTGTATATATTCGGATTTGTCTGTTTTAGAACAAAACATGGACCAGAAAATGGCCGCCTCATTATCTGCTTGTTCTAAGTAATCTGAGTCTATCCTGAGAAGTTGTCAAATCATGTACTCTTCTTCTGGAGGACAGTAGGAGTAGAAGGGCTAAATTTCTAGGGACCTGAAACAGATTATTTGGTTCTGGAGGGTTGTGATTGTGTTGTGTGTGATTTCAACTTTCGGACGCTCAACATGGGTTCAGGCAGGAGCGTAGCACCACAAGCAATCTGCTCAATGTGATCGCATATATCATCCCTCATGTGGACGCGGGGATGCAGGTTGTTACCACCTACTTTGATTTTAAAAAAGCGTTCGACATGGTTGATAATGATATACTTCTCACAAAGTTGGCGGCTATCGGATGCAATAAAAAACTTTTAAAGTTTTTCGCTACCTACACGAGGGATAGAAAGCAATATGTTGAGTATGGCGGGTGCAGGTCTGAACCTTATCTCACAAGAACTGGGGTAAGTCAGGGATCGAACCCAGGCCCTTTGGAATTTTTGATAATGATCAATGACCTGTCAGAGGTAGTACAGAATGCTGGATGTTTATTATTCGCCGATGACCTTAAATTGCTCCTAGAGGTCAGAGATACAAGTGACTGTGTGCGTTTGCAAGACGATGTGGACAGAGTAGTCGAATGGAGCCAAAATAACAAACTAAATTTTAACATTAATAAATGCTCAGTAATAAGTTTTAGTAGATCAAAATCACCACTCCACTTCAAATATGAGATCGATGGTGAAGTTTTGAAGCGTACATTCGAGGTTAGAGATCTTGGAGTGAAACTAAACACAGATTTAACTTTCAGAGAGCACATTGTAGAAGTCTGTAAAAAGGCTTACAGGACTCTGGGATTTGTCTTGCGTCGTGCGCAGGGCTTTACAAATTTAAAAACTATATCGGCTCTGTATGATGCTCTTGTTCGAAGCAAGCTCGAGTTTAACGCCGTCGTGTGGGCTCCGCACGAAGCTAAGTACAGTTTGATGTTAGAACGGATTCAAAATAAATTCACGAGATATCTGTATTTACGATTATATGGTGTTTATCCGTTCTATCCATTGATGTATCCAACCTTGTTCGTATTAGGCATGGTTGGATACAACAAACTAGAAACAAGAAGGGATTTAGCTCTCGCATGTTATATAATGAGAGTATTTCGAGGCAGCATTTCAAATCCAGAAATACTGGGTATGATAAGACTGAGTGTGCCGGATGGGTACGTGGCGAGGCGCAGGCGGCCGAAACTATTCGCGGTACCAGCCGCAAGAACTAATCTATAAGTCACCTTTGACGCGTACGTTGCACACCTTAAATCTAGTTGCCGTAAGAATTTGATTTATTTCACTGTCCATTATCTTTATTTAAAAGATCGGTGGTAATGGAAATTGGTAACAGAGATGACAACTTGGATGACAAGTATTGAATAATAATGGTATAATTTAATTCATTTTTTAAAATATATATGTACATTATGTTATGTTAATTTATAAGTAACAAAATGGAATTATTTTTTATTGTCTTTTTTTAATACAATTATGTTTATTTTAGTAACTGTAATTTTAAGAACTACACTATTGTATTAGGAGTATTCCTGTAAAAATAGTTGTATGTGTTTTCTAATAAATAAATAAATTTGTTTTTATAATAAGTATAAGAAGCAAAGATACTGAGCAACTTCTGTCGGGCTCGGCTCGTTTTTAGAAACTCTTTCATTTCCAGGCCACTGACACCAGCATTTCCAGTCTGCTGAATAAGTGATAAGAGATGACTTACGCCATGAAGTTTCCAGAATCTGCTTTTCTTTTCCAACTTTTCGACCAATTTTTCACAAGATCGGCCCACCATGTGCCTTCCATGCTTCCAATTATAAATCTTGTGTTTTGGGGGGTACCTGATTGGTCTGTAGATTTATGAGAAGGGCACCTAAGTTGTATATCGTTAGTGGGTTGTCGAGAGCTCTCAACTCATAGTAAAATTAGATTTATTTAAACTACTTACAGAATGTTTTTAATTATTGTAAACTTTTATCAGGAAACTGATATCGGATTGTGTGTAAATACTATTAATATTGATTTATTTAGTTAATATTGTAAGAATCCTTAGATCATCTTGAGTGCCATGAATTGTTTATTCTTTTAATATGGTTTGGTCTCACTGTAGTTGTGGAGTTATTATACTATGTTATTTATAAATTATACATGGGAAAAAAAATCATAGAAATACCAATAGCAGTGCTTCACTCAATGAAACATGTTATTTATCTTTTTGGGAAGTCTAATTTGAAAATAATAAAATCACTTTCAACAACCCACTTGACGCAGAAAGCGCAGGATCGTTGTATATGAAAATCCTGTGATGCTTATGTGCAGCAGTGGATGTTTTTCAGCTGATGATGATGATGATGAAACGCACTTGAAATATTGGAATGTATGTATTTAATTACACTGAATGAAACCAAATTATATAAAACAATTATTTAGAATTATTATTCAGTGCAACATGGTTTAGAAAAACAATCACTGTAGTGTATAAATACATTCAGAAAAGAAATTTTTAAGTGATCAAATACATACTTAAAGTTCATCTTTTCTTTCTATTTTCACAAGATCAACATGAAACGTGAGTGTTGCTGACTTTGGTATCTTAGGAGGAGCCCCAGCTTCACCATATGCCAGCTCTGGAGGAATCACAAGCTTCCGTTGTTCACCCTCACACATGCCAATAAGTCCTTGGTCCCACCCTTTAATTACTTGACCAGAACCAAGAGTGAAAGTAAGAGGATTGCCTCGAGGAATAGAACTATCAAATTCTGTACCATCATCCAATGTGCCCTGAAAATAATGATTTAATTTTAAACGATTTGATAAACATGGATAGCAGTATTTTTAACATTCACCGCAACCGCAACTACACCTTACACAAGCAACCATAACCTCATCAGTTTTTTATATTATCTTACCGTATAATGCATATGTAATAAATCTCCCTTCTTGCTTTTAATAGGACATTCAGCTGGACGTTTTTTAACTCCTATTTGAAGTTTTTTAGGCGGTGAATTACCGAGTACTACATGAGTTATGACGCTCATAAAAACTAATACAAATAATAAAATTTTGCATATTGTGAATAAAACTGTCGTCATTTTATGGCCCCGGATAAAGTGATTGCTTGAAGGTATGATGTATTATAGTTCTCTTTGGGCTAACACCAAAAAATAATTTCAGAATAAATTATTTTTGTGGATACTTGTACTCTGCCTGATACTCTGTGATAGTCTGTGGTTTGTTTTTTTTTATCTAAATGGCTTGGCACGTCTTGTGCATTTAGCCAATGTCAAGTGTTAAAATGTTTACAAATACTATAGCACTCGTGGTCAAAGTAATAAATCAAGTCAAAATAAGTGGCAGTCAAGTCAATCCCCCTTTCCCTATGTTCCAGCAAAAGTATGGGGATTTACTGGAACCTCCCCGTGGACTTCTCGAGGGAACGGCGAAAGACACTTTTCGCTATTTTGTTTCACTCGCCAACACTTGTGCATGTTCCCGAACACTTAGTGGTTAATAATCCACCATTATTAGACACTAACATCCGCCACAACACAATTTTTAACAAGAAAAACAAAACTGCTAAAGTGACGCTTCCCGATCCCGCCGAGGCCGAGCCACTAGGCATGCGTCCGATATATCAAAACGAATCCAAAATCCGATTTCAAACACAAATCGATACCGAACGATTTCTCAACAAGAAAATCCGATTTCAGAAATCTAACCGAACCAAAACGCCAGCGATCTAATACCATCATAAGTATCCAAATGTAAATCGGATTCGAAATTCATGCTATCTTTTTTTCTCCGCTATGTAGCGATTGGTTAGAAAGAGAGAAAGTGAATTTCTTTGTCTCTTTCTTACCAATCGTAACAAAGCGGAGTAAAAAAGATGGCGCAAATTTCGGAAGTCCGATTTCGGTTTGTTGTTTAAGGAAATCTGTTGCTCTTCTCTAAGGCGAGATTATTTATCACTAAAAACATCAAAAGTCGAGCAACTTACATTTATGAATCCTAACCTGAAGGAATTAGGTTTGATTTTGTAAATGGTTTGAAAAATAATAAAAACAAACAGAAAAATAAAATTCATCAAAAAAAAAAATACTAAAAAATTTGTAAAAAGAAGTCATTGCCCGTTTTTTTAGCTAATAAAACCAAATCTTAACGCAAACTAGTGAATTGGCTAAGTTAGGCACATCTGAAATCGGATATCTAAAAACGGATTTTGAAATCGATTTTTAAATCTGAAATCCGATATATATCCGTTTGCGTTCAAAACCAAAAACGCCCATGTCTACGAGCCACAGATCACTATATATGTCGGGCCGAGCGCAGTAGACTAGTAGACAGAGAGAAAGAAAAAGTAACTGCAAACAACTTTTAGGGTATGGGTGCGGCCAGAGTGCACTCAGATTCAGATTCAGATTCTGAAAACAAGCGCGAGAAATAAACAGTGTAGTCTAAGCAGGTTGCCTAGTTAAAGCAGGGTGGCCATAGTGGCCGCAGGCCTGAAAAAGGGAAAAAAATTGCTTGTAAGGGTACGGGTACGACCAGAGTGCACTCAGATTCAGATTCAGACTCAGAAAACAAGCGCGAGAAATATACAGTGTAGTTTAAGCAGGTTGCCTGCTGCCACTATGGCCACCCTGCTTTAAAAACACTGTTTATTTCTCGCGCTTGTTTTCTGAGTCTGAATCTGAATCTGAGTGCACTCTGGCCGTACTCGTACACTTAAAGGCAATTTTTTCTAAGATTAAGTGATAAATAGCATCAGATTTTTTTTTAATAAAACTTATTTACTGAGTTTGAGAAAAGACAACAACCGATTCTTAATAATATTTATTTATTAAGACTGTGTGAGAAAAAATATTAATCAGAATTAAGCTCTTCAATTCCGCTTATCTCTGCATTACCACCGGAGTAGTTATGAAAAATCATGCACTATTACTAGTTCACATACGAACATGCATCCTTTGAGTAAACGAAAGTTTCAAATCGAGTTTCTAAACGCAACTTAAAATGACATTTTGTTGACGATTTAGAATAACAAACATTCATAGCCAAAGCTCAATAAATGAAAAAAAATGTCAACCGATATTAATTATCAATATTTGTTATTGTTTGTTTACAAATGTTTGATATTTATTCTAGAATTAGCTGAGTGCTAAAAAAAGATTTCAAGTTTTTTTTGCAAACCGTACTTTTCAAGCGACATTTGACAGATGGAGGTCATTGGCTTTCCTATTCTTATTTGAATCGCATACTGGTATATATATCGGAATACACCCCTTGACTTTGTTTGTTTTGTCTGTTGTTTGAAGTTTGATTAATAGACATGGGCGTTTTTGGTTTTGAACGCAAACGGATATTTATCGGATTTCAGATTTCGAAATCGATTTTAAAATCCGTTTTTAGATATCCGATTTCAGATGTGCCGAACTAAGCCAATTCACTAGTTTGTGATATGATTTGGTTTTATTAGCTAACGACAATCACAAACAATTAATTGTACGAAGCAAGGATACTCGTAGATTTGCGCGATTTTCCTTTATGCTTTAAATCTAGGCTTAGGCAAGAGTATATATTCTGTGGCTTAGGACTAGCAGAAAAGTTATCTTTACGGTTAAGAGTAAAACTTTTGCGGCGCATTTAAAAATCGGCTTATGTTAAATGATTTCTTTTTACATATTTTTTTAGTATTTTTTTTTGGTTTTTCTGTTTGTTTTTATTATTTTTCAAACCATTTACAAAATCAAACCTAATAACTTCAGGTTAGCGTTCAAAAAAATGTCAGTTGCTCGACTTTTGATGTTTTTAGACATCTTTTTTCAGTAATAAATAATCCCGCCTTAGAGAAGAACAATAGATTTCCGTAAACAGCAAACCGAAATCTGACTTCCGAAAACGAAAGCACGAATTTCGAATCCGATTTACATTTGGATACTTGTGGTGGTATTAGATCGCTAGCGTTTTGGTTCGGTTAGATTTCTGAAATCGGATTTTCTTGTTGAGAAATCGTTCGGTATCGATTTGTGTTTGAAATCGGATTTTGGATTCGTTTTGATATATCGGACGCATGCCTATTGATTAAGGATAGGAGAGTCTTGCTTCACAGTTCACTTGCTTGTTTGGTCAGTATTGTAAAGTGAAAAAAACATTTCAATGCGTGTAAAATAGCAGAACCCACATTAGAAACTTGAAAGACATTTGACTAACAAATGACACACCACATGGCCCTATTATTTAGTAAAAATAAACCTTGGATTTAATTTGTAAACGTAGGGGACTCAAATATTTATTTACCGGTATTGCAACTAGAAAACAAATTAAAAACATGTCTACAAAGATACTACAGCTGGATAGTTACAGAAAATCATTACTTAATAGAGTTACCTCCAGTAACTCTGTTACGGAATACATTGAAAATTGCTTAGCTAGAGAAGATGCTGCTGCGAAGCATTCCTTTCATAAAATCATGGTAAGTAATATCAGGCATTATAATACAGCATCAGGCATTATCAAATTTCGAATTGTATAGATCTTTCATGTGGTTTTGCTGTGTTTATTAGTTTATTTACCTTCAATTTCATTTTAGGTGCATAGCTGGACAGGAACAGCAGTCCAACTATTCGACACATTAAGTCAGTACTTTACATCAACAATTGTGCCAATGAAGTATGTGTCCATGGGAGACATCACATCTTTTTACACCTGCAGTCTTAGTCTTATAATGAAAATGATTAAGTTGGATTTCATGTTTCCTTTTCAAAGAAACATGTTTAATATAGATATTCTCTTCAATGATAAGAATTCTGTCGAGTGTTTTGAAAATCCAGTCACCATTGAGGATATTGTGTGTGGTGTTGTCAGTGGTAGGATGAATGAGAAATTTGAACTTGACTTATCGAACTTTTGCTGTGACCCAGGTATGAAATGAAAATAAACTTTATTCAAGTTGACCTATTAAAAGCTTCTTTGAATCGTTGCTATAAATTTTTTCTACCATCAAATATTGAAATATTCATAGTGTCAATATTACTAAATTGATGTAAATACATTATTTTGCAATTGTTTGAATTGCTCTGATATCATCTATAGATTCATATGGAAATCCCTAAATTTAATTCATATTATTATTACAGAATTCATAGAAAAGAAGATAACATTTTACAAAATTAATTTATTGTCCCACTTTAAAATATTGATGCTAAGAGTTGGTAGGGACACAAGAATGTTAAATCTGAGCAATAATGAACTAAGGTTTGTAAATTTAGTTGTAAATTTAGTTTCGTTTATAGTTATGAATTAATGTATAATAATGAAATATTTTTTTAGCCAGGTTCCGACTGATATATTAAATTTCTTCATTAGAGGAGAGCTGATAGCTGTTGATCTAAGTCACAATAATGTGAGTATGGTTTGAGATACCTTTGAACAAGTTTCATGACACCATGTATTATTATTGTAATATTTAACATAGTACTTGACACTGAGTTAATATATTTGTGTTTTTGATTTCACTCATATTAATTATATGAACTGCAATTTTAAAGTAGCAAACTAAACAGATACATATAAGAATAGGTCTTGGGTCTTGAATATTTGAGATATAAAGTTGAATTTAAGGCTGTTAGGCTTGTTATTATAAAGTTATGCTTCTGTATAGTAATTTGTGTTATTTATGGGATTGTTACCATGTATCTTGTTACTCCGTGATCATGGTGCTTACAACAGTGCTGAAATATTGGAAACTCACTAAAAACAAGGTACATGGTAACAGTCACATAAAAAACATAAATGACTAAAATATTAGTGACCATGAAAGTTTAAAACAATAAATTGTGCCTCTGTGTATAAAATTTTAGAAGTGATCACTTTATGATTCCAGATACCTTCTCTATCAGAAGTTTTAAGAGTAAGCAGTAGAATTGAGAAATTATGGATTGAAGGCAATCCTTTATGTGATGAATTAGATGCAGTGGACTATGTGAAAAACATAGTTAAGAAGTTTCCCAGACTAACAGAACTGGTAGGAGCAACTTATTTTGTTTCAGTGAAATAAAAATATGCAAGTAATAAGGATGATGACGAAGTAAACTGAATAATATTTAGTCTCTCAGTTAGATTATCAAAAAATTGTGGGCACTAGTTTTTTCTTTTGTCAATCAATTAAAAAATTACACAGATAAAGTGCATCAAAATTTTGGAATGGGCACTCATGATGTACCTTCTAATTGTAAATTGTACCAAGACTCATTTTTAATAAAGAAAACAATATATATCCAATAATTTTTGAAAGACAAATAAATAAAAAAGTTAGTTGTTATCTGTAGTTAAGTTAGTAGATATAATAGATGGTTTGGATTTATTACACTGATTGTCGTTTTAAGGATCATAAATGACACTGAAATATGGGTGCAATTTAAATAAATAGTACTTGTTATAGGATGGGATCAATATAAATCAACAAGGTTTAATGCTGCCATATTTCAAGAACTATCTTGTGACACCAGACAGAAGAACAAAGATGGTCACTGAAAAATTCCTTACATTATATTTCTCAAACTATGATTGCAGGAGGAAAAGAATGATTCACTTTTATGTTGATAAAAATGTGACTGTAACTTTGGTTGCAAATTTCAATGGTAAATATTTTTGTATAATGTATCAACATAACATACAACATTAACATCTCATAACAGTGTTAGTAAATAAAAATGTAACAAAGCTAGCTATGATTATTAAAGTGCAATTAAGTAATTTTTTTTTGTTGAACAATATCCGTTTCTAATGCAATATCTTAAGGCGCATTTACACTTGGTCGTTAGCCCATATTCGAGTGCACGAACAACATTACTTGAATTGAAGCACCTAATGCAATATTTTCATTGTTTTTACTCGAACATGGGCTTGAAAACGACGTGGTGATAATCAAAACGAAAACTGTCCGAATACGGGCGTTCATTTACACTTAGTCGTTTACCCGAATTTTATAGGAAATTGTATTCGGGGTAACGACCAAGTGTAATTGCGCCAGTAGAGCGTAAATTATGGCAATATTTTGATTTGTGCAGCTACACTTTAATTTATACAGAGGTTAACGCTATTTATAGAGAATTTCAAAGTATCAAAGTGTGGAGAGATAAAAATGTATAAAGACTAGTGTTGCACCGGATATCAAATTCGGCCGAATGTTCGGTTTTAATATACGCCGAAGTCCAATGTCGGTGGAAATTCGGTTAAATTTCGCGTACTTTTGCTCAATGAATAAAATGTTTAAAAATAAAATATGTTACAATTAAAAAAAATTCAACACTAAAAAGTATTATTATCTTAAATAAGCTACAAAGATGAAAGAATGTAATGTTTCATTGCTGATAATTAATATTACAATTGATAATTTTTAAACCATATTTTTGATATTGACACTTTTATTGTCTATGGAAATAACGAACGATTATCCACGTTATCCACGATACGATATTGACGATTATCCATCGATAGGGAAGGCCTATGCCACAGCAGTGGGGACATTAATAGGCTGACATTGATGATGAATGATGATGACCCACGTTGTAGTAACCTATTTGCTTACAAATCATCATTTGATCAAGCTTTCATTATAAAATACATTTCTTTTCACTTTACCATTTCTTATTTATATATTTTAAGCTACCGAATTTCGGTCGACATTCGGGAGATCTAGCTAAAATTCGGCCAAAAACCAAGGTCGATAAAAGCTGCATGTAAACCGAATGTAAAACGATTTTCGGTTCATCTCTAATAAAAACATGATTATTTCCTCATTTCGCAATAAAGTTAATATCATTGTGCTTCAGATGCTGATATCCAAATGATGCCAGTATATGGAACTCACTCGGGGAATATACTGGATCCGAACAAACAGATTAAAGTGTACAAATCGAAGCAACAAATCGGCGATTTATTTCATAGCCTACCGCCATCTACACACGATCCTAGTTCGTTCACAGTGGATGTTCCACATCATGACGTAAGTATCCTTGTAACATGAATTTGTTATACTACAGTGGATTTCGGGTATAACGGCGATGAAGGGACAACTTTAGGAAGTTGTTACAGGCAAAGGTACAGAGATACAGATACTTATATACACATATATAGTTTATATTCATTTAAAAATGATTTCCGCCTTTTCTTTAACAGTGAATGTGCGTCTAGCAGCCATACTTATTCAAAAGTTTAACCCAGTTGCTACTCAGAATATCACGTTGTAACTGAATCATAAATCTAACTCCGAAACGTACACCCTCCCTTAGCTGATATCTATAAACAAATGGTAAAGATCTCCACACTTGCTAGCCATCTGTGTGAATTTTAACAAAAGATATGAATTGTTTGTGAAAGAATGAAATCTTTGTGTCTTTGGCTGCCGAGTCCGGTCGCAATATCTGCATGTGATTTCTAAGAATTTGTTACAAATCATTCATCAAAAATAGTCGCAACACCCGAACTCGGCGTTACATGCAAAGTCGCTATAGCCACATGAATTTTGTACTAAAGTATGCTTTAAATTCAAGGGACTTAGATTTAACGTCGCTATAGGTAAAAGGTCGCTACAACCAAGGTAGGGCCTTTATAAATGAAATCCATTGTACTTCCCACTAATAATATAAATGTGAAAGTTAGTATGTTTGTTACTAGGCGCACATGTAACACATGTAACTGCTTGATGTTTAAATGTAAAGAAAATATAACTAGAAAAAATTCCACGCGGACCAGGCAGCAGACGGGACTTGAACCCGAACCTATCGCTATCCGGGCGAATGCACTCACCAATTATGCTACCGCGGCCCTTAAGAATGGCTAGAAGAATTTCGACGCGGCCATCAGGACCGCGGTAGCATTCGCCCGGATAGCGAAGGGTGCGGGCTCAAGTCCCGTCTGCTGCCTGGTCCGCGTGGAATTTTCTAGTTATATTTTCTTTAACCCTAATTTATCTTCCACAGAAAAAATCTATGGTACTTGTGGTCGATGGAGTTTATAAGGAGAGAACCAATCGTGTGTTCCAGTTCAGGCGGACTTTTGTGTTCAAAATTACGACTGTACGTCAGAACTCCATGTACAGCATAACAAATGAAATATTTAGTGTAGCTTTTGCTACTGAAGAACAAATCCAAAACAGTTTTAAGGTAAGTCAGTTCCAATACCACAAACTCTTACCTTATTACCGCAAAAAAGTTAAACATGCGGTCTACACATAGATTTATGTTCTACATGAGTTTAAACAAAAATTTCATGCAAAATTATGCAATAAAAAAGGCACAATTTACATTATAACACATATTTTATCGCGTCTAAACGTGAAATTCCATAGTAATTTGCATAAGCGTGATACAAATGCGTTATATATCATGTCGCGGTGCTCATGCCAGTCCCTGTAGAATGAGCACCACAATTTACATTATATCATGTTTAATATCGCGTGTAACTGACAAATTCCGTAATAATTTGACAATTGAGCGTGATAAAAACGCGTTATATACCATATCGCGGCGCAGGGAGGCAGACCTTGTCGATGCTCGATAAAAATATAAAGAAATCCTAAAACCAATTGCAGCGCCACCTATCGGTTAGAGCAGCTATACTCTAAGTGTGTTCCGCGGAACCCTAGGGTTCCGTGATACCTCTGTCGGGGTTCCGCAAGAATTTAGAAATAAAAAAATCAAAACACCTCTCTCTGGTCGTTCCGCGGCTGTGCGGACTCCGCGGCCGCGCGGAGACAAAACGCTATGAATGTTATTTATTTATTTATTTGTATTTGTATAAGCTTGTGTTACATTAGCTGGTACAATATCTCATAAGTTTGGTCTCAACAATTTTATACTTGTACAACGCGTTCGCTCTAAGTTTGCCGGTCTGTGGAATGCGCGTACCCTCCCCCACGTGACAACAAAACTTATAATGTGTCATAGTTTTACCCAAATATCTAACGTACACAATTTTTATTGTTACAATTAAATAAAAAATTTCGAACGTCATACACTCATACCTATCGCCAGCGGCAAACTTAAAACGAGCGGGTAGTATACTTGTAAGCGCTCAGTCTCTTTGATAAAAGCCGCCTCTGAATTAGACGCTATAGTTGTCAACTAGCGACTTTCGTCTCTAACTTCAAAGGATAAAGTCGATATTGTTTACAACGCTATTTTTAAATTTCTGTTTTTATTTTTGCTTTTTGTTTATCAAAGGTGCCGACTCGAGTATTTTCGAGAATATTTGAGATCGAGTCTAGGACTAAGTATAAAAGCGGCGATCGCGCGTTGGCGTCGTCAGTTGATGATTAGCGTTCGGAGCGATAAGTTACTACCTACTTACAAGCTCGCTAGCGAGAAACTGGTGTTCATTGTTTTACTGCCTGCTGTATTCTGTTGTCTCAGTTTTATACATTTCTTCCCTGTAGGTTCTAAATTTAGTCTCTTATACGCAGTAACGATTGTGCATTATTTAAACCCCACTATCCTGACTTGTAACATTATAAATAAAGAAGAATGGAACGTTGGCTTAAAGGTGTTAAACGTGTTCCAACAACATCCTCTAATGACGCTGAATGTTCAAAAGCAATGCGCGCGGAGAATTTAGCAATCACCGATCCAGAAGATGATGCCACGAGTGCCACGACGTCAAGCTCGACGGTTTCAAAGACGAAAAAAAGGAAGTATGATGAATCTTATATCAGTTTCGGATTTGTTGATTCCAACGGCTCACCTTGTAACAATTTTAGTTACCACCGACTATTTCAGGGCGTACATGAGACTCGAAACTTATTTAATTTAAAATCAGGGCGCCGTGATACTGTGATTTGAGGGAGATAAATGAAAATGTCTAAAACAGCAGTGAACAAGATATTATATTGTTAAAAAGATTCAGATCTTATTTCATCATGGTTAAAACTTAATACTAGTCACATTCAAGTTAAAAATACATAGTTATATTTCTTCAAAGATTTTTCTTTTGATTTAAAGCTATTCAAACATTCAAGATCATGTGCTAATACAGTAATACTCAATTTAAGTTTCTTATATAAACAAATTATTAAACAAGTTATAAAATATTAAATTTTTGAAAATCTAACAATAAAAATTTGTTATGTACTTATAATGGCTTTATAGTTTACTAATAGAAATCCTTTATCACGTTAAACAGAAATTGTTATCCGGAGTATGCACTGGTTAAATATCAAGAAGTTATAAGTTTTACTTAGCTTGGCAAGATCATGGGAGCATCAGGATCACTCAAATGTCCTCAGGGATGAAGCAGGACTTGCTGTCATCACGTGAACCCGTCACTTTTTTGCTCAAGGAAGCTTCACAGGCTCATATATATATATATTTCCAAGGAGATTCCAATCAGGATTAAGTAAATGTGACTATTACTGTTATTTATTAGCCAAATTAATGGACCTAGAACCAATTACATATTTTTCTTTAATTCAATAAAAAAACTAACTGGACCTACAGCCTAACGAATCAAATGTATTGAACTTACCCGTTAATCCGGGGAGAAATAACAAGTATATAATGCACTGACTACCACTGCTAGTCTTAATGCTATTTTCTAAGTATGGTCTTCAAGGTTCTATCAGCCAAAAGAGAGCGAATCTGTTTGTGCACTGCTATTTATAGGCTACTACAACACGTGACAGCGTCATTGCAAATTTCTCTCATATCACCATATTTGGTATGAGGAAGCACACGGACCGGTTTTGCTGACTCCGCCTTTCAATGTTTCCAGAACATTAATGTGACGTCACATCCATTTCCGCATCTCATTTAAAAAAATTACACACTAGCTCCCTCTAACTTACATTCCAAATACAACTACTAGGTTCACACATATATTGTACTTGTCCATTGCTTTTCAAAGTGGATTTCGATATTGAATAATTTATATGCATGATGATAGATGGCGCTGAATAAATAATAATATTTCTACGACTTAATATTTAAGAATTATATTGCTAAGTTTTTAACGTTATTAAATTTAATTGCTACACAACATCCCCCTTATCTCAAAAAATTTTTCCCAAAAAATTTTTTTTTTAATTAATTAACCTGCAACTGACTTACAGACAAATCAACAATACTAAGTATTAGCCAAGATAAAAAATTTAAACTTATATACGTGAGTATCCATTTATTTACTCCACGTAATGTTCTAAACTCTAAGTCAATAGCAACAATTAAATATTTGCTGTTTAATGATTTTTCTTTTAGTTTCATGTAAATACCTTTCTTGGATCTAATATCCAGTGGTATAACATGGCTTTTTTTCCATCTTAAGAACTTAAGGTAGTTAAGAAAACAACTCAAGATTAAAGAAGTTTGTATGTTTTCTAACTCAAAAGATTAAGATTATTTTCCAACAATCTTCCTATCTTTAATTATCAAGTCTAAAGTATATGTCTACTTCCTTATGCTTATGCCTTTCTTATAGACATGGGCGTTTTTGGTTTTGAACGCAAACGGATATATATCGGATTTCAGATTTAAAAATCGATTTCAAAATCCGTTTTTAGATATCCGATTTCAGATGTGCCTAACTTAGCCAATTCACTAGTTTGCGTTAAGATTTGGTTTTATTAGCTAAAAAAACGGGCAATGACTTCTTTTTACAAATTTTTTAGTATTTTTTTTTTTGATGAATTTTATTTTTCTGTTTGTTTTTATTATTTTTCAAACCATTTACAAAATCAAACCTAATTCCTTCAGGTTAGGATTCATAAATGTAAGTTGCTCGACTTTTGATGTTTTTAGTGATAAATAATCTCGCCTTAGAGAAGAGCAACAGATTTCCTTAAACAACAAACCGAAATCGGACTTCCGAAATTTGCGCCATCTTTTTTACTCCGCTTTGTTACGATTGGTAAGAAAGAGACAAAGAAATTCACTTTCTCTCTTTCTAACCAATCGCTACATAGCGGAGAAAAAAAGATAGCATGAATTTCGAATCCGATTTACATTTGGATACTTATGATGGTATTAGATCGCTGGCGTTTTGGTTCGGTTAGATTTCTGAAATCGGATTTTCTTGTTGAGAAATCGTTCGGTATCGATTTGTGTTTGAAATCGGATTTTGGATTCGTTTTGATATATCGGACGCATGCCTACTTTCTTACATCAAGATCTATTTTTCTATTAAGTATTAAAATAAATTGCACGTGCTTATTTTGGAAAAAAAAAACTTTTCATACATCACGCATTTCATATTACTCTCATACTCATATGCATATCAGTAAACACAACTTGACGAAAATAATTTTATCAAAAAAAATTTTTTTTTTTTGTGTTAAAATATTAAAATTCCTCGAAATTTCATTTAAGCATATTTTTTTTTTAAAAGTGATCATATAGGTTAAAAAAAAAGTTGTAAATAAATATTTATTTAGTTAAAAGAGAAAAACAATTTAATTTTCAGGCAGGTTTCGAACCGTAGCCCACAGATTTCCATATGCACTCTTCCTATACCATAACTCTTCTTAACCAACCGTTTAATACTGAAAGTGACTAAAATAAGCATCCTATGTGGAATTCAAAGATTTGTTAGTTCTGTTGTTCAGAATATTTTAGTATATCCTTAATATGATAATTACCTAAATATTTACCATTTAAATCGGTTAAAGTATAAACTAAAGGTGATAATTTAGCCGTCACTACACATTTAATAAATTTTGGTGCTAATTTGGAAGAAAAATTCTTTGCCTTATTGGATAAATAATGAGTACGTTTATACACTATCTGGCCAACTCTTAATTCAATGTGTCTTTTTCTGAGGTTATATTGTTTTTCGTTCCGTTGGTGGGCAACAATCAAATATTTCCTCACCTTTTGGAAGATATTATTAAGTTCAAGCAGCTTTTTCCCATACTCCACTGTACTGTCTGAGGTAATTTGATCTAACGGACATGGAGGGAAGGAATTTAAATATAAATTACCATCTATTATATACTCTCTACCATGGACTAGGAAATAGGGTGAAAATTTAGTTGCTTCATTCACAGCCGTGTTTAAAGCACATTGCAATTCTATTAAGTGTTCATCCCACCTTCTATGTTCGGATTTTACATAACAGGCTATCGCATGAACTATGTTTCTATTTGCCCGCTCAGCTTGGTTCGTTTGGGGATGATACTTTGGATTGTAATATATGTTTGGTACATTATATTTAGTTAACAGCTGTCTAAAATGGGAGCTAACATATTGTGGACCGTTATCTATAAAGATGGTTTTACAAACGCCATGGACTAAAAATACACATTTTTCTATAAAGTTTGCTACAGCCATGCCTGTTGCTGACCTTATAGGGTGCAACATGACATATTTACTAAAGTAATCTGAAACAACTATTAAATAAGTATTTCTATTCCTTGAATTTGGAAAGGGTCCCAATAGATCACAACTAATGGCTTCAAATGGCTTGGTCACTTTCTTAGGACTTCCCATAAGACCGGGACGTGCCGTGTTCACAGGTTTGTATTGCTTACACGTCTCACATTCACTCACATACTTTTTCACACATTCGTATAGGTGGGGCCAGTAATAATGTAAGGCGATCCTCCTATGTGTCTTCATGACACCTAAATGTGCACTAGTAGGGTCATCGTGATATTTCCTAAGAATTGCCGATCTATTTTCTTCAGGAACTACCAGTTTCCAATCAAATTCGCTAGTAAGATCATATTTATTTTTCGAATATCTATATAAGTTTCCATCTTTTTCCATGAAGTTAGGAAATTTACGTGGGTTATTCTTTACTGCATTTAACATATAAGAGTACCAACTATCTTTTGATAAATCTATTTCTATTGAATCTAATTTAATACGTGACAAAGTATCCGGGAGGATATGATCCCGACCCTTCCGGTGTTCTATTTTAAAGTTAAATTGACTAAGACGCATGCTCCATCGTGCTAAACGACCTGTGGGGTTTTTTAATTTATAAAACCACAACAGTGAAGCATGGTCTGTGACTATGGTACATTCCTGACCTTCAACATATTGTCTAAATTGTTCTAATGCATAGATAACAGCTAATAATTCTCTTTCTGTTGTACTATAATTAACTTCATTTTTATTAAGTGAGCGGCTACAGTAGGCAATAGGGTGTTCCACTCCGTCATAAGACTGGGTGAGAACGGCCGCCGCTGAGTATGCAGATGCGTCAGTCAAAATACGGAAAGGGCGCGAATAATCTGGCATTTTTAAAATAGGGGCAGAAACAAGGGCAGTTTTAAGCAAATTAAAGGATTTCTGTGCCTCAGAGTTCCATTCAAAATCCACATTCTTACGGGTGAGTTTACATAACGGTTTGCTGATTTCAGAGAAATTATTCACAAATCTTCTGTACCAACCTGCCATTCCAAGGAATCTTTTTACCTCCTTGGGGTTCGAGGGTGTAGGATAGTTAAGGATTATATCTACTTTACCAGGGTCCGTTCTTAAACCATGTTTATCAATGTAATACCCTAAATATTTGAGCTCTTTGCGACAAAACTGTGATTTTTTTTTATTTATTGTCAGGCCTGCTTCTTTCAGGCGCTGATATATTTTCTCTAGGAGCTCAATATGTTCTGAGAAAGTGTTACTAATGCAAATTATATCATCTTGAAAAGCAAATACCTTATTATCGAATTCTGGGCCAAATAATTTATCCATTAAGCGTTGCATGGTTGCTGACGCCCCTACTAACCCAAAACACATCACATTAAATTGAAATAAGCCTCTACGAGGAACCGTGAAAGCTGTCTTTTCAGCAGATGCTGCAGAGTCATAAGGAATCTGCCAATATGCGGCACTAAGGTCAATTGAGGTTAAATATTTAGCGTTGTTAAGATGATCTAATATTTGGTTAATATAAGGCAAGGGATAAGCGTCTGGTTTTGTGACGTAATTAAGTTTTCGAGAGTCTAGGCATAATCTGGTTTCACCATTGGGTTTTTCTACCATTACTACTGGAGAATTCCAAGCCGATTGGGAAGGAGAAACTACCCCCAGGGCTAACATTTTATCTAATTCCTTCTCGAGTGCTAGTTGCTTGATAGGTGATAAGGGATAATAACGCTGTTTAATCGGACTATGGTTACCAGTATCTATTTTATGGTGTTCCAATGAAGTTCTACCAAGACCAACCTTTTCTGTGTTAATTAAGTCAAATTTATCAATTATTTTATTAATTATTCGCTTTTGCGCCGTCGTTAAGTTATTGTAATCTTCTAACCCGTTTTTTAATGATATTGAGTTAATAGGATTTTCTGAGTTTAAAGTGATATTACTAAAGTTGGATGACATCAAGTTTTTTGTCAAACCAAAATGGTGCCAAAAATCAATACCTAATATGATTGGTGTAGTAATTTCCGGAACTACATAAAATGTAATTACCTTAAGTATTGAGTTATATTCAATGGGCAGAGACATGTACCCTACGCAATGCAATTCAGTGCTATTAGCGGTTTTTACAATACGCTCTTTATCTAAAGTGTTAAGTTTAAAGCCTAAATTCAGAAAGATGAGGTGCGAGTTTTTGCCGAGTATCGAGCATGACGCTCCAGAGTCAGCAAGTCCTATCGCATCTACATTTAATATTTTAAATTGCAAATAAGGTCTATTGTCAAACTTTTTTTTATGGAAGAGAACTTCACGGTTTTTTAAGTTAATGGGTGACCTTTTTTTACCGTAATTATATGTGAAGTTCCCACTTTTTAGTTTTTTGAATTATTACTTGGATTACATTGTGGGCACTCAGGTCGTCTTACGCCCTTTTTACCACACTTAAAACAAAGAATTTCTCTCGAATTTACACACTCTCTAGTGAAATGCTCTCGACTCTGACATCTCATACACCTCCTATCATTTGAGACATTTTGAGGTAAAGTTACGGTTGAGATCTGTCGGGTTGGTTTGAAATTATTTTTTATTCTTCGTGACTGAAGGTCATTCGAAATAAATAATTTATTCAAATTGGGTTCCGTAAATTTCTCTGCACGGACTTGAGCCAACTCCAAGCGCTTTCCTAATTGTTTTAACGTGAGAATAGAATCAACGTTATGAAGAGCCAACTCTTTCATATATTCCGGACGAATATTATGCATTAAAATTTCTAGCTGTTCTTCTAATGACATGGGAATAGACAATCTCGCAAACATTCCTTGCATCGTGGAGATATAGCTCACAATTGACTCTTGTCTAGCTTGTGTGCGTTGTCTAATTTCGTTTTTAAGTCGATAATCTAAATCCGGAATATCAAAATCCTCTCTTAAGTGTAACAATAGATCAGAATATGAGTTAAAGTTTGCTTTGTTACTTCTAAACCACGCCAATGCAGAATCTTCTAAGAGATCGGAAAATGCTGTCAGCATACGAGATTGCGGAATCTCGCGGGCCTGTCTAAGTTCCTCTAACCTCTCAATAAAACTTCTAACGCAACTCGAACCATTGTATTTTAAATTGAGTGAATTTAAGTTAATTGGTTTTTCTTTAATGACAATTAATTCCTCACTTCCATTCTTTTCATTCATCATTGCTTTCGAGATAGGCAACACATATTCATCCGTCTCTTGTTCTCTCACATCCTTCATGCCGGTTTTACTACACTTGGGAGTACCTTCCTTGTCACTTAATTCGTCTGAACTACTTTCATCTTCCTGTTCTACTTGAGCTAAGATACGTATGAGCCTGTGGCGCAAATCCACAAGAGAAGCATTGTCAACTTCCAATCGAGCAAGTCTATCGATTAGATAATTAGCCCTAACTGACACACGTAAGTGAAGATTACTGTCCTTTCCTAGGTCACCTGATGACAGCAGATCCTCGAGCTCAGCAATTTTCGGCGTACATGCCTTGAGCTCGCTTGCCGGGAGTGGTGTGATCACTGGAGCACACTTGATGCTGCCACGTCTCTTCAGCTTGAAAATTTGGCGAAGCTGCTTTCTCAGTGCATCCACCGATGTGTCAGGAGCTGTGGAAATGCCAAGAATATCCAATTCATATATGATTTCATCCTTTCTTAAGTAGTTTACATATTTTTGTATAGAGAGCATTTTCTCAGATTTTTTTTCAAGTTAAAGTCAGTTATTTCTGTTACTAAGTTAATTATTAAGTTAATTATTAAATTACGTTTAATCAAGTTTTTAAATCAAGCTACTTATTCAAGTTATTTAATCTAAGAAAGTTAAATACAAAGGAATTTATAAAAATTTTTTTTTTTTGAAGGAGGGTACTTTTATTATTACAAGTTTCAATTCTTAAAGACTATCTTGTTCACTGTTCAAGGTCAATTTTTTACGCATCCAATCAATACGAAGGTGTTATTGTAGTATAAGTTGATTAATTCTAATGTGCTAAGTTAATTAATGCTAGTGTGTTTTTCAGACTGGTTGGGGATTTAAGCATCTATGTTTCCACCTACCTTTTTTATCATCATTTAGACACACTAGTATTCCAAAAGTATTGTTTATTAAAGTTTTTTAAGTTATTAAGTAATTTACTTCTAATGTGCTATTCAGACTGATTGGGGATTTTAAGCATTAAATTTTTCCACCAATCTTTTTATCATCATATTAACACATTAGTACAAATTCTGAATATTAATGATTTTTAAGTTAAATTTTTTTTTGATTAGATGTTAAATTCTAGTGTGCCGTTCAGACTGATTGGGGATTTAAGCATTTATTTTTCCGCCAACCTTTTTATCATCATATCAGCACACCAGTATTTCCCTCAAATACAGTATTTTATTGCTCGGCCCCACGTTGGGCGCCATTTTGTAACAATTTTAGTTACCACCGACTATTTCAGGGCGTACATGAGACTCGAAACTTATTTAATTTAAAATCAGGGCGCCGTGATACTGTGATTTGAGGGAGATAAATGAAAATGTCTAAAACAGCAGTGAACAAGATATTATATTGTTAAAAAGATTCAGATCTTATTTCATCATGGTTAAAACTTAATACTAGTCACATTCAAGTTAAAAATACATAGTTATATTTCTTCAAAGATTTTTCTTTTGATTTAAAGCTATTCAAACATTCAAGATCATGTGCTAATACAGTAATACTCAATTTAAGTTTCTTATATAAACAAATTATTAAACAAGTTATAAAATATTAAATTTTTGAAAATCTAACAATAAAAATTTGTTATGTACTTATAATGGCTTTATAGTTTACTAATAGAAATCCTTTATCACGTTAAACAGAAATTGTTATCCGGAGTATGCACTGGTTAAATATCAAGAAGTTATAAGTTTTACTTAGCTTGGCAAGATCATGGGAGCATCAGGATCACTCAAATGTCCTCAGGGATGAAGCAGGACTTGCTGTCATCACGTGAACCCGTCACTTTTTTGCTCAAGGAAGCTTCACAGGCTCATATATATATATATTTCCAAGGAGATTCCAATCAGGATTAAGTAAATGTGACTATTACTGTTATTTATTAGCCAAATTAATGGACCTAGAACCAATTACATATTTTTCTTTAATTCAATAAAAAAACTAACTGGACCTACAGCCTAACGAATCAAATGTATTGAACTTACCCGTTAATCCGGGGAGAAATAACAAGTATATAATGCACTGACTACCACTGCTAGTCTTAATGCTATTTTCTAAGTATGGTCTTCAAGGTTCTATCAGCCAAAAGAGAGCGAATCTGTTTGTGCACTGCTATTTATAGGCTACTACAACACGTGACAGCGTCATTGCAAATTTCTCTCATATCACCATATTTGGTATGAGGAAGCACACGGACCGGTTTTGCTGACTCCGCCTTTCAATGTTTCCAGAACATTAATGTGACGTCACATCCATTTCCGCATCTCATTTAAAAAAATTACACACTAGCTCCCTCTAACTTACATTCCAAATACAACTACTAGGTTCACACATATATTGTACTTGTCCATTGCTTTTCAAAGTGGATTTCGATATTGAATAATTTATATGCATGATGATAGATGGCGCTGAATAAATAATAATATTTCTACGACTTAATATTTAAGAATTATATTGCTAAGTTTTTAACGTTATTAAATTTAATTGCTACAACCTCTCTGCATGCTCTGTAGTAAACTGCTTCCTAATAGTTCCATGGCACCTGCCAAATTGCGTCGACATTTAGAAACCGTACACCCCGAGACTAAAGACAAGAATAAAGAATTTTTTGTTCGCAAAAAAGATCAGTTATTAGAAAGTCAAAAAAATATGATGCATGTAACACAAACTACCAACGAAAAGGCCACGGAGGCATCATACTTAGTTAGCTATCGCATTGCACAAGCAGGTGAAGCGCACACTATCGCTGAGAAATTAATAAAACCATGTGTATTAGACATAACAAAATGTATGCTTGATGAAAAATCTGCAAAGCATCTTTCTACTGTTCCGCTATCAAACGATACTGTTTCACGACGAATCCATGATCTGGCAAGCTACGTCAAACAAGAACTAGTTACACGTCTACAAAATACACGATTCGCTTTGCAAATGGACGAGTCGACTGATGTCGCTGGTTTGGCTATCCTGCTGGTTATTGTGAGATATCCATATAAAAGTTCTTTTGAAGAAGACATGCTTATGTGTTCATCGCTGCTTACAAACACTACCGGGGAAGAAATTTTTAATAAAATAAATATATTTTTTGAAGAACATAATCTCAGTTGGAACAATTGCATTGACATTTGTACAGATGGGGCCAAGGCGATGACAGGTAAAACAGCAGGAGCAGTGTCACGAATGAAAAATAAAGCGCCTAATTGTAGTTCCAGTCATTGTATTCTGCATAGACAAGCACTTGCGATGAAGCAAATGCCGTCTAATCTAAAATTAGTTATGGATGAAGCGGTAAAAATAATTAATTTTATCAAATCACGACCACTACAATCCCGATTGTTCTCATTATTGTGTGAAGATTATGGCAGCAAACATAAAACACTGCTGCTCCATACAGAAGTGCGATGGTTGTCTCGGGGAAAAACTTTAACAAGGCTATTTGAACTTAGAGCCGAGTTACAAATGTTTCTTTCAGCAGATACTTCTTTTAATTTGAAGGACCGTTTGTATGATAAAACTTGGTTGTTCCGATTGTCTTTTATGGCGGATATCTTTCAAAAACTTAACGAATTAAATTTATCATTGCAAGGTAAACAGACAACAGTGTTTCAGGCCTATAATAAAATAACTACTTTTAAAAGAAAATTAGATTTTTGGATCATTTGCATTGGTAAGAAAGAAATAGAAAGTTTTACGTTACTCACTGAGTTTGTTAGCGAAAACGACTCAGAAATGTTTGAAGATAATGTGTTTGAAGAATTGGTCCAATATCTCAGTTCGATGCGCGCATCTTTTGAAAAGTATTTTCCCGAAGAACACAATACAAAAATTAAAGTGAACTCCTGGATTCATAATCCTTTTTTACCCAACTTGGAAAAGCCTGAAAACATGTCAAATGAGATATATGAATCTCTTTTAGAAATGTCATCAGACACAAGTATGGAGTCATTGTTCAAAACGACGCCTCTTAATGATTTTTGGTGCAGAATCCAAGATGAATATGCAATGCTTGGCCAAATGGCTCTGGATATTCTTCTCCCGTTCCCAACTACATATTTGTGCGAAACAGGATTCTCTACCTACGCAGCCACGAAAACAAAATATCGCAATAGACTGGACGCCGAAGCTGATATGAGACTCCAACTTTCTTCCATCAAACCTGATATCAAGCAATTGATGAAAAATAAAAAACAGTTTCATACCTCCCACTAGTTAGATTTTTTCTTTTTTAATGTTTTCTATTATTGTCCTTACCAAGTGGTGAAGTAAATAATAATTGGTAACGGATACATTGTACTTTTATTATGCTGATTAATATAGAATACACTTATAAAAATAATTGTTTTATTGTAGGGTTCCATCAAGTATTTTGCTTCCCAAAAGGGTTCCGTCATTTAAAAAGTTTGAGAACCACTGGGTTAGAGGTATGATTATAAATTAAGTTTTCTAATTTTCTGCACTCACTGTTTGTTTTTAATAAGATCTTTCTACAAAGTATTAGAAAACTTTAACAATATGATGCATGGATTCAGAAACTTAATTCCAAATTATGGTGTGGTCGAGAAAAATATGGATTAAACTTTATTTAAATAGGTAGATTAAGAATCTTATATCTAGCGATATAAAATTCGAAGTCATTTGGAGAAATTTGTCAGTTTTGGATAACTTGACCTGTGGCTGTCTGTAAATAAATCTTTCCAGTTACCCCATTATTAATAAACAAGGAATTAGCTTAGACAAGTTACGCTAGATTTTGTTCATGTCACTCAAATGCCATTTGTCATTCAATAGACAGGGACAAAACATGGAGTAACTAATCCAAGCGTAGTCTTCGTTTATTAATAAGGTTGAAGTGTATTTAACCCGAGAAACAACATTATATTAAAAATTCACGAGGAACAAAAATTTTAGAAAAAAAACCACATCCCAATTCATAATCAAGAAAGTTTTAAAGTATTAAGTAGTCGTTTATTGCACTTGCGATTATTTATGCAATGACAATCAAACAATATTTATATTTATAGTTTTTACGTTTTTAGACATAAGGTAGTTATAATTTGGTTAAGATGTAAAGGAATTTTATTTTATTAAAATAAAATATATTACGTTTGTGGTTAAACCAAATGAAAATTATTCCAGATTAAATTCATGCATGTCCTCACTGCAAAGTCACACAGTACTTGAACTCTGTATAATTATCGTGCTTGATGTGCTTAAAATTACCTTTGCAACTTTGTTTAGACAAATAATAAAAAAAAGAAAATCATTGATTTTGGTGTCTGAGTCACTGTTTTCATTAGATGTCCTTGAAGTTTGAAGAAAATAATATTTTTTTTATTTCAGGGTCCTATTAGGAATATGAATGAATTGTCACTGATAGACCCAGAACAGGAAGATAAAGAAGCTATCATCAAAGCTTTTATTCACATTACACAGCTGAAGAAACACGAAGCCGAAGCGTAAGATACTAATCTGATATTTATTTATTTATTCATTCATTTCATTTATTGCATGTCACATAACGTTCATGATGGTACATTAATTTATGTAAAGTAAATATGTGACGCCCTTAAAGGGCACAGCAAATATCAAGCCAAAGGGCTTGTTAAATAATTATATTATAATACTAAGTTCACAATTCAATTTTATAAACTAGATTTAACAATGTCAATAAGCAATATTAATAATGAAAATGTCAACTTTAAAAATTAATTACATTTGTCGTCAAAAAAATCTTTTAAATTATAAAAACATTTTTGGATTAAATATGATTTTAATTGATTGTTGAATTTGGCAGATATTTCTACGTTCTTTATATTATTAGGTACATTATTATAGATTTTTATTGACATAGCATTTATTTATTTATATGAATAAAAAAAGGTTACATTGAACAGAGCTTTAACAAAGTTGTCAGCAATTAACTTGAACATTTTAATATAATGAGATATGAGGCAACTGCACATCACACTAATATTATAAAGGCGAAAGATTGTGAGTGTGTATGTTTGTTACTTCTTCACGCCTTTTAGTCCAGTCAGTATTGTCGCGAAATCCGTTTTTCCTCAAACAGCTGGAACTATGCTAAAAAGTTTCTTAAGATAGTAAAGAACACTTTACATAGAGAAAAAAATGTTTCCAACCCCGGGCAAGGGTGAAAACCACCCTTAATAATCTATTTTTCCAATTATCTCAAAAAGTATACGAGATACGGAAAAAAACTTCAAATGAAAATTGTAGATCTTTTTGAAATCTACAAAACATTATTCCACCCTCTTGCCCCTATTTTCAATAGGGGAGCCAATAATCGAAGTCAAAGATTCAATACTTAAAAAGTTAAAGTTAGTTAAAAAAGTTATCTAAAGTTATCTAAGTTATCTTAATGTAAAGATTATTACATTACATTACATTAAGATAACTTAGATAACTTCAGATAACTTTTTTAACTAACTTTAACTTTTTAAGTATTGAATCTTTGACTTCGATTATTGGCTCCCCTATTGAAAATAGGGGCAAGAGGGTGGAATAATGTTTTGTAGATTTCAAAAAGATCTACAATTTTCATTTGAAGTTTTTTTCCGTATCTCGTATACTTTTTGAGATAATTGGAAAAATAGATTATTAAGGGTGGTTTTCACCCTTGCCCGGGGTTGGAAACATTTTTTTCTCTATGTAAAGTGTTCTTTACTATCTTAAGAAACTTTTTAGCATAGTTCCAGCTGTTTGAGGAAAAACGGATTTCGCGACAATACTGACTGGACTATTTGCGTCTGGAGCGATTTTAATAAAATTTAGAATGGAGTTAGCTGGCCCCTGCACCCTGGATTAACACATAGGCTACGTTTAACTAGGGGAAATCACCCCTTATAAACCCGGGGTAACACCGCGGGGCACAGCTAGTTGTCTTATAAAAACAAGTAGACCCCCAATCGTCTAACAAAAGTGCATAAAAAACGTCCCAGCGTGTATTATACATCAACTTACACCTGATAACATTAGCACATTTGTTCAAATTAACACGTTGTGTCGTGGCAGTAAGATTTAATGTCGATTGTATACGAGAGAGAAAGAGATAGTTTGATTACGGTGCGAAAGAAACATACACACACGTGACCACGGGGCTCACACGGTCAGAGATATTTTGTTGTAGCTATTATTATTAAAATGTAACTAATTAGTAATACAAAAAGCCACGATAGTTGCGTTATTTTGATACTTGAAATTCGACACTCCATGTTTTTAGGTGTGTACTGATTTTTAGTTCTCGTTACGTCCATTGTGGCGCTGCTGTTCAAGTTTTTCATACAGATTTTGACAATGACATTTCGCTCTCGCAAACTATCGAATTCGATAATAGCAGGCCGTCCGGCTTCCACTACCATTCATTCCTGCCGGAATCTATAATCCGTACGGATTGCGCAGTAGTTGATTTGCAAGAGCGACCAAGTAATTAACTACCATTCAATCCGTACGTTTTATAAATTCCGACAGGAATGAACGGTAGTGGATGACCTGCTATTGGTTCGTGCTAAGCGTACTGAAGGCATCGCTCTCTGCTTTTAAAAGATGGAAGTGTTAATCACCGAGCTATTAAGTGATGGCCTACTGTTTTATTATAACGCCATTAAGATACTTGTTATTAAAAGCATCGATGAATATGCACTTTTTACTTTAGTTTCAAACTGTAAATGTCTAAAAAGTTTGCTGGCCAGATTCTGGTGTCACTAGATTTGCACAATTATAAACCGAACAATTTGGTTTTTGTGTGGCGTTTTAATTAAAGCGCGGTCGAAACACGACTGTTTGAAAATTATGCACAATAGACTTTTTCAGCGCGTTTGTGTGTCTACTTGCTTTTATACGTCAATGAACTGAAGATGTTTTTTTATATTCAGCACGTTCATTAGCAATTAATTATTACGAAATACTTTTTTAATGATTTTATTTTGTGGAGCTCGATGACGCAGTTTGTTAGCGCGTTCAGTCTGCGATTTTAGAAGTTAAGCAACTTTCGAAATGGTTGGTCATAGGATGGGTGACCAAAAACTTATTATCTTGTGCTCCGCCGTGCCTGGGAAGCTACGTTAAGCCGTTGATCCTAGCTGCAGCTGCAGTCGTTAACAGTTAGCACCCACCAATCTGCACTGAGCACGTGTCGCTACGACCTAATCTCCCTATTCCATCCATAGTATAGGGTAGATTTATTGACTGCATAGATTAATCTGGTAACAGCTGCACTCCAAGACCTGAATTAATTTTGAAGTTTGATAAAAGTAGAGGCAGTCACTGTTTTTCCTTTTTTTTAATGAATTATACAACATGCCACTTTGGCAAACGCTAAAATTGATTGACGTCTTTTCTATCAGGGTACAGGTAGATATTTAAGTTAGTCTTATTAAAATAATGCGAATACAAAATTAATTGTTTAAACCAGTGGTTCTCAAACTTTTTAAATGACGGAACCCTTTTGGGAAGCAAAATACTTGATGGAACCCTACAATAAAACAATTATTTTTATAAGTGTATTCTATATTAATCAGCATAATAAAAGTACAATGTATCCGTTACCAATTATTATTTACTTCACCACTTGGTAAGGACAATAATAGAAAACATTAAAAAAGAAAAAATCTAACTAGTGGGAGGTATGAAACTGTTTTTTATTTTTCATCAATTGCTTGATATCAGGTTTGATGGAAGAAAGTTGGAGTCTCATATCAGCTTCGGCGTCCAGTCTATTGCGATATTTTGTTTTCGTGGCTGCGTAGGTAGAGAATCCTGTTTCGCACAAATATGTAGTTGGGAACGGGAGAAGAATATCCAGAGCCATTTGGCCAAGCATTGCATATTCATCTTGGATTCTGCACCAAAAATCATTAAGAGGCGTCGTTTTGAACAATGACTCCATACTTGTGTCTGATGACATTTCTAAAAGAGATTCATATATCTCATTTGACATGTTTTCAGGCTTTTCCAAGTTGGGTAAAAAAGGATTATGAATCCAGGAGTTCACTTTAATTTTTGTATTGTGTTCTTCGGGAAAATACTTTTCAAAAGATGCGCGCATCGAACTGAGATATTGGACCAATTCTTCAAACACATTATCTTCAAACATTTCTGAGTCGTTTTCGCTAACAAACTCAGTGAGTAACGTAAAACTTTCTATTTCTTTCTTACCAATGCAAATGATCCAAAAATCTAATTTTCTTTTAAAAGTAGTTATTTTATTATAGGCCTGAAACACTGTTGTCTGTTTACCTTGCAATGATAAATTTAATTCGTTAAGTTTTTGAAAGATATCCGCCATAAAAGACAATCGGAACAACCAAGTTTTATCATACAAACGGTCCTTCAAATTAAAAGAAGTATCTGCTGAAAGAAACATTTGTAACTCGGCTCTAAGTTCAAATAGCCTTGTTAAAGTTTTTCCCCGAGACAACCATCGCACTTCTGTATGGAGCAGCAGTGTTTTATGTTTGCTGCCATAATCTTCACACAATAATGAGAACAATCGGGATTGTAGTGGTCGTGATTTGATAAAATTAATTATTTTTACCGCTTCATCCATAACTAATTTTAGATTAGACGGCATTTGCTTCATCGCAAGTGCTTGTCTATGCAGAATACAATGACTGGAACTACAATTAGGCGCTTTATTTTTCATTCGTGACACTGCTCCTGCTGTTTTACCTGTCATCGCCTTGGCCCCATCTGTACAAATGTCAATGCAATTGTTCCAACTGAGATTATGTTCTTCAAAAAATATATTTATTTTATTAAAAATTTCTTCCCCGGTAGTGTTTGTAAGCAGCGATGAACACATAAGCATGTCTTCTTCAAAAGAACTTTTATATGGATATCTCACAATAACCAGCAGGATAGCCAAACCAGCGACATCAGTCGACTCGTCCATTTGCAAAGCGAATCGTGTATTTTGTAGACGTGTAACTAGTTCTTGTTTGACGTAGCTTGCCAGATCATGGATTCGTCGTGAAACAGTATCGTTTGATAGCGGAACAGTAGAAAGATGCTTTGCAGATTTTTCATCAAGCATACATTTTGTTATGTCTAATACACATGGTTTTATTAATTTCTCAGCGATAGTGTGCGCTTCACCTGCTTGTGCAATGCGATAGCTAACTAAGTATGATGCCTCCGTGGCCTTTTCGTTGGTAGTTTGTGTTACATGCATCATATTTTTTTGACTTTCTAATAACTGATCTTTTTTGCGAACAAAAAATTCTTTATTCTTGTCTTTAGTCTCGGGGTGTACGGTTTCTAAATGTCGACGCAATTTGGCAGGTGCCATGGAACTATTAGGAAGCAGTTTACTACAGAGCATGCAGAGAGGTGAGCCGTTGGAATCAACAAATCCGAAACTGATATAAGATTCATCATACTTCCTTTTTTTCGTCTTTGAAACCGTCGAGCTTGACGTCGTGGCACTCGTGGCATCATCTTCTGGATCGGTGATTGCTAAATTCTCCGCGCGCATTGCTTTTGAACATTCAGCGTCATTAGAAGATGTTGTTGGAACACGTTTAACACCTTTAAGCCAACGTTCCATTCTTCTTTATTTATAATGTTACAAGTCAGGATAGTGGGGTTTAAATAATGCACAATCGTTACTGCGTATAAGAGACTAAATTTAGAACCTACAGGGAAGAAATGTATAAAACTGAGACAACAGAATACAGCAGGCAGTAAAACAATGAACACCAGTTTCTCGCTAGCGAGCTTGTAAGTAGGTAGTAACTTATCGCTCCGAACGCTAATCATCAACTGACGACGCCAACGCGCGATCGCCGCTTTTATACTTAGTCCTAGACTCGATCTCAAATATTCTCGAAAATACTCGAGTCGGCACCTTTGATAAACAAAAAGCAAAAATAAAAACAGAAATTTAAAAATAGCGTTGTAAACAATATCGACTTTATCCTTTGAAGTTAGAGACGAAAGTCGCTAGTTGACAACTATAGCGTCTAATTCAGAGGCGGCTTTTATCAAAGAGACTGAGCGCTTACAAGTATACTACCCGCTCGTTTTAAGTTTGCCGCTGGCGATAGGTATGAGTGTATGACGTTCGAAATTTTTTATTTAATTGTAACAATAAAAATTGTGTACGTTAGATATTTGGGTAAAACTATGACACATTATAAGTTTTGTTGTCACGTGGGGGAGGGTACGCGCATTCCACAGACCGGCAAACTTAGAGCGAACGCGTTGTACAAGTATAAAATTGTTGAGACCAAACTTATGAGATATTGTACCAGCTAATGTAACACAAGCTTATACAAATACAAATAAATAAATAAATAACATTCATAGCGTTTTGTCTCCGCGCGGCCGCGGAGTCCGCACAGCCGCGGAACGACCAGAGAGAGGTGTTTTGATTTTTTTATTTCTAAATTCTTGCGGAACCCCGACAGAGGTATCACGGAACCCTAGGGTTCCGCGGAACACACTTAGAGTATAGCTGGTTTAAACAATATATCGGATATACTTAATATTAAACCATACCCCTTATATTATTACAATAAAAAGACAAATATTTGATTACATTGTTTTTTTTAGTCGGCTGAAGCTCCAGGTGTGGGATATACGAAAAGCCATACACCTCTTTATGGAAGAAATGAAGAATGACAAGATTTCTGGTGATAAATTCTTGGAAGAGGATGATTTTTCAGATATATCGTCTCTTATGGATGATGAAGTTGACTGATTTAATATAAATATAATGATACTTGACTTTATATGAACTTGTTCTTTATTTCCTTTTCTTACTAAAGTAAAAAAAATGCCCCCGTGGGATGGAGTGGTTTACTTATTTTTTGGCCAGCTCAGTACATTAACTTTACTCCACCCCACCTGATGCTAAGTGAGTGAGGAGTGTATTTGTGAAGATTGTTGAAGTAATAGGGAAATGTGTCGCTTCAGCCATCTTTATGTTAACGGCATGGCTTTCGAATACTTAATCATCTCGAGCTCCTCCGTGCTTCGAATGCACAGATTACTAAGGGGATACTACGCATTAGAATTTCACGTCAAGGTATCGATTATATGCAGGCACTCGCACCCGTTAATCCGTGTTTTGGGTTAAGGCCCATTCTTCCTATTACATTCAGGGAAACCTGTGAGTGAGACTAACTGTGATGATGATTTTGAAAGGTAGAGATAATTCCCCAGACATCTGTGTGCGTTAGGTCCTTTGAGTATCTATAACGGGAGACGCCATTACAGGCATTTCCCCTCAGTCAAAAGGTAGAAGAACAATGTTCTCGTACGTCTATAAAAACTACACTCGCGAGCAATAGTTTGGAATCACTTACTTGAAATTGATTCCGCACGATCTTGCTTATTAAATAATTTTTTAATAATTATAAAAATGAAATCATTTTTAAGGTTCATCTGTCAACTTTCATTGATACCAAATGAATACTTTAGCAAAATAGGTAAAGGACATCGTTCAACTCCTATACACAGTGGCGAATTTACCCTAAGGCCCGGGCCTAGGGCGGACAGATTTAGGGGCGGCCCCAAACGACACTAATCTGACAAAATGAAGCGCGTCAGAAATCAAAGAAAAGGCCAAAGCATTGCCAATAATTTATTCTACTGACTTAGAAGACGATTTTACAGAAAATATGCTCAATGCACTTTAAAAAATGAATATCGGAGCAGTGCTGTCAGTTTGTTGAAATCGTAACGAACTGAAGGTCTTTAAAGCATTTACCCAAACATGGATATTACTCTTCGTATGTGTGTGTGTACTCTCGCCAGTAACTGTAGAACGATCGTTTTCTTGTTAACGACGAGTAAATAATTATTTACGACAACAATGACGGACCAATGATTAAACGATCTTTTTTTGGTTAATTAATATGGAAGCTGATTTTTTAAAGAAATTGGATTACGAAGATTTAATTAATGATTTTGCTGCACTAAAGTGCAGTGCACATTGTATAATATATCTTATCTTGTTCTCTTAGGGTACGGCCAGAGTGCACTCAGAAAACAAAACAAGCGTGAGAAATATACAGTGTAGGTAGTTTAAGCAGGTGGCCTGCTGCTACTATGGCCGCCCTGATTTAACTACACTGTTTAATTCTCGCAACAAATTATTTGTGTTTAATAAGATATTCAAATGTTTAACTCGCAATTAAGTGTTGAACAAGAGTTGTAATACTCATGTAAAAGTTATCATAGCCAAGTTGGCTGAGTATGTTACTGTATGTTAGAGCAAATAACTAGTTATAACAACTTATGTACCTTATTCTTGCGAAATAAAACTTTTTTTTTTACTAAATTTCTAAATCTATTTAGATGAAAGTTGGCAATAAAGTAATAACATTGTGTAGTCTATGGTGAATGCTGAGAAAGGGACGGCTGATGGCTTGAGGCCTAGGCCGGCCTAGCTTGCAAATCCGCCACTGCCTATACATCGTTTCATTTCAAATTAAATTGTTGCGTCTTTCAACAAATGATATATCATTCGATTCTGCGTAATTTATTAAGCTTTTTTATGTAAGAATCACGACGAAAGAAAGCCGAGGAAAAAATATATTTTGCTCTGAACATTTACTGGTTATGTTATTTTGATTTTTATTACGTATCTGTATTACATTTTTTTAAAACAGATATTGATTTTTTGCACCAAGATCATAACAATTATACCAATATCACAGACACGGTAATATTATATAATATTACCGTGTCAGCAGTGGGGACATTAATAGGCTGATGATGATGATGATGATTACCGTGTCACAGATAAATTCAAATTGTAGTAGAAGTCATTTGAAATTACTACCAAGCCACCCTACCATTCAGTATGGTCGTGGTCGCTCTACAAAGATCCGGCTAGGTGGGTACCTACTACCGCAGTGTATAGTCCTAATGCATTACTGTGTTTTGGAAAGAGGGAACTGTAGCTAATGAAATTATTGGGTAAGTATTAATTGAAGACTTAGCAACTATTTCTTCTTTATATCAATGATATGCTTCAAATTGATGGCATTCATTGTTATGCAGACGACAGCACGGGTGATGCCCTATATACCGGCCGCGCCAACATATCACGGGAAAACGTCATCGAGTGCCGGAACAAACTTGTGTCTGAAGTCGAAACTTTGTTAAACCGAGTAACGAATTAGGGCCGACTTAATTTAGTCCAATTTAATCCTACGAAGACACAAGTATGCGCGTTCACCGTAAAAAAAATACCATTTGTCGTATCTCCTCTTTTTGAGAACACTCCTCTAACTGCCTCAGCTAGTATTGGAATTCTTGGCGTTTACATATCGAGCGACGTCCAGTTTCGGGATCATTTAGAGGGCAAGGCCAAATTGGCCTCTAAGAAGCTTGGTGTGCTCAATAGATCGAGAATGTACTTCACACCGGCCCACCGACTGCAACTTTATAATGCACAGGTTCGGCCTCACATGGAGTACAGCTCTCATCTTTGGGCGGGGGCACCCCAATACCAGCTTCTCCCTTTGGATCGCATCCAGGGCCGAGCGGCTCGAATCGTCGACGACTGGGACCTTTCCGATCAGCTTGATCCTTTGGCTTTGCGTAGGGACGTAGCTTTGCTCTGCATCTTCTATGGCATTTATCACGGGGAGTGTTCTGAGGAATTGTTTGGATTAATTCCAGCTGCTGCATTTCGCCATCGTACATCGCGACTAAAATTTCATCCCCATCATCTTGATGCGTGGCTATCCACAACCGTGCGTTTTTGTCGAAATTTTCTACCACGTACGACAAAATTGTGGAATATATTGTCGCCAGCAGTGTTTCCGGACCAATTAAACCCAAAAACCTTCAAAAAAAGAGCGTACCGTAAGGCCGGCATCGCATTTGTGATACTCCTGGTGTTGCAAGTGTCCATGGGCGACGGTGATCACTTACCATCAGGTGAGCCGTCTGCTCGTAGGCCCCTATAACATAAAAAAAAACTAATGTCTCGGGTGACGTTCGCAGTAGTAGTAAAGAAGGGCATCCCAAAATGTTTTAAAAGTAAATTCCCACCCGTGCGAAGCCGGGACAGGCCGCTTGATATTAATTATTAAACGTGTAGGTGTTCTATTATTGGTTAACAAATACAAGTAAATGAATTGGCTACTTTAAACAAACGTTTTTTTTAAACATGTCTGCTTGATGTTTAAAGCTAAAGAAAGTATAACCAGAAAAAGTATTTTTTTTGGAATCGAGCCTTGCTTTCTTGTATTAATTAAATCTTGTAGCAATCAAACCGTTAATCACTTAATTCAAATTGCATGGTATTTAACAGTTACACTCGAAAATCAAGCCTGAATTATGACAAAAATTCCATACATTTTCTATTTAACGATTGCGATAGCTTTTGTTCAAAGGTATCTTGTCTAGAAAAAAATATATCGATTCAGTTGACGTATACAGGTGGTATAATATACAAAATAAATGGCAACACTAAAGTCTGTTCATTCTAACTATCTTCATTGTTTTGTATACGACTGAAAGACTTGTATCCATGGTCATGAATAAATTAAAAAAAATCATTCTAACTTGTCGTAGGGTGCGGCCAGAGTGCACTCAGATTCAGATTTCGAAAACAAGCGCGAGAAATAAACAGTGTAGTCTAAGCAGGTTGCTTGCTTTTTCTCGCGCTTTGTTTTCCGAGTCTGAATCTGAATCTGAATCAGGAGTGCAATCTGGCCGTACCCTTCGACTACACTGTTTATTTCTCGCGCTTGTTTTCAGAATCTGAATCTGACTCTGAATCTGAGTGCACTCTGGCCGCACCCATAATTGGTAACTCAGACCAAATAAAAAGTAAAGACGGAGTCTGCCGAACAAAAAAGTGAAGCCGGTTTTTTATGTATTTAGTGCATTAGCCAGTGTTACCATAGACATAGCCAAGTTTACCAAATAGGACAAGTTAGGATGAATGTCAATGCAGTGTTTTATTTTATTCGGCTTTTATTTGTATCAATTACAACTATTAAAAACTGTTTATATTTAATAATATTAATAAAAATGCCTATTCTAGACGTTCAACTTTGATCCAAATATGATTTGGCCGATGTCCTTTCAGTAAAGGAAAGGCATTAAGAACTTTATATTCTTTGCTTTCCGTTTAAATTTAACAAAAACTGTTATAATGGCAGTGACAGTGACAGCTGAAATTACCAGTTTTTCTAAAATATTATTGAAACGCTAGTTGAAATAAACTAAAAAAAATATAAATACCATTAAAATGTCAAATAACCAAAGCGCTAATATGCCAACTATCGGAACAATAAACCAGGGTTCGATCCAATACGTGAACAACCCTTTACAAAGTCCGCAACTACAGTCCAGTTCACTGCAAGGATCTCCTTCTCAACATAGCCCTATGGGAACGCAGGCTCAAACTGGAACTAAAGTTGGCCAGAGTGGAGCTGGTGATCAGGCTACACAGGTAAGATATAGGTTCATTTTATGATTTTTTATAAGTAATCAATGGTTGCACTGCGAATTATTTATTTATAAGATCAAAATACGAGCTTTCATAATATAGAAATATTAAGTGTTTCATTTTCTTTAATACCTAGTTGCTCAGCCGACCTCGTCTACAAGAATTGGTCCGTGAAGTCGACCCCACAGTCCAACTTGATGAAGAAGTAGAAGAAATGCTTCTGCAACTTGCTGATGATTTTATAGATACAACATTAAATTCTGCCTGTGCTCTGGCGAAACACAGGCACGCTCCCACCGTGGAGCTCAAGGATGTTCAGTTACATTTAGGTTAGTAGATTACTTACAAACCTAGCATAATACCATAGACTTTATAAATTGTTAGTGTGTTGAACACTGATACCATTATACTGATAAATATATGTTGTATGTAGGGTTGCCAGATTGGTAAGTCAAATTATCTGGATAACATTTTAAAATGTCAGGTTTTTGGGAGAATTACACCCCCCACCAGCCAGACGTCACATATACTACTTAAGCTAGATGGTGGACATGGTCATAGTGTTAATGAAAAGTGCATTGTAATTTTTCATTTCACGGGAGATATCTTTATTTGTCAGGAATCAACGACAGTTACTGCCATAACTATTCTACATGAGGCACTGGTTGAGACTAAGTAGCTGTACATCTTATATTCAGAGGAGCTATGGGCTTATTGTTTAAGTTTCACTCCTGTTATCATTTTCGAAGCAAAAGAAAGTGTTTATGTGGCAAAAGCTAATCATTTTCCCAATTAAAAAAATTAAAGTGATTGCTAAAGGAGTAAAATGTAGGCAAATAGGAACTTTAAGTTAGTATTATTCAGTTAGATTTCATTATCATCATATTTTTTAATAAGTTATTTTGATTTTGGATAAGTTTAATCAAGGTTGAACTAGGTTTACAAAAAAAAATGCCTTTGTATTTTATATAATCTCTATTATTCTGCAGAAAGACAGTGGAATATGTGGATTCCTGGTTTCGGAAATGAGGAGTTGAGGCCCTATAAGAGAGCTGCAGTCACAGAAGCCCACAAACAGAGAATGGCACTCATCAGAAAGACTATCAAGAAATACTAGCATACAAGTGACCCTAATATTAAAGAGGAAAATGACAATGGGGACTATGATTAACTGTTATAAATCTGTTTTTGGTTGTGTAATGTATGTGATGTGTGATTTAAAAGCGAAAAGGACACAACTATCTCAGTTTGGATTTTTTATAAGATAAAGGACAGCATACAAAAAATAAATTTTGCTGTGCAGTGTACTGGTATTGTGTAAGGAATAAACTCTTGTTTTTTCAAAAATATCTTCTTGACTAGAATAGATAGGTTAATTATGGGGCTAAGAGTAATGAAAGACCCTTCCATAGATTCATGCATACAATAATTATTGTTATATTAATGTTATAATAAAGCTTCGACCAACTAAATCTTTTAGTATTGTTGATAGTAGTAAAGTTGAAATGATTAGGGTAAAGATCTTCACTGGGAGTTCAATAACAGTGCCAGCTGCTTTCCTATATCTAGTAGTAAAAGTAGAGCAATTTTTGTTTTTGCTATTGGCCAGGGAGCTTTCTTATAATAATAGTTATGGGCTGGCAATCTGCTACTTCTCCCTTTGAACATTGTTTTAGAGCCAAAAGGATGCAGGAATTGAGAGGGTTATTTTATTTCGATTGATAATAATCTACCTTGTGTTAATGTACTTTGACATTTACCACCTTGAAAGGCACAATGCTATATTATATATTTAGATTTAAGGTTTGTAATAAAATAAGGATAATTTTAAAATACTTACCCAAGTTTTTCTGTTCTACTTATTTTCTTGGAATTTTCCTACTTATCATGAAATTTAGTTAGTCATGATTCTGTTGAAGGTGTGGCTTTAAATATGTGATTGATAATGAAGGATATTTTATCTATGACATTATTGCTAAGGTTCTCTGTATTTCAAGGTTATGTTAGTTCAAACATAATATTCTTATATTATCAAACTTGGTATTATAAGGAAGAAAACCTTTTTATTAACACACAATTTATTCAATAATAAACATGATACAATTTTGGTGATGAGAATGACATAAAACACAACATCTAAAAATGTCAATAAAATAAAATCACAATGAAATCACAAATAAAATAAGTAATACAAAAAAAATACATTAAGTACTGAATTGAATACTGATATTGGTGCATTTGATAAATCACAGTGGCTAATGATGACATAAAAAATACCTAAGTTATCATAACAATTAAACATTTTTGGAATGTAAAAATAAAAAAAATGTGTATTGTTGTTACACCACAATACTAGTCAAATAATACTTCAGAAACATTCATAAAATACTGCTATAATAACTACATATAATATAGTTACTAATTTGAGAAAACATTTATTATCTATATTAATGGGTCATGGCTATGCCATGGAATACGCCTACACTGTGTTACCCAGCTGATCAAACAATCTGATAAGATAGGACTTCTATCTCATTAACGACCCATGCATTTTCCACGCAACACAGTTAAATTACCTATCAGTGTTTATAATAAGATTTTTTTTTAATTATGTCATAATAATATATCTAATATATTTTGTTTCGAATCCTACTTCTAGGCAAAGTTACAGAAATATTGTTAATTTTTGGTTTAACTCTACTAATATTCATGACCTTTTGGATATTCTTAAAATAATTGTTAGCCACACGGTTAAAATCCAAAAGCAGTTTTCTAAGCCTTGTGCTTAGACAGTACATTATGGAGAAATTGTGATAGTATTCAGGTCCTGGTCGTAATTTGATGACCAAAAGAACTGGAACCCCAGAATTATTGTCTCAATCAATCAATGTAGTAGAATTATATTCAATCATAGTTAGGTAACATAGAATTACTCTTGGCTTCAGACCTCAAAATGAAGCTATATTCTTTTGCTAAGGCAATATTGTTGGTCATTGAAGATGCTTTTAATAGCTAAGCCATGGTTTTAGATTTTGAAAAGGTAACCGTAGCATTTTTTCTTTAAGATCAATTTAAGATTGTGTAATTTCACACTATAATTTTTTTTTTTATAAATAAACAACGTAGTATATAATATCTTTTGATATCATAATAAGTGTTATCAGGGGACTCATTAATTGTTCTAATTAGCTGCACAGTCCCGCTGTATGCTATGGGTCCTAAAAGCGTGTTCCACTAAATAATTAGCTACATATAACGCCATCTATGCGCTTGCTACAGCTTCATCTTTGGTGGGAATGAATAGATGATCGGAGGGGTCCACTTTCTTCCAATGGAGCAACTTCGACTTGATGGCTACTGGTTCCTGTGAACAAAAACGAGTTTGTACGTAAGACAGTTTGTAACAATTTTTTGTGACATCTACCACTTACGGACGATATGCATTGCGTATTCTTAAAGTTTTCCTTTCTGAAAATGTACGTCGCCATTTTTAAAATGTGTAGGTACACTCATGAAAGAAAGTAAAACTCCTTTAATAACCAGCTTTTTAAATATTATTAGGATATTAGGCGCACAGATTTCCCTGAATTAATGCATTAATATCATTTTGATACGACCAATGTTTATCAAAAATCCAAAGGGATTAATTTACGTGTTCCTTCTTACAACCTGGGATCCTTTAAAAGAGACGTGAAGAAGCTACATGCAGTCTGGCAAGGTGAGGATGGTTGGTGTGGCAGTTTGAACTGCTGTACCAGCTATCATCACGTCTGGACTTCAACGTCACTTAACATCAGGTGGGGCGGAGTCATTTGTCGGACCTATATATATATATATATATATATATATATAAACATTTTTGAACCTCTCTTTTGTATTTGGCAGTAAATATTATATCGATATTACTTTGCTTACTTTCTTCAAATAACGAATTTTGATTTTATGTATGTTGCTTCTTTTGTTAAATGCTGGTGAGTTTCTTGCTCCCATTCTTTTCATCTTCTAAAAGATGCCATGAATGGGTGCTGGAAAAAATATTAAACGATTCAAAAGAACTTATATAAGTCAATTTGAATAAGGTATAAGTTTATTTTATTTGTGTGCCTGAGTATTCAGATATTTTGAGAATGTGATGTTTAGCTTAATAGACGTTCTACTATACAGACTATCAGATAATTGGACGTTTTGTTACGTGAACCTTCTGATCGTAAAGCGAAAATTTAAATTGACCTGCCCGCCACTGCTGTGTGAAGCTAAATTTAACTTATGAAAGATACGAAAGTTGAAAGTAATGTATACTTTATGATGGGAAAAAGGGTTCAAGGGGTCTAAAATGGTGACATTGGATGAAACATATATTTAAACATAATTCATTAATGAATTCTTGAACTTCCCTTAAAGAGTATTTTATTGTTGAAATTTATTAATTATTATAACCTTTTCCTGATTTCATTTCGAATGAATAAAAAATTCAATAAAAAAACAATATTGAGAGAAATATTTCTATAAATTATGCAATAAAAAAATGGGTCATTCTAATTTCTTTAATAGAAGCCTTGTTAAAAGCGCATAAATTTGAAACGATAACACCTACAAACATCGAGTTTATAGCATGTTCTCTGTATTATAGATGAGTCACATCACATCCAATTCATGAATATCATTACATTAGCGTTCCAAGGTTAAATGACGACATAATAACTGTACTTTTGCGTTTCAAATATAAGGTAAGTATTGATTATTTTTATACTGACTACGAGTACCTACGCAACTATTAGGTAGCTATTATGAGGTTAGCAACCCTTGACTTTTACAATGTGGAAGTTATTGATCGGGGTGTCGATTCTGCTAACTTAATCTAACAATCGTGTACTTATTGTTATTAAAATAAAAAATCATAAATGAACTCGCCTATTCATTTATTTGTTATCGTTATCTATATGATTTATATTTAAGATTTATTAACAAGAACTGTGTTAACAAGCGATACTACCTGAACCACTATTGAGACAAAATTTTTAATTTAGCTTAGTAGAATCGACACCCATTTGCATGCATTGCATAAAAAAGCAGCATTTGTATGAAGCATTTGAAATATGTTTCATTTGTGAATTTCTATCCAAGTGATCATTTTACGAGTAAGAAAGATTAAATTTAAAAAAAATCGTATTTGAATAAATGCGAATATTTATACTTTCGCATTCATAATAAAGAACGTAATATAATTCCAATCTAGCACCGTTTTCTTATTATCAAAAAAAAAAAATATCGCCTAACTCTAGTGACATAACGGTTCTTCTACAGTTTAGTTTTAACTGCAAATTTGTGGTAGTATGTAGAGTAAATTATAATTATAAAACACGTAAGATTTGAGGGCCCACCGACTTATTGAATTTTCTTTATTTGTAGTCATTCAACAGAGTTAAATTTTTTATACGTTGTCCTACAAATTACCTTCTAAATATTACCATTTATCAAAATTATTTAAATTGGTCAGATACAGTAATATGATTAAATTGAGGCGTTTCGTCCGAGAGTTCACATTCGTTGAGTCGTAGCATTCTACTTACAACAGGTACAGATTTATCCTTTTGGCTACTTTTTTTTAAAGGTCTTGCTAAATCTTCATGTGTACAAAACCGTCTTTTTCCACTGTGGCCCCTCGGAAGGCACGCACATGAAATTTTTCTCGATCTCTTCAATACAATAAAAAGTCATACTAAAAAAAAGGAAAATAATAATGTATCTAAAAAAAAGCAAGGTTCCACCGAGATTTGAACTCGGATCGCTGGATTCAGAGTCCAGAGTGCTAACCGTTACACCATGGAACCTCTTAGCGGCTGAGACGAAATTTCGAATCTCTTAAGAAGATGATACATGTATGTATGTACCGTATAGTTTCATTTTGTAAAAGAATTTTGCAATATTTTCGACGAGCGTAATGTATTCGCATATTTTGACAACCCAGCAATCGGTTCCATGGTGTAATGGTTAGCACTCTGGACTTTGAATCCAGCGATCCGAATTCAAATCTCGGTGGAACCTATTATTTTTAGAGTTAATAAATTTGTCTTTTTAAATAACCCTATTTTTTTATTCTATTTACTGGTCAAGTAATTAAATTAACTTAACATTTACTATATTACAACAGCCTTTATTCAGAAATCTGTTTTTTTTTTTCTTAATACTAAGTTAACTTTTTATTAATACTTATAATATTCGCTATCAAAGTAACAATTTCAAATCGCAATTCCTACAAATCGCATAAAATTATTAGCACTTCATCTTCATAAGTAGGTAGTGTTTGGTGGCCGCTATTGCCAATAAATCATTTTAATGCTGCCTCTGCCTATAATAAATTATTTTGAAATGGCAGAGACAGTACATTAAACCTGGCATTTAGATGAAACATTTTTAATGTCATTTTTACAGTTTCGCGTAAAATTGAGATGTGATTTATTGGTTCTTCCGGTTTACTAAAGTATCTTCAAACAAGACCCGATAATGGGATGAATCAATACATTGATTTTTTGGTTAATTTTTCTCTGTTGCATTGTAATGCGTATGTAAACTAATGAGTAAAATATGATTTTTAAAATCTGTTAAATTTTATCAGATGGCAATTGAAAATGTTGTCTTCACTATCAATTTCCGTCAAAATAATATAAGTCGTACACACAAACCTTAATTATTTTACGTGATTTTGCAATGGTTTGAGCTAAGAACACTTTTGGGATGAATAAGGTATATAAAACGAAATATTTTTCGTGGGTTGAGTAAGAAAATAATAATGAGTAAGATGAGACGTCATAGGACGAATACGAAACAACCCGTTTAATCTCATACCGTTCTTTGTAGAGGTAAGGTTTGAGATGTCTGGGTGAAAAATATAATATCAATACCAGAAAAAAAATTGCGTGCAAAAATAGCATGTCCGCGATTATTTCCATGTTCAACGATGTGAACAGAACTTGTAAATCAAATTAGAGGAAGCCTAATCGTACAAAAACTGACCTTCGCGTATAGACAATAGATATAAATTAACACGCATACAAAAATGTGAGAAGTAAGCTCTAGATAGAAGGTGACAGATGTGCTATCAGTACGTACACTATTTTTTTCGATGTCGTGGGGTTAGTATTAAAAAAAAAGTATCAACACTACTCCCACCTAATGAATTAATCTATGTTCTAAATGACTTTGTCTATTCTTACACGAACAATGCCACCTTCTATAAATAACGGGGTTAGCGGCCGTTAATGAAGTGTATACATAACATATACACATATCTAAGGTTAAGCAAAATCGAGTTTCACAATTTCTTTTATATGGCTTACAGATTGAAATTAACCTTCTTGATGAATTTACAAATATTATAATATCATATTACAAATGAACAGCTGTCTCTAGAATTCTCTCTTTACAATCTTAACATAGTACGGGCATTATTATTTTAATATAAAATAGGTACATCAGAAGAAATCTTATATTATTAAAATTTGCTAACAATATCTTGGCAAACTGGACTTCCCCTTATCTTACAAATGATATCACTCAAAATACCTAATTATCAGCCTTATTGCACATTTTATCATAGTATTATACAGAAACTAGCAAACCAGTGAACCAAATGTTCACCAAAACCGGATTTAAAAAAAAAAAATGTATTTAGTTAATTGAGAACTTCGGAGATTTTGTGTGGTTTCGTTTGAAATTCGTGATTTCTCGAAAACCGGAAGTGCTACGTTACTCAAATCCGGTTTGTAGTCTTATCAGACTATTCTTAACTTATAACTTAAATATTCTCTTTATCATCTCTTACGGTTTGGCCGCTGAAACAGCACCACAGACGGACGGACGGACTTGTCTAATAGATATGAGATTGTTATAAAATAAAAAAAAATACGTATGTATATTTTTTTATAATTTTCACATTAAGGCGTGACGAACGACGTTTGAACGTGTTCTTATAGACTAGTGTCATTAACAACAATATTCAACTAACTGTTGGTTTCTTATCCTGTACTAAAATATCAAATGGTAGATAGTAGTAGAATATGTACTAAACGTAATTTAGGATATTGTTGTTCAAATGATAAATGTTAATATCATAAAAGGTGTATTTTGTAGATTCGCCCTTTCATCACGCAGCAACGAAAGCAACGCGTAACACAAATAATTTATGGACCGACGAGTGACGTTCAGACTATAATTTATCCCAGAATTTGTCATGGTAAAGTTGTATGTTGTGTAGTGTGGACAGTTGGAACACTCGGAGAGGATTTATGAAATAAGACTGAAGTGGGAAAATAGCCAAAATTATCTAGAAACATTATTATCACAGAACACAGAAAGAGGTTAGAAGGGCCTTGTGGGCGGGGCAGGCGCGCCACAGTATGCGTGAGCAAATGCTCAAAACTTGGTTGGTTCTAATTGCGTCGTTGTTTTCGGGTGTGAACACTGATTGGTTCGATTGTTTGATGTCGCGTCGTTTGATTGGCTATTATCTAGTGGAAGTTTAGTGGGGGCGAGCCGGCGACATCGGTTGCCGTAAGTACAAACGGTCTTATTTCATAAATTCTTTCCGAGTGTCCCATTGTTTTTAATGCACAAACATAGGCGGCGTAAGGCGTGGGCGACGTGGGTCACCGCCTACGGCCTCGCGGTACAAGGGGCCTCGGGCCTCAAAATTTTTTATGCATTGCGAAAAACGAATTACTTTTTTTATTATTTTATAAAATTTGTCTTCAGGTCGCCACAGAACGGCCTCGCGAAATCTGTCTTGCCCACATCAAAGGACAATGTTAAAATTGGCCTAAGAACCAACACCAATTTGGCATTTATGATAATTCTTAGTATATTTTTTGCGATAATTATCAGTATTTAGATTGTGACGGACACTTCCAGTTAATTAAGCTAAATTAAAAAGTTAAAAAATAATCTGAGACAATAAATACCATTTTATGTGTATAATCTATGGCAGCGCTGCAAACAAAACACTTCTTTCTAATGCCGGCACTTCACTTGGCTATTCGTATTTGCTATTTTAAAACATGACATCAGTCTGTCCTTTTCATTGCTTATTAAGCATGACAAGGACAAACTGTTGTCAAGTGAAGGGCCGGCATAAAACTCGTTACTCTGTGGTTGTGGTGCACGCAGTTTGCATTCGTAGTAATCTGTGGCATTCCTGCATTCCAAAGAGTAGTATAATATACCGGAAAGTGCATTCTCGTTTCGGATTACCTGTTGTGTTTGTTTATTTGCGATTGTTTTTTCTTTAATTTAATTATTTCGGCTATCTAATATGCCATCGATGTTACCAAAGAGAAGAGCCCTTATTACCAAGTGCTAGTGAACCTGAGCAAAAACATCCTGAGAGGATCATACTGCCAAATTATTCAAGAACACCTGATACACATTCACGCTGCATATTTACACAATATACATGTGATATACAAATAAATAAAATATACAATATGATACAATTATGTGAATAATAGTCAATAAATAAGAAGCAAAACTACAGTTTTTATTTTATTCATGATTCCTATTCCTAACCAAGTTTTTCCTAATAGTTATTCTTTAAAATCGCACCGAATAAAATGAATTAGTTGTAATATTAATTCACTTCATACTAAGTTCATAGGTTGACCCACGGAGGTTGACCTATGTTTCATTGAATATTAAACATAACCTCAAAAATTTTTTAGTTTTCCTAATAATTTAAGTTCTCAGAAGCGTCCGTCAATAATCTTTGTTTTTACAATCATTTACTTACGATTTTGAACCTAGAAAATAATATTTCATGATTGTTGGTTCTTAGGCTAACTATGTATGGACGCTGAACAATGTCCTTTAGGTCCTACCCCGCCACTGTGTACAAACAACACACAACTTTATTTAACTTGACAAGTTCTAGGATAAATTATAATCTAAATGCTAAACTCGGTCACCGTCCTTTAACCAAAATAATCTTCCGAGTCAGTCCAAAAATCGAGTTGCTGATATATATAACTTATAAATGCAACTATAGAAGAACGTTGATTAGGTGAGTAAGTATTCGTTGTCTCATTTAAATTTTATGAACGACACAATGTATTGAATTGGACATTTGGCAAACGGTGGGGATATATAATACCCTTCACAACAGTTGAAATTAGACAAATTGCTGGTCACCTCTGTCTGGCAGACGGGTGTCACCTTGCATTTATGCCGATGCCTGAAGTTTCGTGTTAGAGCTGATAAAAAAAAATCAGCTCGCTAGTTTGGTGATGACGAAACGCTTACAGAGTCGAGAAGTAACATTTATTTTATCATAAATAATGTCTCTAATAATGTCATCATCAGGAGAATATCTCGCCCCGCTTCCCACACTCAGCACCCCGCGGGCTCTCTAGTAAGAAGGAGCGCATGCTCTATTTAGTAGTATTATTATATAGTATTTTCTTATTATTTAGATTTGACCAAATAATTAGGTTCTTTGTTACCCCCGAAGTATGGCTGATTTACCCCCGGAGGGGTAATTACCCCCAGGTTCGGAACCCAGGCTCTAGAGGCACTCGCCAATTCTCTGCTTGAGGTCCCCTTAGGATCTCGCTGTCCCTAAACCCAGTGACGCTGTAAAGGTCAAATACGACCAACAGTATACACACTAAAAAAAAATGCTCAATCTATTCCTCTTGTGTCAGCAGATACGTTAAGCTATTGATCCCGCTTGCATCTGCAGTCGTTGGCATGAATCAATCCGTAATAGGCTACCCAGGTCGTGGCACGTCCTTCCTGTGCCATCTATATAACCAATGACATCTATATCACTGCAGTAGGGTCATTTACAGGCTGATGATGGAAGGACTAAGTTCTTTACAATATTCGTGTTGCTATTATATATCCAAGGTTACTTTAATCGCAATTGTTACCACTTAATGCCTTATCATCAAGAAAACTTTGATGACTAGTGTTATCAATATAATCACGCTAACTTATTCTAGTAATCATGTCACAAACAAACAATGATTTATTTAGTTTCTTTTTGCAAGATATAAGTAACATAATTATAAATTGATTTCTTTACAATTGCATAGAATAGTTAACAGTTACCTTAGGCAATCTATAACGCTGACCGTACTACCTGGATCACTCTTGAGTCAACTGTTGCTTATCTCGCCCCTGCCATATGGAGTCATAAAGACTACAAAATGGTGTTGAAAAGCTAAACAATATTTAAACTACCAAAGCAGTGTCAGTATCACTGACCTTGGCCAGGACTCTGGACTTGTGTTCTTACTCCCAAATGATCGCAAAACAAGATTTAGGTACCTACCTAGACAGACAACATTTCGGTACGGTAAAACTGACTTCATTCAGGGATTAACAATATTTTAAATTTTAAAGTAAGAAAGAAAAACATGAATAGTAGGCGTGGATCTGTGGTATGAAAAGAATTTGCTAAAGTGATTGACCGAAAATCTTTCAGTTTGTGACTGCGTCGACGTAAATAGTTGGCTAAATGCCAAAATATCCGTAGGAGTTGTCAGAAATTAATTAGAATTAACAAAAATAAACACTCTTATAGTGGGTGCCAGAACGATATCAAATACGATACGGATATTGGAATATTGGAAGTGCCAATCAATCAAACTTTGTTCAAAACAATCCGACAAAAAACGCGCTACATTTACGAGGGATTTTAGTCAGATACGCGAATGATGAACTAATCACACTAATATTAAAAAGGCGAAAGTTTGTCAGTGTGTATGTTTGTTACTTCTTCACGTCTAAACGACTGGAGCGATTTTAATAAAATTTGGTATGGAGTTAGTTGACACCCTGGATTACCACATAGGTAGCCCTAATAATCCCTAATAAACCGCGGGTAACACTGCGGGGCACAGCTAGTATAATCATAAAGACTACGTAAATGGAAAAAGACAATCAAAACAATTCTAATACATCGATAACGTTTTATGATAACAAACGAAAACTTATCTAGCGCTTCGCTTTTTAATCTCATATCAAGATTTTTAAACAAATCAAACAATTATTCTAATACTTTTTATAAAATCTCTATAGAAAATTAAGCAATACTAATAAAATTATAAAAGCTCCGCATAGGCTAGATAGCGCAATTTCTTCAGATTTTAGGTGACTATAATGTCAACTGAGATAAGAATCACAGTTAACAGTAATTTCATTCATTCAATATAAAACAAGGAGAAAAAAGCAGCCTAAACTGAATAAATGATTTTTGAAATTGAAATTCTTTAAGACGACTAAATTTAAGTATATAAATTTAATCATATTACGAATATTGGCTAATTAACGTGCTGTTATAGGGCTACAGGCAAGGGTCGGATGTATACATAATTTACGGCTTCTCTGAAAGTCTCGCAGCAACATTGCATTTGAGAGGATTCTTACTTATATTGACAAGTTGGGTAAGGATGTAAAGGAAAAATACGTTTTTTGCCGCTGTTTTTGTGTTGCTCATGTTAATATTATCATGCCTCGATTTGTCATAACGTTGAGTTTAGATTCCATTTGGCGTAAGCAGGCAACAAATCATCAACTTCAACTTTTTTGAAAACCGTTTTTTCCCTCCTCTTTTTTGTTGTATTTTATTATATAAATGGAATCATAAAATATAATTTTGTTTTTGTTATGTTCGTTAGTAATTTTTGGTCAAGGTTTGTTTGATAGGAATTGCCATTTAAAAGATTAGGAAAAGATATGCTTAACTATTTGTACCGAAATTACAATATTTCTCGTGTTTTTCTTGCGAAATGGGCGTTGGTTGCTAGTTTTAAATAAAGTCATAATCACAGAATATTGATAGTTATCTTCTTTGATTCAATGGATTTGTCCAAAATCATAATAAAGTTTTTTATTGTCTTCTAAATAAATCTAATGAAAATACCTTTGCGAATGATATAAATTTGTCTTAATTTCTATTCCTGAGAACGAGTACTGTACTTTAAAACGGATATGATCCAACCATCTGTTGTTGCTATTTTTAGTTGTGCCAGTGAAATTTTGCCATTGTTACTACCTACTTGAACAGGTAAAACACGTTTACGTAACTCATAAAATTACATTATAATGGACTTAAATTCTGGCTCTTGAAGTTATTACATATATTTATAAAGGAGTATATCGTACGTCATGCTGCATGCATGATAAAGAAAGGAATACCATTATAATTATGGCAAATAAACTTTTAATTGTAATTTGTAACTGACATTCACAACACTTTTGTCTTTTCTAAGATTTTTGTTGTTAGTTCAAGATGCAGGTGTAGGAATCCTCACTAACGGACATGCAAGCAGCTGCTTCGTTCGTAGTCTTATTTGAACATCAATCGCGTTACGAAAGACGGTAACACGGACGTAAAGACGTAACAAAGAGGTAAGTTCTTTTATTGTGAGAAAAAACCAAGTGACTTTAGACATACACCGCCTTATTACAAAACGTAGCCTAAAGTTAAACCTGGACTAAAACTGATGCTGTTACTTTTGTTTGCTAAAAAGAAGACAGAGACAGCATTAGGTTTAAAACAAGACAAACTTTAGTCCGCGTTTTGGAATAAGGGGGGCAAAATTCTGATACACATTTCGCGTAAAGATGGTTGAAAAATACAACTAGGTATTATGTGGTTGTGTGTTGTACTACTAACAAACGCTTCACGGATTTGTAGTTTGAATAGAAACAGGAAAAGACTTCGAGGTTTTACGACTAGTTGAAGGACTTTGCGTAGTTTCTAATTGGGCGAGTTACTTATCGCTTCATAGTAGATAATGCCATCCTATGGTTTGCAAGAAATTCTTTTGAGTTAATAATTTTTTTAATACGATCATTGAAAATGGATCGCTTTGACATTTTTCCATCCCGTTAAAATATTACGTACTTGCATATTAATTTATAAAATTCCAGCTAGCATCATTTCATAATTGGTATGCATGCAATGCACCTGATGACCAATTTTTTTTACAAATAGGGTTTTGCTAAGGTGCCTTTTACAGAGCAACACAAAGTCAAAAAAGAATAACTTACCTTTGCAACCAGTTTGCCATCGTCGCCAATGAGGAACTCCTCCAAGCCGAATACCAATGGAGACGCGTTGCCAAGATGAAAGATCCTGGACGATGTCCCTCGCGTCACTCTAAACTCGATCGTCTTAGCCAACAGCACATTGGTAATCATATAAACAGACTTCTTTCCTTTCAAGTCTGAAACAAATACAAACATGACTCTAATGGCATCCTTTTGAAATTCAAATAACATTTCGTAATCTCGCCCAAAAAGGTTTGCTCAGACATTAGGCAGACACTTGCAGCAGTCAAGTCAAGAAAAATCAATATTATTATGATGCGAAACAGGAAGTCAAGGCCTCACCGGTGGATAAAATTTCATTCACCTATCGCCTGTATTCCAGACCGAGTGGAAAAAATATGACCCACACACAAAAAACTTGAATCCGGCCCGTCAACAATGCCACTTCTAAAGTAAAGAATTATTAATAGGAGTACTGTGTTCCCAGCTGCTAAAATATCGCAAATCGTCTGAATGCAATACATTATCCTAATTTAATAGTCTTATTATAAACTTAGCTATATTTGAAAATACACATAAACCAGGTGGGATGAGGTAATTTACGGTGCCTCGAATAAAAAAAGATATCATCAACAAGCGCTAGATTACAAATGATCGCGAATCTAGAAAGCTAGATGACCTACGTTTATATGTCGGTGAACCTAGATTCTGTCTGTTATTCCAAAAGTGAATTGTATTCAGATGAATTATTACATTACGGCATTTATAGCCCTGCAGATTTTATTGGAATTATTTTTGCCTAATATTAGCACTGTATTTTAAAGTGAGTGCCAGAACGCTTTAACTCTACCTTATGACCTGCGCAGACGAGGGGCTTGTCCGCAAACTTTTATGTCATCCAAAATAGGTTGCTTACAATTGCATCGCGTAACGCACACAGCGAATTAAAAGTCCCGCGTACAAAAAGTTCCCCGAACAACCGTGGACACCTTGAGACCGGACAGGACAAAAGTACACGGGATTCCCCGAAGAAAATAGAACTTTAGTCGTGGCGCGCTCGATCTGATTTGAAGAGATGGACCCAGTATTCTCCTAAAAAAGGTCTTCTGTTTTTCTTAAACTTAATGTTCATGACAACACAACGTAATCTGAGTATATTTACTTGCGCTTGAAATTTTCGGGCAACAAATTTTCGCACACCGTATGCGTTTAGTCAGTGACAAGTGTCGGTTGATTCACGATTCTGGGACTTTTGCCCTCCACGGAAAGTCCCTCGTCTGCGCAGGCTATTATTGGCGACAAGTGCAAGCAAATGTATCTACGACCGACGGTACCTATTTACCAATCGATTGCTAATTCGTTCAGTACGGAATAAGTATAACGAAAAAATACCTTTAAGATACGGATTGTTTATTTAAGAGAATGCAATATTCCAATTCTTTAACTAAAGCTCAGTAATTAACATCCATTCTCCAAAAACTATATCGGAATGTTAATAGAAAATTAAAATATATACCTAGTACATCAAAGTTGGTTAACATTTTTTAGAAGTGTGCATTAGTAGAAAATATTTGATTTAGCATTAATTTTACAATCGTGTTCGATTATCGTGACTGTAACATACTTTATTGATGCACAGAGATTTTTTTTCTTTGTAAAAAACGTGAGAACGTGACAAATTAGCATAATAAATAAGGTACAATTCCGCAATGGGCTGCAGGCGACAACCGCAGACGACACTACGGCTAACGCCTGCGGCTGACCCTGCATTATGGAGGCCATACACATTAGGTTTTGCATGATGGTTTTAACCGTGCCTGCATAACCGAGTTTCATATTGCACATACACGTTAGGGTTCGCATGTACAGTTTTGCCATTACTCTCAGTTGAGCTACGTGACTGTGTGTGTAGAACGCCTATTAAGTACTGTGAATGGAATATTTTTTTTAATCACATCTTTTTTCGTAGCTGTGGGCACTAATTCCTTGACCTTAGTTAACAATCTCTGGTATTCTTTGCACTTTACGCCAAAGACAAGGTTCCGACTTATAACTTTCTATAAATTCTTCTAATGTTGCATTGCGCTTGCGACTAGCCATTTTCGAAACGACGCGATGGTGCTCGGACCTTCTGCCGTTGCAACAATAAAAAACTGAGAACTGTGACAGGCAAGCTCACCGGACGCCACACACGCTCACACACGGCATAAAATATCAATTTTGATATTTGTTCGGTTGCATGTACATGCACCGATAACTGTACAGTTTTATCACATACACGCTAGGGTTTGCATGTCGGTTATGCATGTACATGCATAACCATAATGCAAAACCTAGTGTGTATGGCCTCCATTATATGCATTGTGCAGTCGCGGTATGTCGCCGCGCTCGGAATCAATTTTATAGAGATTCATAGAAACTTGTAATGTCGCCTGCGGTCTGCAGCTGCGGCCTGTGGTCGGCCGTTCAGTTCGGACTTGTACCTTTATGGTCCGCCTGAAAGTTTGCGATACGATACTCAATTTCCAACATACCCTTATTATTTTCAACATCCAGATACACATTCTTCACCAATTCCCTGTTCCTGGGTATGATGTTGCGTGAGAAGTTCACCATGATTACTCTAACCTTGTTCTTGATGGACTCATCTTGTAGTGTTATCTGTAACAACAAGGTTTGGTAAATACTTAATACTGATCACCAACAAAGAGCGCCGGTAGGGGTGTGCACTTGCATCCCCAGTCAGGAAAATTACTAAGCTTAGTTGAATGCAAATTAAGGTCAAATTTAATATATATAATTTAATTAAAAACCCCTTCAACCTTCAATCTACATTCTATACATATAATCTTCATCAGCCTACTGATATCCCGCCTGCAGGGGAACAGGCCTTCCATATGGCTGGAATAGCGAGACAGGACCGTGACCCACCACGAGGTCCAAGTAAAATAAACTAATTAAGAAAGTGCTGTGAAACCATTAATTTTATAACTCTGTCTGTTTTGCTGGCATGCCTAAACAGTTATGAAGATTGTAAAGATTTTGACAGGGGTGAAAATAAAACTTGATCAGAGTGAGATTAGAAAAGTTTCTATGCTAAATTTATTAAACACAGATATAAGGTAATTTAGGTATACTATTTCTACTATTTATTTATTATATACAGACAACCCCAAAGACATCTTCTATTTAAAATAAATCCCAAAAATATATCTATGTCTTTACACTTTACAATGTCACACAATTAATCAACTCAAAACTTTGTTTTGAGCAAAGGATCTATGAAATTAACAATTGTAAGGTAAATCTAACAATAATTTTAGCAATTAAATGCTTAAAATAAAATTATATTAATGGCACAGGTAAGCTTCATTGAGCTTGAGAGAAATATTGTCTTATATAGTTAATTTGCTTGTGGGTTGCCCCAAAACAAAATTGAAACTGATTTTCAAAGTAAACTTTAATAAATTTTTAAGCTGCTTTAATTTGTAATATGTCTATTAATAAAGCATTAGTTTTTAAGCATAATGTTAATTTTAGTTACGCATTGTTTAGAATTAAAGTCTAAAATGTCCTTGATTGTGCAATTTAACTGACAAGCTACATCCTATTTAGATACAGATACATTTAATTGTGCTTAACAGTTTGATAGAACAGTAAAAAATATGATGTTTTGAATTATATATCTGTATTTGAAAGAAATATGTGAGTGCATGTTTATGGTACCATGTTTATAATTACACAAGATGTTAGCAACTTAGTGTGAATCAACATAACATTTACAAAACATGTTCTCAATGAGTTAGGTCTACAAAGCTCAGTCAACAAATAAATAAATTTAAATTTCCATGCAATAGTACCTACTTACAAGAACTGGTTTCATTAAAAATAAAACAAGGTGAATATGTTGACCTCTTATGGTAGAGAAGTACATCAGTTTTAAAGGTGTCCTCTACTGCTGTGGGGTCCTGGGTTCGAATTTCAGTAGGGACAAATGTTAGTATCATGAGATGAATGAAAGGATGAAGAACATGGGAACTAAGCCATGGTTCATATATTATTAAAAAAAAAAGTTAGTGATATAAAACATTCATTAATATTTATTTTTAAGATAGAAAATAATATGGTTGAACTCAACCATGTAAAATATCTTTTTTAGCTGCTTAAGTTACTTGAATATGATTATTTTCTTTTACAAAAATAAGTATTTATCTACAACTCAGCTCAGTTTCTAGACTAATTAGCAATATCAAAGCTATTAATAATATTTATTTTAAGAAAAAAAATCATATATATAATTTGAAATAATGATGAAATGTATAAATAATGATATAAATACCACACAGACATGACAAAGACATGTTTTTTAATAAAAAGCATACCATTGGCATCTTATTGTCATCATTCATGTATGATATTTTAAATATTAATGATCCCACTTTATGAATAATTAAGCAAGCTTTAAAAAAAAATTAAAAAACATATCCAAGTCACAATACTTAAGTCGTATATTATCCAAATACTTTAACCTTAAAAATTACAACTAAAAACCATAGAAAAAATACCAGCAAGTACTAACCTGGAAATTTTATTAGTGAGAAACTTAATTTTTCGTATATATCTATTTACTTATCGGTAGTCCTTAATATGTATCTCTTGTATCTACTGTATAGGTGTCCAAAATGAAAAATCGAAGTTACGTTTTAGGGACAGGTCAAGGTCATTGATGCAATATCGGCTAACCGACGGAAATCCTTAGGTACCGGCAAAGAAAGTTGTGTAATTCGTGAGAAACTACAGTAGGTACAAATTGGAAAATAAATAAACAACAAACCTTGACGCTTTCATGCGGAAACTTGAAGTCACTGTCTTGGAAATCGGCTTCCTCCAACCATTTCACGTATTCAGCATTCGTCTTCTCCTTGTCAATGTTATTGAGAAGTTCGCCAAGAGGCGTGAACATTTTACCGTTTGTTTCTTTATCATTAAGAACGAAAAGAGACGTGACTTTATACAAATCAGCCTCAGTTATATGCGGGATGCATACTAACTGGCTGCTACCGATTTCAATTTCTATTTCGTCTCTGATAAAAGGCCATGCGTCTTCCAATCTGAGCGATTTTAAATCATCTAAGCTCACATCTTTACGAATTTCATGCGAGTACAAGGATTTTACGACAACTTTTAATTTCTTGGGCATTTTGATTTAGTAAAGCACGGTTTTTATCAAACGCACGTACACTCTCCTCCGAAGTCAAATACAAACTGTTTTTTTTTGTTTTCGTTTCAGTCAGTTCGTTCAGTCAGTGGTGGTGATACACAGTAAAAAAATAAATGATGAGTGAGGTTTTTGTTGGCATGGCAGACAAATTGCCTACTGCCTGTGATCTAATGAAAAGGGATGGCTGTATGGTAAAACCCTATAAGCAGAGAGAGATAAAAATATAAATGTAAATGAGTGTTACCAGGTGGAACGAAAAATTTCCACTAGCATTGAAATATTATTCTGATTCATTGTATTATTCAATGTACCTACCTTAAGTAAATAGATGAACAAAAAATACCCGCCTATTCATGCCAGCAACAATCTAATACCCACTTACTTTATAGCATCACAATAACATCAGATCATCGGATTTAGGACTTCTGGAAGTGTAACATCTTTCCTCTCTGCAATTTGTGGGAGTGATTTCGTAAAATGGGACGGTAGTGTGTAACAGGAAGTCGCGAAAGCGAGCGCTATTTCATATGATTTTAGAACTTAATGTTCAAATGGCTTTTTTTTCTTCTAGATGGCTTCGCACGGCTTGTGCATTTAGTCAATGTCATGTGTTAAAATGTATACAAATACTATAGCACTCGTGGTCAAAGCAATAAATCAAGTCAAAGTAAGTGGCAGTCAAGTCAATCCCCCTTTCCCCATGTTTCAGTAAAAGTGTGGGGATTTACTGGAACCTCCCCGTGGACTTCTTGAGGGAACGTCGAAAGACACTTTCCGCTATTTTGTTTCACTTGCCAACAGTTGTGCATGTTCCCGAACACTTAGTGGTTAATAATCCACCATTATTAGACACTAACATCCGCCACAACCACAGACATATGTCTGTGGCCACAACACAATTTTTAAGAAGAAAAACAAAACTGCTAAAGTGACCCTGCCCGTTCCCGTTATAAAGTCCTTCAAATGGCTTATTCCTTTTGTAGTAGGTTTTATTTCTTTTTTTACTAATATAAGGTGAGGTTTCAAATGTTACATACACATCATTATGCGACTACTGTTAGGCTCGCTCGTTTTTTGGATAACTATCTATGATTATCGCGATCACAGATTTTATATCTTATATATATATAAGGTGTTTGTGGTTAAACTCCACCGAAACGGCTTTCCCGATTCTCATGAAATTTTGTGTGCATATTGGGTAGGTCTGAGAATCGGACAACATCTATTTTTCATTCCCCTAAATGTTAAGGGTAATCCACCCCTAAATTTTTTCTTTTATTTTTTATGATACATCATACACACAAACCTAAATTTTCACCCTTCTACCACCAACCCCTATTTTTTATGGCGGTACGAAGTTCGCTGGGTCAGCTAGTTGACTATAAAAATTATAAGTTACAAATTGATGTATTGAATTTTCGTTTTATGAAAAGATGCAGGTGAACTGATACAATATTCATACTTTCATTCATTAAACCGGATCGGGACTGATGTTATGATGGCAATGTTACTTTTTAATTATTTTGTATCTGTGTAAGAAAATATTTGTGGTTTGGTTTCAGATTTCCTGTTCCTGAAAAAATCAAGGTTGATGGTGAATAGAAAAGTAAAAGTTATTTCAAGAAGAAGAACAGTTTTATCCTACTTAAAACCAGACAATGCCGCGCACCTTGTTTACAGGTCGCTCGAAAAGCCTATCGTAGGGATGCCACGAAACATCAGGGGTATCTTATCTCCAACTAACACCAGAGTCTACCTGTGCAATGTAGCGCCCGGGTCTCCCAAGTCATCATCCACCTGGGAGACACGAGAACGGAATGGTTGGTGGTGCTCGAAAATGTTACGTCTGTTGCCTAGCCCCGCCCCTTTTGCTGTAATTGAACCGGCTAGGGCTTGCTCTTCGCAGGCTCTGCCACCTCATTGCGCGGACAGTCGGCAACATTAACTCCCGGCGTGCATTGGGGGGGACTGCGGTCCTCAGAATGTACGTGTATGTGGTTTTTAGTGGCCCTGTTCAGGGCGTTAGGTAGGGCCTTGCTCGTTTCATCTGGCATAAGGGCCGGCTGAAATGAGCAGGGAGGAGTCCCACATACCTCAAGCTGCAGATGACTCCCGCACCGCAAACAATGCGACCGACTGCACTTTACTACTTCTTTATTGAAAAAAAACTGGTCGTGTCTATCTATAGCTACGCTCAATGCAGAGTTCCGTAGGTGCTCATAATATAGCGCAAAAAGCAAACTTTATACTTCTACACAGAATTCAGTTGAATACACAGGTTGAATAGCATGGGAGTTAACCAACGATATTACGATATATCGTTGGAGTTCACACTATAATAGGTAATGAGTGCAGGCCCCATAACCTATCCCAATGCGTTATTTGAGCGTTGACCATAAATACATTTTCAATACATTTAATTTTTGTTTACTGGTTCATTTTATATTTTGTTTCACAACATTATTTATTGTCTCTGAGCTAAGCTGCTGACAGATTAGCGTAACTATCCAAGTGGAAGAGTTTTTTATTGACACGGAACTCTAAAAGCGGCCCAAGTGAGAGTCGGGCCAGATTTAGGGTTCCGTATCCAATCTGATTGATTAATATTGGTTAAATTAAATGTAAGTTTACGTAAAATAATCATTACCTCCAAACAAGTTAGTCAATAAGAAATTAAATAAATTTTGTAAAAAAGGGTGACTGCTGACTTTTCATTCATTTGTTTCCCAACATTTTTAAAACAATTTAAAGTATTAGATATTCATTAATAAACGTCGACCCATGTTGCGCTATTCTATGTGATGTTCCATTTAATCACCTCTTTTCTCAAAATATTTAGGAAACAGACAATACGATCTGCGCTGCGCTTTGTGAGGCTATATTATTTGTAACATGAACGAATCACTTTTCGATGTTGATTGTTCACCCTTATTTGTCGTTGCCGGAAAATTACTTCATTTCATTGAATTGATGACGATGACGCTCGCTTCTCGATACTGTCGTACCACAACCGCGTCACGCTCTAGTCACGTACTCGTCACGCGGCGGGCTGTCTGCAACCTGGCGGCTGCGTGCGTATACAATACAACAACCACAATCAACGTCTAGCCGCTGCACGCCCGGACGAATGCCAATTTTTTATTTTACCTACCTGTTACTGTTATTAGGGTTCCTTATCACCAATGATCATGTCCATGGTAAAAATGTGAGCAGAGCAGAGTAGACTATTTGCTCAACTGACTTGTGACTAGTTACTAGAGTTAAAATATCTTTGCACTTATATCTCGGGTTGGAGGAACCTGTTACCTGTGTGGAGGAACACTGCTGGAGACAGTTTATGATGATGAAGATGGAACTACAACATCTTACTAGCTTTGCATTATAATAAAGTTTCGTTAGCGCAAGAGAAAATTCAGGTTATCCAGCATCATTCATTTGACGACGAAGAACCTACTCGATGATACGGGACGAGTTTACAAGCTGGGGGCCAATCGCCTAACGGAAATGCTTTGGAATACGCTAACGCTTACGATTTTATTTTGTTATTTCTAGCCGCTTGAGGTATTCAAATGCTTCGCGCTCTTTCTTTTTCTTTTGCATTGGTAATAACAATATTAAAAAAATGAGCGTGAGGTATTCGAAAACCTCAGGCGGCTAGAAATAACAATATAAAATCGTAAGCGTTAGCGTTTCCCAAAGCATTTCCGTTAGGCGATTGGCCCCCTGCTAGCGAACTCGCTGGCTTGTTACTTGTAAACTCGCCCCGTGTGATCGAGACTGCAGTCCAAATCTGGTCGGGAGTGTGAAATACTAAATATATTCGACAGAACTCAAGCTAGGCAACAATGAAATGAAATCTAATAATTCGTTATTTTTTATAGAACCACTTAGGATTCGGCAAGGTCACGCTTGTCTGTTATTCATGAAGATCACGTGGTGGATCGACATCCCCCGTCCGTAGTAGTAATCATATGAATGATTCATGCGATTGTCGTGATTCCAAAATTACATTCAAATGATATCATAAAAAGCTAATGATCGCCGTCTGTGTTGATACTTTTTTATTATGTAGTATTAAATATTAGCATAGACTATATATCATTCCAATTTACACTTTTATCAAGTACTTAGGTGCAATTTTAGTTCGTTTAGTGTTAAGAAGTTTTATTACGGTTCTTAGTCGTCAACTGCGATTAACGGTAAACGCAGTACGTATGGATAAAAACTAAACTTAAATAAGTAGGTATTAGAGCAATGAATACCACTAGTTTAACTAAGTAGTTATTTACTAGTAGGTATATGCACAGAAGTTAATCATTCATTAACTAAGAGCCGTACTCAGAAACGTAAAATTAATTTATTACTACGTCAAGTGTTTCTACGTGTCGCCTACACAGAGGTTCTGTCCTGGGTTCGAAACCCGGCGATGCAAATTTTTGTATTATGAATACACTTTTTTTATCTTTGTCTAAGGTTCTTTAAATATATTTCTACAAAACGATACTTAGGTATAAATACAGTATTTTACTGATTACCCTCACTTTACCATAGTGTTCCCTAGCCAAGGCCGGATTAAAGGCAGGCGGGGTTGTGGCCCAGGCGCCCACTCGAGGGGGAAATCCGCTATGCCTTACCTCTATTAATTTGGGTGGGGTGTGTGCAAGAAATATATAATTAAGTATATAGATTACTGAATTATCTATGCATATAATTAAAATTTTATGAGCTTTATGTTTCGCCACCTGATGAAACTTCTCTTTTAACTTCTCTGTATAACAATCGAACAGAAAGTAAATAAATATGGTGGTACGAACTTTGCCGATATAGTCATTATTCTCGGGTTCGCCGGCTCAGCTGCTTTTTTTTAAAGATTTTTATCAAAGATATGTTAATATTTTTTTTTTTTTTTTTATAGATAGGTCCGACAAATGACTCCACCCCACTTGAGGTTAAGTGAAGGTGAAGTCCAGACGTGACGATAGCTGATACAGCAGTTTTACCTGCCACACCAGCCATCCTCACCCTGCCGGCCTGCATGTTGCTTCTTCACGTCTCTTTTAAAGGATCCCAGGTTGTAAGAGGGAGGGAACAGCGGGCAGAGCATTCCATTTACGGATAGTGCGACAAAGAAATGAGTCACCAAATTTCTTTGTACGCGTTGGAATTGTGGCCACAGTTAGACGATGACAACGTAGGCCAGCGCGCGTGGTCCTCTGAAGGAAAGGAGAAGGTGGGATAAGAGAGAATAACTCCTCAGAACACTCGCCGTGGTACAGACGATAGAACGCGCTTAGTGACGCCACGTCACGGCGTAATTGAAGAGGCTCAAGGTGTTTAGTCACCTCCTCATCGCCTATGATGCGGATCGCGCGTCGCTGTAACCTATCCAAAGCATCGAGCAAGTACTTGGCGGAGCCATCCCAGAGGTGCGAGCAATATTCCACGCAGGACCGCACTTGCGTTTTGTACAACAAGCACAGTTGATCGGGCGTGAAAAAACGCCGCACCTTGTTCAGGACTCCGAGTTTGCGTGAAGCTGTTTTGATCACGGTTTCGATGTAGTTCTTTGGATTCAGGTCTGAGCGAACTTCCATACCGAGCATGGAAATGTTGCTCTGCAGCGGTAGTGTTGTGCCCTGAAGAGATGGAAGGGGAAGGAATGACGATGTTTTTGCCGTGAAAGCGCAAGCCTGAGTTTTTTTGGCATTGAACTCAACCAAGTTCCTGGTACCCCATTCGGAAATGTGGTCCAAAGCCTGATTGAGTTCAATGACAAGATTCTCGCGTTTCTCCTTGGTTACCGCCAGCCCAGCCGCTGCTTGTCCGAGATACCCCGCATGCACTGTACTATCGTCTGCATAGCAATGAATATTCCCAAGAGGAATTAAGTCATTGATATGCAGCAGAAAGAGAGTGGGGGATAGGACGGAGCCCTGGGGAACGCCGGCATTCACTGACATGAACCGCGAACTGCTACCATCCGTAAGGACACGAATTCTACGCTCATGCAGGAAATCAGCTACCCAAGAACAGAACTGGGCTGGCAGACCGTATGCCGGAAGCTTGGAGAGAAGGATTTTGTGCCAGACCCTGTCAAACGCCTTGGCAATGTCAAGGCTGATAGCCAACGACTCGCCACGCTTGTCGATAGCCTCACCCCAGATATGAGTTAAGTACGCTAGAAGATCACCCGTCGATCGTTTCGGTCTAAAACCATATTGACGATCATTAATCAAGGAGTGATCCTCTAGGTAGCGGGTCAGATGGTTATTAAGGACCTTTTCTAAAACTTTACATAAAACTGAGGTGACTGCTATTGGCCGGTAGTTTGCCGGGTCTGAGCGATCCCCTTTTTTGGGCGCCGGTTGCACATTGGCATCTCTCCAAGTCTCCGGCACACGCCCCAAAGAATACGAGCATTGGTACAAGCGCGTGAGCACGGGAGACAACTCCGCTGCACATTTTTTGAGTACTACTGCTGGGATGCCATCAGGTCCACTAGCTTTCCGGACGTCGAGTGATTGCAATTCGGCACGAACCTCGCGCTGCCTGATTTTAATATCAGGCATCGTTGTGCCACAGTGACTTTGTACTTGTGGAATTATCTTTGTACTTCAGTTTTTTTGTAGTTGAGGTTACGAATGAATATGCAACCAAACTTAGTTTTGAAAGAAATATTAAGGTAAGACGAGGTAATATGGTGAAATTTCCGACAAAATGCAACAGCAATGAGAGATGAACTCAAGTATAATGATCTAATGAGCCTTTTAATTAATATACTTTTTAAATAATCGAAATCGGTTCATTCGTTGCGATTTTATAACTAATTTTATGGTAGCTAATATTCACCAGCGACCGAAACGTGTGACGTCACAGAGCTCGATTGTGGTTCACTTCTGGTGTCTTCAGTAACGTCTCTACGCACGCTCGCGCCCAAGCGCTAGAGCGCTGTGACGTCACAGCCATCACGCAGCCAGCCGAAAATTCGTTTAGTTATTTGGTCATAGCTTCGTAAATATTTGTCGTTGAACAAAAATGTAACCACTGTATTTAATGGAATCCTTAGCTCCATAAATCTGCATTCTCAACTAATATAGCTTCGGATCTTCATTACTGGGTCACGTACATCACCGACCGTGACAAGCTAAAAGAATTGTATGAAGCTATCTCAAACATAGACCACATCCCGAAGATTCGAGCAATAAATAGTTCTACTAATTCTATAATGCGCAGCGCAGACGGCGGCGGGGCGGGCAGGCATGGGAAACCCATCGCGAACGATAGGACAAGTGGAACCGCATACTGCTATCAGGTATAAAAGAACTCCATGCACACTGCCACACACTTGCGCGGACAATAGGAAAACTTTTATAGAATTCGCGGTAAAGACCAGTCCCGCCCCTTCTGAGTTTTGTCTTCCCATGATTGAGGATCTAAATAAATAAAAAAAACTATTAATAAGCTTTATTAATAGATTTTAAGCACACACTTGTGAAGTATTAAGCATCCCTTATACAAGTTTTACTTATACTTGGCATATAAATCTGGAATGTGTACAAAACATTGTATTGTATGTATGTGCATGAAGCTTAGATTGATAGTATTATTACTAATAATATAAGTTACATTTTACAAAAAATTTCGAGCCAGTTTTAATATATTAAATATAAACAAGAAATTAGACATTTATAATAATTTTATTCATACACCCTCCATTCATTATGTCAAAATAGAACACTTTAAATCCCATCATCATTCACGCATGTTTCAACACTCATTAATAGAAAGACTTGTGACAATTTTGAGAACAAGAACAACACTGCACACAAATGTACCATATATAAGAACTATAACTTTCATTTAATTTCAGTCTGTCATATACAGCATAACAACATTAAGGTTCTTCTGCATGCTATATTTTCAATATTTAAAATATTAAAATACTATGTAAACATAATACTGAGAAAACTATTAAATAAATAAACTTCAGATTCATTATTGAGTTCGAAACTATGCAGATTGTGTACTATTTAAATACAATCTTTACTCTCTGACACAGGATCAGGAGCAGTAATCAGACCACAACAGCTACCAAACTGGTAATAAATAAATTAGAAAAGTACTAGAATTATAGTTGATCAGGATTGTTTGACTTGGTACAGCTAGACTCATAATTTGACATAAAGCAATTTTACATAAATCTGGATAAATGTAGAAATATTTAACATAAAAAAGTTTTAAACTTTTTTGTATATTATTTTAAATATTTTTACTTTAACTTTGACGTTCCTCCATTTTGTGTGTCAGTTTTCTGAAAATCCATTAAACAGAATTATTACACAGTGTGTATTTGTCTTATTCCATACACCAAAATAACCCAAATAATAAGACACACTTATATAAAACTAGCCAAAATATGGAGTAAAATAAAGTATAAATATAGGATTCCTAAAAAAAATGAATATATTCATGAAATCCACATACATGCATTCTGATAAAACTATTGTAGCCATTTCTGTGCTGGTTTCTGGTATAATACCAGCACTTCACTTAGCTTTCTACTTTTGCTATACTAGACATCAGTCTGTCGTTTTCATTCCTTATAAAACATGATGTGGACTGACTGTTTTCAAGTTTACAAATAGCAAATATGAATAGCCAAGTGTTGGCATTAGCCTTTCTTAACAAAATGTCAGCAATAAATACAAAGATACATACACCATTACATCAGATATAAAATTATGGATTATGTGGTATAGCATATTTTCATTTTTAGGTGATAAAATGCATTTCGTCAATAAAACTGAAATTAAAGCTTCATTTTTAAATAATGTGACTTTTAAAATTATTAGATAAATATTACGTAAAAAGCTAAAATAAAAAAATAATCTAGGCGAGTTTTACTTCTTGTGGATATTTGGTGTGGTGGATTGGAACACAGATGAAGCAGACATTAAATTTTCTATGTACTGGCCTAAAACTTGGTTTTCTGATCGAAGTTTCAAGTTTTCTTCTTTCACAGAATCCACCCTTTGCGACAAATCTGAAAAAAAATAACAATCAAATTTTTATGAAAAATATTTTACTGGAAGATATAAACATCGAAAACTAATAAATAATCAAGAGCTAAACCTTAACTAGCTAAATTCAACTCTTCCCATGTACATGTACCTACAAGCAATGAAATAATAGCACAATGTAAATGAGAATAATGTTATGAACATACCATCCAATGTGTTTTGCAATTCGAGGACTTGAGATATCAAACGTGCTTTTTCTTCCTGTTCATCAATTCCAGAGTCGGGTTCAAAACTAGGAGGGCCATTTAGGCCAGGGCTGGAAGAACCCGCAGTGTAAGAACTGGGTAAAGAATCCATAGAGCGACCATGATCTAAATGATTGTTTTCGACGTCATCAGTGATAATAACTTGCGGGTCATCATCAGCCAAGGGAATATTGTCATCACCACACTTCTGCATTATTGAAGACATTAAAAAACTTTCTCTTTTTTGTCAATTTTAATAAAATCGACCAAATAAAATGAAAAACCTCTCTTTAGGGAATGACAATGACAGTTTGACAGTGGCAGTACTTTTCTTCATGATATTTTTCCTTAACGAAAACGAAAAGGACACTAAATTCTTACAGCCTTGTCTTTAGACATTTAATTTTTTCTTTTCTTACATTAAAATGCAGGTCAAGGAATTTATTTATTTGAAAGTAATCATTTATGAAACTCGAAGTCACCTTACTCCACGCAACGTTATTTTCTGTGGCACATCGCGTTGCGTCGGATGTTCCTAATGTTATTCTGATCGTAGAAAATAGTACATTTTGATTTGACTTAACCCGCGTGGCGTAGTGATGCATTTTATAAGTCTGTTTCTGCTATGACGGTATATAACTTCATTGAGTATGCGTTTGATGCAACCACAGACTATTAGATGCTTACACATGCAACTTTTCTGTGTCCGTCATGCTAGCATACACCACATCAAATTCAAGGTTGTAAATCATGCTATTAAATAGTGCCTAATTATAGTCCGGCTATTCAGACAATGCGTTTCTGACAGGTCGTGTCTGTTCCTTATGGCGACAGAATATAGTAAACTTTAGATCTAATAAAAAAAGAGGTTCGAAAATTAACTCTAATGCTATCACCATAAGGAACTGACACGACCAGTCAGAAACGCATTCTCTGAGCGGCTGGACTATAGTGCATTAATGAATAAAAAATTATCCTCTTTAGTTTAGGAAAGTATAACTGTTTTAATAGCGTAAGCTGGCGTTACAATTAAGCTAGCGTACACAGCCTTTCTCAGAAACAGCGAACTTCTCTTAAAACATATGATGCATGTATAAATTGTGCGTGAAAATCTGCCTCTGGTAATTTAAAATACTATTATGCATTCGCAGCGGAATAATAAAAAAAACTAGAGTCAACTTCTAGAAACAAATGTACTGAAATACAGTCGCAAAGAAAATTGATTTAAGCGCAAATTGCCACATGCATGGGAGATGGAGACGAGGAGCAACAACGTATGACAAATTGATGGTTTAGGTTTAGAGAATCATATCAGAATTGACACCAGTACAGGAACAATTTAATGGATAAAAGTAATCCCCTTCGTATAAAAGCTACCTACGTGACACTGACGGAATTGTTATAACACAAACAAGCCATAAAATAAGAGGAAGTTACAATTTAATTTTTTTTTTCAAGAAAACTACCACCATTGCATAAAAGCTCAACTGTGGAGTATGACAGAGATGCACTGTTGTCAAATTTAAGTTTAGCTTTAGAAAATCATGCCAGAATCGATACCACTTTGTTTTTATTACAATAAATAGGTAGTTTTTTTGAAAACTGTGATGACATACTGGTATAGTACCCAGTAAGAACGTCACATGATTATGATGTGATAAACATTGTTTTTACATAATCGACACCAATATTTCTATATAAATATACTTATATAAGTACAGTATGTGTATTCTATCCGTTACCCTAGTACACCATAACACAAGCCTACAGTGCTTACTTTGGGGCTAGGCTAATTGGTGTAAGAGTTGGAAGTATTTATTTATTTATTAAAGTACAGCGTTCTCTGAGCGCACCTTGAAGCGTATATAGAGGAGTCTGACCACACCATATCTAAAAAGTCACGCTGGATAGTTTTTGGCGGGATTTCATCGAGTGCGGTTGGCGTCTTATTTAATGTATTCTTAAATTCGTTTATTGTTGATACTGTGAAATAAAATTGGTGTGATTTTGTGTTACAACCATCTGCGCAACTGAAAAATTAGTCGATTCTTTAAAATATACGCTATTCCGGTGAAGTAGACGTGAGAACTTTATTGTAGTGTTGACTGCCTCACAGAAGCTTATCGGAAAAACCAACTCGGTAAATTTCGTGCCAAACCCTCCAAGAAACATTAGAATGCGTCACACCTACATTTTAATATAAATAAAAAATGAAGATAAGGATTTGTATTTATGTACACGACTAAAAAACTTGTATTCATGGTCATGAATAATTAAAAAAAAAGTCACGCTGACAGTTCTGACAGTGACGTGACAGTGACATTCATGTGACAAAACAAAACATTTCCATTTTCCACTGTTCTACTACTTAGATAAAGTAGCTCTAGATCGCGTTTTTAATATTTTTGTGACAACAGTTTCTTTTAATTAATTTGTTTTTGATGAAATGAAAGTATTTACTAATCTACTTTAAGAACTAAGAAACCCTGAAAAGATGTCATTAGCTATAAGGAGAACAACTGAATTGATTGGCGCTGCGAAATGGTTTTTGAGGCGAGGTTGGAAGTCTTATGTAGCTCATATTTACTTAATTTTCTAGATAATTTGATAGAAGATATTTAGCTCCTAACTTATATTTTAGATAGTCGTGTCCTGTCGACATTGCCTGAGAAAGTCGAAGAGCCTCCAGCTGAACTAACCTCAAAGAGATATAGGCGCCGATTCTTTCAGAATGAAGCTATTCTCGAAACCAGACATGCGTACCCGGAGTTTCTACCCGATCCAAATCCTAATTGGAGGAATAGCCTTCGTGAGAAACTGGAAAGGGCAGATATGCTGGAAAGGAGGAGTCAAATTGATATACCTGAATTTTATGTTGGTTAGTAACGCTTCACTGTAATCATTGTTTTCAGAATTTGGATCTATGCCAAGTCTATACTTATTGTTTAAATCAAATTTAAGAGGATATTAAAGACTTTAAAGTCTAGTAAACTGAAACAACTTATTCTTTATTTAATGATTAATTTCTCAATTTGGCCATGGATCAAGTTGTATTTTTTCTAGCAAAATATAAAATCTAGCACTTTGATGTCACAAAAATATAATGAACACCAATTATTTGTCTTACAGGATCAGTTTTAGCAGTTACAATATCAGATCCTCATGCTCAGAGTAAAACCAACAGGTTTGTTGGTATTTGTATTGAACGCAAAGGATGTGGCCTGAGGGCAGAATTCACTCTTCGTAATGTTGTTGATCACCAAGGACTAGAGGTTGGGACACTTTTTCTAAACATTCAAATTAACTTTTGCTTTGAGGCATTAAACTAGGTATTATGAAATGAAAAATACAGACCAACTACATTAGTAAAATAAAAGATTGATAAATACATTCATAATTAGCTGCATCTTAGGTATACAAGCAGCTAACATCATGGCAAACTATATGTTAATTATATTTAACATTAGTTTGTATTGTTTTCATTTTGTTTAATTTCTTTTGGTGTGAAGTAGATAATTTTTTTTCCTGTAGTATTTCACTTTCTGATTTCTTCAGGTGCGGTATGATCTCTATGATCCAACAATCCAGAGCATTCAAGTTCTTCGACTTGAGAAGCGTCTTGATGACAAATTATTTTATTTGAGGGATGCTCTGCCAGAATATAGCACTTTCTCCTTTGACATGGACCCAGAAATACTTCCAGAAGGAACACCTATTCCTGTAAATCCAGTTCAGGTATTATTTTCTTTATAAGAATGATTTATGACAACTATAAGAAATTAAATTATTTTTTGAATTTAAAGTTAAAGTATAAAACTTAAATTATCAAGATCAGATATTAAGAAAAATCAACTCTACTTATTATAATAGTATGTTTGTAAAAATTGAAACAGATACTCATAACATTATCCAGGAACTAGTAGGTCCAATTGATTTCAATAAACAATAGCATGAGATAATCGACACTAATTAGACAAGCATTATGTTTGATAGTATTGGTGAGCACAGTACACAAAGACTTACATGAAATTCGCTAATATGCGTACTTTTGCATCAACAGGTGAAATTGAAACCAAGGCCCTGGCTGGAGAGATGGGAGCGCCAGGAGCTGAAGGGTGTCTCAAACATTGAGGAGCATCTTAAAGAAAAAGACAGAGTTCGAAGAGAACTGAGGAAGACTCCTTGGGAGAAATATGATTTAATGAAACAATACAGGTATGTACTTTGGTCATTTTTAACTGATTAATGCAGTAATATTTATGTGCCATTGAATTTTACACTAGAGGAAGTAAAAGTGTAATTTTAATTAGTTAACTTCTTATAGTATTGACATGTTATTATAAAAGCAATAGGGATGATGACTAATTTTTTTTTCTTCATTTATCAGGTAATTTATCAAAAAGTATTGGACACATATTTTTTCTTTTTTCACATAATTAAACATTGCAGAGATATATTGATTTGAAAATTCGCATGACGTCACGTTTTACAATTAAACAAGTACAATTTTCACACAAAAGTGACGTCACGAGCCCCTTCTCCCAAACTTTAACGCGCTATATAACTTGGTCATTTTTTGATTGATTGCCCAAAGAAAAAATACGTGTCCATTATTTTTTGATCATCTAACTCAGCTATACTCTAAGTGTGTTCCGCGGAACCCTAGGGTTCCGTGATACCTCTGTCGGGGTTCCGCAAGAATTTAGAAATAAAAAAATCAAAACACCTCTCTCTGGTCGTTCCGCGGCTGTGCGGACTCCGCGGCCGCGCGGAGACAAAACGCTATGAATGTTATTTATTTATTTATTTGTATTTGTATAAGCTTGTGTTACATTAGCTGGTACAATATCTCATAAGTTTGGTCTCAACAATTTTATACTTGTACAACGCGTTCGCTCTAAGTTTGCCGGTCTGTGGAATGCGCGTACCCTCCCCCACGTGACAACAAAACTTATAATGTGTCATAGTTTTACCCAAATATCTAACGTACACAATTTTTATTGTTACAATTAAATAAAAAATTTCGAACGTCATACACTCATACCTATCGCCAGCGGCAAACTTAAAACGAGCGGGTAGTATACTTGTAAGCGCTCAGTCTCTTTGATAAAAGCCGCCTCTGAATTAGACGCTATAGTTGTCAACTAGCGACTTTCGTCTCTAACTTCAAAGGATAAAGTCGATATTGTTTACAACGCTATTTTTAAATTTCTGTTTTTATTTTTGCTTTTTGTTTATCAAAGGTGCCGACTCGAGTATTTTCGAGAATATTTGAGATCGAGTCTAGGACTAAGTATAAAAGCGGCGATCGCGCGTTGGCGTCGTCAGTTGATGATTAGCGTTCGGAGCGATAAGTTACTACCTACTTACAAGCTCGCTAGCGAGAAACTGGTGTTCATTGTTTTACTGCCTGCTGTATTCTGTTGTCTCAGTTTTATACATTTCTTCCCTGTAGGTTCTAAATTTAGTCTCTTATACGCAGTAACGATTGTGCATTATTTAAACCCCACTATCCTGACTTGTAACATTATAAATAAAGAAGAATGGAACGTTGGCTTAAAGGTGTTAAACGTGTTCCAACAACATCTTCTAATGACGCTGAATGTTCAAAAGCAATGCGCGCGGAGAATTTAGCAATCACCGATCCAGAAGATGATGCCACGAGTGCCACGACGTCAAGCTCGACGGTTTCAAAGACGAAAAAAAGGAAGTATGATGAATCTTATATCAGTTTCGGATTTGTTGATTCCAACGGCTCACCTCTCTGCATGCTCTGTAGTAAACTGCTTCCTAATAGTTCCATGGCACCTGCCAAATTGCGTCGACATTTAGAAACCGTACACCCCGAGACTAAAGACAAGAATAAAGAATTTTTTGTTCGCAAAAAAGATCAGTTATTAGAAAGTCAAAAAAATATGATGCATGTAACACAAACTACCAACGAAAAGGCCACGGAGGCATCATACTTAGTTAGCTATCGCATTGCACAAGCAGGTGAAGCGCACACTATCGCTGAGAAATTAATAAAACCATGTGTATTAGACATAACAAAATGTATGCTTGATGAAAAATCTGCAAAGCATCTTTCTACTGTTCCGCTATCAAACGATACTGTTTCACGACGAATCCATGATCTGGCAAGCTACGTCAAACAAGAACTAGTTACACGTCTACAAAATACACGATTCGCTTTGCAAATGGACGAGTCGACTGATGTCGCTGGTTTGGCTATCCTGCTGGTTATTGTGAGATATCCATATAAAAGTTCTTTTGAAGAAGACATGCTTATGTGTTCATCGCTGCTTACAAACACTACCGGGGAAGAAATTTTTAATAAAATAAATATATTTTTTGAAGAACATAATCTCAGTTGGAACAATTGCATTGACATTTGTACAGATGGGGCCAAGGCGATGACAGGTAAAACAGCAGGAGCAGTGTCACGAATGAAAAATAAAGCGCCTAATTGTAGTTCCAGTCATTGTATTCTGCATAGACAAGCACTTGCGATGAAGCAAATGCCGTCTAATCTAAAATTAGTTATGGATGAAGCGGTAAAAATAATTAATTTTATCAAATCACGACCACTACAATCCCGATTGTTCTCATTATTGTGTGAAGATTATGGCAGCAAACATAAAACACTGCTGCTCCATACAGAAGTGCGATGGTTGTCTCGGGGAAAAACTTTAACAAGGCTATTTGAACTTAGAGCCGAGTTACAAATGTTTCTTTCAGCAGATACTTCTTTTAATTTGAAGGACCGTTTGTATGATAAAACTTGGTTGTTCCGATTGTCTTTTATGGCGGATATCTTTCAAAAACTTAACGAATTAAATTTATCATTGCAAGGTAAACAGACAACAGTGTTTCAGGCCTATAATAAAATAACTACTTTTAAAAGAAAATTAGATTTTTGGATCATTTGCATTGGTAAGAAAGAAATAGAAAGTTTTACGTTACTCACTGAGTTTGTTAGCGAAAACGACTCAGAAATGTTTGAAGATAATGTGTTTGAAGAATTGGTCCAATATCTCAGTTCGATGCGCGCATCTTTTGAAAAGTATTTTCCCGAAGAACACAATACAAAAATTAAAGTGAACTCCTGGATTCATAATCCTTTTTTACCCAACTTGGAAAAGCCTGAAAACATGTCAAATGAGATATATGAATCTCTTTTAGAAATGTCATCAGACACAAGTATGGAGTCATTGTTCAAAACGACGCCTCTTAATGATTTTTGGTGCAGAATCCAAGATGAATATGCAATGCTTGGCCAAATGGCTCTGGATATTCTTCTCCCGTTCCCAACTACATATTTGTGCGAAACAGGATTCTCTACCTACGCAGCCACGAAAACAAAATATCGCAATAGACTGGACGCCGAAGCTGATATGAGACTCCAACTTTCTTCCATCAAACCTGATATCAAGCAATTGATGAAAAATAAAAAACAGTTTCATACCTCCCACTAGTTAGATTTTTTCTTTTTTAATGTTTTCTATTATTGTCCTTACCAAGTGGTGAAGTAAATAATAATTGGTAACGGATACATTGTACTTTTATTATGCTGATTAATATAGAATACACTTATAAAAATAATTGTTTTATTGTAGGGTTCCATCAAGTATTTTGCTTCCCAAAAGGGTTCCGTCATTTAAAAAGTTTGAGAACCACTGATCTAACTGATGGACTAAATAGAATTTCGTTTACTGTACCCCGTCAACACCCCTATTAAGAAGCTTCTTTTACACTGAATTTTATTTACACAATGTTAGCAGCTTATAGCTAATCTTATCTGTCAGTTTATATTTATAAATTTTAAACTGACATTGGTTATATTTATGTTGTGTTATCATTTTCAGAAAAACGATACCAATCGAAGATCAGAGCAAAATTTGGGCTGAAGTACACAATCAGCTGCAACAGCTGCAGATGGCCAGGAAGAAGTCAGCTAGAAAACGCACATTCACCACACCTAAAACACAACTTGGTTAATCATTATTAAGTTCTGTAGTGTCATTAAATTTTATAAAGAACTGCTAATTTGTATAGTATAAAGTACATTTGAACTTATTTTTCGTTTTATTTTGCCTTCGTTTTGTATAGTATTCTGTTATATATACTTTGACCACCATACCATTGAGGCTGAGTGGTTTGTACGCCGGGTTTCAAAGTGTCGCTTATTCAAGAGGTCCCAGGTTCGAATCCCGGTGGGAGCAGATATTTGTGTGATAAACACGAGCATTTGTACTCCAATCATGGATGTTTAAAATGTATTTCTATATAAATATATATATATATATATATATTATGTATCCGTGTATGTATTCTATCTGTTACCCTATTGTTTCTTATTACAAGTACACAGTTCTTACTTTGGGGTTAGGCTAATTGGTGTAAATGTTGGAAATATTTATCTATTATTATTTATAGGTTGATAAATCAACAATTCATTGGTCTGATTCTTTTTATATGTATAGGTCAGTTTTAAGTATGTTAAGGCTCAGTACTATGGATATGCTAGCTAGGATTGGGTCGCAAAAAATAAGCACTTTATTTATTTGGCCAGGCTTATTGTTCTGAGGGCTAAGTTCTTAGAGAAAATAATCAACTATGGCATGGACCAATTGGTCCATGACTGGTAGTCACTACCGTTTTAGTCAGGCGACTATTTCCCTTTGACATGGATCCTGAAATACTTCCGTAAGGCGAAATGATATTTTTTATAAATTAGTGTAATTCTTTTATGCACCTATCTATCATGAAGTATGATCTGACTTGGAGTTGCTGTTCTAAATATAAGTTTCTATGAGGCAGTTCATGTAATCATAATACAGTTTTTGAAAGTAAGTCCAGTCCCCGTAGCGTGAGCATTACAATTAATATTTTAACACGTTTTTTAATCGCGTCTAATTGTCAAACTCTATATTTATTTGACAATTGATCGTGATAAAAACGCGTTATATATCATATCGCGGCACTCATGCTAGGGGGCATGGTACATTATAACAATGTACTCTATGGGTACAATATTTATCATTAACTTTTGGGGATACAAAATAGTTCGCTCAATTATAAACAACTTAATAACGCCATCTGTTGGCAAAATTGTGATTACATGTATTATATAAAGCTGCCTAGGTATAGATTTGATATGAAATTAGAAAATAGTATTTACAATAGGAAGTAACTAACTTCATTCGGATAATTAACATTGTTTTTTTTAAATAAAGGTATAGAAGGAAGATAAATAAAGTTTTACTACTGCTGTGACTGTGAAGCATTAACCTCTGTTTTATCTCTACTAGTATTATAAAGAGAAAAGTCCGCAATGCCATTTTTCTAACTATTATAGTTATGGCACAACTATAGGTCCCATGCGGTTTCACCCGCGTTAATATGGGGAAAAAGCTTATAGAGAGCCAAACTTAAAAGATGAGCATATGTTGTCGCGGACGTTTTTTTATAATGCTTTTAAAGGGGAACAATTCCGCCATACATGATTTTTGTATAACTTTAATCATTTACGCAGCGCACACAACGGAAGCGTACAAATGGAATATTTTTACCCGTTTCGCAACATTTTACATCGATGATCAGCTCCTACTGGTCGTAGCGTGATGTTATATAGCCTTAACCCTTCCTCAATTAATGCACTATCTATCATAAAAAGATTTTTTCAAATCGGACATAGTTCCTGAGATTTGTGCATTCAACAAAAAAAAATGTTACACAACGGGTCCTAAAGTATGCAACAAAATTTTCACTATTAGTTAAGAAGTAAGTTTTCATGGAAGGTATATAATTACGTAAAAAAATTAATTGTGTATAATATTTAATATCGTTGCCTGAGAAAAAACAACTATAGTCTACCTACACTACAGCTCTACACCGTAGCGAAGCGAGGGCGGGCCACTAGTTTAATATGGACGTAGTTACGCGAAAACGTTCCAACCCACAGCGACCCCATTTTGAGATAAACGCAATTTTGTGTTTTAGCGGTACACTTTTTCCCTGTAATTATTTCAGGCAAATACTATTGGTGTTACTGTGGAATGCCAAATTGGTTATTGAATGATATGCATATTTTTTGTAAATACATAATACAAGGGGCATATAAATAGGTAAAACGAGTTTGAAACGTTTTCGCTAAATTTAATTTTGTATGAACCTTGTTAAATAGCAATTATGCATAAACGTTCCAGAACGAATTTAAGTGTATTATTTTATAAATATATCTAAAATAAATATGTAAAATAATAAATAACAATGAGGAACATACAAAAACAACAAAAATTTGAAAATGTATTACAAAAAAAATAGAACGTGATCTTTTGAGCTTTGAACCTATGCCAATTTGCTGATTTGGTTCCAAAAGTTATCAAAAACTTATATTATAAACATTCAATTTTCATCATCGTATTCTATGATCTCGAAGTCCGGAACTCCACCAAACCCATCAACATCATCAGTGCTTCTTCAGAACAGAAGGCAATCCACTTCCTGTGCACCTCTTCCTACCTCTCCTTCTACCAATACATAACAATGCCCAGTATCATTAGATGCACTATGGATACCACTATTGTAGAACTAAGTAAAAAAGTTAAACCTCTTCAAGTTTACAAAATGACAAAGACTGATTTTATAGTACAACTAAACTGGAAAAGAAGATTATCAATAGGAAGAAGTTTACAGACTCATCTAAAGTTAGTTGGCTACATACAAAAGAAATTAAGTTGGATAAAGATATAATTTTTTCTATTTTTATGCGGTCTACGATGGAAGACGATTTCAATGAGTTGAAAATTGATAAAAGAATAAAACGAGAACTACAATACATAAAAGAATCTGATTTTTGCTTATTGTGGCCTAACGACAAACCGATTGCTCCAGCGAAATTAGTGGACTTACAATCCATGTACCACTACATACCCGAGGATTGCCTTCAATTTTATAGAACGCTTCAAAGTTCTGAAGAAGCACTGATGATGTTGATGGGTTTGGTGGAGTTCCGGACTTCGAGATCATAGAATACGATGATGAAAATTGAATGTTTATAATATAAGTTTTTGATAACTTTTGGAACCATATCAGCAAATTTTTGGCATAGGTTCTAAACTCAAAAGATCACGTTCTATTTTTTTGTAATACATTTTCAAATATTTTTTTTGTTGTTTTTGTATGTTCCTCATTGTTATTTATTATTTTACATATTTCTTTTTGGTTTATTTTTATAAAATAATACACTTAAATTCGTTTTGGAAAGTTTATGCATAATTGCTATTTAACAAGGTTCATACAAAATTAATTTAGCAAAAACATTTCAAACTCGTTTTACCTATTTATATGCCCCTTGTATTATGTATTTACAAAAAATATGCATATCATTCAATAATCAGTTTGGCATTCCATAGTTAAACCAATAGTATTTGCCTGAAATAATTACAGGGAAAAAGTGTGTAAATTGCGTTTATCTCAAATTGGGGTTGCTGTGGGTTGGATCATTTTCTCGTTACTACGTCCAAATATACCATAGTTATTTATTTTGGTAAAAAATATCTTATTCTCTAGAACATACTTAATAGCAAAAATGGATCAAGTATATGTGGATTGTTTATAGCAAAAAATTAGAAAATAATATATTATAATAAAAGGTTTCAATTTATTTAGAACAGTGTTCGCAGCTTAAAAAAACAGTATGGATTAATCTAAAAGGTTTCAAATTACATGGAACATTTTTGCAGAAATAAAAAATGTATAAAGATTTTGCAAAAACGTTCCAACCCACATGGATCATTTAAGAAACCATTAAATGTGCGTTTTATGAATTTAGTATAATGTTCCAAGACAAGTGGAACATTATAACGATATGTTATTCTATTAAGAGTTTTTAACAATATGTTTCAGTATGCATGTAATGTTTTTACTTTATTTTGAGTACACGTCCTTGGCATAATGGTGGGTTGGAACATTTGGGTTAAACTTTATTGATGAAACTAACCTAAAAATACTAGCATCTTTGTGTGCACATGATGTAATATGTCAAAAATAGTACCCTGGTTATGGTAACTCATTTTCGAGTGACTTGTGGGTTGGAACGTTTTCGCGTAACTACGTCCATATACAAAAAATGCCAATAGATAGCGCACCTATACGGATTATGACAAGTTCACAGAGTACCTTTTATATATAGGGAACAAGTTTCATTCATTCATTCAATAAAAGGATTGTTTACACAGCACGATAACAATAAAAAAAAATCTGTATAAATTTAATCAGAGAAATTTGCATACCTAGTTATTTATTTTAAACATAAAGGCTGATTGTTTGTTTTAAAATATTCACATACTTCTACATTAAGTTGTTTTCGATGTTTGCATTGCCTGTATCATGTGTAAGTGTAAGTGGTCCTTCGAAATTCGAAACATCGCGGGCGAGCGGTCAAGTCAAGCTTGAGAATTTCATTCAAGTTTGATGTTAGTGGACAATACATTGTTTTAGATGAATTTGTATTATTTCCTTATTGGTAAATACAAGTGAACTTTGTGAATTTGTGACAGAGTTAATGTGTTTTGTGATTTAGTTTATATATTTGAATAGTTTTCCTTCTCCAAAGTTGCATCCTGACACCTGTCGCCGGGTAAGTGATTTGTCGTATTTTGGCATTGAAAGTGTTCATAATATTTACATTTTCTTTCTTACAGTACTTTAATATCAATTAAACTAAAGTGTGAATGGATTACAATTATAACTTTATTTCACTCTTGTCAACTTCCAATAAGTTATTTTGAACTGTGTCCTCATAGTTGCATTTATGCAACTCGACCATCCTTGGTATTGATTAAGCAGTTTCAACAAGCGTCTTTTAAATGAATTCAACAAGTATAACCTTAACAAAACAAAGGATGCAAGTCCGCATTTTGAATCAATACTTTCTTACCATGTTTTGGGATCACCAAAGTTCAGTAGGGAAACTTCTTGGATATATTCAATCATTTTACTATTGTTATTACAAATAATACTATCCTGATTTTTTCATTATTCTAAGTTCCTTCTATATAGTCTTGCTTTTTTATTGAAACAGTATATTATTTATTTTTTAATAGTATGCTAAAGACTTGGGAGCTAAACTGTTCTTCTTTGGCCTGGGACACTTACACTACCTAAGGTTAGGGTGATGATTATCCCCAAATAAAGCTTCCTCAAATCATGGGCCAGAGAACCATTCAAACATAAAATTATGTGAATGTATAACATACTGTAGAATTTTCTGCTTCAATTGGAGCATTAGTTTGATGAAGTAGGGGATACCTGACTACAGATACAAAATTATAATTTACTAACAGCTACAACAAACAGAAAAGGGAAGTAATCCCCAACAAGCTGCAATTAAACTGATTTGAATGAACACATTTGTAGTGCAGTGTTCTTGCAGAAAGTAAGGTTTCCCGTCTGGTTGGTGTGGTATATACCATCAACAAAGTTATAGCATGATCAATTTCTGAACTATTTGCTTGTACTTGAGGACAAACTGTTTTTGACAATCTATTTACAAACTGTCTTCCCATTTTTATTAGTTTAGGGAGTAGGTCACGAGATACTTCTTTTTTTGCGCAATGGATTTTGTTTACTGAACCTAAAGATGTTTGCAATCTCTTGGTTAAGGAATCGGTCATACAATGGTGATCCCGCCAAGACTTAGTTGACTGAAGCTACTGCTCAAATTTTCTCTGCAACTTGAATGCACTTGCACTCAACTTCATGTGGTTTTTATTAATTTACATATTTAATTTATATACTTTATCATAGTGTATAGCAGTCCCAACATACTCTAAACTTGTTTCAACACATCAAAGTATTCAGTGCACTGTGAAACAGATATGTTTGGCTACATCCAGTGTATAAAATGAAGTGGACTGAAATCATTTGCTAGGTCTATTAAAAAAATATCTATAATAAATAGCCCAATCGGTGAACTTCGTATGGCCCAAAAGTAATAATTTGCAATAAAATAATATTGGGACTATAATTTGTATCCTATCTTTCAAGTTGGATCAAACTGCACATGGTGTGCAAATTTGATTAAAATCTTTTAACTAGTTTAGGAATCCATCCCTGGACAAACAATGTGTGAAAACTTTCAGTGAAAACTTAAGAAACAAAAAGTATTAATACAAGAGAAAGAATAATGTGTTTCTTATTCTCACGAAATTCATTCAGGTTGAGTTTAAATGTTATTGTTTATCTGCACAGGTCCTCTCCTGCATCCTGGCCTCTGTTAAAGTATCCTGTTTTTCCAGTGCATCCTGTTCCCACAATCCTGTAACTTATCCTGTATTAAAAATGCTATTTAAAATAAATATTTGTTATTAAATTTTTGTACATTTCAATGAATTTTGATTTATTCTTTATGTCAAACAAAACGGAATTAACCTCTGTTTTAATTATGATGGTTATTTTAAACATTTTTGTGAAGCTAGTACAATATCTGTGATATTTTGTTTGAAATCTTTCTTGGCTATGATTCAAAACTAAAGTTACGTAAGGTTACTCATATTGATGTTGATTCTGGCATGATTCTCTAAACTTGAAACTTAATTTAACATCAGTCTCTCCTTTACATTCTGTATAGATGACAAGGATACACTGTTGTCAAATTTAATTTTAGGTTTAGAGAATCATACTACAATCGACACTGTTATGTAGTTAATTTATTTCAATTTACTTTAGTATTCTTAATCAATTTGATGCAGTTCCCTTTTTTTTTTGAGGAGCTCGATGGCGCAGGTGGTTAGCGCGTTCGGTTGCGATCGTTGAAGTTAAGCGACTTTTGCAGTGGTCGGTCATTGGATGGGTGACTAAAAATCTTCTGTCTTGAGCTCCTCCGTGCTTCGGAAGGCACGTTAAGCCGTTGGTCCCGCCTGCATCTGCAGTCGTTAGCACTCGTCAATCCGCACTGGGCCCGCGTGGTGGGTCATGGCCCAAACTCCCTATTCCATCCATAGGGAAGGCCTGTGCCCCAGCAGTGGGGACATTAATAGGCTGATGATGATGATGTTTCTTTTTTTTTTCAATTATTTAGTGTGAGTTGCACCAAAGTGCCAGTTTAAATTAAATTTTACTATAACTGGCCTCACTTGGACAGTTATTGTCTCTGTCAAATTAAGATCTCATTTTGACTATTGTGGAACAGTGCAACCCATCTTTTACCGGTATCCGGTACTTTAACTGAACAATTAAAGTTACTTAAATTTGATGTCACTACTATTAATACTATTACAAATGGAGTAGTAATAATAAGAAATTAAGAATGGGAATGTAATATATACATATTACGTTCATATTTATAATTGTGAAAAATTTAATATTATTTGGAATTTTGATAAACTTTGCATAACAACAGTTTTATGAATTCTGAAATAAAACTATTGGCAAACTTTAGTTCGTCATAAACAAAACAGACCTCATAACTGGATAACTATTTGACTGCTTTTTTGTCTCAATATCCAAACATAACTGTTTCAATCCAAAGTGTATGACTCTTGTCTTAAAATAAATGAATTGAATTGAATTGAAAAAAATAAACCTAATACTAAGCAAGAATGAATTGCGTGGTTTCGAACGAAACAGCCTCCCTACCCCGTAACTCCATCGATTTCAACTTAACATAAATGTATGTGTTAACATTTGAAATATATTTTAACATGCTGCGGCTGTGATTGGGATCGGTTCCCACCATTCACGTGCTCCTTGTTGGGGTCGTCGACCGATAATCCCCCGGACCAGCCTATCGTATAACTGAAATTCTAGTAAACGGTACTTAGTTTATCTTTGTGATGCACTTTGAACACAAAATATGGAATATTAAATTATTTCATTAAATATTCTAGATTTTAAACTTTCTTAAAAACAGAAACGCAACATCGCCATAAGATCACTATCTTACGGCGATGGCTATTTTACTATAGTCTTTTTTAAATTCGAAGTCACTTCCCAAGACGGACGTTCCAATTCGAGCGGAAAATCTATGGCCTACGTCGCCTAACTCTTATCATTCAAACGTCAAGAATTAGAACATTTATTCTACATTGAAATGTTTGATCGATGGTGATTTTGTCCAAAATTGCGCTATTTGTGACGCCGTCTTTATTTTATAACAGATTGGACCTTTCGATATTTAAGGGACATCTACATTATACAGCTGTCTATATCCTAGTTAGCCTTGACTTAATATATTGAAATATGTCAGGCTATCATTTTTGAAGACGTGATGATTCTTGCCTCAGTCATATTTGATGAAGTAGGAATATATATTTTATATTATTTTACACTTTCATAGTCACTAACATTATAGTAATTTATGTTATTTACGGGATTGTTACCATGTACACTGTTGCAAGCGCCATGATCACGGAGTAACAGTTTTACTGCCGAAATATAAATAAGTTTTTATTTTATGTGTTTTTTGTACCTTTGTATTCTCGCGTGTCTTTAGTTGAAACGGCCTCCAAAACTCCACGACTATTTAAGACGAGCGTTTTTAGATTCAAACGGTTAACATTAAAACCTCGGGATGATGAAGTTACAGGCGTCTATATATCCTAAACATAAAAAAATATAAGTTTTCGTTTTACAAAAAAAAACTTACAATACGTTATTCGTATTGTAAGTTTATATTACCTCGTGGTATTGGCAATAGTAGAGTAGTAACCACATTTAGTTTGTGGTTTAGAAGTTATCGTCTTGGTGTACATTAAACCCCGATTACGTACCTACAATGTTTATTTTAAAATAAGTTCTGCGCTAGACACTTTTTAAGGGTCTTCTACCAAATCAGTGACACTGGAACCGTATTACTGAGTTTCCGCTGTATATTTATGATAAATCAGTTCGTCTCTCTGTCAGCGAGATGAACTCGTATGTAACCAAAAATCGAAATAATAGACAGTTTTTTCACAGTATGTGTGTTCTAACGATATGTTTTGTTTCTGCGATTGGTAGCTGAGTGAGCGTGTCCGCATTTGGTCGGTTTTTTTTTGCGGAAAACAAGCTTTCGGTCTACCTGATGATAAGAGGTCACCGTGGCCAGAGTTAAAACACTCGTGTTACTGAGAAATCGTCAACAGGAAGCTTATTCCGTGCTTAATCGTACGCGGACCAAGTGCCTCTTTAAACGCAGAGTACGTGACCGACTTGTTTCCAAAGTGTATGAGCTCTCTTACTACCGACAACGGCGGCTCCGAGCCGTATGGTGAAAAAAGTGGTCGTGGGCATTGGACACCATGCCTAAAGGTCTCTTTAGAGCAATCTGGTCCCCATCCATGGTAGAAACGGTAGACCACTAGGGCACGACCAGCCGGGGTTTACCCGGTCCGGGTAAAAACCCGAGTTTTCTCGTTTTTTATATTACAAAAAAAACCCGGGTTTTCTGTATTTTTTTATATAGTTATTTTTATTATTTATTAAGACACTTTGAATGCAATAATAAATGGAATAAAAACACGCATTAATAAGTTTTTACGTCAAAGAAGCTTACTTGCTATGTTCTCCTACTAATGCAACTACAACTACTAACTACAAGTAATGCATGTTAAATGGAACGCGCGCACCCATCTCAGATAGTGAAATGAGAGCAGTGGAGGCGGAGATGTAGCAAAAGTTATAGCGCGCTGAGCGAAAAGGCTTTATTACCATCCATACGCAGTGGCAGGTCATACAGAAAGCCGAAGAGTAAATTATCTGCCACTTGACGTTCGTAAACTATGAGAAAGCCTTTGATTCGATTGAGCCTTGGGCGGTGTTAGTCTCCCCAAAGGTGCCAAGTACACTCATCACACACACACACAAACACACACAGCTGCTTATACTATAAATTATAATTTATTTTCTTAATAATCTTTTAAAAATCTAATGTAATAAAATTAAGACCTTACTATAAGGTACATTAATAATGCTTTGGAAGAGTGGTGCCTTCTGGTACAGGGGCCCAATTCTCGCGGCGTAGATACACTTCTGGACACATCTATTGGCCCACCTTAGAGTTTAGGTTTCGATGGCCCCTACCGAAATATGATTGCTAGATTAAACAAAAACTGTTGATGCAGTTTTAAACCTGATACATTTTACCATCTTCTTCGATCGTATTGTTTTAAATTTGAATTCAGAATACCATACGACATGGAGCTACGCCTAACAAGTCGGATATGCGCCTTGTTAAAGGCAATTGATTTTTGAATAAAAAACATGTTTTTATTAAATAAAGGTTTAATTTAATAACGCGTGTTGCCTCCATGGGCATCTACCACAGCTCTCTCATACGATTAGGCATAGAGTTTATCAACCGCTCTATGAAATTTTGAGGGATCATCTCCCATTCCTCTTCTATGGCAGTTTTCAACTCCTGCATCGTCTGGGCAACTGGCTGACGAGCCCTAACACGTCTTTTTAGCTCGTCCCACATGTGCTCAATGGGGTTCATGTCTGGGCTTCTGGCTGGCCAGTCCATAACTGTGATGTTCACATCCCGAAGATATTCCCTGACGATGCCGGCCGCATCGGCTCTTGCATTATCATGCATAAAAAGGAAATTTGGGCCCACATAGTCCGCGTATGGTATCACGTGAGGTTCTAAGCACTCACGAATGTACCTTTTAGCATTTAATGTTGGCGCCGTGGTCCTGTAACAACCTCAAGTTGAGTTTTGCCGCTCGCGGATATACTGCCCCAGACAGTCCATGAGCCACCGCCATAAGCAACCCTCTCTTCAAAGCAGCATTGTGCGAAACGCTCTCCCTTACGTCGGTAGACCTTCTTCCTTCCATCATTGCCATGTAACACAATTTTAGACTCATCAGAAAAGAGTACACGGCTCCAATCTTGCTGTGTCCCATTTAAATGATTGCGTACGAAATGAAGGCGCGCTGTTCGGTGGGCTCGCGTTAGTTTGGGCCCATTAGCTGGCTTGTGTGGTACCATATCGCGTTCTTTTAACCTTCTCCGAACAGTTCGAGCGCTCACAGATACTCCCTGGAAGTCGCGAATTTGTTTTTGTATCTCAATGGAAGTAAGGTGACGATTTCTCAAGCTGGTCGTCACGATGAATCGATCCTGCCTTTCAGTTGTGACCCGAGATCGTGGCCTTCCTTGGCGACGAACAAAGCCGCCAGTCTCTAGGTACCTCCGATAAACATTTCGGACCGCAGATCGACTTAAATTAAGTTGAGCACTCACGTTTCTTTGGCTATGTCCGGCCTGAATAAGTGCCACAGCTTGGGCGGCGACTTCACGTGAAGTATCCATAGATTATTGATAGAACCTCACCTTAATGTTAACAATAAGTAATGTTTGTTGCAAAACCAAAGATATCAATCATATCTTTTTCAAGAATTAAATCCAAGTAAACCAAGTTTTCTTAGTATTCGATTGTTTGATATCAACAAACAGGCTCCAAATTGTCTTCTGTTTCTTTAAATTCTGTGTTCGAAATTAAAAAAAAGACTATTGAATGAAATTGTGAATGTGCCAGGTTCAAAACTGCATAAAAACTTTTTGCTCGACCTAATATAAAATTTTAGCTAGGACCAAACGAAACTGAAAATACAAGGTGGGCCAATAGATGTGTCCAGAAGTGTATTATATCGGCTTCGAGATAATATCGAAAGTAGGGATATCTATTGAAAATATCTACTGATGGCAAAAAATGCTATTCTCGTGGATTTTCGATATTCCAATGATATTATATCTATTGTAGACATTTGTTCACTGCCGAATGCGTTCCGTTTTTCTCGATTAAGTTAACATCATAGTCTATATAAAATAATAATAAATTAGAGCAGAATTTTACAAGCAACAAAATGATATTTTATGAATTCCATTCATATTAAATATGAGCATACATTTTTTTAGTATAAAAAATCTAAGTATAATTTCAACGTTCCTTTTGGTATATTTACCTTTCTCTATGTTTCAACGTTATGTTTAATGAAACGTCAATATTATTTAAGATTCTCCCTTTTCAGGGAAGGCAAAGGGAACAATGCCCATAAAGCCTAGTCTTTAATTATATTAATCTACTTTTTTTTACATTCGAATATTGGTGTGACGCATTCTAATGTTTCTTGGAGTTTTTGGCACGAAATTTATGGAGTTGGCTTTTTCTCTAAGCTTCTGTGAGGTAGTCAACACTACAATAAAGTTCTCGCGTCCACTTGACCGGAATAGCGTATATTTTAAAGATTCCACTAATTCTTCAGTTGCGCAGACGGTTGTAACACCAAATCACACCAATTTTATTTCACAATATCCACTATGAACGAATTTTAGAATAATTAAAATAAGATGCCAACCGCACTCGCAGAAATCCCGCCAAAACTCCGTATCGTCAATAAGAAAATGGTGTACATTCTGGCATGATTCTCTAAACCTAAACGTAAATTTGACAACATTGTATCCTTGTCATTCTCCATACAGAATGAAAAGGAGAGACTGATGTTAAATTTAGTTTTAAGTTTAGAGAATCGTGTCAGAATCGATACCAATGTCATTCATAACTTTAAAGATTTCTAACCAAATTTTTGTTTAAACTTAATTTTTTTATGAAGTCGGTGTCCCTCATTTCAGTCGGCGTCCCTCATTTCAAATGGGCCCTGTTGCTCTCACAACGGCGGCGCCTTAGCACAGCAGCAGCAATCACGTCATTTATTAAATCATTGACGAAAACATGAATCAACTCATCCATCGTTAATATAAACTGGTGTCGATGCTGGCACGATTCTCAAAATCTAAACTTAAACTTGACAACAGTGTTTCCTTGTCATTCCCTATACAGAAGGAAAAAGAGAGACTGATGTTAAATTTAGTTTTAAGTTTAGAGAATCACGCCAGAATCGACACCATTGTTTACCTACTTCTTTATTTACTAATTATTTATGAAGGCAGCTAACAACATCTTGAGGTAACAATAATTGGCAAAGACACACGACAACACAATATTAATAAATAATAGGTAAAAAAAGTGGAAATAACAAGATTGACATGCCAAGATCCATAGATATTTATATATCGAAGGCTCTTTACCAGTCGATGTATGTCTACTGATCATCCGTAGATAAATATCTATTGCGACATGGTGAGAATAGGGCAAAAAGGTTTTCCTTCGATAAAAGCCAGATCATTCGATATATATCGAAGGTGATATAATATCTATGCCGCGAGAATTGGGCCCCAGGTCTTAAACACTTAATAGAAGGAACCCACCCTGGTTTCGTGTGCAACAAAGTGGTATCGTTATAAACCTTTTTGATGAAGCTTTCCTCAAGTTCGATTAAAAATAAGAATACCGGCCAAATGCGACTTGGACTTGCGCACGAAGGGTTCCGTACCATTATACTTTAAACATCTTATACCTTTTCCCGTAATATACAAGAAATTTCGGAAATAAGGTGGGGACGATTTTCTTAAATAATGTTAAACTATTCATAATAAATATTATTGGACATATGTGAAAAACTTATTTGAAAACCTCATATAGAGCCCCTTTCATTTGATATTTTACACGGTAGAGTAAACAATTTTTTTTTGTTATTTTTTAATAAACCCCCAAAAGTAACCCTAATAGTCGGAATTTATTCATTTACTTTCTCGTCCATGTTTTGGGTCACAGACATACCTACATGTATGTACCAAATTTCAATATGATCGGTCCACTCCGGAACCCTTAAAACCTTTTCTATATAAGTATGTTATATGATGATTCAATAATATAACTTGTAGGCAATACCACGGAACCTGAAATGGGACCAAAATAACGTCGACATAAGCCGATACTATGGGATAGATATACTGATTGAACATAATTACAAGCAAAGCGGATCAACCAATGGATGATTTAAAAAGAGGTCCAATGGGCACTTTTTGCTTTTGGGTCGAAACTTGAGGGTCCGACGGGTACTAGACCTTTCGCATAGAATCCGCATTGTTCTAACAGCGAATTACGACGATTTAGAAATTACCCATTCCCGAGTGCCGTACCGCGTCGTCCGGGCCGGGCCCACCACTTGACCACTTTCTAAGTTTAATTACCCTTTTCCAAGCTCTTGTTTGGTACACATTGTCAACGTTCTTCCGCGTTATTATCTCGATTCAGGAACGTTTGAATTGTTTAAACATTTTGTAGTAAGAAAACTTGTATAACTAAAGCTTTTGTAGGCAAACTAACTTTAACGCCCTTTGAAAATTAAAATTGTTTCAGAAAGGCATATTATATTATTCATACTTTAAGATATACAGAAGAGGTTTGCAGAGAAATTAGGAAAAAACGGGTTTAGACACGGAATGATGATTTCGGAATTTAAGTTTTACGGCCTCGCTTCGAGATGTCTATTCACTTTAAGTTTGATTAAAATAAAATGTTGTCACTTCCGGTAACAATAGAATCAGAAAACATCCAATATAATGTATGTCTCTGAGGTTTTTAGATTTTTGTCGAAGTCAAAATTATATAAAAAAATCGCTAGTTAATAACAATTTATAATAAATATAAAAAATCGATGACTCGAAATTAGTATGTTTCCGCCCGGGATCGAACCGGGGACCTTGTGCGTGTGAAGCACACGTGATAACCGCTACACTACGGAAACGTTATTTGTACCCACGAAATTGCTCTACACTACGTGTCCGTACGGATTTATCAGTGTAGTATGACTTTCGCTTGTCAATTCTATTTATCTCGAAGACCTTTAACCAGTATCGTGTAATATGTATGTATAATAGGTTACGATTGTCCCCCAGGCCGTGCATATGAATGGATGCTGATTAAATATACTAATACAAACTAATAAATAAATTACGACATAAATCTATCTACCTAATGCTCGATTTGGAGAGCACGTCTTAGGAAGTAATCTACACCTCACAGTAGACCACAGTAAAGTATTTCTACATTTTGGTAGTGTTGTGTTTCTGTCGGTGAGTAAGTTTTCAGCTTTCCAGGGCTCCACGGGGAAGGGGATTGGGTTAGCGTTGCGAGTGATTTTTTTAGTATCGCAAACGTCTATCTATAGGCTATGGTGCTCGCTTACCATCAGGTAACCGTATGCTTGTTTACCACCCTTTTTAACATAAAAAAAATATTTATGTATTTTCTCTCTCTCTCTCTGTGTGTGTGGGTGTGTACGTTACAAACTCATAAACGATGATACCGATTTCAAAAATCAGCATTATGTAGATGTTATATATTCCCTCAGTTAAATAGGCTTAGGCTATGTTTAATCGTGTCAAATAAAGTTCACTCGTGTAAAGTTGGGGCGGATCGCTAATAAGTAAATACTGGAAAGGATTACACTCTTATTTTTTTAAATCAAGCTTTAAAGAAAGCTTATGGGTAAATCAGAAGTAGGACCGGCAGAACCCTACAAAATCAGGATATACATAGGTATATCCTGATTGTGTAGGGTACGTTTAGACGTAGGAAAGAAGACAGGAGAGCCCTTGCTTGCACCAATCGGACGTCTACAAAAAAATCATATACCCAACGCCTATTTGCATACATAATTTATGTATGTATGGCGTTGTTAAACTTTGTTTTTGTTCAGATTTACGGAAGAGGATTGCAACAAAGAACGGCCCGAAACAAAGGGTGCAAATAAGTGGATACATTTATAATCAACACGTTTGAGTGACGATGGTTATAAAAAACACAATCATTGGGAAACAGGCGCGTTACCACTATGTAGGTACCACACTCACAAAATATAGAAAAATCTATGGAATCGGACTAGTTCTAAAAAGTTAAAAAAGTGGACGAGGTGTATGTATGTATTTTTTTGTCTTTTTTATATTAAAAAAAGTGAATGATGAATTGGTGACAAACAAGCTAGACCACACCTAAGACCTGGATGGTAGACGCTTGCGTTGCTATGTAAGATAATCATTCACGGTCTAGCGGGACTAGCCACAGAGTCAGTTATCAATTTGAAAATTAAATAAAATCACTGCATGACAGTGAATATGCAACAAAAAAAAGAACATGTGCTGTTCATATGCGATACAAGTGAAACCTACAAAAATGTAAACACGTAAAAGACCTTCATGACTAGGTACGTCTTTAAGGACAACACCTGTGTTAAAATTCAACTCTCTAGGACAAAAATAAATATTTTATATTGATTAAATATTAAATTAAAGTGGCTGGCAGGAACTGGATGCGAGTAGCCCAAGGTCGATTTGAGTGGCGTGCAATTGGAGAGGCCTATGTCCAGCAGTGGACTAGGATAGGCTGTTTATGATTAATAAAAAAAAATATCGGGTTCAGGATTGAACCACCGATCAGTTGGTGTCAACCCCAAGACCGTTACCGTTTGGCTATCCGTCAGCTTGTGTAATACTCTACTTCCGTTGCATCGAATCTCAAATTACAACGGTCCTAAAGAAGTTTTCACTTCAAAAAAGTTTTTAAAAAGATAGGTTCATCTTGATGACATATGGAACTGAGACGTGGTCGTTGACTCATCAGCAGCCTATTAATGTCCCCACTGCAGGGGCAACAGGCCTTCCCTATGGATGGAATAGGGAGATCGTTCCATATGGAAATCCCTTGAGGAGGCCTATATCCAGCAGTGGACGTCCATCGGCTGATGATGATGATGGTGAGGTTCATCTTCATATTAAATGAAACAAGTTTCAACGGGTTAGTTATACTGATTTTATTTATTTATTGACGTTTCGCAGCCTTTGCAGGAATGCGTCATCATAATAATGTTTTTTTTTATTTAGTTTGTCGAGCTACCTTCGAAAGAGTCTTTACAAAATCAGTGTATCCAACCCGTTGAAACTTGTTTTATTTAATGAGTGATGTGCGTGAAAACATGGGCGTACCCAGGTAGGGGCAGGGGGGGCAGCCCCCCCCCTAGAAGATAAAATAAACGTCAATTTTCCTGGCAAGTGGGAATTAAAAACGTGTTACCTACTCTGCGCAAAATGAAGTGTTGGAAACAAAACATCTTTTCAGTCAGATATTTTGTTTTTTTTTTATCTATAATTAAATATTCTACAACATTCGATATAATAGCGACGCAATATAAATCTTCCGCGAAACCGTCGTATCTCGTAGTTTCCGCTCCCAACGAGATAATCAGAGCCATCTAGGTTTAAAGCCGAATATAATTTGGAGAAAACAACGTCTAGCGCTAGCGCTATCTAGTTACGGACGACGACACTCGACAGTGCTTTTTCCAGTAAAGAAGAACGTTCTAGCATGGACTATTCTGGAAAGTAAAGACAGTGATAGCAAGTATGAGACAAGGATGGCAACAGAGTCGAGTATTTTCTACGTATTTCGGGAGCGAGAATATTTGAATATATAAGCGCGATCGTGAGGCAGAGCAAGGCAATTCAGTTCGAAATTTCGAATACAATTCAATTTAGTTCGGAGTTTAATACGAGCGAATATTTAATGCGCCATAATAGTGTCTTATAGTTTAGTTGCGGTGACACGAGATTTACGTTTACTGCGTAACAACTGGAAAGATTTACTCCGTCGAATGGATATCAGGAATTTCTTTGAAAAAGGTGAGTCAAAACAAAACACATATGTATGTACCTAATATGATTATTTGATTTGTTTAAGGGGGGCTCTCTTGTAAGTGTATAGGAAGTAATTGATATTTGAATGTGATGTTTTTATAGGTATCTTAATCTTTATTTATTACCACGTTTTTATTAGGTCCGTTTCTTGTCTGTTTGTCTGTTCGGTACAAATCTGGCAATTGATTTTAAACTAACTTCCCGATTTCCAGATGAACTAGACTTGAAATTTTGACTGTAGGCCAGAAGTGGATGACAATACAATATTAGATTGTTTTCTTGTCTATTTGTCTGTTCGGTACAAATCTTTCAATTGATTTTAAACTAACTTCCCGATGAGCTAGAGACTTGAAATTTTGACTATAGGTCAGAAGTGGATGACAATACAATATTAGATTGTTTTCTTGTCTGTCTGTTTGTTTGAAAGTTTAAAAAAAATACACATTTTTTGTGACTAAAAATCTGTTTTTTTTAATATACTTACCACGTTTTTAAAACGGACTAAAAAGTATAACGAAAAACATGGGGTGCAAGAAAAAAAAATAAGATAGGTAATAAAAAGTGTAAAAAGTACCAGTCGTTGAGAAATCTCATGTTAGAAGAGCTTTCTCATTGACTGCTACTTTTTATGCTTAATTATAATTTAAAATGCTTAGATCAATTTATACGGCATTAGAAAATATTCTTTTATACTGTTTAGTCCGCTTTAAAAACGTGGTACATAATTGTTTTTTCGTTCTATGCCTAAACACCGTAAGAGTAATTATGTTTGTGTATCCTTTTTTTAGGGACAACACGGGAAAAAAGGAAAAAAAGGTCGGGACAGTAGCAGTGGAGGAAGCGATGAAAATGACAACCATGATAAAACCCATGTAATGCCAAGATCATTGCATGCTAACATTGGACAAGCGTCACATTCTCCAGCAGAACCTGTAAATATATCTGTTGCCGATTATTCTTCTCCATCGACATCCCAGCAAACTTATGACGTCAACGTCGATCCTGAAATTATAGTGGACGATGGCTATCATGAAAATGATCTGGGTCGTTATGTTGGCTACTCAGCTATCGACGGAAAAGAAAAGGGAGTTGTTACAAAATCCTTGGATCCCGCCCAGAAATTATGATTTTGAAAGTGATCCAAGCCATTTGAAAAGGAAATTTAATAATGCTTGGTTGGATCAATATGCACCATGGCTAGTATATTCCAAGCGACTAAAAGGCGCTCTTTGTAAGCATTGTGTTTTGTTCCCTCCGCCCATCAGCACTGTGAGAGGAATTTTGGGATCATTTATGGTCAGGCCATATATAAAGTTCAAAAATATGCATGAAGACTGCCGAAAGCATGCAACGACCAACCTTCACAACAGCGACAAATGCTGCAAAAAATTTTCTTGAAAATGTTCCTGTAGACATCCAACTGCAAAGTGGACACCAAAAAGCAATTGATGAAAACAGACAAATATTGTCATCAGTTATTTCTTGTGTAGTATTTTGCGGTACACATGATATGCCTCTTAGGGGAAAACAAGCAGATGAGGGCGTTTTATTAGATTTATTAAAGTTGAGAATCAATTCAGGGGACGACAAATTAAAGAGTCACCTGGAAAAGTGCCGTCGCAATGCAGTTTACACATCGCCAAAAATACAAAACGAATTGATTAATTTATGTGGCGAAGTTATTAAGGAGAATATAATAAGAGAGGTTCAGAAGACCATGGATTACGCAGTCTTAGCTGATGAAACAGCAGACGTAGCTGGGAAAGAACAGCTATCAATAGGCGTGCGGTTCTACGACGAAAGCAAAAGGAAAATCAGAGAAGAATTTGTAGGATTCGTTGAACTAAAAGCACAAAATGCTTCAGCAATTGCCGAAGCAATTGACAATTTCTTGATTAGTTCTAACCTCCCAACAGAAGATTGCGTAGGGTTTGGATTCGATGGCTGTTCTACAATGGCAGGGAAAGAGGGTGGCGTACAAGCCATTTTGAGAAATTATTTCCTCGTGCTTTATATTTTCATTGCTCAAGTCACAAACTCAACCTTGTTGTGAATGATGCGAACGCAGTGCCAGAAATTAGAAATACTGTCGCCACTGTTAAGGATGGTATAACGTTTTTCAGAGAATCGACTACTCGTCGAAACTACGCTCCAAACCTATCACGATTGTGTGAGACGAGATGGTCCGAAAAATATAAATCAATCAAAAAGTTTTCTCAACATTTTCCAGAGCTTGTGAAAACTTGCTTGCTCTAGAAACGTTATCCGTAGAGGGAAATTATACCACCAGAAAATCTGCATATCAGTTGCATTCAACCGTTACAAAGCCAGTGTTTATTGTCGCTCTACAAACAATAGCCAAATATTCAGCAGTTTTAGAACCAGTAGTTAACGCACTGCAAGCTAAATCGATCGACATGATCTCGGTGGGGGAACACATCAAAAATATCAAGGACATTCTCAGAAATGACCGCGAGTTTCCTGATAAAATAAGTAATGAAATGCTTCAAAAAGCGCGAGCTGTTGCAATGGATTTGAACATAGAAATTTCGGTTCCACGTCTTGCTCATAAGCAAACACATAGAAGTAATCCGCCATCTGACAATGATAACGAATATTGGCGGCGTTCTCTGAAAATACCATACATTGATTCACTCATTTCATCGTTGAATATTCGATTCTCCCAAGAAAATACTCCGGCGTTTGCTTTAAGTAAGCTACATCCCTTGTATATGACCAAAACCAGCATTACAGACTCACACAAGAACGCAGAATCATTCCAAGAATTTTATAACCTGGATATCACTGGAGAACAGAACCTTTGGCATAATTTATGGATGAAGAATGCTTTATCAGATGATCAATTAAGGGATATAGAAGTAGTTGATCTGTTCAACGAAGCCAATATTTTTTACCCTGCTGTCAGAAAGGCATTGATTATTTTAAGCACTATCCCATGCACCACGGCGACCGTAGAACGGTCCTTCAGTACGCTTCGAAGAGTTAAAACGTGGCTTAGAAGCACCATGGGTGAAGAAAGGCTTACGGGTTTATGTCTGATGAGCGTACATCGCAATTATTTAAAAGAAAACAGTGACTTTATTCAAGAGACTGTCTTAGACAAATTTTCGGCGGCAAATCCGAGAAGATTACTTTTAAATTAATATATGTGTATTATGATTATTATATATATATAATATTTTGTTTTGTGTCATAATCAAACTAATTATTAAAATTCAATTTTCATGATTTTTTGTTTCAATATACCCGACCGACCATCTTCTCGAAACAGATATGAGCTGCCCCGTCCTATCTGAAATCCTGGGTACGCCCTTGCGTGAAAATCTAAGAAAAAAATATGTTCATCTTCATATTCTCTTAAAACCGCTAATATTTATAGTTATAGTATAGATAGACCCGCCATATCATCCTTGTCGCCATTGTTTCGGTAATAGCATTACCGCCTATTATTATAGACTGTGATGCGATGATAGTGTCCGTCATGCACGCAGCATGCGCAAACGCAGCGGCATTCACTAATTACTAATTGATAGCTTGCGCGCTTAGCCTATGATCAAGGGCGTATGACGAAGACCCTTTCATCGAAAATAAACAATACCTCTAAGTGAAGACCAATTTAACAAAAAAAAATTTTTCTGGCATTATGTTAATAACATAGTCTTTTGTTTTAATCATGAATTTTTAGTCATCTTCATAAAAATATGACCATTAAAAAGTTATTTGCGAACATATAATTCGTTATTTTAACATTGAATACATTAGTATTGTGTTGTTTAGATTATAATTATTGACTACTCTATCTCGAGCTCCTCCGTGCTTCGGAAGGCACGTCAAGCCGTTGGTCCCGGCTGCATCTGCAGTCGTTAGCTCCCACCAAACCTCACTGGGCCCACTTGGAGGGTAATGGCCCAACGTCCCTATTTCATCCATAGGGAAGGTCTGAGCCCCAGTGCAAGCATTTGGGACATTAATACGCTGATGCTGATGAGTCCTATGCCTCTGCCCTATACCGCGCCTATTTTTAGGGTTCCGTACCTCAAAACGAAAAAACGGAACCCTTATAGGATCACTTTGTTGTTCGTCCATCCGTCCGTCCGTCTGTCAAGACCGTTTTTCTCAGGTACGCGTGGAGGTATCAAACTGAAATTCATATCTAATACTCAGGTCTACTGTCCCTTCGAGCTGTGAAAACATAAAACTTCTAAGCCAAAGCAATCAAAAGATACAGCCGTTAATGCCGCAATTTTTCGAAACTCGCACGGGAATCAAAACTTACAGGGTACTTCCCGTGAACTTAGAATCTTGAAATTTGGCACGAAGTAACGTCTTATAGCCTACAGATAAAGGAAAAATTGCGAAGACCGTAAATTTTAGTTACATCATATAATAAAAAATATTTTTTAATAATTATTAAAATATACCTACAGGTTTGTACGGAACCCTCGGTGTACGAGCCCGACTAGCACTTGGCCGTTTTTTTTTGTGAGTTAAACCGTCCCTTTACAGAAGACTACAGTAAAATACCTCTCATTTCCTTCCGGTGGTGCTGTGTTTGTGCTGGTGAGTAAGGTTTCTTTGCTCCACGGTTTAGACTTAGAGAGAGGATTGGATTTAGTCAGGCTAGTAAGATGAAGATGATTGGAGCGATACGCTATCATGCTACATTTTCGCGACTGAACAACTCTTGCCATAAGCAAGAAGTACGGGAAGTAATTTCCTGCACCTTGTATAAAGAACATACACAATATTAATTATCACTATCCAATAAATTATGTGGATTTAGATGTTGTATTAGTTCATCTTACAAAATAAATCTCATAGGAGTACATTATTTTTAAAAGGGTATCAAAATTATTATATATTTTTACTTATCTTAAGAAAAACTATAAAAGTTGATTGTATCTCTTTAGTGTTCGTATTATTAATTAGCATAAATGTACAGTCGGTTTGTTATGATTTCAAGTTATCATGGGTCCATGCGTGAAGTGTCCCCTCGCATGTTTCGTCGTCGTAAATATTGTGACGTTTGGGGTAAGTTTAATCACTTACGGCATGAACCTTTCAATGGGGGATTGGTATCAATGACCTTTCTAAGGTGGAAGTATTTTTAATGCTGCCCTATAATTTTCTTACCGTAGATTTTTAGACGTATATCTGCAGCGAATTTCGTGATTTTTTTATAAATAAAAGTGTCAATCTACTATCTGTGCACTTAAGTATTTTATATCATCCATGACAAGGTGTAATTAATTAATGATAATCGATCCTGGAAAATAAGGGATAAACGTTTTTTTACTTCTATTTTTTAATTAGTATTTTAGACATTTTAGGAGCTTTAAAAATCACAAGAAACCTTTAAAAATGTTAATGAATAATGCTCATTCTAAACGTGTATCTTCTAAGTAAATTTGTTTAGTAAAATTTTTATTTAATGAAGTTGTCGGCTGTTGATTTTGGTAATTAGACAGAAAATGTCAACTTAATTATGCTATTCAGTGAAAGTACTTATACCAACAAAGAGTTGTATTTTTATGTACATAAACATTTGGTAAACACAGTAAAAAGGAGGACCTGCCTTACGAAATAGGTATTATCATTTTTGCATTTGTAGTTCTTTCATTTTAGTTAAATTTTTTGATCGTTTAAGAGAACACATTAGCATTTTGATGACCCATGTCTCACCAATGGCAATAAATGGTATTTTTTTCTCGTTTGTTCTCAGTGGTGACGACTGGTAAAGACCGATAAGAGTATAACCTAACCTACTTTACATAGGTCCTGTTCAAATTAATACGACTTTGTTTTTTTCAGGTATCAGTATAGAAATATCATAAAACCAAGCAACTTCTTTTTAGTCTTTCTTCGCTCTGAGCAGAAGATGTAAAGAATATGGAACAATTCAATAAAACAACTATCAAGTTGGCCGCCTGGTGTTAATAAATAAATGTTTTAGTAAAAAGTACATTTTATATTAAAGTTCATAGGAATAGGAAGACAACTGTAGGCTTATATTGGCTATTGTTTTGGCATTAGTGATAGAATTTACATTCAACTATAAGTTGCAACAACAATGTTGCCCTTTCTGAGGTGGAGTTAATCCGATTATTTTCGTCGATGTGGCAACCCATTGTTATGTGATTTACTTAATAATGATTACGGTATTTTGCACTGTTGCATTGCATCTTAAGTTAGGTTTATGAAATAGGTATGTATTTATAGCTTAATAAGGGCCAATTCTTAAACACAATCGATAAATACTTATTTTAATCATGAATAGGGTTCCGTTCGGATGGGTCCTAAAGTTCTAACAACATCAATTATTATTTGGCATATTCGACTGTCTTGCTTTTGACACAAACACACACCTTATTTACAGGGAAATGGTTAAAGCTACAGTTTTCATGATTTTACAGTATATAAGCACCGTGGTGTCCAAGAACTAGAAAAAAATCAATAATATTTAAAAAAAATCGAACGGGTTACGAACCACCGATAAATAAGGGTTTAATTTCGGATTATTCTGTTATATCATTATTGCTCTGTCTTAACAGGTAAAGATAGGTTGGGCAGCTGATAGAAGTTCTGACAGTTGCTTCTATCGAAATCATTGGCGCTTGTTGACAAGTGACTGGATTGTGAACGAGATTTTAGATCAACAAAACAGTGATTTATTCTAAAGCTTTTTGAGTGATAAGCGAGATTTTATAAGTGTTCCAGTAAAAAAGCGTAATTTCTTTTGTCTTTTGTCGTGAGCATAAAAACAAAAAAAAACTCGTCTTTCTAATGCTTATCGTTTTATTTCGTATTCATTATAGGTTAATTTTACATTTTTAGTACATTACATTAACTATCTGTATCTGACTCAAGTAATAAAATAATTATAATAATAACAACGTGTACTCCAAGCACGAACAACTAGCGAGAAACGTATCGCACGCCAAACTTTATATAAAAAAAGACAGTTTGTTTTAGGTCCGGTAGTTCTGCTTATTTCAATAGAAACTTTGACGTTGGCGATACGAATACGGATCTGTCAAAGTTCTTCCTTGAGGTAATTATAGAAATTAATATAATTCACTTGCAACGTTTAAAGTTGATATGATGCGCTCTTGATGCCATTGATGGCGTGTCGTGTCGTCTTTAAGGATTTGCGTTCCAGCCAGCCTGATGTCACCGTAAATACCGTACGATACGACTGATTGACGTCGGCATCACGACTGCCCTGCTTTCTACGCTCCTTAGAGGGCTGTCGATCGCTCTTATCACATCACGAGGATTGAGATGTGCGTCATTTTATGGAGAAAGAACACAATTCGCTGTGAGTGATAGGTTTGCCGCGCCGTTTTGATGCATGGATGCGCGTGCGCTGTGTTACAATATTGTTGTGGAAACAAAACGCTGTCTTGATAGGCACGAAGAGGAGATTTATGATTTATTTAGATGCTGTAACCTTTGATTATTTACTTTCTAGATAGAGTGTAGCCTTGTTAACACTGTGATAAAAACTGACCAGGTTTTATATACTTGTGTGCATGACACGCAAAACAAAACACGCGAGTTTGTATCTTATACTCGCAAAATAATATCATTATTTTTGTATGCGTAAGCGTAAGACACCAGGTTAGGCTACATTCTCCAAAATGATATACCTTAATCAAATCAAAATTAGTATATTGTTCACACAATTAAAAATTAATAGACGTTGGAAAATCTGTAAAGTGTATAAATGTATACTTGGATATTTGAAATAAAAAAATATATGTTACAAATTTTTATTGAGTTTAACTAAAATAACAGCCCTGATAATATAGAAACAAACAACGAAATGGACCTTTTTTACGTATTATGATGTATGCTTTGAATTTAGTAGTTTAATATTATTTATCTTTAAGAAATATACAATACATACCCCTGTGATGTAACTTTTTGTTTTGTGCTTGTGCGTATTGCTCAGCGTTACATTGAACACTAAGTGACGGGAAACGACTTAGAGTCCAACATTGGGCTCATATTTTTTCAACGTCATCTACGCTGCCACGCTTTATCTAGGAGTTAATACTCAAAGACTGTAACGTAGGTGGTTTAGGTAAAATTTTGAAGATATTTTGAATCCTTTTATTATGTAAGGTGCACTAAATTACTTTTAATGTGTCCGACTCAACTGGATTGGAGCCCGATTGCAAAACTAGCTGATTCGGCTGGAAAATTTTACTGTTATCGCTTCAGCCATCCTCGCCTTGTGGGCCTGAATTAAACCTAGGGGTTTTAAACCTAAACCACAGATTAGGATCTGTGTGACATTCAAAGCCTTATTCACCAACAGAAATACTATACCACCAAAAGGTAGTGGCATTTTATTGTGGTCTTCGGTAAAGACGGACAGACACTATTGTGAGCGGAAAATCCTTTTCAATTAGTCCCCCATGCAGCTTTGCCATCCGTCATGAGAAAGCTAAACAGTGTAAGAGCCTGCGCTGCGTTAAGCGGGAGCACGGAACGGGCGCCTGCTCGGCGTGTTAGTTTTATGTTATATGATAGAGCAGCTCTGCGTAAGGCGGGCCTCCCGCGCCCCGTTGTTCTACGTGTCCCGCTAAACGCAGCGAACGCTCTTCGGCTTTTTGATCTCTTATCCTGGTTAATTTGACTGCGTCCGACCCATTCGGATTTTGATAGGCTAATTTATCTTTTGACCCGAATAAACCGCATACCTAACTCTACCCGAGTTCGGTCGTTGTTCAGACGAGACGGGTAAAGAAAAATATGCAAACGAATTGAAAATGATAAGAACCGAATCATATTTGAACTTTTGCTCAAAAAATTTTTTTTGTTGGGTAAGTTCGGCTCTCTGATTTTTGGAGATTGGAACGCTACCCCTGTACCACATCTCTCTTGGTACATAAATAAAGTGAAAATACAATTTTCGTATAGAAATCTGCTAGCAGAACTAGTTATTTCTAAAATTTGTTGCAAATACTTTGCGGCAGATAATAATTTGAACTCCTAATGCTATCGGAAGAATTAGCAATTTGGTTTTGAGTTTATGTTTGACCATCTCCGCAAAGGGGTATTAAGTTAGTACATACGGATGTATTTTAAAAACTTCATATACGTAAGCGAAATATCTAAGAAATCTATGTCGTATACTGTGTTCAAATATTATTTAAGATTTCCTATGTGTGTAGTAAAAGGAATATCTGAAGGTTTGTCCTCGTGTGATTCTGATTAATAGGTAAGTATGATATAATGTTGCTGAGTACGGCTAGTGTGTCCCACTTTTACGTGCAAGTAGGTATTAGTATATAGTAGTGCCAGTCTAGCCTGACACCTGGCCTGAGTGTAAATATTAGTACTTAGTAAAAAAGTTTCTTTATAGATAATCTAGGCTATTGCGTATGTAGTATTTATCTGTCTGTATACACTTGATCACCACAAATTAGCTTTTTATTGTTATGTTCTGTGCCATAATTGAATAGTACCTTTTTTTATCAGAAAATTCCATGCTGAATTTGGAGGGTAAAAGTAAATTCATACTGGGTGAGTTGCACATACTTTAACTTTAGGTTAGGTAAAAATGGGTGGAACCATTTGAAAATAATCAAAAAAGGTAATTATTTGTCAGTAACAATAACGGTCCAAGTGTGGCGTGCCAGTTAATTTTTGGTCAAATTTAACTCACAATTAGAATGTGTTAAATTATGACTTTTTCTTACTAGGTAGAAACGACTTTCCGTTTTTTGTTATACAACTCTGCAAATTCCAACCGATGCCATTTAAATCGAGCAGGCATCATTGTACTTACACCATCTATGTAACTATGCGATGATCTATATTGAATCCGCGTGGGAATTAAAGTTCAGACTAGAACATAAGTATAATGTAGCAATATTCATCCGGAACGATATTGAGGTCGCTAAACCTTCTATGGTTTTAAATGTCCAAACATTTCCAAGGTAAACCAACTTTACTTTGCCTGATATGAATCGGGTTTGCCATTTGGAGCTTATAATATTACGCATGGTAGGTAAATAGTAAAAAAGCGGTTTGGTCACGTTTCGTTTCATATTTGTTATGAAGAAAGAAGAACGGTCACGCCCTATAGAAAAAAAACGCAGTTCCGACAGAAACGAGACATATCTCCGTTGTTTTGTTATTTAATAAATAGTCAAATTATATATTTTTTATATTAGAAATCAATGGCTAGCATCAAAATAACGCCTTAAGTTTTTGTTCAGATTTTACACCAAAACCAAAATGCCTATTTATCTACGAAAGTCGTAAATGTATGTATATAATTAAATGATAAAACAGTAGGTATGGGATATATTAACTAGGTGACCTGCGCGGCTATTCTATAAAATTTACACTCGCGGAACCGATGCGGATCCGCGAGAATCTATGCGGGAAATGCGCGGATCCGCATTATTTATTGGATTATATAGTTTTTGAACTCGTACGTACAACAACGAACTTAAAATTCATTAAAATAGTCGAATTCGATAATTCATTGCAAATCAGAGATTAAGATACCTATCATTGGGTTTCCAGGAACTTTATAAAAAAACCTTACCTTTACGAATTTTGTAGATAAACAGACATGTTCTATTGTTTTAGTGCAAAACCTGAACAAAAACATAATACAATATTTTGGTGCCATTGATTTCGAATATAAAAATATATAAAATTTGATTATTTAAAACTAACAAAAAAACTGAGTTATGTCTCGTTTCTTTCGGGTCCTGCCCCCGTAGCATGAGCATTACAATTTGCATTATATCACGTTTTTATCGCGTCTTACTGTCAAACTCCATAGTAATTTGACAATTGAGCGTAATAAAAACGCGTTATATATCATATCACGGTGCTCATGCTAAGGGTGCTGAGTGGGACACAGATGACCGTTCTTCTTTGGCTTACATTATATTTTAACAGTTTACACACTTAGTTTACGTAATTATGTTTATTTGTATCCGGACATTAAATGAAATGTCTTCCTTAATTTAACTTCGTTTGGAATTGTATTAAATTATTATGCGTAACATTGAGCGAATGCGGCCAATGAGTATTTTTAAATATTAATTGCGAAAGAAACTGAGGTTTTGCAATGCGAATGATATTTCTTGGTATTGCAAGCGTTTATATAGGTTGTAGTGGCCGTTTAACATTCAACTGGTCCTACTGCTATGCTTTAATGGAATTTTATTACTACCTTTTTCACATGATTACCAATAAAAATGAAAACCGGCCAAGTGCGTGTCGTGCCACGCGCAGTGCTGGGTTCTGTAGGTGCCTGTAGTTACCAAAATATATTTGAGCAGGAGTCTTTATTTTCTGCATCGGAAATTAGAAAAAGCAATTAATATTAATCTGTGGATCTAAACTAAAACACCTAAATCAAAGTCAAACTGCGTCTAAAAACTCAAAATTTTCTTTATAGAAAGTTGAACGATTATTACTCTTAAACTAACAAATCTATCTTAACCGATATGGTTTTCCTTAAAAGTTCATGAAAGCACTATAATCATGAATTTTCCAGGGTTTTCAAGCCAATAGTTTAGCTTTTAGTGGGGGGGGGACGACGCCCTACTCGTACAAAAAATTACACTTTAAAGTTCAATATTTCGTATATTAAATAAGGAATATAAAAAAAAAACCACGGGTTGCACTCCTGGAGTGCCGGCAGAAGTGAAAACTTTAATATTGACGTTGTGCATTTTTGATATTTTGGAATGGTTAGGGAATAATTTTGCACGAATTGCTTTAATTACCAGTATAAAAGTACTATCATTTATGTGGTAGAATACAATATTTATTTATTGCGCTATCGTACACAAACATGACAATTTATATTACACTAAAAAGTTTATCCCTCAGAAAAATCAACTTACATGAATCATTTTTAAGCGCACCTAGCGACATCTATTGTAAAAAAAATGCATTTTCTTCGCAATAAAGCTGCCATCTGGACGGCCTAGATAGAGACTTGTTATTTTAATACGATAAAATGAAATATTACTATGTTTCGTCATATTGAAACTCAACAACCTTTCCAATTTTATTGTTTTCGTCTTACGAATTTTCGATTAGGTCACGTGTCCTGACGCGAGTTCAACATTTTTTCCCATTACAAAAAAAGTGTACAACGCCGCTAAAGAAGTTTTCCCTTCAAAGAAATTGGTTACCGTCGCCCGTTTACTTTCATATGAGCAAAATGAACGTTTGCCATCCTATTGTAATACAAAAAAAAGTTATAGTCACAATTATGAACGTCATTAAAGCATTCAGCATTTTCATGTCAAGGCTAATTTATTTACTAAGGTGTAAACAAATTGTAATAATTGATGGTGATGCATTGTGATTGTGGTTATTTAGCGTGAATTGCTGACCTTGTGTTCGATAGAATTCTAACAACGTGGGTGGTCGGAGTAGATAAGCTGAGCATAAGTAAAAAATATCTGGTATATTTCGACACGTCATATTCAAAACAATACTTCAGACAGTTTTGTTTCCGGCACGGGTCCAACTTCTGTTCGCAACTTGAGTTCGCAAAATGATCATATATAAACTTTGACTGATTTGTATATTGATATGACATCAGTTCCTACAAGCATAATAAATCGACTGATTGTAGACGGCATACGTCATCAGTTTGGCAATGCCGCTATCTTTTGCTAAAATGAAACTATTTATATACAATGTTTAAGCATGTCTTTACTCCACCTGATGTTATGTCATCATCATCATCATTAGCCTATTAATGCCCCCACTGCTGGGGCACAGGCCTTCCCAATGGATGGAAAAGGGAGATTGGGCCATGACCCACCACGCGAGCCCAGTGCCGTTTGGCGGGTGCTAACGACTGCAGATGCAGCCAGGACCAACGGCTAACGTGCCTTCCTAAGCACGGAGGAGCTCGAGATCGTAAATTGGTCACTCATCCAATTACCGACTACTGCGAAAGTTGCTTAACTTCAACGATCGCAGCCGAACGCTAACCACTTGCGCTTGTTATGTAATGATCTACATATATATGTAAAAGCCACATATAAGGATAGACGCAAGGTCCATCTTACGCTTCATTTGACGTTCACAACGAATTATAAATTATAATTCATCATTCTACTATTCTACTGAATATCATAATTAGTTCTTTGTTTGTAACTACAGCGTCTCAACTTATGATAAGTTCATCGAGGTGTGGTCCGTGACGAGTTGTTACTTTTTACGCTTCTTCTATAGCCACAATAGTTGTACGGAAGAGCAATCTTTTCTTGTGCAATAGTCTGACGATATGACAGTTCCCACGATGTGCACTGGCCGTTTGATGACTGGCACAAGTTGATCTGCGATCAGATCACACGACTGAAGTTCAACTGTTGACGGAAATTTCTAGTGAGACTAGATTGGGAATAAAAAAAAACAGAATAAGACAACGAATGCAATTTTTTGTAAATATGGTAAACGTCAATCAACGCTAGAAGGTATAGATAGTTTCAATATGTATGTGGGCAGTGGGCGAGTAATGTTGAGATCCCTATTGCTTTCATCATCACTACGTGCTTGCTTATAGTAACTTATTTCATCTTAGATCTTATTAATTTCCTATAGATGTGTCCCGGAGTATATAATGGATTGATGACAATATAATGGTTTATCTATAAAATAATTAAAAATATATAAAAGTTTAAAAACTTAAAAAAAACTTGCTTTGTAGTAATACATTGGTGTCGATTCTGGCATGATTATACCTATATTATTACCTATATTTACATTTGACAACAGTATATTTTTGTCATTCTCTATACTGAATGAAAAGGAGAGCCTGATGTTAAATTTAGTTTTAAGTCTATAGAATCATGTCAGAGTTGACACCATTGAAGTAATAAAAACGCATTGAAAGAAATTCGTCGTAGGTGCGAGAGAACATTTTGATTTTTCACTTTTTCACTTTAGGTAGTTATTTTTAACCGACTTCAAAAAAGGAGGAAGTTCTGTGTTCGACTGTATATTTTCAACATTTAGTTAGCCGAAGCCCTTGCATTTTCTGTTTGTTTATTTTTTTTTTAGTTTTTTTAACTATCATATATTTTTGATACGTATGTTGTAATGGTAACTTATAACTTCTGTCCGAATTAATTTGTAGTCGACTTGCTTATTTATAAAAGTCCAATGTTCGTCTCAGCAGTATTCCGTTTGACAGGCTCTGCGGGAGTCTGTTTGGTTTAGTTTTTTCGTGGCTACATACTCAACGAGATAAGTATTAAGAAAAGGATAGCAGTCATTTCTTTACCTATCTATTTGGTAAACAGTTTTATATTAGGCGTAAACAAATTGTGCGTGTGTCGTGTGTTTTGTTTGTATTCCAAAATGGTTATGTTTATTTTGAACTTGACCTGTGTGGGTTTCGGAATCTTTGGGGACTTCGAGGGATTCTCAATTTCTTGTTTTAACTTTCTTGCTGAATTCTGTAACTGATATTTGAGTTGGTATTTATTTGGATCTCCATTCTACAATCTTAAAGTGATTTGAGGCATGTATTCAGTTTTTATTCATTCAGATAACAATAATATCAATTATTATTGTTATCGATTTAAAAAATAAATAAGGCATTGTGTAGTTCTGAGATCAAAATGATATGTTTATGTTATAATTGCCATCGTCCTATGCGGATAATGTAGTAACGAGTTGTGTATGCCTAGAGAACTGTTTTTTCGAAGAGTGTTAAAGAAAGGAATGCTGTTAGTTAGCAATGTACTGATTGTACAGTATTGCACCAATTAAATGGTACCACAGAGATTGACAGCAGAAAGCATGGGAGCCAACTCACTGGGCGGCGAAAGTGGAATGCGCTGCGCGGTCGCTGTGCATGATTTAGTCCCCGGTTATGTCAATTTGTTTCCGTGATGTCTGCAATGGCAATACTGATTGTTTGACGTTTAATGCATAAGTTGCGGGCTGCTGCATTTGTACAAAGAATGTAGAAAGGTATATTGATATATTGACAAAGATGGCTGTTATTTCAGAGACGCAAAGGTGTTATGCAATATGTGAGACGGTTTTAAAAAGGTGCCGCCTATCTATTCCCAATACCTATCACGTCAACAAAAAAAGAATAACATTTTTAATAGCAGTTATTACTTGCTTTACAATAAATAATAATAATAATCAACGAAGGTCTGGTTAGATTTCCGAACTGGGAATAAATTATTAAGAACAGCGGTTAGAAAACTTCGTATTTTTTTTATTGTTAAATTACTGTTATACGCTTAGGTTCAATATAAATTTATTTAACAGCTTTAAACCACTTAATTGACATGTCAACTAGAAAACAGGGTGTGGCGATCTAATGACCAGAAATGGCTTAATTTTTAATCAGCCCCATAAACTATGTTACATGCACGACAACCTGCTATTATCACGCCTCTGTAAACAGGGGTCAAACAATAGGGGAAATTGAGGTTTCATTCAAATTAGCTTCTGTTGCGATATTGTATCGATCACTCAACTATATATTTACTTCTGATGCCTTGCCTTTGAATCTTTGCAAAGGCCTGGATAATGTAAGTACTATTGCGAATCAAAGAAATTAAACAAACTTTTCTGCATGGTCCTTCGTGTTATTTTGCCGTAAAGAATACCACAGTATTCTTTACGGCAAAGACGGACCGACCAAATATCAAAGTGTCTCACTAACGCTCTTGACCACTCTAAAGATAGGGAAAATTGGAAGCAGGTCTGTGAAATATGAGTCGGGAACATCTCGACAAAACATCAGAGTAGCAGGCGCAAGCAGAGTACTTTCCCAGGTGCGCTTCGATGCGCTTCTCTTTATTATAAAATGATTTATGAAGTTTATACTTAATTTTCAATGTTTTGCTTTATTTTTTTACGGGTTAGTGGTCACAATCATACATAAAAAAAATAAGATTCGTGTGCGAGGAAAATATATCATCACTTAATAGCCTATAAAATTTAGGAATTACATTTAGAAACAATACAAAATAACGAAAGTAAAATATAAACTGAAGAGTTTCTTTGATCTTTCCTTCTCAAAATTGGATAAGAGAGGCGGGTTAAGTTGAAAAAAAACAACACGAAACAAAAAGTCTGTTGTACGTGGGAATCGTGACTTGACGTGTAGTTTGGTAATTTTAGAATTAGAAGAATTCAATGTAATTTGATTTTGTGTCTTACACTTAATGGAATTTTTAATTAATGCTTTTTAATTATTACGGAGTAAACTATGATTAAACTTATCATTACTCTCTACATTATCGATTTTATGTTTGAAAGCAGAAAACTAATTCGCTGTGCCCTAAAAAAATATGAACTTTATCTTTCAATAATAGGTTCTTTCTTCTAGAATCTAGATGGTAAAAGAGATCAGTATCTGTATCTCCCTATTTATTAAGTCTACACCTAGATACGTTTTTACACTTAGCATTCACTTAGTTTATATTTGATATAATATTATTAGTTCTTATCTTAGCTTATCTTTATTGTCTTAGAAATATTGTTCTTATTGCTACATTAGTTGACTATACTAATGTAGCAATACGAACAATATTTCTTCTCTTTGGTAAAGCTAAGACAAGAACTAATAATATTATATCAAATATAAACTAAGTGAATGCTAAGTGTAAAAACGTATCTAGGTGTAGACTTAATAAATAGGGAGATACAGATACTGATCTCTTTAATATTTCTCAAGTGAACATGCAGCTATCTATGTATATGGTTTAGAAATTGCAGTTTGTTGGGTTCTTATTAAGATTTATTATGCTTTGTTGTGTCATTCAATGTTGGCTCTAAGCACCTCTAAGTGCCTGGACTTGACCACACCTTTGAAACTGTACTACGCTGCAAGTTAAAACCTTTTTGGTAGATTATTATCGGGGTTCAAATCATGAGGGAACTTTTCCCCTATGCGAGGGTAATTTCGTTTGGACGAAATAACTGTTTTTATATTGGGATAATAGAGGTAATGTTGTTCAATTATATTATTTATTTTTTCTACCAACTAATGGGTGCCATCCCAAGGCCATACCATAATTCTATGGTTGGAGATTAAACTTTGTTTGTTTACTCTTTGGTATTCTTGAACAATAATTTGAAGTGAATATGCGTGTTCACGAGATTCGTAGTCAAATAGACGTTTGACGAATTTAGAACGCTCTAAATTTTGTCTATTAGAAATCGCTGAAGAGTATTTCATAAGTATATTGAACAGTTTGATACTTTAAAAATTGTGTAGGTGTAATTGATTCCTTCATCCCCATTATTGTCGTCATAATTATTTTGTAAAATGTTTGCTTAAAGTTTGAAATATTTGCACAACTGTACTAATTGTATTTTCTCTTTGTATTGTGGCGCGAAAAACATGTTATACGTTTGAACATGTCCTAAAACTGTCGCAAAACAAGCATTAGAAACGGACAGATGTGCAAACATACGATTTCATATTATGTTAGTAACTGTGTTTCGCAACCCAAATTTTAGCAGAAAAGATGGTAGTAAAATATGGTTTATGAAAAACTTTATGAAATTAGAAAATCTACGTTTAGTATAGTAGGTTTACCTGCCTTGTAGATTTGTTAAAGCATCAATTATATTGTTAGATTAAGATGGAAGTTTAATAGGCTACATTTAAATAATGTTAAGTTTTATGTTATGTTATGCTCGATGGCACAAGTGGTTAGCGCGTTCGGCTGCGATCGTTGAATTTAAGCAACTTTCGCAGTGGGCGGTCATTGGATGGGTGACCGAAAATTTACTATCTCGAGCTCCTCCGTGCTTCGGAAGGCACGTTAAGCCGTTGGTCTCGGCTGCATCTGCAGTCGTTAACACCCACCGACCCGCACTGGGCCCGCGTGGTGGGTCATGGCCCAATCTCCCTATTCCATCCATAGGGAAGGCCTGTGCCCCAGCAGTGAGGAGATTAATAGGCTGATGATGATGATGATGACGATGTTTTAATATAACCAAAAAAAAAATCAGAAACTAGTGACAGTGATTAGTATACCCGCTAAAGAAAATTTCAAATAATTTTGATGTTCGCCGTTAGTTAATGGAAAAGCCTTTTCCGGCATTTCCCAGTCGCTGCCTCAGCACGCTCGCTATGCTCGCTCGGCTTGTGCGTCATGGTAACAACACTAATCTAGATATAATTTCATGCCAGATATCATTAAAAAAGACGCTGTAAGAAGCAGGGTTTCGAAACCTTTTTATGTCATGTTTAGTATAATTAATTTTGAAAAATGAAAATCAGTTTTGATATACCTATATGTAGTACCAGATACTCTGGAGTGTAAACTATTTATTATTATTATGAACTATCTACAAACATTGGAAATGGATGAAATATAACGGAAACCTAAAAATATAAATTTAGGTTTCCGAATCTCAATTGGCAATAGGATCACTCGATTGTCTGCCTGCCTGTCATTATCTATTTGCTCGGAATCTTCTGAACCGATCAAGTTGAAATTTTATACGTACTCAGGTCTGTCCTATCTAAACACGGGCGAATAAAAGAAATAAAAAAAAACAATTATGGGAGTTCACTTTAGGGAGTGAATTCAAAAATGAAAAATTGAAATTAAGCTAACCATGCTATGTTATAAATCAAATGAAAGGGCGCAATGTCAAGGTTTCAAACATATTTTATACAAATATAAATTGTAAAAAAGTTTGAAAATAATTTAAGAAAATAAAATGTGATCTGCCCCCCATCACCGTCTCCAAAACAACTGCGTCTAAAAATTACAAAAACAAAAAGCAAATGGAATGTAGTTCGTTGCTTATAGATTACAGGAAAATCTATAAAATAAATATTTAAGGATGGGCTCCCAAACAAAAGCCGTAATTTTTTTGCCCTTTTTTGCTCGATATTATAATAACGTGTCTAAATGTTGTAATAATAGATAATACGGAATGTATATTGCGATAAAACATATATCATTTGAAAGCTTGTTTTAGATTATAGCATAATAAAATATATAAAAAAAATATAAATTTATCTCCGATTAATTTTAAGTCGTGTTTAAATTTTTGAATATTTTTTTAAGGATTCAGTCCACCCTGTCATAATTTTTAGTGTGAAGTAGCTTAATAACGTCTACTCAATCACCATGACAGACGTCAATAAGGCAAATCATGCATGATATTCGGGAAATCGTGTTGAACTTATGAAACCAATTTATGATTGATCCTTCTTAAAATAAAATACCTAATAATGTAATGAAAGATGTACAGAATCATTATCCCTGCTTTAGTTACCTATTGAATAGAAATATTTGATGATTTGGCAAGAAAAAATATATAAATAAACTTGCCATTTGCCAATAATTTCCTAATATAATAATTATAAAAAAGCGGATAAAATAAATTCTAGTTTTTGCCAAACGAATTACAATTGTGCCCTAAGTGTAACAAAAAAAAAATGAGTCTGCCGAAGACTGACTACCACCCTCCATTTAAATTTGAACCGTCTCCTTTACAATTAATCACTCTCTCTGCACCACATGAAAACGCCGAAAACGATGATGATTGGCCTATATAAATCACAAATTGCTCCACCATATAATCGATGACATTATACCACAAATTAAATAAAATCTATCTTCTTCTTTTTTCTCTTTATTTTTGTCTTTTTCTATATCTCCTATATTGGCAACGGCGCTTCATTAATTTGGACCACGACTTCGCCGCAGGTTCGTTTGAATGCTATTGAATGGCTTACTCACTAGGACCGCACCTGCAAAAAAACTACAAGAAAACGAAAGACTATTAAAAATCACGTGTAATATGTAATGTGCATCACCAAATAAAACAAAGAGAATGTCATGATTTTCAAGCAAGGCACGTTCCTGACTTGATGACAAGCTGCAGGTGAATCATCAAGTACAATCTAAACTTCATAGTTTCGTCTACTTATGTTTAGTTCGTCATATAATCATCGAACCCTTACCCTTACTTTTATTTTTTAGTTTGGTCGCATTATGGCCTTAAGGTCCGAAACACATAACCTTACAGTCAAGCCCAGCATTTCCAAAGCAGTAACAGGTTTCCTTCTTTTTTTTTCTTTCTGTATATATTTTGATAACCCGCTTAATAGCTCATTCTAAAGTATGCGAAAATTTTGTTTACGTCTATCTTTAATTCTTTGTATTTTCGAGAGAAGTATTCTCCGTCGGGATTCATAGCCTTATTCAATGGATGTATCCAGTATCTTCTTTGTCGTATATGTATAACAGAGTAATGTTTTCTTAAAAACAAATAAGCAAAAAGTTTCTTACGACGATCCATGGCAAGACACGTCTATCCACAATCAAAATTCACGAGAAACTGGTTACCCTACAATACCATATAACACTCTTTTTCGCGCCGCCGCACGGTGGAATATGGTAGAACAAACGCATATCAAAATTGATTTTTATTACTGATTGAAATTGGGTAATCTTTATATATATAATTCTTCTGTGAGTGTGTATGTCACTGAACTTCTCTTAAACGACTGGACCGATTTTGATGAAATTTTTTGTGTGTGTTCAAGGGGATCTGAGAATGGTTTAGATTCACAATTTTGTCCGCTGGACAATTTTTTTTTAATTAATTTTTAATTTATTAGTAGTTGTTGATTTTGGAATGTTTTACATTGGATCCGACAGACGGCGCTACCATACTCGCACAGGACAACGTCTGTCGGGTCCGCTAGTATATGAATATAATTTAATAGTTCAAAAGTCGAAGTTTAATATTCTGCAGCGTAATTCATATTTTATTTATTATGTAGCAAAGTTAAACGTTTAGGCAGCTGGGAAATATTAAGTTCTTCATTTACGTTTTTCAACGTGAAATAGTTTTAAAACTTGAAATGAACGGTATAAGGTATTATATATTTTAGAAAAGCACATTTATCAGAGGTTAGAAATAAATACAATTGATTGTTTTTAATACGAATATAAATTTAAAAACAAATTTAAAGAAAAAATGGAGAAATATTTTTTTTTCCTCAACTTCGTCGAATCTTTTAACATTTAGAGTTGTTTACCGATGCTTTGAATTTAATGTTAAATTATAGGTTAGTTACTCATCTAAAACATATAAAAAAATTAGCTGCGACTTTTTGCGGTTTTCGGAGATATGTGAAAAAATCGAATACTAGTACTCGTATACATACTCGTAGTTTACTTTTATTATCAATAGTTTGTGGTACATTTTATGAATTAATTATTTGATATTGTTATGTAGGTTTTATCATTTCGGTGTCATTTTTCGTGAGAAAATAGATATCTGAAATAATAACCACATTCTGAAACAATATAAAAAGGGCAGTGAAAAAATATGTCTCCATTACCGTTTCAGTGATCTTTACGTCTACGTACTCTAGTAGGTACGGTTATTTCATTATTCAACATGTCTACTTTTAACTGTACTAAACGTGAGTTAATAGTGTCTTATATAGAAGGCGGAAAAACGACTGCGGACTTTCAACATATTTGGAGGGAAAACAAATTTCGGATGTCAATATGTGTTTTATTATTAACCATATTCAAAGGGATGTCATCCCTTCGTTTAATAAATGCTGGAGTGAAGCAGGACGCAATAAAAATACCTTTTTAAGAAAGAACACCAATTGGTTGGATTCTGAATATTCGTTAACTATACCAACATCAGAAAACGTGTCAACAGACTCTACACCGTCTACTTCTTCTGGTAAACGAGGAAGACCGTGTGTGTCATATGGAGACTCTTCAGAATCAAGCAAAAAAAGAAAAAACACCATTTTGCTAAATGAATATGGTTTGAAGCACATTCTAAGCGCATATCTTCAAGGATTGCGTTCTATAGGAGAAGGAATTGAAGCAAAAGTTGTTGAAAAATTAAGGTTGGCTGATGCAGAGAAAAAGGTTTTCGTTATAAATCAATTAGATGATGCAAAAATAATTAAAGGGCTTACAGATGAAGAAGCATTAAGTGTCTTCATCGACTTGGAACTAACAAAGGCACAATATCTGTATCTCAGGAACGTTACAGACGAAAGAAACTGTTCTTTATTTCCACCATACTATAAAATACAGGAAATGAAACAGAGGTGCTATCCACCATCATCAACAATCAAAATCACAAATACACACATCAAAAGTGTCTAGGGATCAAGCATTTTTATGCGGATTTCTTGAGATTGAGATGTGGCTTTGTAATAAATTTATGATTTTATAAATTTATATGGATCCTTTTTGGTGCATTTCATAATTTGAATCAGGAACTGTGAATCAAATTCGAGTAAAAGATGAAAATCAGCTGTCAATATTTTCCCTATAAAAACATACAACGCATTGAAGACATTATTAGTGCTACTGTTTCCCTACTACTGATTAAAACCAACGTTATTATGGAGCGGCGACGTCATTTAAGCAGGGAAGAAATGCTCAGAGCCGTGGGAATGATAGAAGCTGGTTCCCGGCAACGTACTGTGGCTTTAGCTCTGAATACAAGTCAGAGTGTTATCAGTCGACTTTGGACACGATACCGAAGCACTGGTACCGTGGCTGAGCGCCATGGAGGACGGTATCGCTGCACCACACGGAGACAAGACCGATACATTCAAATCTTAACTCGAAGAGCTCCAACAATAACCGCCATGATGTTAGCCGTGAGGCTTCATCACTCTTCAGGGAACTTAATTAGCGACCAAACAGTCAGAAACCGCTTGCATGAAGTGAACCTTCATTCCGCTACGGGTACCACCTATAGCAATGCACAATCGTAGGATTCGATATCAATGGGCTCTTGAACACAGAAATTGGGCAGAAGAACAATGGCGTTTCGTGTGCTTTTCTGATGAGTCTCGTTTTGGTATGAGACCGGATACAAGACGTATACGACACTGGAGAACCCCTGGACGCCAACAGCGATTAAAATCCTGCCAGGAAGTCCATCCTTATAGTGGTGGAACCATCATGGTATGGGCGGGTATTTGGATCGGCGGAAGAACTGAGTTGATTTGGATCAGAGGCAACCTCAACGCTCAAATTTATGCTGAGATGATTGTATCAGACGTCATCGTTCCTCTACAAGTGCAAATCGGTCCCTTATTTCAGTTAATGCATGATAATGCACGACCGCACACCGCAAGAGTTGTAAGACAGACTCTCGCCGCAGCTAACATCAATGTCCTGCCCTGGCCTGCTCAGTCGCCAGACTTGAACCCGATTGAGCATGCATGGGATATGCTACAGAGAAGAGCTCTGCCGAATATGGAGGGTATCCAGTCGCAAGAAGACCTTTTTTTGTTGTTGCAACGAACATGGGCGGCCATTCCACAGCGTGATTTGGATGAACTCATTTTGAGTATGCCAAACCGATGTTCTTGTGTTGTTAGTGTTCGCGGTAGAAATACGGATTATTAATTGTTTAAGTTACCCAATAAAATTTTAGAGAAAACTGTTATTTCAGTCTTTTTTTCGAACTTTTGTGTTAGTGGTTCAAATGTCAAAAATCCCTTTATTAGGAAAATGGCAAATTTCTTTATTAATGCAAAGGTGACTTGGTTTATCGTTACTGTGACAAACGAAAACACTTTATTTGATGAATCCTTAAAGAAAATTTTAATTAATATCAATCAGGAGAAAAGTTATTGCAAAAATATATGTTGATCCCTAGACACTTTTGATGTGTGTACTTATGCAAAAATATTGAGAGTTCAAGATCTATTGGATCACATTGCAGTTCGAATTTTATCAATAGATAAGGTTTACAAGAATGGACAAAAACATTTACTATTGTATAGCAAATGGGGTTGTGATGGGTCATCGGGACAAAGCCAGTACAAGCAAGCACTACCAGAGGAGTCTGAACTTATTTACGATGCAAATTTATTTATTACTTCTTTTGTGCCTATCAGATTAACTGACGTGGAATCAGGCGCCATCACATGGCAAAATCCAGTGCCTTCATCTGTTCGTTTCTGTCGGCCTATATCTATAGAATTTTGCAAAGAAACGCCAGAAAAAACTAAATCGGTTGTAGATGAAATAAAAAATCAAATACAAACTTTGCTTCCATCAATAATTAATATAGAAGGCGTGGGAGTCCAAGTCAAGCATGAACTTTTTTTGACGATGATAGACGGAAAAGTGGCACAAGTTTTAACAGATACGCCTTCTAGTTCCACATGTACAATATGCGGAGCAACTCCTAGACAAATGAATGATTTAACGAAAGTAATAGCTAGGCCTGAAAATGAAAATGCTTATCAATACGGATTATCCACATTACATGCCTGGATTCGTTGCAAGGAAATGATATTACACATATCATATAATCTATCTTTCCAAACGTGGTCTGCTACAAGCGATGAAAAAAAAAAGACTCAAACAAGAAATAAAGGCTGAAGTACAAAAGCGATTTCGTGAAGAGTTGGGTCTAAATATCGATAAACCACGACAGGGGACGGGAAATAGTAATGATGGCAATACTGCTAGGAGATTTTTTTACAATGCTGCCTGTTCTGCTGATATCACAGGAATTGACATTGATTTAATTAAACGGTTATATATAATTTTGCAGGCTTTGTCATCTGGTATAGTGGTAGATAGTAATAAATTTGGTAATTATGCTCTGGAAACTGCAAGAATATACGTGAGTAAATATAGTTGGTATTACATGCCATCATCTGTCCACAAAATTTTAATTCACGGAGAGAGTATCATAAACCATTTCGCGGTATTACCAATTGGGCAACTTTCAGAAGATGCTCAAGAATCTCGCAATAAGGACTATAAAAAATTTCGCTTACACCATGCTCGGAAATGCTCTCGAATAGCTACAAACGAAGATGTGTTTAATACACTACTTTACACTTCAGATCCATATATAACGAGCATAAGAAAACCATATGCAAAAAATGTAAAGGAGCTCGATGAAGATACTTTACACCTTCTCAAGGTTAATGAACTTATTTCAGATCCTGAAGCTCACCGGGTGTAAGATGTCAATCTTGCTGAGCAAAAAAAAGGAAATATATATTGCGATAATTTTGATTTGTTTCTGTATGTTAGCGTAGTGTTAAAAATATTTTACCATTTTTAATTTTATATTATCAATATAATATGATAGTTATCTTAATAGAGTAATTAGCATTAAGAAATAGACGTACAATATGTTTCTAAAAAATATTTCTATAAATAAATAAAACTAATAATACTATTTTAAATCATTTTGTGACTTTTCTTTTTTAATTAAAAAAAATACGCATAATTCCAATTCATCAAACATTACTTATATGAATCCTTATGTATCACTTTATATTATAGCAAAATTTTATAAGTCTATCTTTCAAATTGACGGAGTTACAGATTTTTAATCCGAAATACACCGAAATATTCCACAGTGCGCCGCAACGCATACTGCTGATTTTAGCGTTGCGGCGTCGCAAAGCGGTTATATGTTCCGGCCCTGTAACTAAATGTTTAAATGCAGGTTGCAAACCTCTGCCTCTTTGGGTTCTTCAACAGAGCCATTTTGTGGTTTGTAGGAAATCATTTAGTAATATTTTATATTTCGAACGACTCTTTTTATAATATAAATTGAAAATAGGTTATATGTAACCTACAGGTTACTGTTTAAATAGCTGTGCTTGTAAATTTTACGCATAAATTTACAAAAGCGTTTATTACCACAATGTGCTGAAAATGTGTACCTATAAAAACCATTTTTTACTTTCATTTTAATGTTATCTGAAATGAAGTATAGTGTGAATCCAAGAATATTTATTCATATTAAGCCAACGATTCATTTCGCAATCTTACTGAGGCGACTCACGTTTTCGCAAAAGTCCTATCTTTTTTTCTAATTTGATTTATCAACAACTCATCTTACGACACGTAAAATGGCGGAGTTAACTGTAATCAAACTCAATGGGTAATGTACGTCTTTGAATGTTTTTGTAAGTTACTTGTTCATTGATAATTATTTTATTCCATTACGTCGACTAGTTTGTATTTACTACGTGTTTACAAACATTTGAGTATAAGCAATGGGGTCATGACCCGGGGCTAAGTGACATATTTTATGCATTACATTCTGTGTTCGACGCACGAAAAGGTTTCCGTTGTATTGTATTAAAATTCAAATAGTGTTCGTGAGTTTTCGCAATGCTTTTAGGAAAAAGCCGATTTTTTAATACCAAGATCTTTTAGAAGAAAGGGATTTATAAAATAAATTAATAATTACACAGGCCCACATAAAAAGTTTATGTTTTCCTGAACTGTATGTTTTCGGGGTCGCTGAGTCCAAATATGGTGCCAGAATAGCGAAGTTGGTTCGCGTTTTTTCAGAAATCAGCAATAATGCTGTAAATTTAAGTTTTCCGTATAATATGGTTTATGTTGTTAAGAAAACGCAAACCAACTTCGCTACTCAGCGATCCCGAAAACATAAAGTTCAGGTAGTCTGGTCTATCACGCAGGGTACTTTTTTTTTTGTAGGCCTGTGTTATTTATGCAAGTGTTGTATATTAAGGACTATATATTGAGTGGTGTGAACAAAAAACGACATAATTAATCTAGTAAGATAAGTTTTCGTTAACCATAGACTTACCTTAGATTGTCCGATGATTTGAATAAGACTAATAAAATTTATTAACCTTTCCACGCCATCATAGGCAATTTCCTGATTATTATGTATTTAGGCTTCTTTACTGTTATCTTACGATTCTAATGCTAATTATGGGCATTTGCTTACACTGTACTTACATATATTACCGACAAGATTTATTATAATTGGAAAATTATGCACCGGCATGACCTTAAATATTGCTAGGCTGAGTTACTTGATACATCAGTTCATTGAATATTTAAAAATGGTTTAATAATCTCACTTATCTTCTATATTAAACACCGGGTGAAAAAGATTAAACTTTTAATTGTAAAATAAAACAGCATATGTGATTCTTGTGTCAGTTTTTCTAGTATTTAAATAACTATATGGATTTTATGTCTTTTAAGATGAATGTGTAAAAAGACTGAGTGTGAGTGGCACCACAGAGCTAGTTGAAGTTAAAGTTAAAGGACAATGTTAAATTTGGCCTAAGAACCAACACCAATTTGGCATTTATGATAATTCTTAGTATATTTTTTGCGATAATTATCAGTATTTAGATTGTGACGGACACTTCCAGTTAAGTAAGCTATATCAAAAAGTTAAAAAATAATCTGAGACAATAACTACCATTTTATGTGTATAATCTATGACAGCGCTGCAAACAAAATACTTTTTCTTCACGAATTCAAGCCAGCATTAGGCTGGCACTTTACTAGGCAATTCGTGTTTGCTATTTGAAAACTTGACATCAGTCTGTCCTTTTTATTCCTTATTAAGCAAGCATGACAAGGACAGACTGTTGTCAAGTGAAGGGTCGGCAAAACACTCGATACTCTGTGGTGCAGGCAATTTGCATTCGTAGTAATCTGTGGCATTCGTGCATTCTCGTTTCGGATTACCTGTTGTGTGTGTTTATTTGCGATTGTTTTTCCTTTAATTTAACTATTTCGGCTATTTATTATGCCATCGATGTTACCAAAGAGCAGAGACCTTATTACCAAGTGCTAGTGAATCTGTGCCACAAGATCCTGAGAGGATCCTACTGCCAAATTATTCAAGAGCACCTGAAACACATTCATGCTGCATATTTACACAATATACATATTGTGATATACAAATAAATACAGTATGATACAATTATGTGAAAAATAGTCAATAAATAAGAAGCAAAACTACAGTTTTTATTTAATTCATGATTCCTACCCACGGTTCCTACCTAACCAAGTTTGTATAGTTATTCTCTAAAATCGCATCGACTAAAAATGAATTAGTTGTAATATTAATTCACTTCATACTGAGTTCATAGGTTGACCTATGTTTCATGTAATATTAAACATAACCTCAAAAATATTTAGTTTGCCTGATAATTTAAGTTCTCAGAAGTGTCCGTCAATAATCTTTGTTTCTACAGTCATTTACTTGCAATTTCGAACATAGAAAATAATATTTCATGATTGTTGGTTCTTAGGCTAACAATGTATGGACGCAGAACAATGTCCTTTTATTAAGACTTAAACATGACTTGACGTAATAGTTAAAGTAAGTTGGTGTAACAACGCTAAGAATTTTAATGCCAGTCTTTCGTTATCTATATAGCTAAACTGATAGAGTAACAGCTTTTTCAAAGAAGGTATAACTGCTTTATAAAGATTGAGGCTTAGGTAACATAAAATTGCAGTCAATTTAGTGAACAGTTACGCGGTTATTGAATGAAGGCCTCAGCAGGTCGCAGGCGCATGTTGATTACAGATACATGGATTTCTTTTGTTAAAACTGGATTGTTACGTTGCGATCTTCTTAATTTTTATTTAGAACTTCAAATCTTCTTTTATAACAAAAATAGAGCAATACGGTCTCGGTGCGCAGGTTCGAGTTGCCACATGAGTAATGGCCGAAACAGACGTATGAAACACAACGCCACCCGAACGCCACGCCACGTTGTGTTGCGTTAAATCAAAATAAACATTTGTTTACTCTGTAGTTACATATATTACTGACAAGATTTATTATACTTTGAAAATTATGCACCGGCATGACCTTAAAGATTGGCTGATGACGTTGATATAAATATATGATCAAAACTTTATGAGGGATCGAATTAGAGTAACAACTTTGTTCACATTTACTTAAGTTCTAAATATATTGATATATATAGTTGTTAAAAAAATCTCTATGCTAAAACTTAAGAAAGAAATAAAACCAAAAAAGATTTTTGTCTCTCCATCTCCGTGTTAGATTATGCAAATGCATCCTTAGTCCAGCCCCGACTTGTGCGTTTCGTCGTGTTTATAAGTAGCTATATTTTAGTTTCGCTACTCGCCATGGTGGCGCTGTTGGCATTCTGCACCTTCCCCGCTTCCCTTATGTTGCGCCATAGAAAATAGGCGTCGAGTGGCCTGGAGTAGCGTCTAGTTTCACAAGTCTGTTTCTGCCTTAAAGAAACGTAGTTGCTGTGTGACAGGACGGCAATTTACTATCGGCGGCGCCCAAAAAGCTAAATTAAATTAATTTCCTGTATCTCATCTTTACTGTATGTGCAAAATATGCTTTGGTCAAAAATTAAAGGCCTAGGTTAACTGAGTTTTGAAATTGACAGTGTCATGAAAATGTTTGTTTATATTCAATTATAATTGGAAAATTTAAAGTTATTTTTCAACAGACGATCAAACTGAGAGCTTGATATGCTACAAAGCTACACAGCAATATATAAATTTCTAGAAAGTGGGAAAAGTGTAAGATCAAAGTGTACCATGCACACAGTGTCGGACTGTCGGGCTTTGCATACTTAGCACCGGCACCGGCGAGTTAACTTCATTTTTGTAATTGGCTGATTAGCGTATCTCAAATGCCCGAGTGTGAAGTTCCGTTCGTGACCAATAAAGGCTTAATAGCTTCAGTGGTGTTAATACTTAGCGGCTACTACTTAATCCGTAATCCATGGCATAAATAAACGATACTGTTGGGTATGTCATTCAATGTACTTTGGGACTTACATGTAGTTACTGCATAATTTAAATATTTATAATCCTAGAACTTGATGACGTAGTATTTAGCGGGCTCGGTCTGACATCGTGGAAGTTAAACAACTTTAGCTACCATGATCAGATTTTTTTTCTTTGATGAGGAAAAAGGTGGAAAAGAACATAAAAAACCGTGTTTTTTTCTGGGGCATGTCATGTGCCCGCGGACTATCACCGGCAGGAAGCGGTGGGGAAAAACGGAGTTAATTTACGTTTAAACGATTGTTTTATACATTGCGTGGTAAAATTGCGCTTTGGAAAACGTTTAAATGTAAAGTTGATGCGTATTTTGTGAACGATAAACGTAATATGTTTAAAGCTTATAAACATTAACTAAGCAGAATGAAAATTATAATATAACCATCAGAAAGGCACGAACCATAAACAACAACAACACAAGGTTAACGCGCATGATCCCGCCATAACCCCCGCACTCTCGGAGAATCTAGATCCTCAGACTGCATGTCAGTAGTATTGTCAAGCTTTTTACTGGGTTATTTCGTCACGCCACAGAGGTGTGTGAAAGGGGCGGGAAGAAATCCTCAGATATTTTCGTTCAACTCCCGGCGGCGAAGAGGACTTCCAAGTCTTTCCGCGACACAAAAAAGAAATTGTTGCCTGTAAAGTCGATTTACGAACGACAATTTTACGTAATAACGTGTCGTTCGTTGTTTTTCTCGGGGTGATTTTGTGTGACTTTTTGTTCCGGTTAGTTTGAGATCAAACACGTCTCTGTAGTTCTATGGTGGCCCGAGTTAGACAGGGAGGGTCTGGGGGGGTCAGGGAGGAGGAGGAGGGACACACCGCGGAACGTTGAAGTAACTCGTGACAACGTGACATGACGTTATACTTTTTCGTACGGGCAGCCGGTGTTCATCGATATATAAGACGTTATTACGACAAAAAGACCTGTCCAGGCAGTGGGTATATTCAAAGGCATTATTCAGCCTGTTGATGATGATTTTAATTTTTTTGGTAACTTTAATGGCTGAGTTTCTACTCGGTAAATAACCACGAGAAGTTGGCCCTTCTAAACACACATATCATGAGAAAGACATAGACGTATGGGTTCGTGACCGCTCTGAGAGACGATTTACAAAACGCTTTACACTGACCGATAGCCGTGGGCTTTGAACACTGATACTGCGTGTCGATTGTCCACCATCAATTTGTGGCTGACATTGACCATGGGACCATCTAGGGATGTGAACAAAATAATAATAACAATATCTTTTTAAACTGACACCAAATTAGCCTTACCCCAAAATAATCACAGTAAGGCTTGTGTTATGGGATGCAAGGGTTACGGATAGAATACATATATAAGTTATATAGAAATATATATAAACATGCTCGTATTCATCATGCTAACATTTTCTCCCACCGGGATTCGAACCTGGGATCTCACGAGTAGGTGACACCTTGAAACCCGGCGTAATATGGCACTCTGCCACAAAGGCCGTCAAAGTGTACAAAATAGTATGAGAAATATTGATTTCTTTAAAGTTGTAATTGGTTTTCGCCTTCAATATTATATTGTACAATTGTATTTTAGTACCATCACAAGTATTTACAAGAAGTTGCACTGGAATGGAATAACAAATTGCCGAAATTTTTCAGTATTTACATTTTATAGTAACATCTCATTGACCTGTTTTTATTACCATTACATTGTACATCTAACACAGAACAAGATTCTAGTTGAAGTTCAAAGAAAATGAAGCGATGTTCAACCGATCATAAGCGTAAGAAATATGTAATTATGGTTTTAACTTCAAACCACGAGAACGGTCGTAACGAAATATTATGTTAATGGCAGCCCTACATGCTGTAGTGTTTAGGTAAGCTACTCTTTGATAGTACGTTATGTTGATAGCAGAGAATTAGGGCTTTAGCTTACGGAGAGCAAAAACATCGATTTGTTCCTACAATCAAATCAATCACAATAAATTTTATATTAACTTAGACTATATATTGCCATAATTTCTGTTTTGGACAAGACGAAATATTACATTGTTGCGATGAATCCTGATTATAAATATTGTTTTATTTTTTCGGAAAATTCGGCACCGTAACAATTAATGAATAAATAAAAAAAATATCTGATACCATGAGTTATTATTATGAAATAATGTCATTAAAGTAAAGACTAAAGAAGGGAGTTGCTGACGATCGAACAAAAAATATTCGGTCACAGTGTCTGAATTTACACGTCTTTTTATTTAAAATTTTTTTTTGATGGCAATTCGGACATCAAACATTTAAGCTCTTTTTTTTTAAGGTAAACCTTATAGTAAACGTAAACACTACCTCTTCGTAACACACTGAATATCATATTAGGAATGGCAAAACATGTTTCCACTAAAACAAGCAAGGAATGGACAATTTGGTGAGCAGTCACCTAACATCCGCGTTTTCCTCTAAAGCAGGCGACTGCGTTTCTTGGGAAAATTTACACACTTTATCATCGGGGTCAGAATTACTTTACAAAGTTGCAGCAAGTAAGTGTGTATTTGCAAAATAATTTTACTTGACGCAGTAAAATTAACATGCAGCAGTGCAGGAAGCACCATCCTATATGATGATATAGACTAAAATTTTTAACACAAACCTTTTTCAGACTTGCTCTTAACACATTGTTTACCGTTTATTGGTTTTACATTTCCTTGCATTATCAGATCGCAGTTCAATGAGTAGTAAGTAGTTAGTAGGCAGGACGTAACGGTATCTTAAATCTTGAACACCATCACTTCGATTGGATGAAGCCACTAGGTCTATAACTTAGTTCGCGTCGCCTAGAGGTGGGGTCAACCTCGGGTTACCATGTGGAAATTGAAAATGGTACAGCAGTGTCCGGTTGAATTTTACACCACCTTACAAAAAAATGCGACAGTGAATTAGATGCCAAAACTTCACAGTGTATGAATATGAGGGGGTCATAGGTAATGCCCAATTCATACGCCCGATAACACCGTCAGACAGCGGTTTACATTATTTATTAAAAAAATAACTTAATAAAAGCCGTAATTTCTGTGACGAATAATGACTGCTGATAATTTAACACAAGTTTTTAAATATTTATTTTCCTTCATTTCTGAAATTCAAAACAGTAGATTCAAATACATGATCTAGTTCTTTCGGGCAAATTTGGAAATCCACAGAGAAATTTCTGAAAATAGGCAAAAAAATATGTTCTGAAATATCCCGACTGTTGGCGACTCTAGCCGCGGCATCCCATCAGCGATCCGACACGCACTCCCTTCTACCAGTTCTGCTGCCTATTCGCCCTGACCCTACTGTTAAACGTTACTGGATCTCTAACGGCGATTTTAATACTTTCTATGGTACAGAAGCATTCTTTGAGAAATCATATCTTCTAGATGTGTCAATTGTTTTTGTTGATACCTTCCATATTGAAGATTAAAAGAGGCATGGAGCAGCGGGTTTACAGCGCTCCTTTGCAGTCAGTTCACAAATTCCGAACTGTTCTTGCGATTTTTAATATTCCACGGGATCACGGTGAATAGATGGTCTGGGCAATACTTTCTGTAAAGACCGATTAATTTATAGATACGGAACATCCTTTTATATTGGTAGAGAATATCGCTGGACGAGCAAATAAATCGAACAAAGCAGTGCTTAGCGAAGTTCCAAGGGTAAGGCAAGCATAAGGTAGAGGATGGGATCACGGTTGCCTACCATACAAATGATACTTTTGTATAGCAAGTGACTATAGGGTATGGTGGCTGTTTACCATCAGGCCGGAGACATTATTGTTTGCTAATCACTGCACCATCAACGCGAAAAGCAGTTTACATTTTCTCCTAGTTCAGCCTTGAAGTTAAATTATAGTTAAATAATACAATAGTTCGTTTTGCTGATATACGAGTTTTTGTTCTTCGACAAAGTAAAAAAAAAACAAAGTCGCCAACAGAGTTTCCCTAATAGAATTCGCCTAACGATGCGTCTCTATAGGTCTATCTGTAGGAGAAGATCTAAGGACTGGCGATAACAGTATTCAAACGATGGTACACTTCGATATCATTGTTTACTTTCAGAATTGCAAATGCGCTTACCGGTTGGATCTGGTGATAGTTTATAATTAAGTGCAAACTTTCTAACAAAGATAACGCTGAACTTAACTTTTGACATTTCGTGTGTCGGAAAAAATGGGATGCGATAAATGTTTTTTTTCTATTATTTTATTTGCTTATCTGTTTACGTGTTTAGGATTTCATCTAAATTGGGATCATGTTAGCTAACATTAAATGGAAAATATTATTAGCGGTCAACAAGCTAGTTGCTTTAATTCGTAGAACTCTATTCTATGAATCCGGGAAAGCGGTTCCATGTTGGCAATTGAAGGCGGTAATCTTTTTGTGCATTTATATAGAGCCGAATACATCTTGATATGGATTGAATCATTTATGTATTGACGCGTATAAACGTGCAATTTCGCTATTTAAGACCCCCTGAACTGTAATTATCCTAATCTTCATTAATCACCTTTTATGAATATGGCTGTCCTCACTGTACAATAATGGGCACGCAGCATTTGACAAAGATCTTATAAATCAGTGACGTGGGAGTACACCGCTGCGTTAATTGCTAAGGCAGTGGCTTGTCTATGTCCAATTGAGACTTGCAATTGACAATTACCAGGTCCCAGTTTAAACGCTAGTCTGAGCGATATTGGTATCGATTCAGAGTTTATGGCTCTAGCTACAGTAATTACCATTGGTTCTGGTTTGCACGCAGTTTCGTATTCAATAGATACATCGTGGTTGCAAGATTACACGAATTGCAAAAAAACCATTGCTTGAGTGACTTTTTTATTACGTCATTTATTCAACTGACTACTGAAATTTTTCGAATTAGTTTAGGTGTATGGGTACTTTTATCATTTACATGTTTTAAAGTATGGCCTCAATTACTAATGTTTTCAAATTATATGCCTTTAATAAAATAAACATGTTCTTTGCCAACCTTAACAACAATGTTGCTACTGTACGGTTTTTAAATATGACTTGCAAGAGTACACGACTGTATCATACAATCAGTATTAACAGTTTCATCAACAGTATCTACAATGCGGAAGCGAAGTCTTCAATTCAACAGAACCCATAGTAAGAATAACTAAAATGTCACGTATTGTGCAATATCTAACTGTTAACCATTCTGTAGAGTAATTAGAGTAGTTCCCATGGGTATCGAACATTCATCACGATCTTGCACCAACCGGTTATTAGTTATTTGCAAGTGATTTAGTTTATTGGATCTAATGCTACACTTGCATCTTTTTGTTCTCACATCCGTCATGGGTGTGTAAACTTATTGAGTCTTATTAGAAACGGTAATGAAATAATAGTAAAAAAAAAACTATATCCCCTGTCAACGACTTACGAAATGATGTTTTTTTAGAGACAGTTGGTGTGGTTGAGAAGCCTGATAGTGCAAGATATTAGCGCGTTCAATCTGTAAACACTGTCATTGTTGAAGTTAAGAAATTTTCTCAATGGCCTGTCATAGGATGGGTGACATCTGCAGTCGTTAGCCCCCACCAATCTGCACTGGGCCAGGGTCGTGGGCTTTCGGGCTGTAGGTATTATAATATTTTACGGGGATCAAAAGTTAGTACTAAAAGTGTTGATATATTTTTGTTTAATTATTAATACCTTTTACTAGTGATTGATTATGTTTGTACTGTAATATAATAAATAGTTCAGCCGGTGTTTTCAACAGTAAATCAAATAGTGCCGATAGCTCGGGTGGAAGTGAAATGGCTCATAAACTTCTACCCAATCAGATCATACTTTAACCTTCCACGATGAATGACGACCCCGGTTTAATCCTGAACGTACGTCGTCGAGTACTAGAAATAGCTTTCACACTAATATTAGATATACTTTCACTTACATTAACGAAACCGTTGCATACCGTATAATATGGTTACGTCTTTAAAGCGGTAGTGTAACGCAAACATCGGGCTACCGTTGAATAGTTTGTTGTGGTTCAAAATCGTAGTAGCCGTGAAGAAATAACATTGTGGCAAATTAATAAAACGCTTAAAAGGAATCTCCTGAAATACTCCGTTGTTGGCAAAGGGCCAACGCTCACTTCAGCCATCTCTTAGATTAGAATATGGATATCTAGTGGAAAGCAAAGCAACTTTGAAACATCTCTGACTTTGCTCTCATAAAGATTTCGGATTTACGATCTTTCCTAAGCTAAAAGTCAGAAGTGGTGGTATGTTTTTGATTTGATAGTTCTGATGTACTCAAGTAATAAAATCTTTGCTTGTTCTCAGGTTGCACTCGTCAAAAGAAGATGAAAGCTTAGGTGAGTTGTATTTTTTTATTTAAATCTTGTAACACGGTCACAACACATACATACCCATTATATTTTTGTCACCAACATCGAGAGAGTTTGATTTGTGATTCACCTAAGCGTACGTGATAAGTTATATGCGCATGTTTCATGATTAAAATTCGGTAAAGTTGACCGTTGTAAAAGCAAAGTTTGATTAAAATAAATTAATTTTATAACGGAAGCCTTTAATCAAGTTGGCCTCGTTGAAGTTGAGGGGACATATAGCGTCTGCTTTCGTAGTTAATGTACACTTCAAAGTCAGTGTAAAAGAAATATTATGTTTTGTATTTTAGCTTTTAACTTCTTACATGTTTTTTTAACTTTTGAACTATACTTTAGATCACTGTTTCGCTAGGATGCAAGTCTAATTAATTTTGTTATTATTCAAATATTTAAAAAGATCAGATTTCATCGTATTTGGAGCTAGGTTCAAAATAGAACTCACGAATAAAGAGAATTATCTGGACTGAATTCTGTAGAGATGATCACTATGCACAAAGTTGCGCTAGTTTACGGTTTGAATAACTCTTGTATTGCGCTTCTTTATTTTTTACAGTGCACTAGTTAATGAAGGCTTTGGTGTTACGCTCATGGTTCACTGGACTAATTTCTATACTAATATTATAAATATGTAAAGTTTGTAAGGTGGTACCTCCATACTAAATTGATTTTGAAAATTATTTTACCAATAGAAAATCACGTTATATGCGAGTATCAGAGGCTATATGTTAAAATAAAAACTATAGTCTACGCCGAAGCGAAGCGAGGGTGGACTGCTAGTACCTAATAGTTAAAACGTTTAAAGAAACTAGATGACACAGTAGACACTGCCATCGATCTGGTATCAAGAAGGTTTTCAAACTTAGCAATGAGGAGGGGATGTAGCAAGGAGGTGATGTATGACATATCAGTGGTCTACTCTATGTAATTAACTGTTTGTCCCAGCTGTATCTCTGGATATTATGATTCAACAATTCACGGAATTCTGATCCGTTCTATGCAGGCCTTTGCTCCAGCAATGGCGACATTAATAGGCTTATGATGACGATCTTTCATAAATTAGATTTGTTTTCTATTTTCGGGAGTAAACCTCTCAGGTCAAAATAAGTCATTTTACGCTTCAAGTATCGTTCTCTAGATATTACTTTGGACATTATACTTTCGTATTGTTGTGACGATTGTGGCGTAAAATGAATCATCCGTGGTGTAAATTTGCTCGAACAAATTAGTTTGTTTATTGTCGTAAAAGTGAGCTGATGCTATTGACCGTGGCGAGAAGCCGATTAGGCAATAAGTATTGGTTGTTGTGCCTCTCGTGATTTTCTTTTTCAGTTACTTCTTTGTAAAAGTATTATTATTCAGTTTGGATTTTCATCCAATTGGGGTACCTGTTACTTTTGCGATCGTATTGTTTGGCAAGAAAAAATAATAACTTCAATGACATCCAATATTGGCTATACTAAGTTACTAACTTAACTTGAGCTAACTTGATTGAGAGGAGCAGACATCTTCTATCTTCTATATATATAAAACTCAAAGGTGACTGACTGGCTGACATAGTGATCTATCAACGCACAGCCCAAACCACTGGACGGATCGGACTGAAATTTGGCATGCAGGTAGATGTTATGACGTTGGCAGCTAAGAAAGGATTTTGATCAATTCTACCTCCAAGGGGATAAAATAGGGAATGAAAGTTTGTATGAAACTTTGTCAATTTTAAACCGATTGGGCTGAGACTTTGCATGCAGGTATAAGAAGAATCATAGATGAATCTCATTGTGTATAATACAAGCCTGAGAACAAAAACTGTAGTCTACACTTCAGCTCTACACCGAAGCGAAGTGAGGGCGGGCCGCTAGTATTGAATATTACAGAATAAAGCCAAACCAAGAGCAAGTTGGAATCACACAGGAGAAGTTTCGTGATAATCATATAAAATTTAACATTGGTAAAAGAACACCCCCAAAAAACATGTTTCTTTGATAAGTTTCTTCTTTCTTTTTTTAACTGTAAAACTGTATTTTTATTTATTATTGTAGTGGTAACAGAAATATAATTTTAACTTTCTAGCTATTACGGCTTATGAAATGACCGTGACCGGACAGAGTGGAAGCATAGCAACCGTTTCGTTGTCTTTTCTCCATATATATATGAAACCTACACTTTGCTACATCTTAGGGGCGTTAATTACAAAGAATATTATGTATTTGCTTCCAATCTAATTTTTGAATCTTCTTTCATAGTTGGCATCTTATCATGATATAACTTCTGCCACTCCGCAAAGCAATACCTCCTACGAGCCACTTCCTATTTGAATACCCGATTACAACAAACAAAGACGACGCTCATTATCAAAACGAATATTTGATTACAAATCTGTTGTCGTATTCCGTTTCTAAATCCATTTAGCTTACTGCCTGCCGACACTACGCGCGATGGAATCCTGCGTTGGCCCGCGGCCGCTGACCTGTCCCGATTTAGCCGGCAAGGCCATCGGTATTGTCCTCCTGGCGTCAACCGTGCCTCCACGCCGCCTTTAATGTAGCGAAACGGTAGCTAATTCCTTAATCGTTCAATCCATGTGTGAAACATGAGTCTCAGTTTTGAATAGATAAACTAAACGGCGTTATAAAAAGCCTATGGCGTTCAGAAACGCATAGAAAAAACATATTTTCAAGAATCTGCAAAACTTAAATCTTCGCTTGTCAAATGTTAAAATTAAACAAAGTATAATGACTTGTTTTGTAATCACGGCTGTATGTAACATCCAGAGATCTCGTAATTTCATCACTGTACTATGATTCCAAACAGATACATTAAAAAGAGTGCTGTATAAACCTCTTAAATCATTATAGAGTCAACAATGGTAGTAATATGAGGCATTACCGGTTATCCAAACACTGCTCTGATGAATATGAATGGACGTGACTGCTGGGCCGTAGGTGCCCGATTATGATGTAACTGCTTCGGGCTTTGTGGATCACGCACAAAGATTAGTAAGCCGAGCAGACGATACTTAATCTCTGAGTTTCCGGGTAGCCACTGAAATATTTGACATGCGGAATAGCTCTTTTACTATTGCGTACTTTGACATTTTATTGGTTGTATCAATGCAAGATAACTGAAGGTAAATAAAGAATGGTTTATATATCGGCTAATGATGCTTGATTGGCATGAAGAAATCCATTTTTATAATAAGCCTACAATTCTAAATCGGATTACCTCAACAATGTTATAAGAGCTGTTATGTAAAGCTTAATGAATATATTTTTATCAAATGCTGCTGTTGACAGCTTATTGTTCTAGTTATTGTTCCTGCGTCGGTAGTTGCTTCCTTTTCGTCTTCGAATAGGCATTCAACCTCATCATCAAACGCTTCTGCATCGAATTATACGCCCGCGTGGGAGGTGCTTAGCAATAGGGTTGTGTATACTTATTTGTTTGAAGAATCGTATATTATTTTCCCTTTAAAATGTATACACAAAATGAAAATTCAATGACAGTTTTTTCATGTTAAGATTGGATTGGTAAACTATCGGATTTCACTGTTTGTGCGTTTATTTCCGCCTGGTAGAAAGCAAGAATGGACACTGAAGTGGGGCACGAACAAACATTAAATGCCTGTTTAATTTAGTCTTAAGGACAACCAACTAAGCTATAATGGTCAGTTAAAGCAGATACAGGGAGGTCGTTCCATATCTTATCTTAGCCGTGCCTGTGAAGCTTTAGCCCACCAAAAACAAATCTATTACCTTTGACTTCTTCACATTTAGACCTATTTCAGTTTTGTCTTTTACTCCTATATGTGTACCATCAGCAAATAGATGCATATGGCTCCCTGTTGACAAGCAAAGCTATGCTATCAAGAATAGGATGGTAAAAAGGTTACCATCCTATTCTTGATTTTTACCATCAGTATACATATTGGTCTATAATTTTCTAACTTCTTAGCATCTCCTTTCTTGTGGAGAGGCACAATTTTGCCAATTTTCAATACATTTGATAAAATACCTTGTTCAATTATTAAAACAACTTCAAAATAGTAAATAAAACTAGTTTTTACGGGTTAATGCACGAAACTTTATTTATTTATTGACGTTTCGTAGCCTTTACAGGCTGCGTCGTCAGAATCAAACTTTTATTAATTTTTCAAAATAGTATAGAGAAAGCTACCATTACCCAAGACTAAGTATTTCATTAATCTGCTGCTCATATCGAAGATGTCTTTAGATTCGCTGTATTTAAGACTGGCGATTTTTAAAAGTTGCCCGAATTCCAGCTCTTCACAAGAAACACATTGGCAAGGTTTTTTTTAATTTTAATGTTCTTTGTAAGTTTATTTGCCATAGTTTTAAAGTACCAGTTAAAAGCATTTGCTATCCTTATCTTCTTTTACAAAATTACGATTTTCGTCAATGACTTCAATTAATTTAGTTTTTTATTTGTTTGTTCATTTATTATATTCCAAGATTCCTTGACTTTTTTCGATATTTGTATTCTTTTGGCTAATCCTAATATTTTTGCTGTAAATAGAACTTTTAGATAAGTTTTCAGGCATTTTTGGTAGCAACAGATGTACAAACGTGTATTAAATTGAATGTTAATAAACTATTCATACAAGAAACCAGGTCTCCACACTGAAAACTAAAGAAAGAAACGAGGCAAAGATGATATTCGTAACTTACAACAATTAACTTTACACGAATATGATCACCATTCCCAAAGCAGGATTAACTGATGGATTTCTAGTATATTTACGCAATATATCTTGTGTTTATGGTAGATCAATAAAATATTGAGTCATAAAGTATAAATCTGTCTCTTCCTTCTTCATTACACCGAACTTATTTTAATCAGCGGCAACATTTTTTATGAAATATTCAGCTGTTCTGATCATAAAACCGACTGTACCCGTATCTATCTGAAATTTCTTTAACATATTTAGCTATTTACTGTTTCCCCCCATATATTTGGCACAGTAGTATGTTGAATTTGCCGTTTGGTAACCCTAGCGGGATGGTTGTGCATTAGAGTGCAACTGTAGCTAACTGTCGGCAGTAGGCGATGATTCCATCATTGTTTACCCGTTATGTCGCTGACATGGCATTTTTCGATGTGCAGCTGTTACTTAACTTCTGCTTAGCAATTGCTATGATTAAATCTTGATAACAACCCTTTTTAGGAAGTGAAGTTTTAGTAAACGAGCCCACGATTAACCTTGATGGATCTAAATTTGATGATGCATATTATAATGATTTGATCACAAGAGTAAATGTTCGTTTAAGTTTTTATATACAAGACTCGGGAACCACTCTATCTGATAGTAAAATTCTGATGGAGTCCAGTTGCAAAGAAAGCTGATGCGGCTGTGAAACATACCAAGTCTTCACCTTCAATTAGCCGGCCTGCCGGGCAATTATTTTTGGCATTTACAGTGTTAAACTAAAGAGAATTGTATATCCATTGATGTTTTTTAGAACAACTATCTTAGTGGCGTTATAATAAAACAGTAGAGGATTACTAAATAGCTCGGTGACTACCACTTCAATCTGTTAAAAGCAGTTAGCGAATAGCCCTACTGAACCCAATTGCGAAGAAGAACCGAAAACCTTATTCATGACAGAAACTCAACAAGATAGAATAAAGTTTTTTTTTTGTAGTCCTCTGTATAAGGTGTAGGTTATCCACAGTGATAAAAACCGTGCCGAGATGAACTGTGTCTACCTCTTATAAATTTCTTAATTAACAGATGAGAACAATGCTCATGATGTACGTTTTATCTTCCACCATAAGATGGTTTTTGTCTTGAACTATGTGAATGGATCGTGTCGTGAATACCGATTCTCGTCGGCATATCATGACGCAGGTATGCGCTCGCTCGTCGAGCATTAAATGTGAGTTAGTTCCGTTCCACGAAGCAAATGGGAGTCGCTGTTCCGAAACAAATGAGGCGTAGGTACATTGGAATTTTCTCAATTACTTCATGAAGAGCCTTAGTAAGGTTAGGACAATGTTTATGTCATCATTGTTGGAATTGCAATAAACTAACCAATCATGTTATAATTATGATATATGATTAAAGCCGCTTTGATTCTGGGATTATAGTTCTTGTAAAAATTGTCGCGGGATGAAACAATCAATCTTATTTATTATTATTCTTTATTAATAAGAAACTAAAAACTCCAAGTCTTGCTTATAGAAATTAACTAAGCGTGTACCATCGTGCAATAAAGAGTGATCAGTGATGTACGAATCGATTTAAAGCAAAGGAATAAAATAGAAGTATGCATATATATTTAATATTCGTACGTGTGGAGTTAGTTAGAAATAAAGGTTCACTGATAGTTCCCCGTAAATTACCATTTAATATGTAGCCTATGTGTTGACTCGACTTCTTAATAATATTCGTGCCAAATTTGAAGTAAATCCATGCACTTATTGAATTTATCCCGGACATACATACAGACAAACAGACAAAAATTCTAAAAACTATATCTTTGGCTTCGGTATCTAGTGTAGATCATAACCCAAGTATTCTTTTAAAAAAATATTCTATGTACAGTTTTGACTTTCCTATCATTTTATTATATATATAGATACTATAAAATCATTTTTTTTCGACTGACATTACAATTCATATGAATTGCCTAGCAGCGTCTGGGTTTCTGTATGTTCGCGATGATCACAAAAACTACAGGACGGATTTTCATGCCGTTTCCATCTTTTATGAAAGATTCAAAATACAACCTGGAGAATAAAAATCTTAGTCTACACTGAAGTAAAGCGAGGGCAGGCCACTAGTATAAAAATGCAAGAGATAGTTTGAAACTTACTTCCAGTCCCAAAGTACAAACAAACAATCCCTTTAATACAAAAAGCCACCGGGAAAACTTTGATGAAGAATCTAAAATAGGTTGTGTTTGAGATCACTGACCATAAAATTGAGATTTGATGGCATTACGGCCGTAACTCTCTACATTATTACGTTGATGATGTTCTTACACCAGTTTCATTATTAACCTTATTACTTAGCTATTAAACTTAATGCATATAAGTTTCGATATTTATGAGCATCACTCACTATCTCTGTGATTATCATACATCAGGTATTCAAGTCTTTATTTTTTTTCAATTCTCTTTATGATTTATTTTCTTTATAAGGATTTCCATTCCATACGATATCTATTATATATCTATTGATAAACCTCCACTGTCCGTCCGTCCGTTATCAGGGTGTATAGTGGCACGAAAGTCTTTGCGTACATGTCCGATTACCACTTGACATTATTATGACGATTTCTCACTTGAAACCTAAGAAACATCTATTGTTTCTAGTAAAATTTTATTTAGATTTAAACATCTAGCAGTTAAATGCTTAAAAAAATTAAATACATCTCAGATGTTTTTCTTACTGCAGCTGTTATCTAGGTAATCCTCCGTTTAAAGTTAATACTAATGTGAGTGCGTTTTATCCAGTACAGTCGAGATGGTAGGTATGTATCGAAAACAAGTATACCAACCATAAGTGAGATGGTTCCCCGGGTTATTGCTGATTTTAATGATACCCTTTTGAAATTATAGGAGTATCGGAAACTTGTCTGATAAACGCCTAGAATGTTATGCTAATGTTCCAGTGCGTACTGCATTCCAGCTCAGAACAGGGACTGGTTTACAGGCGATTTACTTTGTCGAGTTTATGGGTGATAAAGATGAGATGTATATATATACATATATTCTTTCTGTGAGTTTACGTATTGTGTTGTTTGGTTGTTGTATATATATATATATATATACCTAGTCAGGTCATAAATTCTGTCACATGTTTAATATAAAATAATTGAAAGAAGTTTATTCATTATATAACCATTTATATACCAAATTGAACTTAACAAAACATAGATTCTTATGACAATTAAGTTTATTCAAAATTACCTCCGTTATTTTGAATACAGGCCTTCAATCTGCGCGGCCAGTCGTCTATCGCAGCACGAACGAGGTCCATGTCAATATCGGCAGCTGCCTTAATCAAGGACGTCTTGAGTGACTTCAAATTGGGATGAGGCTTTGAGCACGCCTTTTCCTCCAAGTGTTGCCATATCTTGTAATCTAAAGGACTTAAATCTGGACTGGAGGAGGGCCAAACTTCGTGTCGGATGAAGTCGATTTCACGCGCCGCCAGCCAGTCTTGTGTGCTCTTCGCTCTATGAGCTGGCGCAGAATCTTGTTTGAATACCCAGTGCCTGTTATTGAACATGGTATGAGAAACAGGTTCTACAAGGTTCGTCAGGACTGTATTTTGATACACAACTGCATTCGTTTTTACACCTTTCTCACATAATGTACCTCTGTTAAGCCCCAATAAGAAACTCCCAACCATATAATGAGCGAGGATGGAAAATGACCTCGTTGGACACGCGGAATACGGTTGCTCGCTTTTTCACTACTGTGTGCGTACACCTTATCATTTTGTTTGTTGTAGCTCTCTTCTACGGTAATTTTTTTTTCATTCGAAAAAAGATTTTCCCGATATTTTTTTCCCGCGAACCGCTTCACCAAAGCGCGGCATCTCTTCAGTCTCAGGTCCATTAGACAAGCATTCAAACGATGTGCTGTTTTTCTTCGATATGCCCGAAGCCCTAAGTCTTCATTTAACACCCTTTTCACCGTGGTTCTGCTTAACCCCATCTGAAGGGCCAACAGTTTCTGCTTACGTTTGGGATTTTTTTTAATTCGCGCCCTCACAGCTTTTATCACTGCTGGAGTCCTACCAGACCGAGGGCAATTCAAAGTTCGAATTCAATAAACTTTTTTGTGGCCAGCATTCCTAAAGAAAAGTTTTTACTGTGTGACAATACTTATCAACAATAACAATCCAGATTTGAGTCCGTTAGATTACAAGATATGGCAACACAACTTGTTTCAATTATTTTATATTAAACATGTGACAAAACTTATTACTTATTAATAATTCCTTCCAGTATAAAGCCCCATATTAATAGAACACTCAGAACTGTGTCAGCGATCTTGAGTATGATATAGAGATGCTGTATGAAAACAGCATCTCAAGATCTCATTAGAGTCTAAGGCCCGTATTATAGAAAGATTCTCAGTGATTGATCTAGTCTTGAGCATAGTTAGAAAGGGATGTCGCTATATATAGCACATAGCGACATCCCTATCTAACTGTACTCAAGTAATGATCAACACTTAGTTGTTATTCTGTAATACGAGCCTTCTAAGACTTAAGAGTGTTATATTAATACGGGCCTCAAATAATAAACTTATATTGTGCCTTGTTAAGTCACTAATTTTTGTAATAATGAAACTATATTGTTTCACTTCTTATTACATTGTCTGTCTGTCATGTGTGGTCTTTAGATGTGTTTTGTATAATTAGATATTTTATTAAGACGTTGTTTTCTATGTTATAGTTCCATGCTTTGAGATGTCTGCAAAGTTATGATTGCTGCAGTTAAAGCTCATGTTTAGCTTAGTTGTAATTCACAAGAGTTGAGTTATGAAATACGCATAAAATAATTGTTACAAATACCATATTTGATATATATAATCGAAAGGCTAATCTAGTTTATGTTTGCTTTCTTCCATCTATAAACGTCATGCAAGATTTGTTGGTTAAGTTACCTTTATATTGGCCGGAGAAAGGAGTTAGATGACAGTGTATATATATCAAATTGTTACAGCTTTTATGTGATTTATATAAATGAAAGTATCGTTACAGGACCAACATACTAATGTTTTTTAAATGAACCTAGTGAAACTGACTCTGTTTTATGTTGATATTATGGTATAACAATATGATGCAAATTTTCGTTATTGTTTACAGTTAATAAGTTACGCTTAGTATGTTTTGGTTTGGTATTAATCTCTCTTGATCTCATGATGTAATTTTTAGTCTTTTTTTTTATAAATATAAGTATATAGTACTCAAAACTAATTTCAAAAAAGGAGAACGGGCAAAAATGAATGGAAGTCTTTTTTATGTGACGCAGGGAAAACCTCTATTGACAGACGACGGTGCCTATGTGAGGCACACTACCGAACGGACCTCACGCCTAGATACCAATAACAACATTATGGCGGAAAGTCCCAAGGTGCTGTGTAAAAAAGTTATCTCGTAATAAAGCCAGACTTAATTCGAAAAAATATAACTGCATATTTTTATGTTAATTATCAATTTATTATAGTTTATTTTGTAAAACTAACATAGGGAAGTACTAAAAAAGAGGTAAGAGGCACACTACGGGTTCTGTATGCAATGATGCTTTTACATGCTGTCGAATCTTAAAGCATTAGTTGCATAACATAGCGATACATGTCAAATGTAAATGAAAAATTTATATGATTATTATCAATCTTTATCTCTCACATGATTAAAAGGCATATGCCTTCTTACACCTAGATACCACACAATATAAGTTATATAGGCACAACTCATTGCATGGGCTTTGTCTAACAAGTGCAATATAATGTCAATTACACCCCTGCTAACCAAAATGTAACATAAATATTTTCTTGTCATTACATGGCCAGACTGTATACATCCTCTTATTGACCATACATTTCGAGGCATATTGTATCGGTGCAAATCTCCTATGAAATTATCTATTTTCATTTCATTTATATGCGGGCCATTATGCAAATGCTTCGCACAAAATGATTTGGCTAGTTTAACTGATATGATCCCAAGTAAAGAGTTTTAAATTATTTCCTTGTGGGCTTTATTGTTTCATAACTTATTTCACACATCGATTTGGGAAAACCAGTCATAACAACAATTAAAGTAAATAAAAATCCCTTTGTAATAATATATCGCATGTCGTTTTAGGTTCCTAGGCAAATCGCCAGTTCTCCTTCGCCAGACGCCCAATTTTGGACAATGGTGTTACCATTCACTTGAAATTTATTAATATTTTTTTGTTAATGGTTTATTGATTACACATAAAAGTAGGTGTAAGGATGACTGTAAAACTAATACTTTTGTTCATTACACAAAAACCAACTTACCACCATGATTATGTTTTATCTATTCGAGTGTCAGATTTGTGATTGATGAGAATGTTTCAGTAGACATTTTACATGACATCAATGGATCCCTTTCCTCTTAGCTCATACCCTTATCTGATATTGATAACGATATTAGCACTTGTTCAACCACTGGCTCAACATTTACAATATTAAATAAGGAAGTTGCAGCATGCAGATGATAGAGATATGATTGACGGGAGACTTTGATAGCTATAGATCCAAATATTCACTTTCGCACCACCCACACTCATTGTCTGCCAGTCTTATTAATCCTGATCCGTTGGCCCGACTATTTGTCTCATAAACACTTTCTCGAGTTACAATGAACACAAAATGACCAATAAACGATGTGAGAATTTACGCGATCGCAATACTTGTCTGGTATTTCTGCATGGACTAGTTACAGATGTTTACAACGTGGAGAGACATTTTGTATGATATGATAATGTTTATAATATTAGTATAATTTTACTCACTGTAACAATTAAGTGTTTCTATTACAAGGTAGGTAGGTTGTTGATGAACGAAGAAAGTAGCAAATGCTATGCATGCGCTAGAAATCACAAGCGTCCGGTCGGTATCTAAGGGGTGGTAGAATGTCAGATAGATTTTTTAAATATCTTTTGTTCAACTGTCAGTCTCAACTTTTTCAAGTGGTTCTGTTCAGTTAGCTTATCTCTTAATGCAGTAGTCATTACCAATGCAAAAACTGTATTATAGAATTCCGCATCTAAACACTACTTATTTCTTAAATTTAAATAAACCAGCTTATAATGCACATTATGTCTATTTTTTTACTTGGTAAGGTTGGTTTGGCTTGTTATGTATAATTTTCATTTGCCTTATCGCCTGTGTTGTATTCCTTGCACTGATCCAAGAATTGCGAGTGTGATTTCCTTGATGCGTGGGTGTCCTTACGATACAATTTCGATTAGCTTCGTACGTTACACTCAGAGGGAGTGTCTCAGCCATTCGTAGTATCAGGAAATAATTGAAGTTTTCAATTTCTAAATTAATTGTTGCCGCCGCGTTCCGAGCCCAGCAATAGGCTGGGCTCCAAATGCGGCAATTGCAACGTCGAAACCAAAACAAAACCATGACCATAAACGATACGTAAACAATGTTATATTTTACTACGAACCATATATCAAAACCCTCGGTAGAGGTGGTTTGCTACCACAACACGCAATTGATAGTAATAAAGTTCAACTGAATGATTAACTTTTGATACTCATCTACGTACATAGTTCTTTGCATTTTAATGCTAATAGATTGGTATCAAATTGCATCTTCATTTAGCTAAGTAGACGTACATCATTGTAAAAAACGACTTCTGGGAACCGAACCGACTGGGAATCGAAACTTTCTAACTTTGGTGCGGAGGTTGCCCGCCCTCCATCTATAAATTGACTGTAGGAAATAAAACATAACCCATCACTCTTGTACTATCAGCATATATCTGTATTAGGTCCCTAGTGCTGCTTTCATAGTTCTTCACATAAAACAGAGGCGCTTAGGGAGAATAAGCAATAGAACCCGATCTCATGCTAATGATGTGGTGATAACCACAAAATAGATGAAAAACTAAATTTAAAAAAAATGAGAAATAAATAAAGTTACGACACGAAAAGTTCGAGAGGACAAACTTTTGATCATTCATCCCACGCGTCGTTTTCATTATAGTTGTACATAGTAAGCAAGAAAGCTAATCGCTGTGCTTTGAAGCTCCCCCCATACTAAAAATTTAAAACAATATTTTGTGTTTCCTTCCAGACCAAATAATTACCTTGTTCTTCTTTAGATGTTTCTCAATCATAATTCTCTTTACTATGCTGTCAACGACACGTGTGAGAGTGATAGTCCCTTCAAGGCTTCAAAATACCCTCTCTAGAAAGGCATCTGCCATGTTATCAGTCAATTTCTATGAGACAGGTTGTATTTCTTATAAGTACCCCTGTATATAGTGTTGATAGTACAAGGATGTTTTATGTTTTTGTTTAGATAGTTAATTATGGAAGCACGGCGGATAAGCACCCTCCGCCAGTTGGAAATGTTACTGGATTTTGTCGCGGTACGCAAGGACTTGGCATTGGGCAGACATCGTTCGAAGGAAGCAAGAGCGATTTCTGCACGGCTTTGGCGGCAATGTGCGAAACAATTGAATTCAGCTGGTCCTACGCGAACGCCCAAAGAGTGGAGCAGAGTGAGTACTTAGCTAACAAATTTACCATTACCGACATACAGAAGATCATCAGACCATGTAAAACTGTAGAAATTTCCGAATAATTTTTCAACATGCTTTTAACACTATTTTAGAATTTTATAGTAGCGTTGAAGTAGAGTTCTTTCTACATTTGGCAGCATGGATTCCTTGTAATTGATTGTTGTATTCATTTTTTAGGTATGGAATGACATGAAGTGTAGGGTAAGGTCGAAGATGTCAAGCCATGCCCTATCGCAACAAAGCGATACTGGGGGTGGGGCCAACAATAGTGTCACCTTCACTGGAATGGAAGCGCGGGTGGCAAATATTATTGGCTGCGATATTAGTAGTATCGCAAATATTACTCAATCCCAGGTACACACACTATTATTAATATCATCTTTATTTTGGATTATTTGTGTCATAATCGGATCTTTTTAGATAATGAACTGTATGAAATTCAAGATCTATTCTATCTATTGACGGTAAGATTCAGTGCCTCCCCCCCCCCCCCCCCCCCCGGTGTTTCTATTTAGAATATCAAAGCAATTGAGGAATGAATCTGGATTGGATATGAATTACTAATTAACAATTTCTTATTCCTGACAGGTATTTCTCGAGGACAGTCATGTTGAGGTGGTGCGATCGCCAGATGCTGGGCAACAGGAGTAAGTTCTTATCGACACATTCATCAAACACTATTTGATTTTTCTTTGTTTTGTCTTCATTTCATGACTGATGTAGTAATCCTTTTCAGATCTAATGAGTTCTTCGTTGAAATTAAAAAACCAACACAGCTGCTTTCGCAATCATCGCCCCGTGAAGTTTCACCTCCTCACTCATCTTCATCATCGTCCTCGCAATGTCGGTCGCAGTCCTCACCACGTCGTCGGCGTCGGAAAGAAAGTCACAAACCGTATAGTAAATGTATGATTGCTGGCACTATCTTTGCGCTAACCATACAGTAAAACTACACGTCACTTTCAAAATCATTCAAATATTTTTTTTTTCTTAGTGCCGCTGTTACATTGACACAGTTTACAGATCGATGGGATTACAACTTATCACTATAATTTCCATGTATTTTCTACCCAACAACTGCCAATAGTTTAATATATGGCCAACCTCGGAAGGGGTATATGGCTTTTAACTATGTTTGCGTGTCCATATTGTTTTAAATAAGCTTACAATATTACGACAAATTAAGGTGCATAATATAATATATAATTTATCTACAGCAAGACCCACAGCGCTGGAGGACGACAGTTGTGGCGTAGTGCTAAAATTAGAGGAAATGCGTGCACACACAGAAAATTTGCTAGCACAGGCGTCGCTTCGGCAAGCTGAAGCAGCGAAGGCGCAGGCTGAAGCAGCGAAGGCGCAGGCCGAAGCCGCTGTTATGACCGCGGAGGCGGAGTTGTTGCGTACACAAACCATGGCAAAGTTGCTTAACTCTTTGGACAGTTTGGTGCCTGCAGTTCGACGATTTTTAGAAAGGAGGACTTAAAGGGTGAGGTCTGTTTGCATTTCATTAGTCAATATTGAGACAAGTCGGATATTAAGATAAGAATATGTAAGAAATATATTACAGTATATTACTGTTTCATTATTTTTATTAACTTTAAAGTAAGCGTTAACTTTGAACAAAGATATGACGTGATTAATGAACTGTATGTGCTTAATGATAGAGAAGGATATACCAATATAGGAAACTGACAATTCCAATATAACTTTTCCTCAAATCTAGGCCTTTTTATGCTAATCGAAAATTAGACTGAATCAATTTTGTTAGTTCTGAACAACCTTTGAATGCATGCATAATTACTAGATTAAACGAACTTACCTGAAGTGAAGTTCTATCTTAATTATACGAAGCTCCTTGTCCGAGATAATATTACGAGTAGTAACGCTGTTGTACCAGCGCCATGTCACAATGTTCAAAGCCCTTTGAAAGAAAAAAAATAAAAGAAAGAATGTATACTCTATGTCATTATTGTGTCTATACGTTATTCCCTTTAAAGTTTTGAAATGTTCAACAACCCCAATTGGGGGAAGATAATTTCCTAATTATTGGGAGGGTATTCGGGACCGTTATCTCGGACAAGGAGCTTCGTATAATTAAGATAGAACTTCACTTCAGGTAAGTTCGTTTAATCTAGTAATTATACTCACTCCTTGTCCGAGATAATATTACGAGTAGATGTTTAAAGTTGGGGTTGTTAATTAAATAAAGGTGCAGTAAAATTATAAAAATAATCATTTGTATTATTTATTTTGCCAAACCCTCAATCAACACCTACTTAGCTAAAGAATTTAGTATGTTCAAACAAAACAATATCAAATATTAATAATCATATTTATGCACTAGAACTATTTTAAACACAAAATTAAATAATTCTCAATTATGATAAACAAAACAAAAAATTATGAGCTAATCAAATTACAAACAGCACTAGAAAATAAGGATGGATCGTCAATCAATGGTCTATTGTAGTGACGAGCAAACATTAGGGAATTATGAAACCATCCTGCAGTCTTTCTTATAAGATCCACTGAGACTCCCGAGCGGCTTGCTGCAGACGTTGAGGCATGTCTGGTGCTATGAGCAGTGAATGTTTCAACATTGATACCCGCTTCTTTCATTGTTTTCTTAATCCATCTACTAATGGATTGATTAGAAGCCTCTTTATATGGTTTTTTAAATGTTAATATTAGGTTACTAATATTTTTCCTCCATGGTGAGGACCCGTCCTAGTGAGGTATGTTTTAATAGTATGTATTGGGCAGATTTCAATTTTTTCAAATTTTTTGAGGCATATTAATGGTTGATAATTGTTTTTCTTAGTGGTTTTTAATATATCAGTTATATATATCGTAAGTATTCACCATTAAATTTTAAGTTATTTACATTGATTTTAGACAAAGTCTGTACTCTTTGCCCAGTTGCCAGGGCTAGTAATGTTACTAATTTCCTTGTGTGTATTTCAAGTGTTAGCTCTTCATTCGGGTACTGATTTATTAAGTAGTTTAGCACAATTGATGGATCCCAGGTAAAGTTATATTTTGGGGTGGTAGGTCTATTTCTAAAAACTCCTTTCATGAATCTGCTAATTCTTTCATCTGTTCCCACTTTGGGTCCAATGAGTAATGATAAGGCAGATCTACTTGTATTCAATGTACCATAGGAAGATCCATCTTCATAACAATTGTTTAAGAATTTTATTATAAATGGAATTGATGCCTCATAAAAATCAATTTTTTCCCTCTTGCAAAATATCCACCACTTTTTTAATGATGAATCATACTGTTTCATCGTATTGTCTGACAATGATTGTAACATAACATTGAGTGCGGAGGATGGTATCCCTTTCTTCAAATATGCTTGGCTGACAGCAGTCCGGCAGCCAGGGTAAGTTGTTTGCAAAGTGGGTGTTCGAGTCTTAAGGGAGAAGATAATAAGTTTTTATTTGGTTTAAATAATAAAGGATCATTTGCCAGGAGGGACTGAATTACTGGAAACCATGGCTGTGATGGCCAGTATGGATACACAAGTATTCCTGTAGCTCTATCTTTCTGAATTTTGTGTAAACATTTTAATATTAAAGAAAATGGTGTGAATGCATAGAAAAAATATTTACTCCAATTCAATGTGAAAGCATCAATTGCAATAGCTTCTGGATCACATTTCCATGAAACAAATCTATCACATTTTTTGTTTATTCTAGAAGCAAATAAATCAATATCAGGTATACCAAAACAGTCTGTAATACTTTTATAAGCTATCTGGGATAATTCCCATTCTATGTTAATTTTTCTAGACTCTATATCTGCTTCAAAATTATCTTTTGAATTGATATATGATGCAAAGATCCAAATCTCTCTACGTTCACACCATTGCCAAATTTTTCTAGTGATCTCATTAAGGTGTGGATATTGTACGCCACCCATTTTATTTATATAAGCAACAGCAGTTGTATTATCTACTCTAAGCAGAATTTCACAGTTATGAATCTTTTTAGTGAAGCATTTAAGACCTAATAAAACCGCCTTTAATTCTAAATAATTTATGTGATTTATTTTTTCGATTTCTGACCATGACCCCGATGCTTTTTCATAACCACACACTGCTCCCCACCCTGTAGTGGAAGCGTCAGTGTGTATTTCTAGTTTAAAAACATACTGTTTTATCAGGTTGTACTTGCTTATATTACTTGACCACCAACCTAGCTCTGATTTAGTAATTTCTGATAAATCCATATTAGTATCATAATTATCATGAGATTTTAAAAGTGCTAAGTATTTTTCTCTCTCTAATAATTTAGAATATACCCATCCATAAGGGATGGCTGGACATATAGAATTTATAGTTCCTAATAATTGTGAGAATTCTCTTATTCTACAATTACTTTTGTTTATAAATATCTGCATTTTATCTAAAATACTTTTCTGTTTATCAAGCGGTATGGACAGAGAGAGATTTGATGAGTTTAATACAAAACCTAAATATTTACATACTTTTTTGGGTACAAGTACACTTTTATTCCAATTTATTACAAATCCTAAACTCTGTAACAGGTTACAGGCAGTTAGTATGTCTTGTTGACATTGACTTTTAGATTTATTAAAATAGAGACTGTCATCTAAATAATTTGTTAACACAATATTCTGCTTTCTCATGTAAGTACTAACCGGTTTCATTAATTTAGTAAAAATATATGGAGCTGTACATAGGCCATGTGGTATTACATTGAATTGATATATTCTTTGATCAAATTCAAATCTTAAAATTTTTTTACTACAATTTGATACAGGGAGGGAAAAATATGCTTCTTTCAAATCTATTGATGCCATAAAACAGTCTTTTGAAATTAATTTACAGGCTGTCCTGATATCCTCCAATTTAAAATGATCTACATTTATATATTGGTTTAGATTCTTTAAATTCAATATAAACCTAAATGATCCATTGGGCTTAGGGACTAAAAATATTGATGAAATAAATTGATCTTTTGACAAAGAGCATTCTGAGATTGCCCCCAATTCCAAAAGTTTATGTATCTCCAATTTAATGATTTCATTTTGCTTTTTTCGATAAACTATGACATTTAGCTCTAAATGGTGGAGGCTTTTGCAAAAAGGGAATTTTATAACCTTGTATCCAACTGAGGATTATAGGGTCATTTGTTAATTTAAGCCAGTTATTAATAAAAAACCTTATTTTCCCACCATGTACCTGTGTATGTTCTATTGGTACTGATGTGTCTTGCCTCTCCGGGGAGGTTGCCTTTGATGTTGTTGACGATGATGGTTGAAGTATGTCTGCCTCTTGTATTGATTCATTTGAGGTTGCCCACCCAGTGGTCGCTGTTGTCGAGGCAGTGGATACTGCGGTGGGCCTTTCCAGTTTAACTGCTTTGTCTTACTTGTGGAAGGTTTATTATTGCCTTTCTTTGTACTGTCAGGCTGTTTTAATTGGCAACTTGTTCTCTGAACAGATTGAGCACTCTTTATTCTTTCTGAAAAATCAGAGCCAAACAGATATTTATCTATTTTAGAGTCTTTCACAGATTCTTTAACTAATTTGGTCGCTCCTGCTAATGCAAAAAACTTCCGAGAGCATGAATCCTGGTAATGAACTTCAGCTGCTAGTTTGGCTGCATCATTAATTTCTTCTATCAGTTCTTTGCTATTTATGTTTCCTTTCAGGATTTTTGAAAGACTTTTGCCTAAGCAAGACATTAAATTCCCCACAATATTTTGCCGAGCAACAATCCGTTTGTCACGTTTGATAGAGAGATCTGAAAGTGATGCTAGGATTTCTGCATTCATAGCTGGGGCCACAGCACTAGGGAAGTTTACTGGAACAGGATATTTCTTAGTTATATTGTCTCGAGCATCCTTTCCGAGTCCGTTGGACATAATTGCAGTCCAACGTACAGCCAGAGTGTTATTTATTGGTTCACTATTTTCTTTGTTGTATGTTCCTTCTTCCCCAAGTGCTAACATAAACTCCTCTGGGAGTTCATCATCAACATCTGTAAATATCATAACATACATTTATTACCATGTCTATCCGCTTAGTGATAGCGCCTAGGGTTACATGAAAAAGAATATTGTCTATCCGCTAAGTGATAGCGCTAATTCTAAATAATATTTTATTGTCTATCCGCTAAGTGATAGCGCTAATTGTAAATAGTATTTTATTGTCTATCCGCTATGTGATAGTGCTACTTATGAATGATAATTTTATTTAAAAGGAATTTTGTAATCCACCATGAGATAAGATTCCCTGTATTTATAGAATTAATTTATGTTTTCTGATAAAATCAGCTTTTTAAGTCATTAATGCCACAAACCTCTGGGATCTTCATTTATTTCCTCAGTCTCAGCAGCCTTCGCTTCGGTGTCTGTTGTTGGGATTGGTGATGAGCACAGAATTAGGTCCTCAATCTTGTTCACATTGCTTTTTGCGCTCTTCTAGCTTTCTAATCTTGTTTTTATAATAATTAGAATCTCTTTTCCTTTTCCCCATTTTCACTAAATAAGCACTAAGCACTAACCCAACTTGTCACGACACGATATTAAACGCGTCTCACGAGTTTGAAATTTCAAACAAGCTAATCGGATATCCGCAAAAAATTTTCAAAAGTAAAAAAGTTTATCAAAGACAATACAATGACAGATAAATTAATAAATTGACCGGAAGTTTATTATTTATGGAGCGATTGTTTACATTCGCTTTTGATGATTTTTTATGTCTCAGAATTGTAATTATTACTTCCTATTAAGTGAGATACACAACAAGAGAAGGAAAAAATAATCTGCAAATTATTATTTACCTCTATTATCCTCTGTTTAATACATAAAATAAGACTTGCATACCTTGAATGGTGTAATACATTTTTAGGTTATAATACCAAAATAAAACCTTAAAATCCAGATTTCGAGGTGAATCGTCGATGGGCATTCTTCGCCACCTTTCCCTGGGCGAAAGTTATGGTTTTCTAACAGTTTTAACCAGCAACAACCGTATTTAATGGACATTATACACTTATTTATCATGATAAATAGTGACGGCGCTTCGCACAAAAACGTAATGACGTATAGACACAATAATGACATAGAGTATACATTCTTTCTTTTTTTTTTTTTCTTTCAAAGGGCTTTGAACATTGTGACATGGCGCTGGTACAACAGCGTTACTACTCGTAATATTATCTCGGACAAGGAGTGAGTATAATATCTAACATTATGAAACAACTGTTTAATAATACTATCCATAATCGTAATGCAATCTTCAGTCTAATACAATCTTTTCAATTTCATTGTGTGAGTGAAGTACAGTTGTGATACGGTAGAAAAATGTGCTATTCTAGCTGTTACATTATAGCGTTACCGTTCTGTACATAATTCCTGTACCCCGTGGGGTCCTGGTAAGTAGAAACTACTCACGGAAAGAAACTGCATCGACCACGATAAAATAACACCACCAAAACCCCAGTTCAGCTTCGACTCAAGTGGAAAATCCCACTATGACCTGTCTATCTAAATATTTAGATTTTATTTTTGCTTTGTTTCAGATTTCGTCGTATGAAGGACATTAAGTGAGGACATAAGGACTAAATATATTATTAATATGTAATTTTAATGAATAAGAAATTGGTTAATTTACTTTGTGTTATTTATTTGTCTCTAGCGACAATTACCCAAGCATTTTCTTTTGATGCAATATGAATATATATTAGTTGTTTTATAGCTACGTCTATGACTTTTTATCATAAAAAGAAACGTTGAAAAAGTTATATTTTTTCTTGACTAAAATGTTGTGTAGCGTATACGGTTTTGCTTTACTTTTAAGAAAATACCGCAAATGGAGCCTAGAAATCAAGAAATCTAGGTAGATTTCTTGATTTTTTTGAAAGAACATTCTGGCAGTAACATTTTTTTTTGTCTTGTCTGTACACTGATTTTATAAATTAATAATACCAAACATAATTATGAATTTTAGCATTCCAAATTCGACATCAATTTTTTTCTTAATTCCTCATCTTTCACCTTACACCAAAGCAAGCATGCTGCTAGTAAATAAATGTACGCGAAATCAAACATACATGGAAGCAAAAAGGATAGTCAAAATTAGAAAATACCTGTACATCAGAAGTTTAATTAGATGAAGCATAAGTCAGTAACCCCACATCAAATAAGGGTCTATAACTTATTAGGCGAGTCAAAGTACATCCTGCACGCGCTTTTCCAAAAGTTTTGTCTACCAATTTGTCTCAAATCATCATCTGATCTTTTGCTATCATCTGTGCAGTGGATGATATAAGTGTTCACATTTCGAGATCGTTCGTTCAAAATACCTTATGGACATTCTTCCAGTTACTGTATAAAGGAGGGACTGATATGACAGCGCTTGTTCTTAACTTGTGTATCTAGACATTCGAGAAAGCGATTGTCTTAGGTGGATCACGACCGTTCCAATGTATGCCTTTCTCAGCAAATTGCGATTTAAACTACGATATGACTGATATCTCAAGCTTTTAAGGGATAAACGCTTTCTCGTTAAAGTACTTTAGATCCTTTATAAATTGCATTTCGTTGCAATTACGATAAGAAAGCAGTCGTTATCTGAATTCGTCTTGAAAATTTCCAATGAAGTTCGCCAGGCTATTTCTGAGCAATGAACGCTTACTAAATTATATAGGGCAGGTATTGCGATTTGACAATGTTGAATTGAAATTAGCATTATTTTCTGCTTCTTCTGATATTGCGACCGTATTCCATTTCTGCAGACCTATTTGTTCATTAATTTGACTTATACTCGTGATCATACTTTTCCGAGTCAATGAATGCTGACTGTGACGGCATTAATACATTGTATTTCTGTCAATGATGTTTAGTAATGTTAATATAATAAACATGAGACATGTGGCATTCAAACCGTTGACATGCTTATGATCCACGTGCGGGCGGCTGTGTGACAAATGCTGGTCGACATCAGTTACATATCCCGTGTACAGAATAATGAGTTTGGCAAATGGAAAGCTTGTAAGGCAGACGTGCATTTATCATTAGTACTTACCAAAATTCTTTGTGCAAATGTCAGCTTTTAAGATAAATGGGTTGACTTCGGTCGTGCTCTTAGTTGTGAACTAGTCAACACCTGCATGTACATTGTTTCATACAGAACGAGTTTTTTTATGTTGTCTACGTGTTGATCATTCATTAAATGTTCTTTAGCGGTAAGAAGTTTTCCTTGTTAACAGATTTTTACCACTCGAGTAAAATTTCTTTCATTATTTTGAGATAAAGTCTTATATATTAATTTAAGATTTTCTTTCAGGATAGGAACTAAAGCAATAATTGTTGTTGTTGGTAACGGTCGATATGTTTTCTATTTTTGTGAACATATTATAATAACGTTTTAGTTGCATACGGGTTCTATTCACTGACACATTTCTATTTTCGTGCCTATATTATGTACGCATTGCAATCAGAATACTCATTATATAACTTCCTTAATGAGAAAACCTTTTTACAACTCAAGCTTTCAGATTTCCTTTATTGATACGTATAAATAAATGGTCGCATTCTTACTACTCACTCGCACTTGGTCGATAAACAGCAAACACATAACTCCAGTATCATGTATCATCTTGAATCAATTAGTTAAAAGCTATTGATGTTTGATTTTACACGGTAAGATTTTAAATTGACACTTATGTACAAAGCTAGAAGAACCATGAATTAAACACTCGAAGCTTTTTGAATTGAATCGAAAGATGTTGTCAGTATTACGGATTGTCATATTTACTTACTTGAACTGTCACTTTCAAATCGTGTAACTGTCAAAAAGAAAAATCAATGAAATTATTAGCCCATCCATGTTTTGAAAGTCGTTCGCGTACAGGTTACTCAGTTCAGTGCTAATCTTTATATATATAATTCTTCTGTGAGTATGTCACTGAACTTCTCTTAAACGACTGGACCGATTTTGATGAAATTTTTTGTGTGTGTTCAAGGGGATCTGAGAATGGTTTAGATTCACAATTTTGTCCGCTGGACAACCCCTATTTTTTTAGGGCGGTACGAAGTTCGCTGGGTCAGCTAGTCTTTATCACGGACCTGAAAAAAAGACGGACGTAACCTCGACTTATCTCGAGTGAAGCATGCAAATGGCCGCCCGCTTACAGCGTGTGCGTGATTTCAGGGTTGTCGGGTAAATCATCAATTTACCTACTTTTTAAATCTCCCAAACTAAAACATTGTTAACATTATGTAATCAAATATATATTATAAAAACGGGATATTTACCACGTGTTTTACTCGTTGTGAGCTCCTGATTTTTCAGCAATTTAAACGGTCTATCAAATTATTTTTAGGAACACCGAGATAGAAAAGAAAGCACTTGTTATGTAAAAAGAACTTTATTGTTTACATATAAATGTTAGTGTCTTAATAGTATGTATGAGGTTAATAACATACATTAATATACATAAATCGCGCAGATTAATGCTTAAAATAAAAAAATGGTTGCCTGTAAAGTCGGTTTTACGGGCGAAGATTTTACGTGACAACGTCTTTTTCTCGGTAGAATATTTATTGATATGAATATAATTAAATTGCACAATAGGAACAAGGAATTGAATGAAAATAAGAATTGCACAAATTTTAACTATAGAAATATATTTTGTTTACTAAAACATTGTACATGTAAACTTAAACTCATCGTAACGTTACCGAGCGTTACACTTTTTCATAAGTGACTCCCAGCCGCAACCTAATTTAAGACGTTGTCACGTCAAAATATAATAGACTAATATTGAGATTTCTTCTTTCAAATGTAAGTATTTCATTCATAGATTGAGTAGGTATTTAAAGACTGACAGAGTGAGGAAAGGAGATATCATGCCAATCCTATAACGTAGAAAGAGACGCAACATGATGTACCTTTCGTCTAATAATATATTTTTTGCAAGAGCCGCAGCGCCCTGTCAAGTCGTACTGAGATAAAATTTATTATGAAATTCTGTGAAACTAACTCGACACTATTATAGATATTTTTTTTGGAACAGTAGCGATAGGAACCCTAAAAATTTACGAAATCTTATCTTGCCTAGTCACAAATGCAAGAAATACAAATTTCCCTACTTTTAGGGAAAATTTCCCGTAAATAAAGTAGCCACACAGTTGTATTTTTGTTTACCATTTTCATCCTTGTAAATAAAATATAATATAAAAAAAATATCAAGAATCGTCAATACTTAAGCATAGTAGGTGATTCCTTGTGACTTTTCAAATTTACTCGTGTAGTTTTTAAAAGATTTCACCACACAAGACGGCATTTTTTTATAAATATATCGGAGCAATTGAACGTGTGACTGGCGCTGTCACGCGAGTTCAAATGGCAGCGGATTGTCCGACCTGGTGCATTAGTGTGAGTGTAGGTAGTGTACAACACACGATTTTGTCTGACCTACATGTCATTGTCATGCTTCACATGATTTGCCTTTGATATTACGTCCGTCTTTTTTTCAGGTCCGTGGTCTTTATATATATAATTCTTCTGGGAGTGTGTATGTCACTGAACTTCTCTTAAACGACTGGACCGATTTTGATGAAATTTTTTGTGTGTGTTCAAGGGGATCTGAGAATGGTTTAGATTCACAATTTTTGTCCGCTGGACAATTATTTAAAATTAATTAATTTTTTTTATGGCGGTACTAAGTTCGCTGGGTCAGCTAGTAATAACTATTTTTGTACTTTTACTTTTGTATAAACTGGGAAATGCATGAGTTATTTATGGTATTTTAATGTCATATGTTTTTGCATTACAATGAAAGCAGTCGAGCCAGGTAAGATCGCATGGTTTTAATGATCCAAAAACACGTTTATATTAAGAATTTTTAAAGTTTTCTTTTACTTTATCGAATTTTAGGATAGATAGGTTAGGTCGTTTATTTTATACTGCACAATGCCTACTAAATTTCTCATAACGCAACTAACTATTTGAATTTTTATTTTTGTAGGATCTATTGAAGAAAATGAAAATACCTACAATGTATATTCTTAATTAAGTGAAGATAGCCATAATTCTGAATCGGTTATTCCTCAAAATAGAATTATTTTAAGTGGCAGATAGAAAACAAACATTGAGAGCTTCGGCGCCGTTAGAGCATTTGACAGACCATTATCGTTTTAACTCTGTCCATTATCGCTTTAGCGCGCGCTCTTTTGGATCGTGTCAAATATATTTTGGAAAAGTGATCATCCATTTAGCATTAAGACAAATATTACAAAGTTATACCGTAATCCATCTTGATTTAAGGCAAATGTGTTTAGTCGAATTAATAGCAGTAAGATCAAAGTTTATAAATTCTTTCTCTTTTTGGGGTTCCGTACCCCGAAAGGATAAAACGGAACCCTTGCAGGGTTCACTTTGTTGTCCGTCCGTCTGTCCTGTCAAGACCCTTTTTCTCAGGAACGCGTGGAGGTATCAAGCTGAAATTTTTATCAAATACTCAGGTTTACTGTCCCTTAGAGCTGCGAAAAAATCAAACTGCTAAGCCGACGCAATCAAAAGATACAGCCGTTTATGCCGCAAATTTTCGAAACACGAAAGGGTATCGAAACCTAAAGGGTACTTGCCGTGAACTCAGAATCTTAAAATTTGGTACGAAGCAACGTCTTATAGCATAGATAAAGGAAACATTGCGAAAACCATATATTTTACGGAACCCTCGGTGCGCGAGTCCAACTCGCACTTGGTCGGTTCTTTTTTTATGTAGCTATTTGTATTTCTTAATTTTCCGTTTTGGTATTCTAAGTCTGTGACAAATATATTTCTGTTGTTTTTTGTGTTTGCACTTTTAGCTCGGCCTTTTAGTGAAAGCCTTTACAAATACGAAACTCGATATTTGCTTTCGGTAACCGAGTGAGTGCTCATTAAATCAGGTTTCAGGTTTAATGATCGTCATTGTAGCTGCAGTTTAGATTTTAAGTATAAATAACGACACAGACGTTACTGGGTTAACGGTGCCTCTAGTTTCTTTTTCAGATGCCCAATGTGCAACATGTTTTTATTGGAAGCAGGAAGCGACGGTCGCGTTTTTGTATGCCTCGTTTCCATTTCGGCAGTTGAGAAAAGTCAGCTATGGACGCGGAAGCAACGACTAATTGGTGATGAAAAATGCGAAGGAAGCTCTTAGAAATATTTGATTAATGAACCGTATGTGCTTAATGATGGTAAAGGTTAGACCAATATAGGAAACTGACAATTTCAATCTATCTTTTCTTCAGCTCTAGGCATTTTTTATGCTTATCGAAAATTAGATTGAATCAATTTTGTTAGTTTTGAACAACCTTTAAATGCATGCATATTATCTAACATTATAACAAATAGCCGTTTAATATTACTATCCATCATCCTAATTCATTATTGTCGAACAAGTTTGCTTTGCAATTTCATTTGCATATAGAATGTCCTAGTTACGTTCGATTGGTTAGATCAATATTATCACAATAGAAGAAGAATGTAATTGCGTCACGAATGTAAGGTCAATCGTATTTCTCAGTGTGACCCCAGAGGGATGGGGCGAAGCTAATTTGTTTTACTAAAACGTACACGTCAATCATAGGAAATTTAGATTGACACAGATTGTTCCGTATTACATCAGGAAACATCACAACACCATCATAACCGTGTATAATACCATTTTCTTTTACCCGCGAATGTGTTCGTGTTACACAAAGACGTTAAACTATTGGTGTTACTCTATGTTGCAACGTTAAAAGTTTACGCTGGTTATTTAATTACACAAAGGGGTATATTTTCGTTTTTATTAAAGAAAACTATTTCAGATAACGTAACTAGAGGCAATATGCAACGGCTTCTGTTTATTTTGGTGGGTGTTAAAAAGCATCGCGGATGCAAGTTTCCTGTCATACCCTAAAGCGCTTTCTGCGGCTGCTGCCAGATGATTGTAGCCATTGATTACCGAAGAGTTATTCGAACTCGAAATGTGATTTACTAGTATTTATTTGGGCGCGTTCGTTTCGTTACTGCTGTATGTTACATTTGGATTTGGACATCGGCTCTGGTAGCCTGTTTTATGTCTTCCGCGTTCTTTAATTTTAATTGAGTCTATTTTTGATTTACATTCATTTATGAATCGTTTTGATCCTTTAGTGGAGAGACACGAAACTAACTAACCGCTTCCGATGGACTGAAAGAATTTATCTTTGTAGGTCTTTGAATAGTTAAACTTGATTTATGTTATGATTAAATTTCAAGAATGTTCTGTTTTTTAATAAGATAGTTTTAAAGATGTCTTTGACTAGAAGAGAAAGAAAAACAAAGCCAGACCTTAGCTTTTATGTCAACGGTTGGGATAGTTTCTGAAATATATGAATACACATAAAATACAAGTAACCAGATACTTTTGATTTTAGACTATAAATCAGACCCAATAAATGCCAAGTGATTGACTCCCTGAGTTGTAATTCTAACTATAAGAGTGTATTTTTTTATCTCCTAATGATGAGTACTGGCCATATTGGTATATGGCAAACGTGAATCCCTAACGCATATTTTGCAGGGTAACTCTGCTTCTGGCCTAGGCAAGTCCTCACCAACGATATCCGAGGCGATAACCCCTAAAGAAGACAAGATATCAAGAAATTCAGCAACTTGTAAGATCTGACCTACATAAACAACTATTGTTGGTAGTTTTATTAAAGCATGTGCTCTGCCTATTAGACAGCTATCGCCAAAGCTCGATCTCATAATAGGAGGACATTCTGCTTCTGTACATCTTTCTCTTTACTATTGTTTTCATTTCGTTACCGGCAAGCTATAAGTGGATCTGTAATGGCTGCAATCAACAAGGTTACGGGTTATTAACACCGGTGATTGTTAAACAGTGGTCTGATCACATAATTATAGTTCATTGCATTGAGAGATAACTTAATGTCGTCCAAAAAGTAGTTATCAGATAATATAGCGGTGTTCTTTTAAGTTCATTTAATTTTATTTGTTATACCAATCTCGATATTGGAAATGGAACGGCAGGAGTAATTCCTTTGATGAATGAATTTGTTAAAACTTCAAACTTCCTGCACATATTTGGATAGTAGATCCACTTGCAAAAATTTTTCTAAATCTCGATTTAACTTAAACCAGATTTAGGCCATACAAGAATGACAAATTGACACTGACGTTTGTCATTTTTTATGAGCAAAATCCATGATGACAATGTAATCCATAGACGCAAGCCAGATTCCATAGTTTTTTTTTGTACATTATTCCGCCCTGGTATCGAACTCCGGGTATCAACTGCGAAGCTCGTCATTGTTCATAAGCAATTTTCTTTTCCCCTACCCAATCTAGTTTAAAATGTGCTATGCTCCGTATACGGTTGCAAAATGGTCGATAGTATTGACCATTATTAATCTTCGATTCTTGATAATATCTTGTTCTTGGCGGAAAGCGCGGTATCAGTTCATACATTACATACATATAATGTGTTGGCCCCAAGGGCTCGATTATAGATAAAAGGTATTGTTAATGTGCATGTTGCGCTTTCATATTCTACTATCAATCGTTTAAGTATCTGTAATACAAGTAGATACGATGTCAATAATTATTCCATCGCCACGTTTTTTTAAATTTATCTTAATGGTATTTGTTTTTGAGGTTTTCACGCACATCACTCATTAAATAAAACTAGTTTCTTAATCGCCTGTTCAGACGACGGACTTTTCTCCGAGGAAGACTTTAGTCCGAGTATTATGAAAAAAAAGTCCGCCGAGGACTTATCACGGACTCTCCATGACCATCTCCCCGCTTTAGTGGGATTTACTAAAAGCTGATGTCTGATGAACCAGTTTTCTTCTAGTTTTCCATTAGGTTTTTGGGCTGCGTGTAGTCACTTTTACCAGGTTTGGGTATGAATATGACTTTCACTTCTCTCCATTCGGTTGGTATGTACTGGTATGCTAGGCATCCCGTATACCCTGGATCTCCAGGAGTCCTGGAAAAATGCCATCTAGGCCTGTCGCTTTAAAAGGGAGGATGCTACTGATGGCCCATCTTAAAATGTCGGGTTTGACTATTTTATGTGCGGTGTCCCAATACAAACTGCTGATTCTGGAGTGTGCGCTACTTCATCTTCCCATTCTTAATTGCATCTGGTGGTGCAGCCTGAAAAGTGAGTTTGCATTAGCAGTTCACAGGTCTTATCGCAGCATCGGTTTTGGTATAGATTCAGATTTCTATGGTCGCCGAGCCCTTGAACTGGATGAAATGAGCAGGGGGAAGTCCTCACAATCCTCCTTGCAACCCCCAGCGGTGGGAATGGCGTAATGCCTTGCCAAAACTAAAAAAAACTTCTTCCTGAGCGCCTGTTTTGTCTGATACCAGACATCCTCTACAAAGAGAGCTCTGAGTCTGTCAACATGTATGGCTAGTAAAGTCGGTGTCTATGTTATTGCGTGACGGGTTCGCCGGTTTGTGGAAAGCGATGATAATAGCGCGGAATTGTCTCGGTCACGGTGCTCGGTGCGCCCGCGCAGCTATAGGTACCGCAAGTACATGTTAACGACCGTTTTTACGCATTAAGGGCTCGTTGGAAAGTCGCCTGATAAGGAATGAGAAAGCAATTTACGTTATGTGGACAACTAGTAACACTTATCGTACAACTTAGATCCGTTCATTGTTTTCCTGTCTAGTATATGTTTTTTGAATATCTAATGTTTCGATGTGAATTTAAAGCAGCTGTTGAGAAGAGAGTAGACAACGTTCCCGAGATGCCCCCATCGAAAAAGTTGATAAGTCGCGCTTATACTTATATCCGTTCAAAAACTGTTGTCTGAAATTCAAAGGATAAACGCTTTATACTGGCTTAAATATGTGTATTAAGTAATCAAAAAAAAAAATTACATGATATTTACTAATATTTACCAAGTTAAAACTCCCATCTAGGTCGATTGGTAGCATATTGCAGAATTGAATTAATATTAAGGAACTAATTTGCATCTCATTCTGATTATGTCCATTGGTTCTGCTGTAAAGTTGGCAACACTTACAAATATTATCACACTCATCGATTAAGTTTGCTAATCGTGCGTAACAGATTGCCAGTTTTCCATATCACGTTATATACTAAGGCTGCCTTGATAAGCAGCGTTTAGCCCACTCATTTCGATTACTAAGTTAATATTTTTACTGTCTTTTATCTGTCTCATAGCGTTCATAATAGATCGATTAATATAAATAAGTGAAGGAAAAGCTTATTTTCCCTTTTTTTTTGTGTATGGAGCAGTATTTTGTTTTGCATAATTGTAGTTTATATGGTGAGGGTTGATAATAAAGCAATATCTAATGAGCCCAAACTCGATATGTTTACTAGTAGGCAGTCCAAGGTTTCATCAGCCACCTTCTAGTCCCATTATCAAACAAGCTCGATGGTACCTTAATATTGTATTGTTATCTAATTTACATATAATTGCCAAGTTTTATTATGTTAAGACGAATCTCTTGGGCCCAAACTCAATTTGTTTACTAGTAGGCAGCCCAGGGTGCATCAGCCACCATCCAATCCATCGTCAGGTCCTCGTCATCAGGAAAAATTAATAGAATTATGTTTAAGACGAATCTAATGAGCCCAAACTCGATATTTTTACTAGCAGGCAGTCCAAGGTTCCATCAGCCACCTTCCTGTCTCATCAACAGACCAGCTCAATGGTACCATAATACGGTATTGCCATCTAATCTTCATATAATTGCCAATTTTCATGATGATACAAGAATTAGAAGTTCGTTTAATTCAGATTCTTAGATTTCATTACATAGTTACATACAAGTCGACCTAATAAAAGTGTGTTAAAAAGGGATTGGATATAAAATCTTGTCTGGGCGCTTGACATCCCAAAGCTCAAGAAAAAGACTAATTTAGAGAATGCTTTTGGACACTGTGAAATTAAATAAACAATTTCATTTGGTTAGTGTCATTAATCCTGTGATCGTGATTATAAAATATCGCGTTTTGTAATACGTTGTACAAATATTTAGAACATGGAGTACGTACATGCTTACCTGCCTGCAATCACAGAGTTACAATCACAGAGACTTACGAAATTTAATTTAATTAATGATGGATTTCTTGACTGATTGATAAAGCCAACAGGACAGGTTTGCATATTGAGCGATGGCTTACAAGATATTCGATATAATCTGAAAGTGTTATCCAAGCAGGGCGAAATGTGGCTGTATTTGATTAAATCGATAGTATCGAAGTACGTTGACAAATGAAGCAATGCTTATAAATAAATCAAGACATTCCAAATTTCAACCCCGGAAAGGGATATGTTGTGGATATATAAGCAAATAAACAAAATAACAATTACTTAAATCACAAAGTACTTAACCGCCGCGTTCATGTAATATTCACAACCACAGAATTATTCATTGATCGTACATCTAAAATCAAAATAATCAAAATCAATATCGTTTTTTCAGTCTAGGCTGTAACAAGCACTTGTGAATGTCGAAAAGCTACGCCATCGGTTCGCAAATCTACGGCCGGAGACCTTGTACTGAGAAAAACCGGCAAGAAACTCAGCAAGGGCTGTTTTTTTTTCTCCCTGTATTATATTCGTCAAGTCGACAAATTGAAAAATGACTTCAATATGAGGTAACTCAACTGAAGTCACTTTCCATTACAAATGTTAATAATATAATAAAAATTATGACTCAGTATAATATAATATATTATATTTAAGGTCAACATCGAAATATAAAATAACTTAATTATTTCTGTACTGTACTGTAGAAATAATAATTCCTCTGCTTTTAATAGTAAAGTAAGAAAAAAATTACTTTGATACGGGTTTCATGGCATGTCGTAGTTTTTAAGATAGAAATCTGAATTTGGTAAATTAGCTAACAATAGCAATTAATGTTTACTGTTACGTTCTTTTGAAAATCTTTATTGAAGGGGTAAAACTAAGGTATACCTATTTAACATTTCAAGGGAAAAACCTGGGATGAAGGTTGTAACCCACGCCAGCGAAGCTTTGGGCGGAAAGCTAGTTAAAAATATGAATAAGCAGAACTCTGGAACTTGTGGTTAGTCAAAAGATGCTTCCATAAAACAGCATTATGAATGGAACACTTATCGCAATAGAATCCATTTCGTTACAGCATTTACAGTATGACGACCCGGATGTCTGTGTCATGTAATATATGCATTTACATAAAATTATATAACGTTGAACTCTCTTTATTACCAAGGACAATGTAATCTGTCCAATACCTTTGTACTCCGGGTGACAAATTTCACTTTCGATTTAGCTCAGGATTGATTAATTACTTAAAACCGAAAATGGCGCTCGTACATTTTGCACCACTTGAATAGGAATCTGCAAACGTATATAAAAAGCTCCCACACTTCAGTTCTTCGCTCGGATTTTTAACTTTAACATCAACAGATAAAGTTGCAAGTCCTATGTGGTTTGTTTTGTACGTTTTTTGGTTACAAGCCCGATACAATAGAGCTTCAATAGGCCACGTTAAGTCACCGTTCGCTCAATGACAGTTTTCGCGAGGAGCACGCGCACGCGCCTGGAAAGTTCCGACATAAAAACTGTGACCAATTTTATAAGGTGTTTCATAATAAAACGTTTGCTCGTAAAAACATCTATAGAATGTTAAAAGCAAAAGCTTTAACTGTATTGATAATATTTATTTATTTAAATTATCAGTACTTATGGTAAATCTTCTATTAGATTATATAAGTAAATTGTCTCTTTGTATGGACACTTGAAATACTTAAATGAAATTATGATTATTCTCATAAAATTATGAACCTCCGCCTTGTCATGCGGTAGTTTATACAACACATTCGCCTACTAATCCTACTTACTATACCTCTTTCCTTGTTACCCACGTATCGGATTTTTTTTTGGTAAGCAAAGAATCGGCAGGTTTCTAATTTCAATGCGGATACCTACTGAATCAGAATTATTAATTAATGTATTTGTAATAGTATTAAGGTGATGTAACTTGATGCTAGACATATTAAAAACTATTTCCATTAATTTGTTAATACTACTTTACTCACAGTATCTATGTATATATATGTATATATTTGTACTGTGCTTGAATTTAGTACCTCACATTTTCATTACAAGTGTTTTCTTTGACAATACCCGATGAAGCAACGAAACATTATTTACATTTGTGAACAAACTACTAACAACATGTTCACGTTACCTGATGATCAGTATTGTTAGAACCGATATCTAACCTTGAATGTATTATGTAAAAAATTGTTTTCTTTTAGCTTAATTCTTTCATGTTATGTGGGACATCAATGCATTCCAAGTTCATTTCATTCTTCAAAACAAAAGGATCTTGAAAGATCCACGACTTCGGTGAGGAGCAAGGAGCAGACTACTCCACAGCAACTCCGAACATTATTTTCAAAGGCCTGTTTAATATTAAAGGATAGAAGCAAGTTCTTACTTTTAAAAATTATTAATGATTTTATTGCTCTAATGAAATCCTTCACAATTACATAATGTTATGTGGGAAAGAAAACTATCTTTTTGTCCCTGGCATTTCTTTTACTTGTACTTGGCGGAAAAAAGCTTCTCCGTATTCCTATCATCAAAATATATAATTCATCCTCATCAAAATATTTTAAGTTTACATTAGGTCCAGGTAAAGGCACGCAAAGGACTGTTTCAATTTTAAAATGGAAGAGTCGATGTCGTCAAAATTTCTAAGAGGTTGAAATTTCGATTGGTATCATATCAACTGTCGCACAACGATGACAGTATGTTCGTCCTCGATCGATGATTGTGTCATGAATTATCATAACTGGTGTAGTAATCACTGCGACACGAACATGCTGCTATTGTGTTCTCTTCGACCTGAGAACACGATAATGTTGTAATTCTTAAATCCTGTTAACCTTGACTCTCGAATCCCACTCCTAGAAATGCTAGTGAATCTAGCTAGTGAAACATGGCTACATAAACTGAGGCTAAAAATAATTTCGATGACAAGTCTGCAAAGAATAACATTTTTAAATAACCTATTTCGGTAAAACGAAAGCTCTACATGTATATACGATTATATAGTTTTGATGGAATTGTTTTATGTTAAACTGGTGGCAAACAAGCGTATAGCCCACTTGATGGTAAACGGCCACCATAACCTATAGACGTTAGCGATACTAAAGATATCACTGGCATCGTTGCCTTCCTTGACCCTCCCTACCCCGTGGAGCCCTGGAACCTTACAAACCGACAGAAACCGAATAGCACCAAAAGGTAGTGTTATTTTACTGTGATCTTCTGCATGGTGGAGATTACTTGCTGAGGCGCGCGGTTCAATTCGAGCGGAAAACCCTCAATGCCCCAACCTCTCTCTTCTGGTATTATCAGAGACGTCATACAATAGACTCGCTAGTTAATTAGTTTATCGGCCGATAGTATGTCTTATACTAATCTCGTGTGTTTGTGAAATGCCATTTTCAGTTTACCGCATGAATTCTTGTTACTTACATATAACTTGCGAAAGAATTGTACTTATGATACTAGTATTTATCATTGCCAAATCGGTTATGAATGTGAAATATGATATGCTTACTTACAGTTTTGTCACATCGCAAACAATGAGGGATTCGTCTCGGTTACGAGATGGGTGTTGTGAAACCGATATGACAAGATAGTGCCTTATACCACACCACATACTTTGTTTAACATCATAAAAAAAATGTGTCGGTCATTGACTTGTTTATATTTTATCAATGATGCACGTTTTATAGGTTGTCTGTTCTTGATTCAATTTTTTTTGTTGAAAGCTATGTGCAAATATGTTGTAAGTCTATCAGGTAGGAAATAATTATGTTATCAGACCCCATATAAATAGCCTAAGTGGATGCACTACAAATAATTTGACAATTTCAAGGGACCCCACGTGGGGATGTTATTATGGATGGGGTAATAGTTCCAACTAATGAGGCCTCAAAATCCATTGAGCCACTAGAATCGATAGTTGTAATCCAAAAGAAGCAAAGAGGTAATTTTAAAAATTATATACATATATAAATAGGTCTCGTTTTTTGTATTTATTACAGTTATGGATGATAATTCAACGATAACTTAATATCAATAACGTAAAAAGGAAAGCCACCCAGGAACAAAGTAATTTCTATTTTAAATCAAATTTCAATGGCATAATTGGCATAATGCTGTTTTTAATGTTATCGGTATGAGTATGCACAAGTGGATAACCTTGTTGCGAAGCAATCTTGGATAAAACTTGATTCGATCGCTTTACGTATAGACGCTTCACGCCAAACATCATCATCAGCCATTCCTGAACCGGTTTTGGTTACAGGATTAGCGATAGACAGATATTTTTATTTAGCTCACTAATGTTCTGCATTTAAATTATGATTATTTTAACGTATTCTAAAAATTTGCATAGATGATAACTTGAGGCTTTTATATTTATAAATCTTAAGTTTTGAAACGCCTTATTACGACTAAGTTATGATATTGTTATATAAAGAGAATTGGATCTGGCCTGTCGATAATATTTTTCAATATGGTCCATATGTAACATCAAAAAACTAGTGTTATGTTTCAACAAATAAGCTGTGTAACGCCAAGGTGTTCGATCAAAGGGCATCGCGTACTTTGGTATCCTCGCTAATAGGTCCAAGAATAACTACCACCTGTCAGGGCTTTGCAATGCCATCTGCCTTGAAGCTGTCACTGTACATAAATTATGTTAGTGAATTCTTCAAATTCTTATACTTGCATCTTAAAGAATACTGTTAATGTAGACCTGGTCAATTTTTACTTACCTTTTATAGTATCGATACAATAACATCTTTTGTTCAGAATGGAGCTATTTTTGTAAAGTAATTCGTTGTTATGTGATCGGTAATATAGTAGCTTCTCTTGAATGTCAAATATTCAGTAACTATGGCATCTACAGATGCATACTTCGTTAAAATACCTAACTTAATACGCTTGTCGCAACAGGAGCCAAAGTTGGTATTGTTCTTCATTTATATTTGTGTAGTCGATCATTGTCAATTCAGTAATGTCTGTACATTTTTCGCCATATTGAATTCCTAAAACGCCACATCCTGATTTAAACGACGCTACTTCCCGGACATGTTACTGTGAAAGTCGATGCACGATAAGTGAGATAAGATCTAATACAAATGAACCGTAACAGAAAACCGAAAACTCCGCAGAGCACCGAGAGAATTTATATAATGCTTGGCGGAATCAAGATGTTACAATTTTGGAGAAATTTCTCTGGCACGGTCGCTGCTTAATTAGGGCGTTCGTGTGAATTGTATGACCTGATTCCATTGTTCGGTCATTAGTGTGAAAGAGTTATAATGTCTAGGTTCTGATCTTTGGAATCAAGTCACTCATATATAATAGCTTCAAAGATGTGCTGATCAATTAACATTTCAGATTTGCTATTATGTTGCAAGTCCTTCAATATCTGTTCCTGAGGCGGAATAAAATTGTAAACTTTAAAACGATGGTAAGAGACCTGACGGAATGATGCCCATTCCTTGGAAGCAGGGTCGTCCTCTTGTATGGGACGCTACTTGCGTGGATACGCTAGCTCCGTGCTATACAGGTAGTACCTCTCTAGCTGCAGGCGCGGCGGCGGCCTCTGCTGAGTGCTCCAAACGGCGCAAATATACAGCTCTCAATGAGAACTACATATTTGTGCCGTTTGGTGTTGAGACTATGGGAACATGGGGTCTAAGCGCTCGTTCCTTTTTTTAAGGAATTGTCTAAGAAACTTAACGAGGTCACTGATGATCAAAAGGCTGGCAGCTACCTTAGTCAACGGATCAGCTTTGCTATCTAACGAGAAAATGCTGCCAGCCTATTGGGCACCATTCCCGAAGGCGGCACAGTCGGGGGTAAATTTTTTTGTTCTATTAAATTTGTATTTATAAGTAGGTAAGTTTTAAGATAACTCTAATTTTCAGTTTTTAGACATTAAGTAGTTTTAAGCATTTGTTATTTAATTTTTTCTATGTAAATAACCAAATAAATCCTTGTGAACCTAATTATTCTAATGTGTTCTTAAAGTAAGTACTTTTGAACAGTTTGTCTTATCAGGAAATGTTTTATTGGTGTTTACGTTAAGTGAGTCTTTAATACCAATGTTTTAAGCGTGGTTGCATTGCTTACTGCCGGCGTGATAATAGCTACGATTAAAGCTACGTTTAATGCTTATCCGTGTCGTAAGTCTCTAACTGACACGACACCACATTAATTAGAGGTTTACATTTAGCATGATGTTATAGAAACCCTTTAACTCCATTGTAATCTAGCAATCTAATCTATACCGGTATTTGTATATGCAGACCCGTGTGAAGACTACTGGGTTCTTGTAAGAAATTAATTAAAGATTTTAAATATTTTATATTATAATTTTATTATATTTGTGTGGTTTGAAACGATGAAAAAATGCAAGTGACAATGTAAAAAAAAAAGTAATTCATAACTTAAATAACAAAAAGGTTTTATGTCGTAGACATAATTGCGCCCGCGCATGAATGCATTAATAAACAAAACAACTTATATATGAAATAACAGTGACTTTTGACAGAAAACATAAGTCCATGAGGGAATGAAAATAAAACGAATTGTATAACAATTAAATGTACAAAAATACATTACATTGAGGCTTAATTTGTATTTAAATCATGCTTCATCAATTGGCAACAATACAATTTTGGTAAAGGCTCGAATGTGTATTTTTTTGTCAGGCGTCATTACCTCAACTACTCTGACTTTAGCATCTTTGCCAGAAAATGTTTTTGTGATCCGACCTAAAGGCCAAAATTGAGGATGAATCATATCATCTTTCAATAGTACCATATTGCCAACTTTTAAATTTGGTTGAATCGTTTGCCATTTGGTCCGTTTATTCAAAGAGACTAGATAGTCCTTTGACCATGCCCGCCAAAAATGCTGTTTGAATTGTTCAATGGACCTCCAAAGAGTTAAATGATTATTAGGAATATGTATTAGCGATGGTTGCGGAAATGTAGTGAACGGGCAACCTATTATAAAATGAGCTGGTGTTAGCGTGCTAAAATCACTAGGATCATTAGACATAGGGCATATTGGACGCGAATTCAAAATAGATTCAATTTCAGTAGTTAACGTAACTAATTGTTCATAAGTATATATTTTTGAACCTAAAATTCGTTTGTAATGATATTTAAAGGACTCTACAGCTGCCTCCCACAATCCACCTTGGTGAGGACTATATGCTGGAATATAATGAAACTGAATGCCCTTATTTGAAGTGTAACCAGAAATAGTACTTTGAAAATCATCATTAGCGAATAAACGGTGCATCTCTTTTAATTTCTTGTCTGCGCCCTTAAAGGTTTGGGCGTTGTCGCAAAAAATATCTGAAGGAAGACCGCGTCGAGAGACAAATCGTTTAAGGGCAGATAGGAAGGAGTTAGAAGTCATGTCAGAGACCACTTCTAAATGCACTGCCTTCGAAACAAAGCAAATAAAGACCGCTACATAACCTTTGCTGATTATACTTCGTCTAACAGAAGAATTTTTGATATCAAAAGGTCCACAATAATCTATCCCTACCTTTTGAAAAATAATTATTGCAGTAATTCTTTCTTTAGGAAGCGAACCCATAAGCTGTTTCACTGATTCTGCCTTATATCTTAAACAAGTAATACATTTATCTATAACTGATTTTATCTCCCTAACTGCATTTAATATATAGTATTTTTGTGATAGATTACTTAAGACAAGTTTTAAGCCGCCATGCAATAAAACTAAATGTTCATTCAAAATTATAAGTCGTGTAACATGACATTTCTTAGGAAGAATAATAGGAAATTTTATTGAAAATGGAAGATCTGAGTTCTGCAACCTTCCGCCAACTCTCATTATATTTTTGTCATCCAGGAAAGGGTGCAACATTTTTAAATAGCAGCTATTAACAGTTTTAAAATCAATCCCCTTTTTTATGCTTTCTATTTCCTTTGTGAAATAATGACGTTGAATGTATCGTATAATAACTTGTAGAGAATTTTGCAATTCTAATACTGTTAAAAATGATTTGTTTATAGTCTTTTTTTTACAATTATTGATAAATCTTAATATGTAAGCCATTTTTCGTTGCATTTTATTAATATTAGAAAATTTTGTAAAGAATGGAAGCATGTCACTAGAAATATTATTTGAATTTTGATTTGATTGTACTATATTCAAAAACGGAAATTCTACATCTGATAATTGAAAATTATAAAAAATATCATTGTTTCTCAAATAATCGGGCCCATGCCACCACAATTTATTATATTTAAGTTCATTAGGATTGCAACCACGAGATAGAATGTCTGCAGGATTATAAGATCCTGGAGTAAATTTCCAGGACATACTCGAGGTCAACTTATTAATTTCCTTGACCCGGTTGGCCATATATGGAGGTAATTTATCTTCTATAGTGTGAATCCATCCTAGAGCTATTTTCGAATCACAAAATAAAATAATATTTTTTATGCTGCTAAAAATGGATATTACCTTTGACATAAGCTTTGATAAAAGTAATGCTCCGTTAAGTTCAAGTTTTGGAATAGTTAATTTAGAATTAATTCCTACAATACGCGATTTAGCACAAAGCAAATTAATAAAATAATCATGATCAGTCTTTACCTTTAAATATATACAACAACCATACGCCTCGGATGACGCGTCACAATAACCGATCAATTCCACTTCTTTTGTTGCCTCGTATATATGTAAATTACGAGCAATACATATATCTGTCATTAAGGATATTGAATCGTGAAAAGTCTGCCAAATGTTTTTAAGATTGGAAGGTAGTGGAGTGTCCCATTCGAGATTGTGCTGCCAAATTTTTTGCAACATTATTTTTGCATTCACTACTATGGGACCAGCAAACCCCATGGGATCGAACAATTTACTTACGGAACTCAATACAGTGCGTTTTGTAGGTACTTCCAATGTATTAATAACCTTTCCACTGATAGTAAAAAAATCATTTTTGACATCAAAGGACAAACCTAAAGTTTTTATAGTTATATCCTGATCAAGATCCCTTTGCTGAAAACCGTAATTTTCTTTGGGTATATCCTGTATAATAGACATGTCGTTAGAGCACCATTTATGTGGTTCAAAGCCTCCTTCATCTAACAACTTGAAAAGTTCCTGTTTTAACTGTATTGCGCCACTTGTAACGTACCTTAATATGGTTTCGACTCATGTTTTCGATTATCATAGGTTCCATTTCGCACATTTTATCATATAACATCATCGATATTCATCAGGCATCATCATATATTTTATCATTTATTACTGGAAACACATAATTTCAAAAATATCACACACTATTCATCACTTTGTAAATACGTATAATAATTTCTTCTGTACTGAAAATCACTATTCCAGAGTGCTGGACACTTACCGGCATTTCTCTTTATTCTGTTATTTACTTGTTTTCACTTATTATGCTTTGATTTTATCTATATTTAATTTATTTATTTTATTGACATTTTATGACAACCTAATGTTTTTTATCCGTTGCCATGGCTACCCATGACACGGATACTCTCTCCAACTACGTCTATGACTATTCAACCTCCACAGACCACTTACTTTGATTCTTTTTGGCTCGATTCGAACCGTGTCTAAATTCAAATGGTTCCGGACCTATAAAAGGCCGAGCCTCCCTGATCATTTATTCAATTCTACGGCAAAAGTTGCCTACTCAACTTTTGAAAGCTCGCTACCGAGCTCTAAATTAATAAAAGGCCTTGTCCCGGGGCCGACTGCCCCGGGACTCAAGAAAGACCTCAAAGCTTTTTAGCACCTATTGGCTCTTAAAACAACTTCCTAACTCCAATACTATACTACTATACACGTTCTCGCAACCTCATCGGTGGGACTGCGCCTGGTCTCCAGCTTCTTCGGCCAGCCTCCAGCTGCTTCAGCCCGCCTTCTACCGACTCCTGCCGTTTCTTCAACGCCCGCCTCTGGCCGATATACGCCGGCCAAACTACCAGCAGCGCCGCCAGCAACCACCAGGGGAGGCCAAGATCTAAGACGGCTGCACAGGAGTGCTTCTGCCTCCAAGGAGCGCCGTCCATCTACCTGTAGCACGACCTACCGTTCAAGCCGCCCCTGAAGATCGCCGACGACCCACGCCCACTTCACAACTCACACTACACACATATTCCATATTTTTTTTTAATAATCTGTAAATAGTACTTTATCTTGTAAATATATATTCCTATACTGTTCTTTTGATTTTTTTTTTCTTCCTTCCTATCTAGTTTTATTTTGTTGCTCCACAACAAAATTGGCGCCCAACTCTTTAGTTTAGTCTTCAGGTCTTCTCTTTAGTTTTTCCCTCTTCCTTACCTTTATCTTCATTTGTCCCTCCAGCCTCCCCTCTAAATTCTAAAACAACACTTCTTCTAGTGTCCCTATCCCATTCATCCCCTTTGGCATCTTATTTGAAAATAAAAAAAAATCCCCTTTATCATAAAATATATATATATATTTATATTTATTGTAAATATTCTTAACTTGCTTTATTTATCTAAATACCTTTATACTCTATTTAATTGTAAATATTAGTCATCTTATTCCTTAATTTACTTATAATTTTTATTTATTTTTTACTACTTAACTTTTCTATTTTTTTTTCCTCTTCTTTCTAACTCTTAGCTCTCACTGAACTTCATTTTTACTCACTCTAATTTTATTTTTTTTAGAAGGAAACAAGGTATTTAATTTGAACTTTATTAACTTATCTTTATTCTTAACAATGCCTAGATTAATTAAATTTGAACACCTCAACAAAGCTGAACTGATCTATGAGGTAACAATTAGATTAGAGGATCCAACAAACACAGTCTTAGAGTTGAGAAAACAAATTCAAAGACTCTCTTCGATAACTTCACCAGAGGATATTCTAACTTCTCCTTTTCCAGTTGATGAGGATCTTGCTCAACTTGATACTACCATCAATTACCTTGAAGGGAAAATTAATAGATTATTACAGGGCGATTCTAAATTTGCTCGCCTTATTGAAACTTACCTTAACCATATTTATTACAGATTTGAACGTATAGACATTGACCTTAACCCTGAACTTTTGACTACTTTTACTTGTCTTAAAACTAAATTTGACGACTTAAATAATAAATTTGAGCCTTTTACCTTTCACCCAGCGGAAAATATAGTCACACCTATAGATTCCCCAACTACTTATATACCTGAAGTTCCTCAACCCTCTTCTCAGCCTCAACCCCTAATCTTTTCTTATCCTCAACTTCCAATTAACACTAATATCTTTAAGGATCTAAAAAAATACACTTTTAATGGTAAATCCTGCCCTAGATCTTTTCTCCAAAAGTTGGATGAATACTGCATTTCACGAAACTTTGATAAAAACCTTCTTATTAATCAGGCTTATGAAATTTTTACTGACAACGCTCTTCATTGGTTCAGATTCCAAATTAGTAGGAATCCTAACTTATCTTGGGTAGAACTTACGCAATTGCTAACAAAGGATTTTGGCCTTTTCGATTACGACTATAAACTCTTAGAGGCAATTAGAAGTCGTACTCAAGGCTTAGAGGAACCGATAGCCATCTACATCTCTATCATGGTAGGAATGTTCTCACGTCTCACAAAGAAGCTTACTGATAATGAACAGCTTGAAATCCTTCTTAGAAACATCAGACCTTGCTACTCAGTCTTTGTGGCACTTAAGGACTGTAACTCTATCGATTCCCTTTTATCTACCTGTCAAAATTATGAAAAATTCCTGGATAGAGACCAAAACTTCAAAGAACCTATCTCAAATTCTTTAACGCCAGAATTCAACTATAAACCTCAAATTCCTTCCCCTACTCTTCTTCCTACTCCTCCTCTTACTATTGCTCAAAAACCTTTCTTTAAAAAACCTTACCAGGTTAACACCCTTCAAAAAGACGTTTTCTGCGTTCGTTGTCGACAACATGGACACGAACTTAAAACTTGCTCTCAACCTCGCTTCATCATTTGCTTCAAGTGCGGGTTGAAAGGTTTTAAAACCGCAGACTGTCCTAAATGTAACCCTAAACCTAATACTAGTTCAAAAAACTAATTATTGACTTGAAAAGCTCTCCTAAATTCGACATTAACGATTGGAATATTTGGCTTTCAACACTTAAAAATTTCTTTTCTTGCTATAAAATCTCTTCTACATTCTACTCTAATGAGAAAGATTCCAAACGCTCTTTCATTAATGTTCGAATTAATAATCTAAACATGTCTGGTCTTCTGGACTCTGGTAGTTCAGTTACCATTTTCGGCAATAATTCCCATCTGGAAATTCTTAAACTTGGCTTCAAACTTTTCAAGTCAGATTGTATTTCTATTTCAACTGCTAGCCAACAAAGAATTAAATCATTGGGCTATTTTGAAATACCAATGTTCTTCAATGAGCAGACTCATATAATTAAAGCTTATGCTTTTCCTGAACTTTTTCCTTCCCTTATCCTTGGCATTGATTTTTGGAACAAATTTAATTTGCTACCTTCTTTACTATCTTCAGCTGGTCTCTCAACCCTCAAATGCTCATCTATTCAGAACGATGACAAAAAAGTACTTCCTTATGACCATCTTACTAAAGACCAGAAGGAAATAGCCGATAGCATTATCAATCGCTTAAAAGGTATCTCATTTGAGGAAAAAGGAGTACTGGGACGTACTCATCTGATAACTCACAAAATCGACACTGGCGATTCCCTTCCTATCAAACAAAGATGCTATAGATTATCCCCTGAAAAACAAAAAGCATTAGTTAATGAGGTGGATAAAATGCTTGAATGGGACGTAATTGAACCCTGTGAAAGCCCTTGGCTATCCCCAGTGATTATTACTCCCAAGAAAAATGGTGAATGGCGTTTCTGCGTCGACAGCAGGAAACTGAACTCTGTTACTCGTCGTGACGCATATAACCTTCCCCTTATAAGCGAGATCTTAGATAACCTTAGGAATGCCAAATACCTGTCTAGTATTGACATTGCCAAAGCTTTTTGGGAGACTCCTCTTAACCCGGCAGACAAAGACAAGACTGCATTCTACGTTCCAGGCAGAGGAATGTACAGATTTAAAGTAATGCCCTTCGGTTTAACTAATTCCCCTGCTACTCAACAGAGACTTATGGATATGTTATTTACCCCTGATTTTGACAACAAAGTCTTCTGTTATCTCGATGACATTGTCGTAATAAGTGAAACATTCGACGAGCATATCGCTCTACTCTTAAAAGTCTATGAAAAACTTTCATTTGCGAACTTAACTATAAATTTCGAAAAATCTCAATTCTTTAGAAATGAACTTAAATATCTTGGCTTTATCGTAGATGAATTTGGACTACGAGCTGATCCCGACAAAATCCACTCTATTCTGGAATATCCTACACCATCTTCTAAAAAAGAAGTTCGTAGGTTCATCGGCACCTGTAGTTGGTTCCGGAGATTTATTCCGAATTTCAGTACTATTGCTGCTCCTCTTAACAAATTAACTTGCTCAGGAGTTAATGCTCCCAAGTTTTCTTGGAACCCTGAAGCTGAAACTGCGTTTCAGAAACTAAAAGAAGCTCTCGTCACTACCCCTGTGCTCGCTTGCCCAGACTTTAACCTACCATTTTCTGTTCATTGCGATGCATCTAATTATGGTATAGGAGCAATGCTTACTCAACTTCAAAACGACAAAGAAGTCGTTATTGCCTACATGAGCAAATCGCTTAATAAAAACCAACAAAACTACTCAACTACAGAAAGGGAAACCTTGGCCGTTATAACTGCTCTTGAACACTGGCGTTGCTATCTCGACAATGGTAAACAATTTACCATTTATACTGATCACGCAGCCCTTAAGTGGTTCCTAAATTTATCTAATCCCTCAGGAAGACTTGCTCGTTGGACTTTACGTTTATCTTGCTTTAACTTTGTCCTGAAACATAAGAAAGGCAAAGATAATATTGTTCCAGATCTATTATCTAGATCTAAACCTAAAGACTTTGCAGATTCGCCACCTCAAGGTGTACTTCCAATTTCCACAGAAGTTTCATCCCCTAATCGTGATTTGGATCACTACAACAAAATTTTGCTCGGATGTCAAAATAACCCTGACTCCTACCCGAATTATACTATTAAAGACAACAAGCTTTATCGTTGTATTCATTCTCCAAATAGCCTCAATGATGATTTCATTTGGAAAGAAGTTCCTTTACCTCATGAAAGATGTAGGCTCATCGAAACTAACCATGGCTCTGAACTTGAACCTCACCTAGGTATCTTTAAAACTTACAAAAAACTTTCATTACGATATTACTGGTCTGGTATGTTTAAGGACATTGCCAGATTTATCTCTAACTGCGACACATGCCTGGCGTATAAACATCCAAACCATTCACCCTACGGACCAATGGGCAAACCAAAAATTTGCTCTAGGCCCTTCCAGACTATATCGCTTGATCTTATGGGTCCATTACCCATGACTAGAAATCGTAATCAATACATCTTAGTTATTAACTGCTTTTTTACTAAATATACTTTAATCTTTCCCCTTAAGCGTGCTACCACGCCTAATATAATCTCTTCTCTTGAGAACTCGGTTTTTCTGACACATGGTGTCCCTCAGACCATTATTATGGACAACGGACCCCAATTCCAGTCTCGTGAATTCATTTCCTTCTTAAAAAAATATAAAATTCCTTTTATATTTCATTCTCCATTCTATTGTCCTCAAGTAAACCCTACTGAAAGGTACAACAGAACAATTATTACTGCTTTAGCTGCCCTCGTAGGTGATGACCATAGGACGTGGGATAATCACCTCCCTAAAATCCAACAGGCGTTGAACAGTTGTGTGAACTCCATAACTGGTTATACGCCTAACTTTTTGGTATTTGGTCGTGAAACAATTCCCTGCGGCTCTTTTTATACCTCAGCTCGAAGTATCGAAGAAGTTACCTTTCTACCTCGCGATATTTACTCTGAAAATGCTGGATTCCTCTCATCTATTTTCGACAAAGTTCAAACTACCTTATACCTTGCTCACGCTAAAAACAGTGCACGCTATAACCTACGTCGCTCATTCAAAGAATTTAATGTCGGCGATATGGTTTGGCGAAAGAACTATGTGCAAAGTAATGCAGGTTCTTACTTTAGCGCTAAGCTCGCGCCTAAATTTCTTAAATGTAAAGTTGTTAAGAAAATCTCACCTTTAGTGTATATATTAGAAGATACCAATGGCTCTAAAGCTAAATGGCATATCAAAGACATTAAAATCTAAAACTCATACCTCGTTCACCGCATTAATTCATTCATAACCATTCATTCATTTATCACTCAAATCATAATCTCTAAATTTAATATTTTTTTTTGTTTACCCTAAAGCTCTTAAGCTCTCTCAACGTCTATAAAAGACGTTAACCTTTAAAATTTACCTCTATTTTTCTATAGAGTACTTTTCTCCAGTGCTCTACCTTACTTAACCTCTTTAAAGGCAACTAAAGCCTTTACTTTAACCTTTACCTAAGACTACCCTAATGGTCTTCTCTACCTTAACCCTACATTCTTAAGTACTAAATGATACTTCTTTCCGAGCGGCTGACTACTCGTTAAAGAAGCCTTAGGTCCGAGCGGCTGACAACTCGTTAAACAAGCCTTAGGTCGGAGCGGTTAATTACTCCTAAAAGAAGCCTAGGTCAATATTTTTTTTTCCACTTATGGAGCGGTTGACAACTCCCTAAATAAGCCTGTCGTTATTAAGGAACACCCTTCTAGAGTGGCAGTCATTGATCGTGAACTCCACCCTTACCTGTATGAAGTTGAGGTATGATAGAAGAGGAATGTGTATTTGTATGAATGGTTGTATGTTTCTGCGAAGTAGTGTTCCTCGGATCTCTTTTGGCCTTTTCTTTAAGCAAAATTTTCTCTAGTCGAAAATTTTCTGGGGTCGTGGGGGAAAATGTAACGTACCTTAATATGGTTTCGACTCATGTTTTCGATTATCATAGGTTCCATTTCGCACATTTTATCATATAACATCATCGATATTCATCAGGCATCATCATATATTTTATCATTTATTACTGGAAACACATAATTTCAAAAATATCACACACTATTCATCACTTTGTAAATACGTATAATAATTTCTTCTGTACTGAAAATCACTATTCCAGAGTGCTGGACACTTACCGGCATTTCTCTTTATTCTGTTATTTACTTGTTTTCACTTATTATGCTTTGATTTTATCTATATTTAATTTATTTATTTTATTGACATTTTATGACAACCTAATGTTTTTTATCCGTTGCCATGGCTACCCATGACACGGATACTCTCTCCAACTACGTCTATGACTATTCAACCTCCACAGACCACTTACTTTGATTCTTTTTGGCTCGATTCGAACCGTGTCTAAATTCAAATGGTTCCGGACCTATAAAAGGCCGAGCCTCCCTGATCATTTATTCAATTCTACGGCAAAAGTTGCCTACTCAACTTTTGAAAGCTCGCTACCGAGCTCTAAATTAATAAAAGGCCTTGTCCCGGGGCCGACTGCCCCGGGACTCAAGAAAGACCTCAAAGCTTTTTAGCACCTATTGGCTCTTAAAACAACTTCCTAACTCCAATACTATACTACTATACACGTTCTCGCAACCTCATCGGTGGGACTGCGCCTGGTCTCCAGCTTCTTCGGCCAGCCTCCAGCTGCTTCAGCCCGCCTTCTACCGACTCCTGCCGTTTCTTCAACGCCCGCCTCTGGCCGATATACGCCGGCCAAACTACCAGCAGCGCCGCCAGCAACCACCAGGGGAGGCCAAGATCTAAGACGGCTGCACAGGAGTGCTTCTGCCTCCAAGGAGCGCCGTCCATCTACCTGTAGCACGACCTACCGTTCAAGCCGCCCCTGAAGATCGCCGACGACCCACGCCCACTTCACAACTCACACTACACACATATTCCATATTTTTTTTTAATAATCTGTAAATAGTACTTTATCTTGTAAATATATATTCCTATACTGTTCTTTTGATTTTTTTTTTCTTCCTTCCTATCTAGTTTTATTTTGTTGCTCCACAACACACTGTATGTCGAATTTCCACACAATATATCGTCAACGTAAGAACTTGTAAGTATTGCCTCACTTGCTAACTTATAATTATCTTTAAATCTAATTGCCAACTCTATCAAACATCGAGTCGCTAAAAACGCTGAACTAGTCAAACCGTATGTAATGGTTTGGAGTTGCAAACATTTTAACTTTTCATTTGGATTTTCTCGCCAAACAATATTTTGTAAAACTCGATCGTCCGCATGCACTAAAATCTGCCTATACATGTGTTTAATGTCACATATAAGAATGTATTTATGAGAACGAAAACGCAACAATATATCAAATAAAGAATTTTGAACGACAGGTCCATTACAAAGAACATTATTTAATGAAGGGCATTTACCTGACCTAGCACTTCCATCGAATACAACTCTTAACTTATTTGTCAGTCTTTGTAGGCGAAGCACTCCATGATGAGGGAGAAAATAAATAGGTCGCTTTTCAGGTAAACAATTATCCATATCAATTGTTTCAGCGTGTCCTAACGCGAGATATTCGTTTATGAAATTAATATACAATGCCTTATACAAAGGGTCTTTATGAAATCTTTTCTCTAAATTATAAAATCGTTGTAAAGCAATGAGAAAAGATTTTGATAAATCGTAATTATTTAAATTACATTTTCGAGGCAATCGGACTTCGAACCTTTTATTTTGCAAAATAACCGACTCCTTAAAAACTGTTTCACTATAATCATGTTCAGGCAAAGACTCTGTAAAAATTTCAGGTACCTTTTCAGTCTCCCACAGTTTTCTAACATAGAAATCTTGATCGGTTATGTCATTTGAATGCATAGAAATAGAAAGGTTATTGGAGTGAAGTACGTTACCAGATACGATGTAACCAAAATTAGTGTTAATTAGAATTGGCTCGTTGGGATCACCCTCTATCTTCCCATCCTTCAGTATTCTGAAGAAGACATCAGCCGCCAAAAGGAGTGAAATTTCGCCTGGAACATTGTAATCATTATCAGCTAGCTTTACAAAGTTTGGAATATCGAATCTTGAGATATCAAAATTATTTTGTGGTAAATTTACTGTAATTCTGTCTATAATAGAACATTTAACATTAATATGAAAGTTTTCTGTCATCGACTGCAAATGCAAGTTAATACCTTTATTAACTTTTTTAATGTTATCACTCAACGTAGAAATACTCTTAGATAAGTCAAATGTTGGAATACCTAACTTAAAAGCTAAGCTAGTTGTACAAAAAGAAGTTTGACTTCCTGAGTCAAGTAAAGCGCGTACAATGTACTTATTATTTTGAGAGTCTGCAACTAGAACTTTAGCAGTGGGTAATAGGACATTGTAGCTACTTGATTTGACTGAATGTAAAACCTGATCTGAACCTTCCTTGTTCACGTGGATTAGCGCGTTGTGATCTTGACTGCAAATACTACACTTGAATTTGTACCGACACGGCTTCTCATGAAATGTTAAACAGAGCCTGCAAAGTTTCTTTTCCATTGTAAAATCTAGCCTTTTTTGCGGAGACATCAGTATGAAGGTTGGACATTTATACAGTTTATGTCCCTTAGAGCACATAATACAATTGCTGTCCCTTTTTACATCACTTAGCACGTGTAGCGTTTTATTTTTGACCGGAGTTGTAGCAGGGCTTGCTTCCAGTGAACTCGCTCTTTTTTCAATAAACTTAAGTAAAGCGGTGATATTAGGTAAATCCTCACTTGACATCTCTGAGTAGTAAAGTCGTAAAGTAAGCGTATCTAGCTTTTTTGAAATAATACAGAACAAAATAGAATCCCACATATTAACCGGCTGCTTCAAATTCTGCAACGCCATCATTTGCTGTCGAACCTTCACAGTAAGAGATCTTAATTGTTCTGCAGAGCCGCGATGTAAGACAGGTAAATCTAATATCGTGTTTATATGCTTACTTATTAATATGGAAGGGTTATCGTATCTCCTTTTCAATAAATCAATCGCAGAGACATAAGATTCGTTTGTAAGTGGTAAGTTATTTATAATTTCTAACGGTTCTCCCTTTAAATATTGCTTGAGGTAATATAACTTTTGAACATTTGATAATTTTTTATCTTGATGAATTAATGAATCGAATAAATCCTGAAATGATCGGTAGTTCTCTATTTTACCATCAAAGGTAGCAATATCTATCCGTGGCAATTTTAAACAACTCGATGTAGATGCCACAGAATTTTGAGCATCTACTGATGCTTGGTTTCGTGATAATAGTTTCTCTAATTTTGTAAGCAAGTTGTAAAAACGTAGTTCAAATTCATCACTGTCGTCATCAGAGTCGTCTATACATAGAATATCATGTTGTATGGTTTGAAAATTTGCAAAGGATTTTTCTAACATTTTCTTACGAATTTTAAGAGCGACTATGTCTAGCTCCATACTATCGAGAGTATCGAGATATTTTTCAATATTTGTAAGCGCTCGTTTTTGCTGTCCTCTAGAAATTCGCAATGATTTTAATGTAAGAGAGTCATTGCTTACTTGTGTTACTGCTTGCGAACTGCTCGAGCTCTCTTGCGACTGCTCCATATCGCTATCATTTAAAATAGATGATTCCTCACAGTCCATTAAAAAAGTTTCGGCACCAATATGTATATGCAGACCCGTGTGAAGACTACTGGGTTCTTGTAAGAAATTAATTAAAGATTTTAAATATTTTATATTATAATTTTATTATATTTGTGTGGTTTGAAACGATGAAAAAATGCAAGTGACAATGTCAAAAAAAAAAGTAATTCATAACTTAAATAACAAAAAGGTTTTATGTCGTAGACAGTATTTCTATTACTACTCCTACCATACATATATGTCAATAGTTTGTATCAGTAGTTAACGTGAATTCAAATTTCAAACATAAATGGATTCAAGTTTATGCAGAATAACTATTACGATGTTACTACAAAAAAATAAGTTGTTTTAAACCATCTTTAGGCAAATTTAGTATGACAATTTTTCTTGAACTCGTGTTTGACACATTTAAATTTTTTGGGATAATAAGTTTAGTTGTTAATAATGCCTAATTGTTCCATACTTTAGGTATGTAATATAGTTTTTCGTTATTTTCACTAGGAAGAGTTTACCTTACTATACGAGATATTGTAACGGTATGTGTTCTGTTTGTGTACAATCAGCTGTTATCAAAGCTGTTTTAAATTTAATAAACCAGTCTTAGTTTGAAGAATATAAAAGTTATTTTGGCTTGCATGCGTCTTATGAGACTCGTCGCTTATAGTGTTAAGCCTAGACGAGCCTTTGTCTTAACATAACACTGTTCAGACATTAGAAACTCTTGAAGAATGGTGCTGTGTTGTAATTGAAAACTTTGCTAACCCTTTTTTTTATCCTAAGGGCTGGTGTGTGTATAAATAATGAAACATACAAATATTTTTGAACCTAATGTAAAACGAATGTTGAATTTACTATTACTCTGGCATTTACATTACATTATTATCTTTGGAGAAACTAAACTCAGTGTGGGTTGTGAAAACACCAAGTAGAATATTTTTAAGTATGATAGATTATTGTAATAAAATCCCAGACATCTCTTTGCATCGTTAGAAATGTGAGAATGTGTTATGTTTATAAAATATACTTAACCGATTGACCTTCACCCCGGCGCGCGGTGCGTGGGCGCAGAGTTCGCAGGCGTAATCTGTGCTCACCACCTGAAACGAGGTGTGGACCTTGAAATTTTTTTTTAATTAAACTTATATTTGTATCTACTACTTACCTTATCTCTTACAACTTTCCAAAAGACTTAATGTTCATTAATTATAGATTTTTTCTTTACTGTTAAGACGTAAAATCCCTAATATCACAAAAGACATAAGATTGGTGGTTGCCTTACAAAACTGTCGATCTGAATTTGATAAATTGTGCTTATGGCATTGGGACCATTCAACAACAAGCATTGTAACTAGGAAAAGAATTGAAATTGTACTCTTTTCGAGATTAAAGTAAAATAACACTACAGTCACTACATTTGTATGTACTTACACATATGGAAACGATTACAAATAAATACCTATGATAAACATTTTTTTTGTAAATCCTTAAAATTTAGTAAGAAATCAGGGAAAATCATAAGTGACGTTACCATATATGAATTAATCTTTTGTTGACCTTCTCCAAAGTTTTCGACAAATCGTGTCGGACAGATAAAAAGTATCTATTGAAATATTTTCATTATCATTATTTACTAAAGCTCTCTACATTAATGGTAGAGCACATGAAAGTTATCATTATCACACATTTGGGCACACGCTCATTATATACTTTTACTAATCTGCCACAATCCTTTGATTTATAGTTTGATAGATTTGAAGCGACGACTTCGTAATTATTGTCTTGCAATGATTTGATCGTATCTATGACGATGAATAGTGTTCGTATCAAGTCACCTTTTATAATTAAGTTTGTTCTCACGTGGTCGCGCGCCGTTCTTGGCCATGGTAAAAAATATGATCCTAATTAGATCAGCAGTGGTCTAAATAATGGTGCTTGTAGGTGTTCCGTTTAAACGTATTTCACCATGCTTAATCCTCGAAGTTGTTCAAGCTTGTTTATCGAAGGGTGTAAATAGTTGGACAAAGCCTGTGTGTGTATAAAATCATAAATACGTTAGATATTCTTTGAAACACAAGAATGAAATTGGAAATTAGACGAAGACTAACGGAAGAAAAAAGAAAGAAATGTAGTGATAACTTATATTATATACCCAACTATTCTCTTGCAAAAATGTATTACGAAAAATTCATATATGTGAAGAAGAGTATTTGTTTTCATCTTGTACATAGGGGTTTTCATATAGATACAAGAAATATCCTATAAACATAAATACTTTACAGGATATGACTACAACGGTCAGATTACTGAGTTAATTGACATTTACTTACTTTCGTCCCAAATCATTAAGAGTATTGTAACAGATTATAATATTTTACATAACCACAATATTCAAAATAGATTATTTTTGAAATTAAATGCTTTCTTATTTGGGTATCACGTCTTGTCAACCTTATTGGTACAAGCTGCCCACACTTTTCTGTAGTTTACAACAAATTTTATATACTGGTTTGAGTCAACGTTGCATTATCCAATTTTATTAGCAAGCCGTTGAAATAGAATATCAGATATACTGCAAATGGAAACATTATAATTGTAAATAGTTTTCGCAAAACTCGTTCCAAATAATCTGCATTTCCCATAGTTATGAGTCTGGATTCCTTTCGCCGTGGGGATCTAGATTCCATAGTTAAGTGTAGTACTCACTTTGCATACTACATTACAAAACCATACAAAACGTCCCCAACGAAAGGTTTATGTTTAAACAGTAAATGCTAATTTCATTGCTATGTTACTTATAATAATTTGTTTAAAAAAAAGGGTTTTTTTAATACAGAAATATTTTCTAGATTTTGTATCAGATAGAGGCATTTTTTCATTTATATTCAATAACCATTGTTTAATTTATGCAACCCTATTGACTTTTTTTTGGATTTTATTTCAAATATCAATATAATGATATCTATGTAACTAACTATAATAAATTCCTGGAAGCTGGAACATTAACGACGACAGTGTCTAATGGTTTTGGAGTCTACTTAAAGTTGAGTCATACAGACGAGGAAGGGGCATATTTTTATTGCACTCATTATTAAAGTGTGTGAGGTGATGGATGGTGTATATGATCCTGTGTAATTTGCTTCTAACTTCTTGTTTTCAACGCACGTAGCTTACTTTCAAATCTTTTCACACGAACGAATATATCATCATACGGCTCGTTGACCTATCAAATCCATAAAAGCAGAAGATGCGATCACGATCACATCATAATAACCTTTCTAATACAATATCGTTTCAGTAGTCTCCAAACTTTCCTATCCCACTAATTTCATAATTTGCTTGCTTTTCTGATGAAATTTTCCGCTCAAATGGAACTCATCTCTGTAAATCTTAAATATTTTAATGTTGTCTCTAAAGTATGCAAATATGATACCAGGAACCGGTCGCGAGATATGCATCGGTACTTTCGATTATGTTTAAGCTTAATTGCAGGTTTATTTTAACTATCCATTACGCTTACATATCTGTGTTCGTTTTTATACTAGTCGTCATTAATTTAAATCGACAGTCGTACTTTAATGCGTGCCCTCACAAAACAATAACCACTTTCATTATTATATGTAGGTTCTAATCTTGTACAGTGTAATAATATAACGTCCATTTTAGGCTTATTTCGTCAATAGTTCACTACATGCTTATTTTTTGACTTTCTTAAATATTGTAACACGAGATATTAAAGAAACAATTTGATTGCTTAAGCCAAACTTGTCAGAAATGATGAAGCAACATAGGTATTTTAAATTACAGGAGTTCAAATTTGAATTTCTTTAATAACTATTTCCATCCGAGTAAACAAACTGAGCTTTTACAACTCAGTACTCCACACCTTGTGTTTAATTGTTCATTAAATGAATGTCATATGCTCAAGAGCCTTGCCCAAGTCACTTGTCCATGTTTGAATATTGTTGCAATTTAGTAAACCTTCCAACTTAAGAATTAAGTCACGCATCTCATAGTAACGTAGGAGTTAGTGGATTTTAATTTAGTTGGGTAAAAGTTTGAAGTCCACTCTGCTTGCTTGGTCAGATGCGTCGCTCGGCTGCGCACGGTGGCGCCCCTGCTTCAGTTTGCTCGCGCTCCTTGCGCAGCTCACTCGTGTCGTATTACTCCGCGTGTTGAACACCGACCTTCCGATACGAATTTGGAACGTTTTCGACCGGTAGTGTCGGTTTAACTGTCGCTTTTAAACGGCGAACACTTCTTACACCGCCTAAATTTCGCATTGCGAATCGAACGTGCGATTACTTCACCCTGTTACGCTAAAACCTTAACAGATAACTGTGAAGAAACGTGTGTAGGCTTTCAGTGTTTGTGGTATTAGCAGATTTAGTGCTTCATCAGTGCTGTGCAATTGGAGCATGTGTTTTGTGAAAAGTGCTATTACTTCTGTTTGGTTCGACTAGTGATACGTTTCAATAAACTCGAAACAAAAAGTGGTTTTGTATTCGAGTTCATGTGGCTATTGGAGTATTGATACGCATTGATTTCCCCCTATCCACAGTTTAATTTATGGTAAGCCATTCAGTGCACTCAGTCGAACATCCCAGGATTTGTTCACATTTTTGAATATGTTAATGACACATTACATGTTTAAACTTATTACTGTCCTCACTCATCTTATACTGACTTTGGTATTTGCATTCATACCCAATAGGAATATATTTCCTATTGGGTATGAATGACAATACAGTGTAATGACAATACAGTGTACAGTAATGACAATGATAGTTGCATATTTTCAAGCTCTCTCGTAATAACTTCACTTATTAATTCATTTCAAGGATTTTGACAAGGTTGTTTAAACACGTATTTTGAACCTGATGATGTTGACTTAAGGTAGTTGTGGCAACATCTTTAATGTTTTATTGCAGCTGGCATAACAAAATTACGAAAACCGTTAACAAATTCAACAAATTGGACAATTCTTCATGAGGATTTATCGAAAGATAAGTGATTCAGAATTCTAAACAAACGGGACCTTGATGGAGGGACATGAGAAGAAAGTGACTTTAATAGCTTTATTGCCGAACGGTCACGCATAGAGCGTCATACCAAATCCAAAGACGGTAAAAGCTCAACATTTAGAATTAATTAACCGATAAGAGTGATTCGATAACATGTAGCACGCGATACTGGGTCACAATGTTTATTAATTGCGAATCGGTGCGAACAAGTGGCAACGCCATTGTGAGCGAAATAAACTAGCATTTGGAAACTCCGTTCACTTTTGGATCTAAAAAACTAGGTACTACACCTACTTCCGTAGAGGAATAAAAACAGGCTCAACTAAAGAAACATCGTTTTAATGTTTTCAGTTATTTCAAATTAATATAAATCTACTATAATAAGTAGGTATTTAAATCTATTAAACTCGCTTTAAGTTTTGATATACATAGTTTTAGTCAATGTTGTTTTTTCCTATATGCACTTTTTATGATATTGAAATCATAGCAAATAATAACCCCGTAATGCACAAACACGCGCAAGATAATTTTGAGAAACTTTCGTTTTTACTCCTTGATACTCTTTATATAGTGTTTTGTTATTATTATCGACATAGAGAGTTTGACCTAGGCACGGATTAAATTTCTGGGTTTAAACAGTCACACCAGCAGCCATTTGTTTCAGACCCCTGACCTCTTTGTCACGATCACTACAAATATTGTGAATCGTGAGCACCGATTGTGGATTCAATGATGAATTTCACCGAGTTCTGTTTGTGTAGTAAAATATACACTTTACAGATTACAGTTCGGCTTTATTGATAATTTATTGTTTTATCTTTTCTTGAATGAGTATTGGATATTTTTAGTGTCTTCTATTTATATTTACTGGGTTAACGTGTAATCGTTAAAAATGCGATACTCTGAACATTATCTTCAGATTACACGATTATATATAAATACGCCATCGAGGTAGTTAATGTGATCAGTGCACAAGTTTAGGATTATAAAACGTAATCAAAAATTTCGACGTTGATTGCGGTTAGTGGATTAAGGCAAAAGATAATCATTCAATTTACTTTACCTCTCAACCAGTTATTGTTTGAAGTTCTCTCGTGGTGGCGGCGTGGATAGATCACCAATTGCGGATAAATAGGCGCCTGCCCATTACACAGTTAAGGCCTCGGTCACGATTGGCGTTGATTCTGTGCCGATTCATGATAGCAAATTATTATCTCCCTTGGCATTGCACCTTCGTGCTCTTCGCCAGTTTCTTTACAAAGACTAATAAAACCGCGAAAGGTGTTTCTAGTGTTTTATTTTCCCTGCATATTTCATTATTAATTTTATTAAAACTTTATCCAGGAAATTGAATAGCAGTAAGCTTATTGGAATTTGAAGACAGCTACACACATAGCAACAGCGATATTTTATAGACATATCATTTTTCATTTACTTAAATGGTGTGCATATTGCCATAGGTATCTATTTCATTATCACCATTTTAATATCATATAATAATTCAATAACTATTATTCAGCAAACACTATGATTATATGGCGGATATAGATTTAGCATTTCCTGTTTTCATAAATCATGCTGGTACAGTACTTTCGCGCACAGACTATGTAATATTTGGATCTAAAATAGGTTTAAGCTTGGGATATATATACATGAATTGTTCATTTAAAATCGTGAAGGGATAAACAGGCTTTGAAAATGCATTATACCTATTGTATGTACCTACAGACAGTCAACTCTTGCTAAATCTTAATATATATAAATCTCGTGTCACAATGTTTGTCCTCAATGGACTCCTAAACCACTTAACCGATTATAATAAAATTCGCACACCATGTGCAGTTCGATCCAACTTGAGAGATAGGATAGTTTAAATCTCAAATTATAGTCGCAATTTTAATTTATTGCTAATTATTACTTTTGGGCGGTACGAAGTTCGCCGAGTCAGCTAGTCTACTATAAAAATTGATTATACCGTTTTTTCAATTTCACTGAATTCTCCAGATACCAAGAAAGTAGCAGTATGTATTTGTTCATTCATCAAACACATTCACTAATATATGAAAATAGCACAATGTAAACTTCCCAATGATATGTAAATACAGTTCTGTTCGGATAGTAGTCTTTTTCTGAGATCATTACTCTACTTGAGACTTCCTGTTTGTCAAATGACCTGGAGGGGCATCAATTAATGAGATCTCAGGTTAAGTTTTATTATACCACGACGACATTAAAATTCTAAATCAGTAGCCAGCCAGTAAGCGAAGCAGCCGCAAGCGTACGTAACATAATGATGAGTCATAAACATTAGCATCTTCACTGCTTCATAAGAACAAAGCGACATTATTTTCCATTGGACCTCAATAAAAAAAATATTTACGACCCTCATTTTATTATTATCGTTGAATTCAAGTGGGTGATTTACTAAAAAGGATTCCTGTGTCTACGTTGTAATATAATTAAATAAATATAGCTCTTTTAGAAGTACTCGACACAATGATGATAAAAAAAATTTTTTTGATTGCTTTTATTAATATAAAAAATATATACCTAATTCAGGAGGAAACTATGTTATGAGCTTTAGGTAGTAGGGGCTCCCTCTTGAATCTCACCACGTTTCAGAAGAAAACTACTTTTGGTGGTATTATTGCGTTTCTGTTGGTTAGTAAGGTTCCATGGCTCCACGGGGTAGAGGCTAGGGTACAGATCAGCAAGGTAAGGATTGCTGGAGCGGCTCACTTCTTTGTCGTATCAGTTAATATAGCTGCTGAAGTACTCTTACTCTTAACTTCACGTGGAGATGGTGCAATTTACCGTTCCTCGTATAAAAATAAATCTTAAAAGTTAAAAAAGGTTTCAGCGAATAAACAGTCTGATCGATTGGTGCAGGTTTTCTTAGTAAAAATTTACGATAACACTATCAGTCATGTTAACGCTTCAGTCATTATTTGAACCTTAAAAACCATTTGTAGAACTCATGATAACAAATCCTAGGTGTGGGTGAGTATTGGAAAGAAATTCATGGATGTAAATAATGCATCTACGAAACTGATATGTTTTTCGAAATTGGTTTAAGTATATAAAAAGTTGATTGTGCTGTCATGTCATAATAAATATTGAAAATATTTGAAAGGTTTTCATATTAAAGTTACAATAGCAGGTGTTAAAAAATGTTAACAAAATTGTGCTTAATACTGTACTTTAACACTTTTATAACTAAACACACACTATGGGCCTATGTCAGTTTAATATCAACGATAACGAAAAACGTTGATATCAACAAAAAAAATCATTATAATTTAAATTATCTCATTTAAGAACGAAAAACAAGCTTCTGCAATTTACTCGTTTTGATCACGGCTACTAATATTGAATTCTTGACGTTAATGGTTAAATAATTCACGTAACTCTCCATGAATACCGGTAATGTTTCTTGTTTATGATTTGACTGTTTTTGTCATATAGGAACATTATTGGTCTCGTCTAGCTGTGTATCTGTAATAGAGAACATATTTTGAGGGATATGAAATGCACATCCGAGTTCATGGAAGTCATAATAAAATTAAACTATATTTATCACGTGATGTTGGTAGCTTTAGAATATTACTAGTAATTGTATATGTTACAAAATTACAAAACCCTTGACTTTCATGGCTTTCGACAAAAAAGGTTGGAAATATAAATTATTTACGGGATTGTTACCATGTACCTTGTTTTTAGCGAGTTTTCGATATTTCGGCACTGTTGCAAGCGCCATGATCACAGGGTAATCAATCATTATTGGCAGATTCATCTGTTATTGGCAGACATATCGGTCTACCCTCCGACGAAGTCTTTTATTGCGTTCGATACCCATACCACTGTTCACATTCTCACTATTCACTGGAAACTGTTCTCGACACACACCACTTACAGTATCGGATCGCGACACGACACTTTTTTTGATTATTTCTGGTTTTACTCATACGAATCACAGGATTCTAGACACTAGACAATTTAAACCCGTCCTCACGATTGAAATTTTTTTTATGTTTTGTTATTTCAATCACTTCCCTGACGATGAGATGGAAGAAGACAGAAGTCTGGCCTTTCTGGACGTGAAGATTCGGGTGAGGAATGACGGTTCGCTTGGTCATTCCATTTACCGCAAACCTACACACTGACCGCTATCTCAACGCCTCCTCGCATCACCACCCTAAACATCTTATCTCTGTAGTGACTTCGCTGACGAACCGTGCATATGACCTGTGTAATGAGGAACATCTTCAAGAAGAGTTGGAGCATGTACGACGAGTCTTACAGAGTAATGGATACCAGGGACATTTTCCATCTAGACACAAACTAAGACACCAGAGACACAGAGTAGACCTGTTTATTTGCCATACGTCAAAGGAGTGACTGACAAGATCTCAAACATATTGAAAAAGTACTCACTAAACATTGTCTTCACTCCTGTACGAAAGGTTTCACAATATCTACGGTCTCCTAAAGACAACTTCCCCTTGGAAAAACCTGGTGTCTATAAGATCGCTTGCAGCTGTGGCAGTTCGTACATTGGCCAAACAAAGCGAACAGTATCAAGCCGAATGATAACACATAAAAGCAATCAAGAACAACGATACGCAGAAATCAGCCATCGCGGAACATTTGATTGATTCTGGTCCTAACCACTGGATTGAGTTCCATAACCCACAGATTATCTCGACAGAATACCATTACATACCAAGATTGGTCAGGGAAGCGATTGAAATAACAAAACATAAAGATTTCAATCGTGAGGACGGGTTTAAATTGTCGTATGTGTAAAACCGGAAATAATCAAAAAGTGTCGTGTCACGATCCGATACTGTAAGTGTTGTGTGTCGAGAACAGTTTCGAGTGAATAGTGAGAATGTGAACAGTGGTACGGGTATCGAACGCAATAAAAGACTTCGTCGGAGGGTACACCGATATGTCTGCCAATAACAGCCCACCCGCAATTACTTCAGTTACCGTGATCATGGCGTTTGCAACAGTGCCGAAATATCGGAAACTCGCTAAAAACAAGGTACATGGTAACAATTCCGTAAATAACTTATATTACTATAATGTTAGTGATCATAAAAGTTTAAAACAATATGTGGTTGGAAATGTTGACTTTGCAGTGCGAAAAAGACCTAATAAACGCACTCAATACACTGTTCAAATTATAAATAAATTTAATATGATCGAAGTAATGATTATTGTTAGAAAGATGTTTTTCAAGACCATCTCATTTCTTCACCTTGTTAAAGTCGTTCTAACGATGCGACAATCATCGAGGAATAATTGGACATGATTTCGAAATAGCCGGAAACGTATACTATTTTCCTGTTAATCCAATTGAAAGCGGCAGTCTTTAAACCAGACATATTACTTTTATTTCGGCCACCATAATATATAGTTAGCATCGGAAATATTTTTTTACAGGTTTCAATGAGTAAGGTCTTTCACTTACACAATAATTGGGTACCTTACATTAATCCCACAATCATTCGAGTCATACTAAGAGGTCTTCTAACCTCTTCCTTTACATTTCGAAGAATTTTTGACTTGGTCGTAAGATAAATAAATATCAAGTGTTGTTTATATGCCTTATTCCAAATCTATCTTATATAATTACCTTAGGACTCATTTAAGTATGATTGTGTGTGTGTGTGTGTGTGTGTGTGTGTATATATCTGTGTGTGTGTTTGTGCATGAGTTTGCGTGAATGTGTTGAGTGAACCCTGCATTCTATTAATAACGCATACTTTTAATAACCAAAGCACTACGCGTTCGCTTCGAATTGGCTGCTTCCACCCTCCCAGCTTTAGAACACCGCGCTTTAGCCCCTATAAGTCGACCTTATTGGACGATGGTAACAGTTGATGTGCCTGTGATTGGCTAAGTAAGTAGTATTCAACGGGACTAATGTGAATCAACTTTTCTTTACTTTGTTTTTCACCTCCCTATTTTCTTGTATACCTACTTTTATCTTTACTATCCTTCTATGCTTCCTCTTTCAGACTTCTGCCCGCGCCCCTGGCTGTATCAAATAGCAGCCTCGAGGACGGACAGTATATTATTAAACACGTTGAAATTTGAATAAGAATAACCTAGTTAAAGAGACACATTGTAAATAATTGAATAAAAAAATTATGAAAAAAAAAACTATCTTATATATATAATAAAATGGTAGGAAAGTCAAAAATGTACATTAAATATTTTTTTAAAAGAATACTTGGGGTATATATTTTAATCACGAAAACTCAGAAACTATAACAAATTTAAACTTAAAATTTGGCAGGTAGGTTCCTTAAAGGGTATAGATATTCGCTAAGAACGACTTTCACGAAACTCCACCTTAATTTTTGTTAATTTGAAGAAAAATGTTTATAGTGAGTGAAACTTAAAATATGGACATAGGCTGTCGTAGACTTTTTTACAGAACTTTTAAAGGGGAAGAATTCCGTCATACATGATTTTTCTGTAACTTTAACTGTTTACCCAGCGCACGCAACGGAATCTCACAAATGGAATATTTTTAAGTTCTTGCAACATTTTTTATCGATGCTCCGCTGCTACTGGGCGTAGACTATAGGCTATATTACCAATAGGCTTACCTATAAGAAGGCTATAGCCTTCCTTGAGAAATGCACTGTCCAATACCAAAAGAATTTTTCAAATCGGAACAGCAGAGCAATGTTACATTCGGTACATCGGGTCCTAAACTACGCAAAGAATTTTTTACTTGAAATGGAAGGTTTATAATTATTATAAAGAAAGTCATTGTGTATAATACAAGCCTTTGAACAAAAACTAAAGCCTACACTACAACTCCACACCGAAGCAAAGCGAGGGCGGGCCACTAGTGATTTATAAAACTATGTCATAACCTAACTCAAATACTTAAATGTGATTACTAATTTAATTAAGTACTCATTGTAACATGAGAGGTCTTGTTTTACTTTGCGTACTACACCAAAATGTACGTAATCGCTTATAATTTATAAGAAAGATGATAAAAAACCCAGGAACTTTATTATAATATAAATAAGGTCCTTGGAGTTTTTCTAAAGGTCATTTGTAAAGATAATAATTTGTTGATGATTATTATTCAATCAATAACTTGTCTCAAAATTTGGTAGTTAAAAATTGAATATATCACGAGTTTCATTTACTTAATGCGCTTGTAATAATACTAATGATAGAGCAAGACTAAAGTTTTTATTTCATGCTTCGTAATTGCTTCATTAGAGTATGCTTTTGTAATATGGGATGCCGTACCAACCGCCGCGATGATTTTTGAGTTCTTAAGTTTACGGTCGTCTTTTTTGTATTATCGCTAGTTGTTTTAGCTTAAAAACAAGTCCCAAGAAGATTATTTTTGTTATAACTAAAAAATATTTACTTGCCTGGTATCAGACGATATTCCGCGGTTATCGCTACATAGTGAATAAGAAAATAAAACGATACTCAAATAGGATTTTAACACCAATTTTTCTATGAGTGATAGACGAGGAAAGTATAATATTATGTTCCACTTTTGAAATTTCAATGTTATTTACCTATTCTACTACGTTTTATTGATTGATGATCTGATTAGGTCCTGCGTTTTATTGACGTTTCTTCCGGGTGGCGTGCTTCAATAAGTGGCATTTAGGGTAATAAACGAAGGAGCGGCGTATAAAACACATTCATTTCCTGCGGGGTGATTCACCGCACGCACGTCCGCTCACGTCGAAATCAGCGATGCGAATGCGTCGAGACGTTCGAAACGTGCCCTTTTTCCGGTACGTTTGCTATACTGCAGTCGTAGCACTTACACACCATGAAATATATTAAACGCAATTGTCTCTGACACGACCTACCTCGTTGTCATGTACTTCCATATTCATACCACATATGATGTAGTTGTGACGTCATCAAGTTTGTGGATTCGTTTGTCTTCTAAACGTATAATAAAAAAAATACAAGTTTTCCTAGTTTATACTTCGATCAACAATTCTATAGAGAACGGGTCAGCGCGTAAAATCCGTCTCGGATTATAGCTTCACCTGAGGCGTGAGATCTTATTTTAATTAGTTCGGATACAAATATATACAAAACGAAGTAACTCGCTGGTAAATGACTGGTGAAATATTTTATATTGTGGGTCATTCATAAGGTTGAAAAAATAAAAATGTGAAATTTTTATTTTTTCACTTTTATCGTTTTTTTATCCAATTATCAGTACTCTTAGTACGAGTTTGAGCTCACGAAAACTATCATAGTTTTCGTAATTGTAAATTATGTTTCTATATCTATTTTGGTGAAAAGTAACCAAATATACTTAAAATTTAAGAAAACGCAAATTATCTATGATAGAATTTAAACACTGTTTATTTGAATTGAAACGAAAACAATAAAATCAGTACCCTTAGTACGAGTGCGAGCTCACGAAAACTATCATAGTTTTCGCAATTTTAAAACTCTTACTAAGGGTACACTGATATAGTTCATAAAAGGAACAAGAGTTCGTTTTATAAGATAAAATGTCGTATGTGCGAAATACCCCTTTGTTATTTGTCACCTTATTTCTTTGTGAGATAGTTGTTATAAAAACTTTTTTAAAACTTAATTAATATTATTATTACTTTATTACTTATTTTTTTTTAATCTTTGTTCGATTGGGAATCGAATGTAGCTGCATAAGTTTAAACATACGCGGACAGTTTCTACCCTTAATTTTGTATGTTGTATCTATAGAATCGTTGATCGAAGACTTTATATCTTAATTTTTTAAAAAGTTATATATTTGATACAACTCTTATGACCAATATAATAAGTTAATAAAATCTGCCACGGAGGCTCCTACATAATTTGCATAATTTATTGCACTTTCCACATGGTAAATGCAACAGTCATCTATCGGCCATTTATGATAGCTATATCAACGGTTCGATTCTAAATGTGATGTTAATCATCATCAGTCTGTTAATATCCCCACTGCTGGGGCATAGGCCTTCCCTATGGATGGAATAGGGAGATTGGGCCATGACCCAACACGCGGGCCTAGTGCGGATTGGGGGGTGCTAACGACTGCAGATGCAGCCGGGACCAACAGCTTAACATGCCTTCCGAAGTACGGAGGAGCTTGAGATAGTAAATTTTTGGTCACCCATCCAATGACCGAGCACTGCGAAAGTTGCTTTACTTCAACAATCACAGCCGAACGCGCTAACCACTTGCGCCATCGAGCTCCTCCTTTCGCCTTTTATCAATCGTTTGCTTGTTATTCTTAATCGGAATCAACAAGGCAGCGACTGTTGTAAAAATACTAGAGTGACATTGTGAGTGGACATAAGTTTTGTAATCGCAGCCTTGATTGTTTACTTCCATTATTTGCAAGAGTATCGCAGAATGTTCATATTTAGCCTACTTACACCTTAACCTACTACATATTTGCCAACATTTCTTTACGATGAAAATTCCGTTTATACTTATTATAAATATGAACCATTATTTCCCTTAGTGACGCTTCTGACTTGATCGTCTCGGTGACGAATGACTTTTCGATTTCGTTATTATTTTTAAAAGCTTTTAGTTTTAAAGTTTTCTGGTTTTTCTACTTCGTAGATGGTTCTTAAGGGAAGAAATGTAGGAAGAGGAAGCTTGTGGCTTTACCTTTGTCTTAATCTTTCATTATTGGCTTTATAGTAAATAGGATGATTTAACTATTGAGTATCTTATTTGATCTGATGTTCAAGGATGACCTGTAACGCAACGAGTTTATTTCAATCAGCGGCGTCTAATAATTACTTTCTGATTGCCTTGTAATCAAGTGTTATTACTATTGACAGTATTTCGACATGTGCTGACAGATTCTTTTCTTTTGCCTTGTTTCAATTGTTTTGTTTTGCTGACTTACAGTATATATATTCACAATTAATCAAAAGAATCAATTAATACAGTTTTAATATTTTTTTTTTGATTAGTGTATGAGACTTATAAATATAGATAATTTATCCGTATTACTTATTTGTTTATCTATGGAAGATAATTTATAAATTGGAAGTTTGAAAGTAGCATTAGTGAGCGACAGAAAGATTGAGAGGTATACGACTATCGTGGTGTCTACGGAGATGTAATGAGAAAGATAATAAGCAAGTGACAATGAAGATAATAAACATGGACGTAGATTGATATATATGAATAGTAAAATATGAATGCGAAGAGTAAAAAAAGTATGCCACTGAGGATTCAATGCAATATAGCTCTGTCACATGTTAATTAGATGATTGCACGCACACATATATACAAACTTAACTCATTTTTTAAGGAACAAACGATTACATTCTGTAAATAGTTGTCACCATAGATATTTGTCATTGATGAAGTAGTAAAAAAATATTTTTATATTTATTTAATGAATTCACTAAGTCGAAAAATAATCGTACCTAATAAGTCGCACCTTAATTGTAAAGAAAATGTCACGGTAAGCAACAGTGCTTGCATATTACAATTATATTACATCATTAGGTTACTTAATGCTGATAAAATAATACGAATGTGCAGTTTTCTTTTCCTAGCATTAGATGAATCGCCTAGAGTTGCATTTGATTGTTCTTATATGAGGAACATAATCTGCACAATTAAATCAATCTAATAACCCTAGGGGGCAATGGGGGCCACGATTAGCTTTAACTTTCCTCTGGATTTATGTGCGTTGCATTGTGACACGAGGCAATTTGCTGCGAGTTTGTAATTGCCTACGCTGTGACTGCTCTTCGAACTTTACCAGAACAAAATGTGCGGCTAATCGGCCGGCTGGCAGAATGGCAACATCGGCGGATTGTCTATGACTCAAAATCCACAAAGCGTATCTAAAATATGCGGAATAGGTTTCCGTTTCCATATTACACGGTAGTCTGCTAATGATCTTGCTCAACGATTAGAGTCTTCGTCAATGATAAGCTTATCATTATCATATCATCTTCGTCAATGATAAGCTTATCATCATAGCTCGGATCTCGCAGAAGTCGACTTAGAAGAAATAAAAAGCAACATTTAATTTGTTTACTCCTGCAATATTTCTAGTAATAAAAAAATTGTTCGATGCAACAGTTGACTTGTTTCAATCGTAACGTTAATCTACACTACCCATCTTAATAGAATTTAAGCATTTTTTTGTTTACAGTCAGTTCTCAATACCATTCTAGTATTAAAAACGTGACACACTTATACTGTTTTTTTTTACTATCAGGTACTATATATACGAATGTACAAGTACCAATAGTCTTGTTAATCCTCATCCACAAACTGTCTATCATTATGTAAACAAAAAGTCTAGTGTGACAAAAATGCTTTTGTCTTCTTCCTCTAGCGTCTACGATGATGAAAAAGGTGTTTTATAATTCCATTTATTATTGATTACATTATTTTACTAACACTAACTTAATTTGCTTCTTCAGCCCAAAATAACATGAGGATCATGATCACATGTTCTGTAACTGGCTAGGCTCCGTTAGCTCCGTTTATCTTTTATCTTCCGAGTATTTAATCTCACCTGCATTTTTATCTGTTTCGTTACAAATTCGTGGCTATCGTAAATTGAGCGTGGATTTATTCGTGTATAGTTGGTGTAATGCGAATGACATGATCCAAAATACGATATCATTATATAACTAATGGAAGTACTTACATATGAAAATATGAAGTACTTACATATTTTCATATGTAAGTACTTCCACTAGTTTAAATTGGCTAGAAGTACAAAGCAAATCCCTGTGTATTGTAAAAATGATTTTTATTACGTACACTATTTTTGATAACACACTAGATTCATAGATGGTAATCTCGTAGCATAATACACGTAACAATACCATGTAACTTTTATGACTGTTTCTGTAACACTCTCGCCTTTGGTCTTCTAATGAATTATGACAATAATAATTGCTGTTCTCCGTGTTTGTAGGAATAGGAAAAGAAAGTTTTGTAATGAAATAAAATTTCTTTAATTACACTGTTTTGTAATGGCAGCGTCATAAATTGCCTGATGATCCCCTTGGGTTAGTTTGGGTTTTCCGGTCGGCTTTGATTTACATTTCTTGTCAGGCGGTCTGGCCGGTGTAATTATTGTATGGTGCAGCAACATTTACTCAACCGACTGTTTTAGATTGCACTTCAATATATTTAATTTTGCTTTATTGGTAGGTTTTAAAAATATTTAAAGATATTCCTACCGTTGAGATGCAGGTATATCCTATGGATACATAGATAGATAAGACCCTCTGCGGATTGATGTTGTAGTTAACGAATGAAAATGCAGCCTTTGCCTTTCTGTCTTTCAGAATAAGCAGAGCTCGAGGATGAAAACTTTTTGGTAGCCCATCCGATGCTCTAATAAACTTTTGGCAGTTTTTTAATCTACTTAATATAATTTTGACCGAAGTGGTAATTGGTGTCCTTTTATTGATATGTAGGATTTGTATTGTATTGGTATTTGAATATAGAAATTCCAAATAACACTTCTGTAGACTAAGTTACTAAACCATAATTAAAAGCGGGTATCTATTTATTAGTTCCGAATATGAGAATCCAACTAACTTCAATGTTTCCTTAAAGAACATTAACAAGAAACGGTACTCCTTAATGATAACACTGAACGTTAAGCAAGTAAGCGTGTCAACGGTGATGTCATAGAAACTTGTTAACGATAACGCAACCTGATCTGATCGCTATTATGTGTAGATGAAGGCCGATTATCCCTTGTGCCGTTGGTCAGACGTGGATGCACTTGAGTAGACGCGCTTTTCCAATTCTAGTACTTCCTATTTGTTGTAAATGTTGGATGCAGCTTTTTATTTAGCTTCTAGTTTGTAGACCATTCGAAGGTCTCTAGGTTTTTGATGTCAGTTGTTAATACATTATCGTGACTGACTTACTTATCAACATGTTTATGGTAATTAAGAATGGCTAGAAGAATTTCGACGCGGTCCGTGAGGGCCGCGGTAGCATAATTGATCAGTGCATTCGCCCGGATTGCGAAGGGTGCGGGTTCGAGTCCCGTCTGCTGCCTGGTCCGCGTGGAATTTTCGTTTTCTAGTTATATTTTCTTTAGATTTAAACATCAAGCAGTTACATGCTTTAAAATAATAAAAATTATAAATGTTTATGGTATTTGACTTTGATTTAATGGGACGATTTTATCTTTTGAAATTGTGGTATAGTCCGGTTATGGTGATTAGGGGTGATGTTTAAACCAATGCACTTTACCTACCTGTATTAGGCTCCATCATTGATGATCGAAGAACTCTTCACAGGATATATTTTGTTTATCTTATTGTCATTCTATTGCTTGATGTGAATTCTCTTCTTGATTCTCTGCTGTTTTATTAGCTCTGTACATTTTTTCTGGATAAGTAGTAAAGAATGCCATATTATTGGCATTAAGTCCACCATTTGCTCACAACATGTTGTATAAAATTATGCGTTAGCATTGGCATTTACACGGGTAGTGCTTTTATTATCTAGTAACAAGAGAGAGATATATTGGTTAATATGAAAATTGCTGGTTTTGACAGCGCTAGGTAAATAGATACTTAAAGTAGGTAGATAATCATTTGGTCTGGAAGATCATTAAACATGTCACGTAATACGGTTGGTATCGCCATATCTATGTTCACATAATTAATGATCTCTTTGAACCGGTCTACGCCGGGAAAGCATGGGAAATCTATAAGGGAAATGAAAAACTCACATGAACTACAACTACGATTAAAGCTAAGTACTACAATTAATCAAAAATATGTTTGTGTAATTTCAATTAATGGATTGTCTCCATTGTCGATTAATCTATTTATTTATCTACAAGTTTTATCACGAGGCTTTTCAATTACACATTTGATAAATAAATACAAACTTCAATCGCAACTGGAAGTTGTAAGTAAATACCTTAATGTCTTTCACTCCAGCGTAAATGATTGCTCTCGCTCTGCAAAGCATCGAGCTACATGGCGACTTACCGCGAGTGCATCGGTGGCCCCGGGAATCGACCGAGACATACATGACACACACACTGTTAAGGCGCCTTTCTTACTCGATCGGTGCAGGCTCGTTTCGTTTCTGTACCGAATCTGCACAGATTCTTTACCAAGTGCATATAAATTAAAAAAGCTTCCTCACTGAGTCGTTATGGCATAAATTCTTTACCGAGTGTATACACACCACTCTATCCCCTGTATTACCAAACCAGTTCGCCCACCCGACGAACGTGACGGCACTATAACAAATGACTAACACTGTCGCATACAACACCAAACGATACCGCACCGATACCGAGACGGTAAAGAAGTGGTTCTCGGTAAAGAATTTGTGCAGATTCGGTTCAGAAAGGAAACGAAACGAGCCCGCACCGACCCGATTAGGAAGGCGCCTTAAAGTGCACGACTAGGAAGAACTTTATCATCAGCCTATTAATGTCCTCACTGCTGGCGCACACAGGCATTTCCTATTGATGGAAAAGGGAGATTGGGCTATGCGTGCCCCACCACGCGGGCCTAGTGCGGATTGGTGAGTGCTAACGGCTGCATATGCAGCCGAGACCAATAGCTTAGATACTGACTAGTTCCTTTATATTTTGAGTTCCGGTTTTGGTCACCCATCCAATAACCGACCATTGCGAAAGTAGCTTAACTTCCACGATGGCGTGCCAAAGGCGCCAACCATCTGCGCCATCGAGCTCTTCGAGGTAGAACTTATGGTATTTGTTTCTTACGTTTTCACGCACATCACTCATTAAATAAAACTAGTTTTTCATCACACATGTGATAAGGGGGACCAAACCATTACATTAGATTTGATAAACCACAGATCCTTGTAACTGAGCAACGATTCATTCCTAGAAGGATACGCGAGGCTATTGAGATTAAAAAATATCCAAATTTCAATAGGGAAGATGGTTGGTATATACCACCAGCTTGGGAACCCATTATACAGGATATAAAATCCCAACCCCTAGCACACACTGGATGACCAACAAATACTATTAGTTCTTTTTGTTTGCAAAATTTAACATAAGGAGATAGAAAGCCTCTCTTGAGTTTGTTTCGCCGGTTCTTCTCAGAAAGATCTCCCAATTTTGGAACCGGTGGTAGTTTACGGAAGTTAGGGTCAAATAAATAAACTCAAAATTACAAAGAAGATTTTTAAATAAAGTACTTTAATAACTAAATTAAGTAATAAATAAAACTTTAAAAATCGACTAATGAAATAACCGAACGCTTAATAAAAGTCTTTCGAAGGTAGCTCGACAAAATTAAATAAAAAATTGATTCCGATGAAGCAGCCTGTAAAGGCTACGATACGTCAATAAATAAATAAAGAACTTATGATATCAAATTAAGTGAATAGATTTTCATCTATAGAAAACTGTAATTTTAATAACATTCACAAAACAGTAAGTCGTTAACCATGTAGCTATTTTATTTATTTATTGTGCACTGCGTTTTTGAATGTCAAATTACTCATAAATTTTACAGCTTTCGAAACTGCTTCAGTAGTAGTCGACACTCCTAAAGTGTAAAGCTATAACCATTGTGCAGTTTTGAATGTCAAATGATGTCCGAAGTCCAGCCCATTTCTCTCAATGGGTATTCTAGTGGGCCGAGAAATCAGTGGGCTGTTTTTTAGATATTCTTACGATATAAATTTACATTTTAAGCACACACCTAAATTTTCACATTCTACACTAATATTACTTGCTAGTATGATAGTAAAAAAAAAAGAATGCACCAGATGCTGCAATGCAAATGCAGACACCTGTTAACTTTTCTGAGTATATATTAAAAAAATATCGATGGACAAGAACAAATTTTGGAACTTTTAGACAAATATTATGGGGGTGGGCTGACAACCTGTTAGTTGTCTCCATCATTCCACTGTAGTTTAGTTATGGTAAGGCTATCAGGGTGTTGATTAAACAAATTTTAAGGTAACTTATATAATATAATTGAATTTCAAAAATGTCATGGGTAATTTGAACAAGAAACTGCGTAACTAGTATTAAACGACATTAATAAAATAAACGGCAAGATGTCATTCATATAAAATATTTTACTGCTTATATGCAACTTCTATAAAATTACTAGCTGACCCAGTGAACTTCGTACCGCCATATAAATAGGGGCAGGTGATAGAAGAGAAAATTTAGGGTTGTATGTATTTTTTAACATATTAAAAAAATTGTCCAAATAAAATTTAGGTGTATATAACGTAGTGTTCTATCAATTTCCGGTGATAACATTCCTCCTAACCCATAAGAGAACACTACGTTACAATACCCAATAGTTTGAATTTTGGCGCAAAGGCGCGTTGTAGGTTTCAGAACACTACGTTACAGGTGGACAACCATTATCACTTAAGGATATGAAAAATAGATAGTAGCCGATTCTCAGACCCACGGAATATGCATATAAAATTTCATAAAATTCGGTCAGGCCGTTTCGGAGGAGTATAGTAACTAACATTGTGATACAAGAATTTTAGTATATAAGATTTGCACAATAAGACTTATGAGGAGAACCGTTCGATTAACATGAAGGAGGTCAGAAATGAAATAAATTTGAATAAAAAAAAATTATAAGACTTCACTTTAAATTTTATTAGATACAGGGCCTTTCGCAATTAGATAAGTAGATTTGATTGTCTCAACCTTTACTGATACGTTATTCAACATGTACTAACTTAGTATGTAAGAATTTATTGTATAGCCTTCTGATTAATCAGGTGTTACTTTCCTTTTCAGGTAAGCTGCGATTGATCGATAAAGCATTAAAATTATGTAAGTGAGCTGCAACACAACTACGACGGGTATCGGTTCTAAGGCAAATTAATAAATTACCACTTTATAAAGCCGAATTTATCACAAATCTAGATTGAAGTAGACGCCGCATGTACTTTAAATTTTATGGAAACTGAGCGTGTCAGATTTTGACTACTTACGAGAATAATTGGTGAAAATCGTTTTTACACCTTAAAATGACATAGTTACATATTTTTGAAATATTACGATTGTCGTCGGTGACGCGAAGAAATAAATTAGCATTAAAGGATTACCATTGATCTACTATTTTGGCACGCGATGTAATACACTTGCGTTATCTATTTCGATCGATATCTGTCGAATTTATTCTGCCTGCAAGAGAGTTAAAAATAAAACAAATTTTCCCTTTAAATTATAGTACTCGTCTGGGGAAGTATTCTTCATGAAATCGTGGCATTGAATTCGTTTTGAAGTCAACAAACAAGTGAATCAGCACTTGGTTAAAGCAGTAAGAAAACGAAAATATTTAACCATATTGCGTTTCGACTTTTTCCTACTTATCTCTGTGTGTTAAATATTGAAAATTATCTAAACTGCACGTCAGTTAGCCGTCATTAAATAAACAGGAAATAAATAGTTTGCAAATAGAAGTAGTGATCGTGCGTGCGACTACGGTGCGCCGGCGCCGCTGCCGCCGGTTTTTAAGTCAGTTGCACACAGGCTTTTATTATTCACTGTAAGCAAACTGAAATTTAATAACTTTTGTGTGTTTAAAAAAAACAAGCGAATGGCAGTAACAAACTCAAAATTTTGAACGTTAGCACTAAAGTCAGTTAAAAACGATCATGTTTATCATTATTAATAAAATGACTTTTTAGTTATGTTACTCTTGTTTGTATATAGGTGTCGAATCTGGCATAAATCTCGAAATCTAAATTAAATTTGGCAACAGTGTATCCTTGTCATTCTCTATACAGAGTGACAAGGAGAGACTAATGTTAAATTTAGTTTTAAGTTTAGAATATCATGGCAAGTATCAACACCACTGTTTATGTAAATTAAAAACTTATTATAAAATATTATACTTAAGCAAACAGTATCGCTGTAAACTCAGTTCTTAAGTGATTTGATTTATCGATTGTGTGTTTACGACCCTAGTTGGCGTTCGATGGTCCAGATCTGCGTGGTCATTAGCGCGCATTAATCATGCGCTGGCGCAGTCAACGAGATATTGACTGGTGAGAAAGGAAGCGATCGACGCAGACGTCGCCTGTATTGCCGATACAGCCTGTCAGACCACACCTATTCTGTGTTAATGAAATCTGGGCTAAAAAATGTACACTTTCCAGTCTAGGAGGTGCGTGGCCGGGCCTGCCTCTGTTTCTCATTAACTGATTATTGAACTTAAGAGCTTTTAAAGAAAACGTTGTTTCTTATGTTAGCTTATAATAGGTAGCGTTTTGTAGTATTCGTATTTCTATCTTTGTATCTTTAAGCCGTGTCCCGGATAGAGTAGTTAGATAAATTAGTTTTTATAGTTTTTTATGTTCTAACTAACATTAACCTAAGATTTCAGCTTGTAGCAGTTTTTTGTCTAGAAATTTACGCAATAATTTTGTTTTTACTGAATATATAGATTATATAATTACTATACTTACTTTTATCTGAATCAGGCTAAAGCGACAGTAACTACGACATTCCAGACAAAAATCTGTATAACAATACGTATAACGATCAAAATTCAATTAAAACTAGTACTAACAACAATATTAATAGTAAAAAATTCAATTGTGGTTATCGCGAGCAATGTCATGATTTTAATATCTATATTAATTAAAGTACTGGCAGCTCAGGATAAATTGATGATGGAGATTGAAAATTATAGATGACTATTAGCAGCAGCGTTTATCAGAAGGATATATTGTTGCACGTCTTAATTAACAGCAATTGCGGATAGCAGAAAATGCCGAACAACTAAGCAATATTTATTAGGAATAATAGTGTAGGAATTAATACAACCACACGGACGCGTAACTTTGACGCTGTGTCGACTCCAAAAAGTTCTGTGAAATTGTTACCGTATTCATCTATTTTAACTTTTAGAACAGATAGAAATCTCGGGGACATACCAGATTATGGGAAAGCGTCTCTAAAAATACGTTTACAACTGAATAATACGGAAAATAGAGAAAATATGAAATCATAAACAACACAAGCCCACCCCAGAAAGCTGTTCCCACGAGCATCGGAGCTATCTTGCCGTTGCCATTTTAGAGCGAAAGTAAATCCGGCTTGAAATAATTTTCGCGACGATATTGTTCGCAGCGTGAGTCCACTCCATAGATTCTATATTGGTTCGTTCCCGTTGTGCATGGGTTGTTGGAGAGAAATAATTTACCATTAATTATAACGTTTCATGACCTCGTTCGTTATCAATTATTGTGTGCAAAAGTTTTGACCTGATGCTTAGAGTGTATCTTTTTTATGCTGGATGTGTGCCTATGAATCGACAATTCGATATACCTTAGTTGCGGAAAACATTGGAAGAATATATTTCTTTAGGGCGAATGACCGGAACACTAATTGGCCGCACCGTTTCAATGTTCATACATTAAAAACATGTTAGCGAAGTGAGTACTAGGCGAGGTCTAACGTTATAAATATCAGTTAAGTTATAATTAATCTACATCCAAATTACCTATAGTGGGTTTAATTAATCAAAGCAAAGTAATCGCCATTTAATTGTCATGAAGTTGCACTTTTGTTATATTTAACTTTTGTTTTAAATCACATCTATCCTTACTTCCACTGCCATACATATCGCATGCATAAGTGTGTTAGAAATATATAAAGTTGATTTTTTATGATAGTTTGTTTTTCAAGCAAGCATTACTTCCAATGATCCAATGGGACTACACCACCTCCCTATTCCATGACGGAAAGAACAATTATTAACATTTATACCAACCATACTTTGGACATAAAACCATGCTGTAATTTGAATCTTAACTTATTACCGATAAGCGTTCAGAAGATTTCAATCTCTCAAACCTAATTATACGGTGTTGGATTATATAAATCTGAGCTGATGCGTCGATTTTTTCTATGGTTCTTTTAAATGTACTTTCATCGCCCATTCAATTTGAATATTGGGAAGGCGTCTCATAGCGCGGCGCAGTACGGTAGGTCATCCGACTTTCGTTTTCATTGAAAACTGGTAGGTAACCAACCAGATTTAGGTTCTGTTCTTAAAATAACTTTTATTAATGATACGTTATTTTATGTTAAATAGTTGAATATGATACTCTAAAAATGATGTCTAAATTAGAATGAACTTCTCCAATCTTTCTTGTTAACGTGAATTAAATTAATTAGTTGTCTTGTAGAAGTCACATTTTATCACATTCTGTTACTATTTCAATTCATTTCAAATTGTTTATTACAAACAACAAAATGGTCCATTAAATGGTTAGTAAAAATATTTAACTTAAAATATTATTTTTAGGATTCAATCAATGTGTCTTTTTTGTTGTAAAATAAAAATATTGAAATTGTATTATAAAGCTATCATTGAGAATGTTTTTTAATCGAAATCAAATGTTGATTAATTTTTTTAAGATGGTGGTGATGTCTTTGGCATACAGTACCTAACCACTGCTTTGGTCTTAAATGTTATCCGAAAACAATGTGAATTTAGTAGTTATTGAGAAGTACCTTGTCCTTTGATAGGATTTTTATTTGCGCGGAAAATAATACTTAGTAATTATTTCACCCCCAAATTAAAGTTAGTTGCTACGATCAAATCCACCCGATACAATAGATCCTCATATTCATGATATCGATTCAAATTCACGCGGAGAAACTACCCTTTTTTGGCTCTATACATAGAATAGTGCACAGTAGTTTTATTTGTAGGAATTATTTTCAATGATTTGACCCTCAGTCACGTAATATAAAACTATACAGAATTAACGCCTGGGTGTTTTACTCATGCATTTGCAATAACCTATTAAGCCTAAATTTTCGATGTTTTGGATGTCACATTAAAAGGGCAAAAATACAACACTGTGCGACGATGACCACATATCATGAGGTGGCCCGCCCGCGCGTCTGTCAAAAAACTACAAGTAAGACAGCTTTTTGTTAGTGAGAATAATGAGAAAATACCAGCTCTTTGCTGCCGTCTCCGAATGATAGTAAAATAACGTTATTATTGCCAATGTTTTCCACTGCTATTTTGCAATAGTTTGATGATTGTTATTACATAGAACTGTTATATCTCTCGTTCGCGCCAGACTGGCATCAATTAGCAATTTCTCAGTTTTTGCAGCGTTTGCTAGTGTTTCATTAGGCTTATTTAAGTGCTTCTGCTATTTATATCTAGTAGCTTGTAACGGAATATCTTTAGACTTCGCTGCGTTTTGCATAGCTTTGTATTAGATCGTGTTGCATTGGTATCCCCATGAAATAGGTTTATACATATTTGATTACTTCAACAGTATTCTGGAATGTTGTTTTTGTAAGGTTAGGTATTCTTAAAACAGTCTTTTATGGATTTCTGGGAATTTCACTTTTAGGTTTTGAGATGCGTTACTATTTTTTTTTAATTTTGTGCTTTTTGCTTTAACAATAATTGTCATGATAGTACAGAAAATATCTATTGTTTAATTGTTTGTTTTTGTTTTTATTTGTACATAATGACCCAATATTTGACGAAATAACTAACGGAAGTACCAATATCACGACCTAACAAGATTTATTAATTACGTGAAATTGCTGGAGTTTACAAAAAATCGTCCTTGAATTTGACACGTCTGTTGATTGACGATAAACCTATTTACTGACTGATTCTCATTAATATTATTTACGTAATATCGATTAAGATGCACTCGATCACGTATAATATTTGGTATCGTTACTTAACAATGATGAAAAATTATTTCGTTGTCATATTACGCGGGTAACTGCCAAACTTTTTGCAATAAATGTGAGAAATATTGTTATATAAATATATTGCATACTATTTTACTTATTAAGGAGTGTTGGTGCTTAAATATCATAAGAAGCTTTCATTCTCTCTCCTACAATTATGGACGTTTTAATTTGTTTAACAAGCTGAGAAAATAAAATAATGTAGTTTGTCGGTTAATTATGTAGTTAAGAAACACTAGTTTATTGTAGCCAAAAGTATTTCAAAATTCAAGATTGTGTATCTGTGATTGTAATTTAAGTTTCTTTCGTATCGTATTATTTAAAAACTTGGACAGTTACGATAATAGTGCTGAAAAATATACACAAAGTGCAGCTGGTTTGGCCACTCTACTACAAACATTTGGCTCAGGTAAGCTCACAAACTTTAAAGTGATGCTAGCTAAACAGGAATTTATGATTCCTAACTCGTTTGGTTCCGCTTCGCAGATTTGTCCTCCAATTACATTTCTCTGTGTTGGTCTTAGTTTGTTTGCAAGGTAACAAGTAATGTCCGAAAGAGGTTATGACACACATTATATGGGTCGTTTATAATACTAATCGCTAAGATATATATAGACAATCTTAATCTTAAACTGGAGTTCGGTTGCATCATCTATTTTTAAATTAAGTCTTCTTTGTGTTAACATGTTACCATAAGGACAAGAATTAAAATCATACAACATTTTTTTTTCAATCTTTATCACACTTAACTTCAAACTATGCAATAACAGTTCGTCTTTAAAAGCACTACAATATTCGATTCGGGCCGCACTGTCCAAATGTGTATTTGACCCGCTTACATTGACATTATTACAATTAAATTTTAATCTAACCAAATACGACCGATTAATTGCTTTCAAGAAACACATTAGAGATGAGTACTCTTAATGTTTGCCATAATAAATCAAAGACCGGTCTCGCTTCGTCAGGTGCTGTTATTATAGGCGAATAACGGAGAGGGACATGAAAGTGAAAATTTACTTTAATATCTATACTGGTGATTGCACCTGCCAGACTAGTGATAATTAATTTCTCTTTTATACAGTCCAGCATTACCTTTGCTTGGCTTGGTATTCATTTATTCTTCATTTGTTTTATATAGCTTTGAGCACATGAGGTAAACAAACAACTAAAACGGATTATGAGATTTATTCCTCGGTTATTAATTTTAATATCGCCTTTTTATACTCCACGTTATTTAAAAGCACATGGTTTGTGTCTAGTGCAAACTTAAGCATAAATGTGCTTACAGTCGTAAGTACATAAACAATTATTACACTGTTTGTGAATCATGCAAGGTTTGCAGGTGTTTGCAGTACACCCCTCGGGGTCCACTTTATCTTTATTGATTTACTTGTGTAGCTAGCCCAGACACTTGCTTTATGATAGCCACTGCCTGGAAATGATCGCATGGACGTGATAACATAAGTCGAGAATTCCAAACTTTTCCTCTTACCGGACTTAAATACAAAAATAATCCTCCAGATACCAATAAATGTAAAGACAAGATTAATATTCATTCGACTCCAAAAGTAAGCAGATAACGAGCAGCGATTCGTGTGAACGAGTTCGTCAGTCTCACTGCTTACAGTCAGGGTCACCTTACCAAATCACCCGCGTCCAAACAGTTATTAACAAATTTTTACTCTAATGGCACAACCTCATTGTGTCACAAATTGCTACGTCCTCAACTCGATCGAAACAATCGTCATTAGCTTAGTAAGAATATCAAATAATATTGAAGAACATGATATGATAGCAGATTGCCGCAAGAATTATCAGACCAAATACACGGTGTTAAAATTTCGCTCCGAGCGAATGTGTCTGAATTTGTACTCTTTAATTAGTCGACAGAGGAACAGCCAATGAAGAACATTCTAAGTATACCTACTACATTTTATTGTCTAATGCAAGATGGGCTAGCCATACAATTGTGCAATATAGGTCTTGCAAAAAAAGGTAAAATAAAAAGATTTTCTTTAAATGGGTAGGGACTTTTATTTCGTATTTTCTTATCATCGTTTTTATAAAGAGAATGATTAGTAGACTGCAAAATTAGTGTTGTAAAATTTAGTTTTGACTTTAGATCATGTAAGAATCAGTCCCATTGTCTGGATATGTTTAAATGTGGTATGGCTAGATTTGTTTAAGCGGTAACTTATAGCCTGTCCAGATGATGTGATTTACGCGCGTGATTCACACGAGTTTTAACGTTATTTGATTCGTATTCTGATTAGATTATTTTTACTCAGCCTTAAGATCGCGCAATGTCTGCAAACCTCAAGCGCACTATTACCATCTTAACCATACAGCCTCATGCTGTTTTAAGCGCGGTAGGCAAAGGAAACGGTGTGTAACTAGGCACGCAATTATTTAACAAAGATGCTATTAAAACATTCGTAATACAAACCAGATTACCGTATCTTATCATTGTTATCTGACATTAAGATTTTTTGCCAATGTCATGACTTGATGCAGAATTAGGTCATAGTACTCTAATCTATGTAGGCGCTATTGCAAATTAATGAAGATAGATTATAGCAAGTCATTGCTGCGAATACCTACCTAATAGAAGTTGCGACCCAGAAAGCGCTTTCTAGTAACATAGATAAGAGTGAAATTAAAAATCATGTCGGCAGTTTCTGGTGAGAAGAGTGAGTTTCGTGTATGAAAATGTGTTTTTTAGGTGTATTCACAGTACTAAATCAAGGTACCTAAGTTTATTGCGTATCTTTTTAAATAAGTAGTTTGTGTTAAAGCGTCAGGGTTACGGTTGTCTAAAGGTAAAGTTTTGCGGTAGAAATGTAGTTCCGGTATCATACAAGATAACGATAATCAAAAATTTTATTTGTTTGATAATGTCTTACAAACATACAACGTACAATGTCTAAGGCCATCGTATTTATAATCGTACAAAGTAAAATCCTGAGTTTGTATCCCGATATAGATAAATCTGGATCTTGACGGAAATATACCATTTGGCAGTGGCTATATAGCTAACTAGCTACTAGTTATTCCGGTCTACGAACTCAGGCCACAGCCTACTACTACTATTAGTCCGGAAACAACAGTTAAAAAATTTCAGCTTATTACAAAAGTTTTTTTTAAGAGTGCCCTGTCCATTAAATATACTTTTTCTATTAAAGCGCGAAAGTTGTAGCTGTCGCGTTCAATGTCGATCTTTCTTCTCCAGTTCAGCGTGGGATTTCTTTTTTATTCTACTCAATGTGTTTTTTACGAAATTCACTTAAAATGCCCATGTTCTTGGTACAATGCGAATTACGAAGAGTGGCGTAAGTGGAACATCATGGTGGTATTGTTCGTTTGATTCGGCTGTCAATTTAGGTTTATGTATCATTATGGCTCATTTTTTCCGACGTTATGGTCCATTAATATCATTCTACTATCAGAAAAAAATGTTGAAAAACTTTTTATTCCACTCGACTTGAAATTCTTTTTATAACTTTTTTGATGAATGCATTGAAATTGTGCTTAGTTAGATACCGCTTGTTGACAACTACTAGACTTTGTTTTTTTCATTATTGAATTGAATTAAGACGTTACTTAGTTACTTAAATATATTAACTCTGGATCTATTACTAACCGTTAATTAGACTTGGTTTAAAGGGTCTAGTAGCTGGAGGGTTTTAGCAAATGTTAGATTTCTTTAAAACAACTACAGTTTATATCTGAACTTGTTTCTCCACATAAACTTAAATCACAGTTTTATCCCATTAGGGGGTAAATTTTGGAAATACTTTCATAGCGACTGCCTACGTACGTCATAACATATTTGCGTGTAATTTAGCGCAATCTTTTCACTGGTTGAGCTCTGTGTTGATAAATTAGTCAGCCAGAAACAGTTGCCTTTAAGCACAGATAACATTGATCACCAGAAAACTCAGATTGAAATTCTCATGAAGTACCAGAAACCCGACTCAGTATAATGTTTAAAGATCAACTTATTAGTGGCAGGCGCAGGCAGGCTCGCGGCACAGTAAAGTTAGCCTACATTTATTATCAGAGAGCTACCGTAAGTAGTTACCTAGCTAATACCGTCGCGTCTGGGTTGCTCGTGTCGCAATGTTGTTTACCATTGTAAACATTCTCACGGACCACGCTGAGTCGCGGGCCGCGGCTTAAACCACAGAATATGAAAGCAGAAGGGTCACTTATGCAGCCAACAATACGGTCAATTTCTCAAGCTTCTTTAACTTCTTGATATTAAGATTCACAATCGTTTGAGAAAATTTGCGAGTTTGTGGTAGCCTGATGCTGATGAGGTCTCGGCTGTGCAAGCGAGATCTATAACATTCGTTTGTGAGCACTTTTCGACCTGCGTACATCGATAAATACAAAACACGAAATCAAGTTTGTTAGTACTTTCGTAATTACAATGGACGATATTAGATATTTGCCTAGGAATTTGACCGAGTATTATATAAATATTTGGGTCTGTCAAAACATTCATTCTCACTTCACCACCTTGAGAGTTTAATTAAAGAAGTAAAATTAAATTTATCAATAAGGTTAAGAAGCTTAGGAGTAATAGACAGATACGAGTAGATATCTTAATTTCGTATTATAGTTATTTAGGTTTCAATTGATAGATTATAAAAAACCTTCTGTGCCTACATTGGTTCTTTACACTTACCTATTGAATCTGTCACGGTAAGTTTTTTTGAAGTTCAACATTACACGGTCGCCGGCGCAGTCGTTTGAGTGATTATTTATTTATTTTTTGTTGTAATTGAACAACGTGCAACTAGTTGGCTGGTCAGGTCGAGTGATACTTTCAACGCGGCGACGTTTAGGAATAAATACTTATAGAAATAGAACACTTATCAAGCATAGTGATACCAGCGTGCTAATTATCTTAAATTGACTCATTTCGAGATTTCGTTTTTTTTTATGATATTCAAATATAGCATGAAGACCTGATGTAAACACTATATTGCTTTAAAAAAAAATCTACCAATTTTAAAATATTAATTTGCTTCTCTTTGTATTTTAATGCAGTTAGCAGTCGTTGAAGTAAAAATAGCTCATAGCTTTTCCTTTTTTTTATGTAAGACCAGTATATTTATTAAACAGGTTTTTAAAATAAGAAGCAAAACTGTGGACTGTTTTGTACACTTGTTAATATATGTTTTACTGTGTTGTCACTTGTTGCCAATATAAAAATGAAAAACCACAAACAAAACAACGATTTTGGACATGTAAATACATATTATTTGCAGCGTTAATCTATAAGCATATCTCAGGGATATGCATGTAGATCAAATAATACATGTCTCGAATTACCTGTTTACGATCTTATAAATACCTAAAAATTAGAGGTTCCTTTTACCACCATTACCGAGATCATTGGAGACTGTCAATCCGCTGGGTGCTCAGGGTGATTCGAACCGCATCATTTCACTGTGTGTGTACAGCTGAAGATTATTTTTATTGCATCAGCCTAGTTTGGATCGGACTCGCAAATGGCAATATTGCAATCAATAAAATGACATTTGCCGTCGTACGGTTCTTGCTATGCTTAAAATATGTTATATTATAACTCGTACTTATTTTTATGACTTTTTGCTGTAAAGGCAAAATCAGTTTTAGTGTCACTTAATACCGTTATGCGTTTCATTCTATAGAAACTTTATGGTAATAGCACTTAGAGTCTGTGGACCATGCGAAGTTGTAAGAGATTCTATCTTTAGTATTACGAGCAGTATAGTGTTATCTGTATTGTGAAGTTGTTTATGGCTCAGAAAATCTCTGTATTATTGATTGGAATTTTCATTTTAACCCTAGCTTTTGCCTAAAACTTTGTAGTGAACAAATTTTTTCAGGAAAAATCTTTGTGGGTTTTCTTGTAGGTACACACAATATGTACTAAATTATAAAAAAAGAATTAAGGGTGGACCACCCTTAACGTTTAGGGGGATGAGAAATAGATTTTGACCGATTCTCAGACCTACTGGATATGCATATAAAATTTCACGAAAATCGGTCGAGCCGTTTCGGAGTATTTCAATTAGGCAGACCGTGTCACGAGAATTTTATTAGGTGGTCCGCGTGGAATTTTTTCTAGTTATATTTTCTTTAGATTTAAACATTAATTTTAATTGAGACATTGTTATGCCTCTCAGTGAAAAAAAAACACCTTTATCTGTAATTAAAATGTAAATTGTAGCACTACGGATAAGAACAAGGAATGCTCGTAGTCACGCGAGCGTTACTAATTGTTCAAAAATCACGTTTTAACTATGTATTAATATGATGCTTGGTTAAATAAATGTTCTTTTAGCTATGATAGTTTGATTTTTGGTACCGTTTATTGGATATTTCTACCCTGCTTGCAATACAAAGTATAAAGCTGATTTACACATTAGCTTAAGCAAGTAACGCTAATGCAGTGTAGGTTATAGGATGGCTTATCAAAATTATTATATCAGCTCGTTCGAGATTAAGGCAAGACTGTAAAGGTGCTGTCCGACGATCAGTGTTGTCGCGGGCGAGGCCGCGCGCCACGCACATTTGCCAAACGTATGAAAACTCTACGTTCGAGATTAAGCAGTATCTATACAAAATACGAGGTAAATCTGCATTATTTTTTCGGAAAACTCACGGAGGTTAGATGTTTTCTTTTTATTATTAAGTTACAACAAAAACATATTTCTGATGTCGTAGGAATTAATTTGGTCTAATTTATTGAACATTATTGAGAGATTGAGGCGCTTGAAGTTGTGCATATTATCGTTTTTTCCGTAAACTAGCTGCAGTAGAACGATCAGTACAAAAGAAGGAAAATAGTATTTGCAAATATTCTACATTAACTTATAATAGGAAGAATAAATCTACTGTTAACTTCTATTTGAAATAGTCAAAATCTTTTCTAAGGGGGTAAACAAAGCGCTCAAAAATTACGATATTTTGCAAAAAATGTGAAAGGGCTCTTAACGCGCAAATGATGTCGCTTCATAAAGTTTTTCAGTAAAATACATGAGTGAAATATTCCAGGGTCCAGGCTACATCTTTCTGCAGTCATATATTGTGTCACTAATAGATTATTCTCCCACTACGATTGTATCCTAGCAGTAGGGAAACTAACAGTCTGATAACGACAATGCTCATATGAAATTATTATTATTAACATGAAAGTCCTCCGAGTCAGCAAATGTAAAAGCTAATTTCGACTACATAAATCACGGTGTCAGTGGCCATTCTAACAGTTATACGATATGGCCCTTGGTGCCATTACCACGGTGACCATTCCCCACTTCACTCAGATACATAATAGCCGCCTCGTTAAACGCAAACGATCAGTGCGTGGTGAAAACACGGTTCGCAGACCACACTAATGACTTAAAACGGTGAGCGAAACTATTCAATTACCTTAGGATATGCTTACGAGTCAACGCAATAGTTCAATCCAATCCAATAGGAAAAAGATATGGCTATTTAGGTTGCGTACCTACAAATTAGTATGGAACCCTCGGTTGGCCAGGCTAACTCGCACTTGTTCGGTATTTTTAAGTGAAAACTTCTTTGGGCGCGTCGGGAACTTTTTGAGGTGGGAAAAAACATTGAACTTGCGACACTGTGACTGACACCGGTGCATGCTGTATATAAGTATGTATTCAATTTTAATTTTGCCCAACGTTGTGAGTAGTGGCTTGGTCTAATGCAACAAACGCTCCTTCGATTGCAAGAGGCCTTGAGATACAACCCGACGCGCATACACGACAACGGAGCTTTTTTGCCAGTTTGCTCAAATGGTTCTTAAAAATAGAGAGAATTCTAAAAGATGGAAGCCTTCATAACCCGTCCTGATATCGCTTTTGGAAATAGAATCAAATTTAAGTTAAGACGCTTTTAATGAATGTAATCAGGATAGCTTAAAGAATCAGGATGAAATAGAAAGAATAATAAAACGAGAAAAAAGTAGGAGTTTTTTAAGATATAAAAATTTCACCATCATTTTCCTTACAGAAGGATTATTTATTGATGTGTTTTTTTGTGATTTAATACTAAATAGGTAATGACTTTTATTTCATCACCTGTGTATGTTGCGGCAATTAAAGTAGCTACTAAAGTTTTATTTGACTTCTGCCAGTCCTATAGGTACTTGATGAGCTAACTAACAGAATTATTTTCACTTCTCCCACATGTGATTTGTTTCTCTCTGTGTGCTATGGGATATTTATCACGTCTTTCATATACCTACCTGAATGAGTTTGCGTAGGTTCAATGTTTGTTTTACCCAATGTTTATGTTACGTAAAACTTTTATAACAAGCAACTTAGTATTCAAATAAGAAAGAGAAATTTGGATTTTCCAAATTTATTACTTCCTTCCCATCTTCTTAATTGAATAAAAACCAATTAAGTGTAGATGAAGGTACTATGCTACACCTACAAACAGATACAAAAACAAAATACAATGTAACTACTTTTCTCAAGTTACAAAAATGCCTAAAGCCCAATCACATACGCTGCATATTATGGCTGGCGAGGTTGGCATAGCTTCAAGTGCGCGGCAGGTTAAATCTTAGGCCGTATACAGAAAGAAAGCCGAAAGCCGATTGGCGCTGATCCTTTTTCTATGGACCGGCGCGGATCGGCGCTGGTCCGAAAAATAAATAATTTGTATTTGAATTATTATCCTTAGATTAAATCAATCTAAGTTATAATCTTTTTATAAATCTAATAACTTTATCTTTTATTAACTAAGCGCTAAAATTATTTGTTTCGTACTTACCGAATGGTGACAACAAGTCTTTCTTCTGGAAGGATTGGTTGTTTATGCCAATTGCCCCAATTTTTCATCAAACGGTTTTTCACTAAATCCAAAATGTAATAAAATGTTTCTTGAATCATCCTTGTATATGTATAAAATCTTTTTTCATCAAATTTTTTTTTTTTTACAAATAAATGATGGTATTCTCCGAAACGTTTCCTTTCTCTATTTATAGGATGTATAGCTGTTTTTCGCATTTTTAAATAAACATTTTCTAACAAAACCAAATCATCGTCCGATGAGTCCGACATTTGCTTGATCTGCTTTAATCGGCTTCCTTTATGTAGGAAGGATCGGCGCCGATAAGCGCCGATCGACTTTCGGCTTTCTTTCTGTATACGGCCTATGGACCGGCGCCGATCGGCGCTTATCGGCGCCGATAAGCGCCGACACGCGCTAGTCCGAATAATAAATAATTTGTATTTGAATTATTATCCTTAGATTAAATTAATCTAAGTTATAATCTTTTTATAAATCTTATAACTTTATCTTTTATTAACTAAGCGCTAAAATTATTTGTTTCGTACTTACCGAATGGTGACAACAAGTCTTTCTTCTGGAAGGATTGGTTGTTTATGCCAATTGCCCCAATTTTTCATCAAACGGTTTTTCACTAAATCCAAAATGTAATAAAATGTTTCTTGAATCATTCTTGTATATGTATAAAATCATTGTTCATCAAATTTATTTTTTTTTACAAATAAATGATGGTATTCTCCGAAACGTTTCATTTCTCTATTTATAGGATGTATAACTGTTTATCGCATTTTTAAATAAACATTTTCTAACAAAACCAAATCATCGTCCGAGGAGTCCGACATTTTGCTTGATCTGCTTTAATCGGCTTCCTTTAGGCCGTATACAGAAAGAAAGCCGAAAGCCGATCGGCGCCGATCCTTCCTACATGAACCGTTTGATGAAAAATTGGGGCAATTGGCATAAACAACCAATCCTTCCAGAAGAAAGACTTGTTGTCACCATTCGGTAAGTACGAAACAAATAATTTTAGCGCTTAGTTAATAAAAGATAAAGTTATTAGATTTATAAAAAGATTATAACTTAGATTGATTTAATCTAAGGATAATAATTCAAATACAAATTATTTATTATTCGGACCAGCGTGTGTCGGCGCCTTTAAGATCGGTTCAGCAGTATAGGCGTAAAAGCATAAAAAACTGACAGAATTAAGGCCGTATACAGAAAGAAAGCCGAAAGTCGATCGGCGCCGATCAGCGCCGATCGGCGCTTATCGGCGCCTATTGGCGCTGATCCTTTTTCTATGGACCGGCGACTTTCGGCTTTCTTTCTGTATACGGCCTTAATTCTGTCAGTTTTTTATGCTTTTACGCCTATACTGCTGAACCGATCTTAAAGGATTTTTGTATGGACATAAAAATAACCCTTGAATAATATTATAGTGGAGATTATACATTCGCTACTTTTTGTCGTAAAAATAAAGCTTCAAAGGGATAAAATGACAGAAAGAAGTTAGAAGAGCCTTGTGGACGGGACAGGTGTGCCACAGAAATGAGTAGAGGGTATGGGAAACTGATGAATACTTCTCGAGACATAAATTGCGAGTATATAAACATAAATAAGTATTACCTCGCATACATACTTCTGTTCCTGATCCCAAAGGTATTAAAAAGACATAAACCACGAAGGAACGTAGTACACATCCTTATATAGGTATAGCATGTAATTGATGTACCCAGTGGGTGAAACAATTCTTCGTAAAAGAAATAAAAGTCCTTGGAATAAAAGAAAAGAAACTGAAAAAGGTGTTCCCAGAAGAACTATTTATTACCTCAAGTTCCGTCCCAAGTAATATTAACAATTTACACTCGCAATTCAATACCACCTAAGATAAGATTGTACATCATTAACAGGCGGCATTAATTAAATCCATTAACGACTTAATAAACCTAAATCTTCATAAGCAATTAAGATTGCTCCGTATTCTCTATCATACAAGCCATTTCTCTTGTAGTGAAAACGCCTAGTTCCATAAATTTCATACCGTTAAACCAATTACAGAAATGTCAAATGATACAGTGTTTCATATACGTAACTCTTTATCGTGAGGAGCTCGAAGGCGCAAGTGGTTAGCGCGTTCGGCTGCGACCGTTGAAATTGAGCAATTTTCGCAGTGGTCGATCATTGGATGGCTGACCAAAAATTTACTATCTCGAGCTCCTCCGTGCTTCGGAAGGCACGTTGAGCCGTTGGTCCTGGCTCCATCTGCAGTCGTCAGCACTCATCAATCTGCACTGGGCCCGCATGGTGGGTCAAAGCCCAATCCCCTATTCCATCGATAGGGAAGGCCTGTGCACTATCAGTGGGCACATTAATAGGCTGATGATGATGAATTTTTTATCGAAAATAAATGTTATGAAATACGATTCAGTTTTGATTTCTAGGTGATTTAATGAAAAGTTTTACTAGAAAAAAAAACAACGCGGACCAGACGGCAGACAGACGGGATTCGAACCCGCACCCTTCGCTAACCGGGCGAATGCACTGACCATTATGCTACCGCGGCCCTAATGGCCGTGTCGAATTTTTTCTAGTACTTCTTAGGCTGCAAGGCAGCGGCTTTTTTTCAACTATTCATAAGATTTTAACATCTAGCAGCTAAATCTATATATATAAAAATCAATTGCTGTTCGTTAGTCTAGCTAAAACTTGAGAACTGCTGAACGGATTTATCTTATCTTGGTCTTGAAATGTTCGTGGAGGTCTAGGGACGGTTTAAAAGGTGAGAAAATTTATTATTTAAGGAAATTCATTGTGTAGAATACAAGCCTGAGAACAAAAACTATAGTCTACCTACACTACAGCTCTAAACCGAAGCGAAGCGATATAATATAATTATTATTTGTCAATATTTATGTACTACTGAATAATAAGAAAAAAGTAATAATGTTAATAAGCGCTTCATTTTGAAAGCAGTCATTAATTTTTAAAGACTATAACTAAAAGTCATATTTAATCCTGCTAAATTACCATGTAAATGTGCCATATTAGTATTTTGATTTTTAGGGAAGTGGCTCGTAATAAACAGGTTAATCCCTATCTTTTTAGTAGTCAGGGTCCCTTTTGATTGGTATTCTGGTACTTTTCGACTAAAGATTTTTCTATTTATATTTACTTTTTGTTTATAACACAGTACATTTAATTAATATTTGACCGGTAATGCAACCTGGTAACATTCTCAGACAAGGGAGTGTAGCCGCTCGAGTGCGCTCATTTAAGTTTAAACATGACTCTTTGAACTAACCTAGGCAGGGCAAGCATATTAAACCGAAGCTAAAGACATGATAGAGTGCGCTTGCGCAGGTATTTTGACCGGCGGCGACCCATATCCTGAGTTCATCGTTCATTTCACAAGCATGACTTCGAATTTGTTGGCCTAGTTGCCTCCATGAGGGAACAATGTGAACTTTAACTGGTATATCGCTGTAAGCAGTGTGGTGTTTTCCCAAATGTAAGGTTTTAATTGTCCTTTTGGTTTGTTTACATTGTTGTTACTTGTATGACCACAAAACAAATGCATGATAAAACACTGTAAACTTATTATAAAGCGTGAATATTTCCGTTTTAAATGATTGTCTTCGTTTTGAGTTAGGTTAGGTTATACTTAAAAGTTTTTTATAGCTACTACCGGAATGTTTATTAAATTAAATATGTCTACAAGCTAGTGGCTTGTTTGTAAGGGCGTTCTTTTATTAAATAAGGAATTATATTATAAGTGGACCGGGCTTTAGAGACTTATTTTTTTTTTTGGGTTTTTTGAGGGGTTATTAAAGATAATCTATTTCTACAACAGTGATTAAGTTTAGATAGTGGTTTTGTTCTGGTACTACAAGGGTTACTTATAGGTTTTTTCATTATAGCTTTAGGGGTAAATTATATTTGAAAATAATTCCAGAATAACAGCAGTTTAAAATCATAAGTTTCAATTGCCATAATTTGCGGTAGAATGTTCATCTGTATCTGTATAATATCATGTTTTTATTATAAAAGATTTCATGCTGCTTGATAGTTTGGACGAAATTAGTCCTTATGGTCTTAAATGAACTGGTGCAGTGAACCATTAAAGTGACCGGATGCCAAAGATTATCTGAAATGGGATTTAGTCATTGCATTAATAGTAATGTCAGGCATGCAATTCCGTAAATATTGCATAACCCGTTTAAATAGAATAACGGCTTTTAAAACGTCTTTGCTCTACAGTATTAATTTATCTGTACTAGACTGAAACTTTTTGTTACTTAATTTTTTTGATAAATTAAGATTGGTTTAAACCTTATTTCTAAACGAAGCACATGTGCTATGCCAATTAGCCTAGCCCCAAAGTAAACACTGCAAAGCTTGTGTTATGAGATGCTAGGGTAACGGATAGAATACATATATAAGTATTTTTATATAGAAATGTATTTAAACACCAATGTCTAAGGTACAAATGCTCGCGTTCATTATAGTAACATTACCCCCACTGGGATTCGAACAAGGACCAAACGAGTAGGCGACATTTTGAAACCAGGCGAATACTACTCGGCCTCGGAGGTCGTCAAGATTGAAGTAGATCAGTCATCAGGGCGGCGTTTCTGTCTCCGACAGTTTAATTGCAATTTCATTACGTTTTCCTTCACACATTAAGACCACCTTTTTTTTAAGTGTGCGTTGCACTTCGATCAACAGTAAAGGCGTTGCACTACAGTTCAATAACTTTAAGAGGGGAGGCGGGCAATGATTTTTCCATACAAATGTTCTCGACTGATTCCTCCTTGATTTTTATCACTAAAGAAATGATTTTCATACATAAAATACAATTTTACTCATTCTATGCTCCTATGTCTTCCGTTTTTAGATAACTTGTGTTTCAAAGAAACTAAAAGCCATCGAAAAAGGACAAAAGTAAACAAATTTGTATCACCACTAAAGACGTCTAGTGTGAAGATTTAATTGAGATTTACAAAACAAATCAAAACATAGTGGCATAATATAGTATAGAGTTCTACCCAGAATGGATAGAACTTGGGGACGTGACTCTTCAGTAAAACAACTAGACGATAGTTAATATTTTATATTTATCATTCAGGCGATTATAAAGAATTTTTATCTAAATACGAGAGGAAGTTCTTGGTGCCTGAAGATCTAATCTAGAATGGAACCTTCTATCAAAAGACAGACGATTCCTTATTTCAAATTAAAATCATAACATTAACTTTTTAATATAACTGCCAACCGTAGGCATTGCAAAAGCAAAGAGTTTACTTAAACAAGGAGGCTGTAACGTGTCGGACGTCACATCCCTCCGGCACCTCTAAAAAAAAAATTGTTTTGTCATACCAGATGACCGAACAAAATTTTTTTTTCCTACCTACTACATCGAGAGGGTTCGACGGTCCTATCTAAAATCCCTACCTGCTTAAGGACATAAATACAACTGGGAGGTGGCCTTTACTACAGACTAGCCCTCACAATAAGTTTGCAAAACTTGCAAAAAAAAAAACTTTACGGGAGCAAAACCTTAACAAAATCCCTCGCACATCTCCCTCCTAACCTTAACTTTACTTTACTTTACATCGACATCAGTCGGCAAAAACAAAAAAACAAAGCTAACCCTAGCTATAACTTAAATTACCCAAGCAATTTTTTTTTTATCCCATCTATCAGCAAAACTTTACCCTATCCCATTTATTAAACCATTAAATATCAAGAAAATTTATATTTTGAAACTTCATTACTTCCCATACTAAGTAGATGTACGAAACGAAATTCAAACTATTTCCTAAGATTCGTAAACATTGAACTGGATTTGAGCAAAACCTAAAGAATTTATAATTAATGTTTACTTTCGTACATCTTTAATAAAGATACAGACGTGGTCCACCACTTTATTGTCTTGTACTTTATTAGACACCCATGATGCGCAAACGTAATAGAAATTTTGGGTAAGGACATCTAGCATCAAACAAGATTAAACCCAATTCCCATGGAATACTAAGGGTTCCCTACCCCCAAGTCAAACTACTACAAGTGACGATTTTGACGAACGCGACGCGACCAAATTGAAACGAAAACGACGCGAATTCGTAGAGGGTGTCTCCATCATCTTCAGGGTGGATCATCGTCAGTATCGCTGACGTCTGCATGAGCGCCAGCCTGCTCTCTCTCGGGAAGTCCGCATCATGTGGTAGTACATAAAACAATCAAGAAAATATTAGTAAAATTCTTTACACCATTTTACTTCAGTCGGGTAAGTTAATATTCAAGAAAACATTTATGATAAATCTTTATAGCCTCTTTTCCATAGTTGGGTAAATTTTCAAAGTATAACATTATTATTCATTTATTTATTTTTTTAACCTTACAGGGAATCGAACCCGTTTCCTTTTTTATAATAAGGGAATTTTCTTTATGGACCTATATTATCCTATTATACATTATTAACTATATATATTCTATCCTAATACTGAATTAACCCTAATTATTCATAAAATTGACTTTACATGACACTATAACAATAAATCAATCTCACTATTCTACATTACCTATATACATTACTCTATACTATCGTAGCCTGAATGGTTTTATTCTATTTACATGTACAATCCTTATTCTTGAATTCCTTAATCTTTTGACAACATAATTATTATTACCAAGCGATCGTATTATCTGATATGGGCCTTTGTACGGACGACCTAATTTCTTGCTAAGACCTGACCTTCTTTTAGGACAATATAGTAATATTAATTGCCTAGGTTGATAAGTAATTAACCTAGCTTTTCGATCATATAATCTTTTCTGAGTGAGACGTGCTTTTATGAGATTCTCTTTTACTTTTCTTATTCGATTTTCATTCTCAAGCCTCCTATTTCTCCTATCGGATACGTTCCATTCTAACCTATTATCAGATAACATTACCGGCTCTCTTGCAAAGATAATTGAATATGGTGAAAACTTAGTTGATGACTGTTTGGAACAATTATAAGCATGAGTTACTAAAGGAACATATACACACCAATCAGTCTGCGTAACATTCACATATTTTGATAGCATCTGTGAAAGAGTCTGATTAAACCTTTCTACTAATCCTACTGTTTGTGGATGCATAGTGGTTGCAAATTTCTGGGTTGTACCAAAACGACTTATCGTCTCTCTTACTAATCTTGAAGTGAAAATGGACCCTCTATCTGATATAATCGTATTCACCGATCCGAATTTACAGAATACTTCATGGATAAGGAAGTTACATATCGCTCGTGCCGTGGCCCTTCGAACGGCCTTACATATTGCATATTTTGATAAAGCCTCCACACAAGTAATGATATACTTTTTACCAGATATAGATCGATTTAACGGCCCTATAATATCTAATTCTATTATTTCAAATAAATTATTGACTTTTATTGGCTGTAAGGGTGCCACCACATGACTTTTCTTTCTCTCCTGACACTTAACACACGTTTTTACATAACGTTCTATCTCTAATTCCGCATTCAGCATGAAATATCTTGAACGAAATTTACTTAAAGTTTTCGATAAACCTAAATGACCACCAGTATATGGATCATCATGAATTTCAGACATAATTTCCGTAAATAAAGTTCTAGGTAATACTATAAGTTCTTTATTTAATCCACGCACATTCATACACTTATAAACCATATTATTTATTAACACAAAACCTTTATGTCTTCCTCTTGGACTGTCGATTATAATCTGCCTATTACGTCGACAGAATTCGTCGTTCTCTTGTTCCTGTCTTATGCGCACCACTTCGATTCTATATAAATGCAATCCGTCTTCTGTGTCTTCGTTCAATGTGCCTTCGCTCGTTTTCGTTGTATCTTCCGATTCGTTCTTATCCTCCAACGGATTTCTACTAAGGAAGTCGGCGATCACGTTTTCCTTGCCGGAACAGTGTGCGATTTCGAATTCGTGGGGTTGAATGGCTAAGGCCCACCTGGCTAATCGTCCATTCATGTCTCTGCGTTCTTTCAACCAACATAAGGCCCGATGATCAGTCACTACTTGAAATTTTAATCCCCACAAATAGTGACGGAAATATCTTAATGCCCATACTACCGCTAGACACTCTTTTTCCGTTATTGAATATTTTTTTTCACATTCACTCAATTTTCTCGATGCAAAACATATCGGAAACATTTTTTCTTTTCCTTGCATAAGGCATGCTCCTAATGCTGCGTCACTCTCGTCAACGTATAATCTCGTTGTTATATTTTTCGAGTTGTCAAAATGTTTTAATAAAGGAGGTTGTTGTATCAAAAATATTATTTTCTCGAATGCTTTTTGTTGTCTGTCTGTCCATTCGAATTTGATATTTTTTCGTAATAATTCAGTCAAAGGTATGGTCAACATGGCAAAATTATCGATAAATTTTCGGTAATAAGAAAATAAACCCAACACAGATTTTATTTCTTTTGTATTCGTCGGAACTTTAACAAATTTTAATTTATTCAACTTATTTTCATCCGGAAGAATTCCGACTCCGGAGATTGTGTGTCCCAACACGGTGATCTTGGTGAAACCGAACTTGCACTTGGATGGCTTCAACGTCAAATTCGCTTCTCTAAGTCTTGTTAATACTTGATCCAGAGCATTATAGAATTCTTGCCACGTTTTCCAAAAGACGATAATATTGTCGACGTACACAACGGCACATTTATATTTTAATCCTGCGAGTACTTTATCCATGGTTCTTTGAAAAAGAGCGCCGCTAGTCTTTAAACCAAATGGTAATACATTAAATTCATATAATCCTGACGGAGTAACGAAGGCAGTCTTACATTTATCAGCTTCTTTAATCTTTAATTGCCAATATCCGGAATTTAGGTCCAGGTCTGCAAAAAATTTGGCTCCATTCAGGTGTGCAATCAAGTCTTCTATTATCGGTAAAGGATAAGAATCTGTTTTTACTTTTTTGTTGAGTTTTCGGAAATCGACGCAGAATCGCCAAGTATCGTCGGGTTTCTTCACTAGTACGACTGGAGATGCATAGGGACTTCTGGATTCTCGTATAATTCCGTTTTCCAACATTTCAGAGACTTGTTCCCTTATAATGTTGTGTTGTTCGTTGGACACCCTATAAGGTGCCTTATGAACGGGAATATCATCAGTGGTATCGATTTTCACTTCAATAATATCACACTTTCCTAACTCGTTTTTTTCAAATGCAAAACACGACCTATGTTTTAACAACAAATTTTGTAAATTATAATAATCATTTTTTTGTAACTCGCGGGCGATATTAAATTCCACACTATTATCACTTGCAACCACTATACATGATTCTAACATATATTTATCATTTTCTTCGACTTGATTATAAAAATATAGGTAATCACTTTTAGATAAACTTTTGGTATTATATTTCACTATTTCTATCGAATTTTTGTTATTTTCGCAGGAATTCGTCAAAAAATTACATATAATATTTTTTACAACTAGTTGGTGTTTATTAAAATCTAATATTACACCATTAGAAAATAAAAAATCTTGTCCCAAAATCATGTCTTGATTAATTTTCTCAACGACATAAAAATCATGAATAAACAACACGTTTTCTATGATAATCTTCAAATTGATTTTCCCCGCGACGACAAGATTTATACCATTTACGGCACGAAGTGAGATATCACATGGCACAATTTGTTGACGAAGTTCTGTCGCAACGCGAGTCGAAATAACCGACAAAGACGCACCGGTGTCGATAAGCGAAATAAACTCTTTATCACGACATAGCACTTTAATAAATGGATTGAACTCACGCGTATATTGCTGGATGTACAAATTTTGAGGCGGCTGTATGTTTCCAGCCGTTACATCAGTCGCCTTCTGTCGTTTGGGTGTCCTCTATTGATATTTGTTGGGTTTCTGCTCGGCTGCGGCCTGGTCGGCTGCATATTGTTGTTTCTTGGTCTAAAATTATAATTGTGGCGGGGCATTACATGTTCGGGAAGCGGGTTATTAGGAGAATGACGAATCGGACTAGGAAAGTGACTTGGTGAGGTTTGTTGTCGGTCTCCCTGACCAACTTGTGTTCCAGAACGGGATGGCGTTACATGGGATAGTCTAATTGGGAGATTTATTTCTGGCTCGTTGTTTCCCCCTTCGTATATTTCTTTGGACTGCTTGACCACTTCTTTTAATTGTTGCTTGTTTATATATATTTGTGATCCCAAGCGCCCCTTGGTTTGGTAATTTGCCGACTTCAAAAATTGTTGAATAAAACATTTGTCGTCAATGATATTTCCTGCTTTGGAGGCTAAATGATCTAAGTCGTAAAAATAAGTTAGTGGGTCCTCTGTTGTGCCTTGGCGTCGTGTGAAGAATTTTGCAATATTATTTGTAGATGATGGAAATTCATCACAAATTTTCTTTTCTAGAATCTGAAAATTCTCACAAGACTCGTTAATTTTTTTATAGAACAACAATGCAGGTCCACTCAAATATGCCGACAACACAACTCTTTTTGTATCCTCGTTGAAATTATTGATAGCGGCGATGATATTAAATTGACGAAAGAAATCGGTTACATCACCTTTTCCGTCGAATGTGGTCCTGGTCTCCATCTTCATAAAACTACTTCTTTCTTGATTTAAAATTATTTTTCACTCGCGGTACTTGAAGCTTACCCGGCGCCTCCACCATATAGAGTTCTACCCAGAATGGATAGAACTTGGGGACGTGACTCTTCAGTAAAACAACTAGACGATAGTTAATATTTTATATTTATCATTCAGGCGATTATAAAGAATTTTTATCTAAATACGAGAGGAAGTTCTTGGTGCCTGAAGATCTAATCTAGAATGGAACCTTCTATCAAAAGACAGATGATTCCTTATTTCAAATTAAAATCATAACATTAACTTTTTAATTTAACTGCCAACCGTAGGCATTGCAAAAGCAAAGAGTTTACTTAAACAAGGAGGCTGTAACGTGTCGGACGTCACAATACCTACTTATTATTCTTTGTGTAATATTTCATTTTATTACATATGTATGTCTAATTTTCAGGGAGGAAATCGTCGAGAGACAAACTTTGCAATTCTTATACGCAATTTTCAGCATTAACTACTGTACCCCTAACACGAACCAATATCGAATTCGTATCTTTTGCGAGTCCGAAATGTTATTGTCAAATGTGTACTGATTTTAAGTTCTTGTTACGTACATTGTGGCGCTGCTGTTCAAGTTTCCATACAAAATTTGACATTGACATTTCGGTTTGCAAACTATTCGAATTCGATAATGGTTCGTGCTAGGGTTACAGTTGACTCTATCACACAGTATTGGCCAATAAGTGACAACAATAGTTTTTTCAAATACCTATTTCTCAAATGTCTCTCAGCTGGTGTCCGCTCTTAAATCCCGCTCTAGGAGTTGTTTTATAAAACGAGTGAGTAAGTACCTATTACTCACCTAATACTAAACATGGGACCTAAGAAACTTTAATGAACAGCTGTTAAACATTATAGCGAACATTTTACTCATTAGGTTACAGCTAATTAAGGTAGTGGCACCAATGCTTTACAAGAACCAATATCGCCTTATTACAAATCGTAAACTAAAGTGAGACCTGGACTAAAACTGATGCTGCCACTTTTGTTTGCTAACAAGAAGGCAGAGACAACCTAAGATTTAAACCAAGAATAACTTTAGTCCGCGTTTTTGAATAAGGGAGATGTTGTTATTTTTCTGTGATCAATGAAAATAAGAGTAGGTAACCGATCACTAAATATAGTAACAACAAGCGATCATTGTTTAGTGTCGTCAATTCGTGCCACTGCTACAGCAGTTGTTTATATGCAAATCAATGGCGGATTCCGCCCGTGCCTTCTTTTGCGTGGAATAATTGATTTTCCATACAAACTTTTATCCCTTATTTCACTAAGTCGAAGTTTATTTTTGCAACAAAAAGGAGGTAGTCTATGCCCTTCTCTAAGGTCCCTTTTATATCCGTACCGGAATTCGTCAAAATTGGTTAACTTGTTTAGGAGAGACCGCATTCCTGACGGACGGACTTACGGATAGAGTGAAAATATAACAAAGACCTAACACTCTACTGTAGCGCCACCTACCGGGTCCAGTTGTGAGTCGGATCCATCCAGAGACCCACTAGAAGGCACCCATAAAATTGAGGCTAACTTTTCAAAGTTTAATTTTTATCTGAAGTTTTGAAGTGGGTATAAATCATGTTCAAATATTCCGTTACAGTGAAGCTAATAAAAGAGTTGTAAAAACTATACCAATCGATTTAATGTTATTTATTAGGGGCAAACAAATAAAGCACAGTTTGGTTTTACCGCAGAAGTTGTGTAAGGAATAACAAACGCTACGATAAGGGGCAACGAACAGACCGTAAAAACGGGACCGATAACAGCATCGCCATCGCCCGCCGATGTTTACGTGATAGTATTGTGGCGATATGTTGCCTACATATCGATATCGCAACAATTTTATCACGTAAACGTTTCAGTCTAGTTCTCTGGTATTCAATTTAGGAACTACTTGGTAGGGCGATTCTATTAAATAAAATATTGGTTCCTGGTTCGCTAGTTCAAATTTAAGATATTTGATAAGGACGGTTTCCGCGGTTCCGGCAGCAAATAAAAGTTTTGACCGCACCCTTACCAGACTAAATAGGGATAAACTTCGCAGAATTATAGGAACCCTGACTGGTCAATGTCCCCTAAACAAACACCTATATACAATAGGAGTAACAGAAAGCCCTCTATTCAGAGGATGGATGGAGGCAGAAGAAACGCCACAGCATGAAATGCAGGAGCGTGGCCGACCAACGGGTACGACTTCTCCAGTCGCCAGAATCGTTTTCGGAAGCTTGCAGCAGTCTACCAAGGCTGCTTTCCTTCTGGACCAACATAGGCTGGCTGGAGTAAACGGGAATGCTTTTGAGACTCGCACAATGGTCCAATAATTAGGACTAAGTGCGGAAACCGCCCTGAAAAACTAAACTAAATCTAAGGACGGTTTCAGAGTATAGTTTTATACGCGTTTATAAGCTCGTTTTTGAAAGAGCATATGGGCGCGTATAAGCGCACCTTTTGTCACACGTGAAACTCGTACGAGCGTTGACACTCTTGCAAGCTTGTCTATGCCTGTGTATGCGTCTCCGATTTCGTGAAGCGCGTATGCTAGCGCGCGTGAAAGCGCGTATGCCGAAACGACCGAAAAAAAACGCTAGTCGAAACCACACTTAATAATAATACCCCCATTACACGCAAAAATGTCAGAATGACTGTTGAAACAGCCAGTAATAGATATTTGATATTTTAATAAAATCCCAATAAATGATATTGTATCTTACAAATTCTGGAAACTAAATAACGTATGGAATACAAAAAAAAATATAACCAACCATATATCAGTAACAAATATTGGTATGAATTACACAAATAAATACTTCTACCGGGCGGCACTCTTACCCAGGCCTGACCTTTGGAGAAGAAGGCAGAATCACTACCGGTTCACCCGGCCATTCCCGATCGTCACCCCTAGCTTTGTCCCTCACCAACAGGTCATCAAATATTACAAACAGATAATTATTTATTATATTTCTATTTTAAGCATTTATCTGCTATATTTATGTAACTGACATGATATTTTGCCTTTTGAATATTTTTAATAAAATTTAATACCAGTAAATGAATTAACAATGTATTTGTATATAATACAGTTGTTTGTCTTTGTTAAAATGTATTCAAAAGGCAACCATAACACTAAGTAACTATATCACAGGTTATATTAATTTATATACGCTAGGGTAGTTCTTTTGGGGGTTGTCTGATCAGCCTTGGTTTCCACACACTTTGCCTTTAAGACGTTCATTAATATCATTATTATGATTATATTCATGTTTTGGTGATACTGTTTTTATTAAGTATACTTATTATTTATTACATATTAGTAAATACACCCTGTATTTAAATAAGGAAAATAATAAGTATACTTAATAAAAACAGTATCAACAAAAATTAAGTAAGTAGGTAGTGGTAGCTTTGCGTCGTTGCCTTCTTTTGAGACGGCTGTTGTTAGTGGAGCGAAGTACCTAGCGTCGCCGACAAACCGTGGCTTTATCTTCCGTAGTTATTCCCCAGGTATAGACCACCCGAATAGCGGAAGGTGCAGGTTCGAATTTTGTCTGATGCCTGGACCGCTTGGATATTTGTCTAATAAAAATTTTTACTCATTTAATTTGTAAATTGTCCTCATGATGGCGCATCCTTATACATTTCTTTCGATTAAACTTTTCTAAACACACTCCTTAGTTCTTATGTACTCGCTGACTTCGATTATACGTTCTCGAAGTACGTAGATGTCCTTTTTTTAACCTCTTCAATTTGGATGAGAATCTTAATAGGTCTTTCCTTCCTCGTCCCATACACTTTCAATTCATAATACATACGAGTATTAACATATTCTTCAATCTTTAAATTCTTTTCTTTATTTCAAAATGCTAATGAAATCCGTAATTTATAACTGGCTTATACTTTACCATGATTATTAATAGGAATCAGCTTAGAATAATCCGTTTGATACAGTCACCGATTACATAACAAAACGATATTTATGGAAATAACTAGAAAACGTCAGTAAACATTGGATATAATGTGATTCGATTATCATTGTATTGTTACATAATGTCACTGGTGTACAAGTAAATTTAATTTAATGTACTTGAATGACATTTAGTCGTCGTCTGTAATATGGTTAGTATACAGAAATCAAAAAATTTGAATGTGTTATTATGATTTCTTTTTAAAAGATGGTTTAGGAACACAATGTTTTTTTGTATCATCTTTAGCTAAGGCAAAGTTTCGTCTCATTATGCAATTGCGCTGTTTCAATAAATAATCCAACTCTAGAAACAGTTGAAAATTTAGAGCTCAGTTGGCTAGAGACATTATTATTATTTACATTAAAATAACTAATGAGTAATGGCTGTTCTGTCCTGATATATCGATAGGGCTTTATACTGGCTTTGCGTATTGAATAATTAAGACGCAGAATCACGGAAAATCTTGTATTTACCTTTCTTAGTGCACGATAGAAGAAAAAGGAGTAATTGCCATAATGCAAACTAAAATTGTCTTAGTTATTCATATTGCTATTTATACCATTATAATATTCCCAACGTGAGCTATGGCTAAGAATCGAAACCAGATTAAGTTAAAATTTTACTGGAGTTTTCTTGTAAGTATATTGTGACTGGCCGTTTCTTGAAGATGTGGAAAATGATGTGGTGTCGTGGGACACCAGGTAGGAACGAAGTTCCTTCGGCTAATGTAGAATCTACACAAATTGCAAACTCGCTTGTGTATGCGACTGTCGCGCCTGCGCCAGCTCATTTAACGGTTTTATCGCTCTACCACCCCCTATAACTTCACACATATTCACTGTTGGTGTAGTATCACAATATTTCAGTGATGCACCCTCGTCGCTTTACCACTCCCTATAACTTCACACATATTCAGTGTTGGTGTAATATCACAATATTTCAGTGATGCACCCTTGTCGCTCTACCACCCCCTATAACTTCACACATATTCAGTGTTGGTGTAATATCATAATATTTCAGTGATGCACCCTCGTCGTTCTACCACCCCCTATAACTTCACACATATTCAGTGTTGGTGTAATATCACAATATTTCAGTGATGCACTCTCGTCGCTCTTTCTCCTGCCATAAGGAACTTCGTCGCGCATGCGCACGTCTCATTTAACGGTTTTATTCCACGCATTTTTTCTTACGGTTTTACTATCACATTTTTTTCAGTTCGGTCGCGCAGCAAAATCCCTATCCCCTCCAAGGCTGCCGTAAGGAACTTCCGTTCCAAAAACATTATGCCCTTATTAGTAAGTGGCCTATAGGTGTTTTTTTTTATATTTGGATTTGGCTTTATTTTTTTAATTATTGTGATCATTAATTTTGACGCCTGAAGTGCTTTTTTTCTCTCTGTACTAGCATACTTTATTCAAATTAAACTGATGTCAGTGTTCGTCAGAGAAGCATTGGACTGAAACTCATTCGATTGATTGATGTGTAATTGTTTTTTTCGACATGCGAAATTCTTATTGCGGCCTCTTTTTATAATTGGCTATCGATAATGAACGAAAGCGTTTGCACAGCTTAGATGATTATTTATACGGGACAAAACACTTAAACATCTCTGTACGTACATGTTGTATTCCAAAGTTTTGATCAATCCCGTTCTTAGACTTAATGTAAAATTTGGCTTTGGATACCTACGTTTTTTTTGATTTTTCACAGCAGGTAACTAGTAAAATTTAATGTTTTATATGTGAAATAAAAATAAATTGATACATCCAAATTCGAAAATCTAACGCTATAAGAATTCAACAATTTGAAAGGATAAACATCTATGGGTTATTAGTGTCAAATTTATACGGGATATATAGTAAAGGGTAGACGAGACACCCAGGTCTATAAGCTAATCTAGTTAATCTGTGACTATGAGGATTATCCGTACTTAGTGCTAGTTCCGTGGTTTAAACACGCTTTGCAAGTTCTGAAAGATTTAAAACATTTCCTTTAGTCAGTAGGACCACAAAATAGACATAACAAAAGGTAATCTCATGTATGTCCTTTACTTTACAAACTTACGTTCGGCGGTCGCGTAAAGATTGTGAACACTGGCATATACACAAAAAACTATCTATAGCACTTGTATGTTGTTTGATATATTATTGAAAATGAAACAGAGAGAACTGAAATATAAACCAATGGTAACAAAAATATTTCAATTTAAAACTTAATCATCACGCTTTAATCATCGCTTAAAGTTGAATTCAAACGACCGTCTACTAAACAGATATATTAACTTGTCTTTTGTTCTCCATTTCTGCACAAAAAAGTTTACAGACGCGTATCTTGAGCGGGTGGAACTCGGGTCAGCGGTGTCTATGTGTGCGTTTTTTTTAAATTATTGTTACATCAACATTTGTATACACCAAAAATAGTAACGCAAACATTTTGAGTTGTTTAAAGTTCAAGTGTAACAAATACTTACAGGTAAATCATGCAATTAAACAACATTCTATCTAAAAATCAGCTTAATCTAAAAAAACACTACAATATTTTTAGGTACTGATTTGTAACAAATACTTATATAAACTACACTGCGTTCATGCTTCTCGAGCGCACTTTGTATGTATGTAGTATTAGTAGTACAACGCTACCAATCGATTGATAACTCCCAATGTTAACTAAATATTGTGCAAGAATTTGACATGATGATCGTTTGAGCTTGTACTTCGACCCTCAGAATAAAGAATAGTGGGTTTCATGTACGTAGGTTTAAAACATACTTCTTCAGTCAGTCTCATGCATAACTACGGAGTGCCTGAAAAGGATACGAAAGGTCAAATATTATGTATAAAAAAAACTCGTAGGTAGGTACGATTGAAACAAGTAATTCCTGACCCACTTTCCCGATAATTCGCCTAAAAATGTCATAACAGACAAGTTTTCCTTTGTAGAGAATGCGTAATTGCACTTAGGACCTTCTAATAACATGTTAATATGGATAAAAGATATTTAAAATTTGACCTTTATAATCAATCCAGAGAAGCTCGATGGCGCCAGTGGTTAGTGCGTTCGGCTGCGGTAGATGAAGTTGAGCAACTTTCGTAGTGGTCGGTCATTGGATGGGTGACCAAAAATTTACTATCTCGAGCTCCTCCGTGCTTCGGAAGGCACGTTAAGCCGTTGGTCCCGGCTGCATCTGCAGTCGTTAGCACCCACCAACCTGCACTGGGCTCGCGTGGAGGGTCATGGCCCAATCTCCCTAACCCATCCATGTGTGAAGGCCTGTGCCCCAGCAGTGGGGACATTAATAGACTGATGATGATGCTGATGATGAATCAATCCAGTAGATCATCTTAAAGATAAAATTGGTAGTTTGAATTTCGAAATCATTATCAAAATTGCAAATGTAATAGAAACTCTTTCGATTTCTTGATATTATAAAAACGTTGGTAAACTAATAGGGAACTTCTCAGTCTAAGAAAAACTCCAAATAATTTAATGTCCAAATAATATCACAGGAAGGCGGCAAAATCTGTCACGTCAAATATAATTATTCCGAAAATAACAAGTTTGTTTCCAGGGATACGTACATTTAAGCAAAAATCTACCTTATTGTTTTGAAATGGTTCTAACAAAATAAGCTTATGGTGGGTCAGTTATCAAATTGGCTGATTGGACATGAACCTGTTTTAAAATATATTGTTAAATGAGAATTCGTATCATTTAATTCTAATGCATTGACTGTAGTAACAGCTGGGTTGTATAAAACCGCTCAGGTATATCCATCATCATCATCATCAGTCTATTAATGTCCCTACTGTTGGGGCACAGGCCGTCCCTATGGATGGAAGAGGGAGATTGGGCCATGACCCACCACGCGGGCCCAGTGCGGATTGGTGGGTGCTAACGACTGCAGATGCAGCCGGTACCAACGGCTTAACGTGCCTTCCGAAGCTCGAGATAGTAAATTTTTGGTCACCCATCCAATGACCGACCACTGCGAAAGTTGATTAACTTGAACGATTGCAGCCGAACGCGCTAACCACTTGCGCCATCGAGCTCCTCGATCGATGTAATGATTAGATGTTTAATAAACTTGTCATGAACGTCGCGTCGTAGAGTATGAATCACCTAGGTACTTACCTACAAGTTTCACATATGTTAAGCTTGACGCATTCCGTCAATGTCATTCTGAGAAATACATCTTATAGGAAACACCTCTCATACCCATCTGTTGTTTTTAAAACGTGTGAACCTGCTAAGCGACTTGGATGTGTTAATTTTTTTTGTCACGTGGTTAAATTCTTCAATATTACCATCCGACTAGAGTTACCCTGCGGTTTCACCCGCGTTAGTTGGCTAAAAAAGGTTATAATGGGCACCCTTTAAATATAGGTATATAAGCTATCGCGAATCTTCTTGAAGAACTTTTAAAGGGGGACAATTCTTGTTGAATTTCTTTTACCTTTTATGCAGAGCACGAAACGGAAGATCACAAATAGATAGTGTTTTCCCGTATTTGCTACAGTTTTCATTGGCTTCTATAAGTCGAAGCGTTATATAGCCAGGCTATAGGCCTCGATATATGCACTATCCAACACAAAAATAATCAAGCAAATCGGATCATGGGACCATTCGCCTAACGGAAATGCTTTGGACAACGCTAACGCTTTCGATTTCAGGCATTTGAAAACCGCAGGCGGCTAGAAATAACTAAATGAAATCGTAAGCGTTAGCGTTTTTCAAAGCATTTCCGTTAGGCGAATGGCCCCTTGTACTTCCAGAGATTAATGCGTTCAACCAACCAAACACAAACAATCAAAAAGAAAAAGAATTAATTTGTATATTTGTAACATTAATATAGTATACTAGCGGACCCGACAGACGTTGTCCTGTCTACACGTCTTTGTGAATCTAAACCATTCTCAGATCCCCTTGAACACACACAAAAAATTTCATCAAAATCGGTCCAGTCGTTTAAGAGAAGTTCAGTGACATACACACTCACAGAAGAATTATATATATAAAGATTTGTAACAAGGGCGGATCTTTAAAATCATTTCTTGGGGAACACTTGTAACAACAACTTCATTGAAAAAAAGAACAAAAAAAACGAGTGTGCTTATGACCACACCACTAAGTGAAACTTCAGTCATTCATAAAGATACTACTTACTAGCTATAAGAGGAAGAGAGAAAGAAAATGTGCGCGCGCACTTTCTCTTGCAGTGCGCGCTCAACTGTCCTCATGTATATCCTCCACTCAACACCCGTTCGCCTCGCCCGAACACACTTTTTGTAACTCATAACGCATTCGCCAACTTACCCCCCAAGTCAAGCATGCGTAAAGAAGTTTCACTTCAAAAATGTTTCACTAACGTCCAAGCAAGGTCGTCGTAACGTTTCAATAAAATTTGCTCAAGCAAGTTCGATTTCCCATACAAAATGTCATTCTCAATTTTACCACATTCCAGATTTCTTCAAAATTCAATATAATCGATTCAGTGGTTTAGACGTGACAGCGAAACAAACAAAAAAGCTCCACTTATGAATTGAATTTGAAATTGTTCAACTGTATTTTTCTTTTCAAATCTTACAAAGCTTTTAAAGGCTTTTTTATTGACAGTTTACCAGCATTTGTTGCTTCTATTCCATAACGCATGTGGTCTTCACCTATAATTGTAATAACATTAAGCTTAAGTATTTTATCATTACCTGCTAGATTGTTGTCAATTTTTGTTATGTTGGTGATCAAATATATAAATAAACAATGTAATTGATTATAAAGAAGTATAAACAGACACACAGCAAAATGAGAGCGCCTATCTAGATCATTGAGCAAATGATGAGCTCTATGTCTCGAAAGTGTGGCCAACATTAAATAAACCCATTCTTATATAAATCGAAAATAAAAATAAGGTCATATTGGTAAAAATTTGGTAAATGTTAAAATAATGGAATCTTAACTGCTATTGAAGCGAATTAAGTTAATAAAATGTGATCATTATAAAGTTACGAACTTATTTTTTATGTAAGTAAGGCACCTGCACCACATGTAACGGCTATCAGCTCATGAGCTCAGTTATAATATGTGCTATTAGTGCCTTATATAACCGAAAAGCTTCGTTATCATAATAAGATCATTTCAGTTGTTATTTTAAACAGATAAAAGATAATAATGAAAGTTAAAAAAAGCGACAAGTGTTGTTATTTAAATCGATATAGCATATCTTACTGTCCGTTGGTAGCTTGCCTTCGGCTCTTAGAAAGTTATTCCGGAAGTTTATAAAATACTACATGTATGGCCAGGAGCATAGCAATAAACGTTATTTTAAAACGAGCTATAATGGTTATATTTAATATCAATAGTGTTTTGTCACTACGTAATAACGGCGCGTGGTTACATTCTTTGTTAATAGTTAAGTTCGATAGTATTATTAAAGTATCCGTTGTTAGAGACCTGGTTTTCTAACACTAGCTTTCCTTCCACATTGTCACAGAGTATGGATATAATAATGATATTGCGGTGTTTTCCTGACTGGCCAGTATGAGAATTTATTCATGTGGTCTGGTTTGCACGATTAGAGGAGCCACGGAATTTCTCACTAGATTAAAAGGGGAGGCGGGCAATGATTTCCATACAAACGTTCTCAACTCTTTGATTTTTATCACTAAATAATTTATTTTCATCCATAAAATAGAAATTTCCTCATTCTATGCTCCTATGTCTTCCTTTTTTCGATAACTTGTGTTTTCAAAGAAAGTTAAAGACCTGAAAAATGACAAACATAAACAAATTATTATCACCACTCAAGACGTCTAGTGTGGAGATCTTAGAGTATATGCTCTAAGATGGAGATTTAATAAGTATTTACAAAAAAAGCTAAATACAGAGGCATACTATAACTATGTTTTTGTTAAACATTAATTTCTTTTACATATATCTTTTCTTTGAAAATTATTTCGAGGAGGAAATTGTCGGGAGTCAAACCTCGAATTTACCAATTTTAAATTTTCAGCGTTATCTACTGTTCATATAGCACGGTAATTGTCAATGCGTTACAGCAATAGTTTTTTCAAATACCTATTTCTCAAATGTCTCTGAGCTCGCGTCCGCTCTTCAAGGTTAAAGGTGGCGGACTACTGAAGTTCTTCAAATAAGGTTCCTTCTATAAAAAATATACAACCAGTATTGCTATCATGCAAAAGGAGATTCTTCATCAATCTCACGTAAAGCCGAACTGACCTAGAGTAGTTTGCTAGAATTTATTTAAAATGTGTATTATATTTATATCGGACATCACTATTTTATAAGTTAATTTATTAAATTACGGGCACGGTAATTGCCTATGCGTGACAGCAATAGTTTTTGAAATACCTATTTCCCAAATGTCTCTCAGCTCGCGTCCGCTCTTAAAGGTTAAAGGTGGCAGACTACTGAAGTTCTTCAGATAAGGTTCCTTCCATAAAAAATATACTGCCAGTATTGCTATCATGCAAAAGGAGATTCTCCATCAATCTCACGTAAAGCCGAACTGACCTAGAGTTGTTGCTAGATATTATTTAAAACATGTATTATATTTATATCGGACATCACTTTATTATAAGTTAATTTATTAATAATATATTTTTTGTTACAGGTAATATATTTTTTAATTCACCGAATATCGTCATCGCTGAGGTCATCATTGGTAAAGAAACACGTTAAAAATTTATTTCCTTGTTATAAAATTTGCAAAAAAATACCTAATTCTTTAAAATATCATTTAATCATACAGCAGTATTTATTTTTATTTGAGGAAAAATATCCGTGACTAAGCAACTAAGCTGGACCCGAAACCTGTTCGACTGTCCTTCCCCAACAACTGAGCTGCCGGTTTTTAATTTGTCTTCTGAAGCACAAAGCAGCTCGAAATAATAAATTTTTGGTCACCCATCCAATGATCGACCATTGCGCAAGTTACTTAACTTCCAAGATCGCAGGCCGAACGCGCTAACCACCTGCGCTATTGAGCTACTCGAGTGAAAATCGTGCGTTTCACTATTAGTTTTTTTATAATGGTAACTAAATTACACTGCAAATTAAAAGTCCAGTGCTATTGGCGTCACCATATCAAGCTCTTTTGCTATTGAGCGTTACCGCGGCACTTAGCAGCTGCTCTCAAACCCTCCAAAATAAAAACAATGCAATGAATAATCAAATTCATTGTTAAACGCATGCGAATCGCACGCGCATTCCATTGTTTAGGATTTCCATTTTTAAAAAAGCTTCGTGCGTGACCTTCGTCTGCAAACGTTGCGATGGCGCATGGCGCCCGCTGAGTCCGTCGCGGTGGTCGGTGAGGTAACACCGCGAATGGAACGAGTTAAGTAATCGGATCGCACAGAATCGAGATGTCACTCGAATAGATTTGAGGTTTAACGATTATGATCGTGACTTTGATGAAGAGATTTTATCATCGCTAATTCATGCGTCTTATTGCATGAAGAAAGAATTGAAGAACACGTATTACCTCAGAGTGAAATTATTTTATAGTATACTATATTATTACCGCCCCGGCTTTGCACGGGTGAACTTTTTTTTTACGCGATAAAATTATAGCGACAAAATAAATATTTTTTATTTTAATATTACTATAGAAGAAAGGAGTATGTTCAGCTTCAAGTGAAAGGGACGGAATCCTATTATTACAGTTCATGTTTTTTATTTATTTATACTGTAAATTTCTTAACAAAGTTAACGAAACTTTTTTATGCAATTATTTGTTAATGTGGAAATTGAGGAGCTCGATGGCGCAGGTGGTTAGCGCGTTCGGCTGCGATCGTTGAACTTAAGTAACTTTCGCAGTGGTAGGTCATTGGATGGGTGGGCAAAAATCTTCTCTCTCGAGTTCCTTCGTGCTTCGGAAGGCACGTTAAGCCGTTGGTCTCGGCTGCATCTGCAGTCGTTAGCACCCGCCAATCCGCACTGGCCCAACAATCTGGCCCGCGTGGTGGGTCTTGGCCCAATCTCCCTATTCCATCTATAGGGAAGGGCTGTGCTCCAGCAGTGTGGACATTAATAGGCTGGTGATGATGATGATGATGAATGTGAAAATTACAATACAATTTTCACATATTCTCTCTAGTTAAGATACTTATACCAACTTACAAATACGTTCATTCATTTAAATCTAGAGAAATCTTTTCGTTCAATGAGTGAAAAAATGTCGAGCTCGATGTTTTAACACTGAGTACTAGTATCACAACTAGTAGTACTAGTTTCTTTTCCACAAAATTAAGCGTGCATTGTTTATGTGGTAAATCCATTGAGACGGAACTTTCTCGCCATAGTATATCACGGAAGTTGTGAAACCTTCCCCGTAAAAAATTAGATCAACGGCACGCGCGATCGCGATCTCATGGTGTTAGGTCTATACTCTATAGTAATAAAGAAAAACTTTCTCGTTTATCTTGGCTTGTATGTTGACGTGGCATAATTTACGAGCGTTTCTTAAATTTCGAATTATCCTTATAGTACAGTCAATCTGTAGGTTGAGGGTTGAAAAAAAACCTAAAGGGTAAGTCTTGTTTTTTCTGTTGCCAAATGACGTCAGTAAGCCACCTTGGCGATGGGCATGTTCAACTCGTAGGCGTTTTTTTAAAAACTCAAAAAAACCGTCAAAAATTTTTTGAAACGCATTTTTCTTATTTTGTATGCATTTTAGAAACTTTTTTTTTTACCATAATTGTAGAGGGTGTTGAGTACTACAATTTATGTCAATGTTGCAATCTCGTACAACAAAAAATGCGCATTGTATGTGGCGCTGAAGTCTCAAAAAAGTGTTTTTTCACTTTTTCACCCTGAAAATATTATTTTAATGGAAAACTTTAAATGGCAAAGTTGTTTCGTACATTATTTTTAGTACTAAAGTGAGACAGAGGTAAACAAAAAAAACAAATGCAAGGAGCTTAGTTCGAAATTTAAAAAAACCCGAAAAGGATACGCACGGTATGTATGGGAGATTTTTTTACCGCGCGGTCCGTTGTATGGCGTGTATTTGAACTTTCGAACAATGTATACAACCTCCGTAAAGGCATTTTTTGGGCAAATGTGTTGAAAATTTTTATACATTTGAATTTATTAGTGCAAAACGGAAACCTATCAGTGACCGAAAAAACCTTCTGGAAAAGATTAATTAGCTATCAAGCTTATCGGAACTATAACCTGAATCCGTAACCTAATCTATATTGCTCAGTCAGTCAGCGCCCTGGCATTTTACTTCAGCACGCCTAATGGAACACTAGTTAACACAGCGCTTAATTAACGGCCTTTTTGGTTTACACACGTAATAGATTGTTTTTTTTTGTCTATTCCGAAAGTTTTGTATTATAGGTACTAGTAGGTGTACGCGACTTTGTGTCAGTGGAAATACTGGTTTCCTATACAAACATTAAACCCTCCGCGTTTTACCTTTTTGGGGAGTGATTTTTGGAAAATCCTTTCTTAGAGCCTAAATTAATAGAAACTTAAATGTGCTTACATTTTTATTTTTTAAGCATTTAACTGCTTGATGTTTCAATGTAAAGAAAATTTTACTAGAAAAAACTCCACGCGTACCAGGCAGCAGACGGGACTCGAAACCACACCCTCCGCTATCTAATAATTAACAGATGATGATGAGATTTCAGTTCATGGGTTTCTTGATGCGAAACAAGCGACAGAAGTTTACTACATTCGAAATCCATCCTGAAAAAATGGAAGTTTCCCAAGAGAAGACCTGTAAGTTATAACAACTACCACTTCATTATCTGGAAGGTTCAATGAAAAAATAAATAAAAATATTGCCAGGACCTCAAACGCCTTACATAAATCGAGGTGGATGACAGAGGCAATGTATGCAATGAAAATGGTCTATTTCACCAAAGTGTATGACTTAACGAGAATTTAAAGAAAGAAGCTGGGTGTACAACATGCCAGTCTAATATAAGTTCGTTATGGCATTGAACAATGTTAGCCGATGGGCTACAAAGAATTATCTGGAAATGCTATATAGCTTTTGAGCACTTGCCCCGATACCAACGCTAAACAAAATGCTCTTGCAGTTGCCAAACAATTGAACAACTTACATCGATGTTTGTCAGACAGAAAAAAAAACGTAGGATTGCCTTTTTATCTAAACATGTTATTCAGAATGTCATGAAAAATATGATTTAAATTAGATTTTATGTTTGTTATATGTATTTTTTAGAGAAAGTAATAAACATTCAAAATATCGTCCTTCTGTTAATTTTTTCAAAAGTGAGAAATCTGTGCAACCTCTAAATGTTATTCAATCTTCTTGAAAGGAGTTTTATATCATTGAGACTTGGGGGGCGAGCTAAGTCGCAAAATTTGCCTAACAAAATGAAACACCCTTAATATACAGAAGCAAAGTTTCTTTGCTAAAATAAAGGTATAAAATAAAAGCATAAAAAAGTACACCATTCATCAACAATTTCAAGAGTCTCACAAAAAGGTATTAACAGATTCGTTACGTTTTCGCAATACTTATAACGAAGAATGAATCGGTACAAAAGTTTCACAATTAATATAGGTACAATAATTTTCATTTTATTAGTTTCGTACGAGTGGCATTTAAATTTTATATATTTAGTCGTGGGAAACGAACTGTTTAAATCAATCGATAAAATTCGCTCTACTCTGATTGAGCCTATAATAAATAACGGTGCAGTTAACGTCTCATGAATTTCCAATGACGTCGTCTTTGTAACGTAGCCATAAGAGTGTAATTAGGAGTTCAAGTAATGTACTGTGTCTACTTTTAAATTGAACACACACGGCATAACGTAGAAAGATTGACTGAGTAACTTAGGGATTCTGAACAGTCCTCGAATAAAACTACATTTATTAGTCTATCGCGGCCTCTTATTTTTAAACACAATCACGTATGTTTGAACTGAAGGTCTAAGTTTTGTGCAATCGGTGGATTAAATAATAGGTACAGTATATTATTCTCGTATCTTTCAGTGTGTGTATGTGATGTAATAAATCTCAGAGTTCCTCTGACTGTCTGTTACACTTTCACGCCAAAGCCACTGGACTTTTTTATGATTTTTGATACAGACAACCTTGGAGAAGAACGTTATATAAGTTTTGTAGCTAAAAAAAATTCATGAGGGTGAAAGATTGTACAGGAAACCGATTATTTTACACTCGCTAGCGATGACATATAACAAATCAATGTATTACTCCAAAAAAAAAATAACAGTCTATTTATGTATATTTGTCAAGTTAATATGTATGCAAACTTTATACCAGTGAACGCCTTCTGACATTCTGTAAATGTAGTTTACATCTAAATATTTATGCGTAATCCAACATGTTTAGATAGGTAGTAGATAACAGGCGTTTACACAGACAAACGACTGCGCTTTAAACCGTTTATAGTCGGTGACATATCAATGTCAGCCGTAACGCATTCTACTTGTCCTATCCACCCAGTTTTAACGCTATCCGCTCCAGAAATCAAATTACCGACGCCATCTTGTTTCTATTCTAACTGGTTAGTGTTTCAGTGTCCAGTGACCTTTTATGAGCCTGTGCAGTCTTTAAGCACCTTGATATGCGATAGCGTATTGTTTCCCTGCACAAATGTTTTAGAGTGGCGAACTTGCATGCGCAGAAATGCCACGAGCATCGCAAATCAAGTTTACATGTGAAGTTTTCAATTCAATTCAAATCATTTATTTCAGATCTAGGTTCCATAGTGTTAATAACATTGATTTACTTATAAACTATGTAAGTATAATAAAGAATTACATAAAATATTAATACAAGACATCGAGCTTCACCCAGTGTCGTAGCAGAGGAGTGTCCCACCGGTCATTAAACACTCTCAGGAGGCTGTTGGTACTAGTTAGGAGCTTAGTGAGCATGGAAGTGGACCTCTTTCTAATAATAGCATAGAAGTCGTCCGTATGCGCCTCCGCAAACATTTTTGACGCGCTGCAACTCCATGACAGTCTCAACAATATCCTGAAGGCGTTGTTATATTGGATACGCAGGTCGCTGTATGTCCGCTGCGTTTAACTGGTCCAAAGGCTGCACGTATATAATGATGTGCAGTAAGTCTTAAAAAGAGTGACCTTTAATGCATCCGTATACCTTCGGGCCAGCATATTATATCGCACAGCCAGCGACCTACGTTCTCTCTCTATGTCGATGTTGTCCTAAAGATCATCAGTGACCCAATGACCCAAGTACTTAAACTTGTTCACCCAGATTAAAGAACTACCACAAAGTGACACTCCAAGGACATCCGAGTAATTAATAGAGTTTTGTTTAATAAGTATTATTTAGATATTAAACTGCTAGATTTTCGATCTGAAGAATTGCTGTCTTGTGAAACTTTTTGAAGGGAAACTTCTTTTCGGATGGGGTGTAAATGGAAAAATCCTATGGAAAAGATGAAATGGAAATACGTCACGAGTGTCACACGTGACAATATATATAATATGAGTGATGCGTGCGCTGCTCCATTCTTCTATGCCTTATTGCACCGCTTAGGTGATTGAAGAAACGAGGTTTCACATCAGATTTTTGGTCCGTGCACACTAATTTTATTTGTTTATTCTAAGTGTTTTAGCAAGCTACTTACTTGTTTATGTTTGTTGTTGTTTAGTGGTTAAATCTTCGATGCTCTAAGGCAGTGGTTCTTAACCAGTGGTCCCTGGAGGCAGGAATACAGTACCTACCCCAAGCACGAACATTAATACATCCGTAATCGTATCGTCCTAGTTTGTAAAGAAACTACAGCGCCCCTGCCGGACGTAAGAACAAACTGGCTCGTACGTTACTTCCGCTGCTTAGGCACCTCACGCACAAGACGGCCACGACTTCGCAACGACCAGTTGACCAATTAACTAAAAAAACCATACGAATGTCGCGCACTTGGCCGTAACGGTCAGCTATAGTTAATCTGGTTGTTGCGGCCACTGGTCGTGGTCGTGGCCGCCAAGTCCTCGGTGTGCCTTAGTTTTCATATCATTCATCATTAAGGAACTGTCAAATTTTCTGCTTGCGGTTCTTTCGGGTTTCATTCCAAAATAAGTTTACACTGAGATAAAGTATTTTAACTGTTGTTGATTTTGTTTATTTAGCTTCCTTTTAATGTCTTCTTACAACAGGAATTGTCGTTCAAGAAGTCATGTATTAAATTATAGTGGACACTTATTGTGTTGATTAATGACAAAATAATCATGTATTGTGAATGCTGTAAGCTGCCTATTAAAACCTAAATAAATACACGTAACGCAGTAGTTTCTTCTTTATTGTTTTCACTTTTATAGAACAGTTGTGTGTTTTGTCGCATAAGCAGTTTGCGTACCCCGCCTGGTACATCTTCAACTTGAAATTTCTCATTTCCTTTATTACCGTAATATTCATGTTCGCTCCTACTTACAAGCCTACAGTTGTCACAAACATGCGCGCGATGTTTACAAACCCGTTGCCAGTGGTCAAACGCAAGGATGAATCATAACCACAACTGTGTTACACCACTCACTGGTAACTACTCAGGTATAATATCACCATATTTATCGCTTCTGTTTGTTATATTGTCGAGTAACGGTCGACTTTCTTGGATATCGATGGAGGCATTGCTTGGCTGAGTGATGGATGGTGTGTTTTACGAGACACGTCGAAGAATAAACAAATGAAAGTTGTTGAAAATTAAATTTTTGTTACCTGTACAGTTTACCTACCAATTCAGCTACGGTTTCATTTTGATGATCTCAACACCGTGTTCTAAAAATGTAATTAATCTATTTTGTTTGTCCTAATGTTTATAGTTTTAAAGTGTGTCATAATATAATTACATTAGATTGTCCTTATTATTGATAGTTCAATTATTGATAGTGTAGTCATAAACGCCAAAATATTGAATGTGTAAAAATGGTAATTTCGATGCCTACCTTAAATTCTTAACTCTATTTTTACTCCCCGCTCGAGTCCAACTTAATTCAAATGTTAACATTGTCACGTGTAAGTAGTACATAGTACATATATAGTTAAATTTTGTCTTTACTATTTAATGAGTTATTTTGTAAGGATGTAGAAATTGTCTAATACTATTCAAAAGATTAAGGCAAAACTTTAATCACTTTGATTCTTAGTTGCGTCACCTCACAACATATCGAATGAGGTTGGTTCGTTACAAAGAATATCTACAATTGAAGTTGTAAATGGCCTTTAACCATTACATCGTTGGCAATTTAAGAAAAGTTAAAAGCTTACGTATTTATAGTGGTATTATGCAACACATTAGTACTCTTATTCACGAATATTTTAATCTCATGAGATGAAGAATTGATTAGATTCGCGTCGTTATGTTGCTTAGTTTTGATCCGGTGAATGCGAGTTCTGTTGCGAAAAAAAATGTATTGGTACAACGGAAAGGTGCCGTTACGGATAAGGTACATGTGACGAATCTGTGACGAATCTTCGATTATGCAATTGGTATTTTGGATTTTATCTACTTATGTACGTACAGTTGAAAAATTTGCTCGAAACTCTATGGACTACTTGAGATCTCACGCAGGAAATGATGCACACTTAAAGAATAACAACATTTTTTTGCGTGGGCATGTTGAATGTGATATGACTATGAATGACGATCTAAATAGGATTCTGTGATGTGGATTAAGTAAAATCCAGTTTCTTGCGTAAAGTATTAGTAGGTACCAATTAATAAATATATTTTTTTTTGTAGGAGAGAGAGAGAGACTTGTCATTTTATTGAGATTTCAAAGAATTAATGTCATTTAGGGCCTATAGTATGAAACATAGTTAAATGTGACTTAAGTTAAATTAAAATAAGTATAGTAAAAGTAACCGTTTGTAAAAATTTGACTCGGTTTACTATGTATTTGGCGTGAAATTGACTAGGGTCCGTATTACAGAATGACAACTAAGTGTTGCTCTTTACTTGAGTACAGTTGGAAAGGGATGTCGCTATGTGTTATATATAACATTATCCTTTTCTGACAATGCTGCCTAATAGTCGTATCAAGCAGCACGGGGCTTTAGACATTATTTAAATGCGACTTAAGGATTTCTAATAACATTGCTAATTTTTTTCAAGTTTTTTAAAATATTGAACAGACTTAAGTTACGATTACCATATTCATTAATTAAATATATTGTTTTAGAAGGCCGAAACGACATTGAACTCTTCCGTGTGTTTCGAAAAATTACCATGAAATAACGATATCGTACCAACCATAGCACGAACTAATTTGTGATTCGACAGATGTCGTCGCGTGTTAGCCTATTGTCTGTCACGCGAAACCCCGTGGGCTTATGTAAAAAGATATATACAACCTCATTGAAATTTAACAACAATCAGATATGGAGATTAGTTTTAGATTTTTTGCGCATTTAAACGGAGGCACCTAGGTTGTCGTGTGACGTCGATAATAATAATGTGAAGTCAAATCAAGAAAGGAATTCGATCGAGCACAGAATATAATATTGGTATTCAAATTACAGCTAAACTATTCATTAATATATTCACGTAGGTAGTTCGTTGCTCGCTAGAGTTAGCAGAGTTCCATAAGCTTTGTCATTATTCGCTAACTTTTTGACATTTCCAGTGTCGACTTAGAGAAATTTGCATATCTATCGATGCTTTTAAGAACATGTATCTCAGTGGCGTTATAATAAAGCATTTTTGTTGGCATGATTATCACTTCCATCTGTCAAAAGCAGTTAGCGATTAGGCCTACTGAGCTCATAACAAATTCTGACAGCACTATCTTCATCTTATTATACCATTAAAAGGATATCAAATTCTCGTGTCTTATTTATTTCGAGGTTTCGAAAATCTTGATTTAGGTCCACAATCGTTAACTTAGGATGTGATTTTCTGATTTCTGATTTCCAATACAGATGGCACTTCTAATGAGAGGAGAGTTGAGTACTCAGATTATAGAGCAAATTATTTTATTATGAAAGTTTAGCTATACTTTTAAAACTATGCCAGCTGTTAAATGTATTTGAGTATTGAGTGAACATGAGCTCCCCGAGATTGGGTAGCAGCACGCGTCTAATACTCCTAATGTCTACAATAAAAACTTGAATAGGGAAGATGCAATATTTTTATTTTTGTTTTCATTTTAAAGAATTCCATGTAGAATAAACCACAGATATATTAAAAAATTAAAACATTGTATTTTATCGGAAAAAATGCGGTTTTAAATTGACAGTTTAAATTTTCGCGCGAAAACGGACCTATGGTTCCGATGACGTCACTCCTGTCTGTTACTGGTCGTACTTGTTCGACGCTGGCATACTTTTGAATATATTTTTGACTTTCGAGATATTTTTTTGTTAAAATTTGAAATGGGCTATCCATCAACATCAGGTGATAATAACAATACCACTAATATTCCGAAAAAAACCGCGTTGACTCATGTTTTGTGCCAATGTGTCCATCTACTTCAACAAAGTTTCCAAGTAAATTGTTTTTGACTTTTGGTTGAATTAATTTGATTGATCCAAAACGGAGAAAAAAGTGGTTTCAAGCTGCTGTCACGAGCCAGGGCGTTTAAATGAAACCAACTCTTGGTGTGAACAACAAATTTATTTGGGCGTGGTTCGAAGTGCCCGGGTAAAAAAAACCGTTACAGTATTTGAAAGTTCTTTGCTTTCCCGGCCAGGGTTGGTACTCTCCTGGTAGTTCCGCCGAAGAGAAGTCCGGGCCCAGAGAAGATGGAGATGGTCACGAAGCGGTGGTCGTACTGATCGACAGTGAAGTCCCGAAAAGAAGTCGGAAGTCGTCGCCAGGCGATGGGGTGACCGTGACGGGATGGATTGCTGGTCGTTGTCACACGATGGTGTACGGTGGACGCCACACCATGGACCCAATACGTGGGTTAATGCACTGAGTGTAATGATTAATTATCTTAAACAATTATTAAGAAAAAATAAAAAAATATAAAGATCGCGCGTTGTCCGCAAGGTCGCTGGGAGCACAGAACGAGCGCGTGTCTGCTTGGAGTTCAATTTCGGAGTGTCAGATGGCCGGCCGCGCCGCAACCAGCGCGCGGTGCAGGTCGGGGGGGGGAGGAACTCAACAAACGAGTCGCCAAACTTGGAAGCGCGCGTGCAGCGAAATTTCATTGCCCGATGTTAAATGAATTTTGTGTTTATAAACAATAGGTATTCAAAAAAACTGATTCGTGTAAATAATGTACAATTTAAGTTAATAATATTAAGCGTAATTTAATTTTTAGGTAGAATATTATAAGTTTTAATAAAATAAATATGTAACAACGTTACAATACCCCCGCGCGCAGTGAAGGATTTTATTGTTTATAGAGAAATAAAATCCGTTTTGGAAAATGTGAATGTAGTTGCTTAACCTAAACATAAATCATCTTTCATACTTCTATCATTCTTCTATCATCATTCTTCTAACTATTAAAACAAAGTAGGTACCATACAAAGGATGTTACCGACTCCTACAAGCAATCCTGAAGACATCTAGTTTAATGAACTAGAAACTTGGCAAATACTTATATCCAATAAGTTAGTTAAGTGCGCGACGCGAGATATAAAGCTACTATTGTACATAATAAACCAAACAAAAATATATAAAAAGAAAAAAAACTACTTATTGACACCAACCAACTTCAAGTCTTTAATGTGCCAGGTGCCTAGATCTTTTCCAGTCATATCCTGCAATACATATACCAATGGTGACTTTTTAATTACTATTTTAGCTTTAATAAACTTCGGAGCCAATTTCTTTGAAAAACAGTTATCTTTGTCGCTTAAAAAGTAAGCACGCTTCATGACTATGTCACCAACGTTGAACTCGGCAAATTTCCTTCTCAAATTATAATGAGAAGTATTCTTCACATGGGCTCGCCACAACCGTTTTTGCACTTTATCGAAAACACTAGATAGACGACTTAGATTTTCGGCATAAGCATCACGTGGTAAAATTGATAAATCATTACCGAGGTCATTGTCAACGTAATGTGAGCCACAAACGACTAGCTCCCTACCAAAAACTAAAAATGAGGGTGTATACCCTGTCGCTTCGTTTACGGAGTTATTTATAGCGAATTGGACTTCAGGAATAAACAAGTCCCAAGACCTATGATCGTCGTCTACATACATAGATATACAAGTAATTATTGTTCTATTATATCTTTCCACTAGGTTAACTTGTGGGGTATACTTAGGTGTATAATGCACGTTAGGTATATGATATTTATTACAGAGACTATCCATGAGCTTGCTTGTAAATTGGGTGCCGTTATCCATTAAAATGGTTTGTGGAACACCATGTACGAGAAACACAGATTCCTCAAGGATTTTTGTAATTACATCTGAAGTCGCTTTTTTAATAGGAAATATCAAGCAATATTTCGAAAAACAGCAAGTAACGACGAAAATATAACTATTACGAAGTTTTGTAGTGGGGAGAGGCCCCATAAGGTCTATGGAAATAGTTTGAAAAGGACGTGAACAACTTTTAGGACGACCCATTTCTCCTAATAGTTGATGATTTTGTGATTTATATGAAAGACACTTGTCACAAGAATCTATATATTTAACTACATCATTATACATGCCAGGCCAATAATAACGTAAGGCAAGACGTTTGTATGTTTTGAATATGCCCAAATGAGCAGCGGCAGGCTCACTATGGTTTTCTTTAATAATATTCTCACGGAATTCAGAACAAACTACTTCTTTCCATGAGAATTCAGAAGTTAACTCGTGTTTGTTTTTAGATAAACGGAATAATGTATCATTTTTAATAATAAAATTTGGAAAATTTGCAGGGTCATTTAAACAACCGAAATATAAATTTTTGTACCAAGCGTCTTTAGAGTCCAAATAAGAGTTAGCAGTTGAGATGGCGTTACATGGGATTCTGGAAAGGGCGTCAGGAATCACATTGTCGGAACCTCGACGATGTTTGATGACAAAGTTAAATGCCGACAAACGTACTCCCCAACGAGCTAACCGACCGGTCGGATTACTAAGAGAGAGAAACCATTTTAGCGCGCTATGGTCGGTATAAACTGTGAATGGCTGACCGTTTTCAATATAACAACGCCAATATTCAAGTGCAGTTAGAACGGCTAAGGCTTCGCGTTCAGTAATGCCGTAGTTTTTCTCAGATGCAGTAAACGACTTGCTCATGTACGCAATAGGATGTTCCTTGCCATCGATCGTTTGGGTAAGCATAGCGCCAATACCGTAACTACTAGCATCGGTGTGTACTTCGAATGGCTTAGTATAATCTGGACAGGACAAAACTGGGGCAGAGACTAAACACTCCTTCAGTTTTACAAACGCGGAGGCTGCTTCAGGTGTCCACTTGAAAGGAGCGGCGCCTTTCCTAGTTGAGGTCAATTTATTTAAGGGCCCAGCCACTGTACTAAAGTTTGGGACAAAACGCCTGTACCAAGTTGCGGTCCCTAAAAATCTTTTTAGTTCTTTCCGAGAAGTAGGTGTCGGGTAATTAAGAATAGCTTCAACTTTAGCCGGATCAGTACGCAAACCGTAATTGTCAACTACATAGCCTAAATACTTGAGTTGTGGCTTAAAAAAATCACATTTCTCGAGATTTATTGTAAGATTTGCTTGTTTTAACTTGTCTAATACACGTAAAAGTAAGGTCACGTGACTATTGAAGTCCTTGGAAACGCAAATAATGTCATCAAGATACGCAAAGACGTTGAGATCGAATTCGGCAAATAACATATCAACTAATCTCTGCTGTGTTGCTGGAGCGTTTGTAAGTCCAAAAGCGGTTCTTTTAAAACAAAATGTGCCTCTATTTGGGACATAAAAGGCTGTCTTTTCGCGATCTTCAGGCGCGATAGGAATCTGCCAAAAAGCCTTAGATAAATCAATGCTAGTTAAGTAGCGCGCATCTCTAAGGTTATCCAAAATTTCGGAGATGTAAGGTAAATTATAAGCATCCCGTTTAGTGACAGAGTTGAGTTTTCGGCTATCAAGACAAAATCTAGGTTGTCCGTTCTTTTTAGTCACGATTAAGACTGGAGAAGACCAGGCACTTTCACAGGGCTCGATCACGTCCAATGATAACATTTCGTCAACCTGCTCAACTAAAATTCGTTGTTTCTCAGGTGACAACCTATAGTAACGTTGACGGATAGGTTGAGCGTTACCAGTGTCGATTCGGTGAGTCATTAGATGTGTAACTCCAAGACCTTTTCGTTCAGCTGATATATTCTCAAACTGTTTAATGACGTTATCAGCTAATTGTTTATGAGAAACGTCTAAGTTTGAATAACTTTGAATGAAAGTTGGTTGTGAGTCAACAAGTGAAGCTGTACTATCAATATTGCTACACATTTCGATACTATTAATGTACTTAGGGCACAGTTGAAATTTTTGCCAAAAGTCTATTCCTAAAATGAGACTTTGTGTAATATTAGGTACCACAAAAGCCTTCAAAATGTGAAATTGGTTTTCAAAATTTACTGGCAAGTTAACATAACCAATACCACTAATTTTCTGACCTCCGGCAGCCGTCACAGTAATAAAATCTTCTGTGATAATAGGCAAACCATGCTTTTCCAAAACTAAATGAGCTTCGTTACCAAGTATGGTGACTGCGGAGCCAGAATCCAAAAGTCCCTTAATACTCAAACCATTGATTTGTAAAGTTACGTAAGGCCTATTATCCATTTCAGTATTTTTGTTGAGAATTGTATGAATATTGTAAGAATTAAAAAATAATTTAATTGTATCAAGCCATTTCCGCCAGTCATCTTTATCAAAATTCTTATTCATACAACTCTCACGCACTAGTTTTTTGAATTGTCCCTCTTATCTTTTTGACAAATTGGACATTCAGGAGTCTTAAAACCTTTATGACCACAGACAAAACAAACAATTTCAGCCTTGTTAGCTGTACACTGTCTGAGGTTGTGAGTATCATTACGACAACGAGGGCAGTAACGTTTCATTTGATTGGAAGAATCTATAGCATGTATATAGTTATTAGGAGTAGAATTAGGTTTATATTTACTAAAAGTGCTATTTTTGTTACTGTTATATGAAGATTTCTTATTAAAATAATTATTGTTTTGTAAATAAGAAAATCTATTTGTATTAAATTTACTGTTATCATCACAATTTTGTTTTGATTGTGAAGCCCCAGAATAAGCAAACTCAGGTGCTAGAGTATTCTGTGTTAGTTTTGGAGGTTCTTTAAATTGAGAAAGACGCGCCTGTACACATTCGTAGTTACGACAAGCGGCTCTAAGCTCATCAATTGTCTTAATTTCCGAAAGGTTAAATAAAATATTTGCGTAACATGGACGAACATTATGAAGGATAATTTCTAATTGATCGGCTTCAGACAACCTTCTTGACAATCGTGAAAAAAGTCCAGACATAATTGACAAGTAAATCACTATATTTTCTGATTCTCCTTGTGTGCGAGATCTAATTTCAGAAAGTAGTCTGTAGTCATAATCAGACTGATCGAAATCACGTTTCAATAAAACTACAAGTTCGTCCCAACTAGATACGGTATCTCTAATGCTTCTAAACCAATGAATAGCATCCCCAGTGAAAATTTCAGTAGCATTGCTTAATATTTTATTGTGAAGAATACCTTTCGCTTTACAAAATTCATTAACACGCTCAACAAAAGCGCGCACACACGACTTACCGTCAAATTTTAATTTGGAAAAATTATTGGCACTATTGCCCTCGCAAGTGACATTAATGTTGAGTGGCAATGCTGAACTGAAGCTGAAGGCTGAAGCAGTCGAAGGTTCACTACCGGAAACAGCAAGTGCATCAAAAATTGTGTCCTTAAGCGAGTCCAACTTAGAAACTGCATTTCTGTATGAGTCATAGCAATCACTAAGCTCCTTTTTTAAAGCGTCGGTGCAAACGATACGGTTAAGCCGATGATAAAGATGATGTAATAAATTTTGAGTACGAAGCCAAGTGTTTTTATCGATTTGCGCGACCAAGTTAGAGTTAGCTCTCTCAAGGATGTCGTTAACACCCTTAAGATCCTCCGCAGGATCGAAAGGACTCGAAAGAATATCCTCCGAAGGATATAATGGCCCGCACTTAGCAATTTGTTTGCGCAACTCCTGAACAGTCGAAGCAGGTGTTTCGCCTCTAATGGTCACTTCGTACTCTAATTCGGTCTTTTGAAGTGACATAAATTTCACAGGGTAAGACATCATGAAGAAAAAAAATCTTAAATGAACAAAAAAAAAAAATTGACAACCCTAAAAAATTGACAACCCTATCAAGGTGAATGTTGAACAAGTATGGCAAAAATAATACAACTACTCCGTCTGTTACAAAATCTAAACTACTTGTAACGCTCTGGTTGATATAAAAAAAAACTACTTATTACTACTAAAGCACTATACTACAAAGCGCTAAAAAACACAAAATTAAAATATCTAATCGCAACTAAAAATAAAAAGCACAATACAAAAATAAAAATATGCAACTAATGTGTACGAACCCGTTGAAAATTTAAAAAAAAAAACTATATAAATGAGCTGCTAACTGTGCTAAATAAGTAGCAAAAAGTTAAAGAAAACAAATAGTTGAGCAGCAATGGGAAAAAAAAACAAACAATAGATTAGTAAAAAAAAATGTACCACTTTTGTTGGTGACCGTAGTTTTAAAATTATAAATATGTAAAAATAATAACCACGTTCGTACACCTTAGTTGCGGCAACCAAAAAATAAAAAGCGTTTTACAACAAAAAAAGCAACAACACAATGACACAGCATATAAAAATACCACCGGCACAGGAAAGCAAAAAAAATACTGTACCCTAGAACCACGTCAAAGGCGCCAGTGTCACGAGCCAGGGCGTTTAAATGAAACCAACTCTTGGTGTGAACAACAAATTTATTTGGGCGTGGTTCGAAGTGCCCGGGTAAAAAAAACCGTTACAGTATTTGAAAGTTCTTTGCTTTCCCGGCCAGGGTTGGTACTCTCCTGGTAGTTCCGCCGAAGAGAAGTCCGGGCCCAGAGAAGATGGAGATGGTCACGAAGCGGTGGTCGTACTGATCGACAGTGAAGTCCCGAAAAGAAGTCGGAAGTCGTCGCCAGGCGATGGGGTGGGCTCTCTCAAGGATGGCAGTGTCACGAGCCAGGGCGTTTAAATGAAACCAACTCTTGGTGTGAACAACAAATTTATTTGGGCGTGGTTCGAAGTGCCCGGGTAAAAAAAACCGTTACAGTATTTGAAAGTTCTTTGCTTTCCCGGCCAGGGTTGGTACTCTCCTGGTAGTTCCGCCGAAGAGAAGTCCGGGCCCAGAGAAGATGGAGATGGTCACGAAGCGGTGGTCGTACTGATCGACAGTGAAGTCCCGAAAAGAAGTCGGAAGTCGTCGCCAGGCGATGGGGTGACCGTGACGGGATGGATTGCTGGTCGTTGTCACACGATGGTGTACGGTGGACGCCACACCATGGACCCAATACGTGGGTTAATGCACTGAGTGTAATGATTAATTATCTTAAACAATTATTAAGAAAAAATAAAAAAATATAAAGATCGCGCGTTGTCCGCAAGGTCGCTGGGAGCACAGAACGAGCGCGTGTCTGCTTGGAGTTCAATTTCGGAGTGTCAGATGGCCGGCCGCGCCGCAACCAGCGCGCGGTGCAGGTCGGGGGGGGGAGGAACTCAACAAACGAGTCGCCAAACTTGGAAGCGCGCGTGCAGCGAAATTTCATTGCCCGATGTTAAATGAATTTTGTGTTTATAAACAATAGGTATTCAAAAAAACTGATTCGTGTAAATAATGTACAATTTAAGTTAATAATATTAAGCGTAATTTAATTTTTAGGTAGAATATTATAAGTTTTAATAAAATAAATATGTAACAACGTTACACTGCGAAGAGAAATGAAAATTATTCTCCAAGACCATTATTCGATGCTGTGAAGATCACTTTGACGTAAGTCGGCGAATATACGTGTTATATGCTTAATTAATCTGCTTGTACGTAAAAACGCGTTAGTAAATAAAACTAGTTTTTACGGGTTAATGCACGAAACTTTATTTATTTATTGACGTTTCGCAGCCTTTTCAGGTCTGCATCGTCAGAATAATGATTTTTTATTTAAAATTGTCGAGCTACCTTCAAAAGACTTATATTGAGCGTTCGGTTATTTCATTGGAAGATTTTTAAAAAATTTATTGTCTATGTATGAATTTATTATTTAATTTACTTAATAAAGTATTTTTATTTAAAATTCTTGTTTGTAATTTTGAGTTTATTTATTTGACCCTAACTACCGTAAACTACCACCGGTTCCAAAATTGGGAGACCTTCCTGAGAAGAACCGGCGAAACAAACTCAAGAGAGGCTTTCTATCTCCTTCTTATGTTAAATTATGCAAACAAAAAGAACTAATAGTATCTGATGGTCTTGCAGTGTGTGCTCGGGGTTGGGATTTTATCTCCTGTATAATAGGTTCCCAAACTGGGGGCCAATCGCCTAACGGAAATGCTTTGGGAAACGCTAACGCTTACGATTTTATATTGTTATTTCTAGCCGCCTGAGGTTTTCGAATACCTCACGCTCAATTTTTTTAATATTGTTATTACCAATGCAAAAGAAAAAGAAAGAGCGCGAGGCATTTGAATACCTCAGGCGGCTAGAAATAACAAAATAAAATCGTAAGCGTTAGCGTTTTCCAAAGCATTTCCGTTAGGCGATTGGTCCCCTGGTGGTATATACCAACCATCTTCCCTATTGAAATTTGGATATTTTTTAATCTCAATAGCCTCGCGCATCATTCGAGGAACGAACCGCCGCTCAGCTGCAAGGATCTGTGGTCTATCAAATCTAATGTAGTGGTTTGGTCCCCCTAAATAAAGTTTCGTGCATTAACCCGTAAAAACTTTTTATTTAATGAGTGATGTGCGTGAAAACCTAAGAAACAAAAAACGCGTTAGTAACCTACCTAATACTAACAAAACCTGTCTATAACATATTTTTAATTTAACAGTTGGAGAATGACGTCAAAAATTGGATAAATTTTAAAATGTGTGGCACAATCTTCACATTGGGAGGACTAAACCAAGCTTTGCGTTTTATTTAAAATAACTGTAAAACGATAACCTTCTTTACGTACTTTATGCTTCGGAGTAACTCGACTTTTTACTGTACATAATTCTCCATCTCTTTTAATTTGAACATAGCCGATTGCGTTATCGCCGTAAGATTCGCTTGTTGAGCTGAAATAACTACTATGTGTAGAAGCCGCTGAATAAAATACAAAGTCTAACAACTATGATTTATACATACCGTAGTAATTTAGTCCCTTTCATTTCTACACTTGAAAACTCTGCACTTTGGACAAAAAAAGTTACAACCATGTCAACACTAACTGTCGGTAAATTCCTGGAGTCTGCTTTGATAAACCCAACTTCCATTTTTATTAAAAAACGCAATTAATATTCCCATAAAATAATATTCCCTTTCACAACCATAACCTCAAACAAGTTGTTATAACAGGAGTCACTAAACGCTGATTGGTGTTTTAAAATAGGTTTTTTTCAAGTCATTTTTAATTCGTAATTATTGTTAAAAAACATGTTAAATAAAAACGTTGCAGTGGCCTTTCTTTTATATTTTTTTAACATTTTAATCATAAAAGTTTCATAAATATTATATTTGCATCTTCCCTATTAATCACTGTAATTACTATGCACAATTTGATGGAATAGATCTTTTCATTAGAGGTAAGAATAATTTTATGAAACAACTAACGTCTATGTTGGTAGCATAAATTTCCATAAGTATAAAAAAAAGGATATACCTATATCTTATGTACAAAATTCTCGTGTCACAATGTTGGTTACCATACTCCTCCGAAACAGCTTGAACGATCTTTATGAAATTTTATACTCATATTCGGGTCTTCTGATAGTCTGAGAATCAGCTACTATCTATTTTTCATACCTCTCAGTGAAAAGGGTTGTCCACCCCTAACATTTTATTTTATATTTATGGAGAAAATATTTTTATTTTTTTATAATGTGGCATTAAAATATATATACAACCCTAAATTTTCACCCTTCTGCCATCAGCCCCTATTGTATGGCGGTACGAAGTTCGCTGGGTCAGCTAGTTATATATATTATTATATGTATTTGCACTATTTCTTTTTTACTTTTTAAGCACACTGCCTCTATATGTGTAAAGTGTGTATTTCTTAAATATTATTATGTGTTATTTTCATACATCTCATACTGGCGTAGGTATAATTATCCAATAAGGTACAACCTTTTTGGCCGGATCCAATTATGCAATATAAACCCGTTATATAATTATATTTTCTAGAATGGCTGTAGTTGTTCCTTCTTAGTAAATACATAAATCACCCATCTTGTATTGGCCAACTTAAATTTTCCGCATTGAGTAGGGGACCCTAAAAGCATCATGGTAAAACATTGTCATTTTTGTGTCTGTGAGTTTGTGACGTCTAAATAGATTCTTACATTACGCATTAGCGGAATAGCGTTGAGATGACGTTACGTTTTCTCTCAAAGTTATTGTCACTGGTGTCATTTTCACATTTTAAAATAACACGTTACAACATATAAGCGACGTAGAACTTTCTCCTAAGACAAAAGCTATGTTTGTTGCTAGTTGGCTTTGTTCATTTGCGCAGCAGAAATGCTATGATCGTATCTGGATAATTTATTTTACTTTTGTTCGGTGGTGGTGGTAACCCTATGAATTAGTGAGGTGTTTATAATGTGCAGGGAGTTAGATGAATTTTCTTTTTGAAATGGTAGGTGTTGCAAACTTGAAAATAAACATTTGGTAAATGCAGGCCAATGAAAAAGTAAATAAAATTAATTTAGGTAACAGAAAAAAATTAAAGTCTCTTCTTGTTGCATACGAAGTACAATTACTCAAGCCGCGTAAAAAATAACTATTTGACCCATTTACTATGTATTTAACAAAAATTTTACTATTGATGAAACAACGCGGCCAGTATTAATAATTAATTTCAATACATTTCATTTAAAAACGAAATCGTTTATCTAAAATGCCTTAACTTTATAATTAGCTATTCGTCTATCAATGTTTTTTTTATTTTAGTTTACTATGCCAATGTATCTTTGATTTCCATAAAAATAAGTTAATTGAAACAGCACACAGGCGGGCCATAAGAATTCTTGTTTGCTGTTCTTATTCTTAAGATATATGCTTATAAATTGGACCCTGGAGAATACTTTTATGTGATCCTGGAGGGTCACCTAAAAGCTGCATAACTGAAAGTTGCCAAGGGTGAAATACTGAGTAAATAAATAATTTTAAAAGTTAGCTTTAAGAATAAGAAATAAGTGTTTTAAATAAATTAGTAACGTACCTCAGGGACATCCTTTCTTTTGGCAAATATAGGTTCCATTTCACAGCTCGCGTCATCCATATAGTCATCAATTTCAGCATACTATCATTATTTAAACATATATTTTATTATTCATTCCTGGAAACTTACAATTTCAACGATATCACACACTATTCATCATGTTGTAAATACATATCACTACAAAAATCGCTATTCCAAAATTACTAGACACTTACCGGCATTTCTCTATATTCCTATATTCATATATAATATCTTTCTAATTCCTTTTTCCCATGTTTTACTCCGTTTTTTTTTATTTTACACATAATTTCTTTATTTACCTTTAAACCCAGGCCTTAAGTCTCCTGAAGAAGATCGCCGACCGCCCTCTAAAATTAAATGTTTTTAGGAATTTGCCACATGATAACTTTCTGAAATGTGGGTGTGTGTCTGTGTGTGTTTATGCAGCTGTAATGCTACGCCTCGTAATGTCATCATAAAAAAAATACAGTCGAAGACAGAACCTCCTTTTTTGAAGACGGTTAAAAAAAGAGCAGGCGGGCACTCATTCAAGTACTTCAGTGTGAGTGCTTGTTATTGTAGGCTTACATGGCCCAAAGAATAAAAACAAATTAAATGTCAAGGAAATAATTTAGGACGTACTTGGAAATATCGTTTTCATAAAAAAATATTTCAAAATAAAATTAATATTAAGCCCAAAGTTATCGGCAGCCCTAGCTAGAATTAACGTGAGCCTTATTTAAGTTTTGTGTGCGGATTGCGTGTGCCGAACCGTTGTACTAACTGTTCTGTTGGAATTTACAATGCCTGTCATCCATGCTTTAAGAACGCCATGTTGTCTAAAAGAAAAAGAATAGCTTTCGACTATTTTAGTTAAACTTCCAAGAAGGTAAACTCCTTTTGTCATTATTTCAGGCTGGTATGCTCAAAATGGTTTCAGAATTAAACCGATAACGATAAGCTTTGCAATAGTGGGTATCAGCAATATTCATTTGCGTAGAATAGAATGACCGCTTTAACACATAAAGGCATACCTGCAAACGTTCTTAATTCAGATGTAAAAGCTCATCATATCCAGCCTTAGTCTTGAAATAATTTGCTAAGAAGGAATGATGTCTTAAACACGATTATAGCTAGACCGCTTAACTGAGTCCTCGCCTGCGGGGTAATGGGTATGGGGAGGACGAAAACGGGGACCGTAAGGGGTGCGGGCGGCAGGCACATCCTTGTCAAAATTACAAGCGTTCGCCGCCCGCACCTCTCACGGTCCCCGTTCTCGTCCTCCCCCAAACTCTGTACCCCGCAGGCGAGGTCTCGTTTAAGCGGTTTATCTATAAGCCTTAATTTGAAGTAAGAACTATGGTGCAAGTATACCAAAATTTTATTCCCTATTACACCACCTTGGAAATTTTGTGAAATTAAACGAAAATATTCTTATTCAATTTGACTTAGGACATATATTTTAGGACATCTTTTGGCTGGCAAGAAGAAGGGCGCAGAAATCTCATTACCCAGAGAAGATTCCTGTCAGATTTAGGACTGTTGGCAGATTGTAGAATCAATAGTTATTCATAATTGATATAAAAGTCATTACGTTGGCCTATAAGGATTCATTGTCTACCTTAGGAGAAGAAGCTAACGGCTCAGCGTTCTTTCCGATACAAAAAGTGCCTGAGATAATAAATTTTGGTCATCCATCTAATTAAGAGAAAAAAAAAAACAGATTTAACCTTTACCTTACAGAAGAACCATAGTAAAATAACACTACCTTTTGGAGGTGTTGCGTTTCTGTCGGCGAGTAAATTTCAGGCTCTACGAGGTATGGGATTGGGTCAGGTTGGGGTAGACAACGGTGCGAATGATATTTTCGGTATCGCAAGCGTCTATATGCTATGGTGGCCGCTTTGGGCCATGCGCTTCTTTGCCACCCTTTTAACATAAATTAGTGACCTTTATGAAAGTTGTTTTACTTCCGCATTCGAAGACTGAATGCGCTTTAACACACTCAAATTCATCTTTGAATCACTACCTGCTTTTGTATGTTAAATTTCAATAAAGACAAATCTTATACTCTTCACATAAATAGTCACATTTTAAAGGTCTATTAGTCTCTCTCATATTACTCAATCGAAAAATTCTTTCTTATTGATACTAAAGTTGCAACTTGAAAGTAATTTCAACACGACCATTGGTATGTCCAGAGACTAATTGCAACGAACAATACTTACAATGGAACGGCATTAGTGAGATTTGCCTTATTCATGCTCACGCGCAGATATTTGTAGTTGCGTGAGACACTTATCAGTTGACATGCAATTATACTTTTCTTTACTTATATAGAAATACTTATATATAAGTTCAATTTATTTAACATCTCACCTCCGATTATGCGGTTAATAATAATAGGGAAATTATCATTTACAATGTGGAGCACGTGGAGCATAAATTTTAATTCAATAATGAACTTCAGCGTCCTTTGGTACATGTATTTCTTTAATGAGGCTAATCGTTGCACCCGTTTCTATTAAAAAAATTACTTTCTTTTCATGATTTGTTGAGGCGCTGAACAAGTGGGTTGAAATGATTCCTATGAAAACAACCACAAGTACATCGTGCATCAGGGAATTTAAAAAAAAACTTTCGAGTGTCCTTATGTTTCAGTATCTGACAATGGAATATGGTAGTACTATGGGTGTTATTTGCTTCCGCGCCTTAACATCTGAACAGATTCAGGAGTGTAACTTGTGCAAAATCTATTTTTCTACGCACAGGAATAATAATAGTATAGATATTAATTATAACATTTTACTGTAATAAGACTGCCGTTATTAGTTTTCTTATTTCGACTATTAAGTACTAACCTACATGCCGATTGCTAAATAAACTACAAAAAAAGCTTTGTATATCACCTGCTGTTTCCTTTTAACACAAAGGGTAGTAATGGCTCCTTTTGTTACAATCTAGGGCGTCCCAAATAGCTATACAGTGAAGCGGATTTATTTTAGATTTTTGTTCCGTATTCATTTTAGGTATCATATGCCTACATGCATAAAAACTCATACTTAGATGGTCGTTCAGTTTCGTAAGATATGCTACACATCGCAGTTATATCATAATCTCTTTGCGCAGTTAAATCAATTATTTGTTCTCATAGCCAGTAACTAAACGATTCCAATTAATCAATACCATAAAAATGATTTTACACTTTCCCATTCAAAGATCTTAACTTAATTGCAAGCGCAGATCTCAGTAAGATATGAAACGGTAGTCTATCCGCTAATGTATTTACACGGCACGATTCAATTTGCCGCTGGTAACGTGTTCAAATAATTCTTAATTAGTTTCCTGATAGAGAAAATGGTATATCTAAGAGGATTACAATCTTAACCGGTGGTCCCTGGAAGCATCCGAATTGGACCGCGAAGTCAATCGAAAACTATTACTTATGTAAAAATGCACAACTATATTGGGGTAATTTGGATGGTCCGTGGCAAGCGGCAAGACAGATATTTTGGAGAGCGGTTCCTGATAAAGGATAAGAACCAATGATCTAAGGTACATGCTTCTGTTGCTGTGATATCGTCGGGGTATCTTCTTTCAATAATACGTCTCAATAGTTTAATCTCCGCATCTCCAACCACAGTTCAATGTTATTATTGCGTTGCTTCGAATTCTCAAAGCCAGACAGCTTTTGATTAGGGAAGATGTTATTTTTCAGCAGTCTTTGGTAGACTTTTTAACTTCACGTGACTTTTTTTGCTGGTATGTAATTGTATTAAATTTTGCTCATTTGGCGTCTCGTGCTGTAGCTCTGATAGATTTTGAAATACAGCACTTTAAACATTAAGCTATTTTCCCCAAAATCTGGGAAATCGTAGTTTTAGCCATATTCCGGCCAGATTATCGATTAAAATTCTCATTCTACGAGAAAAATCGTAAAGATGAACTAAGGAGCTGGCGAACAAAACGGTATAATTACTCATCTGGTCAAATTACTTTTTTTTTTACTGTCTGGTTGTTTCGGGTCCGTTGAATTTGAATCTCAAATAATTTTCAATCAAAACCGCCTAAAACAATGTTAAAATTACTAAATTTATGTCATACAGTTTGATACAGCTCCTGTTAAATTTAATTTTATGTAATGATACCGTTTTGTTCTCCAGCTCCTCATTATTAATTAAGTTATCATTTAGCTTTAATTAAAGCATAAGTTGAATTCTGTATGGTTAATAGTTTTAATGTTAACGAAGAAAATATTAAAAAAGATATACTTTAAGCATTTAACTGCTAGATGTTAAAAAATTATATAAAATATAAATTGAAAAAGTTTCATTCGGTTCAAGTTTCAGGCGGGATTAGAACCCGCATTAAAAGGCTGTCGGCCCTCTCAACGTCAAGCCCAAATAATATACTAGGCTTTTTGCGTCAGGCCAGTCACTCTGTATTGTTCTTCAAAATATAATAGCCCATACCTATAATACTTTTATCGATAAACGGCATATTAACAATTTTGTTGCTTCTAACGGTTGAAACCTTCAGTTATCAAAGCAACAATTTATTTTTACGGCCGTTTTCCAAACTTTCAACACTGTTACGGTTAATGTTTGAGAATTGTCTTGTCTTGTTACGGAATATTGCGTCACACATGATAGCCCGCGTTTCTCTTACTTTTATTGCGGGGTGCTATAAAACGATTTGTTAATATCACGTAATTATTCGATGCATTAACATCCCTTTTATTAAAGTTATTGAGCTAACATTACGCGCGCAATTCAAAAGAGCTAAAGTGAAAACTATGTGAGCGGTGTTATCTATTGTATTTTTATTACGAAATATTTAACTACAGACGTAGTTAATAGACAAAGTTCCATAAAAATAATAAAATGTTTATTAAACGTTATGGGTATAATTCATTGCACTCGTAAAAGTGAAATACTTTGAATTTAATTGAACGATACTGCATGTTGTTTGTTGTATCGACGTTTGTCGTTGAATGCGAAGTATTCGTTTAAATCAATAAAAACTAAAATAGGGGTGCAGCGATACCGATACGATAGTCATAAGTTTTTACGATCATTCGTTATCGTAAAAATTACGATACATATATACAATTCATTTATTTCTAATATTTTACAGTAGTTACTACAGTTTTGAGTAGAACGAAACTCATTACGCGTCAATTTCTAAACACACACATCCCTTTTGTTTAATATTGGCCGCTATAACGCAGAAAATTGAACAATTAAAAAAGTTAATTAAATAATAAAATTAAATAAATTAAAATGTGAAATTTGTTTTGTTTACACGTACACGTTACACGCGGGCAAAGAATTCCATTATGGCGCGAGGGCGCGCGTATTGGAAACTGCTGCGTTCGGAAATGCCTTACAGTATCGTTATCGTATTGGTATCGTAATAGCCGTATCTTTGCATCCCTAAAGTAAAATAAGTGGAGTAAAAAAAAAAGCAAATGATATTGTCGTGGAACACTCTGTTGGAACGAAGTTTATAAATAAACATTAGTACACCAACTATACACAATACACTAAGAAACAATTGAAATGTGTGACGGAAAAATAAAAATCATCTAGGTAATCTGAAATTTAACTTTGTTTCAAAACTGATTTGAAAGAAGTGTTATAATTATGCTTGTTGTTGTTGTTTATAGTTATTACACTCCTTACATAGGTCATAAAACACTAGTGTAGTATAGAGAGAAGTAGGTAAGTATTGAATATTTTATTGTATAATATATTTATTTTAAATACATTTTCTTCTATTAATTTTACTACAACACTAAACAGGTTTTTCGACAAAATCGAATTTCACTATTCACAGATATTAGATAACAAAGAAATATAACCAGTCCATCGCTTTAATATCACTTCGTAAAAAGTTAGAATGAAATGAAAGCAATAGATCTTCGCCGCATTCCGAATGGTAAAAAACCATTTATAGTTTTTTATGCTTTTTATGTTGATCCACGTCCATTTGAAGGATTCGTCTTGCCCTACAAGTGTTACTGTGAAGCTGTATACGGAGTGATCTATTTTGTTTGAGTGAAATAAAAATGGGATCTGTGTAACGCGTATATTTTTTTTACATAAATAGGTTGCTCCTTAATATTATTTGTGGTAGGTAGTACATATATTCCTGCAGGTTGCAAGATCTTTCCGGGAATATGAATGGTATCAATTATGATAGATGTAATCACACAAACATTTGAGAATTTCTGCAAACACTATTTATCAATGATTCAAATTTGATATTTTATTACACATCATTCCATAATTCAGACGAACAGCCAACACTTGTCCTCAATCTAAGCACATGTGTTGTAAAATCTAGAAAGGGCACTCATAACGACAAATACTTAATGCAGAGTTTATTATTTTATTTAATTTTTGGGAGATCAACAGCTCATAAAAACAGACATAGTTAAAGAAAAAAAATTGTCACAGAAGGCCAATTACAGGTCTTCACGATTAAAAAACAGAAATCTAACATATAAAAATAATTAAATTTAAGAACGTGTGAACAAAATAATACGATTGATCTTCATAGTAAAGACGATTTGCCCTCTCAACAATGTTCTTATATTAATAGCAAATTAATGTTTTCAAAATTGTATTGAGTTAAAACATAAATATTTGTTTAAGAGAGGTAGGTAGTGTACAGCGGCTTTTTCACTCTAATTGGAGCTCCCATCTGGGGAAATAACCGCCAGCTTACAGAAGATCACAGTATAAAACACTATCTTTTGGTGGTGTCCAGGGCCCCACGGGGTAAGGGATTTGGTCAGGGTAGGCAACGAGTGCGAGTGATATTGTATCGCAAGCGTCTATAGGTTATGATGGCATTCTACCATCTGGCAAACCATAGGTTTGTTTGCCCTTTTAACTTAAAAAAATCAACACTAGAGCCTACTGTAATACTCCATTTTGAAGTTGTTTTTGTTAGTATCAAAACCTTTATGTACCACGTCAGAAGGAAGCTAATATTTAAACAGGCTGGTGCATTAATATTTTAGTGACCACCTGTACAAACGTCTAATCCTGTCGGCTGCGTTGGCTGCGTCCTTGGGCAGGCCGGCGGCCGGCCGGTGCGTAGATAATTGCGGGCGTCAACCATGCTCGCCTTGCGTTGTGAAGGGCCTACTTCTAACCGTGATGAGTAATCGACACCGTAGTCAATTCATTTTTTAAACTAGTGAAGCACCGACTACTTTTGCGCGGTTCTATTGATTTGTCATATTCCGTTTTCACCCTCTTACAGAATGATTTCTGTGATAAAAAATATCCTTTGTCCTTTGAGTCCCGTCTCAATCTATAAATATTCCAATTTTCATCTAAACAAGCTCAGCTGTTTAATCCGGATTAAGTAACAGACGGACAGACACACTTCATGAAGAAACACGGCACTTATAATATTAGTATGGATATGGATAATTTTTCTTTTAATAACCTGGTGCTCCAGTCGCTGCAATGTGTTCCTATAAGAAAACACAACGACGGTGGATAATTTCGGTGGTCAACCATACTCGCCTTCCATTGTGAAGGGCCTACTTCTAACTGTGATGAGAAATCGACTCCTAATTTACGCTCGCTCTAGTCTTTGTGTTCGTCTAAGAAAACACTGTTGCAGGAGTACGACTTAAAAAGCTCGGCTACTACTTCAATAACATAATTATGATTCGAGTATAAGCTTTTACATTACACTATGCTGGTATGAATTTTAACTAAAGTTTTTACTCACGTAAAACAATAAATAATAATGATATTATTCACTAAAAACTCAATTAGCTTTTTTATGATAACTTAAATAGTATGAATAACATTCCTGTGTGTGCGCATACGCATGTTGAGTTGCATCTAAATTGGGATGAGTCACACTGACTCAGAGACTATGGCCGATAATATCTTGTTACGGTACAGACCGACTGATAGATTTCTTCTTCCTCCTCCTCGAAGGGCTTGATAACGCTGAGATAATAATGTTATACTAAAAGTTGATTGACGCCGAGGCAACAACATGCGACAATACGTCATGCTATATGAGCATGACGTATTCTCGCATGTTGTTGCCTTTTGGCGTGGGTCATCTGGTGATATTCTGAAAGTAGAAGCATTCTGCTACATTTACAACATTCAGCAGCCTATTCTAATTTTAAGCCAACGCAACATCATGCCCATCATGCCTTAATAATTTTCAAAGCATTGTACTGTAAAATATAAAATTTTATTATTTTATTGGTGTGGCATGTCGCACAGTGTTGCCCCGGCGTTAATCAGTACCACCGACTCTTATCGTATTATGATTTGATTTTTTTTTGCTTTAAATTGGTTTTAATATTTCACGTGAGTTAACTTACCAGATACGTTGTATCTACTTACTAACATGTGACGTAATAACATACAGGTAAATGTTACGAAGTATGATTAATTTCTCATTTCGCATGTTCAACCGTGATGGGAAGACGCAGTGAAACTTTTAAGTCGTGACATGCTACATTTGTTCAACGGGTGTGCTTATGGGTATTGGTTACCCATATAAAACTACATTTATCGCTGCAAATAATGTTAAAAGGTGTGAGACAAATGATTTATTACCTACATATTTTTAAAGACTGTGTAGGTTTTTAGGTGTATAACATTGTACCTTATACATTATAAGGAATAAAAGGAGATTTATGGCGCAGAAGTTATCACCTAACCCATTTGTGCAATGGTGGGTAATAAGATTAATGACCAATAAATTAATTATCTTAAGTTCACGTTAAGCTGTTAGTGCCGACTGCATCTGCAGTCACTAGCAAACACCAATCCGAATTGGGGATGTGTGGTGGATCAGGTCAGGCCCGTTCCATTCTTAGGGCCCTTTGTCCCCGTAATGGAAACATGATGATGAAAGAATAATAAAACTCTGATGCCAGTAATATTGCTTTCGTACCTGTTCGTCCCAGATATCTTCTCTGTTTATAATTTACATACATCATGAACTTACTGATCTGAAAATCTGTAAATTTTCATATATTTACATACCATAACAAAATCCACAAAAAACTGCATGGCTGTACTTAAAGGCTGTTTAATGTTTAAACTTACAATTAAATTATTTGTTGTAGTCCAGAAGGTTTGTTAAAAGGTCTTTATTTGACCTTCTATAAAAATAAAATCCGATTTGACCTGAAAGACTGTACCAAACGATAGTTTTAGTCTCGTGTGAACTGAACTTTCTACTGTATAACATCACGGTCATGAGAAGTGTAGCGATTCTATACTACAAAACTACTTCGAATTAACAGTTTTGCTCTATAAGATTATGAAAGTTGTGAGATATTATTGCTTATGCATTCAATGACAGTTAAGTTTTACACTTATAAATGAGGGACGCCGAATTTCATGTTGACGCGAATTTTGAAATGCCGAATTGTATCATCACCAGTGAGGACAATAAAAGCTTGTAAAAAGATTTCTGTTTCGGCATGACCAGTGTGTTTTGCCAGATGACGTACGGAAGCGGTACGCCTTCATTCACCATGGGTCTCATAAGAAAGCTCAGGGTCACACAGCGAGCTATGGTGAGAGTGACACTCGGTATTTCCTTACGCAATAGAATTAGAAATGAAGAAATCCGTAGGAGAACTAAAGTAACTGATGTCGCTTGAAGGAATGCTCTGCTTTAGCTGTAAGTGACAATGGGAGGGACACGTAGCGAGGGGAACGGCTGGCCGTTCCGGCGGAAAGGTTCTCGACGGATGACCACGAACCGGATGACGCTCAGTAGGTAAGCCTCCACCAGATGGACCGACGATCTAGTCCAAGTCGCGGGAACCTGATGGATGTGAGTGGCGCAGGATCGATCGGTCTAGAGATTCTTGGGCAGGTCTAAGTTCAGCAGTGGGCGTAGTATGACTGAGATGATGATGACAATGGTTTTCTGAGGATGCTGTTAATGAATATGTCTATTAGCGCAAGAAACATTTTTGGAATTTCCAACTGGTCGGTGAATAATTCAGTACATCTTAATTATACTTTTGTTAACCTTTCAACACATCAAAAGTCCGCTGTATATTCTTGTTCTACATGGTACATTCATGTGGCCTGTAGCAGTATGCTAGAACATAAATTAGACGAGAAGAGAGTGAGTGGCGCGCGTCTGTCCAGTTAACTATGTAAAAAAATTGCGACTGCTTGTTATATGTTGTTCCTTGATTAATTTTTAATCAGATCCTGTCCTTCACATTACATTACACTTGTTATATTGCGTAACACTACTTACTCATAATATAATTGAACGATCAAGCGTAACTGAAAACACATTAGTAACGCACACATTCGCTAGACTGGTAGGCATAATTAATACGACACGCTTTGATTATAAAGTTTGTGTCGTGTTGTATAAAATGTTGTAGTAATTTGTTGCTTATGCAAAGTATAGATCTAGGCCAGTCGCCCAGACTAAAATATCCTTCACCAGAACATAATTAAAAATATCCTCTACCGTACCAACAAAGTATACCTACATACTTCAGATGGTTTTTTTTATGTATTAAAATAATACATAAAAAAAAGTAGGAATACTTTGCTTTCGGCCCCATCATACTAGCAATCGAAATAATACAGAACCCAGGGTTTATTATAAACTTTTAGTTTAATATTTTAAACGGAGGTCGATATAACCTAAACTTTAATCTAATAAGTTATTCTATTTAATTTTGTCCAAATTATTTAACCAATAATTACTTCTTTTCAAATTTTAAACATTGTCATTAAAAATTTTAATACTCTCACATTTAACGAATATAAGTGACATATTTGGATCGGACGGTTAACCGACTGGTAAATCAATTTAAAAAATTACATCTTTTCGATAATACCTACCTATATGAAATCAGGTCAGATAAAGTGAGATAAGTTTGAGAGAGATGTTTATTAAATGAGTTCTGTAAACGGAAGCATAAGAAACTTTTGCTTAATATGATGAATGTTGTTTTAAATGCCAAGTTGTTCATTAGTAGATGTTGGGTATATCTTGACCAGTCTTTATTTTGGGGAACAAAGCTGCTATCAGATCGAAGCCCGAAGAAAGCAGACAAAAACTTTCTTCCACGTCACATGCATTTATTAAGATTTGATTGTTTATCCATTCGGAATCTCTCGCATCATAGCGAGTGAATGTTATGGCTTGTTGTATAGAACCTTTCTCTGGTACAAGTATCAGCTTGTATTGTTATGTGTTTTGGCAAAACCTTCTTGACACATAACAAGCATCTCATTACCGTTTATCAGTAGACAAATCTTTGGATGAAAGTTACACTACAATTAAATGGAATCAGATAACAACTCGTGGTGTTTGGTGTGTTTCATAAAAAATATGCAACATATCTGTGCCTATATTGTCTTTTATACTAAATACGAAAAAACCTGAAAGTGACACTCAGAAATAGCATAGGATAAAATGTGTTTACTTGATTTCAATATTTATTTGGTATTGTGATTTTTTCTTAGTGCACGCCTACATCATATAAAATATCAACGAAACTATTTCATTCATTTGTTTCAATTAGTTGAGTTCGAAGATCAGTCAGTCAGTAAAGGTTGCCTTTATATAAACAAGATAATGGCAAGCATAATAATGTTTAAAATTACAGTTATTTATAAAGTTCGAAAGATTTGCTTATTAAAACGTATTACAAGAGAAAGAAGCATGTTGATCAACTAATAATGGCGCAACCAATCCACAAAACTACTATATCAAAAACTCTATGTGTGTGGGCATCCACTAACTGTCCTAATACAGAATAAAGAAATTAATTTGGAGCGTAATCATTGACTTACTTAGTTTTTGTATGGAGAAAGTTAATTATTATTAAAAGTGAATATGTTTTTGCGTCGTCCATTGAAGATTTCGCATGGTACCCTAATGAACGTTACTGATGCTCACTACAAGAGTTCACTTTCATCGTTCACGCATCTAATCGAATAAATCATCCATCTTATAAGACTGTCAGTGCGCAGGTAATGGTTGATCTAACACGCGGATGTGCGGTCGAGTTTGTTCTCTATCCGCTTTATTCCAAAACGCGAATTAAAATTAGTATTGGTTTAAACTTAATCTTGTCTCTGTCTTCTTTTTAGCCAACAAAAGTGACAGCATCAGTTTTAGTCACGGTTTACTTTAGTCAGACGCGGAAGAATCCCTAACGGGGATCCCGCGGTTTCGCACTAAGCAGCTTAGAGGGTATTCGCAGGGTTTTTTAGCGGATATTATGCCGTAAAGCGCCCGTAAGAGTTACGGGGTACTCAGTGGGCAGCCACTGCGGGGGCCCGTAAGGCTTGCTTGCGGGAGCCAGGTGTGAGGTCTGTCCGGCGGTGAGCCTCTTAAAGGCGCCGTCGTCTGTAAATAGAGGTTTTGCCTGCGTCACAAAAAAAAAAGGTTTACTTTAGTCTTGGTTATCTAAAAAGGCGGTTTGTGTTTTACTTATTAGGCCCGATTACAGACTCGGATGCTTGAACCGAGAAGTAGGTATATGTCTGCCGCGACTGGACTCAACACAAGGCGGATTGAGTCACTAGCTAAGACTTCTAAGTAAAATTAGACGTCTTATCTATTCGTGGCATGATCTTCATCACTGAGGGCCTTATTGATTGTAATATTATTAGAGGAAAAGTTTGTGTGGTTGTAGAGTAGGGGGTAATGGACAGAGTAATCTACTTAACCGATTTTGACAATTCTTTCACCTGCAGAAAGTCACGTTATTAATATTTGAACAAAAGCTAAAGTCTATACCACCCGTTCCATTTTTATTTGTTAAGTAATTTGCTTATTTCTTTGCAATTCGTGCAATTCATACTCGTACCTAAAAAGTTTTTAGCTCGTAAAAATGAGAGTTAGTTTTAAATCTGATACAATACGATAAGTGAGAAAATAAGTTTCTATTTGCTAGTAATATACTGTTTAGTAATAATCTTTTAGCAATCCCAAATGTCATTGTGGTATAGCATATAGCCATTCATCCTTATCATAACATCACATATTCCTCGGCTGGGATTCGAACCCGGCCGCCCGAGTGGCAGGCGAGCTTTCTGCCACTGAACCATTGATGCTTGTTGATTAGGTCTCAATTTCTTAATGACAGTTAAATATGTAAAGGAAAATAGTTGTAGTAATGTAATTGAAGTTTCACTTTAAAAATAATATACTAGAATTACCCTTCGCAAATCACACAAAGGCCAAACGGTTGGCCTGGAATCTGCATCTAGGTATGTACTACTGTTAAACCAGCGCCGTTGCGTCATAACGCCGATATCGGCGAAATTAATATTGCCTTACTATATCGGCTATCGCTTGCGAGACGACAACAATGAGTAGGGTTGTCTTCAAAGCCTGCCGCCCCTTTACTTGCTCCTAGGGTTAACATACGCCCCTGAATTTCGAACACATTTTTTAAGTAACTACTTCAGTAGACTATGATTTTACGTTACTTACGTATTTTTGCAATTTTTATTCAAAAGTAAATTTTTAACGTAACATTTACTTTTGAAAGAATTGTCATATATAATTTGCAAGCTACTAACGTCATAGGTTTTGCTTCACCAATCTTTTGTACTGATGCAATACAACACATCCATCCATCCATCAGCCTTTTAACGTCCACTGTAGGACATAGGCCTCCCCCATAGAACACAACAATACAACACAACTTAATGTAATTACTTTACTACACCAATCGGCTAGCATCCCGTGATTTTGATTCCAAATCAAATCGTTCATTATCCGAAGAGGTACAAAGACTTATTAAACTTCTAGATTTTAATATTAAATATTTAAAAAAAACAAAATTGAGGAGTTAGCGGCCCTACCACAGCAACCAGCATTAATGGATTTGTAGCGGTTGACGGTATTTCTAAATAGTCTGTTGTTTCGAGTATTGCAAGCAATTAATAACACAAATGAGCGCCATTTGGTTACAAATTTTTGTTGTATAGAATTCAAGGCCAAAGGCATTAAATACGGGTAGAAAATAGTAAAGAATCGGTGGTGAATCAGTAAAAAAATATTTTCATTAGGAGAGAGGTCAAATGCCCGCCACATTCTTGTACTTTGACAAAAAAGTTAAACGTTCGTTTAAGAAGCAAATGTCATACAAAATTTTTAGAAACACGGTTTAAAACACAAGCTTTTTATAGTAGAACTATTTTTGTTTATTTCCAAATGAGTGACAATGGATAAGGATACAATAGGATAAGATAATTTATGAGAATCCTGATTAAAATATTCTTGGGAAAAACGTTTGCAGGTTGGTGCAAAGTTGTTAACGAATTTTTAATTTTAGATTTTTATCGTGTTTTTACTGCTCCAATTGCTCTTCAAGATGAAACGGAAAAAAAAAATATTATTGAGTCTCGTCTGCTGCCCGGTCCGCGTGGAATTTTGTATAGTAAAATTTTCTTTAGATTTAAACAACTCTAGCGTGTTAAATGCATAAAATAATATAACTTAAACTTATTATCAGTTAAAATTTATAAAAATCATGAGTACGTATTATATAAACAGATAACGGTAATTAATTGATTTGTCACTGTTTTCATGGTCAAATATTCTCTCCCTTTGATCTTCGTTGGATTAAAGCGCTTTTCGTATGTTATGCTTTCAAAAATATCAGGTAAATATTTGTTTAATGTATTTATTAATAACACGTTTGAAGCATATCAGCCCTGGATCACCCACACCTATTATCGCAGCGCAGCCCTATAAATTTCTATCGGCACTTACCGTTATTTTGAGAGCTGACAGATTATATTGTCCAGCGGTGTCTTGCAGGGTTCAATTTGACCTATCGCATGCTGCCTGCAGATTATTAGAAAGTACGTTGAAACGCTAAGAAAATGTATTGGGAGATTATAGTAAGTAACATGTCTTGAAATGGTTGTCAGTATTTCGAATTCTTTGATTCCCTTCGAAATTTTATCTTTTATATTGTGTATCAAATGCCATATGTCTTGCATCAATAGAGACTGGTTTGACCAGTTTCTATGATAATACATTTTTGTGTTTATTGTTTTGAGGACAGCGTTAGTTTTGTATAATCATTTTTGACACTAACATAACTGACTAATAATATTATACTCTTTATTGCACACAAAAAAAGCGGCACGAACAGAAAAGGAATGGAAAAAACAGTTGGTATTACTTTTTGGTAGTTCAAGTGTCTTCGTGTTGGAAGTCCTTTTATGACGAGAAGGTGAAGGAAGCGTTTTGAAACGGGAAACAAGGTAATGAGGAGAACTAGGATCTTTGAGGATTTGAAACAAGAATGATAGGATATGCATATCACGTCGAAGACGAATGGGAAGCCATTTCGATTGAGAGCGAAAATCAGAAACTCGGTCATATTTACGCAATCCGAATATGAAACGAATTGCAAAGTTTTGGAGACGCTCTAGCTTATTCAATTGATCTTCAGTCACATCCAAGTAGCAAATATCGGCGTAGTCGATCACTCCTGGCTGGTTCAATCACTCCTTCGGGGAGAATGAGGAGAAGGAGTGATTGCGCCAGCATAATTTTGGTTTTCAAGGGAAGAAAAAATTGTATGTATTTATAAGATTCCAAGTCATAAATCTTCTTTTAAATTGTGCAATTTAAATTAAAACCTGATGATAATTAGGAACTGTCGTAATGATGTCACGCTATTTTTATGTATGTTAGTAAAGTAGCTACCAGTCTGAAATACACTCAGCGTCAAAAAAATCGCATCTGCGCGAAAATAACTTTCAAGCCAATATTGGTGATATTTGAAAGCCCATTAAAAAACATAAAAAATACATTTCAATTAATTTTTATTTTTTAGTGGAACAGTGCAAAAACAGTAAAACTTATAAAATAATAAAAATCCTTAATTAAGCCTTAATTTTAATTATTGCTTGCCCAGATGACGGCTTCCATACGCTCCCTTATGGATCTTGCCAATTTTCTTCTTGAGGGATACTGGCCCATCCTCAATAACGGCCTTTTCGAGGTTCTGGAAAATCGTGGGAGCGAGATCGAGGCCGAACCATGCGTTTTAAATAGTTCTATAGGTGCTCTATCGGGTTCAGGTCTGGACTTCTCGCTGGCTAATGCATGACAGAGATGCCAACCTCTTGAAGGTTAACGCGCACAATTCATGGAGTGTGAGCGCGAGCGTTAACGTGCATTACATAAAGTACATACATAAAAATTATTTTCGCGTAGGTGCGATTTTTTTGACGCCGAGTGTAATTACAGTCAATCTTGCGTTTAAGCAAATAGCAACCGCTTAATTGCTTATTAGTCGGACGCCAATCACGTAACACAATTTTAATATGAATAATACTTATTCCTTTCATTGATAGTTTCTTCCAAAAAAAGAAGCTAGTACTTGTTTTTGTTGTTTTTTTTTTAATTTGGGATAATGAAAATTTATAATAGCGATAGGTGCTGGTGCAATTTCAGCATGGTAAACTTATAACTTGACTTGCCACAATATGTTTCCGTTTTTTATGTTAATCCGTCCGTGAATCACGAGTAACAAACACGGACCTTCAATATCAAATCATGTACGATATTGTTATCAGATGAACAGTGGGAAAATTTTGAAGAGAAACTTCAAACAATAGCCTATTTATATAGAATAAAGCATAATAAACTTGTATATATGTCAAAATTTAACATAATACAGTGTCAGTTTTTTTTTATCTGTGAACGTTTACAATGGTTAAACAATGAGTGAAAGTTTAAGGACTGGGCCATCCCTCATAAAGGACAACAATAGTGATGTCGATTTCATTGATAAAATGGTTATATAAAACAAACGTATGGACCGGAGTAATCAATCATAATGTATCAGTGATGCAGATACAACAATATATGAACTTACTTAGATGGTAGATAACATGTAACATAAATGTCGTGATCGCACCGTTTCTAAACAGCCTACGTCTAGTTCCGGGATTTAAAGACATCAAACTGCACACTTTTTGAATCGGAAAACTGAAGAAAGATGCTAATGTTAATAAGTAATTGGTCAGCTTCTATATTCCCCGGTCTGAAAGTTAAAACTTACCACTTTAAGTCACGATTTGCTATTTAGGATTTAATGACGCGAAGAATATTCGAAAAGTGGGGTGAAACAGGAATCGCGCTCTGAATAATATTTTTGAAGTTATACTTCTTTAGGCGCGTTATGAAAAAATGATGAGAGTGAAATTTTAAGATGCGCGCGCATCACTGTAACACAAAATTTTGTGTTTACCGCACATTAAGAAAATCTACCAACAAAATAGAAATAGAATCTCTATTTAGTGGGTGCTAACGACTGCATTGTGAAGGCCTATCAAAAGTATTTATTAATCTGGAACAACGGAACCAAAGCGCGATTCAGGAGACTACAGCGCCATCTCTTGACCATTGGTGTAGTAGAACCAAAAACCACATCTTTATTTTTTGTAATAAAGTAACAGCGATAGGTATTCATATTTATAATATTTATCCACATGTTTCTAGTTTGTATATTCGGAATACGTGTTTGAGTTTCATACAAGTGCAAATCACATATGTTCTAATAAATTATATTCAGTAGCGATTTTAATTGAATATTTTGATTATTTATTTATTTTTTCAAATTAAAACTGAACTTTATTGACCTTTTCCAGACTTTTTATAAATTTATTGTAATTAATTATTTGCATGCAATTAAAAACTAATTTTAAACAATGCCAAAGAAGGATAACTTCTCACGCGCCTACATAAGTACACGCACCCATTTTTTTTATTAGTTTTTCACACAATTGGTTTTATGAATAAATCTGGAGATCCGTAACCAAATAAATAGTTATTGCAGTATAAAAATATAAATTCCTCATTATTTTCGGATACCTGCAGTGAGATCTTCAGATCTAAACTGTTTAGGTGATAGGGGGCTATTAACCCTGGATTTTGTCCTCAGCTTACGTGATTGTATATCAACCCTAAAACACTTTCTCTGGGTCTAAAATTAAAATGATTTCTCTTGTCAGCGGTGCAAATAGCTACGTGGAAAGTTTGGTCAATTTCCCTTCACGGTTTCACACCAATTTGCGGATTTACACGACAAATCGATGACACGAGCCCCGGGGCCATTTCTGCCTCTACAATGTTGACTGACGAAGGGCCGCTTTACTTGTGATTAGAATTTTAACTTTATGCCCTTAAACTAAGAGTTGAATTGTCAAAACTTTAGCGTTACGCCCTTAAAATAAGAGTAAAATTGTAGAGATGCTTATTTTAAAGTTTTCTTTAACAGTTCCCATGTATATAAATTAATTGGTTTACAATTAAATTTTGTACATATCTCAAGTCCAAATTTTAGTAAACTGAGCAATAGTACTACTAATAAAACACGCAAATGTTTTACGTAACAAATGATTTTGTTGTAGAAAGTCCATTTATGGATGGAGAGCCCTAGAAGATTGCATTGTCATATCAAGTAAAAAAATGTTCGGACTGGTAAAATATAAATGAACAAAATAAATGTTCCAAAAACCTTTTGCTTCTAAATGTTCAAAGAACCCTCTTGATGGTGAATGAATTAATAATTACGATTTTCTCATCTTTCCAGGACCGCCGCGGTAAAGCACAGCAAGCAGCAAGAGAGGGCGACAACCCTCATAATCCAAAATGTGACCACCGAAGAATCGACCAAAACACACAACACAATCTTCAAATTCATGGATCCACGAGATCACATGATTAAGACGAATATTTATTGTACTTATAACTTTAATTATTAACGAATCTAGTCGCCACAGCACTTTTTAACACGAAGCAATTTAGACTTTATGATAAGCCCTAAAGAAGAAAATTGTTGAACTAAGTACAAAGATTAAGGAATTGAGGAGTCAGTACAAACATCGTTCGGAACGCTAGAATCAGTTTGAGATCAAATTGATTACATTAGAAGTTCCTAAGAAGGAGAAAAGATGACAACCAGTAAGTATTTTTATTTAGATAATTAATTGTCTTTAATTAGACATTCTTATATGCAAAATAGTCAGCAGTGAACGAAATAAGAAAGCGATTGATTAACTTAAGAAATTGATATAGCAGCCTGATGAGTGACCAAAAATTAAATTCGTTAGTAAATCAAACCAACTTGTAACAATGCGAAAATCTGTCTCTTTTCATACAAAATAGCTCATCAATATGAGGTATTAAATGAAAAAAATGCGTTTCGAAAGCAATTTTATTACCTCATTAGAAAATTGTCGTTCATTGAAATGTTTAATGTTAATATTGCAGAAAATGATTCTGCAAAGGATATAATGGTTATGAACAGTCTTGTTGGCTTTAAAATACTTGTATCATCATTATTTGTATATTCATTTTATCGATACTTATCTTGTAGTATTGAACTCTTTCCCCTTGAGGAGCTCGGTGGCGCATTCGGTCTGCGATCGTGAAAGTTAAGCAACTTTCGCAATAGTCGGTCATTGAATGACCAAAAACTCATTATTTCGAGTTCCTCCGTGCTTTAAACCATTGGTCTCATCTGTATCTGCAGTCGTTAGCACCCACAAATCTGCATTGGGCCCGCGTGATGTGCCACAGCCCAGTCTCCCTATTCCGTCCATAGGGAAGGTCTGTGCCCCTACATTGGGGGACATTAATAGGCTGATGATGATGGTGACTGAACCCTAGTAGCTTTACCTTATGTTTTTTTTCAACACGTTCCAGGTTTTGAGCATTCTGCTATGAAGAGCAGTTTTTCGCTGTCATCACTTGGTACCGCACCACCGCCGCCTGGCGGGCGATGCGAGCAACTCGAGAGGCCCTACCACAGCCTCACCAAAAAGCGGTAATTCTTTTTTTATTAATTTAAATGATTAATTTTTATATGTGTATGTCCCCTATTCATAAGTATTTAACGTATATATTTATACACACCGACTGCCTTTTCAATGTGTTTCCCTACAACAGGCCTGCTGGAAGAAATTTCAGATTGAAATAAGCTGTGCCCTTGTACTACTATCTTATTTTGTAATTTCTGTCCATTTATATTTGTGTGTACATAATGTATAAATAAAAAATAAATAAAAATGAATTAAAGTGTTCATTGGTGATTTTTAACCATTCTATTACGATCCAGTCGTAGCGTAGCTCAGTACATATTTCATCAAGCGCGGTAGAATAACATAAGGGGAGCAACTTGAGGCTACAAAACAAATAAAAAACATTCGGCCAGGACTATGGGTCGCGCCCAAATCATCAGTTTTTAGAATAGAAGTTACTAACTTCTACGCGCGCGTTTTTTTTTCATCCTATTTTCTATCCTTTTCCTATTTTATATCCATTCGTACAGCCACCTCCACGCCATGACTGACTCTGCCACACTCACACCAGAAAAGACTTGACGATTTGGACGACAAAAGTATGCGTGATTTTATAATTTATTTATAATTCCTTCTCTTGCTGCCTTAGATGTTCGGCCATCACAATGTGCAAGTTTGCCACCTTATGTTATTCAGCCGCACTCGAGTAAATCCCAAAATCCCGGATTGCGGGCTCCCCTACTACAGTGAATTAGTTCAGTCTTCAACACAAAGCAAAAAAACCCTTGTGTGCTTTTTTATTTATTCACTAAATGAGGACTCAATCAGTATTGTCTTAAAGTTAAAAATTATATGCAGCCATAAAACGCGTTTTGGCGCGTGCTCAAGGATATGCGAGCACACATTGGCGGATTTCCGCAAGTGCGCCTGAGCATCCTCGAGGCTGCACGTGCGCAGTACACACTTGATATTAGTCGAATTTTGAACTTTAAAGGCATTAATGTTAAAGTGATTAACTGATACAACTGAATACGTTTGATATGTGTCGAGTTTTAAACTTAAAGGCGATACTGTTAAAGTGATAAATTTATACAGAGCATCTTTTAATGGGCTCTTTTCCTCTATGTGTGAATAAACCCGAGTGGCGAAGAGTAAATCCGATGTAACGATTTTCTCGCTCGATGTGTACCACCAGGTGTGTAACCTAAAACCTCTTATTATAATAGGCAAAATACTAAATAAAATATATTTACAACACTCAATTTCAAATCCTTTCCAATATACCTTTAAATTTGACATTAGAATATGTTTTTTTTTTACTAGCGCCTTACGCTGAACTTGGAATATTTGAAGCGTTAGTAAATAAGATAAGCATGCATACAGAACATATAAGTGAATTATCTAAATAATAACACTTCAAATTGCTATTCGTCGTTGTATTTGCTATTTGAACATTACTTACTTACTGCTGCGTCGCAACGATCCAAAGTGGATATTGGCCTCCGACACAAGATGACGCTATGCTCTGCTTTCCCGGCCTGGGTCCTGCCAGCAGTCGGACCCAAAGGCTGCAAGTCCTTCTGCACCTCGTCGCTCCAGCGGTATCTGGGACGTCCAACCGGTCGTCGTCCTATCTCGCTACGCTCTTTCCACGGCTCGATTCTCTCCCATTCTCTCCACTTGTCCGAGCCAGCGAAGTCTAGCCGCTTTAATTTCTCTTATGATGTTAAGATTTTCCAACCCACCAATTTTGTCGGGTTAAATAGTTAGTATTTCTACAAAAGAGTTTACTCTTCTGTGCAAGTGGCCCTTCTTGTGTCAAATTATTGCCAGTCAAGCTATCATCTAGCATCACGTAGCGCTCTAATTCTTTACCACATAAATGGTTCAAATGTTGTAGTCGGTTTTCGGCAGCGACATATAATTTGAAAGCTTGTTTTATTTAATTTTAATTCTTTTTTGAAAATTTAACAATTTCGTTAAGATGCTGGCCACCCCACCCTGCCATAAGGGGCCGTTCATAAAATATGTCTCGCTAAAATCAGCTTTTTCCGACCCCCTCCTCCCCTATTGTCACGCTGTGTCACACATTCTGTGACCCCTCTTGAAATATTCCGTCACAAAAACGGAGACCCCCCCCCCCCCCCCCCCCAAGTATGATTAATTTCAATTGATAGTACACAAATTTTAAGAATTTAAATATTTATTTAGTTTTGAAGTTATACTTCTTTAGGCGCGTTATGAAAAAATGATGACAGTGAAATTTTAAGATGCGCGCGCATCACTGTAACACAAAATTTTAACACCAACTTCATGCGTTACTTTTGTGTTTACCGCACATTAAGAAAATCTACCAACAAAATAGAAATAGAATCTCTATTTAGTGGGTGCTAACGACTGCATTGTGAAGGCCTATCAAAAGTATTTATTAATCTGGAACAACGGAACCAAAGCGCGATTCAGGAGACTACAGCGCCATCTCTTGACCATTGGTGTAGTAGAACCAAAACCACATCTTTATTTTTTGTAATAAAGTAACAGTTATAGGTATTCATATTTATAATATTTATCCACATGTTTCTAGTTTGTATATTCGGAATACGTGTTTGAGTTTCATACAAGTGCAAATCACATATGTTCTAATAAATTATATTCAGTAGCGATTTTAATTGAATATTTTGATAATTTATTTATTTTTTAAATTAAAACGGAACTTTATTGACTGTGTCCTTTTCCAGACTTTTTATTAATTTATTGTAATTAATTATTTGCATGCAATTAAAAACTAATTTTAAACGATGCCAAAGAAGGATAACTTCTCACGCGCCTACATAAGTACACGCACCCATTTTTTATAATAAAATTTAAATATATAAATAAATATCTTTTCATAACAAATAAATAAATCATATTTCTATTAATCAGAAGTCCAAGGATTCTGTAAATGCGCTGAAATATCTATAATCGGTATTGCAACATCTTCTTCTTCATTTTCAAAACTACCGTCCACTTCATCGTCTTCTATACATTCTGCATTTTCTGTACCAGCTTTTTCATCTTCTAATATGCATAACAGCTCTCGAGCTCGTCGAGCTGCGATGTGAGTTGGTTGTATACGTCGAACTACTTCATCTTTTCTTTTCCGTTTTGGATGTAAATTTTTTAAATGCTGTAGTAAGGTTTTATTAGAGGTGTGATATATGCGCGCGGGTGGTTCCTCGAAGGTTAAGTATTGGTAAAACAAAGAAATCGATTGTCACGAATTTTAACGCTGCTAGAGTCAAGTCAATAGGCTAGAGCCGCGCCACAGAGCTAGCGCTAATGTCGAAAAATAAACATGAGTAAATATATCAAGTTACAATTTATTGTATAATATAACTATATACGTTTGAATGTCTATATGTTTACTAAATACGAAATAAATGATTTTCTATCTTGATGAAAATTGAGAAAGAAAAATAGTTGAAAGAAATACTAATTTAAATTTTTTTAATGAACGACGAACGTCACGTTGCCGTAGACCCCCCGTCCCCCCTTGTCAGATCTTGTCACACTTAGCAAGACCCCTCCCCCCCCCCTTGTATGCGAACGTATTTTATGAACGGCCCCTAAGTAACGTTATATTTTAAGCCTGCGCAAGGAACTTATATTCTACTAGCTGTCTCAGCGAACTTCGTACCGCCATAAAAAAAAATAGAAGGGTGGAAATTTAGGGTTGTATGTATTTTTGTATAATGTATCATAAAAAGATAAAAACAAAAAAAATTGTCCAAAAAATAATAATTTAAGGGTGGACCGGACCACCCTTAACATATAGGGGGATGAAAAATAGATATTATCCGATTCTTAGACCTACTGAATATGCATATAAAATTTCACGAAAATCGGTCGAGCCGTTTCGGAGTAGTTTAATTACGTGACACGAGAATTTTATATATTAGATCTAAGTTCCTTGCGCCTGTAAAGTAAAATGTCAGTCAGTCCAGCCAGTCATGATCGATATTCGTGAAATCGTAATGAAATTATTATAACAATTTTTTATTGACTTTTCTTGTAATTCGATACACACAAAATACCTAATAACATAATGAGAGATGAACGGAATCATTACCACTGCTCAAGTTACCTATTGAATATAATGTATTTGATGCTTAGGCGACAAACATTACATAAATATACTTGCCTATTGCCAATCAATAATTATGTATTTGTAAATTATAATAAATATTTAAAAAAACTGGGATTAATCAATTCTAGTGTTTTGCCAAACGATTTACTAGTAAGTAAGTGCACTACTACATGTCATAAAAATTTGAGATCTGTCGGAGACTACCACCCTCTATACAAATTAGAACCATGTCCTATTTACCGCAAATTTTAGTGCATTTAGTACCAAAGCCACCCGTAGGTGTCCCTCTCAGACAGACACCTGTGCGACGCAGCACAGAAAAGCATTCTCTAAACGTATAGTCAGCTTCGTTGCATATGACATGTGTATGAAATGGTATAATTTACTCTGCGGTATAGAGCTATCATGATTAGAACAAAAAGAAAAGCTATTACGATTTGACCTACAAAATTGGAAATATTTTTTTTATTTAGGAAAGAGCCATGTCGCGAAGCTTGGAGGCGGAGTTGGGGCTCGGCGGCGAGCGGCGGCAGCGCCGGCGACGACCTGTGGCCCCTGCTCCAACACCACTACGACTACATTATGGACAACCAAATCATCGACACTTGCAAGGTGAGGACATCAGCATTACGTTATCACGTTTATCATCGGTGCTGAGGCACAAGCCTTCCGTGAAGGTAGAATAGGGAGAATGAGCCATAGCCGCGAAGCTTGCACTATGACTAGATCATGGACAACCAAATCATCAACATTTGCATGGTGAGGACAGCAGCATCACGCCAACACATTCATCATCAGTGCTGATCATCTGGGCCTTCTTTATAAGTAGAACAGGCATTCTTTATAGGTAGAACAGGCTTTCCGTATAGGGAGAATGGGCCATGCCAACTCCGCCTTCAAGCTTCGCGGGCGGACCTGTGGCCTCTGCTCCAACACCACTACGACTACATCATGGAAAACCAAATCATCGACACTTGCAAGGTGAGGATATCAGCATTACGTCAACACGTTGCCGTAATGCTGATGACCCATGCATAACGTTGAAAAATTCATTAATTACCCGGCCTATTATTGAAAAAATCGGTACGACCTCGTTTGCGTGCATGGATTATAGACGTCACTCCTAGTTATTTTTTCTTTACTGAGTATGGCGTATCACAGCAATATCTTTTTTGAGGGCAGAGCATCAATAGAGATAGTTCATATGGCTAATAGTTCAAGTATATTGAAACATAGGTCATCATCAGCTTATTAATTTTCTCACTGCTGTGGCATAGGTCTTTCCTATGGATGGAATAAGTAGACTGTACCTTAACCGACTGCTCTATCCTAGTGCGGTTTGGTGGGTGCTAACGGCTGCAAATGCAGTTGGCACTTTATGGCTTCACGTGCCGTCTGCAGCACATAAGTGCTTGAGATGATAGTTTTTTGTTCCTTTATCCTATGAATGGTCTTTGCGAAAGTTGCTTAACTGTACATAAAGCTCCCATAATTTGCAAGACAACACCGTTGTCCACCTTCCAACCAGACTACCACATAGTGTTATTTCCAAGGATAGAAAAATAAGATATGTTTCCAAGACCGGTGTTTTGATTTTAGCTGAATATCGTTCATGCTTTTACACTTTCAAGAAAGTAAATAAATGTTGTAACCACCTTGGTATTTTAATTTCAGGAAGCAAACGGCGAATTGCTGTCGAACAATTCGTCGTTGTTGCTAAATGGGCCCAGGCTTCTAAACCCCACGTCTGGCTTCAACCGGCAGTGGTCGCTTAGTCAGCTGGTAGCAGAGTTTACAGAGCTGTGCCAGTGGCTCACACACGTGCAGGAGGAGATCTATTCTAGTCCCGAAAATCTGTCCAGCAGAAAGTTGAGAATGGTAAGTGAAACTGCATTTACATGAAGCCTTCAAAGATTTCCTCATTATTGCTCTAAGTAGAACTGATCGGCAAGCTCAAGGAGCTATTCCAATGGCACACACACGTGCATCTATTCTAGTACTGAGAATCTTTCCAGCAAGACGTTAAGAATGGTGAGTAAGACTTCAAAACAAATACTAAAAGTTACAGGAAGCACGGCGAATTGTCGAAATCGCCAGTAAAAAACTACGTCTAGCTTCATCTAGCAATAGTCGCTCAGTCAGCTAGTCACAGAGTTCACTGAACTGTGCCAGTGGCTCACACGCGTATAGAATGAGAGCTGTTCTAGTCCTGAGAACTTGTCCAGCAAAAAGTTGAGAGTGGTGAGTAGAACTTCGAAAAAGATGTTTAGAATTAACAGGAAGCACAACGAATTGTTTTCCAACAATTCTTAATTATGACCCTATATATCAGGCTTCTGCTGGTCGCAAAATTCAAATCGTTAAGGGGGTAACCATGAGATGCAATGTAAATTCAAGTGCCAAGCTTACTTCATAAGTGTAATGGTAATTTCACTGAGATCTTCTGTAAGGTGCAGTTGGAGGTTACTTCCCCAGACCGGCACTCCATTTCTTTTAGGTCTATGCTTTAACTGGGCTTTAATAACCTTTCTAAGTCCAGTAAGTAATATTATTATTACTTCAGAGCAGACGTCTAAGTCTGTCGTTGCACCAAAAGTCACGAGTTGACAAAGCTCACGTAACTTCCATTTTAATTTTACCTTTTCTTGCATTATGATTCTATCTTTTTGATGCTATCATTTGATTTTATCTTTCAGAGTCGCATGTCTGAGTTAATATCGGTGGAGCCTAGACGATTGAAGTTCATGGAGCAAGCCTCTGCGATCTTGGAGAGGATACCTGAAGCTAGCGCAGAGGTAATTCATATTTATTACGAAGAACTGAGGCTACTAAAAGTCGCCATAATAAAACCAAAGGGTACATAAAAGGGTGAAGAAATAGAGGAAAGTGATTATTCTGTTTCAAAATTCGGGTATAAATAAGGGGAACCGATAATTCACAAAATTCGGGGTGACGTAGTTCACTCTATGGAACTTCTTTAAAAACAACATTCTTTGCTTATCCATAATTATTTGGTGCTAGACCCATAAAGAATCTGTCTACCAAAGCTTAGCGCAATCTGTTTAGTGTGATGTGATATGTACACACATCTCAAATCACTGCACAGATGAGACAGTCAGTAACGGTTGCATTTTATTTAACATTATCACCATTGAGTCAAACGACAATCACTGCTGAGCATAGAACATCAACGTTAGAATCAAAGATATCTACGTTGGTCGGTCCTTTTATATATGTATATAGCAAATATCTTCACCATCATACTATTTGATGTTGAACGTAAATAAATAGGCTCTGATCAGACAGAAGAGATTAGAATTGTTTTCTGCTTTCCTCGCCACCAGGATTGGAAAGAATATACCTATTGGAGAACTCCTCCCCACTTATTTCGTCCAGCTCTAGGCAAGTCTGACCCCGAAAGGACAAAAAGTTCTTACAGTGAAGTTGGAGGGACTGCGTAGCTTTCTCCGTCATATTTTATATCCTTCTTTTGTTTTATCGCCTACTGTAATTGTCATAATAAGAAACTAAAAACGATTGTAAAAGGCTGCAACGAGAACAACGAAAAATACTTATGAATGAGTTTGCTAATATCGTTACGTACGCGGGATTGAAACCTTTGTCGTATGGATTGTGGACCGCGGTTTTCTTCTTGCTATAATTGGGCACATAAATATTGCACACACAGTCATATACCAAACATCACATTTTATTTTTGCCTAAACAGTAGGACACGGCATTCCTAAACTTTTTTTATTTTTAAATCTGTTTTTTATATTTTTTATTTTATAGTCATAATCGTTTTATCATTTACATTTGTAATGAAAAGTGACTTCATGAGTTATCTCATATTGAAGTCATTTTTCAAATTGACGATTCTCTATATAATACTGAGAGAAAAAAACAGCCCTTGCTGAGTTTCTTGCCGGCTCTTCTCAGTACAAGGTCTCCCGCCGTAGATTTGCGAACCGATGGAGTAGCTTTTCGACATTCACAAGTGCTTGTAACAGCCTAGACTGAATAAACGATATTGAATTTTGAATTTTTTTTGAATTTTATTTCTGATAAATTTCACTGTCTTGGTACACCGCGCTTCCAATTATTTGTCGAAATCGAATATGGCTTCATGACGAGAGTGGAAAAGCAAAATCGCTTAAACGCCACTTTAGTAACTTTACAGAAACGAGGATCAAAGTTTTTTTAAAAAAAAGTAATATGAGAAGTATAAAAATGAAAACGTATTCATAAAATAATATTTTCTAAATATCCTTCTATTAAGGGCTTTACTTTACGAATTCGATGTCACTTTAGTGATAATTACTCGGCCCGTCATACATTTTTTGTTAAGCAAACATCAAATCATACGTGAAATAGTAGGGCGTCAGCGCCATTGGTTTAAAAAAACACCAAAATTGATGTCCTTCCAGCGTTGAAACAATAAAAGTCTTCATAACATTGAGTTGCTTAAGCGCCAAAAAAGGACTCAAATCTTCACGAAACATAAACGGAAAAAAATCTGATTAAAATGATAAATATAACTCATTTTGGACCAAAAAAGGGGTATAAGCGATTTTGTCTTTCCACATTCGATAAGGTTGGCGAGTGCGGGGGCGCGGGGCAGAATAACGTAGGTCCGCTCGTATGATCAGTGGCTGACTAAGGTTATTAACCACATTCGCAGGTGCATCGTTCTCGTTGCGAGCCTACCCACATTTATAAAATGAAATTGAGTGATGACTGATAAACAGGCACCTACACTTATAGTACTTATTTATAACAAAAGTAACGGTTTTCTCAGGTGACGTGGCGGATGGAGCATCTAAGTGTGAAATGGGAAGGATTACGTTTGCTGTTAAGTCCAGAACAACTAAATAGGGATGGCGACTGCTCTGACACAGTCGGTAAGTTGAATATAGGCTACTTTATTTTATTTAGATAGAACACCAAATTAGTATGTTATCCTTAGATTAAAACGAAAAGGGAAGATACGTCAGTCGCCGCTCAAAAGTGTACCGCTTAAATTGTGGTGCATGACCATAATTCGGAGGAGCTCGATGGCGCAAGTAGTGAGCGCGTTCGGCTGCGATCGTTGAATTCAAGCAACTTTCACAGTGGTCGGTCATTGGATGGGTGACCAAAAATCTTCTATCTCGAGTTCCTCCGTGCTTCGGAAGGCACGTTAAGCCGTTGGTCCCGGCTGCATCTGCAGTCGTTAGCACCCACCAATCCGCACTGGGCCCGCGTGGTGTGTCATGGCCCAATCTCCCTATTCCATCCATAGGGAAGGCCCGTGCCCCAGCAGTGGGGACATTAATAGGCTGATGATGATGATGATGATGATGATGACCATAATTCGTTTTAGTCACAATAGGAAATTCAAACACACGATTTTCTGAGTCATAAAGATAATACAATGCCTTCGAAGCTTTTATAAAGAACACAAATAGATCATGATCAAATAACAAATGCCACGGCAACACTTTTCATTCGTAAAACTATAAAATCATTTTTTCTCAAAAATCACGGTTTGTCCTGAATGTTATTTACTTAAATAATCGCCATTTGTTATCAAGAACAGGACAACAATACAGCTCAGCCGTGCGGACTCGGATGCGGACTCGCCGTTTCGCTCGCGCTGCGTTGAAGTGTACAGTTCTGTCTCGCTCGCTCGATTGAATGTTTATTTACAAACGTGTGCGTGTGTGAGAGTTGCTAATGTAGTTGAGTCGGAGCATATTTTATTTGATGCTAGTATGAGCGTACCGTATCTTCCCTTTTGTTTTCTAAGATGTTATCCAAACTCAATCTAGATATTCGATAGAAATGGGACAGTATTTGATTCTAATGTTTTCTTTATGTAGCGACTTTAATCGCTGGCTATGTCAAAGTGCACATACCGTACGCATTAGCATCGCTTGAATGTCACTAGCTGTTAAAGTCGGTGAGTGGAAACGACGAACTCTGATTAATCGCTACCAGTGGACACAAAAAAGATTAAGGAAATGGAGATCCAGAGTGGCCATACAAACTAGACGATGGCAATACCAATGCCAAAACTAAGAACACCGTAATACTATGTGATATAGTCGCAGTAGATGTTGTTGTACGTAAAATTGCTACTGCGCAGGCTTCCTTGTCTATGGTTTATGTACAAGATGTTTGTTGGGGATGTGTAAAACTCCGTTTACATTCAGCCCATTCGTGCGGTAAAAAGCAGGGACATGGCACACAAATTGGATAATGCGAGGGTATCAACAGTCGCTATTGACGCTAGCGCTACCGACCGACCCCCAAAAGGCGGTTTTATGTAAACTTCAAAGATCACAATGCAGGGGAGACTGTTACTGTCCTGTTCATTCTCATCTCCTCTCACCCACCTCCCTTGTCAGTAGTCGAATGCGATGCGGTTATATTAAAACACAATGAGGATCACTACTAGGTCAGCAAATCAACTCAAAATCAACAGTATCTTTTATCTAATAGACAAGTCCGTCCGTCCGTGGTGCTGTTTCAGCGGCCAAACCGTAAGAGATAGATAAAGAGAATGTTTAAGTTATAAGTTAAGAATAGTCTGATAAGACTACAAACCGGATTTCAGTAACGTAGCACTTCCGGTTTTCGAGAAATCACATCACGTGATTTCTATTTCAAACGAAACCACACAAAATCTCCGAAGTTCTCAATTAATTAAATACATTTTTTTTTGGTGAACATTTGGTTCACTGGTTTGCTAGTTATGATCTAATAAGCTTTTTAATTAATATACTTTTTAAATCATCGAAATCGGTTCATTCGTTGAGAAATTTTATGGTAGCCAATATTCACCGGTGGCCGAAACGTGTGACATCACAGAGCTCGATCGTGGTTCACCCCGGTAGAACTTTTGTAGCGTTTCTACGCACGCTCGCGCCCGAGCGCTAGAGATCTGCAACGTCACAGTCACCACGCGGCCAGCCAAAAATTCGTTTAGTAATTTGGTCTTAACTTCGTCAATATTTGCCGTAGAACAAAATTTTAACCAGTGTATTTTATGAAATCCTGATCTCTATAAATCTGTATTCTCAATTAAAATCGTTACGGATCCTCATTGCATCCTCATTGGCTTGTGACCGTGGAATAAACTTTCACATTGACCGGATCGGTGACCAAAAATTTAATATCTAGAGCTCTTCCATGCCTCGGAAAATCCGTTTAGATGTTAGTCCCGGCTGCACCTACATCGTTTGTTAACAGCCAACAATCCGCACCAGGCCCGCATTGTGGGTTTTGACCACTCTCCCTATTCCATCCACAAAGGAGTCGAAGAGAGCCAGGCAGTCCGTAGCAGATTATACACTCGAATAGGCTATTTGACAGTATGAAAAATAATGTACCAATTGATGGCATCTGTATTTAATATGAATATTAACAACGATTTTACTATTCTTTAAGAACAAATAATTTATAACTTTTCTATAAAATCATTAAATAGAAATGGTTTTTTTGCTCCACGGCGGATTCAGGCGGGCGCCTGGGACAACAGTAAAGCAGCAGTATCTCTTTTATGTGTCTAATGTTGAGTAAGGTTTCACGGCTCCACGGAGTAGGAGTTGGGGTCAGGGCAGGTAACGGCGCTAGTGATATTTTTGATAAATCGCAAACATCTAGGTAGGCTATAATTATGCGAGTTTTCTAACTTTCTAACATAAAATAAAATCTGTATTCCAATCAGAAATTATTTATTCAACATAAGCCTTTACTGACGTCATCTATACAAACAAAAATATAATTTTAAAATAGCAATAGTGATTGGACAGCATTTGGGAAGCTACGTCAAGTCTTGACATCGTCGATCCCACAGCACCTAAAGACGAAAGTCTTCAATCAGTACGTCCTACCTGTGATGACATACGGAGCCGAGACGTGGACACTGACGGTACGGGTGGTCCACAGGTACAAAGTCGCTCAGCGCGCAATGCTCGGCGTTTCTCTGAAGGATCGCATCAGAAATGAGGTAATCCTACAGAGAACCAAAGTTATCGACATAGCCCACCGGATTAGCAAGTTGAAGTGGCAGTGGGCTGGCCATATTTGCCGAAGAACCGATAAACGTTGGGGTAGACGAGTTGTGGAGTGGAGACCGTGTCTAGGCAAACGTCGTGTAGGACGTCCTCAGGCACGATGGAGTGATGATTTGCGCAAGGTGTCTGGCAGAAGCTGGATGCGAGTAGCCCAAGATCAATCTGAGTGGCGTGCATTTGGAGAGGCCCATGTCCAGCAGTGGACTAAGATGGGCTGTTGGTGATGATGAATTGTAAACAATGTATATGTATATATATAAATAAGATGGTACCTATATTAATTAACATAACAACCATTGCATTGCTAGCGCACAGTTAATCTTACTCCATGTAAAGACAATTTTACTAGAATAAAAACCACGCGGTCCAGGCAGCAGCAGCAGTAGATATAAACATCTAGCATTTACATGCTTAAAAAATATTACTTATTCCATGTACATTTGTTTGTTATATAATCCTCAACTTTGTACATGGTCTTACTAATTAGTCAATGATAGTGGGGACAGTATTAGTATGTTGATGATTATGGTGACACCTTTTTTGTTTTGTTAGAATTGCAAGCGTCTAACTGGGCAAAATGTCTGTTTGTCACTATTTTATTCACCTGCATTATCCAAATTAAAGAGAGGTAGGGCATAGCGGATTTACCGCTCGAATCGGAGCGTCGAATTCTACCTTAGAGAATACCACAGTAAAATAACTTTAATTTCTTTAAGGTTTTCTTGTATCATTTATTAGTCGTCAAGGCACTCTAATTGGCTTGTTTTAGCGTGATTATGACACATCTGCTCTTTTAAAATATCATTGCCAGAGCTCCATTAATGGGGACATGATGATGATGATGTCGTCGTTCACAGACACTGCGCACGAGCTTCGTTGCCTACGGCGGTGGCTGCACGTAATGGAAGGTCGCCTTCCGCCCCCGTCGCTAGCTGCTGCGCGCGCCGCTCCCTACCATGACCTGCGCCGGAAACTGCGCGAACACCAGGTATGTAGCTATACTCACCCGTCGAGGGGGATGTCCATGTGCCTCCAGACATCCCCCTAACCGCAAGGAGGAGGAGTAACCCCTGCCGGGGAACGTGGAGAGTTGCCGTATCCCAGGGGCGGGGTATGCGTAACGCATTTTCCCCTCATAAAAAAAGGTATGTACTACACTACATACAGCCTGATGACGTGATAAAAGGCCGCTCCCTACCACGACCTGCGCCGGAAACTCCGCGAACATCAGGTATGTAGCTATACTCACCCGTCGAGGAGGATGTCCAGGCGCTTCCGGACATCCCCCTAACCGCAAGCAGGAGGAGGAACCCCTGCCGGGGGAACGAGGAGAGTTGCCGTATCCCAGGGGCGGGGTATGCGTAACGCATTTTCCCCTCATAAAAAGGGTATGTACTTACACTACATACAACCTGATGATGTGATAAGGAGCCGCTCCCTACCACGACCTGCGAAGGAACCTGCGCGAACATTAGGTATGTAGTTATACACTCACCCGTCGTGGGGGGATGTCCAGGTGGTTCTGGACATCCCCCTAACCACAAGAGGAGGAGGAACCCTTGCCGGGGGTAACGTGGAAAGTCTCCGGATCCCAGGGGCGGGATATGCGTCACGCATTTTCCCCCCATAAAAAAGTTATGTACAACACTACATACAACCTAACGACATGATGGAGGACGCTTTCGACCATTACCTGCTTAATAATGTTAGGGAAATATGCGTGATGTATACATCACTCCTATGGGACTTCTCCTCCCATAAATCCCGCCCACTCCCGCCCAATGGTTGTTCGGGAGAGGGGACGACGACGACGACACATAATCATGGCATGAGAGTACTATTCCTTGGAAAGTAATAACATTTTACGCTATTTGATTTCTTCTCATTTTTTGTGGATATATTGGTACAACCAAAAATTCAACAATGAATTCCGTTTACTGTTCATGTTGTACAAGATTCGGATTTTCGACTCCAGTCGGCAGCACCTTCGTTGTGCCCGTTCCCATATTGGAGATGCATGTGTGTATATGATTTAGGTACACACACTACACTCTCAATTTCCGGAATGGCTTTCGTGGGATCCAAAGACCTCTCCACGTTATTATAATGAGGATCATTACTAGGTCAGCCAATCTAATAATAACAACAGTATAATGATCTTATAAGCTTTTTAAATAATTATTTTTAAAATCTTTGAAATCGCTTCATTCGTTGCGATTTTATAACTAATTTTATGGTAGCCAATATTCACCGGCGGCTGAAACGTGTGACGTCACAGAGCTCGATCGTGGGTCACTCCGGTCGAACTTCAGTAGCGTCTCTACGCACTCAGCGAGCGAGCCCCGAGCGCTAGTTCTGTGATGTCAAAGCCACCACGCGGCTAGCCCAAATAATCCTTTAGTAAGTTGGTCATAACTTTGTCAATATTTGTCGTAGAACAAAAATTTAACCACTGTATATTATGGAAAGATTATCTCTATAAATCTGCATTCTCAACTAAAATCGTTACGGATTCTCATTATGTATTTAATTAACATCAAATAATGTACTCATATTTGAACAAACAAATCAATTGATTGATGATTATGGTGCACGCAGAGGTTCCTTATTCTTTCTTGCGGTTGGAGGAGCGGCGCGCGAACCGTTTTATTGGCGATGTGGAATATGATGATTAAACACCCTTTACTATTACCAAAACACAGCGAGTGTTCTGAGGATTAATTTTTCCTGATGCCTTTTCCTTCAGACTACTACGTTGTCACGAACTTCTGTGGCCCATTCAAATCCAAATCTATTCCAAAGCGAACAAAAATATTTAGTGAATGGTAGCTATTGTTGTCCTTGCCTATTAACATGAACAATTACTACCGTAACGCCACCACGTTGGTTTAATATTTATTGATGGAAAATGCTACGCTTTATTTCAGATCAGATATAAGAATAATGCTCATTAACATTTTAGAACGTGTTTTTACAATTCACTTACGATACATTAAGTATTGATCAATTCATTGGTTGTAGCGACATCTCTGTGAATTATGTAGAAGTTGGAATGTTTACCAAAAAATGCATAGTTGTATCGATAGATGGCGGCACATATGATTGCAGGGAAAGCGTTATGGTTACCAAATAGTATGCAGTTTCGTCCACAGATGCTGTTAATTGTTGCTCTATTTAATTGAACGATTTAGTATGTCTTTTTTGCAATTTCTTAATTATTTGTCAGGATTCTTTCATTACGATGTATTTCTATTCTATTTATACTATTACCTACACTGAATTTTAAAATAACTAATCTATCTATCTAACCTACTCGTAATTGAAAAACACTATTAATTTAATTTAAGGTAGTTTTCTTTAGTTATAGATTTTTGCTTCAAATAATTGTTTTTATTGTAAAATCTTTATTGTCCAATATATAAAAATGGTTAGGCTAATAGCATTCTCTACCAGTCAACGTAAGTAAGAAAACGATGAACAAGAAAGGGAGTTTTATCTCTAGATACATGAAAATCGAGCCTTTATTCCAACTAACTCAATTTGGAAGTTCGATGGTGAAACTATTGAATCTACCGAGCAAAACGGACGATGGAGCCATGAATTGTGTTGTTCTATTTAAACTGAAACACGCGAAAACTATTATATTAAAACATGTGAAACTTTTACTTACACATTAATAGTACCTATCAAGATAAAACAGATCTCACTCCCTTGCTTAATGTTTTGCCAATTATCAAAATATGCTAATTGCTAGTTATCCTACCTAATAATTAGATAGTCACTGCTTGATATGTAATCACACTTTTGATAGTGTTATGCAAAGCTTTTAATTTTTTTTATCTGAAAGATTGAAGCGGATTACGTTTGCACTGACATGAATGATGCCAATCTCTCATTCAACGTTACGTCCAGCTTCAGTACATCTTCATTATGGCGAAAAGCTTGACGACTTTGATGAGTGGGCGTAGTCAACAATTAAAGTTTCGGTGGGCCATTCCCTCTACGAAGAAAATTAAGTTGCTATTGGGTTGATTGGAATTTTTGCATTTCCAAATTTGTTTTCCAAGCCGGTAAACCCATTTGTAAGAAGATAGGTAAGCAGGTTTAATTGGAAAAATGTTATTTTAATCTACGGATGGGTTGCAATTCGACCTTTTTGTTCTTCTGTCAAAGTTTGTGCAGTGTGTATATTAAACGCATGGTAGTACATGTATTGCCTATTTAATTCACTTAATTTATTTCTAATGCTTTTTTTAAATAAAAATATTAGCTTTCTGCTTTGATTCTCCATATATGCTTTCATTATTCAAAATCCCTTACTACAGCACAATAAAAATGGGGTAGATACGAAAGATTTTCTTTCATTTATTATTATAATAACGACTTTAATTTTTCCCCCGAACCTAGTTACTCCATGCTATACAGAATCATAGCAACCTCAGTTAGGAATTTCAACTAAAATAATATACAAAATAGTAGTAATAAATGTATCGTTGTTGTGGCCTTCACGAAAGGCAGAATATTTTTCTCTGAAATCTCCCATAATAATCAATAATATATCATTACTAGCTGAGCCAGCGAACTTCGTATCGCCATAAAAATATGGGTGGTAGAAGGGTGAAAATTTAGGGTTGTATACATGTATTTAAGTATAATCATAAAAAATAAAAATAAAAAAAATTGTCCAAAAAAAATTTAAGTGTAGACCACCCTTAACATTTAGGGTGATGAAAAATAGATGTTGTCCGATTCTCAGACCTACTGATATGCATATAAAATTTCATGAAAATCGGTCGAGCCGTTTCGGAGGAGTTCAATTACGCACACCGTGACACGAGAATTTTATATATTAGATATTCCTAGGCACTTGGTATTTCACTAAAAAAGAATAACCTCATTTGTTAAAATAATCAAAGCTGCAATGCAAACATTTCGGACTGAATCAAAACATTTGCGAGCACCGAGAGTAGGTCCCGCAACCAACAATCGTTGCATAGTAGGCCCCGGGCTAAACCCATTAGGGTATTATCCATTAGGAGGGTCTGACCACACCGATATGTTTCAACGTCAGGCGACGTCGAAGCGGCGCCTCGGCTAATTGGCCGTTGTGATAAAGAAAGAAAAGTGAAAGCAACCTTTCATTCACAGTTGTCATTTACTGTGAACAATTCTTTAATCCTATTGACCGGAACTTTTTCCACCTACTTCCTACATCCACATTTTGTCTTATCTACTCTTATTATGCCGACTCAACTCACCTAGTTTGGTCATAAATCCTGAACAACATAATGTTTTTAATGAAATAAGTAAACAACAACTCACAGTAAAAAAAAGTGTTTCATGTTTTGTAGAAATTCAAAACTCGGGTAAATTATACGTACTATATGTTAAATAAGATTATGTAATTATTCGGGTAGACGACAGTCCCCTTATTTTATTTTTTTGAGTTAGAGTGAACGTTGGTCGCCTAAAAAAGGAAAGGGAAGGATCAAATTTTATATTTCAGATGTTTGAGATTTGGACTATAGGATGGCCAAATCTAAGGGTACTATTGGGTTTTGCATCCTATGTAAAAGGCCGTCTTATACCAAAGACATAGATTGAAGTAGACGCCGCATAAACTTTAAATTGTATGAAAACCGAGCGTGTCAGATTTTGAGTATGGGCCCCGGTCACCTATTCCAATTATATCGTTTTTGACATAGTAAGACGTTTTTAAGCATTATTTACATCCGGTATCGTGAAGAAGTAAATTAACGTAAAATAGAGACCATTAGTCACCCTTTTGGTACGTGAAGTACACACTTGCGTTATCCTATTTCGATCTGTCTGTTGGCCGTACCGTACTCTCAGGTCTCTACAATCTAATCTTTTTTCATTGCGAAGTTTCATCAGAAATGGTAGTCTTTTTTACTTTCGGACCGGATTCCTTGATCACTTTCTCATTATCTCTATCCTTGATTTTTTTCTAAATAAATCGATTCATAGTAAACGGTTGACAAATGTCTGTGTTATTTGTAAATTATTCGGCAGACTGAAAATTTTATTTGGCGTTTAGCCACGACTATTTAAGTAGTTATCGCGAATCATCTTATTGCGGCAACCCAGTTGTGACAAATGGAGATAGGTATATATATGTATAATATGTATTTTATTTCTATGTTCGACAAATATGTATAATTAAAACATCAATTAATAAACGCGTTCCTAACTGTCTAGGTAATTTACATTACGCTTATTTTGATTTAATGCAATGTACTCTTAACACGAACCAATATCGAATTCGAATAGTTTGCGAGTCCGAAATGTACTGATTTTTAGTTCTCGTTACGTACTTTGTGGCGCTGCTGTCCAAGTTTCCATACAAAATTTTACATTGACATTTCGGACTCGCAAACTATTCGAATTCGATAATGGTTCGTGCTAGGAGTACTGTTGTCAACCGTGCAAAGTTTTCGTTTGGTTTTCGAAAGTTATTTATAGAATACATAAGTAGGTATGATATTTATAGGTATTGTAAAACTAGATTCTTTTTCAAAATATAAACAGGTACAATATATATATATATATATACACACACATATATTTATATACATAATATATATATACACTAGCTGACCCAGCGAACTTCGTACCGCATTAAAAATAGGGGCCGGTGGTAGAATATTAAGGGTTGTATGTATTTTTTAATACCACATTATAAATATTGTCCAAAATAACATTCCTCCTAACCCATATGAGAACACTACGTTACAATACCCAATAGTTTGAATTTTGGCGCGAAGTCGCAAAATCAGGTTTCAGAACACTACGTTACAGGTGGACAACCTATATCCCTTAAGTATATGAAAAATAGATAGTAGCCGATTCTCAGACCCACGGAATATGCATATAAAATTTCATAAAAATCGGTCCGGCCGTTTCGGAGGAGTATGGTTATTAACATTGTGACACGAGAATTTTATTTATAAGATTCGTCAAATTTCATAAAAATCGGTCCGGCCGTTTCGGAGGAGTATGGTTACTAACATTGTGACACGAGAATTTTATATATAAGATTCGTCTGCCTTCTAAAGGGAAAACTTATATCGAATCATAAAGATCTACAAAGTAAAATGATTTGAACTTTCATACGTCTAGAGGCGGTACAAATAACATAATGCATTTGCAACTCGCTCGGCTTACATAGACTAGATGAATGTGTGTAATATGTGAGTGAATTTAAATGTTACTGTCGCTTATATTGTAGAAAGTTAGCCATTTTCTGATAAGATTACTTTCGTCCGAGCAGCTGCTACTCGTAGACATATTATATGACAGGGATAAATAAAGCAAGTCTGTCTTGGTTCTTACGACTGTTGGAGATTTAACTCGATAATGACCAAATGGCAAACAAACATTTAGGTACATGGTAAATTGCTGTTAGAAAAAAAAACTCGAGTTTAAATATTATCTATTTTTGAAAAAGCTCCATTGAATTAAATGCTGTATACTTGTGAAATCTGACCTATTAAATGCTATTTGATTTGAAGTACTAACCTCAATTTAATTAATAAAAAAAATCTAAGAAAAAAAACCTTCCACTGTTGCGTCAGTCAGCCAATGGCGTTTAAGTATTTTGTAATTTATATCCCGTTATAGTTTTTCAATAATAACTTAGGTACGTATATTTTTGTATCATTATCGTTAAGAATTTAATTGTATTCTAAAACTATCTCATTGTTAATATGTTGTTTATACCTTTTATACACATTAGCAATGAGAAAGTTAGCTCTTAGGAGAGATAAGATCTATTGTTTTAAACTTTCATGGTCACTAACATTATAGATATTAACGGGATCGTTACCATGTACCTTGTTTTTCATGAGTCTCCGATATTTCGGCACTGTTGCAAGCGCCATGATCATCGGAGACTCATAAAAAACAAGGTACATGGTAACAGTCCCGTTAATATCTATAATGAGATAAGATCTGTATAGTTCTTTACCCAGTGAAGAGAAATATAGCGATATAGAGAAGAATAGCTCTTCTAGCTCAGTGGCTCTTTTAGCTTAGTGCAGTTCATGCAGATAGAAGTAGGGATGAAATGATACAAGTAAATACTCGATACTTTTCTTTCGATACCAAGTACTTTTGGCATCGATACTTGAGAATTGAGTGACAAGTAGTATCGTGAGTATCGCTACTCGGTCGGTCACCCACTGATAATAATAAGAAGAAAGAATTTTTGGCCACATAAAAAAAAATATTGTGGACCACCCTTAACATTTAGGGGGGTGAAAAACAGATGTTGTCCGATTCTCAGACCTACTGAATATGCATATAAAATTTCACGAAAATCGGTCGAGCCGTTTCGGAGTAGTTCAATTACGCACACCCTAACACGAGAATTTTATATATTAGATAACAATAAATTAAATTCAGTCTACGGTTTAACAATTATGTAAGTGAAAGGATATTACTTAAAAGTCAGGTTCGAGGGTCTCCATTAATATCACTCTCAAATCAACCAACTGTCGCCCCCGAGGTCATCAGTTGAAACGGATCTTCACGATGCGGCTAATATCTTCGTCATTGATGGATCGCTCTTAATTCGTATAAACTGAAAACTTTTATTCCTTTCTATTTGTTAGCGCCAGGCATACAACATTTTCGAAATGATAGCTTGATTGGATACAATGAAACTAAAACAAGAAATCGCGTAACAAACATACAAACACGTTGGATTGATTTGCGCTTTTTTAAGTTTAAAGGATAAATTTTGGTTTATTCTCCTTTTTATTTGTTAGAACCAGATAAAGAAGCCCTGAGACGATTGAGTATTTAGGAAAAACAATTTGAATCTCTCAGAAAACTTGGAAGCACTACATACTGGTCCCTACTTTTTTTCTTCACCTGTATCGAATAGGTGCGCTTTTTTCGTGTTTGGTAACAAGATAAAAAATATACTTTTATGTAATGAAAATATACTTAATTCAAATTGAATAAATGAAAGCTCATTTTAAACATCCAATATTTTTTCCTACCCCTCTCTGACATGGTATTGTTTAAGTTCAAAAATTTAACGACATTCCAAAACAGTAATGACTTGCCTAAAATTTTCTTAATAACATTAAAAGCTGCGATTCTGTGCTTTGCCACCTATCACTACACTGTGGCAAGCTAACGCTCAGAGGTCATCAGTGAATCTAAACCGATTGTCTATCTGTGCACAAATTGCCCCCCTATCTGATAGTTATTTATATCTCGGCTGAATAAGACGCGAGAAAGCGCGCAGGTCGCACGATGTCAGAATTAACCCCACAATTTCTGTGACAAGAGCATCTGATTATCTGCGATCGATAGCTGGGTAATAGCATAATAGATGAAGAATTATTGGTATTGACTGTGGAATTTGCACATTTCTCTTGATATTATAAAGTTTTATATTTAGTAATCTATAATTTTTACCTTACTGTACTGCACTCGCTCTTGAAATAAGACGGGTGGTGCTGACTCTTATATAAAAAAGAAAAATAAACAGTGTGTTCGTAAGGCTTTCTAGACAGCAACGTCTTTTTAAAATTAAAACGCACCCATAGTTTACCGTAACATTGTAGTCCGAAGCACGTTTGCCAGGAACAGTCCTTATTTTTAATATTTCTTCTTTTTATAACGATGCTCTTAACTAATCTTATCTGAATCTAGTCCAAGTTTTAATGCAAGCAAACATACCTGGACTTTAGAAATTTCAAAAAATGTTAACAATTCGACGAATAGCACTTCTGGCATATTTGAGAGTTCATTTAAGAAACTATATTTGCTACAGGACTACTGTAACGCATAACAACACTGGGAAGTACCGTAATGATGTCAACATGCCTCCACAGTACTGTAGTGCAATTCTGTAAAACCCATAAATTCATCTCACTGTGTGAAACGGATCCGCTTTTGAATCTCTTTATGTTTCGCTTCATGGAATTTTCGCATTCTGTAACCAATTGTACAAGCAAGTGAAGTGAGATGTCATTTATATCCTAAGTGATTTGTAGTGTTACCATTTTAAAAGTTTTTGGTAAATCGAGATATATCGACTTAGTTATTATGCGTGAAAAAAAACACGTAAATTTATTCTTTAGATATATTTGTAGATATGAGGCTCAAGTTTAAAGTTTTAATGAATGTAAACTTAAAATAGTCTTATTTTTAAAGTTTGGTAACATGGACGAATGAGGGCTTACTCTATGCGCATCTCTGTAATCGAGTGAGAATCGACACTAGCGCTACTAAGTGAGAGTGGCGGTTTAGTAAACTATCACAGATGAGACCGTAACATACCTAAATGTCTTTGACGTTTCAATGGCATTCTGTAACAAATTTCAGCGCTTGTTTACACCTCACATTAAAAACCGCACTCGAAAGTAACTGTCAAAATAAAAGTTACTCATTAGCTGCGGTAATAGAAGTGATTGTACGAAGTGAGTATTTTTGTAGACTATTATCATCATAAAACAAGAGTAATTATTAAATTATTTATAATTACGTTGCTTTTGTTTATTTAAGTAATAATTCTTTAAAATTATGTCTATCTAGTATTTCAGATGACTCACTCTATTACTTGCTTTTTACTATAGAAAGCCCATGTATGATGTAGATTTGGCCAGAAGCCGCCTACAAGCCCAATTTCTGTGTAACCTTGAGTAATTTCATGTGAAGATGAATACGTGACTAAATAAAGATTTTTTTCAACAATTGGAAAATGATTTAAAGTATTCATTTAGAAGAAACCAAGTGTAATGGAAAAGGATTATCCAATAGAATGAAGGTAAAGTACCTAATTGCATAACAAAAATAAAACCCAACCAAGAAACTTTTTATAACAATTATATAAGAATAAAAAGTTTTTTTTGTTTCAGATACTATGTACACTTTCATTTGTGCAAATGGGAGTTACTTAGGATAATAAGGCAAAAAATTACACACATTTATCCCAACCATCAATATCAAGACTTGTAAATGAAATTGCCACCTTTTTAAGATTTTATGTCATCCAGACATAGCAAAATGCATCACAATGCCAAGTGATAAAGAATTGGTAAGTAAACTTTGATTCACTACAATTAAACAAATACTTGGGCAAATAGGTGTACAAAAGATATAATAAAGTAGACCCCCCGGTATAAATATTACATATAATTCAAGTAGAACAGTGTTTCTTAGTTTTTGCAATTCTTTACTTTAATTATTTTAGAATATTTTATGTGGGTTATAAAATTTCTATTTGTAGTTTATTTAAATTATCTAATACTTAAGTAGTAAATGCTAACTGCTATTCAGGACCACTTTTTATTTAATTAATTTTTAATGCCTTTACATTACATATGGCGGTCTTAATGCCAGCATAGCATTCTCTACCAGTCAACCGGAAGGAACGAGAGTCAATAAACGACATTTAACTTTGGTTTAGACCAATTTACCTTTAAAAAAACTACTAGGTATATTTTTTTGGAGTTATTTTAATAAACTTTACTTTTGTTACAGATTTTTGGAGAAATTTAAAATGCCTGCAGCTTTTGGTAGTATAGACTGTACCTTTATCACCATAATAAGACCAAAAGAACCTTTAGTAAAAAGCATAAGGCAACGGTGTTGTGTAAACATTAAATGTAGTTAATGTTAATTGAATAAATATATTTTGATTTAAAAAATAGTCACTCATATTTTTAACCCTTCACCACAGTAAACTACAAAAGTAATGATTTTATTGAACTATTTCATCATCAGCCTATTCCTGCCCCCACTGTTGAGGCAGATGGAATAGGGAGACTGGCCGTGACCCACCTAGTAGTAGGACCTAGTGCGGACTGATCAGTGCTAAGGACTGCAGATGCAGCTGGGACCAATAGATTGATGTGTCATCTGAAACACGGAGAAGATCGAGATAATAAGTTTTTGGTCACCCATACAGTTACCAAAAGTTGCCTAACTTTCAAGATTGCAGGACGAATACTCTAAGCACCTGCGTCTCCGGGCTCCTCTTTATTTAGATTGAACGTTTTAAATGTTCTACATAAAAACTAACTATTTAAGAATTAGTTTCTGTGTAGTTCCTATATTTAATATACATACCTACTTAATTCTGAATGATATATAATATAGACCGGCGAGTTGCGTAAACCCCCATTGAAATTAAAAAGGAAGATAAATTAATAAAAGGGTGATTATTTATAGTAAAACTCATTAAAATAAATATGTAACATTTTTATTCATAAATTATGACAGATGCCTTTGAAACTGTACATTACATTGTTACATTTTTGTCAGAGATGCTCGTCAGCCTATTTGCCAATTTTTATGTTTTTTTTTGTATATAAATAAAGAGAAAATTGAATATTAATCGATGCTTTTCTGAACAAGTATCTGAGTGGTGTTATATAAAGCAGTAGTAGTGGATCACTAAATAGCTCAGTGATTATTACTTCCATCTGTTAAAAGCAGTTGGCGAATAGGCCTACTGTGGTCTGTCTGGTGTGGTCTGCAGGTTGTAGATGTAGCTGGCGCAGTGACCACTTCTCATGAATATAATGTAAGCAGTCTAGCACCGCAACAATAGGCCGTGTGTCATTAGACAAATTTTAACAGAGATCTTTGTTGAGATGGAGGCGAAGCCTACAAAGGACTTGTTGTGCGTATTGCTGAAATAAAAAAAATATATATAAGTTGTTGAATAACAACAATAAATGTCACAATTATGATTGGGCCTGGGTCAGAATAAACTTATTAATGATACCTACTCTTTTTTCTTTTAACACAAACTTTATGATTTTTATAAAAGTAAAGTATTGAGATAAGAAAATAATCAATATTATTACATTCTAGTAATACGTACTTGGAGCACTATATTCGGAAATATTCACAACTACAAAATAACAATATGTACGAATCAAATTTTCTCATACTCTCTTTTTACAATGACACTTATAAATAAATCCGAAAATATATAAAAAGAACATAAATAAAAAAAAATAAAAGAACTTATTTTCTAATGTGCCAGTGCCTGCGAGCGAAATGTCCATAGACACTGGCTGTATTGCGATATGGACCAACGTTTGTGCGGTGGAAATAAAATAATCAAATTTTATGCCAGTCAATTTAATGGTGGCTTTTCAAACAAGTGGTTAACATAGTCTTACAAAAATAAAAACTACTGTAATTTACGTATACTTACAACATTTCGAAGAAATTAGTGCCCTTTTCCTTCTTGTAAGATTAATGGGCGGTCTTGAGATCTATAATGTTTTCTACTCTACATGGTAAAATTATTTTAAAAAAGTATTTTAGATAATACACGAACAATTTTTAACCTAGAATAAAGCCCGTCACAGACGTAGCTATAATATATATTAATATGAATCATAGCAAGACATATTACAACATATTTTCAATATAAATTTTCGAGTGACCGCACACGCAGCTATAACATATATTTCTATGACGTCACCAAAATATGTCGACAGATATATTTCGGTATATTACAGTACAGTACGACCGCAGACCGATTGAGTGCAAAATATATATTATAATATAGCTCCCGTCTGTGGTAGTTTGCTATAATATAATATATATTTCGATATATTAATACATATTATAGCTACGTCTGTGACGGGCTTAAACCAAGAATAAAGACACAGACCACAGATTACAAGATTTTATACAGTAGAGATTATCACATAACGCAAAGGCAATGCGCCGTTCGGCCAAGTTATCAAACTTTAAAAATAAGACAATTTTAAGTTTAAATTCAGTAAAACTTTAGACCTAGGCGTCGTATCTACAAATTTATCTAGAGAATCAATTTAAGTGCATAGAGCAACACGGCCGAAGCGGCCAGGAGGGAAGTAGGCATTCACAGCTTTTCCCTCTGCCGATTTTCCCCCGCAACAGGCCCTGCTCACGAACAAAACTAGTTGCGCTCGGATATTTCTCTAAACTGAATCAAGTCACGTGAGTGTATGTTAGGAGATCAAAAATGCCAAAATGTTCTGTAATTTTTTTTTAAACATGTATGGAACATAAAACTAATAATAGGATGGTGTTATATTTCACATATAAGTAGAATTATTAACATAGTGGTGTCGATTCTGGCATGATTCTCAACTTCAATTTGACAACATTGTATCCTTGTCATTCTCTATAGAGAATGAAGAGGAGAGACTGATGTTAAAATTAGTTTTAAGTTTAGTGAATCATGCCAGAATCGACACTATTATTTCTATTTAACCACTTTTAAAAACACAATATAAATATTATTTTGTTAAAATTCAATCGTCGGACTTGTTTCACAGAACAAAAAACCTGTCAGTACATGTTTTTTATCCATCGAATCGACTTCATTGATACCTGGCGAAAAAACGAGGGTGTATTGTCTATTTTTTATGCGTGTGTCGTAAGTACAGTTTAATTTTTTTGCGAATGTATATTAAACTGCCTTTGTGTGCATACTCCTCCCTCGCAAAAAGTAGCAGAATGATTTTAATAGTATTAAGGATTATGTCCCTACTTCTTTCCGTGTTGCTCTATGAACTAAGTCGATGTATCACGATCATAGACACATGCTATACCTATGATCTCGACTTACCGAAATTTCTTGAAATGGTAACACTACAACTCACTTGCGATAAGAATGTCATCTCGCTTCACATGGTGGTAATATTTTTTACAGAATGCGAAAATTCCGTAAATCGATCCGTTCTGTGATGTGAATGCATATCCGCCGCATTCAGTGAGAGCCATAGATACAAAACTATGTCATAGATGAATGATCGGTCTCACTTCAAGCGATATCTATGATTATAACTATGTCTATGATTGCAGCAATTGCTGATTCTGTTTTTCATAAAATGGATTACTTTAATTATTCATTGATGTCGATTCTGGCATGATTCTCTAAACTTAAGCTAAATTTATCATCAGAGTATCCTTTTCATTTTGTATAGATAATAATGACAAGGATACACTATTGCCAAATTAAGGTTTAGGTTTAAAGAATCATCCAAGAATCGATTCTAGTATCTATCTATTAAACTTTTAACAGAATGGCACTCCGCGCACTTTGGGCATCGTTCGAAACCTACGGCTATGAGTGGAACTTTTTACCAACGTTTAATGGTGACATAAAATCAACGATATTAAATACCCTAGATACAACATCACGAACAAAATCGTGGCTGAAAACTTCTCCAAAAGGTAAATTGGACGATACGCGGAGCTCCGTAAGATGATCGCGTAGTCAAAAACAATGTAAGGCATTATTTAAACATTCAAAGTTACATTTAATGCAAAGGTCTTAATTAAAACGCATGCGTCAATGAGTTATGACAGTTCAAAATGCAAGCTCGTAAAATTTAACCACTTATTTACCACCACTTATACGAGTAAGAATAAATACCTTATTTCTTTGACTCTACGCACTAAAGATGCGCTATTAGCAACATAGCAGGTACGGACCGCGAGGAAAAGAGACAACTATATTACCGATCATGCATTTGAATATCACGTTTTTTTCTATTAAATCAATTTATAGTAAGTATTAGAACATAATTATTTGCTTCAAATGCGTTAAATTTACAAACATTTATTAGATACCTGTAAAAAAAGGACACTTTACGTACTATACGTATTTATTATGCATATTTTCACGGAGCTTTGCGGCATCTTGATTTTCAACGTAGTGCTTGAGTCGTGTTCAAGCACTTCTTGATTGGGACACATTTTGAGCGCACGTGTTGCATCTAGGGTATTTAATATCGTTGCATGTCAATTTTGACATTTGTTGCACCTAGAGCGTAGTTTGGAACGCACCCCGGTAAACAAATGCAAATACCCACTTAGGTTTTTGCGTGATTTTATCAAAAGCGGTAACTATTTTTCCACGAAGAAATCTCATCTAATATTCCCAAAAGTTCAATGTGGAAATTACATTTGTTAAGAAAATCGACTTCCAAACGTATTGCGGTCATTGTTTAGTTTGTTTTTGGCTCATTTGAAAAACTGTAGAAGAGAGGCGAGATGAAGTAAGTTAAATAAAATATGGTTTTGATTACTGAAGTTTTAATTTATATTAAAATCATTTCTGTTTTTTGCAGTGGTGTCACAATCGTCGCATCCCTCTGTAGAGCAGCTTAATGTTTTGATCGAGTTCCTGGCAGCTATTAAACTACTTGACCGTCACTGAAAGCTTTATATTGAGATAGCACTTCCGTTTCCCGTCGAATTACCATCAGTTTCCGTACTTTTATTCACCTTGTATCCGGTCCAGTGGCGACACCTGGCAGAAGCGCGGCCATTTTTGTTTTCCTAAGTTTTGACAGCGCCATACCAACTCATTGGCGTTCTGACTCCCGTCGAAGCAACACGTGCTCAATCTGAGCGATCGTTGTGAGATTTTAAAGGTTTTATTATTATTAAGTGATAAAACTGTAAGTAAAACGTGTTATTCCAAATAGGTACTTTACGTGTTAAAAGTGAAGGAACCGTAAGTAAAACTATTATTCTTTTTGATAGTTTTTGTAGCCCTTGTGATAAGGGATATTTAAAACAAATATGTTAAATTGTGCAATACCCTTGTTTAAAAAAGTTATAATAAGCCGTGAGTAAAACTTGACGGTCATTCAAGGTGCGTTTTGTTTAAAAAAAAAAATTAAAGTACCTACATTAAAGTAAATTTTGCAATACTTTACGACTGTCTTGGTCGTTTGTAATAAAAACTATTTTAAGAGTGTTTTCTCTTGGTACTCAATTAATGTTTCCGTATAAGTAAGTGTGAAAGTAAATTGGTAAATGTATTACAAAATACTTAATTAAATTATTTTATAGTTTAGAGTGAAGGAACATCGGTCAATATTGACGTTTCAGCCGCCAACTGACTGGCATTAGTGGCAAAATCAGCAAGATGGTTGAATTTGTCATCATCTGGTATAACGAAAGCGGCATCGCTGTCTCAAGAAAAGTAAGCGAGCTTGATATTCCAGCCCTTTTATTAAAAGATTGTTCGAGGGGTAAGTGAACTATGTACAATCTTAATAAGGTATTTCTAATGTCGATATGCCTTTTTCTGAACATGGCCAGCTATCAATATCAAAAGGCTTATGAATAAAAAGTTCTAACATTTTTACTGACCAATACACGTAATAAAAATTCTCATGTGAGTCGTGTGACTAAACTAGGATAAAGGAACGCTCTGTTCGAAAGACATTCAACGTTTATTTTAAATGATATGCTGATGTAAATTGAAAATTATAATCATAGTCCAGGCTTTACCAACCTGGAAACAAACAACGAGGTAAAGAAGTATGATGATAATTTATGATATATCACGTTCCTGACATTAATTTTCTTTCAGCAATTGCATATTTCTAAAATAAAAATGAATCATTGCGGGAAGGCACCTGTTCAGTTAATTTTAATAACGAAAGTGATAAGATAACAGAATCGTTTCTTAGGTCTTTTACAGCTAGTGAGGGCACAAAAGTAAAAACTAAAGCACTGCTTAAGAAGTTAGTGATCTCTGTGATGAAGCACCACTTAATAAGATACTATCTAATCACCCATAATGATTCAGACCTTTTGAGATTGTTTTTCTCGTATTAAGTCAGAATTAGTCATGGATTCAACTCACGCAGAGGCAAATGATACTCATAAGCTTCATCTCATGAAGCCCAAGGCGTGTCAGGACATGCCCTCCCATGGCGTACCGACACATATGAGTACCGGTGGCAAATCACCCTCGCACGGTGCATATTATATATAATTTGTTTCCACTACGTGGAATCTTATGAAATGCGTCAAATGCCTTGCCTACATATACGAGTACCGGAAGCAAATCACCCTCGCGGGGTGCATATTATATACAATTTGTTTCCACTATGTGGAACCTTATGAAATGCTTCTTATGCCTTGCCTACATATACGAGTACCGGCAGCAAATCACCCTCGCGGGGTGCATATTCTATACAATTTGTTTCCACTACGTGGAACCTTATGAAATGCTTCTAATGCCTTGCCTACATATACGAGTACCGGCAGCAAATCACCCTCACGGGGTGCATATTATATACAATTTGTTTCCACTACGTGGAACCTTATGAAATGACTCTAATGCCTTGCCTACATATACGAGTAACGGTAGCAAACCACCCTCGCAGGGTGCATATTACCAAAACTCTAATGACCGCCCCTCGCGGGGGCATATTATGTATAATTTACTTCCACCGTATGGAACTCATTATGAATAAAGACATGCCTTCCATGGCTTGCCTACACATACAAGTATCGGTAACAAAATATCGTTGATGGAGGAATATCCTCATCAATCTTATAATCGACCTTGTGGGGTCATATCACACATAATATATTATTTCTATTACGTGAAGCTCAATATATGTTTTCCTTAGAACATGTTCGCTTATGGAGTTCGTGCTATTATGTAAGCACCGGTAACATACGACACTCGAGTGGAGCAAATTATGCATAATTTAACATATAGTCTATTCGTGATTCATAATTTATTTTTGTGACCATGGGGTCTGTAAAAGTGTAAACGATTCTAAACATTAAAAATAAGTAAATTGAAAATATAATAAATGTCGCTTGACATAATTCATTACTTCCATCGCGTGGAAATCCATACATCGACGCAACGCAACATACCCTCTCATGTTTTGCGTACACACATAAGTATTGGCTATAAACTACCCTCTTAATAGACTATAAAGATCGAACATCGAATGTTGACGTACCCCATTGTGAAGTGCAATGTACGTGGTTTTAAAGGTGTCGCATACTCCGAGGTCTTGGGTTCACCCCGGTGGGGCAAATCATTGTATGATTAAAACAAGCATCTGTGCCTAAGTCTTGGTTGTTAACAAATATTAACTCAAAATCATATCAATCTATGCATCATCATTATGCATTTCTATGCGTTAGCCCATAACACAAGTCTTTCAATGCCTATTATGAGGCTAGGCTAATTGGTGTGAAGTGTTGACTCGATCACTACGGTTATTCTACCGTAATATAGTTATCGAGGACGTGCTGTAATACATTTCAAAAGAAAAAGGAATATCGAAACAATTAATGTTTGAAAAAATTTAGTGCAGGACAGTTGATAAATTGGTTGCACCACAAATAATTATGAAATAAATTTAATGGTGTCGCATGCCATTCAAAAGCTTGTTTATCTAAATCCAATATATATCAAGCTCCAATCTCAAGTGCAGTACACTATAACTATGTAAAGAATTCTAAGTTTTCTGCAATTTAAGGACTATCTGCCAGATAGATAGATGATGACATATTTTCTCTTGAAAATAACAAAAGTAAACCAAATGGGTTGCTCACTCTTTTGATCGGGTAATGAGAGAAACTTGCAATATTAGAAATGTCGTGTATGAGGTGTCCGAGGTGGCCAACATGATCATTTTGATATATAAGTGGTGCTATGTACTGAAGAAAAATTGCACGATCTACCAAATTCTTGAAAGGTTTTGAAGATCATTGTATGCAATTATCCACTTTATGTTATTTTTAGTAAAAAATACTGAAAACTGTTCTTAATATTAAACTTACGCTTTCTAACCTTGCCACGACTGTCTGGAATAAATATACTTCAAACCCTACGCATACTACATGCACACTTCATGAAACTGTGTAAATCTTATAAATAACTGACTGAATGACTCAGATCTAAGAACTGAAAAACAAAAGGAAAAATTACAATCAATTATAGATTCCAGGATGGCAAATGAATTTCATAAAATCTGGTCTGAACTTCGTAATAGCATAATTTATCACGGCAACCCTGCAATAATATAAAAACTATACCTGAGAATTTCTTTGTAAAAACGTAAAACTTCAGAAGTTGATCGGTTTCAACATGTTTGTCATTCCGTGGGGTTGTATCAACCACTCCCTACTTCTAACAATAGTTATAAATTCATTGCAATCGACCTTGCAATCACTTCCTGCCAATCTAATATGAAAGCTTGGCAAGTATAGTTGGAGAATACGGCTCTACCACTTCACTTCAATCTCCACTCCAATCAATTAGATATGCTAGCACTACGCTTTTTATCATATTCTACAAAGAGCGACAGCTCTGTTTTAAACAGCTATGAGATGGCTCGGAAACGCTGGCTTGCGTCGTTGCATTGGTCTAGGAACAAGAATGTTTATCGGAATAATCCCGCAGGTTGTGGACTCGGCTCTGAGCTAACACGATTTGAGACTTATTTTAACACGTGACTTATCTCAAAATAAGTACCATTATTCTAAATAAGTCGGTAGTTTTTACATGATATACCAATGGATGATAAGTCTAATTACCTAAGCTCACCTGTCTTGGCAAACACATAATAATATATGGAAGTCGATTGTTTTAAAGAATCATTTCTTTTTCTTCAATAATGTACTCGTTATATCATAATGATCTGTTTCAAATACCTCGTCATACTAGTTGTTGTTCTGAACGTCATACAGTAATTATGCTGCATATTATTTGGTTCAGCATGTGGTACACATGACTTGTTCCTACTTCAAATTATTCCGAATCATTGTATTTGTACCGACGAAGATTAGTTTTAGCCTTGTTTTGGTTCAAAACAGGTGAAAGTAGTTAAAGACAATCCGATTGGTGACTTGTATCGAATAATGGTAATCGCAAGTGGGACCCTGATTTTTGGTACTTAAGTAAAAAGTACAGTATTGTAAAATGTAAGACTCAGTATCGAACAACTTTAAATCTTTTTCTCGCATTCGTACGCCTTATTTGTGATATACAAAGATACAAATGAATGCTACACAAGGAAGCGTCCGGTCATTAACAAAGCAAATATATATATATATAATTCGCGAGTTTTAAGCAAAGGAATATAGCGATCAGCTAATACATATGTTAAAGCAGCTTCGTAAGCGTGAAGAAATTAAAGCCGTGATTCAAATTATATTATTTGATCCATTTTTAAGCTTACTCGTTTCTTTATACAGTTTCATATAATCTGATAAATGTTAATATCATAAATTGTCACATTGGCGTATATATCTATGTACGTGGCGATCACCAGGCGATAACAAACAGGTCTCAATATAAAGCTTTCAGTGACGGTCAAGTAGTTTAATAGCAGCATTTTACCTGAAATAAAATGCATATTAAAATACTTACCTCACTGAAAGCTTTCACTTTAAATTCTGCCTGGTGAAATAATTGAGCCAATGAGTTGGTATGGCGCTGTCAAAACTTAGGAAAACAAAAATGGCCGCGCTTCTGCCAGGTGTCGCCACTGGACCGGATACAAGGTGAATAAAAGTACGGAAACTGATGGTAATTCGACGGGAAACGGAAGTGCTATCTCAATATAAAGCTTTCAGTGAGGTAAGTATTTTAATATGCATTTTATTTCAGGTAAAATGCTGCTAATAGAGATTTAGCTAAAGGTTTCTCTAAGAACCTCAATGCCAAATAAAGCTATCATGGCTAGCTCCAACAAATGAGGCATTGACATGCAAAATATTGAGATTGGCATCAACAATCTGTAACAAAATATTTACAAAATTTAATTCCAGTCTTTTAATTTATCTTTACATAATCTTATTTATTTATATGTTCATGAATCATGACAAGTTTTAAGAAAGTAACAAATAGATGAAAATCAGTTAAAGGTGTAGGTACTTACTACTTTGAACATTTCTTGCATGCTTACCTTTACGACAATAATACCGTTCTTCATTTTCTTTGGGTCGTATCATGGTGACAAAGATACCATCTATGCAACCAACAACTCCACGTATTTGAAATTTCTCAAAAAAACTGTAACAAAGGTAAAGAATAGCTCATTTAATATTTGCTTTACTAAAGAAACTGCCAATAAAAGTATTTTTTTATGATTTCATTACCTAAAATACTTTAAGACACGGGCTCATAGATTTTTTAGAATTCTGATATTGTTCCAGGATTGTAAAAGTTATAAGAAACACTGGTCTACTTGATTTATAATATAATATTTAACTTATTGGTTATTCTAGTTAATCAGAGTTTACTTACTGTTCCTTTAACACTTGGTGTTGAGATGCAGAAATATTATATATTTTTACGATGTCTGGATGATTTAAAATTGAGGCAATTTTATTTATACTTCTTGACATTAATATTAAGCACAATGCAATAGAGTGAGATCTGAAAAAATAGGTGGACATGAGTTTTTGAATTATTAAATAAACAATGATACCTACATTTAAAAATACTTACTTTAAAAGATCTTCTATAAACAAAAATCGTAATTTATTAGCAAAGTTTGTTTGATTGATTGCCATAGCTACACACTAAGTCACTTTGACATAACAATTCGAGTGCGGATCCGAAAGTGAGTGTAAAATTCGTTACAGAATGCCATTAAACTTCAAATCCTTGAGCATATTGTCAAGCTATATCCTGCGTTAGTTCATTTCACCGCCACTCTCGCCTAGTAGCGCTAGTTTTGATTCTCACTTGACTACAGAATGCCAATGATAAAATCCGAAACGGATCCGCGCTCGAAAGTGAAATGTGACTTTACAGAATGCCACTCCTGATCTTAATCTGGAATTTAGGAACTAAGTATTTCATATGACGGTTTTCACGGTTGACACATGACGAAATTGTGGTCTATCCGTTCAGATCCAGTCATCGCAGTTCTGTCGACACCATAGAGCTATATGGAAGGGAGTAGCTGCGACATAATTCTATCCAAATTATTCTGCCATTTTTTGCGGGGGGGAATATGCACACAAATGCAATTTAACCTACATGCGTAAGAAACAAAACTGCAACACTCGCACATAAACAACGAAATAATACACCGCCAAATCGTGCACACATATATCGTGAGTATGCCCAATTTCTATGCCCAATGCGACAGAGGGGAAAGCTGTGTATGTCTACTCTCCTCCTGGTCGTGCCGCTGCCGGCCGTATTGCTCTATGGTCGTCACAGTGCAAGAACTTTAATCACTTCTAACAGCCTTTTCACCGCAAAGCAAATGGGTCGTCAATAATAAATGCACAAAAACTAGTTGTCTTAGAAGGAGGTTGGTAAACACAGGTCTGGGTGATAAATGAATTTATCAATTGTAGGCATATTGTCGACTTTCGCGCCCGCAGCATACGGAAAGTTACATTGTTGCGTACGTAAGATTTTGACTTGTATTACTTAGTGCATAAAAGCTGTTTTCGAAATACTAGTGCGCCTGATATAGTGGTTTCGCCTGTACAGAACATTTGTAACTACTTCGTTGAAAGAAGCACAGCGGTTCAGTATTTGTTACCTTATGAAATATGGTGCCACACACCTGCCATACGCAGTGCATACTCGTTTGTTTCTTTCTTCACCCTTTCCCTTCTCAGATGCCAAATAAACAAAGTGTTGCCCCTGCGCTTCGTATCTATACTAGGACAACTCACCAATAATAGGGATGATGACTAATTGTTTTTTTTCGGTAGATTATTAAAAAGTATTTTTTTTTCCATATAATGAAAACATTACAAAGATATTTGAGATTTTACTGAAGTGACTTCACGAGCCCCCACTTTGAAACTTTGACGCGCCTTATCTTTATATTTATTTTGTTGATTGACATAAGAAAAAGTAAGTGTTCATATTTTTTTGTTAATTTAATTGGTGATGGACAAAATAGAATTTTGTGCCCCGTCATCATCCCTATTTAGCCCCAAACTAAGAATTGCTTACCATGAATAGTAAATTGATGTATATTTTATAATATTTGAGTATATAAGTTCTTATATAAAGAACCTTGACTTCGTTATAAATATTTGTACTCATCACACAAATAAATGGGATCCCTACTGTGTTTCGAACCCAGGACATTTGAAATCTTTTAGTAATATCACAAAACAAAAGACCATATTGTTTTAATAATCTCAGTGCTTACAAGAAGCCTTTCATTAAAAATCTTGAGTGATAGTGTTTGTCACAAAACGTGTGGCTTACAGAGTTGATCTGAGGATAGGACGTGAACTATTTTTCATGCCCCTAAATTAATAAGGGTGGCCAATGTCAAATTCTGTATTTCTAATATTTTGGATATTTTTATAAATTTTTTTTTAGAATTCCGCATTAAAAATACACGCAACTCTAAATTTTCGCCGTTCTATCACCAACCCGTATTTTTATGGCGTTACGAAGTTCGCTGGGTCATCTATTAATCTACAAAAGAAACTATTTTAACTTTATACTTCAATTCAGTACCTGCTTTTCGCTTCGTGCAAAGGATTAAGCTTGATTCGTTAGGCTGGTTTATCACAAAAGATCGGAAATGAATTCGAATTCTTTTCTTTATCTTTGTTTGATTCTAAATAGTGACAATAGCATAGCATGGTCTGATTTCCCCATTTTGTAACTCTCATATCCGTTTCCATTTTAGTCATAAACGATTTCGTAGGTACTTTTTATTACGTAAATATCGATTCATTTCTCTAGTACCACTCCTTAAAATTACAGAGTGCCTACAGACCTTACGTTATAAGATCTCCCAAGCGATCTGAGCAAGGGACATCTTTGAGTGCGCGTGCACAGCTGTTCTGCCGAAAAATTGCAAGCTTTAATGAAGATGCCTGGGGTTTTCTTTTTCTTCAGCGCACGCGTTTCTATGTCGTTTTATTTGAATTTAAATCGAGTCTGATAGACGTTATTTATTAGCTACATATTAATAATTCGTCTTTGTATTGATACCGCTGTTATTTGATTAATTAATTCCTGGTTCGTGATAAATGAATTTATCGATGGGCCGATCGTTCGGTAGCTTTCACCCCTCGGGCGCTACGGGCTGCGATACATTTACTTAATAAAGCACACCCTATGCTTACGAACTACCAAAACTCATAACGCAAAAAAACATCTGACATTCCCCTTGTTTCAGTGTTACCTATGAATCTAGTCAAGCCAAATTCAACTCATAACTCTTACGGCCACTTTCAGAAATTTGAATTACATTTCCAGCTTGATAAAGTGATGTGGTCTATTAATCTACTGCCACCGCAAAGAAAATACTTTCGCGGATAAAAGAAGGAAAGTGATACTTTATATCACAAGCGTAAAAAGACTATGGTGGCCGTTTATCATTAAACAAGGCATATGATTATTTGCCATCTATTTTCATTACAAAAAAAAACTAAATTGTTAACACGATGTTTTATTTAATTCATAGCTTAGTAGTCGCCGCTGGAATCTATACCATAACAATCGGAACCGACGCATACATCAGTGCGGGACGTCACGCGTGAGATGACAATCGTCAAGATGGCGGCGATTAAGGAGAAAGTTATATTATACCGAAAGAGATTTGATATTACATGCGAAAAAACACGCGCCTTTCGTCATACCGCATGTTTCGTTGCAGTTAATGATACAGACAACTATCTGTGTCTATAGAACGTGAAACTAATGCTAATGCTTGAACCTAAAAATGTTTGTCAAGTGGTTACACCATCAGTTCCTTGTTACAGCATTTCCTATTCAGATTTCTTATTTGTCAAACATTAAAGTTTGCTCAAAAACCGGATGGCTATAAACGTACCAATTGATGATGAAGAGAAAACGAAAGAGTTGTATTTGGCAGAGTTTTTTCAAATAGAAGGTCAATTGAAATTGTATATTAGATATCCCATAAACAATAAACACACCATTGAGGTGGTTTCCTTACATCATCAGCCACAATATAATACGTTAAGCTACCTTAATGTGTTGTTGCTTCTGAAAGGAAAAACTCATTATAATATTCAAATAATATTATATGTATTTATTTGACGACCTCCGTGGCCGAGTGGTTTGTACGCTGGGTTTCATGGTGTGGCCGACTCGAGAGGCCCCGGGTTCGAATCCCGGTGGGGGCAGATGTTTGTGTGATGATACGAGCATTTGTACTCTAGTCATAGATATTTAAATATGAATCTTTATATATATAATTCTTCTGTGAGTGTGTATGTCACTGAACTTCTCTTAAACGACTGGACTGATTTTGATGAAATTTTTTGTGTGTGTTCAAGGGGATCTGAGAATGGTTTAGATTCACAATTTTGTCCGCTGGACAATGTTTTTTTAATTTTTTTTTTGGCGGTACGAAGTTCGCTGGGTCAGCTAGTTTCTATATAAATATACTTACATATGTACAGTATATGTATTCATTCCGTTACCCTAGTATCCCATAACACAAGTCTTACAGTGCTTACTTTGGGGCTAGGCTAATTGGTGTGCGTTGGAAATATTTATTTAATTATTTACTAGCTTTTGCCCGCGGCTTCGCTCGCTGTTTTTATGGTTTTCCTGGCAATTATTCGATTTTTTCTCACCTTTTAAACCTTCCCTAGACCTCCACGAACATTTCAAGACAAAGATAAGATAAATCCGTTCAGCCGTGCTCGAGTTTTAGCGAGACTAACGAACAGCAATTGATTTTTATATATATAGATAATGATATGCTTCAATGAAAACATTCAAAACCAACATGTTAAAATTTATATGCCATTTTTTTTATGAAATCGTGTTTTTCCATGGTGAAAATTGAATTTTCAGATCTTTAAGGTTGAATTGAATACTTTTCTGCTAGTTTTTAAGAGCTGGTAATCTACAATTGATTTTCTTAAATTAATATGTAATTATTTGTGCTTAGAAACTTAATAGATAATTAGATATCATAGAGATCGTAGTAAAGCAGGTTCTAAAAAGAAACTTCTTCCTATATTGCATCTGTCGATTCTTTACGCTAAGGATTCTTTTGTTATTACTGTTTTTTTTTACTATTACAAGACTTCCTTATTTTAATTTCACGTCAGAATCGTCGCGTGACTTTATTTCTAAGTATTTAAGGTAGCCTCTGACGTTGACATTACAGTAAGAATCTAACCAATGCGCGCGTGCTGCGTTCGCCACAATCCTACATCGGGTTCTGATAACATCGCGTCCCAGTGGCTGGCACAAGTAGTCTGCCTCCGTTGCAATGGCAGGTTGCTACAATAAAATTACTGCTATGAACATGTTTCATTAATCTGCGAGTGAGATATACTGGCAATGTGTTTTACTTAAAAAAAAGAAAGCGTTTTATTTAAGCTCGTAGCTGGACAGAACTAGCATAAAAGAAAAAAAAACTGAAATTTTGCCAAAGCCCCATAACGCACGAGCAATAATGGACAAACTAGCAGTTAGAATTGCTATTTTAAATTAAGTGGGTACCATTGGTATTAGTACCCAATTAATTTGTTATAAAACGAAAGAATCTTCTTGAGCGATAAGTAAGTTTAACGAGCCTACAAAATACTGTACTTATATGTTCAAGTTTATGTTCCACTAAGATAAATTTTATATATTAAAACTTAAGAATGTATGTAGATACTCCTTGTATCTTAAAACATATTTTTATAGGTGCTACTTTAATATTGTAATTAAGCTGAAATTGTCCGAAAAAATAACCGCAACAGCAACACTCTCTATGAGCCATTCTTTATTGTCAACAAAGTAGCGGTCAAATGCCTTGAGCCAGATTGCTAGCGATAACAATGAGACTTCATAAAATCTATTGAAGAAAAACATCTGACAGTTAAGAAAGATTTGTTTGGGGGATTGATATCAATATTTTAAGATATAAGCGGAATGTTACGATCCGTTGGGAAATCTCCGTGATCATGACAGTTCTAACAATCCCACAATATCGGGACTCTCAAAAAAACAAGGTACATGGTAGCAATTCCGCTAATTAATATACTGTTAGTTTCCATGAAAATTGAAAACAATATACTGACGTAAATATGATTTTAACTGGTTGCCAGCTGCGAATGATAACAGATCAGAGAACACAGTGGAAAAATCGAAAATTTATTTTACTGTAATTGTGGTTACCATTTTCGTTTAGTAGTATTGTATTCAAGCTCACAGGTGTGTCCACTAGTACGATATGAACCAGAATTGTATTCCACTTGACATTCCATAATTGCCACCGTAAACCTCAAGAGAGCTAGAAACCACTTAAAGATCTGGCACATAGAAATTAAGTTAGCAAATATTAACTATATGGTTGAGTATTGCTTAAGATACATAAAACTATTTATGTTACACTTAAAATATGTTAAAATCCGTTAATGAAACAATTTTTTATTTGTAATTTTCTAAATAAATAAGCTTATGATAATTCTGTCTCGTTAAAATTCTTAAAGTGATGTTTCTGGTATACTTAAAATGTTTAAAAGTTCAAGTCGGGTGCTTTTGATATACCGGGCCACTTTATTTGTGAAATTGTGTTACTGATATCGCACGTTTTAAAATCATATTTTATGTCACTACAAAATCTCACGCAATTAATCTTGGTAAGTCATACTTCCTATCTTCCAAGGATTTAGAAAGCTGTGGGAAAGTGTTTCTACGCAGTGTCGATAAGGAATTGTTGCGTACTGGCAAAAATCCCACAAAGCCTGCTCTTAGGCCTAAGGCTAGAACTCCGAACTAATGTGCAGAAACCCTTGTAAGAGCCTATCGGAGGCCGCTATGAAAACGGTGTGGAATAGCGGTTTAATATCCAGAGTTCGTTATTGAAACATATTTCCAGATCTTGTCTTTTGCTTCAATTCTCTAAAGTTTATGGTTTATGGTCAAAACAATCATAAACCTCGTATAATAATTTTGATATAAACTCTGGAAATTTCTACGGCTCTTTGTGCATTTACGAACAGTGAATCAACGGTAAAGAATGAATTAGGTCTATAAGAAAGTTATGCAACTTATACGAAAAGCCATTTTCTTGAAATATTAATGCAAATGATATCTGCGTTCTGTTAAAAACATTCTTAATTATTCTCACACATAGTTTTATTGGAATTCATAAGACATTTCGTAATATTTTAACTTATCTGCATAAAATATTACCTATAATTATTAACATTCAAATCTTTTATTGTTAAGTCCAACTCCCGTTCTTTTATCATGATTTTTGTATTTATATCTATTCAATATCAGTGTCGTCTCAATTTCTCCAAAAAGAAACTTGCTATGGCGGTAGCTTTGCCATTGTGTTGTTTTCCCTTGTTCACACTTGTAGCTGTTGCAAAACAGGGGTCAGAAAGACCGGTTGCAGGTTCAATTATCGGTTTGTATCTTCATCCGGGACCTTAGGTCGACCTTCGCAAAATTACACGTCTGCTAAAGGTATAATATATTTGATTGATTTTCTGAAACAAAGTTACGTTTTGGTATCATTTACGGTAAAAATCCATCAATGATATAATATAAATGTAAAATTTGAATATTTTACAACAATTATTATATTTTAAATATATTCGACTTAGTATTAAAATAAATAACAATCATCTAAATCTTTGCATACAAGATTACTTTCATAAAGAGTAGGTGCAGAATTATATCATGATGAATTCATGGAAAGTGTGAATAAATAGAATTTCCGTTAAACAGGTACTCCAATCTGAATTTTCAAAACGAAATTTCTGTCCGTCCATGGATAAATGTAGACTTCTTTCTAAGTTTTATAAGAATGATAGTGGCAAGATTACATCTACAAATTTTGAAAAATAGTTTGTGTAAACAGTTTTCCGTTTGTGAACTAAGCTTAAGCTACCTTCCATGTTCGCTTTCACCCCCACTTAATATTTAAGTTGGGTTTATTGCGTTGCACGTGTTACACGGATTTCAATCAACTGTCGGACCATAATGACTTCTAGAATTGCTTTTATCATCTACAGTCTAGTAGAATGGTGTGAAGATAATACAGAAAACGAATTTAGTAGCTGATGTAGAATGAAATGGGACTTTGGATTTATATATTTTTCTTACAACTGTTATGGAAAGTTATAGTTGTATGTCCACACTTTTCTCAGGCCCTTTTAATTTTAGGTATTGTTTTAAACCACGAATGCAAACCTGATCTGATCAATATCAACAAATGTATAGTAAACATATTTTTTCGTTCGCTCCAGCAGGCCCCATTTTCGCTTAAAATGCGACTCACCCGTGATACCCCGCGGCTTAGGGCCATGAGAATGTATAGAGCTCAAACGACGCGGAATTTGAAGGGCTTTAAGAAGACGTAAAAAATATTTTTGATTAGTCAAAAACTTTTTTGAAAATGGAAAAACACCGACTTTATTCGACCGAAAATCCTGTTTACAGAAAGTTTCCGATATCTTGAGAACGAGGCTGAATTTCAAAAATATGAAAAAAAGCACCTCTGTATTGATCCAAGGAACATTTAAGGGCATTACACTTTTTACGATATTGGTGACGGTTGAGACTGTAGAGGTACTCTTAGCCGCGAGTTGTGCGAGGTGCGATATCACGCGGCGGGAGGCTCGCGTGCGGCCACGAGGACGTATGAGAGCTCAAAAGACGAGGAATTCGAAGGGCTTTAAGATGATGTAAAATATTTTAGAAAAGTTGGTTTTGAAAAAAAACAATTTTTAGTTTTGACAAAATATTTAAAATTTTATGTTTTTTTTTTGGATAATCTATAATAGGTAGATTCATTTTCAATGCCCTTTCAAGTCGTTTAGAGCAAGGGTCTGTGTTTTTTTTTATATTTTAATTTGTTTTTTTATCTGCATTATTAGATTACATGCAAATCGAATTAGACATCTTATAATAGAAACTGATTTAATAGTTTTAATAGACATTATATCTGATTTATATATCCTTTTATCTCAGCTCTTTGAAGCAAAGTTGAGTAGTTTTTTACTAAGCTGTGTCAATTAAATACGAAATTTGAATGTATTATCGTTCTAGATAGATATAGACTAGATATTATTGTTAAAATAAACGTAAGTAATAAAAATCATTGTCATAATGTATTACTAATTAAATTATTTAGGTTTATGTATTTAGTAATAGTATAACCGATAATATTTCTATTATGTATATCATTATAACAATGATTTGTATTACTGGCGTTTATTATAACAATAAAGTCTAGTCTATCACATTTCCTTATGGTCATAAGGAACCGAATAATTGTACCGTTGGTCGTAGGCTTACATTTCTAAATATATTAATTGCACTTAATTAAGTTGGCATTGTTTCTAAGTGTTTCATTTTGCAATTGCTATGTTATTGCCGACCTAAAGCTTATACGGTGTTATCTCGCGCTTTAAGTGCTCTGGTGCTGATAATTAATTAAACTTTCACATTGTTTTAGATATAGACTTCAGGTTATCTAAAGGCTATCCTTATTTAAGTAAATCGTAATTTGGTGTTGCGACCATACTTCAGAAGGAGATAAAATTTGGTTAAAATCATCTAACGTTTAGATAAAGAAACTTTGTAACTTAAAAATACGCACTAGAAATTATAATATTCTATTCATAAACTTAAAACTCTAAAAATATGATTTTTTAATGAGAAATTAATCACATGTTGTATTGTATTGTTTGCATATAGTTGTTTTTAATAATGAAATAGAGTAATTACTGACCAATAGTCGATTATATTAAATTAAAAATCACAATACATATAAAAAAAACACCGGGTTACAGTAGGTAATATTACTAATTAATATTTTGTATTTCATATGTCGTACTTGATGATTTTTTGCTTATTGTTGGTGATAATATTTTAGAAAATGATAGACCCCATGAAGGAATCGACATAATAATCATAATCAAAATTATTTATTCAGTTTAGGCTGTTACAAGCACATATGAATGTCTAGAAGCTACGCCATCGGTTCGTAAATCTACGGCGGGAGACCTTGTACTGAGAAGAACCGGCAAGAAACTCAGCAAGGGCTGATTTTTTTTTTCTTTTATTTTGGCAACAAACAGTCTTTTATCCCTGTTTTTATCATTTACAGTCGTCAAGTTGAAAAATGACTTCAGAGATGATTCATGAAGTACCTTTCATTACATAATGTGAAAATATACATTAATTTTATTGTTCACCTGCATTTTGATTGCTATGTCACACAGTATAAATACAAACAGAGTTATTTATAATAGGTGCAATGAAACATTTACATCTTAAATATCAAAGTAGTTAGGGCAGACTCATCTCCGCTGGCAGCATCCGTTCACGAGCATGACGCATGAACCAGCCATCGCTTCGCTCAACCATATTTTAGGGAACGTAACGACCCGCCTCACACGACAGCTTACTTCACTATCTTTTGAGCTCTGAAATCACAACAAAGTTGGCTTTCTGTTGTTATTTAAAACATTGACCAGTGTAATACTGACCTAGACTCATAAAATATATGTAGCGGTTTCAAGATTGAAATCGTTTAGATACACGTTCGACATCAGAGTGGATTTAAATAGTCCGATGGTTATCTGGTGTTTTCACCGTCTGTTGATTCTGATTTTATTATCATTTGTTTTACTGCAGTATTACCTTTGTTCACAATAAATCTAGCAACATTCAATAGGCTGGCTAGCTTTATCTCGATTGGAATTACTCCGACCGTAACTCAAATGTTAAGTAACTGCAACACGTGGTCACGGAAAAGATCTTATGTCAGAACACTTAATAGCTTTTGCATATTCAAACATCTGTGCTATATGACTGCGTATAATATAACAGTGTTTTGTGACTGAGATTTTCTTAACAATTAATCGTTCTACGGGCGCTCCTTACTTGGTTCGAGGCGTTATATTTAACAAACCCCTCATAATTTCCTACAGAAAACTAGTCATTACCTTAGACTTACAATTATTTTGCCTTCAGTTCCTTCCTTGTCTTAACTCTCTCGTTTATTTTCATTCTGAATTACGGCTTTTGAAGATTGCAGCAATTTCGCTAGTGTTCTGGCTCCACCGACTTGAATCTAAATCGTATTGTTATAATGGGCATTTGATGGGTTTAGGCATTGCAATTTCAAAGGTCGGCCAAGGTTTAGCTTTTTTTGTTGTTTAAATTTTTTTGAGTTGTTTATGATTGTTTTGGTGAAAGTTTTCCAACGTAATCGTTAAGTTACACTGTTTTGGTATTATTAATTAAATCATAATTATGGAGTTCTTGGTAATTACTAGACGTCAGCTTTAACTTTTACACTAAAAAAATAATTAACAAAACTAGTTGAGTTAACCGATGAATAGCCAAACTTTTTAATACTAATAAATAAAGTTCAGTCACTCATAGACCAACTGTTCTGATGCATTTTACATTATCATTTCAGTTAATCGAGTTTAGTTAAAAACTACTAAACCATTTTGTCAAAGGTATCAAATTCAATTTGGGTAATTTGTAACATAACAATGTATTGTTATAATAAAACACACTTGAGGTGATTATTTACATGGCGCAGGCCTAACTACAACCTATTTCGTGCAATTTAGTATAAACAAGCACAAAAACCGCAATGAATAACTGAAAAGTGATGTAACGGTTAGTCAAATAGTTCGGTTACAGATTGCAAGTACGTGTTTTGTTAAATGTTCGGTACATTCGCTGAATCGCATTATAGAGATTGTTTTGTGCATATACAGGGCGTCCCACGGATTTGACACTCGGAAGGTAAGTATATTATATATTCAAGATAGGATATTTTACTGAAAGAAGACATCATTTTTAATCTATATACACACATCAAAAGTGTCTAGGGATCAACATATATTTTTGCAATAACTTTTCTCCTGATTGATATTAATTAAAATTTTCTTTAAGGATTCATCAAATAAAGTGTTTTCGTTTGTCACAGTAACGATAAACCAAGTCACCTTTGCATTAATAAAGAAATTTGCCATTTTCCTAATAAAGGGATTTTTGACATTTGAACCACTAACACAAAAGTTCGAAAAAAAGACTGAAATAACAGTTTTCTCTAAAATTTTATTGGGTAACTTAAACAATTAATAATCCGTATTTCTACCGCGAACACTAACAACACAAGAACATCGGTTTGGCATACTCAAAATGAGTTCATCCAAATCACGCTGTGGAATGGCCGCCCATGTTCGTTGCAACAACAAAAAAAGGTCTTCTTGCGACTGGATACCCTCCATATTCGGCAGAGCTCTTCTCTGTAGCATATCCCATGCATGCTCAATCGGGTTCAAGTCTGGCGACTGAGCAGGCCAGGGCAGGACATTGATGTTAGCTGCGGCGAGAGTCTGTCTTACAACTCTTGCGGTGTGCGGTCGTGCATTATCATGCATTAACTGAAATAAGGGACCGATTTGCACTTGTAGAGGAACGATGACGTCTGATACAATCGTCTCAGCATAAATTTGAGCGTTGAGGTTGCCTCTGATCCAAATCAACTCAGTTCTTCCGCCGATCCAAATACCCGCCCATACCATGATGGTTCCACCACTATAAGGATGGACTTCCTGGCAGGATTTTAATCGCTGTTGGCGTCCAGGGGTTCTCCAGTGTCGTATACGTCTTGTATCCGGTCTCATACCAAAACGAGACTCATCAGAAAAGCACACGAAACGCCATTGTTCTTCTGCCCAATTTCTGTGTTCAAGAGCCCATTGATATCGAATCCTACGATTGTGCATTGCTATAGGTGGTACCCGTAGCGGTCTTCGGGAATGAAGGTTCACTTCATGCAAGCGGTTTCTGACTGTTTGGTCGCTAATTAAGTTCCCTGAAGAGTGATGAAGCCTCACGGCTAACATCATGGCGGTTATTGTTGGAGCTCTTCGAGTTAAGATTTGAATGTATCGGTCTTGTCTCCGTGTGGTGCAGCGATACCGTCCTCCATGGCGCTCAGCCACGGTACCAGTGCTTCGGTATCGTGTCCAAAGTCGACTGATAACACTCTGACTTGTATTCAGAGCTAAAGCCACAGTACGTTGCCGGGAACCAGCTTCTATCATTCCCACGGCTCTGAGCATTTCTTCCCTGCTTAAATGACGTCGCCGCTCCATAATAACGTTGGTTTTAATCAGTAGTAGGGAAACAGTAGCACTAATAATGTCTTCAATGCGTTGTATGTTTTTATAGGGAAAATATTGACAGCTGATTTTCATCTTTTACTCGAATTTGATTCACAGTTCCTGATTCAAATTATGAAATGCACCAAAAAGGATCCATATAAATTTATAAAATCATAAATTTATTACAAAGCCACATCTCAATCTCAAGAAATCCGCATAAAAATGCTTGATCCCTAGACACTTTTGATGTGTGTATATAAAAATGAAACCCGTTTTCCGTTGTCACGACATAACATGAAAACGGCTTGACCGATTTGGCTGATTTTTTTATTAGAATATTCCTTGAAGTACAGGGATGGTTCTTACGAAGAGAAAAATTAAAAAAAATGCCTGAAAATGTCAAAAAACAAAACTTTTCTTTACTCCCATACAAACGATTCGTAATAATACTTAAAAGTCAATTTGAACTTTAATACCATACCATAAATTTCAAATGTTAGTGGAGAGATTCTGGGAAGGCAAAACAATTGAACGGCGTGATGTCAATAGAAGTTTGGAAAAGATAAATATACTATCTTCAGTTTTTTTATAATCTATATATATAAAACTCAAAGGTGACTGACTGACGTAGTAATCTATCAACTCCCAGCCCAAAACACTGGACGGATCGGGCTGAAATTTGGCATGCAGGTAGATGTTATGACGTAGGCATCCGCTAAGAAAGGATTTTGATCAATTCTACCCCCAAAGGGATAAAATAGGGAATGAAAGTTTGTATGAAACTTTGTCAATTTTAAAACCGAACGGGCTGAGACTTTGCATGCAAGTATAAGAATAATCATAGATGAATGTCATTGTGTATAAAACAAGCCTGAGAACAAAAACTGTAGTCTACGCTTCAGCTCTACACCGAAGCGAAGCGAGGGCGGGCCGCTAGTAATAAATAGAAATAAATATAATAACATACATTTTAAATGAAAGATGAATCACGAAATTTGATTTTTCTTAATAATTAAACAACAACTACAATTAAAAAGAAACGATGCTAGGTTTGTATAATTATCGCTTAATGAATTTTTTCACGACCTTATAGTGAGAAAATCCTGTATTATTGAGTAAGTAGGTAATATTAAGTAAATACTTTGAAATGATAACATTAGCTGTTGGAAACAAGGAAAAGTAAGAGGTAATTTTTCTGAACCAAATTTAAATTTCATGATCTTCCTTTCACTTAAAATGCATTCATTTAGGAAAAAATAATTTTTATGGTTATCATAAAATACGCCATGTGTTTTTTTCTGCTTCACTAGTTTGATTCCCATTTGTAGCAGTCGATTTTAAAAAAACAGTGAATGCAGTTCTAGTTATTATTAAAAATAAAACGATATCTTCTTTCACTAAAATATCCTATCTTCAATATTTAATATAGTTTCCCTTCCCATGACAAACCCGTGGGACGCCCTTTATATCGTAAGTTTATAAAATTTTGTATTTGAAAATAAATTATAATAATAATAGGGTAGTACTAATACCCTGGGTATTATTATTAACCCCAATCCCGTGTTAACCTCCAGTACTTACTTTTATGTAGTATGTTATAACAAAATTATTTTAACAAAACTGAGTTTGTCTTCTATTAGCTATAGTTATGTAGTCACAATTTTTATGTAATAGGTAATATTTTTTTTGTTGAAAGTAACTCATAACATTTTTAGTGTACACGAGTAAAAATAATGTCAACGGAGGGCTTATATAAAACCTTTACACTAAACACCGTTATTTCCTTTTTTATTTTTAATTGCACACTTATCGATAATCGTGTAGGTTGTAATTACGTCGATTAAATAGTTTTAGCCAATCTTTCGTCACTGATTACAACACATTGAGAGGTGTTCTCACTTTCATTCAATTTTAATCTGACGTATTCTTTGTAATGGGAACTTTAAGATATAATCTGACCTTGGTAACAATTTTCCGTTGCATACGTACTCTAATCAAGGTCCGACCCTTTCGAACCAATATCCGCTGTTGGACTATTGTGTTCGCTTCCTGTCGTGCCCCAATTAATCCATTTTTACGACTTATTACTTTTGCGTAATGTCATACTGTTCCGGACGGGACGTGGTCTTGATTTATTTTGTTTGTATCGTTCATTATTGTGGGAATGGCTGGCGTGGGTCATGTTCTACAGGGAAAGACGTGTGTGATATCTACGAGTATATTCTTTACATTGCGAGCTATCTGATATATTTTAGTTAGAATTTGTGAACTTTTGTAAGTATCTTATAGCACTTGTTAGAAGAGTTGAGATTTCATCGAATAGCGAATAAGGTAAGTTACCTGTTGGTGTTATGTGAATCTGATGGTGAGTAAGATCCCAGGACTCTATGAAGTAAGCAATTGGGTCGGCAAGGTAAGAACGACAGAAATAGTTTACGTTTCTGCTGCATCAGATGTCATCGCTACTGTAACCGTAGCATGAACAACTAGCGTGAAGGTATTTGTATCGTCACTTGAAAGTTTCGATGGAAAAAGCTAGTTTATTCTTACATCTGGTAGCGGCGCTAATTAGTTTCTATAAAAACCTTGACGTTGGCGATACAAAGTCAAAATTTGTACTTGGGGTACTAGATTCCACTTTTACTTAATATTAGGTATTGGGACAAAATTTCTTGCAAATCAAATGAAAAAAAAGTTAGTAATAATCATAACACTACCTTTACATCAGTTGATGAATAAAAAACCCAAAACAGATGCGAAAATTTATTAAATGAGTCACATGAACACCTTCATGCCGTGTCTCAACTGTGGTGGATGAATTTACTCAAAATACCAAGATTTTATAGCAATATTGCCAATTGCATGACAGGGAAAAAAGACTTAGGGAATACTTATAATCACAATACATACAGAATCATTCACTCTACCTTCCATATTAATGCTTACAGTATCCATTGTAGCTAGGTCTAAAAGTTCCTCATTCTGGTAATCTTACGCAACAGATGTACTCGTATCTACTCTCTCTCGTGATTATTTTAGCTGATAGTAATCCCATTCGCCACTTTGAATTTGTGTTATCTCAAGTGACTTTTATCTGAACAATAATTTTCATATTTCAAATTTAGACCTTACACCTTTTGTATAAATATTAGAACTTTTCAATATCGTATTTAATTAAATATCCATGTATATTTGGTTTTATGTAATAATAATAAATGTTTCGATTCGAATCTATATCAATGTTCTTGGTATCTACTAGAGATCATAATTATTTTATTAAATAAATTAAAATTTTAAAATAAATACCTAATTGCTTTCGTTTCATGCACGTCCAATCCATCTAAGAGTGTTAATTAAATATTATTTCAGTTGATCATCATTTCACCACACTTTTTATTTATGAATAAAAATCAATATTCTGTCCAAGGGGTATATGCTATTTCTAAGGCTTGTTAAAATATTCAAAATCATAACTGAGATTTTAATGTAAATCAATTCGAAAATAAAACTTTTCATGGAAAGTTGTAAAATTATATACTTGAACTCTCGAGGGACCTTTTATTGTCCGGGCGTTTGTTCTTCCAACTATGCTATTACTTCAAGATATATCAGCGAGACTGGCAACAAATACAAAATATATACTTGTTTTCACTGCTAGTTATGGTAGTACTATTAATACTAAAACAGGATAAATTTAAACGTAATGTACAACGTTAGTAGAAATATGTTGAACAAGCAGGTTTTTCATACAAAGCACAGCAATTTACTCCATCCTACCTGATGTTAATTGTAATTGAAGTCCAGTTGCGAAGATAGCTGATACATCAAAAATGTATACAGCTTCACCTATTCTTACCTTGTCACCCTGAATCCAATCCCCTATCACTGGAGCTCTGGAAACGTACTCACCAACAGAAACAAATAATTTAATTATTTATGTAATTGAGAATATAGTGTTTTGTTCCTATAGAACTTTTAATAAATTTTATTTATGTATAATAACGTATATTTTATATAATTTGTTAGTATGTTTTATCTTCTTGTCAAATTAATGAATTACTATACATATTATTGATGTGTAACATTTTTCCTCTCGCTTTCCTGCAATTTTTGGGAGTGATTTCGTGAAATGGGACGGAAGTGTGTAACAGGAAGTTACACACTTCCGTTTTTTTACTAATATAAGTTGAGGTTTTAACTGTTACACAACAAGCGCGACTACTATAAGGCTCTCTGGTTTTTTATTATTCCTGATTTTATAGAATCAAATTAAATTTAATACTTATTTTAATTTATTGTAGATAGATATAATATAAATTCTGAATTCGAATAGTCAGTTATAGTAGTTATTGGCGTATTTATGTAATCATAGGTGTCACTCTCCCTCTGTAATTAATTGATTGTTGTGCACGACGGGGTCCATGATTGTGCTTTTTTTTGTAACATCTTGTATAACTTATGCAAAACAATAAAACATTGAGCATTGAAACACAACGTCTACAACAGCAATATTATGTATTGTCATGTGGTCTTTGGCAAGTTATTGGAAAATGTTTTTAAGTAATCTTTTTAAAAAAGTTTTCAGTATTTAGCAGTCAAATGGTTCACCTGTAACCTCGTTATTACCTTATGTCACCGCACCTGTATCTTTATACATACTGCATTATCCGTTGACCTCGCTTTCTTACTTTTCCCTTATCCCATCGTCTTATTGTCGTAAATTCTAGATTGTTAAGATTCTGCCGCATTGCATACACGGAGTTTATGCTAATTTTATGACAAAACCTTTAACTCGTCGTGATTTCCTTTTATATAAGTCCTAATTTGAAATTGTTTTCTTTAACTTAATTGCGATCTTAATAATATTCTCGGGCTGAGCACTATTGCACGATTGTGTTTCGATTTATATTGATAGAAATTAATTCAGTAACATTTATGGAATATATACCTACATAGTATAGCTTCACTCTTTATGCAAATACCGACCTAGAATTCTCAATCAACGGATAGTTCTGTTTAAGGTCTTACATGCTAAATAACATCATTGATGGTAAGTATATTATTTCTTATAGATTAATTTTTTTCACGGTCATCATCAAATCTTTGTCAAGTTGTTTTTCTTTAATCACCATTTCTGCCGCCCATCGGTTTTTTTTTACACCAATTAGCCTAGTCCCAAAGTGAGCACTGTAAGGCTTGTGTTTTGGGATGCTAGAATAGAATTCATTCACTGATACATATATAAGTACATTTTATCTAGAAATATATATAAACATCCATGACTAAGGTACAAATACTCGTATTCACCATAGTAACATATGCCTTCACCAATTAGGACTCGAACCTGGGATCTCTGAGTAGGCGACACCATGAAACCTGCCGTATATACCACTCGGCCTCGGAGCTTAAATCGTTAGCTACTCCTTCCAGTTTATATTGGGAACCAGTCGGTGGAACCAGTGGCCGATGTGTTGTCGTGACACCTTCTCCTAATCCGTAGCACGATCGTCGTTGGCTTTACCGGCTTCATTACCACCGGCTCTGGTTGTTATTTATCGCTTTGCTTAATAGATATTTTCACTCGTTTCCTTTCTTGTTCTTGGATAAGTAAAATGAAATAACTTAATCGATTCTGTTATTTACGTGATTTGTGTGTGTTTTATGAAGTTATACTTTTTTTAGGCGCGTTATGAAAAAATGATGAGAGTGAAATTTTAAGATGCGCGCGCATCACTGTAACACAAAAATTAAGTACTTTTGTGTTTACCTTACATTAAGAAATTCTACCAACAAAATAGAAATAGAATCTCTATTTAGTGGGTGCTAACGACTGCATTGTGAAGACCTATCAAAAGTATTTATTAATCTGGAACAACGGAACCAAAGCGCGATTCAGGAGACTACAGCGCCATCTCTTGACCATTGGTGTAGTAGAACCAAAAACCACATCTTTATTTTTTGTAATAAAGTAACAGTTATAGGTATTCATATTTATAATATCAAAAGTATTTATTAATCTGGAACAACGGAACCAAAGCGCGATTCAGGAGACTACAGCGCCATCTCTTGACCATTGGTGTAGTAGAACCAAAAACCACATCTTTATTTTTTGTAATAAAGTAACAGTTATAAGTATTCATATTTATAATATTTAGTGGCAGAGTCGACACTAGCTAGTGTTTAGGTAACCACATGCATGTGTCCTACAGTTGTGTTTATAGTTTTTTATAGTAATGTACACTGGTACTTAATTTTTTTTTCCCCTATTTTGCTATCTAGTATCCATATGTGGTTATGGGTAGTCATACTCTCTTAAAAATCTCTTCGGCGGTGTCGTGTGAGGCGGGTCGTTACGTTCCCTAAAAAATGGTTGAGCGAAGCGATGGCTGGTTCATGCGTCATGCTCGTGAACGGGTGCTGCCAGCGGAGATGAGTCTGCTCTTGCTACATTGGGTACTATTAATCGTTGTATTTAACTTTAATGGTACATTTGTTTTTATGCCTAAACAGTGGGACACGACATTCCTAAACTTTTTTTCATTTTTAAATCTGTTTTTTATATTTTTTATTTTATAGTCATAATTATTTTATCATTTATATTTGTAATGGAAAGTGACTTCATGGGTTATCTCATATTGAACTCATTTTTCAAATTGACGACTCTATATTTAATACAGGGAGAAAAAAACAGCCCTTGCTGAGTTTCTTGCCGGTTCTTCTCAGTACAAGGTCTCCCGCCGTAGATTTGCGAACCGATGGCGTAGCTTTTCGACATTCACAAGTGCTTGTAACAGCCTAGACTGAATGAATGATATTGAATTTTGAATTTTTTTTTTTTTTATCCACATGTTTCTAGTTTGTATATTCGGAATACGTGTTTGAGTTTCATACAAGTGCAAATCACTTAAGTTCTAATAAATTATATTCAGTAGCGATTTTAATTGAATATTTTGATTATTTATTTATTTTTTCAAATTAAAACTGAACTTTATTGACTGTGTCCTTTTCCAAACTTTTTATTAATTTATTGTAATTAATTATTTGCATGCAATTAGATGCCAAAGAAGGATAACTTCTCACGCGCCTACATAAGTACACGCACCCATTTTTTTTTGTATTGAGTATGACTATGAATTATGCTTAAATTTACTTCTCTGTAATGCATCAATTATAAGAGAACGCTTATTTTTTCATATATTATGTTCTAATAAAGTAAAACGATATTTTGGTAAGGTATATGAAAAATAAAGAAATAACTGGAATATGAGTTATTAATTTTACGTTTGTTAATTATGGTTATATTTTTGATAGATTAAAATTTATTTATTTTATGAGTTCTTTTTGAGTAAAATTCTGTCTGTGTGTCAGCGTCGTTGGTCGTGACAATGTCGTCGAATGGGAGGCACGATTGTCTAAGTATCCGCCAGTTTCATTACCACGATCTTTGAGTTAAGCACTATCGCAACATTATTTACAACCTTGCTGAATAGAAAACTTTATATATGGGTACAAAGTATTTTTCTCAGTGAATTCAACTATGTTGCTTTTCTATGACATGGCAATCAAACTGATTACGTTCCTCATGACCATTGAATAATCTTATGTAAGCAATAAATATTAATTCATTGCGCTTTTTATTTAATAAATATTTGTACATACTGTAATCAAATATTGATATCTGATGTGCAATAAAAATTTATATCGTCAAACCTTTCCACTATTCCTAAACTGTACTCGTGCGTGCTTCATAGTGCGTGCCTAACTAATTCCAAAAGCCCACCATAGTTGACATCACAACCTTCGCTTTATTGAAGATTACTAATTATACGAGCGGCTGGGTTCGTTAATTAGATAAACGGTCGATAATTAGCCAAGCACCTGTTGTGGTCACTCCCTGGCTACCGCTGTAACTAGCTATTTATGTACAACTGTCCGTCCGTCCGTCTTCTCATTTACGACCACTGGTTCCGATAATGATAAACAATTTTTATTTCGTATTTATGGTTGTTGTAAATCTGTTTTTCATATATTACAAATAAGTATACCATGGGAGTGAGTGTTTTTATTACGGTCCATAAAATTTCACGTTGGCCTCCTAATAGTTTTATGGTGTCGGATAGAGCATCATTGGCTTCTTTAAATTTTGAGTACACAATGTTATGAACAGGTTATCAAGCTAGATGTTTGAAAGAGTATTTTATAGTTGCACATCTGATTCGTAAAACTAGGTACTTAATGAACTTAATCATTCTTTCGCCTTCACAAATTCGTGAACTGTTCTAGGTAGGTAGTAGGAAAACATCAAGACTTGCTCCAGGCTCATGTATATGTATATTGGAGATACGCAAATTAGCTCACGAACAACACCTTGAGTTACATTAGCCATGGGATATGCCTTAGACTGCATTTAAGACGAGACGTGTTTGAAACTAAATTCGATTTAATCCATGTTAGAGTAGATAGAGTTATGTCATTTTTAGGGTGTTTACATTCTGTATTTTTAAGTGACAAAACAGTTCAGAAGCAAGAATATCAATTTCTTAGTAAAATTAATTACTATATTCATTGCAGACGCAATAAAAGAGGAGCTACTCCACCAACAAAAGGTAGCCCATAAATAGGTATGAGGGATTCATCCTTGTGGATTTTGGAAAAGATAGTACAATGTATTTGTTCTAGATGCGCCAAGGTCGGTAACCATCTGTTATTTATCGATTGTCAGTGTTATTTAGTATAGACATGATTAATGTATGATAAAGGTGGCAGCCTATTTTGTCCGTAAACATTGAAAATGCGGAAAAGAAAGCCTTTAACTCAGTGGCCTGCCATATGAATTCATTCTGTATACACGAAATTACTTAATTCATATAAATGTTACGATGTAGATCGATATCTCGCATACTTTATGTTTACGGCCTTTCACGTTATTGCGCTGTTTTTTTTCTGAATATATTATCATCCTCTCGTACGTGTTATGTTTATGGAAATTCCATTCATTCAATGGTTTTTCCAAGTACGATGAGGTTCTGTGCAAAGCTGTAAAGGATGATATAAACTTAAAAAAAGGTTCAAGGTCTTACAACATTAAAGTATAATTTTGAATATCTGTTTTATTTTCTATTCACATCAATAAAATTATGTAAACCAAAGCTTTAAACACTAATGACGTATGGGCTAGGTAAGTATGTCTATGTGTGAGAAATTCCTAGCTGTCGCTTCTTCCATTTTTCACAGTAGCAATATGTGCGCTAATATGCAATTGTCATTATGTCATATAAAATATACTAAGAACATCCTTTCACAACAGCAAGCCGTAAATAAATTTTGACCAAGCCTACATTGGAAAGTTGGCCTATGCCACGTGATTTAGCTTCCATAGAGTGAAGTGTTGTCTGCTTAGCTTTATGGCATTTCTGTGGGATTTCTCTCAGCGCGATGAGACCACATCTTGTGATTTCAATATAACATTCTGGCTTTGAATCCCCAGAGCTATATTGATTGTTAAAAAAAATATTTGCAGCTAATTTACACCTCTTTTATGAGAAAGAAAACCAACACAGACCTTCCAAGTTAATTGATTAGTATGTTAGTAACTTTTTTACGATTGTGACTATGGATCTTAAATTTTATACAACATACTTCATTGATTTTAATGGAAATAATAAATATTAGCTATAAAACCTACAGAACAGCAGTAAAATTTATATTCGTAGTTAGGGCTTAAAGTTTCTGTGCGACTAAAAGAGTAGAAGAAATTGCCTTTATTTACGAAATTTAAATATAAATTAATCTATAGTAATATTATACAGCTGAAGAGTTCGTTTATTTGTCTGGTTGAACGCGCTAATCTCTACTGCTCAGATTTGAAAAAATATTTTTGTGTTGGACAGTGCATTATCGAGGAAGGCTACATGACATCGCCCTACGACCAGTAAGAGCAGAGCATCGATGAAAAATGTTGCGAGAACGGGGAAAAAATATACTATTTGTGTGCTTCTGTTGCGTGCGCTGCGTCATAGGTTAAAGTTACACAAAAATCATGTATGACGGAATTGTTCCCCATTAGAGGCCTGCGCAGACGACAGACTTTTGTCCGGGGAGGACTTTAGCTCGCGTATTATGAAAAATGTCCGCCGAGGACTTGTCACGGACAAAACGCACAAGTGTACGGACATATGGCCCCCGAAAAATTAGTGAGGCGTACGCTATGGAATCAATATTCTGAGATAACGTTGTATTTGTATTGTAAATAACATGAAGTTTAAGAAAAAGACAAGACGTTCTAAAAAAGGATCACTGGTCCATCCCTTCGGATTGATTATTTTATCTATTTGTATTGTTGAGATTATTTATTACGTGTTCACTATAATATTGAATAAAACAGTGTTTCACGATCTTTCTAAAAGATACTTAAGTATAGTTTAAGTTTAAAGCGATGCAAAACATACGAACAACATACTTGAAGATAATCACTAAAATCACTTAAAATACAAAAAACGTAAACTCCAAAGATATGACGCTTAGCCACAATAGAAAAATGTAATTACTCAATTTTATTTTTCTTATTCCAGACTTAGACAAACCTCTTCAGTAAGCGATCTATTCCGGCGGACAAAAGTCCCATAGTCTGCGCACCCAGGCTATATTATAGCCATATTCAATAAAATGAGTCCGCGACAGCATATGTCCATCAATTAAGTTTGACTCGCGTAACCTTGATATTATCTTTTTCGTCATTGCAACAGAAATAGTCATTGACAATCTTGGAATACAAATCAACATACTTCTCACTTAGGAACGGAAAATCTTGCGATAGGCAGATCACGTTCGGGAAGCTGTGATAAACGCAAATCGCAGTGTCTCGGTGATGCCGCAACATCTCAATATCTCTCCTGCGTCTGGTTTTACGGGTAACTGTTCGTATGAACCCGTGACCTAAACGAGCTTACAAATTTTCTGCCTTTTACTAGGGCTGTAGCATTAAAAATCTATTTTCCATATAAATAAAAAGGAATCTCCGATATATATATATATACACATACATACTACGTAAGAGCATAACTTTCGACCGACTGCACAAAATTGGATATTATTTTTTTATCTTCTTTATTGTCAGTTTTTTTTTCTATTTAAAGTTTTTTTTAAATAGAAAAAAATAAGGCGATACGAAGTTCGCCGGTTCAGCTAGTAATGTTTAATATAACCTTAACGGATACCGCATGCAAATTATGTAGGTAATAGAATGTCAAAAGTTAAAAAGAAACTGAACATAATTGTACAATTCAAAAAATAATCATTCTTTTTATAATTTATTCAATGAAATTACTTAATTAAATAAATCGCTCGATTTTAGTTTTTTGTATCGATGAACGGTTGTTGTGGAGACTATTATGGTTCTAGGAGAATGGCGTTAATTAGTTCTGTTATTGATGATATTGCAATAAAATTTTCCTTTTCTTGTGTATTATATTGCCTTTTTGTAAGCTTACTGTTTTAAAAATAGCTTTTTAATAAAGTACCAATGATCACTGCAAACCCTAGCAACCCACCTAGCAAGTCACAAGTTATCTGTTCACATCTTTTTAAGTTTACGGAGAAGTATGCCTTTTTAGCACTTTCTATTAATAGAAATACACAATTCGCAAGTATATTAAAACCTACATGTTGAAAACTAGGTTTATGAGATAGAAAATAATTGAACAGAAAGTTTATTTTATAATATGTCATATATATGTCGATACTTATACAGGTTGGTGCAAAAGTTGTCACTCTATCGGAAGATATTATAATTTTTGCAAACGGCGTCATACGTCAATCATATTTGATATTTGTGAACTAGAAAGATGCAGAATACACAAGCACGATACGCAGGAGTGTGAACCTAGTCAGCATGTGTGGTTTCAACAAGATGGTGGAACCGCACACACAGCATGATTTCATTTTGGCGATTTGGAATGTGCCAGCAAGATCGGCCGATTAAACTTTAGATTTCTTTTTCTGGGTTAACTTGAAGTCTCGCGTTGATACCAAAAAGTTTCAGACAATTGCAGTCATTCGTCAAAAATCCAAACAGTTATCACCGGAACTCTTGCGGAAATCAAGGAAAATGTGATAAAACTGGCTCAAATGTGTATCAGCCACTTTTGATTATCTTTTCCACTAAACATAAAAATAATTTTAAGGTCCTAATAAATATTTCAATTCATCACTGAAAATCATTTATTTTGTGATGATTTCATTTCTGTGTGTGTTTTACAACATTCAAACAACATCGTACATTACAAAATTGATTGGCTCGCCACGCTGTCCTTAGGCAAAAAGGCCTTATAGTAAACTGTGACTATTAATGCCCATAAATGCAGTACTAGGAATTTGGTTTCTAGACCACCTATTAAGAAACAATTCTCAATATGCCGTGGAACATTCGCAACCTTACACACTAGAGAATGCCATAACATAGAATGTTACTTACAGTCTTTTGTTAAATTTGTCTTTAGGAAAATTAACTCTCAACTAGAATGAGAAGCATCTTGAAGAACACGCTAGTGAGGCACGTATCTATATCTAACGCACCAGTTTTCGACTTCTGGAATTCACCTACATAACATTAGGCGGAGTCATTATGTTCAATACGTGTATCATACAGATAACGCATATGCTATATTAAAAACTACGTGTGGTTACGTACCTAGTTATAACTAGCTGAATATCCGTTAAGCATTAAATGTGAAATTCCACTTTTGACGTTTTATCAATACCTTGAATTGATATTTAAGCACTAATCTTAGTAAGCAGGTTCACTTACTTATCTATGTATCATCATTCATCAATCAATCGAATTCATCGGTGTTGTAATACTATAAAATAACTACCTATAAATTATATTCTCTCAAAGACGGACCCTCCTAGTAGAGTAAGATACCAAAACCGCCAAACCTTACTTATTTTCTCATGGGCAAAATATGGATAATAATTGATTAGTATAAACAATGAACGTAATACATACTTGCTAATTTGTGCTGTGGACCAATTATCAGGTAAAAACTGTTACTTACACTATGAGGACTGATTCCTACGTATGATGTAAGGAATATTGTAAAAAATTTGGAAATAATACTGACAGTCACATTCTATCATTAGTATTCCATGCCAGTCACGTTTAATGTCAAAAGAAATGTGCTGTGGGCAATACAGCACAAGTTAGCAAGTATGTATACGTTCATTGTACACACTAATAACCATATTTTTTCCAAAAGAAAATAAGTAAGGTCTGGCGCTCTTTGGAACTTGTACTGTAAATAGTATCGACTTTGGTTGGATCTAAAGTAATACTGAATAGTTGCCAGCCCATGACCTAATTGATAACTTCTCTACCACCTTTTCAATTGATGGACTTACGCTATCTAAGAGCTTTCCTACCACCCTGTCCATTGGTAGACATTTGCTATCTCAGTTCAGCCTTTTGTTAGTGTCAGATTTCAAATTGTTCCTTCAATTCCAGACGTTGCTTTACGAATTGATGTTGTTTAATTTCATAGATTGTTACTCAATGACTATATTAACACGTCGTGTCACGAACGCAGGCGGGGCGTTTGTACCATCGGACAATATGACAGGAGAAACTGAACGCGGAATCGAACCCGCAACGATAAATCACGTGTGAGATAATAATTCACGGTTCGACATCGAGAAGTTTGACGCCACGCCTTCGGTTTCGAAGCTAATGTAGGCAGGAACATGTGATTATAAAATATGGAAGTGCTGTTAATGTTTAAGGAAATATTGATAGTTACGGATCCGATTATGTGGATTTCAAAACTCTTTGGCATTATATAGACATATTTACACAGCGATTAATATAGTTGTACGCAACTTATAGTAGACACAATAGTTTTAACGTTCTGGCGGGGTAAACATTTGCAAAGTGTGGTTATCTGTTACGGTTTTAAAAATAGTGTTTTTATTGTACGCAATTAGAAAGCTTTAGTCTTGTCTAAATGCACTACCAACTAAGAAGAAGTAGCGCTGTGTCCCGATGGTCACACAATGTGTGTTTCCGTATTCATCCTATGACGTCTCATCCTATTTCCTTTTATATTATTTTGATAGTGTTTCTTAATTCAACCCATTTGCGTTCCTTACGAATCCCAAGGATATGTAAACATGACTGGTATACTCGAGGCAAATTTTGGTTCAATTTGGAATATAGATCCTCTCTAAATAACAATATTCGTAGCGAGTGTTCCACTGTCATGCATGACCTCGACTGTATTTATTTATTGTTATCTTGTGTTTGTTACAGTTTCTATAAAGCTAATATCATGTAAACAATCACTAATTGAACCTCCTCCGGAACAGAATTAATGTTTTGAATAACACCTACTACAACGAGAAGTTATTAACCTATGTTACTGTAATTGAATATCTTAATACGAGCTAATGAACATATATTATTGCATGCGAACATATTCGCCCACCACTAGCTTACTTTATGTATACGATAGTTGCGCAAGAGTTTGTTCCAGATGATGTTATCTCCCATTGTAATTATTATTATAACTTTTGTTACAGGTACGTTACACAATCAGCATTGGATTATTAAGGGTAAGCTTAGGAGTTAAAGGTTTTAATTTTATCGAATCCGATAAGTGCATGCTGTTTTGTTTATAAACTTTAACAGTACCAGTAAAAACATTTTTTTATAACAAAACACTCCTTTGCATTTTATCTGATGCTTGGTGTAAGTTCCAAATGAAAATATATCTGTCAGACGATGAAATGTGCAGCATCACCCACCAGTACCAGCATGAATCATTTTCTCTTACTCCTTTGACCTGTGGAAACCTTGCTCATTCTAGATCCAGAAACATAACAGCAACAAAGGTTGTCAAACTGGTAACAGTTTTCTGTATGTACTGTCCCAGCAGAGGCTAACTACAGTAATATTAAACCAATTTTTGTATACTGGATAGTACAAATGAGGTGTTAAGAGGGTTTTCTTCTGGAATTGGACCGATCTTTTAGGAAAATCTTCATCTTACAACAAAATGTAACTTTGCAATTGATAATGATCACCATCCTGAACATACTCGCATGTATATGTATGTATATGTATATAAGAAGCAGGAAAATTTCTATTTTAATAAGGAACTGTGGTATGAAAACTTAAACGATAAAATAAAATTTAAAGTCAGTACAAATAATCATAATTACAATAAGATTTAATCTCGCTCGAGTTGAATGTACTATAAATAGGTTTTTCCTAATCGACTTTCACGTGATTTCGAAATTTTATTATTGGCCTTCTATGGCCAATGGTGTTAACGCGAAAAAGGACAAGGTTTATCAAAACAAAAGTAACCGACCAATTATAACGAGGGCATAATTCTTGAACAATGACTTTGTTGTGTGGTCTATTGTCGATACTGTCATGGTGGTTCGATTATCGATTGTAACACATAGATTAAATGGTCCTAGGGGTCTACCTTGTAAGTACGAAACTTTTGTTTTTATAAATTCATTAGACATAGACATAATAATTTTTCGCCTTAATATACTTTGCGGGTTAGGATCATTAAAGGCATTCTGCCGAAAAAAAGACTTATATATAAAAAATATACTACCATTATAAATCTTATTAACATCATCAACCTTATATTGGTCATTGATGGAGTATATTATACCCACCTATCGCCTAAAACCGTTTTTGAAACGCCTCCAACTGGGTATAATTCAATATGGGCGGGAAAACTCGGCTAATTTGTTCTGTGTTTTCCCTTAGCTTTTTGCCATGATACGAGATATTTAATATTTGTTCTAAAATGACGAAAACTAATGATAGCTAAGTGATTTTGTAATTGGTCTTACCGTCGCACTCAACGAAGCAGCAATTTGATAAAGTATTACGATTTGATAAAGTATGACGTTTTTGGAACTTAAAATCTCAGACGCATGTATGCCCGTATCGAATGCTACTTTTTGCTTGCGTACTTACATACGGAGTAGGCCCCCAAATGCAAAAGGGAACTTTACCGGACCACCTTTAATTCCGAGTCGATTCTATCTATAATCGCCTTTACTACTACGGAGATAAAAACCTTTGATACGACTCTGTGGATGTTGTTATACCCACTATTGTATATTGCCTTGTAGTTTTATTCAAAGGTGTCTTTGTTGTGTATAGCAATATTTATAACAATAAAGTCTTTGTAACTTTTATTACCTATCCAATTATTTATCAATAGGCAATACATTTATCTGTGTTTCAAAAATGTTAAAGTTCAAATAAAAATCATGTTTTGCTTAACCAGTTTCAGTATGTAAACAATAGCCATGTTTTCTTATGAAACTACCCTGTTTGTTTATTTGACATGTAATTGTAAACCATATTATTTGCGCGGGAGACCCTTCGTTAGGATAGCTTATTTATTATAATCGTGTACTATAATCAGGTTTATTATATTCTGAGTAAACAAGTATAATGAACCTCTCCTGAGCAGTACCTGCCTATATGGAAATTCTTGACATTCGGATCTTTTTCAGGTTTCATGATCATAGCAAAATTTGTAATATTTTAAAGAGTTTTATTTTAATTTGAACTCCTATATTTTTCTTAAAGCGTGACGCGCCATCGTTGTGATTTTGACTTTGTTGTATTTGACAATGACTGATACTTTACAACTGTTTATATCGCACCAGGCAGCGTCGCGTTTCCATCCCGTTCCGTCCGCTGTCTGCTTGAACCTTAAGATTTCGAATCGAAATAGGCCACTAACTTCTCTATGTTCCGGTTTTGTTTGCTATTCATTCATTCGTTCAGGAACGGATGTCCCAGCCACGCATGGTTAAGATTCGCTCCCGGCCAAGAGTGACCGGTTAGCTAGCCAGTGTTTACACTCTACTCTTAACCGCCGGACGCACAATCTTTTAACGCCTGTAATTACGAGGAACTCCAAGTCTTAAGAGGATAGCGATTGATTTCATAGTGAAAGAACGATTTATTGGAATTTTGCCGAGAATTGATAGAAATTTATTAAAATACAGTTTTAATGATTTAAAGGGATTTTAGGGGTTACAAACCCAAGTCCATTAGGAGCACCCTAAGAAGTGTCCTCTACCTAAGAAACTGCAACTGTAAATAACATTGCAATAGTTCGAGACCTGTTTGAGCAACAGTAGCGTCCTTATTGCCTTCCAAAATGTTTTGTGCGTCGTTTCTCGCGTTACAAATTCTGACACAATTCGCTTGCTCAGGAAATTCTTTGAAAAATAAATGTGACGCACAGGAAACGCTCTGAATGAACAATGAAGGTCTTAGTTCTTCACCAGCTATAATAGAATTCAGAAAAGCAATGTGAGGTGTACCTTCTACCTTAGCCATACCATCTGCCTTCTTGCCTTCACAAAAGTGGGGTGGGTGTAGTAATTTGTTAGGCTTACAATTTGGGGTCAATAAACGTTGGACAGTAGATCCACCCCTATGACTTGCACCAAACACCGTCACGGCTGACGCACCCGTCCGTGTCGCCCCCGTGACACGGCAACGATCCGATCCGCGCAATTGCATCAACGATATCATGCCTACGATTCGAGTAAGAACCGCTAAATTGACGGTTGGGCCCAGTTACCAGAACACCTGGCATTGTTGCAGGACCGGATTTAATTCAGGTATTAGTAGGAGGGCGGGAGCGGCAAACTTTTCTGCCGTTTTAGGGTCGTAGCCAGCTTTGCCAGTTTTTTTTACCAAGACGGGATTTAGGCACTTTTTGAGTGAATAAACACGCGACGCTACGCCACGCTGCACGCACGGTCAAGTTATTCCCGAAAAGCGAGATTGAGTCTATCCTGCGCGGGTACATTAAATTTTGATTTAAAAATCGGGACGTCTGGCAACGCTGGTCGTAGCAGACATATCAACTCGAAAAGGGGTCGTCACCATATCAACTCGAGCCGACGGTATTCTTTGTATGAAAGAAGCTACTGCAACGCAGTATGCAGTAGCGAGTTTATTCGGAATCGAAACGTAATCACGAACTTGTCCGCTACGAAGTTTAGGTATTTTCAGAACATATTATACGTTTGTTTTTTAAATTCATAATGCTCTGTTTCAACGAAAAAACAAAATGTACTACACTCATACACGGTGAATTTTGGGTATGTATCAACTGGAAAATCCATAATATCACCTTTTTATGAACACATTTACACCACCTACAGTGTTCTACTTCAAAACAGCGCAAAGTATCAACCCATAAAAAACCCTTATCCCCGAACTTAATCGAGAATCAACAATGGCCGTCGCGAATGCGTTTAGTAACCGCTAATCCACTTGCTGCAACCTCTTGTGTAACAACCATAGTGCAAACAAGCTACGCTTCGGTTATGACAGTAGGAAATTGTAAATGTTTTTCACTCGACAATAATAGAGTTTCTTTATATAACGACGACGAGGTGATAAACTATTTGCGAAGTTAGAATGTGGCTGACTTATATTTCCTGTCTGAAAACTGTGAAAATTAACAGCTCAGAAATATAATATAGTGAATGTATTCACATAAAAGTAACATACTGACTGTTTATATGTTCGTGAAGATTTCAAAACTACTTACCGGATTTTCATGCAGTTTTCGCCATTAGTTAAATAATTTTTCGCGTGAAGCTTATATAAATCTCGAGAATGATAAACTATAGTCTACACACCAAAGCAAAGTGGTTGCGATTCATTTATATTGAAAAAGAACAGTCGTTTGAAAGTCTCGAGGTTTCCCAAAATTATCGTTATAGTTTAGAAGCAAAGTTTGGCAGCCTTTAAAATATTTTAATTCTTGACACTGTTGGTTTCTCTACGTACGGAAATAGAAATGTTTTAGATGAAACAACAACTTTTGTTTGTGGAAATATAAGACTTAGATCCGACAATAAGATGGACTTGATCCTCTGTCTCCCTTTTTATGGTAAAATACTAGTCAAGGTACGCAAGCGTAATACTTTTGGTACGTCAAAGTCAATATTTCTTTATTCATTTAGGTACAATTTGCACGCTTATGAAAGTCAAATTTGATGCTATCGGTTCAAGAGTCTACCAGAAGGCCTTGTCTGAGAAGAACCGGCAAGAAACTCAGCAAGTTTTGTCATCCCTTTACATTTTCTATTTTTATTTATTTGGAACGACTCATAATCCAAATCAGGTCATTAATAGTTTAATTAATTTTAAAAATATAAATAAATAAAAGACCAGTAGTTGAAGGTGAATTTAACGCCTTACTTGGTTTGACGCTGTCGCAAATTAGAATTTTGTTTCTCATTGTTCTTTAAAACACGGTGAAACGGTTGTCAATCGGTATAAGAATTTCCTGACCTGCAAATAAAAGATTTCGCTTGAAATACTTATTTATTACATAACATCTTAAAAGCCTTTATTCCTTGAGGGATTAGCCGAGCTTTTTGCGATGCGTCTTGTTGTTAAAAAATATCAAAACAATGCGACAGATTTTCAACTCATAGTCAGTGGGTAGATAGGCTTTTACTATATTGCACTAGATAATAAGCACCTATCAAATTCTAAATGTTTTCGTCGCTCCTATGAAGGAGATTTAATTTTGAGGTAATATATACTGTGTCAAATTACTTTCATTCACACTGGTACCAATTATGAAATGATTGGTACCATCGCATTTTTTGATACTGAAATAAGATTTAGAGTACTTTCAATGTCAAGTATGCTGATGATCACTTACGTCCTTATTGCTAGGCTGGGGTACAGGCCTTCCATATGGATGAAATAGGAAGGATCACCCACCTTTACAAATACTTTAATTTACGTTAAGGTATGAGCTACTGATGACTACCTTAATGACCACAAAATTTGTACTCTTGCCATGATATTGTAAAATAACTAGAGCCATGTTTCGTATCTTGTTAACGAAATCCGTTGTATGCCTAATGAGAACATCGGATTGTTAGCTTTATCTGCAAGCTCGTGCGGTTCTTGATTTGCTTGGTACATTGTCTGAGACTGTTGTTGAGAAACAGCTTGTCTCGTAGCTAGCATTATGATGTCAGCAAGAGTTTATTCATAGTAATTCATATTTATATGATTCACAATGTTGCTCGAATATATACTAAGCGCTATAAGTAATAGTTTTAGGAAGTAATTTGATTTACTAAGCATTTAGTCATAACTAGACTATATTACATAGAGGACTTATGTTTAAGATGCTATCTTAAAGGCCATTAACTATACTGAGTTGTAATTTACAAATGTATTTAAATTTAAAGAAAAACGATTACCAAGAAAACATATTCCAAATCAATCTTGTTATGGTCTCCGCCTTATTAACTTTTAACCTTCCAGTAGGTACAATGAATGATATTAACTTTAATGAATTACTTTTTTTTATGCTTAAGTAAATATCTAGTTGTTAATTATAATGAAATCAAACACAGCGAGGTCGAAATTATTACCAGAGTAAGAACTGTTTACTGAAACAAAACGCAAGATGGTGCATCATCAATTAAGACCCACGTGGGTGCATCAGTGGGCGTATCTTGCGCTGCACTCTACTCTCACGGAAATGCCCTAAGTTATGGACATTACACCTTTGAACTTTGAAATGCTTAATTGGGATTAAAAGAGATTTCTATATTAATACAGGCATTTTATGGGTTTTCAGTTAATCAGGCTGTCTATCTGCAATACAATTCCTTGACGAGAAGGACAAGAAAGAAACGTTATTATAAATGTTGCGTAGAGTTTTATAAACAAAGAGTTTTATAATGTGAAATTGTTAATGTTACTATTTTTAGTTTTTATTAATATTTAAAAAAATTATAAAAGTCTGCTAATAATAATTACATAATTTATCAACATTCCTAATTTCCTAATGATATAGTTTTATAATGACACAATTTTCTTCAATCTCTGTTTCCTTGGTGTTTAGTTAAACTAAAAATTTGTTTGATATTATATAAGTACTTACACTTTATTGTGATAGCTGTTACCGTTTTATAAACCGTCCATTGGCATTTTATCAAAACCAATAGTGTATAGGATTTCTAAGGAATTTGACTCCGAAATTTGGGTGGATTTGGCACAATTTTCCTAGCGTCAGATTGAGAAACGTTTTGACCATCAAAGCGAAGTTCCGCTGTCGAAGTTTCAGTTTTGTGGTGTCGTAATTAACTGTTAAAAAGCCATTTCACAACAGCCCGTAGATTAAATTAGCGTGACGAAAAGTATGGAACCAGAGTTTTGTTGTTCGCTTACTGTATGCGTCTGATTTGTGATGAATTAATTTAGTGTCATTAATCTTTCATGGTAATTTGGTCTCTTTTGTGAAATGGTAGGGTATTGTACTATAATTTTTGAAAATAACACTTTATTATGGAAAAATAAATAGTTACTATCCCAAGTCTATAAATAGAGCATTAAACTATTTTATTTAATAGTGACATTGGAAAAAATGCTACAATAATAGTGTATTTCTACATCCATCACTTATTAACCAAACCAAACAGTATTTCCATAAAAATCTATACCTAGATAATGCGGAAATACGCCCACAAAATTGACTTAGCGAAGAGTGATTGTAAATCGATACAAATGAAGAGATAACGTCCATTACTTAGTTCAAGGAAGGATAGTTAGTTGTTTCCAATATTATTTATCTGTGGAGGTGGTGATGTTTTAATCTCAATATGAGATATTACCCGGCAACAAATCAAAGGCGATTCAAACTTTAAACATTAAATCAAAATCGGTAGTAGGTGCTTCTTTGTTGTTTGGAATTAAAACGCTAAAACCAAAAATATTACTAAACAAAATGCTTTTAGTAGATTTACGTAAAGTTGGTTGAAAACTTTTTTTTTGTCTCTCAATAATGAACTATACGTTCCTTGTAAGTATAGTAAATCCTCCAAACGTTTGAAATTACTTTCTTAATCCGCCTTAAAACTGTTTAGTGTTCTCAGCAGATGTTTGCCACGGCTTAAAAGGAAACTTGCATTGAATAGAATTTACATAGTGTTACTCCGTTTTCTTATAAGGGCAGTGTCGCTGCAACCTGGCGTCTCTTGAGATGTTCTTCATTTGTTGACTGAATAATTTGTCTCGTATTGTCTTCTCCGTGAACTTTTACACTTCCCACCGCACACACCTTTGGGATAATCCATTTGTTTAAAGTACTGATAAGGTTTTCTTGTGAGTCCATTGTTATTTTTTCCAGCATGCATTTATTTTTAAATGTATTTATTATCTTTGACTTATTTTTTTATGCCTGCATCATTACTTTCTCACGACATAAAAAATATTATGCAACAAGGAACCGTCACTCATTTTCCCATTAAAAATCAATTATATCTTTCCCTTTGCCAGAGGCGCAAGCGCACAAAGAGATACACACCATGACATCATCGCTTTTACTTTTAAGGTTTAAAAGGAACGCGTTGGTACCTACAAGTAATCTTCATATAAAATAACTATGTGGGAAGTAAAGTAATGCCACAAGGGAAGGAACTGACTCAAAAAGTTTTTTATACATGATGGAACGAGGATGAATTAGCTATAAATTAATTCTTCTTTTTTATCAGGGCCGATTTGAAATAACAATGTAAAGTTTTTTGTTTTCTCTTATATGAGGGACTGATGCAACTAAAAATTAAATTTTGTTGATGTTATCTATAAATTAGTTATTTCCCAAAAATAAAATTTAAGAATGTAAGATTATATGAATGGATGAAATCATATGACTAAAAAGTGTAATTTTGAAGGATCTTATTTAAGCATTTCACTGCTTATTTTTTTTTTTATATATATAGATCCGACAAATGACTACACCCCACCTGATGTTAAGTGAAGGTGAAGTCCAGACGCGAAGAATTTTTATATATAATCGGCTCGAATTATTTGCAGCTTTATTTTGTATATATAACTCTCGTTAAACAAAATATGGAATTTGTATCATCAATTGTACAGAATGTAATTTTTAAAATAAAAGAAAGCGGGGTTACATTTATACGGGTTAAAATTTTAAACCCGTATGATGTATGGTGATATTGGAGATAGAAATAAAAAAAATGCTAACCTGGATAAGTATTAATAAATAAATGCAATAATTAAATAAATCGTGAAGTAAATTTATTTTAAATGAAAGCAACAGTGAAAACTTTTTCACCAACTGAATTCATTAACGAATGACTAATTATTGCCTCGTTCCAAAATGAAATAAAAGCAGATTTAAAAGAAGTCCTACAAAAATATAGGACTACCATAGGAGTTCTTTTATACTTACTCCAATTTTTTAAATAAAAACATTTTTATTTTATAATATTGTTTTTGACTATTTGTAATTTGAATTGTCGTCACATTCCAATGCTGCATTTATAAGATGTATTTACTCGAAGCAAGCGATGCTCTCAATAGCTTTTTGTCTGAAGGGCCGGAGTGAAAGTCGAGTAAGTATTTCGTAAATCGGTACATCGCATTGTCAGCTGTGATCCCGAAAGATCGTCTCGTATTAGGGTTATCAGTTCAATTGAAACATACTGTGGAAAGAATTATATAAAGGTTAGCACAATATAAGTTTTGCTAATTGTGTTGTTCACTGCTGAAAGATTTTGAGTAAGGTTTCCGTAGTTTTTGTTACATTGTAGTAGAATTCAATAATGTATATTAGATACAGAAACGAAGTAAATTTAAATCGGATTAAATTAGTACTAGTATATCGGCTAGAGCTGGAAATAACTGAACATGAAATGAAAGTAATTTTAGATATCTAACATTTTTGCAATGTAGTATTAGCTGTTGTGGTAACCCTCGAATAAGAAAATTGACTCTTATAAGAAAGTTATTCGGTCAGTAATAACAAATTATGCTGTACATTATTCGGTGTAATGAAGAAGAAAATAGACATATGGATTATGTACACTTAAATGCCTTAATAGAGAATGGGAAGATATGAGAGGATATGCTATCGAGATCGAGATCAAGTGAAAATTGTCAGAAAGCGGTAGAAAACCTAGTTCGCCAACTGTTTCTACTAATGCCACGATTGGAATAAGATTTTATTGGTTTCACTAACAAATTATACGTCGCCCGAATATTTTGCTACTTTAAGTACTTTAAACCTGGTCCTCTTAATTGTTGCAATAATACATCAATAAACTATTATGTCAATTGAAATAAAGAATTGATGAGCTATCTATCCGTTGCTTTTCATATTCATCGATTGCGTAGGTATAAAAACAAAATTGTCAATACAGCCCGACAGCATGAGCACCGTGATATGATATGTAGCGCGTTTTTATCACTCTCAATTGTCAAATTACTATGGAGTTTGACAGTTACACGTGAAAATAAACGTGTTATAATGTAAATTGTGGTGCTCATGCTATGGTGGGCAGGAAGTAGGTTATTTACCTGACCTATATATTTACTTTGAAATTGTTTCACCGAAGTATCCAAAGATTTTTGGTTCTCTTGTTAGATGTTCCACATTCCTCACACACACTATTTCACACTTTTTTGGACTCATTGGTCGTGTTCTATCTCAAAATTTATTTTTGTAGTGCTTGCTTAGATGAAGAATATGGCCCAGTATCCTTTTAGTTTTTTTTTATTATTTCATTCAGAATTAACTATATTTTAGGCCGAGAGCTAAAATATTCGGTCGTGAGGCCGATCAATTTGAGGTAAAATCAAACTGCAAACGCGATGGAAAAATAAGTTCATACTTTTTTTTATACGGAGATAGGCCACATGCGGCGGAAGACTGAAATCGATTATCCCTAACTTATTTGAATCAGCAAGTAAAATATTTGTTCCCCTGATAAGCATTTTTGTAGAAATACTTTCAACTTTTCAAATTTATGTGTTATTGATGTGATCAGCAGGCGCTTCAGAATGCAGCTAGTTGAACGAGGAATATCGCTTCCAATGTAATTTCCTATTAACTCCTACAGTCTTAACCAGACCATACCACATGCATTAATTTAACATTATTAAGTTATCTAGAAGTAATAGTGATTTGTTGCCCACCGAGTTCATACACTTTGACTTCAAATACAGGCAGTCTAATAAAGATTAATTGACTCCCTGTGAAAACATAAGTAAACTATCTAAAAGCTAAAATTTAAATATGAAAAGATAGTTTTATCAAGAATACAGTAACAGCACTAAGGCATATACGATTCCACATAATAGTGGTATAGGAAATGAACTGCTTGTTGCAATACTTGCAGAATCTTGCTTTAGAATTTTAATATTATTATTTTCTTTCTCTATTCAACTAAGAAGATTAATCAGAAATTTTTAGTTTTGTAAACATAACGAGGGGATCGTGAGGGCTCTGTTTATCTATTAATGAGAACAATGGGATTACCTAATGTAACGCACTTTGCGTCTAATTTCACAATTTTAATGCAACCTTGTTTCTTAGCGCAGTGGTTGGTCAGTCCTCCAAAAAATAATTTAGTAGGAGAATGATTTTTCGCTCATTTACAATAGATATTTTTTCTTTAGCAAGATTTATACTGAATGATAAAGTGTAAATATTGACGATCTTGAGCAACCTTCGAAAAAGTTTGCCATAAAATATATTTTTCCTGCGCTTATTTATTGTGAGACTGATAGATTAGAAGTGCTTCTACTGCTCTGAGAATAATCACTTGCTTCCGCTCTTGAAAGAAGCAACGATTCTTCTTGTTTATGGAGATATAGGAGATCTCTTGATATGATAAAAGCAGACCATGCTTTCTTCAACTGTACACAGGTATACCATGCTATTAATACATCATAACTTGGATTTCTTATCAAAACTTCATCTAAAGTAGGCCTACTACTTGTATGATGGATAACAAATCTAATTAGATAACCGAATCAGGTCATCGTTATTTCTTGCAGTAGAATGATAAAAATAAATTGCGATGTCACGTACTCAGTCCTACTTGTCGTCGCAAATGCTATGCGACTCTTGTAATAGACGGTTTTAGAACTGTTCAAAAATATTATCTATGAGGAAAAACGTCAATAATAGAAATAATGTTATTAATATTCTTAATATAGGTATACTATTGATATCACTTACTTTAATAAAATTTAGTCAATACAGTTTATCATATCTATATCATACATAAGTTTTTGGGAATTTTATAATTATCGGTAGGAAATCTACAATAGTCATTTATTTAATTCATCATAATTATTTCCATTTTAGGTTATATTGTATACCTTCCTTTAATAAAGTGTCTCCCAATCACAACGTCACGATCTCCGTCACGCTTAAATGCTTGTCTATAACGAAAATAGACAACCACAAGCATAACACGCCCGTACTCCGTCCGACCGAACATTCGTACAAGAAAAAAAATCCTGCCAAATACATAAAAAAACGCGATCGCTCCGTTCCACTCCGGCTAATGGTCGGCAACTATTCACGTCGCTGTTAAGTTTATCCTGCGATAAGAAATGAACGCATGCTGGCTCGCTTCCTCGCTTGGTAACACCAGCGGGCGAGGGAGACGGAGAGGTAGGGAGCCCTCCTCGTGGCCTTTGATGTTTAGCTTGAAACGGAATGGAACAGTTTGCAAGTCGCCGGCTGCGCGCGTGGCCGACACACGCATACACTTCGTTGTGCTCAAATCGTGAATTATTTTAACGCTTCTCAAACGGTTTTTTAGTCTGATAGTTGGACGAGTGCCTTAATATTAATGGATGTGCAAGTGTATGCATGGAATAACACTCCTGGAGGACTTGACGCCGATGAAAAATAGCCGCTAGTGGATTTTTGATGCATCCTGCATTTGTGTCCTTTTGGTATAAAAGTTTACTGTAATTGACTCGTGTTTCATTTTCAACGTTTTCTTTTTCTTATATTGTGTTTGTGCACGTCTCCCTCTGTATATTGGCACGAGCCCTTAATAATAATAGTGCACCAAACCAGTTTGCGAGTGTGGTTCGGGTGCGGTTATCCTGACTTACAAATGCGGGCGCCTTTCTTGCGAACGAATTTAGTCGAAGCATTTGTTGGTATTCATTTATCATCCAAAGTTACATCTGGTTTTCACACGTCCCAATTTTCAAATAAACTAATTATGATTTCTATGAAATTGTTGTCTGCTTGCTGCATATCAGTTTACGTGCTAAAATTATCGTACGTATCATATTGCACGTCATTGGTCTGATTCAGCTATCACATACCAAACTATTGTTGAAGTAGTATAGAAATAATAATATCTTTACTGAAAAAATCAATAACATAATCTAAAAAGTCGCTAGACCGATTCACCTTGACCGTTTAACACGGAGTCAATGCAGTCTGCGACTTTCAGTTACGAGGTTACATTGAATCCTGCACCTTGTAACATAACCGACGCCTCAAAACTGCAATTATCGTTTGTTACCGGTCAACAACTGACATTTGCTTGTAAACACCTACCTATGACTAACAAAAACCCAGTACATAAAGTAAGCAATTACTGCTCAATTATTTCTATTCTATTTCTCCTTCCAATTCTCCTTCCCACGTGGTCATACAAAGTTTAAAATGACCGATGTTCTAAGCGTAACTTGAGAGGTAACTGTAGTTATACTGCGTCTACTTCTTAGTATTAATTACTTCTATTTAATATAAACAACTTGCTATTTCTGTGAGCAAACTTGCTTACAGTAGAATATTAATATGAAACAACCTAAACTGTATCAGTGGACGTTATCTTTGCTTTTACGCACACAAATGTAAATAATCCGTTGTCTTCATATTTATCGCGCTCAATAGTTATCTCTTTATCCCTCTAAATCTTCCTCTGAAACTTTACCTTTTATTTCTTCGTAACTTGTTGCACGCTTCACTTCATTTATAAACGTGACTTCATTGCCAAGTTTTTGCTACTGCTAGAGTCAATTCCTTTATTCAACTTAAACTAGCAATCGAGATTCAAATTGCTCCACTGACTTGTTTTTGCGAATTCGATCATTCTTAGTCTTTCTTGTAAGTGGAAAAGTTAGAAAAGATTAGTACACAATTCATCAATGAAAATTATGAGCTTCCAAATTCATTTCAGAGAACTATGTTTATTATTTTGTCCATATTCCAATTATTCATTCATATCATCCGAATAGAAAGATTTAATAAAACAAACAGTAAACTAGTGTAGTGGGTAATATCGAGTAAATATTAATTGCTATAGGAGCAACGGTCCACTGACCATTAACTATTAGAGAAATTGTATAATTCGCGACTGTTTATGAAACTCGTCTGTAATGACTCACCACCAAAACCACAGTTTATTGTTAACTGCATGTTATGTGGCTTGCTATTTTCTGCACAATTAGTCAGATATACTAACCTGCTCATCATGTAGGACCATAATCGACCGCACTCTCTCTCTGGGTAAATAATGGATGCACATAAAATGTTTTGTTAACCTTTCAAAACACTATCTTTTAAAGACGTCAACGTATGATTTCTTTATAGTCTATTTAAGTGTCATAAGAAATGGGTCAAATAATAAAACGTTTACATTTTACGAGCACTTTGTAAAGTTTTTTTAATTTTTTACTGCATATCAATTTCGGCGTATATTTTAATTCCTATTGCTATTTTGTTTCTTAGGTTTTCACGCACATCACTCATTAAAAAAAAACTACAATAAATAAATAAAGTTTCGTGCATTAACCCGTGAAAAACTAGTTTTATCCTATTGCTTTTATTCAAACAGCTTTAAATTTACTTATCTCGTCCTTCATATGTTTTTTTTATTTTAAATAATATTTTTATAAACTGAAGACATAACTACAATTAATGACAATTCAAACGTCCCACTCCCTAAGGACAATTATTGCTGCCTAATTATTTCATTATTTTTTTAAACTTTAATATTATTGTCACAAGATTCAAATCATTATAGCAAGAAAGAGGCGCTCGCATGTTTGATTTTATCTTTTAAAACAAAAAGATTCGGCCCCTGTAAGCTTTCACGACCAAATTTAGTTTTTATTGTAAACCATAACTTGTATTGATAAATAACCCTAATCTTTCTTGTTGCTAACACAATCAATGATGACGATGCATGTTCATTGTAAGTTTAACAACGTTATTTGAATACCAAAAGGACACGAGATACATTTATTTTTATAGATAAACGATTGAATGATTCTAGTGATTAACAAAGTGCCTTAAATAAGTACAAATCTTTTATAAGAAGAGAATCGGTAAATGTTTTTTACTGGTGCCACCGCCAACGCCATTGCTGTCACGAAATCTTATAGGGGTCCACGTTCACAGGATGATACAGAAATTTAGGTAAGTTCTCTTTATAATAATATTTTTTGTTGTTTCTCTTAATTTTTTTTTTGATATTACACAATTTTCGGTGCGTTTCTGATAAGAATATTGGAAATTGTGTTAGAAGTGATACTTGTGTTTGCCAGAAATTTATTCAAATAAAGACTACTGATATGTGCATTTCCTATAAACTATTTAAATGTCTCGTTATGCTGCCCTACAGATCTTATATGGATATTTGCTTTTCCTTTCTAAACAACCTTATTTAAAATAAAACCAGTTTTGTATTAGCATCATCACATGAATTAACGAACAAATGTTTGATAAAATCTTACATTTTATGATTACTATCAAAGGCACGAAATATATTCTAAGCTTGTTTAGAATTACCACATCAACAGCAATAAAAAGTTAAGATCGTTTAGTTGAAACTACTTAAAGAAAGTAGTATTAAATCTTGTGAAATAAAAATATATTAATAAACCAAAATCCATTAAAACTAATCACGGTCAAGTTAAGTCATTATTTTTTTATATATGAACATATAAAATTTTGAACAGGAGACTAAACAAAATATTCTGAACTGTTAAAAAGAAAAACGTTCAACTAGCTGAATAGAATAAAATATTTGATTCGATAGAAATTACAGTGCATTATCGCCATTCGCGCAATAAAATTATTTTGATCGTGCTTCATTCGTCTAGTACTGAACCGTTTGGCTAGTTGACTCACTAACCTAAAATTGGCTGATTCTATGATTATTATGAACAAAGTTGATCGAATGGTGTTTTACTGTCACGAATATCCAATGATAGTATTGAATTATGTGAACGCTCTCAAATCTGTTTCCAAAGATTAAGTAAAAATATTCATTTTAGTATTTTCGTTTAGTCTTATAGCAATAGAGAAATTACGGTTTATTTGCATTAATGTTAATATTGTTTAGAGGTGATTTTAAATAAGTATTTGTTACTTTCGAGATTCTGCATTTTGTTTTTTTCTTGTCTTGCATTGCTTTATGAATACTCTCTCAGTGTGTAATAATGTGTCTGTAATAAAATGTTGTTCTGGTAGTTTCTTTTCGGTAAGGAAAGGTGTAAGTACCAGCGTGGTGAGCACGCGCGGGTTTCGGCGGATCCGGCTGTTGCAACGTTCTCTTCACGCCCTACTTCGTTTGCCACTCGTTTAATTGCAATTTGTTTTGCTTTTATTTATTTCTTTCTTTATTTTCTTGGAGAGTCACCCTTATTTTCTTTTATTTGTTATTTTTTGGTAACACTTGGCGCCAAATTGTTATCGATAAAGCGTGACAAGTCGTGGTCTTATTGTAATTCTGAAATTGTTATGATTCAAGATCGCGTTATATCAGAAGTTGGCGATTTATTTTTAACACAAAGTGAATAGTCTAGACTTAAAGTATGTATATTCTTATTTTAAAACATCATGCCATTTACTATAGGTACTCGAAGGTTTGACTACAATTATAAATTTCATGTGAATGAATAAATAAAAAGAACTTCTATTGATCTTGCTTAAACACAAACGCAATGTTGCATTTAAAGATTGTTTTATCAAATTAGTCTGCGGAATTATGAAATCACTAGAATTATTAAACATGATCTCACTAAAATTCAATGTTTTTAACGTTCATCTCTGTTTAGAACTACAGCTATCATTCGCTGTTGCGAACTAAAAAGCGTGTAACAATAGCGGCCGAAAGTGGCATCACTCGAAATGTAATCACGGATCACCGTTATGTTCTGTTGCAGTCCGATGGTAGACTAGGTCACTTTTTGTGGATTGCAATAGTAGTCAGAAGACCTGACGAGGTTAAAGATAGGTCGACTAGGTCGACAGGAAATGTGATTCAGTGAACATTTCGGCTAAATTTGATGAATTGCTTCCGATAGCTTTGTCTCTTTTTTCGATACAATGTCGGGAAATTTAATTTCCATTTGCATGCAAATAGTCGTGTTTCACGTTATAAGCACACCAATCTCCAACTTTTACGAGTACTGGCTGTATTAATGAAAACAATTTCATTGTTAGTTGCGTACTTTATTTATCTAGCTTTCATCGAATAAGATCAAGCGAGTGTGTATGAAAACGGATATGAAATAGCAGATAAAGTCACTCATGATAACGAGTTTCATTATCTTTTATGTACATACGGGTTTATGCAGGAACCTCGGTCCCAGGCAGAAAATAAACAAATTTACCCCATTCTATAAGGGGAGCTGAGCCACTGATATATTTATCATCGATCTGTTCAACGTCGATTCCATAGATGTCGTGAAAATGTTTGTGATAATGTAAAAATAATTATGGTGTTTTGTGGGAAAACAGGAATTTCACAATGGGCTATAAAATTAATAGTAGACGATGTATCACAATGAAGAAGAGTCACATGTGATGGTCCAATAAGATGAAATGTAAGTAGATTAACATTGAGATAAGTATTTTTCCCAGGTTTCTACATAGCAAGTATTAAAATATTTTGTAGTTCATCACAATCTGCCAGATTACGAAGTTTAACAAGAAGCTTGCGTTTTGCTTATCAATCGTTAATCTAATAACTAAAAATTATACACATCGATCGTGGGAGCTGCTCTTATTGTTGTTTAAAAATCTAAATGGTTTTTCATTGTGTTCATCTATGGGTTAATTCAATTTAGTTAAGTGATATCATTAAACCTTTTTGAAGCATACAATTTTAATCTGTTTATTCGTTGTAGATGGCATTAATAACTTCGGCTTAAACCCGAATCTCACGATTGTTTCTTGAACTTTTATTTTATACTATTCAAAAGTAAAATTTAGATTATTAAGGATGTTTTAAAGTTTAATCTTGTCTTCTACTAGGTAGTTATCGTTTAATGTTTTTGAAGATAGTAAGATATTGTTTTGAATAAATACATTATAAGTGATAATGGTTTTAGTTCACACAACCTTCCAATTTGCCTTGAAAATGTTTGCGTGACTATCAGTGGGTTAGTGCTCATTAATGCTTTAGGCACAATGAAACTACATGAGGATCATATCGCAAATTAAACCATGTTCCTTTAGAATACAGGTGGAAATAGCAGACCCAGAACTGATGAAATGACAATTTAAGTATATGTATTCTATTTTATTAAATAATTGTTTCAGTACAGATAGTGAGCTTGATAATAATTAAACCATTATGTATTGTAGTTTTTGTTATCAAGCCCACTTTACTAGTTTTAATAGTTAATGGCACGTTCATTGTATTGCTTCGTTTTATTACAATTTTATAGCAATGCGTTATTTTCCGAATAGAACAATAAGCAATCTTTAAAACAGGTAGCTTATTTATGCAATTCACATTGACAAAAAATAATGTATTTATTTTATTCCTAAAGGAAGAATTAACATTTGTGTTATAATGGCGAAACCTGTGCTTTATTCAATTTTATTCAAGGTTTTATTGTATATTCTTTTGTCATAAAACCAAAAAGTCACTTAAATAGGCACATTTGGCTTCAGAACGAGTGATGCTTTCAACTTACGTTCACTTTCGTATATGGATTAGATTTCGTAGATTTTATTTATTTACATAGAAAGCTTTTAGCCGGTCTGACTTTGACACCCTTCTAGCAAACATTGAACGGCACGTAAGAATCTCATTAAGAATAATTGACGTTTTGAAGGGCTTTCTAATTATTCCGGCTTGATGTGTACAATGCACGCTCATTTCATTCACATACGGTCGGTTTCATTCTGTCCATTGTTTTACGGGCTCAATTACTATTGATGCCTATTGTACGTGACTCGATTGCGTAAAACGGCTCTGCTCTTAAATATTCGTTATTTTCCGGATTGGTCATTGCATTATTGTTCTGTGTTCTGATGCTATTTATAAAATTATTTCCAGTATTTTATAGGTAGTTATGTCAGCTTACGTAATCTACCTTCATATCTGTATATAATCGGATTGGCATGACATTGAAAACTAATGTCATTTTCTCGTTCTGTACACTACAATGCACAAAGGTTTAACAGCATTTCAGATAAAGAGCTAAAATTAGAAAATAGCTAAAATTTGTTTTATTGAGTTTGAGCTTTGATGTGTTCAAATAATCCGTGATCATGATTATACCTTCTCATCTTGTTTCGAATATCCGTTTAACTTTTCATTGGTTGCATAATGGGGCGGGTAATTTGTCCCAAAATGTAGATGTCAACTATGTGGAAGTATAATGTTAGTCTATTTTTACCTGACTCGTTGCGCATGCGCCGTGTAAATCAGGCAAGCCGATACACCGGACGCGATCAGGACAGGCGAATTCATAGTTTGCTATTTACTACATATAAATAACGTCTAATTTTGACGACTTCCGTGGCCGACGAGTGGTTTGCACGCTGGGTTTCATGGTGTCGCTGACTCGAGAGGTCCCGGGGTCGAATCCCGGTGGGGGCAGATGTTTGTGTGATGAATACGAGCATTTGTACTCCAGTCATGGATGTTTAATATGTATTTCTATATAAATACACTTAAATAATGTACAGTATACATATTTTATCCGTAACCCTAGTATCCCATAACACAAGCCTTACAGTGCTTACTTTGGGGCTAGGCTAAATGGTGTGAGTGTTGGAAATATTTATTTAATTGTAGCGCTTCCAAAATGTACTTCTATGCATAATAATGCTAAAATGAACATTATTCCGACTCAAGATAATAAGGCTTGCTTCTATGTAAAGCTAAAATTGCTATGAGATGATGACAGATTACTTAGTGTGTTCAATATTTAAAAAAATGATGTGGTGTCGTGGGACACCAGGTAGGAACGAAGTTCCTTCGGCTAATGTAGAATCGACACAAATTGCAAACTCGCTTGTGTATGCGACTGTCGCGCCTGCGCACGTCTCATTTAACGGTTTTATTCCACGCACTTTTTTCCACGGATTTTTTCTTACGGTTTTACTATCACATTTTTTTCAGTTCGATCGCGCAGCAAAATCCCTATCCCCTCCAAGCCTTGTGTATGCGACTGTAGCGCCTGCGCACTTCTCATTTAACGGTTTTATTCCACGCACTTTTTTCCACGGATTTTTTCTTACGGTTTTACTATCACATTTTTTTCAGTTCGGTTGCGCAGCAAAATCCCTATGGGGATAGGGATCTTGCTGCGCGACCGAAAAATCCAAAAAATATAGTAAAATATAACGAGCAAAGCAACGATAAAAGTGATGAATGTAGTAATAATTAAGCTTGTACTTAGATACAAAGTACATATAATTTATTTCTGAGTTATCAATGAAAAGTTATTAATGTTTGTGAATACAATCGCATTTTTTACTATTATAATGAGCGAAAGTGGCAGATTATATTAGAGTACTACCAAGCAAGCTCTCCATCATCCTCTGTCATCGTGGATCCGCAATCTGGATATCACAAACGATTACAGGTCATTTCTAGACGCCTTAAGCGAACCACAATAATATGGCTCTAGATTTAATAAAACCCAAGTATGGAGAGAGCCACGGTAAAGTGTTAGGGGCAGCGCTGCCTAGTCATTATTTTGTTAGCGATTTCAGTGAAAACACTTGGAAATTCTCTGTGAAATTGCTAGTTACTGATTTACGGTAGTTATGAGTTACGCATGTAATGATTGATACTGTGTATGCCTAAGCGCGCTTGCTCGTGTCTGGGATGATCATATTATGTATTTGTATTGCTTTATTATGGAACATGAAAGTGAAATTGTTTGCACATACATTTGTTCCATAGCATTTTGTCACAAAATATTCCAAGACTCATTAGTTGGACGCATGAGGTTTATTAGATTATCGACCGATTGTTTTTATGATATTACGATATTGATACTACTTACATCATATTTGGCGGCATTATGAAAACACTTTAATTCAGAATGGCATCTAAGATGCCTGCCACTGGAATTACGTACTTAGTTACGTATGAATACTAAAACACTTTACCTCTTTAATGTTGTCACGATTTTCAAAATGAACCGATGCATGAGTAGCCTTACTGTTAAAGTCTTTGACGTAACAAACTACAATCGACCATGTAGTTATGTCAATTTAATAGCTTTGCGGAACGAAGTGTTGCTCAATCCATTAAAAGGAGTACTAAGTCTTATGTACGCCCTTATCTGTATCGCGGTACATGCAATATGCCGAGCAAGACAAATCGTTCGGACTCATTTGTCTGACGCAGCAACACGCAATTTCTCCAGATGGTAACCGAAGATAGTTCAACGTTGACTATAAACTATTCTAAGTCTAGGATCTGCTTGAAGCGCTGCCTATTATTCTTAATAAATATTTACGATTTGAGTGATGACATCCGATGAAACCGGTGTGGCATCGATCGGTGCTGTTCTATTCATAACTTCGTCCCAATTTTGAAGTTTACCTTTTGTTTGTTCGATCAATTCTCTTATGTTAAAAAAATCTTTATTTAACATTTCATTGTTCCCATTTTAGATACCCCAGTTTGTAAACAGTTTAAAGTTTAGGGCCTTTTGCAAATTAATCATAAGTAGGTGTATAGGTACGTAACGTTATGTACTTTCTGTATTGAGATTTAACAGCAAGATGTGGGTTTTAATATTGCTGGAGCAACTTATGATAATTATGTTTTAAAATCTTATGCAATACTAATAAATATGAACATTGAATCAGGGATTGCCACGGTGGAAAATGGTAAGGTAATGGAGAGTTAATCACAGTGTTGCAATCAAAACATTGAAAGTAATATGATGCATTACGGAAATAATTTTGTATTTATTAATAATTTTCGAGCTCTGGAAATTATGCAACATGCTTGTGGCGTTGCGTTGGTCCCATCTGCATCTGCAGTCATAAGCACCCACCTTAGGCCAGCGTGGTGAGTCTGCACCCAAACGCCCATTAATAGGCTCACTGTTGATAAAAGATCGCATTCTAAACAATATCTGCCGGTTTAATTGAATAAGATTCCTTGTAAGTAAAACAAATACGTGTGTAATAAGAGAAGCATCTACACTAGTCCATCTATCGCAGAATTTATATTTATTTAGTTGATTGCATACTTTAGCCAAAAATTACAGTGTAAATCAAGCGATATTCCAATTCAGAGTTAAAAAACTATCGCCCAAGTTTTTAAATCTTTTTTCATCTACATTGTAGCAAACAACGTTCTATGCTCACTTCTCTGTTTAATGAAATAATCTAGGTTTTATGTAAAATACTTCACGGGATCTAATTAACTTCAATCCGATAACGATTGAATGGGATAGGCTCTCATAGACGCAGGCATTCAGAATATATTTAATGTCTAATTAGGAGGCTCATTCTGTTTAATTTCAATGCTTCATTATACTGAAGCCAATGTGGGTGGGTAAAACTTAAGAAATGGGGCTAATGCTGTTTTATCCTTGTCTTTGTCAACAATTAAAGAGTATTCAATAAGCGGTGAGGGGGTCACTAGGTCATTTGACAAAGAAGTCATTAAAATTGTGTAAACGTAGATCCTAGACATGTAGACATTTTATAATAAATGTTTACATAATATATTTGTAAAAATTCTGAAAAAATCTATATAATATACTTAAATATAAATAAATAAATATTTCCATCACACACCAATTAGCCTAGCCCCAAAGTAAGCACTATAAGGTTTGTGTTTGTGTATGGGATACAAGGGTAACGGATATAATACACATAGTGTACATATATAAGTATATTTATATAGAAATACATATTAAACATCCATGACTGGAATACAAATGCTCGTATTCATCACATAAACATCTGCCCCCACCGAGGTTCGAACCCGGGAGGGCCCTCTCAAATCGGCGACACCATGAAACTCGGCGTACAAACCACTCTGTCACGGAGGTCATGATTGTTTAAACTTAAAACTAAATTTAGGATCAGTCTCTTTTGTTCATTCTGTATTGAGAATGACAAGATTACACTGTTGTCAAATTTAAGTTTAGGTTAAGGCTTGGCATGATTCTTTGTCAGAATCGACACCATTGTCAACTTCAAATCGCCTTAATTTTCCTGTATGGTTATTGCTAGTTTGTGGTACTGCATTTTACAATTTTCATTCGCTGTCAGTCTAATAAAGGAAAATTTTGCATCACATCTAAATTTGACAGTGGTGTCGATTCCGGAATGATTCTCTAAAGCTAAACTTAAATTTGACAACAGTGTATCCTTGTCATTCTCTATACAGAATGAAGACGGCAGACTGATGTTAAATTTAGTTTTAAGTTTAGAGAATCCTGTTGGAATCGACTCTATTCTTATCCAATCTCTTTAGAGAATAAAAATCTAATTAAGTTTCATCATCATCATCATCATTTCAGCCGAAAGACGTCCACTGTTGGACATAGGCCTCCCCCATGGATTTCCACAACGATCGGTCCCATGCTGCCCGCATCCAGCGGCTTCCCGTGACCTTTACCAGATCGTTGGTCCACCTTGTGGGGGGCCTGCCAACACTGCGTTACCCGGTACGCGGTCACCACTCGAAGACCTTTCCGCCCCAACGGCCATCGGTCCTGCGAGCAATGTGCCCTGCCCATTGCCACTTAAGGTTTGCAATTCTGTGGGCTATGTCGGTGACTTTAGTTCTCTTGCGTATCTCCTCATTTCTGATTCGATAAGTTTATATACATTTAATTCAAACGAAGATTTCTAAAATAATCCACTACCACAGAAAGATCGAAATAGAAAACGCAATTGTATGTACTGCGCGAGCCAAAAGGCTTTTTTTTTATTGTGTATGCTGTTGGTCACAGATGACCTTTACAGTGTCACTGGGTTTGGGGACGGCAACATCCTAAGAGGACCTCAAGCCAAGAATTGGCGAGTGCTTTTATAGGTATTCCAAAAGGCAGTCCAATGGTTATCCTTTTACGCTAATTTATATCTTCGGCTTCGGTTCTCGATACCGGATGTCAATCGTAATGTTTAAAAAAATATCTTAATATGTTATATTAGGCAGTGAAAACGATATAATGGAAATAAGTGACCGGAGCCCATGCTTTTTCACGACTTATTTGTTCTCGTGAGTACTCAAAACCTGACATGCTCGGTCTCCATACAATTTCAAGTATTACTTCAATCCAATCTAGATTGTTTACTTCAATCTAGAGCTGTGTCCGCTACTGATAAGTCTTATTTACCGATGATGAAATTAATGAGATTATTGTAAGCCTTTATTGCTTAACTAAAAATATTCATGCTTTTCCTTACTCAATGGATTTACAGACCTACCTAATTATCAGTTTCAAGTCTGTACAAAGACTAACAGTTTAATTAATCTCTGAAGACATTGGAAAGCGCCTTTTACTTTCAAATGAAGTTGCCGCTGCATACAATTAGATCTCTACTGCTATTATTTACTGTAAAATATATTTCAGAATAGTATAAGGCTTTGTTTGTGAGACGGGGACTTGTATGAAATAGTTGAGTTCATCCAAAAGTAAACCAGGTGTGTAGGCTATTTTTAAGTCGTTTTTATTGATATAATTCGTAATTGCTTCTATTCTGCGCCATTTGCCTTGGCCTATTTATTAGTTAAATAAGAATACAAACCTGTTAGAAATATACTGCTGTTTAGCAAGATACCAGATTAAGCGATAATGTATGATATAATGTACTAATTGTCGTATTGTCTGCCACTGCAGCGGAATGTCTTAAAATTAACTAACAATAATGACGTAAAGTGTTACATTTTGTAAAGTGTCATTAAAAACATTTAGATCATCTTTTATCCCGCATATCAGTAGAATTTAAATAGAATCATTAAATGCTACTAACTTTAAAAATAATAAATTAGGTATGTTATAAATTCTTTTAGCCAAGTTTATATTGTTTGTTGTTTGTTATTGTTCGTAAATGTTTTGAAAACTCTTACAACTTGTTCATTCATTATTTTATCTGTATCTCTGTTTTCGTCTCAGTCTGTATACATAATAAAATTCCATCGTGTGCATTTAAATGAATTGTAATTATTAACTTCGTGTATTTTTACTATCAGAGAAATCTAAAAAACTAACAGTATTATTTTAGTCAGTGTCAGTTAGTGAAGTAGAGCGTGTCTGTATCATGTCATGACCTAACTCAAATTAATTCTAGTTTACAATGTTAATGAGATTTAGTGAAATAGAAAGCATCCCGAATCAGAACTTTGAGGCAACCACGCTAAATTTTGATATCACTATCTCGATGTCACCAGGTTGATCATCCAATGGGTTATTACATAAAGCTTTTTTTTCAGACTAGTGGTTTATGGCTGACTCTGTGATATGTTTATTATTAACTATTTTCAATATACATTTTTTTTTTCAATAACTCTTATTGGAAGCAAAATGTTCGAAGTTTTATTAATCCTATCAATATTAACCAGACACTCTGAAAGAGCATGCATCTCCGCCTGTAGTTTCTCTTTCACACCTGTTGGAGTAAATATACAGCGTTCTATATCAATAAAGCTTGAGCGACCGTTCTCCGTGCATCGGTGGGCCCGCATAACGACTACAGTAAGGACGTGACATCACAATACGACATTGACAAGTGTACCGTGTGGTCTAAGTGACAGCGGTCAAGCGGCTCTCGATTTGACATCTCTGTCTTTGAATTTAAATTTACCAGTTACATCTGCTATATACTATATTTCACTGGTTGACCTGACATCATGCTCCACTCAATCTACCTAAAATAAAGCTTGGCGTCTAAACATAGACTTTTTGTATTGTTTTCGCTAAGTAATGACTACGTATTCCAGCATCGTTATCCTTCCAGCTAGTTTGTAGATTTAGGTAATAATGTACCACGCATGTCTTTGTATTATGGTAATTCAAATTTTTGTTAGCGGATAACTAAAATGGCTTTAAGTGAACTATGTTTTCTTTTAGTATTCCCTTATTCGAAAGTATGAATCATTCTGATTCGAAGTTATTTATGGATAAAAATACCCCAAGTTCTGTAAATGAAAAAAATCAAATTGCAAATATTCTTGTCCTTTTGTCTTTACTAAGATCAAATGTACTTAAACACAACACACAAATTAATATAGCTTTCGCGCTTATTGAATGTATTGACAACATCATGAGGTTGTTTCCATTAAGCAGAATCTATGTTTAGCTGTCTGAAGTGTCAGTGCAGAAATGAGTCAGTGTAAACCTACGCGATAATAGAGAGATAATAAGGGATTTGCGTAAGTTTTGATTGTGGTATTGTCGTAACTTGTACAGCTATTGCTGTGAATAATCCCCGATTATGCATAGTCCCGTCTTTGATGAATAACCGAATGTTTGGATAATGTTTCGGCACCATATTGTAATAAAGTTTGTCATTGAAACTAGCGGGGTAGGCTTTTGCCGTAAATTTGACCATTTTTCAAGTTTACTTTGAACGTTCCTAACTCAGATAATTAAAGTTAATTTTCTGAGGTTCCACCAAAGAATATAACGTCAAATATCATCGTTTATTGTGTAAAATAATTTAATGTACTTTTAATTAATTATTAAATAAAAATATTACTGTTTTTCTCCTGCGCAGATGTTGACCGCAAACATTAACGATTTTATTATTATTATTTTAGACATCAAAATTCACTAATGGCAACGAAGCAAATGTTTTATATTACATTAAATTATTTTTGTCCGTTTTAACTCTTACGTAGTTTTAACCGAATAAGTGAAGCCCTGGTAGCTTGGGCAAGGGGCCATGTTTGTATTCGAGCTAACGCTTCCGTTACCTTTGAAATTATACGTTGCAAGCTTATTAATTAGATCAAGTACACTCATAGACATGAAGTTTAAAAAAACTTATAATTTGTTGTTAATGTACCTGCTAATATAATTGTTAATGTTAATTGCTGATTACAAATAGTATACGATATAATCGTAAAGTTCTTTTCTTAAGATAAAAAACGCTACCGTCCATACTGTCCACCAATCTCAAAAGTAATGCAAGAAACGTATTCTTTAATTCCACAGTGGTTATTCTTTTGTAATTCGACCTTTGCCATGCTCGGATAAATAATATTAAAATCAAAGGTTCCAAATTAATCGTATAATAGATGTTTATTTTTGTAATGAAGCTCATTTAAATTTAAAGCTACTTCATGCTCTATATTATTTTTATTAAAAATACTTGGTATTGTATCGATGAAATTAAACCAGCGTTATTTTTTGTTTGTATTTCAGCGTTATTTAAGTTCAAGAGATATGTATCATTCGTAGTTTCTGATTCAATATTGTGATTTGCCATAGCAGAGCATTTAAATTTCTAGCTTAATCTGTCTTGTTTGCAACACATATTTCATTCTGCAATACATACAATGTTTTCTTCAATTCTGTTTACACAATATCATAAATGCGAAATATCCTATCGCCCAAGAACATTTTGTAAGCCTTAATGAACTGAGACATCTTTGTAAGTTTAAAATTTCTGACGATGTCATCGAGCCGCCATTGCTTTGTCAATGATTTAAAGACTATCTATGCATTTTTGAGGCGAGAAGAGAAAAATAAAACGAAAAATAGAAGTACTGTGTGTAATTTTTTTTCGCTCAAAAGTCCTCTAACTCTTAGATCTGATAGATAAACAGTACCTACATGATTACTAACAATATCGAATAAAAACCTTTTTTTTTGAAGTGCTATGTTTATCTTGAACCAATAAATCACAAGATATGTTATGTTGTGTTAGTTCTAAATGTTACATACTTGTACATGTAGTATGGAATGTTCATTTGTGCAATGTTTTTAATAACGGTATTTTTTTTGTTTCAGGTAACATAACAGTTCGAGGTTATTTGTAAGCGATGATAATTTAACTGTTTCTATATGCGTAGTAAGTCTTGCATCAGTCAAATCAATTTTTGCTGGTAGCCAGCAATAGAATCTGCTGTAAATAGCATGAGGCATTACGAATTCTCTCTATTTAACTGAAAGTAAAAGTTTGAAGTTTTAAGAAATCTTCCAGTCATACGAAGCTAAGTGTGAAGACTGGTTCCTTCAATAAAAATAAGGTCACAGACTCCATAGTAAACATAAAGACGTAGACGAGCGTGGCATATGCCGTAAATGTCCGTGCACTCTCCCACGCGCCGTGGGAATGCAGGGAGCAGCAGCCTTGTGATTTGAAACGAGATCTCGATAGTAACGTATTATGTTTGTATACACTGACTTTGTTGGACTACTACATTCATTCCGTTTTTCGTTATGATCGATTTGTTTTACTTTTTTTAAAAAAGATAAACATAGTAACAATAACAAACAGGATATGTAGTGTCAAAGATTTATGTAGATGTACGAATGACGACTTTTGGCCCATAGTGGCGGAGAAATCCTTTTGATGTCACCAGTTCGAAGGATTCGATTCCTGATAGAATATTTACTGCTCATGTTTTTTTTTATCTGCGTTGTGGTAGATACCATATTACTTTGGGTTTAAATAAACTAATGAATATGGTATTGTTCAGTTACGTTTCTATTACCAATAAGTATTGTGGTCACGTCTTGATACAATTGTTTCGTTGCTTTGATAACCATTTCACTTTCAAATGATATACTTAAACGTACACTACAAACTGTGTGGTTCACTAAATTGTGTAAAACTACGATAAACCGGTGAAGTTGACAGAAATATTACGTCATAAATCGCGCTAAGCAATACTGCTTAGACCGAGAACAACGTATTCCAGAGTAATAAATGCTCAGTAATGTGAGCGAATTGTAGTAACATTATGCGTCATAGTGCACTGACTCTGGCCAATGTCACGACCGAGGGTACAAGGCTACAGCTGCGATCACGACTGCTAACAGAAACGGTGCTCTTTATGCAGCAAACAATTAACCAGTTAGGCTTAATCTAAAATTAGATTCACATAGGTCTGTGTTACATACAACTTCCTATACAGTCGATGAAATATTAACTTAGCTAGATTAGTATCTGATGAATAAGACAAGGTTCTTATTTACGCGGTAGTTGTTGGTTATGCAGTCAATTTTTTAAGATTGCTATCTTAAAAAATGGGGGTTGTGGGTTTACCTATAATGCGAAAAGATGGCGCTGCCTTGCAGCTTAAGAATAGCTAGAAGGAATTTCGACGCGGTCCGTGAGGGCCGCGGTAGCATAATTGGTCAGTGCATTCGCCCGGATTGCGAAGGGTGCGGGTTCGAGTCCCGTCTGCTGCCTGGTCCGCGTGGAATTTTTTCTAGTTATATTTTCTTTAGATTTGCTATCTTATTTTTGCCATGTTTTCTTCAAAACTTGGTGACAGAGTAATAATTGAAGTTAAATAAAACTAGTTTTTACGGGTTAATGCACGAAACTTTATTTATTTATTGACGTTTCGCAGCCTTTTCAGGTCTGCATCGTCAGAATAATGATTTTATTTTTATAAAATGCATTAACCCGTAAAAACTAGTTTTATTTAATGAGTGATGTGCGTGAAAACCTAAGAAACAAATAATTGAAGTTATTTTACAATGTTTTTTTGTGTACAATCCTAGATTTATCCTAAGAACAGATCTATGCCTTGGCACTGAAGTAATATATGTAATAATAAAATTAATCAAAGGTTTGAAAAGGTTGGTGTTTTGTATAGAATTTATGCTGTAGCAAATTATTTCCTTTCGAAGTACTATACTCAACAATCATCATATATAATCTTAAATATTTCATCGGAACTTGTCGTGTGAACAGATTTACTTTGAATTCTGGTTGTAAGTAGTCTTTGTGCTTTGTATCTAATGTTGTGTTACCGTTTCTGGGCATTCACGAACGATTATTCCTTGACTTATTTCCAGTATGAAAGAATTCGCGGAAATTGTTGTATATAACACTACATTAACTTGATTAATTTCTATACCTAGTTCTATCAAACAGTTAATAGTCATGGTATGATTACTCGTTAACTATTCAAATGGTCCAATTGCCGAATAAACTTCTGCTGCAAGTTTTCAATGACTCCAATAATAACATGTATTAGTTTGAACGACTTTTTCTGTTAATCTATAACGCCATAGATGAATTGCTGAGCACTTGCCCTACTGAGTTGCATTCAAAGAAGATGACAACAAATATCTTTAAGCATAAAGTCCCTTTTAGCATCAAACATAGCCCTTCTACAGATTAGTAAACAGCGGCAGGAAACGGTTGGACACGTGTTCGGTTCCGACCCTCCCCTGCTTCCTTCTGAGCCTCATTAAACATAGACTAAATGTGGAACAAACCAACATTGTTTTGAAGCTCCAGAAACTGTTGACAGTAGATTTGATGCTTCCGTATATCGACACGCAATTTAGTCATTTCAGATCAAACATACTGCTGCATGACACGTAATGGAATGATATGAAACCAATCGTTATCATTGTTTGTGATCACTTGACATTTATTTTTTGTTGCCGTTTTTTATACGTTGTTGTTTTAGTTTTACTTTTGCTTACTTCCATTTGACCTTTTATAACAATGGTTAATGACCTTTCTTTTTCTTTAAGATATCATCTATTATTCAAAGGACATTGCTCGTTCCCCATACATTGAATGCCCTAGAACGCCCAGCAATGAGAAAATGCTAGTTGTGTTCGGAATCATTCATTAACTCTAATTAGGCATTTGTTGAGATACGGACAACTTGAGGAACTGTGGCCTACTACAGAATGTATTAGATTTTGAGGTTATAAATATTATACTTAATCGTAGAAGATGTACACTTAATATATTCTGAATAGATTTAGTGTTTACCTCTATGTAAGCACTTAAATAATATGCATTAAATGAACATAAAATGCAATTAATAATAAAAATAATAAATGCTTATATTCATATTGATTTAAGAGTGTTGTCAGTTGGCACCTATGATACCTTTACCTACCTATAGTAATAATAGATTTCTTTTCAAATGAAATATTCAAAGTATTTCCATTTACCTATTTCTATATTTTACTATCGGTAATTAGGTATGTACCTGGTTATCATTATGATTTTCATAAAAATAAACAGATGGGATGGGAGTATAAAGTATCTTTACATAATTTCAGAAATAATCTTTTTATAAATATAATATAAATACTCGTAATAAGTATTATCAACTAAGGTACCTAGTTCTATTTTTATGTTGATAAATACCTATGGTCGCCTATATTGCATTTATTAAGGTAAACAATCTTGGCACAACTTTTTAACAGAATCACCCATTTAATAATAAAATATTAACGATGCCAATAAACTATTAAAATAAATCGTTATTATAGACTGAACCTATTGAATCCAGTTATCAGTTGATTTTTAATGCTGTATTTTCAATAAAAAGGAGTGCCAAGTTGGATGAACAGACTGTAGTATCTAGTAACAGAACTTTTATTTTATATTTTTTTAAACAGATTGTCCGTTTACTATGATTAATTGCTAATAAGTTAAAAAAATAATAGAGAAATAATAGTGAAGGACATTCTTTTGGGCATGCTAGGGCCGATTTCGTCGATGTCCTTTTTATTTCAAAGGGTGGAATGTGCTCTTATTGTTCTCTACAAAGACTTGATTGTAATACATTCACAAAATACGCCTACGTCTTCCTCATATACTCGTATAGCTCGCATGTACTAACTACGTTTCATAAGAAATTATTCATATAAACTGACACAATTTATCAAAAGCTTGTATTTATTTAACAAAGTAAATCTAAACCAAGCTGTTGTTTTAATATTAAGTTATGGTTTATGACCAATTAAGTGGTCCGTTGCATTTTCTAAGTGTCCCGCTGTTTTTATTGCTATTGGTGTTTTATTAGTTTTTATGTCTGGTTAAATATCATGTCTGAGTGAGCCTCTCCTTCCATATAGCTAAGCGTGAGTCAACATAATAGGTACAAAGTGGTGTAGACATATTCTGTGAACGCGTTATAATACTCATTACTGCTTATTTTCAGTACAGTTTTGGTCCTTGAAATCTTTTTTATATTTCTAATTTAAGCAGTATACTACTAGATTTTCAACTATTAAAAAAAACGAAGAAATATTAAACTCAGTTCTAAGACTAAGATCGAAAATGTACTAGCATAATTTAGGGCCTACTTAATAAATATAAAACAAGTGACTTGGGTCTTATATAATGCGTAATTAAACTGGATGATGCGTTTTATTATGGTGCGTATTTGAATAATTATACAAAACTTCAAGGATATCTGTCACAAACAATAACATAAAAGTTACATAACAAAGTTGGGCTCCAAAATTAACTCACAGACTCTGAGCCACCTTATGCGTCAGTCGCAAGATTTGTTTTGCAACAAAAGTATCTGTATATACTTTTAACTGCCGCTGACTGTATTTTTACGTAATGAATGACAATTGAAAAACGTGAATAATGGACTTTGGATGGATCATTCGAAACGCGGTGTTGTCATTGATGTAATGTGATCCGTGGTGGTTGGTCTTCGTCGGTGACACCGGAACCAATCAGTCGCTCGCTGCTAAAATCGAAGGTCGTTTGGTGTCGCTCGCATATAATTATAAACCATTCAAAACAATGATACTGACATCAGTATTATTGGTTTCATAGCAATCAAATTGGAAAGTAAATAGCCAACAAAAATTAAAATTAAGGTAGCAAATTTTAAGCGAGTAATGCTTGTTCTCTACAATCTATACTTAGTCCATATATTATATATGTCCGTACATTATGATGTCCATATAATATTTACTTATCTCGTAGAAAATATATTATGGACATTATGAAAAGCAACATCCTAAATTGATTGCATCGAAGTTCCTTTTCGGACGGTACTCACTTGGTGCGTTAGGAGTTAGGCGAAAAGAAGTGTAAGATTTTCCATCACATCACAACCGTCAATTGTTTCGTAGCGTATTGTAGTTGTGTACTGATTACTCTCATTATTATTTACTTCGATCTAATTCCAACATGTGTGTTCCACGATTTGATTCCACGTTTGATTTATATATATTTTTTTGGATTGAATTAAGGAGTTAGAACCCTCTGAATGTTTGGCGAAAATCCATTTGACACTTAGAAGTCTCCCAAATATTTCGGAACGAGTTTAGGAAGTTCCTTAGCCTGGGATTATAAATTCAGAAAGTTACGGATTAAAGAACTCGAAATCGTTTTATAGAGTTATCCCATACTTCCTGTTGCGCGTAAGCATTCATGAATATAATAAAACATACATTGTATGGTATTGTAAACACACAATTGACAAGTTTGACCATGAGTTCCACGCTTTTAAAGTCGCATAAATGTCACGAGATATTTTTTATGACATCCGACCATTGTAGTTAGGTTTAATTTTAGATTTAGACGTTGATGTTGCTACCTAGTAAATGTCACTATTGCTCACTTGGTAGGTAATAAGAATAATACATTCGCAGTTTATGATATGCTCGCGCTAAGCTATTTATCGATCGATCTTCGGTACGCTGACTTTTATCGTGTTAAGCGTGCAGCAGTGTTATTTTTGTTTATGTAGAAATACTGCTCCTCGGGTCAGGGTGTCCCATGTCGTTTTTAAGCAAGTCCATACCAGTTTTGCAACATTTAGTATTTTTTATAAAACAAGTTTCAACGGTATATATGCAGTGATTTTATTATTTATTGATGACGTTCCGTATCCTTTTCGGGCTGCGATGTCAGAATTATGATTTTATTTAATTTGTTGCTACCTTCGATAGATTTAAAAAAAAAAAGTGGTGAGCGTGAAAACCTAAGAAACAAATAGCTATTGAATATTAAAATTCAATTATTTTCTTCGTCTTTATATATCAGACATTCCTGCATAGTATCTTATTTTATTATATTAATTTTCTTTGTTTGTATAACTAACATCGAGCCGAATTCATTTATTAACAGTTATTTGCCAAGTTTCTTTTAAGGTCTTATTTGCTTATTCATATGTTTTAACAATCTACTATATAAAAATAAGTCGGGTTTTCCTTCCTGACGCTATAACTCCAGAACGCACGAACCGATTTCCACGGTTTTGCATTCGTTGGAAAGGTCTCGGGCTCCGTGAGGTTTATAGCAAAGAAAATTCAGGAAAATTAAAAAAAAAAATCTTCTTCTTTTAATCACCAAACGAAATGTTACATAAAACGAAGCCATCCGGTGGCGAAACGGAGTTCGCCGGGTTTGCTAGTTTCTAATAAATTTGGAGCTGTTTGTTTAAACATGCATAAATTCAAAATTTTCCATACAACTCTTTGCTTTAAAAAAACATTGTTTTTTATATGTTACATTTCTTTTCTAGTTATTGTTTTAATTTACTTCACATTTTTCTATTGAATTATTGATAATGTACTATATATTTCTAATCGGACATTTTTTTATATTAGACCAATCTCACTCTACAATTGAAACACATTCTAAACCGATATCTATTATATAATCTAATACAATTCTATGAAATATATTCATGTAGGCGATCTCTATGATATGACCATAGTATAGAGGTGGATATTGAATTGTTTCTTATATTTTGATCGCTGTTAGAATCTTGGATTCGTTCCGACTTGTAACGCTTGCTCCCTTTGCACGTTTTTTAAATCATAGCCGCTGGTGGTTGGCAATTCTAATACGTCGGCCATTTTGGCCGCGGGTCGTTGAACCGAAGCGTGATTAACGCGCGGGAGCCGAGACGGATGGCAAGATTTACGTAGACGTCGGCGACCGCTCGATTCCCGGTGGCCTTGCAGGGTGCTAATATTTTTGTTCTTTTTACATTACAGTGTATAGAATAGAAAAGAAGTAGATATGATCACTTTTCGGGAGTGTTGGGAACAATAGGATAGAAAGTGACCTTAGCACAAGAAGTTGTGAAAAGCAATACTTCTGATTATTATCATCATCATCATCAGCCTTATAATGTTCCCACTGCTGGGGCACAGGGCTATGGATGGAATAGGGAGTTTGGTCCTTGACCCACCACGCGGGCCCGGTGCGGATTAGAGGGTGCTAACGACTGCAGATGCAGCCGGGACCAACGGCTTAACGTGCCTTCCGAAGCACGGATTATTATATTTTTTCTTAGTTGATTAAGATTTTTTTATACTTTTGGCTAGGGATTCTTATTTAAAAACTCGCGATAACTTGCAACTTTACAATAATAAGAAATCTTTACTGTGTATGGAACAAGGTAACAAAAAAATACAGGTCTTAATGCTAATGTACAGTACCACCAGTACACCTTTTCAGGTGTATCATCATCATCATCATCATATCAGCCGTACGACGCCCACTGCTGGACATAGGCCTCCCCCAAGGATCTCCACAACGATCGGTCCTGCGCTGTCCGCATCCAGCGTATACACATTTATATTATACGTTTAGGAACCATTTGAATTTCTGTACAAGTTATATTCCTACTATTTATACAATTTATTTAAATATCGTTATCAAGTTGATCCACCAAGTTCAACATTGAAAATTGCGCGTTCCGAAATAAAATTGGTATTCACCACGTCAAAATAATCAGAACTTAGTGAACTAATAAATTAGTTATTTACTGCCGTCGAAGAAAGCGTGAAATGCCCTCATAAAACATTATTTATTTAAAACCTGCTACGCTTTCAGAATAATCGGATTATATGAATCGATATTACTACCGTTTCATTGGCAGCCTTTGCAGACCTAGATATTACTAGGGTGTGGAACATCTGACGATTTGTGTAGTGTCTAAAATTTTAGTAACGAATAGGTTAAGGGTGTGTTGTACGGATTTTCTTAAACAACTGCAATATTATTTTATCATTCCATACTAATGGGTGCTCGCGGCTGCTTAGAAAAAATACCTATTAGTTTTTATCTCCATGTTCTCCTTGCATCGCATTCCTTATTACTGTGAGATGGGAATCCCCCCTATGGGAAGAATATCTATCTATCTTTGGCGATGTTCTTTCATCTATCATTCTGTGTCTAGCATTATTGACACACCATCTAGTTGACCAGCGGCGTCTCAGTAATATTTCATCGACTTTTCTGGTCACCAATGACAGAGTAATGAGTGAGATATTAATATATTGAAATATTGACCCGATTATGATCTGGCATCATGTCTCTAGGACCTGTGGTACTTAGTAGGGAAGGCAGAAAAACATTCTTTTTTACGATTGCACGGTTGACGCGGTTGCTCTGCGTTATCCAATAACGACAATTAATGAAAATAAAATAAAATTATAAAGAGGTGAAGAAGAACTATACAGTTCAGGATTAGTATTTTCAAATATTTTTGGTATATTTTGTAGTTGGACTGGTACTTGACCAACTTTTTTGACTTTTTTTTTGCTAACTTTAAACATTACCAAATTGGCCCATTAAAGTATCATGGAACGACTGTTATTCTTATAATTGCTGATTGTTTTGTTCGTTCGCTTTGTTTTTAAACGCTTTGTTGATGACATCATTGGAATGTTTCTATGTTTACGTATTCATATTTTCTGAATTCAACGACCTATTCAATAACTATCCTTATGTAGTAATTATACTTTTAACAACCATAAATACGGATAGAATTGTCACTGTCAAACCAATATCTGCTTTGTGCACTTTAGGAGTTTTCGAGATTTTCGTCATTATGGCTAGTATAGTAAATTTATCCCACCGATTTTTTTAATACAAAGACTGCTACGCTAACTTTAGCGATAAAACGGTAAATAGACGTTGCTTTAGAAATATTTTTTGTACATCCGTCAGAATATTGGCAAATATTAAAAGGGGAGGCGGGCAATTTTTTCCCATACAAACCTTTTTCGATTGGTTTGTCCTTGGGTTTTATCACTAAAGAATTGATTTTCATACATAAGATATAATTTTACTCATTTTATTTTTTCGAGGAAGCCAAACCTCGAATTTTGCAATTTTTACACGCAATTTTTAGCGTTAACTAATGTTTACCCTATGGCACGGTATTTGCCAAAGCATGACAGCAATAGTTTTGTCCAATACCTACCTATATCTCAAATGTCTTTCAGCTCACATCCGCTCTTAATTACTATGTCTTCAAGTTATATTCTTTGCATATAGCAGATATTAGTTTGACGACGACCATATACTATATAATATACAAATCATGCTTCGCAAGTTTTAGTTACTAAAATTAACTTTTTTCATTTCTCTCATAAAAAACGTATGGTGATTTAGACCGATGAGATTGTTCAGAATAAGCACATAAATCGAATGCAGCCTTATCGGACGATATTATGGCGAAATGGAAGCTACTCTATTAGAAAAGTGGAAGGTGGGTCATTGACCGCTCCCCTGTTTCTTTATTAGATTGACACCCCAAATCACAGTACGATAATTTGCCTACGTAATTATAGGTGCAGGTCCGAAATTGGGTGCTATAATTACGAATGATTAGCACCATATACTGCCTATAGCACGTTTACAAGTTCTAAGGAAAAAAATAATTTAACTCTGTTTTCCATGTTACTTTTGAAGCTTCTATTTATATTGTGTATGATTGAGATTTATGGACTAAGTATAGGTAATAAATAAGTACTTTTACTTACTTTAAATTTTGCGGAATATGAAATGAAAATTAAATAATTGAGATTTTTATGAAACAAAGATTTACAGCATCAAATTAACCCTGTTATTAATACATGAAGATATGCTAAGACAGTTCTTTGTCTCTGTTCCTTGAATCATTAATGCAATGAGAGTGATGTGAACAAAACATGGTGAAGTATTATTTATTAAAGAGGCGGTAAGGGTAATATCAAAATAAGGTGAAGGTTGCACGCTTACCGAAAAAGACTTTGTTCCAGTTCTATCCATGAAAAATGTACTTACAAACCATGTGGAACACGTAATGAATGTTAAATTGGAAAAGGCGATTAACAGCGCCCTCTTGCGTACATTAAAAATGGAACAGCTAAAGGACAAAGCATTAAGGCGTGGCTACCCCAAATTGTAGCACGCAACGACCGCACGCGCCATTAACAGGTGACAGGCATTGTTTGATAGAAAGATAAGTTGGAACTACATTATAAAAATTTTACTGCACCACATTCGGGTTCATTCATAAGCGGAGCTTCTTAGTATCGAAAACTAACTTAGTTAATTTATGACTAAATCAAACAGTAGTGAGGTAAGATTTTTTCAGACCCAATCCCTTACCCCGTGGACCCCTGGAACCTTACTCACAGAAACACAACACCACCAAAAGATGTTTAATTTTGTTTTGTTTTATTTTACTGTGGTCTTCTTTTTTCTTGAAAGTGTTGTTTTGTCTTAATGTGATCTTGTGTAAGGTGGAGGAACCTTCCCCAGACAGGCGCTACAATTCCTACTACCTCTCTTAAAACCTATTCTCTGAATATTCTAAAATCTTAAAATAGTGTCCCACTTTTAAATATTACTTACTTTTCTTTATTGTGATTTGTTCCGGATCTGTGCACTTGCATTTGTGTAGCGAAAGTTTAGACAAATCTAAAGATATTTCTTGACACAGATCTATCTGATGAAGAAAAAAATACGTAATGACAATATAATGTTTGATTTGCACGCAACTATCGCATTGCTGTTGTTGTTAGGTGACTTACAATTTATATGAAACACGGACGGGGCAGCTAATGTATTTTACTTGTACATCATGTTTGTTTACGGTGACAACGCAAAACAAAGGACGATGATGCCCCAAGTGTAAATTAACCAACACTGAACTCGTAGACCTGAAAAATTTATATAAGTATTTATTAATAACAAGCAAATAGCCTAAGACATTCAAAAGACATAATTAAGCCTAAAATCTTTGGTTTTTCTTCTTGTGTTGGTTTAACTGATGTAAGATCTGTACACACAAGATGCTATTACAGTACAGTCATACAATAACTAAGATTACTTAATAGATTTTGTTTTATGTTATATATCAATTGAATTCTTAAGCGTCTAAGTTCAAAATTGCATTAAAAATAAAAACTGTGAATAAAACAAAAACAGTGAAATGAATAAGTAACTGCACATTACACCCCCTTTGATTCAAACCACGTTGTAGATAATCAGCTGTAATTGGTCACTAGAGCAATTATGACATTACTACGGTAACATTCAAAGTGTATATTTATCCATGAAAACTAACTATTACGTATGCATCTCGTTTCTTATTGGTAAAGGTAACAATATGTTTGTTTAATATGGAAATCTTCTTTTTTGGCTTTATTCGACAAAAAGCTATTTATCTTTCTTTTCTTTATTTAGTGTATGTTAATATCATAAACTTTTTAATATTGGCACAGAATAAATAATTTTAAAAGTCATATGTGAAATCAATATTTAATAAAAGTTTGGTTAGGTAAGGCATGGAAATGGTAGACAGAAACTCTGGATAGTCAGTCAATTCAGTGTACTTAATTTTTGAGATCACGTTCAAGTTTTGAGTTTTGAACATCCGTTATTTTATTCTAATCCGTTATTTTCAGTACAAGAAAATTCAATACGGCAACTTAGATTTGTACATTGCGAATGTGGCTGTGTTGTTTTTGGGTACTTTATGCTATTGACTCCACGGTTCTGTACTACAACCCAGCAGTAATAACCAAGAAAATCTATGCAGCTTTTAAGCCAAAACGTTGTCATTATCCCAGTCTACGCTCATCTGCTATAACCTTTCACTGACTAATCTTAATTGTAAACTTACAATGTGTAGTTAGCACCGCAATGAACCGAACAATATTGCCTAGCAATTAACCAATAAAGCATAGTACTACTAAATCTGAGTCAATAATCGCATGCTTTCCAACCATAGATCCTAGTGAAAGCAAACAAAAACAAAGGTTAATGACCCTGAACTTTTCAACCTTACAGCTCAAGATGTACTCAGAAAGGACTGTTTCATTAGCGCTAATGATTTAATAGAATCTGAGGCAAGAGCTATATAGGGATCCTTACTACGGATGGAATAAGGATTGGTTTTGAAGACTTAGCTACGCTGGTGTAAATTAAAAACCCCCATAAATCTAAACATTCACGGCTTTGAAGTAATTAGAAAGCAAGAGAGTTCTTTGTCTGAAGTTAAGCAGATGAATAGTTATTGTTAGTATGTAGCTCATGCAGTGTATTGTCCTTTACAATAGTCGGGCTTATTGTTTCAAAGGTTATATTTGTGATAACTTTTTTTTTTCAATATATTTTTTAAATACTCGTTGGATGATATAAATTTTGGGACTTTTATTCAAATATTTAGTGTTTAATGGGATATATACGGGTTTGGTATAAAGTACTTCTAATCCCTCTTTTGCCAAGGTATAATACATGTATTTAACAAATTTAATACAATGTCTTATTTTTTTGTTTATACTTAATAAATATATAATATATTATGTAGTATACAATACTTGCATCAAACTTGTTGTATAAATAAAATATGTGATGTAAATAAAGTGATTTATATTTGTAAGATACTAGTTGTCTACGCAGTGTAAACGATTTTTTTAAACAGTCACAATAAGTTTTCTACAAGTTTTGTATACAACTAGTGTAAGACTTATTTTTTTATGTAAACGAGTGGTAACAACGGTGTCGAATACTCCAGAACAATAAAACGAAATTGTTGGTGATCTCCTCCAAAATAGGGGTGAAACATTGTGAATTTAATACCAAAAATTTTAAACAAAAAATAAAACCGACTCCAAAATCGAAAATGGAACTAAAAACTAAAAAATAATATCTGGTTCATGTTTTGGAAGTCGGGCGTGTCAAGATTGAAAGACGTATTATTACCAATCAGAAACGAAAATCTATTTAATGTTTCAATGTTGACCCCGCCCGACTTCCAAATAATGAACCAGATATTATTTTTTACTTCGTAGTTCCATTTTCGATTTTGAAGTCGTTTTTTTTTTATCCATTTTAGTGAAAATTACATCGTCTAAGTAAACAATTACACAATTGACGGAGTAATCGGTGAACATGCATAAAAACATCGTGAATGCCTTTGAAATTTAAAGGTTTCCCTCGATTTCCCCGGATTCCACCATCAGATCCTGACTTGGTTCCAATGGAACCACCTCGAAAGTGCACTCTTTCGAATAAAAAAAGAATTTTAGAAATCGGTCCACAATTGATGGAGAAATCGGTCCACAATTGATGGAGAAATCGGTGAACATACATAAAAAAATATATATATACAGTCGAACACAGAACCTCCTCCTTTTTTGAAGTCGGTTAAAAATATTATTTTACATCTAAAATTGCTGACGAGTGTAATTTTATCTAAAGTACACTCGTCGTCGTAGCAATAGAATGTATTACCTACATTCCTATTTTGTCGCATGTGTTTATATTTCATTTGTCTGTTTACGTTTTCATATTTATTCAGTAGCCGAAATGTTTCCGTACAGCTTTGAGTGACGACTGTCGAAAGCCACCGAAAGGAAACGTTAATGGAGGGACAGTTTCCTTTCGTAGAAATACGCTATTATATATAAAGTTGGTCTATTTTCAGACTGCTATATCGTCGTAAAATCTCACGATAATTATGAAAATTAAAAAATATATTGTGATTGAATGTTAGTTTATCTTAATATGAAGACAAACTCCAATAACCGGCCAAGTGCGAGTCGCACTCGCGCACCAACGGTGCCGTGCAACAAATCGCGAAAGGAAAAAGAATTTGTAGTTTTCGTCACAACTTACAAAGTACAAATTGATTCGGCTTTTTCGAAAATTTTTGTTTAAATACAGCATATTCTATATGCTTTATTTAACCACCCCCATATACATAAATTTCCCATTCCTAATAAGTTGCAATTTTGAAATAAAACTCGTAACAAAAAAGGTCTAAAAATTACAACTTCTTTTGTTATTGAAAATAATAAAAATTATGTTTATAGCCTACTCAACGAGCTCTAGACAATGATGTGCCACATACTGGGGTAAAAAAGAAAAAAAATCTGATTTCATATATGATCTAATATTAATAAATATTGTTTAATAAATTAAGAATTTTCAACGAAATATTCGGCTTTAAGGCAAGCATACTACATCTACACAAAATACCATAATTTCAGTTCTGTAACTCATTCTGTTTACAATCTAGAGATCCGTGACATACGGACGGTCAGACAGAGAGACAACGGAGTGACAGCAAAAGGGGTTCCATTTTTACAATTTGGGTACGGAAGTAACAAACTTTTTTGAAATTTTGACTTATTTTTGATATTTTTAAACTAGTATTCTTTTGTTAATAATAACCAATGTGACTCCAGCGAATAAAATACAAATAAATTAAACATTCCATAACGACATTGATGTGTCCATTTGTTACGTCGTTTTAATCCGACATATATAGCTCCTGGAACTTGTTATAAATAATAATTTTACCGAACCAATAATAAGTAAGTTTATTTTTAGAGAATATTTACGTTGATAGTTGTATGAAAATATGTGATTAACAATCTGAGGCGTTTTTCTTTTTTCATTTTTTTTGCTTTAATATGTTATTCTTATTTCATTAAAAGTCGTTGTAAGTCTGTACCTGGCATCATCACTATATAGCTGAACAGCAATAGGACTTATATTGTGGCAATTGCACATGTAATAATAACTGACCCATTTAACGCACCAACAGGATGGCGATGGCGTCAAGAGACTGCGTATTCTAATTTTAATTGAACTTAGTCATTGTTCTCTAAACGTGCGGTATGATCTCGGAATAGTACCCCGCTAAACTATATTGAACCATATCGTGTTCACAACAAATGCGTTCACGACAGTTATGCATTTCTGTGCCATATACTTTGTTTGTCATAATATTATTCATTGCACCCATATTAGCGAGAATTTTGTCCCTCGTTATTTTTTATTTTTATTTTATTTTTTATTTTATCATTGACTTCATTCATCCTAATAATTTCATCTTTGTAAAGAGCTATTTATAATTTAATGTTTGGAAAATGTAAGCTTTGAGCTTCCTTTGTGAGAACAATTTTTGATAAGTATGAACCGTCGTCCTTATTATCTAACAAAGAAGAAAGAAACGGCAGTTTTGCCGGTTCCGCTTCAAGCTGGCATCCGTCTGGCAAAGAATCATATTTATATAAATAATATTCCTGATCTGCGCCTGTATCATATTCCTTAACCGTATTCTTATAAAACGTTATTACGAATTTAATGTAAGTTTTGACGTTGGAAACCTAAATGTTTACTGATTTGTCGAATCCGATAACTAGCTAAATATTAAAGATATCTAATTCATTTTAAACAGTTTACTCATAACTCAGAATATGAGTATGTATAATAAAAAAGTTGCAAATTTTATTGTCATATTCCAATTAATAAAAATAAGTTTAAATGGCAAAATATGCATACATTTATATCAACACATGGTAAACCTCCTGGAGTGCAGGCAAAGCCCGAGGCTGCAAGCGTTTAATGGTGGTGCGAACAGAACGCTTGTATACCACCCCTTTCAAATCAGAAAAAGTGTGTATACAAATTGGCCTTTTACGATTTGTTTGTTAAAATCACAATGTATGCGTGGTTACGTGACTTCTCACATGTGTCCATTTATATGATCACAGCAAACATACTTACGTCAATACATCGATTTCAGATTACACAAACCATAGCAATAGAAACCATTTCCATATGACGTGCTCATTTGAGCACATAAATCAGTTGTTTATGGAACTATTTAAGCTTTTTACTCAAATCCCCTTTGACATAACTAATCCTGTACAGCGGCTTATAAAAGTATGAAACCTCAAAGCGATAGAAATAATTGCCATGTAAGTAAAGCTAATTTATGTAACATAAGTCCAAAATGGCGCCCTTCGTAATTGGATCAACTTTGTGCTTGGCGACCTTTAAACAATTTCATTACACAATTGATAAAGTCGAACATAATTAAATTAAAACTACCGTCGTAGCTACTCAGATACTTCAAGGATTTGTCTGAACATATATATTCCTACAACTTTACATTGAAATTTCACCACGCATTGTTTGAATATCATGTTAATGATAAAATTTATAGAAAAAAATAACAATAAAGTTTTATGTGTTTGCATAAACCGTTATAATAACTGTATATACTTCGACACTCATGAAAAGTCTACCTTTCGCAGAATCAATTTTGTAGCACTGATTTATGTTTCCCCATTTCTGTGTTTTAATAGTATTACCCGGAACAGCTTTCTCTTATCTATATCTTTCCTAGCTACTTTCGTGTATATCCTGAAACATGGCTCTCCAACCGGCCCTCCTTGCCTCGGGCCAAATTCTTCGGTCAATTAATTCTTGGCATTGGCCTTGAGCGAATGATCTTAATTAATGTTGTTAGTTTTCTTCTATGACACTGTTCGAAATGTACGAAATATCTATTACATACAGAACTGAAGTGTTGCTAATGAGGATTTTTATATTATCAGTTAGACTAAAACTAAATGCGTTTAATAAACAAACTACAAAAAATGTAAAATATGCATTGTTGCTTTAATCACAGACGTAGATGTGGTTTTCACTATTAGTTCATTCCACCGAAAAATAGAAAAACAGTTCGCAGTAACGACTTGCTCGTTTACAGTAAAATAGCTGTTCAATCTTACTTTATTGTCCAAGCGTTATTGGCAAACGGGAATATCTCAGTGTGTGTTCAAGTAATTATATTTCGGCTGATACACTGAACATTGTGCCACTTCGTCATAACACGTTAATGGGTGACCAGTTAAGATTGATTTATTGAACCATCAATTGTACCAAATTGCTGAGTTGTGAGATTAAATGGCTCTCTTTAGTACAGCAAAGTTTCTTTTTATTCCATCCTCTATATTATGCCTTTTAATTTAATTAAATACTTTTGATGTAAAATATTCGAGCTCTTATCGTTCATCGCCCATTGGGTTCTGAATCTAATCTGCCGGCTGTTTTATCTGGTCTGTCTGTACTCTGTAAATAGAAAAGCGTGACTTTGGATATAATTGTTTTTCTAGATAATATCTCGTTTACCATAATGTAATTTGCTAGTATTTTTGTGCAGTTAACTGAGCAGTTTTTTTTAATAGATTAACAAAGCAGTTTCGTTTAAAAGAGATCTAGTTATCATTTTGAATTTGTCCATATGACAATTTGATTATAATTTTACATTAAAATTTTTCTGTCTTGTGCATCGATTGAAGTTCCCTTTATTTTCCCTTTCAATGTTGACAACACTTTTGACGTCATGTTTAATAACGCCCACGAAACGAAACGTGGGAGGCCTAACATCTGGCGTAGTTCGATATTATTATTTGTTACCGAATTTTATAATAACGGCTTTTGCTTAATAGGGCAACGTATTTGTGACGTTTGAAGAGTTTATTAGGGAATTACGTAAATGGAGAATATTATTATAGTATACCAACCATTATCATCGTATTCATGTATTGGTTTACTGATTAAATCTATTTTGTTATTAGTTGTTAGGTACTCGCGATTTTGTCTGCATTAAATTGTAAATGTTCCATTCAACTTGCATTCAATTTATGTCTCAGTCCTTCCATTTCCCTTAAATCATCAAACCAAAAGTTTTAGCTGTTCAAACGAGAAAGTGTAACAGTCCGAGGTTTTTACGTCATTTATAATGTAATATCTACCACAGATGATGCAGTTCTAAATAATTCGAGCATTACACAGCTATTGACGACATTAATTTAAAATCTGCATCATCTCATGGCTCAATCACATTTGGTCATTAGCCCGTATTCGGGTGCACGAAAGACATTACTCGAGTTCGGGCACACGAAGCAATATGTACACTGGAATTTATTTATTTATTTAATAGGTACACAAACAGAGTGCAGTTATCACATGGTAAACATAAATTTGGTAAAAATCTAAACTGCCATCCAAAACAGTGTACACAGCATAAATAAAATCATGGCAAAATAAAAGCAAAACAAAACTTTAAAACTAGGCTAAATCGTTTAACACTGTTAATAAAATGAGGTAATAAAAATAAAATAAAAAATGGAAATTAAGGATCTTTAGTACCAGGGCCGAACAAACTAGAGATGCTTCTTTTGAACACTGAGAAACGGGAGTTGAACACATCAATACCTTTGTTGTTCCTTGAAAATTCGTTATAAGTTCTACACATTCTGACTATAGGATTATAATAAGAGGAGGAATACGGGATGGAAGCCGGTCTCTTGTAACCAAAACGGAAACTACCCGAATACGGGCGTACTCTACTCCGTTTATGTAATTTTCGGGCTAACGACGAAGTGTAATCGCGGCATAACGAATATTGTGAGTTCAAGTTAAGTTCTGTGGTAAATCACACTAATTTTTATTTGATATGCAAATGCTTGTCTATGTCATGTTAATTTTTTCTTTCTTTTTTACAGGTAAGGCAAAGACATCCAGCTTATTCACTAGACCGGTAATGATTAAGTTTAGATAATTACGCTATCAAATATCATTATATTGTTTAGTTTCTAAGAAGACCAATGAATCCAATTAGGTATCACCAAATTTGTCTAAACAATTACTCACTAAAAGATGGAAGATAAATTTCACTTCATTAAGTGCATCGTAATTTTACTCTTATTCGTGTCGCCTTACAGTTTATTTTAGTAAGTAGGTTTGTTGGTGCCGATAAAACAGAAGCTGTTATTTATTTAGTGTCTGGTATCCGATTACAACTATAATGAATAGTCAGCTGTCAGCATTGGTGGAATAAGGACCACCTCATTTTACACCGAACGATAGCAGCGTTTCTAGAGTCATTAACGGCATAAATTTTTCAATACTAGTGGTCGCCTATTAGCTGAAATTCGATATTTTAGTTTTATCATAGAGCATGATTCTATATCTTATCATTGTCTTCTATCAAATACTTCTATAATTATATTCTTCTGTCAGAGTCATTATGTGTGTAGTATGTGTCCAACGGTAGTATGTATAGGTAATGATATTTACAATAATATACTAGGTTCTTCGCCAATCACTCTGCACGGTGCTTTACAAAACACGGAGGAACTAGAGATAATCAAATTTTTAGTGATCTATCCACTGCGAAAGTTAATAAATTTTACTTTCCCAGACCAAATGCATTAACAACTATTCAATAGAACACTGAGCTTCTAAGCTCAAGCAATGCAATATCTCTATTTGAAATAAAAGTTTCAGAAAACTTGAGCTTGAAATTCAATGCCACGCGATAATGAAATTATCTCGATACCTACCTATCTGTCATTCCACAACTTAAATTACCATGCCTTTCGCAATAACCTCCATTCATAGTTCATATCAGATGCGCGATATGTAATTTTCTCGTCAATCTCCAATTAGAAAACACTGAACCTATTCTTATTTGAAAATTTGGGCTATTAAAATTTAAGTCAGCCGTTCAATCGAAACAAGTGAAAGTCTGACATGCTTATTACGCAGCTTTAAATTTCAGAACGGGTTGTGATCACGTTAATTTAAAATTTAAGAGCTTATTAGGAATCGATTACTTGTACGTCATAATCAATTAACTTTTGACGGTTACTACTGTGTGTTTTTTGTTTTGGTTTGTCACTGATATGGAAGCATCAGACTAACGACGAATTAAACTTTTGATATAACGTGTCAGTAGGATTATGTAACTTCAACATGTAACCCTTGGTTTTTTAATTACCTTTTTATATCCCTAGATAATTACCTAACCTCCTGGTGAGAGACGACGTCATGTGGGACTCCTATTTTTATGCCACTTCGCAGTTTATCATTAAGATGATAGCCAACATCACCATGCAACAAACACCATGTTTGCCGATGCTTATAGCCTGTGCCGTAGCCTTGAACATCATCCAATGCACTAAAAATCCTTAAAAACTTGATCAAATTATACTTGATGTCTAGAAGATTGTTTCAGGTCTTCTAAAAATAACAACAATTGAAGGTCTTTACACGACATTTCAATTCTAACTATGCCCTAGTTGGATAAAAATTGTAAGCGGAAATGATCGGGCTATGTCAAACTATCCATAGGGTCATCAGCATGCAACATACCGGGTCACTTGTCTATTGTTTCTCAAGCTATAACATTGATACGCCACTTAGAAACTCTTAAAGTGGCTGCTGGCTAAGTCACCAATTATAAGATTGCATCGCTTTGATCGTATATCTGAAATTAGCTTCAATTGAAATAGTTTTGATGGCGTACATGGGATCAGTAGTGTCCAAATGAAGATTGATGGTAATTTATTGTTTATGATGTTAGCTGTTAAGTAACTGTTTGACAGAGAAGTTTCTTAAGGACTTACAAATGTTGGTGAATTGTTTAAGATGTTTTTCCTTGAAAGGACGTGATGTTATTCTAAATTATTTACATTAGTAAAGAGATTTTCTCAGCTTTTGTGTTGATTAATGTGTCGTCGCTGCTCAAAATAATAATATTGCAATTACATATCTGATACTTTGAACGGGTCATTACGTCCTTAATAAGAAGTTAATGTTGCAATTTCGTAACACTTGCAATTCCTAATAAACCATTCTGATATTATTTGTATTAACACTCTTAATATAAATAATTATTATTTCATCTAATGGTGAATACAAGGGAAATCTTGAAACATATTTTATTTTGAAGCATCGTTGTTAGTATTCATATAAACATCTCATTATGTTAGCACATAAAGCATACTTTGGTATTTGTTATTGCAGATTTGCAAATATTTAGTTATTGCTTAATGTTATTTTAAAGGACAAAGTCGTGATACAGCCTGCGGTTATGTACATATGAGATAGAAATGAAGATGTTTTTATCACTATTTGTAAGATGAAGTAATAGTAGTTGGGAAACAAGAACAGAAATCACTAACCCTTATGAAAATAATAGGAGGACCCGTATAAATATAAAATAGTAAAATGTTCATATTAAATCCTGGTTAAATTTAGAGAATGTGTTATTAAGTGTACATAATACATTCGACGTGATGATAAGCTGCCACTGTTGTCTGTAGAGATATCCGCTTCGACTTAGCTCTACCTACAGCTGAAATATCGCTCACACCTTGTCTACCCTGACTATGGGGTCAGGATCTGTTCATAACCTTACATCCGGGAACGGGATGACCTTAAACCCTTCAATAACATGAAACTACCAAGATATGTACCCCTTATTCTACTCGAATCCAGGCGTAACATCCTAACGCTCATGGAAACAGTTTCGAAAATAACTTTTTATCAACTCAGTTATATATTTCATTGATAATTGTGTTTGTAACACCGTATTCATATACGCCATCAATCTCTTGATTGGCCTAACATCATGACAAATAAGGCTAATTATGATGAAAGGCATCTCTTACCTTTACGGTATCAGATCGTGTGATGATGCTTTCTTTACAGTACCTTATCCACAACAATACCAATACCTTAGAACCATTAGGGCGCCATTGCAACAAGGTCAAAAGTTCTCCTATTGCGTTCTTGATGAATAGCATGCGTTATTTGTTGCCATCAATCTTAGCAGTCAAGTGATTAAGTGCAGTGCGTTGTGGGAAATGACCTTTGCCTGCCGTCTGGACCTGATTGATTTTGATGTGTGATTGGATATTTGTTTTGCTAATTACGCCTGTTATGATCACGACTTAAAGTTAATCATTAATTAGGCTTTTACCGTCTTGTTTGTTGAACAAAAAACTATCGCAGAGCTTCTGTAAGATTTTTCGTTGACAGCTTCAACATTTTCGTTTACCCTTTTAACGGGAGTTAATTTATTTTGAAGTATCTTGAAATTGCTTCACTTATTGCAATGCTCGTTATTCTAATTAGACACACACGCTTGTTTTCATAATAATAATATAGATAATCAATATTCTAACAGTCGATTACAGTTATTATAAAAACTTAATTAGCATATGGCAATCGGTTAATCCTTGAACCACATTTAGCGGCACGATCGAGAAACAAATAAATAATAAAGCAAAGTTTTTAAAAGTTCTATATGATTTCTGGTGAATAGTGTTATTATTCAGGAATTAAGTTCAATGCAATTACAAGATGCATGCATGATTCTTACAAGATTTGGCAGACCTTCCATTGGGATTGCAGTAGATATACAAACGTTGTCAAAATTATATTTATCTTCCTAACCTTTACATCTCATGAAATATATCCCGCAGACAGACGAATGGACTGTGGAAGCCTAGTAATAACACGGTTTAAATTGTCATTATTTGTGTACGGTAACCTTAAGAGAGTGATTGAACGAAGGGGGCATTAAACATTTTTTAATGAAGTCAATATAATCAATCAAGTGTCATAGACTTTGTTTTGTTTATTTAGCTGGAGGTCCCACCGCTTGTCCTTGGCAATTTTAAGCACCATGTGCGTTTTGCTCTGAGCATGTGTTATTAAGGAGTGAATAAGGTCAAAACTTACGACAAATCAATGGTTTAAAACATATTGATAAAAACATGTCACTCACAACCACTCAAGGACGCCACATATGGCTCGGACTGGTAATACATCGGGGCTACGATGTTCAGAAACAATAGCAATAGGTTGCCATCCTATCATGTACAAAAGTTACCAAAGTCGATCTGTTAGTTAACATAAATTTACGTGGGAATTATAGCAGGCTTGGCCTATGGTTTTCTTTTGTTTCAATTCAACAGATGACTTCGAAAGAAAAAATTTAGCTGAGTTCAGTTTATTTATGTTACCAAATGCTACCGATGTTGATACAGTGATACTGAAAGATAACGTCAACTTTTGTTATCCATGACTTTTTTTATCAACTTCATGTTATGGATATTGATAAATCGGTTTTCATGTGCGTACATGAAAAATGGAAGATCCAATTTTTTATGACAAAACGCAGTCAAGAAAACACGACACCTCATCTCTTGATGCGATATTCATCCTGTGTGTCGGTTATTGTCTCTATTTAGACTTAATGCAAGGTATAGTGGAGTGATTTCTTGGACTTTTAACGAAGTAATAAAATAGTCCATTTATAAATGATAGAATCATATCGAAAACTATTTCAAGAACTTCGTAATGATTGAACTTGTTATGCAAAAGATTCGCTACCGGACACAGACAAAAACTGTAATGACAATATCATTAATTACAAAAAGTGAAAGACAAATAGCAACTAATTATTCCATTGACTTCCGAAAGATGGGAGAGATTGATTAGTTGGTCGAATTAACTAACGATGTCGAAGATTCGAATCACATGAATGATACAGAATCTGTTTGGCATCATCGATAATTTGAGTTTGAACTCTGCAATGATCTCAATTTTTTTAGTGGCAATTTTCTGCTTGATTGTTTCCATCCCAATATACTCTCACGCGGTTGGCAGTTGACCTGATTACTGCGATGTTTTCTTTGGAACAAGTGTCGAACGTAAGCCTATCGTAAAATTAATGGTATTAATAGAATATTTTGACCTAGCTTTTTGTTCTTTTATTCTACCTAGCACTGTCCTCTTTCTTGAGTCTCTTGTGTAACACCTGAGAAGGTGGAAACCAGCAAACCTGTATATTCTTTCCATAAGATCTGCACGAATTTTTTATACTTTTGTTCCTTGCACATTCATTTATAATAATTTGTTAAAATATGATGATAATCAGGAAGCTGTAATTTCTTTAGGTAAAATTATAAAATTTGCATAACGAACACGTAATGATAATAAATTAAATGACGACAATCTGAGCTATTAAACGAATAATGATTTACTATATAAATATAGTTATTTATTAATTATTTTGTAGTTAAGTTTTATTATGATCTTACGGGCGCTATTGCATGTATATGCGTTGCTACATAATTTTAGTTAAATTATTTCTCATGCTAATAAAAAACCTTAATTTATTTATACATGTCATGTATTTTTATATAATTGTTCTTTATCTTAAACAAACTGGGTTTATGTTGCTAACGAGTCGTAGTCGTAATACAAAGTGATTGTATTTTTCTAATGCAAACTTGTCGTAGATTTTATTTTATCAGATAAGAAAATGAGAAAGTTTAATAACCTTACGCGGGAGTGGTTCGTGAATTAGCACAGACAGTCGTAGAAATCGTAACCTTGATAAAGTTAATTTCGGATAACCCTACGCTTGAGCCCACGCGATGGTCTTTCACCATCACAACAATTATAAGATTTACGAACGCAATCTTAAGAAAAAGTGGGGCGTCGTCTTGTAAATTTATCTATGCGTGAGCTCACCAAGCTCTATAGAGCCCAAGGTCGCTGGAAACGTTCCAGATATATTTTTTATAATAGCCACTTTGGTTATTATGCATGTTTATACAATAAACATATTTTACAGGTCTTCGAATTCTTCAAATATTTCAAAATTAAATACTGGAAAGTTAGTTGAAACTGGAGCGTTTTGACCTGTGATTTTGACTTTCTTTTGCTCTCAGCAGTAAAGTAGAGACTTTAAAATCGAACATCGTCTGCAATCTTTATGTCCAAACAGTTACGGATTGTTGACTCCTAATCTTTGAAACGATAACAAATTTGTGAAGTGCTTCGAAGTTGTTTGGCTTCTCACGTACGGCATCTTAAAGCGGTTTACAAATCACTCTTGCTTCATCGAATCCTTATAGTTCCAGAATAAATTCTTTTTGTCTTTCTATACGATCGATGTTACTACGTTCTATATAAGCAAAGCGTAATCATTTCTCAGTGTATCGATTTATTGTTATCTTTTGTAGTGCACATTTCCTACACCATAGTGCTTATCTTTCTGATTAATAGATACACAGGTAAGTGGATACGTTGCATACGTATTGCATCATTAGTTGCAGTTAAAATAATAAAGTTACGTAGTAAACAGCCGATGCCTTTGCTTATTTTTTTACTGCTTTCGTAAGTTTATAGTCCTAAAATATACGCTGTACATTTTTTATGCACAAATTCTCTACTTTCTACATTGCGCAGACCAGGCGCGGTCGTAGCCTGAACTTTTGGAGGGGGTCACTCACTACACTATTAAAAAAACGACGGGTTGCACTCCGGGAGTGCCGGCCGAAGTGAAAACTTGAATATTAGCGTTGTGCATTTTTGATATTTTGAATGGTTAGGGAATAATTTTGCACGAATTGCTTGAATTATCAGTATAAAAGTACTATCATGTATGTGGTAGAATACAATATTTATTTATTGCGCTATCGTACACAAACATGACAATTTATATTACATTAAAAGGGTTTATCTCAAAAAAATCAACTTAACTTACATGAATCTCGTTTAAGCGCACTTAGCGACATCTATTGTAAAGAAATCAACTTACATGAATCACATTTAAGCGCACCTAGCGACATCTATTGTAGAAAAAAAGGAATTTTCTTCGCAATAAAGCTGCCACGTCCCAGATAGAGACTTATTATTTTAACACGATAAAATAAAATATTACTATGTTTCGTCCAATATATTGAAAGTCAACAACCTTTCCAATTTTATTGTGTGTCATGACGCGATCAGCCCACTCGTTTAACCTGACGCGCGTTTAACATTTTTTACCCATACAAAAAAAGTGTACAACGCCGCTAAAGAAGTTTTCACTTCATAAATAGGTATTTGGAATAAAATAAACATTATTGCACAAGACACAATTTTATTTTATACATTACTTATAAAATATTGTTATACAATCTTTATCATAACGACGTATATCGATTTTGCTAGGATTACCAAAACTACGTAGTTCGGTTCCTTGTTTCTAAACTAGTACTAGATAGATGTCATTTCCAAGTTATTTTGGCCATCGTACGAATTTCATAAAAACACCACAGGATGTCAACAAACTCTAAATTTATCGCTGTTAGGGGGTAGGTAGAAATTTCTTTTTATTATTTGCCAATGGCGCAGGCTTTTCCATTTTATATTACTCACAACAAATTGCATACTGACTCAGAGTACTCTTGTTACGGCTTTTCAGTTGTTAATTGTTACAATAGATAGTGTCCTATAGTAATCGCCTCCCAAAGATATCATGTTTCTAATAAAATTAAATCTTATGTTTATTACCTTTTAATACGGTACAGTCTATCTTCTCTTGTTCTCTTGAGTCATTTATAGAATGAACCACGAATACTCTTACAAAATCTTATGTAGGCACAAATTCATAATTATCTATGATGTTTTTAAGTTATAGATAGATACGTGACATATGACGTATCATACGTCATAAACGCTTCTAATTTGGTAATGCGAAAGTCAGGTAATTGCCAGACTTGCATTCAGTCGAGCACACTCTACTATACACAGCAACTATTAGAGACAAGGTAAACGTAATTTTTTATACGTGAGTACAGTTGTAAAGAAATTAATGTAAAAATGTTTAGTCATTAAGTAATGTCAAAATAAGTATTTTGACGGTTGCTAACATCGTTGACACATAGAGGCTAAAGAGCGAGATGTAATCTGCTTTATGAGTGAGAGTGAAAGAGACTACTTTGGTGCACTCTATTGGCGGCTGATGCCAAGGGAAGTTGAGGCGGGGACTACTTGTACCATTTTAAAATGCAATAATGTTGGCGTATAACCTGTCTTTATATTATACGTCATTGATAATAATATACTAAGTACATTTAACATTTTTCCCTCAGTAACATATTTCTCACAAGATTATCTAGTACCAGTATTGTATCCGTTTCCTTTTCACATTAGAGTTCCTGCGGTCATTCGGGCTCGCTATCATTCTCACTAGTATCTGTTACATGTATATGTATGTGGCGTCCAGGCGTTTCCACAAAATGTAAAACATCCTTTATTGGTTGTCACTTTCGAAAGTGCGGCAGCGTGACCGTGCACCATGCTACGGGATTTTCTTCCGCCCTGCGTAGGTGAAAGTGGTCCGGCAAATTGCCATGATACATTATCATGGGGCACGTCGGCTTCGATGATTTTGTGAGCTTTATTATTATAATTTAATTAGTAAAGTCTGAAGGTAACGTGCGCATTTAAGAATTATCTCCGCACAATTATTTTATATTCACTGGGCTAATATCATTTTCTCTTCCTTTTAGAAAAAACTAATAATAATTATTAAATACTTTTTCAGTTGTATTTCGTACAATTAGTGAAACTGTATTTATTTAATTAGTAGTTTTAAAGAATTTCATAAAATCATAATATTTCGATCTATTGATTTAAGAATTGATATTTACGCTATTATCGTTATAAGGTATGATTCTTAGAATGCACGCATGTACTTGTGATAATAAAAAATGTGTCGAATTTTGTTTAAAGTTGATTACATATATTCATTATTAGGCTGCTTAATAACCAGTGTCGGATTATTGCAATTTTTACTTAAGTCCATGGGAAAATGTCAATAAATATATCAGTACTAAACAATGCACCCAGTTGAAATATTAACCATATACGATAACATTCTTTCTGTATTTCAAATAGCAATATTGCGGTAAGACAAAAATTTACGCAATCGCGTATTTAATTTGATCATTATAAATATACCCATATAAATTTACGCAAATTTACGCAATCGCGTTTTTAATTTGATCATTATATATATACCCATATAAACAGCAAGCGCTAAGCAACATGAACTTTTATTAATAGTAATAGATTAAAACAAACAAATTTTTGAATAAATTATCCATTTCATTACGATATCATAAAATTTTAACTTGGAGTTTGCATAAATTATGCGTGTTGCTCAGACTTATTTACATGAGTGTATTAATGTAGTACTATCTGTGTGCCGCGGTGTTACCCGCCTTTTATTAGGGATAAAGTAAAACGTAGTAAAACGTAGTTTATGTGTTAATCCAGGGTGTCAGCTAACTCCATACCAAATTTTATTAAAATCGCTCCTACCGTTTAGACGTGAAGAAGTAACAAAACACACACACTCACAAACTTTCGCCTTTATAATATAAGTGTTATTAAATCAAAAAGGAAAACTGAAGAAGTTCGACGTTTGGTAATAGATTTTTGTAATTCTGTTACATCACGGGGAAAGCGTATAGGTAATATGATTATTCTGTAATACGTACTGCATCCTACCATTACCGAGCCATCTAGCACTGGGATGGACGTATTGACATGTTACAAGCATTCGAGCGAAAACTTAATGCATACAAGATAATGCGTGATCGATCATAATCAGAGCCCAGTGATTCATTGAAGGCTTTCCAACTTGTACAATGAGGTGAAAAGCCATCGCGTTTTGTGATAATGCAATCGGTTAGTGACGCGCCATTTGCATAAAAGAATAATTGATCACTCATATTCTAAATATGACGTAATATAGCACCTTTTTCTAACTATAAAGTTCCGAAAGTGAGCAATTTGTGTGATCGATCAATATTTAAGTAGGTTTGTCAGACAAGTTTAAACTAGGAAGTTTTGAAGACGCTTGGTAATGTTCCATTCTGCCTTTGCCATCTTTTGCCTATAAATACAGCTACTAATAAAACACAAGTTTCCCTTCCCAATGCATAAAAATTGGAACGGATTGTTTGATTCAAATTAGCATGTGTTGAATTGCCAAGACACAATAGAACAGTTGCATTTTGTCTGGTTTGTCATTTACTGTTATAATATTCCTTACATAGCAGAAACCTGTAGAAAACCTGACACTGGTTACAAGAGTAAGTACCTATTACATAACAAAAGGAGTGGTTTGTTGTAACAAAAAAATAACAAGTACTGTAATATTGATTGCCAATTTTGACCTTACGACCTCCATCATAGAAAACGTCGAACGCAGCCATATTAGCTACTAAATGAAACATACTGATCACTATCAAAGTTCAATATTTTAGCTAATGGCCGATACATTACAATCACTTTCTCTGTATTAGCTTTGAAAAATTAAATTGAATACTGTAAGGGTTGCCAAATGATAATAAGGCACACAAAAATACACACTCAGGATATGGTCCAAACGGCATAGAGGCGAGTTAAGATATTTCTAAATCACTTGTTTCCCACTAGTTAAAAATATTCCACTCGCTTAGCCAATAAATCAAACTGAATAATAGCCTTCTTACAAAACGCCTCATTAAAATTTAGATATCTTCATACCATACCCTAGCAATGCAATAAACTATTTGACTTATTGACAATACCCTCATTAGCGATACGTCATTTTTTAAGCGTTTTAACTACTTACACAATCCTGCGATTACTTTTCATTCCGTATAAGTCTTACATAAAATTTGACTTTTTAAACTTAGACCTGACAGCCCTAATGATCGTAATTGATTGATAGGCAACCATCTCCTTATGATGATGTTTAAGTTACACTCTTTAACATGTAATATGTTCACTTATTCTTTTATCTTAACCTTTCCTACGGAACTTGCGTTAATTATAATTTAAAAATAACACAAATGTTACTTTCGACCATATACTGAAATCGATAAAGAGATAATTTCACTTACGTAAATTCAGTTCGTGCTTTTAGGTGATTTGCGAATTCATTTTAATTTTCTTTTAGTTAAGTTCTTACTACAGAAAGTACGATGACTTTCAAAATCTGTAGCGGTGAATGCGTAATGTTAGTTTTATAGAAATACTTTATTGCTTGTTCTTAATTAGGGCTAAATGTGAATGTGGCGAAATTTATTTTGGTTCTGGATAAGTTTATGCTTTTAAAACCGGTGAGTTATTTTTGATATAAAAAAAGCAAACCTCAGTGTCGTGGAACACTTGGTTGAAAGTGCGAACAAAGTTAAAAATAAACATGAAGTCCAAGTACACAACTACATACAAAACGCTACGAAACAACTGACGAATGTGACGAAAATATTTTTTCTTAAGAAAATTTTACTAGAAAAAAATCCGCGCGGACCAGGCATCAGACGGGACTCGAACCCGCACCCTTCGCTATCTGGGCGAATGCACTCACCATTATACTACCGCGGCCTTAATGGCCGTGCCGAATTTTTCGTAGCGTTTCTTAAGCTGCAAGGCAGCGCCATTTCTTCGTCGGGTTCGAGTCCCGTCTGCTGCCTGGTCCCCGTGGAATTATTTCTAGTAAAAATTTCTTTAGATTTAAACATCTAGCAGTTAAAAGCTTAAATAATAAAAATATAACTGATTTGATATACTATTTTGCACCTAGCCCCCATCCTCCAAGTCCGTACCGTCCGAAAAGGAAAAGTTTGACTCTGTATTGACAATTAACATTTTTATACGTTGGGTTTATTTCGTTTATATTTATAAAGTTTTGCTTAGATATAAACTACCAAATGAACAATAAAATTTGGTCCATTACATAGTTACTGATAGTACTATTGCAGTTACGTGTGTATTTTCAAAACATTTAAGTGATTGCATTTGTCCGAAAAAGTTGAGTCATTTCCATCTATTGTCGTGTTAGCAACTATCATGTTTGCATAAATATGTTATCTTTTATCAAAAACTCTGTGATATTTAATAAATTCTTAATGTCACTCTCAACATTTATGCAAATTGGTCTGACATTTGATTTTACGATAAACTGCATCTTTGGCAGGCAACGCGATTGTGGCTTTTAATTGTAAATGTCATGACGGTTGCATAAAATTTTGCCATGAGAGCTTTCTGGTATACATATTGAGGTGAACGAATTCTATAGTTTTTAGGATTACGTGGCCAAAGGGTGACAAAAGAACTCTTATACTGAGCCTACACCGGCAGTTTCCGCTAAACTTTCGTCCATTCGTCCGTTGGTAATAAATAACATATCCACTGTGAAAAAGCGGTCATTTAAAATTGTATTTTTTAGTAAATACTGGCCTAAACTTTGTAAATACATTTTAATTCAAGAACCAGCTAATTATTTTACCCGAGAAAACGACTAATGCGGCAGGAAAATGTGCCGCTCAAGCTGTCCTCCCCTTGCCAGCCTGAACATAAAAACACCTCGTAAGCCGAAACTATTAAATATATATAGGCCTTGCTATAAGTACTGTGCTTATTTTAATAATTATTATCTTTTCTAACATATTGTTAGAAATTTTAGTTAGGTAAACTAAAACATCCCCTAGGAAAATTTAATTTCTGATAAAAGTTTAAGAATTATACGTAAGATAAGCAAAAATTGCTCTCTCTCTGGGAAGTCAACGAAATTGCCAACAACAAATTGCTCATAAATTTGTCATAATAGGTAATTAAGAAAGGGCAACTGTCACAGTTGCGTATGCGCAACAATTTCATCGCTTAATACTTTCGACAATACTTTTTATACCCACCGAAATTGGTACACATCGACTCCTGTTTCAAGGGTTATTTAAAATAAGTGATCAGTTAAGTGTTGTTTTTATGGCGCACTGTTATAACTTCGAATGAGATAATGATTCGATTAATTAAATCCGTTGCGGACACTGGCGACCGATCGAATTAGATCGATTTTTGACTTATACACTGAAAAAGTTATTTACTAGTTGAGTTAACCGATGGATATATCAACTTTGTTTAGTAATAAATAAATTTCAGTCTCATATACCTACCAACTGTTCTGTAGCATTTTACATTATCATCTCAGTTAATCGAGTTCAGTTAAAAACTGCTAAACCATTTCCTTATAAGCTGTCAAATTAGATTTCGATAATTTGTAATAAAACAATGTATTTGTGATGTACACACACACTTGAGGTGATTATTTTGTACTATTTATAAGCAAGCATGCGCAAGCATAAAACCGCTATGAATAACTGAAAAGTGTTGTAACCGTTAGGCAAAAATTTCGGTTACAGATTTCAAGTACGTGTTTTGTTAAATGTTCGGTTCGGAGATTGTTTTGTGCATATAATATATAAGGAAAATGTATAAAAATTGTATTTTAAATTAAATTGGAACCAGTGTATTATGATTACACCAATTCCCTGTTAACCCCAGTACTTACTTGTTAGTACGTATAAGTCGCGGCACGAAACTGTAGCGCTGTCTGTCTTGGGGAAAACGAGGTACGCGGGTAGGCGTGCGTTACGCCGATTGGCTCTCGAGTCAATCTCGAGTTTTGTTCAGCGCTAGAGTTACGTGCCGCGACTTGTACAGGGTTTTAAATCAGAAAAGTACTTTTGAAAGGAACATAATAATATACAGCTATAATAAATCAGAAAATTATGTTGCAGATAACAAAATAAATCGGTTACAAATAACAGTATAGTGAAGCTATACTGTAACAATCATTTTGTAACCAATGAACTGAACAAGTGTAAGAATTAACAAAACAGTTTTGTAAACAATAATTGTACTTTAACAAAACCGAGTTAGTCTACAAGTAACTATAGTTATGTAGTCACATTTTTTATGTAATAGGTAACATTTTTTTAACTCAATACTTTTAGTAACTCAAAACTTTTTTCAGTGTATATTTATTTGTTACGTAGGTAGGTTTTGCAATAGAAAAACACATGTAAAATTTCCCAGGTACGTTATCTAAAAAGGCAAATAATAATTAATTTAACAGTCATAATTTTTTAATAACGCGAATAATATACACAGGATGATCAGGTTCAACCTTTTTTTCGAATTTATAAGGGCACAGAAGTACGATAGCTTAAACGACCATATTCATTTTCCATATATAAATATGGAATTCAGTTCCAGCCGTCAAATTTTATTTATCAATAGAACTTACAAATACTTTTGAAATACGTAGCAACTTCTTAAATGTCAGTTATTTTTATTTATTATCTATGAAACTGGGTATATTACACTTGTTGTAATACCGTCATATTTCGTCAGAAGAGATTGTATTCCAAAAAAAGCGTGGGACTCGACGCTAAATCATATTGTGGGTGACAATTTCGTGTTGTGTAAGTATATTTTGAGGTGAAAATGTCGTCTTCATAATCGTATTGTTCTTTCTTTGGGTTAAGATTGATAATAACGATTAATCTGACATTTACCGCTTTCTAAATTTATTTGTTTTTTATTATGAAATGTATCTTAGATTATGTAATAATTTACTTCTAGAGTAATATAAATTTGTTTTTACTTAAAAGTTTTAATATAATTTAATATGTAGTGCTATTTTTTAGATTTTAATGAAGGTCTGCTAACAGTCGAAGAAAAACTTTAAATATTTTTTTTTATATTCGACGTTTACTAGATGATTTGACTCTCATCTTAAATTAATAATAATTATACAAATAATACAACATGTTATAAATAGAGGATACATCACCCTGTTAATATTGGAAATTGGGTCCAAAATGGATCAAATCCTGAAATAAGAGCTAAGATGCCTTTTACGAATCGGTAGCCTTAAGTATAAGAAAATCCAGCAAAAAATCATTCTTAGCTCATATGAACAGCCAACCTCCGCAGATATGGAGCACTGAACTTAATTCTACTCGTTGCTGGCAAAAAAAAAATACTCATTAGTTTTGCTATGTAATCTATTGTGCTGGCTGCGTGATCTAAAATACAAAATGGATGCTTTACAAAAGAGCTTTGTACATCACCTGAGGTCATTGTGGTAAAAACTGTGGCCTTGGTCTGTTTTTTGTTTATCTCTCACTATTTTTTTTTTATTTCTAATCTTTTTCCTGTCTGGATTCGTTTTGATTAATTACCAACTATTTATTCGTGAGTGGAAGGCTAAACTCCATTGAATAAAACCTTTGCAAGTGTTAATTATTGCAATTTGAAATCATTAATCTCTGTTACTGATATTTAACTATTGCCATGAATTTTTATGATTAATATTAGTTTGGATATTATTGCAATTCTGGTGTTTCTTTTTTTAGTATATGTCCTAGATTTTTTCCTTTTAATCTAGAAAATCTTAAATACAGCTCATCTTCGCTACTAACTAAACAATACATTTTATTGAACTTAATATAACGTTTGTTCTCCATTGAACCTTGAATGACTGATCTATTCGAAAGAATTAAATGTATCATTTCGGATAAATACATTTTCTAGTTTTTAAAACTTTTACGATCTTTTAAGAAATAATTCTTTCGTATGCTTTTATAGGTTTGTTTTCTATTGAATCTTGAATGACTGATCTATTCGAAAGAATTAAATGTATTTGTGCTATCATTCCGAATAAATACATTTTCTACGTTTAAGAAATAAAACTTTCGCGTGCGTTTATAGGCTTCGGACGGAATATAACATGATTTAGTATCCCATATGGCAGCTGTGTGGTTTGAATCTTTTTACACTTTTTATTCACCTTCGGCTGCGTCTGCGCAAGGTGGGGCCGAAGCACCTGCGAAAGCGGATGCACCACAGGTTACTTACCTGTTTCTTAATCCATACATTTACATCCTTATTATAGTAACCATAAGATTTCTAATTCTCCAAAATTTTTTCAATCCTTATGATTTTCGTTTGTTCGTACCTAATTATGTTAATAAATGTGTAAAAGCGACAGGCAAAATCTAAATTTTTCGTCTCATCATTTGATTTTTATTCTGAACGCGTTGTGATGTGAGAATAATGAATGCATCGTGACTTCGATGAATGAATCGGTTCTGAATGGAGGTAATTAATATTTGGGTGCTATAATACATATCGATAACATCGTTATGGACTCTAGTTCTTTTGTGTTGAAACTTATGTAATACGACATCTTTACATACAAAGAAATATATCTTTATTTTTCAGTACGAATATAATATGTATTGTATTTTGTCATGACTTCCATACGAATTGGATATGAGTTTTAATTGCGAACTGATATTTCCTAATAATTATATTTGTGCACAGAAAATTTGAAAGTGTTATGATTATACTCGCACATACACGTTGCATATATCGTCACGCTTAACTTTTAATGCGGTAGACATAGACATGAGGTCATCAACTTTTTGCTTCTTTTATTGCTTTTATTAAACGACGCAACACCTATTCAGCCTAATGAGGCGTTAAGGTTATGTATAACAACTTTGTAGAAAGCGCGTTCAGACCGATCTGATTAACTTAATGATCGCATTTTCATAAATTTACGTTGTATGATCATCATCATCATCATCAGCCTATTAATGTCCCCACTGTTGGGGCACAGGCCTTCCCTATGGATGGAATAGGGAGATTGGGCCATGACCCACCACGCGCGCCCAGTGCGGATTGGCGAGTGCTTACGACTGCAGATTCAGCCGGGACCACCGGCTTAACGTGCCTTCCGAAGCACGGAGGAGCTCGAGATAGTAAATTTTTGGTCACCCATCCAATGACCGACCACTGCGAAAGTTGCTTAACTTCAACGATCGCAGCCGAACGCGCTAACCACTTGCGCCTCTGCAAGTTGTATGATATTGTTCACTATTTATTGATTTATTTACTACTACTACTTCTCACAATAATTCCTTAACGGAAAATGTACGATAACGTAAACGATCGAACTTTGGTAGTTTTAGTTATTTATTTTTTTCATTTTATGCATTTAACTGCTAGCTGTTTAAATCTAAAGAAAATTTTACTAGAAAAAAATCTAAGCGAACTAGGCCGCAGAAGGGACTCGAACCCGCACCCTACGCTATCCGGGCGGAGGGTGAGGGCAGAGCCCCGTCTATTTTTTCTTCTAAAATTTTCTTTAGTATTAACTAGCTAGCAGTTAAACGCTTAAAAAATAAAAATATAACTGTAATTGCTATTTCTTCTTTCAAATGTTTTATACTTGTAAAGGTATTGTGGGTTACTATGTGAAGAGATGGCGCTGCCTTGCTTGCAGACTAAGAAATAGCCGTCTGCTGCCTGGTCAGCGTGGATTTTTTCTAGTAAAATTTTTCTTTAGATTTATAGTTATGTTGAAACTTACAGTACCTCTGATAATATTGATCATCCAAACACTAATGATGCTATGCGTGTATGCATTTCTTGTTGTTGCTAATGTATGCGTTGAGATCATAATACCTATTTATTTTTTTCGTTTATGTTCTTTTTCATATATCCCTCGATCGCAAATTACACAACACAAAAGCTTTTAAAGTATGAAAGCATTAAAGATGAAATAATAACTTTCTATGTAACATTGCAAACGCTGCAGAAAGATTGCGAGGCATTTCCTTTTGCTTCAACAGACACATCAACATAGAGCTTGCAATTATCGATTGATCAATCATTTCCGATACATAAATCGATAAACAAATCGTTTCTGATAATACAAGCGTACGACTCTTATAAGTACTTACTTACCTGTGAATGACTACATACGTGGACTTTCTCTCGATTGTCAAATTATTCATTCCGTACGATCACTTGTCACTCGCTCGTGTATTTAAGTCAATTTTCAGAGTTGTAACACTGTAATTTGTACACAAATGGCTGCTTGTGTAACTCTTGAACGAGGTGGATTGACGCGTGGGTTCTTTTGTTTTGTAAATTGAATTTCGAAGGCACGCATGTGTTACTTATCCTAACAATATTTGGAACGTATCAAGCACGATAGTAAAGAAACATACAGTCTGAACAGAGGTCAACATCATAGAGGTATAAGAATAGAGTAGGGGAGATATAGACTCTACTATCAGTGCAAGTGTTCCTCTAATAGAAAGAGAAAGAAGATGAGAGACCGCTAACTTTCTCTCTCTAATCGCGCATGCGCACTGGCAACCGTAAGCATCTTACTATTTTGATGTGATGCCAATGGATGCCATGCGTCACAAGAGAGAGCGATAGCTAGCGGTCTCTCATCTTCTTCTTTCTCTTTGTACTAGACGGATACTTTTAGAGCCGCCTTCCCAACTCTATTCTTATACCTCTATGGACAAAGTTTTATAGAACTACGCTGCGATCGTTACACGCACGTCATGCTTGTACATGACGTGCGTGTAAGAGTGAGCACTGGCTGCCTGTCACGTACGCAGTTATACCTCAGTGCCAGAGCTCAAGTGCAGGGCCCGCGGAACAATCGCGGCGTATTTGTTTTCGATTCTGGTTTAATAATGATAATTAGTGTTTTAAAAAAAAATGTTTACAGTACGTACTGAACACATAAAGAAAATTAAACTTTAAAAATATGTCTAGTAAAATTTTATTTATATTTAGCATCGAACAGTAAAATTCTTAAAATTATAAATATATTAAAGAACATATATATATATATATATATATATATATAATTATCATTTAGACTTTGTGAGCGTAGTCTCTAGATATCTATATTAGTGCTTTACATTAGATTACTTAATTAGAATTTACTTTACAACAGATTATTGATGAAATGAAAATATATAATAAAAAACAAGTACTTAGACTAAATATTAGTAGGCTCTAACATTGTTCACCGAGGGACAAAAAATATTAAAACATGCATAACTACTTAATTAAGATATATTTCAAACGTTTTGTTTATTTTATTTTATCCTCGTGTGTCAAATAAAAATCCCTATAAAAAAAAGGGAAATTTTTGACAGCTCCATAGTAGTAGTAGTATATTTTCGTCCATTGAGACAGGCGAAGGTACTAAGCCATACTGCCTAGGCTTATGTCCATATTTCTTGTAGTCATAAATTTTAAAGGAAGGCTTTTTTTTGTATAAAGGCAATAGGCCAAATCTTCAGTTCATTATTTTCAGTCGTGGCAGCTCTAAAAAAGCTTTGCCTCTGTACGTATCATTTTACTCATGTGGTATCTGAACGAAAGTTTTTTTATAATGAAGTTTAGTTAGCACTTCTTTTTAAAATAACTTATTTTTTTTTCAAAAAGTAGAATTTTGTTAAAAAGTTTTCTAAAATGAAAATTTAAATAATATTGTTTAAGCTCTTGAGCCAATTTAATGGTGAAAACCATCGGCTAGTGCAACGTCAGAGCTGCTGCTGTCTGCTGCAATGGACTTGGTTCGATTCTGAAAGGTGCATTCACCAGGCAGCAGACAGGCCACTGAATTGTTTCTAGTAAAATTTCTTTAAATCTATAATTCTAGCAGATGATAAGCATTTAAAATAAATAATAATAAACATTAATATTTATTTGTTACCGATACATGTGTTTTTGGATAAGCAAATCCTTGTTTTGGCATTAAATCAATGTTGTGAGTTGTTTAAAAACAAAACATAGCTTATATGTATTATAGTAATATAAGTTATTTACGGGATTGTTACCATGTACCTTGTTTTTAGCGAGTTTCTGATGTTGCAAGCGCCATGATCAAGGAGTAACAATCCCGTAAATAACTTGCATTACTATAATGTTATTGACCATGAAAGTTTAAAACAATATATAGCTTATGTATGTATGAATTTTATAGTTGGGTCTTATTTTATATGTTTTTATGTGTATGTTTTGACTATGATGAAACAGACAAATAAGATCAATCAAAAGTTTCTTAAAAGCATCGACAACTTAAGAATTATTGCTTTGAGAATACGCCAATCGTAATGAACAGCGAGAAATTTGGAATTATATTTGCCAAGCGGAGCATATCGTACGAAATGCTTTTATGCTTACATTTTGTGTTGCGCAACATTTTACTGTAACACCAAATTGGTGATAGGTGTTACTTTTAGACTTGACGTTGCACAATATATAATTTGTGTACAGAGATGGCGTACGTATGTCTCTCTAATTGGAAATAAAAAGTGCCTTGTACGGATTTAGTTACGCTCTTTGTGTAAGATAGAATAGAAATTGATTAAACGCGATTACAACATATCGCATTTGCCGATTGCAGTGAAATGTTGAATCGATCGATAAATTATTTTGGCGAATCGATTATTTGTTATTGTTCTTTAAATGTCAATGCGCCTGATACTGACATGATTCTTCACCAAAACTAAATTTGACAATAGTAATGCTCTATAGATAACTAACTTTGGCTGCGGCTTCACTCGCGTTAGTTTTGATTTAGATTGATTAAATGAACGTCAAAAAACTTGGTTAGTTTAAAGAAACTACGAAACTTCTATTTAGACAATTTAGGTAAGGATTATCCTCGCGATCTTGACCATACAAACTTTGAAGCCCGGTTTTACCCCTAGTGGCTTTTGGAAAATCCTTTCTTGCCGTACGCCTACATCATAATAGCTAGATGTGTACACAAATTTCAGCGCAATCCGTTCAGTGGTTTGATCAGTCACTGAGTAACTGTTGCCTTTTATTATACAGAAGAAGAAAACAAGGAGAGACTGATATCTAAATCTGTTAAAATGCTCTGTTAAAATTAAGCCAAATACGTGATAAATAATATTTCGGATTTTCAATGTCCGTGCTCGTGTCCGCGTTGATGTCTTTCCTTTACTATACAAAAAACAAACTGATACCTTGTGAAAATTTTGTTACGTAGTTTAGGACCCGTTGTACCGAATGCACCATTTTTTTGGTTGAACGCGCAAATCTCAGGAACGGATGGTCAGATTTGAAAATTCTTTTTGGGTTAGATAGTGCATTTATTGAGGAAGGCTTAAGGCTATATAAAATAACGCTGCGACCAGTAGCAGGGGTATCAATGTAAAATGTTGTAAAAACGGGTAAAAATATTCCATTTGGGAGATTCCGTTGCGTGGACTGATGATTAAAGTCACACAAAAATCATGTATGACGGAATTGTTCCCCTTTAAAAGTTCTATAAAAAAGTCCACGACAGCATATGTATGGCCATCGTTTAAGTTTGCCTCACTATAACCTTTTATCTGAAATTAACGCGGGTTAAACCGCAGTTTTTTGTACATATTGATATCCTTTATAAAACTATAGTACATCACTTTGCTCTATTGTCAATGACTTACGAAGCGTAGGGGATAAAGGTTACTTTTTGGTATTTATTTCACACCCTGGCTTACATCATTGATTTTTTCATACGGAACCCTAAATTTTTTGAAAATACTCTCCTATGTTGGTCAGGGATAATGCAGTATTCTAAACGTTTAAGATTTTTCAAAATCGGTCCAGTAGTTTCGGAGTCTATTACAAACAAACAAACAATCAAATCTTTCTTCTTTATAATATTAGTATAGATAAGAGGCAGCGGACGACTGACGTATGGTTTGTTACTTTCTCCGCAAATATAATATAATCTATATATGTCCATCGTATTCGTGTGACCATCGCTTATTCTTTCGCGATGCTGGACGCGACGATGAACGTTCGTAAATAACGATCGAACCATATTTAGAGACCAACGTTGTGTCTTCGTTAACCTTTGATCATTTCAACGACCATGTGGTCCTCACTCGATATAGCGGGAGATATACTGAAATCAGATAAATGTAGAAAAAATACCGACTCGTATAAGAACTTTCTTTCACATTAAGCAAATTCGAAGCTAATAATTTGTTATTTGCACGTATGTTTTCATGTCATCATTATCATCAGCCTAATAATGTCCCCACTGCTGCGGCACAGGCCTTCCTTATGGATGGAATAGGGAGTTTGGGCCATGACCCACCGCGTTGACCTAATGCGGATTGGTGGGTGCTAACGACTGCAAATAAAAAATTACTAGCTTCAAATTTGCTTAATCCTCCTATCCGGGCCTAATGTATTTTTTAGAATAGTTTTAAATAAATGTTTTTACTGCGCGACCTAGATCTTTGTGAGTGTGGCGAAAATTGGAACTAACGCCGCCGTCTTTATAAACTTCATATTTTGTATGTAATTTTTTTATAAACACACACCAATTAGCCTAGCCCCAAATTAAGCACAGCAGGCTTGTATTATGGGATACTAGGGTAACAGACAGAATACATATACTGATACATAGATAAGTATATTTTTGTAGAAACACATATTAAACATCCGTGACTGGAGTAGAAATGCTCGTATTCATCACATAAACATGTGCCCTCACCGGGATTCGAACCCGGGACCTCTCGAGTAGGCGACACCTTGAAACCCGGCGTACAAACCACTCAGCTACGTAATAATTTACGTAGACAGTGGCGCCATCCCAAAACTGTCACTCACATTCATAGGGATTCTTGACGCATTGTATGTGTATGTTTGCGTCTAACTCTTATCAGCCTTTGAAGTGTGTAACAAAAGAGAAAAAAATAGCACATCCATCGATGCTTTTAAGAACAAGTATTTTAGTGACGTTATAATAAAGCAGTAGAGGATCACTAAATAGCTCGGTGATTATCACTTCCAGCTGACAAAAGCAGTTAGCAAATAGGCCTGAGGGCCTGTCAGACCATCAGCGCTGATGCAGCCATCGTCGCACCAGCTCATGCTGCGACAGGGCCCTAGTTAACCCTTATTATCGTTGCTATTCTATTTTCCTTCTCTTACGATTTATTGTGTAATGGGGGTTAATAATTTTTTTTTGAAGTGAGACTTATTTACGCACGCTTTACTTGGGGGGTAAGCTGGCGAACGCGTTACGCGTTACGAAAATTGTGTTCGAGCGAGGCGAACGGGAGTTCAGTGGGGAATATAAGGAAAAGAAAGCAGTGCGCGCGCACATTTTCTTTCTCTTATAGCTAGTAAATGCAAAATGTATATGTACATATGTACATGTATATATTACACACACATATATAAATATATACATACAGATGGTGCTCAAGAAGTTTGTTTCACTTCAGTCGTGTGGTCATAAGCACACTCGTTTTTTTTTTCTATCCACCTTTTCCATGCCGTACATCATTACTATATAGGGGCATATTGTGAAATCTAATCATTTACGGTTTGAAATTCTGAATGTAAATTTGAGTAGCGCCGTAACGAGAACGGAACGAGATTTATAAATCTTCCATACAAAACTTCTTGACTTAAAGTCAAGACTTAAAGTCAAGAATCGAATTCAACTATTCGAATTTGATATTGATTCGTGCTAAGAGTACCCCAAGCACGAATAACTAGCGAGCAAGTATTCGTAGCGCCATCGTCAAAGTTTCTATGGGAACTAAGCATCTAACTTAGGAACAAACTAGCTCCTCCCATAGACAATTTGACGATGGCGATACGAATACTTTCTCGCTACTTGTTCGTGCTTGGGGTACAGGTAATTAAGGCAACATAGAACATAAAAAACGGTATATTTGTTAAGTCAACTTTTTGCTTACATTTATACGCAGTTATAAATTGTTAATTAAGGAAATTAAAAAAAAAACCTATTAGTTATACTAGGTCACACTAATCAAGTGCTTGAAATACAACCACATGTTCGCAGCGGTCAAAAATAGTCTTATAAGTTAAAGCTGTTACTGTAACTGTTATAACAAGTTTGTGGTAATATAAGATATTTACAGAAAATTAAGTATCCAACTTGATTAAATAGCTAGGATGAACTTATTCTGGTAGAAATGTTTAAAACTACTATACTTATCACTAACATAATATGTTATATCAACATCAAGATTTATATATATTTTTTTTAGTATGCTATTATAGAGCATACCTGTTTGTATCATTATTGTTTTCGATACTATTACACACAATCTGCTCCTGGTTTTAACCAAGAATAATAAACAATGGGTACTCCTTTTTTAAAAATGAGGAGCTCGATGGCGCGAGTGGTTAGCGCGTTAGGCTGCGATCCTTGAAGTTAAGCAACTTTCACAGTGGTCGGTCATTGGATGGATGACCAAAAATCTTCCGCCTCGAGTTCCTTCGTGCTTCGGAACACACGTTAAGCCGTTGGTCCCGGCTGCATCTGCAGTCGTTAGCACCCGCCAATCCGCATTGGGGCCCCGTGGTGGGTCATGGCCTAATCTCCCTATTCCATCCATAGGGAAGGCTTGAGCTCCAGCAGTAGGGACATTAATAGGCTGATGATAATGATAATGAATCCTTTTTTAACAATCGCACAAGTGTTAATTTGCGTGCGAAGACTTGGCCACGGTAATATTATCTATACAGTATTGTGACTCCGCCCTGTCCTTGAAAATAAATGCCTACACCGAACGCTAGGTTGGCACGCGGTAGGGCCGCCAGCCTACAGTATTTTATGTAGTTTTGTTTTTAACGCGAGTGTAGGTAGATTACTCGTTTGTCTCTTTTTTCATCCTAACCACTTATTTATATATTATTCCAGATATTTTGCCCGATGGAAAAACCGAAATACCTAAATATTAGAAACAAATAACGTACTAGTAGATAGGTATATAAAAAATATTCTATAAAGGTAAGACACCTTTCCAATATTTCAGGTAATTTAAAAAATGATATCTCTGTGTGTGTTATTGAAGATTTCAAGCAACCAAAAACAGCAATTGTGCTGTTGTACGATATTGATCGTCGTTTGTTCTTTTCCATACTAAATTATGTAGGTATCTACTTAATTAAATCAAATATTTACAATACAAAACGCATGTTTAAGCACGGCTAACTGCATAAAAAACAATTCTGACCGTTCGGTCGTCGTTGCGGCGCGGCGGCGCATTCGCGACTGGGTGCACGCCGAGAGCACATCGAACTCGAGTGGCATAGGTATGACTCGCTTTCCGACCGTTTGTATGAAGATAGAATACTGTATGATATTATTACCGTGACTTGGCGAAGACCATTAAGTACGCAACATTATAGTTTTAAATTTTTTTATTAACAAAGAAACCCGACACTGGCTTATTCGAGCGTTATAGGTATCTTTTAAGTTCATTTGACTTCTTCAACCAGATTAGTGGCGAAATATGATTCGCTTTCTCGCTTCACGAAAGCACACATGCGGTTTTTAGTGTCGATATGTCACATTTCATTTGAGTGAAACTTATGTTTAATTATTATTTAAGCTTCCGTTTTACACCTTTCATTTAACAAACTACTTTTAAACGACTTTTATAGCGCGTTTATATAATATGTATTTTATATAGCTTTAAAATCTTCTCCAGCATCGCACAGACGATGAATAAGTACTTACATATGAAAAATGTATATTATGGGTTACCTACAATGCGAAGAAATGGCGCTGTCTTACAGCTTCAGAATGGCTAGAGGAATTTCGACGCGGCCGTCAGGGCTGCGGTAGCATAATTGGTCAGTGCATTTGCCCGGATTGCGAAGGTTCGAGTCCCGTCTGCTGTCTTGTCCCCGTGGATTTTTTTCTAGTTATATTTTCTTTAGATTTAAACATCAAGCAGTTTAATGCTTAAAAATTAAAATTATGTGTATAATATTACTCGTATACGAGTCCTTTAGTAAATTAAACTTTTGTTGTTTAATGTTTAAAGGTCAGGGATAATTTGCACTACACGTCTTGACAGTCACGTGTTAACCTATGATACAAAAGTATGTAAGTGTTAAATTTTATTTAATTTTTGTTCAAGATCAAGAAGACAAACATTATTGAAGTTGATACATAACATAACCTTCCTTTCTTAACAATTGCTCTCGACAAAAACATATTCGCCAATAGTCATTGCCGGCAGATAAAATCTATCGACTCGAATGTAGCTAGGTATGACGTAATCCATTAATTCAACTAGTTTGGGGTTCCGTACGGAACGATAGAGAAATTAGAAACGTGCTCATGTGTCAGATATAGAAATTCGCCGATACACTTCTTATTTTTTCTTCAGTTTCCTATAAAATGAAGGATACATTCTCTGGAGGAAAAAAAACGTGATGTTTTATAGGAGCTTAAGAAACCTCTCTTCCTATTGGAAGAGAGGTTTCTTAAGCTATTGTGTTCTATTGAACACAATGTTTTTTTCCTCCTGAGAATGTATCCTTCATTTTATAGGAAACTTAAGAGAAAATAACATGGCTAACCTCATATTTATATCACTTTTAATTTCAAACAGTACGATACAAAGATGTTATAACTGGTTTTAGGTTTTTATTTTTAAGAACATTGGTGCAACTTTTTGCACTCGAGATGTGCAAAAGACGCTACTTTAGCAGTACTATGCTGTGTACTAAACAAATAGCAGTTGATTACGTATTAAATGGCGATGCAGACAACGCCGCAATGATTTTTTTTGTTCATAGTACGAAACCCTAAAACTCGATTTCTCCTTCGAACTTGGCTGTTTTTACCACTGGCAATATTGTCAAGTAGGTGTCACTGACCGCAGACGTGGTCACGGACAATGCAAAAAAGGTCATAAATGTTTTTTTTTATCTGAGGAAACTACCAGCTACCAGGGCTTTTTTTCTGGCGAGCACAGGTGTTCTCAGTTTTTATGGCATTTAATATAAGGTGTCAGTAATCAATCTACTGAGATCAGATTGAAAATAATTCATTATTTTTTTTATAGAGTATTAGGTGTGTCAGATTTTGGTCTATAATAAAATCAGATGTTTAAGGTTGTTGAACTATTGCGTAATTACGTAAATAATAGTAGAGGAGCCCAAGTGGGGATTTTGGGATTTACTCAAGCGCAGCAGAATAACGAAATGGGGACAACCTTGCACTTTGTGAAGTATCCAGTATACCAGAGCCCTTTATACAAGGTCGAGTAAGTATTTAGGGCAGCAAAAAAATCAACAATCAGCCCTGACTTGTGGCCGCATCCAATTTTTAGTCTTTTGAAAACGAGCTACTTGAGGATTCTACTTGAGGATTCACGAAATGTTTTTGATGGTGGAAAAATATTATTCTGCCGTTTTGCAAGTTGTGGGATTGCCTGTTGCGGTAGAAAATAGTAGAAAAAAAATATTCGAGCGTTCAGAGTCTAAAATTATTAAAAGGCGAATGATAATCTTATCGTTTTAATTGTATGAGTTGGCATAAGATCATTATAATAGTAATATTTTATTTGCTGCTTTATTCCACTAAAACTCCTTGAAGTCAATTATTAGAATTTTATCTATAGACAAAAAATCTATTTGTTTTTTAGTTTCTTGCCGCCAAATTACTGACTGTAGTAATTTGGCGGCAAGAAACTCACCAGTTATAGTCTATGTTTAGTACAATTCATTTTTGTATAAATCATGACTCAGATCATGAAAACCAGATTCAACAGCTTTATTTTTTTATTACTTTTATTGTTTGTAGTACGGTATTTTAGCCATTAACATTTATTAACTAGCGTACTGGTTTTTCTGGGTGTAAAATCGCCTCGAGATATAGCAAATAGATTTGCACGTCTGATCTAATTTCTATTAGAACCCGTATTTATTATCCGAACGTTCGATATATAATTCAAATTTTTACAAGCGAATAGTAATTACCAAAACTGCCAAACTAGTTTTGTTCGACTGGTTGTAGACGACTGTCGGTCGAACTAGTCATATCGCCGCAAAATCTATTATTAAATCGTTTTTGTACCGTTTCCACCCGCCTTTCATCATACTCTCAGTATACATTATATATATATATATATTACATTGCAGAAATACCAATAACAGCCCAGGACTATTGACTTGGGATCTCGCTCTTAGGAACTTTAACCTAAAACTCTGGATTAAGTACATGCTTATTGCTTAAAAGTTTTGTTTAGCTAGGTATAAAGATATCTACATAACAATATATGTGTTGTACGTATGTTAAACTAATTGTATTGTGTTTCTTTGTTACAGGTAAGCAGCAATTGAAAGTCAATAAGTATTGTAAAGACAAATACACAATCGTTGCAAATACAATACACTAAGGTAAATAGAACCGAATGTTATATTCGCGTTATCGTCGCCAAAGTGCCAATGCGTACTATCTAAAATTTTGAGTATATATCTTTTTTAGTTATGTATGTTTCCGCATGTGTGATGAAACCACAAATCAATATTTTTAACTATAACTGGGTTGTGATAACAACTTCTAACTAAATCAATTATTGGAAAATTCTCCTCTAAAGATTACATGTAACAATCAACGTTCTTACGAAACTTTACAAAATTTTAAAGAAAGTTATTAAATGGTTTTCCAATTATTGATTATTTTTTTTAAACTGAAAATTTGCCGTAGAATTCGTCATTAATGAAGTTTACTTTATAAAATCACATTTCTCATATTACCCTCAAAATGTTGATATTATTGAGGCTTCCGATTACGAAGACTTTGAACACGGAAGAGATGCTTGAAAACTAATTGAACTCCAGTATACCCCTATTCTAGGTGTTATTGGAATAGTAACAAACACTGTTAATAGTTCCTAAACTTTACGAATCATTTGCCCTCAATAAGGATAACGTCAGGGGTGCCATGATTAATTGAAAATATTGAACAAATACATCTTTTGAAAACGCTCTTGGTTATTTATGTGCTTTTTCGTATATTAGCTTGTAAGGCTGATGAATATATCTTTTAATGTTTTTTTAAGTTTGTGAAATTAAGCTTTATCTTAGGCAGTGTCTCTAATGATTTTTGCCTCTTCTCTTGTATTCTCTTTTATATATATTTCTCTTAATTGACATTTTACAGGATAACTCTAATAAGGATAAGGACTATGTCACCTAACATTCGCTTCTAAATTGGAATCCCAGGCTATTCTCAAATTTATTTGATGTTTTTACGTTTTATTATTGCATTATCTGATTCACAACTTTTAAAGTACCACCCATGGCCATCGTCGTTTCCTAGTAACCGAATAAGTTGGTTTTTACCTCGTAAAATTTCATAGAAATACTGTATTGTGCTAAGTTAACGATCCGTGATACGAGTTTGAGTTTTTACGACGAGAAGTCAGAAAATCGGTATCAAAATCTTTTATCGAATTTTAATAGAACTCCGTTCTGATTTTTTCTTTAATTCTAATCATACTGTGTTCTGTTTTTAAATATATGTCAATGCCAGCGTATTTGAAGCGTGTGCGAATACTTTTAGTACATTTGAATTTCCACTGAGTCAATCTACTTCCTTTCATACTTTATTTAGTTTCTTTGTTTAGTTCTTTGTTCCACTTTCATTTGCATGTGTTTATTGTAAGAAACATAGACTTAACGTTCTAAATCCCGGTGTGGGCAGATATTTGTGTGATGAATACGAGCTTTTGGACTCCAGTCATGGATGTTTAATATGTATTTCTATATAAATATATTTACATAAGTATCAGTATATGTATTCTATCCGTTACCCTAGTATCCCATTACACAAGCCTACAGTGCTAACTTTGGGGCTGGGCTAAATGCTGTGAGTTTTGGAAATATTTATTTTATTTTATTATTATCTTATAAAAATCTGAAGGCAACTACGAGTATTTATCAATTTATCACAAGCTCAGTTTAGATACAATAGATTGTAATTAGAAAATAATTAAAACATTTTCCGAACAGCTTTCGACAATAAAACACATATATCAGCAGAAACGGATATAACAATGCACGAACCACAATTGTGATTGCAATGGGTTCTGTCACGAACGATTCAGCCTTGGTTTGCATTTGCACAGCTGCGCCTGCACACGCGCCGCTCAACGATTTGTTAAAATTAAATTTACAAAATAATTTATCACCAAACTCAGTAACACAAATTGCTCATGTAGATAGATTAAAGTCTATACAAAATTTGTTATCTTAAAAACTGCAGTGCCGGCCTTCAATATTGTATTTTCTGGGAAACTTAGTATTTGATATCCTACTAGCTAACCCAGCGAACTTCGTTTCACCATAAAAATAGGGTTTGGTGAAAAAAGGGTAAAATTTAAGGTTGTATGTAATTTTTAATGCCACGTCAAAAAAAATGTCCAATAATAAAAAAAAATTAGGGGTGGACACTTATCACTTAGGGGTGTAAATAATAGATAGTTGCCGATTTTCAGACCCACTGAATATGCGTATGAAAAAAAAACGGTCAAGCCGTTTCGGAGGAGTATGGTAACTAACATTGTGACACGAGAATTTAATATAAAAGATTAAAGATTATGTTTGTTATTAATAACGACATTTATTTTGAGCCAAGTCTCTTCCACTACTAGGCAAAGGTTTCCTTTTATCCTTTAACGTAGCTCAGTACCAACATCTAAGCAACAACCCACTAGAATGTTCTTAATATAAATTCAGCCTATGAACGCATCTAATTTCGATCAACTGTTTCGCTATGATCGAGAACTAACTCAAAGATCCATTCTTTAGTATTTTCAGTATTTTTTATCTCAAGTCTATTCCTGTTTGCGTCATACCACTCGAATAAATTTTATGAATAACCACAAAGTCACTTTTATTTTGAGCCACTTTATTCCTCTATACTGATATTTTGATATCTGTTACTAATGCTTTCGAAGGTTAGAAGTAATCTGTCGCTAACAGAAATATAGAGACGCCCAGGGTTGCCAGGTCTCTCGATTTTACAGGAGATCTCCTGTTTTTCACAAATGTTTCCTGTTCTTCTGTTTCTCACCATGAATCTATTGTTTTTCTTAGAATTCGATTTTCTTTTATAAATTGCGTGAAACGTTAGGTAAAATTCGTCCCTTTATTTTCCGAAGCCGCTATTATGAATGTTACTTTAGATTTAATACAATAAATATGTTTTGTAACAATTTGATCATTTGTTAAAATGTTATTTACCAAATCTAGTGGGTGCAAATTGGAAAAATAAGCCCCTGCTTCTACTGTATTTTCTTGCAGCTCTTTCCTTAAATCTACTGTATTTATCCCTTAATGTCTACCGATTTTTTTAAGATCGGACTTGGCAACACTGTAGACGCCCCTTATTTAATTCTTGTTAAAGATGGCAGTGTAAATACAACGGACTTTCGTTTGTTATACTGCAATCGTGAATCCTTCATTTAGAAACCGTCGTTTCTCTAGCAATTTATCCAAATCTGTCGTAGAATCGTGGTCTGTTTAATCGGCTTAATTAGAAAGATTAATGTTCTCTGGGTAAGCATGGATAAACCTGGAAACGATTTCTAATCAGATCACTGACACAAGTACCTATTTAAGTAACATGAATGGATTTTAAATATTTTACAGTCACGACAAAGGTTACGAAAAGTTCTTTAATAATGCGATTCGTATTATTGCGAATATTATAAAATTCCAATGACATGTTTGTGGCGTTCTTAAATCCTTTATGTGTAAAGCAATATGGTTTTGCCAAACTGTTATCAAGGTTGACAGACTATCAGCTCTGTTGCTAATCACGCTCTATATACCCTGAACCACGTTTGCTTGATGACCTAGTGTGTCATAATCGATCCTTGATCGATTAGCTTTTACTCTCACTCTATTAATTTCTTCAATGCGATCAATTTCCGCTTTTGCTGTCCCTCTGGTATGGATATCAAATATTTCTAGGTCGATTAGCAATCACTCCATGAAAACCAAGCAGACTCTATCAGACTTTATCTGTATTGATCTGTAGCAGGTTTTCATCTCATAAAATCGCATGAATAATTCCGCAATTACATTTGGTCATTAGCTCATACTAGCAAACCAGTGAACCAAATGTTCACCAAAACCTGTTTAAAAAAAATGTATTTAATTAATTGAGAACTTCGGAGATTTTGTGTGGTTTCGTTTGAAATTCGTGATTTCTCGAAAACCGGAAGTGCTACGTTACTCAAATCCGGTTTGTAGTCTTATCAGACTATTCTTAACTTATAACTTAAATATTCTCTTTATCTATCTCTTACGGTTTGGCCGCTGAAACAGCACCACAGACGGACGGACGGACTTGTCTAATAGATAAGAGATTCGGGTGTACGAAAGACATTACTCAAAGTCGGGCACCAGAAGAAATATTTATATTGGAAGACTGCTGGGTAAACAAAAGAAAATCTACTCGAATACGGGCGTACTCGACTCCGTTCATTTAAACTTAGTCCCGACCCGACCCGAAGTTCTACAAAAGTACGACTGAAGTGAACCACGATCGAGCTCTGTGACGTCACACGTTTCGGCCGCCGAAATTAGTGAAATTAGTTACCATAAAATTAGTGATAAAAACGCAACGAATGAACCAATTTCGATGATAATAAATAAAATATATTATACTGTTGATTTTGTGTTAATTTGCTGACCTAGTAATGATCCTCATTAAAAATAAATTATCTTTTAAGTTACTACCGTTTTCAAATTATGTAAGTTATACTCTTTATGCTCTGATGACACAATAATTAATGAAACACTCTGCAACTGTGAATGAATGGATATCTTTAAAACAACAAAGTTTCAGGTTTCAACCAGAAAGCTCGTCATTCCATTCCGCTTAATTTGACCGGGGTCATTTGTCGAGAGCCCTCGCCGGAGTTGTTTTATTAATGTTTGTGCATCTGTTCATGGTTATTCATTCCTATTGGTGGCGTAACGTTTGACAGATGCTACTGCAATGCTTGTACTTCCACTTAATGTTAAATTTTTGAATTGGGGCCTTTATCAACAACCGAATTAAGTGTTTAACACAAATTTCATTTTCTATTCAATAACTGAGAATGCATTTCCAAAAAAAAGGTTCTTATTTTTTTGTGATGAAATATTGCATTCAAAAAATGAAAGCAATGTTGCTGAGTAGAAATATTGTAGATTTATTGTAGAAGAACAGTTTAAAAAAAATATATTCCTAAAATTTAAAAAAAAATGAAGCTTCCTTGGAACATATATGTATTTCGTAGCACTTAGTGATTCATACGTGAGCATTCATAATTCATACTATGTGCCTTTTTAATCGCTTAATTTACTTAATCTACACCCATGCTTAAAAACAGCTATTAAAGATTCTGAAACAGTAAGCTTGCAAACAATAAAACATCGAATGTCGTAATTTAAAAAAAGCAGTTTATGCGACTGTCATATAAGAGTGGGTATTAAAACACGGGTCTGTTTATCGCATGCGCGTTTATAAAGTACGTCTGGATAAAACCATATTTAATTTCGTAATTCGAATATTACTATAAAAATTATCGTTTTTGTTCTTGGGTGTTATAATATTGTTTTTATATAAATTTCATAATAACATTCCTTCGCTTTTTAAATCATCAGACAGCCACAATTTTCACTGCTGGATGTGTGGTATTATGAATTTCAAAAAAAAAGAACAGCGCCAAAACGTCTCAGAACCTTTTATAAAATATTCATATTATGGGTGTACATAAAGTCTTGTATTCAACTGTTATAATTAGGTATTAAAACACTCATGTGATACTATTACCCACATTTGTGTTTTAATACCCCTCATTATACAACAGTTGCATAAATAACTATTATGTAGTGGTGGTATTTTTAATGTGAATTGAAGTATCACAAAAGATGTCGCATACAAAACTTCTTTCTTTTCATGTCATCTAATAAAAGGTCTCATTGATAATGAAATGATAAACAAGCGACTGATATCTTTTCTATCGTCATCGTATCTTTAGTTCAGTGGATCTTTTTGTAATTGAGATTGTTATACGTTGACCGAAATATTAACACGAAGCTCTTTCACAACACTAATTATTCGTCATTTTTTACGCTTAATTACTTAATCTTAATTGCTCCTTTTATTAGGCCATTAAACTTTCCCATCCGATGTTATGTCACTTAACACTTAAAGTGATCCTTTTAGAGATACGCTTTGGGAATTAAGTTTTCAATTGTCATTTCGTTTCATACCTCTCTAATTGAACTGGCGTTTGACGCTTTTAAATTATTCTAAGCTTGTGTCGATAAAATCTGCCTAATACAAAAGAATCTTACTCAATAGTAGCTAGAACTTATAATTTGCAAAATGCTTTCGCTAAATTTGCGTCTGTAATCATGTGTTTATATAATTGTTCTTAATTGATTTTTATAAAGATTATCTTTTACTGCGGGAAATGTTACTTTTGTCTCTCGTCAATGAATATGGTTCCATTTATTCATTTAATTAAATACCAGAGAGATCAGTACTGTTGAAAGGACGAGCTCTAGCAAAATTCGTCAATCATCAATCTTTTCATTACTCCCCGCCCTTTTCAAATTCTTTTCACCCTAGTACAATTAGCCCTTAGTAGTTAATGTTCCGTTGGAAAAAAAATCTGTATAACATATTAGAGTGTAAAAATATTTTTTATGATCGTTGTTTATATGGCTACTAGCTGACCCAGCGAACTTCGTACCGCCCTAAAAAAATAGGGGTTGTCCAGCGGACAAAATTGTGAATCTAAACCATTCTCAGATCCCCTTGAACACACACAAAAAATTTCATCAAAATCGGTCCAGTCGTTTAAGAGAAGTTCAGTGACATACACACTCACAGAAGAATTATATATATAAAGATATCAATAAATATTATTATATATTATGAAATAGTTTTTCATACAAGTTGCAGAAAATGAAAGGGTTTCCTCAGATGATATAAAAGTATGTGTATTTCAGTTCAGTTGCGAAAATAACTGATTCGTCAGAAAACTGTCATCTTGATGACGTAAATTCTGTAATCAAAACAGAATCGACTGAAACACTACGCTACCAGGGAGAGGTAGTGTTATTTCACTGTGTTTTCTTTTAGATAGAGGTTACTTTCAGGGCGGGCCCTCGAATTCAAGCGGTGAATCTGCTATGCCCTACAAGGAAGATATTATATCTAACGGTACCTAACGTATATAAATTCCTTGATGCACTACCTCCCTTAGTGTCGCTAATGACAATGATTTGACTCCTGCCAAATTGTAACTTTATATTATTTTACTTTACAGAGTTTTGAAACTAAATGGTTGTATGTATGTGTCCGGAATTTCTGTATGAGGAGCTGGCGAACAGAACCGGATTAGTCCACGGAAATAAATTTTACACGGTAACTAAAAAACTAATATCAGTATTATGGAGGTGACTAATAACATATCGGACTAGTCCGGTTTTGTTTGAGAATGCACTTTTTAAAGCCTTTTTTTGCCTATTTCGTGCCGATTTTGATTGAAAATAATAACAGGGATCGACGAAACTGGGTCAAGACATCACGATTCGTAAAAAAAATGTTTTTTAATAGTAGTGGACAAGTCCGTTTCTGTTCGCCAGCTCCTCGTATGTATTATTTTATACGTATTGTGCCCTTGATGTCAGACTATTAAAAGCCTGCAAATCCTTAATCCTTGCGATTATAAACCTGCAGCGTCAGATCTCGCTGCTGAATGAGCTCAAGACTAAGTAGCGATAATGTTAATTTAAAAAAATACATTTTATTTTCAAGTGTAGTTTAAAAGTAGTTTACGGTAAATCCGACACTTGATGAAATAAAACTTATATAATACCGGTTAGATGGATGTGTAAAATTGATCATCGTCATCAAATAAGTGGTAGGAGTACCTACAGACTCTGTTGTTGGGTGGTTCGTCACTTGAGAGGGACGAGGGGCGGATGTTTTTTCTCATAGAAAATTATCTCGCGCTGATTGAATTTACACAGAGTAGTTGAGGTAGGATATATTCCATATCCATATATTTCACTCTATGGTAATAAATTTTGAAATGAAACTCGAAGTTCCTTACCTGAATTGTATCATGTTGTGTTGTGCAATCGTAAGATTATGTTGTGGAAATATGCTTAGTCTGTACATGCACAGTATAATCACACAAATCAATGTTACAATAACTCACTACAATGTTTGTTAATCCGTCACTTACCATAACATGACATAGCTTAAATCTAAAGAAAATTTTACTAGAAAAAAATCTACGCAGACGAGGTAGCAGACCAGACTCGAAATCGCACCCTTAGCTTATACTACCGAGGCGCTAATGCCTGGTCCGCGCGGATTTTTTCTAGTAAAATTCTCTTTAGATTTAAACATCTAGCAGTTAAATGCTTAAAAACTAAAGAAATGTAATGATATGTCCATTATATTTTTATTTTTTAAAGTATTGGCTTTTATAAATTTGTGGCTTATTAAAACTATATAGAAATAATGTTTTATTGAGTCAGAAAAAAATAATACTCATCAGTTCAATTCATTGGTTAAGTGGCAGGTTCTATCTCATACAACATCTTTCGTTGCTATTGTTTTTCATCTATTTCACCAGAAAAATTAACATTCAAACAAATACTGCTTCACTTTACACATAATAATGCACATAATAATATTCTTTCAAGTCTGATACTATGTTTTATAAACAACATTGTACGGAAATCTCTGTATAGAAAGTATTCTATTGTGTTGCATCGAGTTTCATTTATCATGCGGGGTGCGGGTATGGGTCTGCCTCGAACCCAGTTCGTGTTTACAAATGCAGAGGGTGAACTCTCCACATGATTGAGCATCACAAAAAAAATACAAACTCATTTCAGTTTTAAGTGCTAGCAACTAAAATATTAACTGTTTAAAATTATTTGGAGCTCGCGTCTCAGATACCTACGATACTTAAGACAGACTGTCAGAAGTAGTCATCCTATAAGTGAACAAAGATAACGAACAAATAACATTATTTCTGTTTTCTAATATAAAGAAGTTTAAATATAAAATAAATTTATGTATGTATGAATCTGATCTTAGAATAAAAATATGTGAATGAGATCAAAATAATTTAATGACTATGAGACATTAATAACTTCAAAGATTTTAAGCTGTCATTAGCATGCATTACTAACTGGTGCCCTTGACTTTATCTGTATACTTGCCTCTACACCAAACTTTAATTTCCTATTCCATTTCAACCCCTTCAAGATATCCTTTTTAACTATACAAAAGTTCATCATAATTGCTTCTGTGGCTTGAAAGCGTAACAGACAGACGAACAGACAAACATACTTTCATATTAACAATATTAATATGGATTACAAATAAATGGCCCATATTGCTTCTAAAACGGCTGATTTATTGCGACCTACATCCGGACATGATTATAATCCAATCATCAATCATTTTATAGATACAATATCAATGACTTCTAATCGTAAGTAATGGATCAATTCTATGAATAGCAAATTGAGAGAAAATGAAATTTTCCATAACAAAACCAAATCTAATCTTAAACGCTTAAGTTTCCAGTAGGTACTTAATTCAGAATTCTAAAGCCTGTAACTTAAGCATGTTCTAACTTAGTTAACTCACAACAGTTTTTCCGTAAGTCAACTATACTCTAGTTACCAAGAAGCTATAATTAATAACGGTTTTTCTTGTAACAGCGGCTGAGCAGGCCGGAATGCAGGTACTGGCAAATTAGTTACGCTGCTTGCTAAAATACTCTGCCAGCAAATAAAACCGGCGTTTTATTGTTTAGAAAATGGGGGAACGTTACATTGATTGTTGTTGCTTTAACGATAAATATAGAAATGTGGCCTAGATTCAATGTGATAAAGTTTTATTTCATTCCATTCATATTTGTTCTAACTAACCGCTTTTGTGGGTGATATTCCTTGAACTGATGGTATTAAATTTTCCTCTACACAACTCATAAAAATAAACGAAGCAATAAATATTATGACCAGGTATGACAGAAAGCACTTTGAATCGAAGATATGGAATATTTTTGGTTGCTAAAGATGTTAAACAAACTAAACACTGTTTAGTGGCATATTAAATAAGTTGACAAAATAAAACTAATGTACTAGTTTTAACCAAAATATTAAAAAAGAAACAGGAGATACACTTAAATAAATAAATATTTCCAACACTTACACCAATTAGCAAGCCCCAAAGTAAGCACTGTAAGGCTTGTGTTATGGTTTACTAGGGTAAAGGATAGAATACATATATTGTACATATATAAGTATATTTATATAGAAATATATATGAAACATCCATGTCTGGAATTCAAATGCTCGTATTCATCACACAAACATCTGCCTCCACCGGGATTCGAACCCTCTTCTCTCGAGTCGGCGTCACCATGAAACCCAGCGTATAAACCACTCGGCCACGGAGGTCGTTGTTAATGCACACACATGCTCAATTGAAGCTTCGTCTCTTTACTCATGTAACCAACAAATTATGTTTGACGCCCTTGTTTCCGCCTCTCCCAAATCAAGGAGGCAAGCTACAACGAGGAGTCATGTCGTGACTGCGCAACAGCCGATGTGCTTATTAGACGAATGCACGGCACACAGTTTGCCACATACTGTAAGTAATATTTTAAAAGCCTTCACGAAATGCGGAATTTTAAAAGTGCGATGTTACCCGGCAATTTTCGAACTGTAGTTAAACGTTAAGGCAACTAGTTTTGTTTTAATCTTCATTTCAGATTTAATATCGCTTTAAACATAAAGGCATTGAAAAGCCTTTTTAGTAGTAATTCGTGTATTATTTGATACGAATAATATTACTTATTTAAGTACTTTTTAAGCTATATATTTGATGAAACTAATGATGAAATAGATGTTATTGTTTTTATACATATCTTTATTTGACTAGCCCTGGCGATTCCATGTATTTGTTTTGGTTCTTTACAGTAAGTCACGCTAAATCACGTCACACACGGAAACGACAACTTAAATCATTGAAAAATGTGTGTAATTATTTAATATTTTTGGCAACAGCTTCATCATCTTTACAACGTTTTTTAAAATCCTAATCCGTCGGTTACTTGAATATTTCATTATCATTATTAAATAACTTGTATAGATTGTTTAAGATACGTTTTTGCAGCATCAGATCTTGTTAGTGAGAATTTAGAACTTAAAATTTATAACATCATATAACTTGCTTTAAAGTAAAACTAATAATTCATTTATATTTGTATTAATCGATAGATCTTGAGAAAAAACTGTAGGCCATTTGCGATATCGCCAAAACTATAACTTGTTGGTTTCAGTGCTCTGTTTAAGTCATGAGCTATTGTAGAAGTTTACACTGCATCGACAAGTAAGGAATGTAGCTTAAAAAATTGTATAACACATAAATAATCAAAACATAGATTTCCCATGGTATCATCAATTGGGTAGCTTTATTTCGACCACGTTCCAATAAAATCTAAGTACAATACCGTATTGACCTTTGGTGCATTGAACTTGCATGTTGTGGCATGTTATACAAGTGCTAATAAAGATGTGATGCTGTTGTGTTAATATTCTCCGACGTTCGCTTCTTGTTTTGTCCGCAAATGTGGAGCTATAATTGCTTGATCATATGTTAGTTCAATGGTACAATTAGTTGTACAGCGGTACACATTCGAATCAGGTTAATTATGTGAAGGGCATGGCGTGACCTACTCTTTGCTATTCAAATCAATGATGGCATCATCAGCATGTTCACTCTTTTAGCTCTTGAACGAACTTTCTTCAAATTATCAGTGATAAACTTTAATCCGTGTTCAAATTTATGCATGTGGAAAATAAATTTAAGAAGCCGGAATCTGATTGAGTCACGATGGTCACAGACCTATTAGATGCTATGCCAGTAATTCTTGATACAGGCCGATTGATGCGAGGTATCTTCCTATTCCCCACGGAAGGAAAGTTAGTCACGCCGCCATTAGACAACGCAATGGACAATTTAGCAACAGTCAAGATAATCTCTGTCACAGCTGAAGACGATGGTTCCATGATAATTGTTTCCTGACAACACGATACATAAATTGAATCGATTCGAACGCGAATACGGATCTCAATTCTAATATCCCAGGGAGAATTTATTGACAACGCGACAATAATACTGAATAGTACATTGTTCCTTTCATCGATAAATCGTAGTCCGGTGTATTTAAATAACTCTTTGGTGTTTCCTCAATTAAGTTGTTGACTATTTGTTTTTGCACATCTGTTACGATACAAAACTTAACAAAACCTATATTATATATACAGTCATAGTTTCCTTATCTTGTATTTATGATCAGTTGCGAAGAAATATCGGCTGTCTTGGAATGAAATGTTTCATTAGTATCTGTTCTTTGACTGTGCCTTTATATTTTATAGCTTTAATTTATATTTAACAGTTGTTGCACTTTATTCAAAGTATTGTACGTAAGTGATATCGTATAAGTATTTATTAGTTTTACAATCATTTGATTATTCACAAGATCGACTGTAATGTCTTCTGTTTACACCTTAATTGTTCCCAATATTCTATTCTACATATAACCAGTTCAGTACATGAAAAGACATATTATACAAAAGTGCCTTTGTAATTGAACCCGTCTTGCAACTTTTGATTTCTTTTACCCAAAAAAACTCGTGCTTGACTTTCTGACCTTCGCTCGGTTTCACCGCTTCGAGATGGCACGTGTTATTTCTGCTATTGATCGTTTATTTCTCTGATTGCGACCTTATGATGTTCGTTCAACTACTATTTATGTAACTTTCAGATTATTAGTCTCTTACGAATGATCATCTTTAATAAATTTACTATTTATCGTAATTTGTATGCTAGTAGTTGTGTATCGAAAAATACTCATTTTAGTATGACCACGGAGTCTGTAAAGTATCCGAACGTCAACAATAATGTTAAAAATTAATACCCGTTTATCAAGTGTTTCTTGAACAAATTTAGAAGATCCAAAACAGAATTTTTATATTATATGTAGTTATAAAACTTAGAGCAATCGACTCCATTTTAGATTTTATGCCAGTTGTTTTTAATTATGAATTGCAGAGTTCATGCGCATGTCCGAGCACTGATGCGTTTCAGAGTTAGAAGATTGATGTATTGTTTTAAGCATGATTGTACTGGATTAATTAACTGAATAATTTTATCGCAATATATCGTGTTGTGGATTTTGTTGCCATTAAGGACAAAATAAATTTATGTTATAACAGAATTATAACGAATGAACGAGAATTCACATATACTGCATATAAGTACATTAAATATAGGCTATTTAGTTTCACAATGATATCAATTATAATGGAGCGCTATTTATTATAAGTATAACATAAAACACACAGACTGCAAGCGAACCATGCATTATTACGGCTGGTTCTTGTTCACCACAGTAATTCTAACGGATGCACTTACCCTTAATTTACTGTGCGTTCAGATTACGTTCCCTGGTAACTTTACTGACACACGGTCTGTGCGAGTTTATTGAACTGTTTCAACCACGATCAATATTTTATCTATAGTCTCAGTAGCGTTATCACGATAGTCCACGTAGTTTTCGTAGGAATCGTAATCAATACTCTACATTAACACACTGTATTACATTTTATGCGACCGTTTTCACTTTTTATATTGAACGCCTTGGCCTATAGATACTACTTTCATGACAGTTCTTTTTGCATCGCGGAATGTAGCTTAGAACTTCTCCCGTTCAAAGACAGTCAAGCTTTCTTTTCAAGTTCACCGTTTATCAAGTGTTTGCACTACGATACCAGTAACAGATAACACATCCGGAATAAATTTTATGCGTGATCTCATACCGAATGTTTCAGACAAATTTATTTTGATTAGTATTACAATGTGCCCTAGAAACATGCAGTGCTAAGATTAGTCATAGCTATTACATGAGCGTTACAAATTGTACTTGTGAACACAAATGACCAAATGTCTGTCTGAATCAAGCGTTTTGAACATTGTTCTTATAATTTAGTATGTCGTAATTCTTCCTTATTACATTAAACCGTTATCACTAAAAGTTACTGTAAGTTAAGTCATATTAAAATATCGCTATACTTTCTACCGTTTGATTCGTGTTTTCTACAATAATTCATTTTGTTTCCTGCTATGAACTTCGTATACTTACGAGTAGGTTCTCAGTCGTATTGTTTGAATTCGCCTATAAGTATTCTCACTATCTTAAATATGTATGTATGCACGTACGCTCCTAGGTATTACCCAGCTTTTTACAGCTTACTGATAATTCCTATGAAGAGTGAAATATTTTGCACCAATCATAATTGGCAACTCAAAAGGGTTCTTCGTGAATTTGTATATATTTTTTCTACTCTTGTTAGTTTTTCTGCCATAATATTTTGATGGCGATTTGCTCAATGTCTAAACTTTAATACCAATCACAGTCTCCAAAAATAAGTCAATAAATATGTTTGACACTGTGTAAAACAAACTACTTGGAGCGTCGATAAATTATGTTGGGATAGGGTTACCGCTGTCGATAAATCTTGCTAGAATCAAATTACTTCCCTGCCGTTTGAATAATCTACATTCAGATTCAACTGATTTTCCTTTCTCTATTTAGGGCCCAAAGTTAAATAAAGTATAATACCTAATGGAATAAGTTCTAATTTTTATCGCATTACATCGTCCTTACATTATTTGCGAATTGTCCTTGGCACACACAATGGCTATACTGACACAAGTTTGACTAACCAAACGGACCACCACATCCGTAGATAGGGAAATAATAATTTTGAGTCACACATCGATGATGTCACATTCTTTTCCTTCTTGACTAATACTCGTACTAATAATTAAAGACTAAAGAACTAGTACTGGTTATAATTTTATGTTTTTTTTATTTGAAATTAAGTTAACCAATAACCCATTCAGTATGCAACTTTTCATATTATATAATTTATGGCACGTTTTAAAAACAAGTCAAGTTCGTTTGATAATATAACCTAGTCATACTCAACTTCAGTGATTTTGTATTTTAGATTTTCGTTGTTTTTTACGATGTAACCTTACCACACCATGTAGATGATCTCACGAACATATCGTTAAATGTGAAGTGTTAAAATCTAACCGCTGACGTTACAAGGTTACTGTACGAGTTTCCTGTACGTATTAAATTATATTTATCATCATCAGCAATAATTATACACTTGTTTATTTGCCGTATTGTTTTATTCAAATCATATGTTCTTTTTTTTTAAATACATCTTCTAATTTAACATTCAATCAAAAAGGATCCAATGTAAATTAAGGAATCGAAATTAAGTTTCTTGCCCCTTGAATTTGTTTCTTAAATAAAAGCAACAATCACATCTCTGTAAATTCATAATAATGCAACATTTTCGATATATTAATGAGAATTGATCTCATCAAGAAAATCGATAAATCCTGTGCTGTGGTTCGAGGAACCAATAGTTCAACACCGCTTCCCATTTTATCCTGGTCTTCGGGATCATATTATGATAGAGCTATTTCTAACTATCTTGCAGTTTTCTGTAGGCCTAACTAACTGGTCTCTGTATCAGATACACGTTGAAGCAGACAAAATGGCTCAATTTGTCTTCAACGCCGTAAGTGGCTCCATGATTTAGAATGCTGACTACGCCCACTGTTACGGTAGGAAGCTACTAAATCTCTGGAATGGATACGAAATCTAGCGTATTAGTGTCAGCTTCTGAATGGTTGATATAATGGCCCTATTGTTTCCTTAATATGTTTATATCATCATTAGGTATATTTACTATAATCAATGTAAAAACTTTTATTGTTAGGTTTGTTGCTCATCGTTGTTCGGAATTTCTATACCTAGGCACTGATCCGGAGAAAATTTTACTAGAAAAAAATCTGTTCGGTCCAGGTCAGGCAGGAATTTGACTGGCCGATGTTTTCTAGTTAAATTTTCGTTAGATTTGTAATTCAAACAGGTTAATGCTCAAAAATAAAAATATAATAATTCTATCCACATATATTTTTTGACAACACTATCATTGTGTTCGTATTATTTAATTTATTTTAACACGTTACTTATTATAACTATTTACAGCACTCAATAATTTGTACAACTCCAGATTTTTAACTTGCGTCTTGTAATCATTATTAGGTATAATTGGGGCTAATATTACTTAGGAAAATTGTATCATAAACGTATTTGAACAGTTTTTTTTTGTTACCGCGACTGCGTTCGCAATCTTACGTCCTTACTAAACTTGTTGTTGTTTTCTTACTCCATAATTCGTGCTTGTATTTCAAAAAGTTATCTCATTAGACAAGTCGTGTCAGTGAGCCTTTTTCCTGACCTCGGTGGTGCTGCCGACAGCTCTTCAAATCCGCTACAGTAATGCCCCCCCTCTCCCAGCTTTTACAGTTATTAACGGACGTGCATTTGTAAAATTCGCAACCAAAACGCCTTTTCGATTTACATGGTCACGTTTTATGAATTTAAAACTAGAGTAAACACATTGTTGCATTTATGGTTTTCATAATTAATCACTTTCACCCTACATTGTTGTTCCAAACAATATGTGTATTCATACCATGAATATATTGTTCTCAATTGTAAAAACAAACAGAGTATTTTGATTTCTAAATTCATTATCTTTCTAAATGATGTCATTTATTTATTTTAGGAAGTCACTCCGTATCCTATTCTATTCATTCTAATTTAATGCTTATAACAATGATCTTCTATATACAGGTCATTGGCTTCTAATTAAAATGAGACCCAATTTTATTTTCTTTGTACCTTTCAAGTTATTTTATCCCTTTTTTGTCTGGTGTTAATTTCATGTGGTTTAATCCATAACCTGTTTTAATATTCTCATTTGTTATTCTAATGTGCCGTGACACATTGGTCTCACTTTCGTTACGTTAATGTTTACTATTTTATTAATATGACTATATGTGTCATCTCATCACTGATTATCATAATAATGACAACATTTTATTACGGCTATGTATATTGTTTATTCGAACGTGAACTGAGCTAAATTTTATTGACCCCAGTTTATAGTTTATTTCCTTTCACGGTTAGTAATAGTTTAAGTTTTTTATGTTTTGTGTTTCCATCCATTGATTTGAATTCTGTTATTAAAATTATATTTTGGAAAAAGGAGACTACTTTCTCGTCTGGTGTAATAAAGTTTTAACGAATTTTATTTATGATAACAGTCAGAATATTTTTAGCGATGGTTCATATTTGATTAAGCAAATTAAAAAGCAATCATTATCACAATACAAATAATTATGTTGTGAGCTAGATGTAACCTTACATAATTTGAATAAGGTGTTTTGACCTCCTATTTTATTACTTTAGATTTGGCCAATTGCACTGACATTCTAAAATCGAAAAGCTTAGTAAAATACAGTAAAATATTACTCCATTCATTTCAAAGATAGATTAGAAGACATAAGATGACGTTGGAACAAAACAAAAAGAAGAACGGCGAATGTGGGCCCAAATGTTTAGAAGCCGTTCATTGATAGAAACATTAAAATTTAAATAAGGGGTAATTTTTAATATAAAAACTAGATTTTTAAAAGCTTGCATTCAGAAATAAAATGATTTAGGTTTCTATATCGAAACATAACATTATCCATAGCAATAATAAAACGCGAAAACAGTGTCGTGGTTCAGTTTCGGCTTATGCAGTAGTTTTCACTTTAGAATAACATTAATAGCAGCTATTGTTTCACTATATGTAACTAAAACAAAAGAAGTTAACGTCATCAAAATAAAGAAGAATAGTTATTTATTATACAAGAGTGGAAAGTTCCTTTTTAACCGCGTGCTCGATTTGGATGACCGAGCAAGCGAAGGATTCTAAAGTTGAATCACGAGCGCAGCGAGTGATTCTAAATTAGAATCCTGAGCGTCAGGGAGGGAAACAAACGAGCACAAGGTGAAAAATCTTTCCACTCGAGTGCAATACGTAACTTTTCATCCCACCTCAGCGAGGAAATGACAAAATGAAAAAGAAAACAATTTATAATGACAAAATATTTTTATTTCAATTAAAACACATTAAGATAATCTATAAATTGAAGAAAATAATAAGAAGTAGAAAATAATTAAGAAATATTAAATGTAACGTTGCTACAGTTACTTATGTTAAGTTTAATATTTTTGTTAGGTAATGTTATGTTGGTGTTTGTGAATTGTGCGCTGTTTTGTGGTAAACTACTCGTATCAGTAATTTTAAATAGTTGTGCCGATTCATTGGATTCTATTGGCGTAAATGTTGGCGAGAGAGGGCTATTGTTTCCAATCTTATGGGGGCTCATTTTAGATGTAGAAGGGCGAGACCAAGAATCTGACAGAGGTTCTTTCAGCGTTATGGCCTCCACGATACTATTACAAATTTTTGATTTACTTTGGATTGAATCCTCTATGTATCCCTCTACAACCGAATTAGACTTCCAGCCTCCATGGCGCTTAAGCGATAGAAGATCAGCCCCTGATTCGGCCAAAAGTGTGGCTGAGGTTCTTCTAAAACAGTGACCGGTGTATAACGGGGGTTCTAAAAGTCCGAGAAAAGTTGCTATTTCTCGTGGAATACTGCCAATTTTATTCTGACCCATAGGTTGTCGGATACACTTTCCGTTGCGATATTGTAGAAAAAATCGTTCAATTGGGGTGTTAGAAGGACGTAAAGCTTGATATTTCTGAACAATGTATAGGAATATGTAATATTCCTTGCGAATAACGAAGTTGCGGTCTTTTTTTGTCTTGGTATTTAGTACATTAATTAATAGCAATTCATCAGAATTATGAGAATATTTTGATACGTTATTGACATTAAGTAGTGTAAGTTCATTTGTTCGACATGCTCCGGTTATACCAATAATAAGAACAACCTGTAACAAAAGAAGTATTTATAATCGTAAATAAATTAATCAAATTAAAAATATTGTAAGTACTATGTACAATTTTATCAACAACAAAAAATTACACGTATTGACTTACTTTTGCCGCTAAATATACGGAATCAGGTGCTTCATTAATAAACTTTGCAATTTCAGATGCTGTGAAAACCTTCGATTTTTTTGGTTTATAACCAGATGAGGCTCTTTTTAAAAATGCCACTAATTTATGATAGGTGTCGATATGAACGTCTTTCTTCATCTTAATTGTTAATTTTAGCATTGAATACGTACTCCATAGCGTGCTTGCTTTCTTGGTCTCAGATAATTCTATAAAATATGCCAGCAAAACGTTTTCGGAGAAAGTTTTTGCTCCTTTAGCTAGTCGCCACATGTTAAATATATCGTACTGTTTCAAATACTTCTCTCGTGATTGCTGAGGGAGAAGGCTCATTTGCGCATTATTAACTGTTTCAGTTAACTCAGTTGGCGTTAGATAAACTTCATCGTCGCTAATGTCACTCATTTTAGTTGATTTTTTTGTACAGTTTTTAGGTTATGTTAATTATATTAAGCAATAAAACGTGAAAAACTAGAATGGCGCGAAGCACGCAAATAAAACAAAGAAACCAAGAAGGTTCCAAATTTAAATTTTTTCACAATTTAAAAAGTTCTAATCATAAATTTGGCACCATAGAGGTTACATTAAATAGGTTTAATGACGTTTTGAATTTACAATTATATTGAGTACTCATTATATGTGATGTTCTAAATTCAAATCTACTTTGCCGCTCAAGCGAATAAAATAGAATTTTCCAGCCAGATTTCGAAGCGCAAAATTACACTTTCCGAGGTGGTGGGATGAAAAATACTTTATTACATTTTTCTTATATATAAACGTATATTGGTTTTTTACTACTGTGAAATGAAAAACTATTTTTGAATTGTAATATCAATATCTGTAATTTTTTTGTTGTTTTGTTCGTTTCGGTGCTTATTTTACGTAGAATATTTTATTGTGATTTTTCTGTCTATGGTGTCGCGCTTTTGTATGGAGAAGAAGAACATATGATACAAATTCATGAAGATCACATTATAAATACACCATATTATTAAATACTTACGTAAAATAGAAATACACAATTGTAAGTTAAACAACTAAGTAAAACATAACCTCACTTTTAATATGAATCCTACTACTTATATCTTTTTTGTGCTAGCTTTAATTGATTATGTCTAATTGACTTTTTTGTTAGTCTTATTTAGCAGTACGAAAATCTATAAATTTCATTCGTGAACAGGGCCTTGAAATCTGGGTCTCAAACTATATAGAAGTTCGCCATTCTTCTTTGTAACTTCTTTTTGTGTGTCCGTGTTAAAAATATCATGTATATTAAATTAAGTACCTACTGACTTTTAATTTTTAATAACTACTAGTGATAATTATATCGTTCCTTCAAGTTCATCAATGATGAATGGGTTGCTTGGTACGAAGCCCCCGCGTCGGTTTACTACGCTCCTCGTTTGAGGAGATCGTAAACGCATTAGTAATCCGATGTGGGCAGATGCTGATTGAATCTAATTTTATTTTGGAATGAGGTGAACGAACCGTCCTGCATTTATGATTTACCGTCACGTAGGTGTTTTATGTTGTTTTAGAACGTTCCTCTCTTTGTCACTTATTAACTTATGAACTGTTCTGTTGACAGTTAATTGTAAATAATTTGAATGAATTGATATCTGTAGTTATGTGTCATCAAGCTGCCTTGGAAAGTATTAGTTTTAGTGTTGGTTAAGTTTCTCTGTTGCACAGTATCAATATTTTAATCAATTCTAGTACGGCGGTATAAATTACCATCATTAACTCTGCCATTAGTGGCAACATACGAGTCTACTTTGCTTCCATCTGTCACTCTTGTAATAATCACTGTATGACTTTGTAAAATCAAAACCTTTTATACTTGAGCAACGTTCCAAGGTCTGTCTTCAATTACGTGCTTTGTACGAACGACGTTACGTACACCTTCAATTACAATGATTTACTTTGATTGCCGACATAATTCTGTCAGTCTTTCAGATTCTTAGCTAATCACTGAGTCCTGTCATTCAGGTGCCTTAGTATTGAGGTTGTGTGTTGTCTTTAAAATTAGATCATTCATATTTTAGTACCACTCTTATCCATGCTTAATGTAAATTTGTTTATCATTAGAATCGAATTTTCCTGAACTCCCTTCTTCATTATATTTTCATAAAACCAATTTTGCCGTTTTTTTATAAATGAGATACAAGATGCATACAGCCATTCCACCAGGAAGACTGCCAGCTCCTGCATTATCATAAAAAAATCCTTAATGTCTTAATACTATGGAATACACTAGTTATATAAACATCATTTGTGGTAAGATTGTAATGCCCTATTTCTCTTTTAAACAACACCGTTTCTTCATGTTAACTGTCATTTAACTGTCTATCATGCTTTCAACGATTTATCATGTGAATATGATGTGATAATGTGAGTCATGACAAATGATCAATCTGACTTCATTACTGGTGTTACTAACACAGCATTTTAATTGTGATTTATTATTCTACTATTTTGCAGTTACTAACAGATATCGCAAATCTTTGAGAGTATTATTTCCACTATTATGGCTTATGATGTCAATTTAATCATTAGTAATTTTAAGTTACGATTTATTTATAAGAAAAGCTTCAAAACATCTGCACTACACAATTTCGAAATCTTTACAAACTTTGGAGTTCAACATCTGCTCACTCATTTATATGTAAAGGCTCTTGAAACAATGGGTGCTTACTAAAGAATTCCAATAGCTTACACAGCAAAGGCGTATGGAAATGTTTACTTACGAATTGACGCTGTAAGAGTTACAACATTATTTCCACTCCCGTAGCAAAAACTATGCTTGAGATTTTGAATGCTATTCACGCTATACCTTATTGTTTGATTATCGAATTCCTCTACTTAGTATTATGCAACATGTCAAGAACTCTTTGTTACTGGTCGATGAAATGTTTTGCTTCCACTCCCGTTTTTTCAATGAAGTAAACAATAATCCTATTTTTATTTAAATGAATACGGCAGTGGAACTCTAGGTTCATTCTTCGTTCTGTTGTACTAATAAACACAAATTTATAAAATATTTTTATGTTGCACATATTTATAGTATTTACTTTTTAGTCATAAACACGGTCATGTTTTGTTTTGATATCATTATTAATTAACACTTGTTATTTATTGTTTCAGGTAATACACAACATTTTTCTACGTGCTATCGGGATATGTATGTATAAATAACCAATAAAATTGTTGACAACCCATTTTAATATTTTTATGAAAGAAATATTTTTAAATAGCTTTGTTTCAATAAAGCGTTTCTAATCAATCAAAGTGAAACCTGCAAGTTAAACTCACTCTTCTTATCGGCTGTAAAGGTTATTGCTCTTACACGTTTATAGTAACGTTGAATAGTTCTGATTTCTATTGAATATTTCACATCTCTTAAAGTTCGATTAAAATTGATAAGACGAGAAATTTTATAATCGGCTTTCATTGCAGTTGTATTTTATTTGATTGATAGGATCTGAATGTTTTCGTTTCATTGAATTCATATACCAACATTACTTGTACAAAATATTTTATGTAACCGTCTCAGCTACTAGTTGTATACAAGAAAGTTTTCTATAGAGAACATCCTTCATTCGATCAAATTATTCTACGATCAGCCTACACAACTAACAATTTTTACTCATATTTTCAATTATCAAAAAAGTATAATCATCTGTTTGACGCTCGCACGTGTTTAATTTACCTAGCACCTTCAAAGTATGGACTATTGTCCCTATAATCAACCCTTTTCTAACGAAGGGATATTCGTTTTAAATAACGTTCAATTCTAATTATTCATTGTTTGCCAAAGAAAAGAGTTATTTGAATGCATGAGCTAGGCTGGGGCGTCTGCATCTACATTTAAGTAAAAGACCAGAACATAAACAATATGAAATCGTTCATATTACGATACGCACAATATTATTATTGTAATATGAACGATTTCATATAACGGGAATAGTCAATTTATCGCTGCGTAATAATTGTGCTGTTGAAGTCAAATTGTTATAGCAACTTCATCTTGACTGCACTACAAATTAAAGGCGAACTGCAACCTGCCAGCACAAAAAGCAGGCACCATCGCAAAGATAACTTTGTGCGGTTCTATTTACTGTTTTGGCCTTGACATTGAATTTAAGGAAGTAGTTATTTGTATATCTATCTCTAGCTATTATAAAATATCGTTCTACTTAGATTCGTACATTGTTCTCCGCAATTACTACGGACGCAAACACTCGAAGGTTGCATTAAACTTGCTCGCAACACAAAACAATTTAGGTTCCGATGGTATCACCACCACTTCACCCATTACGGAATTGCGCTCATATGCGCGTGAGCCTCCATTACTATGATTTGCTGGAGATTATAGTCTTGCTGTAACATCACACAGTCAAACAGATGTAACAGAAATTTGCATAGGCAATAAGAAAATAAATACATGTGGACTAATTTATTTTTGTAGACCATACCAAAGTAATGGTATATGACCATACCATGGAAAAGGTGGATAGAAAAAAAAACAGGCTGCACTCCGGGAGTGCCGGCAGAAGTGAAAACTTGAATATTAACGTTGTGCATTTTAATCAAATTCAAGGGAGGTCAATTAGGAAATTGTTTGATAAACAAACATCATCAAAAAACTCGTTTTTACATTTAGATACTGCTTGTGCATCTTGTCTGGCAATCATTGCTCAAGTTTTGACGTTACAGTTTCTCTGAATATGCACTCACTCTCCAAACAGAGAAAGGCATCGATCTGCATTGTATGTATTGAGATTATTGGTTTTGTTGACTGTAATGTGCGCATAAGCAGTGCAATCGGCAAGCACGAACGCGATAATGCTTGCACGTAACCATTGTTCCTAATCTATAATTCTGTTTCACTACAAAATCTTCATCTTGGCCTTTGGTATCTAATTGCCTAATACTGTACTAAACATGCGATTATAGAATACCTTTTATTCATACCTCGTTGTTCTCTTTGTTATCTATCTTTGTTTCGTTTCGAATTTTCGATTAGTTTCTTATTCTGCAGTTATAACAACCTACTAAAATATATTGAGATACCTAAATAATCCAATTGTTAAACATAAATATTTAACGCTTCCAATAAAGAGAACGAAAATAAAAATCAATCCAATAAAGAGAACGAAAATAAAATAGATCAAATCTAATATTAGAACTAACACAACTTCAAATTAACGGAAACTCACAACAGTGATTTTCACGATGTCTTAATGCATAAAATGCAATTACAATTACAAAGGTGACAGGACGCCGCGACACCACAAGGCCATCAGATGACTCATTTCAGTTTCGAAATATAACTGCAATCTGTGGTTTCTAAGGAGTTTCATCAATGTGGCTGGCTACCGAATTACCAACTCGCCTAAAATTCACAAGAAATTGCAAAGTCTACATTATGGTATTAAATTAGTGCACTCACAAGATATTTTATCTAAATGTTTATCTTTGGGCAAAATGTTCCCGTAAAAGTCGCTGCCGTGTTTCTCTATGCGTTACCATGACTAATGTATATATTATTACTGAAAGTTATTTATACTGCAATTTTTTTTGTTAGTATGGTTAAGTCGTTATTGAGGCTATACATATGTAGAATGCTTTTTATAAAATCTATCATAGGAATTTGTAGATTTCTCATCTCAACATTTTATTTGTATTACATAAGTTTGCCCGATCACTGCCGCTATAAACAATAGGTGATCAGATCAGCACTCATTGCATCAGGTGCGGCGATCACTGATTTCACAGCTCACGTCTCGGATCATTTCATTTACCTAATACAGATACTAGCTCCGGATACCAGTTACGTCAATATTACATTTTATTATGTATATAGTGGCCTGAGATACTACGTTCCGTTGTAGTGATTCGATTCATGCAGGGTTACTGAAATATTTCCATGATTAGATTGTAAACACTTCGATGTTTTTGTTAAAAATTAGTCATACCTATTTTAAATTTGGAACTTGTCACTCCTTATTCCGAGGAAAAAACTGAATCCGGCTATTATTAAATGTGATATTATATATTTTTTTATTATATATGTATTATTATTATTTATTTACTTTGGATGCTTTTGCACACTTGTTGCTTAGCAATCATATGGTGTGAAATTATCTTTATGTAACAAAAAAATCAAACAACTGCAGATGAGCAAATTTTTTTTGTATAAGCAGTACAGATTTTTTTCAGTGTTCTTAGTCGTAACTTTATCATGAACCTCATTAGCAATCCTAGTAAGTAATACCTTCGCCTTGGGTGCTTTTAGATTTGACACGCTTGTATTGGCTCTGTGATTTTCAAACAACAACATGATTTGAACTTTCATGTTTTTTTACGTAATCCCAATGACGGTGTGACCTTAACTTTGCCATCGGTACATTAATTGACTGGAACTAATGTATCTGACTGACTAGCTAATTTCTAATTCACTCTCACTGTTACACGTTTTGTTAATCTGAAAGTCGTTTGTTATTTAACTCCTCTGAAATATGTAACAATAATCAGTTATGGAATAAATCAATACAGACGTTACGTTGTAAGAAAATATTGTTAAATAATAAACATAAAAGAAATAGGATTACTACTTACAAAGCAACCAAACAACTACAGAAAAATTAACAAATTATGACACCTGAAATTTTAAATGTGTTAATAAACCATTATAAAAAAAAATAGCTGCTCATCACCCTTCCGTGCCAAAAGTTTACTCAGCGTACACATAGATGGCGCGCCATGTCTTGCTGAATCGCGCTATGGTTTCGCTGTCGAGTTGAATACTTATAGTCTTTCAAACTATCATTGAGTTAACTTTGCGCAGAGGCAATATCGTAACCAATGAGGTTAATCCGAGGTGCGATTATTGCTAGTTGAAAACTTTACCAATACCCCGCCGTGTGGACGTGAAATACCGTCCGCTATGGCAATTTTTGAACGGCCGTAAAGGCCTAATAAAGATTTAGAAACTCAAAGTGCTTATATTATAGGCTCAGGCAATCTTCAAAATTAATTTAAGTTTTTACCCAAAAAATAGACATGTAATATTTTTGGATAGTCATTCCATCGGGGATTAAAACAACTGTACCCCTAGCACGAATCATTTATCGAATTCCGACCGAAATGTCAATGTCAAATTTTGTATGGAAACTTGAACAGCAGCGGGACAAAGTACGTAACGACAACTAAAAATCAGTACACATTTGACAATGACTTTTCGGACTCGCAAACGATACGAATTCGATATTGGTTCGTGCTAGGGGTACTGATGAAAACTCAAATGAGAAATTTTTCATATCTGGAGACTAAGAACTGTGAAAAAAAACCTACCTAGTCAAACTAAGTCAATACTACTATAGCCACAAACATAAACTCTGGATTTAATTCATATTTGTATTAAGCGCATCTAAGTTAATTCGTACCAATTACCCGGGCATGTGTGGGCTGTGGGAAATGGGCGACAGACAGATTTATGTTGTCTGTCAGCTAACTATGTCGCACTACCGTACCGACGACGGCGTTAACGGTCCCAAGGTTCTAGATTGACAGACGATCTTGTACTCACCGGAACCCTACTGAGACCTAGAATTTTACTCCCAATATTGCAAAAAAGTTTAACCACCTCTTGGTCTTAGGAAGACAATGTATGTATGAGAGTTTCCATAAAACTCGTTACAATATAAATCGTTTCCATAATAACTGTTATCAATAACGCAATGAAACAATTTATTAGCAGCAGACTTACATTCCATAAGACAATTAATAGTAAACGTAGAGGTGGGTACCGTAAACAAGCCTTTTCATGCCATAAACAAGCACCCAGTTACCTAATTATTCGCGGTGGAACCGATACTTTAACTTCTCTCGCTGCCAGGACGTAATAAAACTAAAAGTTACGTAAATTTTAATTGCAAGCGATCAGAGATGTTTACGATACAACATTCTACCAGAATTAGGGTTATGAGGTATCTGGTTAATCAGTATATAAATATGTATACAATAATATCCTTTATGATATTGCTATTTATAGGTCCTGAAAATATTCCTAATAATTTGAATACTCTTCTTACCGTTAATAACTAGTCGGTGGTCGCCTACTGACAGATATAGTAACTTTATTAGTTCATTTCTCAAAGAATACAACTTCCATAATTAAAGGATTGTAAGTCTAAAGGGTCTAAGTGCTAATTTCATTCCGACACAATTTGGATATTATTAGGAATGCCACTTAGATCCTATTTTCGTAAAAGTATTTTCATTTTATTTTTTGGCACTTAGCACTGCGCTTAGAAGAAATACCGTTTATTTCCCATTCGGCTTTTTTCTATAGGTTTTCTAGTAAAAATACTTTGGATATTCATTACAATCGCTTTCAAAGAATTTCCTACCTATCTTGTCTGCCTACTGTAATAGACAAGTAGAATGTCTTCCCATGCATTCTGTAATCAATATATGAAGCGGACGAAATTTCAATCATAGTTACTCATCTGTTTTGTCAATCATTTCTTCAATTATACAATGACAATATGTAATTACGCGTTGTGTCATCAATTTGTGATATAAAAAGAAACGATATTGTGAAAGTAATACGGATGTCGGTAGTACAGCAGCAAATGGTTTTTGTATGCATTCTGATCTGATGATAGAACATAAGAAGGTTTACTATGCAGCAATTAATCAAGAATAAAAACGCATTCATTGTATTGTGTCTGTTGAAGCTATGTTTGTTGTGTAGGAAATTAAAAAGTGTTAAATATATTTTATGGGTAGTTTCAGTGATATTTTATTAAAAATTCGTAATTGGTTGAACAAAATATAAGCTACAACAAAAAGCTCTCCAAAGTTTTAGTTTAGCACGCAAAGGATTCATTAATTTCAAGGCTTTTCTAACATGAATGATGGTAGAGATTTTCTTACTGACTCTGACAAGACGGAGAGACTTAAATCCCATTAGGTAATATATAGTGTAAATTTTAATGTTAACTTTAAAAATTCTAGATATCAATTATTGTGTAGTCTTATCTCTTACCAGAAATAGATCAATAAATGCCGTTCTTACTACGGACTTAGATATAACAAAAGAATAAATTAAAAACATTTTTTACAAATAAATACCCCATAAAAAGTCTCATATGAGAAAAACGAGCTCAATATTCAATAGTTGCAAAAATATAACAGTGCTGTGCTCAGACGCGGTACGATCGGTCGATCGCTAGAAATTAACAGTAAATTTCCGAAGCATGTAGACGGAAAATTGCGCATACGCAGCGCAGAAAATGACCATTAACTGCGACCGTCGCGTCACTCGCGCGTCCGTTCTTTCCTTTTACGGTGACATAACCTATATTAAAACGGTGTTTTATAAATTGCTTTATCTAGTCGTTGATTCATCTAGCCGCTATGTTCTGTCCTCTGCCGCTGCTCTTAGTCGCCAGACAAGATAATTACCAGCTTTATTGCTACAAAAGATTTGAACGTTAAAACTACTTCAGAAATAATGCATTGCATATTTCCATCACGATTAGTTCGTACTATTATAATCATGGGATTTCGATTATCAATTACACTACACATTGTTGGCGAGCCTTCCGCTTTTGTCCAAAAAGATGTTCTTGTTATACAAAGACCTTGATATTGATCTAACACGGCTGATCACGATGGAGGAACCGTTCAAGTTTCTTAACAACAACAAACTTCTACCCTTATGAACTTGCAATTCTGGGTATGTTTCGTCATTATGAAATAAACATACCAATGAGTTTACAATATAGTTGGGAAATACACTGTGATAGGTAGATAATATTTGAAAGTTAATCATAAGGTTTTTATTGCCGACATAGGAAGTGGTTCGACTCTCAATCAGAAAGAATAACTACTCATAAGGTTAAACGTTTCAGATTGATTGCAATATCATAACGACTCTTATGTAACAGACGACCGAAATATATCGTCTAAAAGACCCAAATAATTATTAGTTATGAACTTCGCTTTATTAATTATAATTAATAAAGCGAAGTTCATAACTAACCAATGAGTTAAAATTAGTAATAGTTTAGGATAACATATTTTCAAATTACTTTCTGAAAATTTTATTGGATCTTCATGTTATTACCCTTCAATTCGACGAAACTATCGAATTTAATTTCGAAAATTACAACAATTTTATGAGTGTTTAGCTAAAATGTTGTACATTAGGAACGAATTAATTGCAATCACGTTAAAACTAATTTGAGATTCTCAGAAAAGCCTGTTAAAACTGTTTGATAGTCTAGCGGACCATGTAATAGTTTTGTCTCCGTTTAGTATTTCCTCTGTAAAATCCACATCTCTCATAATAAACCACAGAATAATAATATAATAATCCACATTCCCTTTCCTTCAGAGGACCAAGCGCGCTGGCCTACGTTGTCACCGTCTAACTGTAGCCACAATTCCAACGCGTACAAAGAAATTTGGTGACTCCTTTCTTTGTCGTACTATCCATAAATGGAATGCTCTGTCCGCTCACGTGTTCCCTCCCTCTTACAACCTGGGATCCTTTAAAAGAGGCGTGAAGAAGCAACATGCAGGCCGGCAGGGTGAGGATGGCTGGTGTGGCAGGTAGAACTGCAGTATCAGCTATTTTCGCGTCAGGACTTCACCTTCACATAACATCAGGTGGGGTGGAGTCATTTGTCGGGCCAATCTATTAAAAAAAATATGCAACTGTAACAATTTATCACTTTTAAATCATGTAGTGACACGAAATTTATTTAATTTGCCGTGAAATTAGAGGTTATCAAATTCTGGGCTCTTTTAAAGCAAACCTCAAATTCTATCCATCCAAGAGTAAATTTTGACTGAAACTCAATTTGTTGGATTTCTTCCGCACACACACTCCAGTAGTTTAAGGAAAGCTTTAGAGTCAGCATTCAGCAACGATAGTTTACATCGCCATTGACCGCACCATTCCCAAACGTCACCGAAACGCGGGCAAGCGCATGTTTTCTGGACACTCGGCTATTTCCGTGCTCGCTTCGGTTAAATCCGTCGCGGACGATGACTCCAGCGGCATGCGCCGGCGCCGGACCTTGGCGAAGATACAGTTTCTGCAATTGCAACAATGCAAAGGACAATGTTAAATTTGGCCTAAGAACCAACACCAATTTGGCATTTATGATAATTCTTAGTTTATTTTTTGCGATAATTATCATTATTTAGATTGTGACGGACACTTCCAGTTAAGTAAGCTATATTAAAAAGTTAAAAAATAATCTGAGACTACCATTTTATGTGTATAATCTATGGCAGCGCTGCAAACAAAACACTCTTTCTTCCTAATGCCGGCACTTCACTTGGCTATTCGTGTTTGCTTTTTGAAAACTTGAGATTAGCTTAATTGGAACGTGAATTAGTTTTCAAATGCACCAGCAGAGTGCGCTAAGTTCAGTGTTGAAAGAAAAAGTCAATGTTTGTACCTTCATCCATACTTATATTTATTTTTTAACACAGTTTAAATTAACTATGAGTATTTTAAAAAACTACAGTGAAACGAAAACTTTCAAAAAATTTCAACATTAAATAATATTACTAACGATATTTAATAAATCAAACATTTCGATCAATGCCAACTTAAAGAAAAACACTTGTTAATTTTCTGTCACTGAGTTGGTACGATGGCACGCATCACACGAAAACATTACTTTGGAGAGTACTCGATTGTGCCAAGCGTTGCTGTAGTTGAAATATTCAACGTTAGGCATTATGCCGCATAATGCGCTGTAGTGCTGGAATTGCAAAACTACCAATGACAGATTGTTGTCAAGTGAAGGGCCGGCATAAAACTCGATACTCTGTGGTTGTGGTGCAGGCAGTTTGCAGTCGTAGTAATCTGTGGCATTCGTGGATTCTCGTTTCGGATTTCCTGTTGTGTGTGTTTATTTGCGATTGTTTTTTCTTTAATTTAACTATTTCGGCTATCTAATATGCCATCGATGTTACCAAATAGCAGACCCATTATTACCAAGTGCTAGAGAACCTGTGCCACAACATCCTGAGAGGATCATACATACTGCCAAATTATTCAAGAGCAGCTGATACACATTCACGCTGCATATTTATACAATATACATGTGATATATAAATAAATACAGTATGATACAATTATGTGAAAAATAGTTAAAAAATAAGAAGCAAAACTACAGTTTTTATTTTATTCATGATTCCTACCTTACCAAGTTTTTCCTAATAGTTATTCTTTAAAATCGCATCGAATAAAAATAAATTAGTTGTAATATTAATTCAATTCATACTGAGTTCATACTAAGTTCATAGGTTGACCTATGTTTCATTTAATATTAAACATAACCTCAAAAAATATTAAGTTTTTCTGATAATTTAAGTTCTCAGAAGTATATTATAGTCATTTACTTGCAATTTTGAACCTTGAAAATAATATTTCATGATTGTTGGTTCTTAGGCTAACAATGTATGGACGCAGAACAATGTCCTTTGACTTTATTACAAGTATAAGAACTTTTCATGACTCCAGTTTGTCCTCTTTAAGAGTTCCTATGGCCATGTCTTTGTTAATTATTGTGCCAATGTTTCGTTATTTATACCTTAATTGGGTCTTAAATTATTATCTTCTCAAACTTAAAAGAAACATTATTTAAGTTACAAAACATAACGATAGGACCTTGGCGAAGAATCGGTTTCTGAAATTGCAAGAATGCAAACTTGACTTTATTACTTGAAAACAAGAACATTTCATGACACCAGTCTTTCGTTATTTATTGTGTGAATGTTTTGTCATTTATATCTTTATTAGGTCTTAAATTATTATGTTCTCAATAAAAAAATAAACAGTATTTATATACAAATTAAATTTATGGAAATTCAAAACATAATGGAAGTGATAAGTTTAAGTACACTGCAATATTTTTGGTAATCAATAATTAGGAATTATATGTATTTCATTGGAATCACACTATAATATTATAAAGGCGAAAGTTTGTGCGTGTGTATGTTTGTTACTTCTTCACGTCTAAACGGCTGGAACGATTTTAATAAAATTTGGTATGGAGTTAGCTGACACCCTGGATTAAAACATATGCTTCATTTTACTGCGAGAAACTATCCGGGTAATCTACGGCGGGTAACACCGCGGGGCACAGCTAGTGAAAGATAAAAGAAAGGAGATGTTTCATATTTGTATGGGACTTGTTGGACTGGATCTTGTACATAATGTAGAAATAATAGAAATCAAGAACATAGTCAACACCGAACATTAATATTTCATTTTAATAATTAATTATGACTTTCAAAATCTTCAATAGCGAATAAAGTTGTCAACGTCAGTTTGGCGTATATTAAATCTAGAAAACTTAACGTCACTGTCAGTCATGTGTTAACTAGTGTCAAGTGTCAATAGTTCAGAAATACAATAACAACATAGTACTCAACAAAATCTTTCTAAGTAATCTTTTACTTAATATAATAAAAAATATTACCTCATAATATTTTTGTGCTACTGTAGTTTGTTCAGACTTTTTGTGTATGCATTAGTTTTCTTACGCGTTCATTACGTTTTTGAACTTACTATGTTTCCATTACTAATATCACCACAGACTTAATAAAGTACCAATAAATTAGGTAAAGAAACTAATTCTCATTATTTTTCAGGGAATGCTTAGTGTTTATCCTATTTTTTAGGAATGTGTACATAGGATCTGGCCCATAATGAAATCGCTCCTTTATTTCAAGTTTCTTATCTAGAGTAGAGAGATTAATTCTACATCCGCCAGTAAAATATAAAATAATTCTAGAATATATAACGCCCATTTATATCTCGTCATAATAATTATAGTCGTTCCATCTAACGAAGACCAGTAATTATGTTGTCTTCGGAAAATTATGATTAACATATCTTACATATTACGTTTTTTGCCATTGTAATTAATCTAATTCAGAGTTTTGGCGATGGCCTCTAAAACTTTCGGTCCCGTATATCTTCGTTCCATTCTTTAAAAATAATTTGAATAAAAATTTTACAATGTTTATTTCACATTATACAAATTCATATTTATTTATTATAGTCCTATATAGTTATTTGCTATATGAATCTTTATACGGATAAAAGTTTCTGATAACAATGTGTTGAATTATTAAGACACATTGAAGATATAAGACCTGTGATACCCTGTAGGGTATCTGACATTTTTGAATAGTCTTTTAGGGAATTTATCAGTAATTAGTGAAACATAACACTAAAATTATTTGATTGATCTACAAATCTTGTTACTGTCATGTGGAACTCTAAATAAGTTATACTTGCCGTCATGTCAATTACTAAAATAAGGCTGTAACATGATTCGAAGCAGCGAGAATAGCAAAATTACTATTACGAAACAATTGTTATCGTAGTCGAAAACTTATAAACGTTTCATCAAATTCGAAGCGAAAGGTGTTTTTGACGTTGAAGGCCTTTGCAATTTAAGGTAGGTTCCTCTTCTTTCTTTGTTATGATTCTACAATCATTGTAGTTTATTTTACTTCCTCGTTTTTATATATTACAACAATTCTCAATTTAGATCTATGACCTCCTTGATTTAACGTTCATTTCCGGATGTGATTATTTCTAGAAGAAGAACGCTTTAAAATGAATTTTATTCGTGTGTATCGTTTTGTTTTAATCGAACTTTACCTATTACGAATCGAATGGACAATGTTTTTTTATACATAAATTATTTTACTAGTGAATGAGTGATAAATAATGCTTACCACGATGTTTTAGGGTTGAAAGTCATCTATTAAATCTGTGATGATATAAAAAGCAATCTGTTCTAATAAAAATATAAAGAAAAATGTCATCACATTATGAAACGATTAGACCAATAGGTAGACGAAATTTGCAATAATAGAGGCCTGAATCATTTTATGGTTTATCTACACCCTGGTACATAGACATTGGTCATCTTTTGATTTTATGTATTATAATGGAAGATATTTTTTTCTGTAAGAGGATGGAAGTAAATGAATAAAAAAAGGTATAACGGAGTCGTGACTGGCTTCCCTAAGTGCTGATGGAGGCTCTACTGACTTCCACGTTGCGCAATCTTTTGTGTTCAGGTTGTTCAAAGTAACGCCTTCGTTCGACGCATCTTGATCTTGATCCAAAACGCTTGTCAATTGTTATCTTTACAACAATAACCTCCCTGGCCCATGCTTAGATTCTTTCAGATTTAACGTTGCATTCCAATCTGTATGTCGAGGTCGCAAGGCCTAACGCTATGGTCATTTCAACATTTACATCGGCAGTTTTATTTTTGTCTGCTATAAAAGTTGTTTCCTCGGCGATTGCTTATTTGATGCGGTCTGAGCAAGCTTTTACGATACGGAAGCTTCAAGTCATGTAATGCTTCGGTTTTTACACTTGCAATAACATTATCGCTTTGTCTACCCATCTAGCGTAGCTTCCATTTTATTGCTCTGAAATGCAACTATGATAACAAATACGATGGTTGATTGATCCTATCTTCCGGCTATCTCGGATTTATTTTTATATGTTAGCCAATCAGTAGTTTGATGTACCGTGATCTTACACCGTCACGTTTGCTTGCCGGCATATCACGAAATCAATCTCGTATAAAATGCCGTGGCGACATCATTTACAGTGTTATCCGTTACATACAGCCTTGACTCAAGACCTAGTGGTATTTAGTTCAACTGTTATATTCAGTAGGCTAAATACTGTAGTCTACTGTAGGCTTATCGTAAAAAGATGGGGTAACAGTTTCGGTTACTCTTAGGAAAGAAAGCGTCACATAGAGTACGCATGCTGTATTCTTTATAAATATACAGCCTACATAAGTAAATACCTATCAAGGTCTGAAAACTATTGCTGAAAAACCGTCATCATTATTATTTCCTCACAAAGTAAAAATAGATGTTTTGGTCTTCCCTTCCACATTTGTATTTTTCAATTCTATGTTAATACCATATTAATATATCGCACGTTACAAACAATAGGGCATTAAGTCGGCAAAACCATTTATTTTTTTATTTGCGTAAGATAATTGTATTTAATTCGAAATAGTTTTTGAATTATAGCAACGCATGTCGTCAATTTGTAGGCAAAATTTATGATTGTTAGTATTCTTAACAGTATTAGGTTAAGTTAATACCCTTTTGCCCGTTCGGATTAATACAAGTTTGAAGTTTTATTTAAAATAATACCCTCTGGCCTGTTCAATTTCATTTAATATGTTATTTTCAGCGAAATTATTTTAAAATGATACTAGTTGTAATTTTAACATGCGCTATTTGAACTGCTTATAGGGTATTATTCTCTTTACCAAGTCACATAAAAGTACTTTTAAAATAAAAAGTACTATTGATACACTAACTAAACTTACGCAACACAAAGAAGGATAATGTACGTTTAAATCAAGGTATCATTTTAACATTTGAACAAGTAGTCCCGCTTCTATGATTCTTTAAAACTTCAAAACGCGATATCTCAAAACAGTGTTTTTGAGACGACCCTTTTGTTTGTGACGTGCGATATATTATTCTTTATTTACTGTTTATACTGTTAGCAAATTGCTGCGAATTCCTCAGAAATGAAAATGTTGTGTGTATTTTTTATGATTAAACTGATACACTAGATATCCTTGCTTAGGCATTGCATTAGTGAATGTGACCTTTTATACATTTGACGATTCAACAATCGGCAAGGTTATCATAACGAATGTTACAGAAGAGAATTGTAGTTAATTCAATAATGAAACTTTTCAAATTATCTTGTTATATGAACGTCCGCTATATTATTATATTTAAATCATTCATACATATATGGATTATATAAAAATATGGAATTTTTATTATTTTAACAAGTAAAAAGAAATATAATGCTGGATGGTACTATACCATCCTTTCTTGTATGAATAAAATGCAAAGCCTACAATTAAAAAAACCCATTTACATATTAATGTCGTAGTTACTTTCGGAATGTCAATATTAAAATCTGGAATTAATGATACTTATAATTAAATCACTATAAATATAGAATTTGTCAATCATAACAAGCACATTTTCCTTTTCGAATACTTTGACAAATTGGCGAGTTACATAAATGCTGTAGGTACTACCGATAGGGCACTGAAGGTCATTACATAAAGCATCTGAACTGAACTGAACGAGCTTATTAGCGAAGACTACGTAACACCACAGTACAGTCAGATTGTTGAGTTGTTATCTAGACAAACTGACAATAAGTCGATGACAGCAGGTGATCGTAGATTTTACTATTGTGCAACTGAAGTACTCACTCCGCCCTATAAACTACCGTATTGAATGTAGAACTGACTAAATGACATAACTTATACAAGTGAGATGAAATCTGTGCCAATTTTTAAGTGTGGCAGTCAACGCTGATTGTGAATATAATTATTTGTTGATTCAAGCGTGCAGTAGCAAATGTATCGTTTTGTACGGTTCAATACGTCCTTTGTATGTGTAAAAGGAACTCGTTAGATGTGTTTATGTAATTGCCAATGTTATTGATAAACTTTTTACTTGGAATCTAACACGTGCTGAGGAAAGACGCGAAATACCGCCTGTCAGTGGCACAGCATCCGTTTCTACGACCCGATTACTTTCTACTTCACTAGAGTTCGTAAATGGTATTATCGATCTAACAAGTTTTGACTTGTATGACTATCTAAAGAAAATTTTGCTAGCAACAATTCCACTCGGTACAAGCATCAGGCAGGATTTAATTTAAATTTGGTTCTAAAACTATATCAAACAGTGCTGATAGTCGAATCCATATAGTTACTTTCATAATCATCGAATCTATTCCACCCACGTAAGATACTCGTAGCAGTAATGTTTTCTCAATGTGGACTTCCAATCTCATTTCTAAAATTCTATCTACCTACTGCTTATTAAAAGTCTGCATTGGGTAAGAAAAAAGAGAAAAATTGTAATTAAGTAATTTTGACCATAGCAACACATTTAAGAATACCAATTCCCTCTCACATTTTTTTTAAATATTTCATTTCACTTTATAGCTTGTCATAAAGTCTAGTTAGGTGCCTTCATCATTTTCTTTTAAAATATGTTTTACATACAAAATGTTTACAGTAAATTGTGTGTGAACGAAGACATTAAAGCTTTTTAATGTTCTATAAACATGCCGTAAACGTAAACTCACAAGGTGCGCCCACGCCGATGTTTCCAAATTCCTTTTGCGGCACTTTGTTTTCACGCTATCAAAATAGATAATATTAAAAATTTGAATTTCTTCTCTCCAATTCAATCCTGAAATAAATTTTCTTTATTGGACTCGTAAAATTGTAGTTAAACGAAGCACATGAATTGCGTAATAATAATAATTGTGATCGTTTAAATTCCAATAATCCGCTTATCGTTGACTAAGATCAAGTGTGTTAGTATTAGTAAAGGTGATTTTACATTTTTACGTATCAACTATCTTTTACTTTCTGTTATCGTTCAAAAATGCGTACTTACTTAAATTTGAAATATTAGTGACTCGCATTTTTACAATTAACAACTACATAATATTAGTAAGAAGGAAGACAATTCGCCTTCCATTAATTTCTGCTGCTAGTTTTATTTGAATTAAAATAGATATTAGGTTTAAAAACCGACACTTAGGTTCTGTTTGATCTTTTTTTATATAACTATAACATCTACAACATTGTAGTTCGAATTCTCGCTATTAACAAATTCGTCTTTGATAATATATAGTGGGTGTTGCACCATCGATCGCTTTCCAGTGATCCGGCCGTCTGTGTCGACGGCGCCGGCGCATCTCGCCGTCAATGCATTGTTTATACCATCTCCGAGATTGATCATCTAGGAATTTAGGTGTGAATGCATTTCATTAAAGCCGCGCAGGGTTGTCACGTACTTCACAGTTTATCATTGCAAGTAGTAGTGTTTTGTATCTCAAGCCAAACTGATTCCACATCTGGTATCATAGAGGTGCGGTAGCCGAATGTTAGGTTTAATACTTATATCTCCGACCGAACCCAAAATTATTTTAGTCGCAACTACGACGCAAATATTAATTAAATTTAAAAAATCATGACATGTTAGTGCTTTTGTTCATTTTCTTTCTGGGGCATACTTACTTACACCCTAAAACTGCTAAATAATCCATGGATTCTATGGTTGGTTTAGTCTTTCGTATGGAGGAGACGGAAAAAAAAGCATGTCAAGAAAATGACCAGATGGGCTGTTTACTTGTTACTATCGATTGAAACAACTAATGATATGAATTAAGTGCTAAAACTTATGATATGAAATACCTACAAATAATTTAGATAAATTAAATTATAGATAAGAATCTTGCAATTATCAGTAGCAGTCATTTTACCTTATGAAAGTCTATTCCAATAGTAACCAAACTGATGTTATCCAGGCTACGTGATGGGTGGTGATGAAAGCAAATCTCATTTGTAATAAATATCCCGTCAGTTGTTGTTCCGATAGGTCCAAATAATTTATTTATCAATTCATTAAGTGTTTCAAGTTTTAACGGCCGACGTGGTAACAAACATTCATTTCGTTTAAATGTTGATAGGCCAAAAAGGAAGAAAAAAAGACGTAATGTTTTTTAAAATGGAATTGGTATCTTTTAAATTGAAATAAGTAACTATTTAGTAATCCGTATTATTTGCCTATAATTCACTACACAATACAACTAATTCTGCTTTTATTTTAAACGGTTTGAGTGCAAATAAAGATTATTCCCTGGACTAACACAATCAGGAAGGATAGTGAACAGCTGAATATAGCATTGTGACAAAGAATATTTTACTTCATCATCATCATTAAGCACAAGCCTTCCCCAAAGTTCTCCTAAGTAATCGAATTTGACGCGACATTTACTAGAGGCTTGTATTAACTGGGCTGCCAGAGAATAGGCGCCGATTTTTATTTGTGCCAGTTTTTCCGTGGGTTAGCCATGCTAGGCAGGTTGGCGATCGCAGTATTCGTAGAGAAAATGTTGATGCCCGTCTTCTGGTGTGCTGGCTGTGCTCCGGAAGTAGCCATTAACAACAACCTTGAGATAAGAGACGTAGTGTTATTATAAGGCGGCAAACACACGTCAAATTAACTTTGACATGGGTATCACGGTAAAAGTTTCCCCAAAATTCTAATGCCTAAAGTTCACTCATCCTGGAAAGACTTCATGGACTCTAAAATGGCTCAAAGCTAGAGGAAATATCTAGTAGTTTAACAAAGCCGGCGGGCATAAAAGTTTTTAGGCTAAATCTTCATAAAATGATCGTGAAATCGACTGCGCAGCCACATCAAACCTTTTTGGTTGTTGTTACAGAATAAATGCCGTAGTATCGACAATCGCAGCGGGCGCGCCGATCTCTCGGTGCGAGGCACGTTCCGCCCTTTGTTCGTTCAAACTTTATTTTTGAAGGTCTACAAATGCGCTGACTTCTTATGTCAACTCTCATTGTTGTGTTTGATTGGTTATTCTGTATTTTCTTTGTAAACGTTGTCGATAAGTACTTTTTTTCTCGTTGCGTAGTAACCTTATTATTTTGGTTTTTGTCGATGTTCTTTTTGATTTCCTACATCTAACATCATATACGGCAATAACAATACGTTTGCTTATAGGTAGGTAAAACATTACCCATATTTTTTTTTGCCCTAATGACACATTTGGCTTTAAATGTTCTCTTCATTTTTTAAAAGGTTGCCAGATTGTCGTCTCCTATTTTCTTATTAATCGCTGCAATTTTTCTGCGCGTGAATGTTGTAGCACTGCAGAGCTGAAGTAGTTCTTTCTCTGCCAGTCCAGCCTGGAAGTAATTATGAATTATGTATAACAAATTTCGATCAACCTCGCCGCACGTTTGTTGTTAGACATATGCGTCCGTATTAAACTTTCCAATCTTTCGTCATGTCTGATTACTTGAGAATCGACTACTTTAACCATTAACGAGCGGGAGATCTACAACGTGTTATTACACGGAATTACTATTCTCTGCTGAGTTAAATAACTGGTTGTAATCTCATATGCGTCTTTATCTAGCTAGTTAGTGGGACGTGAATAACGTATTTTACGACTATTGGTGATTGTTGATGGTGTTTCTTGATTCGATGAAGATTTACTTACGGCGTCAACATTATCTGAATGCTTACGAATAAGGGCCCTCACAGCCGACAGAAATCATAAAGGCTCCAGGTCCCTAGATTTTCTTCTTCTTTAAGAGATTTAAAAAGATTTGTTATTTTTATAAGGAGACTATTTACCTTTACGAGCTCGGCTTAAAGATGTAGCCGTTAGCTTGATCAAAACAAAATTTTTGGTTTCCGCGCGATTGTTTCAATTGAATATGACCAACAATCCAGATACTTATACTGTAAATATCCATCTTTACAATGGTGAATGTTTTGATTAGCAGTTATCCGTATCCTTTCGTTCTTCTATCGCGCACACGAGCCTATTTGAGTTATTGCTGACTCAAAATGTGGCTAACATTTGGAAACGTGCAAAGATTTTAAGGACTCGTATTTACCATGAAAACTTGCAAGGTGAAATAAGAGAGCACCTTGAGTCTTGTTAGGTTATTTCTCATCATGAGCCGATGAACTTGCACTGCTGGATATAATTCTCCTATAGGGATTTCCACAGACAACGGTGCTGCGCTTACCAAATCCAGTAGTCCCCTAAAATGTGACCTGTATTGATGTTTCTCGCTTTTGTTCCAGGTATTGCAACGAGACGTGGAATGCCACGGGCGGATCGTGAGCTCAGTGGTGCGTCTGTGCGGTGGTGGCGACGCGGCGCGCGCTCTAGAGCGGCGCTGGCACCTGCTGTACTTGCGGGCGATCGAGTGGCAGTGCCACCTGGAGGCCTGCCTAACTAGGATCGACAATCAGGTGAATACTTTCAAGAAGATGTTTTGTCTATTTCTCTATTAATGCTAGGCATACGATGGCAGGCAGGTATATATCGCATACTTAATGCTGGCCACTCACCATCATGAGGCTTGATCAAGCCAAAATTCAATTCAATTCAATTCATTTATTGCAGACCATAATGGAGATACAAAGGTGGTAACATATAGACAAAAGTGCATTATGGACCCTGTAGTGTAGGGTATCGCAATTGCAAGAGGAGAGGACATCTTATTCATAATTCCTTATTGTGATATAATTTGTTATATCCAATGAATTAAAACCCATAAAAATTATTTATTCATACTACTCCAATAAGATATTGTATAATTACATTTATGATTTATGTACGATTATTAATTATGTAAGTATTGTATTATATCTTTTTATAATAAAAATAATATTGTATTTGTTATATTTATTCCATAGTAGTTTTATCATTTAGGTACTCCTGGAGGCTATAATAGCATTTATTCAATAACATTAACTTAATTTTTTTAATAAAAACATTGTAATTTTCTTCATTTTTTAAATTTTCAGGTAATTTATTATAGATTGTTATAGACATATTATAAGTGCTCGATGAGCATAATTTAAGGCGAGTAGTTGGAACCATTAGGTTTTTCTTGTGTCTCGATGTATATTTTGAAGGAATGTTTTCTCTTCTAGTAAAAAAAATTGAGTATTTTTTTACAAATTTACAAATCTCAAATATATAAATGCTTGGTAAAGAGAGAATTTTACATATTTTTGGAAGTAAGGTTTACAACTTTCAGTTTGGTTAATATTAACAATAATACGAATAAGTTTCTTTTGTAGTGTAAATAAAGAGGATACGTCCGTACTGTTCCCCCACAAGATGATTCCATAGGTAAACCAGGCATTGGCATAAGCATAATATGTGATAAGAGCAGTCTTTAGATCTGTTGTTTTTTTGACCTCTCGAAGTGCATATGTAAAACTAGATAATTTATTTTTTAACATCTGGATGTGAGATTTCCAATTTAAGTTAGTGTCTATAGTTATACCCAGTAATGAAAAATCATTCACAAATTCGATATTTTTGTTTTGAAAACTATAACAGAATTTTAGCGGTAATTTTTGACGCGGGTGAAAGGTTATTAATTTAGTTTTATCAAAGTTTATTCTAAGGTTATGTTTGTTTAACCAGTTAAAAGTCTGGGTCATTATTAAATTTAATTTGGTTTGTAAGTTGTTGTTGTTTCTACAAGATGTGAGAAGAGAAATATCGTCCGCAAATAGGACACACGGTTCCTCTATTGTTTTAGGGAGGTCATTGATATAAATTAGAAAAAGGAGACATCCGATGACGCTCCCCTGAGGAATGGAAGCGTTTATAGTTTTACTTTCAGAGAGAACCTTTATTATTTCTTTGTGTATATGATCAAAATATTCTATTTCAACAGATTGCTGTCGGTTTTGCAAATAACTTTTAAACCAATTGTGCGCTGTTCCGCGAATGCCTATTCCGTATAATTTATTAAGTAGTATTTTATGATTAACACTATCATATGCTTTCGACATATCCAATAGAATTCCAATAGCATATTTTTTATCTTCTATTACTTTAATTATCATTTCCTTCTATTACTTTAAAAATCCTTTCCTCAAGTGGCATGTCCTTTGAAAATGTCAGTCAGACACAGTCAGTTTAGCTTGATCAAGCGGCAGGATAGTGAGTGACCACTATAATGGAATACAGACGTTGTAGTAAATAGGCCATACAGACAAATGCATGTACGAACTCCATGTATGGCATTTTGCGTGCAAATATTGCTAGAGCGTAGACAACACCTTACCCTAAAATAATGTAGCGTACAAATATGGTGCAAACACAATGTTGTTCGTAACTCAACGTTGACCTAAGTTCTGATAGGTCAGTATTCCATTAAGCGTGTGAAATTTCTGTCCATTCTGTCGGTCCTGGTTCCTCAAGGGTCTTAATTTATGTTATTAAAGGCCACTTTCACTTTCAATAATATTCAAATTAAAGTTTAATCTAGTTTAGCACTTTATGTCAAACTACTAATGCGTGTAAGCGTGTTTTTATTTTCGATGCATTTAAAAGTTTTGGTGCAAGTGGGCCTAAATCAATTGTAGAAATTAACGTTTCTATCATGATTTTTAAATAAAATGTGACAAATACTACCAATATACAATGAGCGACTTTCACAACACCCTAAGTAAGCGCGAAGAGCTATATTCGTGTTGTCATAGCCTTAAAAAACCAAAGTTATCTATCTTATCAATGAAAGTGATACGAGCCCCATGCGATTGTTCACTTCTCAGAAGTTTGCGTTTTCCCATCGTTCGGCATCGGTACTCGACATCGACACCACAACACAACAATGGCGCAATCAACCACCCGTCGACGCTGTTTGCAAACACGACCCCAAGTGGCGTGCAAAATTGCCCCCTAACGATTCCGATGGGCTTTAAGTCAACCAATATTTCTAATAATTTGAAAGGGTTAGCAACAATGTTTTTACTTTCCTTTTGACGTGACAACGTCTTAAATTAGGTTGCGGCTGGGAGTCACTTATGAAAAAGTGTAACGCTCGGTAACGTTACGATGAGTCTCTCGTGTTAAGTTTAAGTTTACATGTACAATGTTTTAGTAAACAAAATATATTTCTATAGTTAAAATTTGTGCAATTCTTATTTTCATTCAATTCCTTGTTCCTATTGTGCAATTTAATTATATTCATATCAATAAATATTCTACCGAGAAAAAGACGTTGTCACGTAAAATCTTCGCCCGTAAAACCGACTTTACAGGCAACCATTTTTTTTGTTATTTATTTTCGAGGAAGACCAATGGCTGATAAAAATAGTTTATGTTTTTATGTATGTTCATATAGATTTTGTTGATAAAAATATTGACGGCAGTACATCAATACAATCTTAAAAAAAATGTATTGAACGGAATATTTAATCCCTGTTGTGAAATAGAGCCTGTAGGTGTAGCCTTTTTTTATCTGTTGTAAGAGATATACAGGTTTGACCCGTTTGTAAGGAGAAGTAGAGGAGCATAGAAAATGCTTAAAAAGTTGCATATTTTTCCTTAGTATGCTGATAAATAATAAAATATATAAAAAAAATGGTTGCCTGTAAAGTCGGTTTTACGGGCGAAGATTTTACGTGACAACGTCTTTTTCTCGGTAGAATATTTATTGATATGAATATAATTAAATTGCACAATAGGAACAAGGAATTGAATGAAAATAAGAATTGCACAAATTTTAACTATAGAAATATATTTTGTTTACTAAAACATTGTACATGTAAACTTAAACTTAACACGAGAGACTCATCGTAACGTTACCGAGCGTTACACTTTTTCATAAGTGACTCCCAGCCGCAACCTAATTTAAGACGTTGTCACGTCAAAAAATATGAATAGTTTATTACGTTACTATGCCGCACCCTTGCTATTTCCAATTGAAACTGTTAACAAACGGCTAGCATTTTAACCCCACAACTTGACTATTACTCTTTCTAAAGGGTTACCGGCACGTGTTCTAGCCCTTTAAAATTATACCCATAGTCTCTCATGTGGGTTATGTTTATCATATATGGTTGCTAGGATACAACTTGACCCAAATTCTCATGTGATGGCACTAACTACCAACCGCGCGCGTGGTTTAGGGTCAACTGACATCTTTGCGCTATAAATTTGTTGGGGATCTCACAGGCGACTTTTATTGTAGGCAATAAATTAAATTATGGATTTGGCTTTTATTGTGTTTAATGTAATTCATTATAAAATCATTGAGGATGGTCCTTATTTTGAATCAGTTAGTGTAATTGAATACGTTAGGATGAATAGTTTTATTTACCGGCCTGAATAGAAATTTAATTTATTGTTTAAACTGTATCTTTTGTCAGATAAATCAAGTTAACTTTCTGCATTGATCCTCCCGGGAAACAAACTAGTCACAACGAATTGCCAATTAAACCCTCTAATAAAATAATAATATTGTGGTTTTAATTATATTTCTGTTAAATCTATTGTTTTTTTTAATACATTACTTTTTTCTTTGAAAAAAAAAACAGCAAACGCGTGTTTGCTTTTCGGCTACTGGAGGTAAAATTTAAAGATTATCACTTTGCAATAGAAGAAAGTCTGCCTCTTTCACTATACGTACGCAATTTTAGTTTTTTGGCATAAGAATACTAATGAGCTAACAATTTCTTCCAGGGTGGAGCATCGATAGAATCTGCGAGCGATAGCGACGACGAACCTGCTTTGAAACAACCACGTTTGAGTAGGAGGGGATCACCCAGACAGCAGCGGACACCGGTCAATGCTCGGCGAAGGAACAGCTCAGTGGACAGCCGACAGTCCGCCTCAGAGGTATGCACTGATGAGTCGACTCTGAAGCAACCCCGTCTTTGTAGAAGGAGCTCTCGGAGGGCAACGGACACCAGTCAATGCTTGGCGAAGGAACAGCTTAGTGGACAGCCGATAGAGGTACATATGTACAAACGAGTCTGCATTGAAGCTTTGTGGAATAATGTTTATACATCATCATTATATTAATATCGCCACTGCTCGGGTACAGGCCTATCCTATGGACCACGCGAGCGCAGTGCGTTAATGACTGCAAATTCAGCCGGGTCTAACTGATTAACGTGCATTTCGAAGCACGGAGCAGCTCGATATAGTGAACTTTTGGTCCTACTTCCGCAATCGAAGACCAAACGTTCTAACCACTTGTGTCATTGAGCTCCTGGTACTTATATTTTACTGATTGGGTTTGCTAGCCAGCGTGGGAAACTATTGTTAAAATGGCAGACTGTGGTATGATAGAAAAGGGGAAAATATGATTATACCTATATGAATTTGAGTTTTCGTGTTCTTGGACTGTAGATACACTTAAGTATTAAGCCGTTTAACTTTCTGCAGCTATGTAGTACTAAATAATTTTTTCTATCCCTCCAGGAGGAACAAGAATATGTGGTAAAGTACACTTGGCGCGGCTTCGGCTCGGACTGTGAACTGGAAGTGGCGAGACAACGGACTGTAAACATGGCGGACGAACGAACCGTGCCCGGCGCGGCCTGTGGCGCAGTATCAATCTACACCGACCAGACCGTACCCGCCGCCATGGACCAAATCGACGGTTAGTATTGTTCCTATATTTACTTTATTATAACTATAGTGGCGAAACAACGGACTGTAAACATGGCGGACGAACGAACCGTGCCCGGCGCGGCCTGTGGCGAAGTATCAATCTACACCGACCAGACCGTACCCGCCGCCATGGACCAAATTGACGGTTAGTGTTATTCCTATATTTACGTTAGTATAACTATAGTGACGAGACAACGGACAGTAAACATGGCGGTAGAACGAACCGTACCCGGCGCGGCCATAGAGGTATAAGCATAGAGTGGGGAAGGTGGCTCTAAAAGTGTCCGTCTAGTAGAAAGAGAAAGAAGATGAGAGACCGCTAGCTATCGCTCTCTCTTGTGACGCATGGCATCCAATGGCATCACATCGAAATAGGAAGATGCTTGCGCCTGCGCGATTAGAGAGAGAAAGCTAATGGTCTCTCATCTTCTTTCTATTAGAGGGACACTTCCACTTGTAGTAGAGTCTGTATTTCCCCTACTCTATTCTTATACCTCTATGGGCGCGACCTGTGGTGTGGATTATTCAAAAAATTCAAAAATTCAAAATTCAATATCGTTTATTCAGTCTAGGCTGTTGTACAAGCACTTGTGAATGTCGAAAAGCTACGCCATCGGTTCGCAAATCTACGGCGGGAGACCTTGTACTGAGAAGAACCGGCAAGAAACTCAGCAAGGGCTGTTTTTTTCTCCCTGTATTATATACAGAGTCGTCAAATTGAAAAATGACTTCAATATGAGGTAACTCATAAAGTCACTTTTCATTACAAACAAAAAAAAATGCAAATAATATAAAAATTATGACTATAAAATAAAAAATTAAAATATGTTAAAAAAAGATGGTTTAACAAAGTTTAGGAATGACGTGTCCTACCGCTTAGGCAAAAAGAAAATAATAATAATGAACGATTAAAGTTTAGAACAACGATTAATAGTAGTACCCAGTGAATTAAGAGCAGACTCATCTCCGCTGGCAGCACCCGTTCACGAGCATGACGCATGAACCAGCCATCGCTTCGCTCAACCATTTTTTAGGGAACGCAACGACCCGCCTCACACGACACCACCGAAGAGATTTTTAAGAGAGCATGACTACTCATAACCACACATGGATACTGGTGCCGATTCTGGCGTGACCCTCCAAACTCAAAACCAAACCTAACACCAATCCCTCCCTGTCATTCCGTATAGAGAATGACAAGGATACACCGTCGTCAAATCTAAGTTTAAGCCTAGAGAATCGTGTCAGAACCGACACCACTATGTTACTAAAATAGAAAAAAAAATACATATAGGTACCAGTGTACATTATTATAACAAACTATAAACACAACGGCAGGACACATGCATGTGATTACCTAAACACTGTTGTGGACCCTGGCAATACTCTCCCAACCCAAAACCAATCAAACATCAGTCCCCCCCTTTCAGTCTGTATAGAGAATGACAAGGATACACCACTGCAAAACCAAGTTCAGGTCTAGAAAAACATACCAGAATCCACACCGCCATTAAATCTTTATCAGAGAAATAATATATGTTCACTTACATTTTGATTGCTGTGTCATACAGTATAAATACAAGTTGTGTAATGTTAAATACAATCAAAATTTAATAATAATTATCATTACAATAATAAAGTAGTATAGAGCAGACTCATCTCCGCTGGCAGCACCCGTTCACGAGCATGACGCATGAACCAGCCATCGCTTCGCTCAACCATATTTTAGGGAACGCAACGACCCGCCTCACACGACACCGCCGAAGAGATTTTTAAGAGAGCATGACTACCCATAACCACTAAAACCAATCTGCAAAATGGTTACTTAGAGTTAAGGTAATTTATCTGTACGACACTGCAAACAAATACAAAACAATTTTGCAGTTACAGCCATGCAGTTTTGTCATTCAAGTATTCTTTAACAGTATAATAGCCTTTCTTAACTAAACAACTTTTAATGTGACATTTGAACTCATTTATGGGTAACTCAAGAACAGCATCAGGAATTTTATTGTAAAAATGTATACCTTGACCCATAAAAGATCGGTAAAGCTTCTGTAACCTGTAGGCTGGCAATGCAAGCTTGTTTCTATTCCTAATATTAAAATTGTGTACGTTACTGTGTTTGGTATACAAATTGATATTATTTTTAACGAGGAGTATGCAATTGTAAATGAATTGAGAAGCAACAGTCAAAATTCCAATTTCTTTAAATTTTTCTCTAAGAGATGTTCGGCTACTCAATTGATAAATAGATCTCACAGCTCTTTTTTGTAAAATGAAAATACTTTCAATATCAGCTGCTGTTCCCCAGAGTAAAATGCCGTATGATAAGATACTATGAAAGTAACTAAAATATACAGTCCTGGCAGTATCTATATCAGTAAGTTGTCTTATCTTTCTTACGGCATAAGCTGCTGAACTAAGTTTACCAGCCAAAAGCGTAATGTGATGACTCCATTGCAGTTTTGAGTCTATCGTTATACCCAAGAATGTAGTCGAGTCTACTAAATCTAATTTTTCATTATTTAATTTAATTCCAATATGCTCAACTTTTACATTAGGTAAGGAAAATTGAATACACTTGGTTTTATTAGCATTTAGCTTTAGATTATTGACATTAAACCATTGCAGAACTTAAGAGAGAGCATTATTTACATCGTCATAGTTGTTTTTGCGCCTGTCAACGTTAAATAATAAAGATGTGTCATCAGCAAATAATACAATCTCACACAAATTTTCCACAAAAAATGGCAAATCATTTACATATATTAGAAACAGGAAGGGATCTAAAATTGAACCCTGGGGAAAGCCCATTTCCACATGAGATCCAGATGATCTAACACCATTTACCTCTACAGTTTGTATTCTGGAACTGAGGTACGACTGTATCAATTTATATGCAGTACCTTTGACTCCATAATGACTCAATTTCAATAACAGCGTGTGATGATCAACGCAATCAAAAGCTTTGGATAAGTCGCAGAACACTCCAAGGACATTCTGCGACCTCTCCCAAGCCTCCAATATACTCCTTACAAGTGCAACACCCGCATCAGTAGTAGATCTACCTCTAGTAAAACCAAATTGTTTCCTATGCAAAAGTTTATTAAGGTTGAAATGAGGTATCAATTGTTCCAGAATAATTCTTTCAAATATTTTACTAAGAACCGGTAATATTGATATAGGCCTATAGTTTCCAGGGTCATTTCTATTTCCTGATTTAAAAAGAGGTATAACTTTACTGTATTTCATTAAATCCGGAAATACTCCTTGATCAATACAGTTATTAAATATATCAACTAGATAAGGAGCAATAACGGGTATTATACTTTTAATAACTTTAGTAGAAATACCCCATAAATCACTTGTATTTTTTTGTTTAAGAGATTTAAAACACTTAATAACATCAATAAAATTAATATGTCTGAACTGAAACACGTTATCACACCTAGGTACATATTTCTCGAGCAAAGTCTTGGCAGCCACCGATGAAGAACTCAAATTAGATGTAGCCACCAAAGGAATATTAACGAAATATTCATCAAAAATATTAGCGATATGTTGTTTAGATTTTATTAACATGTTATTCGACTTAAGTTCAACAATATCGTCACGTGACCTTTCTTTGCCTGTTTCACGATTTATAACATTCCACTTGTTTTGATTTTATTATTCGATTTACATATTTTATTTTTAATAAAATTAGATTTGGCTGTTGCACATACCTTTTTAAAGGTTTTAGAATAATATTTAACGTAATCAATAAAACCTTGTGAATGATTATATTTTCTTAGATGATACAATTCATAAAGTTTGTTTCTACTTTTATAGATACCAGTCGTAGCCCAGTCACAGAACTGTAACTTTGGAGTAAGTTTCGAAGTTTTTAAGGGAAAAGCCTTATCAAATTCATTTCTTATTAGATTAAAAAGATCCCCAAAAAGAATATCAGGATCATCATGTGTCCATGGGATATGAGAAATACTATAGTCAATGTTTTTTTGAAAAATTTCTAACCGGTTTTCTGTTACTGGTCTCAATTCAATCACTTTAGATTCATTTGTTACATCTATTTTATATTGTATTTTTAAGCCATAATGGTCAGATGTAATACTATTAAAAATGGATTTATTATCAGGAGTACTATCTGTAAATACGTTATCCAAACAAGTTGCTGAATGTGATGTCACCCTAGTAGGCTCAAAAAATTGATGGGTCAAATTAAAACATTTAAATAATGATATTATACGTACTGACATTGAATTTTGTTCAAGAATATTAATATTAAAGTCACCGCAAACAACCAAAAACTTATTTTTCGACTTTAACTTTTTCAGTACATCCTCCATCACAGATTCAAAAATGTTAAAGTTACCTAGAGGGGGTCTGTATACGCATACTATTATCATCTCATTTAATTCCACACAAGACAGCTCAATGCTACGTTCAATTGAAAGGCCAGCTATATCCTTTCTATCCTTACATTTAATATTTTTGTTAACAAAAATCAATGAGCCGCCATGTATGGCTGTCCTACGAACATAAGCACTCAACAATTGAAAGTTGTTTATGTGATACGACATTTCACAAAGCTTGAGCCAGTGTTCTGTTAAACATATAATGTGTATGTCCTCACTTTTTGAATACAATTCTAATTCTAGGTCTTTGCCAGCCAAACCTTGTATATTTTGATGAATAATATTAATAACTCTTTTATTAGGTTTGGCTTTTGTCTTTAAGCTCAGTTTAAAACTGGGCTGGTTAAGTTATTAATAGAATTAATATTTCTTTTACTAGAAATACTAACACTATTTTGTCGAATACAGTTAGTTATACCATGTATAACCGTATTTTGTATATTAAAAGCTAACAAATTAGCTATCTGGGTCCTATATTTCTTTGCGAGATACATAGTATCTGTAGTCAACTTAAAATATCTAATATATTTATTTATATCGAAATATAAAAATACGTCACTATGACTATTAATTAAATTATAAAAACTTAAATTTAAATTAAAGATGCGCTTAAAGATGCGCTGCGTATTTATCGATATCGTACGGTGTCGGCATTGAATACTCCGCTACTAGTGCCATCTGTTGACAAATCTAATAATGCCTCGCTCCATTTAGTTGTATGTGGGGCGTGTAGATGTCGCCGCCACAGCATGATTAAAATTTTATGATGGTTGTGAATGGTAGAGAATGCCTATGGCATTAAGTCCGCCATTTACTGTTTTTGGTAATAAAGAATAAATAAATAAATAAATTCTCACCTAAATGAATTTAACATTCCATTATTAGGTGATTGAATTATCTTCTCAAAACAATTGTATTAAATAGACAATATTGTAAATCAGATCATTCATATTAATATCACTTTATGTATCACTGTCAATACAGAAAACAATCCAATCGATAATTGGCGCATTGTTGTAAGTAATGCTTCCACTTTCCATTTTCCCACAAAAGAAAATATTCAAACAACATCATACATAATGTATAAAGAATACCTCATTTGAATTTCGAACAATGCAATATTGACATGAGCAATGAAAGAAACAATTACAAACTAACAAACAAACAAATCGCTTTGTCGTTCATTGAATGAGAATGCTTACTTATCTTTCCACAGGTATGGAAACGAACATATCAGTAACTATAGAAGAGAAAATGAAAACTCCCCCAACCGTCATCAAAAGGAAGAAACCCGTCGATTCGTCAAAATTCAACCAATCAAATAGGAAATCGAAAAACTGCGCAACCTTCTACTTCAGACATCACGACACGGACTCTGACCGACAGATGATCGAGACCGACGAGAAATCACAAGAGGAATCTTCGGAAGAAGACGAATGGACTTACGTAGGCGGTGCGAAGATAGCCAATGAGGACTCAACGGACATTATGACGTCATCAGTCGAGATCCAATGCGAACTACCCATAGACGATAAAAAAGACAAACCACCATCCCCAAAACCGAAATTGGAATCGTCCACCCCGGATCTACTTCGCGTTGAGAATACCAGGTGCAAAGATATCGAAAGACTGGTGATACAGGCTGAGGAACTGGTACAGAAACAAGCGCAACACAACTTGGCTAAGAAAAAGGGAACGAGGACTTTTAAACCGCTGATGTTTGAAGAGGAAGGTACCAAGGCGAACAGAGCTAAGATGTCAAGGATCAAGGAATGGCTGAATCAGAGTACGGAGGAAAAGAATGATAGCAACCAGGTGAGTCATAAACATTTTGTTGTACTTTAATCGTATGATATTATTAAGTCACTTTTTACAGTAAATGTTTAGTGATTGGGAACTTTACTTAATAGAAAATACCTAATACAGTAACATATTAGACTTTTTATTGTAGAAAACAAAGTTATAGGATTCAGTCACATTTGAAGGTTCCGAAAAAACACAAGTCTTTTCTGGTTTATAGTTAAAGAATGCTTGCTCTCAAAACCACTTTTGCTGTAGTAAGTTTAGTGGTTTGGCACTCTAGTTGATCGAAAATATTTACAGTTACTTCTCTTGTATTCAGAGATCTCTGGTTAAAGAATTCTAAGGCTCACCTTAGAATAGCGTAACGTTATTTTAAAATCGGCATTCATTTATATATTTCCAGGGCACGGAAAGTTACGACGCGTCAGGCGAATATACGACAGAAAGTGAAGTGGACACCTCCCTCACTTCTGAAGAACGGAACCTGCACTCTTCTATGGACATGAGCACTTCCACCTGCACCGTCACACCTACACACCAGGCCAAGGTAAAATTGACTTTATTGCTTATGTACTAAATCTCCTTTTAGCTTCGTGTGCGGACAAAGTATATTCTATCTCACGGAAAGTTATTTTGAATATAGTCGTTGTCATATGCGCAAGCGCATATAGCTGAGACTTTTTAATGTTACATTAACAATGTTGTTTTGTATTTCATTTCTTATTTAAAAGGTTATTAAAATTGAATCAGATACCTACATGTTTATTGTTTTCATGAAATAGAATATTATACCAACAAGTCACTAAACATTCATTTATCTAATTCTTTGTATCGTACTAATATGTCAGTATTTGTAAATAATGACCTCTTATGTCACTTTTAACAATATAGTCATTGCCAGTTTGATAAACGATAACCTAACGTTGCACATTTCACTACTCCTTCTTAGAGTTCACATCAGGAATATTCTCATAGAAAGGATATTTATATCTGATACAGAGATCCAATAAAGCCAGATTAATAGATACAAACGTGAGAGGCGGGGAGTGAATTATCAACAGTTGCTCGGTCTGATGAAATGGATCTGAGCTAACAAAAACTTCATCGATCATCCATTTATTTATACTTCTGAATACTTAATCTACTTAATATTTTTTATGCCACTGTAACATGTCCTAATGATACGTAAAGTTGAACCTGTGAACCTAAATTTTTCTGTTACATGACTTTGTACAGACCGCCACTCAAAGGCCAAACTATTCAAAACCCATAGTAGCTATATGATTGGTCTCAAGCGAGACTAATTATTTATCTATGTCAAAACTGTCAAATTTCTCCAACTGACTTTGTCCTAAAAACATGATTTAAAAGATTGAGAATCTTGAATGAAAATTAATTTAATGAGAACAGAACTTTAGGATGTGACTAACTTTAAACACATCGCCTTACTATAACATAACCCATTAGCTTGAGCCTTAACTCATAACAGGTGCAATTACGCAAAAAGCGGGGCGGCAACAGCGCGCGGCCGTGGTCCGTCTCCTGTCTCTCTCAGCTAAGCGGCGCGGGCGCATCATTGGTGGCGACGCCTACAGCGGGCGACGTTGCCGCTATGTCGCACAATATGTCGATATCCGAGTCGGCTTTGAATACGTTGGCTTCACCGCAGGAAGTTACTCCAGCTAATTCGAGTTCGAAGTTGCGTGGCAGCTCGACTACTGTTCAGGTATAGTGTGATGAGGATCATTTTTTTATGTATGGTGATGGTGAATGTATTATAATATCTGGAAGCTTATAACTACAAGAGTAATGTTTCAAACCAATACTCCTTTATTAATAAACGAGGAATAAGTTTAGACTAGTTACGCCGCGTTTTAATTATATCACTCAAGTGCCACTTGTCATTCAATGAACAGAGACAAAACATAAAGTAACTAATCCAAGTATAGTCTTCGTTTATTAATAAGGGGAATAAAGAACACCATTCTGAATTTATATTAACGGTATCAATAACTGCAAGAGCAATTTTCTGAACCCATTATAAACTATTCTTAGATATACTTCAAACATCCCGTAATGCTGGATTGTCGGTCGTACTGTAGAATGTACTGAGAATGCAAGATGAGCAGTGAATGCGGAATTTTAATTTTCTTTTTACGCTTAAAACTATTATGTAAATAGCTAGCAACTTTTCTAATTACAACTTTCTTGCAAATATGGCGTTGAAGTTTTACAATGGGAGTTTTGTTACACTAAATATTTACTATCACTTTTTATTATCTGTTAATTGCCCGTTAAAAACCTTAAAGGAACTATTACCGTTCAAGTTTAAATGTATAACAGTAACGGTTACTTAATGCTCCTTCTTCAATTACACAGGGGCACGTTTCCAGTACAAACACAATGACTGAAGCGTGCACTTCTTGCGTGGAGAATAACGAGAAACAGTGCTGGCTTCGAAGGAAAAGGTTTAAGTTGCGGCGAAATAATAACCCAGCGAGAAGAGAGAGACTGGTGAAGTCCCTCTCTTTCTGCGGTCGTCTAAGTCCTGAGATAGTAGACAAAAACGAGAGGAGTGCGGCCAGTGACCCGGCTACCAGTAGGAAAGGAAGGTTAGTGTCAATCTCTTCTACAAACATGATTACTAAAGCATGCAGTTCCTGTGTGAAAACCAATGATAAACTCTGCTCAAGGATACGGGAAGCGGTAGGTAAAACGGAGGGTAAGTATGAGAAAAGTGCGGTAAGAAATTCCGCCACTAGTAGGAAGGAAGGTTAGTGTCGTATGTTTACTTGTATGGGATAATGACTTCTACGACAACAACCTGGCGAAGAAAGAGAGTAAATAGTGAAATCTATGTTCTACTGAAATCAACTCAGTTAAGAAGTAGAAGATAATCGAACCAGACGAGAGGAACGCCGGTGAGGAGAGAGACAGATACTGGTGAAGTCTATCTCTTTCTGCGGGCGTCTAAGTCCTGAGATAGAAGATAAGAATGAGAGGACTGCGGCTATTGATCCAGCTGCCATTAGGAAAAGAAGGTTAGTGTCAATCACATATCTATAGCACAAAGGCTCTAAAGTAGAAGTATAAAAAAAAGTGTGGTAAGAAATCCAGCTACTAGTAGGAAGGGAAGTTCAGTATCAATCTCTTATCTATAACACAAACATGATTACTAAAGCGTTTCCTTCTTGTGTGGAGGCAACAACCCGGCGAGGAAAGAAAGTGACTGATGAAGTCCCTCTCTTTCTGCGACTGACTAAATCCTTAGATAGAAGATAAGAACGAGAGGAGTGCGGCTAGTGACCCGGCCACCAGTAGGAAGAGAAGTTTAGTGTCAATATCTTATCTCCAACACATTAAGATACATAGGGCATTGCGGATTTTTCTCCAAATTGGAGCGCGGGATGTAACCACCTCGAGGAGCTCGATGGCGTGGGTGATTAGCGCGTTAGGCTGCCATCGTTGAAGTTAAGCAACTTTCGCAGTGGTCGGTCATTGGCTGGGTGACCTAAAATCTTCTATTTCGAGTTCCTCCGTGCTTTGGAAGGTACGTTAAGCCATTGGTCCCGGCTGCATCTGCAGTCGTTAGCACTCAATCCGCACTGGGCCCGCGTGGTGGGTCATAACCCAATCTCCCTATTCCATCCATAGGGAAGGCCTGCGCCCCAGCAATGGGGACATTAATAGGCTGATGATGATGATGAAGTAGCCACCTTACAGAAAACTTCAGTAAAATAAAACTTCCTTTTGGTGGTGCCGTGTTTCTGTCGGCGGGTAAGGTTCCAGGACTCCACGGGTTAGGAGCTTGGGTCAGGGTAGGCAACTGTGCGAGTGATACTTTTGGTATCGCAAGCATCTATAGGTTATGGTGGCCGCTTACCATCAGGCCAGCCATATAGCCTGTTTGCCACCCTTTTAATATGAAAAAAAAAAACAAGATGACTGAAGCAGTGGGGATTAACAATCCGGCAAGAAGAGAGAGACTGGTGAAGTCCCTGTCTTTCTGAGGCCTTCTAAGTCATGAGATAGAAGATAATGAGAGGAGTGCGACCAGTAATCCGGCTACCAGTAGGAAAGGAAGGTTAGTGTCAATATCTTATCTATAGTTCTTACGTGGAAACGAATGATACACTGTGCTGAAGAATAGAGCAGTTGGGTCTAAAATGTAGGGTAAATATGATAATAGTGTGATAAGCAATCCAGCAACTAAAGGTTAGTGTCGATTTTTATTTGTGTTGAATAATGACTTTACTCTATTTCTTCCCGAGGTTGTTGTAGAACTTAGGGAAGAAAGAGAGTAAATGGTGAAATCGCTATTCTACTGAGGTCGAATAGTTGAGATATAGTAAAATAATCTTACCAGAGAAAAACCGATTTTAAAGAGATATATCATCAAAAGCAGTTAACAATTTGAAAATACAATACTCATCAAAAAGTCTAACCAACATTTGTAGGTTTTGAAATTTTGAACTATTTTTAGTATTGTAATTACATATAATCTTAAACAGTAATTAAATATAATAAATATAATAAAAAAATATAATATTTAAACAGTAATTTTATAAACACAATCATAGTTTCTATTTATAAAATCAGACAATTATGTTCCGAGAACAATAGTGCATTATGATATAAGTGCGGTAAGTTGAGAATTACAGCCGAGGCGATATTGTTAGCCCGAGTCGTAGGTGAGGGCTATAAGAAGGCAGAGTCTGTAATTATAAATGCATACCGCACGTATGTCATACGACGTTTCATAACACATTTGCGAGGAAATAATACAACCTACGTACGTACTTTCTGAAAATAAATTTGCACCTTTGTTGGTTTTCCATAAGATGAAATTTGATACGCTTGACTGTAAGCGATCCGCGGATTTTTCGGGCAAGAGGCTTAGCGTAGCCTTTTTCGACTTCTGGTGGTGTCGAATTAATAAATTCGTTACTACTTGACAATATTTTCAAATAAAAACAATACAGCGAAAAGAAAAAGAAATAACTTTTACACAGATTAGCGATGCGCGCACATCAACGCTTTTTTAGGCAAAGGAACAAAAAACGGCCAGTGTTACTAATAAAGTTAAGGTTGTCATTTATTGTCAAAATGAATCAAAATAAAGAATTAAATGTTTATATATTATATTTTATCTCCCAAAGTTAATTTTATTAAGAAAATGTTGCCTACCTTTCTGACATAAAAACACTTTGCAAAGATTTAAAAAAGTATCGTTCGTTTTTAGACGAAACATGCGTGCGTTTTACTTTACATTACCGCACGCGTGTGTAATGTGATAGATTATGATATTGAAATTGGTGCAATAAGAGACGCTTCACGAGGAAATGTGTTATAAAAAATATTACATAATCTGTCACTTCTTTGGCAGAACAATCGTTTTTTTATTGTTTTATTTCACTTTTGGACTTTATTATATTTTTCTGCAATTTATTAGATAGGTCAGTTTTTTACAAACTAGGTCGAAAAACAGTTCATAATAATAATTATAGGTACACCTATGCCGGCACTTCGCTTATTCGTGTTTGCTATTTTCATTCCTTATTAAGCATGATGTAGACAAGCCAAATGCCGGCATTCTAAGATTGACAATTGTAGTGCAAATATATAAAATGTCGTGATCTCAACTATACAATGAATACAACTGAGATTATGCACTTCAATAACTAAGCATTTCTTCCGCAGATTCGACACAACCTCAACATCTGGCAACGACAGCGACGAGGACTTGCGCAAGAGCATAGAAAAGACTCACATCTCCACAAGAGAGCAGGACAGCGCTATACCGGAGCAGAACGAGAACGAACAATCTTCCGTAGCGCCTAGTTTCAAATTGGGTCCGGCAGGTGGCGCTGTAAGGCCTAGAATCGCTAGGAGTACAGAAAGGGAAAGGTCTTTTCTTGCCCTAAGCTTGGGCGATCCAAATCAGCTATGGGATTTAAGCATGGACAAAGACTCGGATGTGGATAAGAGCGGCACTGCTGGCACTGAGGAGCATAGTTCGTTTTCGGAACAAGCTTGGGATTTCTATCAGGTAAGAATGCTATGAAATCAGATATGTCAATAAAATTAGACTAAATATTCAAAATATCTGCACCAGTTAAGTAGTTTTATTTATCAGTTCTAGTTTAGGTAAAGTACGTGTTGTCATTGTTTGCAACCTGTCACTTTAGACAAGTATAAGAAGTATCTATTTATTTATAACTTTTTTAACTTAGATTAGAGTAGAATAGAACAGAGCAAAATTATTTAGCAGTATTTAACCTACCGACTGATCTCCAATTTTCCACAGATCTTAAACTACACCAACCGGACATTTAAATTAACCAAACTTTCATTATTTACATTCTCTTTAACAGGAAAAATACAACTCCGAGCCTTACTCAGAAGCGCCTGATTCGGACGCGGCACGCCGCCTTCTAGAATTTGGCGACGACTACCGAGCCTTCCTCGACTCGCAGTCCGACTGCTGCTCCAGTCTTTCAGCACAGCCCGAGAACGAACACAGCCCCAGCGGCACCAGAAGACGCAGACCTTCCGAAGTATCCCGCGAAAGAAGTCTGCCCCGCTACAAACGCGCGACAAAATCCCCCGTCAATACACTCCCCAGAAAACCCAAGAAGTCCATGTCCAGCGCCGAACGCAAAAAGTCCCTACTCGATAGCCTCGAACGGTCCAGAAACAACACCAGCATCGAGAGCAATGACGGCGTGCGCAGACGCAAACCGTCCGAAAGCGAACGCAAGAACAGCAAACGCTCACCAGAATTCGACTTACTCAACATCCAAGCTTTGAGCAGGAGACGTCACAGCTCAAACCTGACCAGCGATGAAGTGAATAGTTCTCTAGAATACACGGAAGTGAACAACCGCCCCGATATACTTGACTCGTTGAATAGAAGACGGCGGAATGATAACGGGGAGACGGAACTGCAGAAAGTGGCATTGTCTGAACTGCGTAGGCGTTCGACGGAGAGCGCCGACTCGGAGGACGAGTCGTCAAGTCCTAAGAAGCACAGCAGGAGGAATTGGGGCGAGGATTCCGATTCGGAATCTGAGGAAGTTCGCTCTCTTGTTCGCCGCTCGAGCGCGCACCTGGAGACAGTGGAGGCGCTGATGGCCCGCCACGAAGCTTCTCCGGACCTCCTCCGAGCTTTCGACTACGTAAGGAACAAATTCGATACAGATTACACTAGCTATTCGGAATCCGACGACGACGCCGCCTCCTACGTCACGCGCCGCCCTGCATGCTTCCGCGCTAGACTATGCCTCGCTCTGGCCGCATTCTCGATCCTAGTAATAGTATACATACATCTTCAATGACATTTGGCTTGGGCTTGTGTGATATTTATTATTATGTATGTAAGTATGCGGTTGAGATTCGCTGCGATCGTCCGATCATACGAACTCTGTGCGAGGTTATGACTCGTTTGGTTTTGTAGTTAGTCGCTGTTGGCATGTTTGTGTGAATTTGCGACGAAAAGTATTATGTACAAATGTTTTCTAGCTATTCTTGTGACGCTAACGTTGAATCTGATGATCGCAGATTTACACACTGAAAATGAGTGAAATTAGAAAAAAAATACTAATTGATGCAAAAATATTCTTAGTCAGTTTCACTTTTGGATTTTAACATAATTGACGTCAAAGTGAAATTTGTCTTTATCTAGTTTTTTTTTTCGCTATTAATTGTACGGTAGATGCCCTCACTAACACTTGCGTATGTCGTGTGTTTGTGATTGTAGTTTAATTTTTACTAACTGCCTGTTATTTTCTCTTTCTCAAAAGATATTCTCGTCTCTCCCTGGTGGTGATAACTTGGTGCTAAGAAAAGTCTAACTTAATCCGCGCTTTATAACGAATACTTTTTACGCTTGATTTAATGGTGCAGAGGTACAGAAAGTTTCGATGGAATCATTCCTAGTTACCTGTGGCATACATTGACTAAAACGAAATGTCATGCTGACAGATGTCACATTTGACGTTTTCATTAACGTTCATAAATGTGAGCCGATGACAGGGTTTAGAGATTACGGGCGGATAATTTATTTAATTTATGATAATAAGTACCTCAAATGAAACGAGATTTCTTGTCATTGAGTGATAGTAGGTTTCGTAAGATTAGTAACGTGAATAGACTAATTTATCTTGGTTGTATCTTTTTGTAATATACTTTCTTTAGATATCTGGCATAATATTTAATTTGTAAATGTCATTTGACTGAACTCCTCATACACTCACGGTGTAATGTAATTGTTGTACTTATTTCCAATAGGGATAGGTTGTTAATTGATCTTATTTTTATACAAAATGTTTAAAGTAATATTGTTTGTATAAATATTAAGAAGAATAAATGTGTCAGTTCGAAAATTTAAAATGGAGTTTCAGTCAATTAACACCCTTCTCTATTAACTCAGTTATCGCACGATAATTACGAAAGTTTTTGCATTTTATGTTTATTTAGATGAATGATAATAATAATAGAAATAAGTTTTTTTTTCTAAATTCCAAATTTGTTGTGTGTGATTAAGCTATTTTTGCTTGTTTGATTTTTGTTTGGCCTTTTTAGTTAGATAATGAATGACATAGACTAAAAACATTTTCTTCTTGAAAACCTAAAACTTCCGAAAAGTTGCCTTGTTATGATTAGAATGGCATGTATTAGAAAGAAAACCCTTGCCTACAGTGCATGTAAATTATTTGTACATACATGAACAAAAGTGTTACTTTTATTCTAATAAAAAGTGGGTGTGTGTCAAATTAATAATAACGTGAGTTAGTCAAAATTAATATCATTTAAGTTTTATGATGTCACAGCTTAGATAAGTACACAACTTTAAGTTTCATTCTAAAGCTGTGGAGGTAGTTTTTTTGCCAATTGTTTTTTTTTTCTCGCTACGCAGACGGAGGTTGTGACCCGGTGTCGGGAAAACATCAACTTATTGGACGCAGCTTTGGCAGGCGGATCCCTATCGCCGGCTCTACAGCGAGATGTTAGAGGTGAGTACTTAACACAATGAGGGTTTTCTGGAATGACGGGCGTCAGGTGGCATCACTGTACGAAAGTTCTAGGTACTCATGCGTCAAATCCATGGAGGTATAAGATATATATATAGGAGGTATAATAGAGTAGAGAGATATAGACTCTACTACAAGTGGAAGTGTCCCTCTAATAGAAAGAGAAAGAAGATGAGAGACCGCTAGCTTTCTTTCTCTAATCGCGCATGCGTATTGGCAACCGTAAGCATCTTAATATTTTGATGTGATGCCATTGGATACAATACATCACAAGAAAGAGAGAGATAGCTAGCGGTCTCTCATCTTCTTTCTCTTTCTACTAGACGGACACTTTTAGAGCCGCCTTCCCCACTCTAATCTTATACCTCTACGGTCAAATCACGTATGTCGTTCATAGTCTATGGATAAATTTAAATGCTCGTTCGATTAATTCGCCCCAAAAACAAAATACCTCATGTCACAGAGTGGCGTCAACTGGGGACGTAAATTTTTCTGAACACCCTCATTATTTTTTTAATATAAACATATACTTTTGGTAGAGGCAAGTTTTCTTCGGGTTGTTTGTTTTGTGGAATATTATTATTTAACTAGCTGACCCAGCGAACTTCGTACCGCCATAAAAGAATAAGGGTTGGTGGTAGAAGGGTGAAAATTTAGGGTTGTATGTATTTACTAATGCTGTATCATAAATTAATAATAAAAAAAATATCTAAAATTGAAAAAAAAATTTAGGGGTTGATTACCCTTAACATTTAGGGGGATGAAAAATAGATGTCCGATTCTCAGACCTACCCAATATGCACACAAAATTTCATGAGAATCGGGAAAGCCGTTTCGGAGGAGTTTAACCACAAACACCGCAACACGAGAATTTTATATATAAGATAAAATGGAGTTATTACCGATTCCATAATGTAGGTAGCCTGAAAGTTTTAACACATAGTCTACATCCAGTATCAATTCACCCCAGTTTATATGATGATTTTGATGCCGCATGCATTACTTGCATAAACTCAGACGATTCATTATTTTTTTAAGATGGTATGTAATCCAAATTTACAAAAAGGAGTAAATAATAATAATAATCTTATTTGAAACTTTTTCCTAAACTATAGTCAAGAATAATTAAAATAAATTATCGAAGACTGCTAAACACGTAGGACTCCCGTTGATATACCCAATGCCTACTGTATTATCAATCTTAAGGTTTTTTTTTTCAAAACGTGTACTTACCGAAACTCGAACACAATGTTGCGGTTTATTTAACCCTGAAATTGACAGAATAATGCAATTGCATTAAGAACGCTGCCACGAGCTGCAAATATCGTGTTCCCAGCAAAAATTCGAACGGAGACGGCCGCGGTTTCCTTCTCATATTGCAACCGGTTTCTGAACGAATTTCGTATTTTTTTTTCGTTGGGTCCAATCTTGTGATCAAGGATTCCGCCACAGTGCAATCTGTATCAGTGTTTAAAAAAAAATACAATTAAGACGTACAAGGAAATATCATTTATAATTCGTTGGATGGTACGCATAAATTCAAAGTAGGGATTTTCATCTTCTTTAGCAAAGTCAAATATATGTATTCATTCTCATTTAGGTAAGTCAGTACTTATTTATTTAAGGCAAACATTCCGTTGCTTTCAATATTTAAGTATCGCTCTGAATATGTGGAAATGATTTTTATTTAAGTTTTTGAATCTTATACATATGTCGATATTTTAGATTTCATAATACTACATTATTTCAATTTCATTAGGAAAATAAACAATAAAAAATATATTAACATACTGACTACATTATCTCTCCACTACAAAGGCTTTATTTGGCTCAGAAAACAGGTTGCCGTCGATTAAGTGACACATACAATTTTAAGTAATGGCCCTCGTGTTTTAGTTGGTTACTTATTTTTTCTCTTGTATTTTATCGTCTTCCCTATATTATTGGTCCAAGTCAATACGCAGGGATAAAATCTTGTTAAGGTACCTATTGAGAGCAGAGAGATGAATAATTCCAATTAAAAATATTAACCAAAGAAATTGTCATACTCTTTCCTGCAATATGTAAAATCGAATGCTTATAGGTACTAAGTACTTACAGTTTTTCATAAGTACCTCTGATTGCAGTAATGATTGAATCAATCGACAATCAATTCTAGAGTGACTAATTATAGGATTTCATTTCTTTAAGAGTGAAATTTAAATTTTTTAGGGTTCCGTACCTGAAAAGGAAAAAACGGAACCCTTATAGGATCACTTTGCTGTCTGTCCGTCCATCCGTTCGTTCGTCCGTCCATCTGTCTGTCAAGACCGTCTTTCTCAGGAACGCATGGAGGTATCAAACTGAACTTCATATTTAATACTCATGTCTGCTGTCCCTTGGAGCTGTGAAAAAATCAAACTTCTAAGCCAAAGCAATCAAAAGATACAGCCGTTTATGCCGCAAATTTTCTAAACTCGCACGGGAATCAAAACCTACAGGGTACTTCCCGTGAACTTAGAATCTTGAAATTTGGATACAGATAAAGGAAAAATTGCGAAAACCGTAAATTTTTAGTTACATCATATAATAAAAAATATTCTAGAAAATTTTAAAGTTACTACCTCTTTTCTCATGAACGCGTAGTAGACGTATTAAATTGAGTTTGTACGGAACCCTCGGTACGCGAGTTCGACTTGCACTCGACCGGTTTTTTATATTAACTAAAAAAACATTTGTGTAATTGCCCAAAAAGTATTTTCACATTAATGCTTTATATCGGGACACGGATCAAAGCCCTTTGAAGTTTTATTATTACAGTTAATCGTTGTGAACTAAGAGCTCATCAACAATTTGTATACAAACGTAACGCGTGGACGAAAAGGTTTAAAAAAAGGGCTAGGGTTGTCTGTTTGATATATCCTAGTGGTTATATATTTAAGGATTAAAAATCCCAATCAACCCAAGTAAAAGTTGTCAATTAAGGCATTGGTCGAAGCAAAACTGGTTGTAGAATTTTAAAAATCATTCTTTTCATGATCAGCGTTTAATATTCCAATAGGTCAACACAAAGTTGACGTCACACAATAGACATCATCGAACCGAGCGTTTTGGCGGTAAATCCAAAACCATTAAAAATAAATTCAACTTTAATTGGTTTAATGGAGAAAAAAGACATTAATTAATTTATTTTTATTTTTCTGTTAAATCGTTTGTCCCAATCTTTAAATATAAGCAGTTTAAAAAATAAATGGATAATACCCTTTTCGACAGTTTGTGGAAAATTCTAACAGAAATGAAATGAAATATATTTTCACTTAGATACATATTATAGTGATATAGACATATAAATAAATCCGATGGATGCGAATAGCGCAAAACCGCTCGAAGCGGAGATCTTTGGGGAAACTATGTGCTACCTATGCTGCTATGTGAAACCGAAAAACCTGAAAAGCAGAAAATAATAAACCCTTTTCTCTTTAGTCAAATTAATATTTGGTGTCAGTGACATACATGTCTGATGCATGTCACTGACATGCATGTCTGATACTCGTAGATCTGAGTTCTCATTTGCTACTTGGGTTGGTCATGAAATCTATAAAAATATATATTGGGGAACTACCTTAAAAAAGGGATTTTTTCCAAATATATATGGGATCAAATTCGAAGATACCCTTTCCAATAAAAAATAATTACCAAAATTAGACTTCTCAAAAAGTTATGCGTGAGCGAAAAAAATATACACGTTGAATTGATTACCTCCTCTAATTTCTTTCGTCTTAAAACATAGCGATTTTATTGCAGGGCATAGCGATTTTGAGCGCCCGTTTGGGCAAGTAACCTACTTTACAGAAGACCACAGTAAAAAATGGTATGTTGTGTTTCAGACGGTGGGTAAGGTTTCAGGGCTCCACGGGGTAGGAGATTGTGTTCAAGGTAGGGTTTCTTTTTATAGTTAGGTAGGCAAATGCCTCTACCCCACCTGATGTTATTGTTGTTGTTGTGTTTGGGTCAGGGTAGGCAACAGTGCGAGTAATAGTTTTGGTATCTCAAGCGTCTATAGGCTATGGTGGCCGCTTGCCATCAGGCGGACCATACGCTAGTATGCCACTCTTTTAACACAAAAAAAAATTGGTTGTCTTTAAAGTTGGTTTACAGACGATAGTTTTACGTGATAACGTCATAAAGAAACATTACGTAACGTCAATAACAGCCTTTCGAAGGTAGCTCGACAAAGTAAATAAAAAATCATTATTCGGACGACGCATTTCTGCAAAGGATGCGAAATGTCAATAAATAAATAAAATCAGTGCATCTAACCCGTTAAATACTTGTTTTATTTAAATAAACTTTAATTTGAAATTACATAATTGCTAACTCGGACGTCACGCGAGAAGAGAGATAAATGTGTACAAGCCGACACTTGGGCCGATCGTACCTCTCTATCGCTTGTACCGCGCTCTCGCTTGCACGCTCATGTTCAGGCGGAACGTGACACTTTTTCGAGCGCGCAACCGGTGTTCATCGATTTATAAGACGTTATCACGTCCAAAATCAAGTCAACGTTTTGAATTTTTTGCCTTTGCCGACACTGCCAACCCTGTCTGCGTAACCCGGAAGCGGCGACACGGCGCGCGCGCCCACTCGCTCGTCTCCATCTATTTCTGCCAACGAAAGCGGAACCATGCCGTGCGTTGGCGAATCGTGGACACCCCATTTAAGTGACGTCTATAAAAACGTAATAAACACTGTTGGTTAACAATAGAATAGCTAATTGAGATTCAATTTATTTTACATTTATGCCTAACTGAACTATGACTGCTGAACAACAATCGCAACAATCGGTCGCCTAAATAATTAAAACTAATATTATAAAAAAATGCGAAAGTGAGTTAGTTTGTAACACGCTCAATTCTAAATAACTGAATCAATTATACGTTTCTTAATATTGATAAATGGAACTCTTTTTTTTTTCGTTAAAATAAAACTTGGATGGGTTAAAATTGGAGACGATTTTTTTTGGGAAACCAATTAACCCGCAGACCTGCTGTCCGCCCTTAGTTATTACATAGTACTGTGTTTTAATGTGTGTGTAAATGTGTTTACATCAGATACTTGTATCAATTAAGTACTTTAAAATGCACCCCTTACTTTAAGCTAAATATAACCACCTTAATGGACCATAAATCGCTGTGCCTACTTTGTAGGTACAGCCAGATGCCACGTCTTATAACAACAAATAGTCTAAAAATATACTACCTATACTGTGCTTGTCGAATAATTAAGTGTTTTTTTTTCCGTCACTTTCTTTTTTAGTTTATTGCAAAAATTAAATACTTTAATTGTCAAAAAACTATTTACGTACGATTAATTTGCTTTTTTATTACCTTTTAATAAACGGTAAACAAGTGTTAGTGGTAGCTAATGTGATAGCTTTTTTACAGAAATTAAATACTTACATTTATAATAAACTGTTTAAGTAGGTACGACCTACCTTTAATTTTAGATATTTTTTTTTATATTATTTTGATAATGGTTAGTGTTAGTGGTAGCTGATATGGCAAAAAATGTGTCGCTCCAGCCATCTTCAACTCGTTGGCTTTAGCCTAATCCACTTAACCGTGGAACCCTTTAATTTACCCACCATCACCAAAAGATAGTGTTATTTTTTCTGGTTTTCTATAAGGGCGTTCCTAAATTGGCTAAGCTCTACATGACTTAAATTGTTTTTTTGGCTTCGCAAGTGTACGTGTCAATAGACAACAGTATCACAAAAAAATATGTATTTTATGATATAATAATAGGTATTATAATAATAATTAATTATACTTATATTTAGTTTTATCCTTTCGGAAGACGCACCTGCGCGCTGTCTACACATATTTTTGAGTTACAACAATATTTACTCCCTTAGTTTACCTTCACTGTTAAACCATCTACGAAAGAAGAATACTTACGCACTTTTTTCTAGCTTATATCTATACTATAGAAGTAAAAATATTTTATCCGTTTACTTAATTAGTTAAAGTGGGAAGGTACAGAGTTCAAATCCCACACGTGATCTTCGATTGTTTGGCCGTTACATTATCTTAAAGTTTTATTGTTTAACGTGACATCATTAACGATGATGCAAGGACTTGTTTTGCATTGAGCTCGTCTAGATTTACCGAAGCTCTTAACCGTGCAGCGTAGGTGTTAAGTTTGACAAATGTCATTAAGTTGACTATTTATAAACCTAACGTGACATCATCACTTAGAACGTCTGAAAATTATCAAAAAAGTATCATTCTTTATGTAGGTACTTTTACGCTATAGACACCTAAAATTTTCCAGACCAGTATTTGTTGGTAATTGACACAATTTAGTCGTTTTGTGGATTCGGTACTCCACTAGCTATTAGCAATGGTTGTGTATTGCGAAGTGCTTGTGATATTTCCTGAAAAAAGAAATGGACACAAATGTAAGTTTTTAATATATTTTTTTTGTATTTTTTTTGGCTTAACTATGGATTATTGTTTTTTACTAACTTTTTGTTTGGTTTTCCATTTTATTTTGTTCAAATTTACAACTACTTCATGTAAAAATGAATTCAAAGGGATAATATTTCATTTATTTTGTATTTGTCCAAAATAACCCGAAGTAATATCAAATTTGTTTAATCCCATATTTACAAATAAATATTATTATTAAAGCCCCAGAGAAAAAAAATATCATGAATCTGAACTGATACACATAACATTTGAAAACGTTAAGAACTTAGATAGTTTTTGAAAAATATTACCTATTTTGCTTTGTTTTTACATAAATTATGTACTCAAACCTTCAACATGTAGGAAATTAGGTAAATATCATTTTATGTTAAAATTGGCAAAGTTTCAAAATTGCGTACCTATCAGACAATCACTTTATGTACAAAAAATATTGGTATCGATATTAAAGGTGATTTCGATCCTGACAAAAACCAGGAGCGTCTTGTACAAATTAAAGTGGCATACTTATTGACTGCATTCTTTGGCAATGCCACTTGCCGCCTGCGGCCAAACATTGTGGCTTGTAAATGAATATCTGATATTTGCACTGCTAATGCCAACAACGGACGGGGCAAGGCCAAAGAAACCGAGACGAAATATAAATAATACATTTTTAAGCTACTGAATGTCACTAAACTTCTTATTGGTAATATTGCAATTGCAATAAATGTTGCTAGATGTTAAACTTTTCTGTAGGTACTTTAAGTGCAGATACCAAAAAAAAACCCTAATGGGCAGGATTACGCTATTTGAAGCTGCAAACTAAAAACAAACAATAATTAAAATTTAATCGGACTAAATCAATATAATAGTACTTGAACACTAGCATTCCTATATTTTTCGTAACTTATCCGATATAGTTAATGAAACTGAAAGCTTTCTAAAGGTATATTCTGTGAAGTAAAAAGCTCTCTAAAGGCTCTTCACATATGCAACTGGTATCTAAATCTACTTTCGTTTGTAAAGGCAATGGAAGCTCAAACAAATGCCCTATTGTTTGTTTGCCAACCAAGTATCTAGTATTTGTTTTTACCATGGAATATTTTGCCGTTCTTCAGATATACAGTAGACCCTCGGTAATCCGGACCCCGTCTAGTCCGGCGCGCCCGGTAATCCGACACGATTATCACTGTTGATTTGCACATGAATTTTTAGATTTGTCGGATAATAAGGTACTCTTATTCCAAAAATTCCCGACTATATAGGATGCTCTTAGGCAGTACTCTGTAATCCGACAAATTCGATAATCCGACATCGCCCTGCAAAACGTTTGTCGGATTACGGCAGGTCTACTGTATGCTCGTATGTATTATCGCGATGGACGTGTGGCATGGTAATTAGTGGGTGCTAAGGGCTTGGTAGTATCTTCTTTTTGAACAATCATCATAAATTATCAGAATACCGTTCCGGTCGTTTAGGAATCGGGGATAGGAATTATATATTGTTATTTTTGTTTAATGTTAAACCCATTAGTAATCATACTAATATTATAAAGGAGGAAGCGTGTGAGTTGTATGTTTTTACTTATTCACGTCTAAACGGCTGGAGCGATTTTAATAAAATTTGGTATGGGGTTGGCTGACACCTACGATTAACACATATGCTACGTTTCACTGCAGGAAAATATCCACGGGTAACACCGCACAGTGTTTTATGGAACCAAAAAAATTTACATGTTCAGATTCTTACATAAATAGATTATTTATACCCTAAAAAAGGCTTGAGTTCAATTTACAGAAGTCTAACTCAAATACTTTTTGAGAAAAAAAATCATGAACTTATCGTGACCTTTGACCTATGAAATCTAGAATATTTTTTTATAAAGTGAATATTAACAATATTTTTTTTTTATAAATATGTGTCAATCGGGCATAATCAGAGGCGTATAAACGCGTAGCTTTAGCTTAAAAAAATGCATTGGTTTGGGAGCAGCATTTTTTTTTTGTATTTCGTATTTATTGTTTTTTCTCCCTAAAAACGAAAAAGTGGAACCTAGAACTTAGATAGAAATAAACCTACGGATGTGGTCTATCATACATAAATAAGCCACGTGTCACTTTTGCGGCGTTTAGAAGATATTAATTTTTAAATTTTTATGCTAGGGTTGACACCGAGTGTTTTATAGAACCAAAAATATTTACACCTTAAGGTTTTTGCATAAATCAATTATTTAAACCTTAATTAAGGCAAGAGTTCAATTTCCCAGATCGATTTGCTTCGGCCTTCGTTATACGAACGGCTAGGGAGTGGAACTCCTTGCCGAGGTCTGTTTTCCCGGACCAATATAACCTGGACATCTTCAAGGCCAGAGTGAACAGGCATCTTCTAGGCAGGCGTGTACCATCCTAGGCCTCATCATCGCTTTCCATCAGGTGATATTGTGGTCAGACGCATTGCCTATTTTGCATAAAAAAATAATCAAAATCCAAAATTTCATCACAATCGTTAGATCCGTTTCCGAGAAACCAATTACATACCAATATATTTATATAGGTACATACAATAATTGCTCGTTTATAGTATAGGATGTGCGTTAAATTTTTTCAAACAACATAGTTTATTTTTTCGTTACCGTTTAGCGTGTAAGGTACAAAATTAAAATATGGTCGTCAAAATTAAAACATAAAGTATTCCTACATTATCACATCTACATTAGGTAGGTAGTATATGTAAGTATATTGTATTCGTCTATAAGTACAACACTTATTCAATTATAACATAATATACTTTATTCAATTGATTGACGGTATTAATTAACAAACAAAAAAAAATAACACTTTCATTTAACTCATAGTTGACCTTTGTGACAAGCCTAGATCATGAAAGTTGACCTTTATCTAAATTCTGTCATTACTTCTTAAAACCGCAAAAGTGAAACTTGATTTTTTTATGGGTGATAGAACTTGGCTTATAGAACCTTTCTGTACTAAATCCAGGTTCCACTTTTGCCGATTTTTGGAGAAAAAAATTGAAAATCGAAATTAAAGAAAATATATATTTCTCGGAAACTAGGACACTTATAAATATAATAACATTCCAAATTTATGCCTTCAATAATTCCTTAGCAAGTGGCAAATATCTCATGGACAGATATGGAACCGTCTTTTGAGGAAATTAAATTGTTAATTTTTTCATGCACAAATTTCAAAAACTTTGCTACTTCATATCTTTTTTTTTACTTAAAATAGTGATCTGGGAATTAAACTCTTGCCTTTATTAGGGTATAAATAATTGATTTATACAAAAACCTTAAGGTGTAAATTTTTTTGGTTCCATAAAACACTGTGCACCGCGGGGAACAGCTAGTATATAATAAATGTGAAAGTCTGTATGTGAATATCTGACCGTTTGCCTGCATGCCATGAATGTTGCATTTGAAGTTTTGATCGCTGAACCGATTTTTTCGAAATATCGTATGGAAAAAAATAAAGGGAACATTGGAGAATAATTTATACACAATCTTTGTTATTATAAACATTCAGTGAAATATTTAACGTTTGCATCATATATATGCATAAATGAATAAATAAAAAAAAATCAAAATACCTTTAGTAGGTAGTTTTTGAAATACGTAATACTACCGAAAATACAGACACCCAGATTCAAACTACCAATGTGATGCCTTATTGCTTGTGAATAAAATAACAGCATCAGCTTTAATGAAACTTATAAGTAGATAAATTGAGGTCTGTTAGTAAGAAAACCTTTGAAATTAGAATTGAACTTTTTTTGTACAGAATCACGCTGTAGGCATGGCACAGCTCATAAATTATGACTTGTTATATTGTTTATAGTACATAGTGAGGCGTATACTAATGATATTATGGAATGCAGTCCGCACACGCATATCGGACTGTAGGACGGACCATTCGTAAGGTGACGAAGTAATTGCTATGACAGACACAGTTCAAACCACTAAGCTATTCAGAAACGTTCTAACGAGCAACGTCTTGCATACCGATTGTATTGTTATCGATTATAGGTAAACATAATTTATGCTACATTCTTTGTACCGATGATTTAGGAATCAAGCTTCTATTTGATTACGTCACCCATCAAGGATTGTTTGTTTTTATCTCATTTGTTTTGTAAGTAGGTACTTACCTTTTTTGCACGTTTAGAAGGCGTTTCATTGTTATTGTTGTTCTTGGTGGTATTCGAATATAATTTGAATAAATGAACTAAATTGCGTGAATCATGGTAATCATGTAACTGGTTTTCATAATATTATGATAGACGTGGCGCTTGTGTAGCTAGCCTAACTTAAGTTACAAAGAGCTTTTTCTTACTTTTAAATCTTTTTGCTAGTTAAGTATAAATTACGTCAATACGTAAGTGCAAAACACGAAAACGATCTAGCGAAATTGCCTCCCGTCTTTTTTGGTAGCAACACCGTTATTTATTTGGCAATAGTTCATGTTCAGTGGAGTATAAAATCATTTCTTTACAAATCGACTACAGCTATCATTAAAATGTTATTGTTGTGTCTGTTTTGTGTATGTTTGAACCTAAAAGGAAAATTTCCAGCGCTAACAGTAGCTTATCGATACAAACACTTTACCGATAGTAATATTTCGATCGCTGTGCTGCAAGCGCTTAAGGCGAGTCCGTCTGTCAAAAGGTGGACTTTATACAGAGCGCCTTTACTGCCTTAGATCAAATGCGCGCGTTGCACGTGTAGGTCGCGCGCGCAAACTTTATAAAAGAAAGAAATCGCGCGCGCAAATTTTATTAAAAAAAAATACCCTCGCGCTATTTAAACGTTTGTTGTGTGTAGTGTAACGTTGTTGAGTACTAAGCGGTCTGTTGTATTTTGTGCTTTCTGTGAAACTTCTCCATTTTGAGTTTATTTTTCTTTTATATAAAAATGTACGAAAGAAATATAAGTTCATGAGATTGAGTGGTTTTGGCGCTTTCGCTAGTTTCGTTGCGTTCAATTGTGTGGTTGTTTGGTAATGAAATCGGCTACTGTGTTGATTATATTAGTGATCCGCTCAAGGTTGAGTATTATTCGCCAGCTGTGTTGTCAAAAGAAACTATTTTAAACCTGCTACTATACGAACGCAATTGTTTACGTTATGCAGCCGATATGAGAATTTTCCTGACAACAGTGTTCTAGCAAGCCTGTAAAACAAAATCTGGAAACATAATAAAAACAATATGTAACTTAAGTAAGAAGAAGAATCTTTAAACCTTATGTCATTAGTGACTAAGTGCTCACTTAGTGCAACAAAACAATTTTTTTTTCCTTTTTCACTAATTACCTAGTATCTAAGTAGGTACTTTAGTTTACAGATAACAAAATAATCTTAATTTTATGTGCATTTTATGTGATTTGATTGACCTAAGAACTAGGAGGTTGTAACGTCATTTCATTAAACGGCTTTTACAATTTTTATAAACGTACTTACCTTGACAGAAATCGCTTTTACCAGAATCTGAAGAATGAGCTCTTAGCTTAAATTAAATCAATTAATCATACGCAAGGCCAAACGTATCTTGAGTATGACATAAATGTTTCAATCACTTTCTAGTAAGTACAGTATTAGGTAAGTGAACTTATCTTTTGTTAACAATCAGATAAAATTGTCAATTCATTGAGCATGTAAGATAATTATCAATATGCGATTATTACCAAGTTACATTGATGATTGATATTAACCACGTCGCTCGTTAATTAAATTTAATAATTACAACATCGATTCGAATACCGTTGCTAAGAAAGTGACAAGATCAACTTTTATCAAACTTATAAATCAATTAAAGTCCATGAGTACGGCCTTAAACAACGGAAATGGAAGAAAACATTTGATTGTTCTTATTATTTACTCACGATCCGTCCCAGATTTGCACATGGATCAATTTTATTTTAACGCGATAAAATAAAGCCTTTATAACTCAGTAATGACGTACTTTATAGGTTCCTACGTTCTATCTTTAAGGTCCCTGTAAAAGATCAAAATTTTTCGTCAAACTTGCTTGATAAACTTACGTTTTCATCAAATAGGAGCTCAGATTATCAAAACACAGATCAAACTAATTTTTCAAGTGAGGCCCTTTGAGATGTTGCCAAGACAACAAAGAATGAGGGCATAGACATGACGAGTGAGATCTTGTTTGACAAACCATGTAGTATACATTATTTGTTTGTCAAACACGGCATCAATCCAGATTTTCTTCAAACACCGAATTTGTTTGTCAAACGACTCAACCCAAGCCTCAAACAAATATGACACACACGTAAATTTGACAAAGATCGTTTACTTTACAGGGCCTTTAGAATATTTAGTTTTTTTACATCAAACTAAAAAACTCTACTTATCTTTATAGATTACATTGGTACATACATAGATTAACGCTAATATTGTTAGTATAGATAAATAGAAAGATATGATTTAGTCAATCCTACGCTACGCCCATATAGACAATTGAGTTGTCGAGTTCCGTTCATGGAAACTTGTCATCATTGTTACTTGGGTTTGATCGAATGACCCACAATTATGTACGTCCGTCGTATTACATTTTTTTTAATTCACTATGGTGTAATGTAATGTACAGAAGCATAGTTGCGTAACTGGTTTCTCTTTGTCCAACGTCAACAATCGAGTATAAAGCATCGATAGCTTCTTGTTTGATGGCTGTAACCACTTAAGTATTGTTTTAACGTTATTTACGAGCGGATATTTTTTCCTTTGTCATTCTTTGGCTTTGGAAACTAGTTTATGAAGTAGGATAGGAAACCTTGTTCTTTATTTATTATTATGTATAAGTATTTAACAACAAATGTTTAAATGTCAAGCGTCGTTGTTAAGGTGTATCTATGGGAACCATTATGTTAACTTAGAAGTACACTTCTTTTGTCTGCTCATCTCGCAAAGGATATAATATATATATCCTATTTAATACATTTATGTTGTTATAAATAAATTTCGAGACTGATAATTAAACTTGGCACCCATTTAGATCTAACTTCTTTTGTCGTTGAATTCAACAACCAATGCATACCTATATAGTAATATTCAACTTGGCTGTCATTTCATATTTATATTCTTGACGGGTGTATACTATTAAATAATAAGTTAGTAGCTACTAGATATCACAGCTTTGTCAAAATTATAAATTTTGCGAAAATTTTCATTTGACATGGATAACATAAAAAATGTAATAATGTTGATTTGCTACATGAAAACGTCTGATTTATATCTAATTAAGTAGACCGTAATCATTGGAAAATATTCTAGTTTTTCATCCAAACTATTCATCCAAATATAAGAAAATTGTAATGCATGAACAAAGGTAACTATGAAATGCTTTGCATAACACCTCATTATTGCAGAATTGACGTTTCACCACACATTGTGAAAGTCCCACCAGAGTTGTGGTTAGCGTTTTCAGCTCTTTTTTAATAAGTATTTCATTACATTGAAATTGCATGTTATAAAAACACAGAAAATGTTACCTTTTTATAATGCAATTTCTCTAAGAAACGTGATTTTTACTTTCACGTGCAATTCCATCGTTAGCAACACCGACCGCTTTCATAGCTGCATCATTAACTGATTTGCATTATTATTTTCACTTATGCCTGCATCCTCATCACAAAGAACTGTGTAGGTTCTCTTTTTTATCATAATAGCCTAGTTTGTTTATGCAGACTCGCTAATATCATTACTTATCTTTGCGCTTGCACTGAACTGAGACTTCGTTAAATTTTCAAGTTTGCTAATTGTATTTTATAAAGAATACTCTGGCATGTTGTGATACGTATACGGTTTTTTCCACTAAAGAGTTCATCGTTCTCGCATTCAGTTGGGTCATACGTAGCATGAGATCATAGCCACTCCTTTTAAAAGTTTCGGAATTGAAAATGGGCACGGCTTCCCTCGATCACACAATCCATTACCTTTGATGTAAATAACTTACCAATTTCCTATGCAAAATTTTTGTAAGAGGTACCTTTGAGAGAATATAACTCCGGTTTATACTTTCGAATTGTTAAAAGATGCGTGTTCTTATTTTAGTTCATTTTATAATATGCTCAAGGACTTTAATCGCTTAAAAATCTTTGATGCACGTTCACCAAATGCTTGTTAAGGAAAACTGGTAACACCACATATAAGATAAGACTTTCTTGGAATTTTCTGGAATATAAAAGTAAAAAAAACAGCAATACGTAATATTGTGCAAAGCTTAAATTATTTAAAGGATGTGATGTAATACTTGAACGAGGAAATTACAAAATCTCATTCGACGACAACATAAAATGTGGGTTACGTTAGTTAGACATAATTAATGGCTACTATCTAGTGTCTATTGACGTTGAAGCGTATACACGTTTGCTTAAAGACGTTTTATGTTGAATTGATATTGATTTTGAAAAGCCTAAGGTATAGAATCTTCTGGGGTTCATCTCTTTTCTGTAGTAAGTAAGACGTATCATATGAAAGTGAAACAGAAAAAATTAAGTATTTTTCGGTTAACGAATATGTTGAATCCATACTTAATTTTGCAATAAAATCTGAGAAATGTTGCTTGCTTTCATTGATTTTACAGTTTCCAACGTTTAAGTTGGAACAATATCATAATAGCAATATAAAATGTTGAAATATTCCCATTACGATTGCGAGAAAACACTAATTAAACAGACAGACAATACATCTAAACTTTATCTTACAGATACATCTATTTTTTAGTATAAATACATCGTAAGCGATCTCATTTCTTATCATGCTTTGTCTCGGAATCATACGTAATGAAAATTGCAAACTTACAACTTTTACTGAAAGTTAAACTATATTTACACCGCATGTGACAGAAGCGTTCAAGAATAAGTTTTTTCAATATTTTACAGCAGTCGAATACTTAAATTAGTCTGAAAGTCCAAAAGGACATAGTAGTTGTTTAACATTATTTATAATTTATAGAGCTTATAGCTCTATAACCTAACCGAGCACGCATTTTATATTTTGTTCAGTTACGAAACTGAATTGAACAACAAGTTTTTTTGTTCTGACATTGATCTGCAATTTATGGGTCATGGATGTTTTTAGGGTTCCAAACTCAAAGGATAAAAATGGAACCCTATTGCCCTCGACTTCGTCTCGAGCTTACATTCGTCTATTCGTTCGTAATAACCAACTTAGCGGACTAATATCATAAATAACTATTTCATTGGGGGTCCCCTAAATGAATAAGTAACGAAAATATGTTTTTTTCTTTACACATCGTTGTTTAGAGCTCGTTAAGTAGAATAAAAATATATTTTTATTTATTATTGAAAACAAAGAAATGAGGGCTGTCAAAGTAATTAGTTTTAGACCATTATTGTTACGGGGTCTATCTCAAAATCTAAACAAGTTAGGAATGTGGAATTTTGGTTAATGATGTCCCATATGCTGAATTTAAACAACAAATACTGAAAACGCCGAATCATTATGTTCTTTGTAAGTTGTGACGAAAACAAACAATTTATTTTTCCTATCGCGGTTTGTTGTACGGAACCTTTCGTGCGCGAGTCAGACTCGAACTTGGCTATCTTTTTTTTATTCAAGTCCACTCTGTTAAATGGATCATAATTACATGTTATTGGTACCTGATGAAATGTAATAGTCCATGGATATAAAATTTTTAACTCGGATCATTTAGATTTTTTTATAATGAACCAAACAGGTAAATGCATTTCGTGTAAATTTTGAATACTATTTTGAGGTTTAGAACTGTAGAAACGAACCCAACAAACATTTGAGATATATCAAAAGCGGTATAAACGAAGTTTGAAAATGTGAAAAGGACCATTTGAACTGTCTTTCTCTCCAAAGTCAGTCTCAAAAGACCGTTTTATAGCACTGGGTTTCCTTTTTTTATTGCCCATAAGGAGTTTTATAAATGTCCGTATGAAAGTGGAAGCTCGGCAGTCACATATGTGAGCAAAAGTTTCACTTCCATCAGTTCCCAGCAATTACCTTGACAGGCTGTGAAATCGCAACTGCCTGGTGCGTTGACGTCGGAAATCATACATTATGTGTATTGCCATCATTTGAATCTAAAATGTTAACTAATTTCTTGGGCAATCATATGCTCAAGCAATTAGTCAACATTTGAGATTTTATATCAAGAGCTATCACCCCTTATTTGTGGGAAAAAACAACTACTGATTTAATTTATTTATGTATTCGTGCTTTATTTGGTTTGAAGCAAATTGATTCCTGTCGACCTTACTTTAGAAACTATAAGCTATTGACTTTGCCTTGCCTGTATATTCTTGATATATGTACATTTGTACACCAACATAAGTATCTATTTAAAGAGAATCATCAAATAACTAATCGAAATTTACGTTCAGTTTATAAAAATAAGCTCCTTAGGCCTCCTACAAAATTGTCTTTAGCAGCTAAAAACATTTTTATTATGAGCATTAAAATTTACAATAAATTACCAGACAAGTTCAAAGAACTAAAACTTTTTAAATTAAAAAAAAATGCTTAAGGATTGGCTTAGTCAAAAATGTTCTTATAGTATCCAAGAGTATTTAGAATATAAGTAGGAATATTCAAATGGTTCCTATACGTACAATATAAATGTGTATACACCTGAAAAGGTAGGATCAAATGGCACTGTTCATTAGCATTAAGACCTGTATTTTCATGTTACCTTGTTCCATACACAATAAAGATTTATTTATTATTAATATCTGTGTCAGGTAGGTTAAAGGCTTAATCGCCATTGTACTTTTTATGTACCCACTATGTATCTATTTCAATTTTGTTTTGTAATTGATATTGGATTTGCTTGATTAGCGTTTTGTACCCATAAGAGTTTTTGTCATTTTTCATCGACATAATATTATGTCATCGGTAGTTACAAAACAAAATCTTCATCTTCATAAACATTTGACTTACTATGTTGAAACGAAGAGAAACTAAAAATTATTCCTTGAGATTCCACTCACAGGCTATTTACTAGAAATCTTGATTAATCCGATTAGCAACCCCTACAATTACGTTTTTACATCTCCTGTCTATTGTCGACTGTCGTAAATTGAGTCGTGGTATTAATTGCGTCTGTCAGTAACGGTTTATCAGACCGGCTATTCTAGTTCTCGTTTACCGCTATCATTAATTTGCTATGTCCAACAAGTATCTTTTATGCTCCTTCTGTTTCCACGAACGACTAAGAAATGATCTAGACACTACTTAGAAATATAGATAGGATAGCTTGTTTCCAGGAATAGGTTGAGAATATACATTTTGGCCGGCTGACCATATATTGCTTGCTATTGGAAACTATAAATTTTATGTGTAATATATAAACTACTTTATGTTAAGAAAGCATTATTAAAGTCCTTGAACGCACTATATCGGTTTTGGCACTTGAGATATGTAAAATAAATTTTAAACTATATATTTGAAATATCATATTTTAAGTAAAATTCATAATTTGCTTCCTATGTCCGCGTACATGCAAAGTGAATAAAGCATGCACAGAGATAATAATATCTTATCTGCGATAATTACATTATTTGCTAGTAAAACAAGCTCTGCAATTATTATCAATAGCTATAGCTATAACTAGGAAGTATTGTAAATGTAAAAAAAAAAAAAACTTTTACTCAGTAAAAAATGTCGACTTTGTGTCTCTCCAACAAGGTATCTGCTAAATGTATCTTCGATGACTAACTTGAAGATTTGATACTTTTATTCCATTATATCATCATCGTTCAAATCTCCGATCATTTATTTGTTATTTTTATATTATAAAGTAAATTTTCATTTTGAATCAGTCGTTATTGCAAACTTTAAATTATGAAGGATTACAACATAATCTTGCTGCAATCTCTGGGACTGTACTGTATGAAATTGATTATAACTATATATTTTATATCTTTATATATATAATTCTTCTGTGAGTGTGTATGTCACTGAACTTCTCTTAAACGACTGGACCGATTTTGGTGAAATTTTTTGTGTGTGTTCAAGGGGATCTGAGAATGGTTTAGATTCACAAAGACGTGTAGACAGGACAACGTCTGTCGGGTCCGCTAGTATATATATATATATATATTATTATATTATATATTTATTATCTTAAAAGTGTAGGATTACACGTAAAACAATTAATAAAGGAGACAAAGGCTGCGTGCTCAGCGACACAATAAATTAAATAAAAGTGAAAACCACACACAGTGACGCAACCGTGAAACATGTGCATCCAGTTGGACGATAGTTAGGTAATGGTGGATAGAATCACAGAAAGCACTTAAACTTAGAGGAAGCAACTGATAATCATCTTACTGCCAATAGATTGCGTCATCCTTCGTGATAATTGCACCGTGATCAAAGTGAATGAACTTAGAACAATAGGCTTAAGATGTGCTGAACTGAATTGTGATGGTAATAAGTGATGTTAGTGAATTGAAAAGTGAAATTCGCTTGCATATAAAATGAGTCTATCTATCACTACTACTACGACTGCGAGTAATAACGAGGATGTTGGTAAGGTTATTATAATTGATCTAGTATAATGTTAGATTAATTTCGTAGAAATCCAAAAAACTCGTCGATATATCGATTAAGTTCGTAAGTATATACACCGTGTAAATAAAAATACTGTGAAGAGTTATGAACAGTAAACGTACGGCGCAAATATGTAAATAATACGCTTATTATGGTACTTTTATCAGTTAAAAGTACCTACGCAGATCCTTAAATTACATTTAGTTGATTCAATTTATGACAGTTAAAATTGTAAATGTTTCATAATTGCACAATAATTAGTTACTCAACGTGGAGTCATTTTTGACAGGACAGGACAGATAATATAACCTAATTCGTTGTCTGAATTAGCTAAAAAATTTTCTCAGGTAACTCAAAATTCGTGGTGTATTAAATTTGTTTGTAATAGGAAAAAGCAAAGTTTAAAACAGTAGTAGATTAGTACTTACAAAGAACTCATACAATTTAAATGTATCTTTCTTTTGCATGAAAATGAGATTCGTTATTTGACACAGATAACGTTTACAATGCCACTTTGCTTTTTAATGACATAAAACACCTTGTTCCTGAAACCTAGATAATTATCAATGACCTAGCATCTAGATGTTCCGCTTTAGTGCCTAGAATCATCAACAAGGTCTGGTTGATTGAGCTTAGGTTTTCTTATCTGAAGGAAATTATGATTAATTGAACGGATAAACACATTTTCGCATGGAGTTCTACACGACGTAGCAAGCATCCCACGCGTTCAGCAAACTTATTTATAATCCTGAAAACATACATATTTATAAACCCAAGTGGGTTTACCAAGCGTACCGTGTACTTGACCTGATCCTTCTATTCAAGTTCGCCTACACTCAGCCCACGCTCGCAGGTCTTATTGTCAGCTTGGATCTTGTCTACTGCTAATTACACAATTTGCATTTCAAATTCTCCTTAATATTAGTTCCCAATTATAATTGTTGCCTAAATGGGTTACGCGACAATAACTTCCGTGTTTTGTTGTAAAAGATATGTCGTAGATACTTATTTATCATTGGTGATTTTATAATCGCTTACAAAGGTGTCTGATATTAGTGTTTTATTAATTACAACACAGTATGAAAAACTGTGCTGATATTTTAAATCATTAGGGCCAACTTGCAGTAAATTTGCTGAATCTGGATTCAATTGAAACTAGATTTGATTCATAGAAAAACATCATAATATCAATGTCAATTTGACCTTATTGTATGGGATGAATCTAGTTTTAGTAAAGTTAATATTTAGAAAATTTGCTCCAAGTGGGCCATAAAAGTGCACATTATTTACGTTACCCGAAATAAAGTAAGTTGTAATTCCAAAATTGTGTATAGTCGTTAGTAGGTCAGACTGCAGTCTTTTAATACTCGCACCCTGTTCAGATCATTATCCGTCAGTTGAGATTACAATACTCTTGCGCAACCGGACGAAACCAGCCAACAGACAGATGTGCCAATTTTAATAAATCCGTTATTAGGTGCATGACTTCATTAAATAGATTATGCAACATTTTATTATCTACTTCGTAGGCTAATAAACAAATTCATAGAGTAACTTACGTGAATTGATTACATAATTTAGATTTCATTCACGGAGCGTGATCCGGTCAAATTCTAACGCGTTTGGAATAACGTTATAATAATGCCGTTAGATCGATAGGTACAAACTGCGAAGAGCTTAGTTCAACCAATAGTTTTTACAAATAGATGAAGTTTAATAATAAATCAGATCTTTATATACCTCAGAAAATCCAAAAACGCAACTATCTACATATATATGTGGAATGACTATACACATAACTTTTTAATATTCAGAATGGCTAGAACTAATCGTAAAATTCAATAATTTGGCTTAGATTGATTATTGAAATGTTATTATTATCTTCTCGTTAAACGCATTTTCAAAATGGCTACCTAATTACACGTTTATGAATATTATCATTCGTAATTTAGAGAAAGTCAAACGGCATCCACCTACGCCATTACCTTATAATAAACGTTTTATTTAAGGCTAAGGTCATTCATACACTTGATAACCTTCATTATCGGTTATGGATAAAGCGTCTGTATTTGAATTATTATCAACACGCTCTAGTTAAAATGGAATTTAACTGACGTTTTAATGTGCTGAATTGACTCCGATAGCTTAAGGTTATTTTAATGATCTTCTGTCTTGTGTATATTGTCTTTTGTCTTGGTCTTTATCGTAATTTTACTAACAACAGTATACTGGATTGGGTTTCATTGCTCAGGTGTCTGTACAAGTATAAAATTGGAAGTATCTAGCAGCATAAATCTATTAATACAAAAAAACCCTATCCAACAGAAATTTACACAGTTAGTATCCATCGTGCATATGCAGTATATATCTTGTAAAAAAAACGTTTAAATTTGCTGCTTCTCGCTAAGGGATTAACCCTGTGGTTGACCATACATTACCAACAACTAATGTCCAAACATGTCATATATTCAGTTAATGAGACTTAATATGATGCTCATTCATAGAATGAGATACATTTTGCCACTCAAGTGAAGTATGTGATTTGTGTCCTTTACTATTCTCACGAAACATGCATCTGTTATAGCCATCTGAGATGAAACTCAATAGTCATATCGGGGTCACCTTGTATACGTTACAGTGTACTTTTGCATTCTAAAACAACCTTGTCGATGCAGTTGCACAAACATTACTACTATTGTAGCAAGCTCTATTATCCTTCAACCCCGATTCGTTAATTTTGTATCTGTTTTGCTTGACAACTCTGCAAACCATTTTTGTCTGGTTCAAAGACTTTTCTGTTAAAAGTTTGCTTCACGCTTATTTAATTCAGATTAGAAAAGCGAAATATGTGTTTCAATATTGTTGCGATAGGGTCTGTTTTCGTGTTTGCCTACGATAGTGGCGCAGTAATCGGTGGTGCAAATAACTTGCAGTTCTGACCTTGTCGCGCTCCTGCGTCCGCGCATGATCAAGTAGATGCTAGTAATAGATGGCAGGCAGTCCCGTCTGACTCAGGTACCGTGCGATCTCACAGAGACTAGATAGATATCATTTGATTTATTTCCTTGGAAAAATGATATACGGTAAGTGGCTTTTATTCATTATCATATTTAACACGTTTTGTAGCAAGTTCACTTTATTCAAGTTTCCGGCCAGTCAAACTTTGTAAACTCAGTTTTTGTAAATTACAAAAGAAAGAATATTTGATACTTATTTCAGGTCTATCGTTAGATAATCTTAGGTTATTTAATGATTATTACTGAATTGAAATTAATAGCAAAGAGCACTCGCTCGGTCAGTGTAAGGAGTCGCATCCGATGCCCTTCTTAAGGGACTGTTTTATTTATATGCACCTAATTCATACCTTTATCAAATTAATGCTAAGACGGATCTTGAATATATTTAAGAAAAGAAACATTTTATTGATTATGAACGATTACAAGCCCATCCACTAGTTAAGACAAGGACGTTACTGAAATTAGTATTTCCCATAAACGAAGGGTTTCGCTAAGTATTCACTGAGGCTATTTTTTAAAGAACTTGGATTGGGCTCTGGTAAAACCACAGACTACTTAATGGTATACAGGTAATAAAATGAGCTCAAGCATCGTAATCGATTACTTATGCGATTTGTTTGCTTTCACCCATCGGAGTGGAATCGTGTTATAACGACCCGTTAAACCACATACGTATACATAATGTTTGTATTCGAAAGCCAAGGGAGCTGGTGACATTCCTGCCTTTTTATAGTCGTTGGTAATGCGCGTGACAAGCTTTGAAAAGTGTATGTATAATACATAAAATATCGAATTTTTTAATGTTATAATTACTTGCAGACAGGAAATATATCAAATATGCATGTTGGAGCATTAGTTACATTATTAAAATATTGATAGAATAGGTTGTGGCCAAGTTGTTACCTGAAAATTATTTAACAGGTTTTTTATTCCTTCGTCGATTAAATGTTAACCTTACCTTTATTTACTTTATCTACACATCAAAAATGTCTAGGGATCAAATAAAGGTTTTCAATGTTAACAGTCTATATTTACCAAATCTAGTGTTCTAGATTAGCCTTTACTAAAACCCCTTTGTATTAGATAAGAACTTATCCCTTCATTCCAGAAAAAAATGCATTTTTTGTGAATTGTGTTCAATTTTTGACAATTTCATAGGTACTTGATCCCTAGACAATTTTGATGACTATAATTTCCTTAATTGCGTCAATTAATATTCAGATCGTTTTGATAAAGAAATAATGAATTTTATTTTTTTAAAGTTCGTAAGGACTAGGAAAATATTATTCTTAACGACCTTGTTTTACATAGAATTATGTTCGATGATCGCGTAAATTATTTAACTGGAACATTAACAAAATAAAAAGTCGAAGAACCGGTAAAGCATTTCTGGGTGCCAAGTCGTATCTTCCACTTTATTAAAACCAGTAATTACAGTAAAAATTACATCGCTCTTACAAAATATATATCTTTCTTGCATATTCAGGTCAGGTGCAACTAGTTCTACTAAAGTAAATTATTGCTTAAAAATGGGATAACACACTTGAACTTTGTTGATTTTTAATGCAGCTCTGAAACTATCGATTCAGTACCAATGTCCTTAGATCAATCCTATGCCTTCTTCATTGTAATTCGCTTGCTGTCTGCAAGATACAGTTAAATCTCAGTCACCCGAAAAGTTTGCAGTGCAAAAAGTTTCGACGACTTCAATTCACGCTTGAGTGACTTCGTTGTATTGTATAGGTACTGCAAACCCCTGCGATAGGAAACGTCAATAGGTCGCCACTCGGACCGGCAGATTGCTTCCCCTTCCCGTTGTCGGATGGATCCCAAATCATTGTGTGCTCAAAACAATCCGCCTAATGTCTGAGTCACCAACTCTTCAGAAGTTGTGTGAAAGCTTATAGCAATCATCTCGTGGTCTACTCCAAACGTCCGCCCGTATATTCGAACTCTATTAAAATATTATTTTAGATGTTACTTAAGAATGTTCTGTCAATTGTTAATTTTGGTGTAAGTAATTATAATAATAATCAGTAAAAACAAGTAGTTGCTCCTAAATAAGAAAAAGATGAAGGAACAAAATATACTACATAACCTTGCAGTAAGCTCTGCAAGGTTTGTGTTGCATAAATAATTACCAACATTTGGGGCTAGGCTAATTGGTGTGAATGTTAGAAATATTTATTAGAAACATTTATTATTGGTTATCATCCTACAATCCCACCTGAGTCATAGTACCTATCATTCTATAGGAAATGTCCGCTATCATAAATTGCCTTTTTCGAATCATAAACAATTTATATTAGTAACCCCCCCGTTGTAAATCAAATACTCATCTTTATTTTGGTTTATATTCGCTTCAGACGTTGACTATTTGTAGGCTTTTGCTAATTTATGTGCGTGGGTAGGTAGATGTCGGGAGATCAAAACGTCGAGATGCAAGACTTCCTTGTAAGTTAGCAATACACACAAGTTCATGGACCCAGTGACATTTAGGATGCTATTTCAGTGACTTTGCGGATCTCCCGTTTCGTTTATTCCCCTTCATTTGGATACGCAATGACTGGACAGAGCCCATTTTGGCCTTTTTGTGGCGAAGTCTGTTATAACCGCCTATTTCCTGCTTCATAACCGAATGCGATATCAGTTTAACTAAACACATGGCAAGTCGAATTAGGAATCATGCTTTGGTAAGATGACAGCATATATTTTATTTTTTTGCAGTTGACTTTATTAATAAATTTCTAATTTAATTTTAACCGTCTTCTTCTTGATATTAGTCACTTTATTGTTAATGAGAACCTGGATTATATGAAGTTCATTTCTTACTTACCTCTTGTTGTATCTGTTACTGTGTTTTTATTCTATGATGAGGTCAAAAATGACCTATTATTCTGGATGTAGCTTAGAAATGAAAACACACATCAAATAAGTTTAAGCAACATGCATCATGTACGACAGCTACAAGTTTTATCATAACAGTTTATATTTTATACTATCGTAGTTAATGTTTAATATATTCAAATGCTTTTTTCTTTAGTCACTAATAAACCAAATTGGTTATTAATTATTATTTAGAAAAGAATAAAGATGAGTATAAAAATTTCTAAAAAGTTCATTTTCAAGGCGCTTTTGATGAGTATATTTAAGTTTTATAATTATGCCCTGTTGATTACGGTAATATCAAATATTTCAAACAACACAGTTTTCAGGTCCACTGTAGTTTTATATATAATTAATTAACTTAAGGATATAATTATTGTCATGATATTCTAAAACTTAGACAATAGATTGTCCCATATGATTTTCCCTATCATGCTCTGCTGAAGGATAAAATTAGTTTTATGTTTAGAACGGCATTCAAAAATTAAGCCCAACTTGCACTTTATTGCTTTGAAAAATGATTTTGAGTCTGAAATAGATTCGTTTATAATTTACGAACTTCGTTTATGGCAGTCTGTTATTACCACACGAACTAATTTTATTCGCTCAGCGTCTGCAAATAAAGTCATAAAACTTTATTGAGACTTGCCTCTCTTTGATGAACAAAACGTTTGAACATTTGAACGGAAATCTATTTTCGTCACTTTTGCATAAAGCAATTGCATTGAAATAGCTAAGACATCTGCACTGATAAAACTTATCTGTAGTGTTTCCTGCATTTGAATTCAAAGCATCGAACATTTTCTGTTTAAATCCGGAATTATACGATGTTGTCGGATAAGAATATAATAACAGCTAGTTATTATACCAAAATATAACCATTTGTTTATATACTACTCCAGAAATCCTATTCAAGTTTCCTGCAATCATAATATGTAATTATTTATAATGATCATAGGTTGCTTATATTATATTTAGTAAAGACTCCATTTAGGCGTTTTATATGAGTTTAAATTCTCACTTAAAAAAATATTTAGGACAGGATTTATTAAGATTCAAAACTTATCACCATTTCAGCAGTTCATTTGGTCTGAGACATAATTTAACTATTTTTAGTTGCGGTTGACTGCGCCCACAGAAATAAATACGACCTTTCTTTTAATTATATCAACCCTTAAAGGCTTACTTGCAGGAAATTTACTAAATCTCGATTCAACTAAAACTAGATTTTACCCATTGAGAAATTTCAATGTCAATTTGACATTATTGTATGGGCTAAATTTAGTTTTAGATAAATCGAGATTTAGCAGAATTGCTGCCAGTTCACCTAGATTGTAAAACGATTAAAATAAAATTATTTATTTTTAAAATTAGACTATGTATTTTGTGACTTTTATGATGATAAAATTACTGAAAATCTAACATTGTCAAATATCTCAGTAGTTCGTTTTTGAGTATTCCTCAAAATGACCTTATTCCCCAAGGTCCTAACACTTTTCTGGAGTAAAATTTGTATTTTCTTTAGATAAAAACTCCATGTATAAATCTGGACAAAACACTGTGTCCCACCCAAATTGGTCCCAAAATTTCATTCAATTCCATACTTTCGTTTTTGCATAACTGTCTAACAAACAAGCTACATAATTAAAATAATACAACACCTAAGTATAATGAGTATAAATCGAGCAAATTTTTACTTACATATGAAATGGTATCACAGTACTTAATAAATAGTTGTAAACACTCCTAATTTTATGAGTTCTTACTGTCTGTATGTTCGGTACTCGTTTCAATATCGACGATCCGTTTCAACGCTGTCATCCAAACAAACTTCACAACATAAATAAGTAGAGTACCAATAATACCGTTAAAAATAGTGTTGTTTACTTGAAACTGCATCCATCCAGGTCACTCCTGCATGTCAGCCGGTTACTGGGCTAATGTGTACCGTAATAAGTCGTAAACTTGGTTTGATGCCAGCGGGCACATTTAGAACTATTGTAGTTTTAGTTGCATCACAGTTGATGTCGTGTTAGCAAATACCTGGTAATGGCTTTGAAGGCATTGGACCTTGTCACTTTTCACTTTTGGTAGCAAAGGTCGTGAAACTTTTATTGAACAATCATTTACTTATATAAAATCTACCCAATAGTGTTGTAACAAAGTCTAGAATATTTTAAACGATACTGTTATATCTTACCAATCTTAGTCGAAATGTTTTAATGTTTCGAGCTAACCTTGAATAAGTATTATTTGTGATTCGGTACATTGTTATTCCATTTTAATTGCCAATTACCTTATAGTAGCCTATATTTCTTTTTACCATTCCACATCACCAATATCCATAGAAAATTTGTATACTTCCTCTTTCTTGAAATCAGTCAAATTCTTTCCGTGTTAAAAGGGGTTTATATTCTCTTCTTCTGTTCTGTTAAGTTCTTTCCGTGAATCATGACGTGAATATCAACTCGTGATAATGTACCTATCTCAAGCCTGAAATGTTTGTTTGCAGCTGTGTCAGCAAGATGGTCGGCGTTACGAGTGGCAGCTACGAGACGTGGTGGGGCCCGAAGGTTGCGTCGCGAGATTGCGGCCCTCCACGGTGCCCTGGAAGAGATATGCGAACCTGGGGATTGTGCACCTCAGCCACACACAAAGGCTCAGCTCAACCGTAGAATCGAGGAGTTAAAGGTACATTTAACACTACACATGTGTTCATATCAAGGTGACTTTCAATTATAGTGACGCGATGACTGTTGTAAATTGCATGCGCTAATTGAACGTGAAAACTGTTTCACATTGCATTTTTATAAAAGATGTTTGAAGGCAACGTTGATTTAAGAAGTAACTGAGTCTGATTAGTAAGAAACAAAAAAAAACAAACCAAACTAAAATGATGTCGCAATATTAGTAAATATTACTAACGATGAATGTACAAAATCAACAACTCGTACGATAACAAGCTATTTAAACATCTTATATAAATCTACACCAATAAATCAGAGCTTAGACCAAAATACTTTTTTTTACAGGATCGCTTATCTCGTCTTCTGGAGTGCAAAGTTTCGATGCTTAAGCTGACTGTGTCTGTCCGCCGGACCCTGGGCGAGATGGAATCCGACGATACTGGCTTGGCAGCTGACTTAACCTCTCTCCTTGCCGCTTGGGATGATGCGCATCAACGGTGAGAAAATTAATATATAATTTCTGTGATGATACAGGCCCTTTATGCCTTTATTTGGAATAATTATTAATAAAACGGATTAATAACACTTTTTATCCGATTTCAGCACATCCAGCGAGTTACTTTCTTTAGAGAAGGCAGTTTGTGCCTGGGCTGATTGGGAAAATGCCCTGCGTGACCTCCAAGGAGCCTTGAGAGGTGACTTGGCAACATTAGAAGCGTTGCGAGACAAGGGAAACATTGTTGGAGATCAAACTGAAGTCGCAGCTCAGATACGACAGCTTGCAGCTTCTTTGGTGGATAAGAAAAAAGTAAATTCATACAAATACTCTTTGAAATCAAAATGTTACCTTCTCCTTGAAGGAAGAAATCATATCAACTTTTTGTATTAATAAACTAAATTATCATATTTACTTACAGGGCAGCTCAACTTGTGATTCGTTGTCCGATTCGGGTATATCTGATGGTGACAGTGAAGGAGCAGGTGGCCGTGCAAGAAGGCTTAGTGCTTTGAGAGAACTAGCGCGTCGCCTGCAAGCGGCTCTAGCTCCCAATTCTCCGGCACATAGGGCTATAACAAAGGTAATTATATCAAGAACGTAGATAATATTTTTCATGAATATTCATTCATAAAAAAACGATTACTTCCTGCCTACGTACTTATACTAGAGCTACTATATCTACGGGGCATAGAACTATTAATATTATACAATTTGCTCTGAAACTAAGATATACGTTTTATATTTTGTTTACAGCGTATGGAGCAAACGGAAAATGAGGTGCGCATATTGCAGGAGTCTTGCCGAGCTCTGGTCGAGCAAAGCATCCCAGACTTGAAGATAGATGATGAATCGTAAGTTTTATGTTACCATTTTATCTGTCTTGTAAATGACTCTAGATAAATTTAAAATAAATTCCTTCATCGGTTACTTGTTGAAATGTTCCTAAGAAAACTGTTATAACTTTTCCCTCTTTGTTTTTGTTTCCAGCAGAGACCTTACCATAAGCGCTGTTCATGCCAACAAAACCGGGTCTGGTGATCCCGATTACAACCCTCGTGGTGGATGGATTTGGCGTGTTCTTCGTTCCTCGCTTCCCATACAATTGTGTTTAGTAGCGCTGCTTTTAGCAGCTTGGTTAGTGGAACGTCCTCGTTGCTGCGACGCCCTAAACTCCCTGGCTCAGACCCTGACTCCCCAATTACGCTACGTACGAGGACCCCCACCTGTCTGAATAAACACTATTGTGTTTTGTCAATGTGATTCATAGCTACATGACTAGCTATTTGTGCTCAAACTTGCCGCATAGACTTCAGGCAAGCATTTGAGCAAATAATGTTAGCACTGACGATGCTATGGTTGTGATCTATGTTTGATGCATATCGGCGTTATTCCGACTAGAAATGACATGAAATGGGCTGATGTAAGCCCTATTGCTTTTTAAGATAGCACACGAAAGTGTTACGGAAATTTTGAAGTATAGTGAACTATACATGGATGTTTGCGTTATGCAATAATTCTGTAAAAATACTTACTTTTGATTTAACTAGAGAAAGTTTGGTGTTTGATAGAAGTTAAAGGTTGATTAGTTTTGTTACTAACATAATATACAAGAATCTTGAGATGTTGGATTAAGTATTACAAGAGTAATTCGATAGAATATACAATGACACTGATGTTAATACGATTTGTATTCGCTTAACGAAGCATAATAGTGATGTAGTGAAGTGTGAAAAGAATTGATGAAAGTATAACATAGCTATTACAGTATTGGTAAAACAATATACATACTTCCTTTATACAACAAAAAAAACTTGAATTGCTCATAGCGAAAAAAGTGCAAATAAACAAAAGTGTTCCAAAATAATCATCTGTATCAGATGAAGTTCAAACTAGGTAGGACCTATGTTTAACATTGTAGTATTAATTTACTAACATTTTGACAAACATACTAAGTTTTTACGTAGACTAGAAGCATGCCTATTTTAGTACAATTATTTAGTAGATTACTTAAATAGGTGGGAGTGCGCTTTGTGTGAGAGAAATTATTTCAAAGTACCTTGTTTTTTACTATCATTACGAGACATTCAACTAAAAAAATATATGTCGACCCTAAAACTATCTTTATAAAAATATCGGTCGTATGTTGTAGTGGTTTATATCGAAGTTATACATTTGTGGCCTTAATTATAGTACTATTGAAGACTGATTCAACACGCATCTACTTTAGTAGTTATAATTTTCTTTTTCCGACGCTATTTGATTTTACATTAAATTAAACACATTTCAAAATGCAAGTTTTTTAATAGAATCGATTTTGATTTATATGATTTAAAAATTCCCCCAACTCGTCGTTATTAATTATAAAATTAGTGTTTGAAGATTTGTTGAAATGTTTTATACCTACTTATTTTTGATGTGCTTTTTGCCATATATTTACATTAATCTAATTCAGTCATTCTAAAAAATAGAACAAAGTGGATGAAACATGATAAATAGTTCAATTTATTGAATTTTTATTGTTATTTGGTTCATATTTTATTTTTATTATTTTATCAATTTGATGTAAATATTTATTGAACCAAAATATGTAATTGTATTTATGTTGTTATTTATTATAAATATATATTTCATTCTTATTTCGTAAATGCAAATATTGAATTTGATAATTCCGAGATTTTATTTACTTTATGTATTCTTTGTATTACCTATCTTCATTATTGATTTGTATGTTTTGAATTGATTTTAAGATCCCTAGACGACCATGTGACATGGCATGACATGCTTTCCGTAATTTTGTTTGTTTTGATTGATGCGAGAAGCTTATATACAACACTGGAGATTGCAGTGCAAACAATACCTTGAAGTGAAAAAATATGGCCTTGAATGACGTCACATATGTTTGTTATCTCTTTCTAAGGGTGACCATGTTGGAATATACGTTTAGGATACATACTTACTGGTATCGTCTTTAAACAATTTATAAATCAAAGCGTTGGAGTTGATAGGAACTTGGGAACACATTATTTAATAGTAATAAAATTCACAAGTACAAAAATCGTTTTATTCATATTAGATGCGTCTTATATTATGCCATGTCAAAAACATTTATAAAAAAATTAACGAGAAAGAATATGCAAACCCTTTTTAAAATCGCCAGAAATGCCTTTTACTAAGAACGGACTAGAATCTCTAAGCTACATATTTTGGCTGATAAATAAAATTGACCTTTTAATGGTATTGTTACGTGTCGGGATGGGGTTCGAAATTATATGCCAGTTCACGATTGACAGTTCTTTATTCACCACACAGTTCACACAATTAACACACAATGTTAATTACAAAACACTCACTAAACACTGTATTTCACTATACAAGTCTCTAAACAATCTCACTTGAACACTTTTGTTGCACTTTGATCGCCTTTGGATTCGCTCCGAAATCGCTGTTGAAACTCAACTGTCTCTGCGCGGCGCCAATCGCCCTTATATACGCCGATCGATGCATTCTAGAAAGTAAATAAATAAATAAATATTTCCAACACTCACACCAATTAGCCTAGCCCCAAAGTAAGTACTATAAGGCTTGTGTTATGGGATACTAGGGTAACGAATAGAATACATAAACTGTACTTATATATATAAGTATATTTTTGACGTGACAACGTCTTAAATTAGGTTGCGGCTGGGAGTCACTTATGAAAAAGTGTAACGCTCGGTAACGTTACGATGAGTCTCTCGTGTTAAGTTTAAGTTTACATGTACAATGTTTTAGTAAACAAAATATAGTTCTATAGTTAAAATTTGTGCAATTCTTATTTTCATTCAATTCCTTGTTCCTATTGTGCAATTTAATTATATTCATATCAATAAATATTCTACCGAGAAAAAGACGTTGTCACGTAAAATCTTCGCCCGTAAAACCGACTTTACAGGCAACCATTTTTTTTTATAGAAATACATATTAAACATCCATGATTGGAGTACAAATGCTCGTATTCATCACACAAACATCTGTCCCCACCGGGATTTGAACCCGGGACCTCTCGAGTCGGCGACACCATGAAACCCGGCGTACAAACCACTCGACCACGGAGGTCGTCGAAAGTCGAAGTTCTAGAAAGTACCTGTTAAATTGAGAATTACCTAGCACCCGCGAGTACGAAATACCTACTTATACCTAAGCAAGTAACACGCATAACTTGTAAAGAAGTGCAGATATCGTTGCACTTTCTCCTTTACGTCGCACTGCATAAGGCTCATTTTAGAATAAGCCGCCTTACTCGACTTCTATTGCGACCCGCGGTGCTCTGGCTAATTCGATCTCTAGCACATTCGCGGTTCCGTTTCGAGAGCGGTTGTGACAGTATAATGGACAACCAAGAATTTCTTTTAATGATATCTTTCGGGAAGCTGAAACATAAACAAAGGTATAAGACCGCTGCTAGATAGCTGTTATTAAATAGGTTTTCTACATCTAATCAACATGATCTACTACAGTATTTATTATAAACTTATTTTCATATTTTGAACTTTATAATTACTATTTACAATAATACTTATGTATTTTAACTTTCTCAAAATATCTCAAGTGTAGTGATAATGGTTACCCTACAAAACCAAAATTTATATTATTTTAATTTAATAAACTGCTGAATATGGTACCAAATGTAGTGAATAAAACAAGAATAACGTTAATTTATAGCCTCAGGACACTATGATTTATAAATACTAACGTTTTATTATGATTACAACATAAAAATATAGGAATATGTTTATTTCGGTATTGGCGTAATGTAATAGACTTACCTGTGAAATTTAGTGCTGGAATTTGGTTCCCAAACACTTCTGCAATCTCACACAACACAATACATATTATAAATAGCAAATTGAACAATTTAACACTTTTTAATAAATAATAATCTAAACATTCGAAGCGGTAGATTTTTTTTGACAGATCGGAGATATTCTTCAGTTGATTTTTTAATTAGTGTTGCTATTATACCAAAATGGTAGCAACCAGCAAACAGGGAAATAAAGGGCGTATTTATTATTTAGTTTTAAATATTGATTTCAAAGTAGTTGGTTAGAATTTGTCACACTCATCTTATAATAGTAATACAAGAGTAGGACTTCTGGAGATTGTAAAACTGATTGATATCTTGCATAGTTCTGTTTATTTTCACTTTCTGATTGGAATTTCTTGTATTTAACATGGTAATTTCAGATAGTGTGTGAGAGAGATAAAAAACATATCATGGGGTTAATGAACTCATCTTCACACAGAAGTTCTACATGCAATCTCCAGTGTTGTATATAAGCTTCTTGGATTGATGCAATTGACATGCAAACTACGTGCTGATTTCTACAGATTTATGCGAATAACATGCAAAATTTATATGCTGTTAAGCAGAGTGAATTGATAATTCACGTAAATGCAGACCACATGATCGTCTAGCTAGGGGATCCGTTATGGATATATTATGTCCAAATAAATAAAAGAAGATCTGAGGATAACCATAAATAATAATTTTTCAGCTTTATATGAATTAGAGATTGATATTAAGTTACAATGCCATTGATAACCTACTTTTTATCAGACGTGAGGATATTTTATAATTATTTTTATTTTCAATTATCCTCATATAAATAAGTTTTTGGAAAATTTTAAATTTCGACTTAGTACAAAATATATTGTTGCAATGTCAAAAATGTGTTCCTTAAATCAATGCTACTTGAATAAAAAATGTTTTGCTCACAAAAAGGAATGGTGAATGTTTATAAATCAATTTGTAGTATGTGTTTAACGTATGTAAGTATTATAAAAATATTGTTTACTTCCGATTGCCTTTTCAAGAAATAACAAAAAGAACTTGTTAAAAATCTCCATGTAAAAATGAAGCCCATGATGTTTTTCATAATATAAATAAGAACAATGGCAAGATAAAAAAGAGACTTTTGTCATAAATTGTATAGCCTATTAAAATGTATTTTATAATTTGAGCTAATGTGAGTTCCGTAGAACTTTTTTAACTATGGAACGTAACTTTGTCCCAAACATGTAAAAGATTAAACTTTCCGCCCTGTCACATCAGGAGCGAACGTCCTTCAGTTCATAGCGCATAGGTTCATAGGTGGTATATTTTCCGAGGTCGATAAGTACATTAATAAAATAAAACACAAAATGGGTGCTATTTTGTGGTGGAGCTGGGACACTTAAGTTAAGACTCTCTTTCTTGTCCTTCAAGTTAATTCGTGCTTATCAAGACGTTCGTTCGTAAACAGACTTTTCCGCTGGGGATCAAAGTTACATTCCAGGTTAGATTTCAACAAAAACTGTTTTTATTATCTGAGTAGTTTTTATTTTAAATAATGTATTCAAGAACAAGTGAGTAATATTCTGTACATAGTGATTTAAGAAGCTGGCTGGCTTTCTTTATCCTCATTATGGACACAGTAAATACATTCTTACTCAGATTACAGAACAATCTGTAATCTGAGACTTTTTACATAAAATTGTTCTTGCCACCCATAGGACAGATTACCTCATAATTATAAAGCATGGGAACATTACATTATTATGCCACCGCGATATGATATATAACGCGTTTTTATCACGCTCATTTGTCAAATTACTATGCAGTCTGACAGTTAGACGTGATTACGTGATATACTGTAAATTGTAGCTAGCGCGATATATAGCTAGCGAGTATATAGCTTGTGTTTATCACGCTCAATTGTCAAATAAAGAGTTTGGCAGTTAAGCGCGATAAAAACGTGATATAATGTTAATTGTGGTGCACATGCTACAAGGACTGAGCTTATTCAAGTTTGAAATCACCTTTTGGTTAGATTTAACAAACTCGAAATTAATAATATTTGTAACTGTTAGTCCTATAAGCTTGATTGTGGTACTTGATTAGGCGCATTCTTGTGTGATTATTAAAATAATACTTACGTCCTTCCCTATGGTTAACGGTTTTTGAGAAATTTTAACTGGCGCATGTTTTGTGCGCACTAAATAAATAATTCGTAGTCGATTTTCTATCATTATTTTATATAATAACCATAGAGAAGGAAAGTCACAATGGGCGGAGAAAATATTACGCCCTTTGAGGACATTAATGATTTCATGCAAGGCAACAACAGCCGTTGTAGTGTGTCATATTTCTTTAATTTTTTAATTTAGTTTTATACTAGACAAATGGAAGAACATAGACATACTAAGAATGTGCATTTAATTTCCTTGCAAGGACGGTGAGCATAATAAATAATTTTGCATAGTAGTATGTTGGCTTTTGGAACGAGAAATAAATTCATAAAAATGACTAGTACCTAGTTTTTTATTTAATATCATCATAATCATCAGCCTATTAATGCTCATACTGCTGGGCCACAGGCCTGCCCTATGGATGGAATAGGGAGATTGGGCCATGATTGGCTAACGACTGCAGATGCAGCCGGAACCAACGGCTTAACTTCCGAAGCACGAGTAACTTGTGATAGAAAATTTTTGGTCACCCATCCAATGACCGACCACTGCCAAAGTTGCTTAACTTCAACGATCGCAGCCGAACGTGTTAACCACCTGCGCCATCGAGCTCGTCATATATTATTTAATATCATCATCATCATCAGCCTATTAATGTCCCCACTGCTGGGGCACAGGCCTTCCCGGTGGATGGAATAGGGATATTATTTAATATACTTACAATTAAACCTTTGTACTAGGGTAAGGTACTTTCCAACCTCCCACCCTCCCCGCCTCGCCGCACTGTGTTCCTAAACAGATCCTATTGGTCGACGGTACTAGTTGGTGTGCCTATGTGACATATTTTGTGACTTATCGACGCCCAACTCGAAGCCAACGGGTAGTACTATAACGTGCTTGTAAAATATTTTTATGATTTTCCACCTTGAGCTGAGTAAAAATACATGTTCATCCATCAACACAAGAGCGCCAAGAACCATCACCTACAATCGTCACGTCAATTTATTAGAATATTGTATTCACTAGTAACTTGTATCGCAGAGATTTGGAGATATGGGCGTGGAAGCGTGACGCCGTCGGCTACCCCATTGTACCTATCCCGAAATCTAAAAGCAATAAGGGTTTTATGGAATCACGGGCTCCAGGCAGCAGCACTAAGGCGAAAGGTCTACTCATCCGTCAAATCACGTATGTCGTCATAGCATAGGGATAAATTTAATTTAAATGCTTGTTGAAATAGTTCGCGCCAAAACCTCCATACAAAATACCTCATGCCACAGTGGCGCCAACTGGTGACGTAAATTTTTATAAACATCGTCAACTAAAGTGCGACGAAGATCTTTATGAATCTGGCGAAAATTGGAACTACCGTCTTTGTAAACATTATATTTGGTATGTTCATTTACGTAGACAGTGGCGCTCTCCCTGAAGTGGCATTTCCGGTTTAAAAGCTCGAACTTGATTTCCTGTTACAGGTATTCGAAATCATTGATAAAAATCAAAACAATGATTTCATGAAACGTTAACCCAGCAGCAGCGCCACTAATTCAAAAGTGACAGAATGATTTCAGTGGTATTATGTCATTATGGCTACTTCCCACCTAGCCACGTCGGCTGTGATCTCTATGGATGCACCCCAAGTACGCACTATGGCAGATCCGTAATCGTATCGCTGGAGCTATTAGCTGTACCCCTAGCATGAACCAATATCGAATTCGTATCGTTTGAGAGTCCGAAATGTCATTGTCAAATGTGTACTGATTTTTAGTCCTCGTTGCGAACTTTGTGCCGCTGCTTTTCAAGTTTCCATACAAAATTTGACATTGACGTTTTGGTTAGCAAACTATTCAAATTCGTTAATAGTTTGTCCTATGGGTTCTGGAGTAAGAACAAACTGGCTACTTCCATAGAAACTTTGATGATACCTACTAGTGATGTAACGAATGCCATTTTTTGAACATTCGCGAATGCGAATATCTAGTAACAACATTAAAAATTGGCGCCAATTGTCTATGACATGGTGGCAGTCTCGTTCGAATTACCGAGTTGATATGAACTCATCCGACTGAAGTATCATTCCGCTCGCGCCGGTCCTTTCGTAAACAAAACAAGTGAATTTTGAGGTTAGAGTTTGAATAGTGATTTATTATCATGAGTAAATCGAATTCTAGTGAAATATGGATTTCTTTCACACTGCGATACTGAACGAGCTAAATGCAAGCTGTGTAAAAATGAATATTCAAGGAAGGAAGAACTACAACTTCTTCAAATTGTTTTTTTCTAATATTCATATTCGCAAAACATTCGCAGAGATTTTGCGAATGCGGATGCGAATATTCGTTACATCACTAATACCTACGATACTATTACGGAGCTGTCAAAATTCATGCTCTGGCATCAGATCCGCACCGCTCTCGATACCGTAGTTCACATTACAATGCTTTATACTTAGGGCAGGAGCCCATGGAGCGCCCATGTGCAATAGTTATTCTAGTAGCGTCCTCTAGTTACCACAGGGTACAGAATATTATACATCCCCTTCAGAATTTCAAGGTGCAACGCATAATGCATACCCTGCTCTAGGGATGACGATCTGAGATCGATTAATTAAAGAATCGATATTTGGTTCCAAAAATATTGATTTCATTAATCGGTATGTAGTACTGTATCGATATTTCACCCTTGAAAATCGACATTCGATTTTATTTTATTTTTTTGGTATAAACCAAAAAAGTGTTTAGAATTATTTGAATGTACCCGTTATAAGAGTGCTGCCGGTTTAAGGGTTAATTATTTAAATAACTCGCTAGATGGCTGTATGTAAGAATTCCTTTGCTCCTCTTTAATAAAAAAAGTTACGTTTGTTTGTAATCTTTAATTAAAAATATTTTTTATCATTGAATTACCTGATTTTACTGATAAGAGATCGTTAAATTATATTAAGCATCTTGTTTTTAATAAAATAGATTTATATTACACTATAAACAAAAACTTGAATAAAACATCGATTTTTCAGAAATCACTCTTATTGGCCTCGATTTTTTTGTGGATCGATTCATTAGGTCACGATTCGAATCGTTTAATACATCTATCTTTTTCTGAAAAAATCGTCAGCCCTACCCTGTACCATAGATAAAGCCATCTTTAACTAAACGTAAATCTAAAGAAAATAGTCCCTCCTTTTCATTCTGTATACACACCTGCCAGAATCAGACCCATTGGTGTTTGACTTCTTTAAATTAATTTTTTAAGGTATAACTTTTAGCTGTTTAGTTTGCTTTGACTTCAAAAATAGGAAAAATTAAAAAAAAACCGTAAAAACAATGTTGCCAACTGAAAGGCTTTTTCCCTAAAAGAAGGGGAAGTTAGAGCATAAAGGAGGAAAGAAGGAAACTACCTTCATATTCTAATCTAAAGAAAATATTTACTTGAAAAAAACCACTCTGTTCAGAATTCAGGCAGGATTTTGCTTCAGTCCAGCACCTTCTAATGAACAGGTGGATGCACTAACTGTGTCTTTTATTGTTCTAGTATTTCTCAGACTTCAAGATAATGCACTCTCTTCGCATATGCTCTTTGCATTGTAGGTAACCCACAATAGCTAATCAAATACTTTTACAAGTAAACAACTCAAGAAGTCAAGAATGAGTACCAATTGTAGTTTATTATATTTTATTATAAGCACTATCCCGTTAGATTAGTCTAACTAAAGAAAATTACTATGATGTCGATTAAAAATGCATTATCTCACATTGCACTATTGAAATAAAAATTGCTAATACCACAGATTTCAGTTAAAGTCATAATTGTGAAAATTATGTTAATATCATAGTATATGTATTTATTATGCAAACTAAATATACCATTTGTCTGTAAGTCTTCCAAAAAATAAATTAATTAATTTAAATTTATTTTACTTAAATGATTTGCCACCTGGGGTGGAGTCACCAAATCCAACCTTTTATGCTTAGAGCGTTCTCAAAGAGCTATTCTGAAAGTGTATATGTTCAAGTGTATTCTCTTTCCTACATTTGAGCTATATCAAATTACGCAAGTGCTCACTATATTATACAATGTATTATATTCGTCTATCCTTCATGGGCTTGCCCTATTGTATAGACGAACTACCTCACATATCATATATTAGAAAAATTACTAGCAAAATCACACACGCTCCCTCCACACACAAACACACATACGTGCACACAAACACCACACTCACAAATTCATACCCACATACGTGTACAACCAGTACTACCATATACTCTATCATGCAAAATGATATGAATGTAAACTAAAATTTATCGTTGTTCTCCGTTTTTTTTGGCTTATGTAACACTTTCTTATAGCGGGGAGAGGCTGGTGCGCTGAGTCACAGGTGTAAGCTAGTTTGCTCACCAGTCTCTCTCATAATATTAGACTTAAGTTTTTTAATCTGTTACTGGTGAACCATGCATAAATAAGATTGTAGAGAGAAAATATTTTTTTATTATTATTATTAAATAAATAAACTGCTTAATAGAGGATTCTTTTTGCTATGGTTGCACCTTGCTTATTTACTTCTTTACAATTCGGTATAGCTCCATGAACTTTCATGATTTAATACTAGGTAGTGAAATATAAATTAATAGCATAGTCTGAACGCGTGGTATAAAATGGCTCTTACAAGTCTTAAATAAAATCGAATTACAATAAATGCACTTTGAATTATAGCATCTTTGTAGTGGGAAATATTTTGGAAGATGGTAACATTGGAATTGAATATAAAAAAAATGTATAATTTCCGGATCCAGAATCGCAGACTGCACGTGTAAGCAAGATCAAAATTAAAAACGTGCGTGTAGAAAATTTGTGTACTTTTGCAGTGTGATTATCAAAGCAGTGTCTTTACATTTGTGACAGGTTCGTACAAACCATGAAATTCAAAAAATATCTGCAATATTTGTACTAGATCATTTTCTGCGTGGCTATGGCGGCGAGTTGCTTTGCTTGCTCGCCCGCCATGTTGTTGACTGGCTTGGTTTGGTTGTGCGTGCAGCGTGGTAATTTATTCTAAAAGATAACAACTCAACGATCAATATTCAGATACTAAATACTTGACTCATAATAAAACCAATTACAGGATCCTGGTGAGATTATATTATTTGTAGTTCTTACAGTTGTATTTGTAAAGTAAGCTGTTTGGTTTTGAATGGGTACATACAGACCCACATTGAATTACGTAAACTAATAATAGCGGCAGTAATTCGCGGACTTGAAATATAGTAGCATCGTGTATTTAATATATCGTTTTAAAAATGTAGTGTTATGATTGAATAACTAGTGAATGATTCCAACCTTAAAGTTGGAATTCTCTACAAATCTGTGTTTAAAAGCATACGAAAGATACTAACAATTTGGTCATTGTTGGAATTGTTAAATGTGTATGTTCATAAATAAATAATTTTCTGAAACAACACGCCAGATTGCGGCGTTACCATAGATTCTTTAACTACTACTCCAGGAGCTGTTGCATTTTGAAGTTCTGTTTGCACTCGAGTCATTCGCTTTGGTTATAAATAATAATTTACGAAGTGGTGTGAAACATTAATCCCCTTATTTCAAAGCTTGGACTAAAGTTAGTATTGGTAAACCTCTCTCTGTCTCTGTCTTCTTTTGAGCATACAAAAGTGACAGCAACTATTTTAGTCCAGGTTTAACTTATGTCTATGTTTTGTAATAAGGCGGTAAGACTTATTAAAACCACAAAAAACCTTGATTAACAAAATATTGTTTCCATATGCTATTAATTTAAAATTTTGTTTTTTCTACAGAAAATGGTCGGGTCACGAGTGTATGTTGGTGGCTTACCATTTGGTGTCAGGGATAGGGACTTGGAAAAGTTCTTCAGAGGATTTGGCAGAATTCGTGATATCCTCATCAAGAATGGCTATGGGTTTGTGGTAAGTTTAGTTTAAATAGGTTATCCTTTATATTAGTTTTTCTTTTTGTTATGGGAAATTTGTAATACAATTTGGGCTAAACTGCTCTTTCTAGGCCCACAAGTTGATACTTCACAACTAGATTAGTGTTATGAGCATAACATACAAGCCGTGTAAGTGAAACTTTGTTGTTAGAAACCTTAAAAAATTGTGATGTATCACTTTCTGGGCCTACAATTTGTTTAGCAGAATCTTATTTTGGTAACAAACCACCTCTTTGCTACAGGAGTTTGAAGACTATCGAGATGCAGACGATGCTGTGTATGAATTAAACGGGAAAGAGTTACTGGGAGATAGGTAAGAATGTTTTTTTATTTAACCCTGTTTTGTAACCTTTTCATTGTTGACTTCAAGTAAATCCTTAGTTTTGTGGTAGTTATTAATTTTTAGTTTGTTTGATAATTTCAAATTAATAATTGATTTTCTTTATCAGCCGGCTCCACATTTTGTGAGAATTGTATGGAGAACTGATATAAAAAAGATTTTCATAAACGAATGGTTGGTTATGAATACTTGAATGTATGAAAGTTTCATTATTTCGCTAACTTAAAAAGACATTTAAAATTTTTGTGGAGGTCAATGAATGTTTAATCTTGGTGGTGATAGGGAAGAAAGAAAGTCACTGCATTGATTACTCGTCAATTAGTAACTACTCAATGGACTAACTGGTTGGTTTCCTTCAAAATAAAATGTTCATTACCAAAAATATTATTGTGTTGTTCACAATTTTCAGATACACTAAAACCCTTTCAAGATTTGTAGTATCTATAGATGAACACAGTGTAAATTTATTGAACACTGAATTTTAAATATTGCTCAATCTTATCATTTTGACTGTCTTATATCTGTCATTGATTTTCAGTATTTTTATCATGATTATCAAGTTATCCCGGGATTGATACTGGTATGCCACCTACATCAAGTTAGTGTATTAAAAATTACAATTTATCATAAATCAAAAGTCAAACTTTTAATTATTAGTCTGATGTGATTGTGAAATCATCCTGGAATTGATATTGGCATACCACTTAGAGTTAATAAATAAGTTAGTATAATAAACAATGGAATTTATCATAAACTAGCGGCCGCCCGCGACTTTGTACACATGGAGTTAGTTATAAATAAAGTTTCACTGCTCAATCCCCATAGGTGACAGCGTGATAATATGTAGCCTATAAGTTGACCCGACTTATAATATTCGTGCCAAATTTGAAGTAAATCCATGCAGTACTTTTTGAGTTTATAACGGACATACATACAGACAACAATTCTAAAAACTATACTTTTGGCTTTGGTATCAATTGTAGATCGCACCCCAAATTTTCTTTTCAAAAAATATTCAATGTACAGTTTAGATTTTCCTACCATTTTATTATATGTGTATAGATCAAAAGCCAAACATTGAATCATTAGTCCGAGTAGTGTTGACGAGAGAGTCGGTGCAGTAGCGTGCGGGCAAAGCTAACGCAGGTCCCGTCGACGTCCCAACAGGGTGGTGGTGGAGCCGGCGCGAGGCATCGACCGCAGCGCAGACCGTTACCGGCGCGACCGCCACCACGACCGCGACCGCGGCCGGTCACGATACGAGTGAGTGTCGTGTGTTGGTTGTAGGGTGTCCGTGGAGAGAGCTCGCGGCATGCCGCGCGGGTCGGACCGCTGGCGGTGCCGCGACCAGCCGCCGCCCCCGCGACGCCCGCCTCCGCCTCGTCGGGACACGTCTGTACTTAACGCGGAACACAAAAAGAGGTTAGGCCGTATACAGAAAGAAAGCTGCAAGCTGACCAGCGCTGGTCCTTACCGATAACCGGCGCAAGCATTTCTATGGACCAGCCCCGATAAACGCCGATAAGTGCAGACACGCGCTGGTCACCGCCCTTTGAAATTAATGAAAACTAGGCTTCAATCTGCTTCCTTTATGTAACTTATCAGCGCTGATAAGCACTGGTCGACTTTCAGCTTTCTTTCTGTATATGGCCTTAGATGGGCTTTGCTTGGCTCGCCTGCCCCGCCCACAGTTGTCGAGAGTTGTCTGGATTTTCCCGACATTTTATGTGATCTCCAGACTCCCGCAATCTCCCGAAAAACGAATATGGCGATACATCTTTTTTGTTTGTTTAGCCTGTGCCGCAGTATTATTTGGAAACAACAAACTCAAAATCCCAACATTGTAAAATGTAATCCAGATATTTTAACTTCTTTATCTGGCAACCCTAGAGCAAATGTTCATGTAACTTATCGGGCGAGCCGGCGACATCGGCTCCCATGCAAACGTTCTATGATCGCCCTTCTAACCCTCTTACTGTGTTCTTTAATGTTAACACCATGCCATACATGTGCAAAAAACATTGCTCTGTACTTGCTAACTCGACACTAGGTGCCTTTTTGCGTGAAGGAATGGCGTCAGTCTCGCCATACCAGCTCCCCCAAGAAGTTCAGTAGTATAGTGGATTATTCTAGAAGCCAGCCGTGAACCTGGACCAGTTCCTGATCATGCGGATTGATTAACAACCACCTGCACATTGCACTCCATCTGTTTGGGGAAAGTTTTACCTATACTTCCTGAGTTGTATTATCAACTAATTTCAATGTCCTGGGTTTTTGCTGGACAACAACAAATATATTCTGATAATTCTAAAATTCCTTCATCAAAGTCGTACATCGATCTTATCTTACTATCCAATTGCTCATTAAAAGGTGTCAACAAACACAAATTAGTAAATGATCTCCGAAAAAACACATCTGCTACCTAACCTTTGGGTTTGCAATTGTACTTTTTGTAGTTTTCATTTAAATATTTTCGGTAAGAAACATTGAATACTAAATAACTTTGAGCAATTCTGATGCATATACGTTTTAGATTACCCGTCATGCTTTGCATCATCAAGCAATTAATAAATTACATACACCGGACAATATGATGTATTTTAACAACAATGTTAAAAATTCTATTAACTGACTTCATTGCTCATTTAAAAATATTTTTAATTATTCGAAATCTAAAAATGATTTTTGCATATTATGGTATGGTTTAGGATTTTGATATCATGCATTTTATTTGGAGTCATGTGTTAGTTGTGCTTCCTGTCATATTAACATTTTGTTTTATGTACATAGCTTATATTTTCATACTGTTTTCTTGTATTTGTAGACAGTGGGCTTAATCTGCACGAGTCCAAAGACAAAAACTAAATTTGATTTGACGAGCAATATCTCTTTCCTTCTCTATAGAGCATGATAATCATGCTCAGAATAGGCTATTTGACAAGTTTTTGAAAACGTTCATATGTAATTTATTAGTTTATTTATGACTCCATAAAAGTGGAATATGTATTTATAATTGTTGCGTATATCAGTAGAAAAGAAAAAAATCTGTTTTCACATATGCCGCGGAAACGTTTCTCTAGCTCTGTGGCAACTTACAGGCAGGTGACGTCACATTTCTCTCATTAAAACGTCAAACAATACAAAATATTCTCATTACGACAGCATGTTTACAAGTAGGTGTCATTTTAGACTCCGCCAATCTAAGGCGTTGTCGCGTGACAATAGATCAAAAAAGACTTATTTCATAGTTTTTATTAATATTATCAACTATTTTTTTTTTGTCAGAATATTGAAATCGCTAACAATATTCATGTTAAATACATAGGCCAATAATAATAATCAGTACTTTATTTTTCATACTGTCAAATAGCCTATTGGTTGTATTTTTAAAGAATTTTGTCAGAATTAAGTCCAATATTTAGCTTTTAAATAGCTTGTGATAATTTGTCAATGCTTTTTGTTTATAAACCCTGCTTGATAACCATTTGATAATTTACCAATTTTACTGTATCATTTTATATACTTTGCAGCTATCAGTAAGTAAAATATCGTAGTATTTATCTTTAAAACGTCGCAATTGTAAAAAGATAAGCGTGTGACCTTGAGTGCAATCAATATTGCCTAACTTTTGTGTGAACAGATAATAATTAATGAGTTACAATTTGTTAAAAATATTGCATTGTATCTTCTAATTTGATTTTTACTTCCCCCACTTCCCATTTTGTCCAAAATAAGAAAGTTAAATACACATAATGCAAATATATTTATTTCTATTTATAATAAATCCCAATATTTTCTTTATAAATACCTCTACCTTGTATTCATTTAGTAAAGTATTATGAGTTTTATTAACATAAATAAATTTATTTTGCAGCAGTGACTACAATTATAGATATGGGCCACCAACGCGCACCGAGTATCGGCTTATCGTCGAAAATCTGTCTAGCCGCATTAGCTGGCAGGTAAGAACCGGCGCTGGGCTGCCAAGGGTCCATCATCATTCCATCACCAACCATCACCCAGGGTCCTGGACATGCTTCGCGGTTACTTGAGGGCTGGGCACACTATCTCCACGAGGCACGGGCGGTACTTATCTCTCGGGACGTGGCGCACGGTACAAGGGCAAACTTTCGGATGGCAATCTCTGTACAAACGAAGGAAGAACGAAGAACCAAAGATGACTCGAAACGGACAAATAAGACTGGAGGCAAAGACAAAACTCGGAAAGACAATTGGGACAGTGAAAACTCGAATGGCCGGACGAATCGCAACGTTACCACGGAAGACCGATGGACACCCCAGCCACTACCACAACCTGGACGCGAAAGCTCATCACCTACCATTACCTGGACGCGAGAGCTCATCACTCACCTAACTAATGAAACACCAAAACGTAAAAAAGAACCGCTTTGTTAAACAGTTATTGTTGTATACTCTGTAATATAGCTTAACAAGAATTAGTGTAGCATAACATGAATTGTTATTTCAAGTTTTTTTCACTTCCTAATAAATACAATCTGTAATGCGAATTACTTACGAGCTTATAGATAATTTTAAACAACAGAAGGTGGTGTATCGTGCCCTGAGTCCCTGAGCCCTCGATGTAGCGCTGTGTGAGATGTGGTCTGAGCCGATGTTAGGAGGGTTTGGTCTGCGCCGCTGAGATGACCGCCCCGCCTCCTGCCGCCCGCGGCTAACGCCAAGGTAAAGTCGACAGGGGGCACAGACAACAGGAGCCGCTCTCTATATGTGCAATCTCCCATTTCTAATTCATTAATTTGCCATCGTTAATTTCCTTTTTTATGTTCAGTAACATACTCGTTCGCAATGGGCGCACCGCCTACGCGATGTTTCGTTGAGTGGTGGCTGTTGTGGACGTATCATTTTATATCGTTTTTTTTTACGTTTATTTTGCGGCCTCAACAACTTTTCGTATTTGGCATTTCCTAGAGGTATCATTGTTTATGGAACCGAGGGGATGGTGCGATGACGATTAGGAACTGCCGAGATGCCCGAGGGAAGGACTGGACAAGGACAAAGCAAAGACTGGTCTGAGGAGAAAGCATAAGCACACATGTCAAATCCAAAGAAGGGGTCCCAAGGAGAGTTCTTACTCGACAGCTGAGTCACTTGAAGTAATAGAGGATATTAGGAAAAAAAAAAGATTAAGGAGTCCAATGATGCAAGGAACACGTGATGATGGAAATCTGAATTGATGACAAAATTTGAGAAACTGGACTATCACCACACTCGTTGCCTTTCGGATGTCCTGGAGGATCAGAAATGCGGAGAATGTTGTTGACATATCACATGTAAACAATGATAACCGACAGGTAACCATTTACGAAATGGTGTTGTGGGCACTTTGTTTTCACATTTTTGTTCATCAGATTAACTTATCAAGTATTGAATGCAGACATTTGCTAGGACATTTAGGGCTCTTACGTTAATTAACTGTTCCAAAAGTCTTTGCATACTCTCATTTTACCTACAATGATGATATCGTTTTTTTACCATCTTTCGGGGCTGAAAGAATTGATGTTAACTTTTGATCTGATCAAAGACTTTTGGAAGAGAAAATTACACTCTTAATCGATACAATATTAACATAATTCATTAACTTGCAGGATTTGAAGGATTATATGCGTCAAGCCGGAGAAGTTACTTACGCTGACGCCCACAAACAACATAGAAATGAAGGGTGAGTTATTTAAATACTAGTAGCCGCTAGCGACTGCGTCCCCGTTAACTTTAGTTTCTTAATAATCCCACAGGAACTCAAAATGATTCCAGGATAAAAAGTATCATGTTTCAATTCAGGTCATAACTATACGAGTACCAAATTTCATCTAAATCCGTTCAGTAGTTTTTGCTTAATTGGGTACTGAACAAACTCACTTCCACATATATATATTTTTTACAACACAAAATAAGCCTAGCCCCAAAGTAAGCACTGTAAGGCTTGTGTTATGGGATACTAGGGTAACGGATAGAATACATATACAGTACATACATAAGTATATTTGTATAGAAATACATATTAAACATCCATGACTGGAGTACAAATGCTCGTATTCATCACAGAAACATTTGCCCCTACCGGGATTCGAACCCGGGAACTCTCGAGTTATCGAAACCATGAAACCCGGCTTACAAACCACTCGACCACGCAGGTCGTCAAGTTACGATGTACATTTTTTTTTCAATTACAAATCGCTAGCAATCAAAGCTATAAAATCTGCTCGAAGGACCAAGTACCAATAAAATAAAGGAAACTCTTTAAATTAATATGATGATATCGTATTTTTTACTATCTTTCGAGGCTGAAACCTTGATGATTATTTTCAATTTGAGTACCAACAAGTTTGTGCCACCTAAAAAAACGATCAAGCAAGATTTTTCTACATTATGCTTCCTCGTTGATTCTATATGATGATATCGTATTTTTACCATCTTTCGGGGCTGAAAACCTTGATGCTAATTTTAAAATCTGAGTAACCATAATTTTACACCAATTGAAAGCTCAAGTTTACGAATAAACCGTTATAAATTTTGTCTCCTCGTTGGTCAGTGTGGTCGAGTTCGCGACTCATTCGGACATGCGCGCCGCTATAGAGAAGTTGGATGGCACGGAACTGAACGGTCGTCGTATTCGCCTGGTGGAGGACCGTCGCTCGTCGCGTCGCCGCACTCGCTCGTCTTCTAGCCGCTCGCGTAGTCGCTCGCGCGGTCGTCGCAGTCGCTCCAGGTACGATGATTTTTCTTGAATAACAATTTTCTAAACTAATTAAATTAGCACAACAATATCAAACTGAAAAATTATCATTAAAAATTAACCCTAAAATATTTATATACATATTCACAAGAAGAATATGTCATCCAAAATTCCAATTTGGGGCATGGTACCCAGAACACTGGCAGCATTACCTTGCTGAATTGCTGAACTGATTCTCTGCGCGAAATAGCTGCCATTCCTCTGATCACCCGAAGAGAGAATTAGAATTATCTAAACACTCGAAAGTTATATGTACATTTGTTACGTAAACCACATTAGAGGTCTAAGCATGAATTTTGTAGGCTCCGTAATGGTATAGCATCGTTAGTTTCTAAGAAAACTAAACAGCGGACGTAAGAACATTCAACAACTAGCTATTTCCACTTCTATACGAAATTTGACGCCGACGATACGATTACGCGAGCTGTCAAAATTCGTGCAAGGATCAAAGTACTTGTGAAATTGACACCGCACTTAACATGGGTTGATTTCCCCAATATTTGGCAAAAAGTACAAAAACCTATTAATATTCTTTTTGAACAAAATGTAAGGATATGTCGTGAAATTTCATTTAGGAATGAAAGAAAAAGGTAATCTGAAAGACTGTATTTGGTAAACATTGAGTGGAAGTTTTTTATTACTAATAACAATTTCTTGATCCGTAGTTATTTTGATGAGTATACGTATATGAAAATTAAGCCAACTCAACGACAAGAGGAATTTAAGAACTTTCGACATAATTAACAAAATAATTAGGTACTTTTTGGCTTCTTTCGGTTTATGCGACAAAACTAATGAATAATGCAGTATTTTAATGATGATATCACTTTAATTTACCATCTTTCGGGGCTGAAAGCTCTTGATGATAGTCTTACCACTGACCCTCGACTTTAAAATCCTTCCAATAGCCATTTTTCCATTGATCGCTAACCAAAAGCCTTTGTTAAGGCGTTCATCGCGTAGCCGTTCTCGTTCGAAGTCGCGTCCAAAGAGCAAGAGCCCTGCTGCCAAGTCGCGCTCCAGATCCCGCTCTAAGTGAGTAAAGTCGATTATAACACAGGCAATTAGAACAGAAACTCTGACGCTTAAGCAAATGTAAAATACTAGCTGTCGTGAAAAAGTCACGCTGACTCATTCATTATTCTCATCTATCTACACCAACATAAATATTACATTTATCTCTGCTGACACTTCACTTGACTATTCGTGTTTGCTATTTATAAAGTTGACATCAGTCTGTCCTTTTCATACCTTATAAAACATGATGAGGACAGACTTTGTCAAGATTACAAATAGCAAATACGAATAGCCAAGTGAGGGCTGGCATTACTTGAGATTACACAAGTAGAGATTACTAAAATATTTTGAAGGTCTGTAACCATCGAATCATATTCATAATCGTGATGACGTCACAGCAAATTGTGTAAGAGTTTCACTTCTGATTGGCTTTACTTCGTTTATTTGATTTTTTGCGGCGTATTGACAAATGAGCAGACTTTTCAGTGAGAAAGTCACATTCGATTTTAATAATCGGTTGAATGAGGAATCAAGTTAGGTTCCTAAGAATTCTAGCTACCAAGGACGCCGACTCATTTCTCATAAAAAAAATCAGTGATTCATGAAAAAATCTGCTCATAATTTAGAGTAAGAACACATTTCTGAATATCTAAGCGTTGTCGTAGTAGTCAGAAATGTAAAACTAAGACCATTTCTACATCAATCAATATACAAGCTTGCATGCCTGCCCCTTTCAATTATAGAATGCTGCAGCATATTCTTATATTTTCTAGTGAAATTCAGCATGAACATATATTAAATTAACATAGTATTCATTTGGCTAGGTGTGTTATTACTTGCGCTGAGCAAAATTTAAAAACGTAAGTACTTAATCTTAGAACTTCTTGTACGGTTTTTTCTGTATGTAGCATCTTCAGTATTAATGTATTATAGCATATTTCACCTTCATTATTATGGTCAAAGTCATTAGTCTCTTGCAATAGACAAAATAAAAATGCTAATAAAATTAGTGAGTCTTAATACCTGTGACCATTTTTATTAAACTTTTCTCGTCACATACTTTTAAAAGCCGAAATAACTTAATTAACTCACTTTGGAGATTTTATAAAAGAAATAGAAGTAGTCTACTTATCGCATTAAGAATCTGATGCACATCTTGTCTACTGACTTTGACTAATATGACCAACGATATTAAATGCCCTAGATACACCAAGTGCGTTCAAAATGTGTCCTAATCAAGAAGTGCTTGAACTCCACTCTAGCACTTCTTGGTTCACGATGCCGCAGAGCTCCGTGAATAAATGCGAAATAAATACATATAGTACGTAAAGTGTCGTTTTCCGACAGGTATCTAATCAATGTTTGTTAATTTAACATAATTGAAGCAAATTTTGTTCTAATACTTACTATAAACTGATTTAATAGAAAATATTTGTGATATTCAAATGCATGGTCGATAATACAGCAATCTCTTTTCCTCGCGGTCCGTACCTGCTATATTACTAACAACGCATTCAGAATTGCGTATAGAGTCAAAGAAATAAAGTCTGTATTTTTCCGCATATAGCGATAAGTCGTAAAATTTTACGAGCTTTCATTTTGAACTGTCATAACTGATGCATACGTTTTAATTAAGACCTTATATAGTATGCATTAGAGGTGACTTTCAATGTTTAAATAATGTCTTATATTGTTTTTGACAACACTATCATATCATCTTACGGACCTCTGTGGATCGTCCAATGTACCTTTTGGTCAGGGATTGGCCACGATTTTGTTCGTGTTGTTGTATCTAGGGTATTTAATATCGTTGAATATGACAATATTTGTCTAATTTCACGAAATCACTATACTTTATAAAGAGAAAATTCAGCCTTATAACGTAGTGATTAACATGTTGTCAATGCAGAAAAGAAATATTGTCATATACTGTACAACAGTGTTTCTTAAAAGTTTCTGCTGTGACATACCACTATCAGGATTTCTTTTATTCGATCTCCTCTTTATTCTTCATACTCTAATACGTCTACTACACACGTATAGTAGATAGTACTCATATACCTATATTATTAAGTAATGGAGGTAGTGCAACCAGCCGGTATAATTATTGCGTATTGTTGATATGCGGTGTCGCATCTCCATAAGGACCTCTGTCGATCCAAGTCTCGCCGCAACAACTGCCGCACCGCGCCCAAGTCGCTGATCAGGTTTCTTAAAATTATTAACCAAAAAAATACGACGCTGTGTACTGATTACTGTAGACAACTGAAACCTTTACAGATCCTACTTTGATAAACCCTGTTGTACAACCATCACTAGTTTAATAAGTCTACTACACAAATATATAGTAGTACACACACCTGTCCTTATATAAAGTAGAGGTAGTGTAACCATTGCCGGTATGATTATTGCGTATTGTTGTGCGATGTCGCGTCGCCATAGGGACCGCAGTCGATCCAAGTCTCGGTCGCGCTCGGCGTCGCGCCGCAACGACCGCCGCACCGCGTCCAAGTCGCCGGAGAGGAACGGCCACCGCTCCGCTTCCAGATCCAAGTCGCGCTCGCCCAAAGCCGACTCCAAGTGAGTATTTAATGAGGGTTTTACTGGAATGACCGACGCCAGATGGCAGCACTGAGACGAAAGGTCTACTCAACCGTCAAACACGCATATCGTCATATTCTTGGGATCGATTTAACCAGAAACTTCATACTAAGGGCCTCTTGTTACAGTGGCGCTAACTGGTGACGTAAATTTTCTTAAACACCCTCATTGCTTGCAGGTGTGTGCCGTCAATCCGGAATCTGACAATTGTGTGGAGTTAGAGACAGGCTAGTGTGTAGTGACGCGGAGGTTTCAAAGTTTTCAGAATGATTAAAAAGACAGTTTCAATAATAAATCTCCAGTAAAGATGAGCTTACCTGGTGAGGAACACCCAGCCAGTTGCAATAATCGATCTCCAGTCCAGCTTAATTAAGTTACGTTTTTTGCATCAGTTATTATGAAGCAAATAAAAAAAAATGGTAGATAGTGGTCACGCTTCTTAACAACAGTAAATCTTGACAAGAATATCTGTACAACTAAGCTATCGAAGGCCTATCTTTAAAACGAGATTGATTATTGAAACTAGCAGCGTCATTTGTCGTAGCTATTTAATCATGCCATAACATGGTAGTCTGTCTCTAGCAAAAGTTTGCGAGGTTATGTTTTTGTAGATGATCCAATGTAAACTTAGAAGACGCGAGTACACGCAATCCAATCAGGGGCAGTATTTTTAATATCCATACTCGATGCTATAGTGAACTTAGCCTGCCGTGTTCTACTCTATGGCTTAAAAAAAAGAACGCAGATTAGAGTAGGATAGACGATGTTGAAGGTCACGGAATATCTAAATTAGACTTTAACCGTATAGACACAGATAATGTTTTTTAGTTCTCGGTTATAAATGGGGTATTTTTTTTATTTCATGTAAAAAGAACAAAGTCTAACAATATAACCATGCTAAACTCTGTTTATTAACAAGAAGCTGAGCGAGTAAGGTTCAATCTTTATTGCATGATTTTCATTATCAACTTTACTCTCTTAGTAATTAAGAATAATTTCGCAGATCACTAATCTGATTAACCAAAAGCAAGTTAAAACATAACATTGCATTCAATTTAACACTACTGTCAGGTGATATGATATGGAATGTTTATTGGCATAATTTGATTAACAAAATTGATAATGATGTTTAGTGATATTGATAGCACATTTAAATATTAATTTATTAACTCGATCCTTGTTTCCTGCCTCTCAGAGTGACTGCAACTGCAAGGTGAGCTATACCAATGTTAATATAGTTTTTTGTAGTTTGCATACTATTTATTTTCATTACTTTCTGTTTACTGTGTTTTTTGGGTATATATTATTTCAGTAATTTGTAGTAGTTTTACGATTTAGTTGCTCTTAAAATGCTTTGTTTTTAAGTTTATTTAAATTATCTGTTTCTGTTTTTATAAAAAATACACTTTTTTATGCAATAAATAAGACTTATGTTTGCTTTTAAGCATATTAAAAATGTTGATATAATTTTATAATATAAATTATATAAAAAACAATCATATCACCTTGATCTATGACTTTCATCTTTGCTGTTGAACAGCTTTAGAAAATATGTGTGTGAATACATTGGGGCATAATGGCATGGGGCGCACACCTTAAATTTTATTTAAAGAAGTGAGCAAGGCAATAACACTTTTTAAGACGATCATCATAATTATGATGTCTATAAAGAAACTGTACACAGGATTTTGGTAAGCTTAAACAACTGTGATAGTAATTGACAAAAAGTGTATATCATCGTCAGGCTATTATTGTCTCCACTACTTGGGCGCAGGCCCCTATGGATGGAGTACAAAGACTAGGCCATAACCCACCATGCAGGCCCAGGGCGGATTTGTGGGTGCTCACCACTACTTTCCAAAGCACAAAACTCGAGATAGTAAATTTTTGGTCACCCATCAATGTCCGACCACTGCTAAATTGCTTAACCTGAACGATTGCAGCCGAACGCGCTAACCACTTACGCCATCGAGCTCCTACAAAATAATACAACACATTAAAATGTAACCTTTAACATTACAGGGAGAGGTCCCGTTCCCGCAGCAAGGAGGCGTCTCCCAAGCGCGAGGAAAGGGAAGAGCGCCGCGCCACCAAGTCTCGTTCCCGGTCCCGATCCCGCTCGCGTTCCCGCTCCCGATCCCGCGACCGCGACAACGACCGCGACCGCTCCGCCTCCCGTGACCGATCCGGATCGCGCTCCCGATCAAGATCACGATCCCCGCACCAGAACGGCGACGGTCAAGACAGGGCCAGTACGGACCGCTCACCACGCAGCGGGGACTAGAACTATAAAAAGAAACAACAGATTAGAAATAAGACTATATTTAAGACTCTTACAATTAGGTATTAGATTTTATGAACTCTTGACTTCGGCGTCCGTCTTCGGTGGTCACATCACGCCGCCTACACGACTGTCCGATTGTGGTTATTCGCATTTGCTTAGATACCGTGTACCTTATGAAGCATTTTGATCAATAAACGCTATAAAGCAAGTTAGAAATCTAAATATTTAAAAAATAAAATATGAAAAAAATATCTGTAATTTAAGTTCAATGAAAATAAAAATAAAAATGATTTGAATATGAAATGCAAAGAAAACTTACGCACTAAGCTTTTTGTAGTTAAAAGAGAACAGAACTTGTGCAGATTTTTGCGATTCTTGCATAAAAAGACGCAATAAGATGCAAATAATGCATGTTAAAAATATTGTTATTGATCATTATGGTTCATAAGCACCAAGTTTAACAACTATATCTTGATCTCTGTAGATTTTTTATAAGAGTATTTTTCGCAATATGGAAGTAGGCGGACGATAGTAGATTGAGGTCTTGATTGTATTAAAAATATTATTTTTAACGCACCCTTTTTATCTTCCCGTCATGAGCAATGTGTTGTGTTGTCATATAGGTAATTAGCATAGGTACCGACAAAATAAAGCTAACCGCGTAATTTTAAGCTGATACATCGTCAAATCATAGTTGAACTTTTGTGTTTGTTAATGGCTAGGTAATTATACAAAATCGACGATTATTTCCGTTATAGACTTTATAACAAAAGTACATTTTATACACAACTTTCCACGTGGAAATACATTGCGAATTAATTCATTGAAGATACCTATTCAATAGGGGGTAAATGGTATGTATTTGTAAATACAGGATTTGTTACTAATTACCAAATAAATTATATTATAGGTAAGCAAGTCGTTTTATTGTGGCAACCTTAGTCATAGGTAGCATAACCGGCTGCACTCTGAGACATCAATTAATGCTTGTCAAACACTAGACTATTAGTAGTAGAGAAAACTTAATGTGGGTAATTAACGTCTCATAATGCAACCGTATGCGATCAATCTAGCTAGGGGATAATCACACTGCTACACTACGCTGCGGGATGCGTGGCGATGCGACTCTGCCACGCCCCTCTGCAGCAGGACATGAGCATCGGTCGTGTTTTGCGTCTTCTCAAACACAGACGAGTGATATGTGAGGAAACGAAATAAAAAGGAACCAGTGATAGAGCTTTATAAGTGTCGCCGCACACGGGCCACAAACGCCGCCACGAGAAGCTAGAAGCGGCTACTAAAGTGGCTGAAGCGCGCGACAGCGGCCGACTAAAAGCGCCTACTGACGCCTGCCGCAGGGACAATCTAGGGTGCACGGCGGTCGGCCCAAAATCGGCTTGTCTCTACATCATGCCTGCTATTCAGTGTTCGGGCGTATGTTGAGCTAAACACAGGCGTTGATGATGGTCCCAGTATTATCAAAAATATGTTACCGTAAAATGGAAATACTGGGTGAAGACTTGGCAACAGAAAGAAATGTATTGTAAATAAGTAGTGTTTATGATAAAAAAAAAAACCACGCGAACCCGGCAGCAGACGAGACTCGAACTCTTCGCTATCCGGGCGAATTCACTGATCAATTATGCTACCGCATATCGGGTATCGAATTCTTTCAGCCTTTCTTAAGCTGCAAGGCAGCGCCGTCTCTTTGCATTATATGTAACCCACAATATCAAATAAATACCTTTACAAGTATTAAACATTTAAAAGAAGAAATAGCAATTAAAGTCATTCGATTCTAGCATGATTCTCTAAACCTAAACTTAAATTTGAGAGCAGCAAATCCTTGTCATTCTCTTTAAAGAATGAAAAGGAGAGACTAATGGTGAATTTAGTTTTAAGTTTAGAGAATCACGCCCGAATTGACACCAATGTTTGAATCTAAAGAACATATTACAAGAAAAAGTAAAAAAATAACTATTTCTATTTTCTAGTACATAATATTATCTTTAGATTTTAACATCGAGCAGTCACATACTTAAAAAATGAAAATTAATAAAAAAAATATATAAAAATAATGAAAATTAAATAAAAAATCGGTTGGGACAATCTAGTGGTCATCCACACTCTTGCACCCTAGATTGTCTCTGCGGCAGGCATGTCAGTAGGCACTTTAAGGTAAGGGAGAGAGGGGTGGGGAATCGCGCGAGTGACGTGTGACGGCGTTTTGTATCGGCGCATTAAGTGGCCGGTGCGGGCCACAAGAAGCGAGCAATGACGATTTGTAGCGGCCACCGGCGTACCGTGTGTAGCGAGTCCATATGAAATGTATGAAAACTACAAGAAATATGCAGATCGACCCACACACACCCCGTCTGGGTGCTTATCAAGTGCTCCCGCTGCTTGAGCTACGGCCATACAAAGCAGGTCTGTCAGGAGCAGCTGGACAGTTGCAGTAATTGCGGATGAGACATCAAAATATGCCACATGCACAAGAAAGGAGGACACACCATGTAGTCAACATTACAAGAGCAAAAAAAAAAGGCAAAAGCGGAAAGCCACGACTAGAAAATTGTTGGGATTTTGTGACAAAATAGAACAATTGCTTGGGGTAGAAAAACATCATGGGTTCAGCGGTACCGGTAAACGCTGGAGTGGACGTCTACTTGCTTGGAGAATATGGAAGACGGGGAGGAAATAAGTAATTGTGCGCTGGGGCAGCCAAAGCAAGCGGGGGCTTTGATCATTGATCGTGAATTCAAAATCATGATATTAGTTGAGGGAGTTACAATGGATTTAAATATGATAGGACTCTTGTTTCATAAGCCATACGTTAAAAAAAATATGTCACGCCTACCGTGTCACACACACATTAATAAAAAAAAAATGCAACTTATAAAGGTTGTCAATTCCTGCAATTTTTGAATTCACGCAATACCCAAAAATGTATACAACAGGCTTGTCTTGATCTACGTGGGAAATCATGATAGTTTTGTTCTAGGCAGACCATACTTAAACTTAATTTGAGGGAGTTACAGTCGATTTTAAAATGACAGGCCTCTTATGTCATACGCCATACGTAAAATAAACTGGTGATACAACTGTCGTGCCATCAGCAACGAATTGATTAACTAATCAATTTATTACATTGTTATTAAGAATTTTCCAAAGCATAGTCGTTTCTAATTGGTGTACTCGGTATTAAAAAATATAGCAAAAATAATACGTCTATCTGAGAAAACTATGAACAAGAACTAAAGAAATGATGCGAAGTATCAAAGTATTTTCATTTATAGAAAAAGACGATAAACGCAACTTTAAAAAAAAACATGTCAGGTACGAGTCGGACTCATCCATTAAGGGTTCCGTACTTTGTAGTACGCAACATAAACGGCCATATCTTTTTGCCTGTTAACTTAGAAGTTTTATTTTTACAGAGCTTGAAGAGACCGTAGACCTGCAGTACATGGTATAAATTTCAACTCGATACCTCCACGTGTTCCTGAGATAAAGGGTCTTGATTGGAAGAAAGACAATAAAGTGATCCTTTAAGGGTTTCGTCTTTTCCCTTTGAGGTACGGAACCCTAAAAAATGGCAAATTGTTAACATTGCGTTTCTTGCTCGATTAAGTAAGTTATCAGTACCTATCTACTTTAGAATTAATTTTTACTTTTACTAAAATTTATAAAATTTTATATTTAACTTTGATATTTCTATGTTTCCAAGGTAGAGTGTAGGTATATTTTTAGTTTTTTATAATAAAGACTTCCCTGTGCTATGTAGGTGAACTATCTTTTTCAGAACACAAGTACCCTAAGCACGAACCACTATCCAATTCGAATAGATTGTGAGTCCGAAATGTCATTGTCAAAGGACATCGACAAAATCGGCCCTAGCTTGCCCAAAAGAATGTCCTTCACTATTATCTTTTTAACATATTAGCAATTAATCATAGTAAACGGACAATCTGTTTAAAAAAATAAAAAATTAAAGTTCTGTTATTAGATACTACAGTCTATTCATCCAACTTGGCACTCCTTTTTATTGAAAAAACAGCATTAAAAATCAACTGATAACTGGATTCAAAAGGTTTCAGTCTATAATAACGATTTATTTTAATAGTTTATTGGCTTCGTTAATATTTTATTATTAAATGGGTGATTCTGTTAAAAAGTTGTGCCAAGATTGTTTACCTTAATAAATGCATTATTCAAAATTAGAGGCGACCATAGGTATTTATCAAAAGAAAAATAGAGATACCTTAGTTAATAATACTTATTACTAGTATTATATTTATAAAAAGATTATTTCTGAAATTATGTAAAGATAGTTTATACTCACATTCCATGTAATATCTGTTTATTTTTATGAAAATCATAATGATAACCAGATACATACCTAATTACCGATAGTAAAATATAGAAACAGGTAAATGGAAAGACTGAACATTTCATTTGAAAAGAAATCTATTATTACTACAGGTAAGGTATAGGTATCGTAGGTGCCAACTGACAACACTCATTAATAAATATGAATATAAGCATTTATTATTTTTATTATTAATTGCATTTTATGTTCATTTAATGCATATTATTTAAGTGCTTACATAGAGGTAAACACTAAATCTATTCAGAATATATAAAGTATATATCTTTTACGATTAAGTATAATAATTATAACCTCAAAATCAAATACATTCTGTAGTAGGCCACGGTTCCTCAAGTTGTCCGTATCTCAACAAATGCCTAATTAGAGTTTATGAATGATTCCGAACACAACTAGTATTTTCTCATTGCTGGGCGTTCTAGGGCATTCAATGTATGGGGAACGAGCAATGTCCTTTTGTATAAAAACTTGAACAGCAGGGTCATCACGTACGTAACGAGAACTGAAATTCAGTATAATACGATTCAAATAAGAATAGGAAAGCCAATGACCTCCATCTGTCAAATGTCTCTTGAAAAGTACGGTTTGCAAAAAAATCTCGAAACACTTTTTTAGCACTCGGCTGATTCAAGAATAAAATCCAAACATTTTTAAACAAACAATAATAAATTTTGATAATAATATTATTTGTTTTTTTTCACTTATTGAGTATTGGCTATGAATGGTTGATAACCTAAATCGTCAACCAAATGTCACTTTATGTTGCGTTTAGAAACTCGATTTAAAACTTTCGTTTACATATAGGATGCATGTTCGTATGTGACCTGCATGATTATTCATAACTTCTCCGGTGGTAATGCAAAGATGAGCGAAATTGAAGAGCTAGATTCTGATTAATGTTTATTTTCACACATAAAGAAATACTATTAAAAATCGGTTGTTTTTTCTCAACCTTAGTAAATTAATTTTATTAAAAAATCTGATGTTTTGTCTCATTTAATCTTCGTTAATAAGTTTTATTGAATAGCAAAATTTTTTTGCTCACTTTACCTACTTAGTTTGAATTGACAGCTATGACGTCAAAATATGGCGCCCAGTCGGTCCTATTGTTAGTTGAATCGCATTATACACATTTGACAACGACATTTCGCACTCGCAAGGATACGAATTCGATATTGGTTCGTGTTAAGGGTACAGTGCCTGTACTTACATTCCATAATTTATTCCGAAGTGGAATTCATTATTAGGTCCTTCTCGTCTTATGTTTGTATTTCACCATGTTTAACCGACGGCAAAAAGGAGGTCCTGTATTCGTCGGTATATTTGGACTTTGATGATACTGTAATAGGTATAGGTAGCGGCAAATTTTTTGAGCAAAACCACAAATAAACATGAGCAGTGTAGACGTTTTTGTATGTAAAATTGCTGCGCAGGCTCTATGGTCGTTGTTCAAGAAGTTTGCCGGGGTGTCTATCTTTGACGACGATAATGGAAAATGGGAAACAAAGACCAATAAAATCCATTTGTAATCTTTTGTAAACAATTGTTTATTAACATTTTATTTTTCGCGGCCTCACTGCACGTACACATACGTTACAAGCATTCTGGCAATTACTATCACTGCATTAGAGCTACGCCTGGGAATGCCCATGGCAAGCTAAGTAGATGAAAATTTATACAATTTGACTTTTATTCTGACAATATAATCCTATGGAATTAGTTATCTATGGGTGATTACTTTCATTTTTCTTTTGAAATAGAAAAAATGAGAATGTACCAAAGTAACAAGGAGTATCTACTGTACTTTGACCACAGACAATACAAAATAATAAATCACTGGTCTCATGCAAAATAAACAATTTTATGAAAATATTGAGATTATATAAGATTTTTTAAAAAAGATTAAGCTAGTGGAATGATTTGAATTTTATAATTTCCGTATACTCACAGATTCAAATACAAATACATTCATGATTTCCAGTAAAAATGTGTCGAAAATAATCAAGAAGTCAATTTGCTTCAGTCAATTGTAAGCAAAGCTCAAAAAATAATTAGATCAATGATTTCTCTTATAAAACACGGGAATTCAAAACATGTAATCATAAAGTAGTAATAAATTAATTAAAATACTGTCATTTTATTGGTATGCTCGGAAATTAATATAAATCATTAGGCTACATATTAAAAATTCTCAAAAAGAAAAATGAAAGACATTCATTGTGATCAATTTTAAGTACAAAACATTCTATTGTAGTAGAACAATAATTGGCTTTGTGTTTATTTCCGCATAATTTTAAACTTACGATTTGTCATCTTACAAAATTAAATACAAGAACATTATTATTGATCAGTCTATTCATATCTTGATATAAATTTTACAATTGTCCTTTTACCATTTTATTCTACGTCCTCGTACAAAAGGCAACATAAGAGGTAACACCTATCACTTACCAAATAATATCTACAAGTTTTATATATAAAAAAACTGTAATTTTACATAAATTATTTCATAGACGATTCTCTGTCAACAGCACACAAATTCACAAAGGAACATGTGTTCTGTCGAGAGTCCAAATCTTCATTAACACAACGTACTTCGAGAACTGTACCTATTAAAATAAATAAGTTAAAACAACCTGAATTATTATGTCCTATGTTGCCTAGTGACGCTTTATATTGTCAAAGTACTCTTACGAAAATAATGGAGAATATACTTACAATTCTAAAACTTAATAGTTTTTTTCTATACAAAATGACTTAGGTTTCGACATTTGTTTCTTAGTTATAAGTACACCTGTTATTTTAACCTATGGACTAACAACGCGCGTGATATTTTCACATTTTGAATTATTCGAAAGCGATTTGTGCCTCTTCCATTGGCGACAACGAAATGGAAAAGACAAAAATGGCGTTCGGGCCAGGAACGTAAAGTTATTGTGCTAACTGATGTACACCATCCAAAAATGCGGAAGCTAAAAAGTTTGCAAAAAATCTTTGTTGATTTTCAAGAAAACCTGAACAAGATTTTTAACGGAAATATAACTTTCACTATAATAATAAATCATAGGAACAAACGACAATAATTAGTCAATCACAAAAAAATAATCAATGTAAAAAAAACTGATGAACGCATCATTCGCGTTTTCCTTTCATAAATTAGTCTAAGAATCTTAATTTACGCACGGTTTGGCTTCTGTACTGGTGCGAGTCGAGAAAGATAGTGTTATTAGTGGTGTCATAAGATTCGCAGGGACAATACCTTAGCATTATAGAGAATGGGAAATATTACCATTGAGAAATAGCTTTAACTTTTATACCAAGTGTGGTAAAACAAGCATGTGGATTCAAAATGGAAATAAACACTACACTATGTAGTATAGAGATAAAAAAGATGATTATTTTCGGAAAAATAGAAAAATGAGGGGAGATTGCAGAGATGGATCGAGATTTAAAATGGTTGCAATAGTAATGGCGGCAAGTATTGCCCCTGCGAATGGCGGGTGCCACGCGCAACAGACCGATATTGCTCGGGCGCTCGCTCCGCACCGATACCTACAGAGATCGCAGACAGTGGACGTGGTCCACCACGGCCCCACAGCTCGCGCGGTCTTCACCATCAACTTCATTCTTGACGCGTACAATCAAGGAGCTTTGAGGAAGTTACTTGTCTTCCAATTTCAAACATAATTGCTTCAATCCCGATAATAGGAAAAAACGAACTAACAAGATTGAATGCAAGCAATAAACGAATTAAAATTACGTAGGACTTCCAACTGTGTCCTCGATTGTACATCTTCACACATCGGCGGACACTGGGGTTTTTAATCTCACTACACCATAGAATGGGTGCACACGCTACATTACAATGGTACTGCATGTCTTTTGTCAACGATTCAATAGTAAGTTTAAAATAAAAACTATACTGTAAAAAAGCGATTAGCGTACTTAACGTGTGGACCCAAACTTACAATTTTGGCTGACGTGTAAAGAGATACACATACACACAAACACACATTGAACACATTCCAGTCGACAGTGACGCTCGCCGATAGGGGCGGAGAGAGTGCGATCCGTCCCGCCTTTACTATTTACATGGCGTACGGATCGCGAATAAATACACCGAATGCTTAATCCTAGCCGTTTATACAGGGGGTGTCACTTTACACTTTTATTTTCTTCGTATTTATCTCTATATTTACACGCGGCGCACAGCCTGATTGGTTTCGCACGAGCGTCCGTTTGTGAATAAATAAGTTATTTTTTCCTAGTTCATCGCGTGTCCGCGCACTACACTTGCGTGGCGAAGGTCGGCGGTAAGCAGTGGTCGTCTAACACATACACCCCTCCGCCTTCGAGCGCCCGTTTCACTAACGACGTATCGCTGCAAAGAAAAGAGAAATAGGTTAGCCGGATTGATTTATGATTGTACAATTGGTTATGTCCGACGGAATATGTATATCGAACTCAATCAATAAGAATACTCGTTACCGATCCTGCACTTTTGTTCCTACATATTCGTCATACTGCTGACTCAATTCGAAGAGTAAAAACCAAAATTTTAGAGGTTTTGGAAACTCAAAATATCTTAACTTTACAAAAACTTCAAACATGTATCTTTAAGAAAACTCTAAATTCGAATGGTATACTATTATAAAGTAGTAATGATACTGACCTATTGGCACAATACGCCGAGTCTGACGAAAGCCTCGACAGTCTAGGGTCGAGGGCCGCCAGGAGCCGCGCGGCGCTCTCCGTGTTGAGAGTCTTCCGCTTGCACTCCTCCGCGGCGGCGTTGTGCGCGTTCTGGCACTCGGGCGCGGGCGCGTCGCACTTGCCCCACGTGTTGCGGATCACGCGCCCGCCGCCGCCTGCATTGGCCGCGTTCTGAGCGCGCGCCTCTGCATCCGCGGCGTTTTGCGCGCGTTTTCTCCGTCTCCTCACGCAGGCAACGCCCACCGCGGCCGCCAGCGCCAACGCCGGCACCGCCGCCGAAAGCGCCGCTATTAACGCCACGTGCTGCCCCGACAAACTCTCCTCCTCCACGTCCTCCCCCACCCGCCTCAAGTGACCCCCCGCCGGCTTCGACACGAAATCCGCCAGCAATACAGTACACGCTTTCCCGCCCCAACCCGCCGAGCAGTCGCAGTGGTAGCCGTCGACTCGGTCGCGGCACGTCCCCCCGTTCTGGCACGGCGAAGACGCGCACTCATCTATGTCGATGCTGCAGTCCTTCCCCTCGAAACCGGGCTGGCATCTACATTCGTAGTCGTTGTCGAGCACCAGGCATTTGCCCCCGTTTGCGCACGGCTTCGCCTTGCAAAAGTCGACGCGCGTCTCGCAGCGCGCGCCCACGAAGCCGGGTGCGCATTGGCATCGCCGGTCGTTCACCAGGTCGACGCAAGTCCCACCGTGCTCGCACACTACCCCTGCGCAGTCGTCGATGTCCACCTCGCATCGGTTGCCTTTAAAGCCGGGCTTGCAGGAGCATTTGTAGCTGTCGCCGGCGCGCGAGCAAGTCGCTCCGTTCCGGCAAGGGTTGCCCGCGCAAGGATCGGCTTCTAAAGCGCAATCGGTGCCGGCGAATCCAGGTGGACAAGTACACACGTAGCCCGATGGTCTAGTTTCACAAGTGCCTCCGTTGCGACATGGTTGATCAGCACAAGTAAGGATTCGTGTTTCACATTGCGCCCCATCGAATCCGGACGGGCAGGCGCAGACGAGTTCTTTGCCTTCTTGGACGCAAGCTCCTCCGTTCAGGCAAGGTCGCACGGCGCAGGAATGTAATGATTTTTCGCAATTGAGACCCGTATATTCTGGGGGGCAGACGCAGGTGTAGCTGCCTTGCCCGGTGTTGTGGCAAGTTCCGCCGTTTCTGCAGGGTCGGTGATTAGTGCAATAGTTCAGATCTTGGTTGCAAAAGAGCCCACCCCAGCCTTCGTCGCAATTGCAGTCCCAAGGTTTCGTGCAGGTGCCGTGGAAGCACCCCGGATGCCGCTGGCATTGGTCGCAGAGTTCGCCCACCCAGCCCGTATGACAACTGGAAACGAAAAAAAAGATATATAAGAAAAGGCTACGTGATAACTAGAGGCTAATAAGCTTCGTCTTTCTCTTCGTGCGGAACAATGTGCAGGATGAATGATTTAGACACAGGGAGGTAATGTTAAGCGTTTAGCACAAAAGTGTGAAGTGGGTACTCACATGCATTCGTCGGGCTTGAGGCAGTGGCCGTGCTCCGCGTCGCAGCCGGGCAGACACCTCGCTGCAACAAAAGAAAAGCCTTCGTTAGTACGTCACAAAAACATAACACTCTCACAGCGGGAATCAAGCACGGTACGCGAAGGATTTCTTCAATTTGAACGCAGGGGATGCAGACAATTAATCACGCGATGGAAAGTCAAAGCAATTCCATTAAAGTCGGCATATCCGTGCAGTTTCGTTGCAAAGGACACGACGAGTGTAACAAAGAGAGAGGTTCGTTAGCGTCCCATGCCCGGGGCGAGGTCGCGAGCTCCGACGATTTATTTCCAGTCCTACGATCCCACAACTACGCAATCTTATGTGAATACTGTATATTCACTAAGAAATTATTTTTATTGCTCATTGGTCATTTCCTAGTAATAAATCGGATCCCTGGGTATTCAAAAGAGGGATTTAAATTAAATTCATATTTGTGTATTTCAATACCGACTGGTGATGTATTAGAGACGTAATATGTGCGCGTCGTTACGTACGGAGCGAACTTTACCCGAATCTAAAGTTACAAAGCGAAATAAAAAGCGCGGTGCCCGTCGAGCAGGCAGCTTGCATTGCGCCAAAATGGGGATAGTGCGTTACTTGTAATAAAAGATAGGCAGTAATGTATTGCAAACGTTGGAAAGTGTTTCGAAATAAGAAGTCGTAACGCGAAGTCGTATCGGTCGGGTGCGCATGGGCAAGTTATCGGAGCGAATACAAAGGGGGCAGATAGCGCGGGGAGCCTAACCGTCACTCGACCGTTACTATTCCCCTAACTCGCTAGAAAAATACTAGACGCCATCTTGAAAGCGAATACTATTCCCAATGCAAATGTTGGGATTATTCGCGCGCAAAATTTAATAACGAAGCAATTTAAAGGAGGATTGCCAATGTATCTCGAATCTCGGTTTAACTCAGCCCAGCACAGAAAAGAGATTACCTTTCGCGCGTGTTCCCTAGATAGCAATATAGGTTTAAAGCCAGCCGAGCTAGCACAAAGCCCCCAAAACTAACTCAGGCATTCGCAAATCGGCTTAAGAGAGCGCTTTAAGCTGGATATTCTACTTGAGTCTTTCTCCGCTGTTAGCAATTTCGGTAAAGTAAAAGTTTTATTAATGGACCTATTTTAAGTTTATATCGTCAACTTTCTGTGTTTCCCGCTTGATTAGATATTGCATGACACGTGAATTATTATCAGATACAAAAATCTCAAAAGAATCAAATCTTAAGTCGCTTTTATAGGACGGTAATTACGGTTAGCCTTGGAAATATACAATGTATGTGGGCATTGTCATATTTGCCTATTCTTATCAATAAATATTTTTAAAATACCTCCTGTTTTGAGATTTGACCGTTCTTAATTAAGTTTTCTGTGTTACCAGAAATTGGATAAAACTCTAACGTGAAATATCACTGCAAATGCTGCACGCGTTTTAACTTTTAAGTCATCTTATGCATGATTGAACGTACAATAAAGGTTTATGAGATCCATAAAGTAAGAAGAATAGTGGCGCTCCGGCGGGTTTCAGACGTGAGATCAAAGCAGTTCAAGTGTCAGGCCTACTGTTTGGTGCACTAGAGTACGCTACCACTCGAGATTATCTTGACCCTTGAAAGGTAAGAACGGTAGTCGTAAAAATTACACTTTAACCTTAAGTGCGGCTTAAAAAAGCAGCGGGAGGATGTTTAACCGTCCTGCAGCTATTAATTATTATCGATGGGCACGAACAGTATCGATTTCTAATGAAAGGCTAGCGGGTGCCGCACTGCGACCAAGGCCTGTGAATCTCGACCTTTCTCGAGGCCAGGTATACGGTGGCAAAAAGCGACCTTCCCATAGGATGCCTTCCATGAGTTCCGGCAAACATTTAGGTAACTATATTTGCTTTTATATCGACTTCGAGAGCGTGTGGGATTCGCGACTCGACAGGAGGTAATATTCGTGAGAACTCTTTTAACTCTCGTTAATAATTAAGCGAAATTAAGCCGAGCCGTAAAGGGTTCTCCCACTCGGGTCGTTGTTTACCCTGTCATTAGGCAACCTGGACGCGGATAATACTGTTGGAGCATGCAAAATGAGTTCTTCTGGATTGTTAAGCTTTCCCAGAAGGCGATGTATACCGTTCGGCAGATGTGTGGCAAGTTTCGTGACACGGTCAAGTACAGAGTTTATTTCGATTGGTGTTCAGTTCTCGTTTAAAGGTGTTTTTGACCCGGTTCGCGGGCATGTGTTGCGCCCCGCTCTGTGTGTGTGCGCGCGCGAGCGTACAGCGTTGTTTTCATTTCATTATGGCCGCTTCTCTCGCTTTTACATTTTCGTAATCGCCGATACAAACTCCATTGATAGGGTTGGCGAGAATTTTATTAGCTTATAGATGCGTGTAACGTCGCTTATTTTATCCTTATGACGCTTTTGAGAATATGATTTTATAATAAAATTTTACACCTTTGTAAACGAGTCTTTACTCGGCGAAAGATTTTTCGTTTTTCGATGGGAACATTGGCTTTGTTTGTTTGCTTGTTTGAGAAAATTGTGATAGCTTTTTGATCCTGCGCTCATGGCGAAGGCAGCAGCCTTGCGGCCGCAGCCCTGGCGCGGGAGCAGGACGGCGCGCTACGCGTCGCGAGCGTGCGCTCTCTGTCTGTCGCGTTTTTTGCGGCGCCGGAGTGTGGGAACGCTGCGGCAGGTGGGGCTGCTGAGATTGCGACGCGACATCCGCTCAGCCACAATGCATCTTGAGACGCACCGCTTTGTTTTACAATACGAGACGCGATGTGTTTAACATATATCAGAAATCAAAACGTCCATCGTCGTTTGAAACGAATAGATGTCCTTTTTTTCCCCGTTTGCAAGAAAACTATCGGTTCGTTGTGTTAACACGAGATTTATGGTATGCTTAGACCGGTAATGCGCCGGAGACTATAGCTTTTGTTTACAATTGGAACGCATTCACGTAAGTATGTAACGCAAACAGAACCCGCGAGTGGGGCGGTCACACGCTCGGTGTGACTGACAGAATGACGGACAAGACAAAGATTTTTGTCATTTCTGAAGAAGCCTATTGGTATTTTGGAAATGTATTTTAAAACGCATCGTAGTTGCTTTTCCTTGTACTATAAAAAGTACGAAGTTGGTACATTTCTTTAAAGGCTCTTGGAATGTAGAAAGGATTACATGCTGGAATTTGGCATTGTGATATGTAATTGGGCATAAACGTAGAAACTTTTAATGTGCATGTATTTTATATTAAATATCGCGTCTACTTAGGAACTCGGTTGTTTTCTAGCAGCGTGATATAAAAAAAATAAATATAACGACTCATTCGGTTGGAGGTCGGACGATGCTCACAGGAAGTAGATATAACCTGATAAATTTATACGAATAGGTTATTACACGGGTTATGGAATAATATAAAAATGGTTGAACTAATTAAAAGGACGATTTATGACCACAGATGCTAGCTGATATTAAAATCATTACCGTAGTCTTGCATTAAAGTGACCAATTTAAGTTAGAACCTACGCTGTGGAATTTTAATCATGCCATTAATAATACTGTAAACTTTTTATTATTTAAGTTCTTATGAAAAAGTAGTCGAATTATAATTGCGAACCTGACACAACAGTAAGTAACCCAATTAATGAGCTTGTCAAAAAAAAGTACAAAATTCCCAAGCCTCAGTTCCGTTTCAATTATTTTTATGAGAGGATGCCGGCTAAAAATTGCCATAGTGTCCGTGTTAATGAGGAAGAATGAATTGGGGGCCGTAAAAATTTAGGATATAATTGAACACCTAGGTGCAAAGTATTTAACTAGTTCAAAAAATTAATTTAAAAGTATAAAGAGATTATCTTTGAAATATTTTTTTTTTAACTTACTTACTCGGGAAGTATTTTGCATCAAGGACTTCGTATACTAGCGCAGAAAAGGTTCGAATACTCGCCGATTAGTTTAATTTTAAGTTGAAGATAGTATAGAGTGGCACGTAACCACTTTCACGTATAAAGGTCAGGGCTTCTTAACTGTAAAAATATTGATGCAACGCGCGGACACTCTTAGGTTCTGATTCAGGTTTGAAGTGCTTTAGAAATGTTGACAGAAAAACACTCGTAACCTCTCTAGGAGAGTCTCTTAATCCAGGCAAAATAAAACTTTTTTGTGCGTCGTTTCAATGACACTTTTTAAAGATTGAAGAAATAAACATACAAATTTCTTAATAGAATCGAAAGAGTTAATCACATCTGTATTTATTCTTTTTACTTATCTTTTGCGCAGATCAAGAATCCATATTCCACAATTGGCATTACTTGGTTTCAATTATGTAAAAAGCAATATATTGACATCTAATCGGCAGTACTTAACTACACTATCCGATGAATTTAAAGATTCTAACTATGATGTCGCTAAAGTTTTCTAATCTTTCTTGCTTTAAATTTTTTCTTTTGTTACAACGATTTTAGGATTGGAATCCTTAAAGATGCAACGCTTTATGTAATACTAAATCTACATAAAGATACAAAGGTTAACAAAACAGGTTTCACCTTCATCATAAAAATTATGCAAGAGTAAAAGATGACTTTATTGTATCATTATCAGCCTATTAATGTCCCCACTGTTGGGGCATAGGCCTTCTCTATGAACGTAATAGGCAGATTGGGCCGTGACCCACCATGCGGGCCCAGTGCGGATTAGTGGGAACTAACAACTGCAAATACAGCCGAGACCAATGGCTTAACGTGCCTTCCGAAGCACGGAGGAGCTCGGGATAGTAACCGACCACTACGACTGCTGCTTGACTTCAACGAACGCGTTAACCATTTGCGCCACCGAGGTCCTCCTTTCTTGTAAAGAGGTTGAGAAGTTTTAACTTACGTTTCGAGCAGTAATCCCCAGTCCAGCCGGGCTTGCAGACGATTTCGCCAGACGGGGAGCAGGTGTAGTGACCGAAGGCGTCGTCCCGCGGCCTGCACAGCACCTCGCAGCCGGCTCCGTAGTAGTGCGCCGCGCAGGTCACCCGGTACGACAGCCTCAAGTGGGCTTCACCAGGACCACCCCACCGCTGCTCCTCTTCAACCCAAGGCCCTCCGACGTCGGCTATGCTCTGCTTAGTCATCCGCGCGATTAGTGTGTCTGAAAGGGAATGTTATTCATTATAAGAAACTTAACGAATAGACTGTTAGACACAATACCCTCCTGCAGCGCGTTGCATTGCGCGGTCGGGTAAAAACAACACTGATAATGTGTAATTAATAATAATTATTGTTAAAAAAAAAAGTGACAATTTTTTCTTTTAATATTGAATATGTATTTGATATCTTTTTGGTTGTCTAATATGGTTATGAAAAGTAAAATAAAGATGAATCGATGATGAAAAAGTCTTTGGTTCGCAGGTCTTCATTATTTATTTACTCTAAATAAGTATATAGAGTATTTTATTTATATATACATAAGTTGTATCATACATATCACAGTAAATGTCCTTTGCTTAAACTTTGACTCCATTTCTTATAAATGAATAATAAGCATGGATTAACTAATCCTTGAGTAGTTTTAAGTTATTATATAAATAATAAACATAGTTAGACTTGTTGATTTATATAAGCAATAACTTAAAACTACTGAATTCCTATGCTTTGGTATCTAAAGTGGATAAAATATACTTATAACATTATCTTAATTTTTTTGGTTTTCTTTTATTGTTCCCCCGGTGCTCTGAGTGAGCGAAGAGAGGGCAGTAGAGGGGAATTTAACATCACATGTACTGAAAAACAAATGGCATTTGAGTGATATGGTATAAAACAAAACGCGGCGTAACTAGTCTAACCTTATTCCTCGTTTATTGAAACGGTCAAAGAGTTTCCAAACTTCCAGAATAAAAAAAGGCGAACACACTTTCTACATCGAAGACAGCAGAAGTCTTGTAAATTATTCCGCTAATGCATTTCGCTGTAGCAACATCCCGATGTTATCATTTACAGGTCAGACAGTACAGAACTCGTTAAGAATCCGAAGGATACATACCTAATGGCGCAATTAATCTGATCATAATCTGAGGAAAATCAAATATTTGTTTATCATCGTGGGAAAGGGTTACAGAAGTAAATTGACCTGTTAATGTCGACCGTTTGACGCCCGCATTCGACCGTGAGATCTCATTGTTCCCAAGCGTGATTCACTGTTTTGATTCGACTGAGGCGCCCGTTGTGTGATTGATTAATAGTTTTAACTACATTCTTTATGCAACTTGACTGTTTGTAAACTAGACTAGTGCAGGAAACTTAGATGGTCGGCAAGGAATCGCAAGCGACGGCTAGGATGTAACGATGACATACCGTTGCGTAAAAAGCCCTCGACGACTATTAAAACTACTCGCGATGATTTAAAAAAACTGCCACTCCATTCATCAAAGCGATGTAAGTGGCGAGTCGAAGGCACGCTGAGAAATCTCAGCCCGACCAGTTCCTACCTTTATTTATTTCTCGTCGTGTATGCCCGCTTTTTACTCTTATTGCCCCGATGGTACATTCCTAAGCCGGTAATCCCGACAGCAGATAAAATTAAACCAGACGCGAAACAAAATTAAAAGGTATATAAAAACGATCGATCCCTACTAATTTCGTGGCGTATGGTATTCGATATATATACACGATTGTCTTTTGTTTTGTTTTGGTGAAGGGGAATAGGGTGCGCGCTAATGAGATAGAACTCGACTTTATATCCGATAGTTCCTTTCTTTATTGTATACAAATACGATAATCTGTAAAACTTCATAGATAATCGTGAGACAACGGAGTGGTAAACTAGTTATTTCGAACGTTGGTAAAGCCAACAAGACTACAACTTATACTGACTGAACTGTCAAAATTTCTGCAGTTGATTTTCAAACTTAACGTCTGTGTCGTAAAGTTTAAATTGACTGAGGCATTTCGACGCATGCCGTAGCTCAAAATGGTATGGACTGTACTTTGCTGTACCGTACTTACATAGATGTTGCTGCGTTGTGTGGCGGACACAACTGATGAAGGACGTCCCGAGATTATTATCGCTACTTTCATAATACATTTCAAAATATCCCCTCGTACTGTCGTACTGTTCTGTTTAAAGAGAACTCTATTGCTTTTTATTTCAAACGACGTCTCCTGATTTGGATCACGCCGCGGCGGTGAGACCCAAAAGTAAAACTCAACTCTTTATATGGATGCAAATAACAAATTGACATCTACAGAGATAAATTGCCTGACAGATTAATGATCGTAAAATACCAATTAAGATTGCTCATTGCGGAAAAAGGGAGACAGTTACTCGAGTCTCGATTTTTATGTCAAAAATTTTAAAACCTGTATCACCATTCGACTCAACGTGAAGTGAAACGACTTTGTGAGATAAAATTTATTGATAGAAAAGTGTTTTTAATGAGCTTTTGATCTACAATAATGCATTTCTTTTAAAGCGAACACTGAAATTAAACGAGGGGTTTGGGGAAAGGAAAGGAAGGTTATTAAAGTCAAGTGTATAGTTCTGAGGGAATTAGAAAAATGACGTGTGGGAACCGAGAGCGGCGTGCAATTTGCCACGAATGTGCACCGGGAATTATGGCAACCTGCGCGGCTGCCGACCCGGCAGGGTTGCCAGCTAATAGAACATTCACGACGCCATTAATCACATGCATCGAGTTATTCAAAAAGCTTCCCAACGATGATGATCCGGCGAAACAATGAGGGATATTACCATTCGGTAAGCGTAAATAAACGTCCTTGTATTGTTTCTTAAAGTATTTCCGCCATTATGATTGACAACCCGATGCAACAATTGGAAAATACACTGAACGAGTTGAGTTTTTTTATCCTATTCCCAGTAGAACGCTCCAATCTGCGTCCCCGCGGCACGACGAAACAACCGCTCAAATTACACCCATCATCCTAATTCCGAGCCGTAACGATATTAAATGAAGGTGTACCCGACTATCGCGTCTATTAATGTAATTCCGATTCACAAATAAATAACACATTTAAAGAAGGACGAGGCTGTTAGTTCGCGTACGTGCCGCGCCACGTAGGAAACGTGTTATTACGAGCGCAGAGGTCAACAAATAAAATGAAAATGTAATACTCAAACGGCGATAAACAAAAAACAAAAGAAAGCGAAATAACCAATAATTTGAGCCGCTGCTATCGGAGGCGGACGCGGCCGATTTGGGATGTTCGAAACGCGATTTTGGGGAAACGCGGGGGATGCGATCACGCGATACAGCTTCCGCCGCTATGATCGATCGATCGATAATAAGGCCACCGGATGATGGACTCTAATTCATTATGCCGCGGATTGACATCGTCTAGCTATCGCCCAAACTGGATCGGCGATGGTGTAATTAGTCGGCGGTGGGCGTTCAACGAAATCGAAATCGGTGACGTGACGCGTAGTTCTGCGCGAAGGTTCGACGACTTCGCAGCTGAGGCCCGCATCATTAACGTTGTCTCGATTTCCACTTCTCGATTCGGACACCTGCTCGGCCGGTCGCCGGGCTCCGGCCGCCGGCGGCGTTGTGGGAAACGGTCGAATCATCAATGGACTGAGTACCTAAACTCAGTGTCAGAACTTTTGTTTATAAAACTGTCCACTTCTAACGTTTGACGAGACAATCCGAGAGAGTTCTCCGTTGGCTCTCGGACTAGATAAATAACTCATCCACTCGTCATTCGAGTGCCTTGATAGTTCGAGAGGATTAATTTGAGAACTGACAAATGATTGCGAGTTTATTTAAAGAATAAAGATTTCGCATAATGCGTTTCGAGATCGCGCCTCTTTAAATTCACTATTGTTTTGTAAGAAAACGGGCATTTTCGTTCCGGACAGAGAATCCGATGAATGCGGAGGATTGTGCAACGGAGTCGTTACATTTTCAGACGGCTGACGTGGTGCGTTTAACCTTTGAGAAAGCCAATTAAGAACGTAAGTAATCATAAAGAGACGCGAGAGAGCTCTGGGAACGCTGGAGATAGGAACGGCTACAGCGTAATGAATTGACTAATAATGCACGGCCGGATAGCGAGATAAGCAGCCGTCACAACATAACTGTATCGATAATCGCATCTCGGTCGTGTAATGTCAGCCGGCGAGCGGTAGCAGAGCCCGGGGCGCACACTGGCCCACGCGCCGACAGCCACCAATCTTACCGATACTTTTCACACGCTACTCACAAATTTGGCCGTGCCCATAACACTAGCCGAGTCAGCCGAGCGCACCCGAGGACAGTGGAAGTGAGCCAACCTTTTATCCAGACATGTGCATCACATCTGTCGGCGACGCTTCCTGAGAGCGCCACGTATTCATAAATTGAGCCTTCCGGGACGTCTTCCGCGCTTTTTATCCAGTTCAAGCCCTACGACGACGAAAGATGAAGTGTAAACTAAAGCTAACTTCCCTCGGAGCTATGTTTTTTAGTGTCGGGTAAACAATACCGGGCCGTTAGCGCGGACCAGGTGCGGCCTTGCTCGCCTCGGGCTCCACACAAAAGATTTCGGTGAAGGAACGGGCGACAACATCAGGATCGGCCCGCTACTATTGTTGTGTTGTTTAGCAAGAGAATTTCTTTATTCGTCTCTACCCAGCAGCCTATTCTTCGGGCATGTTTATCTATATGATAAATGGGATGATTTACTCATGTTCATTTCTCAAGTCTTAGGTGAATGAAACATTCAAAGACTTTTGGGTCGCCCTGATCGATCGGTTTGTGCAATGCACCAAGTATAACTACAGCTGTTTCGATATTAGATAAAAAAAATGAATGTAATTTAATTAAGCATTAGCCCAGTGAGTCGATGCTGAGTGAACACAAACGGGCGTTCGTGTAACCTGTTATTAAGGTTGATTAGATTTCTGTTGGTAACGTTTCTCGGTAGTCGCTCCCGCTCTCGTATTAAAAATATACCCGCCCTCTGAGCTATCCACTTCGGACGCTAATGATTTTCGGTAAACCGGCCCGTAGACACACCTCGTCGTATCTCTAAATCTGTTTCAAGTAAATCACCGGGCCTTTTTTGTTATTCGGTCAGGAGTAGTAATTATGTCGGTCAGAGTGCAGCGGGATGAGAATCTAATTAAGAAATGGGCGTCGCCGGTCACTATTCGCTGTTTTAATAATACTTTTTTTTTCAAATCTAATTTGGTAATTTCTAATCCTTCGATGTTCAAAAATTCGGGCCGTGCGTTTCTTGTGGAACGGAGTTATGTAGGTATGTTGCACGAAGCGAATTATCATGATGATGTATTTACGAGCGGGTCGGGTACAATTCATTCGGAATTGTTTTTTCGGTCACGCTATGTCGCATGAACGCGGTAAACGGCTGTCGATTCGTTATTAGGCGTTTTAGACTGCGCGCGATATCGTCAAAACAAAATGAGCCTAACTTCCAATCGATTGTTTCAATGATAAAGATCTCGAAATTAGTCTTACACATGGCATCAACAATTAGTTGTTTTTGAGGAGTCGCGTTTGAGAACGCAACACAACACGTAGCAAAAAAAAGGAATTGGCCAGGTTTTTTTTCGTCGGTTGCGCTCATAGTGCGTCGTCTAGGCACCGGTCAATGGCCAACTGAATACATTAGAACATTTCTACAAAATTTTCGTCCTACAGAAGGCTGAGTTTATTAGAATACTGTGCGCATTGCGAAGCGAATCACGCGCGTCGCGCCGTGCTCTGAACACCAATCGTCCACACCATGGGAACATTTTTGTCTTCCACGATATGATAATATGAGCATTCAAATATACATACTGTCCGTTAAATGCACGATAAACACCCAGAATTACAGTGAAACCTGAATGCGAGTGAGTCGTGAGCGACGTGATATGAATTTTCCAAACTGCTACGATTTTCATAGCCCTTTTTATCGTAATTCTATTATTAGGAAGAAGAGGACACTCACCATCTGATCTCGACGTTTCGTTCGTATCGTGCCACGCTTCGACTATGAGCGAGAATGTGCCCTGAAAAGAAAAAAAAATCAAGTTAAACCCGTTTCACGAACAAGATATAAATGCGAATCTTATCAAATAACAAACATAAATACTCAAAGTAAAAATTTGATAGCGGCTTAACCTAATAAGAAAAAGTTTGAGTTCGTGCGATAACGAAAGTAGAATTAATGATCTATTCGTCTATTGTCGCTTTGTAATTCCGGTGCCGACGATACGTTACGTTATTGACAATTTAATTGGAACATACACGTATGTTCCAATGAATGAAGCTCACGAGCTTAGCAGACTTTGTAAGCACGCCAGTTTAGTTCGAAGCGGTTGATAATTATAAAATATCACAAAAATTAAACCTCAATACAGGAGGCAGTTGTTGGACATTACAAATATTTCCTTTAGTTTATGACATAGTTGTAGTTGGCCGGTATGCCGGACGGGCGTAAATTAACAACATGATAGACAGGTGAAGCAGACAGCAGATGGCAACGGAATTGTTTCAATATCAGTCTAAAAATACACAAGTGAGACCAAGACGAGCGCACTTTAGCGCCCAATATGGATGCATGTAATGGTTGCGTGCCTTTATAAAAAAACAGGAACGCGCACATATCAGATAGTAAGATATTGACATTTGTCTGTTTACATAAGGAGGCGAAACGGCAGTCGAAAATCGATAATATTGATATTGGGGTGATAAGCCGAGAGCAAACACCTTCTAGGCGCCTGCTATCGATGCTTTTATTGCTCGGACGCAACGCGAAATTGGTCATTAAGCCTTTGTAAGGGTAAATGTATTATGAAAATGTTCGCGGCGCAGGAACCGGTCGCCTCCTACCATAAAACTGATCCCACGGAGTTGCGATTCGTCGGAAACGGGCGCGATTCACGACCTTTAGATTTGTAATCGGAGTTTAATTGCTCGTTCCCTCAATGTTAAGAAACAAAAGGAGAAACAATTGCAACCGAGTGAGCGAGCGTGCATGGAGTCGTCGAATCGTTCGAGTCGAATCTGCTTTTGAGTGGTTGTAATTGCAGCGGGCACGTCACGGGTAGCCGGCCGGTGCAGCTGCTCGGCCGGCCGGCGGATGTGAAGGGTCACCCGGTATTAATTTGATCACTCCACTCTCTTAAGAAGTGATTCAGTCAGTTTTCCCTGACAGATGTCCCCTCGTTGTCAATTAAGAACTTGATGAATGAAAACATCATTTGCATGCGCGAACAATAAAGCCTTTATTTGCATGGGAATATCAGCCGCTTCCCTACGAACAATGATTATTGTCAATACGAGAAATCATTTTCTCAACGTACGATATCGGCAAACGATAAATAGAAGAAGGTTTTTTCTCTCACTTCTTCTCGACGCCTCCATTAAAGCAGCAGATACTATGTGGTATGGTAGTTTTGACGAATTTATAATAAGGTTTCGTTAAATAAGTCGACGGTACAAGCGGACGGACGTGTTATCGCTCGATTCTGAATACTAAACAGGTCGAGGCGTGCGATCGAGCGAACCCGAGCCTTGCAACAGTCCCGTATCGCCGAGTCGAGTTCGTAAACGATTCATCGTTTTATCGTAAACCCTATAAGGTGTAAATAAGGAGCAGAGGACGGTAGTCAAAATATTTTATTATGATTTGTGTAGCGGCGATGATCAAATATGGAGAGCCGTAGTATACGGCGTAGGTATTGATTTGTTAATCGAGTATGGAGAGCGCATTTCGGTCAGCTGTGGCCGGTCGTAAGTATATGCCGGTTCCCACGACAGTGACTCTCGACCGACGCAGCCCATAAAAAGCGGTCGACGTAAGCGTACGTGTGCAGGTAGCCTTTATAGACGCGTCGAGTTGGCGATACCGTATACTTACACGTCGAGCTGCATAGACCTGCTCCGCTAGAACTGGCCGGTAATTAAGGAAACTTATTCGCCGTGTCTAACTTTTATTTTTGTGATCGATCACAATCGATGCAGTGCGTTCCATTATTTTCGAATTTGAGCTTCGGCTATCGTAATTGCCGTTCCAAATTAAAATCTTTTATCTTTTTTTTTTCTCCAAACACGTTATTATGAACGATGTGAGATACAATGCGAGATGGAGGCGTATCGCGAGCGATGCGTCGAATCTTTCCCTGTATGTGATGCGTTAAATTGTATTAAAGACTTAAACGAACCAATAGAATGGTATCGTGCGGTCTGAATGCTGGGGAATTATTTGATAATCGTTTTATGAGGGTGCCTAAAGAGGCTACTTCCATATCGGAGCCTGTTGCCGAGCTTGTTTCGTTATTAATTAAAGATCCCAAAGTAAGGATCCGTGGGAAAGGTCCCGTGTTTTGTGAGTCTCGTTTGCAAGCGCCATGTGTTTGGGATTTACAAGGCTAACGACAAAAGGAGTATAATCTCGGTATCTGATACTTTTGTTTGAAAGTTTGGACACGTGTTTCGGTCATCTTTGTTTGGTTGTTTAGAAATAGCAACAGATGGTGTCTGAGGTCCGTTCAGTTTTTGTTATCCTTTATAGAGAACAATAAATGATTGTAACAAACAAAAAACTGTCGCAAGTAGAAACCACTATGGTTATTTCATTGTACACGGTAACGATCAGAGAGAAGAAAAATTATAAGAAAAAATGGAACAAGGTCGAAGACGACGCCTCCACAATATTATTCGGTCAATACTTTCGGTGGTAATAACGAAAGTATTTTCTATAAAAATTGTGACACAAAAAAGGTTCTAACACAGTACAGTGTTTCGACACGAGAAATCATTTGGTATACAAACACCTGAGCGAGAGGAGGAATCGTGATTTCATATTTCACACTTCGCCAGTGTCGGTAACGACGGAGACTTGGTCATTTTATCTTTTTTTTATACAACTTAAAAAAGCTGGGTTTTCCAGCAGGTAATGAGAGGAAAAACGATTGTTATAACGAGAACATTAAGCATTCAAAGTCGCGTCAAATGGCACATTACCAAAGGAGTACCATCAAATTAAAAATAATTATGTAAATCCAACGTCTGGCAGATAACGCGAGTGTTTTGTTATTAAAAGTGTTCCGAGCGCATTTAATTCAAGATTATTAATGCTTTTAATTAAGTTTATCTCCTTCTATTTTGGCATTTCTTATTGGCCGGTGCGTTGACCCATGAATCATACGAAAACCAGAATACCACTTTGTTATAAAAACATTGACATATGTTGGTACCTGAGTGAATATTATTATATGTATTACCAACCTCTTCTAGAGCTTATTAATTCTGTTGCTAATCGGAATGTTAGTTGAAGAATATAATCTCTAAGTGGTATTGATAAATTGCCCAGAGATATCGTGTGAATCGAGTACTTCCTGTAAAATCTTGTATATAAAAATATTCGGGTCGACTATTTATTGGTCGCCGGCACAGTCCACTGGGCTGAATGCTAAGCAGTTGCAGCCGCCTTGCTACTTATTATACTGGTAGATATCGTGGATGCTACGAAAGGAGGTTAGACTTGTCTCTGCCGTGTTTTGAATATGGTTGGTTAATAGTATACATAATTATATTACGCATTCGGATACATACACACAAATACATTCGCACACGCCGGTCTTACAATACCTTCGCGCGCTGTCCTCATTATTGCCATAGATAATCCTTTGTTTACATCCTTTATTAAAAAGTCCTTTAAATTAGGACTAAAAGTTATTAGTTAGGAGCTCGATGGCACAGGAGGATGGCGCATTCGGTTTGCGGTCGTGGCAGTTAAGCAACTTTCGCAATGGTCAGTCATTGGATGGGTGACCAAAAATTTATTATCTTGAGCTCAAAGGAGCTATATAAATTATAGCACAAAGGTGCTTCGTGAGGCATGTTAAGCCGTTGATCCCGGCTGCGTCTGCAGTCTTTAGCACCCACCAATCCGAACTGGGCCCGCGTGGTGGGACATGGCCCATTCTCCCTATTCGCTCCATAGAAAAGGGCTATGCCGCAGCAGTGGGAACAGTAATAAGCTGATGATGATGAAATTTATTCTGTCTTTAAATCATCACTTATCATATTAAGTATTAAGAGTTTTGGACGTGATCCAACTTAAACAAAAAAAAGGCATGAAGATTTATTGTTACACTTCAGATTTATGGAGCTTCAACATAGCCATAGTTATTATTACATTAATCAAAGACATAATTACAGTTAAAAATTACTTATAATGTTTATATTTTAAGTGTTTCGTATAAAGTTAAAATTTCTTGGCACTTTTACGACTCATTTTATGCGTTTAAGAGGTTGAAACGATATAATCGTTATTATTGATCTCTTGAGGGCATTTAATTGTTTAATGGCTTATTTATGAATCACCGAGAGCATAATAAAGTTTGATTAACCACCACTGTCAAACTCTTTCACACGCCAATCATAAAAAGTACGACCATTTTATCGAAGAAAATAACACTCGACAAGTAAACATTTAAAATTTTAAAGTTTTTCAACTCACACACAGTCGCATTACCGGGATATATTAAAAAGTAAAAACTATATGTATACCTACGTATTTTATTTATGTAACGATAATTTTACAAAACGCAGCTAGGAAACATTAAAAACAGACGTAACCATGTTTTTTTCGCCGCAAACGACCAGTGCGGTATAAGATACACGAAATAAGTTAAGACACTAACAATTTATTGCCCTCAATTACAATCATCTCTAAAAAAGCAACATCAACTTGAGAATTCGGGACTTTTAAATCGGAGCCGAAGTGAAAAACTAAAAGGCTTCCTTTAATTTCACAAGGCATCGGCGGCATTCGGAGACGGGACCCCGACGTAACTGGAATCCCGACAATTCCAAAAATGAAAATGTCGACCATAAACAACGGAACGATTTGAATGAAAAATATAAGAATAAAAAATAAATAAACAACTACAAATTTTGTGGGACGTTTGCGCCGGCCTCTATGGTAGATCTGATAACGCGTATGAGAAGGGTAAAGCGTTGAAACCGAAACCGCACTAAAAAATAAACAATCTCGTGATCAGTTCATCCGGATTTTATTCGAGAATGACGCGTACAGCCTCTTACAAGTTTCGACATGATTCGATTTGATATTATCTTAAATTTTTTACCTAATCTACTTTGCATACATGAGCAGTAAAACTAGGCGGTGTGTATCCGATGAGTAATATTACCCATATAGTAATGTGGAACGTTTATATTCTAGACACGGTACTCCGAATGGAAATAAACTAGATGTGAACAGCGTAAAAGAGGTTACACGATTAATAATCTTGTTTATGGAACCTTTAAAGCTTTCTGCGAATGTTCGAAGCGTGGAGTGATAGCGATAGGCGAATGCATTTTTGCGAACTTTCAGACATATATGCATATTACGTCGTTAGTTCGCGATGGTTCCCAGCCCATGATGACCGGCCTTTGACACGTCTATAAATTCGTCGAATAACACGCGAACGTAAGTACCGGCGCACCTCCCATACTAAATAAAGCTCAGGATTTATTCGCAAAGCTCGGATACGGCGGAGTGTTCACACTGCCTCAGAATTCCTAGAAACTCGCGCGTGTGATGAATAAAGCCAGGAACGATCGGAATTTCATCACTGCAGATTTGAGGGCTGGTCGCCGCTTTAGCGGTATGTGAGAACCCACCTTAACATCTGAACTAATAAAAATGGACCCCGAAATCCCACCTCCTTAAAAGGATGTCAAATTGAGTTTTGTTATATTAAAATGTGATTGACACAAGTCTAATTTTAATCCTCGAACTTTTTTATGAATGAAAAAAAAAGATGTCCGCAAATTAGTTTTCAGCTACTATTATAAATCGGTCGCTTTGAACAATTTTATTAGCGGTCATAAATGTTAGAGCGACGCAGTTAAAATGTCAGAATCTGACCGTAAACGAGCATTCATTGGAAAAAAGGTGTGTTTTCTTTGCGCCCGCCTCCAGACGCGCTGTAATAACAAGCCCGGTAAAGTTTATTGTCTATTCACTGCGCTGATGAGCTTATTCTCTTTATCTCTTTGCCTATCCTATGACTAATCATTATTTACGATCTTCACTTTTCGTATTTCGAACTCATTGTTATTTTAGCACCCGGGAGAGGTATCGAACGCTACTCTGCGCTGGTATGATTATAAAGTTCGTTGTTATTGTAAGGTAATAAGTTTATTTAGGCGGATTTTAAATAGAAAACTCGGGTCCACTAATTGTTAGGTTGCCGAATACCTGTGCAGTGGCATCGAACAATGCAACTCGCGGTAATTATACACGCTCCGATTATTTAAATTTGAGACTTATGAAATATTGCTACAACATTCGTATTTTAATGGCATGTATACGCTGTAATATCTCCGAATTGTTACGGGGAATTTATTTCGCGATCTTTTTTTGTCGAACATTAATTGCCGGTCGTCGGAAAGGAGAGAGATAAAAGATGGTGTTGAAGAGGGAACAGAATCGTATGAGACATTCCATAGCTTCGGTAGACTTTATTAAAAGAAGCGGATGTAAGGGTAAGTATTTTAAGAGGAACCGGCGTGAGCGGATTGGTATAAAGGAAATTACTAAGAGCTCTCTCCATTATAAAAAAAATTAAGCTCCGTAGACGGAAGTTATCGAGTATATAGTTTATAAAGCGTCCGGAGCACGTATAGTGTTACAGTATGAAGTAATCAGTCGATGATCCGTGCGAAGGTTTTATTTACGCTTTTCGGGCGACTGGAAACTTATATAATGAGGTGTCCGCCGGCTGAATAACAATGCGGAGCGTGCACTCAATTACGATTCGAACATGATTATGGTCGATTTGGCGCCTAACGACGGATTTGTGTTCGATTTCGTGGAGTATGGAGTTTTATTGAACGACATGATGGCGCCTTTTAATTACTTTCTAATGGAGATGTCGCTATTGGAGTAGGAAACGTGTTCACACGCGCGACAATGGATTAGAACAGTAGACGATCGCTGCTGCGTGCTTTACCGCGTAATTGTTTCGAAATTCAAACATAACCTGACGTCACAAAACGTTAAGTTCCACGAATGTTGGGTTGCGATGCTTTTTATTTTTAATTACAAAAGGTGATGCTAACAGCGGCCGTCACATGTGGTACCAAGGAGTTTCCATACTTTCATTTAAATGCCACTATTTAGAGCGTGAAACTATTTACGAAACATGCAAAATAAGTAACAATCTCTCGAATTAGTTACGCTGTTGCTTAGTCTACTTGTTCGACAATAAAGATGCGTGTTTCTTCACTAAGCGACACAAATACATTAATCAAGCGAGCTTTTTGTGAGCTTAGGAAAATGTAAAGTCGTTAGACAGACCTATTAATATTACTTACATGGCTGTTTGAAAGAACAACAAAATACCAATATGTCACACGAACTACTGTCGGCATTGAAAATTAATACAATTCGAGTATCCATTCAATTTTTCTTAACACTTTGCCGGTTAAACATTTGAAAAAAGCAACAAATTAACAAGTATCACAGACTTTATTCATGGGTAAGCAACCACACTGTTGCTGTTGGTATAAAAGAATTTTCATAGCGTTATTGAGGCTGTGAACTTTTCGCTCGGCTGCGTTTGTATACAATAAGCATAAAGATACAAATATGACCATAACTATGTAGCATTTGTGTTTTAATTAATCTTAATTAAGTTTAAAAAATGCTGGTTAGTCTCTCACGCGGCGGCGTAATGAAAATTAAACAACATACTCGTAGCTTAGTGCAAAGACAAAAATGACTTAAGTACTAAATATATTTAAGTGCAAAATTGTATGGCTAAAGACAATCTAATAAATAAAATAGATTCATTATTGTGGAATGCTTTTTTACTCAAGCAATAATTTATAAAAAAAATTGCAAAATCAAGGCAGGTAATGGTCATTATATCAGTCAGGCAGAACTAAGAATACCTAAAATGAAACAGATTTTTCATACGATTCATAAAAATTTTCTTTGAATGATGTTTAAATTGCAATTATTTGTGATTAGCTAAAATAAAAGAAAACTGGGTATCAATGATTCTATTAAAAGATAAGCGTAGGAATTGAACTAAACAGCCAGGCGAGATAAAAAAGTAAAGTGTCATGATCAAATAAAGTGGCCAGTTCGCTTTCTATACATTTTTTCTGACGAAACAAAAAAAAAAGAGTTAAATTTAATTGAAAATACGTGCGTAGTTAATCCGGCGTCGTCGACAGTGTGTGAGGTACCTTGTTTTTGTGAAGCTCGACAATGCTCGGCTGCCTTGTGGGAAAGTGACTTGCTAAAACGGTCCATTTCTTACCGGTTAGGGAATATTTTGGTGACAATACCGAATGACTTTATGGTTCCGTTTACTTAACACATCCATTGTGTAATTTATGAGGATCAAGTACCATTTTTGCGTGATAATAATTATAGTTTTTACTTACGTCTTCATTTTTTTTTTCATTATAAGCGCCTATAACCTATGCCATAGCTGTAAGCCGTGTTTTTTATTACAACACAATAAGATGGACATTCGGTTAGATAAGACAACAATAGCGGACGAGTATACTCAATACGGATCTACAAGTAATCCATAAAAAGTATAGTTCACGGTCAACAAAGCACAGCGCATTGAGCATTTTGTGCGCTCGCGCAGCCCGCTCAGATTAGGTCTAACATGATGCAAAATCAATACTGCACTGGATATATAAGCAAAAAAATAATAAGCAAAATTTAAAATTGCCTATTATTAACAGTTTTTTTGCAGTCAACTATCCTTAACTATAACTATATTATATATATCATCCAGCAGTACTTAATTTAGATCGATAAGATCGATAGAGCGAAAAAAATTAAACCAAACTGACTTGACTCATTTTGGCCAAAAGTGACGTTTACGACAATTGAGGCCAGAACCAGAGGGGTCGACATAGCATATTATAGCATTAATTGAAAAGTCCCCGTACCGCAGACTCACTTCGGAAGCACACTCTGACATTTTCGCAGTCATTCAGCAGGTGCTGAATAAAAATTCTTCATTCGAATTACTGTGTAAGTACTACTCAGTAAGTTTTTTTTAACGTTAAAATGTCCACGAATAACGGTTATGCTCGCGTCTACTTGAATGGGGTTCGTTCATGAACGGGGCGAATAGTATCCCCTCGTCATCCGCGGGTTACAATTAACCCCTGTTCCATTAACCTTTTACTATTAAAAAGAGAAAATTACATGTAAGCGTACGGTCCAGTGTTGTTTTATTTTCCAATTGGTAGTTCTGTTTACCATTACATTTACATACATCTTAGAATCAGACGTCGAATGTAATTGTTTTGACGGATTATAATATAACTTTTAAAATACAGAATTCTCGAACCAGGTATAGCGACACTGACTAAGTCTAAGCCATAATCCGGGTCTAAGTTTGATCGCATTCGTCAGATCAGTCTCGCTATTATAACGGGATAACGCTCAACAATGTATAAAACTTTTAATTTAGAAACACAAATTGTTTAAGAGTAAAATAAATGAAATGAAACCGCGCCGCTGAGCCGAGCCGGGCGGCTGAATACAAATGAGATTTCTTTTACGAGTGAGCCATCTCTCTTTAAATGCATTATGATAAATAGTTTGTTCGCGTCGTTAACGCGCGCGCTTGGCTGCTTTACCAGCAATTTCACTGTTCGATGTTGTCAGTAATATTAATATGCTCATGACCTATTATCGGGCGGGTCAGATCTACGGCGTGATGGCCTAGCTGGCTGGCCAGCTCCGATTTATTTCATGACCGATCAGATAAAAAGTTCGGATGCAGTTGCGTTTTAAATTACTCGTATTCGTATCGTAATACGGGACTCGGCGGTTATCGAGACGCGACCGAGGGCGTCAAGTTTCAAAATATTATGAAGCTGTACGTCGTCAGTTGGGCTTCTATGAGAAAACTTCGAATTATCGACTCCCGAGAGTTTAATTGAAAATTGCTTTTTTTTTACTATTTAAGGGATTAATGCCTGTTGGTGCAATTGCACTAACCCTAATTAGGCCTTAGCTTCATAGTTTACTAGTAAACGGTTACGCAACTTTCCCTAGGGTCGATCGTCCGGAAAGGTTCTGGATATTTAAAGGAAGGCAGTTAAACAGTCGGTTTAGGCTACTACCAATAGTAGGCGAATTACTGATGCTGAATCAACTTCGAGCGTGGTAATTTTAAAATTAGATCGATCAGCTGTATTCCTATCGGCAATCAAGAAGATGTAACTAAAATTAGATTTTTTTAATTTTGTGCCAGCAAAAAAATATTTACAGCGAAATTCTTTATGAACGACATTAACGTGCTCGGATACGGTGTGAGCATGCGTTTTTGAATAACTCAATGTCTTTTACTGTTCATTTTCAGAAATAACAGTTGCTTTATAATTGGATGTTTGGAAGGTATATATGGTATCACCAGCTATAATTATTATTTCAGATTTTAGGGCTATGCAGTCCTAATGGGACTATAGTTACTGCAACCTAAAAGATCAATTGTGACTCGCCTCCAAATTAAAGTATCTCTTTTAGCCCGACAGCTTCCAAGAAGCATGGATACCATCAGCCAAGTGCTTTAAGGGATCTGAGAGTTGGGATACATATGGTATTTGCTATTAGGGCTTCAGTTCAAGATCTTCCTTGCGACATATGGCACGTGACATGTGGGAGATGGGTGCCCTGATCCTATCTATCTAATAAAGACAAACTGCACATGGCGTGAATTATCCCCAGTTTAAGTTATCGTTTTGAAATTCGATCGACAGGATTATTCTGCGTCACTTTCACTCAATTGATCGCATGTCAACAATCAACATTATGTCATAGAGAACTCGGGAATTTAAACAGGAAGTTTCAATTTAGCGCCAATTCGTACGGAATGGTGATCCAGGCACGTCAACAGGATGGTCGGCTACCAATTTATTTCCCGAAAAAAAGTTCTGGATTTCTGACAGTGACGCGAGTTTCTACCTGCAGTATGGTATGGTCCGGTTACCGAATGTAACGTTTTCTCCAGATGGTCGGAGCTTGTGCAAGCTTAGGAGCGATTGTTTGCTCAAACATTACGAGACGGTACGACATTTGAAGCGGGCCGCTAAATAAAATACAAATAGCCCTCGAAACGTCGAGTGTCCACACAGCGCGGCCTGTGTACACCGTAGACCATTCACGCCGGTCGAAACAACCGTAACTTAGTTCCAATTAAGATGTCCGTTATTCTTGAATTCGAGATCTAAAAGCGATCTGCAAATAAATAACAGATAATTACATTATCGAATCACGATCCCGATCGACCTATTCGCTCCAATCGCTCTCTGAAGATGAGAACGTAGCAACAATTAAGGTTACCTGCACTACTTTAATGACATAAGACTGGCCGTATATAAAGCGACTTCATAATTAATTAAAAATGAACCATTGAGCGCTGTAATCGTCCCACGCGGCCCCTCGTTAAACCATCAAGTATTCTTATCGTCATCGCTTCTGTCAAATTTGAATATCGAATCCCTTAATTTCTTTTTTACTATTATTCACAGCGAATGGGATGCCTCACACTGGCCTCCGCGTGGATTATTGGAATTTGAATGTTGGTAACTTCGGCGGCGTTGATTTATTGATGTAGGGTTGCTACTTAATGCTTCTTTTACGATGTATTGATTTTGTGCCTACAAAATTAATGAGGTGTTGTATTTTATTTACGTAACTGTAGTGCATGGAGATATAAATATGAAATGTATGAATTCACTTACCGGCCATGTGAAATCGAAGGGGAAGACGATGGGATTGCTAAACCCCTGCACGTTGAGATTAGGCACATCCAATGAGTTTCCACCCAACACTGGTGTCGTGATATCACCAAAGGTACACGGTGATGTCGTATCGATGTTTGCTTGATAAATCTTGAGGCACACTCGGAATTTAGTCCTGCACGGCGCCAAACACGGCGCATCACTACTACTTGAGGAACCATCACAGCACTGGCCACTACTTAACCTACCCAACGAGTTCGTAAAACTTTTTATCCTAAGTTCGAAGGAACCAGATGTCAGCACCTGAAAAGAAAAATAAACATATCACTTATTTGGTCAAGTTATCAGTGTGGAGTAGAGTGACAGTACAAACAACAGTTTCTAACACCCTAAGATCATAATCCTTAAGCAAACTATTTGCACAACTGTCTGTGTGATCGATACATCGATCCTCTCGAGACATTAACGGTTTCACTGGACACAGTTTATGTAGGTCGTACAAAAATGGGGTTGTCGGCACATGTGGGGTGACTGTACGCGGCGACACCCCTAACCTGAATTAAAATTCGAACCCACTGCTCATTACAAAACGCATGCTTCATATTTATATTTCAAAATTTAGAACTGCATGTAAATTGAGCACAGTTGTTTCCAAATGACAAAGTTTTTTGTTTATTTTTCTTGCGTTGCCAGGACTACTGATTGCGATGAAAAATGTAGGTAATCGATTTGTGTTGATAGATAAAGCAGTCGTCAACCGACGACACGAATACTTTTCAAAGTCTATGAATAATAATAACTGGTTTTTGTTGCCCTCCAGGGTGGTATAACCCTTGTATTAATGAAAGAATGTGCAGTTGGTTGCATTGTATGCGGGGTCAACTAGTTTCAAAACTAATGAATAGGAGAACGCGGGTGAGCATGTACTGAATTTAAATAACTTTCTTAACTTAAGTTTTTACTATGTTTACTGGGCGTTTAAAATTAGAGTATGTATGTTTTTTTGTATATTAAAAAACGTCGTACAGTTTTAAGGTTAGCCGTGTCCGGAGCGTTATTTATATGGTATCGGAAGGAAGTGGTAGATATTAAGTTATGGAGTCCATGTCTTGGCAAATCATTACCGGAGTCTTAATAGCATTGACGTTGTGTGCGTTTGTCGCCGACACCGACGGCGCTGGACGAAAAAAAAAACGTTTCCTGTGCACTTTCGTTACAATTGATTATTTATTTTACAACGCTGCACTGTAATAAATTACAGTCTTAATTAAACTTTTAATATGGTGCTTATTAAATCTTACGCGGATTGAATGTTTAATCAACTCTATCGTTTAAAGGATGTAATGTTATAAACATATAGGTTGATGAATAAATTTTTAAGTAGAAGTATAATTGAATTGTTTTTTTTTTGTTTTAAATTAACTCATTTCCCACGACGAGCTTATCTCCCGTCAAAAGTTTACTGAGCGATTCGAAAGGGGCGAACAATGATCCATTGAGGCTGGCGTTATCTCTCTCTGTGCAGACGGTAAGTCTGTGAATGTCAAAATTTAACTACACAGTTTAAACAAAAATGCGGTAAAAAAAAGACGCCAGATTTCAAGCGACTTCCTGCCAAGCGGGGGTAGGTGTACACTGCACACACGAACGCGAATACATACTGCCCCCGACCGAGGGGACAAAGTATCTCATCACCCAGCGCCCAAGTCAGGTAGGAACGGAACAAGAAAAAAATACTACCAAAAAACACGCACTGACACTCTAAACATCCCCTTTTTTGTTGATGTATTGTTTATAAAACGAGTTATTGTAGCACCAATCGTGATGGATTGTGGCTTACCGTTTTCGAATACTTTGTTTATAATTGAGTGCCTTTTCGAAACAATTATAAATAATTAAAAAAAAAATACAAAATCGAGTAATGATCTAAATTTGAATGTTCAATCCCACAAATACACTTTTATTAAGGTAACAAGTGTGGAACTTTTGAAGATGTGACGAGTTAAGATAAGAATTGGACAGGCGGTGTTTGGTCTTGCCTGGGGGCCAACAATTAAATAATGCTTACTACCGAATAAGTCATGTTTGTCCCGAGGCGATCTGAGGCCGTGGCGGTGGCTCTCTGATTAATGCTTTTACTCACATTGAAAAGGTGCTAAGCTTTATTAGTATTTGTCATCGGGCGTAATTGAAAAAGTATTTGGTGGCCACAGTTTTTTGTTGTGTCTTATTTTTATCGTAGTTTTCTTACGGTACCGTGCAACCGGCTAACATATCCTAACAGATTTGATTGATTCGATAAAAATAAAAGCTTTTGTGCCGCCCTTCACAACACTGGGTACTCGTGAAAGAGCGTTAGAACTATTAATGCATTCAACATCAGTCGTGAGGATCGTCCTTTTTTGTTTCGTAAGGAAAGTAACACAGGCACGTAACGTTAATTGCTCGGGCTCCCAAAAAAACCGTCCAAATTGATTCGAGTACCTAATCGACGATCTCGCAACACCATTCCGAATACCTATATCGTGTTACATTAATTCTTTTTTCCAATTTAATTGCAGCGCACTATGCTCACGATCTGGACATATTTTTTTAAAGTATTGCTATGTCAAAATGATCTACGGCATCTATTAGCTATGATATGAACGCCGGCTTTGCGCAAGTAGGTGCGGTGGCTCATGGGGGCCAGATAGTAAGGAGTTATAATGTGAACATTGTATGTAAGTAAGCCAACTCAGAGTAAACACTCGTTTCAGTGGGCAGGCTGAGCCGTGTCTAAAAATAACGCAAATAATGAAACGCAGGGGAATGTTTTTCATCTCAGCCGTTATAAGTAAGTACACACGCGAAATGTGTTAAAATAAACACCTAAACAGTCTTTTAATAGCGCGACGATGTGGCCGTTGCATTAAATTCGCATTTTACAAATTTATATTTGGAACGAAACGAACACGCATGATCTTTTTTCACCATTCGTGAAGACACATTTTTCGGTTACATATCTCGTACAACAACACATGCTATAAAGATGTTACTGTTGTAAAAATAGCTTACGGTCGCGCGATCAAATTGGTCCGTCCAAGAAAAATAACTATTAATTTTGTCCTTTAGAGACACACAGCTGACGAACGAACGCTGTCGCTAATTGGTTTTCTGACCTAACTTCACAGAACGTTTTAAGTAGACGTTACCTACTATTGTGTAAGGAGAAGCGGGTCGGGACGCGACAAAGAGCTTTCCGTTTCAAAGAATGTCTTTAAAAAGGACACTCTTCTTAAAGGGAACAAAACGAAATTCGGCGTTAGCGCGACAAAAGTTGCGATCTCTTTGTTGTTTGGTTAATTTCGCTGGCAGCTGTGCTTGTCTGTATAAAAGAAACGTACGATTTGACTGCGGAATTCGAAATTAACGGAGAATCATGAGCGTGGAGCGTAATAGAGCCTGCAGATTGCCTGGAACGTATATGGAAAGCGCATAATAAGGTATTTTGCGGTTATTTAAGCGTGTTGCACAAGCCAATTGAGATTTCGTGCGTTGGTGTTCCGAGAACTATGATCGTACGAACCGTGCACTTTCGTGAACCAGATCTTCACGTAGGGTTGTTGTTATTAGGACTATTACGTGTGTACCAAATGAAATACTGAACTTTTTTCTTAACGGTTAAAATAGATCTCCAAAGAAAAACTTAATTGTTGGCTACCCATTGTAAGTACATTAAGCTTGCTTTTGTAACATAAGACTGTGTATTACGTATGCTATTATACATACCGATTTATCGTTGAACGGTACTGTGTATAGCAGTAATTTTGTTGTAACGTTATGAAACATGTGTGTATGTATGCGCAAGAGTACTGGATAGGCACCGGAGTGTAAATATCTCAACAAAAATACGTAAATCAATATGAGAAAACAAACAACATGAGGTGTTACGGAATGTCACGTATTTCCGAAAGGGGAAAAGTTTACTATTAGAAGCATAATAATTTTACTAGATAAAGGTACTTACTCAAAGGCGTAAATTGTTTAAAAATCCCTATTTTATATTATATCAGTTATTATTTCAAAAGGTTGATAGTGTGGGCTGCCAAAAGACAAAAGCGAAAGGTATAATTAATATTCACCTATTACTTAGCTAAATACTTGACACCTACACCGGATAATTATTTCGCATGAATTGTTTTAAGTAGGTAGGTATTCATAACTGTCAACCGTTCGGCCTTAACTTTCAACCTACGGCTCAAAAGCTCTACTCATCTCTAGTCTATGTCAGAACTCAGAAGTTGCGCAACCCACACACCATCGCTAACATAACTGACACATTTACCCAAATAGGAATTTAATAAATTGCAGGCAACACTAAACAATAGGACCTTAAATTAGAAGGTTACTTGGAATCACACGGTATTCGAATTTCGAAACGATGACTAAATGAAGCTTTAGGTTTATCTGTTTATTTATAATAAGGTGAATTAATGTCTGTAGATAACATACTATCATCAGCTTTTATTAGTCATGTTATGTATTTGAATCAATACTATTACCGAATCTAACTTGAAATTTAGTAGCCGATGAGTTTAGACGGCAAATGTACCTAACATTATTGCAAATAAATCACAGCAATGTTAACAAACCTATAAGGAGCACACATTAAAAATGGTTGATAAATTAAACATAAACGCTCATCTTCGCCGGCCATCCAGTTTGGCGACATTGCGTAATCTGATCAATGATCCGGGCTGGTTGGCAATGGCTGGGCGTTTTTTATTTCCACCTCGCTTGCATCGGGATGCAATTAACGTCCGGTCACAATTGAAAAGAAAACGATTCTGCGTCCGGTGTTAAGAAGAAAACGCTGAGTGAAAGAAACGATTAGCGGGCAGCCAGAGACAATGGAACTCCTCGATGTCGTGCACACGCATAATGAAAACGTCATTTGTCAAAGCTGTCCCTGCAAGATGCGCTAGTAGTAATACCTAGTATGAGCGCATAAACTATAGACACTCCCAAAGCGTATTACCACAATGAGATGAAAATAGTGTTCTCATAGTTAAGCCGTTAAAAACCCGACGATTACACGGATTTCGTATAGTATTATAATTGAGCTGGTTCTCATAGAACAAAAACCTTTATTTTTGGACAATGGACAAAAATTATAACAGGGAGACCGTTAGGGTTCACATACTTAAACGCTTATTGCTACTAACATGACATATGAGGATTAATTACCTACCTACCGAGGCACTTGTGAAAATTCTTCGCGTCTCAAAATGGCCATGTCTCAGCAGGTGGTTTTCGGCAATTGAAACCATTTTGTGCAGTCTGGCTGAGAAAATTGTAGTGAAACTATGCTATTGTGCGGCAGGTAATTCGGACATTTGAATAGCCATTCTAGTTTCACATATTAAAGACACATAAACGGTATGGCTTGTATATGTATTTTTACAACAATTGTGGGAGAGAGATTATTAACAGTTTTATTATTGAATCCATACGTATAAGTGACGCAAGTTATATTATATTAATCATGCGCGTACCTATTGAAAAGAATCTATTAGTCCATTTAAGGCGACACTAATTAATCCGTGCTTTCCTTGTATGAGACATTCACACACCTAACAACTATTAATTATATTTATGTGTTTAACTAGAAAAAACTGTACCAGTTTATAATGGCGCTTTTGGCAGTAAAACGACAATTAAACCAGCTATTTAATGGCAGCCAGCGACAACGAACCAACGACACAGAATCGAGACTGAAATCATCATGGCGTCAATTAACAGTAGAATTCGTCGTACACGCGTTAAAATACGAAAAAGCAGATGTTGGTTGTTCTTAAGCCGGCAATATTAATTGCACCTGCTCTGCTATAGGGAGCAGAGCGCGCTGCCGAGCAATGCGCTCGGCGCATTCGTACTAACAAACATATCGATAAATGACAGATATCGATTATATCACAAATCATAACGCAACGTACACGCACGAACACACACTATACTTAACGTTCCGAGCTATGACATACTATGTCCTAGATATGCGACAGGTAGACGCCAGGCGTATCTACTCAATCACGAAACAGAATGCTATAACCTAGACCAGTGGTTCTCAAACTTTTTAAATGACGGAACCCTTTTGGGAAGCAAAATACTTGATGGAACCCTACAATAAAACAATTATTTTTATAAGTGTATTCTATATTAATCAGCATAATAAAAGTACAATGTATCCGTTACTAATTATTATTTACTTCACCACTTGGTAAGGACAATAATAGAAAACATTAAAAAAGAAAAAATCTAACTAGTGGGAGGTATGAAACTGTTTTTTATTTTTCATCAATTGCTTGATATCAGGTTTGATGGAAGAAAGTTGGAGTCTCATATCAGCTTCGGCGTCCAGTCTATTGCGATATTTTGTTTTCGTGGCTGCGTAGGTAGAGAATCCTGTTTCGCACAAATATGTAGTTGGGAACGGGAGAAGAATATCCAGAGCCATTTGGCCAAGCATTGCATATTCATCTTGGATTCTGCACCAAAAATCATTAAGAGGCGTCGTTTTGAACAATGACTCCATACTTGTGTCTGATGACATTTCTAAAAGAGATTCATATATCTCATTTGACATGTTTTCAGGCTTTTCCAAGTTGGGTAAAAAAGGATTATGAATCCAGGAGTTCACTTTAATTTTTGTATTGTGTTCTTCGGGAAAATACTTTTCAAAAGATGCGCGCATCGAACTGAGATATTGGACCAATTCTTCAAACACATTATCTTCAAACATTTCTGAGTCGTTTTCGCTAACAAACTCAGTGAGTAACGTAAAACTTTCTATTTCTTTCTTACCAATGCAAATGATCCAAAAATCTAATTTTCTTTTAAAAGTAGTTATTTTATTATAGGCCTGAAACACTGTTGTCTGTTTACCTTGCAATGATAAATTTAATTCGTTAAGTTTTTGAAAGATATCCGCCATAAAAGACAATCGGAACAACCAAGTTTTATCATACAAACGGTCCTTCAAATTAAAAGAAGTATCTGCTGAAAGAAACATTTGTAACTCGGCTCTAAGTTCAAATAGCCTTGTTAAAGTTTTTCCCCGAGACAGCCATCGCACTTCTGTATGGAGCAGCAGTGTTTTATGTTTGCTGCCATAATCTTCACACAATAATGAGAACAATCGGGATTGTAGTGGTCGTGATTTGATAAAATTAATTATTTTTACCGCTTCATCCATAACTAATTTTAGATTAGACGGCATTTGCTTCATCGCAAGTGCTTGTCTATGCAGAATACAATGACTGGAACTACAATTAGGCGCTTTATTTTTCATTCGTGACACTGCTCCTGCTGTTTTACCTGTCATCGCCTTGGCCCCATCTGTACAAATGTCAATGCAATTGTTCCAACTGAGATTATGTTCTTCAAAAAATATATTTATTTTATTAAAAATTTCTTCCCCGGTAGTGTTTGTAAGCAGCGATGAACACATAAGCATGTCTTCTTCAAAAGAACTTTTATATGGATATCTCACAATAACCAGCAGGATAGCCAAACCAGCGACATCAGTCGACTCGTCCATTTGCAAAGCGAATCGTGTATTTTGTAGACGTGTAACTAGTTCTTGTTTGACGTAGCTTGCCAGATCATGGATTCGTCGTGAAACAGTATCGTTTGATAGCGGAACAGTAGAAAGATGCTTTGCAGATTTTTCATCAAGCATACATTTTGTTATGTCTAATACACATGGTTTTATTAATTTCTCAGCGATAGTGTGCGCTTCACCTGCTTGTGCAATGCGATAGCTAACTAAGTATGATGCCTCCGTGGCCTTTTCGTTGGTAGTTTGTGTTACATGCATCATATTTTTTTGACTTTCTAATAACTGATCTTTTTTGCGAACAAAAAATTCTTTATTCTTGTCTTTAGTCTCGGGGTGTACGGTTTCTAAATGTCGACGCAATTTGGCAGGTGCCATGGAACTATTAGGAAGCAGTTTACTACAGAGCATGCAGAGAGGTGAGCCGTTGGAATCAACAAATCCGAAACTGATATAAGATTCATCATACTTCCTTTTTTTCGTCTTTGAAACCGTCGAGCTTGACGTCGTGGCACTCGTGGCATCATCTTCTGGATCGGTGATTGCTAAATTCTCCGCGCGCATTGCTTTTGAACATTCAGCGTCATTAGAAGATGTTGTTGGAACACGTTTAACACCTTTAAGCCAACGTTCCATTCTTCTTTATTTATAATGTTACAAGTCAGGATAGTGGGGTTTAAATAATGCACAATCGTTACTGCGTATAAGAGACTAAATTTAGAACCTACAGGGAAGAAATGTATAAAACTGAGACAACAGAATACAGCAGGCAGTAAAACAATGAACACCAGTTTCTCGCTAGCGAGCTTGTAAGTAGGTAGTAACTTATCGCTCCGAACGCTAATCATCAACTGACGACGCCAACGCGCGATCGCCGCTTTTATACTTAGTCCTAGACTCGATCTCAAATATTCTCGAAAATACTCGAGTCGGCACCTTTGATAAACAAAAAGCAAAAATAAAAACAGAAATTTAAAAATAGCGTTGTAAACAATATCGACTTTATCCTTTGAAGTTAGAGACGAAAGTCGCTAGTTGACAACTATAGCGTCTAATTCAGAGGCGGCTTTTATCAAAGAGACTGAGCGCTTACAAGTATACTACCCGCTCGTTTTAAGTTTGCCGCTGGCGATAGGTATGAGTGTATGACGTTCGAAATTTTTTATTTAATTGTAACAATAAAAATTGTGTACGTTAGATATTTGGGTAAAACTATGACACATTATAAGTTTTGTTGTCACGTGGGGGAGGGTACGCGCATTCCACAGACCGGCAAACTTAGAGCGAACGCGTTGTACAAGTATAAAATTGTTGAGACCAAACTTATGAGATATTGTACCAGCTAATGTAACACAAGCTTATACAAATACAAATAAATAAATAAATAACATTCATAGCGTTTTGTCTCCGCGCGGCCGCGGAGTCCGCACAGCCGCGGAGCGACCAGAGAGAGGTGTTTTGATTTTTTTATTTCTAAATTCTTGCGGAACCCCGACAGAGGTATCACGGAACCCTAGGGTTCCGCGGAACACACTTAGAGTATAGCTGACCTAGACGATAAATTTTCGCTTGTATTAACAATAAAGCAATGCGATAAAAACCATTCCATTTAAGGTACACGGATGTATCTTTATAAGCCTATATCTTTATATACCTATAAACCGTTTTATCATCTAATTTGTTGATGTTGAAAGCAATACGAACAAAATCCTAACTCCAGTGAATGAGATTATTATAAAATTGGAAGATTATTACTGCGGTTTAGGGCAGACGTGTTTCCGATGCCGCTTCCGATCGTACGGTTGAACGGTCACGCAATTTTATATTTCGAACGCGATCTGAGAAAAGAGTTAAAAGCAGTGGTAGCGCACAGGTAACTTGCACGTGTGCTTTGAAATACTAAAAAATAAAAGTGCACGACTATCGATTGCTGCGGATGTAGGGAGGATAAAGAATCGAGTTGACCGATCGTGGAAAATTACATCAACGAACGACTATCGTCACGTAGCTCTATAGGGTGCACAGGAGGACCGGGGGCAACGCAAACCAGTCCGACCGCGGTGGTGCGCAAAATACCGTTTTTTTATGGAACAACGAGACTTCATTCATAATGTATTATAGCGCCTTGAAAACTCACTCGCACGCATACACACACACACCGAACTATAAATAAATGTAGAAGATACGCAGGTTGGGTCTATGGCAGTGTGAGAAGCGACCATGCCCGCTACAGAGATATAAATTAAACTGGCTCAAAACAATTAAGTAGGTAGTGGAGTCATTGACGACACAGAGTATTAAAAAAATCACACGAGTACGAGTAGCAGAGATCACGATGGTTTCCCTTCGCACACAAACAAGTTATTTAATATTCACCCGATGTGCATCTGTGTTTGTTAATAACGGTATATTTGAGCTTAAATAAGTATACGTTTAGTGTGCGCATACGCATGCATTGGGGAATAGGTTCCCTCACTGCAAATTGCTATTGTAGACGGGTAAACGATGCGGGAGAACAAAAAGTCGAACGACTGGAGTATCGATTTTTTGTATGCTTTTGATGTTGGATGGTGTTGGCTGACATTTCGGCTTTTAATATAACAGCAGGTTTCGTCTACACAGGAATTCGAAATGTTACAATGGGAAATGGCAGCGCTCAGGTCTCAGTAAAGTCGATTGGGAAAGTCTTCCATACTAAGAAGTTAACAAATGCCAAACTCTGATGTCAATTTAATTTAACGTTTTATTATGAAATGGGACACATATTGGCTCATTTTATTGTAAAGAAAGATTTTTTAAGCAATCACATCAAGTTAAATTTAATCATACTTAAGATTTAATTAACGTCTCAGTGTACAGCCGTAACTGTCGATCGATGCCAAGTGTGAGTCAAGCGCAGAGCGTTTGGGCTATTTGATAATAATGTTAATGTTACTCTTAGATGTTCTTGTGGTTAATATAAATAAACAATCTGTCCGTTAACCGTTTGTATTGTTAGCTTTGACTTAATCAAGCGATTTATGGTCAGAATGAGTGCTGCTTGTATAATAAATATGTTTACTACTGTATAAAAGGAGCTAAGTGTTGAAATAGCACGAGATCACGAAACTTATAAAAGTTCATAGGTTCAAGCCGTCTGGGTGCGTTAGCCCTTTGCGGGAGTTACATAACCTTGACCGATCACAAAAAGCAATGACCTCGAATCTCAATAGGAATATCTCCCTGGGATTAGTGTAACCACATCAATGATGCGAACATCCATTAATTTTGTTAACTAGGCTGTTGGTGTCTATCTTACTTTCGACCTTGCATTGTTTATTTACATGTAGTTTTACAGCTTCCGGAGTGCTGCTCACCTAGTAAACGTAAGCGATTAGCGCTGCTAAGAATCGTGAAGGGTTCCCGTAAACTAGATCGAACTACTAACCCTGCCCGAAATATCTCTCGCCTTCAGAGACGTCTGGAGAAGTTATTCTGGTCGTGAAAGCACGCAGAACGTCGCGGATTCGCCTCTTTCGGTATCAACTTCACCAGCGAGCTTTGGAATGCATCTAATTTTAAAGCGAAGAGGCTCCAGCGACCTAGCTGACCCCGCGCGCCGGCCGTATTAAACCTGAACTTTCTTTATAACTATGTACCTTGTCTACCTATGTTTGCTCGGCAAACGTACACACACAAGCGCGACACCGAGGCGGTCAGAGCCGGGCCCGGTCACGACTCACCTAACCTACACCCTCGCCCGGCTAGCTATATCCAGGACAATCTGCTGAACGCCCCGACACGCTCGTGGGAAAGTGACGGTCGTGTAATGCACAACGGCCTCGTGCCTACGGCCACCGGCTTGCATTACACAGTTGTTTATACTAGCGGTGCGAACTGACGATTCCGACTGGCACATTCGCACAAACAGGGATTCGCGGTTTTCGGTGTCAATGTCAGTACCTGGGGTAGAAACCCTATCAGGGCGATGAGCACAGCGGGGGCGCGCATGCTGGCGCGTCCGTGCTAGCGGCGCCGGGGCATACGACCCGAGACCCGGCGTGGTCAGCACTCGACGGAGGATCCGTAGTAATCCATCACTTGCACAAGTACACACTGAGTTTCACTGCAAGTCACACAGCACAAGAATCGAGATGTCACTGTTTGCTCATCGGCGGCGGCGAACCGGTCGCGATAGTGCACTACGTTCGAAACGCGCGCGTCGCGTGTTGCGGCGTGTAAGAGCCGTACGGACGTGTATTCGTTAAAGCGCGTGTCGGCGGACTGGAGGCGGGCGGCGGCCGCGGTGCGGGCATGGCGCACCTGGCGCGCGGCAGGCCCCGCTAGATGGCGCTGCGCGGCGCATCTGCCGGCGACCCTCGCCGCCCGCCCGCCGCTACCCCTCCGTCAGCCATGCAGAAAATACACGGAAAACAGGCGTCTTCACAACGCGAACACGTGCCCATATGTAAAAACTTCGAAGAAGAATCGAGCGATATGCAGTTTCTACAGTGGCTAGCGTCGATACGCATCTTGGTATTTTTCTGTTTCTCCTTGGACGGCTGACGGTTCTAGATTCTTATTGAGATAACATGTCATCGGGAAAATTACGTTTGAGATTACTGAATGCCGGCAAGTGGTTTACAAACGCTCACTGCTTGTAAAGCTTTGTAAATTAAATGCCGGCTTAAATATTTATTATTTTTTGTAACAGATAATAATTAAGTATTATGTGACTGTCGCAATTAAAATTATGGTATTGTTGCACATAAAAAAATTAACTGACAAAAAAAAGTAACACTATCAATACCTAGTTTATCTAACATTGAAGTTAAAACTTTTCAGTTAAATTTTATGTAGGTAATGGATCAATTACAGTCTATTTTACGTAAAGTTGCTCGAACTTCGAAAGCTCCGCTCGATGGTTCGCGTGCGTGATACAATCGACTCCGTTTACCAAATGCAAATTTTTATAATCTCCGCCAATAATATTGACAGCTGCTTACCTACCTCTGGCTGTTACGATGTTATAAAAACTACTTAATTATAAGAGATTTAAAAATAAATATTTTATTCAAAAATGGAGTGGGTTAATTTAAATCGGCAGTAGTTTGAATTAATTTAAGTATAAAGGCGCCTACCTAATTTTATAAATTTGATAGCTAACTAATGTTTATTTATACATTTTTAAAGGATGTTCTAATGGTTTTGGTCAGATAATATTTTATGTATAAAAACATGTGAGATAATTGTTATACGTATTCAATGGCCATCGATTGAATCATAATGATACTTATAACTTGAAAGTTGTACTTATTGTTATGTACCTATGTATGTATGTGACATCCACATCCAATAATAAACATCCTTAATTTGTGACAATTCAATCATACTTAAAAGTTGTACCTCTCAGTGCGGCTACAAAAGTCAAGAGACATTATTAAAATCAGTAGTTAAATAAATTACGTACCAGTAATATCAAACGAACGGTGACCTATATAATTTAAATCAAGGGTACGATTATAATTCACTGATTTGGAAAATTAACTTATAATTCATTAGAACTTTGATTATAAATAGATCTGAGATAACTTAATGCTACCTTTCGTGACGCGCAAGAACATTGATCGAACAATCTATCAAAATATCCTTGTCCATATTGGGAACATGCTAATGTCATCTTTTGAATAGTCCAACAATGTCTTGTAATCAAGACCTTTATATCTTGGACATAATGTTTTAGCTAAGAGTAATAATTAGACTAAGAAAATCCATAATGTAGCAAGAAAGGTAGGACATAGCGGATTTGCCGCTTGAATCGGAGCCCCCGTCCGTCTGGGGCAGTAACGTCTCCCTTACAGAAGAACTCAGTAAAATAACACTACCTAATAGCAGTATTTTAAGCCAGCAAGACTAGGTATAAACAGCATTCTGTATGAGAAATGGAGTACTTAACTTATTATGTTATTAAATATTGTATTAACAAACATATAATTGCTTTTTTCAGGAGGACATCTGTACAAACTGCGTTTATAATATTGTGGAAAGTGCGATAGTTACACAAAAATGCGATACTACGGCGCGTAGTTCCCTGCCGGGGTTTTTATATTACGTGCATTTGCCTATCGCAAGGACAACACAACCTCTTATCACTGAAATTGTGTAGTAATTGTGTAATCAAGCCAAGCTTGAAAAAAATTAACTATATCCCTAAGAACTTGGTATCGGAACCTCCAAAGCTCGCTAGGCGCGTTCGTGCTGGAGCCTGGTCCGAGTTTTCTCCTGCTCCAGGCGTTGTGATTTCATGGCCGTAAATTCTCTCGCCGCTCTGTTGAAGGGGGTCGGGGCTCGTCTACTGCGGGCGCACAAACGCAGGCGGTCGGGAAAAGCATCAGACTACGGTGTCGCCGGCAAGCCCAACCGTGACTACGCCCGGCAGTCAGAGGAGAAGCAGACGCGCTGGGGGGTGGCCGACTTTGCCTCGGAGAAGTAGTGGGCGCTGCCGGGGATGGCGTAGCTGGAAGGCGTCCCTGAGACGAAGGAGCTAGCACGCTCGGGCGGAGTGCTTGTGTTTATACCAGAGGCTACGATGATGTAGAAGGCAGAAACCAAGTATTTGAGTGCTGAGAAGTGATTGGTTGTGGTGGTGGTGATGAAGGAACGTGTGGCGTTTTTGGAAAAACAAAATTTGTGTGTTCATTTTGGATACTTTAGAGGTCTGTGTGATCAAAGGAACGAATTCCTTCTTTTAAATGTTTTAGATGTTATTTTAGAAATATAAATAACAGAACTGAGGTTATGTAAGTAGTTAAATTTCGAAAATCTGAGACAATAAATTAAATAATTAAATTCTATTTACATAATTATACTAACAATATTTCACTATCTAAAAGACGTACCATCTTCAATTTCCAGCACCATCATCATCATCTTGGGTGACAGGTGATCTTGAATATTTCACCTACTAGAGAAACTAAGATTTATTATTTAGGTAGGGGCCTGAAAATGTATAATACTCACATTAAATCCTAGCTCTTCTACTAGGCTTGTCCTTCCGCTGCTAACGCGCCTGTTACGACCAGAACCCTTTCACCAAGAGCCGACAAGTTTTGCCGGCTTTTTGGTCTACCACCAGTCCCTCTTGCATGATTTCTAATTAGTATCCGTTCATCTTGCGTTTTTGACTTACAATTTTCGGGACTTACTCGCACTTCGTACTCTTGAATTGAATCCATGTTTTAGAGAACACTTTTATGTAAATAATAACACTATTTACCTATCACTACATAATTGTATTTCTTTAGTAGGAAAGCCAACCATGTTATCTGAAGTGGGTGTGTGTTTATTGAAACCTATGAATATAATCATATAATATTCATTAATATACAAATTGTTAACGTTTGTACACTTGCGCTCTTGTTCACTTTGCCCGAATCTCTGGGTTCTAAAGTTCTAATGTGGTTCTAATCTACAATTAGAAATACAGTTAGGTATGATATGTAGAAAACAAAACACTGTGGTCCCTCGCACGGGATGCTGTTATACTTTTGTATAAACAAGCTAAGCGACATAAGTTCTGACGAATCACAATATGGTGATCCTAATCTAACACGATGCGAAGGCATTTAAGAGATCCGTCTTTAAATAATGAATCTTATATTTGCAACACTTGCAGTACAATTAATATGCGATTTCGCGGAATTCGCGGACTCTTCTTGACATATACTGATAGCTAAAGTTTAGATAACTGACGAATAAACAATTCGACACGACAATAGTGTTACCTTGGCTAGGAAATTGTTTTTGTTATTTGAAGAGACAATGACGAATTTAGATATCTTTTCGCTACGAAGCGATGTAACTTTGTCTAAGCCCCCTGGGCAGACCGCGCAGGAGCCCTCACAAAATAGATATAATAAAAAACTATGCAAATCTTAGTACTTAACAAAATACTTACTTAATTACCTTCACTGCAAATCCCAAGTACTTAAAGCACGTGCGATACTTATTTATGATAATCCTAAACAACCGTGACGGAGCCATAACCACCCAGACACGAGAAAATATGATTCAAGTTTTCTCTGTTGACTCGAACGACAATCGTATCCACCGCTCGCCAATCGTGTACAAAGGTCGTTAATTGGACCAACCAATAGTAGTAATCATGTGTTCATTTTTATTGGCTAATATGGCCACGCCTACAGTCACACAAAAACATGTCAGAATAATATTTTTTGACTACGATTAAGTAGGTATATATTTAGATACTGTTGCTAATTGCTTGCAGCCTTGTAATGTGTGCCGTGCGTGCCTACTATCACTATTGATAACAGTAATTTTTTTTTTAATTTCTTTTTGATTTTTTTATTGATTTTTTCCTCGTAGTGTAGACATAGATAAATAATTGGTCTCGCTTAGCGAGAAATCAGTGTAGATACAATTCCACACCATACAGCCTAAGCTTCCGTAGTTTAATTTTCTTTCTAAGCCTGACTTCCTCAACATAAAGAAACCTATATTAATGTTGTACCCCCTCCCACTCCCAAAATGATTGGCCCTCTTGCATTTATACTAAAATATAAAGAAAGTTATAAATAAAATACTGAACACAATATCTTTTTATTGTTATAGTATAGCAATTCCTCAATCTTCAGTAACAATTTGAGTTCTACAATGGCATTTTTTCTATTAAAAAGACTCAAGGGCAAAGTTTTTTTAAAAAGAAATTTTCTAACTTTATGTTTCATTTTATCGATATAATTAGTAAAATATAAGTACAGTATAGATGGAAAGTGTATTTTAACAGAGTTTCACCTAAAATGCAACAAAGAGAGAACAAAAAGAATTTGGTCTGCCAATCTTTGCTTTGCCAATTCACTATACGTTTGAAACCTTCTCTGCTGATTTTGAAGTATTTTTATACATATTATTATATACATATATATTTATATTAATATTAAACAATCAAAAGTTTTATTAAGTTACGTTTTATTTTGTTACTTAACCTATATAACAGCATTGTTGAACCATATTCAATAGAAAACAAATAAATAATTTACTATAAATAAACAAATGAAAAATTTCTATTACAGGGCCAATCACTTTAAAGTGTTGAATTAAAAAAAGAACCAAATATTTACATTCTAAATAGTCGTTATAATAAAAAAGCCGTAAGCAAATAATCCTTTTAATTTACGCTAATTACTTACAAAGCCTTACCTATTATATGTAACTAGTAAACCAGTGAACCAAATGTTCACCAAAACCTGATTTCTCGAAAACCGGAAGTGCTACGTTACTCAAATCCGGTTTGTAGTCTTATCAGACTATTCTTAACTTATAACTTAAATATTCTCTTTATCTATCTCTTACGGTTTGGCCGCTGAAACAGCACCACAGACAGACGGACTTGTCTAATAGATAAGCGATATTTCAAAGCATACTAATGTTACAGATGTGAAAGTTTGGAGGAGGAGGAAAAAAGCAAAACGGAATTGGGTAAATTTTGGCACATATCGAGGTTATGGATAGTTATCGCTCTATTACTTGGTCGATGGCCCCTATTCGGGTGACGAAAGACATTACTGAATTCGGGCACCCGAAGCAATATTTACACTGGAATACGGACTGGAAAACGGTGTCGGGCAACTAAAACGAAAACTACCCGAAAACGGGGGGGTACTCGACTCCGATCATTGACACTTAGTTTTTTAAGCCGAATTCCATTCCATTGGCAATCGTATTTGGGCTAACGACCAAGTGTAATTGAGCCATTATACTGATTTCGTGTTTTTTGAATCCGGTACCTAAAGTATAAAGTATCCTATGTTTCAATCATATATAACATGGAATACTTACTTTTGGTACCCAGATAATTTTGCTTATATGCCTACCTTCTTCTGGAATTATCAATGAATACCTATATTATTTTTTTCATATGGTATTGATCCACGTAGGTATTTTCTGAAATTGTTATCTTTATCAACGGTAACATTGAGCATCTCTAGGGATTTTCGTTTGAAAAAACGCGCAGACGATATCGGGGACAAAGCCTAGGAAAAAAATTAATAAGTCCAACGAACCTGTGTTGACATTGTGACACGCAAATGAACTATAACACTATTTTAGTTTTTTCCTAATTAATTACTCACCTACCTACTTAACATAACAAACCACTCGCCGAAATTGATAAATGTTTCATACTATTTTGCTCTTTGTATTCAAAAGGTATTCAAGGTAAAGTTACGCAACAGGCAATCACGCAAAAACTGCTGAAGGGATTTGGAGGAAATTTGATACGCATATGGTTTAGGACCTGAAATAATCCATAGGATACCCTATATCCCGAAAAATATTTGATTCCCGAGGAATTCTCAAAAAAACAAAGTTAACGCAAACAAAGTCGCGGGCGGCCGCTGTAACATTATAAATGTGATTGTTTGAATGTTTGTTATTCAATCACGCAAAAACTTTCGAAAGTATATTGATTAAATTTGGCACATATTTTTATAACTTTTCCTTTTTAAGCATTTAACTGCTACATGTTTAAATTTGAAGAAAATTTTACTAGAAAAATTCCACGCTGACCAGCTGCAGACGGGAGTCGAAACCGCACCACCCGCCGCGCCGCCGTGGTAGCATAATTGTCAGTGTATTCGCCCGAATAGCGAAGGGTGCGGGTTCGAGTCCCGTCTGCTGGTTGGTCCGCGTGGATTTTTTTGTAGTAAAATTTTCTTTGGCACACATAGTTTATTATCTGGATTAGAAAGAAAGAAAAGAAAGAAAAAAATTTTTTTTGAGACAAAAAATATGTATAAAATATAAAAAATAAAATAAAACAATTAAATTTTGTCTCAAATCGGTCCCAACTCGCCCAAATTTAGCCATAAAATATTTTTTATCCCGGAAAATTTTATGTTCCTTTGGGATGCTAAAGAAACTAAAGTTAAAGCGGACAAAGTCGTGGGCGTTCCCTAGTAATTGATAACACACAGCATCGTCGTTACGAGTTGGTTGGCACACCCAGAAAATGATTGCGAGGCAGGTATATTTTCCGTATTGTAGATAAAGCATCCTTGGCATTTTAAAATGAATAATGATTATCACGAAATTAGGACATTGAATAATGAATAACAGTTATTTTTAGAAGTTTTAAATATAGGTTTCTACATAGCTATAATAATATCTATTTACATACATACAGAATTTAAAAAATATTTACTCACCTAATGTTCAATTTTTATTTACAGAATAGAGAATAAAAATAAGACTGGGAGAGAATAATAATTAAAATTATCATTCGAAATGCTTGTTTTAAAATCAAAATTGCTTGTGACTCCATTTCATTAAACGAATTCTAAGTGAATATTCTAATATTACTATTTTTTTTATAATATTTACTCTTTCATCAATAGGCGACCACTCAAGTCAGCTTTATGTGTTGTACCTAGGGTTGCCACCCGTACATTATTATAAAGTATTGTACGTTATTTCGGGTAATTGTACTCTATACTTTATGCCTACAATAAAGTACGCGAAAATACTTTATTTAATGTGATTTGATAACTTGGGGATTGATTTTACATTAAACATACAAAAAGAGGATAGGAAGATTTTTTGCGTAAAATGGAACAACAGTATGTATAATATGTCACCCTTAGCTCATTCCTGCAACATTGTCGCGGCTGTATGGCTTTGTACAATGGCCTTTCCCATTACGGATAAGAACTACAGATTTTTAGTAGCCACAAATTATTGATTAAAAGTTGCTATACGCAACGTAAAATATATTTTTAAGCTTACCAATAAAGTGGAACAAAAAGTACTTTATTTTGGATACAATGTACTTTTTTTCTACCTTTAATCTCCAATGTACTTTATTTGGACATAAAAAAGGTGGCAACCCTAGTTGTACCCCAAGGCATCACAGCCACGGTAATATTATCTATATTACCGTGTCACAGCGTATCGCTCAGTGGAAGCCTTTCTAGCATATTTTAAGTAGGTTTCTTAGATTTGATTTTTATATATCTGTGTCAATTGATTGTGTGCTAAATAATTGTTATTTTTCTGAAACTTTTAAAGATTTGTATGGGGTCTATTTCCCCCCAAAATATCATTGTAAATTTTTGCAATGAGCTGGGATTTTTTAATAAGATTTTCCAGTGGCATCTGACTCATCATTAACTGAGAAGAATTTTAGTACTGCGTCGAGTATTGCATTCTTTATTTTTTCTAACTAGGTATCTAGCTTAAGTGATGAAGAAAATTATCATAAAGTTTAATTTTTTTTAAATACTCAAATAAAACCTCATTATGATAAATAAAACATAGATTTCCCTGCGTTTTCAATTGGAAACATTTAGCACCTTTCGGTGACATCACCGCACCGACCCATTAAATATGTACTTACCCACCCTACATCCTTTATTAAAGATATTTGCATGTCTAACTATTGTTTTGCTTCCGTTTGATAACAAACGTCGGCCTTGCCTGTTAAGGTCAATGCAATTTATTGATAACAAAGCAAGTTTACTTTGTAGACATATAAAATAAAAACAGCACCACGTGTTTTGGTATTCAACCTTCTTTTAATAAAACGCTTATTTATATTAAACGAGTGAGTGGAGCCATTAGCCATTTCCTAGCGGAGGTCACCTTAGGATCGCTCTGCCCCGGTGACGCTGAAAAACGTGACATCATCTGGGTCTGACAATCTAAAAATACCAGGCCACTCAGAAAGTTTTGCGAAAAAATTATTTTAGGTATATGACACTGGCCACTTGTAATTATTTTGAAAATTTCGATTATTTAAAAGTAAAAATACCACTGTTCGATTTTCAAATTTCCCTCCACATTTGTTCGAGAGCCCATAATTTTTTTCTTGTCTCATTACAAAATGGATCTGCATTGAGAACAATTTCATGCTATGATTTTTTACTATTTTAAATGTGGCTTAAAACCTGATGAGATGAAGGACCTCCAAAAGCAACCATCTACCGCTGGTGTAGCGAGTTCAAATGCGGTCGTCTTACTTTGGGGGATAAACAAAGGAGTAGTCGACCTACGACGGCTGTCAACGAAGAAAGTGTGCTAGTAGTAAAAAAAAAATTCAAGAAAACAGACGATTTACGTACGAAGAGATTTAGCATACCCCGCAAATTGGTTCAGGAAGTGTTCACAAGATTTTGCACAAGCACCTTTGGGTAAGGAGGATAGTTTCCCTCTGGGTGCCGCACAACTTCACCGAAGCTCAGAAGCAGGCCCGTGTGGATTGGTGCAGTGATATGATACAAAAATTTGATGTAGGCTTGTCACGGCGCGTTTACGATATTGTGATAGGTGACGAATCCTGGATTTATCATTACGATCCAGGAAAAAAGCGCCAGTCGACAGTTTGGCTGTTTCAAAATGAACCAACGCCTACGAAAGTAAAGCGATCGAGGAACGCAGGGAAAATTTTGATCGCTAGTTTCTTCACTTTAACGGGGTAGGTACTTAATTTCAATTCCACTTTGTGACCAAAGCAGCATCAACGCCGAATGGTATAGCACAAAATATCTGCAAGAAGTTTTTTCTGCAATAAGCAACAAGCGACCTAACACCGGGCTCCGCGGGGTCCTTATTCAAATTTAACCAAAAGCCACTGGACGCTTAAGTAGTTACAGGTCGCGGCACGTAACTCTAGCGCTGAACACAACACGGAGGGGTTAGCTGCGAATGGGTACGACTGGAGAGCCAATCGCCGTAACGCACGCCTACCCGCGCACCTCGTTTCCCCCCAAGACATCTTAATTTTTACTTCTGCACAATAACGGTCAGCGCTAGAGTTTTGAGCCGAGACTTATCCGTTAAGTGTTAAGTTCAGGCTGCATTGATAGTCGTTATACTTACCCAAAATCCGTTCTTAATTTGCGTGATGGCTTACGGCGTTATCCCTATGGTCATAAACATAGGGAAACACGTTAGTCTCAGTAGTAGGTATTTTCATCATCACTAACCATATAATTTAGGCTTTTACAAGCACATGTGAAAGTCGAAAACTACGCAATCGGTTCGCAAAACTACGGCTTGTACTGAGAAGAATCGGCTGTAGTAGTACAGTCCAAGATCCTAAGGCTGCCAGACCTTACTTATTTTCTGATGGACAAAATTATGGATAATCGAGTAGTATTAATATGTGAACAACGAACAATAAACTTAAAGGCCAATTTTCAAGTAGCAGGTAGAACAGGGTAAAACTTTGACTCACTTTACTTACAGTCTGAGGACTTATACTTACTTTATTTGTAGAGAATATTGTAAACAATTTGAAATTAATAGTCTTTCCCCATATTTTGTCAAATCAAATAACTAAGGTCTGCTGGCCTTGAGATCTTACTCCAATATGTCACTTACGCTAGAACACAGGTCTTCCCATTTAAAACCGTCCATTTATTTGCTTACACTTAAAAAGGCGTCATTACTATCTTAATAATTTTAGCTTATGCCTTTGCTAATTGAAAGCCTATAAGTTTACTTCGTCGGAGTAGGTGTGAACAGTATTAAATTGGCTTCTTTTAATTGAAACTAGTGGTAATAGCCCATCCGAGTTGTTGTGGAGTTATAAATGATATGTGCTCATTGGTTCGTTCGGAATTAAAAGTACCCTCAACCACCACGTAGTTAATGTAGCGAACTGAAGTGTATTTTTAATTATGATTGCGAGGCTTTGGTGAGGTGTTTGTTTTTACTGAATTTATTTAAAGGCTAATAATTTACATTAAAGTCCAGTTATTGGTTCGAAAAATAGTGGTTACCTGGAAAGTTATCTGCGAGTTTCGAAAATGGGTAATTTTATAGCAAGCAGTTTTTTTGATAATATCTCCTTTCCGACTCATTTTACGATAAAAACAGTTACATACAAAATTAAACTAAAGACCCACAACTTACATAACAACCTTTTACTAGCAATTTTCTAAACTCCAGGAAAACTTTCTAGGTAAAACTACCAAATGACTGAACTATTCTCTTGGTGTTTAGTAGATTTGAGAAGAGAAGCGCCTTAGTAGATTTGGTGCCATTCCAGTGGACGTTTACACTTGTTCCAGCAGAGTTTTCCAGCCGGAGTAGTAGCAGCCATTTCGTCGCCAGGATGGACGAGCGATGTCGCGGAATACGCGCTATTATGCGCAATATATTGGGAGTTGTTTTTATTTACATTATTTATGCGAATCCACAAACATCGTGAATCGTGAATGTGACATGTGGTAATGATGCCATCTCTGTTTCCGATTTTTTCCATTGTAGAGGAATACCATCAGAATCAGAATAATGTGTAATGCTTTCTCGTGGTCTCAGGATTTTACCCATTAATGGGACCACGAGGGAGAAAACTATACACATACTTCGTGGTCCCATTAAATCAAAACAAATGATTTGTTTCATTATAACTTAAACAGAATTATAGATTGTCATTGTTATACGACAAACTTAACGTTACTTCAACACCAATCTGTAAGTTGATAACTTAAAAAGTTCAATATCGCTTCAGAAGTTTCTAACGACGAGTTTGTTTGTAAAGTTTGACGTAGGCTCTTTCATCGGAGTTTATGTTTGTGTTGGCCTGTTGTCTGTTTGTCTAACGTCATAACCGATCTGCTCACTGGGGTGTTGGAGATGATGTAGTATTTAGTGAAGTCAATGACTTACTAATAAAAATATTTTACCGATACAAACTTCTACACAAGTATTTTCTTAAACATTATGACTGGTAAGATGTTGAGAATTCAGTACTCTTTATGGTAGAGTTTTTTCTTCAATAAAGCACTAATCAATGGCTTTCTTTAGGAAGTATATAAACTTATTATACCTAATTCATTCATTTATTGCTTCGAATACCAAGTTTTATTTCTAAGGAAAATTTTACTACAGTAGAAAAATGAGTTGGCTGGGTTGTATGTATGTATGTCGAAGGCAAAGGCAATGTCTAAGTATTGAAGGCTAACTTCGATTTTTAAGTGTTGTGGACGAATATCTTTCGTGTATTTTTCAATTATATTATATTTTTTACAGTGTACATAACATTCACTAAAAAAAACATATTTGGAATACAAAACAGAATCATAACACGTTTCGTCTCACTATTTAATTTTCGCGCGATAATTTTGAAAGCGTTTCGTTCGGCGCGCAACCATAAATTTGGTTTCAGCTATCATTGAGTAAAATATTCGTTTATAAATCTATTAAACATAAATGTATAGTTGTGTCGGTTGAATATGAATGGAAGATTAGGTAAGTTATACACCGCTTCAACTTTCACCTTTTGTGCAGTATAAAGTTTCACAAGGCTTAACCTCTGGTTATTAAAATCAATAAAAGTGGTTCTATTAGAATCGCTAGTGCACTACGAGAAATTCAATTGAGTGCCACTCTTGGAATCGAGGCTTGTAAAACTTATGATTTTGGTTATAAAGTCGAGAATTCGGTGGCGAGTTCGAATTTGAATGTATGTTATGGCACAGTGTACAGTAACATATTCTCGTAGATTTTGCGCAACCTGTAACATTTCATGTACTTTATTTATTATATTAGCTTCCATCAAACTTCCATGTAATGGGTTTGTGACCATTATTTTTATGTCATTACAAAACAAGAGTGCGTCGCACTTGTCATCGTTGCTATCACTAAGGACTTCAGAATTTGAATTCTTGTCTATTAGATGAACTTTTTGATATTGACTCAAGAAAATTAGGTTTTTATCATAAATAAAAGCATTCACTTACATTTCAGACACTTTTTACTATTTTTTTTTTTAAATTAAAAATGCTAAGCAGTATTAAATTCCAACGATATTCATATACTATCTAATTATATACCCTTGTATATAGGTCCAACAAATAACTCTACCTCATTTGATGTAAAGTGCGAGTTTGATGAAAGAACATTGCAAAACTGAACTACTTAGATGGCATGCGCTGCAGAAGGCCCATATTTAGCATCAGCATTGGAGGCTTTATGAATTAAAAAAGAAGTAGCGAGTCCATTAAAAAAACGAGTGTGCTCGTGTGGTCACACGACTGAAGTGAAACTTCTTTAGGTCTATCTGTATGTATATATATATGTGTACAATATTTGCATATATACATATTTAATTTACTAGCTATAAGAGAAAGAGAGAAAGAAAATGTGCGCGTTCGCCTCGCTCGAACACACTTTTCGTAACGCGTAACGCATTCGCCAGCTTACCCCCCAAGTCAAGAGTGCGTGAAGAAGTTTCACTACAAAAAATTAATTGATGCTGTATAGCTAAACTAAGAAGTCTTTTAAGGCACTTTAACATACTGTCCATTTGTTGGCTATGTGCGCGGATTCATTGCGCTTACGCATATCGGCGGCAAGAATGCAGCGTTACGCAACGCAACGGCGAGTGAGCGCGCAGTAGATTTACATAAACCGACTCATCCAATTACCGAAAACGATTCTGTAGTGCTGCTATAAACTACGATTTGGGCTAATACGTGCATTAGATACAACTGGATGCGAATATTCGTGAATGTAATACCGGGTGAATTTCTCTCCACTGCTGGATAGGGATTAGGGTAAGTTAAAAGAAAACATTAAGATTTGGTTACTATTATCGAACTTTTCTGCTTGGATTATGCATTTAATTAAAGTAAAATCTTTACGTAAGTTATGAGATGTAGACATAGTGGATTTTCTGCTAGAATAAAATTAGAGCGCTAAGTAACCTTCTCTTAGCTGCAGTGAAATAACACTACCTTCTGGTGCGGTGTTGTTATTTATTAGTGAATAAGGTACTAGACATAATTTTATGAATTGTAAGCCGTGGCTCTATACAGTAGACTATGGAGCTATGAAAAAGAGCATGCAACTTTTTATTTTACTAGTAAGTCTCATCGGATGTCTACTTATTAAAATGTTTAATTAAAACAGTATAAAGTTTATGGGAAGAGTCAGATGCTTATGCGGGCTCCCTAAGCTTTCTTGGACTTTTGGATTCGTCACTGTTTTAGAGATTTCTTCGTGTTTCTTTCAGCATTAACTGGTGGTGTGGATGCTTTCTAGAAAAAAAATCACATATCTTTCATTATGAAATAAATATATGTCGATAATATACACTAGAATATTTGCAGCATGCATTTTATGTTTTCCTTTCTTTGCTGGAGAAAGGAAGCAATAGATATTATGGTGGCAAGATGTTATAATATAAAATTCTGAATAGACATTAAGGAGCTCGATGGCTCAGGTGGTTAGCGCATTCATCCTGCGATCGTGAAATAGTACAGTCAATCTGTCGAAAAAAATATCGTTTCAGTGAAAAAAAAACCTAAAGGGTAAGTCTTGTTTTTTCTGTTGCCAAATGACGTCAATAAGCCACCTTGGCGATGGGCATGTTCAACTCGTAGGCGTTTTTTGAAAAACTCAAAAAAACCGTCAAAAATGTTTTGAAACGCATTTTTCTTGTTTTGTATGCATTTTAGAAACTTTTTTTTTTGACCATAATTGTAGAGGGCGTTGATTGCTACAATTTATGTTTTTGTTGCAATCTCGTACAACAAAAAATGCGCATTGTAGGTGGCGCTAAAGTCTCAAAAAAGTGTTTTTTCACTTTTTCACCCTGAAAATATCATTTTAATGGAAAACTTTAAATGGCAAAGTTGTTTCGTACATAATTACCAACAACTTTTGTATAAACAATTTTTTTGTATTACTTACCGTTTTCAAGTTATAAATTGCGCAGGTATGAAAAATCCAATAGAGCGGTTTTCGGCAGTTCACGTACACATTTGCAGTGCACATTTCAATGTACGTTTTACTATTTTTTTTTTCATGATTGAAAAACAAAAAAAAATTAAAAAAAATAGTTTTATTTTTATTTTTTTTCATGATTGAAAAAAAATAGTAAAACCGTACATTGAAATGTGCACTGCAAATGTGTACTTGAACTGCCCAAAACCGCTCTATTGGATTTTTCATACCTGCGCAATTTATAACTTGAAAACGGTAAGTAATACAAAAAAAATGTTTATACAAAAGTTGTTGGTAATTATGTACGAAACAACTTTGCCAGTAAAAGTTTTCCATTAAAATGATATTTTCAGGGTGAAAAAGTGAAAAAACCCTTTTTTTGAGACTTTAGCGCCACCTACAATGCGCATTTTTGTTGTACGAGATTGCAACATTGACATAAATTGTAGTACTCAACGCCCTCTACAATTATGATCAAAAAAAAGTTTCTAAAATGCATACAAAACAAGAATAAATGCGTTTCAAAAAATTTTTGACGGTTTTTTTGAGTTTTTCAAAAAACGCCTACGAGTTGAACATGCCCATCGCCAGGGTGGCTTACTGACGTCATTTGGCAACAGAAAAAACAAGACTTACCCTTTAGGTTTTTTTTTCACCACTCAACCTACAGATTGACTGTACTAAAAGTTTTTCGGTCATCGGAAGATGACCAAAAACTTATTATCTTGAGCTCCTCTGTGCTTCGGAAGGCACGTTAAGCCATTGGTCGTTAGCACCCATCAATAAGCAATGGATCCCTGTGCTGGGTCATGGCGCTATCTTCCTATTCTATCTATAGGGAAGGCCTGTGCCCCTGCAGTGGGGACATTTTAATAGGCTGATGATGATGATGATGAAAAGACATTGCGAACACTTCATTTATGACAATCCAAGAAATTCTTATGCGTTTTACGATTTGCAAATTTTCCACTCGAATCGAATCGATTCTCATTCTGGTCGATGTAAGGATCAAAAGATACGTCAACAGTAAAAAATCTTACTATTTCTGTAGAGAAAAGTTTTGCACAAAATACCATACTGAATTCAAAACTTTAAATATCCGAATGACACAGTTCAGCTCAATGAATGTTTTTATTGTGGTAGGCCCTCAGAATACGCAGCGATTTAATACGGTCTTACTTCTGTTCTTCTAGATTAAGATCATTAAGGTCACATTTAAATATGTAGGTTTCAAAAACAAAAAAGTAAGAAATAAAACAATACTTGTATCTAAACTACATTTAATGTCAAATGAACATTTGGTGTCGTCTTGGTTTTAATTTTTGTGAAAAACAGTTTTTATATAACTAAGTACAGGTTACCTGGCATGCATCATCTATTAAAATAACCAAATTAATATAGGATCATATCGCCAAAAAACTGGCTCATACAAAAAAAACGTCCCCGCGCACATAGGATATGGGCAAACAACAATAAACAAAACTGACGAAGTGAGAACCTCCTCCTTTTTGAAGTCGGTTAAAAAATCACACCTGACAACATCTATTCCCAGAATGTGCTCTAAAATATTGTTATACAATATATATAACATTAGGCTGACATAGTCGCCCAGCGACTATAGCCTTTATGAGCCCTTTCACATTTTTTGCAAAAAATCGTAATTTTTGAGCGCCTCGTTTACCCCCTTAGAAAAGATTTTGACTATTTCTAATAGAAGTAGGCAGTAGATTTATTCTTCTTTTTGTAATTTATTGTAGAATAGTTGCAAATACTATTTTCCTTTTTAACTTTAAAAAAAACGATAATATGCACAGCTTCAAACGCCTCAATCTCTCAATAAATTAGATCAAATTAATTACTACGACATCAGAAATATGTTTTTGTCGTAACATAATGTATTAGAATTTCGATTTTTCATCTCATTAATTATCAAAAAAAAACATCTACCTCCATGAGTTTTCCCAAAAAATAATGCAGGTTTTCCTCGTATTTTGATATTGAATTAAATATAATTACTATCAAAAACTTTCTTAAAACTAATCTACTATCATTGAACTACAGAAATATGTATTAATTTTTACAATTAGTTCATTAACAATTATTTTATAAGCAAATCTACCTACGCGCCGATCAGTACGGCAGCGGCGCAATTTATAAAAGAGCTCTTTTAAATAAAGATTAAAAAAAATATATGATATGCTAGCGAGCGATTTCTATTAATTTCTAGGCGACGCTATATTGTTGCTTAATGATTATATAATAAGGACTACTTGCACTGAAACATGTCATAGAATAAGCACTTATCTCACGGGATTTCATTACAGGTCACAGGTTGGTAGTTCCTGTATTATGAAACAGATTTTACCAGCACTATTACACGAGTCGACTATTAACGAGCCACCTTAATTACCGAGCGATATCTTTTACATGTGCCTTGATGTATTGGACTTAGGGCCGTCGCCATCATCCTAAGTAACTTTTTCAATTTATATGTTAGTAGTTTCTTGATGAGAAGGTATGTAGATTTATGTGATGATGATAGGTGATTTGTTAATTGTTCCATATCCAAAAACAAAGAGATAATCTATATATATAAAACTCAAAGGTGACTGACTGACATAGTGATCTATCAACACACAGCCCAAACCACTGGACGGATCGGGCTGAAATTTGGCATGCAGGTAGATGTCATGACGTAGGCATCCGCTAAGAAAGGATTTTGATCAATTCTACCCCCAAGGGAATAAAATAGGAAATGAAAGTTTGTATGAAACTTTGTCAATTTTAAAACGATCGGGCTGAGACTTTGCATGCAGGAATAAGAAGAATCATAGATAAATGTCACTGTGTATAATACAAGCCTGAGAACAAAAACTGTAGGCTACACTTCAGCTCTACACCGAAGCGAAGCGAGGGCGGGCCGCTAGTTATAAATAAAAACATATTTCCAACACTCACACCAATTATCCTAGCCCCAAAGTAAGCACTGTAAGGCTTGTGTTAAGGGATGCTAGGGTAACGGATAGAATACGTAATACTGTGCATATATAAGTATCTTTATATAGCAATACATATTAAACATCCATGGCTGGATACAAATGCTCGTATTCATCACACAAATATCTGCCCCCACCCGGATTCGAACCCGGGACCTCTGGAGTCGGCGACACCATGAAACCCGGCGTACGAACCACTCGACCACGGAGGTCGTCAAAAACAAATAGATGATGGCTTTGACTGTCGCTAGACCAAATTCAGGAGAAGAATTTCACAAATAATGCCTAGTATTACATACCTTTGTTACCGGTTACCTGCCAAAGCCACCATGATCTAAATTTCTTAACGCGCCATCGTTCTTACCTGTGCTCGAGGCATGCGCTGAAAACTTTCAGCTTTTATAAAATAAGAAAGGTCTGGAGGCAATGGGTTCTTATACTTTAGTTGTATTTTATATAATTGGCTACCATAAATCCATAATACTTAGTAGTTAAGAGAGGTAAGGCGATGATGATTCCCGCTCTAATTGGAGCGCCCGTTTGGGAAAGTAACCTCCACCCAGAGGTACCATCCGCCCGGATTATCCGGACATGTCTTCTTCGTTCGTTCGTTCGTCGGATCTTAAAATAGTCCGGATTTTAAAAATTACATTGAATATGTTTTTTTTTTTTTGTTTCCTCCCAGGCGGGGGAGAGGGTGAGAAATCCTCATGGATACCCTACAGCCGGCTTTAAGGTTATGTCAGACTCTTACTGACTAAAAAACACCCTTTATTCATGCTTATGGCCAGAAGGGCCTTACAAGCTTCATCTGAAGTGATCAACCCCCGAGAGGGAGAAGATGCGGCGCTGCGTTAGTTTAAACTAGTGCATAGTTTAAAATAACGCAAAATGCGCTTAGAGGACAAGTGCACTCAGATGTGCACTTGAAACGGGAGGGGACTGAGAGGAGTCGAACCTCTCTGTGTCGGGGGGGGGGGGGGGGAGCGGGGGGACTCACCGCGAGTGTTGGATCCTCAGCGGCCAAGAGGGCCGCGAGATCGCGCGTGAGTTTATTGTGTGTGGCTGTGAGTGCGTGTTTGGGCCTGCGGGGCCTGAATCGAGATGGAGTGTGTGGGGCGTATCCCGACGCCGATCTAATGAGTGGGTTAGAGTGCTCTTCTGCAGCTTTGAAGAACCGTTCCGAGCACTCTGTGAGGTGTGTTTGAATTGTGTCGAGTTGTAGGTCCCTGTGGAGGTCCGCGTTGCGGACGTACCACGGGGCCCCTGTGGCTATGCGGCAGAAGTGATTTTGAAGCACTTGAAGTTTGTTCAAAATCGCTTCGTCCGCGTGTGCGAACACTGGTGACGCGTAAGTGAGGACCGGGCGTATGCAAACTTTGTAAAGCGTTCGCTTGTTACGGAGTGACATTTTGCTGTATTTACCGAGCATCGGGTGGAGGCGGCTCATATAAAAGCGCGCGTTCGCGACTACGCGTGTGATGTGTGCACGGAAGGTGAGTTTTTTGTCTAGTGTGATCCCTAGATATTTGACTGTGCGGTGCCACGGTATTTCGATGCCTTGCATTCGCAGAGACCGCGCACCGTGTTGTATGGTTTTGGTGCGGCGTTTGGGATCGAAGCAAATGGCCGAACTTTTGTCCGGATTTACGTCGATCCTCCAATCGCGGAACCAATTCCCAAGTGTTGTGATTGCCGGTTGGAGCTTGGCTATGATTTGATTAGTACTGGCTCCCCTAGAGTAGAGGGCCGTGTCGTCCGCGAAGAGAGCGAGCTCGACACCCTTGGTCTTAGGGATGTCATTGGTGTACGCTGTGTATAGCAGGGGGGAGAGAGCGGACCCCTGCGGTACACCGGCTCGTAGTGGGCGGGGCGTAGATAGTGAACCTTCGTATCTATAGCGGAAGGTACGGTTTGATAGAAAAGAGGCTACTAACCTAACTAGGCGGTCGGGTAATTCTAATTTGTATAATTTAAAGATTAATCCGTCGTGCCAAACCTTGTCAAAGGCTTTGGCGACGTCGAAGAAGACTGCAATAGTTTTGTATTTATTGAGTTGGAAGCCGCTTAGGGCGTGCTCCACTATGCGATGGATCTGTTGGGGGCAGGAGTGTTTGGCTCTGAAGCCGAATTGGTGGTCAATGATGATTGGATCGGATGGTGATAGGAGGTGCTCTCTTAGTCTGGTCAGTATAGTCTTTTCGAAAAGTTTCCCCATTGCCTTGAGGAGGCTGATAGGGCGATGGCTACTGGGGAGGTGCGCGGGTTTTCCGGGTCTGGGGATGCCTATCACTATTGCTTCTTTCCAGGCGGCTGGGAAGTAGCACAGATCAAAACATGCGTTAAAGAGAATTGCAAGCAAGGTTAGCATTTGGATGGGAAAGTGCTTGAGCGCCTTGTTAGAGATGCCGTCGGCGCCCGGGGTCTTGCGTTGCTTAAAGTTTCTAATCGTCTGTCTGAGTTCGTCTGTCGTGACGGGGTCTAGGGGGTTGTCAATGAGTGGAAGGGCGGCCCGCTGGCGGACCTCCTCCTCCACTCCGCGAATGTGTTGCGGGTTACTTTCCTGCGTACTAGGCGTGCATTGCGCCGCTATGCTATCTGCAAAACACTCGGCTTTTTCGTCGTCTTCGAAAGCGACGGTGCCATCGGGGCGAGTGAGCGGGGGGGTGTGAGTGGTGACGTCGCTACGGAGCGCTTTCGCGATTCTATAGTACGCAAGATGGGATGGGGTAATGTCCGCCATGAGTTCCTCCCAACGGGAGTGTCTCAGAGCGGCTAATTGGGACCTAACTTGTCGCTGAAGGCGATTAGCTGTAGCCCTATACTCGGGGGTGGGGTATAATTTGGCTCTCCGGAGAGCGGCGTTTTTGGCTTGGATTAGGTTCCGGATGGCCAGCGGGAGCTTGGGCTTTGGCAGCTCAACCTCCCGCGAGTTTTCCTTCGCCTTCTCGGTCACCAGTGAAGTTAAAGAGTCTATTGTTTCGTCAATCTTGTCGGTGCTGTCGAGACTGTCCGGTGAGTTAGGGAACAGGGACTCGGGGGAGTCTAAAGCGGTCTCGAGAGCGGAGCGGTATCCGTCCCAGTTGGTGAATAGCCTCTTAGGGGGCGCGGGGGCGTCTAGTGGGTCTTGGGGACCTAGAACTAGAGACACCGGTCTGTGATCTGACCCCAGGTCGTCGAGCGTTTCGATCGAGCTGAGGCGAAGCGACACGTTTTTAAGGATCGCGAAGTCCAGGACGTCGGGTCGGTTTTGTACATTGTCTGGGTAGTGGGTGGGCGCGTAGGGACAGATGACATCATAGCCAAGCTCCTCGGTGATGTGTAGTAATCTGCGGCCGGAGGTGGTGGTGGTCTCGCATGTCCAGTCGGTGTGTTTGGAGTTAAAGTCACCGAACATTATGACTGATGTACCTAGTGAAGTGAGTGTTTCGAAGTCTGCGCGGTGAGGGTGTGTACCTGATCTAATGTAGACTGAGGCGATGATTAAGGACTGGTGTCCTGTCATCGCCAGCCTACAGATGGTGGCTTCCATGTTTGTGAGCGCGGGAGTGGGTATAGGTGTGCAGTGTAGGTTGCGTCTATAGTAAATTGCGGTGCCGCCGCGCGCGTTGGCACCGTCGTTCCGGATTAATTTATACTTAGGGATCGACAGCCCCTTCATTTGAGATGGTTTGAGCCAAGTCTCCTGAAGGAGCAGAAAGTCGGGTTCCCTATCTTGCAAAAATAATTTAATTTCGTTAAGGTTGGATTTTAAGCTGCGCGTATTAAATGACACAAGCGAAGCGCCTTTCGGCTTGGTACGCCCGGGGTTTAGTTGAGTGATTGTTATGTTAGTGTTTTGCGCGGTCATAATTTAAACAACAGTGGTGTTTGAGTTATCACCGCGTGTTTTGTGTATAGTGTTTTTGTTTGTGTTCGGAGTCTGGTTATTTTCCAGTGTTATAATGATTAAAAAATTAATCGAACGCGGCAACGAGTTCGGGGTGTTCGGCTATAGCTATAGCCTTTTCAAGGGGTGTCTTAGCTAGCCGGAGCTTCGCGGCGAGAGTGTGGATCTCGGCGATATTCACCCTCTTGAGCGAGGAGCGAATAAGCGCCATGTCCTCGGCCAGAGAGACGTCTTGGGCTGGCTTAGCTTGTGTTGTTGGTGTGGTGTGTTGTGGTGGGTGTGATTTTGGGCGGGCCCTGGCTGGTCCCCAGGCTGTCGGGGGCGCCGGGCTGCGAGGGGCGGCCGCCTTGGGTAGCCCCGGGAAGTTTGTGGTGGTGTTGTTCGGTGGTGGTGGGTGTGTTTTTGTCGCCGTGGTTGGCTTAGTGTGTGTGTGAGTGTGAGTGTTGGGCCTGGGGCGTGGGGCCCGCGGGCAGCCCCTGTAATTGGCCGGGTGGCCTTCTTGGCCACAGAGCACGCATGCGGGTGCCCCGGGTGTGTCACGAGTGCGGGAGCACTCCTTGGTGAGGTGGGGTACGAGGCACTTAACGCACCTCGGGGCCGCGGAGCAGTTAGCTGCGGCGTGGCCATATAATTGGCACCTGTGGCATTGCCCAGGGGTGCCTCGCCGGTGTGGGGCCTCGACTTAGATATTGTCGAGGCTACAGACTGTTATGGGACCTTTGAAAATATCCCTAGCTGCCGGGACCGAGGTCAAAATGACAAGGGCAAACGGGTATTGTTTCCCAGTCCGGCTGTGCAATTTGTGCACTGCCTCGGCTGGTAAGCCTTGAGCGGTTAGGTCGCTCAGAATGAGCTCGTTGGAGAGCTCGAAGGGGACTCCTCTGAGTACCGCGCGGACTTTGCGCTCTTCGGGGAGAGCGTAAGTGTGATAGGGGAGTTTGTTTGTGGTCAGAAGCCTTGTGAGGCTCCTGAACGTGTCAATGGTGGGTGTAGTGATTTTGATGGCGTGACCAGTGTTCGACGCCTGTGTGTAATGAATGTTGTGTGCTTTGCAAAGGTCCGCGACCTTCGCCCATTGCGCCTTATCGCGCAGGAAGACGGGCGGCGGCGTCTTTGCCTTGATAGGTGCGGCGGTGCACCTATTGTGTGGTTTTGTAGTGTTGTGTGTTGTCTGTGTTGGGTGGGTTTGTGTGGTCGGTTGGGCGACCGTGAGAGGGGTGAGAGGGACAGAGGGCTCATCAACTGTCTGGGACAGGAGAGCGGAAGGCGAGAGGGGCGCCGTTGGAGACGCGGTGTCTGCACGGCGCTTGGAGCGCCGCTTCTTCTTTTTGCTCACCACGGTGGTGAACACGGAGTCACCGGACGCCGACACTATGGTCGAGTCGGAGTCGCATGTCGAAACCGGGCTCGAGGCGGGGCGCTTGCCCGCGCTCGAGGGGAGGCAGGGGGTGTCGGGGCGGGGGGGTTCGGGGGAGGGGCTGGCGGGAGAGTCGCGCAAGGGGCGCGCTCTCGCGACAACCTCCCTGATGGCGGCCTCGTCCATGGAGAGGCCTAGGGCGGAGAAGAGGGACAGTATCTGTCGTGTGATGTCCATTGTGATGTGTTTAGTGTGTGTGTGTAGGTTGTAGTGTATAGTGTGTGTAGGTGTGCCCTGACTGTGGCGTGAAGCCACAGGTCCTAACATCCTATGCGACACCGATGGACTCCCCTGCCCGCGGCAGGGGGTCGGTTGAAGCTGTAAGAGATGTGTTCCGATATTCCTAGTGAATATGGGAACAACCGTCACCCTTGGGAAGGCCCAAGTGCAAATGGGATCGGGTCTTCCGGTTTCCGAGCTCAGGAGAGCTCGAGACGTACCGGGGCTACGCCGACCAGTTTCGTTAACACCGCTAGATATCCACTGGTCCAATCTTGGGTCTCACGAATGAGCGCAGGCGCGTCGAGTCGACTCGAAGCAGGCAGCTGTGCGGCGGGGCGCACGGTCCGCAGTCGGAGCGAGAATGCATTGAATATGAATACATATTGATTTAAATACCATACTATTGTAACTAAGTGGGTAATGGTACCATTTTGTGACTAAAAAGTTCGGTTTTTTTACGAAAAGTTAGGATTTTTGTCAGGACTTTTGAAATTCGTAAATGGTAACCCTACCTCCAACTTACAGAAGACCACAGCAAAATAACACTACCTTTTGGTTGTGTTGTTTGTGTTTCTGTCGGTTATTAAGGTTTCAAGGCACCACGGGGTAGGGGTTCGATATTTTTTGTATCGCAAGCGTATATAGGCTATGATGGCCGCGTACCATAAGCGTGTGTTATAAGTTTGTTTGCGACCTTTTGAACAAAAAAAAATTAAATTCTCCCCGCAGTTGGAATAAGCTCAATCTAATATTGCATTAAATTAGCTTACTTTAAGCAACGAACTACAATAAAAGTCAATAAAAGGGATCGTACTTATTCTAAACTAGCGGCCCGCCCTCGCTTCGCTTCAGTGTAGAGCTGAAGTGTAGCCTACAGTTTTTGTTCTCAGGCTTGTATTATACACAATGACATTCATCTATGATTCTTCTTATACCTGCATGCAAAGGCTCAGCCCGATCGGTTTAAAATTGACAAAGTTTCATACAAACTTTCATTCCCTATTTTATCCCCTTGGGGGTAGAATTGATCAAAATCCTTTCTTAGCGGATGCCTACGTCATAACATCTACCTGCATGCCAAATTTCAGCCTGATCCGTCCAGTGGTTTGGGCTGTGCGTTGATAGATCACTATGTCAGTCAGTCAACTTTGAGTTTTATATATATATATAGATTATAGTCTCTTACCGATTCCATACATACTGAATACGTATCATGACTTAGCTTGCAGGTTTCACTTTCTCCCCAAATAGTGATGTTCGACTAGTAAGTAGTCAATAATTACCAGGTAAGAAACCTGGGTCCGCTTTCTTAGGGTGCCGGCGGTTGACACGGCTGACGAGCCAGTAGAAAGCTTGACCCAGGGTCAGGATGGAACTAGTAGGTTGCATATCGGAACGCAGAACCGGTCCGGCGGCAATTAGTCAATCGTAAGCAGATCGTTTACGGCTTGTATATGAAAATAGATGGGATTTAAGAAAAAAGTAACGTATGACGCAGTGACATAGTTAGGTTAGCACGTATAATCTGTGTTTGGGGAAATTAAGTGGCACCACTGATGGCTAGTCACAGAACACAGAAAGAGGTTAATAGGGTGAGTGATCATACTACATTTCCACATAATAGATAATAGACAAACAAACGACGCGACATCAAACAATCGAACCAATTAGCGCTCAGAAACGAGAGCAAAGACGCAATCAGAACCAAGTTTTGGTCAAGTTATGAGCATTCGCTCACACATAACTGTGGCGCGCCAGTGGCTAGTAATGTAATAGGTAAACAGGCTTTTATTAATCTGAAGTTCCTCTTCCTCCGCGCTTCTGAAATCATCTTAGGCACTTGTCTCACCGCCTCTATATTTCTTCTTTCAAATGTTCAATAGTTGTAAAGGTATATTTGTTTCTTCGGTTTTCACGCACATCATTCATTAAATAAAACTAGTTTTACGGGTTAATGCACGAACTTAAAACTATTTAGTTGTAAAAGTATTCATTTGACATTGTGGGTTACCTACAATATGATGGCGCTGCCTTGCAGCCTAAGAAATACTAGAGAAAATTTGAGACGGCCATCAGGGCTACGGTAGCATTATGGTCGGTGCATTTGCCCAGCTAGCGAAGAATGCAGGTTCGAGTCCTATCTATGATGAACTTTAGAATTAAACATCTAGCAGTTAAATGCTTAAAATATAAATATATAACTTAAAACGAGTTGACGATCAGCGGAAACATTTAGATATATGTTTGTATTTGTTTTGAGAGAAAATTACCTAGTACATACATATTTTTACTCATGGTTGTAGTTACAATAAATCTTTAAATAAAACAAAAATAACCTTTCAAACAACGTAATCATTAAGTAAGCTACGTTATACAGTTTACAGCTTTATAGAAGTTAGTATTAGTAAATCAAATCATAGCAGTGAATATATGAGTCCTTAGGGAATGCCTTTATATGGCTTCTGCTATGCCTTACGCAGCCTGCAGCCGCCCTTGACAACTTGCCTCCCAGGGCCACGACCCTCTTGGCTCTGGAGTAAATACACCCCAGAGTAAGTAATAAGTATGATAAATAGTATGATTACTTTATACGCCATATATTGCCTATTCATTGGCGATGATTATGTACCGTGACCATTATATAAACAGACTAATTTATACGTAACCATCTTCACCGACATTACACGCGAGGTCGGATTTTTGTAATAATAACACACATAGGTAAGTAAGTGTGTAGTAATTAATAATTTAATTTAATTAAATGTGTAAAAAATGTTTTTGTTAAAAATATTTTATACGAAACCGAAACAATTGTGAGAAACTTCAAGGTTGGAATTGTTGTTATTTCAAGCGTGAAACAATGCCTAGTTCGAAAGTTTTTAATTTCTAAATTACCTGTTTGAAAATGGATAACTTAAGAAACCGAAAATCATCTTTATTTTTCTTGTAATAAGGGCTGATTTTATTCGGCGTCTTTTGTTCGTAACGTTAAAACAGTTTCTGTTGAAGATCCTATTAAAATGATAGCTTTAGAAGCATTGATGTTTGTTTGTCGCTCAATCATGTGACACGGGTGCTTAGAATTAGATGATATATTTTTTTAGTCAAGTCTATTTCACAAATGCAGAGATCCTAAATAATATTATGTTCACTAAAACCCACGATATTATCAACAAGTACTTAAAAAAATGCCAGCAAAGATCAGATTGACTAAAAACATCTATTTAGGCGACAAAAAGAATTGAAATACTCAAAAACATTCACTAATTCTTTAGTTGTTTCAGTCACTTTTTTGCGATATCAGTAGATCAAGACAAGAGATCATTATTGTCAAGCAATAAAAAATCATTGACGTTAACTTTGTGCGGACTGAGCTTACCTCTTTAAAAGCTTCTATACCGCATGTAACTTGTCAGAAGTTTATCGAATGCCTATTTTCGACTACACAGCATACACATCCATCCATAATAAGTAGTTAATTATTAATTAACAGTCACGTCTCTTCGTTATCACATTATGTAACTTGGTAATAGAGCGGTGTGAAAAATATTTACATAATGCTGTTTTGGTTTGTTGTGTATGGGCGCATCTTCAGATCACGGATTGATCAACTCATTTGCATTTGAGTAAAAAAAAAAGATATCGAATTCAGATCGTGTGTTCGTAGTTTCATAATAGCATGTCAATATACACAACCTCTCTTGCTAATTGTTTCCTGTTTCGAGCAAATGTAGGTAGGTACCTATTATTGGTTATGAAATCGTCTATAACAAATAAATCAAAGTTCATATACCTATATTGATTAGATACTATTTATTCATAAGATTTTCTTATTTATATCGGAGAAGGACAAAATAACTATAATTTTAAAATTTTCGCAGGATTTTCAGGTTGATAATATATGAATAATATCAACTTTTAAGGACCTATAGTAGTTTGTTTTTTAATTAATAAAACCAAAATGGATGTCTTACTAAGTTTTTAAATTCGACATACAGTACTTATATTTAAACTTTTACTACTATTAGATTAACACCCAGCAGTAAGTAACGTCAATTTAATTTATAGTCACACGTTGTCTAATCTATTGTATTCACGAAGAATGTCATGTCATCAAGTTTATTAACAATTTTTTTATGCCGCAATTAAATTTACTCGTTGGCTTGTATTTGGCTACACGAAAGACATTACTCGAATTCAGGCATACCAAGTAATATTTACACTGGAAGACGGTGTTGGGTATACCAAAGACAATCTATCCGAATACGGGCGTATCTACTCATTTACACGATTACCCGAATTCCATTGGCATTCCTATTAGGGCTAACGGCCACGTGTAATCGCGAAATTAATTCCAAAATTCATTTCAGTAATGTGAAAATTACAAAAGTAGGCTTACTACTGCATTCATAGCTTAAAACCGTAGGTACTGTACTTATTATGATTTTCTTCCGCGGATATCCTTCTTTTATTTGTTATCCGGTCCGAGAGCAGAGATGGGATCTTCGTTGTAGCGAGCTTACCCAGAAGTAGCGTTGCCAGGCGTCCGGATTAAGCCGGATAAAGGAAATGGTTAGTCTATTTGATTGCGTGTCCGGATAAAATAAACGGTGTCCGGATTTTGTTTTTACATTTCGCACGTAATATTATACGGCGTCCGGCCTTTTTACCCAAATGTCCGGCCAAACTGACTTATCTGACCGGCTATTAGGTTTGGCAACCTAGCAACCCTACCCAGAAGGAGCCTACTCTGGCTTTAAAAAAGAGTCGGATTATTTGTACTCGGAAATACAGAAGCAGGTCGTCAAAGAAATCCTTGTAAGCAAGACCCTGTCCTAATCGAAGGATATTTAATTAAGATCTAAGTAGGTCTCTAAAATATCAAAATATACATCTGTGGTACCTCATTGTTTTAAGTGTACATAACTGGAATATCCTTTATTAATTTTATTAGGCCATAGTTATTTTATAAAAAATCCCACAGGATGATGTCTGAGGCAGTCAAATTATGTCCATTAAATCGAGGCGAGGCTTTTATGATTCAGTGCGGCACAGTTTTTAGTGTTTTTACAGCCGTGGCCAATCTACCGCTCGTCAACACCTAGCTTGATTCTAAAAATTATTTATTTACATACATATGCAAGGAGAATTGGAGCGCCCGTCCGGGGAAGTAACCTGCGGCCTTCTGTAAGGCTTTTGGTGGTGTTATATTTCTGTCGGTGAGAAAGGTTCCATGGCTCCACGGGGTAGGTGGTCAGAGTAGACAACGGTGCGAGTGATATTTTTTGTATCACAAGTGCATGGCCGCTTACCATCAGGCGGCCCATACACTTGTTTGCCACCCCTTTAACATAAAAATATGATAAATTCAAATACATTTACTCTTATAATACTCGTATAATCTACTATATAAAAATAAGTCGGGTTTTCCCTCCTGACGCTATAACTCTAGAACGCACGAACCGATTTCCACAGTTTTGCATTCGTTGGAAAGGTCTCGGGCTCCGTGAGGTTTATAGCAAAAAAAAATCAGGAAAAATTAAAAAAAAATCTTCTTTTAATCACCAAACGAAAGGTTACATAAAACGAAGCCATCTGGTGGCGAAACGGAGTTCGCCGGGTTTGCTAGTAAAATATAATAACCATAGCCTGTAAAGAATCCAAAACGTCAGGAATAATGGAAAAAGTTTTTAAATCTAACTTTATACTCGTTCAAAGATATTTAATTATATTATTTATTTAAAATTATTCTCGACCTAACTATGTAGGTACATAAAATAACATTATCAATCAACAATCATGAATTGTTGTGCAAAAAAATTCTATTGGGAGCACTTTATTCAATTATTTTTTGTACTTAACCAACCAACCAGTTTCACAATATTAAGGAAATTCTCCACAAAAATGTAGAACTGAACTGAACTCTGTATGACCGAAATATTCTAAGAGCCGTCACGGCATAATTTCCCGCGCTTGCGTGCGCAGACGAAAAGACACGCGCATTATCTAGGTATTAGTAATAAAACAACTAATATCGTGCTCGGATACGGACAATCACCTTTACGTTTTTATTTCATGAATATTCACACCAAAAACGACTTTATTGCCGAAACAGCCCGATTAAACTTTTCATTACAGATGTTACGTAAAATATTATATACCTAGAAGAAGACTGAAGAATATGAAAGACCCGTACGAAGTAACCCCATATGGTTCTGTACTCGTTAAGGTAAAGAAATTTTGGATCAATTACGTCAAATTTTCCATACTGATGCTATGGATTTTAAATAATAATGTAGGTAAAATATAGCTGCAGTGTAAAACTGGTAAGTTTTTCAAAATTTTTGGTTAAAAGCAGGAGCTTTACAGACGCTATGCGCTTTTTGTTTACGTAGAAATGAAAATAAATAAATTACTAATTGCTTACGTAATTGTTAACTATAAATAAATTTTAATTTAAAGAAAATCTAAAGAAAATATAACTAGAAAAATTCCACGCGGACCAGGCAGCAGACGGGACTCGAACCCGCACCCTTCGCAATCCGGGCGAATGCACTGACCAATTATGCTACCGCGGCCCTCACGGACCGCGTCGAAATTCTTCTAGCCATTCTTAAGCTGCAAGGCCGCGGTAGCATAATTGGTCAGTGCATTCGCCCGGATTGCGAAGGGTGCGGGTTCGAGTCCCGTCTGCTGCCTGGTCCGCGTGGATTTTTTTCTAGTTATATTTTCTTTAGATTTAAACATCAAGCAGTTACATGCTTTAAAAATAATAAAATTTATAAAATTTTAATTTGTTGATGATGAAAACGAATTTTAATATACGATGCAAAAGGATGGACTAACTACGGGAAATATTCGAGAGATGTTCATTGAAGTATACGTAGTTATTGTGGACTAAAATATCCAAATTGTGACTCGTTAATAAAAGTTAGTTTATCCATAGGATCTGAAATTAATCTATTTCTAGTTTTAAAAGATTGTCGTTGTCGTTGTTGAGTATGTCGTCATAGATGATGTTTCGTTCCAGCTGCAAAATATTTAAGACTAAAAAAGTTAAATTTCAACCAACAGGCGATCACTTGTTTGTGAAAATCCAGAATAGGGATATTGATGGGGTAACATAAGCGAAATTCTATTTAGTTCAATTAAGTTCAATTATCAAAAAATAATGTAAGTGTTAATTTTTTTTTTGTCAATTAACCAATGAATTAGAGAGTTAAAGCGCGTCAAAGTCGTGACGTCGCGCAACATTTCAGATCAATATGTCTGTAATATTTTGATCATGTAAAAAATTAAAAAAAAAAACGTGTCCAATTATTTTTCATATATCTACTTGTTAGACGAAGAAAAAAGTTAGTCATCATCCCTATTAGACTTATTAACACTTGCCAATGTCAATTGACAGACTGCGTTGCAGTACGGTATCTTTGTGACGACAAAAACGCGGCTCAAAAAGAAAATCTTTTAATTGGCTCCCAGCTGCTTAAGGCGCGTGTTAACACTATTTAAACGCTAGTTGGCATTATAAATGAACTAGGTTTTTACTGTCTACTCCTATATAAGAGTATTACTAATGAAAACTTAAATTCAGTATGGGACAACAATCTCATATAAATAACCTATTTAAAAGTTTGTTTGAATAATGGTGCTATAATATAACATAGTGCGATCAGGCCTCACTCCGCTATACTATAAAAAGTCCTAAATTACTATATAGTTGTGCCTATAAATTTGTTATAGCTAGGTAGGTAAATGACTGCCCCACCTGGTGTTAAGTGGTGGTAAAGTCCAGACTCGAAGATAGTTTGTGCAGCAGTTCTCAACCGCAACACCAACCATCATCACTTTGCCGGCTTTTTTTTCTTAACGCAGGCAAAACCTCAATTTGCCTTTAAGAGGCACACCGCCGAACGGACCTCACACCTGACTCCCGTAAACCTTACGAACCCCCGCAGTGGCTTCCCTCTGAGGACCCCGTAATTCTTACGGGCGCTTTACGGCATAATATCCGCTAAAAACCCTGTGAATACCCTCTAAGCTGCTTAGTGCGAAGCCGCGGGGTCCCCGTTTAGAGACTCTTCCGGTTCTCCGCACATAGCAGCCTAGCCGGCCTAGCCGGGGCTTCACGGCAGGGGTCTCCCGAGGTATTGCGGGGACCCCGCAGATCTAATGTTTTGATCACCTTGCGGGCTTGCAGAAATGCTTCTTCATCAAATTTTTACGTTTACGAGTTACCTCAATTTCTCCATGTTCATCAGAATCTGGCCTTGAAATTTGAGACCACATTGTGAGCATAAACTGTCAAAAAAATAAGCAATTTGAAAACTCATTCATAATGTACGAAAATATTGCCGAACATACACAAACTAAACAGACATTCTCGACGATAATTTATATTATAGAACCTTTTTTTTAAGTGAGTTAAAATAGTTCAGCAGGGTTATAAAAACGTACTAAAAATGGAATTTTCACAGGCTGCCATTGGAATGGTGTGCGTGAGACAATAAAAAAATTATCTCAGGTTGATGATTTTATACGCTCGATTCACGAAGGTGATAAAATTTTACCACATCAAAGAACCCTAAAAGCTTAAAGGCTATTCAGCGGACGATTTGTAATTGATTTGCTATTGATTGATTTATTTTCTGTGTTATTTTTATTGGCGCACCTAAAAATCTGTTTTTGTGTAATTCGTATAGAACATGAAAGACTTGGGCAAAATAGAATCCGGATTAAAATAGGTAATAGAAATCATACAGATTTTTTGTTCAACTGGCAAGTTTGTTTTACATACTTTCGCATGTGTATTTTAATAATACCTAATTATAAACAGTTGCATACAAGTTTTTATCTACAACCATAATATGTATGATGTGTATGTATACCATGTAGATAAATAAAATAAAATAAAATGATATGAATCGTCCCCCGTCCCCCCGCGCCGAGATATAGGCCAGTAACGAATGTGTTTCTGTTCTGTGGCTTCTGCCGCCCGCCCCTCAAAGCTCGTTTTTTTAGACAATAACATTTATTTTATAGAATTAAGGTTCCTTAATGGCGGAAAAAGCAACTCAACATGCAATTTAAAAAAGAAAATCGTATTCTAAGAAAAACAGTAGATCCATGTAGAAAAACAGTAGAACAGGCGAAATTTCAAAAAAACAGAAGAAATCCAGTAATATCGGTAGACTTGGCAACACTGCACGCATTGTATTCGACTGAAGGTATAAGGACAATGTTTCCATTGCCAATAAATTAAAAAAAAATGTATCCGAATGAAGGACTCTGTATCCAGGTCATGAATAAATTTAAAAAAAAAATGAGAAGTAAAAAAATGAGCTGTCTCTCTGGCTCTAGATGAATAAACTCTTTGCACAGAAGGGATCGAAACAGCGAAGGATTATTATTATGAAATTCAGTATAACATCATATCATCCGTTTTAATGATATAATGGTTATAAGGACATTGGATGTTATATTGTTAGCAATAGGCTAACTCTTTCACAGTCTTTTATAGAGGTTTTAAAGCACAGGTCTGGATAAAATAATGTTACACCATCGATAATCATCATTATCACATCATCCTATTACATTTCATAAGAGTCATAGAATATTACTTCACATTTATATTTTCCGTATAATTTTACAGATACAAGTTTATGTTCACGTGGCACACCTAATCAATAAAAAAATGAATGATCTCATATAAGGCATTGGTATGATTTCAATCGTCGTCGTTCAAAAAAAAAACAGTAAAAGATGTTGTAACTTTAATAAGTTGTTCGTTGACCAAGTTTCATAATGTTTTCTTATGCATTGTTTGAATGAAGTTCCTATAAAAAAGAAATAACCTAACCTGTTGGTTACATCTCGAGTCGACGCGGCCTGAGATAACGATGAGTTAATTCCATTTGTACTGTCGAACTCTCCACATCATTTGTGATCTGATCACAAACCAAATAAAAATAAGTTAACAAATCTAAATAATAAAATAAGTTAATAAAAATAAAGAAAAATAAGAAGTTAACAATTGAGTAAAAAAAAAAACTGGGAAAGTGCGAGACGGACTCGGGCACGAGGGTCCGTACCATCACCTAAACAACATTAGACATTACCTATATCTTTATATATATAATTCTTCTGTGAGTGTGTATGTCACAGAACTTCTCTTAAACGACTGGACCGATTTTGATGAAATTTTTTGTGTGTGTTCAAGAGGATCTGAGAATGGTTTAGATTCACAATTTTGTCCGCTGGACAACCCCTATTTTTTTAGGGCGGTACGAAGTTCGCTGGGTCAGCTAGTGTGTTATAATATCGAGCAAAAATCGGCAAATAAAATCATGTCTGTTGATAGGAAACCCTCTAAATGATTTTATTTTTATTTAAATATTTATTTTTTAAGAATTTATCTATTTTTAAGACAACCTCCGTTGCCGAGTGGTTTTTACGCCGTGTTTCAAGGTGTCGCCTACTCGAGCGGTCCCGGGTTCGAATATCGGTGGGAGCAGATGTTTGTGTGATGAATACGAGCATGTGTACTCCATTTATGGATGTTTAATATGTATTTCTATTTAAATATACTTATATAATATGTATAAGTATATGTATTCTATCCGTTACGCTACCCTAGCATCCCAGTGCTTACTTTGAATTGGTGTGAGTGTTGGAAATATTTATTTATTACTAGCTGTGCCCCGCGGTGTTACCCTCTGTTTACTAAGGATATTTTCCCGCAGTAAAACGTAACCTATATGTTGATCCAGGGCGTCAGTTAACTCCATACCAAATTTTATTAAAATCGCTCTACCCGTTTAGACGTGAAGAAGTAACAAACATACACACTCACACAAACTTTCGGCTTTATATTATTTTTATGATTATGATAGCGCAATAATAAAACCTAGTCTTTGCAACACTGCACGCATTGTATCCAACTGAAGGCATAAGGAAAATGTATCCATTGCCAATAAATAAAAAAAATGTATCCGACTGAATGACTCTGTATCCTCCAGCCGTTTAGACGTGAAGAAGTAACAAACATACACATTTGCAAACTTTCGCCTTTACAATATTAGTGTGATTTTTAAATAAATATACAACTAAAAATTATGTGAATATTTCAAGCGTCTACCTGTTGCCATTAATTAATACAGAGCAAAAATCGGCAAATAAATTACAACAGAAATACATCATCTGTGAAAATTTCAACTGCCTAGCTATCACAGTTTATGAGATACAGCCTGGTGACAGACACAAACAGGCGGAATACAGTCTTAGTAATAGGGTCCCGTTTTTACCCTTTGGATGCGGAACCCTAAAAACCTCTTGTTTCAGCTATAATTTACGACTGAGTCAAGTTTCGTACAAATGAAAATAAATAGTGTTTCATCTTGTATTATGCAAGCTATTTATAACTTATCATTCGTTATTAGCGTAGCAGACGTAGCGAAAGTGATTATACGAGGTTTCGCGACACAATTCACAGGTATAAAGGTGCGTTCAGACTAGGTTTTATTATTGCGCTATCATAATCACACTAATATTATAAAGGCGAAAGTTTGTGTGAGTGTGTATGTTTGTTACTTCTTCACGTCTAAACGGCTGGAGAGATTATAATAAAATTTGGTATGGAGTTAACTGACACCCTGGATTAATACGTAGGATACGTTTTACTGCGGGAAAATATCCCTAATAAACGCGGGTAACACCGCGGGGCACAGCTAGTATAGTATAGGTCATCCATAATAGACTACGTCACACTAATTTCGTATTTACCACTCCTCCGTCATTGTCACAGTTGGTCACATTTGTGAGTCCCCAACACAAACCTCTTACTTAGTGTGACGTCACACATTTTGTTGTTTTGCTTCTAGAAATTATTAAATTAAATCAGAAGTTCTGAAATCAGTTCCGAAAAATAGTCAACAAAACAAATGAAAACCCATACCTACAGATATAGTTCTAAATATTTTAAAGGTCGTTGATAATAGTTTAAAAGTATTATTACCCTTCGTTTACAGTTTACACCAAGAAACAAGTCCTATACCAGTTTTACACAACGGATTAGGACATGCATTAACAGATGACAGGTCCTTGACATTAATACAGATAATATCAAAGTGAAAAAATAATATCAGCATGATTTACGTTGATATGGTCTAACTAATACTTGTAGAATACTTGTTGTGACATTCGTTCGTTTACACTGCATAGTCGACGAGTATCTTTACAAGTATAAATCACTATTTACTTCACATATTTTGTGTATCCAACAAGTATGATGCAACTATTGTATACTACATATTTTATACATGTATATGTGTGAACAAAAAATTAAGCAACATAAAGCATATTTTATAACTAAGTGTATTATTAAACAATAAGGTTAACATCTTTTCTGAGAGGACCTCGATGGCGCGGGTGGTTAGCGCTTTCGGCTGCGATCGTTAATGTTAAGCAACTTTCGCAATGGTCGGTCATTGGATGGGTGACCAAAAATCTTCTATCTCGAGTTCCTCCGTGCTTCGGAAGACACTTAAGCCGTTGGTCCCGGCTGCATCTGCAGTCGTTAGCACCCATCAATCCGCACTGGGCCAGCGTGGTGTGTCATGGCCCAATCTCCCTTTTCCATCCATAGGGAAGGCCTGTGCCCCAGCAGTGGGGATATTAATAGGCTGATGATGATGATGATGATATGTCATATATACATATGTATTATACCTTGGTTTAAACGAAGGGTTAGATTTTGTTATGTGATGACGTCACGAAGGACCCACTCACCTCTTGTCACATAATACCACACTTCATCGACCCTGTCCCTCCCCCTTAGCCTGTACTTTATAATAGGTCCTAGAGCGTATAGTAAGCAAATACAATATAATATAGCGTGGTATGGGGGTGTTCGATGTAGATATATGGTGTGCAATATAGTGCTATGAGCTATAAATCTATATAAGTATTATATGTGTTTCTAAAACACACCGCGTGTATGAAGAAGCGCGCAAATTCCCCGGAACATACTAATATATAACGGGACTTTCGTGTATGTCTTCAGTATAATTAAACCAATAATTCTAGAACCCATCAACAAGGCTGAATGGTACGACGTCCTTGGTCCATTAAGCATCTCGGTGACAGCTGTCACTGCCAATTCATAGCGTTTGCAAATTTTAACGGTAAAACATGCAAAAATTTACAAGGACAAAAATAATCTACTATAACATTAAATTAAAGAGTTTTCCGTGATTGTGAATGTCTCCAACTATTTGGCTGCGGTATCAAAAAGTTTCGAGTACCAAGTTGGTGTACCAAGTTGGTAAGTTTTATGATACCATTATTCATAATTGTACATATTATCAGTACCTAATCGAGGAGATTACTTTCTTTGAGCGGAATCAAAGCAAAGTGGATCGCACACAGCGCAAGGGAGTAGGTACGAATACCGCTGCTTCGGTAGATGGGGCGAGTATCTCGTAAGGGCGCAATAGACGTAACATCTTCTTCATCTTCGGAAGGTGAAGGAGTTTTTGCATTCCCACTTTCTATAAGGTGATAAAATGCTATTGACGTAATGATCCACCTTGTTGGCACTCATGTTATGAAAGACATCATCATCAGCCTATTAATGCCCCCACTGATGGGGCACAGGCCTTCCCTATGGATGGAAAACTAAGTTTAGGCCATGACCCACCACGCGGGTCCAGTGCGGATTGGTGGGTGCTAACGACTGCAGATGCAGGCGGTACCAACGGCTTAATGGCCTTCTGTAGCGCGGAGGGGCTCGACATAGTAATGTCTTTGGTGACCTATCCAATGACCGACCACTGCGAAGTTGCTTAACTTCAACGATCGCAGCCGAACGGCTTACCACTTGTGCCATCGAGCTCCTCATGAAAGACACGACTAATACTGGGTCTTGATTCTCTGGAAGATCTTGTCCTTGATATTGGCAGAAGAAGTAATTGGGTTAAAATTAGATGAGAAACAAATGTTTAATAAGGATCAGAGACTCGCAAAAAACAAGGTAGAAGGTAGCAATCTCTTCTTCATACACGTTGTGTGTTTTCTTACACACATAATAACTGTTTTGTTGGAATGCAAAACATTATTATTATAGCGTAGTCGGAACGCACTTTCAAGTACGTTTCCAATCACGCTTTATGGTACATTGATACGTTTTATTAACGCGCGTGGCCGCATACCACCAGGCGGGCCATATGTGTGTTTGTCACCCTTTTCACATAAAAAATACCTAATTATAGGTTACTATAAGTTCACGCCGCCAGTATGTCTCTCACAAAAACATTCACAAAAAGGTAATAAAGCAAAAACTTGTTGTATATTTATTTGGTGTCACAAAAATAAAATAGTATTGATATCCTCCTGCTTATTCTTCTTCTTGCATTGAGCGTCACAACTCGACGTCTTTGTCGCGCCTATTTTGCGTTCTTAATATTATAAATGAGTAAGTTTGTATGTTTGTTCAATCATGCAAAACCAGCAGAATAGATTTAGATGAGAAGAAATTTTAGAAGATTATAATGCACATTTTGATATATGGGTAGATATTCATAGGGATTGTGGACATGGTGGTCGAGGTTAATTTCAAAAAAAAACGATAACATAGAGGCCTAGTATAACTAATTATTATCATATGGGTACAATTTCTTTTAAATATAACAAATTTTCGAGGAGGGAATCGTCGAGAGCCAAACCTCAAATTTTGCAATTTTTATACGCAATTTTCAGCGATAGCTGCTGTTGTCCCTATCGCACGGTATTTGCCAATGCGCAACGGTAATAGTTTTTTTTAAATACCTATTTCTCAAATGTCTCTCAGCTCGCGTCCGCTCTTAATAGGCTGATGATGTTAATTTACGATATGAAAGTTAGCAGTTTTTATTTATTTTTTTAATTCTAGTCCACCAGAAGAAAAGGTTGTTTCTGTCATAAGAAAACTAATTCACACTTATCTAAAACGTTCTAAATTTTATTTTTAACAAACATGAATATGTATGTCGAAACCGATAAGTTAAAATTGATCTATTAAAGTATTCATCGTTGATTGGACTCTCCTTTGTTCTAGCCGATGGTGATGCTGTAATCGGATTGCAATGGATTGGCCTTTTGTTTTTATTTACACAAAAATGTGATCTTTTGAATCGTACTAATAATATAAATGTGAAAGTTTGTGTGTTTGTATGTTTGTTTCTCAATCACAATAAAAGCGCTAAAATTTTGTGCTCATAGTTTATGACCTGGTTTGTGACATAGGATACTGTTCTTTTGGAAAACGTTAGGTTCCTGTGGGATCCTCAAAAAGACTAAAGCTAAAGCGGACGGATTCACGGGCAGACGATAGTTAATAATAAATAAATAAATATTTTCAATACACACCAATTAGCCTCGCCCCAAAGTAGGCACTGTAGGCTTGTGTAATGGGATACTAGGATAACGAATAGAATACATATATATTAATATACGTATTATATTAAGTAAATTAATATAGAAATACATATTGAACATCCATAACTGGAGTACAAATGCTCGCATTCATCACAAAATGGCCCTACCTATGGACCTCTCGAGTAGGCGACACTATGAAATCCGGCGTACAAACTTCTCAGTCACGGAGGTCGTCATAATAATTTAATAGACGTTTTAGTGTTACACGTATTGGAACGACTAAAAAAAATTCATTTGTATCGTATATTCCTCCTACCTATATTATGTTTAGTAATTACGAATACATAATGCTAAATATCGGTACTCTTTATTAGTAGACAGTTTCGGGATTTTAGTAACTCAAATATCCTTTAGTATTTCTTAGGTTGTAAGGCAGCCGCCCGAATAAAGGAAGATGCTGGTCCTAGTCCCGTCTGTGAGGTCAGAAACATCACTTTTAAAAGAAAAGAAAAAAACACGATGAAATAAATCCAAAAGGGGGCATTTCGCGACAATCCTACAGCGGGCTCCTCACAATATCTCGACCAATATATTTATTTTATTGTGACATATTACTATGTTCATAGTTAGCGAAATCGTGCTACCCGTGGGTGTCACACCAAATCATTAGTTTAATGGTTGCATTATTAATATGAGAACATAATACTTGACGCATGGTTTATGCAACCGAGTGCTCCACTTAATTGATAATCGTATTTTTAATGATGTAAACCTTAAGGTCAACTGTCCACTTTACTAGTGGTGCTCATGTTTTACTGCGCCACTTAATTATGTTTTTAATTTTAATCTAGTAGTTTATTGTTATGATTATTATGCTTACACATTTTATATATTACTAGCGGACCCGACAGACGTTGTCCTGTCTACACGTCTTTGTGAATCTAAACCATTCTCAGATCCCCTTGAACACACACAAAAAATTTCATCAAAATCGGTCCAGTCGTTTAAGAGAAGTTCAGTGACATACACACTCACAGAAGAATTATATATATAAAGACTAGCTGTCCCAGCGAACTTCGTACCGCCATGAGAAAATAGGGGTTGGTGGTAGAAGGGTGAAAATTTAGGGTTGTGTGTATTTTTGTATGATGTATCATAAATAAAAAAAAAATGCAAAAAAAAAAAAATTAGGCTGGACCCCCCTTAATGTTTAGGGGGATGTAAAATGGATGTTGTCCGATTCTCAGAACTACTGAGTATGCATATAAAATTTCATCAAAATCAGTTGAGCCGTTTCGGAGTAGTTCAATTACGTACGAATTTTATATATTAGATTATTAAATTGATGCTTATATATGCCCTTTCATGTTAAGCTCTCGTTGTTAAGTTTCAGATGATAGTAAGAGAGAGGATATAAGAAAAATAATGTTTCGCACCAAAAAGGCTCCTCAAGAGAGAGAGAGACAAGAAAAACATGAATTCTTTAAGGCCTTCATTTCGTGGACAGTTTGGAGTTGACTGCATCATCACTTTACGACTCCGTGGCTGAGTGGTTTATACGCGGGGTATCATGGTGTCACCGACTCGAGAGGTCCCGGGTTCGAATCCCGGTGGGGCCAGATGTTTGTGTGATAAATACGAGCATTTGTACTCGAATCATGGATGTTTAATATGTATATCTATAAAAAAAAATACTTATATATATGTACAGTATGTATTCTATCCGTTACCCTAGTATCCCATAACACAAGCCTTACAGTGCTTACTTTGGGCTAGGCTAATTGGTGTGAGTGTTGGAAATATTTATTTATTATTTATCTATCCGTTACCCTAGTATCCCATAACACAAGCCTGTGCAAATGCTTACTTTGGGGCTAGGCTAATTGATGTGAGTGTTGGAAATATTTATTTATTTATCATTACATGTAATAAAAGCGATTATTCATATTGCTAGTGGGTTGTGACTTATTTTGTAGTAATGTAAGAGTGACACAATAATATGTTTTTTGTTCTATTAAAAATAAGATTTAAGTGGGGGTTTTTTTTATAACAGCGGTTTAAGCAATAAATAACTGATCATTATGTTCTGGAAACATGTATTACAGTAGTAATTATACATTTTATTGCTCAACATAAAGTTAGTACGTGACGCGTAATTATATTTGGGGTTAAAATGTTAATTTCGTATGATAAATATCAACATATCGCAATTGTCGGGGAATTAATTATTCGATTATGTAATTTCACTAACGACCATATATTACGATGAAACTGTCAAAAATGTCCAGTTTATTTCAACCTTGGAGGTTAGAGAGAAGGAGAACGATCGCTACATGCTAAAGCATTGCCCGCCTGTCCCTAAAAATTTGTAGAATTTATAGTTAATTTTTCAGCCACCAGCCGCGCTACCGTCGAGAAGTAGTATCTGTGAAGTTAGCTGTTGACGACGACGTTGATGAGTCCCCCACGACAACGGCTAACTAGAGCCGAGGTCCGAGTCTCAGAGACGCCCTCTAGTCGAGCCGACCCCTAGTTGAGCCGACCCCCTCAGGAGACGCCATCCGCCTGGAATACCTGTAGAGGTACTCGCCAATTCTCGGCTTGAGGTCCCCTTAGGATCTCGTCGTCCCCAAACCCGGTGACGCGGTAAAGGTCATCTGCTGATCTGCTGATCAAGAGCATACACACTCAAAAAAAAATGTTTATGAGTACAAGTAGATGAAGTTACTTGAATAATGTACAAATTTTCTTCGCGGCATTGGTCATTTTAAATTAGCGCACAACAGCCCGCTTTTATTGAGACAACTTAGCGATCGCAGCACCTCACTTATTTTGTCCATATTTATGGGACATTATTTTCTACACTGATCTTTCTCCTTCTCTCTTACCTCCATGATTTCTACTATGAATTGTTTGTCATAAAGTTCAAAAAATGACAAGAAAACGTGACATCTTATTAACATAACCTGAGTTCTACCAACTTACTTTAACTTACTGATAAAGTAAAGGTACTGGTTAGGTAAAAGCAGGTTGCACCATTTGACGATAGTCAAAATGAGTTCATAATTTGACAGTGACAATTGAGTGTCCTAGCGAGGCCAATAAAAGTTATAGTTAAATTTAACCTTAATTTTAACTAGGTCTGTCTACATAACTTACACATAGTTTTCTAATCTAGCCACAAACATAGGATAGGATCTAAGCACACTAGATAACTTATCATAAATAAAAACAACTTAAACTTAAACTACATATAAACATTAGCTGTGCGTTTTGATCACTAGCTTTCTTGCGGACAGGAGCATCAAGGTCGCAGTCGACGGTGCATGTTCGGACTCCAAATCCGTAAACGCTGGTGTTCCGCAAGACTGTGTGCTATCGCCTACGCTGTTTCTTCTTCATATCAATGATATGCTTCAAATTGATGGCATTCATTGTTATGCAGACGACAGCACGGGTGATGCCCTATATACCGGCCGCGCCAACATATCACGGGAAAACGTCATCGAGTGCCGAAACAAACTTGTGTCTGAAGTCGAAACTTTGTTAAGATCGAGAATGTACTTCACACCGGCCCACCGACTGCAACTTTATAAGGCACAGGTTCGGCCTCACATGCTCTCATCTTTGGGCGGGGGCACCCCAGTACCAGCTTCTCCCTTTGGATCGCATCCAGCGCCGAGCGGCTCGAATCGTCGACGACCAGGATCTTTCTGATCAGCTTGATCCTTTGGCTTTGCGTAGGGATGTAGCTTTGCTCTGCATCTTCTATCGCATTTATCACGGGGAGCGTTCTGAGGAATTGCGGTACAGTGCAGTACAAGATGATGGATCTTGATGCGTGGCTATCCACAACAGTGCGTTTTTGTTACCACGAATTTTTTTACCACGTACGACAAAACTGTGGAATATATTGTCGCCAGCAGTGTTTCCGTACCAATACGACCCAAAAACCTTCAAAAAAAAGAGCGTACTCCTTCCTTAAAGGCCGGCATCGCATTTGTGATACTCCTGGTGTTGCAAGTGTCCATGGGCGACGGTGATCACTTACCATCAGGTGAGCAGCCTGCTCGTACGCCCCCTATAATATAAAAATAAAATTATATCACGTATTCATCACTCTTATAATTGCCCAAACCTGGGCCCTCTGGATTCGCAATTGGGATCATATCGCTAGGCCAAATGGGCCATCTTATTTACAGAAGTAATCGCAAAAGTAACTTGCTACTCTTTATTATCTTTTTTTTATCTTAAGTATGAAACTTCGGTGGAGGAGAAGCTCGATGGCGCGCAGGTGGTTGGTTACCGTGTTCGGCTGCGATCGTTGAAGTTAAGCAACTTTCGCAGTGGTCGGTTATTGGATGGGTGACCAAAAATCTTCTATCTCGAGTTCCTCCGTGCTTCTGAACGCACGTTAAGCCGTTGGTCCCGGCTACATCTGCAGTCGTTCGCACCCGCCAATCCGCATTGGGCCCGCGTGGTGGGTCATGGTCCAATCTCCCTATTCCATCCATCGGGAAAGTCTGTGCCCCAGAAGTGGGGATATTAATAGGCTGATGATGATGATGAAACTTCAAGAAAAATAATATATAATATCAAGTCGGTCCACGCCCTACCTAGGCGTTAATCAGGCGGGAATCGAACCAGCATCTGTATATTATGTATTCGGTAAATAAACAAGGTAAATCATACATTATACAAAGTATTGTGAAAATATCTCGCAATCAATAATTAAAACGTTTACAATTAACGTGTAACGACAATATACGAGTCGTATAAATCCAGCGCACTAACCTCCAACCTCTATTTCCATAGACAATTTAAGTCAAGCATACTAAGGGCATAGGAAATTATGCGGAGAAATTTAGAGAGCTGTGAGAAAAGAGGCTTATTTCTATGGAGCTAAGGTTGAGTATGGATAGTGTTATGTTTAAGTTGTGGTTTCTTGTACCTCACTAGACTTGTAGAGTGAAAGTACCATGGTGCATAAGGAAGGATGAGCAGACCGGTCTGAGAGGAAGCCAGCTAGTAAAACTGTGTTTACACAAATATAGTGTCACAATTTCATTTGAAACACCTACCTATCTAATTAACTGGAAACGAAAAAATGCCAAATGCGCACAATTGGTGTTATAGCGCTTATTCCACACCTGCGCTGCGTGACGAAGTTTCGGGTGACTTCGATGCTAAAATATGCGCTAAAGTTAGCGTTCGAACTTTAAATTAAGTAGCTACGCTCCTTCAGTTGTTCATAAAATTTATTAGTTTATCGCAACCTGTTTTAGCGTTTCAAATTATCGGCAGTCAAGCTATTGTCTAGTGTCAAAAGATACGCAGCACGCTTACTAATTAAAATGTTGAATGCTTATTTTTAGCACATTAATACCAAAGCCACCCGAAACTTCGTTGCGCAGGTATGGGAGAAGCTAATTATGTAAATTCCACGCCGATATTTACAGTTGTGTTGTTCTTGAAACTGTGATTACATTTACTCCCAGTGATATAAAACAACGGACTTTGGATTTTTCATTAGATTTTCTTGGAGTTCATGAAATCTAATTATGTATGTCTTATCTTGTAATGCAATATTTCAATTTTATTTAATTTAGAATTTGAATTGTAAGGGATTTCTGTTGACTTGCGGTACAATTGAATGTGGAAATTTAGCCCAACCCAAGCATTTTTTGAATGGCCAATCGACATAAGCCTTTTCTCAATTTCCTTTTTGCAAATAAGGATGAAGCATAAAGTAAACCCGATCAAAAAATATATGTAGTTTTGGATGTCTTGATGAGCCTTTGCTTTTTTTTTGAGTGTTTATGCTGTTGATCGCAGATGGCCTTTACAGCGTCACTGGGCTTGAGAACGGCGAGATCCTAAGGGGACCTCAAGCCGAGAATTGGTGAGTGCCTCTAGAGGTATTCCAGGCGGATGGCATCTCCCCACGGGGGGGGGGGGGGGGTCGCCTCTAGACCACTTGAACCTAAGGGGTGACCCGTTGCTGATACATTCAAAACCTAGGTTGCACAATTCAATTAATGTTTTTAAACCATTCAAGTGACACTTGTTTGTGACAAGGAACGTTAAGTTTAAGTACCTTCTTACATGTTTATTATTGATACGAATCTCACGCATTGGTTGGTCCGCAGGTGGTATAATTTTGACAGGCTAGGCCTTCGCTTATAATCGACTCGGACTACCTACAAGTACAGTAAATTATGAAGCGGGCGCATTCTCTATTTTCTGAAGTTCTCAATGTAGCAGGAAGAGGTTTAACTAATAAAAAGTCAGTAAATAAACAAACTCTTTGATAAATCTGCTTCGATCTTCTAAATAAATTCTCGTGTCACAGTGTTTGTAATGTAGCAGCCCTTTTTGTTTTAATCTAAGGTAGCAGCATACAATGAGGACACAAATACAACACAGAAGTTAATTCGTTTATTCAAAAGCACTGCTTGCGGTGATCATGAAGTTGCAGTGATGGCGAAGAGTGAAGCAAATGTTTCTCAAAAAAGCTCTTTTCAGACTAACTACAGTATCAATTTTGGACAATATCACTATTTTCGGACCGGTGTTTCGTCATTTGAATAAACAAATGTGTTGTGATTGTGTATTGTATGCTGCTACAGGAACAAAACTCGTAACGGCTTGACCGATCCTTATGAAATTTTGTGTGTATATTCTGAGAAGAGGACGTAAATTATTTTTTATATCTCTAAGTGATAATCATTTTTGTGGACAAAATTCTGCTTTTAGTTTTTTTTCAAGATACGGCATTAAAAATACATACACACTTAAATTTTCACCTTTCTACAACCAGCTCCTTTTTATGAATGTACGGTGTTCACTGGGTTGGCTACTATTGTACACTTGATCACATACTTAAATAATAAAAATTAATCGCCGAAATATATGAACGCGCATAACTCACGAATTACTTTACCAAATTGATTTTTTTTGTATATGAACTTGTCTTCCCCTAGGCCATTGATTGATAACGCCCTTGAACAGCCATGACTTAAGTTTACAACTTATGGATTCGAAACCAGGATCTGAGTATATCGTTGCCTGAGTGATATAAACACCTTGAAACTTACATACATACCACTCACACCAGGGAGGTCGTCAATGACTTCCTTACGAGCTTTTTCTGAGCTTATTTTTACGGGTTCTTTTATAAAAGCATCCTGTTTTATAATAGCATCAAAACAAGTTCCGAAATTATAAATTGCAAAACTTATATCTCCGTGCCACTCGAATTAAAGTCTCCAATCTCTTTTATACTTAATTTCACAATATGATATTGACTGCTAAATTTAATTATTTTAATGGATATAATTTTGTAATTAAGCGAACTAAATTTCCCAAAAACATGTCCCGACGCTTCTTTTTTGTCTTCTCGAGTCGCTACGCGCTCTTGATTAGGTAACTTTGTTGCGATTGGTAAGAAATGTGAGCAATATTTAATTTTAAAAGTATGCGAATAGAGTGCAAATTAGGTTGTTACTTCCATTCAGATGTGATTGGGGTGAACTGAACAGGTGTGGAATAAAACAGGTGATTTTGTGACCGCTAATATATCGCAGCAGGATAGAAATCAGCGGTCGACATTATTGTATGGAAATTGTTGAACGACTTGTAACTTTGTAATGTTCAATTTAAAGTTTGAATTCGAATGGTCGGTCAAGACAGATGGTATGTTTACTTAGTAAGTTGTATGTGAGTCGGTTTGTGTGCTGAGCGGTGACTGGAATGGTTAGAATGCCTAAACTCGGCCTTGGTTAGTCCTCTTGTCTATTCCAAACTGGGTGTTTAATTCACAATCACGATCAATGATCATTTATAGTAAACAAATATTTAATGCCGTTTGCAACATCAATACATTAAGTGTTTTGTTACTTTACAATAACATACTTATATAGTTCTAAAAAATATGCGAGTAAAGAATATTTATACTATTTCTTAGTTAATACTTTAATAAATAAATTAAAAAGATTTTTGACATGAGTCATGGCTGTGTGTTCATTTCAGTGCTTGGCTTCTAACTAGCCAGACCCGTCTTTCCCAGTGGGCACTTTGGGCAAGTGCCCAAGGCCCCGTGATCGATAGGTGGGCACCTCAGATCACAAATATAAAGTCCCTAGTTCTTGTTAGGTCACCAAACGGGGTTCATAGGGGCCCCATTATCCTAATATGACCAGGTGGAGGCCCTGGGTATAGGTCAAAGACGGCATTGTAACTGGCCATCTTCACGCTAAAGAACAAAAAGATTTATTTGTTATACTTCAAAATAAGCAATACTAACAATAGTTAATAAAAATAGCAAAACGTGCAATGAGAGGCTACAAATAAACTAACTATTAAAATTACTGCCGACTTTTTTGAAACTCAATGCAGGATAATAAACTTACGTTTTTCACGATACTGTTTTTCTGAACTTTTTTCAATCAACTACCCTCCTTCTAAAATCATTTTTTTTTTATATATTTGTAAATAAAGAATTCACTTTATGACGGGCGCATTAAAGAATCGCGTGAGCGTTCATCGGTAGATGCTAATCAAATAAAGAGAACAGAAACATAAATTAGAAATAGCGATGTATTTTTTCTCGCTTGCCAGTGTGGTCTCTCGATTGCGAATGGTCTTGATGGGCATAATCGATTTACAACGGCAAAATTACGAGTACGTTCGATTGGTATGCGAGCACGAGCAATGGATATTGGATTGGCGCTGGTCTTACGGAACATAATTATGTTATTATTGTCGCAAACAGATTAAAGCTTTCATCAACATCAGCCTATTAATGTCCACACACTCTAGAGGCACATTCCTTCCCTATGGATGAAACCTATTTCATCCTCCTAAGGTTCAACCTCCTAAGGTTGGGCCATAACCTACCATGCGGGCCTAGTGAGAATTGGTAGGTGATAACGACTGCAAATGCAGGCAGAACCCACAGATTAGCGTTACTTTCGGAGCACGGACGAGCTCGAGATAGTAGGTAAATTCTGGTCACCCATCCGATGACCCGCCAATGCGTAAGTTGCTGAACCTCCACGATAGAAGACCAAAACGCGTTAGCCATTTACGCCACCGAGCTTCGAATTATAGATTAATTGGTATTAAAATGTACATGCTAGTTGTTTTGAAAAACGAAGCCAATTTTTTTACGGCGCCAAGGCAGCACGTTGATACGCTCATCAATATTTGAACCTATTTGGTAAGTATAAGTTAGTCAGAAAGAAAAATTGTCCTGTAAATGGAATGCTACATCTGTAGTTCTTAGGAGAGCCACTTGCAGAATATTTTCTAAATCTCGTTTCAAAGAAAAATAGATCTTTCCCATACAATAATGACATATTGACACTGTCGTTTTCACATTTTTCTACGGGTCAAGCTTAGTTTTATATGAATCGAGATTTAGCAAAATTGCCGCGTGTGGACCTTTAAGTTATTCCGTTAAATCGTCATTGTCATATTCGTCCATTCCACTATAATTTACATAATTTTAATGCCGCAGAGAAGGACACAACTCAAATCACGTTGCGTCGAATGTTGGACCTCTGGATGCCGAATTGAAACGTCTCGTCTCTGGTTGGATAGTTAGTACACAAAACGACACATTTATTGTGACACTCGATTGAAAAAGTTTAGCAGTTATATTTTTTAATTTTTTTAAGCATGTAACTGTTAGATGCTTAAATGTAAAGAATTCTTTTCTGGAAAAAAATGACGCGGTCCAGGCAGCAGAAGGGACTCGAACCCGCTATGAATGTATTTATTAGGTACTTACATTTAGGTATCTTTTGTAGCGTGACCAGTCCCCCACGAGGTTACCACGGCATATACCTGCGCTCTCAGCATGCATTATGGGTATCTCGATTGTCAAAGCGTTTGTCTGGTGACCAGTGCAGGAGTATTGTCAGGTTTTTACTGCTCTGCTTATTTAATCGAGCTCCAATCTGGATGAAATGGGCTGGGAGGAGACCACATATACCTCTGTCTTGCTTCTCCCGTGGGTAGAGTTAACTAATAGAGAATATCTATAAATAATAATAAAATAAATATTTCCAACAAGTTACCACATGATCTATACCTACCTGTACAAACTGTAGCGTCAGCGTGTACTTTGTAGCTAGAATACGCCGAGCACACACCAGAATTTACAGCTGATGCATATCAATATTAGATGAGAAATTAGTTTATAAGATGCAAATCGGAATTAACGATGCTCTTACTTATCAAGCGACACACTGGCTGTTTCATCTCTCATCTTCCGTCACTAGGAGTCAAACATACAATACACTCGTCATACTCAATGTTACAGACGGAGTCACGGACTAGACAGATTTCATTCAACCTTTCAACTGTGAATCTCCAAATATTTCATATCATTTCCTTTATAGTTAAAATTATTCATAATTTTATTTCACAACAATTCATTATAGTATTTTTTTAAAAATGCCAGTTCCGAGTTGCGACTCAATGAGTCACTCAGTTTCCCATGACACCACGAGATGAGTCAGCATAGCACTGACTGTGTTTATAGCTACATGACCTATAAATCCTTTACGTTAGTGAATTCCTTATAAACCTACGATACAAAACTATGGACATGTTACAGTTTAATAAGAATTTCAAATAAATAATCGTAATTAGAGTAAGTAGAAGAAAATAATACTTCTGGACCCAAAAAATATCGAAATTAAAACCACTACGAAAATTAAATTTCCTTCTTAAAGAAAAAAAAATACATCCCGGCAACCTTTCTTGTTTAACGATCATAGACAAGAAAGATTGCGCAGTAGCAATTTTACATACAAAAATGTAGACGGCGCAAGTTATTTGTCTGTGGTTTTGATTAAAACCTTTGCTGCGATCATAGCATTGTATTTTTCTTCGTGAATTTAAAACAAATACATGCACATTTATTGTGTTACGATTTTTATGCGTAGCAAAAGTACTTCTGCTACTCAAAATAATCAGTTTCGTAAACAAACAATACAAAAAGTATTATTGGTAATCAGGGTTACCAACTATTTTTCTATCAAATATAGTATTTTCAAAACTGTTACCTCTTAAATTATAGAAGATGGCAAAAAAAGAAAAAAATATATAGTACGTGGTTAAAATATTTACTTTATTATTTTTTGTTTTTTTTTTATAGTTAGGTCCGATTTGAAAATAATATATTTTTGCTGCTATATGCCTTAATAATTAAGTTTATATTTTTTAAAAAGCTTTTGCTGACAAAAGTCTGCTTTAAGCAAAATAAAGTAGTTTCGCCGACTATATATTTTTTTAAATATAGTATTTGATCCTAGGGATGCAAAGTCTTTTGAAATATCGAATATCGATATTTATATCGAAATCAGGAAAATATCGATATTCGATATATCGATATTTTTTCTTTTTTTTGTTTTGTATTAAGTTTGCAAAGCAAAAACCTATAATTAAGGAAGCAAAGGTTTCCGAAATATCAATATGTATAATGTGGGCAGGTAAATATCGATATCCGATGCGATATATCAGCCATTCCAACATTTCCAACACGATATTTTCTATATTTTTTATAGCGCTGTAAGAAGTATCAAATCAAAAGCAATTTCGAATGAAAGATATTTATTTTGTTTAAAATGTTTGCACGCAGCCAAAATCAGAATAGATAATCATATGAAAAACAATTGTTATGTATTAGTAAAACCCACACATCAGGGGCGTGCCCATGGCTTCAGAATAGGGTAAGCCCAAAGCTTCCAAAATTACTATACCTATCTTACTTTCTTGACTTGGCGAGCTTAAAAAATTTACGATTTGTATAAGATTCTTAATTTTATTTTGTGTTATATTACAATGATATTAAATTTCAATTAATCAGTAGTTGACAATTATCTAGAAAGAGAGGCAAGGATTTTATTTAAGTGCATGAGTTACCATTAGGTATACGATTATACCTATATACGTTGGTGTCGATTCTGGCATGATTATCTAAACTTAAAACTAAATTTAACATCAGTCTCTCCTTTTCATTCTGTATAGAGAATGACAAGGATACACCGTTGTCAAATTTAATTTTAGGTTTAGAGAATCACGCCAGAATCCACACCAGTTTAGTATATTTCTTGAGGTTCAAGATTTTTTTAATACATCTATAAGCTCTTGCGATTTCAAAGCAATAGTTATTTCAATATTATTCAATTTAGATAGTCATAGCAGGTAAATTAATTGATATTATTGTGTTCAAATTTAGACTACGAAATATCGATATTTTGGAATATCCGATATCGATATTATCGATATCAGTGAATTTTAAATATCGATATAAATATCGATATTTTGGTCTCGATATTATCGATATTCCGATATATCCTTGCAACCCTATTTGATGCCTTAATATAGAAGGATACTATACTATATAGTCGGGTTGGCAACCCTAATTGGTACCTATGTCCTTTTCCAAGGTTCTTTTTAACTCTATACCAAAACACTTGCAATTCGGATAAGTTTTGGTGTAAAAACCTCCCTCCCTAGCGTACAGACAAACAAAATAGCTCGGAACTTGAGATTTTTCATTCAATTGATTAGTACTATAATAGGAGCTTGCGTCCCGCCCCAGCTTTGCACGAGTAAAATTTATTTTAATGCGATAAAGTTGCATTCGCTCGGTAATAACGTAGCTTTCTTCTTGTGAATTATTTTTTACAATCGGCTCAGTACTTCCAGAGATTATAACACAACTAATAACTCTATCGTCAAACAATTATTTACAGTAGCCGATGCTACTCGTATTTTTTAAATTGGGTTTTTGAATTAGGCTTTATGTAAATAAAATGTATAAGCAAAGGCAAGTTTGATTCTGTAATCGCAGGCTTCCTTGTCTCTATGGTCGTTGCCAGTTAAGTTTGATACATGTCGAATTTTATCAGTTAAATTAAAATAATCGTTTAGATCCTACTAATATAATAAAAAAGTGTGAATGTTTATGTATATATTACTCAATCATGCAAAACGCATTTGGATGAAATTTGGCACGAATATTTTTACGTCCTATTCTCAGTCCTACTGAATATAGACACAAAATTAAAAAAATACTTTTATCCCGAAAAACTAAAATTAACAAGGACGAAGTCGCGGGCGGTCGCTAGCTTAACTGTAATTTTATTATTGTTATATCACCTTTAACACTTTGCCGCTTTTCAAGCGCCATGGTCTGTAGCCATTAAAATTCCTATACTAATTGCAATTCCTTTTGTCATTTAGTACAAACACTAAACTACTGCCTACATTATCTTTTTAAATAACAATTCTAAACTATTTACTCACGAGTCGTTTCTAACGAAAAAGCTCATTCATAGATTTTTGCAGGTGTTCAGTCGTTTCATATTTTAACACATCTGTTTATGATGAGTAATGTTTGTAACAAACAAGTTTAAACCTGTGATCCATAATAGTAGTTTAATTCGTTTAGTCTCTTGACCAGATGAGGCCCACATGTTTGTCCGTCAATTGTTTAAGTAATTACTTATTTAAATCCCTATTGTTAACTTACCTGAACTTAATAATCGGCGAACAATCTGTGTTTTGTGTGTGGACACGTGTTTTATGGTCTTTCGGTGTTTGCAGATGTTTTATTGTTGTACTACACTCAAAATATGTTTAACTTCAATTTCTGTAAGTGATTCTTCCTCTGGAACTTTCGTAGAAATCGTCGAATATGTTTTGAAATTATGTTTGCGGCATGGTGTTTGAACTATCAGGTGTTCATGTTTGTGTTCATAGCCGGTGAAGATAAAGACATTTGGTAAAAGAAACACAACAATGAAATAAATTAAAAGTGCAAAGTTACTTTTCATCCCACCACCTCGGAAAGTGTAATTTTGCGCTTCGAAATCTGGCTGGAAAATTCTATTTTATTCGCTTGAGCGGCAAAGTAGATTTGAATTTAGAACATCACATATAATGAGTACTCAATATAATTGTAAATTCAAAACGTCATTTAATGTAACCTCTATGGTGCCAAATTTATGATTAGAACTTTTTAAATTGTGAAAAAATTTAAATTTGGAACCTTCTTGGTTTCTTTGTTTTATTTGCGTGCTTCGTGCCATTCTAGTTTTTCACGTTTTATTGCTTAAATATTTTGTCATTATAAATTGTTTTCTTTTTCATTTTGTCATTTCCTCGCTGAGGTGGGATGAAAAGTTACGTATTGCACTCGAGTGGAAAGATTTTTCACCTTGTGCTCGTTTGTTTCCCTCGCTGACGCTCAGGATTCTAATTTAGAATCACTCGCTGCGCTCGTGATTCAACTTTAGAATCCTTCGCTTGCTCGGTCATCCAAATCGAGCACGCGGTTAAAAAGGAACTTTCCACTCTTGTATAATAAATAACTATTACATGATAGATATCACACTAGTAAATATGCATTTAAAAATCGGTCAAGCCGTTTCATAGGAGTATGGTTACTAACATTGTGACACGAGAATTTTATGTACGAGATATGCTTCGTTATTGTTCCACAAGTATGAAAATAAATACAAATACATAACAAAACAGAACTATTAAATATTAAACACTTAAATAAATATTAAAATAAGGACAGTAAACATTGACTGAATTAAGTAGGATAGTGAGCATCGTCCGATCATATCGGATGCGGTGCGGTGCGGTACGGTAAAGGTCAACAGAATGGCGGCGTCAGGAACGAACCCTCTACTGGCTATCGGGAATACTAACGACTCACTGTGTCACGATGGTTCACCAGACGCTAGCTAGCATTTTGTATGAAAATTCAAATTACGCTAGCAACGCAGAATTTAATTTATTTTTTCACCTTACAGCTCTAAAAGTTTGTCATTCAATATGAATATTCTTACTTTCTATAGTGGAAAGAGTTTTTGAATTTCAAACCTTTTGGTTTTAATACCGCTTTGCAATGAGGAAATAAACACTTATTATACTCGATTAATATTTATTTCGTATTAGGCTGGACAACACAGTTTGAATCAAAATCTGGATTCATAATATGAATTCATACTATTAATTCAGAGCGCATGGAATTGCAAATAATTTAACTACTATCCACATACATAATAATTATGTCAGGTAATGTATATTTCAGATTGATGTTACAGAAAGAAATTGATAAGCGTTATGAATTCAAATATAAAAAAAAGCCTCTCTTTTCATACATTATCAACGGCGAGCACACACAGACGGAATTAGATTACGAATTTGTCATTGATATGATCTCTCTAATATGTGATTGAAATTCTACACTATACTTATTAAGTGATATTCGGGAGACGAGTGATCTAACCAAAGAGCAAATAGATTTTTCATCCCACCACCTCGGAAAGTGTAATTTTGCGCTTCGAAATCTGGCTGGAAAATTCTATTTTATTCGCTTGAGCGGCAAAGTAGATTTGAATTTAGAACATCACATATAATGAGTACTCAATATAATTGTAAATTCAAAACGTCATTAAACCTATTTAATGTAACCTCTATGGTGCCAAATTTATGATTAGAACTTTTTAAATTGTGAAAAAATTTAAATTTGGAACCTTCTTGGTTTCTTTGTTTTATTTGCGTGCTTCGCGCCATTCTAGTTTTTCACGTTTTATTGCTTAAATATTTTGTCATTATAAATTGTTTTCTTTTTCATTTTGTCATTTCCTCGCTGAGGTGGGATGAAAAGTTACGTATTGCACTCGAGTGGAAAGATTTTTCACCTTGTGCTCGTTTGTTTCCCTCGCTGACGCTCAGGATTCTAATTTAGAATCACTCGCTGCGCTCGTGATTCAACTTTAGAATCCTTCGCTTGCTCGGTCATCCAAATCGAGCACGCGGTTAAAAAGGAACTTTCCACTCTTGTATAATAAATAACTATTATAATACTTGTGTGTGTCAAAGCACCGGAATTTAGAACATGAATTCATATTATGGATTCAAATTCTGATTCAGACTGTTTAAGGCCAACCTTATTGCACCAATTTTTGCACTTTCGTTGTAGTGAGATGAAAAGTTGTGTTTCGTTCAAGCAGCAAAGACATTCTGTGCCTCGTACTTTTGCAACGTTTCAATACAAGCATTCGCGCCAAAAAGCAAGTTTGCAACCTCGCATGACAAAAAATTTCCTTTCCGTTGGAAAAATATTTCCTTATAGATATTTTACAGCCAGCTGAAGGGTAGTGTCAGAATCCAACTTAAACAAACAATCTGGCCATCTAGGCTTTTAAGATTTCATTCATTTCATTGGGAGACATCGTCACCTAAGAATGGGACGATCAAGCGCTGCCTTAGTCTATATAAGGGATTACATCCGATCGCGCTAAGTGTTAGAAGGCCTTTCGAAATCAGTGAGGCTTAATAGATTTTGAAATAAAATTATTTAAGCTAAAAGGGTGGCAAACCCGCGTGTGGCCCGCCTGATGGTAAGGCCACTAAAGCATCTAGATAGCATATAGGCTTGTGATAACTAAAATATAACTCGCTTCGTTGCCTACCCTGATCCAATCCCCTATCCCGTGGAGTCCTGGAACCTTTCTTACCGACAGAAACACAACACCACCAAAAGGTATCTTCTGTAAGGTAGAAGTTACTTCCCCAGACGGGCGCTCCAATTTGAGGGAAAATCTGCAATGCCCTACCTCTCTTGACTAACTAACTTGTTTACAGTATCACAATACATATACATATAGAAAATTAAATTACAACAACTTAAAAACTACTTAATGTAAATAAAAAGTACCTAAACATACTTACAAATAATATCTAATTTACAAAATAAAAATTATGGCACACCCAACGCCACCGTCAGGAATGGTGCCCAATTGGCTGGCGCAGTATTGCCATGTTCCCCTCCAGGTTCGAGTGGTCTAGAGGCTCCAGACGGAGAGGAGATTCCCCCCGTGGGGAGATGCCATCCGCCTGGAATACCTCTAGAGGCACTCGCCAATTCTCGGCTTGAGGTCCCCTTAGGATCTCGCCGTCCCCAAAAGCGGTGACGCTGTAAAGGTCATCTGCCACCAACAGCATACACAATAAGAAAAAAATTGCCATGTTGAATGGCAAGGATTCGTTGACCAAGATAGCTGCCAACCGTTTGGTCATTGTGTTTTGTTTGTCAGTGAGTAAGATCTCAGGGAAAAATCACAAGCGTATGTACTTTATGGTGGCCGCTTACCATCTGGGGGCCATTCGCCTAATGGAAATGCTTTGGAAAACGCTAACGCTTTCGATTTTATTTTGTTATTTCTGATCGCCGAAGATTTTCAAATACCTCACGCTCATTTTTTTAAATATTGTTATTACCAATGCAAAAGATAAAAAAAAGAGTGCGAGGCATTTGAAAACCTCAGGCGGCTAGAAATAACAAAATGAAATCCTAAGCGTTATCGTTTTCCAAAGCATTTCCGTTAGGCGAATGGCCCCCAGGTCATTAGGATTAATACAAAAAATCTGTCTAACTAACTGTATTAAGTAAGCAAATTCTAGTACCGAAGTAAAACTGACTAAATGCAAATTCCTGCCGATCCGTATTAGAGAGAATGTTTAGTCGCCAGTGACATTAGCTTACGGATATCGACAATCGACATGAATCGTAGTGTTTCAAGCTATCGACCTTTATAAGGCCGCGCGCGAACCTGCTCGGGTCAAGAATGCTAAATAAACGGAAAACACAAGGGTTTCTCGAATAACGAATTGCAATTCAAATATGAATCTTATTTATATCGATTTATGGTCTTCTTGAATGTAGCGTTGTTCAACTAAAATTGGGTCAGTTGTGAAAATTCTGTTTTATTATTTATTTATTATAACACTTACATTTTGATTTATGGAACTGACATTTGGACGTGTTTTGTATTTTAATTCTTTTGTAGGCGCCAGTGAGTGAGGATTTATGTTATCATCCAAGTACAGAATCAGCAAACAAGTCCCATACCGTTGCATCGTGGAGTGAGACAAGGGGACGTTATTTCCCCGAAATTGTTCACTAATGCAATGGAGGATATGTTCAAGACGCTGAACTGGAAAGGACATGGCATCAACATAAATGGGGAACGCATCTCTCACTTGCGATTTGCAGACGACATCGTCATCATGGCAGAAACCCTGCAGGACCTACAACAGATGCTGAATGACCTGGCTGACTCTTCTATACGCATCGGCCTACGGATGAACTTGGATAAAACCAAGGTCATGTTCAATGAACATGTTCTACCGGAACCGATTGCAATACACGGTGCCGTTCTCGAAGTTGTTCAAAAATATGTATACCTCGGGCAGACATTGCAGTTGGGTAGAAATAACTTTGAGGACCAGGTGAATAGAAGAGTTCAGCTAGGTTGGGCAGCGTTTGGGAAGCTACGTCAAGTCCTGACATCGTCGATCCCACAGTGCCTAAAGACGAAAGTCTTCAATCAGTGCGTCCTACCTGTGATGACATACGGAGCCGAGACGTGGACACTGACGGTACGGCTGGTCCACAGGTTCAAAGTCGCTCAGCGCGCTATGGAAAGGGCTATGCTCGGCGTTTCTCTGAAGGATCGCATCAGTAATGAGGTAATCCGACAGAGAACCAGAGTTATCGACATAGCCCACCGGATTAGCAAGTTGAAGTGGCAGTGGGCTGGCCATATTTGCCGAAGAACCGATAACCGTTGGGGTAGACGAGTTCTGGAGTGGAGACCGCGTCTAGGCAAACGTAGTGTAGGACGTCCTCAGGCACGATGGAGTGACGATTTGCGCAAGGTGGCTGGCAGGAGCTGGATGCGAATAGCCCAAGATCGATCTGAGTGGCGTGCATTTGGAGAGGCCTATGTCCAGCAGTGGACTATGATGGGCTGTTGATGATGATGATGATGAAACTTCTTATTACAAAACTTTGACTGAATTTTAGCCTGGTTTTAACCAGATGTTGTAATTTTAGTTTGCTAAAAATAAGATAGATAACAGAATAGGGCTATAAGAGTTCCTTTTTTATTTATTTAATAAACAATTCTGTTTTCTCATTTAAAATGCTTCACAGAAGTAGCAAATTTTATACTTATTAAATACTAGCGGCCAGTCCCGGCTTCACATGGGTGTATTAAATACTATGGAAGCATAATGAATCAACATCCGAAAAAAGAACATGAATAAATTAATACAGATTTTGAAAGTAGCCCGACTGAGTTTCTTATGTTATTCTTTTCCATTGCCTTTTGGAAGCCTCGTAGTCACACCACGACATACAGACAGACTTATTGACTCTTTGACGAATCACAACAGATTGACAGACTACGCACGGGAGTATTGTATTAAGTAGACACGAATCAGCGTCCGGAAATAATAGGTATATATGTAAGGTACAATATGGTACAAATGGTTTCGAAATCGGTCAAGTGGTCTAAGAAACAGGGTTTGACACCCGTAGTCTCATTCCCGTAGAATTATTGGGAAAAATGTTGTTTTATTGTAATCCTTTACAATCAAACTTTCATTTGTGAAAGAATTTTTAAAATGGGTCAAGATGAGTCAGACAGTGTATCTTTTTATCTCTTTATATGAGGACATAGATATATATTCGGTAAATTAAATACTGTTCAAACATAATGCCCAGTCATTCACTTGTCAAATTATGAAGTTTAAGCTTTAAGAGTATTTAATTAATAACAAATCAGAGCAAATCAGCTTAGCAAAAAGTTTCTAAGTAAATAGGTCGAGTATATTAAATCTATTTCTGTTTAGCAAAAAGTTTATTTTAGGCATATAGGTTGAATACCTATCTTTTGATCCCGGAATTCTCAAGGGAACGGGAATTTCGCGGGTAAAACCGCGGGGCGCATCTAGTAATATCATTTTAGACCGTCTCGCCGATCGACTCACTGTCCCCAAACCCGGTGACTCTGTAAGGTCATCTGCGAACAACAGCATACACACTCAAAAAAAAAACAGTCAATATGGCTAAGGGATAACATTTTACGAACAAACACTTTTTGCAAATTTCACGCTTAAGAGGCTGAATTTCAAAAAAATACCATCTTATTACTTGTCTAGGTAATAATAGGAACCTACTGTCTAAATTTCATCATTCTAAGTTCAGCGGTTTCGGCTGTGCGTTGATGAGTCAGTCAGTCAGTCTGCCAGTGAAACCTTTTCTCTCTTTATATAATAGTATAGATTAAGTTTGATAGTAATCAGCTTTGTAGCCTTCTGTAGCCTTTTACCGGATTGCATGCGAGGGTGTGTTCCGCTCTGTGCTGAGGCGCAAGCACGTACACTTATCTAGGACATTCTCCGAATATTTAGAATGATGCAACGTATGCAGGCAGTTATGAAGGTTGGAGATCTTACCTGCTTTCTAGTATAACATTAACAGAATTGTGTAAGATTTTGTGTCTGTCATAAGACTGAAATGAATAAACTTTTTTCAGTATAAATCGATTTTATTTTTAGATATTACAATTATGTAATTGATTATTGATACTCGTAAAACGTTTTAAACGTTGAATTTTGTAATATAATATTATGCTTAAACTTAACTGAGATGATTTACTGAGATTTCTGGAAAATCACAATAAAAAAAAGTCCCGAGATGACATACAATACGGAATATAATCTAATAAACAGTGTAATATATTAATTAAGAACACAGTAAGAATATGGCTGACAAATCACTTTTTTTCTTAGTCTATCAAGTAGATTGTCAAAGAGTATTGGACACATATTTTTTATTTTTTCACATAATCAAAACATTACAGAGATATATTGAGTTGAAATGTCGCATGACGTCACGTTTTGGTACAATTTTTACTTAAAAGTGACGTCACGAGACCCCACTCCCAAATATTGACGTGCTTTATTGTTGCAATTTTTTGGTTTTAATAGAAATTTAATAGGCAAAGACTTATTTTTACTAAATAAGTGAACTTAACGAATGAAATAAAAAAACTAATCATAAATGAAATTTATGCATAATCAAATCCATCGTACCGTATGGCGATTCAGATACGAGTAATATTATAAAACGATAAATACGTACAAACATGAAATGCATCACAACGATCGAATGTTGACTAATCGATTGTAACAGACGATTAACAAAATGGGGATCGATAGTTGGCGTGTAGGGAGTCCAGGTCTTAAACCGAATAGTCGGACAGACCAGCCAGAAAAGCAAGAAGAGAGAGAGATCTGAGAGAAGAGAAACTTTCATTATTGAAGGTTACCTGTGTTTTTTTGAGTTACAACTTCTTGCCGCACGTTCCGAAAAATTATGAGTTGTTTTTTGTATAATTCACAGATTTCTTCCTGTGCTAAAAGCAGACAAATGTTTTAGGCATTCAGAATTACAGATTCGACATTATGTCATCGCAGATCGAACGTGCAGCTCATCAGCCCGGACAAGTAAGTATTCAACAATAAGCCTAACTATTACATTCGGCTAGCGTTGCCATCTACCCGGAAAGCCGAAAAGTGTTAGGCTTTTTGATCTCTAGTCCGGGTCAATTTGATTGCATTCGGCCCATCCAGCTTTATCTTTCGACGCACGCAAACCTCACCCTTCACTCTACCGCCCGCCATTCAAACGACACGATTAAAAAGAACTTTGCAAATGAAAAAGAGAATTCCAAAAACTTTCTTAAATTTTTTTTTGGAATCTGTCCGATCACGGGACCGGCTTTTTTGCGGATAAGTCCGATTTTTCTGATTCTTAGAGAAGGCAATGCTATGTCCGGCTGTAACCATACGTCTGGCCACCTTATAAGCAAGGCGATCGTAAATTGAATCCCTACTTGTAGATAAGTATCATCTCAAGACACGGAGCTGAGCGACCGAAGGGGGGAACAGCAGAGAGGGAGAGGAACTGAATTCCATAAAGGCTACCTTCACCCGACCTAGGTTTAACATAGCTTCATTTATAAACCTGTGCGATTTAGCTGGTGGCTTATTGTGGTAACACTAGATGTTGTTGGTTAATTTTCGTAGCTCGCGATATCAAATATAGGTACCGTGAATTATTCAAAGACGCTATGATTTATCTATCTATTATAAATGAGTATGTGACGGTTATTATTTATGCTTATACAGAATAAAAGATAATCAATCATATTATCCTCAATATTAAACGAGGGAACGGGACTGTTGCCCTTAACACAGATTATTTTATAATCTAGCTAGGGCTCAGTGCGACTATGTCAGAAAACTCTTATGCCTAAGATTTTTTTTACTATTACCTACTTTATAAGATAAAAACTATGAAATTAGTAAGTTTAAATATTGTACACCTTTTTGGCAAAATAAAAGATCATTATTATTATTATATAAATCTACTTTATTTTAAACAAACAAGCTAGCTTGTGCTTAATTTAATTTCCCAAAAAAGTTATTTAATTTTTCCTTTCAAAATTACAATACAACACTAACTCGATCGGTTTGTAAATATTACCCGATATCCTTTTAAGTCGTAACATAATGATCGGTCGAAGTCATACATCACGAATTCTGATTAGGTCTCAATGAAACTTTCATGTACTTTACGATCTATTCAATATCAATCAATACTAATTAATCAACAAAATTACATATATTGACAACAGGTACAGTACATAAATCCTAAATACTTAGGTATGTACTTCGATATGTAAATTAATACTTATTGAGTTGTTCATGGAATTTTATTACAGATAACGTAGCAGCTAAAATACTCTATTCATAAAATTAAAATCACATTATACATATAAGGATGATGAGGGGGTCAAGCAAACAAAATTCTAAGTAAATCTTCTTTTTACTATACACTTACTTATCTGGCAAGTTATTAACGGACATTTTTAACTTTCAGGTGAAAATACCCCAATTAAAATTAAACTGAAAACTTCTAATGACAATGACACAATTACAGTATTCTATTAATAAAAACATGATTAATTGTCAGATGACAGGTCCTTAGAAATAAATAAAGATAGTATCTAAGTAAAAAAAATATCAGCATGATTTACGTAAGGTCTAACTAGATTTTTAAGTAATCTGGAATGCGATTAACATATTTATAAAGATAATCTAAACGTCGGTTCGTTTATGAAATAGTGTAACCGATACTTGGTATGTGGGCGATGGGTATGCTATATGATTGTATCTTCAACTTTATATATCATCGAATCAGATTTACTGGGCTGTTTTACCATTTAAATTGATTTTGATAGCTGTCGAAATAGTTTAAATTATGTATTATTTATAAATGCTTAAAGTAAAAACACAGCGATCATTTTTAAAGTTGCCGCGTTTATTAATATCTTAGGTTAACTATTTTAAAGTGACATTTATAAAAAATATGTTTCTACTCTAAAATAATAAATAAAAGCTAAAGTAATAGTATAAATAATAAGCAGACGTTTCTCAACACTGCAACCGGTATAAGTTTATCTTCAGCCATCTCTCGATTGTAAATCGGATCGTATAATCGATACGATGTTTCGCATCTGTCGAACCCTTGCCTCGCCATGTGTCCAGTAATATCTAAAAAGGTCCGAGTGGGCATAGACAATGGGACGAAGATTTAATGCCGGGCAAACATCTGGTCTATGCGCCCCTACCTGGCCCGAGGTGAGAATTAAGCTATTGTTTGAAATGCTCTTTACAAAAAAGAACGCCGATTTTTTTTAATTTGGAAAACTGGCATGATTGGAAACACATTGCTGTTATGCTGAAAACTTTTTGTGGTATAAATTATTAAGAAGAAGACTTCTCAAATGTCCTACTCACAAAACTGACTTTGCATCCTACTCTTTTACAGTACATGCCATCCGCTTATGGAACTCGTTGCCAGCAGAAATCAGAGACGCCCAGACCATTTCTACCTTTAAAAAACGATTGAAGGAACACTACCTTTCTACTTGAAAATCTAAAACTTTATTGCTTCTCCTAGTTTGTTTTTATTTATTTTATATTAATATTTATTAATTTATTAGTTCATATTGTATATATATGTATTGTATGTTATTGTATGTATTGCATATGTATTATGTTATATTTATTCAGGAGCACACACTGACTGCCTTTTTCTATGTTCTTTCCTTTCGCGGGCCTGCTGGAAGAAATTTCATTATGAAATCAGCAGTGCCCTTGTACATGTCTCTTGTTTCTCTTTTATGTAATATTTTATTGTGTGTGTACAAAATAAATAAATAAGATACTCTTTGGTGTAGTTTTTTTATTCAAATTTCCAATCGTTTTTTTCACATTGATAATCAATTTATAAAAAACGAAGACGCTATTTTTTTTACCATAAACTTATTATTTTTACTCTTAGATATTGAGCTGATTTTTTTTCTATCTCAATCCAATTATGAATAAACAATAATGTTACTTATAGGTACGCAATGCTCACTCATTTCCATGAACAAACAAACAATGAATTTTAATTGTTTAATTAATAATGCGACTTGCTGCCCTTTTGCTGGTGCAAATTTTTTACGAGTAAGAAATGATCATTTGTATGTGTATATGTGTACCTATTTGCATTGGCACCTTGCATTTTTATGTTTGTATAAGTACACCGCCTGATTGTTTTTAGTATTACGAGCAAATGCTAATTGAATTGTTTTACCATCAATATGGATTATAATAGAATTTCATTTTTATATTAGTTTGTGTAAAACTTCGCCTACGTAAACAAGGTAAGTGGAAAAGTAGCGAAGTTATTGAGAATACAAAAAAAATATTTGTTATTACTTAGAAATGTTCATACTATTGTTATTATTTAATAATATTTTCTAGACTTTTTTTTTCTGTGGCGTTCCCCTTTTTACACAGAAATTTCGCCAATGTCCAGTAGTGAGAGAGACACGAGAAAGACTGCTCGGTAGAAACAGATTAAGGTGATATAAATTAAATAACCGATTATACGTTCTTCCTTGAGTATTTCACTTTTCTGAAAGCACAACACAACATACATACACAAAGACGTCACAGGTTAAACAATATTAATTTATATGACATGGGTAGAGCAGACAATTATTTCCAAATAAAAATAGAAAGGTTAATAAAAGTTACATTTTGATATTGTATTTTTTTTATAAATTTACATAAACACAAAAAGCCAGGTTTGTCGGTCAATGTTAGAATTGGACTTGATTAACGATATAATTAACGGAGTCGATTATCGATTTAAAATATATAAATATTTCCAACACTCACACCAATTAGCCTAGCTTCAAAGTAAGCACTATAAGGCTTTTGTCATGGGATATTAGGGTAACGGATAGAATACATATACTGATACATATATAAGTATATTTATATAGAAATACATATTAAACAGCCATGACTGGAGTACGAATGCTCGTATTCATCACACAAACATCTGCCCCCACCGGGACTCGAACCCGGGACCTCTCGAGTCGGCGATACCATGACACCCGGCGTACAAACCACTCGGCCACGGAGGTTCGCAAAAATTATTAATTTAAAATAAACTATGGCAACAATACAAAAAATATGTGTTTGTTTATGATAAATTGTGTCCATTTCTCATCGTCTCATAACTCAAACAGATGCTATTGAAATTAAGCTGATTATCTAAAGACACCCCAATAAGTCTCTATGACTAGAGATCATAGAAGAACCAACAAATAAACTGGCTAGAAACTCATCATAAGCGAGAGGAGGCTTTATGCTTTAAGTGTTACTTCGTAGCCGTTATTATACATAATGTTCTTAAAACAAATATCACAATAACGCATAATAACGATATTTCATCGATATTATCGTTTAATAATAACGCGCGAGCTTAAGGAATCAAATGCTAATTTAACTGACAGATGAAGGTTCAGACTAACCAACCTATTTGATGATTCAGGTTTCAGGAAAAAAATAAAACTACTGTGATTAAAAGCACGTTGTTACGGTTTAAATCTTTGGTTATTATTATGCTGTTTAGTAAGTCCAAAGTAGGAAAAATACTTGCCTAGCTGTCTTTGAGATGGTGGATTGTTTTCCAGTGATTAGGTAGGCTTACATTTGTTGGATATTTCTTTTTTAAATTATAATTTCAAACTATGTACTACACTACTAGCTGTAGTTTTGAATTGTTTGTCTGAGAAATGAAGATGTTTCATTCCTCAGACAAATCAAAGTCAAAGTTTATACAAAGCACAAATATTACAAATACTATCTTAGTTAAGTATATAGAATACTTCCCATAAGATAATAATAACAATTAATCTATCGCGGGTATCAATTTTCATCGTAAAGTAAATGCAATAAAATTTCTGATTCTGATTCTGATTCTAAATTTGGTGTACACAGTCCTTTTTGTCCTCGAAAATATAATTGGTTGATTTAAAAATAGAATATTTATATTTTAGTATTGTAATATATATATATTACAATACTAAAAATCGTTCATAAGTTCAAAACTGTAAAACATGTTGCTTAGATTACTTGATCAGTATACATATTATATGGAGAAACATAACAGTCCCCTGATCACGTTGCGTTGAGCGCGACACATGACGCGTCTGGTTTTTTTTAATTATAAAACGAAAAACTTTCGTCTCACCTGCCAAGCAAAGGTGTATGGGATTCAGCCAACCTCAAATTCTTTTCTGTTGGTCTCTTAAAAAGTAAGGTTAATAAAGTTTATACGGTTTCAATATCTTTACGTTTGAAAGGTTCATGCAATTAATCAGTTGTATTTGTAGAGTAAAAATGTCGTGAAACCCCATTTAATTAGTACCTATCAAAAATAATAATGTGAAATGAGCCAAGTTCAATATATGCCTTGGTTGTTGACTTCAACGACAAAGGAAGTGAGATCTAAATGGGTGCTAAGTTCAGGTCAGTCCTGAAATTTGTAATAACATAAAATATTTTTCATCCCACCACCTCGGAAAGTGTAATTTTGCGCTTCGAAATCTGGCTGGAAAATTCTATTTTATTCGCTTGAGCGGCAAAGTAGATTTGAATTTAGAACATCACATATAATGAGTACTCAATATAATTGTAAATTCAAAACGTCATTTAATGTAACCTCTATGGTGCCAAATTTATGATTAGAACTTTTTAAATTGTGAAAAAATTTAAATTTGGAACCTTCTTGGTTTCTTTGTTTTATTTGCGTGCTTCGTGCCATTCTAGTTTTTCACGTTTTATTGCTTAAATATTTTGTCATTATAAATTGTTTTCTTTTTCATTTTGTCATTTCCTCGCTGAGGTGGGATGAAAAGTTACGTATTGCACTCGAGTGGAAAGATTTTTCACCTTGTGCTCGTTTGTTTCCCTCGCTGACGCTCAGGATTCTAATTTAGAATCACTCGCTGCGCTCGTGATTCAACTTTAGAATCCTTCGCTTGCTCGGTCATCCAAATCGAGCACGCGGTTAAAAAGGAACTTTCCACTCTTGTATAATAAATAACTATTATAACAAGTTAAAATATCAAGTCTAAGGTCTGACATGGCTAGTTCCCATATACTTCTATTTTTACTATGTACGTTGAGTTTAGGAAAAATTATTACTTATAGGTATATTCAAAGACATTTAGGACTAGGGTTACCAACTTTTTTTGACTGACAATTATGCTACCGCGGCCCTCACGGACCGCGTCGAAATTTCTCTCAAAAATATGTTAGTTTCGCATACTATTTTTTTTAGAAATATTGTAATTCATCCCTCAATATAGTAGGATTCTGTAGGATACTATATTACATAGTAGGGTTGGCAACCCTAGTTAGGACATATGGCATAAAAAGTACTCGTCGGAATCATAACGCCCATCTGAGCCAGTGAAGAGCTCTATGAAATAAATAACCTACAATACTTTTTCGCACAGATTATTTGTGCAAGTACTATAGACTATTTATTTCCTACCGATTTATGTGAGTGAGGAAGGTTCTAGGGCTTTACAGGGTTTGGGATGTGATTGGGGTAGGCAACGCGCGAGTGATACTAATATTGACATAAATTAAGAATAAACTGACAGTTGTAATTTTGCTGACGATAATATAAAGTAATTCGCTTTTTGTAGTATTTTAAGAATTTATTATTGGTATGTGAAATTGATGGCTTAATGATAATTAATAATATTAATGCAATGTTAAATATTTGCATGCTATTGTTGTGGCAGAATGTGCCGAACTTTATATTTGTATCTTACATCTCCAGTGTACCCCTATTCTAATGCAAATAATTAAATTCTAATTCTATCGCTAGCGGCTGTGGCGGTCACGTACCATATCAGACGCTTATTTGGCGCCATTTTTACATAAAAAAAATATCGTACTAATTATAATAAATGTAAAAGTTTGTATGTTTGAATGTTTGTTACTTAGTCACGCAAATATGACTGAACGAATTTAAATGAAATTAATAAGCATATATGTACCTAGCGTTTTATATTTTAACGGTCCCTAGCTAAAATCAAATGTTAGATACTCGTACATTGAGCAAATAGCTTTTACGCAGTTTTGAAGCTAAATTTAGTAACTATCTTTATGTGTGTGGGTTTTTTTAAATTACATTATTACCTAACATATATTTTTGCTAGATACCGTTGAAACTTGTAACGCTGGGTGGGGCGATAAATGTGTCTGGAAGTGTTGTTATGACCTGGATTGAGACAAAGTATATTTTTATTCCGGAAAACCAACGATATTAATATCGTTGCAGAAAAGTGATAGCTTTCTGTGGCATCTCAAAAAACTAAAGTGGACGTCGCGTGCCGCCGCTATGTATCGAAAAAAACAAGAATTAACAATCTCTGTAACTTAAATGCTAAACCCAGTATATTGAAAAATAAATAAAAGAAATATTTATTTCGGACAACAGCAGTCCATATCAACCATTCAAAACCAAACAATCAATTCGAATATTATAAGGCAGTACGGAACTTCTCAGTTTTATGCACTCACACTTGGCAATGTTTTTGGGCACGGGTCACTGCTGGTCACTAAAGAATAAACACCGTACAGTAGTTTAAAGCGATCAATCTTACGGGGTTTACATTAAACAATGCTTGGGTACCGTTTTCAATTGCGTTAATCTGTTTATTAGCAAGTTAAATGTTTTATTTCAAACTTTAATGGCCTTTCTGCTTGTTTTACAAAAGTTATAGCCTATTTTACTCCTAGTTGATTCATATAAATTACCTACTTTGTTTTTTTAATGGGATTAAAGATTAGTTGCAATTTCTAGTTTATGGTATTAAAATGAGGATTGTATTTACTTTGGCTCATGGCTTCTAAGGAAATTTAAATTCCTTTTAGCAACACTAAAATATTACGGATAATAAACAACTTTTTTTTTGTTATATTTTTTTTAAGCATATAAATGCGGGATGTTTAAATCTAAAGAAAATATTACTAGAAAAAATCTACGCGGACCAGGCAGCAGCGGGGACTCGAACCCGCACCTTTCGCTATCCGGGCGAATGCGCTGAACATTATGCTATCGCGGCCCTGATAGCCGTGTCGAATTTTCTCTTTAGGCAACTTTTTTTCGCTTAGTCTATTAGTTAGATTATCAAAAAGTATTGGACACGTATTATTCTTTGTTCACATAATCAAAACATTACAGGAATTTGTTGATTTTTAATGTAGCATAATGTCACATCTTGGTACAGTTTTTACTTAGAAGTGACGTCACGAATCCCCATTTCCAAACTTTGTCGCGCTTTATCTTTGTCGTTTTTTGGTTGATTGACAAAAGATAAAATATGTTTCCATTAGTTTTTGACTACTACTGGAATGGGGTTTTGGAGTACTGTGTACAAAACTTATTTAGGAGGCGCCATGCACACAGTAGCAAACGATTTCAGAATGAAATAAAACTGACAACACATTAATTGTTCACATCCATTTTTATTTCTTGAAAGAAAGTATAAATTACTCGACCAAAAGATATTAATCTAAAAATAAAAATCTTTGCTAGTTACAGGTTAAATCGCTTACTTTACGTGAGTTTACATACAGAATTAATATAACCCGGTTTAGTTATAAGTGCTGTCCATGCGGTACATCACACTAACGGGCGATCCGGACACACGTGGTCATATCACCTGGGCGATGTTAGTGTCGGCAATGGTCAGCGTTCCACCCCGTGGATTGAAGCGACATTAGGTGGATGAGATTGAGGCAACTTATGGCCTCTCAAGTTAGTGGAGGGGAAAAAATTTTGACGTGAACATTAAAAAGAAAAAAAACATCATAGCTAGATTATCAAGCTATATTATTACTACTAAGTATATTAAATATAATTTCTTTTGATTTACCCTGTTATTATTCCTATTGATTGCAGACACTAACAGTTCATGATTAGCCTATTTATGTCCCTACACCATTCCCTCCCTCTCCTACAGGCCTATCCTATGTGTGGAATAGGACGTTGGTTCCATAACTCACCATCCAGGCCTAATGCGGATTGTAGGGTGCTAAAGACTGCAGATGCAGCCGGGAGCAACAGCTTAACGTGCCTCCCGAAGCACGCAGGAGCTTGAGATAGTAAATTTTTGGTCACCCATCCAATGAACGACCACAGCGAAAGTTGCTTAACTTTAACGATGGCTGCCGTACGCGCTAATCACTTGCACCATCGAGTTCCTCACCTCAGATAGATATTACGACTAAATAATGTAAAACTTAAGCCCCTGGGACCTGGGAGTATGAAACGGGGGATAAAGAATGAAGACCACGCGTGTGTGCACCAATGGTGTTATAAAGGGGTGTTTGCAAATGTATCTATTTTGTCTTTCAATGGCAGATGTATTTGTAGACGCCTGAAAATAATCCAACCGGGGAAAATCGTAAAAAACAAGCATCGAATGAAATACAGACGGCTTTGTGCAGCGTCGAGATATTTTAAGGACGATAATAATATGGATAAGTCTCACTAAATTTTGATAAATACATTTCTTTATTTATATTTTAATAAAGATATTTGGAATAAAAGTTTTATTACTAGAATAAAGTTTACTAGCAATAAAGTTATGAACAATTCTACATTACGTTTAGGCAAAGTACTCGTATAATTGTGTTCAAACCTTGTCTTTAAGTACCCTAACGACACTAATTTTAATGATAATAATATTTCCCACACTCACACCAATTAGCCTAGCCCCAAAGTAAGTACTGTAAGGCTTGTGTCATGGGAAGCTAGGGTAACGGATAGAATACATAAACTGATACATTTATAGTATGTAAGTATATTTTATTTAGAAATACATATATGTATATAAACACCCATGACTAAGGTAAAAATGCTCGTACTCATCATACTAACATTTGCCCTCACTGGGTCTCAAACTCGGGACCTCTGAGTAGGCGACACCTTGAAACCCGGCGTTCATACCACTTGACCACGGAGGTTGTCAATTAATTTGTAACAGTGTTTATACATATACAAATTTACCTTCTATATTTTATAATGTTCATCAACCTACTTGGAACTTGGCATATATATAAAAAGTTTCGTTATTACTTAAAATATAACATTAATTATTCATTATTATATTAAATATTCTCCAATCGAGGGATGGTTTTAACATTTCTCCTTTATTGCTTCATCATCATCATCATCATCAACCCAAGCTCGTCCACTGTTGGACCTATGTCCAACGTGCATTAGGGAAGACCTATGTCTTCCCTAATGCACGCCACTGCTCCCCATTTTCTGCCACTCTCATCTAGTCCACTCCAGCCAGCCTACGAATATCATCATCCCATCTTGTCTCAGGGCGTCCTACACTACGTTTACCAAGTCGTGGTCTCCACTCAAAAACTTTCCGGCTCCAACGGCCGTTAGTTCTGCGGCTAATGTGACCAGCCCACTGCCACTTCAGTTTGCTAATTCGGTGGGCTATGTCGGTGACTCGGGTTCTCTGTCGGATTACATAATTTCTCATGCGCTCCTTCAGGGAAACTTTATTGCTTAAGGAGACGAAACATATGTATTATCCATGCTATTCCCAATGAATTAAAAGCAAATTTTAGCGAGACAGCTATTCCACTGACAATGACCAATCACAAGCAGTAAAATCTAATTAGAGCGATTGAGTTTATAGCTCCAACCTATTTATCTATATATATACTGGGCTTTTAAATCATGTTTTACGTGACTTACCTAGTTTCACTAGTGGACTATTGCTGGAGCCACTAGCACCAATATTCTGAATTCAAATTAAGGGTAAATCCTGTGTAACACATAACTGCATCTAACCCCTCGTTAACACCAAGTTACAAATCATTATACTAGTTTTAAACAGAACTTGTAGACTATAATAGTATTTGTTCTCAGTCTAGTACTTGTACTTTTAAGTAAAAAAAAACCTTAATATATTTTTTTTAATTTTCACCTTACATAAAATCACCCTTCTTCATACCCCTTTTTAAATCTGTTTTTATCAATAAAGTAGTACTATAAATTTCTGAAATGTATAGAAAAAGTTTACTAGTTAATCAAAATTTCTTACGATTTATTCGTGTAATAACTTTTACCTACCATATTGACGAGTTTAAGTTGGCGAAAAGATAAGACGCAACATTTAATACAGGAAAGGATAAATTACTATAAATATTTACGACCTTGCGGTGTCCGATCTACATTGTAGGCGTGTGTTAAAAAAAACAGTCAATTCAACATTGTAAGTAACGGTTTCAAAAGGAACCTGTAATTTTAGTCCTTGCATGAACTTTACCTCCGCTCTGTAATAATAATTGATATGTATGTCAAGTGTAAGTAGTGTTACTTCTTCAAGTGTGCGTCTAGATCAGAGATAACCAACATGGTTTTGGTTGATATGAAAAAGTTTTGCTATTTTCTTATTCTTCTCCAAAATAAGCTTTAAAGTTGCTGTTGATACAAATTGAATTGGTTTTTCTATAGTTTTGCAGTATTAATGTTTACATATGGAAATGATAAAATAAGTATGAAAAAATAGTAAACAGCTAAACAGCATATAAAAATTTAATTTGATAAAAATTGCAGAGAAAGTACTATAAACATAGAATTTTGAAAAGTTAAGAACCAAAAACAGGTTTTCAATAAAGAACTTAAAACTAGCTTATAATTAAGAATTGGAGCGACAGACAGACACGCCACACTATTTAACCTTGTATTGTATACTATCTGTAATCCTTCAGGTGTAAGCATGGAGAAATGGTTCAGAACAGATGCGTGCCTTGCGGGACCGCACATCTTCACAACAAAAGTTAACGGGCTTCCATCCACATACATCTGCTGATCTGCGCGCGAGTGGGCCACGGTGTCTGCAGTGAGCGTGAGCGTTTCAAGAACAACGTTCATTAATTAAGAATATATTACCGACGGTTTAGGCAAATTCAAAAATAGAATGGAACTCGTTCTTTTAGTGATACAGAAAACAAAGTTTATTTTACCGCTGTTTTGTGTATGGCATGGCTCTTTTAGAACAAAAATAGAACACCTTCCTTTTACGAAATTAAAAAAAAAGTGTTTGGTGAATCTTATCTTACTTATTACAAAGAAAGAAGAAGCTTATTACAAAGTGTACAAAGTCTCTGATTATATTACAGACAAAAATGCTTGGTATGCAAAAATGCTATTAAATAAATTATGATTGTATTGACGTTGTAACAATATAATGATCAGTAAATGTTGTTACATTATACTTTTAAGTCCGCAGCTAAAAAATATGTCCAATAACCAGTGGTAGGGAAAAAAATTTTTGGACGATTCAAAAGTGTTGTACTACATATACATCCAATTTGAACAAAGATATATTGATTTCTTAATTCTCTTGTTGTCCGGAGGAAAAAAGTACCTGAAATATTAAAACAAGGGTACAATTTTTTTGTTACTATAATGTATGATCTAACTGAGGTACGATAATTATTCTGTCTTACTTAGGTAAAAACAGTAGAAAAATATCCTAAAGGACTAATATTTGACATCCCTTGGCGGCCCGCTTCACACTTTGTAAACAAAATAGATAGCAGCGAAACACCGACTAATTAACGGAAATTAGATTTATAATGCGGCTTAAGCTTTAGCATATTAGTTGTTGATTTATGAAAAAAATAAAGTGTATGTATTTCTCATAGTTTTAATTAGAACAAGAATATAAAGGCTGTACATGGCTAAAACATGGTTCCACTGGCGCGTCACAACATTTCGCGTACACCCCTTGTGAAATGTTCTACAGGAGTGTTTCCACTTTGTTACTTGAGCTGTAGAAGTGCTTCATAAACTGCTGGAGTGTGTTGTGCTGATCGTTGGTCCAGAACAAAATTACGACGGTAAGCATTTGATACCCCTGATTTTGGTTCACTAGACTCTTGATTACCCTGCCCACTTTCAAAAATGTTCTGAGGTTTTTGGGATTTTTCGTTGGATAACACGACACCTATATGTCACCATTGTTATTATATTTTAAAATTAATACTACTTTTAGCACAATTGATAAAAATGACTACTTTTTTGATTCCATTGGCTTGGCTTTTCGCCAAGGTAAATTAGTATCTTTATAATGTTGGTAAAAAAAAATAAAAAATCTAGTATTGAAATAACATTCTCCCACTGCGTGTGTTATGAACATTACACCATCCCTATAAAAGAGTTGTAAGGGTTAGCCAAGCCATAGCACAAGGTGCGTTCGCGCAGTTTTTTGGCGACTTGTTGTAGGTAGAAAGGTGTATTCTTTTGTTGTTTGGATGTGGGAAAACATCGGACATGTGCATTAGATATTACTGTACCTGCACGAATAGGAAGTAGTAGGTGTAACATTCGAGTACAGTTTCGAACGAAATTCGTTCTCACGGATATGTAAAAAGAAACTTATATCTGAGTTCACATTTCGTTTCCTTTACTAAAGATCAGAATCCGCTCGTTTTATTTCCGTCAGTGGTGCGGATTGAACTGTTTTCTTATCATGGACGAGCATAGCGGCAAAATTTGAGTAGGTATATTTAAAAAAAAATAACGCTATGATAGCATCACAACATGAAGAAAAATGATGAATAAAAATTGCTTAAAGGTGATTTTATATATGTATGTAAGTATAATATATTTTTTAATAAACATTCTGTGAAAAGTACAGACGTATTCCGTTCCGACCATGAACGACAGCTCGCTGGTAGACGGACAGGGCGGGAAGACTTTGTTAAAGTAATTATACATGAAATAAAAATGACAAGTTTTTTATTTAGCACAATCTTTATGAAAATAAAAATTCAATCAAAAGGTCAATGCAGTCAATTATTATTTGCCATAGAGGAATCCACTTTGTTTTTTATAGGTCTTTGTTAAAGTTATAATATAGAGTTGATGTCGATTTAAACTATCTGTTACAGCTATGCGTGAGCGCAACATAAACTTAATTGGATAGTTAATTAGTATAAATAATGAGTATATTAAACACAATATAAATAACCACAGTAAATTTACTGTGATTAGTCACTAAAGGGCAGTATAATATTAATAGTTTTTCTTCCAATTAACCTTCTGAAACGTGAGTGAAAAATATAAAGATGATGTTTTAAACAAAAGCAGTAATATAATATAATAACATTTAATTTAATATCAAGAATTTAAATGTAATAACGAACGTTTTTTGATCATTCTAGGCTTTAAAATTGCGAAAGCTGCTGATAAACTTACACAGTCTATTTTAAATAATTATTAAGTTACAAAATTAAAGAACATTCCATTATATTTTATAATGTTATCTCGGAGGTTTTGTAAATTGTCATTAGCATATTTTCGTCTTGAAATCAATTTGGGAGGCTGCTTAAAAAATAATGATGTTTTGTTTACATTTTTGCTGTGAATGGATTGGAAAAGCTATTTTTTTTTGACTTTCGTAATTATTACGGTTATGATAAGTAGAAAATATCTATTATGGAGACTAGAAAATTTTACTAATTACATTATTCTCGTCGGAAATATACCGAATTGCCTCCAGGTATTTCAAAAAGCAAAGACTGTTTGCCATATTGTTTTTTGACCAGGTGTTTGCCATAGAAACTTGATGAATTACCTCTAAACAAAGCAAAAATAGCTAAAAATGGCAAAAAACATAGAGCGCGCATGCGACACTAATCATTAGATGCCGATTTTTAACTGCGGATGCATAAGAAATGAACGGAAATTGGCACCTTTTTACAACCCGGCAACTATACCAATAACAGAAATATCACTGATTCATATTCTTACACATTACCCATAAGGCTTAAAATCGCTTGTCGTTCCAATTCGGAGGCGCATACATTTAAGTGGTTAAGTAGCGAAGCGACTTAAGTAAAAAAACGTAGATTTTTTAAGATTTCAATTTTGTAGGTCAAGTTTTTGCTATCAATTTATTATGCAGATGTGTTTTTAAAAATACGCTTCCGAGGTGGCAGATGCATAGGAGAGGCCTTGAAGATGTTTGGCAGAAAAAACGAACACCTTTGCTTTAAGTTCGAGTCCATTGGGCATTTTTTATCTTTTTACAAAGTATGCTTCCATCATGCGCTTAGACGGTTTTTAATAATTCAAGATGTGTTTTTTAATTGCTATATTAGCAAAGCGTGTTTTTCATAAAATCACAGCTTTGTAAGAATTAATTGAATGTTATACTCTATTACTTGGAAATCGGACGAAAATAAAATAAAGAATAATCAGAAAACAAAAAAACAGACAAAAATGAATGCATACTAACTACATTCAAGGAGATCTAGAAATAATCACGTAAGAAGAATAATATTTTCACCAGAAATGACACCACATGGCTACGAAAAGTTTTATAAAATATATCTAGAAAATATCAAGATTGAGGTAGGAAAATCGTGTTTGAAATATTAATAGTAAGAGTTAGATCTCACTTAATTGAACTCATTATTCAATATTCAAAGCACAGCCACAAACAAGCAAGACATTACCAGTCTTCTATAATAAAGTACGATCAATTTACGATGGCCAATCCTCAACACACCGGATACATTGTGCAGCAGTTACGATCCAGTTTATTACATCCGTATCAAATAGCAATGACAATAATTTTAATAAACACATGTTTTGAAATTACTCGAATTTAAGATACGACCTTTTTGATATTTTCGTTTAATCGCGCGTTCGAAAATCGGCGAATTTACGCCAACACAAAATTATAACAAGCAACTGTAGTTTTTGAAAAAGAGATGTTAAAGTTGAACTTTGTTTGAGAAACAGCTATTCAGCTTTTAGCAGTCGCGTGGCCGTAAAGATTGTCGAAAATTACCGAGTGTACCCGAAGACGATCGCTGCAATCTCCCTCTAACCATTACAAATCTTGTGTGCTAAGGGTTTTAAGGTTCACATTTGAATGGGAGAACATTGGAAACTGTTGCATCAAAGCCTTCTAGGGCAGATGTGAAGAACTATTGTATTGTGATTTTTTTTCTCAAGAAAGCCATGTGTTTGCTGCCCAGGTAGAATCGGGGCAGATGCTCGTCGCAGTCAGGTCATTTCTACTTAACTGTTTTCTTACTGGTCAGATTAAGGAAGTTTAAGAAATTAAATAAAACAAATTTTGATAGAATACTGATTTAATAGATAGTAATGTTCTTTATGATGATTATCTATGCGACTTACGTTTTTATTTCTTTCGTTACGGTTAAATAAACAAAAATATTTTTACAATATTTTTATTCTGTAAGAATTAACTGCTAATATTTAAATAAATACATATATTTTGATTTCTTATTTATCCTAAGAATGCAGAATGCAGGAGTATTATAAGATATTATTGTTATCTCCCAATATTATATAATGTACTTAGTTACTAATTTAATTTAATAATCTCAACACAATCCCGTGTACATGTAAATTGTTTATTTTACTGTAGTCAGATTTGATAATAAAGAACGTAATCTTAGAAACATAATGAATTAAGAGTACTTAATGTGATTAATATACCTACTGGCATGGTACCTTATCATATGGCTTTGCCTAAATACCTTATATGGGCACCATAAAAATTATAAAATAGTTTCCAAAAACCCTAAGAAACGAGGCCTTGTCATACGACAGATTGTTTGCTTCTCGGTCGGTTTTTTTTCCGAATGCATGCAACAGATTTCAAGCGAAGCATCTGAGTAGTGTTTTTTTTTTAAGAAAGCAAAAACTAGACAGCTAATGCTTTTTTTCCTCATAACATACTTATTTTTTTCCCGCATTCGAGATGGCACGTACCAAATGTGACTGCAGCTGTTCCCAATAATCACTTCGCGAATTTTCTCAAAAGACAGATGCGTAACTTGCTTTTTAAACATATTAAATGTTGCACTTAAACGTTATCTCTCTATAGCATGTCCATAGGAAAGTACATTTACGCCGAAAGGGTTAAGGTTGAAAATGCTGATGGTGGTTTTCTGTTTGTACAGTGTTTCTGTAAGTATTGCCAAAAGTTTGACCATTGTATTGGCACCTGACTCGGCCAACAAAAGAGTGCGTAGCAAGCAGCGATGAAAGCACGCGAAAGGAGACAAAGTTGCTATAATATTGACTTTGTTAAATTACAATAGATAACAAAGTTGCTTTAATATTGACTTTGTTAAATTACAACCTTCAATGGTACCGTATGTTTAGGTACTACTTATGTACAAAAAACTAAATGCGGCACATGTAATGATTTCGTTTAGATTCTTAATTTTTTAGGGGGAAACCACTTGTCAAGCAAGTTTTATTATTTCTAGGTACGGAATAAGCTTCTACTGTTGCTTAAGCAATTCCAGAAGAAGTAGGGTATCATATAGATATACTAACATCAATAATGTTAAACAAAAAATATGTAGTTGTTAAGACCGGTATTTATCATTAGGCTTGTTTTGATCTGTTTACACAAAATAACTGGAAGTAATGCCAAATATAATGTACCTAATGCATATTCAAGCTAATACATTTCGTGTCAATGAACTTAAATTTAGTGATGAACCTAATAATTCTGTCTAGAAAATAATAAAATTTTGCATAATCTATTCAACATTGCTTTAATTATCGGACGGTTTTTCCAAATTCAATAATTAAATCATACTTACTTAAGTTTGCTGTTGATATATTAACCGAAAAAGATATGAGACAATAAAATAATTTGTCTATTAAAAATAGCAAAATTGATCTTGATAACATAAATTACCGTCCCCAATTTGGTGGTAAGCAAACTTAATCGCCAAATATATTTTAACTTGAACATACTCAAACCGGTCATTGTGTTGTAGTGAAAAAAATAAATTTTAGTTTTGATCGTAAATGTGTATTTTTTATGAATCTACTTTTCATCATTTTTTCTTGGGCAGAAATATCGTTAAAAAATTAATAATTACTGGACGTGTAAAAATATAATATAAATGTGCTATTGACGCCATCCATGACTTCAACTGAAATCGCGTCTACTGCGTGAAAGTTTTTATAAAAACCAAGCAGCACCTTCTTCTTCTTCTTCACGGTGGGTGTTTTCCGCAACTCGACACCAGGTGCCTATTTTGCGTGTGAGGATGGCCTTAGTCGTGCCATCCCAGATCCCCCAAGAAGCTCAGCAGTCTCTTGGTGTCACCGCAGGCCTCGAGTAGCGTCTGCGGGCTGCCCAGGTGTGTCATCCGATGTCTGGTCACGCCTCTGCACTGCAGCAGGACGTGAGTGCTCGTCTCCTCTTCCTCCATGCAGGCTCTGCACAGAGGACTGTCCGAGACACCTATTTTAAACAGATGTTTATTAAAGTGTCCGTGTCCCGTGAGAATGCTGACTAATTGTTTCAGAGCATGTCTTGGTAACTTGCAAAACTTACTTGCTAGCCGTGGGTCTACCTTAGGTATGGCCTCCCTGGCGTGCCCGCAGTCTGCAAGTCCAGCCCAGTATTCGTTGTGTTGTCGCAGGTACCGTTCCCTAATCCAACTTCCAGCAGCCGGTATGGGATCAGTACGATTGGTTCTGGGCCATATACCACAGTGTCCGACCCTCTCCTGGCCAGACAATCTGCACCAAGCAGCACCCCTACCGGACGAAAGAACAAACTCGCTCCTTCCATACAAAACTTGAGGATGATGATACGATTATAGAGCTGTCAAAAACTCGTGCTTAGACCTCTGTACCCTTAGCACGAACCATTATCGAATCCGAATAGTTTGCAAACCTGGAAACTTGAACAGCAGCGGCACAAAGTACGTAACGAGAACTTTTTGACAATGACATTTCGGATTCGCAAACGATACGAATTCGATATTGGTTCGTGATAGGGATACTGGTCTCTTACGCGTAGTGTACGATACGCTTCTGATACAACTATGTTTACGACCCGTGTGCGAAATGGCTAAGTCAAAATTGACAGATGGGGTATGGTGATTGATTGCGCCTTTTATGAATATTAATATACGTACGTACTTTGCGTACGTACTCCAAATCTGGTAATTTCCAAACAATAAAATAATTTTATTAAAAAGTATTGGCTGTATTATCGATAAGCATATTTAGCTGATAACGCAGGCCTTAAGGTAAGAATTAGCATATGTAACATTATCTTATTTTCAGTGAAAACTATTTTTTTGCCATTTGACAAAATAACGAAATAGGTGAATTGACGGTGACAACGATACACTATACGGTATCTTGTACATACGTTTCGTTATTTATATTTGTGGTTACCATTAATCGGATTAAAGTGCGAGGATGTATAAATCATTAATTAAAAATGAAATTCATACATACCTGATTATTTTAAATTCAGATGGTTAATGTAGACTACCAATATAGTATATACATACTACTTATATACGACTAATATATATTTTATACATACAATTTGTTTTTTCAAAATAATAATACAACATGGAGCAATTCTTTAAAAAAACATCGTAATCAGCGCAGCGCAGGCCTTTCCTATTGATGGAATAGGAAGATTGGGCCGTGATCCGTGACCTGCCACTCTGGTTTAGTGCGGATATGTGGGTGGTGCTAACGACTGCAGATGCAGCCGGGATCAAAGCTCAACTGGCCTTCCGAAGCACGGAGCTGCTCGAGATTGTAAGTTTTTGATCACCCATCCAATGACCGACCATTGTGAAAGTTGCTTAATCCTCACAAACACGGGCCGAAGGCGCTTACCAAGAATTAAAAAAAAATAGATTAATGAATATTTATAAATTTTGACTGTAGCTGAGACAATAAATTCTAGGTTATAATTTGTTAATGGTTCTACGAAGCGCTTCCTCATTAAAATTGGTTCTTTCTTCAACACCAAAAACTCCATTAATCGATGCAATCGTAGTTCCGTATCTATTGAAATTCGATATCGTGTGAAGAAACCAGTGTTTATTGAAATTTATTGTATCATCTTATTAATCTACCAAATTAATATTCATTTCATCTTGTTGAAATGGTTGCGGGTTGTTGTCACAATACATTTTCGATTTGCGTAGGAATCATAAAAAAATATGTCTTAGAATTCAATATAGTAATTAAATGGCAAGTCAGGATTATTTTCAGTTATTATTAAATTTCCAGCCAAAGGTATTTTGACTTATAAGTATTTTTTGAATGTTGAGTATTTTTTTATTTTCAATATTTGACAACGGAAGGTGTCATGAAGTTACTCGTATAATAGCTATGATGGTGCAGCAATTTTTTTTCTCGAGTTTAATCATATCGCCTGACTGTGGAAAATCTCTTTCATAAAGTAAAAGTGCGATGTGAGTTGCAAAAATGGAAATTCCTAAAAAACTTATCTTTAAGTAGATTTATTTATCATAAGCAGGAACTATTAGGTGTTGAGACAAAAACTATGAGTAGTTATTCAACAATGATTATTATATTGCGCTCTTCTTGATCTGTAGATATTTAAACAATAAAACGACGTGATACGATATATACCGTTTTTTTTGCCTACAATCTCAGAAAAAATATTCTCTATGTCTAAATTTAAATATTAACTCAGCTACTTGGTGTATATTACATGATCCGATAAAATATTTGTGGTAAGTACCTACACATCGATATCTTAATGTTTACTCATAATTTCCGGGTAGTATTACGTTTATGATGTGTGTAATTTCATATTTGGTACGTGTAAAAGCTAATGATTGAGTTTAGGTAGCTGTTAATTCTAATGCACCAGCGCGTTTAAGGTGTGCCGCAAGGCACAATTTTGAGACTGCCTTTTTATTAATACTTATTTAATGTAAGGCTTCCGGTTAATTGGGTTTAATGTTAGTGACAAAGATTATTTTTATGTTTTAATTCGTAAAATATTCTTCACATTACAAATTATGAATCTTATTATCATGTAGCATGTAGTTTACTTTAAGGCTTTTTTATTCTAGTTATCAAACTTGTATTAATAGGTACATTACAATTGAAAGATGACTTAACAATAAATAAGTTAGTGTAATAATGACGTAATCGGCTTTTACAAATTATTTACACAAGTAATGTTTCCTTTAACTGAAGTGTGAAACATTGCAACCTGTTTGGAACAATCCAGTGTAATTACTCGCCTCGATTTAGACTACAAAGGCACTAGCAGGTAATTTAATTTGTTACCAAACTGGTTGCCGGCAAAAAATGCGTAAAGTTCAAAGAGCTATGGTGTTTGTTTTTTTTAGTTAATTTTCGAGGTCGACGCTGAGTTCAGACTTGACACTGCTTGGGTTAGGCCAATGACACACCTTAAAAGATTTTGTAGAGAACAATTTATTACGACTTATTTTTAGATTTATTAATTTTATGATTAGTTTTGATAACCAATAGAAGGTAAATTGTAAGTGCAATAGTCATCGATTATGTTGATTTTTTTGTATTTGAATGTAGGAATATTTCAATTATTTATTCACTGATATGATATCAGAATGATTCAAACTTTTGAGAAATAAATAAAAATTCGAAAGCTTCTTGGAGTGCTAGGTGTAAATAAATTGTCAAAAAAAATATTCAATGTTGAATAATGAAGCAAAAATATTTTTCAGGTTTATAGATTAATAGTAAAACCTGGGTCATTACTACCTACCGTAGGCCCACTGTAGTTTTTTTCTGTAACTTATACATTTTTGTTAGCTTAAGAGGATAGAAAATAATAAATTATTTTCTAAACGACGTCGTTTAGAAAAACTTAAACTTAACTTAAAAAATATTTTATATGAATTGAAATCATTATAGTACTTAATTTGTTATAGTTCATTGAAAATCTATTAAGCTAGGCGATAGTTTGTTTCCTACAATGCCTGTCGCAGGTACCTTCTTAAAGCTAAGCTGCACGCCGTTATCGAGTGTAGGATGGCCCTAAAGGCGCGGTGAGTCAGGCAGACTCGTCTCGTCTCGCGCTTGCGCAACTTTGACGCACACACACCAACCACAGGCCCTCAAACTAATACACCTTCGACTTTCGAACATAACAACACTAATTCTTCAAGCGTGTTCCATTGCCACTTCCGTATCGAAGCCGATAAATTAAACATAAATGTAAAAAGCAATGTAGACAAAGATGGAGATAAGACGAAACATTCATCTTTCGATATTATCATCGATGTCAGTAAACTTAGAGCAGTTAAGCACCTGTTTACATACGAATGTGATGTTACATAGACGTAGAGAGGTGAGAACAAAAATGGTAACTAGTTTGATTAAGTAAATGCTTTGCTTCGTTGTGATAAGGACGAAGTTCGTGGTGAAAGTGTTTGTCGTCGGTGTGTTGTCGTATGTAACAAGTGTGAGATTTAATAAAGACGTTTGTTCCAACACGTATTTTTTGTTAGTACAGCTCAAACACACTTTATGCATAAGAATGTTACTTTATTGTCTCGTCTTTGTGAGGTTTTTCGGGATCAGTCTATATAAAAATGAAGTCAAATCGATTAATTAAAGGTATTACAATAGGCACATTTAAAATGTTTTGAATTAATTTGTTAAAAATACAATATTGGTAATATCAAGGGTTGATTATGAATAACCATACAAATAACTTTTTACTTGGTTAATTTAATTTAGTAAGACCAAGTGACTTGAGGTCTTTACAGCACACAATTATTCCATTGACTTAAAGACTAAACATCTCCGTCAATCTTTCTACGCACAAATAAATAAATTACAACACTAGGACATGTGACCACTTGTTTCGTAAATATACAGTATTAGTGACATTGACGTCTCAACCTTTAACCGAGAAAAGTTACTGTCATATTTGAACTTAACTTTCTTTTACAGAAATTTTCTAACCCACTGAATATGTAAATCTTCTATCAAGCATGCCCTAATATACATAAATATTGATGGTTTATTTAGTATTTAGCTTTAAAATGCATGTTCAGTATTTTCTAAGTAGGTACATAAAGCATTCCAAAACTTTTATTCTTTTATATTATAGCTATTGTATGCAACTGAATAATAAAAATGTATCAAGCCTCAAAAGAATTGATTTAATCAATCAAATAAGTAAAAATTTATATGAAATAAGAACATTAACTATCTAATGATCATCGAGTATTTTTTACCGGAGTCTTGTTTGAGTTTGGAGGTCGAGACCTTCAATGCATTACAAAAAATCACTTCCGCGATCGATTATTTTATGTAATCATCATAGTCATTGTTTCATTACATTAAAAAACGCTTATCACGCTCTCCAAATATGCAAATTGGGCGATAGAACGCCTTCCACTCGTAAATCAATATGAAGATAATCGACTTGATATATGTCTCTCCTCTCAAGAGGGTCTCTTTAAATTTTCTCAAAACAAAAAAGCGAAATTTTGCAAGAAAACTGGTTTAAAACCATTCCACCACAAACATAATCTAAGCAAAAGGCTGCAAAATTGGACTATTGCAGTCTCTCTGTTCCGACAGCCGATTATACTTCGCATATCCGACTTCGTTCCCACGACTGCCACAAACGGGTTATTATTAAATCTTACTGAAGCTATCATTCTAAAAGTAACCTTCCCACTGCCGTATACAGTTGTTTCTTCACCGACAAGTGATACTGTTACATCGGCCACTGCATCTGACAAAACGGACTCAAACACTACAGCAATTGAATTCAAATTTGGTGTTAACCTTCGCTGAAGACGTTCGGTCTGAAGAGCACAATTTGAAATTCGTATTTAGAGTCGTCAGTGAAGGATTTTAAGTTCTCTCTCGTGTGTTTAAGACATGTTTGCGTTAAGTAGCGGTACATTTTTATTTTATAGTGAAGATATAAGCAGTGAACATAATAATATTAATTGTACCAGTACCTGTATAGCGTTTAGGTTCGTGATGAATGAGCTACGTCTTGCGAAAGAGAAGTGTTTTTATATCAAATGGGAATTCAAATGTAACTTTTGCGTTTGGAAGTTGTTAATCTATAAATTCTGTATGAGCTTTTATAATGAAACTTTCTTCGATTTGTGATTCAATAGAATTGCTAAGTGTTTCTTTGTTGCCCACTTTCGTTTCATGTGAATGTAAAGCTCTTTTGATTGATTAATTACGTTTATCAATAACTTGTCGACGGTTTTCTCTTCATTTATTGTCTTTTTAATTTCTTTTAACATCTCACGGTTGTAGCTGTTACTTATAATTGTTTTTATTGATACTTGAATCAAGAGTGCCATTAACTTTACTGCTAATGCTGAAAGTAATCGCTTCGAGTGTGTTTTATTTATAACGTGCGTTTATCACGGTAACGTCTGATTTGTTTTATGTTTAAATGCTTGTTTTCATCTGCATAAAGCGTTTTTGGTGAAGTAAGTCATTGTTGAAATATTCCTCAATTCTTAGAAGTTTCCGAGCTTCGACCTTTTACATACTTGTACGTGATTAGAACTGAAAAATAGATGTTTTGGATTTTGGCATATAGATCTGTGATTTGCGTTGGTGGTGACCAAGGTAATTGTCAGTACATTATCAGAATATTGATGATAAAACATTGTGTATGTCATCCTGGTTGATATTGATCTTAATATGGTTGCCTAGAACTATAGAGCTGGTTTATAAACACCTTTCGTTTCTTTCTGTATTTTCTTTGATAGATCTATGAGTTTGATTAAAATACACGTTTACCAATTAATTCTGATTAGCGTTATTTAAAACACTGATTAAGTGCCCGCTTCAAATAGTTAAAGTTAAAAAAAAAACCGAATTAGTCTTATTGGAACAACTTTATGAATTCCAACAAATTAAATGTCGTTCATTAATTAAAGATAATGTTTACCTAAATAACTTTTTACCATAGGTCTTATCGGAAACCTGAATCTTTGTTAATAAGACTAATGGCTTCGACGATTCGATCGCATTATATTGAATAAATTTCAATATTGATCTATCGGTTTTTAATAAAAAAAATCCAGTAGTTAAATTTGGTCGTTCTACATTCAAAACAGACTTGACATGATCATAATAGGGGTCTTCAGGTCGAGTGCTGCAAAAGAGAAAATTAGTACCTACCAATCTCATACATACTTTCGCGCCATTATATCCATTGCGGGGTTGGCAGAGCATCAAAGCTACAACACATGCATATGAAAGATCGGTAATTGTCACTAATATATGCATTTAATATTAACATTATTAATGTCACATTTTGGCATAGGTATAAGCATTATTTGGATGTAGTCTTCAAGAGGTACTCGACGGCGCAGTGCCGTGTGTTCGGTCTGCGATTGTAGAAGTTAAGTAACTTGCACTATGTTCGGTACTAGGTTGGGTGACCAAAATTAGTTAGTGCAGTAGGTATCACCCACCTATTAGCATTGGGCTTTTGTGGGCCCAGTTCATCCTCAGGGAAAGGCACAGACCTTTCGACCTTTCCAACAGCGAAGACATTAAAGATCTGATGATGATGAGGAATAAAGGTCCAAATCACACCTGACCTATCGCTGTCTAATTGTTACATAATGAGTTTTTATTTGCAATTCAACAGTTCAGTTTGCTCTGTGCTTCGTAAAGTGGTTCTCATGGTATCACACGTGGAATCAGGTACTAATTAGAGGTCAGAGGAAGACGTCACAATCTTTATGTCCGTTTGTCCGTTAAACGTGAACCTTGGCTTTAATACCTCGATTTGTAGGTATTAAACTCGCGTTACGTCTGTTCATGAATGAGCTAAGTAGGTAATGAAGTATGTAGGATGACATGTTTGTATTTAAATGTACGTTTTCAATTACTTAATGCATCTGAACTTAGGTACTTGTTAGTACTAACAATAGTTTTACAAATAATTTATGTCATGGTTTACGGTTTTTTTAAGTGTAACTTTCATGTTCTTATTTAATCGTAAATTAAACTATACTTTGTTAGAATAGTTTTTTAGTTTTTCATATCATCATCATCAGACGAAGGACGTCTAGTGCTGGACATAGGCCTCTTCAAGGGATTTCCATATATATACCTAAATGTATTTTTTGTAATATCTAATTCAATAATACAATCCTATAATTTTCAACAATAAGCATTTTATTATAACACTAGCGGCCCGCCCTCGCTTCGCTTCGGTGTAGAGCTGAAGTGTAGACTACAGTTTTTCTTCTCAGACTTGTATTATACACAATGACCTTCATCTATGATTCTTCTTATACCTGCATGCAAAGTCTCAGCCCAAGTTGTCTCAGACAAAGTTTCATACAAACTTTCATTCCCTATTTTATCCCTTTTGGGGGTAGAATTGATCAAAATCCTTTCTTAGCGGATGCCTACGTCATAACATCTACCTGCATGCCAAATTTCAGCTCGCTCCGTCCAGTGGTTTGGGCTGTGCGTTGATAGATCACTATGTCAGTCAGTCAGTCATCTTTGAGTTTTATATATATAGATCTCTAGAAATGAATCGTGACTAAACTAAGTGCACGAGACTATAGTTATAAAATATTCATCATTTTGCTACTACATGAGTTGCAATAAGTACATACATATAAAGTTACATAATTAGTAACTCTTGTCTTAATGCAAAACAAACGTTAACGATTTAATGCATAATCGTGATGTATAACGTCGTGATGGAAACAACGAGGGAATTAATTCGTACAATGATCACCACATCATTGATGGCAGTAAGAATATCGTCCTTATTACAATGAAGGGGTAGTTAGCCCCCTGGTGTCTAAAGTACCATTGATTTCTATCATCAATGGTATTAGTAACTGCACTATGTGACCTTAGTAATATTAAAAGATTAACTAGTTTATACCGTGTAGTTCCCTACTTCTTTATTTATAAAAAAGCCGACCAAGTGTTTGTCGTGTCACGTGCAGGAGTCTTTATTTTCTACATCGAAAATTAGAAAAAAAACAATGTATCTCCACTAAAATACCTAAATAAAACCAGTTTATTACGGGTTAATGCACGAAACTTTATTTATTTATTGACGTTTCTACCATAGGTCTGACGACGTAGCCTGTAAAGGCTACGAAACGTCAATAAATAAATAAAGTTTCGTGTATTAACCCGTAATAAACTGGTTTTATTTAATGAGTGATGTGCGTGAAAACCTAAGAAACAAATATAAAATACCTAAATCAAAGTCAAACTGCGTCTCACACTCAAAATCAATTCGATATTTTTTTTTAAATACGATTGGGGGCGGCCTACTCGAATTAGCACTTTAAAGTTCAATATTTCGCAAACGGACCCCTAAATTGTAAAATAGTCTTAGTAACCCGTAAGCAATTTTAAAGGACCTATTCAACCATATCCCACACGATGGGTAGATGATGAAAAAAAATCATCCCCAGGTTAAAACCGGGGACGGACAGACGGACATGACAAAACTATAAAGGTTCCTTGTCAGGACTACGGAACCCTAATAAAAAACGACGTATTTTTTTTAAACAATGCGACTTTAAAGTCGCCTTGAATTAATTGCATTTGCACAAAGTTATATATTTATTTTATAAGCATTTAACTGCTAGATATTTAAATGTAAAGAAAATTTTACATGGATTTTATTATTTGTAACAATCCCGTCTCCTATCCGGTTCGCGTAGAATTTTTTCTTGTAAAATGTTCTTGACATCTGCACATGTTAAATCAGCTTTCTTTAAAACTATAGTAAAATATATATTAGTAACATTTTACTTTAGTAACAGAAAGTATATCTTGTGTACTTAAAAAGTAATTGCGATTTTAAAAGTGTGATACTTAAGAACTTAGTAAGCAGGCAAGTGTATATGATCTTCTTTAATGTTTATTTTAATTGTTTAGATTAAAATAATTAAAACACTGACGCAAATATCTTGGGTTCATTCGATGATATAAACCAATCGAATCGATTAAGTCGTGCAATAAACGAATAGTCGATATAATAGCTCGATTACCTTATGATTTCAATGTGCGTAATGACTTGCATGGTTACATTTGTATGTTATTGGTGCACCATGAAGGCTATTTTGTATAATAAGGTAAAACATTTTTGCAGTTAAAAGTAACTTTGGTTTAGTCAATGTTGCAGAGCGTCTTTCGAAAATCATATCTAAATAGTCATAGTCGAAATTCATATCTAATCCTCAGGTCTACTGTCCCTTGGAGCTGTGAGAAAATCAAATTTCTAAGCCAGAGCAATCAAAAGATACAGCCGTTTATGCCGCAAATTTCCGCAAATTTACGAAACTCGCACGGGAATCAAAACCTACAGGGTACTTTCCGAGAACTTAAAACTCTTGAAATTCGGTACGAAGAAACGTCTTATAGTACGGATAAAGGAAAAATTGCGAAAACCGTAAATTTTTAGTTACATCATATTATATATTTTTTTAATTCAGGTTTGTATGGAACCCTCGGTGTGCGAGTCCGACTCTTCACTCGACACTTGGCCGGTTTTTTTTCTTGCTGACTTTCTGCCGTACTGAGAGGCGTCAATAAAAAATGCTTGTCTAAGTGATATGTTGTTTTATTCTTTTGTTATCGCAAAGAAAGTGACAAATCTCTTTGATTGACTCCTACGGGCCATCTGAGCTTAATATTGATTGATTTTAGATTTACTAACGATTGAGTAAATTTTACTATTTTTGGTATTTCGACGTCATGCTTACTTTGCATAACAGCCAAAGGAGATTGGGCATTTGCAGTTATATTTTGCAAATTTTCTTGAGCTGTTGGTATAATTTGAAGAAGCTTTATAAAACTATTGGAATTGCGTACAATTGACTATGACTTATGATTTCAAAGTTGATTGTTCAATTACCTTGATCCGGATCACTGAAAAACAAAAAAGCTTTCTTTTTTTTTCATTGAACAGAAAATGAGGTTTTACCAGAAAATCTCTAAATATTCTTCAGCAAAAAACTACTTTATATAGATTTCTCTTAATATCTTTTACAGGTGTCATCTGAATACATCTTCATGTTATTATTACTCAAACAAGTTTACCTCGAATATAATCATTGTGGTATCATTATGATTCATTATTTCATGCACGATGTTGCATTCAACATACTGATTTTATGACGCAATTCAAATTGGATGCTGACACATTTAACATGGTTTATGTGATTCCGTAGTGGAATAAATAAATACCTAACATAAAATTCTACGGCTGCCAATTTTGCACAAAATTAAATAAAAGTCTATCAACAAATAACACGTAAGTTTACTCAAATATTGTTAGGCTTTGCCTTGTTAAAATAAATTATCGCGCACCCGAAGAATGAAAGTGACGTTACTTGAAAATTTTCGTAACCAATTTCTTCAAATATATTATGATAACTACCTACAGGCAACTAGGGAACTCTACACTGCGCGTGGCACAACACGCACTTGGCCGGTTTTTTTTTAACTTATTTCAATTTCATTTTGAAATTGAAAAAAAGGAATTAATAGTTTTATTTTGCAACTGTCGATTTAACGAGGGAAGATATGTATATAAAATTCTTTAAAAAACCCATCGTATGTGAATTAACGCTGTACCTACCAACCAGGCATCAACACATCATCTCCGACGCGTCTGAAAAATAAACAAACACTCATCAATGACAAACAATAAACATCATTTGGTTTGTTTATCCAACGCCTGCAGTGAACTGACGTCAATAAAAAATAACAATTGCTTGAAACAAACACACAATACGTTTGGTATTGTTGTTCCTATAAACACTTATATCAGCGATGCGCGGGAGTTTGAAGTACTAAGTTATGATGATAAAAGCAGAAGGTTTTATAAATTGGTATTGAATAAGAGCTTTGGTAACTACGGACAAAAGAAAAGGAAGATTGGTTGTTAACTTCTGATTATAAGTAGGTATAGAATGTTTTATTTAGAATGGTAAAAGAAAGTTATATAAATACACATTTCTTCATCTGTACAACATTAGACACTATATGAGGAGCTGGCGAACAAAACGGTATAATTACAGTGCGGAGGTTTCGGGTCCGTTGAATTTGAATCTCAAATAATTTTTAATCAAAACTGCCTAAAACAGTGTTAAAATTACTAATAATTTAAAAACCATGCCAAAAGCTCACTGTAGATATGTCATTCAGTTTTATACAGCTCGTGTAAAATTTAATTTTATGTAATTATACCGTTTTGTTCGCCAGCTCCTCATATTATAGTATCGAGGAATAAATTGCAAAAAATTACGTCTGTTGTATGGGCGCCTTTAAATATTTATTTTATTTTATTTACTAAAGTTACCTCCATGACCCCATATATCCGGACGACATTTATTTACTTATTTACTTTATGTATGTACCTTTCAACTTGATCGGTCCAGTAGATTCCGAGCAAATCGACTGTGACAGACACACAACCGAGTAATCCTATAAGGGTTCCTTTTTTGCCGATTGAGGAACGGAACCCAAAGTAAATTAAAGTTCCATTAATCACGTGGCGCTAGTGTGGATTGATTGTTGCTAATGGTTGCAGAGATAGCCAACGGTTTAACGTGCTTTCTGAAGTACAGAGAAACGTGAAATAAAGGAATTTGCACACCCGGTCATTGTTTAATTTATCTAAATTGCGGATTTCCATTGATCTCCTCATAATTATATAAATAAATAATAAATATTTTTAACACACACCAATTAGCCTAGGGGCTGTTCAAGTATTACGTAAGCACTATGGGGGGCAGTGGGGTCTTTGCTTTGCTTATTTTTGATGACATGGGGGGATGGGGGGTGGGGGGTAGAGATGGTGATTACGTCAGCATCATCGATTAAGCCTTTTTAAGTACTGCTGCTCATGAAGCTCATGAAAGCTCATGAATCAATAAAAAAAACAGAATACAATAAAGGAAAAATGCATATAGGTACCAATGTTTACGTAAGGATGGGGGGAGGGGTAAGAGCTTTGCTTACTTTTGCTGACGAGGGGGAGGAGGGGGTAAATAATTGTAATAAATCTGCTTACTTAATACTTGAACGGCCCCCTATCTTCAAAACACCCAAAGTAAGCACTGCAAGCATGTATTCTATCGAATCATCATCATCAGCCTATTTATGTCTCCACTGCTGGGGCACAGGCCTTCCCTATGGATGGAATAGGGAGATGACCGAGGGCCATGACCCACCACGCGGGCCCAATGCGGATTGGCGGGTGCTAACCACTGCACGAGGAGCTCGATGGCGCAAGTGGTTAGCGCGTTCGGCTGCGATCGTTGAACTTAAGCAACTTTCGCAGTGGTCGGTCATTGGATGGGTGACCAAAAATTACTATCTCGAGCTCCTCCGTGCTTCGGAAGGCACGTTAAGCCGTTGGTCCCGGCTGCCTCTACAGTCGTTAGCACCCACCAATCCGCACTGGGCCCGCGTGGTGGGTCATGGCCCAAACTCCCTATTCCATCCATGGGGAAGGCCTGTGCCCCAGCAGTGGGAACATTAATAGGCTGATGATGATGATGATGATGAACCACTGCAGAAGCAGCCGGGACCAACGGCTTAACGTGCCTTACGAAGCACGGAGGAACTCGAGTTAGAAGATTTTTGGTCACCCATCCAATGACCGACCACTGCGATAGTTGCTTAAATTCAGCGATCGCAGCCGAACGCGCTAACCACTTGCGCCATCGAGCTCCTCTATTATTCTATCGCATACATATACTGTACTGATACATACATATATATGTATGTTTTAATGTATCTCTATTAAAAAAAAAAACTTCTAATAGAGATACATGTAAACATTCTTGAGGTAGAAATACTCGTATTCATTATGCTAACATTTGCTCCACCGGGTTGCGAACCCGGGACCTCTAAGTAGGCGAAACCCAGTAGGAATGTAGGTATCCCTCGGCCACGGAGGTCGTCAATACTACGTACAAATTAAAAATTCATAAACACATACCACCTTCAATTCTATTTCAATAGTCTGTAGCAATAGCTTCGCCATTTGTATGACTAAATAGACAACAATGGATGGATATTGATTAAAATAGCGACGCGATGCGAGATTAAAGAGTCCGTGGGTGTAAGAATCTTTTACGTGGACGCGACTTGCTTCGAGACTGGGCGTTTATGGCCTTGTGCGGGATTACCGTGCGCTTGAACGCTTGTTAAGCTTTCATCGTACAGTCATAATTGTAATTAGTTTCTCACGGCTATTATTGTGTTATAATTAGTGTATAGTGTTAGTGTCTGACTGTGTCTAATGTATTTATCAATATGCAAAACAAAATGTTGTTGTCTAGAGTTAATATTAAGATTTTTTTACTTACCTACGATACGATGTTAATGTGGACAACAAATTTTTAACTCCATCATTAATTTCGGACCCGAAATTCAGTCAATTATGTGTTAGCAACAGTATAACTATACTATACTATGTTAGTAATAAAAAAATGGAACCAACATTATAAAACCATAAGATTTACATGATTCAAATCAAGATTATTTATTTCATAAAATTTAAATTAAAAGTACAGGTACATACAAAAGATTCAGAAAAAATAATTTATCCCGTTCCGAGTTGAAATGTGTGCTACGACCTTTAAAGAGATCAATATGTATGTACATAACTAAGTTAGCTGGAATCTCGTTTTAAGACAGATGTGCTTAATTTTGTATTTAAAAGTATTTTTAATAATGTACTAGTTAGTTAAACTTTGTGCTTCATTAAAAATATAAACATTTGTATACTTTGCGGTTTGTATTAAATTATCAACAAATTGATAAGTCAGATCTTCTGTGCAGTACTCGCGTATTATATAAATTTAAAATAACGAGTACAAACTTACACTAAATTGGAATCAGTTAAAAAGTGCATTTTATATTTGATTAGAAAAAAATCCACGCGGACCAGGCAGCAGACGGGACTCGATCCCGCACCCTTTGCTATCCGGGCGAATGCACTGACCAATTATGCTACAGCGGCCCTGATGACCGTGTCAAATTCTTTCTAGCCTTTCTTTAGCTGCAAGGCAGTGCCATCTCTTCACATTGTAAATAACCCACAATGAGCGAAACATGGCGCAGTTACATGCTTAAAAAACAATAAAAATTATAAATAGTGTATAATTACTCAATGAGCATGCGTGAATATATAAGAGGGACAACTTTATCGCAAAGACTACTCGATGTCAAGTACAATTTACTGGCTTTGAAGTCCCATCGAGCCTATCTGGCTGTAGTCATCAAAAATATTTCCATTTCAAGTGTTTTTCTCCCCCACTGGTAGGCATCATGCTGGCAGGAAGTTATTGCCGAGAGCACGTGTCGAGTACCAGGTCTGATACTGTCAGCTAAAGGGTCAATTGAGACTTCAAATGAAATAAGACATGTTATGTGTCTTTATGAAAAATAAAAGACAGGATTATAGGAGGGAGGGAGTTTAGATTACTTTTTGAGGTATGTTTTTTATAGTTTAAATTATTATTTTTTTAAAGCATGTAACTGCTTGATGTTTAAATCTAAAGAAAATATAACTAGAAAAAATTCCACGCGGACCAGGCAGCAGACGGGTCTCGAACCCGCACCCTTCGCAATCCGGGCGAATGCACTGACCAATTATGCTACCGCGGCCCTCACGGACAGCGTCGAAATTCCTCTAGCCATTCTTAAGCTGCAAGGCAGCGCCATCTCTTCGCATTATAGGTAACCCACTAAGGTTTTATGTTAACATGGTGGCAAATAAGCGTATGGCCCGCCTGATGGTAAGCGGTCACCATAGCCTACAGACGCTTGTATTTATTTTCCGTATTTTCCGTTATGAACTTTTGTATAGTAGGGATTGCTTTTGGAAGCTTAAATCCGGAGATAGCAAATACCTACCAACTTTAAATTATACATATACACGGCTAACTCTAAAGCTATGAACACAAAATAAATATTTATAAGTACCTAATTAGGTATTGTGTGTATATATGTTTATTTATATGTATGTATGTTTGTATGTATGTATATGTATTAAACGCTATTTAATTTTGTTTTTCTCATTGTTTGATGTTTGGTCTTCTCTATGATTGTCTGCCGTTTTATTGACTCTGACTCGTTTTTTCCGGTTGACTGGTATAGAATGCCATGCTGGCATTAAGTCCGCCATATGCAATGAAAAGGCATTAAAGATTAAGTAAATAAATATTTCGTTTTTATACTTTAACACGCTTTGTTAATTGTATTTCTCCTTTGTTTCTTTATACATTAATAATAATCAAAATAAGCAGATTTATAAAAAATATACTTTTGCAGTATCTAACATCATACGAATCTATTCTAGACAATACTTAAAAAGCATCAGAACATAAAATTCGTCGTCAAGTGGCACTTGCGTTATCGCCACTTCACCACGTACCTGGGGTTGCCCGGACCATCGCCCCACAAGGGTCCCCAACTCACTCAATCGAGGGCCATTCACGTAGGCTGTCTTGTTGTAAGCTGTCTAGATTTCCCGGACAATGTCGCCCTAGGTTTTGGCTGGGTACTAAAAATCAGACGATTAGACTGCAATTTTGAAGTGAAATTGAGAGTCATCTAGATACTTTAGTTTAAACGTTTTTGGATTTGTTTTTATGTTAAAAACTCCACTGACATTTAACATCAGTAAGGATATGACTAATATAAAAAAAAAAACGAGAGAGCCTTACAGTAGTCGCGTATGATGTGTAACAAACAAATAAAACCTACTACAAAAGGAATAAGCCATTTGAACATTATGTTCTAATATAAAATCAAATAGCGCGCGTTTCCGCGACTTCCTGTTACACACTTCCAACCCATTTCACGAAATCACTCTCACAAATTGCAGAAAAGCGAGAGGTTATATCACATTATTTAGTTATTTTATTTCAGCATTCATTTCAATTTAACAATTACTTACTCCGGAACGTCTTCGCAACATTCTGTTTGTGTTCGAACAAATGTTGTCCAACAGCCGAGTGACTTGGGCCGCATTATTGTTCCACACAATCGCCGATTTCCTGCGTTGCATTGCATATATAGCGAGCGAGCCAGATGGCAGATAAGACTGTGTTGTTGCTACAAAACACTTGCGATACGCATCGTTCCGGGATTTGCTGCTCAACTGAGCACTTTAGTTATTAAACGTGCTGTACTTAACAACTTACGGCTGCGGCAGTTATCACTTATCCCTAGGAAGAGATCATAGTTCTTTGTGTGCCAATAATAGCCTGCGCAGACGAGAGAATTTTGTCCGCAGACTTTTTGCCCGCCAAAATAGATCACTTACTATCGCGTAACGCACACGAGGTAATAAAAAACCCGCGTACAAAAAGTCCCCCAACCTATGACACTAAGGGACCGGACTCGAAAGAAACAGACCATAAATAATGGTAAAATGTATTAAAAATCGCATACTGAAGGTGTCTCTTCAAGTAACATCGCATGTAAAGTTTCGATGAATAACGCCCGAAAAAGGAACACGTTCCTTGTACAACCTCTGTAATAATTTTTTGAAATTTATTTTACTAATTTAACCGAAATGTTAATTCTCTAAGTTCCCGTGTTACCTATCTTAGATAGTAGGGCTTGTAGTACCGTGGACTGTCGTGATTTTGAGAGCTGGGCTTAAGTCGCTATTTTTGCAAGACAGATGATGCAATGTTGTCCAGTTTTAATTTATTTTTTAATTCGAAGACCTTGTGTATGCTGTTGGTCGCAGATGACTTTTACAGCGTCACCGGGTTTGGGGACGGTGAGATCCTTTAGGGGACCGCAAGGCGAGAATTGGCGAGTGCCTCTAGAGTTATTCCAGGAGGATGGCATCTCCCCACGGGGGGAATCTCCTTTCCGTCTGGAGCCTCTAGACCGAACCTGAGGGACTCGGCTCTACTAGAAGGTGTCTCTGAGACTCGCACTTCGGCTCTAGTAAGCAGTTGTCGTGGGGTGGTAAGGTCCTGCGTTTCCATGAGGTTCCTGTTTTGTCTCAAATCTTACGGTTAGTGGTACCTTCGTTGCTTCATAGGCTCAAACACCAGCTATAACATATCCGTAATCGTATCGCATCTCGTCGTTTCCTTTCTGAAAACTAAGCATCGCCCCTGCTGGAGGTAGGGACAAACTGACTCCTTCCACTCCTTCCATAAAAAAATTGACGACGACGATACGATCTGTCAAAGTTGGCGCTTGTGCCTCGGAATACGGGAGCCCAACGCTTGCTTCGTAATGTTGTCAGGTATTTATCGATTTTTAATTCAAAATCTATAAGTAGGTACAATATGGTTGTCGGTTGTCGGCTTATTAAAGTTATATAATAACCGCAGGGGTGCGCGCGCGCACGTGCGCCTGCGCCCGGCCTGATTTCCGACGCACACTTCCTTCCTTCCCATCGTGACAATCGATTATTATGAAATATTTCGTATAACGCTCTCTAGATGTGACACTTTCGCTTTTATGTAGTTGTTCAGTATTACTTTTATTTCTTGAAAATATCAATATTGATTACCTACTCCAGTTTTTCATAAATCCCAATATAAGTTGAACCATTTGCGTAATGAAAATATAAAACAAAATTGTACTTGTATCACTTCGATCTTGTTTGAATGTAAAAATATCTGTTTTTAGTTCTTATATTGGCTCAACTAGGAATCGTATTCATCACCCTCAAACTTACGGAGGTCAACGCTCTTTATTTAAATATAATAAAAAAACTAATAATTATTACGTTATCGTTTGATAATTTTCATCAGTGACGTATTTCCGTTAATAATTGATGAACTTCATACACTAAACGAAAATTATTGCTGAGGCAATTTGGGGTCTTCGTAATATGTTTAGCATTTCTTTTCATTTTATTTTTATTTAAGAGTTTACATTACATTTTTAGCAAAAGCCCTTTTGTCTTGATTCTAAATCATGAGGTAAAAAATTCTTAAAATATATATGTCAGTGTGTTATAACAGAAATAAACATAGGCGCTTCCATTGAATTTTAACAACGCACATCCACCAAAGGGTTGTTTAAAAAAAGAGGTCTATTAAAAACTTTAATTCCTTCTTTTGTTAGCGTGTCCGTCGATAATTGCATCATTATTATTGAGCTCGGGGCCTTATTCTGTATGCATGCAAAACGGTGAAGCTCTCGTTTATATTAGTTAATTTTTATTTGAAGAGTTGAAACTATTAGGTGTATAGAAGTATTGTTACTTGCAGCCAAAAGTATCGAATTATTTTATTTGAAAGCTCTTAGTGATTTTGTATTTTTTTATTCATTATGTATTTCATAAAATGTGTACGGAGACCAGTAATAAAGATAGCTTTTAGGTGAAATTGGCATTATTCAATGGATATTTGTGTCAGCTTCTTTACACCAGTAAACTGTGGGTGAAGACTTCACCCACAGTCGACCGTGAAGTATAACCGAAATTAGTACAGTAAAGATAGCAGCGTATTCTTGAGCAAAACTATAGACAAATAATGCAGCACGACTTTCGATTATACTTCACCCGCAATTGACTGTGAAGTATAACCGAAAGTAGCACAGTATAGGTAGCAGCAAACATCTTGAGCAAAACCAGAGACAAATAATCTAAATATGACTTTTAATATATAAGTTGTTTATTTACGTAGAAATATTTAAATTACTAAAGCTTAAAACTATGTACTTAATGTTTAAAAACTTAAAGTTTGAATTATTTGAAGCTAATCTACTTGAATACAATTTGCAAAATAAAAAATATATCACACCCAGTACCGCCGTCAGGAATGGCCGCCGTCAGGATTCCCAATAGGCTGGCAGCATATCCTCGTTGGATAGCAAGGCTTATCCGTTGACTAAGGTAGACTTTCAGTTATACTTCACCCATAGTTGACCTTGAAGTATAACCGAAAGTCGCACAATATAAGTAGCAGCAAAATTCTTGAGCAAAACCATAGACATATAATCTTGTGCAGTAGACATATTATGCACAGTTATAATGTAAATTATAACTCTAATCCCAGTTAGCAAAATTTTATTTTTGTTGTGTTATTTGTTAAGTTATAAAGTAGGTGTCACTATAACATTAATCACATGCTTAGTCATAATATTATGTTTACCATCCCTCATTCTTCTTTCTGACCTTATGTATTTTGAAAAGTCAGTTTCAACTACTTACAATCTATCTAGTAGTTATATTATAATCGTCTAATGCAATCAAGGTTGAGATTTTTACCGTTGACTAAAGTTTTACTCCAGCACCTGCTTACGTTTAGGTGTATAACATGAAACCAGTAACTTATTGTAATCTCCATAACTAACTGCCGGTTCATAAACACATTTTTAAACGAACTTTTCATCAAAACTAATATGAGCATTTTTTTATTTTAATTCAAACGAACTCCTACTCATTAGTAGGAAGGATATTAAAATCATCTAAAGTCGTGTATCATTCTTACCTATTCACAACAAGACGTTAACGTTAAGAAACAAAAACATTGACATTTCAATGTTCTTGTTGTGAATAGGTAAGAATGATACACGACTTTAGATGATTTTAATATCCTTTTTCTATTGTAGGCGCCCTGTCCGCAAACTGCATGGAATTAACCAGCTGTTAATTTCTCTGCTCTCCTCCTTATAAAAGTCTTACTGTAATCGATTTTACGGTTTCAAAACTTTCAGTTGAAGAGAATTGAAGTTCCAAAGTTGAAGTATTTTTGTAGGAAAGAGATTGCGCCAACTCGCAATTTCTATATTGCTAAGCTATACATATATATTTGTTGTTGTGACATGGATAATTTAATTTAATTACTCTGATAAATCTCCAACAGCACACAAGTACAAAAGAGTATTAAAAGAATTCACCCGAAAATGAATTCGTCGTAATATATTGTCGAAACTAACCGTAAGTTATGCGCACGATTTCATGAGCGGAGCACTGAAATACGTACGTTTAAATCACATTCCTGCTTAATTAATACGTAAAGCCGGAGTGGTATTCGCAATTATGCTTCTCTTGACGTGTGGACTGTGGGTGTGCGAACACAATAACGTTGTAAGTGGAAATTCACAATACCTAACTCATTTGTTTCAGACTCGCATAATAGGTATGTATTATACAAAAAAAAAAATGCGAAAGTGTGTCTGTCTGTGTGTCATCTTTTCACACCTGAACCGCTAAACCGATTGAGATAACAGAAATCATCCTTTAAAGGAGTGAAAAGAAAAGTGGAAATTTCAATGTTAAACATTTTTACCATGTTACTGAAGTTGTGTAGTAATAATAAACTCCATCTTCGTCCTCAATAATGTTGTAAGTGAAATACACATTAATTTATTTGTTTCATTACCGCGTGTTATGTATTTTTATGGTTTAGTATTTTATGTATTACGGGAGGGAATATGAAACATTGTTCAGTATTGACGGATTAGTCAAACTTAAAGTTATGAACACCCCTCTAAAAATTAAATATAAGTATGTTTAATTTTACTGTACTGTTTTGTAATGTATCATTCCTGTTTATGGTATTAATATGTTCTACAAAGAAATGCTCAATGGGCAATATTGATTGACTCCATCATTTTAAAAGTGATTTTGTTGCATTCGTTCTGTGATGTTTTAAGTTTCGTAATGGCCAGTCATTGAATGGTTGTCCTAAAATTTAGTATTTCGAGTTCCTTGTGCTTCGTTCTAAATGTCTCTACCGAAACTCTGATCACTGGTTAAGATTGACCGGCCGCAATTATTATTGCGTCCAATGCGTTATTAATATTGTAAGCTGTAATTTCTGCTATTTATTCCTTCTTCTTTCTCAAACACATCATAGTGTACATCGTTTTTGGCAGTCGGCTAAATGTGCTTTACGTCCGTTTCGCTGGCGAACGCGATATCTTCAGGATCGGCTTACGAAAGCTGTGCAGCAGAGCGCGAAGTTTACTGTGGAGGTAGAGCCATCTAGCGGGTCTTATTACAGTTAACGTAAAAAATCGCGTCTCAATAGTGGTTCAATAGTATCGATTTTTGGCACAGATCCTGTTTTTAAAACATAAAATAACAAATGCATATAGATAATTATAACAAATGTAGAGTAAGCAAATAATTTAGTATTTTGTGTTTTAGTAATAATTAATGTTTAAATCTAAAGAAAATATAATTAGAAAATAATCCACGCGGACCAGGCAGCAGACGGGACTCGAACCAGCACCCTTCGCAATCCGGGCGAATACACTGACCAATTATGCTACCGCGGCCCTGACGCGGTCGCGTAATTGGTCAGTGCATTCTAGTTATATTTTCTTTAGATTTAAACATCAAGCAGTTACATGCATAAAAAATAAAAATTATAACAATAATTAATGTATTTAAAATCAAAACTACTGAAATGTTATTGACACACTATAACTTAGTAAAATCGACACATCGCGTCTACTATATCATTATTATAAAGTGTAACGTAAAAGTGTAAAGTGTAACTTATTTTGGAACTTATCATTAAGGTTTTCTTGAAAGGATGCCTCAATAGATTGAAAGAACTAAGAAGAAGGAGATGAAGAATTAAACGTACTAAGTATACCTATCTGCTCGCGCCATTCGCGGTGGTTTTTTATGTTTAAACAGGCAAACGAGCTGATAGTCCACCTAATGAAAAGTGGTCACTGCCGTCCATGGACAGTTTTGCACCACCACACATCCGTTGCCGGTTCTAAAGGAACAGGTTTAAATGCCTTTTGTAGACCGCTATATCATAGCTGAAAGGAAAAGCCGCTTCGAGGAGGTCGTTCCAGATCTTCCTAGAACGCGAAAAAGGATGCTGCGACGACGTGAGGTAAACACTGCAATGATTCCACATTATGGCACCGGTTGAGTGCGAACATCTAACCTAACACAATGACCGCTTCTATCGCCTTTAAGTGCAGGCTGGTAAGGTGACGATGTCTGGTGTGGCAGGCAGAACTGCTGTCCCAGCTATCTTGACGTCTGGACTCCACCGTCGCTTAACATCAGGTGGGGGGTGGCAGCCGGAATCATTTGGCGGACCTATCTATAAAAAAATTACATACGACCCTTTCTTGATTCGACTCCTGCTTTTACTTAGCGACCGTTCTTTTTAGGGTTCCGTACATCAAAACGAAAAAAAGGGACTTTTATAGAAACACTTTGTTGTCCGTCATCTCTCTATCTGTCAAGACCCTTTATCTCCAGGACCGCGTGGAGATATCGACTTGCAATTAAAACCATATAGGTATTCAAGTGTACAGTCCTGAAAGCCTGTGAAAAAATTAACGCTTCTAAGTTTAAAAAAGATACGGCTGTTTTTGTTGTGTCTACCTAATAATTTGTACGGAGCCCTCGGTTCCGTACCACCGCTCGACTCGCAATTGTTCGGCTTTAGTTTCGGTATAATACAAAAATAAACGAGATATTAAGACCGTTTCAATAAGATTAACTCTTACCGTAGCTGAGTTATAAGCGATTTTGTCGCTAATAAGTGAATGATGAGAGATATTTTAATTTTATCTCATTTACATTAGTAGAAAAATATATTAAATACAAGTAAAATGCAATGTCTTACTTTTTGTTACATTACCGTCATCATCACTTGTCTCTGAGAAAGAGCTTCTACCCAAATATAAATTCTTGAACGGAGGTCTTTCCTAAAGAATGACGTATTACAGAATAGACATGCTTTATTATAACATTCCTGATTTCTCAAAGATTGTCGTCATAACTGTACAATATTGCGGTGCAGGAATTCTATTTCTAATGGGCTGTCATTGTCAGCAATCAGAAAGCAGCTCAAATTGAGGGGAAAATTGTAACTCTGCTCTGCGCCCGCGCCGATCCGTCGCGCGTCACAGCCACATATGAACATTGGGTACTTACCTGTTGTTAGCTAACTGAACTGAAGTATGACAAGAATTCATTGCTTAATGGCTTTAGCACCAGTGGCGGTACCACAGACCCAATATAAATATAAATAAATATTTTCAAATCAAAATAGCTCCGATTATCTGTTGTATTGATCACTCGTAGACAGTGTTACCATTTAGGAATTTCAAAAGTCCTGACAAAAAATCCTGTCATTTCGAAAAAAGTCCGGACTTTTTAGTCACACAATGGTACCATTCCTTACTTTGTTACAATGGTATGGTATTTAAATCAATATGTACTTTTATTATTAATATTCAATGTAAATTAAAAAATCCGGACAATTTAAAGGTCCGGACTATAGTATAAAAGTCCGGGCATGTCCGGACTAATCCGGACGGATGGTAACCCTACTCATAGGTCTGTACACTTCAACTGGCCGTCACAAAAATGTGTAACTGTTACACTCTTAGAGTCTTTAATAGTCGAATTTATATCATACATTCACATCATACCCTCACTGACAATTACAAGCGGTAAATACTATTTTAAGATTCAAAATGATTAAATAACATTTTAAAAATACAAAAGAATACTTTAAATAATATTGATATCGTTTGAAACAAAATAAAATACTATGAATTAAGTATTTTTTTTAAGTATTTAACTGCTTGATGTTTAATTCTAAAGAAAAGTTTACTAGAAAAAAATTCACGCGGACCAGGAAGCAGACGGGACTCGAACCCTTTTTTTCTAGTAAACTTTTCTTTACTATTAATGAAATTACATTTTATAAAATTACCTATTGTATTCGTTATCCTTTTGGTTTAGTAATTAATATGAAACTGAACAATTCTAATGAAGATAATTATGACAAAATTAATACATTGAATAAATTAGAATATATCTACATTTACCAAATGAAATAGATAATATTCATGATAATATTTTTAAAAATCATAGAAATCATGTTGCATTTTTATCTGATATTCACAAAAAGTTAAGAAAAAAGACTTACAAAATATGTATCAAAATATATCACAACTATGTAGGTAACTCTTTGCGTTTATTATGGAAATATTTAACATCATTATTTCATTAATTTCAAAATGATTTGACACTGTGACCTACTGTCGAAAAGTTGACCGTTTACTGAAAATTTGGCTTTAAATTTTTTTCTTAAAATTATTTTGCTGTAATTGTATTTTTATTAAGATTATAGTAAAGAAATAAATAAGATATTATATATTATAACATACATAAGTATAAAACACTCTATATCATCTGAAAGATTAGTGATGGTTGATCCACTATATGAATAAAATAAATAATAAAGAAATTCTGATTGATTTATTTCAAATTAGACTTTGAACTCGATAATAAACATCATTTGAATTAAATTATTGATGCAAATGTCGGTCATTGAATCGATCGAAAATTGATATCCGATATAGCTTTGCCTTCAACGGTAATGACGTCACGAATTGAGTAAAAGATGAATCACTGCATCCGTAAGTTAAATATTTTACGAAATAAATCAAGATACCTACCTACATTAAAAATTATGCTAATGTAAGAACAGTCAAGGATTTCATTCATAAGCATTTTTTTAAATATTTTGTTTTGAGAAATGAGTTTTAAGTTGTCCGGGGTTTGAAAATAGGATATCCCTAATTTACCAAATATTTGTTTTCATAAAGAATGTCCATACATACATATACATCATCATCATCATCATCAGCCTATTAATGTACCCACTGCTGGGGCACAGGCCTTCCCTGTGTATGGAATAGGGAGATTGGGCCATGACACACCGCGCGGGCCCAGTGTGGATTGGACCAATGGCTTAACGTGCCTTCCGAAGCACGGAGGAGCTCGAGATAGTAAATTTTTGGTCACCCATCCAATGATCGACCACTGCGAAAGTTGCTTAACTTCAACGATCGCAGCCGAACGCGCTAACCACCTGCGCCATCGAGCTCCTCAACATACATATACACACTTGAGTGATTAGCAGAGAACGGAGAAGGGAAAGAAGAAAAAGTGCAACATGATAGCTTAAATGTATGAAATGAAAATAAATTTGATTCAAGTTGACTTCTTAATGACTCTTTTGAGACGTCATTTTTTTTTGACAAGACTACTCACTAGTTATTTATTGGGTCTTAGATAATATCTGAAAACACATTAGTGCCAGGTTATAAGACTCCGATTCAGTCCTGTCCGTCGATAGGTTTTTGAAGTGAAGCTTCTTTTACCCCCGTAAATGAAAATCCTATGGAAAAGATGAAACGGAAATGCATCGCAAGCGTCACAAGCTATTATATATATATGTATATATATATATAGTTAACGAGCACAGTTGTGTGCGTGTGTGTGTGTGGGATGTGTGCGCAACTCTTCTCGACGAGCATAAAAAGTTAGAGGGTAACTCGGCGAATGCTAAAACGCTACGAGTGTCACAAGTGTCACACGCTACAATATATATATGTATATATATGAGTGATGCGTACGCTGCTTAGGTCCCTCCGATTCCGTCGGCCTAGGCACGTCTTAGAGTACCCCGCCTCCGACTCCTCCCACACAGGGCACAAACACCAACACTACACAGCTAGCATACTTGCACACTAGCTTAGCATTAGGCAGATACCGCATCCGTAGGATAAGAGTGCGAAGACCCGGTCTACACACGACACGCCGGTCTACATACCTGGTATAAGGTACAAGTACGTACCTGGGCGGTTTTTCCCCGCCTCCACGACAACAGCCAACAAGAGCCGAGGTCCGAGTCTCAGAGACGCCCTCTGGTTGAGCCGACCCCCTCAGGTTCAAGTGGTCTAGAGGCTCCAGACGGAGATGTCATCCGCGTGCAATACCACTAGAGGCACTCGCCAATTTTCGCCGTCCTCAAACCCGGCGACGCTGTAAAGGTTATCTGCGACCAACAGCATACACACTCAAAAAAAAAGCGTGCACTGCTCCATTCCCTATATGCCTTATAGTAGGTTATTTGAGAAAAGAAGTTTCACTTCAGATGTGTGGTCCGTGCATACTAATTTTTTACTATCTGCAGTGGAGAGTTAAAATTATCTATCTTATTTAATTTCGTTCCCTGTCTAGCATGGGAGACAGATAATGGATTTTCCTTCTTACTGAATAATTGATTATTTTACACGTTTCATTATTATACTTAATGGACAGATAAATACTATGTCTTGAGACCACCGAATGTGAAAAGGACTGGAAACTTCGATTACCATGAAATATTAAATATACACACCTACCTATTATAACTAGATTAAGCGTAAGGTATTTATTGAATTTATAAGTAAAACAATCAACTAAGTTATAATTGAGCTAAATAGTTTGACGACCTCCGTGGCCGAGTGGTTTGTACGCTGGGTTTCATGGTGTCGCCTACTCGAGAGGTGATATTTTATATGATTGTTAAGAAATGTGTAATTTGTTTAAGCTCTTTTGGTTTAGTCACTTAATAAATCAAATTGGTTATTAACTTATTATTAACAAAAGAGAAGAAATTAGTATTAGTACCTATTAAAAATCTGTCAAAAATTCAAAAAACTTCATGTTGCTTCCTCGTTTACACCAAGATATAAATCATGTATTTGACTAATTTTATACAATGTCTTCATTATTTGTTCACATTTATATACATACATGTATTAAACATGTAGTATACAATACTCGCATCAAACTTGTTGGATATACAAAATATGTGATTTATATTTGTAAGATACTAGTTGTCTATGCAGTGTAAACGAAATAATGTTTTAAACAGCCACAACAAGTAATCTACAAGTGTCGTTTAAAACTAAATGACTTGTTTCTTGGTGGAAATGAGGGGTTACACTCTTTTGATGCTGATATTTACAGAAATAAAGATGATTGTGTGATTGAGATAGTAATTATATAAAAGAACCGATTCACATTCTTGCGAAATTGTCACTGTTTTGTACCTACATTACAAACCCGTGACGGACGAACAGCGGAGGCTTTAAGAGTTCCATCCATTTCCCTTATTGGGAGTAACCCAAAAACATAAGTTACAAATCATTAAACAAACAACTTACAAATAACTTTGTTAGTTGAATAACATTTCAATAAAAGTCAATATCAAAACCGTTATTTGAACAAATTGAAAAAAAAACAGTGAAGTGCGAGTTGGAATCGTGCACGAAGGGTTCCGTACCATTATGTATTCAATATTAAACACTATATTATAATATCGAGCAAAAAAGGGCAAAAAATCTCGTTTGTTGTATGGGACCCCCCTCCCTTAAATACTTTTTTTTAGTTTTTATAGTGGCAACAGAAATACAACATCTGTGAAAATTTCAACCGTCTATCTATCACGGTTTCTGAGATACATCCTGGTGGTATCCTACAGATAAACAGACGAATAGTGGAGTCTTAATAATAGGGTCCCGTTTTTATCCTTTGGCTATGGAATCCTAAAAACGCTATAATTGGCACGCAAATTGAATGTGTTTTGTTTTCTATGAAAATAACCGCTTACCTAGACTATGGTATAGTCGGTAGCATGATTAATGATAATAATTAACAAATGAAGTAGCAGCTAATTGTGGCCGTGGGCCCACACCGGAAGCTATAAAGCACGATTTTGATTTAATATTACCCATCGTAAACAGTTAGCTTTGATCTGCCGTAGTTAAGTAAGTTTTCCTAATTATATTTTTAGGATTGAACTGATGAGTGATTTTTATAATTGTTAATTGGATATGCACTTATTAAGAGAGAGGTAATCGTCTATATAATTTTGAGAATGTTGATTTTGTAAAAACAATGATAGCAATTCCGCTAATCACAAAAAATATTATAGTTTATTTTATGTTCTTTTTTTAAAGCAAAAATTCAATATTTTTTTTCTTTTCTAGACTTGGAGTAAATAAATAAATTGGATACATACTAAGGATTAAGGATACATTGCATAAGTTGTTAAAACTTACTTACTACAATAGAGAAAATGAAAAAGAGATTGTTAACGACAGGATAGTTTCGGAAACGAGCGATAGGTTAGCAACGCTGCTCAACGACAGGATAGTTTCGGAAACAAGCGATGGGCTAGCAACCCTTCACTATTGTATCCAGACAAGATCTTTTATAAGAAGTAATTATGAGTTATAGTGGTTTTCCCGCTCGAATTGGATTGCCCATCTTGGAAAGTTATCTTCAGCACTGTAAAATAACACAACATATTGATTGTGTTTCTATTATGCTTCTCCCACACCTGTGCGACTAAGCTTGACTACTAAATGCGCTAAAATAAGCGTTCAAAATTTTAATTTAGTTCATTTGTAACGAATTAAAGAGCTGCGTGTCTAAAGACGCCTGGACGATAGCTTGACTGTAGATTTTTGACAGTCATAAAAGAGGTTGTAGGAGACGACAAGTTTGTAGGTGCAGCTGTACTTATGATGGAACTAATTCAAATTTCGAATGCTAATTTTAGCGCATTTTAGTACCAAAGCTTTGTCGCACAGGTGTGGGAGAAGCATTAGTCAACCAGGTTCCAGGGTTTCGCGAGGTACATAGGTCCAGGCCGTCAGAATGATGATGGCTATGCGGGTCGAATTTCTGCCGCATTTGCTACTTGCTGGACTGGACTCTAGTTACAGTTGACATAGTTGCGGTGAGGTAATTTACTGCTCCTTGTTAACAGTAAAGGCTCAGCAATTGGCAATTTTTTTGTCATTATGAAATGACTATGGGAATGAAATTTGTATCTACTACTAAAGTATTTACCTGTCGTACCTTTCATGTTGAGTCAACCCAGTAAGAATTATGCGATGACACTGGTATAAATAAATTTTACTAAAATATAGACATGCAGACTGTTTTTTATGACAAAAGGGTGGCAAATAAGCGTAGCGGTCACGTGTGTTTACCAAAAATATCTCAAATACCGTTGCCTACCCTGTTCCAATCTCCGACGCCGTGGAGTCCTGGAACCTTACTTACCGGCAGAAACATAACACCACCAACACCCTCCGATTCCGTCGGCCTAGGCACGTCTTAGACTACCCCAACGACGAAATCACCCGCGCCCACGCGATTCCTCCCACACAAACACCAACACTACACATCTAGCAAACGTGCACACTAGCTTAGCATTAGGCATACACCGCACCCGTAGGATAAGAGTGCGAAGACCCGGTCTACACACGACACGCTATACCAGGTACAAGTACGTACCTGGGTGGTTCTTCCCCGCCCCCACGACAACAGCCAACAAGAGCCGAGGTCCGAGTCTCAGAGACGCCCTCTAGTTGAGCCCCTCAGGTTCAAGTGGTCTAGAGGCCCCAGACGGAGAGGAGACTCCCCCTGTGCGGAGATGTCATCCGCCTGGAATAACTCTAGAGGCTAATTTTCGCCGTCCTCAAACCCGGTGACGCTGTAAAGGCTGCGACCAACAGCATACACACTCAAAAAAAGCGTGCACTGCTCCATTCCCTTATGCTTTATGCACCGCCTTATGGTAGGTTATTTGAGAAAAGAAGTTTCACTTCAGATGTGTGGTCCGTGCATACTAATTTTTTACTATCTGCAGTGGAAAGTTAAAATTAAGTATCTTATTTCATTTCGTTCCCTGTCACTCGCACTCGCCATGGGAGACAGATAATGGATTTCCCTTCTTACTGAATAATTGATTATTTTACATGTTTCATTATTATACTTAATGGACAGATAAATACTATGTCTTGAGACCACCGAATGTGAAAGGCGTTTTGCCCGCCCCCCACGACAACAGCTAACTAGAGCCGAGGTCCGAGTCTCAGAGACGTCCTCTAGTTGAGCCGACTCCCTCAGGTTAGTGGTCTAGAGGCTCCAGACGGAGAGGAGACTCCCCCCGTGGGGAGACGCCATCCGCCTGGAATACCTCTAGAGGCACTCGCCAATTCTCGGCTTAAGGTCCCCTTAGGATCTCGCCGTCCCCAAACCCGGTGACGCTGTAAAGGTCATTTGCGATCAACAGCATACACACTCAAAAAAAAGCACTAAAAGGTAGTGTTATATTACTATCTTTTCTAAGGTGGAGGTTCCTTACCCGCTTCCGCTTTGCCATACCTCTCTTCAGTATGTCATCAAGAAAAATGTAGCGTTACTGTTGAAAGAATTTTCAAAATCGGTTCACTTAATAACCGATGCCTAACTATTAGGTAATTTGTTGTTTACGGTCAAGAGACTTAAGTGAAGTTTTTTTATTATCAGTTAGTTAAAAAAAAGTGCAATAACATCCTGCGGATGTGAGTACGACGGCGGCGTGCAGGTATGCGCTTAACATATTTTTTTTTATTAATTATAAATTAAATGAACCGTTGAGCAAACGAATCAATAGGTTTATGCCGCTTTATGAAAGCGTTGTTATTCGTTGGTGGTAATAGTAATTCCTGAAATCCTTGATTATTGTTATTAGTATATTATCATTTCTTTACGAAAATATGTTGAAATTATTTGTAATAACACGATTCGGATTAAACAAAATGAGAAATTCTAATAATCTACTCCTTACTCATTCATTTTTTACACAATCCATTTCTTCTGGGATTTTTCTCTTCTTTCAATTATCATCATACGCCTATTAATGTCCCCACTGCTGGGGCATAGGCCTTCTCTGCGGATAAAATAGGGAGATTGGACTATAACCCATCACGCAGGCCCAGGTGGGTCATGGCCCCAACTCCCTATTCCATCCACAGGGAAGGCCCGTGTGCCCGTGTGCCCCAGCAGTGGGGACATAATAGGCTGATGATGATAACATTAAATTAAAAGAAGTCTGCTGTCACCTCTGGGATACACACACGCTGTCCTCTCCTCGATGGTAAAGTTCGATGTTTCTGCCGAAATTTGGCTTTAGATGGCTGGGGTGGCACAATTTCAGCTGTAAATAGCCGATAGTCCGATAGTTTATAGGGGAAGCCTCAACCTGTGCCTCATCAGTATCAGTGATGTATTTCAAAAGTATGGTACTGAAACTCCTCTTAAATAACATCGTTTTCTCTATGTCCAAGTACCACACATATATCTAAATACAATACAGACATGTTACAACGCCTTCCTAACACAAATTTGTTTCTAAAGAACCGCACTTCCTCCATCTACATATATTTTGACGCGTGTTCCACGTCAACTATAACTAGACACATTATAAATATGTGGAATTTAGTTGCTCCATTCATGATTTCTGACTTAGAGCTGGGGTCAAGTAACTCTGGTCGTTGTAACGTTAACCTAAGCACTGACCACAACCGTTCCGGTGGGGTACCGTGTGATATACGAGATGTTTTTTATTGTCCGACAGCCATGCGCTTGACCTCAGCTCCGAGCGCAGGCGCTTGTACAATCAACAACATATTATATAAGTTCGGAATTTTTACCCGATATGGCATTATATCATCAATAATTTTGAGAAGTTCAACAAAAAACAAAGTAGTGAGAGATTGGTTGCTTTTCATGATGACATGAGGTTTGAGCGTCCATACTGTCTACTGAGTCTATAATATTTTGGGGTTGATTATATTTTTGGGATTAGTTCTAGCAATTATTTAATAATAATATACACTTAATTTCGTAAAACATTATCCAAAATATTTGTTTCTAAGTTAAAATAAATAAATAAAATTACATTACTGTCAATATAATTTGATATATCTTGCTACTAAAAACAAACATTAGTTTAACAAGTGTATTTATTTAGATACAACCAAAAATATATTTGTCCTCTCATTTTACCCGATTCTGTCACTGGTGAAGAAATTATTTATATATATATATATATAATTATGAATATCTCATTATCTGAGTAAATTATACCTCTTCATATCACAGATTAGAAATACGTCAGTAGTGTTGCATCAGCACCCTTAGCACGAACCAATATCGCATTCGTAACGTTAGCGAGTCCGAAATGTCATTGTCAAATGTGTACTGATTTTTAGATCTCGTTATGTATTTTGCGGCGCTGCCGTTCAAGTTTCCACACAAAATTTGACATTGACATTTCGCACTCGCAAACTATTCGAATTCGATAATGGTTCGTGCTAGGGGTACAGTAATCGAAGCGGTTGCTGTCAAGTATTTTGCTGTCGCACTAAATAACATAAGTAAGTAGTTTCCATTCGCATGGTTTACTAAGAATAATACTAAACAAGAGAACGGAAAATAGAGAAATTTTTGTTCACGTGTTTAATATTATTCTATTATGCCTTAATTATTTTTCTGTTAAATGATTATTATGCACAACAACACAACCAATTGTTTAGGGTTCCGTAATCCTGACAAGGAACCCTAAACCGTGTCCGTCCGCGGTTTTACTTGGAGACTATTAGAGCACTAGAGAGCTGTAATTTAGTGGAGATATGTATATCGATTACGCCGACAAAATGGTAGAATAAAATTTAAAAAAATATATTTTTTTGGATTGCACGATTATTATTATTACCCCATGTAATCTGTGGCTGATTTTTTTTTCTTCATCTACCCTATCGTATGGGAATACGTTGAATAGGTCCTTTAAAATTACTTAGGGGTTTCCAAAATTATATTTCCATTTAGGGATCCGTTTGCGAAATTTTCAACTTTAAAGTGCTAAGTTTTGTTCGAGTAGGGCGTCCTTCTCCTCTAAAAGCTAATCTATTGGCTTGAAAAACCTGAAAAATAAAAACTTTTTTTTTTCAAAGGAAAACTATAACAGTTAAGATAGATTTAGATAAAGATAAGATAAATTAACCTCCTGTTCCTCATTTTCATCATCCAAGTTTGTTCGTTAGTTTTTCTCCAGACCATTAACACCTGAACATTGATTTTGTACGTCTATAATTTCCATGTATATCGTATTAAAACAGAAATTCAAAATTTATTGAGCAATTCTTTAAAGTCCGTTACTACGAATCTAATTTTTGTCACGCCCAAAATTATATCACTTCATAAATCCAAAACTAAATAGATAATTAAAGTGCTCAATGTACAATTTATAAAATTTAACGCGTTTTTCAAGTTTTTTGTCGGTGCAATGAATTTAATGAAAATTGAAAATTGGGACGGAAATTATACGAAGAACACCTTGTTGTGAGAATGACCGTGTTCCATTACATTAGATAACAGCTTTAGAAATTGACCCCGTTTGTTGATATACATTTGGTTTATAAAAAAAGTATTTTATGCGCGGGAAACTCTTTCGTTTTGCTTTCGTTAGCGACGTGCCTTCTGTCATCAAAGAAGACATGACAGAGACAAGCTATTATTCCTTCAGCACAAAACTAAAAGTCAAATATTTGAAGTCTGAATAAGACCTCTACTGCTCCTTCAACTTTTACCCAAGGCAATCAAAACGTATGAGTGAATATTAAATTTATGTATATAAGCGCAAAGCAAAATGTAAAGTAAGTGGGTTAACCTTTTTCATGGGAAATAATTATCGAATGAATAAAATATATATATAACAAAGTAACATCATCATCATCAGCCTATTAATGTCCCCACTGCTGAGGCACAGGCTTCCCTATGGATGGAATAGGGAGATTGGGCCATGAGCCACCACGCGGGCCCAGTGTGCTACCGACTGCAGATGCAGCTGGTACCAACGGCTTAACGTGCCTTCCGAAGCACGGAGGAGCTCGAGATAATAAATTTTTGGTCACCCATCCAATGATCAACCACTGCGAAAATTGCTTAACTTCAACGATCGCAGCCGAACGCGCTAACCACTTGTGCCATCGAGCTGTCGTAATATGTTTGAATTTTTACTACAATCGAAGCTTGTAAACAAATATTGGATGTAGGCAATTTTAAATATAGAATCTGTATATCCGACTACGCTATCACTCTTTTTAAATATTCCATTTTTTTAATAGCGTTTTAAATCACAGTTGCGAGCAAATTTCAGTTTAGTGGATTTAATTGATCGATCATTGCCAAACATTACGACAGATCAAACAAGATTATTTGAGTAAAGACGACTGGGATTGTGTGATAACTTATTTTTATGGAATAATAATCGTGCAATGTGTTACTATTAGAATTATCAAATAAAATAAATTGAGCAGGTACTGATTTTTACTACTTAGGTATTTTAGGTAAAAGTGTAGATTACATCAGTCAACACGAATTTTGAGTCTGAGTTCTTTGTACTGCCAGATTTTGATTTCTTATACTTAATTAATGTAAGAAACATTTTTTTTCTTTAAAAAGTTTGTTATTGTAGCTTCGTTCGCATGAATGAAATCTTAAATTTCATGGAAATTTGCAAACTTTTATTCTTTGAGTTGTATTCTCTTCGTCAAAAATCTGAAGACAATTTTCCCTGAATTTTCAGAAACGCAGTCAGTTAATTCTTTACGACAGAAGTAATTCAAATTTCGAGTGGTAATTCTAGCGCATTATTTCTAAAGCCTCTAGCTTCATCGCGCTTCATCGGTGTGGGAGAAGAGTGAGTCAATATTTTCACGAAAAATCCTATATTGTACATGTTACAACGATGTGTTTTAAGCTGTTGTAAGCCGTTGTTGTTTGGTGAAAGATGGTTTAGTTCGGTGGCAGCAGTCCCGAAAGCAATTAAAGACAGTTACCGGCACATGCTGGTCGTGTGCCCGCCGGGGCCGTGACGCGCGCCGTTCCGGAGCGTGCGCGCGCCAGGGCTGGCAGCGAACAGCGAGAAACAAATACACACATCAAAAAATTCTAAGCAACATACATCATTTACACAAACTGCAAGTTTTATCAGTTGATTGTACAAAAATATATTTTTTTTATGTTTTCATTTATTTAAAAGCATTTAACTGCTAGATGTTTAAATCTAAAGAAAAGTTTAATAGAAAAAAAAAGTGCAGTCGCCCGGATAGCGAAGGGTGCGGGTTCGAGTCCCGTCCGCTGCCTGGTCCGCAAATGTTTTCTATTAGTCAAAGATAAATCAAATTGGTTATATTCAAAAGAATAAAAATATTAAATATCGGTCAAAAGTTCAAAAAAATATAATTAAACGGAAAATATAGTCTAAAAATATTTATAAAATATGGAACATATTCGGTAATAAGGAAAAGAGACGATCTGGGGCATTAGCTCCAATGTCTTGGACTCTATTCACCAATGAAAATTAAGAAGACAGTTGACGCGGTGTAACGTACCTCAAGAATCGTCCCATGGTTTCGACTATCATAGGTTCACACATTTTATCATCTAACATATTATGTATTTTTGGAAACACAATTTCAAAAATATCACACACTATTCCGCATTTTGTAAATAAACACTTTATTGTTGTAAATATATATATTTTATAACCTCTTCCCGTTTTCTCTTTTTTTTCTTATTCTAATTTTTTTGTCGCTACACGACAGCGGCAGTGTTACGTCCCTAACTACCCTCACCTTGCTAGTTTTAAAGCCAATATATCATACAATGAATTCTTCCTACAGAAATATAATATTACAGAAAATCGTGATATAATATGCGGTGAAAATTATGATCATCAACAGCCTGTTCATATCCCCTGTATGCACAGGCCTAATGGACGAAATAGGGAGAGCGTGCAATGTCCATCTCACAATGAAAATTTGGTAAGACTAAAAAAATGCACGGCCTAACGAGGAGCTGAAGATATTCATATTTTTATTTTTGTAAATGGAGACCGACTTCAGCAATATTGATTTTTTAAAACATAGCGGGTGTCATTCGTGTATGTGTAATGTGTGGTTTTTAAAGATACTCTATCTCTCTATATCTCTATCTACGTCCAAATCTGTTGAGTCATTTTTAACCCCAGATGGAAAAAGAAGGGTGTACGTGTAAGTGTGTATAAGTTTTTAGGTGTCTGTGTGTCTGTATGTGTTAAAGGGCCAACACCGTTTATTTTTTTACTTTTGGGTGTATGTGGCTTTAGGTTTTTTAAATTTCCAATTTATTTATTTTTGAAGTAGTTGAACTTACAAACTTACAAACACACAGGGACCTTAAAAAAATTACACTTATTTTTGGCATTTAAAATATGTTTCTGTAGCAGTTCCGTTTGGTAAGTGACAGCCCTGATTCGTCCTCCTATGTCGTTCGCCTTCCTTACTACACAGAAAGTATAGAAATGCAACCATTAGGCGTTACATCACATCACAAACATAATGGTATAGCACTTCTGGTATTGCATTTACATTTATACGTATTTTCTTTCGCCTACCTACTTTACAGCAAAACACTCGAAAATAACGTTATATTCTTTCTTGTACGATACATTTTATAGGTATTAGACAAGAGAATACATACTTAGCTGATTATAAATTTAAAAGAAAAACGTAACTGTACTTAGGCCCAAGCACGAAGTTTTGACTGTTCCGTAACATATCGTATCGTCAAAGTTTCATCCAGCGAGAACGCCAAGCATCAGCGAGAACGCCAAACGTCCAGCGAGAACGCCAAGCATCCAGATGGTGGGGATGAAACTTCTGATTTTGCTTCGTGTCGTGCTTCTAACATTTAGATTAAGTATATTTGTTCTCATCGCTCGCGGCAAGATCCTCAGCTAAAAGATAAGATGATGATGGGAGCAATCCCGTGACGTAAAGGGCGATGCAATCGCGTGCTAGTAAAAAAAGGTTAACGCTTAATATGAATTAATCAATATTATAACTTTTAATATGAGTATACATTCAAATAATTCGACTCATTAGTCTCGAGTATTCATTAATTTACAATTCATTCTGGGTGGTCATTACTGACCAATGTCCTCGCAATTATTCGATATCGACTCGATATTTCATTTCGCGTTTACAGCCATCGACGTTCAATCCGCCGATAAATCGCCAGTTCGTTTTAATTATTATTTTGGTTCTTAATAAAGACCGTTGGTAATGTTGGTATCAGTGTCACTGATAGCTTGAAATCGACTTTATTTGTGAACGGAAAGGGTTTATTATAAGATGGAGTAATATCATAATGGGGTTAAAACACCCCATGTCAATTTTTAATAATTACTCGATACGTTTTTGTTGTCTTCAACATTAAATATTATGACGAATAAGGTTTAAACGGAACACATTTTGTTTTGTTTATCAACCTATTATTTACTTGTAGTATTTAACATCGACGAGATGTTGGAAAAACAAATGTAGGTTGTTTGGTTCATGCAACATGTATTTTATTTTTGGTTTCTTCAACAACAACATATTTAAAAAATATTTCGCTAAAAATTTTTATTGCCGAACCTACGAATCTACGAAATCGATTTCTACTTGTTTCAACTGAAGATTGTAATTTAACAGCTCGTATACCATGGCATTACACAAATCATATCACCCCAAAAAAGTTCACTACGTTATTTTGCGTAAGTATTTTATGGGCAATTTCTGTGATCATCATCATAATCAGCCTATTAATGTCCCCACTGTTGGGGCACAGGCCCAGACTGGGCCATGACCATAGCCCACCACGCGGGCCCAGTGCGAATTAGGAAATGCTACCTATGGAATGGTTTTAACGACTGCAGATGCAGCCGGGATTGACGGCTAAACGTGCCTTCCAAAGCACTTCCGAGGCTCGAGATATAAATGATGAGTAGATCTTTTGTTACCTATCCAATGATCGGCCACAGCGAAAGTTGCTGAATTTCAACGATCTTAGCCGAAAGCGCTTACTACTTGCGTCACCGAGCGCTTCAAGCATTTTCTATAATGCTCTCTTTTTACTAATCTGAGGAATGTGAGGCTACATTTTGCGATACTATTATAACAAGATATATAGTAAATTCCCCGATCTGCATAACCAGTAAGCGGTTAGATGTTAGCGCGGCCGTGCATCCGTGGTGACCTAAAAGCGGACATTCCACCTGCAACCAGGTATTGTTGTGTAACGCACCACGAAACCACATTAGGACGTTGCGAATAACTGTTATGTATAATGTTAACAATTACTTATAACGATGTTACGTATCGTTCGTTCGTTCGTTTTTGTTTGGTTATCGCGTTATCACTCGTATAATAAATCGGGACAGAGGGAATTTCGTATCCTTTTTTAACACATTTGCTGAATATGGAGTAGTGTGAGATTATGCATGATAAAAGTTTTAAATGGAGAAGAACTGTAGAAAGTAGAAAACATTATTATATTTATATAAAAATCACAGATAATCCCAACTCGGATAACATTATATATTTATGTTTTAATCTATTTAATGTACTTAGTTTTGCCAATATCCATACAGCCAATCCCACAAGGAATAAGACATACTTTAAATGACTTCACATTTTTAAAAGTTGACTGTAACAGACGCATCTTTCAGTTATTTGTAAACAAATATTAACGGAAAAGATGATGGACAGTTAAAAGTTTAAAGGTCAAAATTAGAATGAAATACAAAAACCGGCCAAGTGCATGAGTGCCACGCGCAGTGTAGGGTTCCGTAGTTGCCTGTCGTTACTAGAATATATTTGAGCAGGAGTCTTTAATTTCTGTATCAGAAATTAAAAAAATCTATTTTTTTATAAATATTATTTTTAAGAAATTTGTTTTACAGTGCAAAGTTTTACGCTACGATAACTTCATCTATGTCACTATGAATGTTTTCTTCTATGAAATTCTCAATAGGTAAGAAATTTTCTTTGACCAAAGTTGAATGACTATTACTCTTGAACTAACAAATCTATCTTAATAATTATAATTTTTCTTAAAAGTTTATGAAAAGCGCTATTATCATGATTTTAGGAGACCTATTCAAAGATACCCTATACAACGGAGTAGACGATGAAAAAAAAATCATCCGCAGGTATTATGTAGGGGAGCTAGCTTAATTTTTTTTTTTTCAAAATATTATTATACCATTTTGTCGGCTTGATTGATATACATATCTCCACAAAATTACAGCTAGCAAAACCGGAGACGGACAAACAAACGGATATGACGAACCTTAAAATGAGTCAACGGATGGGGGCTTATTTTCATTGATGTTAAAATATTTTCATAAGTGTAAAAGTTTGCACAAGGTATTGTTAGGACTTTCATGTAAACAAAAAAAAAACAGTACAAACTTAAACATTATTTAACCAACGAACTAATTAACATAAAAAAACATAATCACGATCAATTCATTATGTCTGAACTTGTGAACGGGTAGTTGAAAGAACCTGTTATTTAATTGCCCCTTACCGCATAGACACATCCCTATCACGACATGGACTGCGTTTCTTGTACCACACGTATAACTCGCTTTTACATAACCGCTGCTCGCTAAAATATAAAATCCGTTATACAAAATTGTTGCTATAGTCCTAACAATTTATGTTTTGCAAACAAACAATACTATATTTTCTTAGCCTTAGGCTGCAAGGCAGCGCCATCTCTTTGCATTGTAGGTAACCCACAATGTCAAATGAAAACCTTTACAAGTATTAAACATTTGAAAGAAGAAATAGCAATTATGGGTGCGGGTTCGAGTCCCGTCTGCTTCCTGGTCCGCGTGGTTGGTCCTAGTAAACTTTTCTTTAGATTTAAACATCTAGCAGTCAAACGCTAAAAAAATAAAAACAATACCATAGTTTACTATTCGCCATAAAATGATGCTAGTCACAAACACAAGAGTGAAATACTAAATGATTTTGAACCTGGGTTAGGTTAGATCATTTCGAAAAAATTAGTGTGGTTTTATGAACCCACGACGCAAGTGAATCTTTAGAAGTGTTTACCTATACAAAGTTGATGTTACTTTGATTTATGTTTTTTTATTTTTATTTTATTCGAAGACGGGCCGCCCGCGTAGAAGGCGAGATTTCTGCCACTTAACCATCGACGTTTTTTGATAAGGTCTGTTTTTTTAATAACAATAAAACATATAATGCTTTACGATAAACATGAATAAATATAAGGCTATGTGATAAAAGTTTCACTTTATAAACATTTTTTTTTATTTTATTTAATAGGTTGTCTTAGGCCGCTGGCACCTGCGTCCGCGTGCTTCGCTTCTTCCATTCTAGTCCATTTTAAGAGAGAAGTTTGCGTGGGTGACGATGGCGATACATTGGAGCCACGGAGTCATTCGCACTGGACCCGCGTGGTGGGTCACGGCCCAATCTTTCTATTCCATCCATAAGGAAGGCCTGTGCCCCAGCAGTGGGGACATTAATAGGCTGTGATGATGATGATGTAACATAGCTACATCAGGGACGTGCTGGGAGGTGAGACACCTCGAACTAGTGGGGGAGAGTTCTACAGATCTATGAAGCTGGTCGCACTGAGATACACTTAGGCTTCTCCGCCTAGGTGAATTTCACCAATATAGACTGGAAGTGGGGGATGGATTGTGTTTGAACGCAACCACTCCCTCTGCTTGGGGCAGTAGCTAAATATACGAATATGTCATACAAATATGACTTTAAAGACTTATTTTAAATCCGTACGTGTATTAACACTAAAAGGTACTCCTAGAAATACTGTTAAAGAATCTTCATCGGCGGTCGCTAACATTTTTACGTTGACAACATCATTTTTCCTATGCAATAATACCTCTTATATGGAATAAATATCTGTATCCACTTTTATTCAGTCTAGGCTGTTACAAGCACTTGTAAAAGTCAAGAATCTACGCCATCGGTTCGAAAAACTACGGCGGGAGACCTTGCACCATAGATATCAGAAACAAAAGTTTAACATCTCTGTGCCTTGCACTGAAAAGAAACGGCAAGAAACTCAGCAAGGGCTGTTTTTTTTCTCCCTGTATTGTTATACAATACAGAGTCGTCAAGTTGAAAAATTACTTCAGAGATACTTCTGAAGTCACCTTCCATTATATCATTTAGTATATAAATATATATTCGAATTTGATGTAGGTTGGTGCTAAGGGTACAGATGGGAAAGGTAATTTACTGTACCTTCTATGTAAACATAAGGCAATTGATCCTCCTATTTACAAATAGATTCTCAGACATAACAATGTTTAAGTAACATTAGCATGATACAAAGTTGTGTTATCAACTGATTGACGGCGGTTTGTTAATTAATTTATGAAATAATGAGGCACGACTGCCGGTGCGCGCCGTATGAATATTTATGCACCTTAATTGCAGTTCGTTAAGGCTTAAGATTGCAGATTAGAGATGGTTACTCTTAGATACAGATCGACGGTGACGGCGATATGGTAGCCTAGTGCCTATTGGGATTGCTTTGGCTATCGCTATTGCTTACGATGTCATTTTGTTATTTCTGACCGCTGAGGTTTTCGAATGCCATCCTTCCTTTTTTTTCTTTTACATTGGTAATAACAATATTTTAAGAAAATGAGCGTGAGGTATTTGAAAACCTACGAAATAACAAAATAAAACAGCAAGCGATAGCTATAGCCATAGCAATAGCAAGTAATACCGATAGGCAGTAGGCCCTCTGGTGGCAATTGACGTATTGCAATTTGGAATTTGACAGTTAATTAATTATGAGTGTATTGGAATGAAGTCTTCCTATTAAGAAGGTGTCACGTCTGATGACAAAAAAATGTATCCGTGGCAATATGAAAACGCTATTTTTTACACTTGTCCCCGATCAGATATCGAACACGGACGGAAAAATTGGTGACTCCAAGAAAACTGGAAAGCCACTCAACCATGAATATGAAGTCGCTGAAGGAATACACTCAGTAGGAATTTGCAAAAATATTAGATCAAGGAATAATTAATAGTTGACGACCTCCGTGGTCGAGTGGTTCGTACGCGCCGGGTTTCATGGTGTCGCCGACTCGAGAGGTCCCGGGTTCGAATCCCGGTGGGGCAGATGCTTGTTTGATGAATACGAGCATTTGTACTACAGTCATGGGTGTTTAATATGTATTTCTTTATAAAATATAGTTATATATGTACGTACAGTATATGTATTCTATCCGTTACCCTAGCATCCTATAAGACAAGCTTTACAGTGCTTACTTTGGGGCTAGGCTAATTAGCGTGAGTGTTTGAATTATTTATTTATTTAATTAATCATTCACCAGAGTGCTAAAGGTTCTGGGTTTAGTTCTTTCATATTGATATCAATAATTTTGCAATATTTCAATATAAATTTAAAATAAATCCTCCATATTTTTATGTTTCTGAATAATTTTGTAATTCTTCGTTTCAGTCAAATGTTTTCCCCTGTTTTCATTAAATCTCCTTAGAAGGAATAAAATGATTCAATAATAATACTACAAAAGATAGATCATACGAAATAAAAAAAACCGTCGAGCACTGGCAACACGGTAATAAAATAACGTCCGAAAACCCAACGATATGTAACACTTCCTCCCGAAAGTAACCCTTGAAGAAACAATAAAAATATCTAACAATAAACCTGCGGTCAACTATCCCCTATTAACTCAATTACCTATCTTAACTCGCATGCGATTATAAACCTTATTTCCTTAACCATAAAATCTCCTGGTGTGGTCTTGAAAAGATATAGCTGTGTTCCTCCAAGCAGAACTCTACACGAGAGCAGTCTTGAATTCGTCAATTGCACAAATATGAACTTTAAACCGATTTATATAAAATACAGTTCAGTATGTTCGGAATCCCTGTAAAGACACCGGGTCTTTACAAACTCCTGCAACGATGGTTATAAAGGCAAAGTAATTTATGCCTTATCTTTATGTGGTTGAAGTTGATTATTATTGAAAGTTAAAAGATTAGACGTTAAAACAGAGGGGTAACTTCATCGTTCCGGTGGACGCGCCTCGCTAATGGGCAAGCAAACAGCGGGTTTTTACACGATCAATTCAAGAGTTGGCTTAGTGATTGCGAAGTGATTAAGTACATAAATATTTTATATATTCCGTATTATTGTTAAATAAGCGATGGTACAAAAGTTTTTTAGTTATCCTAAAGCCTAATAATGATTCTGTTATTATATTATAAAACAGTAAGACATATTTTTTTAATAAGACGCGTTTGGACTTTATCACCACTTAACATCAGGTGGGGTACAGTCATTTATTTGCCTATGTTGCTATAAAAAAATATATCCAGAAAATATTTCTGGAATTATTAATGTGCGTGCATAATGTTTTTCATCTATGAATCTTCAATTTTCGTCACTTTTTATCCGTCACCAATCGTGTTTTGCGATTGTATAATACGACCAATTCGAGGTGACGGATAACCTTTTCAAAAACATTCCTTTTCAATGATTGTCGACTGCGCTCATATTTTTATCTAAACAAAAATGGCGGGTAACTAACGAGTTGACAGCTGACCCAATTTCAAAATTCGAAAACGAACTTCATAAAACAAATGACAGTAGTCGGGCCATTCCTAAATTCAAGAACAGATAAAAAACGCAATTTACCGCTCGGAAATAATGGACACGTCAGGGCATGGATACAGTTAATTCTAATTATTTTATTTTTCGGTGGCAGGTGAAGGCGTCTAGCGAATGACGGGTGAAATTTATATACCCATTAGTAATTTTACGGGACCCCTATTAGGGACTTGTTTTGGGGTTAGTTAGCGTGCGTTGGTCACGTGGCCGCTTTTAAATAGGCAACGAGTTATAATAATTAAAGCAATTCCGTCATAATAAGGAACAACTTAAAATTTGATAAAATATGATTCTATAATTAATTATGCACATAATAATAACTAAGTAGATACTATTATTAATAATGACTTTGTAACAATGTCAAATGATACATAGACGGACTAAAGTTGGTATTTTATTTCAAACGAAACATAATTTCTAACTTGTTAAAACAGCTAAGTACAGAGTTTTCCAAGAGGTGTACACTTTTAACTAGGCGGTGTCATTTTCGGTTTTTGTTAAGTTTTTGAAATTTTGTTTTAGATTTAATAAATTAAGCAAGTGTTAAGATAATTTTAAAACCAAAGTTATTATCTAAATAACTAACAATAGACTAACTTCATATTGATATAAAATAGCGATTATTATAAGTAGTCTGCGCAGCAATAATAAGTTTTATTTTTATCATTGATATGAAAAACATTCGCTCAAACTTGCGTCTCAATCCAGTCCAGTATACCTTTGTCACAGAACAGATTATAGCTGGATCCAGACCATCGTAAACAATTAATATTAGTTTTTCTACTATTTTATATTTTTAAATATAAGCGGGATTATATAAGCGTTAACTTAATTATACAATTGATATGAATTAGAAAAAGTGCTTTGTTTGAAATTTTAATTAGGTATCTGCTTTGGAATAGAAAATATTGAAATGATCCTCAAAAAAATATCACCTAAAAATAAAATTGGTAACTTAAAGGTAAGGTCAGGTTACCAATTGTATTTTTTGAGGATTAATTGCAATTTTTTTGATGATAATTTAAATATTTCCTATTCTTATTTTTAGAATGACATTCAAAACTTATCCCCAGGGATATTTTTTTTTTATATTATAAATTCATTTTAAACTTCGAATCTGTGACACCGGTTCCAGATTCGAAATTTAAAATGAATCCATAAAACAATAGCATCACACAGTGTTGCCTGTATTCATTGCAAGTTGTAAGAGAATGCATGCATAGCCCACATATCCTTGGAAGTTATGGACCTTGACCGTGACCAGACGTTCCCGGCCGATTTGAATAAAGGATTTGAACTTCCTGCGAGGCCGCCAAGCCACGCGCGATACGATACTCGATGCGTGAAATATTCAAATGTATTGCCCCCTTTTGCTTTGCACCAGGTATGGCGTAAGACATATGAATAGGAGATGAGCTTATATTTTCTGATAAAGAAAACATAATTTAATTTCAGATTGTTTAGTCTCCCATGTGTATACCTATATGATATTTAGAATTTAGTCAAAATGTTATGTTAATTCCAAAGTGTTGTATTTCTGTGATAAGTAAGGTTGTCCGAGCTTCACGCGTTAGGGAAATATGATCTACAGTCGGCAAGGTGAAGGTGACTGTATTTTATTCTGCCGCATCAGGTATTCTAACAACTGGACTCTATATACACTTAACATTATCAGGACTAAAAGCCATCATTGAAATTATCCAAATGCATTTTCTGAATATAAATTATGATCTATCAGTGGCAAATTGGCAACATAGAGCAAACTTATCCAACCGGGGAGGTTCTATGGTTACCATAGTGATATCTTACCATTCAAGTATTTTTGGCAATTTCTGCGATCACATAAACATATTGCATACTTCTTTATATCTATTGCCCAATTGGGCATATACTTTGTGTGACGAAGCTGCGTGTGACTATTCTCCTCCTGGCCGAGTCTGTGTTGGTCTTTGATTATGCAGTTATTATCACCAAACGCTAGATTAAAGCCGTGGGCTAAGCACGAACAACTAGCGATAAAGTATTCGTATCGTCACATTAAAATTGCTAGGGTATTTGAATAGGAGTAGTAGTTTCCATAGAAACCTTGAAGTTAGCGATACGAACACGGATCTGTTAAACGAAGACTACGCTTGGATTAGTTACTCCATGTTTTGTCTCTGTCTAGTGAATGACAAATGGCATTTGAGTGACATGAACAAAACATGGCGTAACTAGTCTAAGCTTATTCCTTGTTTAGTAATAAGGGGGTCAAAGTTTATTCTTGGTGTACTGAGCGCGAATCGGTGTAATGGTAGGGGAGCTCAAGTGCGGATTTTTGGATTGACTCTAGCACGGCAGATTAACATAAAGGGGTCAACCTTGCACCTATGTTTTTCGTATCAAATAGCGAAAAACAAACATCCATATGCTAAAATGCTAAACCGTCTAACTAATCTCATTCCAGTAAATGATTTTTGGTAATTCTCCGGAGAATCAGAAATCAGAAATCAATATATATTTATTCAAATTGGATGTATAGTACAACACTTTTGAATCGTCCAAACATTTTTTTCCCTACCACTTGTTATTGGACATATTTTTTAGCTGCGGAGAAAAACGAGCGAAAAAAACTCCACAACATTAAAAGAATAATGTAACAACATTTACAAATCATTATGTTGTTACAACGTCAATACAATCATGATTTATTTAATATAGAACACTTGTTGGAATGATTGGAACAGTTCAAACCCAAGCATTTTTGTCTGTAATATCAGACACTTTGTAATAAGCTTTTTTAATAAGTGCCTTTTTTATACTATCTTTGAATTTATTTATGCTTAACTCTTGGATATTGCTTGGGACTTTATTGTATAAGCGAACACAAAGACCTTTAAATGAATTATTGATTTTGCGAAGCCTAGTAGCAGGTAAAGTTAGTTTATTTTTGCTTCTTGTATTAAGTGTGTGAACATCACTGTTTTTAAGAAACAAATTAATATTTTTTCTTGCAAGTAAGTAACCACCGGACCCCAAAAAAAAACATAAACCTTGCACCAAATGAAGTACTCTCATCATACCCGAGCCCTCTATGTAGAGCCAAACGTCTAGGGCGAGCAAAATATTTTTTTCAATAATCGGCCATGTCTTTTGGTCGCGGCCAAATCTTCATTTTTTTGAATAGGAGCTAGTGTAGGCTTCACGTAACATCCCTTCCCAATATCTGACGCGCTTGAATATTTTTTCCCCTATATTTTACCCCTTCTTCGTACGGTCACCTCCACATCATGCTAACAGGCAGATCAATATTTTTTCTGACAACAAAAATGACAACTATAAAGCCCAGTGTCCTACGTTTTTGTAGCGATCAACTTATATTCCGTCATTTCTTCGAAAAATATAGATAGCACAAAAAATCTTGGTCGTTGTTTAAAAAAAACTCAACTTGGGCCAACGTCTAACTTATTAAGTGCACCCATTCATTTGAGAACTGTTCTTTTATCGAACCGATGTTGCGTGAATAATGGTATCACGAACGTAATGTAATATATTAATTCGGAAACATCTCAAAACATTTAGCATTAGATTGTCTCTAAAAACACTGTTTCCGGCGCTATTGAACCGTTAACACCGTTTTTTGTGTCAATAAACTTCGCTCTTTCGAACTAAAGTAATTAAAGAGACGGTATAATAAAATTAATAATTGGACTGTATCAGTTGTGTTATTCATTAATGGCTCTTATTATTTATAAATCTTTTAATGAGATTCGCCGTTATGCCAGCAGCAATAAGTATAAAATTGTTGTGCACAACTAAATTTTAATCAGAAATAAGTTGTCGACTGGAATTTTAACTGTTTTAAACTACAATCACGAACAGGTTGGGGGGGACTTTTTTATTGCACAATTCGCTATAAAAGTTGTGTTTATTTATGTACGGTCACGTAGAACGCCAATAGACATCAATAATTGTGTACAGGAAATTGGGGATTTAGCTGTTTTTAATTTGTCTGCATCGTCCGAGATAAGAGGAAAATAAATTAGGTGATGATCTTAACTTTTTTTTCTTCGACAGAGAAGTGACTGTACCGTATATATTTTAAAGCAATTAAGAGTGATACATTTTTAATTTTATTACCTGCCTACTGATCACTACTGTATAATATTAGTATGTCTATAAAATAAAAATGCACTTAAACGACATAAATATTTGAGGTCCATAAGTTGTAAAATAAATTACATACTTAAACAGTCACTAGAAAATGGTTATACTCGTAAAAACTGTCATGATTCCCCAATATAGTAAGTTACACTCTGTCATTTTCAATGCGCTTTCCTACTACGTGCTACGAGCTTAGAAGAAATTTCAGACTGAAATAAGCGGTGCCCCTGTATCAGTATCTTTTTTTGTAATCACTTTGTGTGGATAAAATTTACATATAAAAATAAATAAATAGGTATAAACTATTAGCGATGGGTGCGGGTTCGACTCCCGTCTGCGGTCTGGTCCTCGTGGATTTTTTTCTAGTAAAATTTTCTTTACATTTAAACAGCAGTTAAATGCTTAAAAAATATAAATTATTATTATAATTGCTATTTCTTCAGTATGTTTCCATAGTATTAAATACACCCGTGTAAAGCCGGGACGGGCCGCTAGTGTTAGTATAAAAGAATTTGTCAGTTTGTGATCTTTTCGAGTTTATTCATAATATCATCGGATTGAGCAGTCATTGACATAATATGAGCGGATTGAGCAAAGGGCAGGTCAATCAAAAACATATAATTCTTTATTAGTATTTTACTTGCAGACACTTGTATTGCCAAAGCTTTAAATCTTTAAATTTTAATAAATACCAAGAAATTCTAACAATTTGATACCTTCTACTTACATAACGTTAAAAGATTTGACTACTACATACTACAAAGTTCTAGAAAACTCTATCCTCGGTAGTTCTCGTTGCACTCAGCGGTCATGAAACATCGTAAAAACACAACTTGTTTCTACTGACAGCATAGAAACATAATGAAATCCGAATTCACACGAGTTATCCAACAGGCAATATTATCAATTTAGTGTTCAAAGAAGACCTAACCAGTCCGCCGAGAGTTGCATCATTGTAATGCGGGTAGGTTAACCAGATGTGATAATTTTGTCGGACAGTCCCGTGAATATCTTACATACCTGCTTGTAAATACACTTATCTGTTTATTTCATCAATACAAATTAAAACTAGTAAAACTGTCTTTGAATTCTAGAATTAAAAATCCTTTTTTATTTGAGAAATCAAAGGTAATAAACGGCTTTTTAATAGTCCACCTTATTCTGAATGAGCTCCACTGATTGTAATCGTTTGGAAATAAAAAAGAGTAAAGAAGATCACCATTAAGTACCCACTAGATTAAATCACCGAAGTAAAAACACAGCGGCCTCTTTTTTCCGTGGCCAAGGTCCCAGGGATCCAAAGCCTCTGGATGAGGACACGTTAGGCAAAGTGATGCCCAAATATCCTTGTTTGCCGCCCATTTTACATTATAAATGTTTAGAGGCTAGCAAGGCAAACAAGAATATAACTTAACCTGTAGACATTTGCAACTACAGGAACACGTATTACCTACTCTTGACGACCTCCGTGGCCGAGTGGTTTATACGCCGGGTTTCAAGGTGTGGCCATCTCGAGAGGTCCCGGGTTCGAATCCCGGTGGGGGCAGATGTTTGTGTGATGAATACGAGCATTTGTACTCCATTCATGGATGTTTAATATGTATTTCTATATAAATATACTTATATATGTATCAGTTTATGTATTCTATCCATTACCCTAGTATCTCATAACACAAGCCTACAGTGCTTACTTTGGGGCTAGGCTAATTGGTGTGAGTGTTGGAAATATTTATTTATTTATTTATTTTACTCTGTCCCGACCATCTATCCTGTGGAGCTGTGGCCAATAACTGACTTTATTCAAGAACACATAATTGCGGAATACTGTTATATGGCTGCAGGCTCTTTTTTGTTTGTTGTCTTGTTCCGGACATATCCCTATAGTGCAGTCATTGAAGCGAAAAATACGGTCTTACTTCCGAATTTTTTTACTGTGAACCGATTTGCATGAAATTTTGGAATAAGGCTCATCTTACCCTTAACTTCAAAAGTGAAAATGATCTGAACTCCGCCTATTATTTTTAAGGGGTGTAAACAACCCCTTAATGGAAAAATTGACATTGAGTCATTTTATCGCTAGAGAACATGTCTGTCTAGTAAGTGATGAAATTGTAAAGTATTTTCTAACATAATTACCTCATATTAAAATCATTTTCAACCCCTAGAAAAACATACAACCCTTGCAAACAACCCCTAAATTGAAAAAATCGCAAAAAAATTCTTTGGTATGACATAAAAAGATGTAAGTATAGAGTAAGTAATATTTTATATTCTCTATAATAATTATCAAAATTTTAACCCCCTTTCAACCCTTGAAAACTACCCCTTGATAAAAAATTGTTAATTTTTTTTTTGATAAAATGTAAAGGATTTAAATATTATTCCACACTCTCGAAAATGATTATCATATTCTTAAGCTTTTCTACCCTTAAAACTACCCCTAAATTAAAACAGTAAATATATATGATTACATATTTAAAAATAACTTAATTTAGGGTAAAAAATTGCCATTTATTGAATAAAATATTTACTAATTATATAAAATTGTACTATTATTATTAAAATATAATATTATTATTCATGACTCAATGTCGGAGTCGCTGTCACATTCAACATCTTCTGGCTGAATTGGAGGGCTATTTTGGCAGTTATCTCCACTGCACGTTCCACAGGTACTATTACAAAACAGATCAACTTTTCTGCATCCGTAAGACGCTCCACATCCTTTTTTGCAGTTGCAAAAAATCATTTTCAGCAGTTCTTGTGGTGCGGGTGGATCTGCAGACTTAAGTGGATTTAATAAACGTCCGTTTAAACGTCCATTTATTAAATCCACTTAAGTCTGTAGATACAATTTAATAAACCCAATCCGTTGGATGAATGATGATGATGATGATGATGATGATGAAATGATGAAATGTGTTATATATACATATAAGAACGTTGGTATGTATTCATGCCTACGTTTCCAAAATTTATGAGCCATATTATGTATATATATGCACATTACAATAGTTCTGGGTCTCTATTATACTGTGTACTTTCACATTGCTCCAAATATTCATACTCCGAAATTTTCAGGTACTAAGTAGAAAAAAATATGATAAGTTTTTGGACCATAACTCCTTCAATTTTCATGCTATCACAATTTATGAAAAACCATTGTAAAGGTAATTAAGAGAGCTACAACATCCTTCATTGCAATATATATTAAAAAACCTTTTTCTAAAACGGTGAAGGGTTAAAGGGCTTAAGAGAGGCTGTGATTGCGCTGCCACGCGCTCTTTAAACAATCATATCTCCGTCAATTTTATTTTGACAGAAAAAACAAAAATACCAAATTGTTTGTTAGAAAAATACCTAAATTTTTAAATTGTACACTTTTATACGTATCTGTCGTCATTTTTGAGATATTATGAAAAAAAAGTGGGTTTTTAAAAATTTGAAATTTTGGTTTTTCTTTTAATCGTGACTTTTTTGAAAAATATGTGCCCTGAAGCAGCCAAACTGATACTATCTATCAAACTTTTCATAATAAAGTTAATTCTAGGCGGAATACGATTAATTTTAATTTTGGTGGAAATGGCACTTATGAAACCCATTGATTTAAAAGAAAAAACATTAGATGCTCCCCTTATTTGCAATACAGCTCACTTATTTTACGTACAAAAGACTTTTAATAGTACTCATTTTAAATTTTATTTTAAGCACCACAAAACCCATTTGTATTAGAATGCATAAAATGCATCTGTTCGCCGCTAGATGGCATTGACCACATCGATTAAATTTCAGACAAAATAAAAAACGACTTTGATCTTTAATATCTAGCTTAATATTGCACTTGGAATACTTTATATAAACCCAAATTGTTCATTGTTTTACCTGCTACAATTTTGTTCTTTATAAAATTTTCGATAAAACTTATATTTTTAGAGATATTTGCAAAAAACCGATGAAAAACGGGAAAAAATTGCGAAATTTCAATTGCCAATAACTTGAAAATTATTGGATTTTTTGAAAAACTTTATAGATGATTTTTTGCTTAAAATTAGGCTTTCTATCGATATCCGAGGTTATTTTGAAAAAAAAAATTCACCCCCGAGAAGGGGTGGCAACCACCCCCAGGGTGGTTGCGGAGTTCAAATCATTTTCACTTTTGAGGTTAAGGGTAACATGAACCTAATTCCAAAATTGTATGCAATTCGGTTCACAGTAAAAAAAATCGGAGCAATAATGCTTCAATGACTGCACTACTAGGCTGGTACTCCAATAACTCCCTCTCTAAATTATGAAGTCTTTGTGTTGAAGCATTTACACATATCTACTTTGGCATTTGTTTTTTTTATGATACAAAGTTCCAAATAACATTTATATGATGGAAACCCTACCGCAGGCCCGGCGGAGCGTGCAAACGTTTTTCGAAAGTATTTTATCATTTTGCAATATTCACCTAACCCGATTCTGTTTCATAGGTTCAAAAGTTCTCATGTAATTTTTTTCTTTAGTTTATATAATTAAATAAAACAAGTATTTTTGATTGAATACTCTCGAGTTGGGCGATATTTTTTGTAAGTTCGCATTTAATCGTATTAATTAGGTAACGTTTTAAATTATCATCAGTATTTGGCATGTTTGTTGATTAGACGAGTGAAAGTGAGAAATAATTAATGTATCATTATATTTTAAACTTATAGTTAAATCCCAACCAATATTATACATCTGAAGAGTTTGTTTGTTTGTTTCAATTTGTTTGATTGTTTGTTTGCTTGAACGCCAAAGTTTGAGAAACTCCTAGTTAGATTTGAATCATTATTGTTGTGTTAGATAGTCCATTTATCGAGAAATGTTATAGGCTTTATTATTATATCACGCTTCAACCAATAGGAGAGGAACATTGACAAAAAAATGCATAAACGGGGAAAAAATCTATTTAAGAGCTTACATTGCGTGCGCTGCGTAAATGGTTAAAGATACAAATACACAAAAATCATGTATTACAGACAGGATTGTTTCCCTTAAAAAGGTATATAAAAAAAGTCCACAACGGTATATGTCCATCGTTTGGGGGACCCACTATAAGCTTTTTCCTCAAGTTAATGCGGGTGAAACCACACCTCAGTAACAGGCAGGCACCTCATGTAACAACATAAAATTTAATTGTTATTTGCTGTAAACGCGTACGTTTAACATTGTTAGTAAGTGAACAGATTTAACCGCTAATTCGATTATGTCTTTTCGTTTAATTTCTGTTACTTTGTTTCTAAATACTGGAAATCTGTAATTTTCTTCAAATGCAATGTAAGTTTTTTATTTCGTATCCATGTATTTGTGCTTGTAACCAGGAAGTTCTGGTGTTATGATAAGAAATCATTTGAGTTTTTGTTTAGTACGAGTACCTATGAAGCACTCTGGATATCAAACGTGCACAGACGAGGGACTCCTTTACCATTAAAATTAAGGAATATTTCCTCATGCTGGACTTTGCCTGATCTTTTTCTTTTTATCTGTTAGTTACTTTGTATTATATTTTATAGCATCCTTATATACTTACTATTTTTATATTCTTATATTTAAGTCTATTTATTTATTTTTAAAATGCACTAGCCCGCAGATTCTTCTATTTTCATGGTATGGTTTCATTTAGCCAAAGGTTGCCTGGCAGAGATTGCTACCTTAGCAATAAAACCTCCTTTTGTGTTAGTGTTCCCTGAGTTTTATATATTTTGTTAAATAGTGCAATAAAGAATATTCATTCATTCATTCACTAGACTTTCCTATGGATGGTATGGAATGGATGGTAAAGGGAACTTGGAAATCTTGGCAGGTGCTTATGACTGTAGATGTAGCCGGGACCAGAGGCTTAACGTGCTTCCGAAGTATGGGGGAGCTCAAGATAATAGATTTTGGGTTTCTCATCCGATGAGGAGCCAGAATCTCCACGATTGCAGACCAAACGCCGCCAACCATGTGCCATTCAGCTCCTATAACAAAGATTAATTTGACATAATCATATCTTGAAGAGTTCGATGGCGCAGGTGGTTAGCGCATTCGGCCCGAGATCGTGAAACTTAAGCAACTTTCGCAATCAAAATCATTGGATGGTTGACCAAAAACTTATTATATTGAGCTCCACCATGCTTTAGAGGGCACGTTAAGCCGTTAGTCCCGGCTGCATCTGCAGTCGGTAACGGGTGTTAACGACTGCAGATGCAGCCGGGACCAATCCACACTTGGCCTGCATGGTGGATCCAATTACCCTATTCCATCCATAAGGAAGGCCTGTGCCCTGGCAGTGGGGACGTTAATGGGCTCATAATGATGATAAATCATATCTGAGACATCTTTTAATTCTTTGTATACCTATATCAAGGTAATATGAGTTTCGTGTATGTAGCATCGGCATTAGACGGGTTTGGGCGGCGACGCGGGCGCATCCAATTATCATATCCACTTTCACCGCGACTCATGCCACGCCGCAGGTGACCGCGTCATCATGTGCCAGCCAGGACCTAAGATAAAATCACATCCAAGCCAGGCACAGTGAAATTACAACATTTTGTTTTCAGTACCAATTTTGTGGAACAATGTCATGTCAGAAATAGCGAGGTATTTGTTTTATCACACAGTCTGATATAACTGAATAATATCCTCTCATCATCAGCCTATTAACATCCCTACTGCTGGAGCACAAGCCTACCCGATGGAATATAATGGGAGATTGGGCCATGACTCACCACGCGGGCCCTGCAGCACCCACAATCCACATTGTGGGTGCTAACGACTGAAGATGCAGCCGGGACCAACCGCTTACCGTGCCTTCCCAAGCACGGTATAGCTCGAAATAATAAAATTTTTGGTCACCCATCCAATGAGCGACCATTGCGAAAGTTACTCAACTTCCACGATCGCAGGCGGAAACATCAGCTCGTCTGCCTCCCCTCCCTCTATCTTACAGAGAACTAATGAAATAACACTATCTTGCAGTGGTAATATAAAATTTAACGGATACAACACGCTAGTTCTATACCACCACAGGCAAGCGACCTCCATGGTCTATAGACACATGTGATATCAAGTATCATTGGTGCGATGCCTTTTACTTAGAACCATAAAACAATCGCCTTTTGTACTTTCTAACATAACCCATCCTCTACCACCCCGTAGAGCCCTACCCCCCCCCTAACATAGTAGTAGATTTTTTGTCACCTCAATAAATTAATGAAAAATCAGTAATGGATTTTCGCAGACGAAAAACTTAGTCGATTTGTATTATCAAATCACTTCGATTTACTCGGTTTTCGCAGTGCAACGATCGATATACTTACATATATGTACATGCGAAGTAAGGGTGTGTCACTTGTAATTCGATCTATATTACTTTTTAATGAACAAAAACCGATATTCAGTTATGTGTCATCTCATGATTTCAATTAGAAAACTGTGTATCTTTGCGTCATGCTTGTGAACGGGTGCTGCCAGCGGAGATTAGTCTGCCCTAACTACTTTGATATTAAAGATGTAAATGTCTAGTTACACCTAATATAAATAACACTATTTGTATTTATACTGCATGACACAGCAATCAAAATGCAGGTGAACAATTAATATATAATTTCAAATTATGTAATGAAAGGTGACTTCATGAATCATCTCTGAAGTCATTTTTCAACTTGATGACTCTGTAAATAATCAAACAGGGAGAAAAAAAAGCCCTTGCTCAGAAAAAGTGGAAAGGGAAAAAGCTTTCGCCACCGTCCCCACAGAAATTGCACTATGGAAGAGTCGATGATGTATTTTGTATTTTGAGAGAAAACAAAGAAGATGGCGAGGCTCATTTAGCAAATTTAAATGGTGTCCATACGAAAATGCGGTTCACATATGAGATGGAAGAAGACCGAAGTCTGACCTTTCTTGATGTGAAGATGCGGGTGAGGATTGACGGTTGGCTGAGTCATTACATTCACCGCAAGACCGTTATCTCAACGCCTCCTCGCATCACCACCCTAAACATCTAAATTCTGTAGCCACTTCACTAACAAACCGTGCATATGACTTGTGTGACAAGGAACACTTGTACGAAGAGTTAGAGCATGTACGGCGGGTCTTACAGAATAATGGATATAAGGGAAAGTTTCTACCCGAACACAAATTAAGACACCAGAAACACAAAGTAGACAGACAACCACTATTTTTGCCATATATCAAAGGAGTGACAGACAAGATCTCGAACATACTTAATAAGTACTCACTGAATACTGTCTTCACTCCTTTACAAAAAGAGTCACAGATTCTACGGTCTCCCAAAGACAACTACCCCTTGGAGAAACCTGGTGTATACAAGATCGACTGCAGCTGTGGTAGTTCGTATATTGACCAAAAGAAGCGGACAATAGCGTATCGAATGAAAGAACACATAAAAGCAGTCAGAAATAATGATACGCAAAAATCGGCCATCGCGGAACATTTAATTGATTCGGGCCCTAATCACTGGATTGAGCTCCATAATTCACAAATTATCTCGACAGAACGCAACTACATACCAAGATTGGTCAGGGAAGCGATTGAAATAACCAATCACAAGAATTTCAGTCGTGAGCTACAAGATCTCCCGCCGTAGATTTACGAACCGATGGCGTAGTTTCTAGACATTCATGAGTGCTTGTAACAGCCTATACTGAATAAATGATTATGATTATGTATTCAACGTTGGTAGCATAAATAGCTTAACTGTGATTTCTTAAGTCAACAAAGAGACATTCCAGAAGCGATAGGTCTATAAAAGACCTTTCAGTAAACATTCCGGAGATGGTAATAGGGTGAAAGGTCGCCCTAACGTGCAAATCACCGCTATAAGACGTTTTATTAGCATTAACGCGATGTAGCTTTTGTCATTGTAATTAAATTTTAGAAACGGCGCTAATGATTTTAGTTATGTCTTCGAATGGGATTTGTAACTGTAATTCTACTAACCTACTTATATTGTTAATCCGATATGTTTGTATTATTTATTACTTATCATCATTAAATTTGATATGAATTGTCTTTTATTTATAATAGTAATATTCATTGGGATAGATTAATCCCTGAACCAAAGCTATGTGCATATATACTTTTTACTTATTTTATTACTAGGGTCAGTTGTGCTGTTTTCATGATGATTCGTACTCCCTACAACTTTTCCTGCATAGAACAAAAAATATTCAAATGAATAGTAAAAAAGACGGCACAAATATGTATGGAGGGTGTAATGAGTCTCCGGCAGACTCTAAATCTTTATTTTATGTAATGCACTTAATTTTTAATCGTTTGACAAAAAACTGGAATTTATTTTATCATGTTTTTTTATGGAAGGCCTCTCTGAATTATGTAAGAAATCAATGCTTTCCAATATGCTTTACAACTATAAAGGAATCATCACTCAAATATAGGTTCTTTATTTTTTATATTTTTTTATTTTCTTTATTCGTTATATGTGAGCTGCGGTTTTTAGGGTCTTAATTTTTATTGAAGTATATTTAGGGCTTGCTGTATTTAATTATAATTGTATTATGCGGAAACCTAAATTGTGACCTTTATTTCACTTGTTTAGTTTTTCAACTTTTATGTTTTGTAAAAGGTGTTTCTTTCCAAAAATATATTAATTATCCAAGAAATCAATCAATCCGTATAAAAGGTTAAAGAAAATTTCATTTAAAATTAAATTCATGTTATACGAATATTTTATACTTACGGGAAAACTTACATTAAAATTTATATTAATAAACATATGTATATTTAAAAGTCATGTTTCCAAAGTATCAGATCACAACCTGAATACCGAACGGAATATACCGTCCAAGAATAATTATCGAGGTAATCAAATTCTTACTTAATATGATTAACAGAGGAAATTCCGAACTTCCGCATAACTTATAGAATGGCCCCAAATCAATAAGCAATCGTTTAACACATGTATGTTTGTAAATGGCAAAGATCAACACTTTATAATTCAGATAGGTAAAGTCATTGAAACGAAAGAGAAGCTTTTTTCTTCGAATAATAATTTTGAACAAATTTATCAAAGAAAATGTACGGCATAGATTGGAATTAAAAAAATCATAAGATGCGATAGCTGCTACCTTTCCAGTTCAGATATGATAAGCCTATCTAACCTTATTCGTAATTTGTTTTTGTTGACGAACTGACAAACTTTACCTTCTAATTGTAACTGGACAATATCTTATTCTTATATCGTATTATTATCAAATCTGATGTCGTGAGAAACTATGCCAAAGATATTAATTTTATTTTAACGATGAAATTGCATATACGAATAAGACCTAAGTTATAAAACTTGTAAGTATTTAATGCTTAATTTCAATATTGATTATTAAGACTATTTACATTTCAGAAAAAAAGTCACCATATCATTTTTGCTCAAATGGAAATAAAAAATAAAGACAATAAAAAGTTATCAATGAGTAGCGTTGTTTAGCTAGAAACTTGGTAACAACAATTTTGATTCAGAGTGGCATCGCTAAATATATAATAATTTATTCGTAATTTAGATATGGGAAGAACTTATCAAGCACTAGCGGCCGCCCGTGACTTCGTACGCGTGGAGTTAGTTAGAAATAAAGGTTCACTTCACTGATCGTTCTCCGTAGGTGATAGCGTGATAATATGAAGCCTATATGTTGACCCGACTTCTTAATAATATTCTTGCCAAATTTGAAGTAAATCCATGCAGTATTTTTTGAGTTTATCCCGGACATACATACAGACAAACAGACAAAAATTCTAAAAACTATACTTTTGGCTTCGGTATCGATTGTAGATCACACCCAAAGTATTTATTTTTAAATATTCAATGTACAGTTTTGACTTTCCTACCATTTTCTTATATGTATAAGATGTCTACTCAGATGTTTTGTTAAATTCTGCTGTCTATAACGCAAAATTCTATCAAAGCGGAGAGCCTACTAATACTTAGTTTATTATAATGGCGCATAGTAATTGAAATTTAAAATTACTAGATGAAATTTACAATGAAAATGAAATACTCAGTACATGGTGTACGGGTTGAGTTTAGCATTAAAGCTCCTCACACATGGTCCACGGTCGTAGGTCGAAGAAAACGGCACGGCCACTCATCAGTTATATTTCAGTATGAAATACTTAGATTATAATTATGTTTTACATACGTTAGTTCTGTTTAGTTTGATAAAGTTTTGTTTGATGTTTACATCAGAAAATTTGCAAGGATTTTTAACATAATAATTGATAAGATTTTAGCATAAAAATCTGCACTGGGCTGCATCTTGGATAATGGCACGTTCTCCTTATTCGTAATTCTGAGAAGAATCGGCAGTAACTGGCTTGATACATAGGTAGTATTACGAATTTTATTATTGAAGTTATACTTCTTTAGGCGCGTTATGAAAAAATGATGAGAGTGAAATTTTAAGATGCGCGCGCATCACTGTAACACAAAATATTAACAGCATGAAGTTGGTCGCTTTAGTCGTCGACTCGACTCGACTACAGCGCCATCTCTTGACGATTGGTGTAGTAGAACCAAAAACCACATCTTTATTTTTAGTAATAAAGTAACAGTTTTAGGTATTCATATTTTTAATATCAAAAGTATTTATTAATCTGGAACAACGGAACCAAAGCGCGATTCAGGAGACTACAGCGCCATCTCTTGACCATTGGTGTAGTAGAACCAAAAACCACATCTTTATTTTTTGTAATAAAGTAACAGTTATAGGTATTCATATTTATAATATTTATCCACATGTTTCTAGTTTGTATATTCGGAGTACGTGTTTGAGTTTCATACAAGTGCAAATCACATATGTTCTAATAAATTATATTCAGTAGCGATTTTAATTGAATATTTTGATTATTTATTTATTTTTTCAAATTAAAACTGAACTTTATTGACTGTGTCCTTTTCCAGACTTTTTATTAATTTATTGTAATTAATTATTTGCATGCAATTAAAAACTAATTTTAAACGATGCCAATGAAGGATAACTTCTCACGCGCCTACATAAGTACACGCACCCATTTTTTTTTAAGGACCACTTGCACAAACATGTTTAATTCAATTCAGGCGTTATCCTGTTTAACGAACACTTTATTCCATTTTTGTTAATTTCTTTATTATTTAAAGTAAGTTGGTGCTTGTGAACCCTTTTTCAATAAGTTTTAATATAGTTATTTTTATTCCATAACATGCTTAATGTTGTTAACATACAAAATAGCCACTACGGTCAATAAACGTTTTCTGCGTCTGTGTGTTCCGGCCCTATGCTACATAAGTCGGTCATGAGCATAACTCATTATTGAGCGAGCACAACGAACCTTATGCCATAATACCGCCATTAACTTGTTTAATATCAGTTTCACTATGTAATTTGCTGTTCTGTCTATTTGATTTGTCGATTAACACATTATTATTGTTTATCGACTGGACGTGTCACCGCTAATTAAAGTAATGAGTAATGACGGTATTAAATTTCGAAAGATCCACTGCGTAAGTCATATTGACATTTTCAGCTTGTGAGTTTACGCTTATAGAACATAATCTTTAGTTATTGTCTTGACACAAATAATAATTATTGTAAATTGTATTCAGATGATATGTTAAAATAAATAGGATCGTAAAAAAAGCCTATTAATATAAATTATTAATTATCTTTAATGTAAACAGTTTTTGACCAATTTATCTGTTCTAGTGTTAGTTTTAGTTAAAGCTAGAATACAGACCTTGCTTATGTGACAGAACTACACAAGAAGAGCGGGTCATAAAAAACAACGCGGAACCACGTAAGGATATTTAGGATTAGTAATGTTACAGTACGTTAAAAAATAGTACGTAATTTTAAATTAAATTTGTATCCCCATTTTTTATATGGTCTACTAAGTCGTGAACTTCGTATTAACTTTGTACTAACAATATCAGATAGAGATTCAGGATGTAAATCGCTAGTCACATATTCGTCGATTTTCGTATTGAAAGCCTATCCGCGGCAGTTAATGACGCTAGGTAAAAAAGCACTGGTATAAACTTCAGTCAGCATTTTTTAATCTTTGGAAGTGCAGCTATTTAAATGAATAATTAATGCAAGCGAAACACGCGGCGTGTTGGCTCTAGTGATTGAAGTTTGACTGCGAGCTCGTTACATTTCAAGCTTTCATCATTGTTGCTCTAATTATTGGTGCATTGACCTTCTGGGAAATTTACTCTTTGCATTCCTTCGACATTTTCACTGTCAGTTACATTATTAATATTATAACTTTGGTGAAATCTATGAGGATACTAACCAATTGAGTCCACTTGGTGTGACCCAGTGAACTTCGAATTTTCGTCATAAAAATAGGGGTTGGTGGTAGGAGGTTAATAAGTATTTTTGATGCCAAATCATATAAGTAATAAAAATATGTTGTCCGAAAAAATAAAACTGTAGAAGGCTACTCTTACCACCGAGGGGTATAAAGAGCCTTTGACCTATGCTCAGATCTTACCAAATATACATCAACATAAAAATCGGAGGAATTTGATAAAAAACAATGTGTCATGAGATTTGTATATTCAAAGATCTAACACATAAAAACAAAAATTTGAAGTAGACAGTCGTAATTGAACCTAAGGCATCGAAGACCGGAAGTGTCGGCACCTGAAAAAAAACAATCACTATCTTAAGAATATAGAACACATATACCTTTACCGCTAGCAGTATTTTTTTACACGGAGGATCTGAATTAGAATTAAACCAAGGTTGAAAATTTATGAATCTGTTTTACATCCGGCACACTTGTGATCACACCCCGTATGCAATATCCGAATGGCATCACTTTCATTTACGTTTTATCGTCTATTTTATCTTTACTGAGATGCCTTCACTGTCCATTACTTTATATCAACTAACTAAAATACTAAGGCTTTAATGCAAAATCAGCGATGGATAACGAGTGAAGCGATTGGATGAGCTATACACAAAAAAGATATCGAATGTCGGCATATCCTTCGCGAATATTTGTACAATTGGGCCAATCCGGATACCTGTAGGTACTTACGGCTACGGATGTAGGTGGGGCGGAAGTTAGATATAGTGGGAAATGATAGGTTCCGTTCACATTTGAAATTGGAACGCGTAAGGTTACATCTTTTTTTCTGGCCAGGGTTAAAAGTGAAATAGGACACTTTTTCGAAGAAAGTAAAAAGGTTGGCCTTCTTGACACAGGAGATATTTTGACAGCTACCTAAGAAGCCGAGATGAAAAGTCATATTAAAGTTAAATTTCGTAACTTGTTGGTTTTATCACAAAATATAAAGTAGCGAGAAAGACAAATTACTTATTTCGACAACATGGGTCGCTTCTTAGTCGCGCCTGAAATTATATGAGAGTAGACCTGCAAATGTAACGTCATGGTTTTTTGTTTATAAAAATGTGTGCGTCTTCATGAATTTAAGTTGTTTAATTCCTTTACACGATACGACATCAAAAGAATGTTAAAGTTTTCAAAAAATCTCATAGAAGGAGTTGTTCAGGATCGGAGCTAAGTGATATGTCGTATGTCGTAACGTATAAATATTCCAGACCACACGAAAATAATACACAAATTCTCGAAATATTAAAATAACTCGTCCTAAAAATAATCTCTATAAAAAACTAACACCGATTGTTTCTAATGGATACCACATTGTCTCAGCTATTTTATACTCATAAAGGGTAAATCTTACTCAACAATAAGAGCCATATGCCGTCTCCGTAATGAAAATAGAAACGTATAAAAACCGTCCTTAATGAACGTAATTCCTGTATAAAAGGGTTACTTAAAAATAGAGCAATGGGCCCCTATTTTGTTGTCAGTCGACAGTTACCTCAGAAGTTCACAAAATGAATTTTTAAAAAAAAGTAGTTTTATTTATATCGACTTCATTATTCTAAATTCGAATTTCTTAAAAAAAAGTCTTTTCCGGATATACCTAACTACGTTACAGAACCGCATAGTGCTAAACACAAATGTCGACATCTCAAATTATGAGAACCACAATAAATCAAATAATTACTTTGATTGACGTAAAACAATTTATTACACGATCAAGTATTTACACATTACACTCAGTAATTGGAACGATTGAAAAAAACAACACACACATTACAAGACTGACCACAGATTTCGGACGGATCAATGGAAGTCAATATACCGTTTGAGAATTCCATCAATCAAAATCACACAAAACCAACCAATCAGACATTTATTCAGTGTAGGATAGATGATATGTAATTGGGTAACGTCACTTGTTTCGTTTGTGATTCTATTCGGTTGGCTTAACCTTTTCGACCAACAGGATAATGAGTGTTGAATAAAATCAGTTGCAATTTTTGTCGTCTGACACTAAGAAAATGGAATGAGTACAGAATAGTTATCTAAGCCGGACGGAGTGACATATTCTTTGTATTTCATTTAAAAAACTCCTTATTGACTTTCAGTGAGTAAATCACCTCTCAAATTACTCTTTTTTAGTGGAATTAAATCCTATATCAGCTGAGCCATAGAGAAAGTAACCACTTCGTGAAATTGTAAAACGGACATTATCTACGAGGACTTAGATTGTAAAATGTACCTTGTGATGTTATTGAATTTAAGTACATATATTTGTTCATAACTGACATGGTAAGTTCTAAATATGGATTTTTTTTTTTAATTTCGCTACTTTAAACAATTAGTTACCTCAAATTTTAAGTCTTTTTCGTCAATGTACAATTGGGGATTTGTTAAAAGTTCTTTTAATAGTAATGATTTTGCTTAATTGAAAGTACCTATGTTGAGTGTTTTTATTCTGAGGTTTTAGAATAGGGGCTCCCTTGTTGCCACTAGAGGTGAATATGATTTATCTTTCAAGTATGCCCGGTACATCATAGGTATATTTAGGATAACTTTATAATGTTACCCTTCATATACCACTCTAGATGAATAACTTGAATTCAGATGTGTTCATCAAAAATCAGTATCACTAGTATTGTTTCTTTTTGATCTGTTTTTTTAATAAAAAAAAAATGGGTGCGTGTACTTATGTAGGCGCGTGAGAAGTTATCCTTCTTTGGCATCGTTTAAAATTAGTTTTTAATTGCATGCAAATAATTAATTACAATAAATTAATAAAAAGTCTGGAAAAGGACGAAGTCAATAAAGTTCAGTTTTAATTTGAAAAAATAAATAAATAATCAAAATATTCAATTAAAATCGCTACTGAATATAATTTATTAGAACATATGTGATTTGCACTTGTATGAAACTCAAACACGTATTCCGAATATACAAACTAGAAACATGTGGATAAATATTATAAATATGAATACCTATAACTGTTACTTTATTACAAAAAATAAAGATGTGGTTTTTGGTTCTACTACACCAATGGTCAAGAGATGGCGCTGTAGTCTCCTGAATCGCGCTTTGGTTCCGTTGTTCCAGATTAATAAATACTTTTTGTTATTTTATTACAAAAAATAAAGATGTGGTTTTTGGTTCTACTACACCAGTGGTCAAGAGATGGCGCTGTAGTCTCCTGAATCGCGCTTTGGTTCCTTTGTTCCAGATTAATAAATACTTTTGATATTGATAGGCCTTCACAATGCAGTCGTTAGCACCCACTAAATAGAGATTCTATTTCTATTTTGTTGGTAGATTTTCTTAATGTGCGGTAAACACAAAAGTAACGCATGAAGTTGGTCGCTAAAGCGACCAACTTCATTATGTTAAAATTTTGTGTTACAGTGATGCGCGCGCATCTTAAAATTTCACTCTCATCATTTTTTCATAACGCGCCTAAAGAAGTATAACTTCAAAAATATTTTTACTTACAAAGTAAGTGTGTTAATATTTAGATATAAAAAAATGTATCTATGTAAATAAAACTATAATATATAAATAATAATCATTTTTGAACAAAAATATTGTTTAGATTTACTCATATATTTATTTATTAGAGATTCTACCTGGATAATAAATAAAATAACCTTTTTTTTCCATAGTAAAATAATCCGTCAGTCATTCTTCAAGGTCAAAAATTATGTATTTTTTTCCAAACTTATTTAGACTACTCAAATTTCGGCCAATGATTCTTCTAACGTGGAACCTTCCCACCGAATCTCAGGAACAACTGCAGATGTTCTCAAACGTTTTTACAACAAAACGGAAACGGAAAGACAGGGGCTAATGTGTTCTCTTTCTAAAGTCCATAGCGGCGTCTCTGTCTGGCGCGTCTTCCGATATTTTTTGTGGGCAATAGGTACCTTCTTACCATTATATTCGCAGGTTCTGAGCACAGATTGTGAGCGTTGGCCACCTGCTCAAAGAAAAAATGTTGAGAACAACTGACTATCACATGGTGTACGTCTGACTCAGGTTTGTTTATAAAAGTTGGTTCGCTTAAAATAATAGGGTCATTATTTATTAATTTTAAATGAAAACTGTTTTTCTCAATGAAATTAAAAAAATCTATCATGATATTTTTACTACAGCAGATGCAGCCGAGATCATCAACTCGACATGATGCCCTTTGAAGCTCAGAAGAGTTCAAGATAATAAATTTTTGGTTACCCATCCCATGCCTGGCAATGTGAAAGTTGCCTAACTTCCACATAATTCAAACTGAAAGCCTTAGCAACTGCACCATAGACAGACCCGTTTTTCCCATTGGGCACTTTGGGCAAGTGCCCAGGGCCGCGATCGACAGGGGGCCCCCTCAGATCAAATACAAAGTCCCTAGTTCCTGTTAAATCACCAAACAGAAGTCATAGGGGCCCCATTAACCTAATATGTCCAGGGCCTCCAATAGGTCAATGACGGCACTGACCATTGAACACATGGTCAAAGACAGCAGCATGGTTATGTCACTGGCGTTGCTGATGTCCATGGGCATAGGTGACCACTGAGCATCAGGTGGGCCGTCTACTTTCGAAGGCAATAAAAAAAACGAGCGAGCCTTACAGTAGTCGCGTATGATGTGTAACATTTGAAACCTCACCCTATATTAGTAAAATAAAGAAATAAAACCTACTACAAAAGGAATAAGCCATTTGAACATTATGTTCTAAAATCAAATCAAATAGCGCGCGCTGTTATATACACTTCTGGACACATCTATTGGCCCACCCTGTATTTTCAGTTTCGTTTGGTCCTAGCTAAAAATTTTATATTAGGTCGAGCAAAAAGTTTTTATGCAGTTTTGAACCTGGCGGCACATTCACATTTCATTCAATAGTCTTTTTTTGAATTTAGAACACAGAATTTAAAGAAACAAAAGACAATTTGGAGCCTGTTTGTTGATATCAAACAATCGAACACTAAGAAAACTTGGTTTTATTGGTTTACTTGGATTTAATTCTTGAAAAAGTGATTGATATCTTTGGTTTTGCAACAAACATTACTTATTCTTAACATTAAGGTGAGGTTCTATCAATAATCTATGGATACTTCACCTGAAGTCGCCGCCCAAGCTGTGGCACTTATTCAGGCCGGACACAGCCAAAGAAACGTGAGTGCTCAACTTAATTAAAGTCGATCTGCGGTCCGAAATGTTTATCGGAGGTACCTAGAGACTGGCGGCTTTGTTCGTCGCCAAGGAAGGCCACGATCTCGGGTCACAACTGAAAGGCAGGATCGATTCATCGTGACGACCAGCTTGAGAAATCGTCACCTTACCTCCATTGAGATACAAAAACAAATTCGCGACTTCCACGGAGTATCTGTGAGCGCTCGAACTGTTCGGAGAAGGTTAAAAGAACGCGATATGGTACCACACAAGCCAGCTAATGGGCCCAAACTAACGCGAGCCCACCGAACAGCGCGCCTTCATTTCGCACGCAGTCATTTAAATTGGACACAGCAATATTGGAGCCGTGTACTCTTTTCTGATGAGTCTAAAATTGTGTTACATGGCAATGACGGAAGGAAGAAGGTCTACCGACGTAAGGGAGAGCGTTTCGCACAATGCTGCTTTGAAGAGAGGGTTGCTTATGGCGGTGGCTCATGGACTGTCTGGGGCGGTATATCCGCGAGCGGCAAAACTCAACTTGAGGTTGTTACAGGACCACGGCTGCCGACATTAAATGCTGAAAGGTATATTCGTGAGTGCTTAGAACCTCACGTGATACCATACGCGGACTATGTGGGCCCAAATTTCCTTTTTATGCATGATAATGCAAGAGCCCATGCGGCTGGCATCGTCAGGGAATATCTTCGGGATGTGAACATCACAGTTATGGACTGGCCAGCCAGAAGCCCAGACATGAACCCCATTGAGCACAAAATTCAAAATTCAATATCGTTTATTCAGTCTAGGCTGTTACAAGCACTTGTGAATGTCGAAAAGCTACGCCATCGGTTCGCAAATCTACGGCGGGAGACCTTGTACTGAGAAGAACCGGCAAGAAACTCAGCAAGGGCTGTTTTTTTCTCCCTGTATTGTATACAGAGTCGTCAAATTGAAAAATGACTTCAATATGAGGTAACTCATAAAGTCACTTTCCATTACAAATGCTAATATAATAAAAATTATGACTATATAAAAATCTGGTTTAACAAAGTTTAGGAATGCCGTGTCCTGCTGTTTAGGCAAAAAAAAATGAACGATTAAAGTTTAGTACAACGGTTAATAGTATCCAATGAAGCAAGAGCAGACTCATCTCCGCTGGCAGCACCCGTTCACGAGCATGACGCATGAACCAGCCATCGCTTCGCTCAACCATTTTTTAGGGAACGCAACGACTCACACGACACCACCGAAGAGATTTTTAAGAGAGCATGACTACTCATAACCACACATGGATACCATGTTACAAAGATAGAAAAAAAAATATATAACTACCAGAGTACATTATTATAACAAATTATAAACATAACGGCAGGACACATGCATGTGATTACCCATACACTGTTGTCGATTCTGGCACTACTCTCCCAACCCAAAACCAAATCCAACATCAGTCCCCCCTTTTCAGTCTGTATAAAGAATGACAAGGATACACCGCTGCAAAACCAAGTTCAGGTCTAGAAAACCATACCAGAATCCACACCGCCATTAAATCTTTATCAGATAAATAATAAATGTTCACTTACATATTGATTGCTGTGTCATACAGTATAAATACAAGTTGTGTAATGTAAAATACAATCTAAATTTAATAATAATTATCATTACAATAATAAAGTAGTATAGAGCAGACTCATCTCCGCTGGCAGCACCCGTTCACGAGCATGACGCATGAACCAGCCATCGCTTCGCTCAACCATATTTTAGGGAACTCAACGACCCGCCTCACACTACACCGCCGAAGAGATTTTTAAGAGAGCATGACTACCCATAACCACTCGAACCAAACTGCAAATAGTTACTTAGAGTTAAGGTAATTTATCTGTACGACACTGCAAACAAATACAAAACAATTTTGCAGTTACAGCCATGCAGTTTTGTCATTCAAGTATTCTTTAATAGTATAATAGCCTTTCACATGTGGGACGAGCTAAAAAGACGTGTTAGGGCTCGTCAGCCAGTTGCATATCCGACTTGTTAGGCATAGCTCCATGTCGTATGGTATTCTGAATTCAAATTTAAAACAATACGATCGAAAAAGATGGTAAAATGTATCAGGTTTAAAACTGCATCAACAGTTTTTGTTCAATCTAGCAATCATATTTCGGTAGGGGCCATCGAAACCTAAACTCTAAGGTGGGCCAATAGATGTGTCCAGAAGTGTATTAGTCCCAAACTTCCTGTTACACACTTCCATCCCACTTCACGTAATCACTCCCACAAATTGCACGAAAGCGAGAGGAAAGATGTTACACATTAAAAAATCATCATTTTATACGCACAATATCGGCAAAACCCTGCAATATTATCTAGCCGAAATTATCTTTATCCGTCTGTACCACGGCGAGTGTTCTGAGGAGTTATTCTCTCTTATCCCACCTTCTCCTTTCCTTCAGAGGACCACGCGCGCTGGCCTACGTTGTCATCGTCTAACTGTGGCCACAATTCCAACGCGTACAAAGAAATTTGGTGACTCATTTCTTTGTCGCACTATCCGTAAATGGAATGCTCTGCCCGCTCACGTGTTCCCTCCCTCTTACAACCTGGGATCCTTTAAAAGAGGCGTGAAGAAGCAACATGCAGGCCGGCAGGATGAGGATGGCTGGTGTGGCAGGTAAAACTGCTGTATCAGCTATCGTCACGTCTGGACTTCACCTTCACTTAACATCAGGTGGGGTGGAGTCATTTGTCGGACCTATCTATAAAAAAAAAAAAAAAAATCTTATGATGAACTCGACTTGAGTCACCGATCTTCTGACAAATTCCTATAAGTTTCAGACACCGCGTCTCGTGAGAGAGCGATAAGCAAACACGCTGTGTTGTTGTCCCTGCTCATATCACCTTGATGGATCACGCGGGTCAATGACCTGATCATTGATCTTTCTCATAACATATCAACCTCCTTGATTGTTTTATGACACCATCCTGATAATGAGCACACAAACTTTTCGATTCAGAATTGTTTGATTGGTAATTTACCCTTTTTTATAGTATTTTGAGCACGCCTGTGGTATTTTATCCCGTATGCACAGGTATTCTGTAAGATGCAATCTCACTTATGATCTTATTTATTCGAATTTTTGACAAATATCAAATATTTTATTCTGGCTGCTTCTACAGACATAGCGACATTTTAACGTGTAATGGCGTAATGTATATCAAACTTATGTCTAAAATGGCAGCTACCAAATAGAAAGTGAGATTTTACAGTATCACCTACTGATAGTAGAATCAGGTAGTACTTATAATAAATGATAGATAATATAATAATAATGTCTCTGTTGCTTCCAGACACAGAATACAATAATTCGACCACATTTAGACCCAAACTTTGCCAAATGTGGCGTAGTCGAGTGAGGATGTTTAAATTAGATTTATACTGCAGTATAATTTGTCTTCTAGGATAGAATGACGCTGATAACTCCAAACAAAACGCATGATCTTTATTACTGGACTACGGAAGTTGTCAGTATCATTTAAGAGAAGCTAGACGGCGTTGGCAGATGTTGCTCAACTCCACGATAATTATATTAATAACATCACAGTCCTTTTTAACCAGCACCTCTTATAATTGGCTTTAAATACATAGCTTCCTGTTATAGTACTCGGTTATAAAACTAAATCTGGTGCTTAAAAGTTGGTAAATTATGTGACAATGATTAACAAATAATGTGTAAAGGTGATCGATTAGCACTTATCGATATACATAACTAGCTTACCGAATGAAACATTTTTCTATTACCTATGAACAATTATGTTTAAATTTCATCAGAAATGATTAAATTTTACAGGTACTTTTTGCTCTATGTCATTCATTATACATTATAATCCCTTCTCAAATACGGTGTTACTCGACAGTTTTACTCTAAATCTTGTAAAAATTAACGTGTGGGCCGCAAAACTTACAACTCGAAGGCTTTTACGATTCTTTCTAAATCTAAATCTATGCTTTTACGTAGGACACGACGCGTTGATTTTTACTCGCTTTCGCTACGGACCATTAAAGATAATACCTATTTTGCTTGGGATTTCCAAAGGACTACGAAGATTTGAGATAATAAATAACATAGTAACATACCTTAATAGTCTTACATACTTAGTATTATTATGTATATGTGTGTATGTATGTATCTGTGTAAATATTACATTTAATTTAAGAGATTTTAGACCCACTTTGTAAGATTACGTAACGTTACATACGGATGCATTGTTTGATGATCGCTTGTTAGGAATAGATATATAATAAATATATAATAGTACCAATGATAAGTCATCTATTGTTAATTTAGTAAAATCTGTCATTGGCCATACTTTTAGAAATGTATCTGCTGTAAATTTTGTTATGGTAAAACGCTGTTGGTTTTCTAAGAAAATAAATAAATAGAAATAATACACGTAAGGATACTATTTTTTTAAAATAAAAAGTAGACAAATGACTCCACTCTACCTGATGTTGATTGATGATAAAGTCCAGATGCGAATATAGCTGGTGCAGGTTTATTTGATAATATAGCACGGGGTAGTCATATCTTTGGTATGGTAAGCGTCTATAGGTTATGGTGACCGCTTACCATCAGGCGGGCCATACTCTTGTTAGCCACCCTTTAAATACAAAAAAAAGTTACTCCGTGATCATGGCGCTTGCAAGAGTGCCGCAATATCGAGGTCGCAAAAAAATATTACTTATTATAGTGTTAGTGACCATGGAAGTTGAAAACAACCCTTTTTACACGAAAAACCTTGAACGGGGTGAAACAGAGAACGAACCTTTGCATGGGAACACTAATTATTTTAATTGCAGACGAAGCCGCGGGAATTAGCTCGTAAGACACAAATGCATTAAGCGGCCGAGTGATAACTTCCTCCTCTAACGAACTCGACAAGAAACAAGTTGAAAGAACCGACGAGATTAACATCGTCACCATATCCTGATAAATTAATTAATATCATACACACAATTAGCTTAATAGTGGATCGGTGATACAGGATATTGCGAAGAAATAAAGAAATCGAGGCGGGCAACCGCTTTGTAGCCGTCTAGACTAGAAACGATAATTTTTGTTTGTGATCTTTTTTGGAGAAATTATGATTAGATTTTTATTGAATGTACCGCTTTTGATTGTCATTCAAAATCGTGCTGTAAGTTCGAAAAAAAAACTAAGTAGGTAAGTATTTATACATAATACACAATACAACCAAAGTGTTAAAAATGTATATGTTACAAACATACTATACCATGAACATTACCCTCATTTTTGACAGTCATGTAATAAGTAGAAAAAGATCATCCGAATTCCGTCACACACAAGGGTACAGTAGGTACTGTACAATGAGCTTAACATTGTCCAAAATTTAAAATAAGATTCATAAAAGTCATGTGTATTGTATGGTTGCTCTTTAATTTTTGATATTAGGCGTTATAGCAGCAACAAAACAAAACATATTCTGTGAAAAATTTTAACTACCTAAAATATTACGGTTAGTGATATACAATCGGACGGACGGACCTACGAACAAATAATATACGGTTCCGTAGTCACGGGTGCGGAACACGTAACTCCAAAAAAAGTTGTGAGTGTTTAGTTATTTTTTTTATTTTTTAATACATTACATGCACGAGAACAAAATATAATGCGAAACAATATTCTTATTAAAAAATCTGCATTACTTTGCATATTCTTGATATACATAAATTAAGTCATATGAAAACACAAAGATGGAACATCTTAAATGGAAGTCAGTTTAAAAATATGACTAATAAAAAATATTCTCAAAATAGTAGCGACTCATCAAAACAACCCTTTACATAAATCACACAAGCAATGAGGTCGGGAGGGAGATGAAGTTCGTATGGTAATGATTTATAACCCACTTTGAAAAATGACGGAGTAACGGATTTTTCTGGAGCTGATAATGTCCTTACCAGGTGGTATAATTTATTAAAACTAAACGAAATTCTTAAGCAAATTAGCAAAAGATTAATAATTCGAGAAAATATCTTTACAGTTTGTACATTTTATTTTGTTCATGTTCTAACATCATTTCAGTTCTTTATATTAACTTGTGTCCGTAAAATCACTAAACTTATCTTCAAACGCGTTTTTAGAGTCATATTATAGCAGACAATTTAAATACTTATAGTTTTTTTTCAACCCGCCTTAATCTGATTTATTAGGTAATTAAAACAGTTAAGTTTTTAATATCAAGGTTATTTCGGTTACATATAGGTCATAGTAGATTGTTATTTAGGGAATGGATGGAAGTATGTAGTTTAAAATAAGTTACTGTTTTTATAGTAGTTGAAAAAACATTAAAAATTATATTTGAAAATACAGAAACGGATTTTTGCAACTATATTAGCCGATTAAAATACTTAAAGTTTTTGCCGTTTGAGGTTAAGGTTCGCAAATTTTCTCAACTCTATTATCTACTATCTATTAGCCCAGAAGTGGTAAAAATCACAATGATAAATTACAAGGAAAAGTTTAACAAAAAATAATTAGATAACGTCATAGCTCTTTTCCCGAAAATAAACATACAGCGACTATTTTTACATCAATAAATCAGTTAATACAGTCAGATTTTCGGAGAAAAACATCTTCCCATCTGGACTTGCAGCATAAGTTTGTTATTAGCATATAAGGACTCTTTTTGCGGCATTTGGCGATTAAATAACGAAGCCAACCCTTTGTTAGCTAGCAGCCACCTGTCGCGATGTGATTTTATGGGGCAGCACTCGGACCGGCTGTATTAAAGCCTCAGGGAATACAGGAATACATTGGAGTCAGTTCGTGCGAAAATTTTCAGAGTAGAAAATCTGCCAATTGTATTAGATTCAGTACTGCCGTCAGTGAAGAATGCAATAAGACGAGCTCCGACATGATTTTGACAAAATGGAGTTTAAGGTTTTGACTTTCAAAACCATTTTCTTAAAAGAAAACGGTTTAAAGTTGAAACTTTAAACGTTATTTTCTCTAAATCCTATAGGAGCTCTTACTGTTTTATTCACTAGGACGGCAGAGTAAAGTTTCATTAGCCAAAACGGTAACTAAGCGAATAAACATAATATCAAAACGCGAAGGAAGAGAAACGAAGTACCTAATCTACGTACTTACTACGTACCTAGTATTCTACTTAGAATTGCAGAAATACAATACCTACCTATCCTTTCAAAATAGGGGCTGGTGGTAGAATGGTGAAATTTTAGGCTAGTATGTATTTTTAAAGCCACATTAAAAAAAAAGTAAAATAAAAAAAAATGTCCAAAAGATTAAAAAAATGTTAGGGGTGAACAACTCTTATCACTCAGGGGTATGAAAAATAGATAGTAGCCAATTCTCAAACTTACTGAATATGCATACAAAATTTCATAAAAATCAGTCAAGCCGTTTCGGAGTGTAACTAACATTGTGACACGAGCATTTTATATATAAGATAACTCTCTAGCAATATTATAATTCTCTTAGCATTTTTATGAAAATTATCAAGTAGGCTCAGAGTTACACAGCGAGCGATGGAGGGAGCTATGCTCGGTGTTTCTGTACCTACGTGATCAGAAATGATGGAATCCGTAAAAGAACTAGAATAACTGACATACCTCAGCGGATTGCAAACGGACAATGGGCGGGGCATATAGTTCGGCGAACCGATGGACGTTGGCGTCCCAAGGTGCTTCAATGACGACCTCGCACCGGGAAGCGCAGTGTCGGAACCCTCACGAGGTGGACTGACGACATCAAGCGAGTCGGCGAGATCCATTGAGTGCGGAAAGCGCAAGACCGTTATGCATGGAAATCCCTTGAGGAGGCCTATACCCGGCAGTGGAAGTCCACCGGCTGATGATGATGATGAATATTATAGTATGTTTAGTAAAGTAAGAAAAGCAATATTACACTACCCACACACAAGACATACAATGGATATACTGAATTATGTTTTGACAGGATAAAATAAAGTACAAAACATACACGGTGTATAACCGAAAAAACTACATCGGAGGTACTTAATATTTTTTTCGGCTATACGCTATTTATGTTTTGGTACTTTATTTTAACTTGTATGACAAATCCTTTTTGTGGGAAGTTTATTCGCAATAAATTAAACGTAGATAGTAAAATAACTTTGAGCTTACATCACTTTCGTTTTCTTTACGTAGCGTCAGCAGGGCAACACAATTTACATATTATTATGCTAGCCTTACATCCGCGTGGGCTCGCAGCTTAATGATAGCGGGGAGCGGAGCGGTTTAAGGGATACACGAAAAAAAGACACTTGTAAATATCTAGACGTCGGGTCAATATATAAAAAATAATGTCTCTACAACGAAAGGACCAACGAAGGATGTTAAAAAAGGGAACATCATAAAAACCGGTGTGCATTGTGCTTGACCTATTAATTCTGAAGCCGATAAAATTTATTGTTGGTCTATCTATCAGAGAAAGCTGGAATACCATCAAAAATTTAGGTAATCAGTGTTCTAATATAAGAAATTGTATCAATCCCCCTTAATCTAAAACGCGGACTTAAGTTAGTCTTCCTTTATAACTAATGTTTTCTCTGTCTTTTTTTTATCAAACAAAAGTGACATCATCAGTTTTAGTCCAGGTTTAACTTTAGTCTACATTATGTAATAAGGTGGTAAGAGTCCAAACGAGGTCCCAATTCATACAATTCAACGGGGTCATCCGACCCATAAAAACGTGTGGTCCACAATATCACCAAATATCAGTTATTTATGTGATCATATCGCTATTGCAGTCGCCCCGCTCTCCGCTTACACAGAGGACGCTACCTCAGAGTGCTCGAGTAAAAGTCTAACAGATTGATTGATAGCGCCATTTGTTGCTCACACTCGCATTATATTTGATTCGTAATTAATGATGTAAAGTATCTGATTTGCTAACTCGAAATGTGAAAGAAGTATTGTTCTCTGTAATAATTTTGTATTCGCTTCATTTTCTTTAGAAACGTAAACGTAAAACTTTTATAATTACATACTTAAAAAAACTGTTTTCAAACGGGCATGGTGCTCGATTTGGATGTATTTTCCCCATTATTTTTGACTTTTCGGATCCTTTTTTTAAGCTCACAAGATGGCGAGTTTACCTCGCACTTTTTTGTTTTATTAAACGGTAGGTGAACATTTTGTACAATGATTCTTTTCACTTTCCATAAAATAGCGTAGCAAAGATAAGAAGACTGCTTAAAGAAATAGTAACAATCATATTAATTATTAAATCCTAGGTAATGAACAATGCTACTCTATGGAATTCGAAAATCGAAGAGATACTGAAGGGATGCTTTTTAATAATACAGAGCAAGAGAAGGTGAGGGATACACGAAGTCGTTTCCGCCGTGGACGGGTTGCGCAGACACATGCGCCACAGATTTCCGGTAAGACGTTCCGAATTCGAAAACACCTGGTCGAAAACAACTTAAAAAGTCTCCACTTTTTGTATCATAATCAACCCTTCCAAATTCGAGTTCGGGGGAAGAACTCCTTTACCCCTTTTCATTTATTTTTTACAATGTAGCCGCCATTTTAATTCTTTCTTGTCTATGCTCCAGTGCATGCCGTCACCATTAGAAGGAGGTTGTAACAGCTTTCCGAACCCTTCTATTTTTAATTTAAAGGTCTTCGCAAAGTTTTTCTTGGTCCCGCGATGGTTATCAAAGGCACGGCAAAGGTTTGTCTCGTATGTTGTTTTGACGTTTTTTGGCGTGCATATGGCAGATTATTAGTTATTTTTAGGTTAGCATGTGCTCAACGCCATTTGCGACAGACGGTGATGTCACTCCTTTATTTTTGATAATTAAAGGGGTAATGTCTTTTTTGTTATGTTTGATCCAATTATAGAACGTGACGCTTCATTTTACGCGATCCGAAAAATAGTTTGGGAAAGATTTATCGAAGCTCACTTTTTTTCTTCCTTTTGCTGTTGTTATATGAGTAGTATTGATGGTGTTTCTTTTTTTTTAAAGAAAGATAGTCATTGTGTATGATTCATGTCTATAAAAGAAATCGAGAGGTGGCGCGAACGTTGTTTTAAAAAGTAAAGAATCGTGTTTATCGTTAATTTGACTGAGACAGATGCGTCTGCGAGCTAATATTGTAATGGACCGTATAGTGGAGAAAGTGTATTCGCACTCTGACCTGACCCACTGAGTGTCTGGCAATATTCTGGGGATGCATAGATAAACATCTGCGGCGCGATAAGATCTCAAGTTTTGTATGTCTTTTGAGTATACCGCGGTTTTGTAACGACGTTAACTTATTATTGTTTTGTCCGTGCCTGTTATTGACGACATATTATTATCGTAATGCGTCATTACAAAAGCGTATAAGATTACCTGTCATGATGTATGGTTTTGGGTAAAGTCGAAAGGTATATTGAGATATTTATGAAATGTGAAAAGTAAATGAATTAAAAGAATGTGATTAGTTTTCCATTTGGTACATATTCTTATTGATGCAGGCAGACAGATAAACGAATAGGTATTGATTAATTTAAAAATGTTATAAATTAAAAAAAATGGGTGCGTGTACTTATGTAGGCGCGTGAGAAGTTATCCTTCTTTGGCATCGTTTAAAATTAGTTTTTAATTGCATGCAAATAATTAATTACAATAAATTAATAAAAAGTCTGGAAAAGGACACAGTCAATAAAGTTCAGTTTTAATTTGAAAAAATAAATAAATAATCAAAATATTCAAATAAAATCGCTACTGAATATAATTTATTAGGACATATGTGATTTGCACTTGTATGAAACTCAAACACGCATTCCGAATGCACGAAGTTGGTCGCTAAAGCGACCAACTTCATGCTGTTAATTTTTGTGTTACAGTGATGCGCGCGCATCTTAAAATTTCACTCTCATCATTTTTTCATAACCCGCCTAAAGAAGTATAACTTCAATAATAATTTTAAAAATTATAAGTTATGAAAGAAATTGTTTTAATAACGAATTATGCACTTTTTCACTGCGAGTAAGTAAGAGTAATTGTCGGCAGTGGCCGCCATTTACATATATAAAGAAATATAATTAATAATTCGCTTGCAGCGCCTTTACCGGTAATTAATTTAACTACTTTACAATATGGTCAAAAAATTTTTGCCATTTCATGAAGAAGCCGCGCGTTTAGTTGGCCATATCGTGAAACGATTTCTCATCATTGATCTGCCCAAACCACAACATTATGTGGCCAATAGATAGTGAAACATTTCATGAAATGCGACCATTTCATGAGTTTCTCGAGCATTTCATAAAGTGAGCAAATCTACGTTATGGCCACAACATATATATATCTTAAAATCTGAAGCCCCTAAACAGAGAGTATATTTCGTTTATTTTTGACTTTTTAGTGCAGTAAGTAAACTATTGCTAACTATTATTTTTGCTAACTGTTAACTATTATTTTTTTAAGTATTTGATGCATATTTGAAAACCGAAGAATAAATTTGACATCATGACTGACGTGCCGTCAAAAAAGTATGTTGTGCATGCACATCAAAGTCAAAGAATAGTCAAACATTGAAATTAAAAATACAAATATAGCGTTTTTCCTGTTGAGTACAGTAAGCAACAATATAAGCAAACCAATTTCTATAAGAATTTTCAATAGACAGGCATTTTTGAAAAACGAACTTCAAAGTTAATTTTGTTAAAAACATAATTGGATTTCTGAAAATTCCACGGCCTTTTTCTACAAATGTGAGTTGTATAGCTCTCTAGCTAAAGCTAAGTTTTTAGATAACAACTTTAAAGTGCTTCGGCGGTACAGATGGCATCAAATATCGGTGACTCGCCCGGCCTGACCTATGGCCAGTGGCTCCAAGATACACCATCTATCATCTCTGTAAATATTTCAAAAGTTAATAAAAACAATTATTGTGAAATTCGAACGATCACATTTACAATACTGGCCAGTTGTTTTGTGATTGCTGTCATAAAAAAGGGTGTGATTAATGTTTTTTTTTTAATTCGAATGGCTAGTTCTAATACAACATGATGTTATGTAGGTCTTATTTTTATTTCTCTGGAAACCAGGAAGAAGGCTTTATCTACTGAACCAGATTTGAAATTGGATTTTCTGGGATGTCTGTGTCAGTTTTGGCATGTCAACCACTTTTTAACCACATTATTAGCAAATGACATGTCACCTCGCAGTCTATGTAAACTTTCGTAGCACTGGGCTTGGCAGTTGTGACGTGACTATTCATGATTTCACTCAACATAAAAAACCAACGCAAAAAACATTTCTTTTTTTTATAAATGTGTGTCATTGGTATTTAGCAATGCAGGTATGAAATCCCGGACTATTGACAATGATTATTTCGTCCCATAATGAGCAAAGCTTGTATTATGAAAATAAAATAATGATTAAGTATCATACTTCAAAGAGACAACACAAACAATCAAGACAAAATAAAATGGGGAAAAAATATTTGTGGTTATCACACAATTTGTCCTGCCCGAATTCGCCATTTTCATACTTAACTTTGTAGTCATGCATAAATTTTAAACGCTTAGTCCATATGCCTATTGCATAGTTAAGGCCGTAATTCCATCGTCCCTGTGCTCCGTTAATTGCACTGGAAGTTGTTCCTTATGGCCATAACAATTATAAGACAGCTGCCGTTACATCATCGGTCAAATTCGACTTTACAATGTTATATCCCAAGATACTCTTATCAGTGTTCAAAGAGAGATGCAAATGTGTGTGTGTTTGTCGTAGAGCACGCGCGCAGCTGCCACCACAAAAAGGAGGAAGTAGTCTTGAGAAGTTTTTACAAAGTGCAGTCGGTGATTAGAACAAGTTGTAAGGAATAGTATGGATACACCTATTTGCACAACATTTTTATATCGCTGAAAAATCCTCAGATATGCTTTAAATCGCTCTATATTCATTCAGACCACTAATTAATTTATATAACGGATTAACGTTAAACATGGTGGACTCTAGAGAAATTGTAATTTATTATTTCTTGATGTCTTCGTATGCTCTACCAAGGAGGAAATATATAGAACTGTATTTTTACCAACCTTGACAAGCTATGATTCGTGCAAATAAACCCATTTCATTAAAAATATTTTGACACATTTGGGTGCAACTCCTTAATGGAAAATCTTGTAAAATATATTACTTTTGTATTTAGATAGGATAGTATACATGCAATAGAGCTTTGAGCGTTATATATGCCTAAATGAGTTACAAAGCTTGTCTGCACGTGTTTATTATAAAGATAATATTTTTACTTTTTATATAACAAAGAAATTAAAAAAAAACATGCATAAAATTCAAATGTTCAAATTGAATATTCATTCATTGAGTTAACAAACAAACACATATCAAAGTATTACACAATTATGCTTCAAATATCCTAAAAGCATTTCATGCTTATCCATGTCATTGATAGCGGCTAACAATACCTAAAAACTATAAAAAAAATGAAATCTGAATTAGAAAAAAACAGGTATTCAGTCTTCAGCACGTGTTCACGGCACATGCTCAGTTCACATCCCATAAGGAAGAATCGGAAATAACTCAATGGCATCTCATATTCAAACCACCTTCCACTATAAACCATAGTAAGAAGGTCTTTCCCGCCCCCTTTCCTTTCATATAAAAATCAAACACTCAGGTCGCGATTGTTAAATTCGTATGGCTCAAATTATAATTGATGGCATTCGTAGATTTTTATGAATGAAACTTGGAGGTGGATGTTGTTAAAAAAATAGGTACATCCGGAGTTTTTTTGTTTGTTTGTCCTCATTAAGCTTTAGTCGGTAGGTAGTGCAATAATCTTTTGATAACTTTACCATTTAATAATAAAAGGATTTTAAGAATTAGATGGGTTTTCTTTAATGACTAGCATTAGATTTGACAAAAAAAAACTGTATTAGTTATTAGGTATCGTTAAATTCAAGCACCATACGGCATATTTGTAAACTCTTAATTTAAAGTATTTTTTTGTTTAGACTTTTACTAACAAACATACCTATTTCACAACGAGTCATAGTTGTTATATAACATTAACAATATTTTAAGTTTTGTATAACGTAATGAAATTACCTTTTAATTGTATAAAACTAAAAGTACGTTGACCCGTAATAAATTAAATTGTATGTCAACTGATTATTTATAGAGTCGCAAAATTTATTAATGACCCCACAATAATTTACCACTGTTAATACAGCATAAAAAAACACTCCAACATCTGCAATCAGATCAAATAATGATATTATAGCCATTGACTTAATTTGATACTTTAGAATTTTTCATGATTTTAACTGAAGTTTGTACTTGTTAGCTATTTATTCTCTCTATTTTTTCAGTATAAAAATGTTGTAAATTACGTTACTCGTATTTTACTAAATATGTATAAACAAGATATTATTCTAAGTCAATTGCTTGAACTGCTACTCATGTAATAAGTTATTAATTTCGGCAAACTTTTCTACTTTTTAGCACACCGGACAATTTTTGCGATTTATGGCGTGCTTTTTAGCTATTTTTGATATAAAAAGAAATCTAGAACATTTATCACTAAGAAAATCACTCGAAATTATACTAGTTTGCAAATTATCAAATCTATTTACACGCACTAAATTCCCAAACGACAGTGCCAGTATGCACAACGCAAGAATCCCATTTATTTTGACGTTTTAATACAGACACAAAAAATAGGAAATATCTTTTGGAAATCCATTAAAAAGCGGAACATAAATCACCTACGCATCTGGACGCCCGCGGGTGACGTCGATTTTATTTAAAAAAATCGCTTTTGTCCTATGCTGAAATCGGATTTGAAAACCGATTTGTTATGTTTTTTATTTTGTTTTCGGTAGCAGAGAGCTAAAATGATGGATTCGTCTGCCCCGCAGCTTTTGATGTACGCTCCATTTTAGCTTTGTGACAGGGCTTTTAGATGCGGGCGGGCGATATTTTTTAATGCAAAGTGCGAATGAGATAATCCGACATTCGAGTAGAGTCGCTTTTCGATCGAGAATAAAAGTTGATAACTACGAGTTCATTTTATTTCATAATATTATTTTGTTATCCCAAATGTAGTCACAAAGCAAAATAAAACGTTTATTTAAATCGTAGCCATTGTGTTTTCAGGATAAGTTTTTTTTCGCATGAGACAATTGAAATTTAAATAGCCTTAAACGGTGGCCTCGGCAAATCGAAATTCGCCGCGACTGTTTTTAAAATAGCTAGCTGCAGTTTAGAGTATAGCAATTGAAAATTGGGTAATTTACTTGTAATTGGCCAATTTACATTTTTCGAGGACAAGTTGTGAAACAATAATCAAGTTCCTATTGAAGGTTTTACTAAAAAAGAGGAACTAGCACAGCAAATGAATGAATGAAGATTATGGGAACGACAATGGCCGCAATAGTCTAAAGTCAAACATTATACTTAATTTTCTTAGTGATTTTTTTCAGATATACTTGAACCGTCTTATTAATAAACCAAGACTTAGACTAATTACACCATTATATTTTTATTTTTTTTAAGCATACGTAACTGTACGTTTTAATCGAAAGAAAATAAAAATTTCTTTTAATAACACTGTTTTTTGTTCATATCACTTAAGTACCATTTGTAATTCTATACGAACATAGAGAGTCAAATTTGAGTCAACGAATATTTTTGATGATTACACTAATAATTTAATATCTGTACCAGGGCCTTTTGGAGTAGTAGTATTGACCTAACGTTCGTGTATTTTCCATTAAAAATACTCAATAATATCGTTTTTGGTTTCCTAGCCGTAAACTTAGCCTGTATGCTGCTTTGTCTTACGAAACGTAACAGTGCGGTAATAGGCAGACAATTCAAATTTACGTAGAATATGTATGCATTTCGATATCGCAAGAAATAAACACGATTATTTCGGGTGATCTACTGATATAAATACCTGATGATTTTTTTTAATTTCGTAGTAACTCTAAATAACAATCAACGAAAAAACAAGAACAAACATATTATGAAAGTAATCATGACATCAGTAATGATGTGACAACTGGACCGCATCATGCAGACAGACACCGCCTCCGTTGAGGTAATGACTGTAATAATATTGTGGACTGTGAGTTTATTAATGTACTTTAAGTCATGTAATGGTCATACTATACCTATTTTATTTAATTATCCTTTAGTTGTTAAGATTTGATCTACACATTTAAAATTTTATTGATATTTGATATTGATTTATTAGTATTAGTAACACTAGCAGCCGCCTGCAACTTCGTCCGCGTAAACATAGGTTTTTGAAACTCCCGCAGGAACATAAAAAAATTCCGGGATATAAAGTATCCTATGTCTCAATTCATGTCATTAACTATTGAATGTTTAAGTAAGAATCATACAAACATTCACATTTATAATATTAGTAGGATTAATTGGTAATGTTTATGATTTTGTTTTTTAATTTATTAGCGTTTATTTTGCTGATATTTCGACTCAGCGTTTGTGAATAATCTTTAAGTACTTGATTTGGAAACTCTAACCTTTGAAGTTATAAAGCTAAGATAACTACTGTTACACCAAACGCTCATTAATATTATGACCAAATATTACTTATTTGATATCTAAAACACTCAGTTTGATTCGGAAATTGGAAAGGGACACCTCTATTTAAGTGTCACTATCACTCTGAGACAGCTCTATTACTGCCATTTAAATTGGCCAGATAATTGACAGTGTTTGATAGTAGCCATATATTCGAAATATTTTGCAATCCAATGAGCTAACAGTGTTAGATAGCGTATAATAATTACCTCTCTCTTCTGTTTTGTGCGAATGTCGTAGGATGATTGGTCAATTCGAATTTTCGCATAAATCCTAGGGATTTCCATCATCATCATCATCGACCCATGCTCGTCCACTGCTGGACATAGGTCTCCCCTAATGCACGCCACTGCTCCCGATTTTCTGCCACTCTCATCCAGCTCACGCCAGCCAGCCTACGAATGTCATCATCCCATCTTGTCTCAGGGCGTCCCACACTACGTTTACCGAGTCGCGGTCTCCACTCAAGAACTTTACGGCTCCATCGGCCGTCAGTTCTGTGGCTAATGTGACCAGCCCACTGCCACTTCAGTTTGCTAATTCGGTGGGCTATGTCGGTGACTCTGGTTCTCTGTCGGATTACATCATTTCTGATGCGGTCCTTCAGGGATACTCCGAGCATAGCCCTTTCCATAGCTCTCTGAGCGACTTTAAACTGGTGGACCAGTCCAGCCGTGAGTGTCCACGTCTCGGCTCCGTATGTCATAACTGGGAGGACGCACTGATGGAAGACTTTCGACTTGAGACATTGAGGGATGGGTGACGAGAAGACTTGACGAAGACTACGAAATGCTGCCCAGCCCAACCGAATTCTTCTATTGGCTTCTCTCTCAAAGTTGTTTTTGCCTAATCGGAGCGTTTGTCCTAGATAGACATATTCCTGAACAACTTTGAGAGGTACTCCATTAACAGCAACCAGTCCCGGATCAACGAGCTCGTTGAACATGACCTTGGTTTTATCCAAGTTCATCCGGAGACCGATGCGTTTGGAAGATTCAGCTAGGCTACTCACCATCTCCTGTAGGTCTTGCAGGGTTTCAGCCAGGATGACGATATCGTCCGCGAATGATGTCCGCGTGAGATGTATTCGCCATTAATATTTATTCCGCGTCTTTTCCAGTTGAGCGTTCCGAACACGTCCTGCAGCGCAGCGGAGAAGAGTTTCGGGGATATTACATCTCCTTGTCTCACACCACGGCGCAGCAGGACAGGCTCGGTCTGGCCATTCTGGAGCACGACGGACATATTAGCGGCGTTATATAGACATCTCAGAACCTCGATATATCGCCAATCAACTTGGCACCTCTGCAACGCTTCAAGAACAGACCAGGTCTCGACGGAGTCAAAAGCTTTCTCATAGTCCACAAACGCCATGCACAGGGGCTGGTTATACTCTTTGGTCTTCTGTATAACCTGTCTCACTGTGTGAATGTGGTCTATGGTGCTATAACCCCGTCGGAACCCGGCCTGCTCTGCAGGTTGAGCTTCGTCAAGTCTTCGTGCAAGGCGATTCGAAAATGACTCTCGAGAACAACTTATAGACATGGCTCAGGAGGGAAATTGGTCGATAATTCTTCAGTAAGGTTTTGTCGCCTTTCTTGAAGAACAATACGACCAAGCTCCGGTGCCACGCCCTTGGAGTTCTCCCGGAGAAAAGGACAGAGTTAAATATACGCCGGAGCTCCTTCTCCATTTTTGAGTTGCCCAAGAGCCGCCTCGATCTCCTCTAGGCAGATGTCGGGGAAATCCTCCGTCACATGGCGGGTTAATGTGGCTCTTGAATCGCTCTTATCCGGCGTAGGGTAGGGCGAGTGCGACGCGTATAGCTGGCTATAGTAGGTATAAACTTCCGAAAGAATCTCTGGTTTCGACGTGACGACTTCTCCATTTGTTTTGGTCAACTTCGTCAGGTGGCTCCTTCCAAGCTGTTGTACGAACTTTGGACCCCCGGTTCTGCTCAATTGTTCTCTGTATTAAGAGTGAATTGGAGCGTCGGAGGTCACGTCTTATCAGCTTGGAGATGGACTTATTCAGAGCCCGTTGTTCTGACGAAGTGACTAGTGGATCGTTTCGCCACTTGTCCATTAGATCCAGAGTCTCCTTCGAAAGCTTAGACCGTTTGCCCTTACGTCGCAGCTCACAGAATTTCGCACCCTCGTCCCGAAGGATTTCTACCACTTGGTCGAGTTCCTCGTCGATGTCAACGTCAATTGTGGTTTCCAAGGCAGCGAATCGATTTTCCAGTTTCATTTGGAATGCGTCAGAACCAACGGCCGATTGGAGCAGCTTTGGCCGGAGCGTTGACTTCATCAATCGACAGCGTTCGAGCTTAAAATCGATAATCAGAGTGCCTCTTAGAAGTCGGTGATCACTTCCGGTTTTAAACCTATTGATCACTGAGACATCTCTGAATATGCGCTTCTTGTCCGATATGATGAAGTCAATCTCATTCTTGGTCATAGCATCGGGGCTTCGCCACGTCCACTTCCTCTGGGGCTGTTTCTTAAAGAATGAATTCATTAAGAAAAGCCCCTCGCGTTCCAAGAAATTGACGAGCATTTGCCCCCTATGATTCCTACTCCCATAGCCGTATGATCCTAACATCGATTCGCTGCATCGACTTGGGACCCGAAAGATGTTGTGTAGGCCCCCTTGGGCCTAGCGATTCCGCAAAATCCCTAGGATTCTTGCGAAAATTCGATATATCAAATCATCCTACGACACGTCTAAATAATACAAAACATCCTGTGGCCTAATTTATTTACTCAACCACCTTATTTCAGTTTCTTGGTCCCATTGTGTAGTGGTAATTTCGCTTAAAATTTCAGAAGATAATTAGAAACTGTTCAGGACATTAACAAAAAATTAGCAGAATCACACAAGATTGGAAGTCAAGTTAAACTTGTTATGTATTTAAGTGTTTAACGAACTCGCAAAATCAGTGCATAACTCATCAATAATAATGGACCATATTAAACCTGCGTGCATTCACTTGCCACTTTGTATTTATTGTACAGTGCCCATATCAGACCATACGAAAATCAACCTTTTGCCACAAAACATAAGTTATGAAATCCTTTACAATTTCAAGCAACGCATTCTTTAGCGCAAACGCATTGTGACATTTTTATTACAACGAGTTGTTCCCACGAGAGTAATTTCCGTGGAGTACAATACTGATAGTGATTATTGGGCAATTTGTGATTTTAAACGTGGTCTGTTAATTAATGGACGATGTATGGTCCAAACGGAATTTGTATCGAATATGGAAATTAAGCGTTAAAGGATGCCAAGGAGACAGAAGTGGAGACAGAAGTGACCAAATCTATGGCATTTAAACTGAACGTAATACACATTATAACAAATAAAATACCGTAAAGGTATTCCGCTTGACGGTGGTTCGTACAAGTTCACTTTGCTAAAAATACGAATGTTATTTGGATTAGATAGATGTTATAGATAAAAATAAAAAATGGCAGTGTGATGAATATCATTACCTTCTTTATTTTTTATGTTTTCATGCAAATCAGTTATTATATTATTCAATCAGTTTTGAAAGGGTTAAAGCGAGGTTATATTCTCGCAGATTGTTAATTTTAATAATTACGAGTTTTAAAATTACAGAAGATCTAGCAACCAACCAGGAGAAGAACAATAAACGCATTTTATTTATGTCGTTGAACAGGATTCAAATAAAACAAAATGCTATTGATTTTTTGAGTTTTGATTAAATAGATAAATAATAATAATAAAATAGATAGATAAATAATACTTTTAATAAATTTCCCATAAAAATATACAATCAGCCTTCTGATTGTATTATCACGAAAACTTACAAAGGAGAATGCGCAAAATAATGAGGTTTTAACGGAAAAAAGACCACGATTTTATTTCTTTTAGTTGGCTACCGAGGAGTTCACTATAAGAGCATTTGGCGACCGACACACTAATATTTAATCTGTGGTTCGAATAAACAAACGTGGTACGATGAACTTTAGCATCTCGCGCCGCAGTTATTGTACCGCTTCTGTGGCAAGTCGCGATTCATTTTTCAGTACCTAAAAAATTGTGTGGATAAGATATCTGCTAAAATAAAAATATTACTACATACCCAGTAAAAATAAGTAAATGAATAATAATCAATATCAAATGCAATAAGGTATTATGTGAGAAGTGCTTTAGTGACTTTCATAGGATTTGTGTTTGACACGACCACAACGAAAGTACTTTTACTACTACTGAAATTCGAAATCATGCAGAGAAGATTTTTTCCTATATTAACTACTCGCCGGACTGAGAAATCGAAGCTGTAACCTAATTATCATAATACTGTTGGATTCGAGTAAATACGGTAAACAAATTATTTATCATTATTTTGCAAAGACTGATCAGTATTAATTTTTGACTTCTCGATATTTCCTAACGGATTGGTGCACCTGTCTAGATAAGTACTTACCTATCACAAGCAAATATCCTGCACCTTATAGAATACTGCAGCGAAATGTAGATTTGCCAGGGATACAGAATGTACAAATGTTACAAATGGGCCAATTATTCTATTATAGGTTGTGGTAGTTCATTACCAAAATAGGGATGATGACTACCTTTTTTTGTCTATCAAGTAGATTATGAAGAAGTATTCGGGACATATTTTTTTTACACACCTAATCAAAACATTACAGAGATATTTTGATTTGAAACGTCGCATGAAGAATTGTCTGGGTACAAATTTTACTTAAAAGTGACATTACGATTCACGAGCTACCACTTCCAAACTTTGACGTACTTTATCACTGTAAATTTTTGGTTGATTGACTAAAGACAAAATAGGTGTTCTTTACTTTTCGATCACATTAATGACGGAATAAATGTAATGTTTACTTTTACTCTACGTCATCACTATTTTGTTTGCTGACCACTCTTTGAATACAAAATAACAAGAATGTTTCAAAACGTCTTATCACTACAATTCTTTCGGTATCATCCCAGAAGTATGAGTCGGGGTTGTGCCGCGACTCCCCATTGCTATAAATCTTTCTTGGTACTCCTATTGTTGGCACGAACTTCGCGAAATGTCGACGCGTAGCAGTCACCTCGTGAAATCCGGAATCGAGACGATTTCACCGCTGGAATACGAATGAACTCTATTGGTTTTTATTTTCTTTTTATTGATTCTATACAATGTTTAGAAAACGACATTTGACATTAAATCGATGTAGGTAGTTGATATTTTTGTAAGATATAATATTCTTTGAGAGTAATTTCTCTTAAAGCTGTTAAATTAATACTTGTTTGATTGTTAAGTTAGTTTTTTTTTGTTTGAAAGAAGATGTTATAAAACCAAAATATTCTATTGGTTACTTTTTCGATGTTATTGATGTCCTCGTGTGTATTAAAATTAACCATGTATTCACCGATCATGTTTAAAATAAACGAAAAATACATAAATGTGTATTAAAATTTACCATGAATTCACCGATCATGTTTATAATAAAATAAAATACATAAACAACAATCGTGCAGTTATATTGTTTTAAACTTTCATGGTCACTAACATTATAGATATTAACGGGATTGTTACCAAAAAAGTGTCGTTCCGCGATCTGATACTGTGAGTATTGTGTGCCGGGAACAAATGCGAGTGAATAGTGAGAATGTGACCAATGGTAGTGGTAGTATCGAACGCAGTAAAAGACGACGTCAGAGGGTAGACCGATATGTCTGCCAATAACATCTACCCGCAATTACTTCAGTTACTCCGTGATCATGGCGCTTGCAACAGTGCCGAAATATTGGAGACTCATAAAAAACAAGGTACATGGTAACAATCCCGTTAATATCTATAATGTTAGTGACCATGAAAGTTTAAAACAATATATCGTTAACCGGTACGGGCCGGAAACAGTAAAATTAATAAAAGATCTAGAACGCGCGCGGAAAAAGTGTGAGTGTTTAAAGGAATCACTATCATTCCTAGTGAAGTGTCGTAATTCGGACCTTATCCCCATATGTGTCAAGATAAAACCACGACCAGACATTCATGGATCCGCGAGTGTTCTGCGAAATGCGAGTAAAAAACTATTGCGAAAATCGATACGTAATTGTAGGTACCAATTGGACAAAGGTGAGTGTGAGTTATACCAAATCCATCTCAAGTGCAGTGAAACTCTTTCGACAGGTGATTTTGATATTTGCGATCGTGTTACCTACTTACAAGCCCAACGTACCAGGGAACTTAGTGCTATGAAACAAGATCGTAAGTTCGAGTTATTGTTAAAAAGACAAAAGTCTGATGTCCCCTACTACGAGAACTCACTACCATCTCGAACGGTTATCAATTTGTCGAGCATTGAGTTAACAGACGCTGCACAGTCAGTTCTTGAAAAGGGGATGAATTTCGCTATTACACCCAGACGCATCCCCTATGAGGAGGTGATTGGGTCGGTTGAAGAAGGGATCATGCGTAACAAGATACCAGCAATCGATGCGGATACACTTAGACAAGATGTTGCTGTGGTGTTACGTCATGTGAAGCCACCAAGACCGAACATTACTTCCTCCGAATCAGCTGCGTTACAAGATCTTCGAAAGAACAAGAATATAATAATACTTAAAGCTGATAAAGGGAATGCGACAGTCATAATGGACATCACTGAGTATGAAAGTAAGATTCATAGTCTACTCACTGATGAAAACACGTATATTAAGGTGAATTACAACAACCCAACGGCGAGGACTGATCGAAGCACTCGCTCACTTATAAAAGAATGTGCCTACGCTCTAGACGACGATACCGTCAAATATTTGCTGCGTCCTAGAAACGTCCAACCTCCAAAACTATATGGTCTGCCTAAAATACATAAGCTGAATGTGCCGCTACGTCCGATTGTGAGTCAGATAGACTCACCTACGTATGAACTGGCCAAGCACGTAGCAAAAATATTGCAGCCGTTAGTGGGACGAACATCGTCATTTGTAAAGGATTCCCGCCATTTCGTGGAAATCTTACACCAAAACAAGGTGGAATACAATCAGTTGATGGTTAGTTTCGACGTGGAATCACTTTTCACAAATGTACCTGTGTTGGACTGTCTGGAAGTAGTAAAGGTGAAGTTGCAGGACAATGGCATCCCGACAGAATATGCCAAGTTGTTACATCATTGTTTGTCAACGAACTTCTTTATATACCAAGGTCAGTACTACCTCCAAATAGATGGGGTGGCAATGGGCAGTCCGGTAGCTCCAGTAGTAGCCAATATATGGATGGAGTATTTTGAGGAAAAAGCTTTCGCCACCGCCCCCACAGAAATTGCACTATGGAAGAGGTATGTCGATGACGTATTTTGTGTTTTGAGAGGAAACAAAGAAGATGTCGAGGCACACTTGGCAAATTTGAATGGAGTCCATACCAAAATGCGGTTCACATATGAGATGGAAGAAGACCGAAGTCTGGCCTTTCTTGATGTAAAGATTCGAGTGCGGAATGACGGTTCGCTGAGTCACTCCATTCACCGCAAAGCTTCACACACAGACCGTTATCTCAACGCCTCCTCGCATCACCACCCTAAACATCTAAATTCTGTAGTCACTTCACTGACGAACCGTGCATATGACTTATGTGACAAGGAACACCTGCACGAAGAGTTGGAGCATGTACGGCAGATCTTACAGAATAACGGATACAAGGGAAAGTTTCCACCCAAACACAAATTAAGACACCAGAAACACAAAGTAGACAGGCAACCACTATTTTTGCCATATGTCAAAGGAGTGACAGACAAGATCTCTAACATACTTAATAAGTACTCACTGAATACTGTCTTCACTCCTTTACAAAAAGTATCACAGATTCTACGGTCTCCTAAAGATAACTTCCCCTTGGAGAAACCTGGTGTATACAAGATCGACTGCAGCTGTGGTAGTTCTTATATTGGCCAAACGAAGCGGACAATAGCGTGCCGAATGAAAGAACACATTAAAGCAGTCAGAAATAATGATACGCAAAAATCAGCCATCGCGGAACATTTAATTGATTCGGGTCCTAATCACTGGATTGAGCTCCATAAGCCACAAATTATCTCGACAGAACGCCACTACATACCAAGATTGGTCAGGGAAGCGATTGAAATAACCAAACACAAGAATTTCAATCGTGAGGATGGGTTTAAATTGTCTAGTGTGTGGAATCCAGTGGTTCGTATGTGTAAAAACCGCAAAAATCAAAAAAGTGTCGTTCCGCGATCTGATACTGTGAGTATTGTGTGCCGGGAACAAATGCGAGTGAATAGTGAGAATGTGACCAATGGTAGTGGTAGTATCGAACGCAGTAAAAGACGACGTCAGAGGGTAGACCGATATGTCTGCCAATAACATCTACCCGCAATTACTTCAGTTACTCCGTGATCATGGCGCTTGCAACAGTGCCGAAATATCGGAGACTCATAAAAAACAAGGTACATGGTAACAATCCCGTTAATATCTATAAATCGTGCAGTTGATGACTACCTGTAACAATTGCAATGCTCTAGTCCGCACAATTCAACGTATAAGTAACTATCATTACGTAATTGGTAGTTAACTTTAACTATATCGTTTGTCCACATTTCACCACACAGATATAGCACAATTTGATAATCAAATAGTTATTGAACACGCGAATCGCGGGTTGGCAGTAACGTGCATACGTAGAGACAGAATAATGTCGGCGTGTCGCGGGAACGTGAAGTAATCAGGCAAAAACTGTAATGATTTAATTGGTAAATAACAGTTTTAATGATTCCGAGCGATTTGTTTAAAAGCCATTTTGTGCACGAAGCTCTTTGTTGCTAATGAAATAATTGATTGCGAGTGGTGTAATCTGATATCGATCTGGTTTCATTTAAATTTAAATGTGTATAGATATTATAACCATCTTAGTTTGTATCTTAGGCTATATTAAGATCACTAAGTAGGGATGGCGATTCTTTCCGAAAAAGATCGATTTTTAAATCGTGCCTTAACGTGACCTAATGAATCAATCCACAAAAAAATCGAGGTCAATAAGATCGATTTCTGAAAAGTCGATCTTTATTTTATGTGATTTTTATAATGCAATGTAAATCTATTTTATTAAAAACAAGGTACATATTATAATTTTACGATCTCTTATCAGTAAAATCAGGTAATTTGATGATAAAAAAACAAACGTAACTTTTTTATCTCGCGAGTTTTTGAATAATTAACCCTTATACAGGCAGCACTCTTATTATATGGGTACATTCAATTAATTGTAAATACTTTTTTGGTTTATACCAAAAAATAAATCGAATCGAATGTCGATTTTCAAGTATGAAATATCGATTCACTGAATCGATTTATAAAATCGATCTTTTGGTTCCAAAAATCGATCTTCGATCAATCGATCTCAGATCTCTATCACTAAGTGCTCACTAATATTCCAGTGCTAAGGAAAATGTAACGACCGTTTTTAATGACATAATTCCGGTAAAAAATAAACAAACCAGGCTTTAGTTGCTTAATGTGGTATATTTGAGGTGTTTCTATGCGAAGGGTGTATACAGCAATCGGCCTATTTTTATTAGGTGTGATTTTTAAAGCCTAAACAAAATTTGACTATAGTTAATCTTTATCATGCTGTAAAGGAACGAAAAGAGAGATCATTTAGTTATTAATTTACTTTTAATTAAAGTACAGTGTTTTGAATTGTATTGTATGCCATAATTTGACCATATATATACATGCATCTTCTGTCTTGAAGATATAGGTACTGAAAAGTAAATTTGCTTGCTATGTTATAGGTGTTACTAGTATTAGAATATGAGAACCGATCTCAATAAAAGTTTTATTACAACGAATAGTTACATTGATAGGAATACAATTTGACATTCAGTAGGTATTAACGATATTTACTTTAAAAGTGTATAAGAAAAAAATCCGATTGAAGCATATAAAATGCTTAACGATACACAATTAAGCACCCTGATAGTAATGGCACCCCAAGTTTATATGATTTCGGTTAAAAGTCAGTAGCTTGATGACGAATGACGAACGACTATTGTGTGTCGCGTATTTACAGATAAGCGCATTATTCATGGTCTTCTTATGTTACCAACATACAGAAAAGATTAGGAGAGACCGTTAAAATGTACCATGGGACCCCAATTTAGAACTGGCTGCGAAAAAAACAACATGCGATTTCATTTAAAAAATGCAGTGTCATATCATACTTTTTTGTACAGGAGTGGAATTAAGGTCAAGAGCTGTAAATTTATTATACTTTGCCCGCAAGGACATTAGAATTTTGTGCCTGGAGAAACTTTAACTGGGAAAAATAGAATGCTTTCTATGTGCCTGGAATCTCATTCAAATCTGTTCAGTCTTTGCAGGGTGATGGATTAACAAACATCCACGCTTTCAAAAATATTAGTAGTTAGTAGGTGTGGCAAGACTGTTTTAGTGTAATTTTGGATTAGGTATGTCTAACTATTGTCATAATTTCTTGTAAGTAGTAAAATCATGGGAATACATTTTGGAGTTTTTTAAATTGACTTTTTTATCCGCTCGGAATCCCTTGCGTCAAAATTAAAAACAAAACACTGCAAACAAATACAGACAACCCAGAGGATGGACTTTTTGGCGGGATCGGGAAGAGTCTCTTTAGTAGTTTTGTTTTTCTTGTTAAAAATTGTGTTGTGGCGGATGTTAGTAGACACTAACTTGTGCATGTTTCATGTGCATGCACAAGTGTTGGCAAGTGAAACAAAATAGCGGAAAGTGTCTTTCGACATTCCCTCAAGAAGTCCACGGGGAGGTTCCAGTAAATCCCCACACATTTACTGAAACATAGGGAAAGGGGTATTGACTTGACTGCCACTTACTTTGACTTGAATAATATGTTGACCACGAATGTTATAAAATATGTAAACATTTTACACTTGACATTGGCTAAATGCACAAACCGTGCGAAGCCATAAAGAAAAAAAACCCCCCAGAGGATTTAAAATACGAACACCAAACAAAATGTCGACAATACTCAACAAGGTAACCTTGAAAATCATTTAATTCGTTATCTGCTTGTCTTCCACCCTTTTTAGCATGCTGAACGAAATCAAAATTCATATAAATTGACAGGTGGCGTTTCGTTAGGGGAGCAGACATTATAGGGTCGCGCACAGACAGACAGACAGATGTGGGTTTTATGGTCACTCATGTTATGTTTACGATCTTGTTTTAAATATAAATATAGAAAGTGTACCATACATAATATTATTGATGTAGATGAGAAGTCGAGTTTTTATGTGTTATTTTGCAGTTAGTCCTATTTCGTCGTTTTCGTGTAATTACGTCACTTTAACTTGCAATAAGTTTGTAAATGTTTATAATTTTATTTTTAAAAGCCAGCTTATAGTTTTCTCTTTCTGTGGGAGTTTCAACATAGCTTCCATTCTGTGTTTTAATATTAAAGATATATAAGTTCGTCAGTTTGTCTGTTTGTATGTTTGTTACTGAATCACGCAAAAAACTACTTAATACTGAACAATTAATTTGGTTAAAATTTGGTACGCATAGTTTATGACCTTGATTGAAACGTAAATTACGTAAATGGACGTAAGGAAGATCGCTTACGTAGCAACCACGGCTTACTACGATGCACCGACACCAAGGCCAAGCTGACACGAGTTGCCGACGCTGCATTCTTATGCTGTTCAATTCATTAATTTTTCGAAGGCATTCTGGTTCCGACCTCGAACCGATCGTTAGGTTATTTAGACGTAATTTTGACATGTAAATTTTTCTTTTCTATTAAACTCATATAAAAATAATTGGTTTTTTTTCGATCCTCCGGCTGTAACAAACGTAATTGGCGCAGTCGGTAGGATCCTCGCGGCCGATTCGCGACTAATTAGGGATCTGTATAGCAATTCCGCGATCGCGAGTCGCCCGGGCGGCTTCCTAGCCCCGTTGGCCGAGGATCCTGAATCTACGGACCTGCTGCAGACCAGAGGAGAATCCAAATATCGATTCCAGAGGGAAAACCAGTTATGCTGTACATGTAAGTACACTTGAATTTTTCTCGTGTTGCTTTTCCTTATTCCATTATTCCTAGTTTTTATAAGACGTAAAAATTTTTCATCCTAAGAGTTTAAGAGTTCGGCCACCTGTATCGCAACAGGCTCGCCAACACGCTGTAGATTTATATAGGGATATAGATACAGATTTATTAGCTGATTTAAATTTGATAATGATGTCATCAGGCAACCCCACTGAAAGTGTAGCTACTGTTAGAATGGATACGGATACAATTTTCAAGGCCCTTCGCCTTGTACCCGATTTTGACGGGAACCCGAATATATTAACCAGATTTATTAATATTTGTGACCGAATAGTGACTGAATATGTTAAGGAAGGCCCAGAGTACAGTTTTACTAACGATTGCTTACTGAACGGAATACTTAACAAAATTTCTGGTAACGCTGCTTCCACTCTCAACTCAAACGGAATTCCAGACAATTGGTTAGGCATTAGAACAGCTTTGATTAATAACTTTTCTGACCAAAGGGATGAAACAGCCCTTTATAGCGATTTATCCCTGGCAACTCAAGGGAACAAGTCACCCCAAGAGTTTTACGAACATTGCCAAACCCTATTCAGCACTATTATGACTTACATTAGCCTACACGAGATAATAAGTACAACGATAGAAGCAAAACGCAATCTCTATAGGAAAGTAGCTATGCAAGCCTTTGTTAGGGGGCTAAACGAACCCTTAGGGTCGCGCATCCGTTGCATGCGCCCGCCCACTATCGAGAAAGCTCTTGAATATGTACAGGAGGAACTAAATGTTAATTATTTGCAGCAACGAGGAGATGCACCCAAAAGTCACCATGTACCAAAGGTGCCTCCCCCGTTACTATCACTGCCACCACCTCAGCCGCGACCCCATTTTATGCAACCACCCATGTGGCCAGCACCGGCAGGTCAACGTGGATACCATCCACCACCTCAGGCTTTTAAATTTAATAATCCGCCCGCTCAATACCCACAACGTATGGGCCCAAGTCGAACTCAGCAAATGTTTCGAGCTGCACCCCCTAACTACAACCCCAATAGTAACGTTTTTCGCATACCTAATAGAACTAATCCACCACCGAACGTAGCCCCAAAACCTATGAGCGGAGTCCAAACTTTTACACCTAGACTGTTACCCCACACTTTAATGACTGGACATGACTGGCGTAGGTCAGGGAACCCTCCTCCCTCTAATTACTTCAAAACTCGTGAGATGAATTTTAATGAGTTTTATAATTATGACATACCCTACTATCCGACTGAATATTACGATGACACTGACTACTATGGCTACAATGGACTAATTGACTACGACTATTACTGTAGCAGTTCTTACGATAACCCCGATCAAAGTGATACCCCTAATGCTATCCCAGACAATACTGACTTATGTGACATTAACGAACCACAGCCTGGACCCAGTACCTCTAACCAGGATTTTCACAGGAATCCATTATCAAAGAAACCAAAATAGAAATAAATCTTCAAACCCAGAGACAGCTGCCCTACGTACAAATCCTTGATCCCCATTGAAATTGCTTATAGACACTGGTGCAAACCAGTCTTTTATAAGTCCAAAAGCTGTCGATAATTATTTCAGTAACTATACTCTTAACTATGACCCGTTTGAAGTGACAAATGTACACGCTACTAGCCGTAACGACTACTCCATAACATTACCATGCTTTAACGAATTTAACGACAAAGACTTTATAAAACTTTTCATTTACCAATTCCATGACTATTTTGACGGACTAATAGGATTAGACCTCCTAACTAAATGGGAATCCAAGATAGACCTGAAAGAAAAGACACTTGTTACTCGATCATCATCCAACCCAATTAAAATGTACAATTCTTACAATGTTAATCTTTATGAAGATATTATTCCCGCGCAGTCTTCGAAGTTGATTAGAGTTCCTATTGATACCCAAGATGGCGAAGTTTATATTAAGGAACAGATAATATGTAATTGTATCATTCACGATTGCCTTACTACAGTAGTTAATAACCGTGCCTACTTAGAGATTGAAAACCCTACAGTAAACGATATAATCTTTTCATTAGATCGGCCAGCTCACGCAGAGTTATATAATACTAATTTTGAACAAACTAAACGACCTCAATCTCGAACTGAAGATGTAATCTCGCGACTTCGAACTGAACATTTAAATGCCGAGGAAAAAGCTAACCTCGTAGCTCTTTGCTCTCGTTATTCTGACGTGTTTTACGTAGAAGGCGAAGCACTAACCTTTACCAATAAAATCAAACATCAAATAAGAACAACTGACGAAATCCCAGTCCACACAAAAAGTTATCGGTACCCATTTATCCACCGACAAGAAGTTCGCGATCAAATAGATAAAATGCTGGAGCAAGGTATAATTAGACCATCTGACTCAGCATGGAGCTCACCAATATGGGTAGTCCCTAAAAAATTAGATGCTTCGGGTAAGCAAAAGTGGAGACTTGTAGTCGACTTCCGAAAAGTCAATGAAAAAACTATAGACGATAAGTACCCAATACCAAACATTAATGACGTACTTGACAAATTAGGGAAGTGTCAGTATTTTAGTACCCTAGATTTGGCAAGTGGCTTCTATCAGGTAGAAATGCACCCCCAGGACATCCCAAAAACCGGATTTAACGTGGAACATGGACACTACGAATTTCTTCGTATGCCCATGGGCCTTAAGAATTCACCCTCGACCTTTCAACGCGTAATGGATAACGTGTTGAGAGGGCTCCAAAACGAGATATGCCTAGTGTATTTCGATGACATCGTGGTCTTCAGCACCTCGCTCCAGGAGCACATCCTCAACCTGGAAAAAGTCTTCCAGCGACTTAGGGAATCGAACTTTAAAATCCAAATGGATAAGTCCGAATTCCTTAAGCTCGAAACTGCTTACCTTGGCCACATCATTGGCAAAGATGGTATTAAACCAAATCCCGATAAGATCACAGCTATCAAAGGCTACCCCATTCCAAAAACACCAAAGGAAATAAAGCAATTTTTAGGACTTCTCGGTTATTACCGAAAATTTATCCCAGATTTTGCCAAAATAACTAAGCCCCTTACACAATGTCTTAAAAAGGGTAAGAAAATAACATTTGATCCAGACTACGTAGAAAGCTTCGAAAAATGCAAAACTCTCCTAACAAACGACCCTATATTACAATATCCTGATTTTAATAAAGAATTTCTTCTAACAACTGATGCTTCTAATTTCGCTATTGGAGCAATACTATCCCAAGGACCCATAGGAGCTGACAAACCTGTTTGCTATGCCTCACGCACTTTGAACGAAAGTGAACAAAATTATAGCACTATTGAAAAGGAGCTTCTTGCTATAGTCTGGGCTACTAAATACTTTCGCCCGTATTTATTTGGAAGGAAGTTTAAGATACTGACTGACCACAAACCCCCGCAGTGGATGATGAATTTGAAAGAACCTAATTCTCGTCTCACCAGGTGGCGACTGAAACTTAGTGAATACGACTTTACTGTGATCTACAAAAAAAGGCAAGGCCAACACTAATGCTGATGCCCTTTCACGTATCGAGATTCACAACGAGGAGATAGACTCAATAATAGACAATCTCAAAGAACTTAGTTCGCTGATAGGAAATCCATCTGAAAGCTTACCTGCGAACCGTGAACATAGATCATCCACTGAAACTGCTCATACCAGTAACCAACATCCCATCTTAGAGATACCTATTGTAAATGACCCACTTAATAAATTTAATAGGCAAATATCCCTAACAGTTGTAGAAGATGTAAAACGCAGACCCGTAGTAACAAAACCTTTCGATACACACACGCGAATTTCCATACAACTCTCCAAAACTAACCTAGAAGAAGACGTTGTTAAAGCTATCAAAGATTACGTCAACCCAAAAGTCAAAACAGCTATCATGATACACCCACCTCTAGCTATGTATTCAATTATCCCAATACTCCAAGATAAATTTCGAAGTTCAGCTATGAATCTTGTTCTTGCCAAAACAGAGCTAGAAAATGTCAAGGAATATTTGCGTCAGCAAGATATCATCCGCCTGTATCATGAAGGCAAAACCAACCATCGTGGAATAACCGAAAGTTATTTAGCTCTGTCCCGGAAATATTATTGGCCTAAGATGAAGGACCACATAACTAAATTCATTAACGAATGCACAATATGTGGTCAAGGTAAATATGACCGTAATCCCATTAGACCTCAGTTTAATATAGTACCTCCTGCGACTAAGCCCTTCGAAATTATACACATGGATCTGTTCACAGCACACAATGAAAAATACATAACGTTTATTGACGTATTTACTAAATATGGTCAAGCTTATCATTTACGAGATGGAACAGCAGTTAGCATATTACAGGCTCTGTTAACATACTGTACCCACCATGGAGTACCATTGACTATTGTGACTGACAACGGAACCGAGTTTACCAACCAACTGTTTTCTGAATTTGTTAGATTATATCAAATAAACCACCATAGAATACTCGCACATTCCCCTAATGACAATGGCAATGTAGAACGTTTTCATTCTACTCTCCTTGAGCATCTTCGCATCCTGAAATTACAGCAAAAAGATGAACCCATCATAAACCTTATGCCTTATGCTATAATAGCTTATAATAGTTCCATACATAGTTTCACTAAATGTCGACCCTTCGATCTACTTACTGGACATTTTAACCCCAGAGACCCTATTTCAATCGATTTAACACAACATCTATTACAACAGTACGTACAAAATCACAGAGAACAGATAAAAAAGGTTTATGAAATTATTAATGAGACAGCTCTTTCCGATCGTACAGCTCTTATAAATAATCGCAATAAGAATAGGGAACCTGAAATAGAATACTTACCTTCACAACAAATTTTTAAGAACCCTTCTGCCGACCGACAAAAAACAGCTCCACGTTTTACCCATATTACAATACTTGCAGACTTACCTATTCACATATATACATCAAAGAAACGCGGCCCTATAGCAAAATCACGATTGAAACGAATTCCTCATTCAGCCAAATTGTTGCAGACTAATCCTGATACTGACCAGCCAAATGACGAGAGCTCAAGAGATCAGACTTGAAAGCCTAGCTGAGGGACCGGGACTACTACCTTATAAACTTGGAACAGCGAGACTTACTGAACAATATCATACTTTCCTACAATACATACGACTAGACGAACTTGAAAATAATATCAACCTAGTACAGACTCAACTACAGACTTACCGTTCTCGACTTCCTAATGACACCTTCTTGTTGTACGAACTTCAAATAGATTATCTTTCTAGTAAAATAAATAACGCACTAACCCAACTACAATCCTTAGAACCTGAAAATCGTGTTAAAAGGGACTTATAGACGGATTAGGATCAGTAGTGAAAAGCATTACAGGAAATTTAGATCATTCAGACGCTATTCGATATAACACACTTATTGAAGAACTGCAGAATAACCAAAACAAAATTGTATCCAAATCCAATAGTCGAACGAGTCTTAATAAAGAATGGATGTTTAAATATCACGCAATCCTTAACAAAATTGTCGATAATCAAAGTAAGATAAATTCTACTTTAGAGTTATTACTAGAAAAGGATGCCTATAAACAAAGTAACTTAATAAAATACGCTAAATTTGCTCAATTATTAGATATACTTAGTGAAAACGTAGAAGATATTATAGTCGAATTAATGAGAGTAGAAAATATGTTAGCTTTTATCCGAGTTGGGACCACACATCATTCCATGATTACTGTAAACGTACTAAAAACTATGTTAAATAAACTTGAGAAACTATACAATAAGGAGCAGATTTTAAATGTAGCATATAGAGATTATTACGACGTTATTAAATCAGGTTATTATTATCTAGGGAAACAAGTAGTTGTAATTTTCAAATTCCCCATAGTTTCTAAAGAAGAATTTAGTTTTTATAGACTATTCCTAGTCCCAAACAAGGACCAACAAATCCTCATACCACCCTTTCCTTTCATGGCAACTAACGAGAAATCATTCATGTACATGGAGGCTGAATGCCCGAAGTTGAGTTCCTGGTACCTCTGCGAACGAAAGATAAGTACTCAGCTCCGTGCGCAACCGGACTGCATACAGAAGCTCATCACAACGCAGACGCTTAGCGAATCCTGCCAGTTCATTACTGTCTCCTTAGCCAAGGAAGCCCTAGAGAAGCTCGACGATCAACACTACGTGATATCGTTCCCACATTCAACAAGGGTACAATCGACCTGCAGTAGCCAAGACACCACATCCCTACAAGGTAGTTACCTAATCAAGATTCCATTAAAGTGCTACCTGAAGACAGCTGAATTCACCATCATCAACGAGAATGATGAGATCAACGGCCAGCCTCTGAAGCTCATGAAGATCCCCTACAGCAATGCAAGCACTATCAAACCGCAACGCCTTAAATTGGACTCTATAGACTTGCAAAGGCTACACAGCATCCAGAATAGAATCATGACGGAACCAAATCTACAACTGGAACAGACACAGGAAGAAGCTCTATATCATACGACAATCCCTTTTTACGCCGTGATCCTCTTAAGCAGCATCGTTTTAATCGCAGTCTTTATAAGTCGAAGACTTAAAATCTGGAACTACAAGGAATCTGAAGACCAAACCTCAAATACCAAGGAGCATACTTACGAAGATCCTGAAGCAGCCAAGAAGACAAGACAGGATAATTCCATGCCAGCGACATTTTCTCTGAAAGTCCTAAAATAGTCGCTGATCTCGGGGTGGAGGAATTACGTAAATGGACGTAAGGAAGATCGCTTACGTAGCAACCACGGCTTACTACGATGCACCGACACCAAGGCCAAGCTGCCACGAGTTGCCGACGCTGCATTCTTATGCTGTTCAATTCATTAATTTTTCGAAGGCATTCTGGTTCCGACCTCGAACCGATCGTTAGGTTATTTAGACGTAATTTTGACATGTAAATTTTTCTTTTCTATTAAACTCATATAAAAATAATTGGTTTTTTTTCGATCCTCCGGCTGTAACAAACGTAATTCGTAGAATACTTTTTAGCCTGGAAAAAATGTAGGTTCCTATGGAAATAAAGCTCCCAGAAGCAAAATACGCTATTTTTTCGTCTCTCTTCATTTGACTTAATGATAATCTTGTACAATGGCAACGGCCTGTTTTATATCGCTTACTTATACACATATATATATACGTAAGCAATAGCTAATGGAATCTCCAAGCTTCACGAATACATAACAGCATACCTAAAACCGTTGCAAGCGTTCACTGTCTACGGGCGGCGTAAATGATTAAAAAATCTACGGCAGTGTCAATATTTACATCATCGTGCATAAAACCAATCGAGTATCCAGACAAACACGGTTTGTCTGTCTGGCGTTATGTCCGCACCGTGACCTACACGCGACATTGGTGTTGTACCAGACACCCAAACTTATAATTACAGGCTACAGTGACAGATAATGCGGTAAAAAAACGTGGAACATATTTATTCATCTGTTTTGGCGCCGACTCCGCTTTTTGGCGCGATAGAGTGATACTGTTTAGCTGAGAATATGATATAAATAAATAAATAATTAAAAAAATATATATAGGTCTGCATATTCAACCTGTTTAATTATCTTTATCCTTTTCGCGATCTCCTTCAAAGCTAAAGCAAGTAAGTCAATGTGTCATAACTTAATCTCTTTTACAAATATCAAATTTAAGAAATCCGAAGGAGTAAAAGTTACTAAATAAATTCACTGGCCTCCGACTGGAAACTCACTTATTAGTGTGATCTATATATTATTTTTCATGTCTGGAAAATACGTGACCTTGCCCACGCATAAGGTGACCTGACATGCACATTGAGGGCCAAGGTCCCTCAAATGCGTGTTGAGAGTGCAGGCAGAGTTCTGGCACCCAGGACTGACCGCATGCCGGCTGGTGATTGTCCGCGAACAGTCTCCCCGATAAAGATGCGACGGATATAAGGAGCATCTGCCTCTGGGGAGCCTGTATAATGTGAGTCAGACTCCCCCAGGTCAGACCCGCAGGCTCCAGATGACTACACTTGACATTAGACGAAAAGAAAAAATAAATTGTAAGGTTTGCACAAAAATACTCATAACTTAAGCACGGTTAAATCTAAAGAAAATATAACTACAAAAATTAAGCACGGTTGTTTGGAAAAGAACAAATGACACATTATAGTTGAATTAAACGCAGCTTCAAGTTTCACTTAACGCAGTATCACAGTTTCGTTCTAAATGTCGGCATAAAATAAAAACAACAACGGCTTTGAATCAGTGATGTATGTTACTTCGGAGATTTGCAGATGAATTAATAACATCCCACTTCGTTGGACTAACTAAGTATATAATTAAACACCCGTGTCATTTCGTTTATCATTATTGCTTTGATAATAATAATAAATCATGGATCAGTTAATTCTGTTTAAAGGTAGAAGAAGCCTTTAACATTTATCTGCATTATTGTCTGCATGGATTTCGGAAATGGAATCTAAAAAAAGTTAAGAATAGAACCAGCTTACAGAAGAACACAGTAAATTAACTCTACATTTTTTTGGTTTTGTATTTCTGCTAATGAATAGGGCTTCAGAGCTTAGTTCAGGCCGGCAAGGTGAAGATGGCTGGAGCGGCGCACCTTCTGCCGCATCATCTATCTTCGCGACCAGACTCCAATTACGTTTAACATCAGGTAGAGCGGAGTAATTTCCTGCTCTTGGAGCCTTGTAGGAAAAAGTGCTTCGGAAGGCACGTTAAGCCGTTGTTCCCGGCTACATCTGCAGTCTTTAGCACCCGCCAATCCGCACAAGGCCCGCGTGGTAGGTCATGGCCCAATCTCCCTATCCCATCCATAGGGAAGGTCTGTGCCCCAGCAGTGGGGACATTAATAGGCTGATGATGATGTATGAAAAAGTAAGAATTGTACGGGTTTTTCAACCGTGCTGGATTGGGCTGTGAAAACCTTCAAACTATTGTTTTCAGATAATATCTTAGAGCTAACCGACTTGGCATGCTGCGTTTGCAAGGTATATAATTGGCATAACCCATCCATAGTGAAGGCCTGTGCCCCAGCAGTGAAGACAATAATAGGCTACTAAAGATGATGTACTGTACATCATCATCAGCAGCCTTCTCAGTACATTTATGTAAAAATGTATGTTCGAAAAAATATTACAATATTACAATAAATAGTGATAAGCGCTCGCTTAATACTAGAAATAAAAATAAATTAGCTGTACCAATTACAAGGCTCTACAAAATCAATAATTCATACAAAGGTCTTTGTGTACGCTTCTACAATAAAGTCCCTAGCAATATCCAAAAATTAGGCGTCATTAAATTTAAAACTACCATTAAAATAATTCTTATTTATAAAGCCTATTATATAGTCTGATTATTTTTCAGACAAAAATGCTTGGATTTAAACTGTTCCAAACGTTCCAGCAGGCTTTTTCTATAATTACGATGATGATGATATGATTTTGTATTGACACCGTAACAATATAATATTTTGTAAATATTGTTACATAATTATTTAACTCTGCGAGGTTTTCTTCGCCAGTTTTTCTCCACAGCTAAAAAATGTCTTTAAATGGTGGTAGGAAAAAAAATATGGACGATTCAAAAGAGTTGTATTGTGCATCCAATTTGAATAAAGATATTTTAACTTTTGACTTTTTGACTTTTGATGAAGGCATAACCTAAGAAACTGAGATTAATTGACAGATTTACATTGATACAGTAGCCAAGGTGAATCTCACTGACATGCCAGTGCGAGGCTCCGTGTAAACACTTTTTACACGGGCTCAGTAAATGTAGTTACCGGCATTGGTGGTGCCGTAGTTAGGCGGCTGAAACTGATTCCAGCCACTCTCTTAATGTAAATCAGCCATAAATTCAAGTAAATGTGAGTTTCATGATTATCATGTTTGACATTCAGTCAAAATCAGAAATCTATTTTATGACGTAAATTAAAAATTAACCCACTCGCTTACGATATAATCGAAGAAACGTACCAACATCATTATTTTGTTGAAAATGTAAATATAGGTATGCGTTTTAACTCCACTTTTAACTCCTCCCGTAGGGAGATGCCATCCGCCTGGAATACCTCTAGAGGCACTCTCTAATTCTCGGTTTGATGTCCCCTTAGGATTTCGCCGTCCCCAAGCCCGGTGACGCTGTAACGGTCATCTGCGATGCAACCAACAGCATATACACTCAAAAAAAAAACACTTAAGGTTTTCATATTATTATGAGTTTTAATAGACATGGCAGGGCTTCCATGGAATAGTGAAACTTTGGCAATATTTATGTAGGGTCAAGTAGGGCACAGTGTAATATAAGGAATAATAGCTTCAAAATTTTCTATGGTCTGTCTTGACATGTTTTATTAGTTTCATATGCCGCCATCCTCAGCACCAAAGGCGCCAACCAAAGGCGTTCATAAGGCGCCAAATTACGGGGTATAATGCAGAGACATTTCTTGTTACCGACACTGTTCTCCATTTATTCCTTCTTAACTATTAATACATCTCTCACACAGAAAAATAAAATTAACTATCACTAAGGCCAATTAAAGTGCGACACAGTGATTTATGTCATTAATCCGCTTGCGAATCAATATTGAACAACATCTAAGCATACAAACAACACCTAATATAATTAATTTCATGTTTTTGTCCATCATTGTTGTTACAGAGTTAGGCTATCTTTTATCTGATCCACGATCCGATTTATAAGGAAAATCGTGGGTACTGTCGACATCATATCACAAACCGCACCTGCTATGCAAATAACATGATTCCTGCTTCAGTAATAAGAGCTATCAATTTTGAAGTGTTAATGTGATGCGCATTATCTAACTTGATCATTACTTTGCTTCGCTTCCGTGTCTTTGATGTGGCTGACTTAGGTTATTGTTTATTTTGATGGCAAAACTTAGGACCACCTTGCACTAACACTGTTGATTAGGCATAATCCTGTTTAGCACATATTTCGTCCCTGTGAATATTCAATAAATACTATTTGAATAAAAAAATACAAAATTGAAATTGCCATAACCACGTTCTTTAGGTTTTCCATACCTTGAAAGGAAAAAACGGAGGCCTTATAGGATCACTTTGTTGTCCGTACGTCCGTCAGTCAAGACCCTTTTACTCAGGAACGCATGGAGGTATCAAGCTGAAATTTATATTAAATACTCGGGTCTACTGTCCCTTGGAGCTGTGAAAAAAAACACACTTCTAAGCCAACGCAATCAAAAGGTATATAATAATTATAGCCGTTTACGCTGCAAATTTTCGAAACTCGCAAGGGCATCAAAAAGGTGCGCGAGACCGACTCGCTCTTGGCCGGTTGTTTTATTTAATTTTTAAACTTTGGTGCAAGTGGGCCTCATGAATATAACTGAAAATATGAGAGAGGTAGGTAGGGCTGATCGTCTAAAATTGAATCCCCGTTGCCCATGAAGTGTAATCCATCTGTCAGTCTTCTTGCCTAAACCGCTGAACTGATATTGATTTATTTTGGTAACCAGATAGAGAGGACCTAGGGGAAAGACAAAGGCTATAAGGCCTTTTCGTGATATCAAAATGAAAAAGGGATAAATAACATTGTGAATTAAAAATTTTATGAATAATCAGCTCCTTTACTCAGTCACTGGTATCTGGTGCTTAGACAAGTAGCCTATATCAAACTATTCGAGCCAACACTAAAATGGAAGTTTAGAAATTAAGCACCAGTAGTCCTTGATATAAAATGTCAAATCAATACCTATTTTTTTATACGAGGCGCAATACATTACTTACACCACCCCACCTGATGTTAAGTGTAAGTGGAGTTCAGTCGCGTAGATGGAAGATGCGGCAGAAGTTGTGCCGGTCCAGCCATCTTCACCTCTGAACTCTATCCCCCAACCCTCGAAGCCATGAAACCCTACTCTTCAACAAAAACACGACCACACCAAAAGAAGTGTTATTTTACTCTGTTCTTCTGTACGGTGAAGATTGCTCCCCTAACGGACGTTCCAACGAACGAAAGATCCACTGTGCTCTCTTTAATACAATTAAGTAATTAAATATTCAATAAACATAACACTTACAAGAATACAGATATTGCAATCCACGAAGACGCGCCCCACTATTCCTCCTAACCGTTTATAGTAAATGTGTGCCAGCTTCCGCCAATATTTGAGTGTTATCGGTACACACTAATTATCTATGATAATAAAAAATAATAATATGATAATTATCTTTTTATCACTAATTCCAAAAACAAAAATCGGTGGGGCGGTGTTTTTTTTTATTTTTTTTATAGATATGTCCGACAAATGACTCCAACCCACCTGATGGTGAAGGTGAAGTCCAGACGCGAAGATAGCTGATACAGCAGTTCTACCTGCCACACCAGCCATCCTCACCCTGCCGGCCTGCATGTTGCTTCTTCACGCCTCTTTTAAAGGATCCCAGGTTGTAAGAGGGAGGGAACACGTGAGCAGGCAGAGCATTCCATTTACAAACGATAGAACACGCTTAGTGACGCCACGTCACGGCGTAATTGAAAAGGCTCAAGGTGTTTAGTCACCTCCTCATCGCCTATGATGCGGTTCGCGCGCCGCTGTAACCATCGAGCAAGTACTTGGCGGAGCCATCCCAGAGGTGCGAGCAATATTCCACGCAGGATCGCACTTGCGTTTTGTACAACAAGCACAGTTGATCGGGCGTGAAAAAACGCCGCACCTTGTTCAGGCATCTTCGTGGATTGCACTATCTATATTCATTGTTTATTGCCTATTTTGTAAATGTTGAATTGTCGTTATCTCTCAAAGTAATATAAAGGAATGTCACATGTTTAAACCGACTGCTAGTAGCAGCCGCCTCGGCCGTGTTGCGCTATGTAGTGGCATTATAAACATCATTCAAACGCAAGAATAATTTGCTTGGCTGACAATAAACCCTTTGATTGAAGAAGTTATTATAATAAAATGGCATTACATATTTTATGACCTCTGTTTACTAGCACTAAATACCGAGTTTGGATGCAAAAGAAGATGAGACTAATAACTACCATGAATATACATTTAAATAAAAATAATGAAATATAAAGCGTCATTAAAACATGTATCGTAATAATCGTTATTAGATGGAATCGATTCTTTTCTATTTTCTGTAGAACAATAGCGAATATATTAAAAAACCAATTGACTATATCCTTCGACATAGTAAGTTGGCTAAAAAGTGTGGACAATTGGCAGACGAGGAAACCATACAAAGTAAAGAAGAGAACATGGGAAGACGAGCAGCTCCGAAATTTTTAGTAATATTTTGACCAATGATATTATATGAGAGTTTGGCTAAATCTGTCCTTGTGCTTAGAAGTTTCTGGTATCCTCAATGCCGCTGCTGGTTATGGACCTTGAACTGGAGGAAGTGGCTCCTATTCTGGATCCCAAAAAAGTGTTGGATATCATTTCATTTGGTATTTAAAGTCAAGAGTTTCAGTTCGAAAGGAGCTGATCCGGCAGAATATTTTAATATTTTTTGCTTAATGCACTATCCACTACGCCACCGAGCTCCATATATTTGTTTACTTACCAAAAAAAATATAAAAAATACTCCGAATGTAATCACACTAATATTATAAAGGCGAAAGTTTGTGAGTGTGTGAAGGTGTATGTTTGTTACTTCTTCACGTCTAAACGGCTGCAGCAATTTTAATAAAAATTGGTATGGTGTTAGCTGACACTCTGGATTAACACATAGGCCACGTTGTACTGCGGGAAAATATCCGTAAATAACCGTGGGTAACACCGAGGGGCACAGCTAGTAAACAATACGTAGAAAATAGAAAACGGACATTACTGGCGCGTTCCAGCGCGTGCGTTCGTCAGCTGTTTATTTGTCCACATCCGAATTGTCGATTGTCTGCGACTGTTTACAGAATACCAGCCATTCCGGTGACGTGAGCGCACCGCCATGACGTCACCGTATGACGTCACACACGTTCCGCGTAAGCAGGCGCGAAAAGCAGCAGCAGCGATGAAATTCTTACGGCCTGTAGACGCATTGATACTCCTAACTTGTTGTCATTGTCATTTACGTGGTTGACGACAATCTTGCATTGATAACATGCCATTGTCTTAAATAACGATACTCCGATAACAATACGATGAAAATAAAGAATAGGATTTCCTTCGCCAATGTATAGAGATGATTGTGTTAATTAAATTGAAAAAAGTTTTTTTTTTAATTTTAAAAAGGATATCAATCTAAAGAAAATTTTGCTAGAAAAAATTCCACCGGTCTTGCAGCCTCGGCCAAATTCGACACGGCCATCAGGGCTGCGGTAGCATAATGGATAGTGAATTCGCCCCGATAGCAAAGGCTGCGGGGTCGTGTCCCGTCTGCTGCCTGGTCCGTGTGGAATTGTTCCTAGTAAAATTTTCTTTAGATTTAAACATCTAGCAGTTAAATGCTTAAAAGTTATAACTATAATTGCTATTTCTTCTTTCAAATGTTTAATACTTGTAAAGGTATTAATTTGACATTGTGGGTTACCTACAATGCGAAGAGACGACGTTGCCATGCAGCCTAAGGCCAGAGAAAAATTTACAAGGCCATCAGGACCGCGGTAGCATTATGGTCGGTGCATCCGCCTTGACAATCAAGCAAGTGTTATCATTGGTATGGTAGCATGTGTCGCTCAGCGACACACTAGCAGGGCAAGTTTTCGCCAGCAGTGTGAACACAGTGTGATTCAGCTATCAACTATTAATCTATTATGAATATTTGGTGTTTAGTAAATAATATTAATATCAATATGTTCAAATTATAGTAAACTGCGTTGTATCGTACTACATTCAAAGAGGTGGAGGGCTCATAACCTTTTTTTCTTTTTTTTTGGCTTGCCTCCTACCTCTATTTACAGACGTCGGGCGCCTGTAAGAGGCACTCCGACAAACGAAACTCACACCCAGCACTCGCAAATGTCGCGGGCACGATGGGGCTAACCCCCAAAGTAACCAGCGCCATTTACGAGCACGCTTAACGGCGTACTATCCGCCTCGGGATCCCCGTTTAGGGATTCTTCCGCGTTTCCGCACCCAGCCGCCTCCCAACCTAGCTGGGGTACCACGGCAGGGGTCTCCCGTGGTATAGGCAGGCGTGCGCAAGATGGCCCGCGCGTGTGGGCTGAGTACACGGCCTAGTGCCCACCGTACCGCTCCCCGTCCGCTGCGGAGGGCTACTAGGGCGTGCCCGTGTACCTCCGAGGGCTCATAACCTGGGACACGGGTTTCTTTTTCATAGTTTAGGTGTCAGCCCGCTATAATTAGATTATTGATGGAGGAAAAAGCTGATTATGGTGAGAAATAAAGAATGATTATTATTTAAAAAAATATAATCTGTTGTATATTTCTTGAGCGAAAAAATAGCCGGTAGTTAGTCGCTTCCTCGACGCCATGCGGTGGGACAACTGCCAATAAAAATATAGAGGCAACAGGGCTCTTATAGGCCTATCTCATAATGGAGATTATTGAAACTGATCGTTACACTTATATTTAAAGAAGGATATGTCTCATTCTATCATAGTTACCTATCTATGGTCAGATAACCCAAATATTAGTACTTACAAAATGCTTTCTTTTAAAGTGCAATATGGCTACAGTTTTAAAACATACAGTCGTAAATTGCACTTCACAAAATTAAGATAAACAAAATTATGTTCAAATATGAATGTGAAATATTAAAGCTCCTGTTTTCATTGATAGATTTAAATATATATATATATATTGGACTAGTTATTATCTATAGAAGCTTATGACCATAAAATAAGCGATAATTTTCAGTGATCAGATTGAATTGAATTTTTATTGACTGGCATAACCCGATTAGAAGCAAAATTTAGTATATTTTAAGCAAAACTAAAACATAGGATACTCGTGGTGCTTGTTTATTCGATTCAAAAGACTCAAGGGAAAATATAGTTTATATAGACAAACTGATTAAGATTAAAAAAGGTTTAATTTGTCGAGAACTTCTGTTTACCGGTAGACCGCATTTGTAAATCAACATAACGAACGTCATGATTAGTGTCACTGTCACTCTGTTAAATCCCTTTAACAACATACCCCAGTGTTCATCAGTAATTTGAGGCCAAACGATATCCCTACCACTACACTATTCCTAAGCTACAACTAAAAAAACTCCATATTTTATTTCATTCCAAAAAAAAAGAATTTAATCCACATTCATTTATTTTTTTTCCTACAGAATTAGAGCATTATTTATGATCGCGATAACAGAACCGATTCTCTTGTGTCCGTGTTCCGACGAATAAATCGATACTGCGACGAAGTTTCTAAATTCTAAATAATCTTATCTCGTGTAAATACAGTCGTCAACACCAGCTGCCCGTCAAAACAGCTTTTGTTGTAAATAAAGGTGCTTACAGACGTAACTGCTGCACCGCTGCCCGCCGCCGTCGTTGACGCTATCGAATTGTTCCATCTTTTTATCCGTTTTGTTGTACAGATATCTTATTGTTGTGAATTTGGACTGTCAGCAGTAAAAGTGATAATGAACCGCTTTTGTAATAATAACATTTGAGATCTCTATTTTGGATATTTTAAAGTGTGAGTTAAACAGCCAGATAGTAAAGCATATTTATTTTTGTGATTATTAAACGTTTAACGAATGTTTGTGAGTTTTTCAATTAAAATATATTCCTTTTTAAGGCAGATCTTAAGAAGCGTATTTTAGAAAAACCTTGATTTCAATGTAGCATTGGTACACGAACTATTTAACAGTGCTTATTTAAGTCAGTCACACTTTCATTCCGATAATAATCAAGTTAATCATTGACCAAAACGAATGTTGTCATTCTGTTGCCAACTTTAATTGGCAAATCGACTTGACTGTCATTGTACGTAGGTACAAAGCTTTAAATTTTATAATTCATCGCTTGTCAATATTCAAAATAAAATTATTATTAATCTAATAATGAATGTCGTGTGTTTATTTCTACCCAACTGTACTTCATGATGTTATAATTTGATCTCTCAGATTTTTACAAGCGGCGCATGATTTGCGATTCACTCGCAACGTCAGATTTTTATTAATCACTTTAACGACTTCATTTATCAATCAGATACTGTCAGAACACCCTTTTGTAATCGCGAAATCTCATTTTAAATTTGTACAACAATTTACGATAAGCTAGTCTGGCGGCGATGAGATTTTTAGTTTAATTTTCATGCTTTAATATTGTTTACAGTAACAATAAAAAAATTAACATTTATCTGGGGATTGTTATAGCATACGAGATGACCCTTATTATACAAACCTTGTCCTGACAATAACATACACAATAAAAGAAAAATTATCCTATTTGGTGCAGTCGTTCGAAAGTTTATGCGCGTACATACATTTCGGCGATTCATTTTTATTTATATAAATAGATAAATGTATTATTATCTGTTTAATAAAATACATTTGCCAGTGTTATAAAACGCGTAATAATATTAAATTTTCTGTCTTTTTTATGTGATCATTTTCAGAGTACTACGTGGTACTACGATAACCCTGTAATGAAAAGCGGCCATTAAATTATTTTCATAGAAATCCATAAAAATCAAGAGTGAGCAGGCCATCTCAGATGAAGCTTGGGAATAGTTCACATCACTCAAATTACCTTTGTGTTTCGATAAAGGGAGAAAAATACTTAATCAATAAGCTTACATCCGGATTATTCACATACTTCATATTTAGACGTTTAGCACAGACTAAAAAACTCTTAGAAACTTTTCAATAATTTTACATAGATAATACCTACAGTTGATGATAAATCTCTAAGAATACCATCTTAGAGATTTATCAGCGAAGGTAAAATGTTGATTAAATAATTAAAAAGTTAATTATCTCTTTTGAAATACTACCTTTGAGTTTATCGTTAATAATGGAGATAAGTATTTTCCAATAATTAAATATCCACTTTTACATTTATTCATCCTCGTTCAACGGCTCGGCAATGCTCAATGAGTAACAATGATTTATTTAGACATCAGCTCAAGTCAAATGTTATTGATTTGAAGACTGTGGCGTAGTTGCAGAATGCGATTTATTTTCTACTAGCTGTGCCCCGCGGTTTATTGGGGATATTTTCCCGCAGTAAAACGTAGCTTATGTGTTAATCTATGTGCTAACTCCATACCAAATTTTATTAAAATCGCTCCAGCCGTTTAGACGTGAAGGAGTAACAAACACACACACTCGCACACTCACAATAATTTTCTTTCTCTTTCGCCTTTATAATATAAGTGTGTTAGTAAAGCTGCATCAAATAAATTGACAATAGTCAAAAGAGGTTGGCAGATTATCTGCCTCAATCAAAGCTCCTGTTTACAGTAGTTTCCTTTACCCTATAGAAGACCATAGCAAATAAAGACTACCTTTCATGGTTTGTGTTTAAAGATAAGTACTAACGTTTCTAGAAAGGAAATTTCAGGAGCTCGATGGTGCCAGCGGCTACCGCGTTCGGTTATATGATGGGCGGTTTTAGGATGGGTGACCAAACATTAATGATCTCGAGCTCCGTGCTTCGAAAGGCACGTTAACTCCTCGGTCAAAACCTTCCATTGGTAAGTACTTAGTATCAGAGAATTTTGTTAATAGACAAATTACATAATGAATAAATAAATAAATAAATATTATCAACACTCACACCAATTAGCCTAGCCCCAAAGTAAGCACTGTAAGGCTTGTGTTATGGGATACTAGGATAAAGGATAGAATACATATATTGTAAATATATAAGTTTATTTACATAGAAATACATATTCACACAAACATCTGCCCCCACCGGGTTTCGAACCCGGGACCTCTCGAGTCGGCGACACCATGAAACCCGGCGTACAAACCACTCGGCCAAGGTTTTAAGTTTTACATAATTACTTTAAGCTGCATATTCACATACAGAACTCAGAATATTTAGATTTAGACACAGTCTGTAGATCTATTTTGTGAATGAAGCTAAACAAACAGACTAAAAAAAGCGTGTAATTAAAATTAATTGCGATTCATTATCACAAAACATGTTGATCGCCATCAAATCACGAACCGCAATAAGCAAGTAGTCTCAATTATTGTCCTAGCTTTTTGAAGTGAAACTTCATTACGCACGCTTGACTTGGGGGGTAAGCTGGCAAATGCGTTACGCGTTACGAAAAGTGTGTTCGGGCGAGGCGAACGGGAGTTGCGTGGGGGATATAAGCAAAAGAAAGCAGAGCGCGTGCACATTTTATTTCTCTCTTTCTCATAAAGCTATTAAATGAAATATGTATATGTACATACATGTTTATATTGTACACACACATATATATATGAAGTTCATGAGAACCATAGTGGCCTAACTCATTTTTTACAATATTGAGTTTATGATTTTTTCCACTACAAATTGATCATTTTGATAGAACCAGAGTGGTCTAAAAGTGATACAACGAATATTCACTAGATATAAGCAGCAAATTCACTGTTACGGTTTTTAGTCTGAGATCTAAATTTGAGGTGCCATACTGGCCTAAATAAAATAGGCCACTATGATTAAAAAATGAGTTAGGCCACTTTGGTTCTCATGGCCTCATATATGTAAACATACAGACGGAACTAAAGAAGTTTCACTTCAGTCGTGTGGACATAAGTACACTCGTATTTTTTTTCTCATGCACGCAAATTGTTGTAAGTGTTTAAAGGAGGCGTAGAAATAGGGGAGAAAGGTGAGGGCAGGGGGGTAAGAGAGGGGAAATAGTGTTCCCATAAAGCACGTCGTTAGCGCGACCACGGGGCCAGAACGCGATGTAGGAAGTCGGCGCTTAGCGGTGGGCTTGTGCTAAGGAACGTACGGGTCATGTTATAACGATCATAGGTAAATACTGAATGTAAGATTTTGAATCATTTCTGTAAGATGAGTCTTTGTGACTTGAAAATAAATTTATGGATTAATAATTTAATTTTTTGTAAAAGACCAGCGACTCGCCAGGTTTAATAGAGGTCCATTATATTAATGAGAAATTTAAAAGCGTCGATATTTTAATAGAAATCTATCATATCCTTCTTTGTAAAGGTGTTTACTGGTAGATTTTTGAAAAAAAAAAACATATACAAACAAACCTAGTCCTGACAATAAAGAATGCACAAAGAAAGAATTTTGCAATTTGTTGCAGTCTTTCGACCACAATCTTACCTGATGTTATGCAACAATGTGGTCTTAGCTGGAGCCCATAAATGCCTATTTCTTGTCTCGAAGATTATGTCTATTCAATTCAATTCAATTCATTTATTTCAGCCATTTAGCCATATAAACCACATAAAAAAAAAAAAAAAAAAAAAAACAAGAATAATAATTATAAAAGCATACAAATTACAATCAAAAATACAATAAATACAAAATTAGAAATGTCAACAACAAAATAATTCAAATAAATACAAAATTACAATGTCAATAAAAATAATTACAAAATTAACATTAAAAATTCATAATAATTACCTACATTATTAAGTTATTGCATTTCATTACATTTTACAAGTACAGTTGTCCAGTGATTACTTATAGGACACTCGTACCTGCCCCCTACAACCTTCAAGATGTTATTGTGGCTGTCATAAACTCTCTTCATGAGAGAGGTAACTTTTTTGCGCATTATTGCGTAGAAATCATTTGTTCGCGCTTCGGCAAACATACCTGACGCGCTGCAGCGCCACGGCAGCCCCAACAACATCCTGAAAGCATTATTATACTGTACACGTAGTGCGTTGTATGTCTTCTGCTTATAACTCACCCATAGGCTGCCAGTGTAAAAAGATTGGCAGAAAGCCTTAAAAAGGGTTAACTTAACTGGCTCTGAAGACCGTGCAAACCTACGTGCGATCATGTTGCTTCTGACCGCCAACGCCCTACGCTCTCGCTCAATATCTTGGTCATCCTTCAGGTCTTCTGTTAAAATATGGCCCAGGTATCTGTACTGCTGAACCCTCAACAACTCCTCCCCGCATAGCCTGACAGGAGGCACATTTTGTGGAGAATTGTTACCCGCGGTGAAAACCATTATCTCACTTTTTGTAGTGTTATATTTTAGCCCGTGAACTTTCGCATAGGTCTCACACACGTGCAACAAACTCCGGAGCGCACTGATCGACGGGCTCAGCAGCACCATATCGTCCGCGTAACTGATGTTGTTGACATTAACGCCATCGATTGAACATCCCGCATGCATGCCGCTGAGCTCACGGACCAGCTGGTCCACGTAAAGGTTGAAAAGCCTAGGAGAGGTCAACCCCCCCTGTCTCACCCCGCACTCCAACCCGTATTCCTCCGATAGCTCGTCCCCCCATCTCACACAATTTACCTGATGCTCATACCAGTGCCTGAAGATGCCTGTGAGCTCAGACGGGAGATTCACCCCATCCAGTTTATTCCATAACACTGGATATGACACCATATCAAAAGCTTTTGACAGATCTAAGAAGCACGCATACACTGGCGTGCTTCTGTCCGTGTAGTATCTAACGGTGCCCTTAAGCGCCAAGATGGCACTCTCTGTCGATAACTCTTTTTGGAAACCAAATTGGGCATCGTGCAGATTAATGTGGTCACTCAAGCGACGATCAAGAACACCGTCAAACACCTTAGCTGTTATTGTTGCCAATGAAATGGGTCTATAATTGGTTTTATCGGATGAGTCTCCCGTCTTGTTTTTGATAATAGGTACAACTATAGTTTTCATCAAAGGTGGTGGCAGGTACGAGTGTCGTATGCACAGATTGAAAATAAGCGCTAACACCCTCGGTAAGTGAGCCCCAGCATGTTTAAAATGTTCAATACTTAAGCCATCATGACCAGGAGATTTACCCCTGGTCATGTGTTCAATGACCTTCGCAACTTCTTTAGCAGTTATAATCACTAGAGGCACGCCGGAAGCCTTATGTTTCTTTGCAGTAGTCACGTTACTCACTACTGGCCCCGGTTCTAAAGGTTGTGCCTGTACTATGAAGTGCCCCCTAAACATGTTAGCAATAGCCGTGGGCTCACTCACCCCGTCAACATTGACAGGCAGACGCGGCCTACATTTTAACTTATTGGTTTCCTTCCAAAACTCTTTAAAGCGTTTGGATTTATGTGAAGTTGCCAAAATATCCATTTTTATTTGTTCCTGCTGTTTTATACACCATTTTAACTTAGCTTTAAATTTCTTTCGACTATCACACATGTTTTTATAATATAATCCACAATTCGGTTTTCCATAAAGAACCCACACCCCATAATGCAGCCGCGCCTGACCGTGCAGGTGTTTTACGTGCTTATTCCAACCGACAACGTGCAGTCGTTTGTTACAGCGATCTTTAATCGTCCTAGCACACCTACTACTTGTCAATATAGACGCGTCATTCAATATGTCAATTAAATTGTTATACATTGTATTAATAATTTTTCTATGGTCCTTATTACTACATAAGAAGTCAGAACAATGATTACATTCAATAGGAAAATTTAATTCTCTTAATTTATTATGACAAAGTTTATTATATTCATGAATTTGATTTATGTCCCTCTCCCCCCATATAGCGTAATTATAACGTTTAACTTTTGGTTCAATTGTACATTTCATTATTTCTAGATTACAATTAATTTGTAATGGATAATGATCAGACCAGTAAATACCATAACATACATTTATATTCAGAATAGATTCCCATGCCGCCCCAGTAACGAGACAATGATCGAGCCAACTCCGTGTTCCGTGTATATCACTGACATAAGTATAAGATCCAGAGTCAATGCCCAGTTTTTCTACATCCGCACATAACCACTTCTGGTCGTTACAAAAAGACAACAGTTCGTTACCAAATTGCCTCCCCGGGTGCGCGTTAAAGTCACCCAAGACATATACACATTCCACTCCGACACTTTCTACAATAGCACTAATTGCGCTCATACAGTCCGTAAACAATACTAAGTTTTCAGAGCAATCAGTCGGTAAGTACGCACTAACCACCAAGAAAGATCGATTACTCACCGAAACTTGTATGGCACAAATCCTTTCGTGATTACACTGCACTACCTTGACATGGGAGAAGGCGCCGCGGCGCCACAGCAGCGCCACACCGCCGTGCGGACGCCCGCGCAGCGGCCCCGCGCTCGTATCCACCGCCGATACTCCTGTCGCACTGAACTCAAGGTCAACCTCGTCCAGCAATGAAATGTCGTGTGGAAGCAGCCACGTTTCTTGCAGTGCTATCACATCCGCCTTACTACATAATTCTCTAACGCACTGCATAGACTTCTTTATATCCTTACAGTTGAAAGTAATGAGTCTTAACTTGTGTTTATCCATCATTGGTTTTAACTTTGTTCTCTTCTAATGACCGAAAAAAGGTAAACAATGAGTCCACCTGTCACTGTTGTTTACGGTTAGTGCGACCCGAGTCTCGGAAATTAATGAACTGCCTAAAACGAATATCCGTCGGCCATAGTTCATTATCTAGATATAAAGATAGTTTGCTTTTTGATACAAATATCTTAAACGAATCATAGCTTTTTTCACGTCGCATTTTTAACTTATACAGTGATACTTGCTCTTTTGTCTTACTATAAATATATTCCTTAATGTCCATTTCCGTGACCTCCTTAGCAACGTTATAAATTAACAAGGGGACTTTTATATCAGCAGCTCTAAAATTTCCTATTTTATTCAGTGCACTGCCTGTATTTCCTATGAGCCGATTACGTAATCTTTTCCGTTGCACTTGAATCCATTCTTCATTAGGTTTTACAGGTTTCCATTGTGCCCCGTCGCCGACTATCTTTGCTAAACATTTCTTACCGCCGCATTCGTTCGGCGTTGAAATTTCCGACAATAAATGTTTATCTAAATCAGCTGAGCACAAAGTGAGTGCCGGTGGCGGCGACAACGCGCTTGATTGTTGTTCACTCGTAATATTACCGGTTTGACGATCGCCTATATTTACACCGTCGTCAGCTGATCGAACCGACCGTTCACACATCTGTGGCGGTGATTGAGGGTATGTCGATAATGCAGCACTTCTTATTCCGTCTTCAATTTTTGGATTACTGCTTCCTGAATGAGGTTCTTCGATGTTAATAATGCCAATGGGTCCACTGTCTACATGACATGAGCCTAAATAAGCCCCTCTCCTGTAATTGACATTTTTATGCTGTTCGTCCGGTTCTGCACATGGGTCTGTCGGCTCTGTACAAGTACCTGGAGACTTCACATGCCCTTTGGAACTCAGGGCTTCAAGGAGCTCATCTTTCGTCACACACTCAGCTTTTAGCTTAGACAATTCTTCACGAAACACCAGCAAATCCTTTAATAGTCTGGTAACATCAATATGATCAAATGTGATCGGTGGTAATTTGTGTAGATCACGAGCCACAAAAACAGGTATTTTCTCCGGATCCGTCTCTTTAAAAACTGTGATTATATCCTGGAGGTCCCGTTCAGCCTTGCCGTCATTCCTTCGCGATATTTTGCGTTTATCAGTATGCACTGATTCGAATAATAACGACTTTGCATCCTCTATCTCCCGCGTTGAAAAACTAGTTCGACACAAACGAATTAAACTTTCATTATCCATAACTTGTATTTTAGAATCAATAAACGTTAATATCTCGTTTATAACAATGTTACAAGAATTACACTTTATTAGATTCGCCATTATATTCGAATATCACTATTTTTGAGCCGAACGTAATCAACCGACAGAAAAGCGATGCGACACGATATATGTGTATGCCATATAATCTTGTGATGAAGTCATGCTTTAGAAGCAGTGGTAAATAATTGCGGTCTTTCTTCGGTGTAAATTAGATGACATAAAATTATAAATTAGTCTTAGCGGTTGTTAATGACTGTTATTATGTAATTTAGCTTTATGCTTGAAATATTTCCGGTTGGCGGGTACCACTACCCATTACCAGTATAGTATTCCATTACATAGTCTTCCTATGCGATTCAAATTGCTGGGGCAAAGCAAAGGACAGCAGTATATTAAGTATCACCAACACAACGTTTAAGGCATCTTAATATCCCATATTATTATTTCATTACTAAGTCATCCACAGTAATAAAATTAACAACGCACAGTTTCTGAGAACAGTAAAAAAGAAAGTCATCATGCACTGAGTACGAAAAAATAATATTTCCGTTCAAATCGCCGACTTCCGTGGCCGAATGATTTGTACGCCGGGTTTCAAGGAGTCGCCTACTCGAGAGGACCCGGGTTAAAATCCCGTTGGGGGTAGATGTTTGTGTGATTAATACGAGCATTTGTACTCGAGTCATGGACGTTTAATATATATTACTATATAAATATACTTATAACTGTATCAGTATATGTATTATATCCGTTAGCCTAGTATCCAATAACACAAGCCTACAGTGCTTACTTTGGGGCTCGGCTAATTGGTGTGTGTTGAAGAAAAAAAATGTTGATGTCCGCTCAACTCACTTGTGCGACTGTCACGGCGGCGGCGCTCGCGCAGTGTGATGCGCTAAGAAATGCGGTGTTCTTCCTCGGCCATGGGTGTCTGTCTCACTAGTTGCACCGCCAAGGAGTTTATTGATATACTAGCGGCCGCACACGACTTCGTCCGCGTTAATTTCTTATGAATCTCACTGGAACCTGACACTTTTCCCGGATAAAAAGTATCCTATGTGTCAATTCAGGATGTAAACTAGATGCGTACCAAATTTCATATAAATACGTTTCAATAGTTTTTTCAACAAACGCACAAAATTAAATACTTGTGAAGGTATTCGTTTGTCATTGAGGGTTACCTACAATGCAAAGAGATTGTGCTACCTTGCAGCCTAAGAAATACAAGAAATACAGCATAAAATGTATCTAACTTTAGTAGCTCACACTCTATCGCCATAACATTCGTCTCCTACACCCTTACCGGTTCACTGGTAGAGAATTTCTATGGCATTAAGTCCGCCATTTTCTGTATTTTGATAAAAAAGAAAAAATAATCTCAATACAGTTAATAAAGGTTGTGTTTGCTCAATGGATGACCGTTTAGAAATATTTTATGTATCAGTAACATATAGGTATATAAACATTCTTGTTTTTTACTAATTACAATTTCTTTCTAAATAATAGATACCTAATAATAAACAGAATATATTCATTTTTAAGTATGAAACAAATCCTTTATAATTTTTGTCTATTAATGTAAATACCTACTTAATTACTAAAGTAAAAATACAGTTATTGCAAATTACAAAAGCAGCTGTACCAGATTCCGCATACTTATGATTGTTCAATAAACTTTTTAAAGAACTCAATAATAATGGTACGTATCGAAGAATGTTGACACGTCTATATTTATACATGACGCGTACATTTAATCGATACTTTATTCATTCAGCCTACAAATAGTGGTTAACGTGGTCAGTGGATATATCCCTTGGGGTCGAGAGCATCTACACCATCAAGACTATCTACGATACGACTCGTGAGCAAACCACGTGACAATCCACCTATAATAGTGATGAGAAACGCTGTCCTGAACTTGTCGAATCAATACTCTTTTATGGGATATTAAATTTATTCTGCCTTCTCTTCTGATTTTTTTATGCCTTATCGCTACTTTTATCATTTGTAAAGCGTCTGGTAAGTATGGTTGTACGAGATTAAAATATTAAATTTTTAATTTTAAAGTTGGCGATAGTGTTGAAAGAAACGCTTACAATACAAAGTATGTGCTACTCTTTTTAACATCGAAGTCGTTTTTTTTGCCATACCCTTTTAATAAATAATTTGTTTATATTGTTTAAATATGTATAATAAGAATAACAACAAAAAACAAAAAAAAATCATTAATAGATTTTTTACATGTAAACATTGTGTCAGTCAGTTACTACAATAAACGTTACCCCTATTTTGAAATAAATACGAACTAAATAGATCTTCAATTATTTGATAATTATTATTTTAAAAATCTGTGTGATTGGATCACATTATTATGAAGGTATATCTAATGTTAATCACTCAAACTGATGTAAAGTTTAATATTATGTTACATGATTACATAAAATATTGACACCAATAAGTACAAATTAATTTATTCATAAAATCTTAAACAAAGGGGTATTAAAAAATATAAATTACGCGAAACCACATTAACTAATTTATAGCTACATCAATTATATTTTTAACACATTACACTACACATTACATAACATAACAATTTAATTTCTTTGAAAAAAAATTAAACATGTTCATATCCAACTTAAAACAATGACTTCACTTCCAATAATAACAACAAGTACCTAATGTAAAATTGTATCGTCACTTGAGAAGAGTGTCGTAACCACATCACTAGTGTTATCACTTGGCGGGAGGGGGCAGCCTTGATGCGCAGCTGCCTATGATCACCTGCCTCATCGCGCCATTTTGCCCAACACCCAACTAAAACATACAAACACTTGGATTTAGCTTGGCATACACTAACACTAGGATTTAACTAGATTCTAGAAGAACCTACGATCAAGGAACTAGTTAAAAATTCAATACTTTGAAAAATAAGGGATTCGTTGCTATTGTTGAAAATAAATGTAGATTACCAGTTGCATTGTATATATATAATTTAACTAGCTGACTCGGCGAACTTCGTACCGCCCAAAAGTAATCATTTGCAATAAAATAATATTGCGACAAAAAATTAAGATGCAAGCTATCCTATCTGTCAAGTTGGATCAAACTGCACACGGTGTGCAAATTTGATTTAAATCGGTTAAGTAGTTTACGAGTCCATCTCGGACAAAAACGTGACGCGTAATTTATTTAAATTAAGATCTTGCCTTCAAAAATCAAGCATATTTTTCTAAAAATCGATTAGTAAAACAAATATACATTATTATTACAAGTATCATTATATCTAAAGAAAAGTTTACTAGAAAAAAATCCACGCGGACCAGGCAGCGGACGGGACTCGAACCCGCATCCTTCGCAATCCGGGCGAATGCACTGACCATTATGCTACCACGGCCCTATTCGCCGCGTTGAAATTTTCCTAGCCTTAAGCTGCAAGGCAGCTAAGATTTAAACATCTAGCAGTTAAATGCTTAAAAAAAAAAAACATAAGTATCATTATAGTTTCACTATATAACTTATACCAGGGTGGCAAAGCATCAAGGTGCTAGTTACATAATCATCATCACCAGCCTATTAATGTCCCCACTGCAAGGGCACAGGCCGTCCCTATGGATGGAATAGGGTCCGTGATCCACCACGCGTGCCCAGTGCGGATTGGTGGGTGCTAACGACTGCTGAAGAGCTCGATGGCGCAAGTGGTTAGCGCGTTCGGCTGCGATCTTTGAAGTTAAGCAACCTTCGCAGTGGTCGGTCTTTGGATGGATGACCAAAGATTTACTATCTAGAGCTCCTCCGTGCTTCGGAAGGCACGGTAAGCCGTTGGTCCCGGCTGCATCTGCAGTCATCAGCACCCACGAATCCCCACTGGACCCGCGCGGTGGGTCTTGGCCCAATCTCCCTATTCCATCCATAGGGAAGGCCTGTGCCCCAGCAGTAGGGACATTAATAGGCTGATGATGATGATGAACGACTACAGATGCAGCCTGGTCCAATGGTTTAACCTGCCTTCTGAAGTACAGAGGAGCTCGAGGTAATAATAAGTTTTGTATCACTTATCCAATGACCGATCACTGCGAAAGTTAATCGCAGGCCGAATGCATCACCTGCGCCATCGAGCTAAGGAACAAATATTTGTGATTATTTCGCAAATGATCCCCCAACCGTGATGCAAACCAACATCTCTTAAAGTAAAAGACAGGAAGGTGCGGTGCCAATCATTTCAATGTGGAGTAACGAACTCGTTAAATGGCAAACATAATCTAAAAAATAAAAGCGTTGATGAAATTCCAAAAAGTATCAGACGCGTTATCATAATATTACAGAGATTTTGTATTGATTTTAAATATCGCATGACGTCGCTTCTTGGTACAATTTTTACTTGGCAGTGAAGGCACGAGCTCCCTCACCCAAACTTTGTAATTCTTTGACATAAGAAATTAATAAGTGTCCAATATTTTTTGAAAATCCAATTGATGAACTAAATAGGATTTTGTTTACACTACCCCTATTGTGAGTCTTTCATTAGTACATAGAATTTTAAGATACAGCTGAGCGACAGTTCCTTCTGAATCGACATTTAACAAACTACGCACATCCGACAAGTTTGTCTAGTTGGGGCAAAAATAAATTATTTTAACATCATCACATTATTAACCTCGCCGCTATTTAAAAATGAGTTATCTTACAATGTAAGAGAGTTGCCGTTATAAAAGTGCCTTGTACAGTCGACGCAACATGGATGTTTTGCCAGTCAAACAATACACTACTTTGTTTAAATACGCATAAAGATCATATTTGCAGTGTAGGTACGTCTAAAGTGGTTTGGTTAATCGTACCGTTTTAACAATTATCATAGTTATCCACATTAGCGTGGTATCATGTGCCATCACGTATTAAATATTAATTGTCAAGAAAAAAGTTAGACCTAGAGACGGAGTTTATAGAATTCACAATGTCAGTGAGTATGAGCGAGTTTATCTATGTTACAGTACTAATTAGATTTGTGACTAAAAACATGAATATTATGGGAACATAATATGATTTTATTGTTCTTGTTTCCCTGACTAAACTGACTTTTCTACTTGCAACAGTAAATCTAGAAACACGTGAAGTATTAACTCAACATTTTTTTTCAATCAGTTAAATGTGTTAACTTTTGCAATTATAAACTAGTTACCTAAATCATTCTGTTTCTTCCTAGTTAAACCGATGTAATCGTATTGGCACTTCCGATATTTTGATCTTAATATTTAATGTTAGAACATAGTCTCTAAGTCTATGTTAGCCGTACGCAGAAGCTTGCGATGTAACCATCTTCAGTGGATGCATTCTTGGCGAACAATTGCAGTAGATACAGTTTTTCCTCGCAAAAATGTAATTTCTTCGAATCACCTATTCAAAGAAAAAAACGCTAATATTCATAGAGATACAGCTCTACGTTTCATAATTAATGTAAATTTATCATACATAAACTAAATAAAAAAGTCTTGATATCAAATATGATTTCACATAAACCTGAATCTCCTTAAAACGCAGTGTAAAAAAAAATATTTGAACATTTTTCATAAATACATTAAAATCTTTAATGTTATAACATTATTGGATTGGAGATTCCGACACTTTGCATCTGGGGAACGTGGATCGTGCCAGACATTACATTTTATTGTTATGATACACATTTCAAAATTAGTAATCGTAAAGACTGTTATAATATTATAATACTATTTGGTTTCCATTTAAATTTGCATCGACGACATCACATTATATCTTCTTCATTAAAATATAAACAAACTGTTTCGTGGTGATTTTGGCCCCTTTTGCGGTATCTGGTTATTGCAATTGCAAATGGGAAATAATAAAACGAGCGACAAAAAAATACTTAGTGACTGATAATGAGATACTGTTTTATTAACTTGAGCGGTATACATTTGAGTAAGCGACAAAATAACTAAACTGTAGGTAGACGAACATTGATTTATAATAAAATCCAGATCGAACTTATGAAATGTGGGCTGTATAGAATCCATTCTTCCCTTTTTCTTAAACTTCATGTCAATAACAATCCAACGCAAACTCAGAAATTTGCTTCCGTAGCGTTTTGCGAGCAATAAATGTGTGTCTATGTAAATAGCATGTTCATGATTGACTAAACGTGTTCTGTTGATTTATCCTTAGATATGTATTTTTGACAGTTCATTCTCAGTCAGCTAAATAATTAACATCCCAATGCTCATATTCATACCTTAATCTATACGATAAATGAGTAAGGAACCGTTATATTTTGGCTAATTTTATAACAGCACTAATAGTAGAGAGAAGTACACAGTAGAGACGCCATTCTACTAAAATTCTTTTTTATTTTATGCTATTTAGGAAAAAGTTATTCCAAGTCAATTTCTTATAAAGACATCTTAATCTTTTCCATTTGGTCGATAACACCTTGCGTCCAAAAAAATACTAATGCAAAAGGCAGGTGCTTGAATATTAATAACTTTTAACACAGGTTTCCACAAATCGGGCACGCAATCAAAAACCCAAACAGGATTCTCGATCAGTATCCAAAATATTTTTGCAGCTGTAAAATGAGTTCCTGTACATAGCCCTTTGCCAGGAAATGCATTCTCGATCCCGTTTTCATCATAAAGTTTGACTTCTTATCAGAAAGTTCCAATTAATAGTGCATCTACATGCTAATAAACGTAATTTACCTCAGAAATACAATAAAGACCATTAGCATCTTATTTTGTATTTGAATTATATGAACTAAACCAATAATTAGGAGCACGTTTAATAGATACCATAGTTTAAAAACTACCTAAAAATTAACTGATCTTATTTGAAGTCGCTACTTACATGAGATCTTGTAATTCCTGATATACCTATTATTTTAAATGAATTAACTCTCGTCTAAGAATTAGATTTTCCATCCACTTTTTCTCACTGTGTGCACATTAGTAATCGGTTCATTCTATGTTTTTAGGTAACGCAGATCTTGTATTACTTACAAGAAAACAGAATTAAAAGGAAAAAAAATAAGTATAAAAGGAAGCCAAAATCCGTAGTAACGGCACAAGACATCTGCATGACGTAAAAACGCTCGCATCTTATTGACTCAGCGTTTTCTGTCCCAAAAGGTAAGGAACCGTAAAAGACCATTGTCAAGGTAAATCTATTATTTTATGAACCAAAAGGGTTATTTACGAAAGGGCAGATGTGAAGACGACGCACATGCTCAACAACAACGCTACTGAGTTCCCGATTAAAGAAAAAAGAGATTATTTTCATAATTTGCGTTCTTTGTGTCACTACAATAGATATTAAATCTGACTACTTGTTCAGTAAACACGTAGTCGTCTTAAGATTTCAAACAGTTTTCAAAATTGCCATCTGTCTCGCGTGTGCCTATCATAGAAGGTTTTCGTAGATAATTATCTGCCTCTACTTAAACAGGTACGGGCGAAAAGCAGTACCAAAGACACCTTGTTACTAAAATACCAATAATCAAACTGCCTCTTCAATCACTCTGGTCTTCTCGGCTATAATGTCTTTGTTTTTAACTCTTCACACCGCAAAGATAACCAACTCATAAGTTGTTCAAAAAAAACGCACAAATATTTCAGTAAAATATTTTCAACCACATAGGGATCATTAAAAAGTTCTCCATGCTAATTTTCAATTAAACCATTTATGGAACAAACTCGTTTATCAAGGTCCCATTTCATGAGGTAATAACCGCTCTATGTTCTGTGGTAATAACTATCATTTGCGAAGTAAGTAGCTGACTAATTTTGAAAAATTTACAAAAGACAATTTTGAAATTGTGAGAGATTATCTATTAATAGCGTCGAAATAAAAAGTAAGGACATTGCAATTAAAATAAGTTGATCTCGCGCATGCGTACGTTGCAGGTCACCATACTCAATAAGAATGCTTAGGACATGTTGCTAATTGATTTTTTTTATCACTTTTGAATGCGCAAGCGGCAGGCAACGGAATCACGTATTTTAGAGATCTTGCATAATTCTTGAGATTTCAAATCTTTTTCAGGCTTTGTAATCACGAGGCGTGACACAACTAATATAAGAAACAAAGTCACGAATTTCTTAATAATTTATTAAAAGAGTCTTTAGATATATTCAATTTCAAAATTTGATGTTTGTTATGAATTTTGTTATTAAGGTTTGACATAAATATTCAAGATTTTTGATTAAATGAATACTAATAAATTACCAGTTCATTATGTATGTATCATTAATATAGAAAAAGAAAAAATATAAGAATAAATTAAACTTTTCTAGCATAAAATTGCCAGTTTGATGTTGTTCTTAAAATTCAGAAGTTTATAAAGAAAAATTATAAATAAAGTTCCAAGTGTTTAAATATCCCAAAGTGCTTTAACACCATGGTAACCCAACAAGCATATATAATATTTTGAACGCGTGCGCTTCGGAATGGCAGTCCACCTGTTCAATATAACGGGACAAGGTTTTTGTTTTTACCTTGTTTTTACAGATAGTCCACTAATTGAAGAAAAAAAGTTATCATCACAGTGTTAACCCCACAACCTTTTGCCAAATTGAGCTTTTCCTTTAATTCGTGCCCATGAGGCATTATTATCTTTTTACAGGATGCAATTAGGCTTCAACATAATTAAACAAAATAATTATATAAGTCGTGCTTGTGGTGAAGCTTAAAGTTTATCTATGACTGCGAAACCTAATATGGATTTTTCTAAACACGGTTTCCAATAGCAGAAAAGCAAAATTTATAATTCCCCCGTGAACCCGAACGTAAGAATATCGTTATTAATAATTACTAATACTGAGTGAATTTTCAAATTATAATCGTCATAGAAAGCAGTCGCTAAAATAATTCATCTATAAGTATTATGTGGAATGACAACTAAGGAAAAAGTGATTGAACTTTATTGGTATTACACAAGTGTTATTTACAATAGTAATATATACAGGAACGATGAACCTAAAACTAAAAATCTTATAAAACTATAATATAATAACTGAAATATATTATTAAAATATATTTCAGTTATTATATTATAGTACTAAAGGGACTCCCCTTTAGGTAAGGTTCCGAAGATACTGGCAGCGTTCCCCCTTTGAATAGCTAAATAATAAAAAGATCTGATATAATATACATAGGAATAAATACGTGATTTAAATATCAAATTGTTTTTTCAATTATCGAATATTTTAATTATTTTACTAATTAATAACTATTAATTTAACACTTACAATAACATTTTAAAATAAACTACCTATTCTATTACAAATATATAAAATTTCAACACACAGAACACCGAAATATTAATGATTTTTATGCGTAAACATTCAACAGTACGAGTTGAGACACATGCTGAGATGTTGCAGGTGTAAGCATAAAAATTAACAATAACAACTTTCGTTTACTAAAAAAAAGCACTTTAAGACGAGAATAAGTAGCGTCTGAATTGCTCTTATTGTTCAATGTAGTCAAGTGTAGCGATAAAGACAAGTAGGCCTTAAGTTCTGATATGTTTATAAGAAGCAGTATCTGTGAGGATCATCTTATGGGTTCAATCTGCAATCGTGGAAGTCAAGCAAATTTCGCTACAGCATGTCTTAGGATGGACGACCAAAATTTATTATCGTGAGCTCCTTTGTGCTTCGGAAAACACGTTAAGAGCCCTTTTACATAATTGCGCCGCTGCCGTACTGATCGGCGCGTAGGCAGATTTGCACTAGTATATATTGCATTTTACGGGTGATGTTTCGAGTCTTATAAAATAATTATTAATGAACTAATTATAAAAATATAAACATATTTCAGTAGTTCAATGATGGTAGATTAGTTTTATGAAAGTTTTTGATAGTAATTCTATTTTATTCAATATCAAAATACGAGGTAAACCTGCATTATTTTTTGGGAAAACTCACGGAGGTTAGATGTTTTTTTTAATTATTATTGAGATGGAAAATCAAAATTCTAATACATTACGTTATAACAAAAACATATTTCTGATGTCGTATTAATTAATTTGATCTAATTTATTGAACATTATTGAGAGATTGAGGCGTTTGAAGTTGTGCATATTATCGTTTTTTCCGTAAACTAGCTGCAGTAGAACGATCAGTACAAAAAAAGGAAAATAGTGTTTCCAAATATTCTACATTAACGTACAAAAAGAAGAATAAATCTACTGTTTACTTCTATTGAAAATATTCAAATCTTTTCTAAGGGGGTAAACGAGACGTTCAAAAATTACGATTTTTTGCAAAAAAATGTGAAAGGGCTCTTAGCCGTTGGGCCCGGATGCACTGCACCTATAGTCTTTAATACCCAACAACCAGCGCATCATGTTGCTATACTATAAACAAGTAACTAATTATAACAAGATAAAATTAAGAACCCTTTAAGAAAAGTAAACATGAATTATTGGTAGTTGTTAGGGTTATGTACCCAAAGTGTAAAAACTAGACCCTATCACTAAGACTCTACCGTCCATCTGTATGTCTGTCGCCAGGCTGTATCTCAGCTTATGAACCATGATAGCTAGGCAGTTGATATTGTCAGATAATATATTTCTTTTTAACAACAAATACTAAAAACAGAATAAAATAATTATTTACGGGGTGCTCCCATACAACAGACCTGATTTTTGCCGTTTCTTGATCAATATTATAATTAAGTGTCTAGTGTATAATGGATACGGAACCCTTCATGCGCGAGTCCGACTCGCATTTGGCCGGTTTTTTTTCTCAGCTTTAACCAGTAGTTATTTCAAATGTAAGTATGTGCGATGTTTGCGAGTTCGATTCTTACTTGGTTTTTTATATTACCTATATACCTTTTAATAGTCCATTCAATTCTACTTCATGACATGACACTTTATTATCATATTATTTTTAAAAAACAAGCTGAGTCTCATTTCATTTCATTTATTCAATAAATAGACACATAAGAAGTTAAATAAATACTTTATATCCATTGATATTTTATTAACTCAGCGATGGATGTGACTATATTTATTAATGTGTAACATCCTTCCTCTCGCTTTCCTGCAATTTGTGGGAGTGATTTCGTAAAACGGGACGGAAGTGTGTAACAGGAAGTCGCGAAAGCGCGCGCCATTTGATTTGATTTTAGAACATAATGTTCAAATGGTTTATTCCTTTTGTAGTAGGTTTTATTTCTGTTTTTACTAATATAAGGTGAGGTTACAAATGTTCACATCATACGCGACTACTGTAAGGCTCGTTATTTATTACACCTATTTATAGTCTTGAACACAGTTTCAATAAACAGATCATACTTTTTATTGAAGCTAGTAATAATGCATTCATATCTAAATAATTCCAAAAGAGACATAAGCACATTGCAATTTATGTATAGTTTATCCATTATGGTTGTGTAAAAACACGGAGTCAATGATAATAATATTTTTTATTATTTTAAAGCATGTAACTGCTTGATTTTAAATCTAAAGAAAATATAATTAGAAAAAATTCCACGCGGACCAGGCAGCAGACGGGACTCGAACCCGCACCCTTCGCAATCCGGGCGAATGCACTGACCAATTATGCTACCGCGACCCTCACGGACCGCGTCGAAATTCTTCTAGCCATTCTTAAGCTGCAAGGCAACGCCATCTCTTCGCATTATAGGTCTCCCCACAATGTCTTACAAGTATTAAACATTTGAAAGAAGAAATAGCAATTAGTTATATTTTCTTTAGAATAATAATAATATTCTTTATGTGGAGGTGTATAACAAACACCATACAAGACACACAAGTAAATTAAAAACATGAAAGACAGAACGTACACAATATAGGCGGACTTATTTCTAAGCAGCAATCTCTTCCAGGTAACCAATAAAAGAAAGATAAATAAATATGAAGGAGAAAAGGAGGCGTGTAATAAAAAATAATAATAATATCAAAAGAAGGAAAACAGATATATCTAAGGCAGGAAAGAGAGTTAATGAAGAAAAAAAATTAACATCATTGTTGGGATAGGAAATAACTCGGAACTTGAATCCCAAACGAGTTCAGAGTGCGAGCTTATCGAATAGTTTCTAGCAATGAGTTTCATAGACGTACAGAATGCACAGAGAAAGAATAAGAAAAGAAATCAGTAGAATGACTTGGAATTACAAGAGATAGGTTAGAAGAAGATCGCAAAGTGCGATGTGAAGTAGAAGAGAGTAACGAGAAGCATTCTTTTAAGTAATGAAGAGAAGTGGGTAAGAAAAGTACGGAGTAAGTCAATAAATCAAAGAGAGGAATAATGAGAGAACATAGTAAGGTTTCAGGGCTCCACGGGGTAGGGGATTGGGTCAGGGTAGGCAATGAGGCGTGCGAGTGATATTGTTGGTATCACAAGCGTCTAGAGGCTATGGTGGCCACTTACTATTAGGCGGGCCATATGCTTGTATGCCATTTTTTAAACATTTAGAAAAAATATTAAATTAAATAATAAAACATATTTTGAGTAAATACATTTCAAAGCTAGCTATTGTTACGTAAAAATGTATTATATATTTTTTCTTAATTTATGTTAGCGTAGGTATTTTATTGGGAAAGATAAAGATTTATTATTATGAAAATTCTGCAAATCAACTATGCTTTCCTATTTAGTCACATTTATTTAATGTATATCAAAATCCTTCACCCACAGGACAGGCTAAGCCTAGTGTGGGGGCTAGAATTCCGTATTTTTTTTGTGAAATTTGGAAAAAAAATATTGTTATTATTATAAAAACTTAAAACTCTGCTCAACATTGGGTTAAGTACAATAGTATAAAATTCTCTTCATTTAATCATTCATAACCATTTGACGAGTCCGTGGCCGAGTGGTTTGTACGCCGGGTTTCATGGTGTCGCCGACTCAAGAGGTCCCGGTTCGAATCCCGGTGGAGGCAGATGTTTGTTGTGATGAATACAAGCATTTGTTCTCCAGTCATGGATGTTTAATATATATTACTATATAAATATACTTATATATGTACAGTATATGTATTCTATCCGTTACCCTAGTATCCCATAACACAAGCCTTACAGTGCTTACTTTGGGGCTAGGCTAATTGGTGTGAGTGTTGGAAATATTTATTTATTATTTAATTATTTATAAATAGCAAGATTTGTAACGGTTCTACCAGCTATCTTCGCGTTTGGACTTTATCACCACTTAACATCAGGTGGGGTAGAGTCATATGCCTACCTCGCTGTAAAAAAAAGAAGTTTAATTGAATACACTAACGTACGATACTTAAAAAGGCATAGTATCGTATTTTTACGAATTTGGGCAAAGGAATTAACCTCTCGGCACATCCTACCCGTATCATTGAAAGTGCATTGTTTACAAACATGGTATAAGGACAAAGTTCGATAGTGGGTGGTCCCGGCGACACGTGCTAGTCAAACTGCGACTTCCGGTATCAAAATGTAATTGGAAACTTTTATCAAAGTTGTTTAAAAAAGCTAAAGCTAGATATATGAAGTTTATATGTTATCGATTTGTGATTTTACATAATGTCAGGTGCATATTTACTTTGAGTAAATATATAAATAATAATATAAAAATACTACAACGTTCTACAAAAATACTACTACAAAGTTCGCTGAGCCAGCGAACGTCGTGTGACGCGATAGTCGTGTGACGCTGGTGACGCATTTCCGTTTCATCTTTTCCAACTTTTTTCATCAAAAAATTTTCATGAAAAAAGTTTCACTTCCAAAATCGAAAAAGTGCGAATCAGACTTGCCCACCGAGGGTCCCGTACATTTTTTTAGGTACGTAATATAAACGGCCGTATCTTTTTCCCGTTAACTTAGAAGTTACATTTTTTCACAGCTTCAAGGGACCGTGACCCGAGTAAAATAAATTTTAAGGTTTAAATTTCAACTCGATACCTCCACTCGTTCTTGACATAAAGACTCTTGAAAGATTGACAGACAACAAAGTGATCTTATAATGGTTACTTTTTTCCTTTTGAAGTACGGAAGCCTAAAAATGATAAATTAAGTTAAAAACATATATTTGCCTTATAAAGATCACTTCAAAAAATAAACAACCACAAGACGCAAATAAAACAATACAGACCAAAACAATTTCGAAATATGCAGAAGCAAGAATTATAATATGTAGCAAAAGCATTCAGTACCGCTATCAAAACAATGCTAACTATGAAAAAACATTGAATATTGCCTACCCGCAGTACCTAGGCGACTATGGTACGTGCCAATCTCCAAAAATAATATATTTTACCGCGAATACCGAGAAAAGGTGCAATACTGGCAGCATACATTTTTTCCTTGCCTTATGTGTGCAGTGTGACAGATAACTTGTGCCCGCATGCGATTTTTTTCCAACCAGCACGTGGCTAGTTTTTTACAAGGCTTCCTTGTGCCGCCGGTGCCATACATCTGTCGCTACAAGCTGTGGTTTTCGGGATAACCCAGCCGATTTAGAAACACTTCATTCAGCAAGATGAGAAAGCTCCAAAACTTAATTTCTTTTCGGCCGGGTAACAAGTAATTTGCAACATGATGCTGGCTGCTTTGGTACCTGCGCGCTGCATCTGGTGCTTTCCTTGCGTTTTGAAGTTTTAAAAATAGAACGCATGTCGCGGTAATATTTTTTTATGGATCGTACGTTTTGTACATTTCCAGTGTAAAGTGAAAGGACCATAATCTATTAACTTTTAACATCTTAAGATTACAAAATCTTAAGATTAACTATTAACATCTTAAGATTGTTTAATCTTAAAAGTTAATAGATTATGGTCCTTTTACTTGACACTGGCAATGTACAAAACGTACGATCCATAAAAAAAGAATTACCGCGTAGAGAAGACTGTTCTTTATTGGAAACCATTAATCCTAATTGCCAGGCAAAAAGTTATTTTTAAAGATAGACCTAATTATTCAATATACTTATGGAATAGTCAGCATTCAAGTAGTAATTGCCTCATTTAAACCAAATATGAAACATATTAAAATGTTGACTGAGTAATTACAATGGGCCATAAAATAAACACTCTAAGTATATAAAATACTACCACAATGAATTGTAAAGCTGGTATTATTCACATTATATATACTCAAAAACGATTTTTTTTATTAAAATAACGTAATCTATTCTATAGCACCCTTCTCGAAGAAAATATCCATGAACATATTCAATGGTTCGTACTTATTAAATATCATACCGTTACCTCATCAATCCATAGACAATCTTTTTTTTCTGAAGACGCATCCTGCCACCGCCACTACAATGGATCATAAGGACCACATGAAAACGATATGATCTCGGGTCAACAATCGTTTGTGGTCTATAGTGAGCTATTGTTGGCACCACCACAAGATATAGATCGATGTTGAATCGAGAGAAAAGAATTGAATCGATTCAGTGGATGGATAGTCTCTTCAACAGAGCCGTTTTTATAGTTAAGAATTTCAATGTATTTAAATTATTTATCCAAAGATTTTTTTTTCATAAAAACTCTAGAGGCTATATTGTTAGGTATATATTTTTGTGTTCTAAACTTACATTGTTGATTTTTCTTAGTGTGACATAGTTGTTCCTGATGTCTGTACGCTTAGAATTAGATCTTTTAAACAACGCAACGGATTTCAATGCAGTCTTTAGCAATAGATAGAGTGATGAAAAAGGAAGATTTATATGTATAAACCAAAAACTATAGTTTTGACTATTTAACTATATTATATTAACAATACTATAGACTCGTGAAGCGAGGGGACGGGTCAGTTTAATAATAAACTTCACTCGCCCGCAAAAATAAAAGGTCACCTAGTTAACTCCGAATAACATTGAGACACAAGGTAGCACTTTTTTTAATTAAAAAGTATATGAAAGAAAATGTAATTACTCATAAAATAGACCACAGTACGACTTAAACTAACCATAAACAATTGGAAATCATTTCTCGAAAATATTGCTGTCATGTGACTATTTATTTTTACGGGCGAGTGTAGTTAGTATCTAATTCAACTTCAGTACTTATAAGGAATTCTATGAAAAATAAAGAACGAAAATAATAATTAAGTTCTATCGACGTGGAAAGCATTAACTCAACGCAATACTATTGCAATTATCATGTAAATTATGTTCGTGTGTTCCACGTAGGTACGATCACATATTTTACTGTCCCACTACAACTTCTTCACGGGTTAATATTATAAGTACTTGAACGGAACATCGCATGATCTCACCAACTAAACATGTTACAGCTAAATTCAATTTAAACTTTAACACATAGGTCGTATGAATCAAATCCCTTTTCATTAGATCACACACGGCTAAAAGACAACATTACGATGCTGTAATAGGCTTTTAAATAGAGAACGAAAATCGTCCTTGCATTGTGCCATTGTATGCACAGATCGATTCACAAAGAGATTGCGTTTCGCTTATTCTCTTAACGTTGAGTTGGAAACGTGTATTTAATAGAATTCCAATAGATTTACCGCCACCTGGAGAAGAAATTATGTTGGTACTGCGACTCCTTTTGTAAGCTAGTCGCTCAATGCATTTTAGTCTTTAATATCAACTGAAAAGAATTCTATATTCAAACCTGCATATGGCCCCATACACAATATATTTAGAGAAGTTATTTGTAAATGACGATGCATATAAATGAGATAGTTTTACATATTAAACGGTTGGAAACAAAATTTCTGATAAGTTACATTATGGTTACAATTAAACGGACGTACTCGTATTTCGGTGCAACAGTAAGTTGTTCTCTGCCTATGGGACTCTCAAAAATATAAGTAATAATATTATGCAGTGTATCGCGTAACGCAATCCTAGGCATAATATCGTCTATCTACTACAATATAAAAATAAATTAAATGCTATATAGTAAGTGTAAAGAAATAGTTTCTAAAAAAACATAAGAACAACAAAGGCTCAAAATTAAATGTATGTTAATAACAAAATGATGAGTTTAAGCGTTGAGAAGTACACACGAATGGAAATACCACAAAAGAAGTCTATACTACACTGTTTAAGAAATATTTCTTTTATATTTAACTTGTTAGGGCACGATGAAAACTAAAATAAAACTATTTACTTACTTATTTATAAAAGTAACTGAAATTAACAAAATTTTATACCGCTTAGAAATCAGTCTTATACACCTACTTTGTACACTGATTACAGTATCAAGTTGACAAATACACTGAACAGCAAATAAATCGTGTCACTTGCTACCACGGAACTCCGATTTGCTTTCTCAAAAAGTGTAATGTTAATTAGTAGTAAAAAACCTAGCAAAATAGTATAAAAAAATAGTAGTAAAAAATCACACAAAACTGTGAACACAAACTAAAGAAATGATAAGAAGTATCAGACTATCTTCATTTTTAAAAAAGAACGTTGTTGGCAACTTTATTAAAAAAAATGCAAATAATAAATATACTTAAACTTGAATAAATAAACTTTATTTTTATTTATTATGAAACGCATTTTCTGTAGGTATAAGTTTGACAGTCGTAAGTTTTATACTTTTTGAGAAAATCGATCGGTGACCCAGTTAATTTGCGATCGAGTGTATTTTTTCATTCATTTTATTTTACTGGCTATTAAAATATTGCACTTACGCATACACATACAAACATTGGAACTTACATAAATAATAAACTTAAGAGTACAAAAATAATATAAGTTTGAAGCACTAATTTAGGTACCTACTATAGAAAACTTAATATTCATAATACACGAATTGAGGATTGAAGAACGAAAAACGCACATTAATGAATCATCGAAACTTATCCATATCTACTCGATGTTAACTAATAAGCTACAGAATAATCATTACTTTTATATAATTAAGTATTTATAAGTTTGATTAAAGAGAAAAACTTAATAAAATCTAAAGCTTCCCTTTCTTTCAACAAACGCACTGATAGTTGTAAATTAATTTTATTTCCGTTCGATATGAGAGGCAATTCTGTTAATTTCTTAACCATCTATTATGTCAATGTGTTGATTGAGTAAGTAAAATTTTAATCTTAACGAAATAACTTCTTAGAATTATTACTGTAACTAAAATATCCGTGGTTAATGGCACGCTTCATTATATAAATACTTTTGTGGTCTTAATTAAAAAGGTATATTAAAAACACCGTCAAGCGTGAGTCGTATTTTATAGTTTTGTTATAGGTACCTATAATTTATTTATTGCGTAACTTTGACATCTTTTAATCAGTACCCTTAGTACAAACCAAAATCTAATTCGTAAAGTTTGCGAGTCCGAAATGTCATTGTCAAATCTGTACTGATTTTTAGTTCTCTTTACGTACTTTTTGCCGCTGCTGTTCAAGTTTCCATATAAAATTTGACATTGACATTTCGGTTTGCAAACTAATTGAATTCGATAATGGTTCGTGCTAGGGGTACAGATCTGTAAACAAAACACTGCGTAAATAATTCTAGCTTTAAAGTGTCTCACAGACAGACGCGGTCTGAATCCGCGGCCGGGGTGACGACTAGTTGTATTCGCTTGCAAAGAAAGCGAGTGTTCAAACACGAGCGACCAATAACCGCGCCACCTCTTCCTGTCCCTTAAATCATCTTCCAAAAAATGAGCGTGAAATGTCAAAAAGAAAGACACGTCCAGAAGTATTAACAATATTGAAGTCTGCTTAAATGAACAGACCAGATAGACCCACATTTAAGAAGTGAAACCTTCTTTCGGACGGGGTGTAAATGGAAAAATCCTATGGAAAAGATGAAACGTAAATGCGACACGACTATATATATATATATATATATATATATATATATATATATATATGTGTGTGTGTGTGTGTGTATGTGAGTGTGGGATGTATGCGCAGCTCTTCCTGACGAGCATAAAAGTCGGAAAATAACTCGGCGAAGGCTGAAACGCTGCTTGCGTCACAAGGGTCAAATGCAAAAATATATATATTGTATATAATGTTAAGTTATTTCAGAAAAGAAGTTTCACTTCAGATGTCTGTTCCGTGCACACAACAACGTTTTTCTCTTTCGTTCTCAACTTTTCGTCACAAAAACGGAACCCTAAAAAGGTTAAGAAACTTCATCGGGTGTCGATACCGGAACGTTGCGTGCGTCAAAGCATTTTTTACACCAATCTAAGAGGTACGTTAACTTTTAGTTATTAGTTAACGATATACAACTTCAAGCTCCAAATGCGTGATATTCTGTAAGCGCACGCGACACGGTCCGATTTTTGTGGGCGATTCGATTCGATTATTACAACGACTATTTCAAAAGACTCGCTATGATTCGATTATTGGAGCACAGTTACAGGTAACGTTAGATCGAAGTGCGCCTTTCGTTAATTGCTGGGGTATACAATTCGTACGCTTCATTTGGCAATTAGTTTAGATCATAACCTTATTACCACAAAAGTGATAGACATTAACCCCCTTATTAATAAACGAAGAATAAGCTTAGATTAGTTACTGGATGTTTTGTCTCTGTTCATTGAATAACAAATGGCAAAATGGCGTTATCTATATATATATAAAACTCAAAGGTGACTGACTGACTGACATAGTGATCTATCAACGCACAGCCCAAACCTCTGGACGGATCGGGCTGATATTTGGCATGCAGGTAGATGTTATGACGTAGGCATCCGCTAAGAAAGGATTTTGATCAATTCTACCCCAAAGGGGATAAAATAGGGAATGAAAGTTTGTATGAAACTTTCTCAATTTTAAACCGATCGGGCTGAGACTTTGCATGCAGGTATAAGAAGAATCATAGATGAATGACAATGTGTATAATACAAGCCTGAGAACAAAAACTGTAGTCTACACTTCAGCTCTACACCGAAGCGAAGCGAGGGCGGGCCGCTAGTGTATGATATGAACTAAACACGGCGCACAGTGGGCGGAAACAATCAAAACTGCGCGCGAGACATTAAATCTAATCCAAATAAAATCATTTTTTTTTAATTATTGCAATATTGCTTGTAGCACTGCGGATATTCACTTTTTAGGGGTAAAAACCACCCCTATCAATCCCTAAGCAGGCTAAACCACCAGATTCTGGGTAAAACGAGTTCGATCAACTACATACTTATAAGGAAATATATTTTATACACTATAGGTAGGCTAGCCTAAATAATGTTCAACACGAGTTTAAGAAAAAGTATCATATAAGATTTGCCTAAACGAGGTTTAAAACACTGTCTAGATTTTTTGTAATAAGACCGTAAATTTATAAGATAGTTTTTAAAAAGAATCACTTGGAATGTCCTATCACTATTTCACACAGCATAGTTAAAAGCAAATGCAATTCTTTTATTTAATAAAAATATTAAACTTTTTTAAGAAGTGATAAAATAACACTTACTTAAGCTTGGGTTAAAAGTAACTAGTGAAGTTAAAACAAATTGTGGGGAGTTCGACAGCGAAAGTGGTTAGCGCGTTCGGTCTTCGCTGTTAGAAGGAAAGTGACTTACTCAATGGCTGGTCATACGATGGGTGATCAAAAATTTACTATCTCGAGCTCCATCATGCATCGGAAGGCACGTAAAGCCATTGGTCCCGGCTGCATTTGCAGTCGTGAAAACCCACCAACCTGCACTGCACCCCCGTGGTGGATCATTGCCCAATCTGCCTATTCCTTTCATAGGGAAAGCCCGTGCCCTAGCAGGAATAGGCTGAGATGATAATGAGATTAATAGGATGAGATGATGATTTAACAAATTATGGGTGATTTTATGTTGGGACAGACAACAATATTTGTTGGTTAGTTTGCTAGTGAACTAATGTAACTTTTAATTAAATACAAATTACCTTAATACCTCTTTAAAGGAAATATTAAATTATTACATTTAAATGTACTGATGTATTCTTTGAACACGTAAAAAAAACATTTTTCATATTCGTAGAACCTTTGAATGAAGTTATACTTTGTGTAGTAGATTTTATTTTTCCGTTTACTTTTATATCAGTAATGTCCTATCAACCTTAGAATTGGACACAGCTGGGTGCCAATCATACCTATCTTCGACTGTCACAAGAAGTCCTTCACAAACAATCTTCTTCGATTTCACGTTGTCTGTGCTCCTCATGAAAACATCTACAGAGATATTTTTTTTCTTTTACGTACTGCACCCAAACCTTTTTGCGCAACCCAGGTAAAACCTTCAAGCTCGCGATACAAACTTTATAGTTCCCACGAACCTTACGCAAACATCAAAAGATTTTTTCGAGGATAATCTTTAAGGAGAAGAGAAAAAAATTGCAAATATGACCCGAACACGTGTACGATGAAAACCTTGGAAATCAGCTGATTGTGTCAACACTCCATCGGGCTATGCACAATCGATTCTATATACAAATGAGATAAGTTCGAGTTTTGCTTGAGTCAAAACTTATTTAAATAAGTTTCGCAATACGTCATGCTAAGCTTGAATCTTGGAGTTTTGATTTAATAGATATAGCATCGTGCATACAAAACGCACGTGCATGCTTTGAATTATGATTTAAAAATATGTGTGGGATTCATAATGTAATGTCTAAAGGTTACTTACTTTCATAAATTTTAAATCCATTCCTTTATTACTACCTATGTCAGTCCCTTGCTGTAGTCAATGCATTAGCATCCTGTCACTCTACCTATATATAATTTTATATATAGATAATAATATATCTCAGTGTAAATAGATTCATTCAAAGTATGGCGAGCGATAAAATATTAAGATGTAACTTTATATTGCATCTCATAGTGAGTTACCAGGTTTCATCATCATCTTATCAACAACCCCACTGCTGGGCACAGGCCTTCCTTTAGGTTCCTATAGGCGAGCCATAACCCACCACACAGTCCTTAGTGCGGATTCGTGGGTACTAAGTCACGACTGCCGATGCAGCCGGACCAAGGGCTTAACATGCCTTCCGAAGCATTAAGCAGCTCTTTTATTCAAGTTCAAATCTACACCGTAAATAAGTAAATTAAGCTTTTAACCGTATGTTATAAGTAGAGTTTTTAAGACGATTATTTTTTGTATACCTAACAAAATGATTCCGATAAAAAAGGGTTTAAAAAATAAACTGTCTTATAGATTCTCGTGGGAGCTCCTGCTACCTGGCATTGAATGACAGCTGCATACTGAATGGTGATGCAGTGTCATTTCTATTAAGAGATTGAATATTACGAAACTTAAAAAATATACATTCTTCCCTATATCAATGTGGATTAGAATCATAACTAAACTCCAACAATGAGACAACAAGGAAGTACCTACGTTGGATGAAAAATAAACATACCTCAATCAAACAATCCTCGTTACAACACTACTTTTGTTTATGGTTGGTTCTAAGACATTGTTCGAAAATAATAGTATTAATGGATTGTCAAAACCCATCGCTTTTCCAACAGTTTCCAAATAGACTTTTACTATTTTTTACTACCTGCTTTACAAAAGTTAGCAGCTGGCACATGGTATAATTTCCTTTCGCTCCGTGCCAGATTGGAAGAGCTTAATAATTTCATGTGAAATTTAAAAGCTGAATAATATCTCCTATTGGTCGATTTGGTATGAATTCCCATTGCAATGAAATTACTCAAAACCATTTGCAATATGATTACCTATAGGAAATTACATCGCCTAGAAACAGGATATTGATTTATAGAAATGATCCGACGGTTACATGATCGCTATTAACTTACCGTACGAGTATATCGGTTAGATCCAATCAAATTAGTACATTTATAAAATTTTCGGTTTCTTCATAAAACATTGCTTGAAGCCACTTATAGATAACTTCTTTACATACTAATCTGGGTAATGGGTAAATATATAGAATCCACTAACTCTCACAGGCTGGTCATTTATTCTTATATTAGTATTAACCTGCCTCAGTAGGTAGAGTAAACTTAACACATTTTGTTTTACTGGAGTTTAGTATTTATTAAATTATTATTTACCATAAACCAATGAAGGACTTCTGAGAGAGCACAATTTACCATATCCCAATAAAGGGCTTCAGAGAGAGCACAATTTACTTCGTCATAACAATCATTTCCTCTTCTAACTTTGAACACTAAAGAGCTGTCATCAGCAAATATTACTGTCTCACACAAATCTATACACCTCGAATGTTCATGATAGATTTTGTTAAATATTTTCCACCCAACATTTTTGCAATCACATTCTTAATAGTAAGCTGCATATAAGCGTTCTTCGGGAGTCATAACAAAGCTTCAATGATTGATCGCAAGAAAGTAGAAATCAGAGGCAATGCGTCAAAGAAACGCTTTCATTGATGTACCTACCGTCACTACAAGTATTAGTGGTTAATAACAATGAGAAATTACTGATTAAAGAGCTGCGCGATTGTTGTCAATTACGTAGGTACAGGAGATAAATCGAACTGTCTTGCTTTTGCCTTATCGCTATTATGCGGAAGTAGGAATTCAAATAGTGGCAACCAATCAGAAGCGACCATCTGCCGCGGCGCGGCGCGTGCGACGCTTTCATAGATCGCACACTAGCGCGACTGTGTGAGTTTCCTTACAAGATTTTTTTGTATCCAAACACTGGGTCCTGCTCCTTTGTACGGGTGTTCCTTGAGAGATTTGGCAGATGGCACGTGCTTCTTCATGTTTCTTTTCGTACACATCTGTCGATCCTTGAGTTTTTTTTTCAATCCACACAAATACAATATTTTTTTCTAAATCTGAGATTTTTTCTGTCCCTCTCAGAAGACGACATGTGCCAGTGCGATGCAAATATGACGCTCTAAAAAAATGGGTGGATTTAATTTCTGGATGCATATGGTGTAGGAAAAAATAAATCGTCCGACACAAGTGTTTGTAAGGTAGTAGTGAGGTACGCGCCATCTGCTCGCACCTTATTGTCTGATCTGTGATAAAAATTGACACTGGATTCCTTATGAATGTTGTTCTGGGTGGGTTTCGGTGTCTAGGTAATATCTTGACTCGAGACAACTTGGCTACTGAATTTGCAAGTAAAATGTCTTAACATAACGTAAAAAGACAAACCAAAAAAAAGACAAAAAGACACCAGACGATAAACCGTAGTAAAAGCCTAGAATAAAATACAATGTAGTTAATGACTTAAAGTTTCTTAAATGTTTAAATCTAAAGTAATAAAATCTTGCAACGCCCTCACTTCTGCAATGTAACAACTCCAATATTTTCTGTCAGTAACCCTAAATACTGGTATGTTGACGAATTAATGCATATCGCGTAGTAAGCATGAGATTTTCTTTGAAAATACTTCTAAACTGATTTGACTCTAACAGATTTTATATGGCTATAAAACATAAATTTTAAAACTTGTCTCTTAACAAGTCATATTAAAGGTATCTAATCTAATAAATAGATTAAGTATTGGCAAAAATGCAAATATTTTGAAATTTCTATAGTGTATACAGTATAAAGAAGGCACTGCTGTCTACGTAAATCACCTTACATATATGGCGTACAAATGTTGCGATATATAAACAGGGCGGCGCCGTTCAAATCCAATTTTCACCACATTCATAAAGATCCTTGTCTCTATCTCAAAGCTTACGCGTCCTCCTGAAGGGCACCATCGACAGCCAAAAAGAGGACACACCGAAATTCGAGCCCAAGGTCAGAATGCACCTTCATTCAAGCAAGTACCAAGCGAGGAAGTGGGACAAAGCAGGGATTGCGCGCGTGAAAAAAAACAAATGCCGAACCTCATCTGCTCACTTCCGGCGGATGCGGAACCGGCTGCTCTGGCGGAAGCGCGCGAAAGCTTCGCGAATGCGCGCGCGCAGGTTGCATTCGTTCATTAGGACATGTGCATTCTTAGCTCACGTTAATGAAGCATCTTAATTAGTTTTTGACTCAAGTTTTAATAGTAAGCACAGTCCGAATTTGATAAGTGCCTAGTTTTTGTTGTTGTTCAGCGTAATGGAATTTATGTTACCTAACCATAATACAGGGTTCCTTAATGTTAAGTTAAAGTAGGTATCATAAGCGTGATGATAACTGATCAATTTCATAGAGTAGATAACAGGAGGATGATACATTTACGTGCATCACAAATTGACACGTTAACATGCATTCCATTATTTGAAACAATTTAAAGAAAGAAACAACAGTAAGAAGAAGCACATCTTTTTTGACATATCATGGACACTAGTAAAAAGTCTGTAATTATGTAAAATGTAGTAATCAGTATGTTTGACAATAATGCAACTAAGCAAATGATCGGCATCCTTAGCCCTTATTCGGGTGCACGAAAGACATTACTTGAATTCGGGCACTTCGATTGCCCTGCTTTATTTACACTAGAATACCGGCTGGAAGATGGTGTCGCGTAAACAAAAGGAAATATACCCGAATACGGGCGTACTCGACTACGTTCATTTACACTTAGTCGTTTACCCGAATTCCATTAGCACTCGTATTCGGGCTAAAGACCAAGTAATCGCGCCATAATGCTTCATGGCTATTGCGACATGCATAAGATTATAATCAATACATATAATTATGTATTTATACAATATATTATTATCATATACAATATCCATCGTAAAAGACAGTAGTGCATCTTCAATACTCTTTTCATGAAGGTTAAATTTTTCATACATAATAATAGACATTTGAGTTAATCGTCGTCAGTTGTTTAGAGTTGATCAAGTTTTATCAAAATTTATTAGCACAAAATAGAGATATTTAATATCAACGCTAGTAATTTCTCTCCCATTCCAATTCTTAATTTTAAACTTACTGTAATTTTAGGGTTCTGTAGCCTATAGTGGACAAAGGAACGGCATTAAGAACCTTTCTTCTTGAAGTCAAATAAAATAAAGTCATAAATCACAACATTTCCTACGCCTTGACAATTGTTGTGTTTCAATCGTATGCGAAAAGTACAGAACCTTTCGTGTATAAGATTGACTCACACTTGTCTGTTTTTTTTTCATAATTTTTTCATTATATTTCTAACAATAACATTCTTCACCTTAAATGGTTTTAATTACTATTAATTCAATCTAATTACGATATCACCGCTGTTTTATATTTCGATATAAAAATGTCACGTTCGTTAATTTTATAGCTTTTGCTGCAAGCCAAGCGTCGGGTTCTTAAGTAACATATAAAGTATGTAAATTATTGTGCATACATTTAAGTATGGATGTTGCTTTATATTGAATATCTTAAAACATATCTACCTACAAATATCTATAGTTGCCAGGTGAAGATACAGACAAAGTACTTGTTATTATATCTTAAGTCGTTACCCTGAGGAACTTTTTATTGTGTATTGCGCATACGACGCAAAACTTTCCAGGATGTTTCCTTGTTGAAGACGTGTATATCTTCATCTTCTTAGTCTGGAGTTTTCTGTATTTTTTCTTATAAGTAATAGTATAAATTATAAATAGACCCAGCATTCATGATATTAAACGTAAGCAGAGTCCAATTGCGAAGACAGGCTGATTTCGAAATTATGTAGTTAGTGGAGCGCTTTCTTTTTAACACAAATGCTAAGACTGCGTCACACGAAAAGGGGACTCTCATTGGCCGCAGTAACGAAAAAAATTTTATCCCGTAAATTACAGAATTTTTTATGAATTTTAACGGAAATCATTGGTATATATCCAATATTCCTGAGATTTTTCCGTAAGTCAACAATGAAAAAATCACTGGGCCCATCACTCTGTAGAGCTCTGACAAGCTTATAGTTGCAGGGACACACTGTCTAATCTAGAGAATAATGTAAAGTGGGTGAACCTTGGAAGGCCATGCACCTTTGAAGACCAACTATAAAAAGTATTATCACTTACTTAGTAATCTGTAATTTTGAGTGATATTTTTCGAGACTGACTCTTTGAATCGGTCCAAAATCCCTGTCCATTTTAATACGTAAGCTTACAAAATTAATAATTTCCCATCATTGCTTTTTCACCGTAAACTCAGTACCTACCTTAAGCATTTTTCTTACTGTTTTCTTATCTACCCAGAGCTATTGAATGATGGATTGTATTACCTGCTACGTCATTCAGTTACAACCTGCGCAATTTTTGACTAAGTACTAATATCAAAAGTTTTAGATATTTGGTCACCAATATACCTGTTGGTAAGCAGTACGAATCCTTCGTTATTTGGCAATTAGGCAAACTAATAGGTATGTTGGTGACCAAAGATCTAAAAGTTTTGATATTAGTACTTACACCTCCTAAAATATTTTGTATATTTGTCCAGTATTTTTTAAAAATTAAAGTAAATGAATTCATTTAATTCATTAAAGTCGAGTCAAACAAACAAAACAATCATTATGCGAAATTTATAATATTAAACCTGATTTACCGACAAAGACCATTCTTCTGAATAGAAAGGTAAACTTAAGAACATCCAATAATCGTGTTAATTGTCACCATCTGTTAAGAATGTATTAAGTTATATTTAAACATCACCGTAATATTCACATTTTAAAACTCGCCCTGACTGTCAATTGTTTGTCAGTATCTAGAACCATAGGCTTCTACTTTTTAAAAGTCAAAAGTTTTCTTACTTTTTTTATGCACGCCTCTTCTGTACTAAGGGCCGTTTACATTAAATTCCAATTTTAAAAATGGAATGCGTCCTCGAATAATGCGGCGGCTGCGCACGCGCTGTCTCCTCCATATAAGGAGACGCGTCCGTCGTAAATATTCGACACCTAATTCTTATTGCCATCAAGCCGATATTATGTATACGGTACATAATTATGAGTTATAAGGAGCGGCACACATTGACTTTTATCAATTTTATTGTTCAAAGTCAAGATTGTTTATAGCTTGCACTTCATATTGACTTTAATGTTGCAAGCCATAATGAATATGAAGACACATGCTGGCTGACAGCATTGCAAGTCTGGAATAAATCTAATTTGTTGTTTTCAGACTATTTGTAAAATATTTAGCTACCAACTTATAATGCACAATTTTACTATAGAAAAAATAAATCATTATTAACTACTAACTCAAAATTAATTTAAAGTTTTTTTATATCTTCTTTGATGCCAAATTTATTAGAGTCGACATTACAAGCTTTAAATGCGCCGTGAGAAAAACTCATTGATTGGGTTTCAAGAGCTAAAAGATACAGGAAATGAGTTAGATACTTAAAAAGTAACATGTAAATCAGTTTATCGGTGTTCAAATCATGTATACATTGCATCCAATTATAATGGGAAAGCGGCAAAACAGTCCAATAGCTTTTTTATATCGCCGCAGTTTTTGTGTGTCCGTCTGTAGTCAAATCATGTACGTGACAGTGTCACAGCTGATTTCATTAACTATGCTCCTCTATTACCCGTGAGATCCAAACTTTTTTTCTTACTTTTTACACGTATCATTTGATTATGCATGCATGCGGTAGGTAGCGCTCTTATTTTTGTTTCAAGCAAACCGATTAACTACAAAATCATGTTTCAATTAAAGAGAGAAATATGAGTATTTGGTATAAAAAAAAACTAGCTCATGTTATGATGTCGATAATGACCGACAACCCTTCATTTCGTGACGGGGAAATAAATTACAACCGTGATTCTACCACTTAATAATCGTACCGGCCAGTATCTCACGACTACTTTAAAAATAAAAATGCCCATAAGAATATCGAGCGATAGGTAGGTCCGTTCGAAAAAAGAGCGCACTGATTTTTTTTCAATCGAAAGCTGCGTACGGCGAGCAGGTGTAATCTTCAATGAGGATTTGAAAAAAGAGGCCCGAACAGAAGGCCTTTTTCCCACGACTCTGTCGAAGCTCATTTAGAATTTCGAACGCGATATTTAAAAAAGTTGATGTCACGTTTTTTTATAATTTTCTTAATACTATTATTCATTCTGCCAGTAACGTCAAAAGCTTACGTGATTTACAAATTCATTTATAATATTTTAATAATAATTTGTCTTTCAATATTTTTCACATTGATATTTCGTATCCACAGTAGCCAACATCTTTATTTACTTCATCTATTGATATGCAAGTTTCTTTATAATATTTCAACTATAAGACCAATATAATACTACATCCCTTTACTATAACCAAGTGTATGATTATACCTACATATACTGTTACAAAGTGCATGATTTTTCAGATGAAATAATCCACTACACAGAACTCATCTTATATTACTTGAAACTGTAAGTAATAAATTCTTTAATATCTAAAAACAATACTTTTTGATCGGTTTTTTAACAAGTCATAATATATTTTCATAACAGAACGTCCCGTTAAACAACCTGAATACAAAAAATGTATCTTTCGTACTTACCTACTTTTAAACCCAGTCTATTTACATTCCGGTGCGAATTCGCAAAATTATCATTAACATGGATGACACTTACACAGTAATGTAACATTAACATAAATTTATAAAAATATATCTTTAGAGTGTAACTTTCGCATGTTGAAAGGAAAATAAATATTATAAGCCAGCAGCTAAGTTTTCATCTAGTGTAGACAGTAATAGTATTACTACAAAAAAGTTAGTCGGGCGTTGTACTCGAGGTTAAGTAGAAAATGTCATACAATTTAGCCTTAATATGGTTTAGAACATTGTGTTACTTTTTTGGTAGTACGACCGTTGGCCGTTGTTGTACTAAAGAAATATAATGAATATCGTTCAAAATCTTTCTCATAACAATAATAAAACAAAGCCGCAAAAAATTTCGTATAACGTTAACTCTTCATAATGGAGAGGTACTTTTATCTCTCAATAAATTCTTTAAAATATAATTTATTCATAAAGTTACTTCGTTGTCTTTACTGCAGAGCGCTATTATTATTTTCAATAAAACGTTTACACAATTAAACTACGCCACACATCAAAGTAAGAGTGAAACAAATCATCTTTCACTGTCAGCGTTTGATGCTCTGACTGATTGAAAGGGACCATAGATACATAATTTTTCACCTGTTGATTTATAATTAATAGGCGCCACGGGGCTGTCAAAATACTTCAAATATAATCGTGTTCAATAAAGTTGAAATACGTACTGGTTTATTTTCTTGCTATTTCGGTTGCTTAAACTATTATACAGATGAGTGAATACTAATTTATATCACAGGTAATTCTGTACAAAACTTGTTTAAATAAATTATGAGATCAAAACTCCCTGTTTCCTATTTTGAGTTAAATTCTAAACATGAACTTTAGAAACATATTGTATATGGAAAAACAACATTTAATATTTAATGCTAATCAAATAAATACCTACCATATAACTTTACCTCTTCTTCTACTACTTCTTCTTTTATTTTATGGCTTGTGATTATGACTTTACCTCAGTTACATCAGTTTACTAATAACGCCATTACAGGGCTAAATGTCAGTTCTTGCGACATTTAGAATTGACTATTGGATTGAAGCAGTCAGTAATAAAAATTGAACAATATTGTCAAAAATCCGAATAAAATCGTAAGTAGATTGTATTTTGCAGAATCGATATACAGTTTTCAATTTATAAAATCAATTAAAGAGTTTTCAAAAAAAGATCATTTTTTTCTTAAAATTGTAATATATTTCATAAATGTATTGCCAAGTTCCTTATGTATGCTTTTGACATAACTCTTTAATGTCACTGCACCGACGGTGTAAATAAATACTGGTAATGTTGTCTCGTGCCGCGAGACGAGGCGCGACACAACGTCAAAATGTAGCAGTTGAAGATATAACTGAGCTTGGCCGTGACATTTGCTCTGGCTGTGTAAAAACACACAGACCAGCAAGGTGCTGTATCGAATGTAACAGTTATGTTTGGGTATAACCGCGAAAGCGCGTGCGCAAGGTGTCATTTTCATACAAAGCATGTGACGCGCGTCAGAATTTCTGAATACAAATTATTCGGTAATACCCGGTATATAGTAGGCCATACGATCTGCGGTTACGGAAGCCAAGTGACTTTGGCGGAGGCCAATAATTAGATGGGTGACTGGAAACTGACTCCTCTATTCTTCTAGATATCATGAAATAAAACTGAATATCGGCTGTCACTGGGTCCTTAGAATCTATGCGATTCTGAAGAAAGTAAACAGACTTCTAAATAATTGTTAGCTATATTGTATTTTGGTCACCTATCCGACTCAGGTTAGCGGTTAATCTCTGCAAATAAATACCAATTTTTTTGTTCGTATGAAACTTAAAAAAACTAACTAGAAATAACGTATTGGTCTACAGGTAGATTTTTTGTTTCTTTCATCCCCATTTTAGGTTCCCTATAAAAGGGTATAAATTACAAAAGTATCGAAGGGCACTGGACAGAGAACGACGACGCGAGTAAAGTATACCTACTTAGTTGAGACATAAATAAAAACCTATATTGAAAATGAAAAATTAATTGTGTATATAATTAATTTCAATATAAACACTGAGAATGTTTATTCTGAATAAGACAATTATTCATTTTCTACGATACAAACGCACAGAAGCCTAGCCATTAATGATTTCGTATTTCAGATAAGCCTGTTTTAATTAATTGCATAAATTAAATAAAAAGATACTACTAAAAGTCATGCCTTCAAGGGTTTTCTATCATTTAAGAATATGCTGAAATAAATTATCATTAAACTTTAAAGTTAACGTTCCTTAATTTAGAAGTAACAAACATTTATTTGCGTGGGTTTTTTATCTCAGCGCGGATAGGTAAGGGCTGCGCTGATGATTTTCTGTCTTCTTTTTTGTTGTGTATTCGAAAGGGACGGACGATAGGAACCTGCGTAAGAGTTATTTATCTGTTTATACCGTGGCGCCATCTGCCGTACCACCGTTACGATCTCAGGGACGAATGAGACACGAGACATGACATAACGACCAGCTTCTTGCGATATTGTTTTACGACCAATTAGATGCTTTTGCGTTTATACCAAACTATGTATGTATTACAGCTTCGGTACATACCTGTTGTGTCATAAGTACATCACTCTAGTAATTGCGATTAGCGTAACAAATGTTCTACTATTAATAGGTGGCAGTACTTAGATTATTATAAGTACATTTACTTGTTTTTGCACAATGTATCTATTATAGTAATAATAAACATTTATTTCAGAGTTAAATCCATAGACAAGTGATAGTAACAGACGTAATCTTATTCTAGTGTTATTAAATGAAAAACATATAAATCGAACAACAATTAAAACAAAACATACAACTCTACGTGTATAATAATAATAGTTTTTATTGCCTAACCCATAGAAACTCATTTCCAAAGACGTATTACTTTCAAAAAGTTTTCACAAAAATGTGCTATTCCATGTGATTATCAAATCATCTAAAAGCTCTTCTTTAATATATGAGGCTTTGTAAATAACTCCACCCCATCTTACAAGGCTTCTCGAGCACTAAACGGCCACGACCATGACCAGTGGCAGCAAATGCAAAACACCATACGAACGTCGCGCACTTGGCCGCAACAGCCAACTATAGTTACTCTGATCGTTGCGGCCACTGATCGTGGTCGAGATTGTCTAGTGCGCGAGGTGCTTAAGTGTGGGTGGGGTCCATTCGCGACGAAAATCGCTGGTGTGGCAGAAAGCGTGCCTCTCAGCCGTAAGGACGTTTCCCGCCTAAACCCAATCCCCATATCCCGTGAAGCTTCGGAACCTTAGTCGACAAACGGAAACACAATACCACAAAAATGCAAAGCTCACGGTCACCTCCGCGACTTTGTCGAAACTTACTGGGTGAAATGAGCAAGGAGGAGTCCTAAGTCCTTACATATTATTATCCTGGTTGGAATCCTCGGTGACGGCGAAGGAGTCACGCACGGCTTTTGATAGTACATAAATAAAGTCTTTTACAGTAGGACACAGTCCTCACATATCCTCGTTGCAAGGCGAAAAGAAGGCGTCACGCTTTAGCTGAAGTTTTCTGTAACGTGGAGGTTAGAATAGAGTTACAGCATGGCTGCCCAGACTCGAAAGAAGGGTTTTAACTAGCGTCTTTTGTAACGCCAAGGTTAGCATGGAAGATTTTGGCGGGGAAGGCTACGCCTGCGCGCCTAGTACGGCGTCCACCTGCGCGCACCACCTGCCGCCCGCGCACATCTGACACAGATGCGGACTAGTGCGGGCGTACAGTACGATCTATCGATAATTTGGAAATGAAGAATACATATTTATTTAGAATTATTGTATGTGTATACGAGGTACTATTACTTTACAAATCTGTCAAGCTGTAGGTACACTTATGTATTAACGTTTACTGCAATGACAACATACTTTATTCAAATTCACTTACCATTCTTTGAGATACTTAATATATCACATTTCAATAATGTTGAATTTATTGTTTTGGCATACGACATACGTGTAAAAGGTTTAGTTTTGATTTTATCACTTTTTTATAATAGTGATTAATAAAAAATATTACAATTTTTTTAAAAACATTTTTTTTTTAATTTATTTTACGGAATTTAACTCTCCATCAGTGTGTTTATTTGATTTTCAATAAAATATCTAACATTTAAAATGTTATTTAAATTCTTTCTTTCCTAATCGTTAATAGGAAAATCTTAATCAGATTTCATCAACAGATTTTATTTCCTGCAATCAGTAAAAAACGATTAAAGGATTTAGGTAAAATTTATCGCACAGATCGTTTATTAACTAGGTAAAGAAAAAACATACTTCTATCATCCATCACTATCTCGGAAGAAAGCGAAGTTAAAAATATTGTGTTAATTTTCAATCAAAGTATTTTCTTGAAAAGCATTTACTATGCTTTTCAAGAATCACATCATCATCAATCACATTTTTAGTAATATTGAATTTATTCTTTTGGCATACGACATACGTGTAAAAGGTTAAGTTTTGATTTTTTCACTTTTTTATAATAGTGATTGAATAAAAAATATTACAATTTTTTTAAAAACATTTTTTTATTTTTTTTTATTTTACGGAATTTAACTCTCCATCAGTGTGTTTATTTGATTTTCAATAAAATATCTAACATTTAAAATGTTATTTAAATTCTTTCTTTCCTATTCGTTAATAGGAAATCAGATTTCATCAACAGATTTTATTTCCTGCAATCAGTCAAAAACGATTAAAGGATTTAGGTAAAATTTATCGCACAGATCGTTTATTAACTAGGTAAAGAAAAAACATACTTCTATCATCCATCACTATCTCGGAAGAAAGCGAAGTTAAAAATATTGTGTTAATTTTCAATCAAAGTATTTAGCATAGTAAATGCTTTTCAAGAACTAGAACAAAATGTTCAAGACAAAGAACTTTTTACATACTCTGCATAAAATAAATGTAATGTAAAAAGTTGCTTTTCATTTTGTAAATTTCAATCTAATTTTTTTTGGGATAATACACGTCGATGACCAAAATTACCACTAGTACGATGTATTTGGTAAATCTATCATTACTGAGATAAATTCAATGTATTTTTTTTTATTGTCTGTATTATCTATAGAGTTCCGATTAATGTCTGATATTTCCATAATACATAAAAAATTTAGCTATTTAGGCATAACGTATTGATATCTAAATTTGTTTCATCGACATTGCAAAACTACCGACAAAAAGACAACACTTTCGCCATTCTCTTTACACATCTCGAAGCACATGATGAATGCGCTTTACGCTGCGTGAAGTGCCCCAATTATTTGACCGCTACATGACAGTGAGTAATAAAAAAGCACAACATTTTTCACTGCTCATTGATTAATTCAATCACAATTAATCAATAGTTATTTTTTACAATTATGCTCTCTGATGATGATGAGATATGGTCTCAAACGTGCTGCGAGGCATAACGTCCCTTATTTAAACTATCAAACAAAAGTAAGAGATACTTGTTGTTATTTTAAGCATTAAAATGCGTATAAAAATAACGTTTTTAATATAAATAAAAAACAATCTGTCCATCACGTCGATGCTGTCTGATAACAGCAAAGAGTGAAATTTTTTAAGATAAGTAAGAGTTATTATTTCATACTAAAGATATTTAGATATTTACACATAACCAGGCTTACCTGTAGGTATGCATTCACTTGCGCGGCTTGCGCCATCGATGGTACAAATGACAAGTAACGAACACTCTAAAACTGGAAGCAATAATTGTTAGTGCATCTTCGATCGATTCGTGGTTTTGTTGATTAAAGTAGTGTGTTTGCTTAGATAAAGGTATAGTTCGTAAACGATTGATCGAAGTTGTGCATTCACCCAGATGATATCGAAGTATACGGGTTTGAATCGAGCTTAGTTTCCCAGACAGTTTAAATATTTTTTTTAATAAGTAGAAATAACTTGGAAGCAAAATGCTGTAATTAATAATAAAAATAATAGGTATGCATATATGTTTTACTGTCGTGTATAAATTTATCATAAGTAATGTAGTGTGTTATACCGTATTCGAATATATAAAATCTTAGTATTTACAACAGGAAATGTAATGGATGTTTACAAATAGATTAGAAACCAAACATAAATTAAAATAAACAAAGGAAACTGTTAATGAATGAACAATTTTGTGAGTCGCGAATGAAGGACGACATTCATACTGCGCCCCAGCAAATATAAGTATGCAGCTGGGCAAATATATCCTGTTCTAGTTTTACCATGCGTCTATTTCTACACAGGGACGTATACAATAATATATACACATATATATAGCATTAAGTCATCATAATTAAATTGCAAACCAAACAAAGATCCTTAATTGTATTTTTAATATTATGAGAATATAAAGAACCAGTGAATAAATAGGTAGTTGTAAACATTCCTCATTCATGAAATATAAGCTAGGCGCATTTTTTTCATCTTATTGAGATGAGTGAGCGAGAAAAATTAACTAAGCTTAGCAACCTATTATATTATTCTCAGTTATAATGAATTTATCTAGTTTTTTCATCGATACTTTATAAATAAATACATATTTTGGTTGTATTTTGTAAATATTTTATTGAATCGTTTTAGAGTATTATATCTTATTTGTTATTTCAATAGCTGAATGCATATTTTTTTACATTAATATTTTTAATATTCACTTTTTATTTATTCAGATTATGTTGCATTTCTGACCTGTGGGAGCAGATGTTTGTGTAATGAATACGAGGAGCATTTGTACTCCAGTCACGCATGTTTAATATGTATTTCTATATAAATATACTGATACACAGTATATGTATTCTATCCGTTACCCTAGTATCCCATAACACAAGCCTACAGTGTTCACTGTATCTGGGGCATTTAGGCATTAGCTTAGCCCCATGAAGTAAGTGTTGGAAATATTTATTATTATATTCAGACCAAAAGACCAAACATACTCATTTGATAAGGTATTATTCAATTTACAAAATTAATCTTGGTCATAGCTATTTCAATGCTATGAATGCTTATTTTTATTCCTTTTTAAACATAGTAGTATTGTCACCCTAGTCTTATCTCAATTAACATCATTATTTTAGGATATTCGTAATACAGTCAAGTCATGTGATATTTTAGTGTTAAAAGCTATATTTTCAATATTAAAATGGCTTGGTTTTTACACGACTGCCCAAAAAAGCTGTGTTAAGTATTCAGAGTTCATGTATACATTAGTGATGTTACGAATGTCATTTTTTGAACATTCGCGAATGCGAATGCGGATGTGAATATCTGGTTCCGACATTGCCGACGAATGCGAATATTTAGTTTTTGTTGAAGATTGGCGCCAATTTCTATGGCATCGTGGCAGTCTCGTACGAATGGCCGAGTTGATATGAACTCATCCGACTTAAGTGTCATTCCGCTCGCGCCGGTCTTTTCGTAAACAAAACAAGTGAATTTTGAGGTTAGTTAGAATAGTGATTTAGTAACATGAGTAAATCAAATTCAAGTGAAATATGGACTTATTTCACACTTTGCGATGCTGAGCGAGCTAAACGAAAGAAAAAGAATGAATATTCAAGGAAAGGAAGAACTACAAATTCTTCAAATTGTTTTTTTCTAATAAAATCTCGCAAAACATTCACAAAGATTTTGCGAATGTGAATGCGAATATGCAAAAATTTACGAATATTCGCGAAAGTGAATGCTGATGCGAATATTCGTTACATCACTAGTATACATATATATGTGTACAATTCTTTATTCCACCATAACTTCAAAATGCCTTTTATAGCACAGTGTGACCTAAACCCGCACTTCACGCACGCTTTTCCGTGACCTAAGTTGCCTATTTCTGCACGGTGTGTAAATGAATTAACCAACTTCACTCATGTAGAAAAAATAAAAGGAAACACATTTAAATGTCATTTGGAGCTTAAAAACTCACAGCAAACAAATGACAAATTAGCGATAGGTTAGGGATTTTCAGTGACAGCCAAAACAAGGAGAAACGGTTAGCTATAATTCATTCCGCGAGAATTGTATTTTTGTTAAATATATTGTTATGCCAATCAAGGAATAAACGTTCATGGATACATTGAAATTCTATTTTGTTGTAATGATATTTGATTTTTTCATTTTGAAATATACTTTCAAAATGGTAATCTGAACCGGAATTCTTTCTTTTCAGAGTTTGACTTGCAGTCTGTATTGCAATTCTTTGTGATTGCAATACATGAATTTTACTTTCAAAACACTAATCGCATCCCTCGGGGGGGCTCCCCCCGAACCCCCCCTCTTGCCCGCGTCCGGGGCGGGTTTATGTCACACTTGCTATAAAATAGTATACGATACTTGTGGCCTAAGTTAGGTCACGCGTATCGTAATGTACTATTACTTACTTTACCTGTTACTGTTGTGTTTATGAAGCTTAACAAACATCGCGTTATTTTTTAATTCTTCTACAGAAGACTACAGTTAAGTACAAATAATTTAATACTTCTTTTTAATTTTTAGTGTTGTTTTGTGCATTGCACTGCATTGAGTAAGATTTTCAGAACTCCACCGCGTATCAACGCTCGAGTGATAGGTACCCTGATATCTCATTCCCAAATGCCTCGTTTACCATCAATACTACCAGGTGACTACTATGATTTACCACCTTTTTGACACTACTAAATTAAAAAAAAAAATTTAAAAACACTGGATTCCGAAATCTCTACATCGCCATTGGAATTTAATATTATTATTACACAAACAAATGGCACTTGTCATTATAATCTGGCGAATTTTAGGCGCCGGCGAACTTGTATCGAAAATGCGAAATTTCAGCTTATCTTTGATAATGGCGGCTCTTTAGGTGTAAGTAAACAGATTCGATAAGAATGGCGACAGATGACCTGATGTCATAAATTACGATTACCTACCTATAAATATATCTTATAGATTTGTGTTGAATAATATTTATAGTAATTCAATCTTTACAACTTGACGAAATCGATGGCTACGATTGAGCCGCATATTTTTTTATATTATAATTTATTTTGTTTTTTTCATAATGTATACGAATAATCCTAATAAAACGAAATGGTACCATTGTATTTGTTTCTTAGGTTTTCGTTTTCGTTTCGTTTAAGTAAGAACCACGTCGCCGTCACAATCAACCTGCTGTACTACCTTACATGAAAGGAGTCACTGACAAGATTAGGACGATTCTGAAGCGTGCTTCGATCAATACTTACATCAAGCCGCCAAATGAAATCAACCAGTTTCTACAACCTGTCAAATGAAATACACCCTTTCAAGTTGCTGGTGTCTACAAACTTGAATGCGACTGTGGGCTCTCCTACATAGGGCACACAAAGAGGAGTATAGGGAGTCGGGTAAAAAAACATATCGCAGATATGAAAGAAAGGCGCGAAAATAAGTCTGCAGTGTGTAAACATGCGTTAGGGGGGCCAAACCATTACATCACATTTGATAAACGACAGATCCTTGCAACTGAACAACGATTCATACCTAGGATGAAACGCGAAGCTATTGAGATTAAGAAATCTCCAAATGTCAATAGGAAATATGGTTGGTATATACCACCAGCTTAGAAACCCACAACAGAAAAAATCCCAACCTCGAACACACACTGCAAGACCAACTTACTATTAGTTCATTTTATTTGCATAATTTAACATAAGAAGGAGATAGAAAGCCTCTCTTGAGTTTGTTTCGCCAGTTCTTCTCAGAAAGGTCTCCCAATTTCAGGACTGGTGGTAGTTTACGGTAGTTAGTGTCAAATAAATAAACTCAAAATTATAAAAAAGATTTAAATAAAGTTCTTTATTAATTAAATTAGCTAATAAATTCATACATAGATAGTCAAGTTTTAAAAATCTTCCAATGAAATATCCGAACGCTCAAGAAAAGTCTTTCGAACGTAGCTCGAATTTCAGATAGCTTTTACATCTCTAACAAATTACGCAATATTTATTCCCATCACGTCGAAAGAATAGTAGGAGAGCCCAAGCAGAGATTTTCGGATGTATTCTAGGAGGCAGAATAACAAATGGGAAGCAAACGTTCTTAGCAAATTTGTGCAGTGCCATACACAAGCCTTCTATGCTCAGACCAAATAAAAAGTCCTATCCTAAGAGCTTCTATTTATAGAGCAAACAACAATTCAACAAACAGCCATATTTTTTAATTGAAAGAAACTGTTCCGATTGTAATTTTTACTTTTGTAGTACTTAGGCCCTCTGAAAGACTTCCTTTAGTCGCTCACACAGCCGGCTGTCCATTCCATCTGTCATGAATGATGAAAAACGAATGGTGATGGAAAAATCATCAGTCCTACCATATTAAAAACGTCGTGGCCGAGTGGTTAGTACGCCGGGTTTCATTGTGTCGCCGAAGCCGACTCGAGAGGTCCTGGGTTCGAATCCCGGAGGGGGCAGATGTTTATGTGATGAATACGAGCATTTGTACCCCGGTCATAGATGTTTAATATGTATTTCTATATAAATATACTTATATATGTACAGTATACGCATTATATCCCTCACACTAGTATCCCATAACAAAACCCTATAGTGATTACTTTGGGGCTAGAATAATTGGTGTGAGTGTTGGAAATATTTAGACGACATCTGTAATAACTGACGGTCATCAGTTATAACCTTGACTGCCAGTAAATCCTACCGTCTAATGGATGCTTTATGAGCGCAAGTCTTTATTTTAATCTCTACAATTCTACATGCTCACGCGCACGCGATGCCGCCAGTTTTATAGCACAATTATGGCGCCAACTAATGAGCACGTCTCACAACAGAGCTCTCTTAGCTAATTACTGAAAAGTGACGGATATGTGCGAATATGAGCACAAACTTAAATGTAAGGCTGCGAAAATGCGTAATTTTCTGACGCACTATTTATAAAAAGGGTAGATTAAATCGTCTGGCCTCTCTGAGACAAATTGCGTTGTCATTAATCTTAAATTTTGAGTAGGTACAGTGAAAAAATATCATTAAGTCACTATTTTGTAATGATATTGCAAATAAAATCTGGGCGTTTAACTAATTTGACAATAGAACTATCGCAAAGTTCCAATATTACTTATTTTCAGTACTTAGGTATGTAAGGAGGTCCTTTAGGGAACAAAAAGTCTTCAAAAACATGAAATAATTAGCTATAGGTAGATTTACGGATATTTTCTATTAAAGTAAACATACAAAACCTGACAATTAATATAGTAAATTCCGAATGTTTTATAGACGACAGGCTATGAATATGTCCCTACTGCTAGCTAAAAACAAGATAGTTTTATTAAGCAGTTTCCACTTCTGGGGCACAGGCTTTCCCTGAGGATGAAATAGAATAACGCCACGAAAAAGCAACAAGGCTCAGTGAAAATTGGTGGTGCTCAAATTGTTAAACAACCATCCTGGGACCGGATATTACGAAAGTTGCTTAAATTTTGCGAACGCTAAACGAACGCAGTTACTACTGTGCCATTCGATGGCAAGTTAAACTTAGATGATTATTATGTTTATATTTTAAGCATTCAACTGCTAATTATTTTAATATAAGGAAACATCTACTAGAAAAACATCCATACGGTCCAGGAGGCCTCTACTCTATTTCAAATAAAAACAATATTTCGATCGAAATTTCGTTTTTGTTTTTGTTTGTGTTTTCTGTTTCATTTCGAAGTAGTCCGCAATTCGAAATAGTTTGACAGTTAAATTCTTTAATCCTACTCTAATTCACAAAAATTTCGAACGAAAAGTTGAATTTGACAGAATTGTACAAAATTTTAACCACAAATTGACGAAATGAAAAGGTTACCTTTTTCATTTTCGTTTTAGAATGTTTGTTTATATTACCCTAAAACAACTGCTTCAGTATTTTTAATCAAGGCTGCTTAGTGTCACGAACATTTTCAGCAGGTAAAATAAACAAAATGTTTATTAAATATTTCAAAGTATAAAACGAAAAATTTAGGTTGACATACAATCTATTGCATCAACTCTACAAATTAGTCGGCTAACACAGTCCAAGAACGTTCTATCTCAATATCATTAAAAAAAATATCTTAAATTAATATTGTTTCCAAATAAAAAACGTAATCTAGAAAGTGGAAATGAAAGGAACTCAAAAACATGACTTGTTCCATTCGTTAGCGAAAATTGTTTTTGTTTCCGAAATTTATGTGCGTATTCGAAAATGAAATAGTCACTGGCAACAGTTCGTTTAAAAAGCATTCGTTACCGAAATTTCGTTCCAGAGAAAGAGATACGAGAGAGCAGACGCACTAAGTAATTATGCTACTGAAACCTTAATGACCATGTCAAACCTCGTCTACTATTTTTTAGGCTACAAGACAGCACCATCTCTTCGCATTGTCAGTTTAACTTAGTTCAGGGTTTAAGAGAGAGGGAGCTTCACACTATCACAACCACAAATAAAATTAAATATAGCTAAGAAAAGTAGCACTTCAATGCTGTTCATAGACATTACTATCTATAAAAAATAAACTTCCTTGTTTGCAGTCACGATAAACTTAAAGCCATTTGCAAATAGTGGGGAACTACATCAAATGGCGGTGTTCGTTATTTTTTTTTTTATCAAGGAGTTTTTTGTCAGGTTTAGCCACGAGACAGAGGGGCCATACACGTTACAATGGTCGCACGGACCGTCGTACGGACTTCGGTCGTATGCGACAAATTCGATAACCCATTCAGGGTTGATGTAGAGTGGACTGAACGACCAAGGTCATGTCGCCGGTTCGTTGCAATACTTATCGAACTGTGGTTCGATCGACAATCTATGCGACTGTTTCAACGTAAATGGCCCCTTTTAAGAACTCCTTAAAAAGATTTTTATTGCAATATTTCTTATAAAAGAAGATCTACCTTGTACCTACTTAAATATACTTCAAGAAAAAGATCATGTAAATTTGCGTCTACGAGAATTCTTTTGTGCATTTCTGAGGTCATTTTGACCCAATCCACGGTATTTGAAGGCAGGTGAAGAATAATAATTACCAATGCATAATTGATCATTAGGAAAAGGCATTATACTAATTTATATCCCATATCAGTTCAGATACAGTTCATTAAGAGTAAGCCTGCGACCTTACTCACGTAGGTAGCGGGGAGCGGCACTGATCAAAAGAGATAAGCGACAACTTTTTAGAAGATTTAACCTTTTTTTAATATTTATCTTCTTTTGTTAATAACATATTGAAGCGAAATTTCTTTTCGAACGGGGTGTAAAGATGAAACGAAAATGCGTCACGAGCGTCATACGATGCGAAGCGTGGTGTGTTGGATGCGTGCGCAGATTTTCCAGACGAGCATGTAAGTTGGAGGGTAACTCGGCGAAGGCTAAAACGCTACGAGCGTCACATGCGACAATATACATATATGAGTGATGCGTGCGCTGCTCCATTCCCCTATGTCTTATGCTCCACCTGATGTTAGGTTATTTAAGTAAAGAAGTTTCACTTTAGATATGTGGTCCGTGCTCAGATGTTTTTTTATTCTAAGTATGTGACTAAAAATAAATAAAATAAATAAATAAATAAAAATTTATAATCCATAACGATAACATAAATATCAACTTATAAAACTTTCAGTTTGCGTAACTTATCCATATTGCACTTGCTTGCAAAATTTTGAGTTTTGTATGTCTGTTAAATGAGTAAATGATTTTATGCGAAATGAAAATGATGCCGTTCATATCAGCGGATGGCATCATCTTTGTTTATCCACTAATTACGAATACATTTTGAAAAACTTACACGTTTCCATAAACGTACAGTACTCTTACCACGAACCAATAACGAATTCGAATAGTTTGCGATTGTGAAATTTCACTGTCGAATGTGTAGAGTCTGTGCGGAAGGAGAATGGGATTTAGGTTGGAGGGCGCTGTAGTGCTTTTCTACCGTATTTGTAAGGTATTACCCCCTTTCAATCATGTCTATGATTAAATACAAAAAACCGCAAGAAATCACATTAACAAACAAATCCGTATCAATTCAAAACTTTGACGTTTTACAGATTGCTGGGTTTGATTGCCAAATAAAAATCTTAATGTTAGTTCCGTTTTTCGCCACGCCCATTCTCCTTCCGCACAGACTCTACTGATTTTTAGTTCTCGATACGTACGTGTTGGCGCTGCTGTTCAAGTTCTCATACAAAATTTGACAATGACATTTCGCACTCGCATACTATTACGAATTCGATATTTGTTCGTGCAAAGAATACTTGAACTCATCGTCACATTTTCTTCATTCGTGCATTCTCGTTCTTAGAGTATAAAGTTCTCGTTGCAACAAGCGTGTCGCTCCCGGTCTCGCTGTTATGGAGTTCGCACCCTTATTTACCTCTAGTTATTTATGTTTTAGTGAACATTTGAACAATTTTTATTCATCTGTCTCCTTCTGCGCTATGGTAATTTGCGTGGTTAATGCTTGCGCATTTGTGATAGTACACTTACACTTGAAGACCTTAACATCCGCGCTTATTAAAATTGTCAGTAGTCATTAGCAGTAGAAATACAGATTCTATGAACATTTCAATTATCTATACAAAATATAGATTTCTTACCTACACACTCGTACAAGTACTTAATTAAATATCTAATACCATGTATTTTCACTACTAAAGACAATGTAGAAGTGTTATAGGTATATTAAATAAACAATGAAGGCTTAAAATTAAAATCTTTCCATTGTACAGATTCTTTTAGACAAAAATAGTGCGAATCATACTGTTAGGATAATGGAGAAAAAACAGTTTGCTCCACAAATTACACCAGTTACACTTAAAGGTCAAAGTCATTTCGTCCTGGGCAGGGTTGCCACTGTCAACTACTCGACATACATGTTTATGATATTTGTAAACACAATATTATCTTTAGGTACTGAGATTCAGAAACGTCATAGACATGGTTCTTGCGATGCGACATCGCACTTGATTGCGCCGGAATATCGCGTTAAGTGTTCATAAAGATGTCACTGTTATGAACTTGTTTGATTTCCACCGACAAAATGTATTAATTATGTAAATTTTAATGTATTTTAAGCATTTTATAGTGCTAGATTTATAAAAATCAAAAAAGCACGCTTGGATAGCAAAAGACGCTGGTACGAATCCAGCTTAAAGAAATTACAGCTTTTCCTGCAATGAAAAATTTGCGATTTCCGGACTTGAAAGTTGAATGGCAGTGTTTAAAAGCTAAGATTTTTTTAAAGATTTATGCAATGTATATGTTTTGAAGGTGGTATATATATGCAATGATTTTTTAATTATTATAATATAATTAATAAGTTTTTTCTATTTAATACTTTTATTGCTGTCGATTTCTTCTAACAACATATTTGTGAAATGTTCAATTCTTCTAACACATCTTGTAAAACGACAAAGTAGGTAGGAATGCAAAATATCAAACCCAATAGTTGTTGTAATCTTAAAAAATGTGATACTAAAAGCGAAACTTTATTATACTTATTGGAAACTGTATTAATGCCTAAAATATGTATACAATCTATTTTTGAGTTTTTACTACACAGGATAACATCTAAAACAGCAGTGCTATTATGTAAGAACAAACTCACTTTTCACCGCGGTATTCGCCGGAGTGTTTTAAATTGATTTGAAATTCGTTTTTTAATTTTAAATCACATCGCGGATTCAGAGTAAAATGTGACTTTGTTCTTACAGAATAACACTACTGATCATGGGGATCAGTAACCATACTCCTGTCTAATGTTGGTGGCCCAAAAAATGAGTGCCACCGACTTTACGCAAGAGCCATTAGAAGCATGGCCCTCTACGGAGCGGCGGAGTGGGCGTCCGCTCTGGGAGAGTGGAATAGGGCGTTGCTTAAGAGACCACAACGAAAGGTGGCCAACAGGGCGGTGCGGGCGTACTGAACCGTCTCTTGGGCGACTGCCTGCGCCCTGGCCGGTATACCGCCATGGGAACTTGACGCTAGGGTTTTCTCGGAGATGTACGAGGTAAGTTGGAAGCCTGGGGAGGACCTGATGGGAAGATGGCAGCTAAAGCTACAGTCTCCCACATACGGACTCCGCACCCTAGACGCGCTGCGCTCAGGGACTGGGCTTCCCGCAAGTTTGGGTCGCTAACCTTCTGTCTGGTGCAAGCTCTTACCGGGCATGGAAGCTTCAATAAGTTCCTGCACCAGATTCGAAGGGAAGCGACTCCGTTGCAGACACGCCGCAGCACACCCTAGAGAAGTACCCGTCGTGGTCGTGGAAGCGCAGCACTCTACAACGACCGTGGGGATGGATCTCTCGTTGCCCAGCGTGGTTCAGGCCATGCTGAGTAGCATCAGATCCTGGCAGGTGGTGGTCTCCTTCTGTGGGGAGATCATCTCGCAGAAGGAGATGACGGAGAAAGTCCGCGAGGAACAGGCCCACGCGAATTCACTTCGACTCAGGAGGGGGAGGACTGGTCGGCGGCGCCGGGGCCGCCAGTTAGACCTCTAGCGGGACCTTCTGTGACTGATAGGGAGGGAGTGCTCCGCGGCACCATCGCGATGGGGTAGGAAACCATGCGTAATGAGCAGCGACTCATAATTGCATCCCGCAGTTACGCCCTGAGGGTGAGGGAAAGAGCGGGGAGTTTTAGATCAATATTTTCAAAGCAACAACCCTGGAAGGATTGATGGATTGTTGTAATCATATTAAGATGCTTGCTGACTGTTAATACATTTATTGATGTATTAAAGAAGCTAACATTGTTGCAGTAACTAGTACAAGAAGTACTTATTAAACGAGAAACGAATGAAAATTGTAAACCGCTGGAAAAAAATCCCCTATAAATTTAAAGCGTTCTAGGAAGTCATTTATTAATAAGATATCGATTTACTATTTAAAATATTTTCCTGGCAACTGTACCAAAGCTTTCATAAAACAAAAGTTTCCTGCTAATTAGTCCCAATACGAAGATATTGATTATATTAGTATAAGAAATTGACGATAATCTTCTTCGTGGTATTGTGAATCTCACACCAGTTCCTTTATGTCACCATCACGGAGTTTCTGGGTTCGATCTTAGTAAATAATATATTTTTAGGGTTCCGTACCTAAAAAGTGAAAATCTGAACCCTATCGCTTTGTTGTCCGTCTGTCCCTTTATCTCAACGCGTCAAGGCCTTAAGTTGAATTTAATTTTACAAAGTACTGGACCCTCGTTGGGTATATCCGACTCGGACTTGTCTGGTTTTTTATATTGTTTCTGCTATAGTTTATCAAAAGGACCCGCATGAAATAGTCAGTTTATTCAGCTCAGTTTGATAAATATTATGTAGAGTAATTAATCGGTAGTTCGCATAAAATGTATAATTATAGGACCAAATAGAGTTTTATAATAGATATCAGATCAATGCTTAAAATTAAAATATGTATAATTTTAAATTTTGTATTATTTTCAAGAGCTGTTTTGTCACTAGAATTCGAACGCCTGTCTGAGAAAGTAACTTTCATCATACAAGATCGCAGTAAAATAACACTACCTTTTGGTGGCCTTGTGTTTCTGTCTGTAAGTGAGAAATAACGTGTAAAAATAAACAACAAAGAGAAAATTATCTAATTGTTAATGTAAGTATTTACCTGTAATAATATTTAATTGCAGTGCGAAGGACGCTCTCACGAAACATTGGACATAAACATCACCCCATGTTATTAAATGTACGACCTCGTCAATTATTAAGGACAATTGCTTTTTTAAAATCCTAATTAAATGGTGTAAACATTCACCTAGGTTGCAGTCTGCAGTCAGTTGGGCCGATTCCTAAACCGATCGAAAACTCGTGCTATTTTATATGTGAACGATAAAATGTAAGTACCTAACGATTAATACAGCACGAACTTTGCTGTCAAAGTTAGACCTGAGTCCGTAATCGTATAGTCATCGTCAAATTTTGTATGGGAGAAGCCAGTTTATTCTTACATCCAGCACGGGGCTCTGCTTAGTTTTCATAGAAACTTTGTCTATTTCGTAAAATAATGGAGCCGTCAAAGTTCAGGCTTGGGCCTCTGTTGTATAAATGACCCTCTAGATATCCTATTCTTTATGTACCTACCTCTTTATTGAAAGAAGTTATTTGTCTCAGCAAAAGACATAAATAATGCACTAGGAGTTCCCTCGCAAAGTGTAAAGAAAAACTAGTCAAATAAGTGAGAAAGACCACGCGATCATGGAGCAAATAATTCGCATATTTAGATATTGCTGCACCATGCCTTATTCTGTTTAAGAAGGTAGCCAAAAACGAGACGTCTTTTTGGAATACTTCTAAATACTTCTAAATACGCGCAGTCACTTTAAACGCCGCGCTATCACGAATAGTTGCACGCAGGAACAAACAAATACCTTACTCAAAAATAATATTTTTAAATTTCTAAATTTTCAAAGAATGGATGAACAGACTTACTCCCACCCTATCTGATAATAAATGCAGAATCTAGTTGTGTTATAAATCTGGTTTGACAGTGACGTGGCGCACCGGACTTCAAACTTACTTTGGCTAATTTATCAATTCTGTCACCCAATATTATATGCAGAGCTGACTCATACGACATATTTTAATTAAATTATCGAATCGAACTTACAGATCTCTACCGATTCAAGAATATCGCCGAGATACGAATCTGTATCGTATAACCGCCGCGGGCCACCTAAAGGGCGGGTCGCATCCGGCGTTATCAGTCCCAGTTAACTGCTACCAAGAGCTTTATAACTACTTCAAATTAATATTATGATACGGCATGTGACGAACACTGCGAGCAACATGTGACATTGTGGACTGGGAGCTGAAAAAAATGTCAAATATGCCTCGTGTTTGGATAGTTAGCCTGTGTGGATAGTTTATTTCGTATCGAACAAAGCAGCGCTTTTTTGATTTTTTTATGGTAACCTTTATAGTAAAAAGTAAAACTTAAACCATGTTTATTAACAAGGTTCATACTTATTAATGTAGATAAGGCTAGGTAAAAAAATAGTGAGTATAAAAAAATGCTTCAAATAATTACAATAAAGAATACTTGACAGCCAATAAGTTTGTGAATAACCTTAACACTTAACCTAAACCTAAAACTAGAAGAACGGAGTTCAGTCACACGAGTGAGCCTTTAATCTTAATCTTATCAGGGCTAACACCGATTCTGCAACATCATCATCAAAGGAGTTTGTTAATTAACTCCTTCAAAATAAGGTCGAATATCCTATGACGAACGTGGAGCGTCTAGCATTGACCTTATTCTGATTATAAACTTAGCATTATCAAGCATTCATATATGAATATAGGATCGTGTAATCGTATGCAAGAACTTCCTAGTTATGGCTGAAGTGAGTCAAGGCGCCGTATGCTATTTACATGACATTAATAATATCAGTTATTGTAAAGGTACACAGATTAGTACTTACTAAAGTCAATGAATGATGGAATCAGTCTGGTACTCTTTGTGCGGCGAAGGCTAGCTCTTCATCAAATTTTATTCTCTACTAACCGCATATATATTTTTTTAGTGTGTATGCTGTTGGTCGCAGATGACCTTTACAGCGTCACCGGGTTTGGTGACGGCGAGATACTAAGGGGACTTCAAGCCAAGAATTGGCGAGTGCCTCTAGAGGTATTCCAGGCGGATGGCATCTCCCCACGGGGGAAGTCTCCTCTCCATCTGGAGCCTCTAGACCACTCGAACCTGAGGGGGTCGGCTCAACTAGAGGGCGTCTCTGAGACTCGGACCTCGGCGATGGTCGATTAGCTGTTGTCGTGGGGGGCGAAAGCGCAAAGATACTACTTATAACGCTAATATATGTATACATGTTTATTTCTATTACATATTATACATACATATATACTTTGAGACATGATCATCTATTTGAAAGTAACGAGGAGCTCGATGGCTTTAAATTAAATAATCAATATATTTAAAACACACACCAGTGAGCCTAGCCCGAAAGTAAGCACTGTAAGACTTGTTTTATGGGATACTAGAACGTATAGAATACATAATATAAGTATATTTTCATTAAGAAATGCACGTAAACATCCATGATTTAGGTATATATGCTCGTCTTCATCACACAAACATTTGCCCCACCGTGCTTCAAACCCGGGATCTCTGAGTAGGCGACACCTTGAAAACCGACGTACATACCGCGCGAGCCACGGAGGTCGTCAGATTCTCTAATGATAGTTGACCAAAAGTGTACTATCTCAAACACCTCCGTGCTTGGGAAGGCACAATAAGCTGCTGAAGTCTACAGCTGCAGTCATTAACACCCACCAACAAGCACAGGGGCCCGCGTGGTGCCCCATAACCCTTTCTTCTTATGGGAAGACTGTGTCCCAGCGGTGAAATATTAATAGGTTGATGATGATGACGAAGAGTAATGGCATGAAACTAAATATATTTTCATAGTACCTACTTATATCATTAACAGTAAATTTAAAAACTTATTAAATTTCATCACTCATGTCCTTATCTTAATATTTTTTGAGTCTTTTTTTTATTATAGATCCAATTACAAAACCCGATGCTACCTCAATAAGTCTACTTACTATCATCACGAGTACAAGTTCCCGGAATCTAAGCACGAACTTAGTCTGGGGTCATGATACAACTAAAACTTAATGTTTGTCCAAAATTTATAATTGTCACAAATTACATGAACATCAAAACAAAACCCTACGTCTCAGACAAAAAGTCAAAATTCCATTTGGCTTATATTTTAGACGTTTCTCAAAAAAATCTCGTACAAATTTGAACCTTTTCGTTAGGTAAATAAAAAAAGTTTTCGTTTAAAGTTAAGAAATGGAATGATATTGATTGTCTGTACGATAAGACGCCCGTTGGTTAAGCCAAGTCAATTAAGACGGACATTAAGAATGTTTCGTTGGGTTTGATGAAATTACTTCGTATGCAGGTAATTTAGTAGCAATATACAAAACAGTTCATTATGAGTACGTACCTACCCACTGGTGCTTAGAAAGATTTTATTGCTTTGATACGGTAGGAATGGCATCATAGCGCTATTCTCATATATTCGGGAAATACTTGCGAAATGGCTTTTTAAACTTAGCAATTTTATATTTGAACTAGCTGTGCCCCGCGGTGTTACCCGCGGTTAAACGTAGCCTATGTGTCAATCCAGGGTGTCAGCTAACTCTATACCAAATTTTATTAAAATCGCTCCAGCCGTTAGACGTGAAGAAGTGGCAAACATGCACACTAATATTAGCGTGATTATGAACATTGCGCCTCTATATTTTATTATTTTAAAAAACCTAAACAACGTATTTACTTAGAACAAGTCCGAGTTGGTCCAAATATCAAGCGGAATTTTCATTTATGTCTTCGATTCTATGGCATGAATGAACTTCTTTCCATCAGGTAAATGGATAGCACCTCATTGAATAACATAAACTAATCGTCTTTCATTGATGTGTCAACTTTACTCAATTGAGTTGTATTTTATAAAGGAAATGTGATAAATATGGTTTTTATCTACAGTTAATATTATGATGTTGCCTATGGAAAACGGGTGCTTTTGATAATAACCCATTAACCCCTAACATCAAATCGTTTTAAGCATAGATGAATGATTGGTCTCGCTTTCCCCGACTAGATATCGCGCTGTCAAAAAACAGCTCCGTAAATACGGCAACTCATTTTTGTAGTGTGTGTATGTCAATTTGCAAGCATCTTATGTCAAGAATCCTGTAGTCAGCTGCTCAACTGCTACCCAATTAACAGGGAAAATATTGTATGCTGTGTTCTATCGGTTATGAATGCAGCTCACAAAATACTTAAAGAAGATTTATTTAATTAAATACTAATATATCATTATTTTTGTGTTCTTCAGAAAAATATTAGGTGTGTCAATTTTGAAAACCAAAATACAGGATATTTACTAGTATGCTAAGTTAGTCATTACACACGAGGCATTATTGTAAATGCGAGCCGCAGACGAGCTGCTATTCAGTAAATTTTTCACGCGAGTTTCCCATATAGATCCGCGCGGATCCACATCGGATTGCACTGCTGTAAGGAAGCTGAGTTTTTAATGATCAATGCACACGAGTTGCACACGGCGTTTCTTAACACAATTGCGAGGAAAGACAAACTTGATTTGTTAGTAACTTTTATAAACTTCAACTGATCTTTATAGCCAAGATCTGACTATCCAGAGCTTCTTTCATAAACTTTTAACATATAACTTTAACCAGTTCACGTTCTGAGACAGTTTTATGTATTGTACTTAGCTTAATATTCTAAACAATAAAACTGTAATTTAAATATATAAGTATGTGCGTGCGTTACGCATGTTGCGTGTGCATCTGCCTGCGTTGCTGCGTATTATTCGCACTAAATACACTAACACTTCCAAAATAGCTCTTATTTCTACGCAGTAAAGACATTGTTAGTCAAATTGTTTCTAGTGATAATATCTCGACTGTACCTGCACAAGATTCACTTACGATTGCGTGTAGTGACGGATGCGTGTCGTCTACAACGGCCGTTGCAAATTGGGCTATGATAAACAGTAGAGGTTAACACACAGAACAATAGAGGTATAAGAATAGAGTAGGGGAGATATAGACTCTACTACAAGTGGAAGTATCCCTCTAATAGAAAGAGAAAGAAGATGAGAGACCGCTAGCTTTCTCTCTCTAATCGTGCATGCGCATTGGATGAAAAACCTATGGATGAATATCGACCAATCACACGACTGCGCAGCGTCACAAGAGACAAAGATAGCTAGCTGTCTCGTCTTCTTTCTGTTTCTACTCGACGGACACTTTAGAGCCGCCTTCTCCACTCTATTATTATACCTCTATGCACCGAACATAGAAAGAGGTTTCTGTGTTCTGTGGTGTGCGGGTGCACAGATAAATGTCGTCATAAATATGTCATAGACAAACAAGTAAGCGAAACGATGCAAAGAAACGCGGGAAAGTGAAATGATAGGATTTTGTGACACTGTTTCACAAAATCCTAACATTTCAATGAGTTCTCATTCATTCTGTCACAGTTAAACAATACAATACACAAAACTTTATTGAAAACACCACAGTACAGTACAGAAATGGAAATACATGTGTAAAAAAGTGCTTTGATTGGCGGTCTTATCGCTAAAAGCTATTTCTTTCAGACAACCTTTAGATAGAGAGGATTGGAAAGAAGCTGGAGTCAGCGGTTATAGTAAAAAAACTGACACAGGTTTATTGTAGTTATATTTTAAATAACTTTGTACCTTACCTATATAAAGGTTTTATTTACGTTAGTATAAAAAAGTTAAAAGACCACGCAGTTAATTTCAATCTTGTTCCTTTTAATTCATTAAAAATAATAATGAGGAATTGTTTGTTTAGTTTTTACGCACATCACTCATTGAAATTAACGGGTTATATGCACTGATTTTATTTATTTATAGACGTTTCACACCCTTTGCAGGAATGCGTCGTCAGAATAAACGCCAATAAATAAAATCAGTGCATCTAACCCGTTGAAACTTGTTTTATTTAATGAGGAATTAATCAAATAATAATTATCTGTTATTGTTTTTGACAAATATGTATTAAATTTGTAAAAGTAAAAAGCAAAAGAATTAAGCAAATATTCAGATAATTTTAAGTTACGTTTTCCATAATAATGTCACGTTTTCGCTTATACAATTGGGTAAATTAAAACCTTGCTCTTAATACATTAGGAGTGGATTGGAGTAAATAGTGGATTAAATGGTAATTTTATAAAAGTTTAATATTTACTACAGTAATAACAAGTACAAAGCTTATTTATACTTTCCTAACAAGTAAAAAAAGTACATATTATGTTGACTCCAACTCCCAATTAATTAAACAAACGAGGAACTTCACGAAAAAAACCTGAAAATCATAAACAAGATAGATTCGCCTCACCCCAACCAACGGTCAAAAACAGAAGTCCCTTTTTAAAGACGATTAAAAATCTAAGCATGTGTCCAACGGACCAACGGACAAACTTTTTTCTGAACATCCAACCATTACATCGTAAAGGGGTTGAAAGCTGGCATGGCGTCCAAATTATTAGCCCTATCATAAATTATACCTGTAAGGAGTCAACTTCTCGCCATTCTGATAGTTGCCAGTAACATTGTTATTAAATAAACGAGAGATGTTTTAAGCAACCTATTTTTTAGCAAAGGTAAGTCTACGATATTTATAAGAAACAGCGACTAAGGGTACAGCGGAGAAGAATATATTCAAATTGGAACATTTGTCTATGAATTAAAGTAATAACACTGACGGCGGCGCCAGCGCAGCGCAATCTGAGGGAGCGGCGTAGCAGAATGCATTTGGCGTTTAAGAAATACAATACAGTTACCTGTACGACAAGTTTATCGCTGCCACATCAAGTTGCCATCAGGTCTCTGAGTTTTTTTCCAGATTTTTTATATAAAAGTCTAGTGCCATTTTGAAGTGCCAAAGATTGAAGATGTAATATATAATTAAGACTAGTGCAAAAAGTTGTCAATTCATTCTTTGTAAAATTCGCTTTTTAGGTAACCTTTTAAAATTATAAGTACAATTGCTCATAAGTTTAAAGGAGATTGGGGGCTAGCGGGTTACCTTGAAGCTGGTACTCCGCTAACCCCCAAGAAACAAGTTATATGAGATGAAAGAGTATAATTAAGAGTACAATGAAATCTTTAATTTAAAACGCCGCATTTTTACAAATTTTTATGTGCTCCATAAAATCAACGAGCGATAACAATTTTTTGGAGCACATAAAAAATAGTGAAAATCCGGCGTTTTAAATTAAAGATTTCATTGCGTGATATTCTTAAATTTAGATTTAGTTCATGATCCTCTGAACATGCTTTCATTTAAAATATATCAATTTGTTATCGTGGGTGCTTTTGAACTACCAATATCGGACAATTCCTTTTTGTTTTTTTTAATTCTTACTTTAAAAATTATACAATTGTTAGATCGTGTAGTAAAGGTCGTGTAGCACATGTTATAATAGATAGTGTATTACCATAGTGCGTGACGGCGGAGCTTCTGCTTCTAATACAACAATAACGACGCGTGCGCACGCTGCGACACTGGCCGGTGCGCCAGGGCAGTGCACAGGGCCGGCCTAAGCTATCTAAGGTATACACTAGCCTGCAATAATAAGTAAGTATGACACTTTTAGAAATGCAATAACTTTTTAATAATAACTCAAAATATGTAAATACTTTCTAATTAAAAAGGACTCCAAAAAGAATTTTCTACTACAGCATCAAAGAAAGCTTATAAATATTTACTGTAAGACGTTTTTATTTTAAAGCTCTTTTAATTACATATATGTATACACTTCTATAGGTTATTTTTTTATGTGTAGTGAAGTTAGTAACGTTATTAATAAATTACAAAGCAAATATGTTACTGTAAATTGTCTTAATCTTTCATCGTATCTTTAGATTTGTCACATGAATACTTTGTGGCGTGTGCATTGTATAGGCATCGGTATACTCTGCTGGATGGAGAAACAGCTGCGAAGAGATTGCGGAATAACTCCATGTTATAAATACACTTTGAAACTTATAAAATCGTCTCATAAAAATATCACTTCATAATTTATTACGCGCTGAGCTCCCCAAAACTTACAAAGCAGTAATAACATAAATGAACGGATTACTGGATCCTGTACCATTCATGCTTGTATATAAATTCTAAACATCCAGCTTAATGCCGGCAAGACAGATTGCGGGAAAAATAGGAGTAAAAAAAACATTCAAATGTTTTGTACAAATCTATCTCCATGGTTTTTATTTTTATTATACAATAGTATCTGTTATTTCCAAATCGAGATTTTACCATCACAATTTTCGATGCCAAATCTGAAACAAAAACATAATGTAAAAATTTTTTTTTTAAAGAATTCTCACGTGAATACGTTTCTAAATCCGTCTCTGCAGTAATAACCTACGCAAATGGCCGAGCAGCGGGTGTCGTTTGATTTTTTCTGTAAATACGTGGTAACAACGGGACTAGAGGTGTCAAAGGGAACTCAACCCTTTCACGACATATGCCAGGCCCTGGGGGTGCTTCCGGCACCACTGCGCGTTGCGCATACAATACAACGAACGTGCGTTGTCACCTTCACATTGACATTCATTTGCTAGATACAGAGTTTACAATATAAACTATTTGAATGTTTTAGTAAAGGACTTTCTTATTCCCCTACTTATATTTATTTAAAGTGACTCGGTCAAAAACATTATTTAAAACGTTGTTAAATATAAATTAAAACATAAGTATTCCAAATCTAAAGAAAATATTACTAGAAAAAAAATCACTCAGAAAAATAATATATAATAATATATCGTTATTAATATAATATATAAGTAGGTATATATAGTGTAAGTAATCCAACTTTTTAATATTAATAGTCCAATGACACAACTAAATATAGCGGTGCTTCGATAGTGCTTAAGTTTTATATTACTAACAGTAGTTAGGTACGACAATAATTTGATTATAACAAATGTGATCAATACATCAAATAATACAGAGATAGCTCTATTCAAATACTAATACTTAATTAATTAATTCCAGTTCCCCAGAACGGAATTGAGTAAACAATAATCGTAACAACTGCAAATAAACCATTTTGCATCCCCAAACCCTTATTATGCCAGTGACACACAAAACACCCTTTGTGCAACGGTGCATATCAGCACCGAAAGGTGAACTTCCGTCAGTTGCGGCGCAAATGCAACGCAACGCGACGCAATCTGCGTTGCACATTCAACAAACGAGTTGCACATTTTATCTGCAACTCTGTGTATTATTGTGATGGACATTTGTCCATTGCACCTTTTGTACGATAAATCTTGTGGTAAAGAATAAAAATAGATACTCCAAAGCTATTGTCATCAGAATTTGAAGAACGACATGCGTATGGTAATTATTGACATTGAATGATTATTTCGTGGTTTCTTTGGCGTATATAAAATTGATGTTTATTATGAAACTAATAATTATATATTACGTATTTGTCTTAATTATAAAAAAGTAAAGATATATAACAATAACAATTATTTTTTGTAACGTAAAATGATTATAGTTTTTTTATCTCAAAAGAGAATTGGTAGTCCTTTGAATGCGTGGAATCAAAATTCCACACGTTGACAAAGTGTATATTAATTTAGACTATTAAATGAAAAAATCTAATGCTTTATGATTCAATATTCTGATTTAGCGCAAATCAACAGAAAATCTATGGAAAATTTAACACTACGCCTCAATCTAAAGATTAAACCAAAACTAAATTTAAAAGCAAATATCTCCCTTTCATCGACTGTAAATCATGATAAGGATAATGTGTATACTAATCAATAATAACTAAACTTGTTGTCAAATTTAATTTAAGGCTTAGAGAATCATTAAATGCAACTAAAAGATCAAAACAAAAAAAACCTTATTCTTTTTCTTTTTTTTCATGGAACGCGGGAAACCTCAAACAGGCCTAATTAACATGCAAGTTTCCTGGACACGAGACTCGACTCCGCGCAGATGCGTAAACAATAGTTAATTTATCAATAATGCGCACGCGCCCGCGGTCACGGCGAGGTTGCGGCGCGTGCGGCCGAATCGTGCGGCGTGCGACTACTCGCGGCACTGTCGCCCATCGTGCTAATAGTTCTAATTATATTATGATATTATTTATTCATTTCGTGTTACGTTTATAATGATAATCATGTGTGGCGGTAAATTTATCGTAGTCAATGTTAATATTGGTGTTTTGTGTCTATATCTATTTTTATGAATGCCGATGCAAAGGCGATTCTACTTAACATCAGTAGGATGCATTAGTATTTTTTCAAATCAAAATTTGTGAAAATTTATTCAATTAATTTTGATTTGGTCATGTCGACAAGCTAGGACATCACGGACTGTCATGCCAAAAAAGTGCAGGCCGATTCTGGAGACATGCCGCACTTAACGATATCATACGCCGGTCCCTTGACGATATGAGTTTGATTCCATGGAAGATGGGCCGGGTGCTAGTATGGGATGCAACCTGTTCAGACACGCTGGCCCCTTCCCATCTACATGGAACCAACAACAGAGCTGGTGCGGCTTGCGAAGCGGCTGAAAAAGCTAAGGCATACAAATACAGGGGTCTATCCTTGGTTCGTGGGGTCCTAGCGCTGTAAGGCTTTTTAAGGAAATAGCAAAAAGGTTGGTCGACATCACAGGAGACCGATGAGCTGGCAGCTACCTCGGACAAAGAATTAGTCTAGCTATTCAAAGGGGGAACGCTGCCAGTATCTTCGGAACCTTGCCTAAAGGGACTCCTTCCCCCCCTGGTGGAGTGGCCTTGTCGTGGTGGGGGGGCTTGCGGGGAAGGACTTACACCTTCCCTTACCAACGGCTCCACAATTTAAGTCCTCGGCGTGGGTGTTTGCCCGGAGGCAGGCCGCGAAGGGGTATTTGCCCTGTGGTAACCAGGGAACCGAAAGGGGACCTGAGAGGTGTTGTCCGAAAGGTCAGCACCGGAAGGGACATGCGCCAGTCCCTGAAGCCCGTATCCTCCCTCCCCGGCTACAATCCCCACTGTGTGGCGTTGTGGGGTACGCGGGGGGAAGACGCCTTCCACTACGAGACCGAACTTCTGAGGCAGTCGTGGGAGCTGACCCCGTGGGCTAGCTCTTGTAGTGGAGAGGCGTTGGGGAGGAACGGGAGCTTACCTTAACCGGTCGGCTGCGAGACGGAAAACTCTTTAAAACCCGGGAGAAACACCCCTAAAAACCTGTGGATACCAGGCGACCTCCACAGTATATAGCCACTCTCTCGGAATGGGCGTCACCCGAGGGAGTACATTTATATCGGCCGAACTCGTGGGAATTTTATGGAGAGTTCTACATTAAAAAACCCAACTTCGACAGATAACACTACGACGACCACAGCTATTCACACGGATAACCGATCAACTGCAACCACGGCAATGACCCAGTCATCCTCATTGGATGAAGGTGTCTTTCATGATATCTTCGATGATATGCTTCCTAACAATGATAGTAATCCAGTTATTGACGCCCTCAACCGAATTATCATCATCATCACTCACGCACTTGCGATTCCACGCAGGCTGACCGATACCAGAAGCGTGACAAAGGCCAATAAGCTTGAAGAAATTAAGCACGCAGAGTCAATTAAAAAATTTACCAGAGACTTTAATTGCAAATGTCAAAGATGATCAAGAAATACTACAAATCCCTAGCCAACCACAAACAACCCAATTAAACGCCACAACCGTAACCGCTATCCAGGAGACAATTAAAGCTTCCTTAAAGCAATGCCTATCACTAATCAACCCTTAAAAACTACATACGCAAGCGCCATCAAGATGACCGTTAATAACAACAAATTGATAAATGATAAACCCAAAGTAAAAAAGTCAAATCCAGCATTAATAGTCACTATAAAAGACACAAATAACAAAGAAGAAACAAGGAAAATTTGGCGGGAAGAAGTATCTTTCCGAAAAGAGAAATACTTGCCGACAAAGATCACAAACATTAAGGAAAATAAACTAAGAGTCGAGTTTGACAGAACTGATCAGCTGGAGAAAACACTAGTATTAATTAAAAACTCAAAAATAATAATAATAAAAATAACATAATAAATAAAATAATAATAAAAATAACAGCGGAAAAGATAAAGAAGCTCCAACCAATGTCCATGCTTAAAGGAATACACAAATCCATTGATTCAAAAGATCTCACAGCTTTGTTAATTAACCAAAACTCCTGTTTAGAGCATATCAATCCAGACAACCCTCAACCAAATCTAAAATTATGTTTCCTAAAAAATAATAAAAATAGCAACCTATATAACGCTGTCTTTAGATCGAACCCTGAAATATGGGCAAAAGTACTAGATACTGGTCGATTAAATGTCGACCATTCCAGAATACATGTCACAGATCATATTGCATTATTACGACGTCATATCAACAATTCGGGTTCAAGCTTCAAAAGTCTACAGTCATGGCTATAAATCAGGCAATCAATGCAATCAGAAACGCTAAGAGTGCTGGACAGGAGGTCGCTGTAATCTCGCTAGATATAAGGGGCGCATTCGATAATGCCTGGTGGCCTGCAATTTTTAACCAATTAAAAAGAATCAATTGCCCGAAAAATATCTATGGCACATTAGTCAGTTACACAACAGACAGAGAAGTGGTCATCAGGTTGTTGGATGTTGAATCCACAAGGGAGATGTCGCGCGGCTGCATACAGGGCTCTGTGTGCGGCCCATCATGTGGAATCTAATTATGGACGATTTGTTGGCCACACCTATGCCCGATGGAACCTGCCTCCAAGCATATGCAGACGATGTCCTGTTAATTGCATCAAACAAAAAACTGATTAAACTGGAACAAAATATTAATGAAGCAATTCAAATAAATTGATTTTTAGTCCTAAATAAACCCAATTTATAGCATTTACCAATAAAGCCAAAAATCTACAAATTACAATGAATATAAATTTGCTCAAATATGTAAACAATATAAAATACTTGGGAATAAACATTGATTCGAAATTAACGTTCACAAATCATGTGAGTTATATTATAGAAAAAACTAATAAATTATATAATAAACTAAGGATGTTTGTGCGACCCACATGGGGCGTACACCCTGAAAACGTCAAAACGATATATAATCAAGTAATTACACCCATTATTACATACGGTGCATCTGTTTGGGACCCAGCACTTAAAAATAAATACATTCAGAAAAAACTGATATCTCACCAAAGGATGTTCAGTATGCAAATTATTCGAAGTTTTAAAACATTCAACACACCACTTTCAATAGTATTATCACAATTACCTCCACTCCCCGCACAAATAAAAGCTACAGTTGACAACGAGAAAACAAAACTGGACCAAACCACAAAATACTTACCAAAAGATATAATGCTTGAATGTCTTGCACACCCACGCAAAAGATTGCACCCATCTTTACGAAAACCAATCATGTATTACACTGCTAATAACGAAGAAGATTTGCAAAACATATTCTTAGAACACCCTGAAATTACTTATCACCTATATACAGACGGCAGTAAATACGATGAAAACGTCGGTGCTGCTGTCATAATACAGAATCCAGATAGAATCCATTAAATTGCATAGTTCGTGCTCAGTCTACCAGGCTGAGCAGTTAGCAATATCTACCGGCTGTGAATGGATAAAGACACAAAAAGTCAGTGCCTTTCTTATCACTGATTCACTATCTACCCTTCAAGATTTATGCAATATTAACACATTTAACCCGCATGCAATAAAAACTTTTAATAACATTCACAAAATTGAAACATCAGGGCAATCAATCAAATTTATTTGGGCAAAAGCTCACAACAATATTTCCGGAAGTGAATTGGCTGATATTGCGGCCAAGGCTGCTGCTGGGTCACAAGTTCCAGCCGATTATGCGAAATTCCCAATATCGTTTGTTAAACAATTGAATAAAAAGTATCTGCAAAAAGAACTGGAAGATCTATATAATGCTACAGGAAACTGCACTTATACAAAACAATTTTTACCTAACTATTCATCCCTAAAAAAGTTTATTGAAAATGCATCACCAAATTTTGCTACAACCCAATTTATATCTGGTCATGGATACCACAAAGAATATCTTAATAGATTTCATATCACACCTGACCCATATTGCCCATGCGATTCTGACACTATACAAACCATGGACCATCTGATACACCATTGTCCGAGATATACCACGATCAGATATGAATTTTAAATGAAATGTAGAATAAACAACTTCGATAAAAGAGATTACGTGAATATTACTAGTAAAAAGGAAACACTAACAGCATTTCATAAACATCTGAATTATATTATAAATGAAATTAAAAAATTCAACAATACATAATCAATTTTATACATATGTTTAATTTTACAAAATATTATAATTATTATTTTACAATTTATTTTTAATTTACAATCTACATATTTACAAAATTATACAATTAAATATAAAATAAGTGTTTTAAAGAATATACAACTGTAAACAAAGAAATATAATATACACAAAAGGTTAGGTTAGAAGAACATGACTCTAATCTGACTTTTCTTTAAATTTGCGTGCACCTTTATTTCCATACATATTAATATGTTTATATATATATCTCATTATTCACTCAGAACAATACCAACCACTTCAATAATTTGAAATATTTAAACCATATCATTATAATATTTGTATTTATTAATTTCAGTGTAGTAATTAGCACTGAAATTAGTAATAGTATTCTACTAGCTATCTTTCTAAAAAAAAAGGGACTCCTTTTAATAATGTACTTTAGTTATTATAAGGTTTTTAGTTATAAATATCTTACTATTTGTTCTTTAGTTGAATTATTAAATTACCTCCATTATTATTATTATAATATACCTATATTATATGTATAAATATTATTTAAAATGATTAAACCAATGTGGAGACATCCACTGATATCATTTATATCATTGAGGAGACATGCTTTATTTATAATATATATATGTGTATTTTTAAATCTTTATCAGATCAATTATATATTGATTAATTTATCTAGGTAAAAAGGTGTAATATAATCTAGGTAATGAGTAAACCCCCGCCTTACAAAAATGAAACGCAGTGATTAAGTAACAATTTTCTTTTGGTAGTGCTTTATGAAAGGTTGGTATTCTGCTTAACATACGATAAAGTAATAATCGTGTGTCAACGATATTTCAATAGTTTTGGTGTTTAATACAGGTATTGTTACTAAAACATAAAATAACAAACTTATTTGCTTACTCATTTGTTGTAATTATCTATATATGCATTTGTTATTTTATGTTTTTGTAACAGGATCTGTACCAAAAATCGATAGTATTGAACTACGATTGAGATACGATTTTTCGATTGTTTAGCAGAATCGACACCTTGGGCTTCACGGAGAAGGAGATGGAGTTAGAGTTAGTGACGTTAAATGAAATAAATACAATTTTGTTCGTTTAAAATAACAGTCTTTGAAATAGTTTTTTTTTATTAAAGTATGTCATATCTGATTTTACACATATAGCTTTAAATAAATATCATTCTTCAAATGCGCTCTGTTAACTATGTGAAAACTTCAAACAAATATTGTTACCACTTTTTGAAAGAAAAATGGTAATTTACAATCGAAAATGTAGTAGGTTTTAAAATAAATAGAACAGTTTAATTTAAACTCATAAGCATTAATTTTTTACCGAACCTTTTTCGTTAAATTTTTTTGAATTCTGTACTCGTATAAAAACATGCTAAAATAATATTTTTTTACTAACGTATTTTTGGAGTTTACTCCTTAAGAATCGATTTGCATATATAAGGGGCCCGGTATGAGAAAAATGTGAGGAGTAAAATCTATCGATGAATGACCTCGTTACGTTTTTGGTGCGCATCCTATGTCGCGCAACTTTGACAAACAAACATGACGGATTGACATTAATATTTTTTTTTAAATCTGAACTGAATTTAGATATTGTTTCTGATAGAGCAATGGGGACAACGAGGTATGGTACAACCATTGATGCGGTATTTTCAAGATTCGTGAACCACGTATCTACGAACGTCCATGTGTCTTATTTTAGTTAACATAAACCACTTGTCACTGTAATTAATAATGCAGACAATGTTGATTTAATTAATATATAAAAAAATGATAATAGTCTGATAATAATAATTACATTCAACATTCCTAATAATATATTTATGCACATCTGAAATTGAGTATTGTAAAAAGTTTAATGTAAAATATTTCATCGATTAGTTATAATAAATGTATATGAAATGAATAAATATATATTTATATATGTATATTATTTTAATCATTTTGTTAATTTACCCTTTCATACAGTATCAATCTTTTTTAAGTTAAATAAACTCTTTTTGCGTCTGGTTAGACTATCGAACTTAAGGAGTAAACTCCAGTCGTGCGTCGGAGCTGGCACACACAATTTTTTATTATAGATTTTTTTTTATAAATACACCAATTAACCTAGCCTCAATTTAAGCACTGTAAGCTTGTTCAAATCTAAAGAAACAGGCAAGAGACGGGCTGCCTGGTCCGCGTTGTTTTTTTTTATTAAACTTATCTTTAGATTTGACCATCTAGCAGTTAACTGCTTAAAAAAATAAAAACATAACTGTAAGCTTGTGTAAATGGCTCAAGACTTCATGTTAGTTAATGAAGAACCTTTTTATTTCAGTTTGAATTAGGTAGGTAGATAATTGAAGTAGGCCCTACTTCAATTATGTATATATTTTAACTTTCAATAAATATTAAGGTTACTTATTAAACATAACAAACATAATCTATGAGCCATTCTGTGAATAATCCAAAACATTTTAACATTAAAGTATCTATAAGGTCAGTCAAATTAACTACGATTCATCTACATAAGTCTAAAGAATTCGATTATTACGGTATGTAACTATTAAATGAAGTCCATTCGCAGATAATCCGGATCTATAGTACTTCACTATTGTCATAAATTATTTATTAAAAACATACTCTTATAATAGGCAAAATATAAAGCACCAACGAATCGCCTTATCAATATTTAACTTTATAAATGATTTGAAGTTATTCCTCTTACAAGCGTGAACAATTCAAACTTGTTTGAATAAACATGAGCATTGCCAATCAATGATTATGTTAAAATTCCTCATAATAATTCCGTAGTTAGTACCTTATCTACCTAATTCTTATTTTAAATCCCATATTGGGTACTACTAAAAACTTATATAAAGCTACAGTGACAGAGTTCCAAGTTGTAGATTGAGATTGAAAAGACCTCATTCGTATGCATGGCTTTTTTCAATCGGAATTCTATGATAATGACATTGATATGAAGTCCCAAGTCTGTTACGTTGCAACGGTGGGTCCTTTTGTTTACAATTAGGGCGTTAACGAGGTGGGTCATTAGGCGGTGTGGTGCTGCCCTAATGCGCGCCCGGCGGTGTGTAATGGCCTTTATGTCTCCTGTACGAGCAATTACACTCGGCATGTGAACTATCGTAATATTTCAGCGTATTAATGTTTTTGGATATTTGTGTAGAGGATTACTTATCTGTACCTAGAGACAAATGAATTAGAAAAGGTACGGCTATAGAAGTCATTGTTATAAATATTCTTCTATCCTGCTAATATTATAAATGTGAAAGGTTGTACGTTTGATACTTGATCAAGCCAAAGCGGCTGAACAGATTTGGATGAAATAATGCACACAGACAGCTTATAAGCTGGAAAGAGATACAGGATACTTTAATCCCGGAAAAAAGAAAAATTCCCTCTCGCCTGCTGCTTGGTCCGCGTGGATTTTTTTCTCGTAAAATTTTCTTTAGTTTAAATTTGTTTTTCCTTGATGGATATGTATGTCAACTCCATCGTATATTGTTAACGTTAATTTACTTTTGTATAATACTAAGATATTTTTATTTTAACTATAACATAATATCTGTTAATGCAGAAGCATTGAGTACCTGTCGACGTAGTTTAAGCCATGTCTGGCTTTGGTTCTGACTAACATTGATGATACATAAATAAAAAGCTACTTAAACGCAACAAAAAAGGGTAATAATAAGAAGAATGTTTTTTTTTTCTGTACATGTGTTTCAATTTATCTTTAAGTGTACATAACTTCTAGACCACTATGCCACACAATTGATAACATCGTCATCATCAAATAAAAAAGTAATGCTAAGATGAAAAAATAATGAAACAAAAGTCATTCATTTAAAAAAACGCATTACTCTTTGATAATTAACGGATCCAAGTCAGTTCAGAGTCAAAAGTCACTATTTACTACCGCATTTCACACCCAAGCGGAACCCATCTGAAAAATTCCTGTACCTACTGAACGTAGCAAAAAAACTCTACTTTTATTTCAGTATTGCAAAGACAACCGTCTTAAATAAAATCAACTTTAAAGCTTCAAGCGTAAAGTTTGCTGTGGAATAATTAGTGAAAGAAATTTTGTAGAGGAACAGGGGAAATTTCAAACATAATTAGGTGTGGCATTTATCAAAAGGTGTGACGAACACGTGTATGCTGTCATCACCGTTGCAGCGAGGGAACGCAAGGAGGTTGGTGAAAAAATATGCTCCCACATTCTTGACTAAATGTGAGCATTTTTCTTTGAGCAATGGCAAAAAGCAACATGGATTGGACCCGAAAGGGAATAGGGAGTAGATAGCACTATGGCTATCGCGATGAGATATGCTACTCTACGTCCTCAAGCTAAAACGTGGCTAAATGAGAAAACCAACTTTTGAGATATAGCCAAAAACGCCACGTAAACTTTAAATTATTGCTATTTTGTAATAATTCATCACATGGGGGATCTTAGACCGATGGCATTGTTGGTTACCTACAATGCGAGAGATGGCGCTGCCTTACTGCCTAAGAAAGGTTAGAGATAATTCAACACGACCATCAGAGCCGTGGTAGCATAATTGTCAGTTCATTCGCCCAGATAGCGAAGGGTGCGGGTTCAAGTCCCGTCTGCTGCCTGGTCCGCGTGGAATTTTACCGAACAAATTTTTCTTTAGATTTATACATGAAGCAGTTACAGGCATAGAAAATAAAAAAATATTACGATAATGATATACTTAAAAAAACACGGAAAAGATGCCGTTACAACATTTTGCTCAATGTAACATTTATTTTTAGCTAGGGACCGTCAAAACCATATAGGTATGTTGTTTAAAAACTATAATAAACAATTAATCCAATCATGTACTACGTTTCATTAGCCGACGAATCCTGTAAAAATGCCAGCTTTCCAAACTTCAAAAAGTCGTTATGAGGTTGACCACTGGTGACATTACCCTATAGATGTGTTCGGGAGTATGTAAACATGACACCGATTTAATGTTACCTACATTATATAATAGTTATCGATATGTTATGGATTTAATAGGGAAAAGATGCAGCTGGGACCGGGCCTTACACTTAGGAAGGAGCAAGAGATAAATAATTTTTAGTCCTCCATCCTATGACCGGCCATTGTTGAAGTTGTTTAACTTCAACGATCGCAGACAGAACGCGCGGCGCCAACGAGCTTCTCTGTCACTCCTCCTTAATATTTCCTGTAGTGAATTAAATCAAATCAAAAATAATAAATTTAATTTTTTTTTGAAGTTATACTTCTTTAGGCGCGTTATGAAAAAATGATGAGAGTGAAATTTTAAATTGCGCGCGCATCACTGTAACACATAAAATTAACAGCATGAAGTTGGTCGCTTTAGCGACCAACTTCATGTTACTTTTGTGTTTACCGCACATTAAGAAAATCTACCAACAAAATAGAAATAGAATCTCTGTTTTGTGGGTGCTAACGACTGCATTGTGAAGGCCTATCAAAAGTATTTATTAATCTGGAACAACGGGACCAAAGCGCGATTCAGGAGACTACAGCGCCATCTCTTGACCATTGGTGTAGTAGAACCAAAAACCACATCTTTATTTTTTGTAATAAAGTAACAAAATTATTTATTAATCTGGAACAACGGAACCAAAGCGCGATTCAGGAGACTACAGCGCCATCTCTTGACCATTGGTGTAGTAGAACCAAAAACCACATCTTTATTTTTTGTAATAAAGTAACAGTTATAGGTATTCATATTTATAATATTTATCCACATGTTTCTAGTTTGCATATTCGGAATACGTGTTTGAGTTTCATACAAGTGCAAATCACATATTATGTTCTAATAAATTATATTCAGTAGCGATTTTAATTGAATATTTTGATTATTTATTTATTTTTTCAAATTAAAACTGAACTTTATTGACTGTGTCCTTTTCCAGACTTTTTATTAATTTATTGTAATTAATTATTTGCATGCAATTAAAAACTAATTTTAAACGATGCCAAAGAAGGATAACTTCTCACGCGCCTACATAAGTACACGCACCCATTTTTTTTAACACACACCAATGCCAAGCCCCAAAGTAAGCACTGTAAAGGCTTGTGTTATGAGATACTAGGGTAACGGAAAGAATACATATATTGTACATATAGAAGTATATTTATATGAAATACATATTAAACATCCATGACTGGAGCACAAATGCTCATATTCATCACACAAACATCTGCCCCCACCGGGATTCGAACCCGGGACCTCTCGAGTCCGCGACGCCATGAAACCCGGCGTATAAACCGCTCGGCCACGGAGGTCGTCAAACTTCTGGACAACTCACAATAATACAAATTAGGCCCAAACTAAACAAAGCATATGAAAAATAAAAACTAGTAATAACTAACTAATAATAACTTTATTTGAAACAAGTACATAAAATTATGAATCGTTAAATCTGCTTTAGTTTTACGAAAACTGTGTTGCAGAATTAACGCCCATTCCCGTTTAATATGATTATAACGTATGCAAATACAATAATATATACAACCATGACTTGGAAATATTTTTTTTGCTTTAAAAGTAAGAACATTAGATTTAAGTGTTTAAGGTATCATTTTAAAACGTTCTGTGGATTGGGTTTTTTGTGAAGACGTAATTTTTGTTAATTAGTTCATTTAATTAACAAGCTCTTTCATGGTAACACAACATAAAGGTACACAGTTCGCATTCAAAATGACGAAATTTATATTACGACTAACATTGACAGTTTGACGCCATTCCGCCAAGTTTACGAGCCATAAACGTTCGCGCCTCGTGTTTGGTGTCGGGAAAGCAATTAGACGAACGCGAAATATTGTCATCGAGACGTACTTATCGTGATGTGAACTGCTTTCACGTTTTGACTGCAGGAAAATTTGGGCTCCCAATTTGATCTTGTATAGGTAGAGGCAAACATCTTGAGCAAAACCATAGTCAAATAAACTTGCGCATAGACGTTTTTGAATGATTTTTTTTAGTTCTGTTCTTCCCATGGAGCTAATAAGTACTACGTACAACAGTACTTATTAGTTCTATGGTTCTTCCCTATTTGAAAAGGCAAAGGCAAAGCCATGCAGCCATCGTCTTATGTTTGTATTAATCTTCATTTTTTTAGAATGCGTCACACCCATATTGTAATGTTTCTTGGAGTGTTTGGCACAAAATGTACCGAGTAAGCTTTCTCGACTAGCTTCTGTGAAGTAGTCAACACTACAGTAAAATTTTCACATCCACTTGAACGATATAGCGAATATTTTAAAGATTCCATTATTTCTTCATTTGTACAGACGATTATAACACAAAATCACACTAATTTTATTTCACAATATCCACTATAAATACAAATTAATAGAATATTTAAAATATGACACCAACCCCACTCGATGAAGTCCCGCCAAAAACTCGGGATTTGTATGTAAAATTTCTACTGCGCAGGCTTCCTCATCTATGGTCCTTGCTCAAGAAGTTTGTCGGATTAATTACCCACTGATTCGACCCAAAAGCAACAAGTGACTATTATATGGACACTATGACCTCAATTACATAACCCATTCGACCTTGTTTGAAAAGTGACAAGTACTAATCATAGCCTATGTCGAGTCCTATTAAATAAATATAAATAAAAAATTCCAACACTCACGCCAATTAGCCTAGCCCCAAAGTAAGCACTGTGTTGTGATATGGGATACTAGGGTAACGGATAGAATACATATATAAGCATATTTATATAGAAATATATATTAAACATCCATGACTGAAGTACAAATGCTCGTATTCATCAATATCTGCCCCAACCGGGATTCGAACCCGGGGGACCTCTCGAGTAGGCGACACCTTGAAACCCGGTGTACAAACCACTCGGCTACGAGGACGTTACATCCCTATTTAACCCGAAGCTGCCACTGGTTACTATTATTATATAAAACCTATACAGGATATTGCTATATCTATAATAATTACTAAATTAACACGATTATTTAAAACAACATTGAGCACAGTAGGTGTCTTCCTAGTATATGCGAACGGCAAAGATCGCTCGCAATGAATTCGCAGATGTAAGCTTTAAGGGCTACTGCAGAAAAAACAGAATTGGTCAAAAACAATAAAAATTCAAGAAGCTAAGAATATTGTAAAATATAAGTAAAGTTGCCATCATTTTTTCATCGGTTATCATAGGACACTTAAAATTAGGCAAGTTATGCTTTTTAAGCCTCAATTAGTTCTACAAATGGATTACGTAAGCAAAATCACGTGTGGCAGCAGCTGCAACACAAACCGGGAAATTGTAATACCGTCATTCGTATTACTTAAAAACACCGCAAACCGTCGAAAACGCAATTTTTCACACTCGAAAAGCAAAATATTTGGAGCGTGCGTAATCTGTTTTAATTTTTTTCATTGTCTATGGCTCGTGGCTGGAAATAAACACAACTACGCACGCACCTATTAATTCATATTAGGCAGTGTTCTATTTTAGAATTTTTAAAAAAGGAACACGGTGACTTTTCGCTGAGAAAGCTAAACTGAATCTCGGCTGCCTTGAAATTGGAAACTAGCGTGAGATCTCTTTGAAATTCGAATATCTACTTAAATTCCGTAATTGGTGCATGTTTTTTTTTATATTTTGCTTTCCTAACTTTTATAACAAGATGTGGAGAGGTCACCTTCCTTCGCTTGCACTTTTTGAAATGTTTCATGGGGTATGACTTTGTCGATTAAGTAGTAATTAATTGCGGTGATTTTTAAATGAATGTCAGGATGCTTCCCTGAGTAGAGTACCAATATCTGCGTTTTTAAATAACAAATTTATAAATGACTTGATAAAAGTATTAAGAGTTATTTAAGCAACTGTTGTATAATGAGGACTAACATGAATGTGTATTTTAATACCTAATTATAACAGTTGCATACAAGACTTTATCTACCCATGTTATTAATCCTCTATAAAAGATTCTGAAACCATGGGGCGTTCTAAGAACTTAAAATTCATGAAAAGTTTCGGCGCTGTGGTAGTGAAGAGCGCGTGAATGACAATGTTAATTTTTTATTAATTTATAATACCACGTATCCAGCAGTGACAATTGTGGCTGTCTGATGATTAAGCCTTTGGCGAGGAAGGGATTTAAAAAGCGAAAGAGTGTTAATATGATATTTATGAAAAAAAAAAATGTTTTAAATTATGTCATTGGATGTTTTAATGCTATGAATTGATTCTGAAATAGCTTGTTGCCAAAACAAGCTATCTCAGAATCATTAACAGCGGTTTTAAAGCATGGGTGTAGATAAAAATGATTGTTTTATTTAAAACCTAGCCAAGTGTCAGTCACTCTGGCGCACGAAGTGCCCTACGCTATTGTAACAAAGTGTAACATTTGAAATACATGAAATACAGCGATAGTAAAAGTCAAGCAAAAATATTTCCGTATCTCTTTCATTTTGTATTTCTTTATAACTTATGGTACTGTGAGCTTTTTAATAGGATTTCGTTGTAACCATTGAAGTTCCATATATGTATCTCAGAAATATGAATACAAAGTCTTATATTAACTTATTATGTATTAACTAAACCTTTAGGAAAAAAATAAAAAGTCCTAATCTACAGCTCCGATTACTCAATCTGTGCGGTTCCTCATTAATGCAAATTTATTTTATAACATACTTAACTGCCGGCGAATAAAATAGCTTCCGAATAAAAGACGGAGGCAAATTCGTCGCCCACAAACAATTCTAATCACTCCATTATGCATTTGCCGCATTATGCAGATTTTGTACAAGGAAGAGCCAAAAAGCGTGACTCGCCGCCTGGGAGCGCGGTAACGTATCTGGGGAACGACGGTCTATTCCCCTGTGACACAATACGTAAGAAAAAGTAAGCTTTTTAAAACGGCCATTTGCGGGTCGTTTTGCACACGTAAGGTTCCATGCCATTTCACAAAGTAAATAATGTTTCAATAGCGATAATCATTATCAAAATCATTTGTTCAGTTTAGTCTGTTACAAGTACTCATGAATGTCTAGAAGCTACGCCATCGGTTCGTAAATCTATGGAGACCTTATACAATCGGCATGACAACTTTTAATTTATAGAGGACTTTTGCTGTTAAAGTTATTTCATTTGTATTTATGCCACGGTAAATGAAACCCACAATTAATGTAAATTTCAAATAGGTATTTTGTCCTTGCTTGCAGAAAAATAATAGTAAGGGTTGATACTTACTACAAAAACTAGAAAAAAAAATACTTTAAATGGGTTTGTAATTTTTGGACGACATTTTACGGTAGTTAGAGTTTAATAAATAATACACAAAAATCAAATGAAAATTAAATAAATTAGTTTATTGTTAAAGAATTAATTAATATCCATACTAATTTACACACACCTTAATCAAATTTCTCAAAAAAATCATTCTATAAATTATAATTCAAAATTATTTAAAAACATTCTCGTGAACACGGATCCTGTAAAGGATCGAAAACGTCGGGAATATAAAAAAATATAAAAAAGCACAGTTTTTTTTATATCCAAGGGTTAGGTAGTAGCTTTTTCTTACTTTGTGTTTATCACCATAGTTTAAAATGTTTACATATCTATCAAATTGTATTACTCAGATTTGATATAATCAGCAACATTCGTTATTTAAAACAAATGCACTTATATTACTGTTTCAAGTGAATGAACCCCTTTTGGTTTATTGTTTTTGTTCTTTGGATTTTGGCAGACGGAAGCTTACCAGAAGGCGAGCTGGACTATAGGCGACCCTGAATAATGTTGAATGTTTCGCTATAACCTGCGCTGCGCGCGGACCCTATAAACAATTTTGCGAATAAATCCCACTCCACCCGACATTATTGTAGGAACGACCTGCAATGGTCAGCTTTGTAGTTTAAAAGCGTTAAAAAAAATTTGGTGGTGAATAGTCGACATGCGAGTTTTGAGTTACGAGAAACTTTACTAGCTTATTCAGTTCATGCACAACAAGGGAGCACAAATATTCATTTGCACCTTATTAAAATGTAATAATATGTATGTAACCTTTTTATTTCACAACAATTTTATACAAATAAGACTGGGGCCGGTTTAGTGAGAATGTAAGTATTTTAACCAATTACTTCTGAAAAATAAACTGCTAAGGTGATAATTATTCCTACTATTTCACCTTGACTTGAGCCTTGTATGAAAGTTGAGTGTTAAGTAAATTTTTTTTTTTTTGTATAATTAAACTGCTTTACGCCTTATTACCTTTAGAAGTATTAAACATTTGAAAGAAGAAATGGCAACTACAGTACTTGTTTTTATTCTTTAGGCATTTAAGTGCTAGATGTATTAGGATTCGAGTCCCTCCCTCCCTCTGCTACCTGGTCCACGTGGATTTTTTTCTAGAAAAAAAATCTTTAGATTTAAACATCTAGTAGTTAAATGCTTAACAAACAAAAGATATATACTAGATTTTTTTGTTCTTTAGATTTATAGCATTTTACATGTAGCAGTATAATACTTAGAATAAAAATATAATAACTTCCGCTAAATTAAAAGTTATATATATTTCGGCGTTTTAAATACAAAACAAATAAATAGACCAATACGTTAGAACGTCACTTGAGTGGAATCCCGAGCTGTAGATACAATCGACAGAGCCCTCTGCGATGCGACGCGAGCCCTCCTTAAGCTGTACAGCTTAACCCAACACAACAGTTCAGGTCACAATACTAGATACAAAATACACATGCACTAGATATGGAACACTTATTACCTCTTCACAAAATGTCAAATTGCATCTAAATCGGACATTAAATAATACCGTACTGAATCAAACCTCAATACTTTTTCTGTGTCCAAAGGGGGCCAACAAATATATGGCCCGCTATATCTCTCACGCCGATGCCTGCCCCAATGCTCTACCCCGTGGAGCCTTAGAACTTTACTGACCAACAGAAACACAACCACCAAAAGGTTCTATTTTTACTTTAGACTTCTGTAAGGAACTTCTTTTAATCTATGGTCCAGTAAGTCACTCCACCGGCTTACACCTACACATGTGTAAGTAAAGTTTTAGGCCGAATTGGTACACCCGTCTAGGGAAGTTACCTCCAGCTAACAGGTGAAATAACACTACCTTTCGATAATTTTTTTAGTCAGTATGCTGTTGGTCGCACTTGACCTTTACAGCGTCACCGGGTTTGAGGACGGCGAGATCCTAAGGGGACCTCAAGCCGAGAATTGGCGAGTGCCTCTAGGGGTATTCCAGGCGGATGGCGTCTCCCCACGGGAGGAGTCTCCTCTCCGTCTGGAGCCTCTAGACCACTCGAACCTGAGAGGGTCGGCTCAACTAGAGGGCGTCAATGTGGAAAAATACTTACTTTTGGTTTGGTGTTACGCTGGATTTTATATTCCAACTAGCGGGCGCTCACGATTTTGCCCACTTTAATTTTGAGAATTCATCAGTAACCTAAAAAAATTTCGACTACGGCGACAAATGTCAGTATGATGAATACGAGCATTTATACCTTAGCCATGAATGTTTATACTTTTATAATATAAAGTTAAATATTCTTATACCTATATGTATCAGGATATGTATTCTATCCGTTACCCTAGCATCACAAAATACAAGCCTTACAGTGTTGTTCACAGAAATTGGTGTGAGTGTGAAAAATATTTATATATTTATTTATTTTTTCGGAATATAAAGTATTTTATGTCTCAATCCAGGTAAAAATTCAAAATATGTGCCAAATGTCATCCAAATCCGTTCAGCCATTTTTGCATGATTGAGCTACAAACATACAAACTTTCACATTTACAATATTAGTTGGTGCTTCTAGACTAAGAAAGCGATATACCTGTATCTCTTTATTTTTTCACATTAACACTATCCAGATTAAAAGTTTAATTTACTTAAGCTACGCAAAGTTACCATAAACAAAACCGTTAAGGAAATGAGGTATTTTAACCAATATTACATTCAATTCTCTATGGACACTAAATAAATGACTTACACACATAATGTTAGTGCTTGGTGTTTCGAACATTATTTATGGTCGACAGCAGCACACCGTTTGCGTTCCGAACACGGTAAACGCCACAATGTTACGCTTAAAAAGGGTTTTTTAATATTTTATATTTAGAGTAAAGTGGGGACAGTGTAATATAACATAATATCTCTGTATTGCACTAGGCCATTTGAAGCCTGATCACAGCTGCTTAAGATATGAATCTGAAGGCATGTGAATCTAATAAAACACGTGAAAACAGACTATAGACAATTAGGGAAAAGGGCAGAGATATTCCTTATGTTACACTGTTCCCCATTCGATCCTATATGTAAATATTAATTCATTTAGTTTAAAGTCATGTAAAAATAGGTAGTTGTTAAATATTATTTGGCCCTATTTAGGTTCAACTTATTTTTACGGATTTTTTGTCAAATATCGAATACAGGCTGCTTCTACAGACATAACGACATTTTGCCGTGTAATAGAGTAATGCATATCAAACTTATGTCTAACATGGCAGCTACCTAAATAATGAGATTTTATTTTACACAATCGCCCTATAGGCTTGAGTATAAGATGGCTAAAGCGGCAAATTTTCCACAACATCAGCTAGTACATACGACTGGACTCAGGAATCTCATTCAATTAACATAAATGATAATCAGGTAACTCGATTAAAAAATATAAAGTAACAATGCCCACTTAAATACTTTCAGTATTAACATACCATTGATGTTTAAGTTACAAAAATCATAACGACGCATCTTTGTGGCGACCTAATTTCTGACTACGAAAACCAAATGTTTATAATATTATAAAGAAGCAAGATATGTTATTGAAAACTCCTTTGCTTGCCGATGACAAATGAATTAATAAAATACGACCATCCTCCCACACTACAAACTGGCCGGTCACAAACTGTAAGACACATTATATTTGATTAGATGTTTCTTAAACTATTACTAACGTGTTGGAATGTTTGTTACAACAATTCAGACGTCAAATCACATTTGTATATATAATATCTAAGGCTCATTAGGTAGTCATGTGTTTCAACATTAAATAGAATGCTTTTTATTATTTAACAAACGTTTGATTAAAAATACCGTGACAAACAGTTAAACCTTCTCGCTTAATCACCTCAACGACAAGCTTTAAAAGATTTAGAGAAATTCTTCTTTTATATTTGATCTTTCGACATATTAAAATGTGAAATCGTTTTAAGTAAACTAGCAGTATGTGCTCATCTTCGCGTGTTTATTGAAATGTTAATAAGAGATTTTACCAATTTAGGAATGTAATTTCAATTTACTTTATCTATTACTTTATGTAAATTAAAGGGTAAATTGATTTAATAAGTAATTATATTTATTATATCGACTTGTCGACTATGGAATCTGTAAATTAAGTATTTCTTAGAGACTGAGAAGGTTTAACGTTTATAGGAAGTATACAGCCGCAATTGCATTTGGTCGTAAGCACGTATTTGGGTGCATGAAAGACATTACTCGAATTCGGGCACCAGAAACAATATTTACACTGGAATACTGGCTAGAAGACGGAGTCGGGTAAACAAAAGGAAATCTACCCGAATACGAGGATACTGGACTCTGTTCATTTACACTTTCGTCGTAGTCGTTTACCCGAATTCTATTGGCACTCCTATTCGTGCTAACGACCAAGTGTAATCACGCCATAAGTCTGTTGTTGGAACTTGGAAGATTATATTGCCCACGATATTAATGTGATGTCGAAAGAAGAATTAAAAAACAAACTGTCGTCGTCTTATTTAATTTTTAGTTTGCGCATTAAAGAAATTCAATCGGGTTGCAGGAATTAATTATATACACTCGAGAGCAATGAATTCGGGTCACATAAACAATCCTAAAAATCTAACAAACTAAGAATGCTAACTTAATGAAATAAATTGTGTTTAATAGACAATTAAATACTCCTTAAATGAAAGTAATAAAATTTATAAGTCACCACATTTTATTTACAAAAAATACATAAGGAAATAAACTGGCGGTTCTCACCTTAAAACAAATATAACAAACATGACATTTTTAAACAACATTACGAGTTTGTTGAATTTTAATACTTCGTATTGCCTCCTCGCGCTTCCATTACTGCGTTTACCCGGTTTGGCATGCTGTACACCAAGTTTCTTATAAGATTTTGGGGAATATTCTACCAAGCGTAATTGGGGGAGGTTTTCATTGTTTTACGCATCTCCCTAGCTCGTCACAAGCATGCTCGAACGGGTATCCGGGCTGCGTGCTGGCCACTCCATACGAGTAATGTTCATCTCTTGAAGGTAGTCATTTACAATCCAACCTGTATGAGGTCGGGCATTGTCATGCATAAAAATAGCATCCTCACCGAAATTGGCCATAAATGGACTAACGTGTTCATTCAACATATATTTCGCTAGTTAAAGAGCCGTTTTTGTGCGACTCTCAGAAGAAACCACACAAGTACAGACCATAGGCTACTTTTTCTTCGATGCATGCTTGCTTGAATCTTTCCTCTGGACCTCTATATACTCTGTGTCTTCCATTGTGCTTGTAAAGCACAAATTTTGATTTGTCGGAGAACATAACTTTTGACCAATCACCAATAGTCCAATTTATGTGGTTCTGGGCATATCTTAGTCTTGAAATACGATGCCCACGCTCCAGTTAAGGGCCGTTTGCAGGTCTAAGTGGTTTCAAGCTAGCTTCAACAAGTCTTCGTCTTACTGTCCATGCGCTTGGGTTATTTCCTTCGAGGTGTCGAAACTGATTTGTTCCTATATTATTATATATTCACATCGGATCGGCGCTTGAAAAATTTACAGAATAGCTCCGCTGGCCGCGTCGGCCGCGTTGCTCTATGTACACAACATACTTCTCAAATGAAGAAACTTTTTGGCAGTTTTCAAAAAAAACTTATTTTATTATATTATTATTTTGGCATAAAACTGATTTTAAAACACTAAAGAAAAATTTACTAGAAAATTCCACTGGTTCCAACTATCCAACTAGATTAGGAAGTTCTTTTGGCAACAAATCGCAAGAACACTTCTTACTACGATTTCATAATATTGCTTTAGCTCATGATCACAAGTTTATTAGGGTAAATTTTACTAGCACGTGACATTTGGACAGAGCCCAGGACTAGCCCGTACATTAATGTAACATTTCCCTGCAATAACGAGATCTGGCGTAAAACGGTAATAAAACCTATTTTACTATCAATAAACGTTGCTTCGACAAGGGTGAGGCGCACGCGCAGGGCTGTCAAAAGTAACAGCTTTAAAACAACTAGCGACCGCCCGCGACTTGCTCCTCGTTAACTTTAGTCTTTTTGAGAATCCCACAGGAATCTTACATTTTTCCGGAATCAATAAATAAATAAATAAATATTTTCAACACTCACACCAATTAGCCTAGCCCCAAAGTAAGCACTATAAGGCTTGTGTTATGGGATACTAGGGTATCGGATAGAATAGATATACCTACTGTACATACATAAGTACATTTTTATAGAAATACATATTAAACATCCATGACTGAAGTAAAAATGCTCGTATTCATCACACAAACATCTGCCCCCCACCGGGATTTGAACCCGAGTCGGCGACACCATGAAACCCGGCGTACAAACTGCTCGGCCACGGAGGTCGTCATAAAAAATATCATATGTCTCAGCCTAGATCATAAACTATTTGCATACCGAATTCAAATCCTTTTAGTAGTTGTAGCGTAAATGTGTAACAAACATACAAGCTTTCACATTCGCAATATTAGTAGGATTTCATTTCAATAATAGTGGCGTACATTTTAGCATTAATTAGTCTGCGATCGTAGAAGTTAATCACCTTTTGCAACGGCTGACCTGGCCGTAGGATGGTCAACCAAAAATGTATAATCTCTTGCTTTCAAAAGCACATTGAACTGTGCGGCTGCATGTTAGTCGATAGTACTCACCACTCCAGCTCCCCTAGCATGAGCACCGTGGTATGATACATAACGCGTTTTTATCACTCTCAATTGTCACATTACTATAGAGTTTGACAGTTAGACGCAATAAAAAACGTAATATAATGTAATTTTTGGTGCTCATGCTGAGGGGACATGAGTCATAGACTCTGTTATATCCTGATGGCAGGATAGCCCATAGGCGTTTGCGATAATAAAAATATCACTCGCACTATCACTACCTATCTTGACCCAATTATCCAACCCGTGGATAAATAAAGTAGATATTATTTCCAAAGTACATAACTTATTCATTGCGACTTAGAACAAAGAAGGCATGGGCATTATTTTCAAATTAATAAGAGAAAATAATAGCAAAGAAAAATATGTAGTTATTAGACTTTTAATATTAATTGCATTTGACAGCCCTGCACAGACGTGAGATGTGCAAGTAAACGCGGATTACTCTCCTGGCACAATGCTTGCGTATGCGCATGACATCTGGACAATACGAACATAACACAGACGTCATCAGAGAAATGCGTGATAAAACGAGATCTTTACAAATTATAGCGATGACAGTACAAATATGACAGACAGGGCATAGATATTTAAATGATTTTTTTTTAATGCTTAAGATACTCTTATTTGGCTAACAAAACATTCACAAGCAACAACGTCCTTATAAACATTTCTTATAATATGAAAAGCATGCGCAACTATGATGGTCTGTGGAAGCCTGACCGGATAGCCAGCCAGAAAGTTACGCTTAAACGTTATTCAAATCGACCTAAGCTAATTGTTTTTATAACCACTTTTTTCATTGATTTTGTCACTATAAATATTTAAATACGAGACTCGCAAAAATAAGGTGGCAGCTAATTTATTTATTTTATTTTATGTTAATAGATATGATGACGGGGTAATGTAAAAACTTTGGTATAAGTAGCAAGCAAGTATATTGTGTAGTGTAACAACAGAATACAAAAACAACAGTCAAGCAAATCAAGAAAATCTGCTTTACCCCAAAGCAAAATATCTAAGGAAGGACTAAACCTCTATATAGTTCTGATAAAGGGAGAGATAAATGTCTATAGTTTTTGTTGTTACCATGAACACGACCTCGCCCAGGCCCTGCCAGAATACCAGCGCTGGTACAATGAGAAAGTATTTTCTCAATGTGTCAGGATAAGCTGAAGCAAGGCCCTAATTGGCCGTCTTAGGTTATATATTTTGTTCCAAGGTTAATCTTTCTTGTATTTTTTTCATTGTTTTATTTATAAGTTTTTTCATTTAAGATATCCAATAAAGGTTTTCATTTTATTTCATAAAACGTTATAGTTATTATAAGTGAGGCCCATTTCGTTACAATTCGTAACTCTACATTAGAACGCAACGTATCGATAATTCGCCAATCAAGTTTTACACGCGTGACTGTCAATAGGAGGAAAGGTATTAAAGTAACATATTTGCACAAGAACCCTCAATGCTGTTAATTGAAACTTACAAAAAATATAAGCTCTTTGTACCTAAGTTATTATGCAAATAAAAGTAGTTACAATAGAATGATGGTCAAAGAAAGTTTGTAAAGTTAGGGCCTGTAGAGTCTATATCAGATCTGTACCCCTAGCACGAACCAATATCGAATTCGTATCGTTTGCGAGTCCGAAATGTCATTGTCAAATATGTACTGATTTTTAGTTCTCGTTACGTACTTTGTGCCGCTGCTGTTCAAGTTTCCATACAAAATATAACATGGACATTTCGGTTTACAAACTATTCGAATTCGATAATGGTTCGTGCTAGGGGTACAGATAACTTTTTGACAGTGCGAGTCATATGGTCTCGTCTTGGCAACATTTAAGTTTTTGATGGATATTGTTTTCTGTCAAAACAATAAATAATCACTATGATTATTGTCAAATTTTGAAAGACTCAATCCCAAAACAATGAAAACAATTTGTAGTATATTGAAGATTTGGCTGTATATAGAATTCTTTGTTTAAACCAGTGTTATGTTCTGTGTTTGCTTTACCTTCTTCATCTCACTCGCTTTCCTAGTCCCCTCAGCTATTTCAAATCTCGCAAGTAGCATTGCTATGCGGGTCATCGCCTACGTGTCGGTCAAGGTTATTCGTTTCAGCCGGGTCAACGGCCTGACCCCGCGTAAACATGGCGTCGGCCTATGTGTTTTTATCACAATATATGTCACATGTGTTCTTCTGCCCGCACCGCACCCATTGAGTTATGACCGAAATTAATTAGTGGTTAGCAGTACGCAAATTGGAACTTAAAAATAAAGCTCGTGCGGTGCGGTGGTGTTTTTAAAGGAATGGTTTAACGAAACACTCTTTTAGGAAATACTCATTTAATTTATAGATCACTTCTCTTGAAAAAGTATTTAAAATGATTTGTTCATATTATAAAATATTAATAGTCACTATAGTTCATTCGCGTTAAGAAAATAGTGACTCATCACCGACTGCCGGCCAAGCCACGCCCCCTAGCCAATTAAAACGCTAGAAATTAGTAAGGCGAGTTCACAGTGCTCAGTTGAAGTCAGACCTTCGAACTGATCGGTTGTGTATTTTGCGTACTACTTGTTTAAAATTAAATTTGGAAAATGGATATCTCACCTATTAAAAAAAAATAAAAGTGGATCAATTATACATAGCGGAGAGAGACGCGTAATTTACAATGTTTATAAATATTTCAAACAGATTGATTTAAATGAGACTGTGGAGAGCATAGTAATTAAAACTGCAAGTGCATGCGGTGTGTCCGAAAACACTGTTTATAAAATTATAAAAGAACAAAAAGAAACGAATACATTGAAATCACCTGTGAAAAAAAGAGCTCGACTATCCACGGTCGATAAATTAGATGAACTAGACAAATGTGCAATAAGGAGAAAAGTACACTCTATATATTTAAATAACGAGTATCCAACATTGGACAAAATAATAACACTTTGCGAAGCTGATGAAGATATTCCTGTTTTCAAACGTACAACACTTCACAAAATACTGCACGAGCTTGGTTTTGACTTCAATAAACAAGATAGTAGAAAATTGTTAGTGGAAAGAGAAGATATTGTTTTATGGAGGCGAAAATATTTAAGACAAATAAAAGAATATAGAAACGCTAATAAAACCATTTACTATCTCGACGAAACGTGGGTAAACGCCGGACACGTAAAAACAAAAGTGTGGTTGGATACAACAATCAAGAATAAAAGACAAGCTTTCCAAGATGGCTTATCAACCGGCCCAAAAGCTCCGACAGGGAAAGGGAAAAGGTTAATTATATTGCACATTGGCAGCGAAAAAGGATTCCTGGAAGATGGTTTACTAGTCTTTGAATCTAAATCTACAAAAGATTATCATGAAGAAATGGATGGTGAAAGATTCCTTAATTGGTTCAATGGTATAATACCGAAGCTTGAACCAGGAAGTGTGGTTGTCATGGATAACGCTCCCTACCATTCGGTAAAAGTTGAAAAAATACCCACGGCCAGTTGGAATAAGCAGCAAATACTAGAGTGGTTGCAAAACAAAGACATATCTATGGATATGAGTTATTTGAAAAAAGAATTATTATTGAAAGTCGCCGAAATCGCCCCACAATATAATAAATATTTAGTAGATGAGACTGCTAAAAACAATGGCATTACAATTCTTCGTCTGCCGCCTTACCATTGTAAATTAAATCCGATTGAAATGGTGTGGGCCCAAATAAAAAATTATATTGCTGCGAATAATACTACATTCAAAATGAGTGACGTAAAAAAAAAATTTATGACGCAATCGCGTTAGTAGACGCCAATCGGTGGAAGAAATGCTGCGACCACGTGATACGCGAAGAAAATACCATGTGGGGTTTGGATGACGTCATGGAACATGCAGAACAAAATTCATTCGTAATAAATGTAACGGGAGAATCTAGCGATACTGATTAGCGATTTAAGTACTTAGTTTTAAGACAATTTTGTATTTTTTTATTTTAGTACTTATTACGATTAATCCAAATATGTGTTACTCTACTAATATAGCGTTTAAGTTGACATTAAAAATTACCTTAATAGGAATATTTTAACATGTTTAAAATCATTGATACTTTATTATTTTTCTATTAAACTTATTTAATGTTTTGAAAAAAAATGTTTAATTTTTTCTCCATTATGAATACACCCTTACCCTGCAGTTGCACTGATGAGTCACTATTTTCTTAACGCGAATGAACTTATAGATATTGGTGTACCACAGGGCGCAAACCTCGGACCTATCTTATTAACAATCAATGATATTTCGAAAAAGTTTCAAATCTTTCCCATTTGTACACGGCTTCGATAAAAAGTTGAGGGACTAATTGTGATTTAATAGCTATGTACTGTTGTTCCCGACTTTCGGTATGATGCATCCCTAAAAAATGTATGGGCCTAAACATTCAGAAATGTTATAAATAAGATTTTCTCGCAATCATAACTTTCTTCATACACTGTATCAAGTGAATTAATTCATGAAACCCACCATAACAGAGAGATATTTTATACGGGGTAAGGGTAGTGTTAAAAGAGATTTTAGTGGCACTTGGCACTGTATCTTTTACTTAGCTATTTCCTTTATTTTTACTACCTATTTTCTAAATAAATAACTAATAGGTTCAGAAACTACAACGGCTGTCTTTAAAAAATATTAAATTACTATAAAATATTAAATTTTATGATAGCAGTTTTCGATATTTCAGAAACAATTCACCAAAATAAGATGGCTGTATATGGTACTAACTTTTTTATTTTATTATTAAACTAAGTCGTTAGTAATGATAGTAAATATTATTCTGCCTTCTTTGTTGTCAAAACATAATTATTCACGTCACTCATTTAACACGACCTGTTTTTTTATTGTTCGTAATATTTATAAGTTAATCACTGAAAAACACAGCTGCACACTTCAGCAATCAATACAGTGGCCTCAAAACATGATGTTTGTTTGTGAACAAAAAACCCATATTGGTACTGGAGGTCCTGACCTGACTGAAACCCCCAGCCTGCCGTGGGAATATCAGCACGTGCGACCACCGCGGCCGCCGGGGGCAATCGAACTCAACATGTTCTACTAATGAACAGGATCGGACGAGTTTACGACGCTCCTGCACACTTGTACAGTTAAACAGAGCAACCTGTCAAGGCCACATGATAATGGATATGTCATAGTGTTGATCTGCAAACCGTTAGTTCATATTTAGAGGATAGATCGCGAAAGAGCAATAAAAAATCTAAAGATCTAATGCTTCCATGAAGTGAAATAGCAATGTGAATAGACAATGGGCAAAACGCTCCCAGCTCCGCAAACAATGTAATTAGTATGAATCGATAGATCTATGAAAAACTAGCCTTTTTTATCAAGACACTGAAAATAAATATCCTGGGAGTCAAAAGATATAACACCGTAAAAAAAGCCCTGGTAGTCAATAGATATGACACATGGGCATATTGAAGTAGCTGAATAAATTCATTTTATAATACCTTCATTTTATATAATTAGTAATCATAATAATATGCCATATCGTACTATACAACCAGATATACGACAAAGCCTGTCGACTATCCTGCGCTTGCTCTTACTGAGACATTTCAAAATGGTTTACGGATGCTGAAGGACTTGCAGTTGCAAATAGTCGACTCGTCTTACTTTGTTGTGATTGTGCGCTCCCTGCTACCATTAAAATAGTTCTTTTTAATAAAGCCTACTATAAAGTGTCTTATTATATTTCAGACAAAAATGCTTGGGTTTAAACTGTTCCAAACGATTTTTCTATAATTATGATGAAGATGATATTATTTTGTATGACACCGTAACAATATAATATTTTTATAATTTTTATTATTTGAAAGCATGTAACTACTTGATGTTTAAATCTAAAGAAAATATAACTAGAAAAAATTCCACGCGGGCCAGGCAGCAGACGGGTCTCGAACCCGCACCCTTCGCAATCCGGGCGAAGCACTGACCAATTATGCTACCTCACGGACCGCGTCGAAATTCTTCTAGCCATTCCCATCTCTCCACATTATAGGTAACCAACAATAGTATAAATATTGTTACATAATTATTTAACGCTGTGAAGTTTTTTTCGACAATTTTTCTGCACAGGTAAAAAAATGTCCTTAACTGGTGGTAGGGAAAAAAAATATGGACGTTTGAAAGGAGTTACATTTTACATACAATTTGAATAAAGATATTTTGACTTTTTGACTTCCGTGTTCCTAACAGATAGAATGTCTTCAGCCGTCACTTTGATATTTTTTAAAAGTATATTGCGAATTTTAGTGGTCGTTTACTGAAGGCAGATTATAATTGCACTAGATACATCATTATCTAACGGTTTGTGCAATTATACGATGACAGATACACTTGTTCTTTAAACTACGCTCTCATTTATAGTGCTCTTTAATACAGACTTTATTAAAAGTCAAATAGTAACTGGTAAGTTATTTATGACTATAGAGTGTTTCCTTTTTCTTTATAGATCTTTCAGAAGAGGAGCTAGATAGTGGAGAGCATAGAACACAGAAAGAGGCTAGAAGGGCCCTGTGGGCGGGGCAGGCGCGCCACAGTTATGTGTGAGCAAATGCTCATAACTTGACCAAAACTTGGTTCTGATTGCGTCGTTGCTCTCGGGTGTGAGCGCTGATTGGTTCGTTTGTTTGATGTCGCGTCGTTTGATTGGCTATTAACTATTAGGTAGAAGTGTAGTGGGGGCAAGTCGGCGACATCGGTTCCCTTGCAAACGATCTAAAATCACATCTTTCTGTGATGCAGAGGTGATCGGAAAGGCAATTTTTGCAATGGCCATTTATTGGATAGGTATCTATCGTTATTATGAAAAGAATTATTTAGCTGCAGTGTACTGAAACGTGGAGGCGGGCGATTCAACTCAAAGAGGAATTTCACTATTTCCCCTGCCAGCTGCTATTGGAATCGAAAAAATATAAAATGATCATAAATGTGTTTCGCATATCTACATAGAGTTTGGATCACCCTAAGCTATTATAATACTAAAGCACTATTAGCAACGTACCTACCGATACAGTATGTCCTAATTTTTTCCATTTTTAGGGTTCCGTAATAACTATACTTTATACTTTCGTAACTTAACTTTCGTCATTTCCTTCGTCAATTCGTTCATTGGTCACATGTGAGCCTGTTTGGTTGTGATTAGCGTCTCACAAGTGAAAAATTAACGAATTGACTTTCCGTTTACGCTATATTTAAATACCATTTTTAAAGATGGTTTAACTCTCCCGCCTGGGTAAATCTCCCAGTTTTCCCCTACATATGTGTGTATATGTCACTGGTAATCTGTATAATGCAGGAATTCTTACAATACATACAATACCCAGGCAATGTATAGAATACCTAGGCCGCCTATTATTTTATACTTTGTCTAGGTAATGTATACAATTTCTAGGAGTTGCATAGAGTACCTGCTGGCCCAGCGGGATTGTGTAAGATAAACAAATTTACAATACACAATACAATACACAATACTTTATTGAAAACACCACAACACAGAACAGAAATGAGGGAAATTACAATTGTAAAAAAAAGAGTGCTTCAATGGGCGGTCTTATCGCTAAAAGCGATTTCTTCCAGACAACCTTTGGATGGAGAGGATTGAAAGAAAGCTAGAGTCGGCGGTGTCAGTAAAAGAAACAAGGTATATGAACGAATTTATGAATTAAATATACATATTATATATACATACATATATACATATTATACAATACATAGACTACACATATATAAGTTTAGTCCAGTCAGCAGAGATAAAAATGCAGCTACATAGACAAAAAGTGATTTACAACTAGATTTTTAAAGACATTAATAGATTGCGCTTGTCTTATGGATACAGGAAGAGAATTCCATAGACGTACAGCTTGGACGTTAAAAGAACAACCATAGAAGGTCGTGTCATGAATAGGAATCTTTAGGGTTAAATTTTCTGATGACCTTAGAGATAACGCATTGGAATTATGAAGGTAATTAAAGCATTCCTTGAGATAGCGCGGGGACAAAGGATTGAACAATATATTGTAAAGAAGTGTGAGGATGTGAGTATTCCGGCGAAGGCGAATAGGTAGCCACTTGAGCTGTGATCGAAATTGAGATACATGGTCATATTTGCGTAAGCAGAATATAAACCGAATGCAGAAATTTTGAAGTCGCTCAAGCTTGTTTAGCTGGTCCTCTGTGAGATCAGGATAGCAGGCGTCAGCGTAATCAAGAATAGGAAGTAGCAGAGACTGTGCTAGGGCAATTTTGGTGGCAATTGGAAGGAAATTACGGAGTCTCTTCAGCGAAGCTGCTGAAGCAAACAATTTTCGGCTAACAGCTTGTAACTGTGGATCCCAACTGAAACGGTTATCGACAATTATTCCTAAATTTTTAACAGATACACTAAATGGAATACTGGTGCCAGCAAGAGTTACGTTAGGAAGTAATTGCAAATTCACTTTGGCAATCAACCTTGAGCTACCTATAATGATGCATTGTGTTTTGGAGGGATTTATCTCTAGTCCAAAGGATTTGCTCCACTCTACAATATGTCGCAAATCATTATTGGTGGCCAGTATTGCTTCAGATAATTGATCATGAGGGGCTTGTCTATAAATTTGAAGATCATCTGCGTACAGGTGCTAGGAAGAAGAAATATTTTTGGAAATAGAATTAATAAATATAGCGAAAAGAAGAGGAGATAGAACGCCGCCTTGGGGAACACCAGCGGAAGTGTCGCACCATGAGGAAAAAATCTCATCGAGGCGAACCCTCTGCCTGCGCTCCTGCAAATAACTGCGAAACCACTCAATCACCGATGGAGATACGTTAAGCGAGCGCAGCAACGCCAGAAGAATGTCAAAATTAATAGTGTTGAAGGCATTGCTGAAGTCCAATAATGTCAGTACCGTTAGGTGACCTTGATCCATCCCAAGGCGAATGTCATCTGTGATTTTCAAGAGGGTAGTCGTGGTACTGTGCCCAGGGCGGAAACCAGATTGGAGAGGGTTTAAAAGGTCATGACGAGACAGGAATGTATTTAATTGGTTATGAACCAGACGTTCGAGGACTTTAGATAAGAAGGGAAGGATAGAAATAGGCCTAAAATCGGCAAAAGATTGAGGATTGGATTTTTTGGGCAAAGGGATGATTTGGGCTTCTTTCCAAGCCGATGGAAAAACAGCGTTTGCTAAAGAGCTATTAAAAAGAAAGGTAAGTATAGGAAGGATTATATCTAGGATAGGTATCAGCATATTACGACTTATGCTATCATTACCTACCGCATTGGAAGATATGGATAGCATGCCCTTCCTAACGTCACATTCGGTGAATTGAGTAAAGACAAAAGGTGAGTAGTCAGGAACTGGTAAAGATGAAAGAAAATTTAAAGTATTAGTCTTGTGTGAATCACTAAGGCTAGACGATGAAGAGAAGTGAGTATTAAGTGAATTTATATCAACGTTACTAGGAATAGACTTTTGACGAGATTTACCAATTCCAAGTGACCTAAGAAAGTTCCACACTTTAGAAGGATCATTATTACTGACAGAAGCATGAATATGGCGACGTAAAGCATCCCTACACACCATGTTGCAGTGATTACGAGCCTTGACATAATTAGTTTTATTGGAGTCTGTCGGACGAATTTTATATTTACTCTTAGCTACGTTCTTCTTGAGCATCAATGCTTTTATATCTGGTGTTAGCCAAGGTGCTGGATGGTGCTTAAGTTTAATGGGACGAAACGGTGCATGTTTATCGTAAAGTGTGGTTATTATATTATTAAAAGCAGATACTTGTTCGTCCACAGTCACGGCATCAGTCACCAACGACCAGTCGACTCCATGCACGTCTTTGAGAAACGCATCCCGATCCATACCACCAAAATTCCGCTGAAGAATGACTTTGGGCTTGGACTTAGGAGGACGGATCTTGTATGATAAGAAAACCAAGTCATGATATGAAAATGCATCCGCCGAACATTGACCATGTTTCATAACACGTTGAGGAGAAGACACTATTAATAAGTCTAGAAGTGAAGGAGTAGTATTTGGGAAATGATGAGTAGCGCTAAGTGGAAGGATGTGTAAATTACATGAACTGACAACGGATTGGAGGGAGGTGGCACGAAAATCACCTTTCAAAAGACAAGTGTTGAAGTCACCCATGATCAGGGAATGGTCGTAAGAAGGGACGCAATCTTCTAAAAGCTGTTCAAAAGAACTGAAAAAGTTTACAGTTAAGGAAGGGCTGTAGTAGACTCCGAGGAGGACTTTCGTGTGTGAGAGAAGTATCTCAACGAACAAATGCTCGCCAGCATTAGTTGGAGGAGGCTGTGTGGAGAAGCTAATGACAGTATAGGGAATTTCAGTACGCAGATAAATAGCAACTCCACCACCTCGAGAACCAACACGGTCGTTGCGTATTAACTGGAAACCAGGTAAAGAATATGAAGTAGAAGGTAGTGAAGGTTTAAGCCAGGACTCGGAGACTAAAACGGCATGAAGATTTTTATTGTCAAGAGACGCCAACATATCAGTGTAGTGAGCCGGAATACTTTGCGCGTTGATATGAACCACGTTATAATTTCTAGGTACATCAGAAAACTGGTTATCAAGGTATTCAGAGAGAGAGAGGGTATACTAACAAAACTACTGCTAGTGCTGCCGCTAGCTGGTGATACAGATTGGAAAAAATCATCATCACTATCTATTTCCAAACTGGACATACAATTTAAGCTTATATACTTAAAAAATAAATAAATAATATATAATACAAATAAAGATAACAAATATATAACTATTACACAAAACTAACTGTCTATTGGCTCCACCTGCCGGTTGAGTGGAATAAAAAAAAAATCAAAAATAACATGATGATTTAAAATAAGACTAGAACAGAACGCATAATCATAACAAAACGCAATTAGATTACACATATAAACTTATAAATTAATGTCGGAATATTTACAGCACTATCTGCGGATCCAAACCAAAGTTACGTTAATTTAATCGAAATACAATTTTTAAAACTTACAAGGCTGTACAGAACTAAGATCTTATGCTATAGGTTAAGAACAAAAAGTAAAATGGAAATGTCATTGTCATAGTCGGTACGTCTAATAAAATGTTTGAGGTTAGCACAAGAAAAATAAGCTTAGCGTTTTATAAAAATTACACCCTCATTTTATAATAATTGGCTTAATACCGACACAACAGGGTGCTATGATAGCAGACAAGCAACTAATTTTGAAACATGCAAATAATGAGAAACTTGAAAACAAACACTGAACAAGAAGATAATAGTTATCAAAACAAACTTATTTCTTGCTTGCCGCACGTCTGGTCTTGGCAATGTTGGAAGATACTGAAACTGCAGGCTTTGGTGACTCGACTCTGGCCACTGCTGGTGCTGGGTTCTTATTCAGCTCGGGCGACTCGGATCTCGTCACTACTGGTGCCGGGAGCTTGTTCGGCTTAGGCGACTCAGCTCTCACCTCTTTTGGGGCTGGGATATTTTTCAGCTCGGCCAGATTGCTGATTCTGTGTCGCTTACCGTCACCTCCAATGATAAACACATAGCCCATCCGCGTGAAACATTTATTTATACCGAACAGCTCTCGTGCAGCTATGAAAGCATCATGCCTATTTTTTGTGAGAAACTCCGTTAGTGTCAGTCCCGTGCCCTTCAGAGAGGTTTTGCTGAACCACATTTTGTTTCGAACGGCCAATTCTCTTAGCTTTACCACAATTGGCCGTGGACGATGACCTGTAGAAGAGCGACCCATCCGATGGCAGCGACTAATATCTTTAGAAGAGAAGGTCGACAGCCCCAGCTGACTGGTGACAGCCCCCACAACAGCAGCTGTAACATTCTCCTCAGATGACTCCGGCAGACCATGGAGTAGGAGTATCTTCCTGCGGCTATGCATCTCCAGGCTGTCAACCTGATGAGCCAGCAGGTTCATCTGATCTTGAAGGCTTTGAATGGAGGATATGATGAAACTCCTAAATGTTGTGAAGTCTGCGGCCAGGCTGGAAACAGTAGCTGATGGAGTAGCAGCCTGTAGCTCACTCTGGTAGGCATCCATCCGTTTCATGAACATATTTTGCAGTTGAGAAAGTGTTTCCTGTATGCTGTCCATTATGTTGATGGAGATAATCAGTGTTGATGATAATAAATAATGAGGATAACACTCGCCGGCAGGTACAGTGCACTATATATTAATTTGGCATAAGAATCACAACCGTTGATTTATTATTTGTATTTAAATAAATAATTTTAATTAAGAGAGACTTTAATACACCTTCTTTTCCAACTACCCACCGGGAAAAAAAAAATTTAGTATTTATTCTAACCAAACCTAACCTAGCCTACCAAGTTGCATAGAAAATAACGGACGGATCTTATAATTCTCACCGAATGAATTACAGACCAATGATATTTGTTTGTTAGGTTTTCACGCACATCACTCATTAAATAAAACTAGTTTTAACGGGATAATGCACAAACTTTACTTATTTATTGACTGCTGGTGCGAAACGTCAATAAATAAATAAAGTTCGTGCATTAACCCGTTAAAACTAGTTTTATTTACAGATCAATGAACTTTTGATCAACTCACAGTGGGTTAGGTTAAGTTAGTGGTGTGACTTAACTTAGCGCGAGCCAAGCGAGCAAAGCGAGCGTGCCTCGGCAGCTGCCGGCGAAGCGCCAGCCACCTCATAGATAATAGATAAATAAAACAATGAAAAGTCGATGCGCTATCTTCTCTTACACACATTGCCGACTCCTCATTCGGCATAGAATAGACAAAGCATTAAACGAATAATATTTCATACATTGCCTTGACGTTTTTTTTTGGCATTCTATACATTGCCTAGGTATTGTTTAGAATGCCGAATTATACAAATTGCCGATAACATATATAAAAACAATAAATACCACAGATTTAAAATTACCTACGCTTTGGAAACATTGGGTTCTATGTTAGTGCAGTTACAATTAAATAGTACTATTCTATAATGTCTGACAACATTCTGCACAAGGTTGCTAGAGCCCTACGCCTCTTCAGAGGAAAGTAGACGCACCTGAACTCCGTTTATATCTTACACCAGCTGTGGTGGAAATAAACTAAAGTAAAAATAATTTATAGGACAGCCTGTATATTGGATTTTTTTTTACTTTAATCACAAATGTCGATGCTGCGCAATTTGCTAGTGGGTATGTAATTCAATGCTATTAAGAACTACTAGTTAAAGGACGTGGTCGCAACATTGTTGCAAATACTTGAATGTACAGCGAACAACAGGTCGTGTTATCCAAAACTGAAAATTTTTACCAAAGGACATGTAGCTTTATATAACGCGGTAGAAGGCTCACAATTGATTGTGAAAATTTGACATTGTGTGGTAATCTAATGTGTTACCAATTATATATACGTCACTGGACAAATTCCCACTGCGAATGTGGCTCTTAGTGTACGTCCACACGCAGCGCAACTTGCGTTGCGTTGCGCGCCTTTATGACGTTTCATTAAGGATGTTCCGATACAAGTAAATACGTGTAAGTACTCGATACTGTTGTTTTGATGCCAAGTAAATACAATATGTTCCGATACTGTTAATTAGAGTAAGAAATAGATTCTGTTGTTTTGATACCAAGTATATTGCATCAATCAATCTCGATACCTACTTATTCGGTCGGTATTGAAATGAAAATACTAACAATAGAATCAAACTGAACGAATTTACCTTAAAAATATCTTTACGCATGTTGGTGAACAAATCAAGATTGACAGTCCTCTCGCACGATGCTGGGCTACGTTCTGTACCTGCATTTAGTATCTTTACCCGCAACAATTTTGCACTCTGACGTTTAAATTTTAACATAAAGTACATGAAATGAAAACCCTGTACACCTCAGCACAGACCTAGGTACTAAGACAACAGGAACATTAATTCATGAGGATGACTCCTGGTATTTCTTAACTAGCTCCACTTCACTATTTGCATTGTGACAATCATGAATTGTTGGCAACCATATAGTTATCTTATAGTTATATAAGCAACTCGTGGTATACCTTTTTTATTGATTACTTCCGATGACCATCTGTGGCCTCCATCGTATCTCTACTTCATACGTTAGTACTTTCCGAAAGTAAATGGTCGCGTATACAGGATTACAGGAAAATTCCACGTAGATATTTAAGTATGACCTACTGTTGAAAAGTTAATAGTTTAAAACAAAAAGGTTTTGAAGTTTTTTATTAAGAGTACCATTTTTTTTGCTCTTATTTTATGTTTATATAATTACTAAACATGTCCCTATAAATTTTGAAGATATCCCTCGATTGCGCTAGAGACTCATCATTAGATTCTGGGATTCTAACCTGATGACCATGAGACCTCCTGGTTGCAAAAAAAAGAGTTTTTCGAATTGCTTCAGGCGCCTTTGAGTAAACGGTGAACATACATAAAAAAACGGTCAAGTGCTAGACGGACTCATGCACCGAGGGTTCCGTAAAAAAATTGATATAATTAAAAATATACGGTTTTCGCAATTTTTCCTTTATCTGTGCTATAAGACGCTGCTTCGTAGCAAATTTCAAGATTCTGAGTTCCTTTCGAGGTACGGAACCCTAAAATCGTTCTTAATCGCGGACTTACTGTTAAAAATATACAACATGGCAAACACTATCAATAATATTTTCCTTTTAAAAAAGGTACTCACATGAGTATTAACGAAAAACTATTTGGGTACTACTTATATTATTATGTATTACATTCCGATAATTTGATGGTATCGAAACATCCTTATCTTAACGAATTTCTACGAACCGTCCACACAACGCGCAAATTGCGATACCTATAACGCCGTAAGTCGTCGTAAGCATTTAAGTTGAAAGCGGTATTGAAAATTGTACAATTATTAGTTTTACTAAATTTCTGCTAAATTGTACCATCACACATATTATAACACTGTTTGTTCTTATACAATATTTTCTGAAAACACACGATGATTTGGTAATATTTGATAATTTGGTGACTCATTTCTTTGTCGCACTATCCGTAAATGGAATGCTCTGCCCGCTCACGTGTGCCCTCCCTCTTACAACCTGGGAGCCTTTGAAAGAGGCGTGAAGAAGCAACATGCAGGCCGGCAGGGTGAGGATAGCTGGTGTGGCAGTTAGAACTGCTGTATCAGCTATCTTCGCGTCTGGACTTCACCTTCACTTAACATCAGGTGGGGTGGAGTCATTTGTCGGACTTATCTATAAAAAAAAATATGAGAAATTATGAATATAATTATATACACTAATCTACTTTGCTAAGAAAAAGAACTTGCACAAATAATAACACAGTTACAATATAAACCACAATTTCTGTAAATAAAACGTGTTACTTAGACTTTTTGATGTTGACTTTTTGACACGTCCCAATACACAATCTTGGTATGTATAATGAATGTATGTAGTCGATATGTTTTTCTTTCATCTCCTTTTAATGCTTCATTATAAAGCTATTATTTCTTCAATATCCATTTTCACACTAGTCAAAACACACACTGGCTAAATTAAATAGATTACTATGACATTATTTATATGGGGCAAGCTGCACAGTCTGTCTGTCCACACGCAGCGCATCTTGGATTGAGCAAGTTCCCTTTGCTATGTAGTAAACGCACTATCAATGTGAATTCGTATCAACTCTTAGAAGCGCCGTATTGTTGTTGGATGTACCCATATCGAGTTCGCATTTGTAACTAGCATGCAAGCTGATGATAATCCTAGAAATGTAGGTTGCACCAACAGGTCTAGATGAATTCGAAACGAAAACAGAGTTTATTTTAAAATAAATACAATGTTTGCCTTCACCAATCCATAGATCTATTTGATTCGGCTCAATTGATGATACTAATTCTGTTAGTTAAAATAATATCCGTCTTATATTCAAACTCGGCTATTTTGAGGCCTATAAGCCATTCTGCTCGTGTAATAACTCCATCAGAAATCTAACAAACATGTGTAGCTACTTCGGTAGAGCACTATTTCATTTCACTCTCTATGAGAGCTTACAACGATACAAGTAGCGCCATCTAGTGAAGATTTATGTATCATGCTCGAATAAGTTTATCCTTGTTTCCGGCTGCTGAATACTCAAATATTTCTAAGATTAAAACTTAATTTAGGATAATATAATACTTTTTGTTTAAGTTCTTGTCTAATTAAAATACGTGCCTGATAAATTTCACTATTATTTAGTATGTCGACAACTTACAAATTAAAATAAAACATCGAAGAAAGATTGATCAAGGAAGCTTTCACGATATGTTTTACTTTAAACATAACATTATGATAATATTACCTGTAAAGGTGTGTGTTATGTCCATTATATCAGGTGTTTTTTTTTAAATTAAATATTACACGTTATTATTTTACATAATTTATTTTTACAATTCACCTAAGCGCAAAAAACTGTGTAGGTATTATAATACTATTGACATTGCAAGAAAAATTACACTACTAATATCTTTACTTAAACTTTAAATATATTACAAATCCGAGTAAACTCGTAAGTTATAATTTCTCGGTAGTTTAATCAATAAAATGTTATTCATTCTTCATCTAGTTTTTCGTGATTCTCGTTTTCCAGGTATAGCTTGAATTGACTCTAAGTTTCGCAAGAATCGAAGCAAAATAAAATTATTTATACAGAATATTACGCTATAAGGGTGAATCATCTTTGCGTGCAATTTTGCGCTGGAGGATGTTGTACCGTGAAGGTTACGCGCACATTGATATCATGCTTCATGTATGTATTAACTAATAAATGAAGTTTTCGAGCACTAATAAATCCATCTCGAATATCTTTACGTAAAGTTGCGTAAAAATAATTCTAGAACATTTTGGATGTTTAAATATATATTTCTATTATATTCGGAAGTTTTAATTAAGTAACGGCACAGAGGATTTTCTGCTTGAATTGGAGCGCCCGTATACATACAGTAAATAGATAGGTGAAAATGGTGTTGTGTTTCTTTCGGTGAATAAGATTCCGGGGCTCCACGGGATAGGGGATTGGATCAGGGTAGCAACGATGCGAGTGAAATTTTTGGTATCGCAAGCGTATATAGGCTATTGTAGCCTCTTACAATCGGACGGACCATATGCTTGCTTGCCGACCTATTGATATAAAAAAAATCACTTATTATTGGTCTACTATATTATCTGTAAAAAACAAAGACATATATGGGAGCTGGCAGTAGATAATGGATTCCATTATCTTGAAGAACAAGGAAGTGATGGCTATAGGCCTGTCGTTGGCCTTTTTTGGAATCGGATGCAGTAAAGCTGTCTTTCATGGCCTTGGAACGACGCCTGAAGAGTAGAAGAGTCGGAAAAGTTGCGTTAGTACCAAGAGCCAACAAGTTTTCAGCACAACTGGTGAGACACCATCAGGCCCACTCGACTTGTGAATATCATGGGAGAAGAGTTAGGAGAGTGAACCGGATATCCAACATAGAGCTCTCACACTACGGGTACTCTCACACTATGTTTGGCGGTTTGTATGTCATTCAAAGTCGAGTTAGATGCATGTGAGCATTAGATGAGAGTGAGTTCTTTTGCAGTGTGGGCTATCGAATCATCACCATTGTATAGAGGTGGTACGGATAGGCTTACAAAAGTTTCCTTCAACAGTCTTGGCAATAGACCAAAAGAAACCTAGACCAGAACTTGACACAAACCTACAATATTACAGTTCAAATATCATTCGCCACAGCTTAGCATGAGTGTACTTTAGAGCTAGTGTAATTTTGAGACTGTTTTTCTTGCTAGTTCTCTCCATAACAAACACAAAAAAACAACAGGCACATACGTATGGTATTTGATTTAATTAAAGCTACTGATAAAGAAACAAATTGCCCAATTTTACCAACTCCATAATTGGCATTGTCTGGATTTAAGATGTGTACTGAAACAATTCTTATAGATTGAAAATCCATCAGCAACAAACTACTACAATTGATAGATGTTTACTAACAGCACGAAAAAAATTACAGCTGCATTGCTCATATTTTTCGACCCCAAATCCACCTCTATTACAGTCAGGAAAAGGCCGGAAAACTAGCCTGGGTGGGAGAACTGAACCATTTTTCAAAATTGTATTTAAATTCAGCGCAATCAAAACGTCAATTAGTTCATTAGTCACATGCGAGACTGTTTAATGATTGACGTATCGCATGTGACCAATGAACAAATTGACGTTTTCTTTGCGCTTAATAACTCTCCCATCTCGGCAGATCTCCCGGTTTACCCTTTAATAATTTTATTAATAATCAGAAAGTTTATTTACAAAAGAATTTTGATATTTTTTTAAAGTTGAATATTCTAAAAAATACATAGCAAAACACTGACGAAATTGCTATTTAATAGAAACCTATTAATATTTGAAACTCTGCCAAGTGCCAATCCTATTGCAAGCGATAATGGCATAACATTTTCTCCTAAATAATGCAAAATTTGAGCAATACCTACAATGTTCAGTTGCGCAATCCCATACGTTTCATGAAGCTCTGTGTGTAATTTTTATCTCACTAGTGCCTCCCCATTGTGCGTGAATTCGAATTCCCATGTCATATGAAACCATATTCAGGCCTCATTCACAAAGAATTAAGCTGTCAGGTCACGTACAAAATGTATGGAAAATTTCATAATCGCCACTGATACTTGTAAAGTTAGACCATAGAGTAGAGAATGCGCAACGCCAAACGCTACTTTTGCAATTTATAGTTGGCATACTCGTACTTTCCACATAATTTTTATACGGCTATGATCTTTTTGTAAACCTCTACACTGGTTAGGAGCAAATAGTCCATTTCCATTTTACTGCAACGGTACGTCGCCGGGTGCAGAGGGAAATTCCTGAGTACCAAAAGCTTTTTTTATATATGGCCAACAAAATACCTCGTCCCACTTTATGTTAAGTGTAAGTGGAATTCTGTCGCGGAGATAGATGATGTGGCAGAAGGTGTGCCGCTCCAGGTATTCTCACCTTGCCAATCTGAACACAATCCCCGAAACCAGGCACCCCGGGGAGCCCTGGATCCCTACTCAGCAGCAGAAACACAACACCATCAAAAGGTAGAGTTGTTTTGCTGTGTTCTTCTGTAAGGTAGAGGTTGCTTCCACAGACGGGCGCTGCATTTCGAGTGGTACCTAAATCCGCCGTGCGTTGCCAGTTTTTTTTGCCAAGTCGTGGTTGAGGAACTTTCGAGTGAAAAAGGCCGGGATTCTTTCGTTGAAAGCGGGACATAGTAAAAAAAAAAACAAATACAAATTACGTTAGCGTGACAATAGATAGGTACCTAGTAAAAATATCCACAGAATATGTATTATAATAAAAATATGATATTTTAAATCAGATTTACCCTATTGTTAAATAGTTGAGTCTTTGTTTGAGAGTTCTTCATTAAACACAGCGCTGCCGGACCACACTTGTCTGTACCCGCGCTTTCTCAGTACGCTGCACGCACGGTCGAGTTCTTCCCGAAAAGCGGGATTGAGCCTATCCGCGCGGGACATTTAATTTTGATTTAAAAATCGGGATTTCCTGAGAAAATCGGGACGTCTGACAACGCTGGCCGTCTCTTATATCAGTGCATATAATTTTGATTATTGTTTCTATAAGTTCAATGCCATCATCATCATTGCCATGGAGGCTTGGAGAGATGCTCTTTAAAATCTTCTATATTGATGAAGCGACACTCATTGTAATAAAAAAAATCAGGAGTGATGATTAAATAGGTTTTTTTTACAATGATTAATAGGTTTAATTTACGTACTATGTATGAGTCGTACGATCGTTATTAAACCATGTCTGTGCTCGTGCGACGGCTTATGAGCTGTAATTCGGACGCTTTTGACGAAATTTTTATATTTCAAAATCATCGCACGGCGAGAACTTATCGTGTCATCATCGTATGATCGTTGCCAATTAAGACGACGCCATAGAATGGACTGAACGTTCCCTGGCCAACTGTAAAGTTTGTATTTGTATAGATATTGGCTGCACCATCAGTTCCTTTCAATCAATTCTAAATGTCTAAGACTTTAACAAATTTGATGAATTTTGTCAGTTTTGTATAGTTTGAATAGGTTCTTTTGACAACTGTTAGTAGTATCGTATCGTGTCGTCCGGTGGACACGAGCTCATCATCTGCATTAGTATGCCGGGGCGTAGCAGCGGCGGCACGACTGCGATTTACTGTTATAGCGCGCATCTTGCGCGTGCGCACCGCTCGTAGAGAAATGTGGCCACTTACGCCCTTGTGTACCATGCAAGAAACTACAGCCCTTAACGAGCGACTGAGAAGGTTTAACGTGACATGTCGTAATTTAGTCTTTATAACTTTATATAAAATAGAATCATAAAAGAGTTAGATACGTCTGCCAGTATCAACGTCTTACTTGATACGTTAAGCGTGAGTTGCACCAACTTACTTAAACTTTAGCTGTTCAGTTAAAGTACCGGTTAGGTAAAAAATGAGTTACACTATTAAACCACAGTCAAAATTTCATAGTTGAGGAGCTCGATGGAGCAGGTGGTTAGCGCGTTCGGCTGCGGTCGTTGATGTTAAGCAACTATCGCTGTGATCGGGTAACCAAATTTACTATCTTGAGCTCCGCCGTGCTTCGGAGAACACTTTAAGCTGTTGGTCCCTGCTGCATCTGCGGTTGTTGGTACCCCCTAATCTGCACTGAGCCCGCGTAGTGGGTTCTGGCCAATCCCTATTCCATCCCCAGGGAAAGCATGTGCCACACTGTAGCATTAATAGGCTGATACTGATTTGACAGTGACAACAACTGTCCAAAGAAGGCCGCTAATAGTAAATTTTAACTTTAACTGGCTCTGTGGTGCAACTCACACACTCAATCGTTTATTTTTAATATTGCTATTAATAAATTAACTGAAATTCTGCCTTAAATATGTTGAAAGGTTATTTCAGTAAGCAATAAAATCAGCGGGGGAAATTGTAGCCGGCGAAACAAGAAGTAATATCTTATACGAAGCGCATCTATATAAATGTGGTCATAATGATAAATCTATTATACCACCTTAATAATATACGGGCCTTACCTGTGAATCGTGTAAGAGTTCCATCACCCTGTTCACTGCTCTGTGAATTAGTGGGGACTGCATATTCAACCATGATCAAAGGCTACCGAAGCACAAAGGAGCTGAATATAATTAATTTTAGGTATCCATGACTGCCCATTGCAAAAGTAACTCTGATGCCATTGATTTTCAGTATGTCCTCAAGAAGAGGTACGAGTATTAAAAAACCGTATCCAAATCGGTCCATTCGTTTAGGAGCTAAGATGCCACGGACAGACACACAGACACGTCAATCTTATTACATCCCTTTTTTCCTTCGGGGCTTAAAATTAAAGATTTATTCATCAATCATCATCAATGCACTTTAAATCTTTTAAACAATAAACAAATCCCTTTAAAAAACTTTTGAGTAATGTCTCTAATGAAAATCCTACATAGAAATTTGGAAACTATAGCAAAATATGATAGTGATGAGGTGATAAAAATTCAAACCGATAAGTTTGCGCCGAGACGTTTTGGGTCCTTATGCGTGTTGTACTTTCTATACGGAGAGTGTTCTGAGGAATTATCTATTCTGATGCCTGAGGCCAAGTTCCTTCACTGCAGCACACGCCCTACACAGAGAAGTTTCACCACGAACATTTGGCCGCTTAGCACCGTGCGATACACGCATTCCTTTCTTGCGTTCCAGCAAGATCTGTAACGAACTTCCCTTAGCGATATTTCCTTTCAGCTATGATATAACGGTCTTCAAAATACGGGTCTTTTTCTTCACAGTCGGTAACGCATGAGGGGTAAACTTGGTGCTGCAAGTGTCCATGTGAGGCATTTACCACCTTCCATCAGTTGGACTGTCAGCTCATTTGGCTGCATGAACATAAAAAAGTGATACCTACCTATAAGTATAAATACATTGCTTCTGTAACATTTAAATCCGACTCATATAATAGCTATATCATCATCATCAGCCTATTAATGTCCCCACTGCTGGGGCACAGGCTTCCCTATGGATGGAATAGGGAGATTGGGCCATGACCCACCACGCGGGCCCAGTGCGGGTTGGTGGGTGCTAACGACTGCAGATGCAGCCGGGACCAACGGCTTAACGTGCCTTCCGAAACACGGAGGAGCTCGAGATAGTAAATTATGGTCACCCATCCAATGACCGACCACTGCGAAAGTTGCTTAAATTCAACGATCGCTGCGGAACGCGCTAACCACTTGCGCCATCGAGCTCCTCCATCTATCTCTATCGAGCTATATCATATCCGTGAAATACTCCAACAATGGCGTCGCCAAGCAAATTGACCGTGTAATGTGTGAACCTGCGTGGAATTGAGCCATTGAGAGTGTAACACACTGACAGCTTCAGCTATATCCACAAAATGATGGGAACGGCACGGTCACAGTTCACATGCCTGTGAAAGAGTTCGAGATGCATTTAAATTTAATGTACTTGAGCCGTATGAGTTTTATTTAAGTACTTAACTATCTGACGTTAATCTTAGTTACGTAAAATTTTATTTATAGGTAGGTTGAAGGGATTTCAATTATAATTCCCCAAGAGTTACCCCAAGTTGTAATATTGTAACCACAATCTGGATTCCCTGAAAACACATATTCTCTGTACTTTGATTATTTACTCGCTAGATAGAGCGTCGAGCTCAGGATCGAACTACCGATCATTTGGTGTCGACTCCAAGACCGTTACGTTAAGTAGTACAAAAACCGGCAATCAAATGAAGACTAATTTTGCAATTCCCTCAGACACACCCTTTTTAATAAATTTTGTTAATTTTAAATATCTGAAATTAAAGGGGGTCTCTGCTGTCAATGTAGAGGTTGGTCTTATTTTAGTGACAATTCTTTATAATACTGCTATATGCTATAATATATATAATCTTCACGTCATTAAACGATTATAAGTACTCGTGCAAAAATATGCTTGACCTTTCTGAAATTGCTTAAGAAATAAACATTTTCCCGTTTCAATTCAAGAATCGTGATAAATATTAATAAAAACTATGTTGGGATCAGTTCGTTTTTTTCCAACACTCAAAAGAGCCTTAGTAATTTATTCCAGCAATTTTTATTATTTGCAACTAAGGTTAGCAATCTTTTTTCACGAAAAAAAAAATATAAATGAATTGTAAACGTTAAAACTATTCCCAATTTGAAATTTGTTTATTTACTTGTAAATATACTTGTAAACATAATAATTGAAGGTAACTAACTAACCACCTTAATATTATGTTAATATGATATCGAATCGTATTTGTATCGGACATATCCTTGTGATTTATAGCGTTTATGAAATAAAAACACCTAATATGTTACCTATATGTTACTGAAAACGCCGATTTATAATACTTTGTAAGTTGTGACGAAAACAATCGACTTTTCCTTTAGATTTTGGCGTGATTCGTTCGTTCCTTGTGATTCCTTGTTTGTCGTTTTTGCTCGATGCTATAGTATAGTGCCTAATGTGAGTATAGTGCCAAATGTATAGACAAGGATTTTTTGTTGCTGTATGACCTAAGTGCGGTCAGTTTTCTTTTAGCAGCTAAATGCCTATATGAGCTACCTTTAGTCTTTTGGGGAGTCAACAAATATTTTCACTTGCGTAGTACTTTTAAAAATTACACAATTCTCATCCAACTACACACCACACCGTAGTCAAGAATAAAAATATCATCTTCACAAACAGACGGAAGGTGCCTTGTTAACTTTGGAACACTAATTTACAAATTTTACCGGAAACGCACGCAACCTAATTAATGTATTGTTATTTTACTGTGTCTTCAGAGATACTTCTGAAGTCACCTTCCATTACATTATTTAGGATATAGATATACCTATATATAGTTACAATAAATTATATATTTAGTATATAGGAAGCGGCATTAGGTACGTACCATATTACTGTTACAAAAACTGACTAATACCCATCCAATAACAAATTACAAGAAACACTATGCCCATGCATTACGATCATTTAGATCATCATTAACTTTATAATAGCCCTTATTCATAAGATAATTCTTGATCTGAGATTTAAATTTGGTTAGTGGAAGCTCAAACAGAGCTTGGGGAACTTTGTTAAACAATGCAATACTACATCCCAGAAATGAACCTCTTGATTTTTGGAGTCTGAAACATGGAAGTGGACTATAGAGTGTGTCATCAGCCTTATAGCTGTGGCTGGACATAATCCACGCACTCATCACGCGTGAGAAAGCAGTGTCACGGTCGAATACAGTCAATGGCAGGCCCTCCCTTAGCTTACGTTTTGTCCGCCGTTATACCCAGGTACGAAATGAAATTTCGAGATTCACATATTACCTTTTTGCAATGATATCCATATATTTACGTGTAAAAAGTATAAAGACTTTCTTCCGAAACAGTTCACAGGTTGTGTTGGTTTTTTTTTGGCGTGTATGCTGTTGGTCGCAGATGACCTTTACAGCGTCACCGGGTTTGGGGACGGCGAGATCCTAAGGGGACCTCAAGCCGAGAATTGGCGAGTTCCTCTAGAGGTATTCCAGGCGGATGGCATCTCCCCACGGAGGGAGTCTCCTCTCTTTCTGGAGCCTCTAGACCACTCGAACCTGTTGGGGTCGGCTCAACTAAAGGGCGTCTCTGAGACTCGGACCTCGGCTCTAGTTAGCCATTGTCGTGGGGGGCGTTGTGTTGGTGATTGAATTTTGACCTTTTACAGTAAGCAGAGAACCTTTTTTGCTCCATCATGGGTTAAATATAAATAAAAATAACCAGCCAGTTACAAGATATTTACGATATAAGCTGATCATAATTAAATTAATTCAGTAATTCAAAAAAAAAAATTCAAAATTCAATATCATTTATTCAGTCTAGGCTGTTACAAGCACTTGTGAATGTCGAAAAGCTACGCCATCGGTTCGCAAATCTACGGCGGGAGACCTTGTACTGAGAAGAACCGGCAAGAAACTCAGCAAGGGCTGTTTTTTTCTCCCTGTATTATATACAGAGTCGTCAATTTGAAAAATGAGTTCAATATGAGATAACCCATGAAGTCACTTTCCATTACAAATGTAAATGATAAAACAATTATGACTATAAAATAAAAAATATAAAAAACAGATTTAAAAATGAAAAAAAAAGTTTAGGAATGCCGTGTCCCACTGTTTAGGCATAAAAACAAATGTACCATTAAAGTTAAATACAACGATTAATAGTACCCAATGTAGCAAGAGCAGACTCATCTCCGCTGGCAGCACCCGTTCACGAGCATGACGCATGAACCAGCCATCGCTACGCTCAACCATTATGATATCGGCATTTGTCTCCTTGACAAAATGTATCAAAATTTAAATATTAGCATTAGTGATGATCGTAACTCATAGAGTTACGCTTGCATATTTATATAAAAGCTGTGTGCCAAAGCGGAAATGTTCCTCCTTTTACAGTACCGAGTAACTGCGGGTTACTTTGACCTAAAATGTGCACTTTTTTTTTCAAATAAAATTGTAGCTTCTGTTTGTGATGAATATGTCACGTTTAGGGTTGCAACGATATATCGGAATATCGATATTATCGATAATATCGAGACCAAAATATCGATATTTATATCGATATTTCAAATTCACTGATATCGATAATATCGATATCGGAAATTCCAAAATATCGATATTTAGTAGACTTAATTTGAAAACAATAATATCAATTAATTTACCTGCTATGACTATCTAAATTGAATAATATCGAAATAACTATTGCTTTGAAATTGCAAGAGCTTATAGATGTATCAAAAAAATCTTGAACCCCAAGAAATATACTAAACTGGTGTGGACTCTGGCATGTTTCTCTAAACCTAAAATTAAATTTGACAACAGTGTATCCTTGTCATTCTCTATACAGAATGAAAAGGAGAGACTGATGTTAAATTTAGTTTTAAATTTAGATAATCATGCCAGAATCGACACCAACGTATATAGGTATAATCGTATACCTAATGGTAACTCATGCACTTAAATAAAATCCTTGCCTCTCTTTCTAGATAATTGTCAACTACTGATTAATTGAAATTTAATATCATTGTAATATAACACAAAATAAAATTAAGAATCTTATACAAATCGTAAATTTTTTAAGCTCACCAAGTCAAGAAAGTAATATAGGTATAGTAATTTTGGAAGCTTTGGGCTTACCCTATTCTGAAGCCTGATGTGTAGGTTTTACTAATTCATAACAATTGTTTTTCATATGATTAGCTATTCTGATTTTGGCTGCGTGCAAATATTTTAAACAAAATAAATAACTTTGATTCGAAATTGCTTTTGATTTGATACTTCTTACAGCGCTATAAAAATATAGAAAATATCGTGTTGGAAATGTTGGAATGGCTGACATATCTGATCGGATATCGATATTTACCTGCCCACATTATAAATATCGATATTTCGGAAACCTTTGCTTCCTTAATTTTAGGCTTTTGCTTTGCAAACTTAGTACATAGCAAAAAAAAGAAAAAAATATCGATAAATCGATAATATCGAGTTAAAATGGTCGATATATCGGATATCGATATTTGCCTGACTTCGATATAAATATCGATATAAATATCGATATTTCAAAAGACTTTGCATCCCTAGTCACGTTTATATCTTGCCATTGTAAACTTTAAAGTAGAAGTTACAAAGTTATCATACGAAAATAGGAAAAAATAATATTTAAGGGTTAATATATATTTTTTTTAATTTTGGGCCAAAGTTGGCCTTAAAGAGGGTTACTTTAGCTCGTTGAGTTTTCTCTGTGAAAAAAACTCATTTTAAACCATGTTGGGGTTAAGTAACCCTTATAACGGATGACCATTAGCATACTGAATACATAAATGGATGTTTTTGCCCAAATATAATTAAGTTAAAAAAAATATAACTTTAAATTTAGAAAAAATAGTTAACTTAAAAAATAGCGAACTATTTCAGTTACAAAAAATCTCGCTTTACAATGACAACTTGATACAGGAACGATGTCGGTAAAACAACACCACACTACGCGCCTATATAGATACTGATGGGGCGGCAAGTTCAATATTTTTTCTGATTTGGGACAAAGTTACCCGCCCGAGCTAAAGTAACCCTCACTTACGTATGTCAATCGTAATGTTTAAAAAATATCTAAGTATGTTTTTATTTTTTAAGCATTTAACTGCTAGATTTTTAAATCTAAAGAAAGTTTACTAGAAATAAATGCACGCGGACCAGGCAGCAGGCTGGACTCGGACCTGCACCCTTCGCTATCAGAGCGAATGCACTGACCATTATGCTACGCGGCGCTGACGGCCGTGTCGAATTTTCTCTAGCCTTAGGCTGCAAGGCACCCCACAATGTTAATGGCGGGTTCGAGTCCCGTCTGCTGCCTGGTCCGCATGGATTTTTTCTAGTAAACTTTTCTTAGCTAGCTCTATACTGATTAAATAATTTAAAGACCGATTCAATAGTTCCAAAAACTACTTCCCACAAACAAACAAACTTTATCTACCTCTTCATAATTATGTTCTCTTCATAATTTTTTATAATTTGTGATAAGTTCAATGTCAAATAAAAATCTACGACAGAAAATAATTCCATCTGCAACTAACTACGCGGACAAACTAAAGCTTCTTGAGCAATTATTTCCAAATTACCTAGTATAGACAATTTTATATCGGTGAAGGTACAATAATAACAATATGATGGCATATAACCAAAGATAATCAACGTGAACAAAGATTGGCCCTGACACACAGTACCGAAGACACGCATTAAAGGAATTGTTGTGATTAACATGACGACTACACCATCATACTTGTTCCGTTCACTTACTGTAAGTACGTACTTCGGTAAGTATCTGTTATATAACACTGACTTCTTTGTACGTATACAAGGATTCGTCTAATGATTTATTATATGTCGAAGGTTGATTTGATATATCGAATTTTCGATAAAATTCTTAAGAATTTGCGTATATGTGGATAATTAAATAATGAAATTTCTCAATGTTACTGATAAAGGTAGGATTTTTGCGAAAACGAAGAGAGAAAGAAAAGAGTATAAGATAATAAGATTGCGAAAAGAATCGTTGGCACACTATAAATATTCTTAGATTCTTGGCTTCACACTAGGTTAGCTTTGTGTTGTGATCATAACTCGCGCCGAACGAGCGTAGTGAGCCGAGCGAGCGTAGCGAGCCGAGCGAGCGTGGCGAGCGTGGCGGAAGATTCCGTCAGACATTGTTTTTTGTGTAACTTTAACCGTTTACCCAACTCAAGCAATTGAATCTCACTAATGGAATATTTTTACCCGTTTTTGCAACATTTTTCATCGATGTTCCGCTGCTACTGGTCGTTGCGTGGTAATATATAGCCTATGGCCTTCCTCGATAAATGCACTCTCCAATACAAAAATATTTTTTTAAATCGGAACAGCAGAACAATTTTGTATTCGGTACAACGGGTCCTAAACTACGCAACGAATTTTTTACTTGGAATGAAAGGTTTATAGTTATTATGAAGAAAGTCATTGTATATAATACAAGCCTTTAAACAAAAGCTATAGTCTACACTACAGCTCTACACCGAAGTAAAGCGAGGGCGGGCCACTAGTATACATATATTTATTTAAAAATAGCAATTTTCCTGTCACTGTATTTCTGAAAATATATATCTCCAACGTCGCATTTGAACGTAGCTAAAGAATAAATAACAAGACAACAATAAATGAATATGAATTCCTATTTTGTAGAATGCAAGGGTGTCTAATGCAAAAGGCTTCTAAAGAACACGGCTTGATTTATTCTATTTGATTCAAACATTAACGGCTAGATTATTATCCAGATTCAATTTTCATTAAGATGACTCGATGCCGTAGTATATAAAAATATATTACAAGTAGTATCATTATCATTAAGTCATTATAGTCATAGTCATGGGAAATAAAATGTTGTGGTTCGGTATGGCAATACAATTTAACTCGGCTTTTTCATTCATCAGACCATTAGGCACTGATAAAAGGGATTCTGGTTTTGTGCAATATAAAAAAGCTAATCTGGTAACACTGGTTCAAAAGTGATTATTTGCTTTTACACATTATTCTTTAACAATGGCTGACCACCGTGTGAATTTGCATTCATAGTGGTCGAAAATAAGGAGCATTATACCGAGCAGCCGCAACTTCAAAAAAGAGGAGGTTCTCAATTAATCCTGATATATTTTTGTTATTGTTGTTCGCGCATATGTCTCTGAGATTAGTGCACTGATTTTGATGATTTTTTTTAAGAGTCTTAGCGAGTTGGTCCCTTATTAATTTGGTAAAAATATGATGGTACTCATCAGATCTTCGGGTGTAAACAACGAAACTCCTCGATTACAAATTACACACATCGCATTTGATTATTTTACGAAATAAAAGAGAAATTGCCGGCTAGGCGCCTATACTACAAAATAGTCATAACAGAAGATAATCTACATGCAAAGTGCGCTCGAGCAACGCACACATAGACACCACTCTCGGACACGAAATGTTGAACCACTCCAGACCACCGCGAGCGCGAGTGTCATCCTCATGAGACACGCGTCTGTGATCTTTTTTGTGCATTAACGGAGGAACAAAAAACAAATAAATATATCTGTTTAGTAGAAAGGTTGTTTGAAATCAACATTAAGCAGTGAATTGTCATTTATTTATTTTTGTAATATAACAACAAAATGTTAGTGTAGTGCTATAATTTATTTGGTTAAAACTACACAATATCTAAAAACTTAAAATATAATTATCTTAAAATTATCTTATTTTTACAACAACAATAAAATTTAAATGATGTAGTTATATTGGATTATATTTCCTTCTGTTTCATTATCGACAATAAATCAAACAACTAGATACGAGTGCAACTACCGCGATAGTTTTTTGTGCATTAACCAATGTTAGCAATCGTAGCGCGACCGCTGAGCGTAGGTATGCAAAGCGAAGTACATACGACCTCCGTGGCCGAGTGGTTTGTACGCCGGGTTTGTTTCATATTGTCGCTGACTCGAGAGGTCCCGGGTTCGAATCCGGTGGGGGCAGATATTTATGTGATGAATACGAGCATTTGTACTCCAGTCATGGATGTTTGATATGTATTTCTATATAAATATACTTATATATGTACAGTTTATGTATTCTATCCGTTACCCTAGCATCCCATAACACAAGCCTTACAGTGCTTACTTTGGGGCTAGGCTAATTGGTGTTAGTGTTGGAAATATTTATATTTATTTATAATTTATACATGGGATTACCTTCTGTTATGTCTATTTTGTGCCTATACTTAGTAAGTTGATGTTACTCTGGCTTATGAAAAGTGAGAAATAAAAACTTTTTAACAAAAATAATACTTCATAAAAACGAAACCACTAAAAATAAAGAATTAATGCATTTTCTTAAGTCAAATTACTATTTAATCAAATCGATTTTTATTTTTGTTGAAAAAGGTTTTACTCGGTAAAATTACAGCTTCCTTAGAGTAAAAACTTAAATTTAACGAAGCATACGTAGTTTGGCCTGAAAAATAAAAAATATTATTATATTTATATAATGCATTTAAACTACACTTAATTTAAAAAAAATCTTGTTATAATTATTATTTTTAAGTATGTTTAACTGCTCGATGATCGAATCTAAAGAGAACTTTTTCTTGTTTAAACTATTTAGAATTATTTAACACACAAGAATACATTACGTTATTCTTCTTCTTCTTCTGAACGGTGGGAATTTTCCGCAACTCGACACCATGTGCCTATTTTGTGTAAGAGAATAGCCTAAGGCCCGTATTATAGAAATATTCTCAGTGATTGATCTAGTCTTGAGAATATCAATGGGCCTGATTCTGGCATTATTATCTATATAAAATTAAATATTAACATTGGTTAATTTTGATCGTGCTTTCCTAATATTGAAAAGGAGAGACTGATATCAAATATATTTTCTATCACATATATTTCAAAAAGACATAGTTTGTTCTCTATTGACAGGGACTAAAATAGCGTTTTTATCTCTAAGCAATAGTCTTCCTTTCAACCCCTAAGTTATTTTAAAGGATCTATTCAGTGATAATCCACACGATGGGTAGACGATGAAAAATAAATTCATCCCCGTGTTACATAAAGTGCTACCCTAACTTTTTGAAGTTATACTTCTTTAGGCGCGTTATGAAAAAATGATGAGAGTGAAATTTTAAGATGCGCGCGCATCACTGTAACACAAAATTTTAACAGCATGAAGTTTGTCGCTTTAGCGACCAACTTCATGCGTTACTTTTGTGTTTACCGCACATTAAGAAAATCTACCAACAAAATAGAAATAGAATCTCTATTTAGTGGGTGCTAACGACTGCATTGTGAAGGCCTATCAAAAGTATTTATTAATCTGGAACAACGGAACCGAAGCGCGATTCAGAAGACTACAGCGCCATCTCTTGACCATTGGTGTAGTAGAACCAAAAACCACATCTTTATTTTTTGTAATAAAGTAACAGTTATAGGTATTCATATTTATAATATTTATCTTCATGTTTCTAGTTTGTATATTCGGAATACGTGTTTGAGTTTCATACAAATGCAAATCATATATGTTCTAATAAATTATATTCAGTAGCGATTTTAATTGAATATTTTGATTATTTATTTATTTTTTCAAATTAAAACTGAACTTTATTGACTGTGTCCTTTTCCAGACCTTTTATTAATTTATTGTAATTAATTATTTGCATGCAATTAAAAACTAATTTTAAACGATGCCAAAGAAGGATAACTTCTCACGCGCCTACATAAGTACACGCACCCATTTTTTTTTTATTCTATCACTTTGTCGACATGATTGATGTATACCTCTTCAAATTGCAGCTCTCTACAGCCATCAGTCTCCAAGCAAAACCTCGGAGGGACACACAGATGGACATGACGAAACTATAAGGGTTCCTTGTCAGGACTGCGTAAACTTAAAAATTAGTGTTTCTTTCTCAAGTAGTAAGAATGGAAGTATTATATTAACTCGCGCGTAAACATAGTATTAAAAATATTTTTGCTGCATTTACTTAATTTTATAAGAAATCTACTTTAGGATCCCTCGCTATACTCCGAACTCCAATAAGCCCTTTCGCCTTTAAAACAGTTCTTTGCTCCTTTAGTGTCGCCGCACACGGGTCACAACCACAAAACGCCGCCACCGGCATGTTTCCTGTAGTTTTCATACATTTTATATGGACTCGCCGCACACGTTTAACGCCGTTGGCCGCCACACGCTACAAATCGTCGTTGCTCGCTTCTTGTGGCCCGCACCGATTCCTCACCTTCAAACCTTCTTCGTCAGAGTCCATTATGATACTGCACGCATGTGTTAAAAAAAGTAGCAACCACCGACGGCAAGTGTCGACCACCGGTAACAAGTGGCTGTCGCGTGCTTCAGCTACCTTAGTAGCCGTTTCTAGCTTCTCTTGCTGCGTTTGTGGCTGTCGCGTGTGGCCCGTGTGCGGCTATCCTTAGTAAACATCTACTATTATACCACATCTATCCAAAAAGAGCTAGTTGTTCTCTGTTAACAGGGTCCAAAGCGTTTTAAACCCGAAGGACTCAAAGTGTTTTCAATTAAGATTGTGGATATTGTTTGTAAAAGTTTCAATCACCAATGAAATCAATAAATCAGATCTTATGAACGTCACAGGCTGAAAAAAATGAAACGCGCGTTTGTCAAATAAAAAAAAAGTTTGTGAAAGCGTTCTTATTGTTTACTCAAATTCAGATTTTATTTGCTTTTATAAGTCTTTTTCAAGTTGTGGACGCTACTTCTTTTGCATTTACATATTTTCTCATAGAGGGTGAAAAAAAGTACAGGGTACTGCGGGAGCGACTCTATTTTAAAGCTCGAGGACCGACATTGAATTCTTAACTACTACTTAACTAGCGCAAGATCATTAACCTACAATGCATTTTAATTATCACCTAGTCTTTTTCTCTAGAGTAACGATGTCCACATGTTTTTCTACAAATCGTCGTCTAAAATATATTTTATCTTATTTTACATCTAACATGAAACACTTGTAACGAGCGATGCGTTTGAAATGTCACCTTGTCGTGCCTCGCCAATCCTGGCGAAGGAGTCTCGCAATCCTTAAAAGCCACCGTTATCCGTGACGCGAAGGCGCATGCAGAAGGCGTTGCACAACCTCTGTGGTAACTAACCTCGGATCCTTGAGTTCGGTTTAATGATCACACCAAATTAAACACTGCTTGACGTGGCCACTAGTACACCAAGCGTTGTATGCAGCGAACGTCTCAAGCCGTGTCGATAAATCATATTTTTTACGTGTCAACGAACATAAACCACAATTCAAAATGGACGATTACCTAATAAGACTCTTTGTGATCAGTTTGTTTTACCATTGCAGTTACCAATTGATACCTTTGCGTGAGTATGGCTAAGCGAATTACATAAGTGATTGTAGTATTTACATGGCTTTCGAGTAGTTTAGTGGGTTCAATTCTCGTATGAAGTTAATATGTAAGCTTTGTTATTGTAGTTTTCTAAATCTGCTACAAACAAGGTCTTGGATTGAGGTTTTTCTATATTAAAGAAATATTATGAATTTCATATTATATTTAGTATAGTTTTTTTGTTCTAAGTTAAATTTGATCAACGACCTCTATTTTCTAATGAAAACTGTGGAAAGTGTCAGAAGTTTTGCTCATTTCTTACCGGTTCTTTTGAATTTGAATTTATCTCACATAACTTTACGACTTCCAAAATTAACAAACTATAAAATTTTTAAAGACTGAATAAACGTCATTTCTTTTTTGTAAATTTCTGCGTACACCTCATTTAATCAATTGATACACACTTTTCAACTCGTCAAAATGTATTTGAATTCTGCAGAGTTTAAATACTGAGTTTTAGGTCGTTGCTACTTTAATGGAGGCAAAAATGTTATCTGAATTAAAGTATGTTTCGTTTAATTCAACTTCTACTTAAAACATGTTTTGGAGAATCGAAATTCGACACTGCAGCCGGCATTCATTACTGGGTCAGTTAGTAAACTCGACTCGTACTCGTATGTGGTTGCGACAATATTGAGAAACGCTCACGGATAAGTAGACACACACGCGTTTGCACTGCCATTTCGTAAAAGTTTTAACTATCGGCCTAGCAATAATCAAGATGTATTCTATTGATTACAGTTTGAATTATACCGTTTTGGTCTTCACGTCCTGTCTTTTAGTGTTTTCTTCAAAGAAAAAAATAAAAAATCCTCCATTTAGTCGTCATCGTCACCAATGCACGTTTTTGACAGCCCTAACCTGACTTTAAAAAAATCATCCTCCCAGCCTTGCTCACAGTAATAAACGTTGTTTTGCATAAACCTAAGCCTAGAGAAACTCACGTCCTTAGACGGATTTCAGTTAATTATTAGAGAAGAAGTTGTTATTCATCAATTTAGTCGACATCATCACCAATGCACGTATTTGACAGCCCTAACCTAACTTTGAAAATGCATCCTCTCAGCCTTGCTCACAATAGTAAACACTGTTTTGCACAAACCTAAGCCTAGAGAAACTCACGTCCTTAGACGGATTTCATTTAATTATTAGAGAAGAAGTAACAATCACAAAATCGTAATAATAAGTGTGACCTTCTTGAAAAGCTTAAATCCTTCTAGGCATGCTCTCTATGATATTTTTAATAACGTCTTTTGAGATGAGTTTCCAATTCCTTTGCAATGACTCTTTTTCGCTCCCTGATGTCTTGTAGAGCTGGTCGTATGCAGAGATATTACCCATCTACAATAGATCTTTATATCCTGGAATTTTCCATCTTTGAAAATCAATGCTACAGAGCATTAATGACGTTAGTGAAGGTAGTGTCTTAATTCAGGACTTCCGTTATGACCTGTACACATTAAATTATTATCCATTCCTACAAAAGGTAACTTCATAAGTCCCGTTAAATTAATTGCTGCTAAAAACAAAACAGAGCCTCCGCCATATGGACTGTTTATTCAAAACACACAGTCATCTGCATTGCATTCCTATTTTTTATGTTCGAGAAATGCGTGACGCGTATATCACCTCTGGGTGAAAGACGAGGTTATGTGGAACTCCCGCCAAATTCCACCTACCCACTCAGCTGGCACATGGGGCCGGCTCAATGGATACACAGGATTAGTTGCATTAGCATTCCCCTGATCTTCGCAACACTCCCCGTCGTTGATACTCAGCGGATGATAAATAAATAAAATATAGTTATATTTTTAATTTTTAAGCATGTAACTGCTTGATGTTTATGCCTTGCAGCTTAAGAATGTCTAGGAGAATTTCGACACGGCGATCAGGACCGCGGTAGCATAATTGGTCACTGCATTCGCCCGGATTGCGAAGGGTGCGGGTTCGAGTCCCGTCTGCTGCCTGGTCCGCGTAGAATTTTTTTAAGTTATCTTTTCTTTAGCTTTAAATAAAATATTTCTAAAACTCACACCATTTAGCCTATCCCCAAAGTAAGCACTGTAACGGCACAATTACATTAGGTTGTTAGCCGGTAATCGGGTCCACGAAAGACATTACTCGAATTCGAGCACCCGAAGCAATATTTACTCTGGAATACAAGCTGGAAGACGGTGTCGGGTAACCAAAACGAAAACTACCCGAATACTCGACTACGTTCATTTACACTTGGTCGTTTCCCCGAATTCCAATGGCAATTGTATTTGGGCTAACGACCAAGTATAATTGAGCCATAAGGCTTGTGTTATGGGATACGAGGATAACGCCAAAGTAGACATATATTTGATACATAACATATATTTTTTTATATATGTTTTTCGAGTGTATAATTATTGTATGTCCATTTCTTCGGCATGCTCTAGAGCCTGATTGACGGATTTTGACATGCGAAGTGTCATTTGATTTTCCGTGATTGTGTGAGTGACACTATAAGTGTATTAAAAATGTAAATGGCAGATTGTTGTCAGCAAAATGAAACATCTTTTTAAAAAATTGCTATTAAACTAAAATAACGAAAATAAAATATTAAATAAAAACCGCAAAACTTGAAAATGAACTCTTAATCAAAACTTATAAGAAATAAACCAGGGTTCAGAATTTAACAGTTGGGACCCATTTTTTTCCAATCTAGAATATTTAATGTCACGTGACAATTATCAAAATCTTCCTTTCTATTTTTGATTTTAGTAATATCATCAACTATTTTTTTTCTGGAACAGTGAAATTTCTCCTAATATTGATGTTACGTCATACCAATTATTATTAGTACTTCATTTTTCATACTTTCGAATAGCCTACTAAGATATTAACAAAACTATTCATTCTTGTCCAGCTGACTTCATCCACCCATGCTACGAGTTAACCGACGAGTGCTTCACCAAGGCGACGTTGGACGCCATTCCTGGTGTGGTGAAGGGTATACCCGAGGCCGGCATCCCGACCTTGGACCCCCTGTTCATAGACAAGAACATCAGCATAGAGCTGCCTGGAAACTTGAAGATGCAGTTCCATAACGCGAAGCTTATTGGGCTTAGCACATGCGTGCCGAACAAAGTCTCGTGAGTTTTTCAACTATATATTAAATATTAAGCAATTAATGAATAATTTGTTTGTTTCTTAGGTTTTCACGCACATCACTCATTAAATAAAACTGGTTTTTAACGGGTTAATGCACGAAACTTTATTTATTTATTGACGTTTCGCAGCCTTGTCAGACTGTGAATAATTTGTTACTTGCACTTATAGTTTGATGTCTGATTTCATGACATTTTACCATGAAGCTAAAAGCAGGGCTAAAAGAACGACCTTGCGATTCATTTGAATGTAATTCGTTTTCAGAAGACTATGGCAGTCCCCGTCTCTCATTAATGAGAGATAGGGCATAGCGGATTCCGCGCTCGAATTGAAGCGCCCATCTGGGGAAGTAACCTCCACCTCACAGTAAAATAACACCACCATTTTTGGCAGTGTTGTGTTTCAGTCGGTGAATAAGATTCCAGGTCTCCACGGAGTAGGGGAAGGGGTCAGAGAAGGCAACGGTACGAGTGATATTTTTGGTATCGCAAGCTGTCATAGGCCGTTATAGGTCGTTATTGGTTGTAGGCCATAGGCGCTATGGTAGCCGTTTATCATCAGACGGGCCACACGCTTGTGTGCCACCCTTTGAACATAAAATAAACAATTATAGTATCTGCCATTCTTTTACATTAATATTTCGAATTATGATAGTATCATTATTTGCAACTCGATAGCGCAATGTTAGCATGCTCAATCTACGACAATGGTGGTAAGCTACAGAGAGAAGCTGTCGCGTTGCTAGCTACATCTTTAAAATAGCCTTGAATAATATCTGAACTGCCATCCACAGCTCTGTAAAATGATTCATCATCAATAATCCAATCGTGATTAAAAACACATCAATCACATATTATCTTGTATACAAATTAAATACGCTCCTGAAGCCGGGGTTCTATTTATTATCAAACACAGCCAGTACCGGTCAAGGTCTACCCGGTGTGAATTGCTAACACCGGTGCGCCGGTGTTGCGACCTCGTTGCGACGCACGCGCAACTCAACCGAACCGCGTGCGCTTGCGAACACTCTATATGGGCGTCGTTACAAAATAGCAATGCTCAGTGTTCACGGACAGTTATGCTTATATAGATGAAAATTATATGGGCAATTAGTTGTTTTTTTATTTCCATTTAAGTACCTAACTGGACGTGTTAGGAAAATTGAACGAATACCTATAAAATTGATCGCTAATAGGGTGTCTAATTTCGTGGACCAAATAAGTATTGATTGTTTATATTTTCTGGTTGAGGATATAGGGAACCTTTCAATAATATATAGATATGTTTTCGAATAATATAATAATTTGACCACATTCTTTACAGAGTGATTCTCGAGTCTTGTTTTACAGAGGGGAAATACAAAAGTGTTTCAGTTCGGCAGCCAGTTATCATTTCTCGGAACTTAAAATTTAATATACTCTAAAATAAATAAATAACTATTTTCAACACTCACACCAATTAGCCTAGCCCGAAAGTAAGCACAGTAGGCTTGTGTTATGGGATACTAGGGTAACGGGTAGAATACATTTACTGATACATATATAAATATATTTATATGGAAATGCATATTAAACATCCATGACTGGAGTACAAATGCTCGTATTCATCACATGTGCCGCCACAGGGATTCGAACCCGGAACCTCTCGAGTAGGCGACCGACGCCTTGAAACAGCCGTACAAACCACTCGTCCACGGAGGTCGATAAAATATCTGGTGAATCGATGATACCATGGATAAATTTTAATAAAAACATTATGTCAGAAACCGTCCTGCGCCTCTGTAGAAGGCGTAACCCATTATGTGTAGTGCGAGTCTAATAAGAGCGAAGTTGTTTACACATGCCATCTGAAAAAGCTAAGTGTTATAAAAATCTTTTTTGCAATAGTTCAAATCTGTTAAAGTGTATCTGGTACCTCAGATTCCGAACAGAAATGCAGAACTTTCTAATACTGTTCACTATACTGTTATAGATAAGAACAGTGAGTGAAGTTCCTTCAGAATTTACATCTAACGAGTAATACACCCAGTTAGTTTGGATGATTTTTTGACAATTGATTCTTTATGAAACCTGAAACTAAGTGAACTGTTCATGATAAACAGTTCCCAAATCTCTAATTTTTAACCTCTGTTATGTGGACGCCCTGAATAAAGTACACTATACCAGATGTGTGTCTTTCGGATTTTTTTTTATGTGAAAGCTAATATGAAGTTCCATACCATTGCGTCCACACCATTCAACTACATTGTTTATGTCTGACTGAAGGATCTGACTGATATCTTCTGAACTGTTCATAGCTCGGTATACTTTTAGAATGTTGGCATATATTGAATTTTATTACTGTAGCTATATCGTTAATAAATATTAGAAATAATAAGGGTCCCAAGTGGGATCCTTGTGGCATACCAGAAGGTATAGTCCTAGCTCCAGACGTTTGTCTCGTCTTTTTACATATACAAAATATCTTTTGACTGATATCTATAAAACACCTGAGTGATTTCTACCCCTATTGTGCAGGTCACGCCGCGAGAAGCGCCTGTTCCTATTCGACATGCACTGCAACTTCACAATTCGCGGCCTGTATAGTCTGCGCGGGCGCCTGCTGCTGTTCAACCTAGATACAGAGGGAGCCGCCAAGATCAAGATCTGTTAGTATAGCATCTGTTTGCAGTCCAAGCGACAATAGACAATTGGACATTCTATTTGTCTGTAAGATTCATAGACCTGAAAAATGAACAGAGCGTTCACTGTGCAACTATCAGTTATTATTTACTCCATGGTTACATAAGCAATAGTGTGAGAGAGATAAAGCGATGTTACAGCTGCATTTCGTTTGGTTCAAAATCTTTTTAATTTGTTTTCCTATTCAACTGGTTAAATCCAGTCTGATACCATATCCGAGCTGAAGTTCATTAGTTATTTTCATCATTACTTTCATATTAAAATAAAAAATATAAGTAATAAAACCATCTTCTTCCAGGGAACCAACACATCCGCTTGGACGTCGTTGAAAAGGTGGTCCGCAACAAGGATGGCGAGGGGCACTACAAGATCAACTCGTACAAATATAAAGCCGACTACGGCACAGATCTGAAGATGAATCTCACCAACCTAATACGAGGGAACCCGGAAATCAGTAAGTTTTTTTTTATGTAAAACAAGGCGGCAAACAAGTATGTATAGTTTGTGCCATCCAAACTTTATAGCGGTTGTGAAGATAGCAGGAAGCACTACTAGGCGCAGATTTCAGTTCAGAACTCACGGAGCGGCTCTTTCCAACACCAAGCGGCCCGAGAGCTGTTCTATTTCACAACTGACGAAATATATCGCGCCGTGAGTTTAAATCGCTCTTTAAGCGTTGCTTACCTTAATACCATCCCCTATACCGTGGCCAACCTGATAGTAGAATTCCCGCAAAGCTAAGATAAATGCTTGCGAACCACGGGTTGACATTAATTGATATATATCAGTGAAGAAACCTCTTTCTTTTAATAGATTGTTTGTTGTGCTCCCAGAAAAAGTAACAGCTGACATTATTCATCAAAATTTTAAGCGAGCTACTAAATAAAACATAACTACGGCCATTACAATTGCAAGTTAAATAAATGCTTGGAAAAATATTAACGAGCATCTTATTGATTCTGCAATGAATGCAAGCAAACCTATTTTCATGGATATAACCTCAAACTCATTTGATTAGAGTTGTTTTTTATTTGCCTAGACTCTAGAGGAAATAGAATACTGTGTACTTAAAACAACCGATGGCCATCAAACATACCTCGTCTGTTTAACATACACGATGCGTGTAAGCAAACCTTCGGAACCCATAGCAATAATAGTATTGACAATGTCAAACTTTATCCACCAACGCGACTGAGTATTCTATGTATAATCATAGTTAACTAATCATATAGTAGGAAAGCCTAAGCGGGGATTTTGGGATTTACTCGAGCGTGGCAGAATAATATAAGAGGGGCAACCATGCACCTTGTGAAGTACTCCCACCATACCAGAGCATTTTATATGAGGTCTAACGTATGGGGCAGCAAAAAAACATTTCTACAATCGGCCATGATTTTTAGTCGCATCGAAATTATTGCATCGTACACTATGGAAACCGGCAGATTATTATATTTCCGTCATCAGAAACTTTACGTGACTCTCTACTCCTACTCTCTACTACTGCTCTCCTCCTAGTTCCTTTTTAAAAGGCTGACGATTTGGACGCAACGAAAAAACATAGCCGATTGTTTTTTTTTTTTGCTGATCTAGGAGTTCAGCCCTATATTAAGTGCTCAGGTATGATAGGAGTACTTCACAAGGTGCACAGTTGCACATATGTTATTGTGCCGCGCTTAAGTAAACCCCATAATCCCCTCTTGGGCAGGGGCATTAGTAGAGACCAATAAAGTAAAAGTGTAGTTATCTTGTACTAACTACATAACACTTCTAATATAAAGAAATACAGTGCACTATTTTTTTATGTTAATCTAAATAACTAAGACGGAAATTTGCCAAGATCATGTTAAACCCAACAAGAACCTATTGCCAACAAAATAAAACGTTGAAATTTGGTTAAGAAATCGCTCAGTTAAGTAAACCTGTTTGAAATTTTGGTCAATGTAAAATAAAATTGCTCGAAAAAAGATTTCTGCATATCAAACAAAGTAACATATAGCAACAAGGAAGCGATAGTGATAAACACTACATAAAGTACATTGAAATACTGTTGACAATAATAAAGAATCGGATATTATATAACACTGTATAAAATCTAACTTAAAACAAAGAGATGGCGCTGCCTTGCAGCTTAAGAAATACTAGAGGAAATTAGACTCGGCCATTAAGGTCTCGGTAGTAATTGGTTACTGCGTCTCTCCGGATAGCGGAAGACGCGGATTTGAATCCCGTCTGAAACCTGGATCGAGTGGATGTTTTTCGATGAAATTTTTCTTTAGATAAAGAAACAGCTAAATTTTTGTATTCTATTCAGAAATTATGTATTAGACGCGACCGATCCAAATATCGTACATGTTGCACCTTCAGTGCTCTGCCACCCCACAATTAAATGGATTGAATATAAAATAGGTATACAGAGTTGCACCCAGTCTTATGAAGTTTTTTCAATACACTTTCTTTTGTAAATGTTAAGATGTGAGACTTGAACGCGTTGATGTCTTATTCTCAACAATATAAAAAATTAACCCGTACACTACTACTGCGTTAGTATGCCAAAAATGAGTTTTTTGCTCGATTGCGTTTGTAAACATGTTTTTAGGAAATCCACTCTCGTGACAAAATTGTTGGGGCCCTTTTCACAATCGAATCTACTTATTTATCACGTTAAAATATAAAAATTACCTTTGATTATATACACGTCTTGATAGGGAAATCCAAAATAAACCACGCAAAGTAAATGGCTCAAGTTACGCACAATGTGTGCGTGACTCTTATGTCAGATTGTTTGAAAGCAGTCAATGTGTGCGTGCAGAGCGACCCGTGCAGTTAATACGGTATCTAGGCGTGTATCAAATCAAACGAAATGACATACAAATTTAGAAGAGTTATTAGTAACATTAAAAATTATCATGTCTTTAGGCGTGTTCAAATCTTTCGACAACGCCCATGCAAAAAAGTTAGATCACCCGCAAGGGATCTACCTAGGGGAACCAACTTTATCGACAAATACAGTGTGTTACTGAAAAGAAAATTGCATATCAATCACTGCTTTTCAGGAAAAGTATCTTAATGGCGTTACAATAAAGCAGCAGTGGATCTGTAAATAGCTCGATGATTATGACTTCCATCTGTCAAAACCAGTTAGCGAATAGGCTTGCTGGTCTCTCTCAACTCTAGGTGGTTGTGGTAAAAACGCAACTCTTGAATGTTGCGAAAAATGTGATTTACGAAATATTTCTTTCAATATTTCCCTTCTTCCAGGTGCCAATCTGCTTCAAGTTCTCAACAGAGACTCGCAGCTGTTCGCCAACGAGTTCGGCGGGCCCATACTCGATTACGCCATCGACTACGCCATGAATGTCACGCAACGCTTCTTCGACGCGTATACGTACGACCAGCTCAGCCCCATACCTCTCGGAGACGAGTTCTTTGTCAAAGAATAGTGCAAATAAACCAAAAATTAAGACTCGTACTATATAAGATATTACTACTAAGTACTAATTACGAAAATGTAAATTACTACTGTTGCATCTATGAACGTTTTAGGGTTAAGATAAGTTATGGTAAGGTAGCTTTATAAGAACTCGAATAAATGCTATGAATTTTTCATGAAAAGAGATTTCTTTCTCAATCCTCTTATTCTAATTAAGTATTCGTGTCGAGTAAGTACTTTCACGGATAAGACAGTAATTTTGGATTCATATCGGAGATGTAGCAAGACTCCTTAGATAGAGTACGCTTAGATCTTTTCAGCTGAACTGCTGAACAATGGATTTTAATGCAGTTTGTCAAGAGGAAAATTCGCATTATGTCTACTGTCTAATGTATCTAATACATGCCCGTGAAAAAAATCTACAGACTTCACCAAAGCAAAACGAGGGCGGGTCACTAGTATTTTATATTTACATTTACAATCTGATTTTCACTTGTAAATATTACGTACTCTAATACGCATTTTTAGATACTTTCGATATTATTTTACAAGTCTTAATAAATTTTATTCATCATCATCATCAGCCTATATGTCCCCACTGCTGGGGCACAGGCCTTCCCTATGAATGGAATAGGGAGATTGGGCCATGATCCACCACGCGGGCCCAGTGCGGATTGGAGGGTGCTAACGACTGCAGATGCAGCCGGGACTAACGGCTTAACGTGCCTTCCGAAGTACGTAGGAACTCGAGATAGAAGATTTTTGGTCACCCATCCAATGCCCGACCATTGCAAATGTTGCTTAACTTCAACGATCGCAGCCGAACGCGCTAACCACCTGTGCTATCGAGCTCCACAAATTTTATTACATGACGGTAATTAAGTATTTTTTTCTTGGACTCGTCACTATTCTTGTGAATATTTTGCAAGCCCAATTTCCAAACTCATTATGTCACATCCGCACTTAATACAACAGAGTAACTGCAATTAACGGTATGCAATTCTGACGGGTAAACAACAACACTTAAAAGAACCTTAATACATGGTAATAAGGGTCCTAATTATAACAGAGACTTGTACGCAGGTACGCATGACATTGCGTAAATACTAAGTAACTTATACAGGCGCATGCTTAACTAAAGAACTATGCAGAAACCACTCGAAATTATGAACAGGGTGTGACAATGTTATAACATGTAAGGGCGGAAACGAATTATTGGCATATTAACCTAAAACTTAATACAAATGTGTCTGGGGGTGGAGCTTATTAAAGTTATTTAGTAAAACACTTTTTTAAAAGGAGTATAGAGTGCAATTTATGTATTTTTTATATATTCTTGAGGTTTCTTTACAGGTTCCGTAGGCACACGATCACGAAACCTGCCGTGCTTTTCTGTAAGAACAATCTCACTTTTACACTGCGGAATTCACCGAGCTCTGCGGTGTGATTTGAAATTAGAACCCGAATTTCTAATCACACCGCGGAGCTCTTTAAAAAGTGATTTATCAAACGATTAAAGTGCGTGAAAAAAAATAGCCTTTAAGTTAAATTTTCGAAAGAGTTCACAGCAGAAGTAGGTAACCATTACCATAAAGAAGAATACAGTTTTCACTAATTCTTTAGGCTAGTCTTAACAAAACCAGATACTTATTTATTTTTATCAAATTAATGTATTGCTACATAAGTTAGTCAAAAAATAATCAAAACGTGTTAATTCGTTTATTGCAGAAATCCCCTCTGGTCATTTTTAGAGTTCTGTAACCAAAGGGTAAAAACGGGACCCTATTACTAGGACTCCACTGTCTGTCTATCTGTCTGTCACCAGGCTGTATCTCATAATCCGTGCTGGCTAATAATAAGTTAATAATTTCACAGACACTGTTAAAAACAAAATAAAATATATACAACAATCGTGATTGTTTGCCATTATTTGCTCTATATTAATAACGGCAAGAGATAGACGCTTTAAATACTCACAGAATATTTAGTTTTTTAAGCACTTTAAAAATAAATAATAAATATTTAAGGTGGCTCCCATGCCAGAGACGTGAGTTTTTTCCGTTTAAGCTCAATATTATAATATAGTGTCTAATGTTATATAGATGGTACGAAACCCTCTGTGCACGAATCCGACTCACACTTGGGCGATTTTTAATTAATTTCTGATCGCGGGTCTGCTGGCGCTACAGAGGTTTTAGCTGATATAATCAAATAAATTCTTTAGTGTTATATTTCCATTAGTGAGCAAGAATACCAAAGTTAGACAGAACATGGGATAGGGTCTAGGGGCTGTACTTTCATACTTAAATCGTGATTTTTAAACCTCCTACAATAGTACGAAACAATTGTGTACGTTTTTTAATCGTTTTCTTAATAAACTCTTCTATGTCTTTATCTATAATATCTAATATATAAAATTCTCGTGTCATTGAACTACTCCGAAACGGCTCGACCGATTTTCGTGAAATATTATATGCATATTCAGTAGGTCTGAGAATCAGACAACATCTATTTTTCATCCCCCTAAATGTTAAGGGTGGTCCAACCATAATTTTCTTTTGCTGGACATTTTTTTTTGTTTTTATTTTTTTATGATACATCATATAAAAATACATACCACCCTAAATTTTTAACCCTTCTACCACCAACCCCTATTTTTTATGGCGGTACGTAGTTCGCTGGGAAAGCTAAAATAACTCTACCTATTAAACACGTAATTGTTCTTGTCCTAATATATCTCCAATCTTGTCTAATAAAAACCTCAAGGTATTTGATGCAACGAAAGTATATAAAAGTAAGTGACATTAATGCAATTGTATCCTATAGGTCCATTAAAATTTCAGCGCTTCGTTTATACATTTAAGATAGGTTAGTGATAGTTCTTTGGTCCTACACTAAAGCTATGATGCGCGTCCACCCACACTAGCTTTCACTGAGAATCTGGTATACTACCGAAGGGTACAAGAACTATGGAACTATAATCCACTCCTAGATATTGTATGTATAAATAAATATTTTCATACAGAAGTGAGACCCAATTTTCCTGGCCAATGATGATAGTTTAATAGACGTGGTAATATCGGAAACTACATTGCACCCACAGATATAGATCGAAGTAGATATCAAAAATCATTTATTCAGTCTAGGTTGTTACAAGCACTTGTGAAAGTCGAGAAGCTATAATAATAATAGTTTATATCTCTTATTAAATTCTGCACCCAACAATAAAGATATGAGTTCATAGTCAAGGCAATACAGAAGTTAACCCCTTGCTCCCGGCTTCATCTGATGTCGTAATTACTCACGAACCAGTTTCAAAAACCAGCATCTATGGATTGCTATAGTTACCGCTATGTAATTCTTTCCTTAGAGAAGACGTATGGCACAGCAGCGAAGACATTAATGGGCAGACGGTGATGATAAGGGAGACTGTATCATGGTTACTTATTTTTAAGCATCTACAGAGTGACCTCTATAGATGCTTAAAAATAAGTTGCCTATCTGAATAACCAAAACATAAGTGCTAAAGCGCACAAACAAACCAGCATTATCTACTGATCACCTTTTTTATCATACACTACTGGTGCCTGCGGTTTCCCCCGCATTAATTTGAGGAAAAAGGTTATAGTGGGTCACCCTTAAAGGGCATATTCTGTTTCAGACTTTATAAAGAACTATTAAAGGGGAACAATCCCGTCATACATGATTTTTATGTCACTTCACCGTTTACGCAACGCACGCAACGAGGGCTCACAAATGGAATATTTTTTCCTGTTTTTGCAACATTTTTCGTCAATGCTCCGCTCCTATTGGTTGTAACGTGATGGTATATTGTAGTAGAGGTGGCGGCACTGGTTGAAAAAAGTAATTAGTTAAAAGTCAAAAGTTGAATGAAAATATCAATCAGATAATGATACTGGTTAAAAACATCATTTAATATTTTTCACGACGAGTTGATTTATTGTCAATAATTTCATTAGTTCGCTTTGTGATTGAAATTATGAATAACGATAATTTTATCACAACAATTTTACATTTATCTATACGAATAGATATTACTCTCGTGTTAAAACCAACATGAATTGAATGAATTTTATTATTCGGTATGGTTGAAAATATTTATCGAATATGTGTTATTTATATGTGTTATACGGTTGATAAATATATTCAAAAACACTAGTAGCCTTCCTCGATAGATGGACTATCTAACACATTTTTTTTTCAAACCAAACAAATTCTACAGCTTTATAATATTAGTATAGATTTTTACCAAACGCAATTGACGATATGGGAATTTACCTCACTCGATCGTTATGAAAGTGACGCCCGCGCACGTGTTGTAAATTTGGAGCGATTTGCTCGTTACAGCACCTACCCTGGTAATTGTACCTACAAGCTACAATACGGAACCTTGCATTTCAGATTGATGTTACAACACAATATATCATGGAATGGAATAGATTATGTAACAAAGGTAATAGAGTAAGTTTTCAGATGGAAACTCGATGATGCAGTTCTAATCGCTTTCTGCCAGTTTACAAAATTAGGTAGTTAAGCTAGATAAAAGTTATCCAATTATTTTAATGGACAATTCAAATTTTATAATCACTCCAGTAAAACATTATTCGACTTTAAATTGTACAACATCTAACTTTTAGAACTCCCAAATAATGTCCGAATAAATCAACCGATTAAACAAGCCATACAATTACAACTCGAATATTTCATTGGTATAACCTTCGCGATACCCATAGAAACATTATGCAATTCTCAATTTAAAACAAACTTTTTTAAATAACATCGGGGACTTCGTAGTTTTCGATTCGACGAAGGAAACGAGACATGCAAATACGAAACTTATTTATTTGTATTTGGGTACATGCTTACCGTCTTTGCTATTTTTCTAACGAACGTTCGAAAACCAATTTGTTTATGTCAACGACTCGTGGAAGGCACGCGATGGAAGTAGGCCGGGCGGGACGGGACACATAAGTAGTCTGAAAAGTTAGATTACCATTTTGTATTCATGAAAACGAGCAAAACAAACGCAGGCGGGGGCGACGACCCCGCAGCAGTGATGATCGGCAAATTAATGAACCGATACCGAATCGCTGTGCGTAAATAGTAATGAGTTTATTTTTCTGTTTACGGTCGATTAGACGCTAGTTAGGGAAAACCCCTACAATATAAGTAATAGAGGTGTATATACAAAATTTTGTGGGAATATAATATCGCTGTTCGATCTATAGGTATGTTACAGTCACAACTCATTAAACCGACAAACTTTTAACGGTAAAAAATAAAAGATGACTTCATAAAACAAAACCACTAAAATGTACGAAATAATGCATATTCTTTAATTATATCTATGTATAGATTCAAATTATTATATTTAGAGTCAAATTATCATGATAATTTATATCATGATAATTTGACTCTAAATATAATAATTAAAATACTGGTTTGGATACTTACGGTTTATACTCCAACACGTTGCCTACAATGAAATATCATGATTTAAAATCTGAAAAATCTCGTACATATGTGTAGTGATCTCGTACCACGTACGGAAGACCAGAAATTTTGTATTTGTGTGCGTACGGTTGGCATTTGGCCTGGTGCCATGCCAACCCAAGCAGTAACTGGCAACTCGGATCTATCAATATATACATGGCACCGACTCCACATGATAATTTGACTCTAAATAAATATATTTCTGGATTTGTTTTGTGAAGTCGGATTTTTTTGTTTTTTAAGTTATTATTTTTAACTTTTCATAAGCCAGATCAACATCAACTTACTAAATAAAGATGTCCAACCTGCGATCTCTCTTTCATATTTCGTAAAATTTCGTGTACTGTTCGTTCATATTTTAGGAGTTCGTTGTTTATCTCCAAAAGCGTTCATCAGATTTTCACCAAATTACCTAATATGCGACCACCATGCAAGCAAACTCTTTCAAACAAAAAATAATCATCGAAATTGGTAGGCGCAACATTGAGTTATTCGTCCATTTGTCGCGAATATACTTAATGCAAATTTAAGACTTATATGGTTTTCTCATGGATGCCATGGTCAGAACTGGCTAGTTGAAATGGGACCACGAGCAATGTGGTAAAGCGTTAAAGACCGCCATGGGCGCCACCAGGATTATTTTCAGGGGGGTGCACCTGCATCTACATATGCTATAACCAATATAAAATATAGAATACAAGTAAAATACCTATGTAGATAAATGCAATGTCAAATATATCATATCATATTTTTAATATATTCTTAGTACTATTTTTTTGTACTTTTTCAGCATAACATTTTATATAAAAACTTTATTTTGCGTCTAATTCTAAGACACATGAGCAGATGGGCCACTTAATGTTAAGTGGTCACCATCGCCCATGGATATCAGAAATGCCAGGGACAAAGCCATGCCGCTGCATTTTATGAAACACTCTTTATGAGCCTCTCTTGAAGAGTACCAGGTTATAGTACTGACGGAACCGTGTAGGGGAGCTCATTCCATAACAGGGATGATGACGGGGTACAGTAAACGAAATTCTATTTAGTCCGTCAGTTAGATGATCAAAAAATAATGGGCACGTTTTTTTTTTTGGGCAATCAACCAAAAAATGACAAAGTTAAGTAATGTGGGTAAACTCGACTCTGGTGACGGGTGGTGCGGTAAAATTTTGCTTTGGGTATTAACTGGAACAATTTCTCGGTTGGTCTGGTTGTGTCGTTAAAAGCGGAACATGGCTCTCAATATCTGGGAGGCGAGTAGCCTGTGACACTATTTTGGGAGAAACGATGGGCTAAAGCTAAGTCACTGAAAACTCGACCCACCCAAATATATTATATTTTTATGTACATTCTATATATTTCTCATATATTTCAATGATTAAATAATTCTTCATGTTTTAAGATAAGCATATGTTTGATATTTTTTGTTTCCATGAGGCTACCATCCCGCAGGTGTAGTTGTGTAAAAAATATTTAATTTTATTCTATGTACTTTCTTTCTTGCCAAGGGGGTGCAAGGCGCGTAAAGGCCGCACATTTGGAGTAATGACCTACCAGACGCTAATACCACACAAGCCATTATTAACGAAATACATCGGCGTCCGACAATATCACGAAATATTAGCCCAACTGTACCTACACTGTACAGACAAATGCACATAGCGTTAACATAACTACAATGACGTCGAGAAAAATATAAGTTAAGGAGGTCGCACATTAACAAAAAAGATACCTACTGACGAAAAATTGTTTGCTATCGAGCATTATTTAAGAAAGCAGAAAGTTACAAGCTCTAGACAGCTTAACGCACACTGAAATATGACTGAATCAATGAACGTTACTTTTCTGTGTAAGAGACAAAACACGACGTTTTTTTTGGAACATTTGTATTAATTTGCAGACTTCAGTTTAGTACCCTATAAAATCATAATAAGAAAACATTAATAATAAAATTAACAACTCGCTAACAACCTTTGAATTTCATTACAAAGTGATGTTTGAATTGCATTCGTATTATTAAAGTTCAACAATTATTCAATGAGAAATTGATAACGGTGATTTAAAACAGTAGGATATAAAATAAGCGATTATATTTTATATGCCAACTTTGACGAAATGCTGATTTTTGAGTTTATTTTTTTTTTTTGACGTCACTTCAGTTTGCGACTGTACGAAGCCTACAAAGCCATTAGCCGCACAGACTCCTGTATTGATCTCCTAAATTTAGCGCGGGCCGAATTATTGAGCAGATTGCTTGCAGCGAGCCACACCATATCGGCTGCACAGGCCCCGGCTAATTACTCCGTAACTCATGTCTGTTGGAATCTAAAAGCTATAATTGTATAAAAAATATACTGTAGTATAATGTTGTAGATAGACGACGGAAAAGGGACATAAAATTCGCCAGCGACTTTATATGTATAATTGAGGTTTTTTAAAACTTATGTTTTCGGGGTGGCAACCTACTTATTCCAGCCAGCTTAAACTAAATTGACATCGTTTACGAGTGGCTCTGAAAATTAGCAAATGCCATTCTGCTATGGATTATATACGGCTAACAGAGGGTTTTCAAATAAATAATGTAAGTATAAGCCCACAGCTTCGTCCCAGAGAACTTAATTTTCGTGTAACTTTCTTTTTTTTCGTAAGAACAAATAAGCTACAAAGTACTAAAAAACTTTTAAAAAAGATGAATTAAATCTGTGAAGTCTTTTCCAAGGTACGGTGTAATCAAATGGGAAATAGTGATTCGTTTTTAAGTAAGAGATATCAAATAGTATCGATTGTTGATTCTGCATGAAAACTACGACCTCTTTCGAAGGGCTGTTTGAATAATAAATATGCCATATCATTAATTGAAATATATGTAATTAAACAAATATATACTTGAAAATTATTAATAAAAACAAATTGTGTATACTATTTATTTAAATAATACCCTTTTACCCCTTGATTTATATACGTAGTCGAAACGACGAAGGTAAGTATTAAGCGTCGTAAAAATAAGGTTAGTGATCTAGGGATAAATATAAAATAATATGGATGGCTCCAGGCTCCTATATAACTTGGAAATTCTGTCTAAAGAATAAAATAACTGACCCGGGTAGAGAAAAATACTTATTTCAATACTTAGGTAGGTATCCGAGGCAAGTTACATTTTCTTTAGATATTTATAATAGTATAGTAAATAAATACTGCAATAGAAATGTAATAACATCTAAAGGATTCATGTGCTAGACCTTCCAATATAAAATATGGCAAATATTCCTAAATGAATTTAGACTTCCGTTAACTTTTGTAACGCCCTAATTAATTATAATGTGTGAAGTGATCGGTTCCTATATTAATCGTCAAGAGAGGTCGTTAGACAAAAATTCACCAACATTTCACCCCAAATCGTCTTCACACGTCTTAAAAAAACATGGACATACTCGTATCTTTCAAGCTTCACCGGATGTAAAAACAACGGAAGTGTGTCACGTTTGCTTCAAAATAAAAAAGCAGCTCTCAATTTTTTTTGTTTAATTTATATTTTATTTTAGAGGAACAAACAAAAATATCGTTTTATAAAAATTAAGAAATCTCGAAAATTGCATACTTACTTCTAATAAACCAATAAGTTACCTAAGTTAAACTCTATTAAAAATACATTTGCGTGTAAAATAATAAGAATGAATTCTTTTCGGTGTCATTTTTCTTGAATATTATTGACTTTCAAAACTGTTCTACAAAAGGCTAAATAACAGACTAGATACTTTTATAATAAAAATGGGACGAATTTCCAATCATGTTTAGTGCATCGAAAAACTGGGTCGAGAACATGGTTGACGTAACGCCGCAAATAAGTGAAGCCTTTTAAAATAACAAAGAGATTGCATCCGAAGGAGCGATCTTTGACCTCGTATAACAATTCTATAAGGGGTTAGTACAGCCAAGCGGCGCACTTGCTCACAAATATTGAAATAGCATTTTTTTCAGATTTTTATAAGCCAGATTTTTACATAAAAATTTGATAAGGCGGTATTTTGTTAGGTAGCACATTACAAGTAATTTATTAAGATAAGTTTACCAGTGCACAATTTTAACAAAATATATATATATCTTAACCATCATTTTGTGATTTTGCGAAAAGTGTTAGAGTTGTGTTTTTAATCTATTAATGAATAATGTCGAAGTATCAAAGAATACAGAATTGAAGAAAGAAAGAAAAAATGGATGCGTGTAACTTATGTACGCGCGTGAGAAGTTATACTTCTTTAGCATCATTAAAAATATTTTTTAATTGCATGCAAATAATTAATAATTATAATAAAATAATAAAAGGACTGGAAAAGGATAGTTAACACAGTCAATTAAGTTCAGTTTTAATTTGAAAAATTAAATAAATATTCAAAATATTCAATAAAAATCACTACTGAATTTAAGTTATTAGTCCATATGTAATTAGCACTTGTAAGTAACTAAAACACGTTGTGTCTATATAGAAACTAGAAACATGTGGATAAATATTATAAATATGAAAACAGTGATCAGAGGCGACGAGACTGCCAACATTGTTTTTGACAACGCGATCATCTTATGGAGCTCCGTGGATCGTTCAAAGTACCTTTCGAACAGATGTCTAATAATGGTGGATTATTAACCACTAAGTGGTTAATAATCCACCATTATTAGACACTAACATTCATAACGCGCCCGCGGTCAACTTCATGGTGTTACTATTGTGTTACAGTGATGCGCGCGCATCTCGAAATTTCACTCACATGATTTTTTCATAACGCGCCCGCGGCCAACTTCATGCTGTTACTTTTGGGTTACAGTGATGCGCGCGCATCTAAAAATTTCACTCTCATCATTTTTTCATAACGCGCCTAAAGAAGTATAACTTCAAAAACTTTTAGTTTGTAGACGAAGAAGAATGTCTTTATTTTAAAAGGAAGGTATAAGAATTTTATTTTGATGACTGAACAAGAAGTTTTGAGCGGCTTTGCTACTAAATACGCTAAATCGAGCGTGTGTAAGTCCTGTTGTAATGAATTAACGGGCTGTGTTACTATAGACTTGGGACTTGGGATAGCTGAACTGATGAAAATTTGAAACGCTAAAAGAGATTTTGGCAGACGATAAAGATGGAACAAATTCCAAAATGTTTAGCGCAGTTTAGCACCTAAGCTTCGTCGCACACACAGAACATAGTGGTCTGTGGTCGCACAGGTACCCCTACCTCGTGGACAACAGATACATATTTCATTTACGAGTACTTGGCTGGAAAGTGAACGAAATTTCCCCAAGGCTTTTCCACTTCCACTATGTTCCCTTTCGAGCTTCGTCTCAGCAATATCAACGGGTTATTTAATCACTAACAAATAAAATACCACATCTTCATATTAACATTTTTCGCGTGGAGTTATGAAAGCTATAACCTGCTCACTTTACGAACTTTACTAGCAACTTCAAAATAATAGTAACATTTGTGTAGCAACCACAAACAACAGATTTGGGTCACATTTACATACAAGTACTTTGATGCATTCAAAAGCATTTAGGAACCTCGTATTTTTACCTCTTAGCCATTAAATATGTGAACTAGTGCTGATGTCTATTGCTATGAACTTTGAGTTTTATTCCGTAAGTAGGTATATGATCGCCCTAGTTTTCCTCAAACAACATATAATACATTGTATGTTCATGCTACCCACGGAGCAGTTAATTTGCGGAGTTGATGATATGGGTGGTTGGTGTGAATTATATGCTTGTTGTGTAACTTTAATATGCATTACACGAAAATCAACTTCATAATGATATTGCATTAAAGATATGGTTACATGGAGCAGATAAATATACATTGTAACAAATTATATAACGCTATCATTGATTTAATAAATAAACTAAACACACATCTCACATATCCATAACGCTACATGTAGGCACTAATTGCTCCTACAATATTCCTATATCCTATATGATCCACCGACCCGTCTCAAGATCCGTAGTAGTTCAGTAACTGAGATACTTAATAAAATGTTAAGGATTAACTGCTAACCTTTTTTAATTAAATATATGAGAAAGAGTAAGTGAAATTGAGAAACTACCAAGCATTTTCGATTTTATATGTTACTCTTAAATGATAATGTTTCATTATTCTCAATTCTTTGGTACGTCAAATTTTTAAATTCTAAAAGTGACACTGTTCTTAGGTTTTGTTATTACTATTTGTTCATTTAAAAATCCCAGGTTTATCGATAGGTACTCATAATCAGATAAGTATTATATCCCCACTGTTGGGGCACACACATTTCTATGATGCATATATTTCTTTCCTACGATAGGGGTACGAAGTACCGATCATAACCAGAGCCCAGTGCTGGATGCTAACGACTAGGGTTTCAGGTAGGACCAACAGCTTAACAACGGTTTGGGCAAATGCCTGCCGCACGGAGGAGGTCGATATATCTCAAACAAAAAATTTACAGAATAGCACTGCTGCATCCACATCCTATCCTGTGAACGACGACTGTGAAATTTGTTTAACTTCAACGAACGCAGTCCGAACAAACTATCCACTGCGACATCAATCTCTTCAAAGAGGTAAGTACTATTAAAATTTAATTTATTTTATACGACAATCAGTCCACAGCATAAATAAAATTTGAACTAAAATATACAATTTAAGTTAAGCTTCTACAATATTTAAACAAAGTGCACTATTAAACTGTTAAATAATTTCGAATGACTTATGTGCTTCGGAACACGTGATCAAATATCAAAAAACACCAATTTGGGTTTTCTATTTTAGTCAGTAAAATATTGAAAAAAGCAGAAATCCATAAATAATTTCCGTCATAACAAAATCGTCACGTAATGAAAAGCACGTTTCTCGTAGTTCGTACGCCGCGTTATTTTTATAGATTTTTTCAAGGTTGGCACGTGGGGTGACATCGGATACCTTTTTTTTGCCACGTAGCGGTAACGTTTTAATTTCGTGTCGAAAAAACTAAGAGGAAAAAAGTGCAAAGGTGGGGCGTGGATACACGTATCTTTCGCGCGGCCTATATGTTATCACTTTCATCTATAATTTTCTCAAACTGTTGCTTTCTTTATTTTATTTTTCTTTTCATTTTGGAACAAGTTCGTGCTCTCGACTTCGTCTGCGTGAAATAATTGGTTAAAATTTTACGCCTATTTTACCCCCTTCAAGTTTTATTTTCACGGGAATAAATAAGTTATATTATAACCATCTTCAGAGTCGCAGCTCCCTCCATACCAAAATTATTTTTGATCGATTTAGATATTTAAACGTTAGAATTTCATTGTTGGAATAATTTCTAAAACTGTAATTATTCTATCGAAGTTTGTAGAAGTTTCTCCATTGAACGAGAAGGTTCTTGCTATTATTGTTAAACAGATTTTGGTAAGTCATCGACTTCTTTAAGAAATATTAACAGGACAACTCTACTTTAAGAGCTATTATAATAATACAGAATTATTAATTTGGCATGAACTTTACGGAAGTAAGTAGATATTATAGAACTTTAGAATCCTTTCAAAGTCCTTAATACTGCTTATGCTACTGATATTGTACAAGTTCAGTGCAATATAAAAGACCCAATTAACCTTTATAATATTTAGAATTTTAATTGATTTATTTTAGAGTATACATTCTGTTCCAAAGCACACTTCACAGATTACTCGAGTAGAGTTGCCATTTTTTATATCATTTAGCCTTTCTATACGTACCATAGATTAATAATATACCATGGACTAATATTAAGTATGACCTTACAAATATATATAAGTAGTTACTATTTTTCGAGTTTCAAGCTCAATACAAACAGCTTTGGCAAACCACATTTAAATTCAATATTCAACTTACTCTATTTACATATGGTTCGAAAGTCCTTTGTAATGATATTGACGATTTATAACCGCATATTTAAAATTTTATATTTAGGTACTTCTTCATAATAATTTTACTTAAGTTTGGGAAACACCGTCTCATAAGCCCCACTGAACGTCCTCGCCAGCTTGTAAAGACATCCGTCATTCCACACTCACGACGATTTATCCACCCCTGTGTTTTAGCGGGCCACTTTTAAAGCCAACCAATTTAACAGGACCCGCCGAGGAAATAAAAACTCTATTGATACTTAAAGCTAGGGTAACTGGTCTGGACTTAACGCATGTAATGTGCCATTTCCGAAATTTACTTTAGTGTGATGTTAATGCTTGGAGACAGTTAGAAAGTACTTAATGTCAACTTGTATTTTGTAAGAGCAGAAATGGCTTTTATTTACGTACCTATATTACTTAAAGTTGCTAAATAATTAATTGAAACTGTAGAATATATAATTAAAGTTTATGTTTTTTATGTTAAAAGAATAATTCCGACACACACCAATTAGCCTAGCTCCAAAGTAAGCACTGTAGGTTTGTGTTATGGGATATTAGGGTAACGGATAGAATACAAATACCGATACATATATACGTATATTTATATAGAAATATATATGACACATCCATGACAGTTATGAGCACAGGGCCCGAAGGCAAGATAAAAAAACTGCTGCAATAGTGCCTAACACGTAGGGTTACCATTTAGGAATTTCAAAAGTCCTGACAAAAATCCTGACATTTCAAAAAAAGTCCGGACTTTTTACTCGCAACATGGTACCATTATTCACTTAGTTACAATGGTATAGAATTTAAAACAAAATTTACATTTATTATTCATATTCAATGTAATTTTAAAAATCTGGACAAATTAGAGATCCGGACTATGGTCTAAAAGTCCGGACATGTCCGGGCTAATCCGGACGGACGGTAACCCTACTAACACGTCATTTTGACTAAAAAGCAGACACCTAGAATGAAAGATGTCACTACTCCAATAATACCTAAAACGCTAATTGACTAAGAAGCCGATTGCCCACATACAATGTATCGTGACTATAATGTTTGCTGCCAACCATCAATTTGAACTTTTTAAATATTATAAAATAATAAAAAAAAACTGTATTCTTAAACCAAAAAACAAATCTTCTATTCCTTAAAATTAAAAAAATACCCTTAAACACTCCTTAAAAATACAAATATTTTTTTAAGCTAAGAACTGAGCATAATGACAAAATAGACTATATTTTAATTTTCAAGTGTTAGTATGGAATTACAACAACCCTTCACAACAAGAGTTTACAAACAAACTTGCGCGTTAGGTATTAAAGAAACAAAGTGCATTTTAGGCATTTTGATTTGTAAACGAAATAACATTAAGGCAATTACAATGTCTAGACGTTCATGGGTGGACAATCTGCTTCTAAGCCTATTGACGTATCAGGCATTTTTGTAGCAGTGGCATCTTCTATTTTAGGCACTGTTCTCATAACCGATCCATGACTGAGTACAAATGCTCGTATTCATCACACAAACATCTGGCAAACAAACAAGCAAATGGCCTGCCTGATTAGCCTACAGGCGGTTGCGATACCAAAATATCATCCGGAAGTTGACATTTCTACCTTGACCCTACCCTACCTCGTGGAGCCTTATTGGAACCTTACTCACAGCCAAAAAAAAACACCACCATAAGGTAATGACATGTCACTGTTCCAATTCGATCGGATTATATTTATGCCCTAATTAATATTGTTCTTGCTTGCTATTATTAATGAAATTATTAAAAATGTGTATTTTATTTTATGTACCGATGTATGTTCTTGTATGTTTATTTGATTTATTATCAGTTTATATTTTATAATATGAACAGTAATTTTAATCATGGTTATATTTTCTTTTCTTTTCTTTTCTTTTTTTGTTTTATAATTGCACACCCCCTCCTCAATTAAATTTCGTCTCTCCATTCTATGGTTGTCTGGAAGAAATGGCTACATAGCCATAAGACCGCCAATTGTCCACCTTTTTAAATTATTGTCCTAACTTTGTACTATATAATGTGGTGTGTTCAATAAAGAATCATCTATCTATCTAATATTATTTGTGCCGATATCTTTATAAACTTATGATTCACGAAAATCTTATAACAGTAAGATTTTAAAGGAGGTCTAATTATTTGCTCATTTAATTGCCTCCTGCAGACTGTTGACTGGATGATTTATTCATACGTCATCACAAGTCTACCCTAAAATAGATTACTAATCACCAATAGAACATTAACAAGGAATGCGTTTAGCACTCCGGTGAGTATAGCAAAAACTCCGGAAATATCAGACCGCCCGATAGCACGGGGTGGTTTGTGATGATGTATGAGATGAGTGAGAAAAAACTAAGTGACAGTTTGTATCAGTCGACTGATGGATGGCTGGAGGTGAGAGGTAGCAAATCATGTCAGCATGATTTACTGTGTACCTAGTTAGAATATTTTAGTGCTTACAAAGCTAAAAGAAAATAATGATACTTCTAGACACCTCGCGCACTAGAAGGCCCCGACCACAGCGAGTGGCCGCAACGACCATTGAGTCAAGTACCTATTGCTAAGGCTATCGCTATCGCTTTCAAATTTATTTTGTTTTTTATGACCGGCGAAGGTTTTCAAATGCCTCGCGTTTTTTTCTTTTGCATTGGTAATAAAAATATTAAAGAAAATGAGCGTGAGGTATTTGAAAACCTTCGGTGGTCAGAAACAACAAAGTAAAATCGTAAGCGATAGCCATAGCAATCCCGTTAGGCGATTGGTCCCCAGATAAAGTAAAGAAACAATACGAACGTCACGCACTTTGTCGCAACGGCCAATTCTAATAAATCTGGTCGTTGAGGCCACTGGTCGTGGTCGTGGCCATATATTGCTCGAGGTGACTTAAAGAGGTCTACATTAATTAGGAGTCTGATGTTAAAGAAGTACAATTTACAAAGAAACTTAACACATTAGCAGATTCATTTAGGTGTTTTTCAATGTTCTGTCAAATAGGAAACATGAATATTGGAAAAGAATCGAGCGCAAAATATGCTTTAAAGAAGGTAGGTACTTATAACGTTTTTCGTATGATAGTCAGTGGCAGTGAAGCGGAAGAGAAATGGGTCATCAATTTGATTCATCTCATTAGAGTTTGTGAAATGACCCCTATCACAGCTCACTGAAACATAGGCCGCCGAGAGGGAGGGTCAGCTACAGGCGCCAATCGTGAATATCTTAACAGATTATAAGCTTGTTGCTATGGTAAAAAACTTAAATATTTGTTCATCTTAGCATTTATAGTGGCTTCTTAACTGCATAAGTGATCATAAACTTTTCACACTCGTCCATTCAACGTCGTCATTGTTATTCGCACATCAATTCCGAAAACAATTAGACAAGGAAATGTTGTTGTTATCAGTCTGCGACGGGCGCCCCCGCGCATGTGCGTCGCATGCTAAACAGCTGACTATCGTGAACTATGCGCCTGAGCATAACCGTAATCCAAGTCATGAACGATGTAAGAACTAAATAAATATAGAGAAAAATAATCGTTAGGTGAAAAGCTCCGTTTACAACTAAGCTTCTGAGCCATTACATGATTTCATATCGCAAGCCTATTCCAAGCTCTTACTCTGCTCTATGTACTGTCATCATATTAAACTAAGTATATTTCTAATATCGAAAAGATGTATAGGTACTTAAACTATTTTACTAAGAGCAAAACCCTTAAAACTTATACTTAGTCATCCATCAAAATTATTTCTTTCTTGTGCGACTGGTGTGCCTCATGGCGACGGACGGGTCACTGTAGCCGTATTTGGCCTGTAAATAGGACCCATAAAATAAAAACAGGATACGGAGAGAGACAGATAGTTTTTCTGAGTGGATTATCAAAAGGTAGGGTAGTTCGTCAAAACCAGTACCAAAAGACACCGATAAGTGTCCATGAGAATAAGACTTAAATAATAAGCTGTATTTGCATTGTTACTTTGTATGTAAGATCGAGCCAATTGATTTGATTCCTTTCCTTATTTTGGATATTAAATACAGGAAGGGGGCAAAATCTGTCACGTCAAATATAATTGTTCAAAAAATAACAAGTTTGCTTCCAGGGTTGCGTACATTAAAGCGAAAGTGTACCTTAAAGTTTTGAAATTGTTGTAACAAAATAAGCTTATGGTAGGTCAGTCATCAACTTGGCTAATCATTTTTATACTGACATTAAGTGCTCAACATTTAGTGTTCCACCGATATTTATTCTATAATTAATTGCCTTCTCTAGGTAACAATCAGTTACAGTACAGCTATTTTAAAGTCAAATTAAGGTCGTCCTTCAATGATAGAGAAACAATTTGCACATCTTTAATGAATGTACCTACGTTGAAAAACCTCTTACTCCGTAGGCACTAACGCTACAGCTTTTGACTTGACCGCAGGCGAACAGTCGCTGGCAAATTGTTCCACGTTCGTAACTTTGTGAAAAGATACAGTTCTCATGGTGATTCACTTGGCCCCATGAGAAAGCAAGCCGCGATGCATGCGAACGTTTTCACTGACTGCCTTTTATACTATACTTCATATTGACTGAATTTGACTATCTAGGCTTAGATGGCACAAGATTCGGAGTTGACTCGAGTGGTACAGATTGAAGAGCCGAAGCGAAGAGAGAACATACATTGAATTGGAGCCAGCGGCACCACTTTAGGGCGCTTTCAATTTATGCGTTTGTCGTACAGCGTACGGACGATCCTTTTTTTTCATACAACACGCGCGGTGTGGTAACAGTCCTGTTGTCGAGCGTTCGCTCGACGACCGCACCGCTTCGGCACCGCAGCAGGCCGTCAAGAAACGCATAAATTGAAAGCACCCTTAGAGTGGGCACGGGACGACTGGAGGGTCACAAAGGCGTTTCGTGTACGTCCGCCCTAGAAGAGGGAGAGGGACCATAGGGACAAAGGAGACAGATTTAAAATAATTTGTAGGAGGTCAATAAAGCGCGGTGGTGGCCATTTCTCGCGTATTGTTCGCTGCTTCGGCTTGCATAACCAGAAAGATTCGCCAGGGCATGGGTAGTTGGTGGGATTTGTCATGTATTTGTCCAATTCATAGACCAACACGGCTGACGCAGCCAGGAGCTATATGGTCTAATTTAATTAGATTGATACTAGTTTTGATAGATAAACCTTCGTTAGAATAAAACGAATTGAACAATTCTATTTACAGAAAAGACTTGTGCCCCAGCAGTAGTAACAGTAAATTAATAGCCTTTCGATAATCAAGAGAAAACTGTATACTGTAATGGGTATATTACGCGTGTTTACCTTTAATTAAAAAAAATGACTTTAAGAAGCACCCGTTTACGGAAATGACTTCAATACATGTTGGCCAAGCGAAAGCCAATAAAAATATATATGCAGCATATTGCATAATTGTCTTGCCTTGTCATCGTTCGGTATCGATTGCCTAATTTGCCGAGTAAAGAGAAGCGCCAACGTGTATAGCCCTCACTTGGCGTCTCTCGCTCGCCGTCGCTCGCCAAATATGAAGTTTTATTGTTAAAGATACGTCATACACGCTTCTAAAATATGGTAACCAAATGGTAACACGTCAAGTAATTGCCCGACCTGCGTTCTTGTAAAGAGCGAGATGTAATCTGCTTTATGCATGAGGGTGAAAAAGATTACTTTAGTGCGCTCTATTGGCGGCTATTGTCAAGGGAAGTTTGAGCGGGGACTGCTTGTGTCATTTTAAAATGTATTAATGTAGGCCTATAGCCTGTCTATATATTATACGTCATTGCTCGCCAACATTTTTGTCTCACGTCGTCCGTTAGGCAGACAGGATAAAAGTAAGAAGACCCGACACACGCGGAAAGCTATACCAGGTACAGGTACGTACCTGGGCGTTTTTCCCCGCCACCCACGACAACGGCTAACTAGAACCAAGGTCCGAATCTCAGAGACGCCCTCTAGTTGAGCCGACCCCCTTAGGTTCGAGTGGTCTAGAGGCTCCAGACGGAGAGGAGACTCCCCCCGTGGGGAAATACCATCCGCCTGGAATACCTCTAGAGGAACTTGCCAATTCTCGCATTGCTTCTCGTTCTAGTGCTTCTTTTACCTATGTAATAAAAATGAGAGCATCGTAAGTGTTTAGGCTTTGAAAGCAGGAATCATTGTAATTCAATTAACCAAAAATAGGATCAAAAGTATAAGCCGAGTGACTTTTATTTTGGATAACTATCAACAATTTAAGAAAGAAGAAGCATTTTTGCAGGCCGGCAAGGTGAGGATGATTGGTGTAGCAGTTTATAACTGCTGTACCAGCTATCTTCGCGTTCGGACTTTATTACCACTTAACATCAAGTGGGGTAGAGTCATTTACCTACCTCTATATAAAAAAAAATCAATTATTTAGTCCCAATTTAAGCAGAGCCTGTACCATGGAAAAGAAATAATGTATAAATTGCATACACATCAGCATGACTCGGGAACAAAAAATGAGGAAAATGCTTCTAAGCGGTTTCGAAGAGCAATGAATCTGAAGGTAGGCCTTGGCACCAACTATACGTATTTTTTAACTTGAAAGTGGTAAACAAGCATCATATCCCGGCTAATGGTAAGCTGACTCCACAGTCTAGCCTATAAACGCTTGCGATACCAAAAATATAACTCGCGCCGTTGAAGGTCTGGAACCAGTGGCGGCGCTAAGCGTCGGCGACGGCCTCGTGCCTGAGGGGGCCTCGCAAAAATTTTTTACAAGTTACCTATTTATTTTCGTTTCTCCTGGCCTGGCTTAGGTAGCCGACCCCGAACAATTCGGGGAAAAAGCTAAGCAGATGATAATGACTTTTATTATTTTCGAACACGTGCGTGATGGAAGCGAGTAGTACTTTACGGGTATTCAGAATCGTCTGTCTGGCAACACTATTTTTGTAATTAAATTTCTATGTTTGTTATTATTTTTAGGGTTCCGTACCTCAAAAGGAAAAACGGAACCCTTATAGGATCACTTTGTTGTCCGTCTGTCCGTCCGTCCGTCCGTCTGTCAAGACCCTTTTTCTCAGGAACGCGTGGAGGTATGAAGCTGAAATTTATATCAATTACTCAGGTCTACTGTCCCTTGAAGCTGTGAAAAAATCAAACTTCTAAGCCAACGCAATCAAAAGATACAGCCGTTTATGCCGCAAATTTTCGATCAAAACCTACAGGGTGCTTCCCGTGAACTCAGAATCTTGAAATTTGGTACCAAGCAACGTCTTATAGCATAGATAAAGGAAAAATTACGAAAACCATAAATTTTTAGTTACATCACATAATATATTTTTTTTTAATAATTTTAACCTTACTACCCATTTCCTCATAAACGCGTAGAGGTATTAAATTGAAATTCATACCAAATACTCAGGTCTATAATACCTTTAAGCTGTAACAAAATCAAACTTCTATGTCAACGCAATCAAAAGAAACAGCAATTTAAGCTGCATATTTTGAAACTCGCAAGTACTCGCAAGGGAATCAAAACCTAAAGGGTACTTCCAGTCGACCTAGAATCTTGAAATTTGGCATGAAGCAACGTTTTATAGCACACATAAAGGAAAAATTCCGAAAACCTTAAATTTTTAGTTACATTACAAAATATATATTTTTTAATAAATATAATGAATTTCATTTTGCAATAAAAATACCATAGTTATGACTCGATTGTCGTAATGTACGAACTTTGTAAACCTTGCAGGTTTGTACGGAACCCTCGGTGCGCGAGTCCGACTCGCACTTGGCCGGTGTTTGTCATCATTTGATTCTCAACAATAAAACTCGTTTACTCATACGTTATTTTATAATTTGGCTCACTTAATTTAACGGTTTTTAACTGCGAAGTAAAATAGGCCTCGCGAACTTGTATGTCGCCGACGTCCACATGTGGTCTAGCGCCGCCACTGTCTGGAACCTTACTCACCGAGGGAAACACAACACCACCAAAAGGTAGTGTTGTTTCACTGTGTTCTTCTGTGAGGTGGAGGTTACTTCCCCAGGCAGGTGCTCCAATTCGAGCGGCAAATATGCTATGCCCTAACTCTCTATATTTAATTTTATTCGTCAACAGCAAACGTACATTCAATGTGGTCTGGTACTATACTATTCTAATAATAGCCACAAAGTACCTCTACCTACTACATAAGTTACAGTAAGTAGGTACAAGCAAGAATAAATAATCAAACGTACCAGCTTATGAGAATCCACGTCACTCGCTTTGATTGACACAAACTTTGAAACAAAAAGAAACAAACAAGCAAAACTCTTTGGTAAACAAAAACTTGGATTGACAGGCGACAGCGCAGCTACTAATTAGAATGTTTAGCGGCAACCTGTGAGACCTCCCGACGAGTCAATTGTTAGACGGAATATACGACTCGATTATGCAAGATGACTCTTTAGGGCGCCTGTGGTCGATTGTTTTAGGAATGTGTTCGGGAAAGTGCTCTGGAATTTTTAAGGTCATATTCAGTATTAAGGGATTTTTAAAAACGTACATATTTCTGTCTTTGTTCACCGTTCAGGTCCGTGGTTAACCGATGATTATCAAGGCGCCAAAGAATCGCATAGAATACGTCACGTGCAAATAACTAGTTAAAATCTATCAAAAGACTGGTCTCAGATCTTCGGAATATGTCGTATGCTCACAGGCAAATCGGTACACTCATGAAAAACTACGAGTATACCTACAATTGTCGCGCTAGTCCTATCTTAGACTTGGGTAATGGGATTAGTGAAATAGTCCATCCTGGACAGGCAATCTGTCTGTCAATAAATGTTTATGGAACAACATCTTAGATCCGATAAATGTTACGGAAATGTATATTTTAAGTCTAGTAATTCCAAGTAATTAGGGGACAATAAAAGAATCAAGCATATCCAAAATGTGCAACTGTTCACTTCGATTTAAAACCTATAAAGGACAAAATAAACCCAAGCCCGACAGAAATGAAATCTGTCTCTGATTTTTAGTAATAATGAGTGCTAAAAGATTGTAACAAATGCGGTATTGAAACTGGTGGCTAGCGTGTTAATTACCTTGATATTTTTTTTAAATTATCAATAAAGAACCTTGTTCTGGGGTCCGAGTATGAGTTGCGCCTTGATTTAACTTTACTATTGCGTTTACGTTTATATCAAAATTAGTATAGAAAAAGCGGCCAAGTGCGAGTCGGACTTGCCCATGAAGGGTTCCGTAGCAGCAAGTAACATAATCTAAAACCTGCTCCCCGCGCGCTCTACACCCGCTACCGATCAAGCCACGCCCCGCGCGAATTATAATTATTATTAATTTATTAAGCACCTATTACAGATTTATTATTAAAAAATAATGGTTCAAGGTTTATGCATAACGTTTATGTTTAAGAAATTAAATGTTTTTTTTATATTAAAGTTGATTGAATGAAAGGCAAATAGCGGTTTACGATTTATAACGTATTAAAAAAAACTACTCACTAGATCTCGTTCAAACCAATTTTCGGTGGAAGTTTGCATGGTGATGTACATCATATAGTTTTTTTACTTTTATCATTCTCTTATTTTAGAAGTTACAGGGGGGACACATTTTACCACTTTGGAAGTGTCTCTCGTGTAAACTATTCAGTTTAAAAAAATATATATTAGAATCATTTTTGAAGACCTATTCATAGATACCCCACACTTCTGGGGTTGATGAAATAATTTTTTTGAGTTTCAGTTCGAAGTATGGGGAACCCCCAGAATATATTGTTTCTTTTTTCTATTTTTGAGTGAAAATCTTAATGCGGTTCACAGAATACATCTACTTACCAAGTTTCAACAGTATAATTCTTATAGTTTCGGAAAAAAGTGGCTGTGCATACGGACGGACAGACGGACGGACATGACGAATCTATAAGGGTTCCGTTTCTTTGCCATTTGGCTACGGAATCCTTAAAAGGTATAGTAAACCAACCATTTTCTATCATTTTCTTCATACTAATTTCGAACTAAACGCAATCGCGATGATAGTAAGTTAAATCGAAACGTTACTCAAACTTGGGTCTTTTAAACACTAGGCCACTGCGCTCATGTAATGGCATTATCGGGGAGGATTATTAGTAGAGGATTTTAAATTTTTAAACATCCCGCAACATGGTTGAACTATTTCAAAAAGGAGAAGGTTCTCAATCTCGTCTATATATATATATATATATATATTATTGTTGTTCGTGCATATCTCCGAAATGCGTAGACCTATTTTGATTATTTTCTCGGAGACATGGTCTCGTATTAATTAAGTAAAGATATCATGAGTACTTTCAGAGAAAAAAATGCAATTCCTCAATTACAAAGAGCACTGATCACAAGGTTGGTTATTTAAAAAAATATGAGAGTCTATGCTCATGGTCCGAAGCTTTATTAGCATGCTGTAAAGCTTTTGCTGCTTTTATCGAAAACATGCAAGATGAAAGTAAGATGCTATAATCTCAAGAAAAAAGGACGATATGTATTAACATCGTCCTACTTAGATAAAAAGCAAATCTCGCGTCTGAGCGCGACCAAACCAATGCTGATTATCAGCTCAGAAATTATCTGCATTACGTTGCGGCGATAAGGACGAATTTACTATGTTACGTTTTTCTGAATGACACTTCGATACGTATCGACTCAATTTTTTTGAAATATATTACCTTACGAGTATGAATTGACCATAAAAGCCTGAGTTTCCACAAGAGATGTACTCAGGAAGATGAGCCAAGCGAGTAAATGTAGCGAAGCTGTAAAGCCCTGATGGCCGCTTACCATCACCATCAGTCGGGTCGTGTGTGGTTGCCACCATAACTATACACCGAAATAATTTTACCGTAGAAGAGAGCTACAACAAACAAAATGATAAGGTGTAGGTACGCACACAGTAGTGAAGAAGCGAGCAACCGTATTTCGCGTGTCCAACGAGGTCATTTCCCATCCTCGCTCATGGTATGGTTGGGAGTTTCTTATTGGGGCTTAACAGATATTTTTGTGAGAAAGGTGTAAAAACGAACGCAGTTGTGTATCAAAATACAGTCCTGACGAACCTTGTGGAACCTGTTTCTCATACCATGTTCAATAACAGGCACTGGGTATTCTAACAAGATTCGGCGCCAGCTCATAGAGCGAAGAGCACACAAGACTGGCTATAAAATCGTGAAACCGACTTCATACGGCACGAAGACTGGCCCTCCTCCAGTCCAGATTTGAGTCCGATAGAATACTAGATATGGCAACACTTGGAGGAAAAGACGTGCTCAAAGCCTCATCCCAATTTGGAGTCACTCAAGACATCCTTGATTAAGGCAACCGCCGATATTGACATTTACCTCGTTCGTGCTGCGATAGACGACTGGCCGCGCAGATTGAAGGCCTGTATTCAAAATCACGGAGGATTTTTTGAATAAAATTTTTGGCATAAGAATCTGTTTTGTTAAGTTCATTTTGGTATATAAATGGTTACATAATGAATAAACTTGTATCAATTATATTATATTAAACATGTGACAGAATTTATGACCTGACTAGGTATAGGTATATTGATGGCGCAGAAGGAGGCAGCGGAGAGGGAGCGGGAGGAGGACGCTCTAGCCCCCCCTCTCTGGCGTAGACGGGTGGGCCGAAGGAGGCAGGCAGCGGTGACTGCCGGTCTTCGACGGCCCTAAGGTGGTCTGGGCGCGGCCTGACCAGCCGCGCGTCCTAGGTGCCGCTCCGGCATAGGCCACCACGTCTGGGGTCTGCCTAGTACCCTAGCGCAGTACCCCTGAGGCGCGTCGCCCGGTCCACTCGTTGGGCCGGGCTTGCCCGGGGGCGTCCCAGTGAAGTGGCGCACGCTTAGGTGCGTCGATCCTGAGACGCCCCCATATGGGCGTAGGAGGGTACCGGGGGGTTTTAGTGGAGTGGGATCAGTGTGGCCTTCCGCACTGGTCCTGCTTGAGTAGGGTCGGCACTGTTTCCCGTGCCGACGAATCCCACACACGCCGTGCGCCTAGTCAGCGTCACGGTATGGTGCGTAACTGCATTTCCACTCGTCACAAAAAAAAAAGAAAAAAAAAAGGTATAGGTATATTAGTAGCATAAGCAGTATTAACGACTTTGAAAGGATTCTAAAGTTCTATAATATCTACTTCCGTTAAGTTAATTTCAAATTAATAATAGGTATAATTTCAGACTTTTCAATGGAATATTTCATTTACTAATGTGAAATATTATAATACCCTATAAATATATTTGACGTGTGTTGTTCAAAGAAAAATGCTATTTATGTTATCACATTTATTTAATTTTTTCCCATGTCATTTTTATAATTTTCCAATATATATGACAAACTGTATACAAAAAGAACCCATTCAAACAAACTTTGAATTGGTTCTTTATTTTATATCACCATAATATTAGGATCAATCTAAACACTTGCTCTGAGGTTAAAGACTCATAGGTACCGAAAATTAATCGAATAATTTACATACATTAGAATGAGACAAAACGACCTTAATTTATTTGAAGCCGTGACTTTTAAAATGACTAACAATTTTCTTATTATGTAAGAATTGAATTAAAAATCAATTCTAAACAATCAGATTGAAGTCTCACAATAAAATTACTCAATTACAACTGTATTTTGTATAATAGATACAAGTACTGTGTGACACAACATACGTAAATTTTGAATTCATTTTGATCTAAGTAAATAATAATAACAAATAATAAGTAAATAATATTTTTTTAGGGATTTGTTCGGGGCCAAATAAAAAAGACATTTTCATGTGAGTCAAAACAATTTTAAATAAATTATAACAATCTACACAAATGAGGAAAAAACAATATCAATCGTTAAAACTTTTTAAGTTCATTATTTAAACATAATAAAATTATATAAATCTTAGAGATTTCTCAATCATTCAATATTTATGACTAATGAAAAACTCAGTTTTTCAAGGACCTTAGATGATATTAATACGCTATCTTATATTACAAAAAATCTTCATTTGTACATTTAAAATTATCAATTTTTTAAAAGTAAATTGCACTAGAGGTGGGATTCGCTTCTCGACTGTAACGTCGAGTACCCTTTGTGTCCAATAACATCTGCAAAATACAGCATAAAATTAATAAAATTGTTTGGCCTGCGCAGACGACGTAAATATTGTTACATAATTATTTAACGCTATGAAGTTTTTTTGCCCAGTTTTTCTCCACAGCTAAAAAATGTTCTTAACTGGTGGTAGGGAAAAAAATTTGGATGATTCAAAAGAGTTGTATTGTGCATCAAATTTGAATATAGATATTTTGACTTTTGATTTTTTTACTTTTGAGGGACTTCAGTCCGTGTATCAAGAAAAAATTGTCCGCCGAGAACTTGTCATGGACTAAACTCGCACGGTGTGTCCGCGTCCGCACACTGTGTGAGTTTAGTCCTATGGGGCAATTCATTTATTACGTTAGACTATTTGCGCTAGTTTTTGACCTCCTCCCCCTTATTATAAGAATAAATAAATATTTCCAACATTCACACCGATTAGCCTAGCCCCAAAGTAAGCACTATAAGGCTTGTGTTATGGGATACTAGGGTAACGGATAGAATACATATACTGTACATATATAAGTATATTTATATAGAAATACACAAACATCTGCTCCCACCGAGATTCGAACCCGGGACCTCTCGAGTCGGCGACACCATGAAACCCGGCGTACAAACCACTCGGCCACGGAGGTCGTCCGTAATAATAGCCCAACCCTACGTAAGAATACAAAGGAAAAAACCAGTACAAGTTTGATTTGTGTATGTGTTTAATTTTCAAAATATTTTGTTTTATAAGGCGCAGTGCTGACAGCGCCTGTGCGTTGCCATGGAAATCGTTTATCTATACGCATCCGAGCGAATCTCGGCACTCGTGCGGTTGCCCGCGCTTTTTTCAAAGTATAATTTTAACTTTGTGCATTTTTGTGACCTTACGAAAGGACTATCGAGACTCCCTCCCACCCTGAAAAAAACTTGTAAGAAAATATAAGACATGGTCTACCCCCCTCCCCCTAAATCGTCTTACGTAATTAATGAATGACCCCTATGATCTACAGGGCGTCCAACAGTATTGTTATCAACAGGAACAACTTTTTACTATGGGACCAACGCTGAAATCGCGAATAAAAAATGCTGCTGTTTCATACAAAAGTGCATCAGCTAATCGATCGAAGTGTATGAAACAGCAGATTTACATACATAAATAATATTTGGCCTTTTCTACGCGAAGTAATTTTACCTTGTTGCAAATATTATTTTTTGATGTGTAACATCTTTCCTCTCGCTTTCCTGCAATTTGTGGGAGTGATTTCGTGAAATGGGACGGAAGTGTGTAGCAGGAAGTCACGAAAGCGCGCGCTATTTCATTTGATTTTAGATCATAAATGTACATGAGTAGGTTTTATTTCTTTTTTTACTAATATAAAGCGAGGTTACAAATGTTACACATCATACGCGAGTACTGTAGGGCTCGCTCGTTTATTTTTATTTTTCTACGAAATTAACTTTTTATGCAAACAGTACCGTTAGAGTGACGTCGCACCGCGAGGTGCACAGTTACCTAAGTCGCACGGGTTTTACACACGTTTACCTGGTGGTCGCTATGGGGGCGGTGCTAGCGGCACCAGTAACGGCTCGCGGGGACGGCGCGGGCGGCGCGAGGGCGGGCGCGCGGGCCCCGCGGCAGTGCGCAGGCGCGGCCGCCCCGGGCCCCTCCGCGCACCCCGCTCCGGCGCGCGCGCTGTGCCTTCTATGATCTCCAGGGGGGCGTCGGATTCTAGCAGCGCTGCGCCTGTGGTCAACCCATATTTTGTTAAAGAAAATATAACTAAAAAAATTCCACTGATTTAATAGAAAATATTTGTGATATTCAAATGTATGGTCGGTAATTTAGCCATCTCTTTTCCTCACGATCCGTACTTGTTATATTCCTAATAGCGCATTCAGAATTGCGCGTAGAGTCCATGAAATAAGGTCTATATTCTTCCGCATATAGCAATAAGTCGTTAAATTTTAAGAGCTTGCATTCCGAACTGTCATATCTCTTTGACGCGTTGCGATTTAATGAAGACCTTATGGAGTATGCATTAAAGATGACTCAATGTTTAAATAATGCATTATATTGTTTTTTACTACGCGATCACCTTACGGAGCTCCGTGGGTCGTCCAAAGTACCTTTTGGACAGGTTACGGGCACGATTTTGTTCGTGTTGTTGTATCTAGGGTATTTAATATCGTTGACTGTATTACAACGTTCATACATTCAGCTTAATCACGCAGCATTTAGCAATGACATTAAAGATTTTAAAACATTTAGGCTACGTGGTTTCATCGAAAGCTAAATTTGACTATAGTTAAATCCAATACAAAAAAATAACTATTTGTCAAAACTTGGCACATTCACTATGTATTGACGTGGCATTATTAATAACAAAACTGCCCAAAGATACTCAAATAAGCAATTTCGTGCAGACATTAAAGAGCGCAGTGCAAGCGTGACTGTCGCTCTTTCCTCACTCCTACCATCCTCCTCAATCAGGCCGTGCCGGGAGTCTGTACAATGACGGAAACTCACCGCGACGAGTGCGACAGCGTTGTCAACGGACGTAGAAGCGGTGGCGGAAATCTGCCGGCCTATTCGCTAACTTTTTTGACGTTTATAGTGTGTAACTAAAGATAAAGTTGCATATCCATCGATGCTTTTCAGTACAAGTATCTTAGTGGCGTTATAAAGAAGCAGTAGTGGATTACTAAATAAGTCGGTGATTATCACTTCCATTTGTCAAAAGCAATTAGCGAATATGGCTACTGTTCTATGACAGAGGAGAGGTGAAGAATGAAGACCCGAGGCGAAGAAAGAAGAGGACCGTATAATTTGGAGCCAACGTACCACTTCAGAGTGGGCACGGGACGGCTGGGATGGCGACGAAGGCGTTTCGTGTATGTCCGCCCCAGAATGGGGAGAGGGACCTTCGTTGCCGCCTTCCACACTACCCGATAGGGAGAGGGACCATAGGGACAAAGGAGATAGATAAAGAATAATTTGTAGGAAGACAGGAAAGTACGCGCGGTGAAGGCCATTCCGCGTGTATCTCCCGCTGCTTCGGCCTGCATAACCAAGAAGGTTCGCCAGGCCGGCATGGATGGTTAGTGGGATTTGTTCTATGACGGAGACTAACCGGCGGCGAGTGCGACGGCATTGTCGGCGGGCGAGGAGGCGGTGGCGGTAGCGGTTGCGGTAGGAGGCGCGGGTCGGCGGGTGAGAGCGTGTCGGGAACCGCGCGGTCTGCCGCGTCTGGCGCCGCGCGATGAACGACTCACGCCCCACGGACTCGAACGCATCGGGGGTGAGTATGCTAGCAACAACACAAGACATTTTAATTTAAATATACAAATTAGAGGAGCTCGAAGGCGCAGGTGGCTAGCGCGTTCGGCTGCGATCGTTCAAGTTAAGCAACTTTCGCAGTGGTCGGTCATTGGATGGGTGACCAAAAATCTTCTATCTCGAGTTACTTCGCGCTTTGGAAGGCACGTTAAGCCGTTCGTCCCGGCTGCATATGCAGTCGTTAGCACCCGCCAATCCGCACTGGGCCTGCGTGATGGGTCATGGCAGAATCTCCCTATTGCATCCATAGGGAAGGCCTATGCCCCAGCAGTGGGGATATTAATAGGCTGATGATGATACAAAATATACATCTTCTTTAATTTTTATTTAAACACTAGCCGCCTTATTACAAAACGCGGACTTAAGTTAGACTTAGTTTAATTATGTATAATGGGTGTACCCAAAATTATACACACCATAAATCGAATGCTGTCTCTGTCTTCTCTTAAGAAAACAAAAATGACAGCATCTATTTTAAACCAGGTTTAACTTCATTCAATGATTTGTAATATGGCGGCAAGGGACAGACATTGTCCTGCCCGATAGAAATACAAGCCTCTTCTCTTGACAAGGCGAGTGTTTTTGACCTCTATTAGGTACATGTGTGGGGTTTCTAGATGTCGCCGCCACAGACTGCTTTTGTCACCCTGTTTTATTTCATACAGTGTCGTCAATAAGAGCTATAATTCTTTACTCACACACGGGAACGACGGGTAATGGCGGTGCATCCACCACCAGGTTATCGTTGTCGTCGTCCACTTGAAGCGGACTGCCCGGCTCCGAGACTGAGTCACGCGGACGTTTCGTTTCAACCGGAGGTGGTTGCTAGGAGAAAATTACAAGAAAAATATGTGTTAAAACCTGTATAATCAGAATTTTGCCATATTGCGGAATACAAATGGCAAACTGAAGTAACTTTAAAATGACTTTATTTTTCAATGTTCCACGATAAGAGTTTACGATTTCTAACTATTGAAAAAAATACTCAGTAAAAAACTGTGGAACTTTTCGCTAATTGGTTAGAGACAAGTACATAAGTAAGTAACATACGTAATGATTTCAATCATAACTCGACTTTTAAATTGATGTAATTCAATATTTCACTTTCATCAATTACTTATTTATATTAGCACATTTTTTTCATTAACAGGTAACATTTATGAAACGTAAAACAATCGAACAAATTAAATAATATTAATTGAGACAAATTGATATAGCTCTTACTTGCGGCAAAAGACCCAATTTCCTCTTGCGTTCCCTGTCTTCGAACAACTTTTTCTCTTCTGATTTATGGCGATCTATTGGAAATAATTAAAAAATAAATATGTGATTAATTTTTCTAAGTGACATAAGTATACCTCGTGTCATTAAAGAAAGGAATCGCAAAAGACAACGTAACACATTCTGTCACTCTCGCACTTGCTGTCCTAAGTACCGTACGAAAGAGACAGAATGTCTCGCGTCGGCATTTTCAATTACTTTAAATGACTTGAGTTTAAATAATAAATTAAACAATGTTGATAGTAAAAAAGAAACAAATATCTTACACTTGAGTTCAATTTCTTCGTCGTCCAACAGTAACGAAACTACTTCTTTCGGCTTCAAAGTATCTGGTTTGAAATTTCCACCACTTATCACCATTCTTTGGATCTATCAAAGAAAGTTTGCAATTTTGATTATTTTATATTTTGGTGGTAAGTTGATACCACTAAACAAATATCCCATTTGTTAAGTATCTATATGCAAAAAACTAGAGTATTAACTGTCTTTCAGGTCTCGAAATTGATCTTTATTTTTTCCTCTTTTGTCTCGAAATAGTACAGATGTATTTTCTACAACAGCTTTTCTTTTATTATTAATTTCAATAGCCCAATGCTTTAACTACATTAGTTTATAGGAAAGTTAATGATGTTCTCTATTATAATTTGACAGCCCCTTATTAATAAATGAAGACTACGCTACGCTACGAGTAGTTACTCCATGTTTTGTCTTTATCTATTCAATGACAAATGGCATTTGAGTAACATGAACAGAAGATGGCGTAACTGTTCTAAGCTTATTCCTTGGTTATTAATAAAAAGGATAAAGTTTAAGATTCCCCTGCTAATTAAAGATTTAAGTATTATCAATTCATCATACCTCGCTCTTCTCTCGTGCTCGCTGCATAATACGTTCTTCAATAGTACCCTTACAGATAAGTCTGTATACAGTGACCTGCTTAGTTTGGCCCAGTCTATGAGCCCGGTCCATTGCCTGTTGGTCTACCGTTGGGTTCCAGTCCGAATCGTAAAATATCACCTTTTGGAGGAAATTAACAAATAATTTAACCATGTTAACATTAAAAAATAATTTATGGTCAATAGAAGAAGGGGTATTTTAAAAATATATCTCTAGTAAAGGAATGCTTACCAATGATTATTAATGATAAAAATAAAAAAACAGGTATTTGGAACTGACGTTAGGTTAGTTCTTATGATATTATAGAAATTAATTTTAAATAATTATCACCATAAAGAGACGTTCTTTAGTCAAGCCATTAATGTGTTTTCTTGTCAGGCCATAATCTCTAGTTGTGAATCATTTAATGCAAAAATCAAATAATTAAAATGATCTTACAGTGTCTGCAGCAGTCAAATTGATGCCAAGTCCTCCAGCGCGTGTCGACAGTAAAAATACGAAGATATCAGCACGGGCCTGTAAAAATATATTTCGTTATTTTTGTGTTAAATTAGATGTATAATGAATATCCTATCTCCAGTCTAAGCAGTAAGCTCAATCGGCTGCGATCATTGAAGTTAAACAACTTTCGCAGTGGTCGGTCGTCGGATGGGTGACCAAAAACTTACTATCTCGAGCTCCTCCGTGCTTCGGAGAGCACGTTAAGCCGTTGGTGACCTCTGCATCTGCAGTCGTTAGCATCCACCAATTCGCACTGAGCCCGCATGATGGGTCGTGTCATGGCCCAATCTTCCTATTCCATCCATAGGGAAGGCCTGTGCCCCAGCAGTGGGAACATTAAAAGGCTGATGATGATGATGATCCGTATCTATGGGCCGATTCACTGAGTTCTAGTGCAGTATATTTTAAACTATGAAAATGCTGTAGTCAGTTGAATTTTCTGCATACAATAACATAACTTACTTGGAAATCTGCTACCATGTCGCGACGTGCAGAAATTTTGCTAGAGCCATCTAATCTCATGTATTTGTGTTTACGATGCCACATGTATTCCTGTGAAAACAAATTCATAACATGTGTAATAAGCTTAGATTTTAAATACAGAACTAATAGTTCTTAATATTACTGGAGTTCTACATACCTCTAATAAGTCAATCATCTTGGTCATCTGACTGTATATGAGAACTCTGTGCCCCCTTTCTTTCAGCCTTTTCAACAATGAATCTAATACTGTTAGCTTTCCAGCGTCACTCACTAACTGGTTCTTATCTGAAAATTACCCATAAATTAATGTATGCTACCCAAACATCTTGTAATTTCTTAACAATTATTAAAAACAATGTCAATCAAGTCAAGAATGAAAATTTATCAGTCCTCTTCCCCCCTTTACCTTCCCCCCTCTCAAAATCTGGAACTAAACATAGTTTTTTTTAGTAATCACAAAATAAATTTGTAATCACAATGACACTCATTTTGACTTCCCACAAACAGAAGTAAAGAATCTAATGTTACTTAAACAGGCCATCAATGTATGAATACTCGCACTTGTCCTTGTCTTTGAAGCTGGTATATCTTACTTGTTTATGGTATGTCGTACCGATATATCTTTCTCCAACTTTACACACTAATCCCGAGAAGCTCGACGGCGCAGCTGGTTAGCGCATTCGGCCTGCAGTCTTGAAAATTAAGCAACTTTCGCAATAGTTGGACATTGGAATTGTGACCAAAAAGGACAATGGGCAAAACGCACCCAGCTCCGCCACCAATGTAATTAGTATGAATCGATAGATCTATGAAAAGCTAGCCTTTTTTATTATGACACCGAAAATAAATATCCTGGGAGTCAAAAGATATGACATCGTAAAAAATATCCTGGTAGTCAATAGATGTGATACCTGGGCATATTTAAGTAGCTGAATAAATTCATTTTATAGTACCTTCATTTTATATTATTAGTAATCATAATAATATGCCATATCGTACTATACAACCAGATATACGACAAAGCCTGCCGACCATTCTGCGTTTGCTCTTACTGAGACATTTCAAAACGGTTTACGGATGATGAAGGACTTGCAGTTGCAAATAGTCGACTCGTCTTACTTCGTTGTGATTGTGCGCTCCCTGCTACTTGATTGATTTTTATCTAACACGCTTTGGATATTGGAACACGATTATCGGTTTTGTCAATTAGTATGGATCAACTGGAATCATGTGTTCTCCGAAGCGTGGACAAGTTTGTGTAATCTGTGGTCGCACCGTTTTACATAAAAGACAATTTACTTTAACGAACAGAATGTTTAAAAAAAACCCAACCCAGGCTGGGATTTTTGGATTCACTCTAGCGCGGCAGAATAACATAAGGGGGCACCTTTGCACCATGTGAAGTACTCCCATAATTCCTGAGCACCATGTAAGGTCGAACTAACTAACTAAATTAATTACCTTGTTTCATTAGTGTTCGTTCGTTATAGTACTTGTAAATATTTAACTTAAAATAACTAAAGACCCCCGGGATGGAATTTGATGCGCTTTGGCACAGATGATCTCGACTATAACACCTTTCAAACAAATGTAGTTTACGCCGTGGCGGACGTGGGTGCAGCGTTCATACATTTTTGCCCAATGTCCTTTGCTATCTCGAACTCCTCCGTGCTTCGGAAGGCACCGGCTTGCTTCAGCAGTCGTTAGCACCCACCAATCCGCAATGGGTCCGCGTGGTGGATAACGGCCCAATCTCCCTATTCCATTCATAGGGGAAGGCCTGTGCCCCAGCAGTGCATCCCTCGCGGAACTCTTCGTGCTGATAGCACGTAGGGTAGTAATGAAACTGCGGGACATTGTACACACTGACCTGGCACTTGGAGCGAGGCCCACCCTGGGGGCGGCCTCGAGGCGTCCACCAGTCGCGTGAGGACGACGCATCCCTCGCGGCACTCCTCGTGGTAAGGGAGCTGCGGGACACTGTCCACTGTACACACTGACCCGGCACTTGGAGCGAGGCCCATCCTGGGGGCGGCCTCGAGGCGTCCACCAGTCGCGTGAGGGCGACGCATCCCTTGCGGCACTCCTCGTGCTAATAGCGCGTAACGTGATAAGGGAGCTACGGGACACTGTCCACTGTACACACTGACCCGGCACTTGGAGCGAGGCCCATCCTGGGGGCGGCCTCGAGGCGTCCACCAGTCGCGTGAGGGCGACGCATCCCTTGCGGCACTCCTCGTGCTAATAGCGCGTAACGTGATAAGGGAGCTACGGGACACTGTCCACTGTACACACTGACCCGGCACTTGGAGCGAGGCCCATCCTGGGGGCGGCCTCGAGGCATACACCAGTCGCGTGAGGGCGACGCATCCCTCGCGGCACTCCTAATGCTAATGGCGCGTAACGTGGTAAGGGAGCTACGGGACACTGTCCACTGTACACACTGACCCGGCACTTGGAGCGAGGCCCATCCTGGGGGCGGCCTCGAGGCGTCAACCAATCGCGTGAGGGCGATGCATCCCTCACGGCATTCCCCGTGCTGGTGGCGTGTAACGTGGTAAGCGAAGCTGCGGGACACCGCGAAAGGAACACGAGTGTTCGCGCACACCTACAAAAATTACCCTTTTAAATACAAACTAGCAAACCAGTGAACCAAATGTTCACCAAAAAAAAATGTATTTAATTAATTGAGAACTTCGGAGATTTTGTGTGGTTTCGTTTGAAATAGAAATCACGTGATTTCTCGAAAACCGGAAGTGCTACGTTACTCACATCCGGTTTGTAGTCTTATCAGACTATTCTCAACTTATAACTTAAACATTCTCTTTATCTATCTCTTCGGTTTGGCCGCTGAAACAGCACCACGGACGGACGGACGGACTTTTCTAATAGATAAGAGATACAAAAAAAAAACTTATGCTGTGCAAACTGTCGCAAAACTAAAATCTGCGACGTGTAGACGTAAAGTTTGTAATTGGGATGATGAACTATCTTTGTTAACAAAGAGTATTAGACACGTATTTTTTTCTTTATTAAGGTAATGAAAACATTACAGAGACAATTATCATTGGCGTGGTAAATTAAACTTAAAAATGTATGTGACCACCCTTAACATTTAGGGGAATGAAAAATAGATGTTGTCCGATTCTCAGACCTACTACATATGTATATAAAATTTCACGAAATTCGGTCGAGCCCTTTCGGAGTAGTTCAATTGTGACACACACACAATGCACACCATGACACGAGCATTTTATATATTATTAGATGAATAAAATAACAATAATTATGCGATAGGTATGAAGTTAATATCAACGCACCTTCTGCTGTGCAGTGTCCAGACATGCCGGTAGCGGTGTGGGCACGTCTCTCCGAAGTATAGGCGGTCGCTCCACATGAGGGAATTCAGTTTCCGCCGCTTGTACGGGAATTACTCCGCCATCTTCTGTCTTTATCTCCGTTAACATTTCAGACTAAAAACCAGACAGATAGAGAGAATAAAAACTATAGAACTAGGTATAGTTCATATCATGTACTAGTGCTTTTGACTACAGCAAGTTCACACAATATTAAATAATTCTGTTAGATATTGAAACTATTCACAGAAAAAAATTGCAAAATGGACAATTTGCTCATTCAATTCTATTCTTACAATTCGCAAGATAAAGCTCAAAGTTAATAGGAGATATTTTAAGGTTTGAATAGCAGTACCTTTATGCTACTACAGCAATTTCTCACTTTTCAAATAATGTACCATGAAAATATTGAAGATTTAAAAAAAAAATACTCAAACAATTGTGCATCTTATAACCAGCCGAATAAAGTTTAAAGGTTTTTAGAGAATATCCATAAAATAGCCCGGTTATCCTATTTATTAACTTGACTTTCAAAAAATAATTAGGATAATTATTTATTTGTTACCAACCTGTCCTTCGCCTCTAAGGTTTCGTGTGCGCATAGCCCGATGTTCTATCGTCTCCGGCATATAATGTATCGTGTGATCTAAGTGTGCGTAGAACGGACCACCTATAACCAGTTATTGTAGTCAAAAAATAATATAAAATATGGATCCAAAGTATAAATTCAATACATTTTGAAAATGTTTAACAGCCCATTTTCGAATTAAACATTACCTGCAATCCATAAGGGATCAGTGAATAACAATTCCTGCCATGGTGTACCATCTTCTTTCCTTCTGCCTAATACATCACCGTTTGGGCATACCAATAACAAATCTTTGCTTCTCACTGTGTCATAATAGTCCGGTTTGTCATCTATCTCCGTTTCTTCTTGTTTGAAATCACATGCTTTTTGCCTGTCCCACCAGCACTGTCTGTGACGGAGTTTTTCGTATTTTTCTAGACAATATTCTATGTGTTGCATACTGAAAATATAATCATCAATTTGTATAATACATTAGATATGTAAATAAAAAATAAATACTTATTGGGAAAAATCTTAGTGAAGCAAGTGTTGCGTGAAATAAACTAACCTATTTCCAAAATATGTAACTAAAGGAATTGCCTGTAAAAATTGATCTGTACATTATACCAGGGAAACGTTCCATCATGACGTCTCACTGGTATGTGACGTCACAACGACTGTCATTAAAACGTCAAGCGAAACAATGAATGTTACTTTAACCGGAAGTTTACTCGCGTGTGACGTCATTTCAGTCTTCGCCAAACCCAGGCATTTTCGGACACGTTACCATAGAACAAATAAATCATTTCTGTTAATTTCTAGAAAAGTTATAAATTATTTGTTCTCTCAGAATAGTAAAATCGCTGCTAATATTCATTTTAAATAAAGATTCCAGCCATTTTTCATACTGTCAAATAGCTTGTTCAAGATGAAAACAAAACAATAAATTAATTTACTTACGCGCATAACCACCCACATAGCATCACCCTATACAGTTCCATCGGAGATAAATCCATAAACCGAGTGAATGCGAAACACCTATCACTCCCGTAAACCCCTTGCCTATCTTCCATGCCTTCACTATCGTTAGCGTTCCGATGCACGTGTTCCGGTATCAAGACAGATAAAATGTTGTATAGCAAATGACGCTTCGATGGAATGGAACGTATTAGGATCCCGTCGTCAGCTAATAACTTTGGTATGTGGTAGTCATCAACTTGCATTGCGAAAGGGGATCTTACGTCCCGCCTTTCGAATAATTCCGGGTGATTACATACCTAAAACATGCAAAACAATTTATATACTGCATTCTAATGTGTTTAATTATAATATCTGGGTTGGTCGGGGAACATTGATAACTATACGATCACATTCAAAATATGATTGCTAGATTTTTAGTTATAAAGGCAATGTATAGTCAAATTGATTGATTGATTATAGGTTATAATTTGAATAGTAAATTTGATAAACACGTACCTTACGGAATTGCATTACTAAATTCATAAGATTTGAAGTGAAATTTTTATCTACATTGTGACCTGACTCTGCACCAACTGAGTAGTGTAACAATTCTTCTATTTTGATTTTCTTCTTTAAAGCTGAAATAAGGGATCACTTTAAAATTTTGTACCTCTCATACACACATATATATAATCGGGATAACGTAAGTTTTTGTCACTTTCAATTGAACAGTTCGATTTTTTTCTACTAACGGTGGCACTGAAGTTGGGTTGTCTGGAAGAAATCGCTGATCAGCGATAAGACCACCCTTTGTGAAACTGTAATAGTTTTTGCTTTCTGTAACATACTATTTGTGTTCTTTATATTATCGATATGCAATAAAGTGTTTTTATCTCATATTCATCAAGTTGATTCCATTACTTTCTTTGCAACAACAAATCTATTTCAATGCATTTCTTATCATTTCAAAATAGAATGAAAACTTATGATTATCACTTACCTATATATAAAAGTTTTTGTCTTATTGTAAGGGGGCAGTGAACCATAATTTCAATTTTATCAGAAAGCTCATTTTCCACATCTTTTTTAATTCGCCTCAACATGAACGGCTTCAATATCATATGCAACCGCGACAAATGTTCTGTAAAACAAATATATCCATTGTACTGGGACCCTTCCCCTTATTCTAGTTAGGACTTTTTTGTAAAATCCTATATTGTAAAAAAAAAGGTGTATGCAACGATACCGATTATTGTAAGTTTTTACGATCATTCGTTATCGTAAATATTACGATAGAGTTTCTAATGAAACAAAACGCATATCACGTTAATTTCTGAACGCAAACCTTTTCTTTGACATTGGCAATTTCGATGAAGAAAATTTAATAAATAAAATGAAACAATTAAAAATGATAACTACTAAAATTAACTTAATTGATAATTAAAAATGATTATCTTTTTTTATTTTATTAAGTCTTAATATTTATATAATAACAGACAGTGATCCAAACAAAGCTTAAAATAAATTCAATAAAAAACTATTAAAAAAAATCGTAATTGTTATAGTATTGGGCCGTTACGATGTATTCATCATTCGTATTGGTACCATAATAGCCATATTGTTGTATCCCAATACAAATATGAGAAACAAATATTAAATCTGACAAAACTAAAGTTAACTATAGGCCGGCCGCGACTTCGTCCGCATGAACTTTATCTTGAAAATCCCACAGACATGAACCTAACATTTTTCTGGGATAAAAAGTGTCACAAAGTTATATGTGATCCTAAATTCATCCAAATCAGTTCATTAGTTTTTGCGTGATTGAATAACAAACATACAAAGATTCACATTTATAATATTAGTAGGATCAGTAGGAAGTAGGATATAGTAGGATACTCACTTTCATCTATGGTACTCTTGTTCTCTGCATGACTTTCAATATCTTTAGAGAACCATTCATTGAATTCTTCGTGTGAGTCGAATAGTGTAGGCATTATAAAGTGGAGTAGCGCCCACAATTCTGCCATACTGTTTTGTATAGGTGTGCCTACAAAAAAAACTGTGTAATGAACATAGAGGTATAAGAATAGAGTATGGGAGATATAGACTCTACTACAAGTGGAAGTGTCCCTCTAATAGAAAGAGAAAGAAGATGAGAGACCGCTAGCTTTCTCTCTCTAATCGCGCATGCGCATTGGCAACCGTAAGCATCTTACTATTTCGATGTGATGCCAATGAATGCCATGCGTCACAAGAGAGAGAGATAGCTAGCGGTCTCTCATCTTCTTTCTCTTTCTACTAGACGGACACTTTTAGAGCCGCCTTCCACACTCTATTCTTATACCTCTATGGTAATGAAATGTGTGATGAAAATGAGACCATCAACTATTGCGGCTTACGACATATTTTTCGAAGTGTTACGCTATAGAGCATAATAATTATCGATTTCTGCATGATAATTTACGATAAGTCTTTTCAAAGATAGAGGTCACAAGACTGAGATGCAGATTGTCTACAAATTATTTAGCATACGGAACTGTTTTATTTACTATAAAATAGTATTGAACATAACCATATGAATAATAACATCAAAGACATGTATTTCAAGTACAGATTCAATTTCTTTAGCTTAAAAGATTTCCAAGTGACTTGGTTCTACCTTTTTCTTACTTTATCTGTGTGTGTGGAGATCTTTACGTTCCCAGAATTGGCTGAGGATTTTCCGCTCGCTGGGACTGCCCCAATATGGCACTAATTTATACGATTTAAAACTTTCTTTAGTAGGTACCTGTAACTTAATTTACCTGACAAAAGCAATCTGTTTCTACAACTGAACCCCAGCAGCAGCTTCCATCTCATACTGGCCGAGCTCTTGATGGCCTGAGCCTCGTCCAATATCATGTACTGCCACGACACTCGGTTCAAATACTTCAAGTCTGAGACCACTATCTGGTACGATGTCACTACTACGTGAAATGCCGCTTGACGCGTGTGGAGATCTTTACGTTCCCAGAATTGGCGGAGGATTTTCCGCTCGCTGGGACTGCCCCAATATGGCACCTGTTACGAATTTGATTAATAATTAGGAAAGTTTACTAGAAAAAAAATCATGCGGACCAGGTAGCAGGCTCAGAAAATTCGACATAATACTCAGTGCATTCGCCCGGATAGCGAAGGGTGCGGGTTCGAGTCCCGTCTGCTGCCTGGTCCGCGTGGATTTTTTTCTAGTAAACTTTTCGTAAGATACATACATCTAGCAGTTAATTGCTTAAAAAATAAAAACGATAATTAGGATTTAGATTATTCCTTTACTTGGGCAACATGGCATAGGTTTTGATTGCAAGCATCAAAATAATGCTGACACTTCAAATGGCTATTCGTGTTTGCTATTGTCACTTTGGCATCAGTCTGCCCTTGTCTTGCTATATGAAGAATAAAACGGAAAGACTGATGTCAAGTTTACAAATAGTAAATACGAATAACCATGAATGAACATGAACCATGGTAGAAGTGTCGGCATTAGTATAAAAGGCGATATCTTTTGACTATGTTGACTTAAGGCCAGTTTCAATAATCAACCTACAGCTAAATGTTAAGATAATCTGGTTCCGTTTCTTAGCGACGAAGCACTAAAAGTAGGCTTACTTTTCACTGAAGTTTGATTATTGGAAGTGGCAGTTAGTTTTTTTCATAAGGGATGCTATAAGGGATTTTTCTGTGAAATAATAATAAATAAATATTTCCAACACTCACACCAATTAGCCTAGCCCCAAAGTAATCACTATAAGGCTTGTGTTATGGGATACTAGGGTAACGGAAAGAATACATATACTGTACATATATATGTATATTTATATAGATATACATATTAAACATCCGTGACGGAGGAGTACAAATGCTCGTATTCATCACACAAACATCTGCCCCCACCGGGATTTGAACCCGGGACCTCTCAAGTCGGCGACACCATGAAACCCGGGGTACAAAACGTTCGAATACGGAGGTCGTCTAATTTATAACCGGCCAAGTGCGAGTCGGACTCGGGCACCGAGGGTTCCGTTCAAACTCAATTAAATACCTCTACGCGTTCATGAGAAGAGGTAGTAACTTTAAAATTTTCAAAAATATTTTTTATTATATGATGTAACTAAAATTTTACGGTTTTCGCAGTGTTTCCTTTATCTGTACTATTAGACGTTACTTCGTACCAAATTTCAAGACTCTAAGTTCAGGGGAAGTACCCTGTAAGTTTTGATTCCAGTGTGAGTTTCGAAAATTTGCGGCTTAAACGGCTGTATCTTTTGATTGCTTTGGCTTAAAAGTTTGATTTTTTCACAGCTCCAAGGGACAGTAGACATGAGTATTAGATATGAATTTCAGTTTGATACCTCCACGCGTTCCTGAGGAAAACGGTCTTGACAGACAGACGGACAACAAAGTGATCCTATAAGGGTTCCGTTTTTTCCTTTTGAGGTACGGAACCCTAAAAATGACGTATATGTATATGTTTCTAGATATTATATTTTATAAGTAAGTACTACTGTACCGCCACTGACCACTCTGAAGGAGGGCACGAATCTCTCCATCTCCTGCTGCCAGTTGTGCAGCGTCGAAGCGGGTGAAACGACCAGGAAAGGACCCCAAACACCCAGACGCTCGGCCACGTGGCATAGAAACGCGATGCATTGTACGGTCTTGCCTAGACCCATCTCGTCCGCTAGAATGCCACTGATGCCCTATGAATCAAAAAATAGTAAATATTTTAATTTGTATTTTTAACCCTCACACCAGTTAAATATCCTAGCCCCAAAGTAAGCACTGTATTGTGCGATTCAAATAATAATAGGAAAGCCAATGACCTCCATCTGTCAAATGTCGCTTAAAAAGTACGGTTTGCAAAAAAATCTTGGAACCTTTTTTTAGCACTCTGCTAATTCTAGAATAGAAACCAAACATTTGTAAACAAACAGTAACAAATATTGATAATAAATATTGGTTGTTTTTTTTTAATTTTTTGCGTTTTGGTTATGAATGGTTGATAACCTAATCGTCAACCAAATGTCACTTTAAGTTGCGTTCAGAAGTCCTATTTAAATTTTCGTTTACATAAAGGATGCATGTTCGTATGTGACCTAGTAATAGTGCATGATTATTCATAACTACTCCGGCGGTAATACAGAGATGAGCGGAATTGAAGAGCTAGATTCTGATTAATATTTGTTCTCACACAGTCTTAATAAATAAATAGTAGGGTAAACTTCCAGTCATTGGACAATTAACGGGCATTTGAAGGCTTTGAAACGTTTATGAACACATTTACAAAAATCCCGGCGAATATTATTGTTATTTTATTAGTTTAATATGTAACTTTGTGTAATACATTATTAAAAACAGCATTTAAGACGATAAACGCGAAAAAAAACCTTTTAAAAAAAATTTACAAAATATATAGTCATTGGACAGAATTTTTATTGTTGGACAGCATCAACTAATTAATGGACAGCACTTTAATGAACTTTTAAATTATCAAAATAGTCAATAATATCTGCTTTTAAAGGAAATAAATAAAGTATAAACTGTTCGTAATTACATTTATTAGGAAATAATCAATTGGAACATATATTTTTATATCTTAGAATGAATTGTTTAATCACATTTGGTAACAAAACTTATATTATTCAGTCTTACTAAATCTAAGGTACTTCTATAAAGCTTTTAACATAAAATAAAATTATAAAATTTACTTCGAAATAAAACAATGTCGTCTCACGCAGTCTTAATAACAGGTTTTTCTTCTATTCAATTCGATCATGTAATGTTTGTGCATCATCACCACCAGCTTCTTCACTATTCCTTTCAGAGCTGAGATCATGAGTGTCGTCATGACTATCTTCTTTATAGCAACTATGGCATATAAAAAGATCAATTCTTAAATCTTCGGGAACATGCTGTTGATGCTTAGCTGGTATACATTTTACGTGGAATATCGCCGAACACATATCACATACCACCCGATTTGATGTCTTAGTCGACTTACAGCATACCTTGCACGCATTTGTTGAAACAGCTTGAGCTTTGTTAACATTCTTTTTAGTTTTCTCTATCTTTTTCTTTTCTTTTTTAATTTAGTTTCTTCCTTTTTCTTCTTCTTTTCCTCTTTTGCTTTTGTTTCTAATTCTTTTTTTGACAGTTGTTCTTTAAACATTGCTCTATATTTGGCAGACGTTATTGCAAATGGCTTTCTCACGGTGTTCCTTTTACCTTTCCTTTCGGGTGTTTTTGGCAAAGTCAAAAAATTTCCCAAAAGGCTGTTTGAAACAACTTTAAAAGCAGGGCTAGTCTCTATTGCTGAACATTCACTTGTGCTGAGCTTACATAAATATTATTAGAATTAACAATTTGTTTGGCTGGAGTCATGTTTTCTGAACTTTCAGGAACAACATCCGATATAAGAATATCTTTATTCAAATTATCATTCTTGGAAAATATACACTGTAAGACATTTACTTCGTTATTTTCATGTGCATCAAATATTTGCTCCCGTGCCATATCATCATCACATCGACTTTCGTTATTCATTTCTATTTCTTCATTGGGCTGAATAGTCAAAGGCGGATCTATATGCTCTAAAGGTATATTTACTTCACGGCTGGTTGAATTATTTTGTGCTGATGATGACTGAGAGGAGTAAACGTCAAATACTGAGTAGAGACGGTACAAAATATTCAAGTTTTCGTCATCTACAGGGTTATTACCATAAGTATACAATTTTGACATAATAGATGGTCCAACCAATTCTTTAAATTTTGCCAAAGTAATAGCATTTGAAGTATTTGTTTCAGGTTGCTGCTGAACAGCCAGAACATCTGTACCTGAATTATTATTGTTGTTTATTCCACCAAGGCACTTCGAATAGTCTACTGCGTTAGGATCGAATGGTACTAAATCACAACAACGAAACCCATTAATCAGAGTATCTGGTTTTATAGACTTTTGTAATGCTAGTTCCAGAACACATGCAAAATTCACTTTTGTAATTGGTTCGCCGTTGTTTTCTAAATGCCATAACTTTACAGCGTCTTTCCAAGCAGCCTTAACTGGCCTAAACACGGCTACGTCGTAGTAGCATTAGGATACAATACTATTACTTCGATGCCCAACTCTTTGCACAGCTTACTTACACCATAAGTAAGATGAGTTTTATGTCCATCTAAAAAATATATGACAGGAAATTGCACGCCTTTGGCAATCAGATGAGGGTGAAATATGTTTGCTATGTATTCGAAGAACAGTTCGAATGTCATCCATCCATTTTTACTTCTACCAATTCCCCATTCTTTGGGAACTCCGTCCGCAATTTTTTGAAGTATTCTTTGATAGTTGTAAACAACCATAGGGGGACACGCGGTACCATCAGCGGAAAAAGTGAACATTACCGTGACTGACTCCTTGGCATTACCTTGATCAACTTTATATACATTTTGGGTTCCTTTCTCTGCTAGCACTTTACCCGTTTTTGGACATAATTGGAATCCACTTTCATCGCCATTATAGATTCTAGATGGTTCATTAAAAATATTTAGCAGGTTGTTTTGCGACAAGTAGTCATGAATTTCACAGAACCATTTTCTGATATCAGATTCCGAAACACATGCACTAGATTGTGTTACACCTTCACTGGTACGGAATACGATGGCTGGATGTCGTCTTAAAAATCCTCTTACCCATCCATCTCCAGGATAATTATTAATAAACTTATTGGGTGGTGGATTTCGGTCAAAAACTTGAAAACACTTTGTTTTAAATCGTCATTTTTTAAAGGGAATCCTTTCTTCATAACTTCCTTTATCCAAACCTCTAAAGTACGCTCCTCTTCTTCAGTCAGAACGGGAGGTGGACGAAAAGATGTTCTATGGGTTGGGTTTTTGAGTTTGAAATGTAAGGTAGACTTGGAAATACTGTATTTTCGCGCTATTTCTCGAATTTTACCAGTTTCTCTATTAGGGTCATAGTCTTTCTTTTTCCCCTTAGGCATTTTTTTTTCTCTTCTAAAATCCGCTATCCAAGATTACCTGCAGCCAACGAGTTATTGGACACATTAATATGAGTCGTTGGACACCCTGTCCAAAGACTAGTAGAAAATGTCTTAAAGCAATAATATAAAATGTAGTTGCTTTTGCTTAAAAATTAAGGTAGGAGAGTTTATAACACTTTGAGGTGGTGAGGGTCCTGACCAAGAAGTCCCGGCACCTGAAGGGAACGTGCCAAAAGGCCATCAAGCATGGCGCGGGTTCCCTGCTGGCGGTGGTCGAGGCCCTGGCAAACAGGCAGACGTCAGAGGAGGTTAAGCGGTTGCAGGCGGACAACAAGCGCCTGCAAGAAGAACTCAGCAAAGTTACCGCTGAGCTCGCCGCCTTCAGAAAGGCCTTTGAGGAGTCGAGGTCAGGGCGCTGCAAGGAACCAGCTGCGCCCATTGTGGTGGAAACCCCTCGGGGCACTGGAGGGGAGGAGGTCTCCATGGTGAGGAGGGAGTTGGAGGAGCTGAGGAGGGAGCAGAGCTCTCTGATGCAGCAGTTCGGCAACATGCTCCAGGCCAGGTTAGAGGGCCTGGAGGTCGACGGCCGGCTGTTGCCCACCTCTGTCAAACCGCGCCGCCCGCCCTTGGCCGCGGATACAAAGGCCGCAGCGCAGAAGCCGCCAACGACTGCGCGGCCGGCTGGGGGTAGTGCGAATGCCCCTACAACCCTTACCCCGCCCGCCAACATGCCCGAGAAGGCCAAGGGTAAAGGCAAAGGCAAGGGTAAGGGCAAGGGAAAGAGCAGGAAAAAAGAGAATGCAACACCAGAGGTTTCCACTCCCACTCCTCCTACTGTGAGGAAGGAAAGGCCGGCGGCTGACCCGACTCCAAGCGGGAGCGCGCCACTAGTGGCTGAGGGACAGTGGGTGGCAGTGGGAAAGGGGGGAAAGCCAAAGAAGGCTCCGGCACCGGCCCAAATACCCACCTCTGCGGCCCAAAAGCCTAAAAAGAAGAAGGCCGGGAAGAAAAAGGTCCCTAAGGTCCCGAAGCCACCGAAAACGATGGCGGTGGTCGTGGCCCTCAAACCGGAGGCGGTGGCCGGGGGGGCCACCTATAAGGATGCCCTGACCAAGGCCAGACAGTCGGTCAACCTGGGGGAGCTGGGCATTGGCCCAGCGAAGTTCCGGACGACAATAACAGGAGCACGCATTATTGAGCTCCCGTCCGGGACCACGGCGGCCCAGGCAGACACACTGGCGGCTAAAGTGAGAGAGGCCCTAGGTGAGTCGGCTAAGGTTTCAAGGCCTACCAAGACGGCAGAGGTCCGGGTGTCGGGGCTGGATGATGCTACGACACCCGATGAGCTGAGGGCGGCTTTGGCAACAAAGGCCGGCTGCACCCCTGAGACCATAAAGGTGGGGGCAGTTTCCAGTGGTCCAAGAGGGGCGGGCTCGGCGATCGTCTCATGTCCGGTGGAGGCGGTCGCCAAGATTGTGAAGGAAGGGCGGCTACAGGTCGGTTGGTTTGAGGCGACGGTCCGGCTCCTGGAACGGCGCCCAATGAGGTGCCATAGGTGCCTGGCGCCCGGGCATCCAGGGGCCAAATGCCCCTCCAAAAAGGACCGCAGTGGATTGTGCTACCGCTGTGGCAAAGAGGGGCACAAAGCCAAGGGCTGCTCTGCTCCGCCGCACTGCGACGTGTGCGCGGACAGAGGACTTGTAGCCGGGCACCGGATGGCGGGGGCCAAATGTAACCCCCCGCTGGTCAGGGGCCGCCCTCTCCATATAGGGGCACCCCCCAGGGACGCGTCGCAGGCCGCACCTCGTGCAGGGCCCAGCAGCGCACAGCCGGTATCGGCTTCTGTAGCGACCCCGATGTCCGTTAATAATGCCCTATAGGACATCGGGGAAGATACTACAAATTAATTTAAACCACTGCGCTGGGGCACAGGACCTCCTGTGTCAGGTGGCGGCGGAGTGGAGGGTGGACGTGGTGCTCGTCTCGGAGCCGTACCGCATCCCCCCGTCCGACAGGTGGATGGGGGCGGTAGATGGCTCCGCGGCAGTCGTGGTTACTGGCGCGGGCTCCTCCCTCGTTTTCGTGGAAAGAGGAGAGGGGTATGTGGCGGCCCGATGGGGAGAAGTAGTGGTAGTGTCGACCTACTTCTCCCCTAACCGCAGCAGAGCCGATTTTGAGCGGTTTCTGGCTGCGGTCGAAGGGGTCGTCCACCGCGCGGCCCCCCGTCAGGTACTGGTGGCAGGGGACTTTAACGCCAAGTCTACGGCGTGGGGGTCACCCCGCACTGACATTCGGGGTGGTATTCTGGAGTCCTGGGCTTTCTCTCTGGGGCTCCAGATCCTCAATCGAGGTACCACCCCGACCTTCGCCCGCTGGCAGGGCACGTCTCTAATCGACGTGTCCTTTGCCACCCCACCGCTCGCGGCCCGGGTCCGGGACTGGCGGGTGGTGGTGGACATGGAGAGCCTATCGGACCACAGATACGTCCGATACGAGGTCTCCACGGCATTCCCTGGGGCCCCTTCTCATCTGGGCCCCCGTGTGGGCGTCTCACCGTTTAGGCGCTGGATGCTCACACGCCTCCAGCCTGATGTGGCGGAGGAGGCGGCGACAGTGCGGGCTTGGTCTGAAGTGCCCGACACTGTCGCCGGGGATGCCGACGGCATGGCGGACCTGTTCGCAGACGACATCAACGCCGTCTGCAGTGCCGCCATGCCGAGGGCGCGGGCCTGCCCACGGAGCAGGGGGCAGGTTTACTGGTGGACGCAGGAGCTCACGACCCTGCGTACCGCCAGTATGGAGGCCAGGCGCGCCTACCTACGGTGCCGTAGGCGCGCCCGGAGAACGCCCGGTGAGGAGGAAAGCCTCCGCCGGGCGTACAATGAGGCCCACACGGCCCTGCGAACTGCCATCTGCAGGGCCAGGGTCGCTGCCTGGGATAGTTACATAGCTATCCTAGATAGCGACCCCTGGGGGAAGCCGTACAGGGCGGTTAGGGGTAAGTTCGCTTCGGCGGCCCCCTCAACGTCCTGTATGGAGCCAGGGTTGTTGCGAAGGGTACTGGGGGCGCTTTTTCCGAACCCAGGACCTTTCGCACCCCCCAGGATGGCCTCTGGTTTCGCCCCGGAGGCGTGGGCCGCTGGTCCCTCCGTGTCGGACGCTGAGTTCGACATGGTGAGGGACAGGCTCCGGAGCCGTAACAAGGCTCCGGGGCCGGATGGGGCCCCAGCCAAGGTGATGGCGATCGCCTTGGGCCCCCTGGGGGACCGATTCCGCGCGGTGCTGGATATATGCATCGCATCGGGTCGCTTCCCCAGGCGCTGGAGAGAGGGGCGGCTCTGCTTGCTCCGCAAAGAGGGCCGCCCGGCGGACTCTCCAGCGGGCTATCGGCCGGTGGTGTTGCTCGATGAGGCCGGGAAGGCGTTTGAGAAAATCATCGCCTCCCGGATCATCGAGCACATAGAGGGCACGGGGCCGGACCTGGCAGACTGCCAGTACGGCTTCCGCACCGGCCGGTCCACGATGGACGCAATAGGCCACCTCAAAAGGTGGACTGAGGTGGCCACAGCACGGGGGGAGGTGGTGATCGCGGTGTCCCTGGACATCGCGAACGCTTTCAACACCATCCCCCACGAGTGCATAGAGGCGGCGCTCGAATTCCACCGAGTGCCCCTCTACCTCCGCGCCCTCGTGCGGGACTACCTGCGGGACAGGTCAGTCCTCTACGAGGACGCGGAGGGGTGCGTTCAGTCGTGGACAGTGGCGGCAGGTGTGCCCCAAGGTTCCGTTTTAGGCCCTCTATTATGGAACCTGGGGTACAACTGGGTCCTGCGTGGCTCGCTCTTGCCGCGAATGGATGTCGTCTGCTTCGCGGACGACACCCTTGTCGCGGCGAGAGCGAAGGAGTGGGAGGAGGTGCTCCACCTTGCGTCGGTCGGCACCTCTATGGTCGTCCGACGCATCCGCCTCCTGGGGCTGGAGGTGGCCCTCGATAAAACGAGGGCCATGGCGTTCCATGCCCCAGGACGCAGGACCCCACCGGGGCTCCGTGTCCGGGTTGAGGGGATCCAGGTTCATGTCGAGATGCACATGAAGTATCTCGGCCTGACCCTGGATCCCCGGTGGAGGTTCGAGGAGCATTTTAGGCTCCTCGCTCCCCGGCTGTGCGCCGCCGCAGCCGGACTCGGACGGCTCCTCCCCAATGTGGGAGGGCCGAGGGCGTCGTGCCGTCGACTTTATAATGGAGTGATAAGGTCGATGGCACTGTACGGAGCCCCGGTGTGGGCGGAGTGCCTTACGTCCCGCACGAAGGCCCTCTTGCGGAGGCCACAGAGGGTCATCGCGGCCCGGGCCGTGCGGGCTTACCGCACGGTCAGCCACGGGGCTGCCTGCGTCCTCGCAGGTACGCTCCCGTGGGAGATCGATGCCCTGGTTCTGTCCCAGGTGCATCGACACAGGGCCGCGGCGAGAGAGCGGGGCGAGCGGCCCGTTCGGGAGGAGATCGAACGGGTCCGCACCCAGGCGCAGAGGGAGGCTCTGCGCCGATGGGGTGAGGCACTCGCCAACCCAGCCGCTGGCCACCGGACGATCGAGGCGATCCGTCCGGTGTTGGAGGAGTGGGTAGGGCGCCAGCGGGGCAGCCTCACCTACCGCCTGGTGCAGGTACTGACCGGACATGGGTGCTTTGGCCACTACCTGCACCGTGTCGCCCGTCGGGAGGAGCTGCCGCGGTGTCATCACTGCGCCTCCCCCGACGACACGGCCGAGCACACACTGATCGTGTGCCCGGCCTGGCGAAACGAGCGCCGCACGTTGGTGGCGGCGCTCGGCGGTGGAGCGCTCTCATTGCCAAGTATGGTTCGAGCCATGCTTGGCAATGAGAGAGCATGGAAGGCTGCCGCCTCCTTCTGCGAGGTTGTGATGGGGCAGAAGGAGGCAGCGGAGAGGGAGCGGGAGGAGGACGCTCTGGCCGCTCCCCTCCGGCGTAGACGGGTGGGCCGAAGAAGACAGGCGGCTTTGACCGCCGGTCTTCGTCGGCCCTAAGGTGGACTGGGCGCAGCATGCCAGCCGCGCGTCCTTGGTGCCATTCGGCATAGGCCACCCCGTCTGGGGATTACCTAGTACCCTAGAGTAATCCCCCCATAGGCGCGTCGCCCGGTCCACTCGTTGGGCCGGGCCAGCCCTAGGACGCTCTGGTGTAGTGGCGCACGTAGGTGCACCGATCCCAGAGCGCCCTCATAAGGGCCGAGGAGGGTACCGGTGGTTTTTAGTGGGTAGGACCGGCGTTGTTCCACGCCGGGGAGTCCCACACACGTCGCGCGCCTGGCAAGCGCGCGGTATGGTGCGTAAATGCATTTTCCACCGTCAACAAAAAAAAAAAAAAAAAAAAAAAAAAAGGTAGGAGAGTTTATAATAGCTTAAATTTATTTCAATTTCAAAAACACAGTTATTGAACACCTGTCCATTAATCAGATTTTAACATTAAAATATTTGAATCATTGGACTGTAGATTATAACCTAAAAAATATGTTTTAAGGTCACCAATTCCTATAAATTCTATGGTAAATACGATAATGCTTTACTGTGTACACGACTAAGCATATGGGATTAACGATAAGAAAATTAACTGCTATAAACTTTGTTGATAAACTTACCGAATTCTTTATTTTTCACTAGAAATACCGCCGACTGTGAGAACGCTAACAAAAGTAAACAAAAATTACCTACTACTGCCATCTATTACAAATGTTTTGAACTATTGAGTATTGTCAAAAAGCAACGTTTAGAAAGAAATTAGTTCCAGTGTTCCCGTTTTTAAAGCAACCTTAATTTACATGATTTTATTGTGTTCTGTCCAATGCCTGGTAGCGTCCAATCTTAGTAAATAAATTTTATTTAAAAAATCTGATGTTTATTTTGTCACTTAATCTTGGTAAATAAGTTTAATTAAATAAAGTCTTTTTTGCTCACTACCTATTTGGTTTGAATTGACAGCTATGACGTCACAATATGGCGCCCAGTTGGTCCTATTCTTAGTTGAATTGCATTATCCCTGATCGTGCATATTGGCGAGCCAGTTCATCCCTCTGAGCCTGAGTTCACCGGGCCATAGCTCCGGTTCCGATTCCGGTTCCTCTATATGTATTGCCATTAAACTACCTACCTGATCGTACAGATTGGCGAGCCAGTTCATCCCTTTGAGCTGGTATCCTTTAAGCGTGCCCTGGAATATGTTAGGTTGGTCATAGTCGCCGGGCCGCCGCTCTGGTTCCGATTCCGGTTCCGGTTCGCATCCGGTGCTGGCCGCCGCGTCGAATTGTCGAGTTCGCGCGCGCTCCGCGTGGAAAGCTTCACGCGCGTTACGTGAGGCTCGCGCTTTCATAGCTTCGCTGTAAAAACGTCGTGTCTTTTAATGATATGTGAACGAGTAATGATGGTGCTAGGGGGCATGAGTACCGCGATATGATAAAGCTTTTATCACACTTTGAAACTTCCACGTTTCGATCGGTGTTACCCGATCGAAATGACATCTAGTGAAGACGGGATAAAGAAGGTACGAAAACCTTTATTTAATCCGTGAAATTTTATATTTATAAGCTTTAAATCCACAATCAACTATCAAAATCCATTGCAGTTTGACAGTCAATGACGATAAATCGCTTTATTATATCGCATTTTGCCGGTCATGCTATGCCATGTTCCTTTATTATACATTTTTTGTTATTAACTTTGTACTATTGATGATGCTTTAAAGCACATGCAGACTGTGGAGAGGGGCGTCACACAGTAAACGTCACCGAACCAAACGTTTTGGCGGTAAATTCAAAACCATTAAAAATAAATTCAACTTTAATTGGTTTAATGGAGAAAAAAAGACATTAATTAATTTATATTTATTTTTCTTTTAAATTGTTTGTCCCAATCTTTAAATATAAGCAGTTTACAAAAAATTTGAAAATACCCTATTAAATGCTTACAAATAAAAATATAATAATTTCAAACAGTTATTATTATATTTAAGAAAATATCTTTAGCTATATAAGAGACAGATCTAAATATAAACATATTCCACAACTTACCTATCATATTGATCAATTGAAGCCAATCTCGGGTCCCTATCTTCGTCGAGCTGCCGTAGAATTCTGTCTGCTCCACAATCGCCGTCCACCGATTCAGAGTTCAGTTTCCGCTGCATGAAATGAGCGTACAACTCTGTTTGGGTGATAAGGAAGTTCAGCTTGCGACGTTGCCGTTTAGCCTCCATTAGTTCTACATCCATCTAGTGAAAGATAATGATTAAGCTTGAAAAAAGTTTCACAAGTTATTTCATATTTCATTAAAAGTTGTTTCCATAAACCAGGGATGAGAAAACTTTCTCCTTAGCGTGCCAATATTTGCTATCAAAACCTATGGCGGGCCCGGTTTTTTATTTTAATTTTCGACTGAAAAAAGTCAAGTCGTTGGTAGGTATTTCTAAAATATTTGGTATTAATAAAATAAAATTTTAAGTTTGCTCTGAAGAAAGAGTCAGTTTTGACAGCAGAATGATCCTTGACGGGAAATGTGCCAAAATGGTACTATTTTAAGTCAGTGGAGTGATGGGTAGTTGGTGGGATTTGACTTTCTTTTTTTTGCCGGAGATAGTGCGCGGGCCGTGGTTTTCCCAGGGCTGCCATAGACAGAGATTTGACTGAACGATACGAGCAAACTCTCTAGAAAGAGCGTAAAACAGTTAATATCTTACGAACTACAGGCACACTCACTGAACAGTTTTACTTTACAAGAGTCAAGGAATGCTTTGCCCATTCTATTCGGTACCTTTCTCTGTTCCTCTGCTTCTTTCTCCATCCGTCGCCTCGTTTCGCGCTCGACTCGGTCGTACCGTCTCCAGTACGCTTGCATTTCTCGACTAAGTCTTTTGCATCGCCACACTGTCTCCTTCATATTTTTCTGAGACTAAAATAAATGAGATGTTCTTTTAAAATAAGTAAGTAAGAAGGTGCGACAGAAAATAAAACTTTATTTACTACACAAAAGATACACTTTTTATTGAAAGAATTATAAAATGCCCTATATAACTTCGCACTGCACAAGGAAATCTTTTTGTACAAACACAAATCAACGAGGTGCCGCTATTAAAAATTACGCCGTGTATTGTCTCACTGTGTAAACTAACCCTAAGTAAGAATTAGCATTTTAAATCATCAAACAGCTATATCTACTAAAGTATGGCCAACAAGCTCCGATACAAAAGTTCATTCACCTTATACAAGACTATGGCAGTCTAATAACTATCTCTTTCACCTCATATGTATGATATTAGGTCTCGTTCTGTCATGTCAAGTCATCGCCGAGGCGCCGATACTAGCTCATGGTAATAACAAATAATTTTTGATGCGATTTTCTGTTTTGATAATATTAATCATAGTTTTCTACATTTTATTTAAATATGGCATCTCTTATCTATTAGACAAGTCCGTCCGTCCGTCCGTGGTGCTGTTTCAGCGGCCAAACCGTAAGAGATAGATAAAGAGAATGTTTAAGTTATAAGTTGAGAATAGTCTGATAAGACTACAAACCGGATGTGAGTAACGTAGCACTTCCGGTTTTCGAGAAATCACGTGATTTCTATTTCAAACGAAACCACACAAAATCTCCGAAGTTCTCAATTAATTAAATACATTTTTTTTTTAATCAGGTTTTGGTGAACACTTGGTTCACTGGTTTGCTAGTCTCTTATCTATTAGAGAAGTCCGTCCGTCTGTGGTGCTGTTTCAGCGGCCAAACCGTAAGAGATAGATAAAGAGAATATTTAAGTTATAAGTTAAGAATAGTCTGATAAGACTACAAACCGGATTTGAGTAACGTAGCACTTCCGGTTTTCGAGAAATCACGAATTTCAAACGAAACCACACAAAATCTCCGAAGTTCTCAATTAATTAAATACATTTCTTTTTTTAAATCAGGTTTTGGTGAACATTTAGTTCACTGGTTTGCTAGTATATTACTAAAATGATAAACATCCTATATTAATTATAATAAAAAAAATGTCATTTTCAAAAAATGGCCAACCTCTGCATTGGTCAATGATCTTTCAATGACTTTGTTCACATTTTGTATCGCTCCTCAATAGCAGTACTTTTTTTAGTCTGTGGCTGTTTCCGGTTTACACAAATTAAATATATCTCATAAATTACAGCAGCATTTAATATTTTAAATAAACTATGACAAGGTGTGGTAGTATGTTAAAACCAACTCCCTCACACTTGGGGCGTTTATACTGTGATTATGTTACTGCCGCTTAGTGCCGTCCTTTTTTGTTTCTCGACTTTTTCCCTTTCTACTGAGGTGGTCTTATTTGATGTCAATTGGGTTTTAAGAAATAAATTGTTTTTTTTTTTTTTGTTTTATCTTTAAGTTTTAAGAATATTTTTATCAACTTTAAATTAGAACTAACAAAACTTGACAAAAATCTAGTTTGGTAACCTTTTCCGCTTTATTGTAAATAATGGACTAAAAAAAAAATTACTCCTTTGCAGCGGTATGGCGGCCATTGGGAACTGTCGGAAAAGTATGGCAAGGTGATTTTCGTGAATGGCTACTCGACGATGATTAGCTGTGCAAAAATTAGCCTGGTACAAATGGTTGAATTGTTTTATTTAAATTAATGTATTCGCGTCGGTATGGCGGGCTGTAAGTCACACCCGAGAAGTATGGCATTACGCTACCGCCTACTTCTTTTTTTCGACTATCTGAAAATATAAGCATTTTTGTGGAACAAATCGTTCGACACTCGTTATTTATCCGACGCGTTCGATTAACGCCCACGCGATTGGGCCGCCGGTGCGAGCGCTATGACCATCATTTTCCTTTTTGCCTTTACGTAATTAGACCCCTGAAGAACCGCCATACTGGTACAAATGACCAAGTATTTTGTGTCATCATCTCCCGGTCTATAAAGTAAGCATTGATTGAAATCCAATGTTGTCTGTCTTCTTTTTAGAAGAATAAATATATATTTCTGTCTTCTTTTTTAAAGATAAAGCGACAGCATTAATTTTAGTCCAGGTTTAACTTTAGTCTTTGTTTTGTAATAAGGCAGATTATGCCTATAAATTTAAATACCTGCATAGCAACATGCCTCCAATGCTTGCAACAGAGTGTAGCCAGCCTCTTCCTTTGCAGCATCACTTCTCTGTGTGTAGCCGTCCTCGCTCTTTGCACTTTACCCAACTCTTTCTTCACCAGTAATAGCCAGTGACGTCTTCTGCGCGCGGTTAGTGCTTCAGGGCTCTTTAATGTGGACAGCTTCTTGCGGCCCCTATGTATTCAATTCATTATAATTATTATTAAACGAGCACCATTCAAAAGAAAATGCTTCTAAAACTGTCTACTGTTACTACATGTTGCAATAGCAATATATACATAAATACTTTGTTGTATGAGAAAAGCTTTAAAGCAACATAGCAGTTTTCCATCATTTTAAATAATTCATTACACTAACTTCTTATAACTTTCGACGTATAATATATCCAACCATAATAGCTTCATGATAAATAACTCACCTAACTCCTGGTTTGTCTACAGCTGGACTGTATTCTTCTGTATCATTCTCTTGTTTGAGATTACGTAGCTGCTCTTCCCAATCAACACCATCAGGCTAAAATAACACATTATTTTACACTAATCATACTCATAAAAGTAATAAGTAATTATTGCTTTTATGAGCAATCGTAATTTCATCATCAACTGATGCCATACCAAATCTGCACCGCCTTCATTGCAAGCTTTGCTTTCTCTAGCACGGCCTCGTCTAGATTTCTGCATGCCTCTTGTAGACCCTCTTTCAGAAGGTCTGCCCCTGCGACCTCTAGTAGAAGGTGGAGGGGGTGCTGCGCGACTTATTCGCCTCTCTGGGTACCGGTCCACAGTCGAAAGTAAACCAGCGCCATAATACATGTAACGCGAATTCTATAACAAGTAATAATATAATAAAAACTTCAGCACAATCGTTTGCAGTATTAAAAAAAAAACATTAAAATTCTCTAATAATATCTTTTCATTGTGCTGCAGCACACTCTGATCATAATTTATTTGAGTTTTTTTTACCATCTGTGATGGTGACATTTTGTCTCTGTCCTGTTGCTTGTATCAGCAAATCTTGTCAGTTTGAGAGATACCTTGCATCAAAATTGGACATTGTTCTGTTTCATGAAATACATCAAACTTGGGTTCAAGTTTGTTTTTCTCAACCAATGATTAGAATGTTAGGGTACCCAAGGGAAGAAAAGGGAAACAACTAAAGAGATGGGAGGATGATATAGTGAAGTTAGCAGGAAAACTTGGACAAGGCTGGGAGAGTAAAAAGTGATAAGAGTTGGAGGCCATTACCAAAAGGCACACAGAGTTTGACGAGTAATAAAAATGTACACAATTATTTTTTTTATAAAGAATATGAGAAATATAATTAATACCTAAATAAAAATAAAAAAGCTAATGAGAGGGAACAAACAGTTTTATGAATCTTTGATCTCAGATATAAAAAACTATGTTTCCTAAATTACAGAATCTATAAATATATACTCTGGGAACTAAGTAACTAGCTCACTCAAAAACCAATACATATTTAGATTTTAAGTCTATTTTAGAAATGAATTTGGACTTGAAAAATCTATTAAAATAGCCTATATACTGGACAACCACAGCCAGTACTATGACTGCACCATTACCACTTTCTAAGAATTACCTAATTATTTCAGCGTGTAAGCTTTTCATATCTAAACCCTTGTTTACACTAAGAAACAATTCATATACTAGTTTTACACAAAACTTTCAGAATGCTTGTTGCAACTTTTTAAAACTTTATTTCATTTACAATGCAAAGACAACTAGTATCTTTACAAGTATAAATCACTTCAGATAATTTGTTTTTCCAACAAGGTTGATGAAGTATTCTATACTAGGTACATGTTTTATACATCTATGTGAACAAAAAATTAAGACATTGTATATAAAATTTGTTCAATACATGTACTATACCTTGGTGTAAAGGAGGGGTAAAGATTGTTATTATTATATAAAATCAGTGAGTCAATGGTGTAGATTCCGGCATGATTCTCTGAACTTATACTAAATTTATTATCAGTCTCTACTTTCGATTCTGTCTAGAGAATGACAAGGATACAATGTTGTCAAATTTAAGTTTAGGTTTAGGGAACCATGTAAGAATCAAAACCATTAAGTAAATACATTAGGCTAGATTATAGATACTTACACCTGGGTCCTTATAATATTTTTTGGCATATTTGTTATGGTTACGTCTTTCTTTAAGTATACGCTGAAGCCTAAGCTCCTTGCCAGCTGGTGTATCATCTTCACTGCTGGTATCAGACCCAGAGGAGAGAAGAACATCACGCAGCCATTGTCTCTCTTCACCAACTGATGCCAAATTGTACAAACGAAGTCTATCACTTTGACGTTCTGAAAGAGACCAGTAAAAAAATATATTCCATCCATAGGGAAGGCCTGTGCCTCAGCAGTAGAAACAATAATAATGTGATAATGATAAATGTCAACACAGGTAAGTTACCAACCTTGTCTCGTTGTTACTACTCCATGGACTACTCTGTCTCCTTTGGACATTTCATTTTCAATAGATTTGGCATCAGAATCATCTTCACTTTCAGTCTCATCTTCTGAATTTAGAATTCTTTCCACTTGACTTACAAAGGGACGTATATCCAGGGCAGCTTCTAGTCTTTGAATATGCACTGGTCTCGCAACCTCATGCCGCTTGAGAACAGATTTTCCGACCGTCTTCTCAGTCATGGTAAAAGAATCTGTTAACCATACAAATAATAAGGTGTAGGTAGGTACAATGTAAATGTATGATGAATACAAAAATTTGCTTATACTCAAGAAAAACAAGTTAATAATGGCTTGATGATATCGGCAACCGTGCCATGATTATGATACACAAGTCCTGAATAATTCGAATAGCATTTCGACCGTGGCGGCACTTACCCCTGAGCTGAACTTTACCGATTTTTGTTTTTCACGTCGTGATTACTTAACACAGGAGCATTTACAAAATGGCGCACGAGATTATTCGACAAATCGCTGTCAATGTCGCCGCCCGAGCGGCGCACATTGCTACTCATTTCGTTTTTGAGCTCGAAAAAACAAGAAACCGCCATAATTGAAGATTTTTTTTTTCACATACAATGTTTACCTATCCCATCTCTTATTGGTGATACACTAACCCAGCTGTTGTGTCACCAATTGTATAACAGTACTTTTCTAAAACAACCAATCACCTTGCGTGATTAAATGAACCTGATTGAAATTGAACAGTGTAATTGAAAACATACCAACTTTTATAGATGCGTTCAATTCATATTTTTTTCATAAATTTATTAATGCAATGATAAAAATGAAGGGCTAAGGAGAAAAACAGGCTTAGTCCTTTTTCCGTAACTTTTTTGAAATCTAAGGCCATAAAAATACTCATTTCATCTTATGGCTATCACAAAAAAGCAAAAAAGGATAAAACTCATTGTGTCTTAATACGTATAATAAACTGAACGGTTTAGTTGTGTGGAAATCACGAGAACTACAAAACGCGACAAAACAGTTTAATCGATGCAAAAGTTGTTTAAATTCGCTAGCCCTTAGACTGTTTAAATGACATATAATAATAAAGCTGATGTGAAACTTCTTTAGCTCCAATGATCTGAAAATCATAAACTTAACTTGAAGATTTGTTGATAGAAAGAAAAACATGAATCCGCACTGGGTCCATTGTTTATGATTTTCAGATCATTGGAGATAAAGGTTGCTTGCCAATTACAGAGCATAATGCGACTCAGTGCCGCACAATGCTGAATTATGCTGATGCTTATTTGGAACGTGAATTAGTTTTCAAATGCACCAGCAGAGTGCGCTAAGTTCAGTGTTGAAAAAAAAAGTCAATGTTTGTACCTTCTTTCTCATCAAAGCGTCCCATCGATGTCCTTTTACATATTCCGCCCCTTTTCCGTCCGTTTTCGATAACGCTTCACTGCAACATTAGACGAATGCGTTTCGTTTCACTCATTGATTTATTTCACTAAATTGCCATCACTATTCGTTGTACATTGTCAACTCTATTCGTCAAATTACCCAGTAAACTACATCGAATCCAACGCTTGCTACGAATTTGACGTTTAATAAATACCTACCTATATCTATATACCAACTCAAAGCTCAAACCCAATAACCTTACCATATTATCTTACCTAATAAAACTTTTGTTGTTGAGGTATGTCTCAGTTATGAAAATAATAGGTAACTTAAGAATAAGTGCTTGCTTTGTAGAGTCGTAAGTACGTACGGTACGTTCGTACCACTATGATGTACCTATGACCTCCGTACCATCTTCATTATGTTCATTGTGTGCCCAAAAAAATATAATTAATATGGCTCTGTTAAAATGTTTTCTGAAGTGAAACTTCTTTAGGCACGCCTTGTCTTGGGGGGGTAAACTGGCGAATTGTTACGATTTCGTGTTACGATTAGTGTCATCGGTGACTCATCGGTAAACAATGAATACCTGTAACAAAATACATAAATCTAGTGCTTGGCTTGGTGGGTGATAACGGACTCAGCGCGGATTGATGGATGATAACGGACCCAGCGCAGATTGGTGGGTGATAACTAGTGGTGCCAGGTGTCCCGATTTGAGCGGGATGTCTCAATTTTCAGGGGTATGGGGACGCGTCCCGATTTGTACCTGATCGGGACGCTAAATATCCCGATTAATCAAAAAATTAAAGTTAGGTAATTAATATAATACTATACTTGCACTAGTAGTTTAAATCGTAATAAATTAAACCCAGACTTATAAAACCCCTCGTTTTTTGTTAACTGTCCCGATCTACAACCCAAAGTCCCGATTTTTTTGACCTCATGTACCGACTTAAAACAAATCGGACCTGGCAGCACTAGTGATAACGGACCCAGTGCGGAATGGTGGATGATAACGGACCCAGCGTGGATTGGTGGGTGATAACGGACCCAGCGCGGATTGGTGGATGATAACAGACCCAGTGTGGACAGGTGGGTGACACTGGACCCAGCGCGGATTGGTGGATGACAACGGACCCAGTGTGGATTGGTGTATAATAACGGACCGAGTGCGGATTGGTGGATGATAACGGACCCAGTGCGGGTTGGTGGGTGATAATGGACCCAGCGCGGATGAGTTATTGATAATGGACCCAGTGCGGATTGGAGGGTGATAACGGACACAGCGCGGATTAGTCGATGGCAATGGACTCAGTGCGGATTGGTGTGTGATAATGGACCCAGCGCGGATTGGTGGTTTTTTCTATCAAATTTCAGATCATTGGAGCTATTTTCACTTAAGTCAGCTTCAGTCGTGTGTTCCTAAACACACTCGCTTTTTTTTTCATTTAACCGCATTATGATAGAACTACACTTACCTGTCGTGTTGTGTTGTAACACATCAGAGATCTCTTTCATACAATTATGGTTAAAGTGAGAACGCTGTCGAAACATCGCGACACACAGGTATAGTTCTTAGTGCTAACCGTACTAAAGGTATGAAACAGATTGCGCCACAATACAACACGTAAGATAAATATAGTTCAGCCTTTAGTTTAATATTTCTGTAGGGCCGTACTTTTTGACTAAAAATCGTCCCTTTTCAGATTTCGAATCGTCCGAAACACGACGCAGGTACTGGCAACACTTTAATTGGGCATTGTGCGGCACTGAGTCGCATTATGCTCTGTAATTGGAAAGCATACAAAGAAGTTTTACTTCAGTCATATTATGTACTTTTCCGTACTAAGAAAATTATGTATAAAATTAAATTAAATGTTAGTTACCATATTTCTACAAATAACATTCCCATAAGAAAATGCTACAAATGTTCTATGGCTAATAATAAGCTACTATGGTACTTCTTATTTTTCAAAATTCTTTACATGATCTTTTGAATACCCTATGAACCGTCGCTTGTATGGCGTCGATCCACTGTGCGACGTCCCATACAGTAACGGGTGCACTCTGATGTTGGAATGAAACATTTTGACGTGACAACGTCTTAAATTAGGTTGCGGCTGGGAGTCACTTATGAAAAAGTGTAACGCTCGGTAACGTTACGATGAGTCTCTCGTGTTAAGTTTAAGTTTACATGTACAATGTTTTTTTGACGTGACAACGTCTTAAATTAGGTTGCGGCTGGGAGTCACTTATGAAAAAGTGTAACGCTCGGTAACGTTACGATGAGTCTCTCGTGTTAAGTTTAAGTTTACATGTACAATGTTTTAGTAAACAAAATATATTTCTATAGTTAAAATTTGTGCAATTCTTATTTTCATTCAATTCCTTGTTCCTATTGTGCAATTTAATTATATTCATATCAATAAATATTCTACCGAGAAAAAGACGTTGTCACGTAAAATCTTCGCCCGTAAAACCGACTTTACAGGCAACCATTTTTTTTAGTAAACAAAATATATTTCTATAGTTAAAATTTGTGCAATTCTTATTTTCATTCAATTCCTTGTTCCTATTGTGCAATTTAATTATATTCATATCAATAAATATTCTACCGAGAAAAAGACGTTGTCACGTAAAATCTTCGCCCGTAAAACCGACTTTACAGGCAACCATTTTTTTTTAAAGTAAATATCCATAGCAACTTTAAAGTATCTTTCTTTAGGTGATGGTGACCCAGCCAGCGGAGTTTCTATATCTTCAAGTATCTTATATATTCATCTTGTTATAGAGCAAGCTGTACATCAGTGTACTGCTCTAAATAATCAGAACTGTACTGGGTTGGGTAAAGCATCGCGTGGGCGTCCAGTGTCAAAAAAGAGGTTGTAATCGCTTTATAGTATTATAATGGTGTCGATTCTGGCATGATTCTCTAAACTTAAAACTAAATTTATCATCAGTCTCTCCTTTTCATTCTGTATAGAGAATGACAGGGATGCACTGTTGTCAAATTTAAGTTTAACTTTAGAGAATCATGCCAGAATCGACATCATTATAATAAAACATTAATAAAGTAAGTAATCAAATCTAAAAAAAGTTTTTTTTTAAAATGTAGTACGAATTACCCGTTTAAGAATTCATAACATCAGGCAAAAACAGCGGTTATGCGGGATGCCGCTCTCTCAGTTGAATGATATTTTAATCAAATGCCGCCCGTATGTGTGTATGTGATGTCTCGTTCTAACAACGGAACTTCTCTGGTGTTAAAGGGGCCCAATCACGTTCCTCAATATTAGCCAATCGTGCATGACTCAAGATACATCCTGCTTGGTATTGCCGGACGATATGCAGGCTGCGACAACTTCACAAACCTGCATATAGCGGCGGATGGCAAGGCGAAAACTTAAAAGATCATAACATGGACGACCTGTATTTATACTGTCATGCTAGCGTACACCACATAAGACTCGAGTTTGTTGCTTATCTTATTAAATAGTGCCTTATTAGGTCTTAGGGTACGGCCAGAGTGCACTCAGATTCAGATTCAGATTCCGAAAACAAGCGCGAGAAATAAACAGTGTAGTTAAATCAGCGTGGCCATAGAGGCCGCAGGCAACCTGCTTAACAATGTTGAGGAATTCTCAGTGGAGGAATTCTCAAGTTTGTTCAAGATACCAACTAGAATACTATTTTCGAGGTTATTTGGAGGAACTCCTTAAGGAGCCCTCGAATGAGTTTGAGTCGAGGAACGTTTGAGGACGCGATTAAGAATATGGGTGTCAGACTCAGAAAACAAAGCGCGAGAAAAAGCAGGCAACCTGCTTAGACTACACTGTTTATTTCTCGCGCTTGTTTTCGGAATCTGAATCTGAATCTGAGTGCACTCTGGCCGTACCCTTAGGGTGCGGCCAGAGTGCACTCAGATTCAGATTCAGATTCAGATTTCGAAAACAAACGCGAGAAATAAACAGTGTAGTCGAAGGGTACGGCCAGATTGCCCTCCTGATTCAGATTCAGATTCAGACTCAGAAAACAAAGCGCGAGAAAAAGCAGGCAACCTGCTTAGACTACACTGTTTATTTCTCGCGCTTGTTTTCGAAATCTGAATCTGAGTCTGAATCTGAGTGCACTCTGGCCGCACCCTTAGAGCCTACCCATGGAGAATGAATGCCTATGAATGGTACCAATGGAGATGTAATACCATTCACTCGTCGAACAACATATTCTGCCATTTTTAGCGGGGGACGAGGTATACACTTATAGCACACTAACGAAAATATGCAAAACTTACACAAACACGAGCGTATTTTGTTATAAACGCACACTTCAAAAATCACGTCACACAAACATAAAACATGCACACACTCTAACAATTTTTATGTAAGTCCGAGCATACACAAACCCAAAAGTAAGGGATAGGACATTAAAAGAATGATATTTTAATAATCACTTCTTGATGAATGAAGAAAATGTCTGTTTATAATAAAATCAAAAATCTGTTTATATAAATAATGATTTTTATACACAAAATTCAAAGTTTTTTTTTGAGAATTATATTGCTGTACAAAAAATATTTCTAATTGCGTTTGCTTCCTTTTATTGGATACCCAGCCTACTGCTAATTCCTTAATAGTAAATTAAGGGGTGGGGAATGTACCCCTTAATTTTTGACAACAGTATATCCTTGTCATTCTCTATACAGAATGAAAAGGAGAGACTGATATTAAATTAAGTTTAGAGAATCATGTATGCCAGAACCGGCACCTATGTATTAAATCGATATAAAGTACTTTTATATATATATAATCATATTTTAATGTCTAAAGAAAACATTTGGTTTGATTATGTTACAGATCGCCAATGATTGAATGTTTGTTTTTTTCATGAAATATATCGATGTATATTTGTTTTATCAAATTGCTATTCATATCAGATGATGCACTTAATAAAATCAGGTTGAAAGATTTCCAGGAATAAAAATACCGTTCATTAATTTCTTCCACTTTTCTATTATTTTTTGTTATTCATTCGTTATTCCGCGCTTTTTCTTTCAACTGAATTTTATATCAGAATACTAACTTTTTAGAACTGTTAGACAAGTGCAGTCAGTGTGTAGAATGAAAGCAAAAATGACGAAACTGCTGATGTGCCTCTGGAGTGTCAAAAATGGTTTATGTCTGGGACAATCATTCATCTTTGCTAACAAAATGCTTAGTTTTCATAGAAACTTTGATGTTGCGATATGATTGCGGTGCTTGGATCTCTAGTGTACGGCTGTACGCTAGCATGATGGACACCTCAGCGAACCCTGTCCCTGTCCCATCCCAAAATTAAACTACCGGTACTGTTCTTGAAAATACTTTTCTATTTTAAACTTTCCAAAGTCAATTAATTTAATTTAAAATCATATTTATGAAACAAAAACCAGAACTTAATTTTGTGTACAAAAACAATTATATTCAAACAAATTTTGAGTACACATTACAATATTAGAAGGCAGTTTATCAATACACAACTTTTAGTTACTGATTTGACTCAAAATGCACTTCCGTTCACAGCAAATTGTCAGGGCTAGCTTTTCCAAAATGGTGGTCGTTTGTTGTGCTTTCCAGTGATTTGTGAAATTATTAATATGTAAGTAAATGAATTTCTTGCTTATGATGTTCCAAATAAGAAGTTTATCAATATTGGTAATTTATCGCATTTTGCTCATTTTTAACAAGTTATTGGTAGCGGCATTTTGTACATCATATAGCTCCTTACAAAGAAACTCGTATCGTAGTCGCTGGTAATGCAAAGATGATAATATTTTGCTACAATATTGTTATATTTTCAGTTATATAAAGTTTTATTCTACCTAAATGCAAAAGGATTTGATTTGGCTAGAAATTATAAATACTTGGATGTTTTTTGAATCCAAGTGGAAATAGCGCGGGACCTCTACCTAAGCGTCATTAAAAATTTTTGCATGAACGTTACGTTGTCTGTTGTAATAATTAGTATAATTTAATTCAAAGTTGTAACTACAGATTGGAAATAGTTTATGCTTCTTCCTTCATGAACATTTAAGAACTCTCCCACAATATAACCTCCAAATTATTCTGCCGGGTCTACTACATTACCGCAGTCGTATGGCGTGTGTATGAAATAATATTTTTTTTTTCAGATGTATTCTTTCCTCTGATCGAATGAAGTCGTCAATCGAATTGGGAAATTTAACGCAATAATGGATGACGATTCTGTTCCCGAGAATACTAGTGAAACTATCAAAGAAGTATCTAGTGTAAACACAGATGTTAGTAATCCTGAACCTTCAGAAAGTGGACTTGGTAACCACATTGATCATGACATGAGTGTAACAGAGACTGATGGTGTTACAGAAGGAACATCCATGGAAGTTGATAATCAAGATAATACTGACAACAGAGGTATGTTATTGGTTTATTTGACTCATTATTAAAGGTATAAAATTCTAGTCTAGTCCACTTTAATGCTTTGAATTGCAAATCAAATACTACCAAACTCCCACTACCTACTTGTAGTAGAAGCATTAGTAAAAGTCTTTTAGATTATTGCAATATGTATTTTTCTTCATTTTGTTTATAATGAATAAGGCTTAAGTATCAATTTTTATTCATAGTAATGCACACACAGAGATAGTTTTCTCTAACAGGAAAAACATTTGAAACATTGTAATTGTAATAAACTAAGCAACCAGCCAACAACAATTGGGACTTCCATGTAGGGCTCCTTACTTTAAGCAATTGTTTTTATACTATACAACTACACAGAGATTACATATTTTAATTTTCAACCATACTAAAGTTTATTGAACTTTGTAAATGTACTTTCCTCAATAACTGCTGGTGGAAGAATTAAATAACTGAGAAAACCCAATTTCTGAGACATTTTATTTGAATAATGTACTTTCCCAGGGTCAGTATGAATTAAAAATAAAAAGTATAGTAATAAAAAGTATGTTGTAAAACATATCAAAAGATCAACAGTAAAGATAAAGAGTAAAAAGAAACAAAATTGGTTTAGTAAGTTAAGTAATTCTTTCACCAGGGCTACAATATATTTGACACAATTTATTGAATCATGATTATCATGGCATCTCTATGCTTATTATACTTTGACATTTAGTTCATTTTCGAAATAAACTTTGTAAAATGATAAGATTATCAATATTCTTGAAACCCCATTTACAGAAAATGATTCAGAGGTAACTCAAGAAGACAAGGAAAATGTACAACATGATAAAGAAGAATCACAAATATCTGAAACTGGAGAATCACAGCACGCAAGCACACAAGAGACACTTGAAAATAAGGTAAAAGATGAAACGGAAGATAATGGTCAAGCTGCTAGTGAAGATTTTGAGGTATATAAGGACACTGATATAAATAATGAGGAATTGTGTAGCAAAGATGAAAAAAATGATGATAAAGATAAAAGAGATGATGAAGTTGGAAAACCAGAATTTGAGACCGCTCCTAATATTTCTATGGATGATACGCAAGAAGATCATTCTGAGGTAAAAATTTGTAGTATACTATTATTATTTCTAGTAGTATATTTCTTTTCAATTTCAACTTTAATTAACACTATGTTTTTATTTATTTTTTAAGCATTTAACTGCTAGATGTTTGAGACCCATCCGCTGTCTGGTCCGCATGGATTTTTTTCTAGTTAACTTTTCTTTAGATTTAAATTAACATATCGCAATTTATGTTTTCGCTGAGATTTTGATTAACTTTATTTAGAAAATAGCCTCTATCATTATTTTACCAACAAAGGAAATGGCTAAGAAAGTGCCCTTAACATGTATAATTATTTCCCACTAGTCCGTAACATTGTAATATTTTCTTATTAATTATTATATGGTTATGATTCTCATACAACTTTTGTGAAATAATCAAATATAAACAAGTATAAAAATTGACTTCATATCTGTTTCAAAAGGAAAATGTTATGTTTTATAAAAATAAATGTACACAATAAATATTTGTGTAAGTATATTGAAACGAACAATATTAATTTCAAACTCCTAAAAATCATTTATATTTGACCCAAATTTTTATTATTACAGGTCACTGAAGACTTAAAATAATATATTTTATTTTTCTAATCAGGCTTGAGACAAGGCTGTATAATAATTACTCCTTTTATTTTGCAAAAGAACAAAATAAAACTTCACAGATTTTTTGTCAGGCCGATGATAATAAATTAATTATGTCTGGTTTTGCATTAAATATACTTTTTGAGGAGTGTTAATCAGAGAAATGGGAGGAAAGGTTCTAAGAAAATGCGAAATCGATAATGACATAGTAAGAGATTTCATAATTTTCAAAAGTTTTTCCTGGGCCATTTTTCATAGAAGTTATGAATATTCAGCCATTTAGCATTAAATATTACTTACTCACTACAATATTTATACTTTGCTAGGGCAGTCGCTCATACAAAATTTTGCCATGTCCTTTGTTTATTCTTGTTCTTGATAAAAATCAAAGACAGAGATTACCCACAAAAAGTTTGCTTTGAGTTTTCAACACATTATGTACAAATATAAATTTGTAAAACATCTGGTGACTAGAACTAATAAACAAAATTAAATAGTGGGCTTTTTCTAACCATTGCAATGTACATGTTAAATTTGCAGGCTTTAGATCCTTTTGACGCTTTGCTCAAAGACAACACTGATACAAATGCAATAGACACAGAAACTGCAACTACATCACAAGCAGAAACTATTAATGCCACAGAGGATGATGATGATGATCACAATGCTGATAACGTAGATGGTGAATTAGATGAAGATGAACATCAAACAGGTAATATTTCCAAATGTAAACTGTCTAGAGCAGTGGTTCTTGACCGCTGGTTCCTGGAAGCATTGCTTACTTTGGGTATTATTCAGTAATTAAACAATTTTAAATGATTAATGAATGAATATTTAATTCAATTTTTGTTGGTCATGGCTGCATCTTGTGTGATTATTCTGCCAATGTCCAGGTTAAAAGAGACTGTATGGTTTTGTTAACATATTATTAATGAATGAATGTTTCATAATCCCTATAGAAGATCCTCAGTTAGATGAAAGCAATGTATCAGAATTGGCCGAAGAACCTGGTGCAGATGAGGAAGTCTGCTTGTTGCCAGATACTGAGCGAGAAATATCAGAAGCAGACAAGGCAGAAGCTGAGAAAGTTCTTGCTGAGCAGAGGAAACAAGCTGAAGGTATTGATTTTCAAAAAAAAACTTTGTTTTATATGGATGCCAAACAAGCTTATGGCCCCCTGATGGTAACCAACCACCACAGCCTATAGATGCTTGCAATAAAAAAATATCACACGCGCTGTTGCCAATCTTGACTCGATCTCCTGTCCCATGTCCCCTTGGAAATTTACTCACTGACATAAAAACACCACCAAAAGTTAGTGTTATATTACTGTGGTCTTCTATAAGGTGGAGGTTACTGCTCCAATTCGAGCGGAAAATCCGCTATGCCCTACATCTCTTAAAGGTATAAAAAGAATTTTAATTTGCATTTGGTGCATATTTCATTTATTTGATAAAGCTAAGCCACTCACTAATCTTAATTCCTTAAACAATGCAAGCATCACATAGCTGGGGGTCTGTTTATTTAAAATTATTCAAATGTTTCTATTTACTCTTTGTGTCTTATATATTAATTAGCTACTTTGTATTATGTTTAAGCACTGGCCCTGGCTGTGGAAGAAACTGTACCTAAAAAAGAAAATGAAGTGACAGATTCTGATATAACAAACAAGGAAGATGTTGTCAACAATGACTTTACTGAAAATATGGATACTTCAACAGTTACTGAAGATCCTTCTCAAGAAAATGGTGGAGGTAACAATTTTGTTACTATCTTAAAAAGTCCATAAAAAGTTAATATTTTCATTTAATTTATTTAAAAGGTTAATTTTGCCCATGCATGATTTTTACACATTAAAACTTTGTACATCCCCTTTATACAATATAAATACAAAGAATCAAATTCGAAAAATAGTAAAAATAATGAAAATTGGCTCAAGACAAAAGAAAATGTATAAAACAAATGAAATATATATATAAATAAGTTCTCACTGTTTAATAAAGAAATTAAACAACAGTCATTTCCACGGCAAACATGTCTCCTGCAAAAACAAAATCTACATGTAAATTACTGAAACATTCAAAGGAAGACACTTTTTGAATTAAGAGCGCTTATTATTGCGCTTTGGCTTTATTTATTACAAATTTAATTATTTCCTACCTTTCAGAAAAGGAAAATGAAATTGATCATGAACAAGAACCTGACCTAGATGAATCCATTGAAACAGAGACTCCAGTATCTAACACAATTCAGGAAGTTAGTTCCTACAGTAGTACATGTATACAGTGTAAAAAGGATGCCACATGCACATATAGGTATACAACAAAAGATGGAGAATGCAATTACTTATGTTCTGAAGACTGTGTTACAGCTTTCCAAGGTGAACATCCTGGGTACACTGTTGTTCATAAGAAATACATCATAGAAGAAATCATGCCTAGGTTTATGCACTGCTCAGAATGCGAAGATAAAAAGACATGCTATTTCTATTACAATTATGATGGAGAACATACTAACTACTGTTCAATGGAATGTTTGCACAGTATGATGGCTGATGAAAAAGAAAAATATGTATTTAAACGTAGAAAGATTACAGTCGAAGAGATGACACCTAAAGAAGCAACATGCTCTGTTTGCAATGATACAAAACTTTGTGAATTCTCCATGACTAGGTACGGTGAGTACAAAATAATATGCAGTCACTCGTGTGTCAAGACTTTAAATAACAGTGAAAACGGTAGATATGTGATCAAAAGGAAAAGATCTCAACGTAAAATTGTTTCTGTACCTACTGTGTCAGTACCAACTGTCACCACGTCAAATCCACCATTGCTCAAATTGAAAGTAATTAGCAATGCAACTGATAAGTATTTAGATGAAGCTTATAAAATTCAGGCAAAAACGCCAGCTATGGTTCAAGCAGCACGAGAAGAAAGAGAGCGCACTTTTTTGCGTCGTTGTACTCATTGCGTATTAATTCTTCAGATGGATGAGAAGCTTCTAACCTGGGAGACAATGGACTTTTGTGATGAAGTATGCTTAGGACGGTATCAAAACAAAATAGGTTCTCGTTGTGCTAATTGTCAAAAAGGTGTTCAGCACACTAGCTTAGGAAAATATTGTGTTCGTTTCGGATATGACATCAGACAGTTTTGTAACTCAGGTTGCTTAGAAGAGTTCAAGAAGGGCCTCAAGATCTGTTGCTACTGTCAAAGAGATATATCTGTTGGTCATCAAGGTTTCTTGGCACCAGTAGGAGACAAAGGCCAGTTCAAAGACTTTTGCTCCCAAGTGTGCATGGAGAAATATGATCAAATGAGCAAAAATCCTGTTCCACAGCCAGTTTGGTCTAAATGTGCAGTTTGTTCCTTAGAGAAGGACACAACAATCGAAGTGGAGGTTAGCGAAGATGTTTCACAACGTTTATGCTCAGACCCGTGTTTTGCTGCATTTAAATTTGTCAACAATATTTTCCCAGGTGAGTTTTTACTACAAGTTACTCCTTTATTCTTCTCCAAAAAAGTAACCTTATTACCACAAATAAGTTAGTATGCATTAAACATAAGTTTAAGAAAAAATGATGTTTAAAATTATCTTAATTAAACCTTATTATCTGTGTCTAACTTTTTGTAGTTAGACCGTAACCCCTTTATTAATGAACGAAGAATAAGCTTGGATTAGTTACTCCATGTTTTCTCAATGACAAATGGCATTTGAGTGATACAAACAAAACACAGTGTAACTAGTCTTATTTATTTATTTTAAACTTGATTGACCAAAATACAAGAGAATGGTACAAAAGGTGGACTTAATGCTAATAGCATTCTCTTCCTGTCAACCTTTGGGAAAAAAGAAAAACGCGAATGGTGGTATAAAGCTAAATATACACATAATAAGAAATATTAAAATATATACGAATTAACATAGATACATATATAAATACAGACTACGAAAGGAATATACATACATACATACTATATAGTACATACAGGTGTAAAAAATCCTTTAACGAAGTCAAAGGCCACGTATTTTCTACATCGTGACGATATTATTTTTCTTTCGGACCATATCTGGGAAATTTACGGTTATGGAGATATTGAAGGATTTTTACATAAATATTTTCAAAACGTTTTTTTTTTTATTGACACACTTACACACACGCACACACAGAATGCGTAGTTTTAGTCTTTGTCATAGGTTTTTTACATCCTGTATAATATACAACCATATATAGTCTTTATTAGCTTATTCCTCGTTTACTAGTAAGGGGGTACATGTTTATGATATGGCATTTATTATTTATCTTACCTTTGCTATCATACCTTTATTTACAGACCAATGCCGCTGGTGTAAAAAGTATTTTGAGCGCAAGCATTCGAAATGTTTCACCATATACGAAGGCAACAATCCGCATTGCTTCTGTTCTAAGTCTTGTATGAATGTCTACATCAGTAACTCGCGGCATATAATGCCCTGCAACTGGTGTAAAGTCAAGAAGTACAACTTCGATATGATCAGACGCATACAAGCAAATGGGCAAGCACTGATGATGTGCTCATTGAATTGTTTGAATTTGTATCAGGTGTCTGTCAATGCTGTGTCCTCAAGAAGGTGAGAATAATAGAATTTTATAATATTTTTTAATTTCAGCATTCACAGAATCTTTTCATTGATTCACAAGATTTTTATTAATTTTATTGTTAGCAAAATCTCAAACGAGCATTTATTTATATCATGAAATCTTCACGGCCACACAATGCTGAATACTAGCAGATTTTTTAAAATATATTAACCATTAAACTATTATGTTTACAGAACAAAGTGTGATATGTGCAAGAGAACATCATTAGCACAATATCACTTGACTATGTCAGATGCAACAGTGAGAAACTTCTGCACTTATCAATGTGTTATGTCATTTCAGGTAACAAACAGTTTAGTTTGCATTTAAGAATTCTAGAATCCAAATGATTGATTTGTGGAGGAAGCATTTAAAAAATCATATTTGTATTTAACTAATATTATAAAGATTTGTATGTTTGTAATAAATAAACTCAAAACTACTGGACTTATTTGAAAAAATATTTTACTATTAGAATACTATACTATACTTAGGTAACATAATATTATGCTATATTTAGTGCGTTAAAATAAATTTTACCCGTTTCAAAGTCATGGTGATTTGCTAGTTACAAAATAATTTAAAATATGTTTGTGATGAGGTTTTTCAGTACGCACATCACATCCTAATTCAATAGTTAAACACATTTTTTTACAGGGGCAATATTCTAAGCACGCTCCACCTTTGATGCCTGATGAATCTATCGACCAACAGAAGGCAGTACCGGCCGGTGCACCACGTCGGACCTATTCTGGCAAAGCTAATAATGGTAAGTTTGTATAAAATGAACTTACTTTGTTAGAAATAAATAATGTCCCAACTGCTAGGCATAGGCCTTCCCTATGGATGGAATAGGGAGTTTGGGCCGTGACCCACCACGCGGGCCCAGTGCGGTTTGGTGGGTGCTAACGACTGCAGATGAAGCCGGGACCAACGGCTTAACGTGCCTTCCGAAGCACGGAGGAGCTCGAGATATTAAATATTTGGTCACCCATCCAATTACCGACCACTGCGAAAGTTGCTTCACTTCAACGATTGCAGCCGAACGGGCTTACCACTTGCGCCATCGAGCTCCCCAAATAATTCGCAATGAATTACACTGATCCCTCTCAATGATGATACATACCTAATATAAATAACAATATTTGTATTCATACGTTCTTTGAATGTAAATGTTGCTACTTCTATTAAATGCTGATGAGTTTCTAGCACCCATTCTTCTGATCAGCTAAAAGATGTCCTAATCGGGAGGAAAAAAATTTAATATTATATAATTTCATTTCATATTTAAACATTGATTAATTGGGTTGCAAGCCCATTGCTAAGTTTCCATTTTCTTGGTTTGGATTTTATGTATTTGCGCAATGAAAGTAGATAATATTATATTTAATAAGTACATATCTAAAAACCGAAAGGCACACACAAGTATCTTTAGGTGATAACGATTTTCCTAAGTATACTAATTCGATATACACTTTCCCCACGTAGCAATGGCTAAAGGTCAGCAGCGTTCATCTATGCCGGTGATCTCGAACGTCCAATCTCTCGCTGCCCCGCCGCCTTTAACTCCTTCTGTTACGAGAGGAAAGTCTAAGCGCCACGCCCAGCCTCCCCCCGAACCCGAACCCCCTGCAGCCCCTAAAACTCCCCCGCCTCCCCCGAAACCACCTACCCCACCACCCCCACCACCTCCCAAAATATATAACCACGTTATAGTAAAAACACTACCCCCCAAAGAAGTCGCCAACAAAGCAACAATGTCGAAACCACAAATGGTATCCAAAGGCGTCTCCTGCCGTCCACATCCGTGCACTAAGGAATGTCAAACAGACCCCAGCTTAGAGAGGCGAGTGCTGATACCTGTTCCTGTTCCGATATACGTCCCTGTGCCTTGTGCCATGTGGTCGTTACCGTTCCCCGTGCCGGTGCCCATTCCATTGCCTATTCCGACTCCAGTCTTCATTCCTACCACACGGAACTCGGCGAAAGGCATTATGAAGGAGATCAACAAGATTCATGATAAAATGCCGACGGATCCGTTCGAAGCCGAACTTCTGATGATGGCTGAAATGGTCGCTGGCGACAAGAAGAAGGATCAGAGCGATTCGGATACTGATGATGACAATGGTAAGTTGGTCTATGTCAAAATTCTTACACATCCTTTTAATATATTTATTGCACAAAAATATACCTTTTTGTTATAGTAACATCTGCTAAATTGCTATGTAGTTTTTTGGGAATATTTTACCAGTAACATTAAGTAAGTTTAGATATATTTCGTAATTTGACGAGACGCGGAATAGTATGTCATTAGTTGTGAAAAGGTTCTGATTGTTAATAGATATCAGTAGTGAAAACCCATCATCACATTGTTTACTGGAGTTTTCTAAATAGCATTGCCTGTTTTGTTGGGTTAAGATAATTTGCATCAGCGGTTCCTTAATTTTTCGTAATCAAGGATGGAGGACATATTGCGTTTTATTTTCAGGTGAAGATAGCTTTAGCCCTGTAGCCGGTATGGATGGTAACAATGCATTCGGCGAAGACATGCTACAAATGGCACTCAAGATGGCTACCGAGTATGAGGACCAACCTGTGGACCTTGAATCGGCGATGACAGCAAACACAATCACACCCAGCTCACATCCCGGCATGCCTGGTAAGTTGAAATAACTGGTAACTAGTTATTATTTTTACCTTTCATAATCATATCATAACAAGTATGACGTCACGGGGCGATCGTCTGGAAATTATTAAGACATCAGTATGAGGTTAATGTTGTTGTCATGCGCTGTCACATGATGTAAAATAGTTTCCAACATAATAAAATATAATTAAAATTGATTGTACATGTTGCCAACGACAGCAAAAAAAATTAAGATTAAAAAAGTGTAAACAATAATATAAAGTTTTGTCAAATATGTAGAGTGGATAATTTATTAACCTATGAATGGTCAAGTAAATACACTACAGGTGGGGTAAATCTGTGCCATCCCTTTTACGTGCTAAAGTCTCTCTCCTGTACCCTTAGTACGAGTTTTAGCTCACGAGAACTAGATAGTTTTCGTTATTGTAAATTATGTTTCTATGTCCATTTTGATGAAAAGTAACCAAATATACTTAAATTTTATAAAGACGCAAATGATTTAATGGTAGAATTTAAATACTGTTTATTTGTATTGAAACGAAAACAATAAAATCAGAATCCTTAGTACGAGCGTGAGCTCACGAAAACTATCATAGTTTTCGTAATTGTAAAACTCGTACTAAGGGTACTGATTAGGTCTGTCACGTGTGTCACAAGGTTAAAATATGTCCGCGTAGGTTTGGAAGGCGACAGCATGCACCACCACCACATGATGGTGATGGAGCAGCACCGCGCGGTGGCCGCACTGCGAGCAAGCGCGGGCGCGGGTGCGGCGACGGGTGCGGCGGCGACCGCGGCAGCGGCGGGCCGGAAGCGGCCGCCTGCGCCCCCCGCGCGACCCTCGCGCTCCTCCAAGCGGCGCCGCGCCGAGCCCGCGCCGCCGCCGCAGCCCGAGCCGCCGCGCGAACCCGCCGAGAAGCCTGACGCCAACATGTGTCTCAAGGTATTCTCATACATCTATGCATAGAATAAAATGGTAGGAAAGCCAAAAATTTACATTGAATATTTTTTTGAAAGAATACTTGTGATGTGATCTACAAGACCCGAGACCTTTCCTGTTGAATAAGACATAACAATAATTTTCTTTCAATATCTTTGCTGTTAAGCATTCCGTACTTACAGACATTATGTAATTTTAATTTGTTTGTTTAGTATACGTTTGGCGTGAACGCGTGGAAACAGTGGGTGATGACGAAGAACGCAGAGATAGAGAAGAGCTCCATACGACGGAAACCCTTCAAGTCGGAGATATTGCAACTGACTGCGGATGAACTCAATTATTCGCTATGTTTGTTCGTGAAGGAAGTTCGGAAACCGAACGGCAGCGAGTACGCGCCGGACACTATTTATTATTTAGTATTAGGTAAGAATTAACTAAGAACTGTCAGTCATATTCCTCATGCATCCCATTTATTCTTGTAATCAATTTATGACCTTGAGATCAAATTTTAATGAAATTATGAATTGGTTTTAAACTGTCATGATCACTAACATTAAAGAGTAATCAATACCAAAAAATATCGGGGTCTGACAAACATTTTGTTACATGGTAGATATCCTGATAATTACGATATATAAGATGACTTTGGTTTTGACATAGTGTGATTTAAACCTTTACATTGCATTGTTTTTAGGAATTCAACAATATCTCTTCGAAAATGGTAGGATAGACAACATATTTACGGATCCATATTATGAAAAATTTACGGATTGCTTGGACGAAGTCGCTAGGAAGTTCTCAGTTTTATACAATGATTCACGTAAGTAATTGTGTTGGTTTTCTTTTACATTATAAACTTGGTTCATGGGTTTTCCTTGGATCGTTATTAACATAACTTTGTTTTATGTAATTTCACAGAATACATAGTAACTAGAGTTGAAGAAGAGCATTTATGGGAAAGTAAACAACTGGGAGCGCATTCGCCCCATGTGTTGCTGTCTACGCTTATGTTTTTCAATACAAAACATTTTAATCTAGTGGTGAGTTTGATATTTAATAATCTATCTCTCAGTTGTCATTATATATAATGTTATTTATCGTAGTTGAAAGCTAAACAAAATTTAAGCTTAACATAGATATGATCTTTTAATTTCAGTATGAATTTGCTTTAAAAACTTGATTGTATTGAACAAACATTGCTTTTGGTTTCTAGACTGTGGACGAACATATGCAGCTATCATTTTCACATATTATGAAGCATTGGAAACGGAATCCTAATCAACCTGGTCAGACAAAGGTACCAGGTTCGAGAAATGTCCTATTACGGTTCTACCCCCCACAGTCAGCACTAGGTAAGTTACTGATTTTAGAACATAAAAGCTTTTTTTAATTTACCGAAAACGTTTTCCAGTAAACTTAAAAAGATATTGAAAAGATCCAATCCTCCTGAACAGCTTCCCATTTTAGCTCAGTTGGTCTTTCATATCTAATAGAGAAACCTAAGGAGTAAAACAGTGTTACTGCTTATTTTTTTTTAAAATGATTATTTTCGACATTTCAGAAGCCAATTCCAGAAAAAAGAAAGTATATGAACAGCAAGAAAATGAAGAGAACCCACTTCGGTGTCCTGTAAAATTATATGAATTCTATATATCAAAATGGTAAGTTTTGCATTCATTCTTTTATCAGTAGTGTAGTGTTAATAATGATATCTATATCATTATTAACACTTTCTTTACCTTTGATGTAAATTTAGCGCCTGTTTTTAGTAACTTATGGTGTTTTTACTTTGTGTTTCCTCTTTTTTATGTTAAACTGAAGTTACACACTTTATTATACTATCACTGCCTTATTTAATTTATCTGCCTGTATAATGGCTTTTTAATGGCGATCGCCCAATGAAACACTTTGTTTTTACCCAATAATTTATAATATTTCTGTGCACTACTGTACCCCAAGCACGAATTTTAAGATTTGTATTAGTATCGCCATCGTCAAAGTTTCTATGGAAAAACCCAGTTAGTTCTGAGTCTCGATGACACCGAGTGGGTTTACAAGCTACAAGCCAGCGTGTTTGCTTGCGCTTGTAAACTCGCCCCCTGGTCATCGTGTAGGAAATTGTAATGTGTGACTTCGATAAAGAAAAGCCGATGACACAGGGCGAGTTTACAAGCTGCTAGAGAACTCGCTGGTTTGTAGCTTGTAAAACTCAACCTGTGTCATCGAGGCTTTACGTCCGGTAGGGAGCTGCTTAGTTTCCATAAAAACATAGACGTTGGCGAAACGAATACGGATTTGTCAAAGTTCGTGTTTAGGGTATTGTAGTGTGGTGTTTTCTATAAATAGTTGTGTATTCTATATTATCACATTCTTCCAGCCCCGAATCGGTCCGCACCCGCAACGACGTATTCTATCTACAACCGGAGCGGTCTTGCGTGCCTGACTCCCCCGTGTGGTACTCCACGCAGCCGCTCAGCCGCGCCGCGCTCGCCAAGATGCTGCACCGCGTCAAGATGGTGAAGGAGATCAACATCGCGCTGCTCACCAGCTAAGGTCAATATCCGACTCTCCCGTGTGGTACTCCATGCAGCCCGTCAGCCGAAGCCAAGGTGCTGCACCGCGTCAAGATAGTGAAGGAGATCAACATCGCGCTGCTCACCAGCTAAGGTCAATATCCGACTCCTCCGTGTGGTACTCCATGCAGCCCCTCAGCCATAGGCAAGGTGCTGCACCGCGTCAAGATAGCGAAGGAGATCAACATAGCGTTGCTCACCAGCTAAGGTCAATATCCAACTCCCCTGTGTGGTATTCCATGCAGCCCGTCAGCCGAAGCCAAGATGCTGCACCGCGTCAAGATGGTGAAGGAGATCAACATCGCGCTGCTCACCAGCTAAGGTCAATATCCGACTCCCCCGTGTGGTTCTTCATGCAGCCCCTCAGTTGTAGCCAAGGTGCTGCACCGCGTCAAGATGATGAAGGAGATCAACATCGCGCTGCTCACCGGCTAAGGTCAATATCTGTCTTCCCATTTGGTACTCCACGCAGCCCCTCAACCATAGCCAAAATGCTGCACCATCAAGATCACCGCTTCAAGATGGTGAAGGAGATCCACATAGCGCTGCTCATCAGGCAAGGTCAATATCCGACTCCCCCGTACCACACGGGGGACTTAGTGACCTGAAAAACATGTGTACATCACCAAAACCATTTCTGAATTCACGTTCAACATAAACATTATAGAGCCGTACATTTTCGACTTTGACTCGCTGTAGCTCCTCATCTTTGAACTTTTGGCCATTGGGCCCATGGGGTCTTTTGTTCCATGTGTCATGAGCTATCATCTCCCAAAGTTACAGAAAATTTTGCCGAGAGCCAGCTTCCATAAGGATTCTGCGGGGTCCTTTGACAACAGTGTATCCTTGTCATTCTCTACACAGAATGAGAAGGAGAGACTGACGTTAAATTTAAAGTTTAGAGAATAATGCCAGTGTCGGCACCTATATCTATTTATTTGCAAACATTACTAACATATTAACTGGGTTCTTTTGCATACAGATTGCTCTTCACCCTCGTGTGGATTTGGAAACTACGCAACAATTCGACCCAACAGATTACAACCCGAACTATAGCTGCTGGATACTAAGTGATTGGTTGTAATTTTACTACAGACATGCAAGAAGTCACCTTATTGTTGTAAAGATGGTAACAGTGTATATTTTTTCTACTTTGTATATCAGTCTACATATGGACGTCGAAGATTATTTTAAAGCATAGTTTATAATAGATGTCTTTTTTATAATGTTGCAATGTTTAAGATTAAGATTTCTGTGCGGGACTGTTTTGTATGTACAGTTTGTGATGGTACTAGGTTGTCATTGAAAATTGACATTTCAAATAATAATTTATCGATGTCAAAAATCGGCATTGTAGAGAAAATAATAATGAATTTATTTAGATTATTCCAAAATCGCTAGATTATTTTCAATCATAATTGTATATACGCCAGGCGACTTGCACGCATAATTATATTATTATATTCATTGCGGTAAATTATGTCATTAAAGGAGGTGGGTGACTTAAGTTTCCTCAGTGCCAGGTCGAATGGAATTTTATTACACTCATGTAATAATAAATACAATAGATTAGAATGTAAGTAACAACAATTCCAAGATTTTAGTGGAAGACGCACTTTTGTTTTATAGTAGCATTATTCGTTTTATAAATCGGAAAGCAGTTATATCTCAAATAGAAATTTTTATTGAAGAATAATTATATAGCTTAGGAAAAGAGTCAGATTCTTATTATATTTTAAGAGTAATGGCGTCTAATAAGGTCTAGGTTACTGATGTGTAAAAAGAATACTGATTCTCTATATATGTGTTTCACTTATATAATCCCTCTTAAGCCCATAGAATTAAAAACGGTATTGAGGTAATACTTGCATGTAAAATCTGTTTTACTGCCCACACTCGAACAGAGGCGTTAATCATTTTTAAATTCTATAAGGCGCTTAGCAGACGACGGGGCGGGGCGGGCATTTTGTCCGCGAAGCAATAAAGACCGCGTTTGCCCATCGATGTCTGCGGCTGCCCGCGCCGCGTACACAAAGCACACGACGGGCAGAGGCGGTCAGTTCAATACATTCGTTCTAGTGAATAGTCCTAAAAAGCGCGTGGCGTGGACTGAGCTAGCCGCCCCGCGCCGCCGCCTGCGTTACTGCATATAAACTGGTTTGTATGATCCACGGCGGGCAGCCGCGGACATGCCGCGCCGCCACCGCACCTGCGGCGCAGTCTTTTTGCCCTCTGTGTGCGTTTGAAGTATAGGATTCACTTAGTGCTATTATTCGCGGCGAAATTGACTTGACCGGCCCGCCCGGCCCCGTCGTCTGCAAAGCGCCTAAAAGTTACTGCTAACTTTAAGCCCGGGGGATTAAAATAACTCTTTACGGTAAAATAAACATCTCTGGCTCTGTAGAGTAATGGCAGAACTACACTTATCTGTTGTGTTGTGTTTGTGATGCATCAGAGCTATATGTTCATACATTTAGTATGGTTAGAGTGAGAACAGTGTCGACACATCGGACACACAAGTGTAGTTCAAACAGTATTAATTGTATAAAACCGATCGCGTCAAAACACAAACGGCACATAAGTATATTTCTGCCTTAACTTTTGCTTTGCAGAACCACAGATGGTTGTTATTTTAAAAAGGATACAGTAACGAGTTACTAAAGGGTAAGAAATACGTAAAAAAACGTTTTTTCTCTCTGGTTGTGTTTATATGCCGCGGTTAATTAAGACGGCGTTGATATGCGTAAATCTCAATTTATACCATCGCGGAATGGAATTGAAGCTAATTTTTGCAAGGAAATAGGGATGATGACTAACTGTTTTTTTTGTCTATCAGATATATTATCAAAAAGTATTGGACACGTAGCTATTGTTTCTTTATTCACATAATCAACATATTATAAGGATTTATGATTTGAAATGTCGCATGACGTTACGTCTTGGTACAATTTTTACTTAGAAGAGACGTCACGAGTAGTGTTGTTAAATTCTCGAGAACATTCTCTATGGTGAAACTTTGCGGTTAAGTTCTCGGGAACATTCTTCTGACCGAGAATTTATGAGAACTTCAAAAGTGAAGTCACTTTTCGGTAGGATTTACAATGTGACTAATAGATGTTTATATGTATATACGTAATATGCAGACTGGATTAATAAAAACCCAGTTATTTATATAAATTCCCGGTAAATTCCAGACTACGAGAATGTTCTCGAGAACTTTCTAGAATGTTCTCGGAAATATTTCAAGACTAATGTGATTTAATTATGATGATTTTTTTACTTTTGCATTTTTCAATGTTATTTTTATACTTATGATAAACATATATATATTGGAAAAATCAACTCCGCCCCCGGATTGATATTTCCAATATTTGTCTATTTAAAATTTATCATAAGTGATTTAAGTTATTATTTATTAGTAGAGAATAATAACAATTGTTATGTTAAATAGTAATAAAATACCAAATATCATAATCAACATTTATTAAATATATATTTAAAACCATAACTGTCTGATACGAAAAGTACGAAACAAACAGAACTTAAAGGTAAATAGGTAATAAAATTAATCTTCTAGAATTCGTCTGATTGGTCTGATTAGTATCTATATTTTCAAATTCCAGCTAATGGATCGTCATCCTCATGATCACTCATCTCCACGAGGACTTCTGGTTCCTCCTCGACCACAGATGTTTCTGAATCAGAGTCTAAATTAAAAGATTCTGTCTCAGAATAACTCGCACGATCCCCTTCATAAGATGTCAATAGTTTCCAATTATGAGATATCAGACTGATTTTGCCCGTCCGCCCCGTAAGAAATTTATTCCTTTTTTTCGTGTGTATATTTGAAAAGGTTGAAAACGAACGTTTTACTGCAGCAGAAGTTGCCGGAGCGGTCAATATTTTAATAGCAATTGTCCCTAGATAGGTTTATAGTAAAGTAATTTCCACCGTGCCAATGGACTCATTTTATTGGCTGTTTGCCATACAAATTCTTTGCTCCAAAGTCCAGCTCCACACTTGTAGTCTGATACCTCTTGCATCAACTGTTCTATGGGTTGCTGCTGTTCTTCCGCGACTGCTATCACAAACTGCCATCCGTCAATATTCTCATTAGGTTTAAGCATGGCCCCACGATTTCGAGGATCTAACAACGTCGCAGCGTAATGTATTGGCATTAATGATATCTTTTTTCTTTGTTCATATTTTAGTTTTAACGTAGAGTGAAAATTGGTCCCTAGAATTTCTGACCCTGTTGGATTTTGTATCAACTCAGCTAATTCTGAGAATGCTTTATAAACTAAATGTCGATTTTATAACGTCGGGGAATTTGTTACAATTATTCGTTAAATGATTAGTCATTCTTGTTGCATTTCGATTTTTGTAACTTTGATTACAAAATTCGCATATATACAACACTATTCCATTTTCATCTATTTCTTTATAATAATTATAAATCTTTCCCTTCGGTTTCATTTTCAATATATTTTTTTTATTCTGTTTCGTAGAAGGCACTTTTGTTGATCACGTCCGAATACTTTACGGTGCGAGTCTGTACTAGCATGTGCGTTAACCGAGCGTCGCGTGCAGCAAGACGGGGAGGGGAGGTGCGGGAGCAGAAATCACAAAGAGCTGCACGGTGCGTCTCGTTTGTCGGAATTCAAAGGTTCAACTTCAATAAAGCCGATCGCCGAGGCACACTTTGGTGTTGTTGTAAATTGAATAAGTTGTTATGGTACAAAACGAACTAATTTCATTACAAAACTTGAAACTATATCGTTCTTATTCTACATAAATTAACATCATTTTAAGTTCTCATAAATTTCCAGTGTACCGAGAACATTCTCGGTTGAACGGAAACATTTCAGAATATTCTCGATACGAGAAAGTTCTCGATTGGAGAACATTCTCTGGTCACATCACTAGTCACGAGCCCTTGATGTACTAAATAAATTTTTGTTTACCCCGCCATCAACCCTATAGTGCATATTGTAATAACACAAACTGAATACGCGCCAAAAGCTAGGGGAATTCTAGAGAATGCGCTAGGATTCCACGGAAGACGCGAGACTATTTTTTACTCTTATTCATAAGCATAGCTGGAGACAAGGCGACATCGATTCACGGTGGCAGTTCCAAAGACTCTCACTAAGCGATTCGCTTCTAGCTTCATCGTGCGGACTGCCAAACTGTGGAATTCCTTGCCTGAGCCCTTGTTCCCCGAGCACTACAATCTAGCTGTCTTCAAAGCAAGAGTGAACCGGTTTTTATTAGGTAAGCGCGCTCCATCGTAGACCATAATATTGCTTTCCATCAGGCGAATTATGGTCAAGCGCTTAACTATACTGAATAAAAAAAAAATGGGTGCGTGTACTTATGTAGGCGCGCGAGAAGTTATCCTTCTTTGGCATCGTTTAAAATTAGTTTTTAATTGCATGCAAATAATTAATTACAATAAATTAATAAAAAGTCTGGAAAAGGACACAGTCAATAAAGTTCAGTTTTAATTTGAAAAAATAAATAAATAATCAAAATATTCAATTAAAATCGCTACTGAATATAATTTATTACAACATATGTGATTTGCACTTGTATGAAACTCAAACACGTATTCCGAATATACAAACTAGAAACATGTGGATAAATATTATAAATATGAATACCTATAACTGTTACTATATTACAAAAAATAAAGATGTGGTTTTTGGTTCTACTACACCAATGGTCAAGAGATGGCGCTGTAGTCTCCTGAATCGCGCTTTGGTTCCGTTGTTTCAGATTAATAAATACTTTTGATAGGCCTTCACAATGCAGTCGTTAGCACCCACTAAATAGAGATTCTATTTCTATTTTGTTGGTAGATTTTCATAATGTGCGGTAAACACAAAAGTAACAGCAGTAACAGGTCGCTAAAGCGACCAACTTCATGCTGTTAAAATTTTGTGTTACAGTGATACGCGCGCATCTTAAAATTTCACTCTCATCATTTTTTCATAACGCGGCTAAAGAAGTATAACTTCAAAAAAAAAAATCATACTAGCGCATCGAAATGTCATTGAGAAACGAAATGATGTAACTAAAAATTTACGGTTTTCGAAAATTTTCCTTTATCTGTTAGACGACGTTACTTCGTACCAAATTTCAAGATTCTAAGTTCACGGAAAGTACCCAGTAGGTTTTGAATCTCGTGCGATGTTCGAAAAGAGGCATAAACGTCTGTATCTTTTGATGCTTTGACTTAGAAGTTTGATTTTTTACAGCTCCAAGATACAGTAGACCTGAGTATTAGATTTGAATTTCAGTTTGATACCTCCACGCGTTCCTGAGAAAAACGGTCTTGACAGCCGGACGGACAACAAAGTGATCCTTTAAGAGCCGTTTTTTCCTTTTGAGGTACGGAACCCTAAAAACTTAACATTTGTAAACAAACAATAACAAATATTGATACTTAATATTGGTTGATATTTTTTTATCATTTATTATGCTTTGGCTATTATTTCTTCAGTGATGGCTCCCTCAGGATTTGGCCAATATCTGGTGTTTGTGTTCAAAATTTCTTGTCTATGTTTGTTCGGTGAGGGCTTGTTTACTGTCAACTCTGCTTATGCTCTGGTGTGAATACATACAAAGTTACTCTATGGTGAATACTATAATAAATTTATTGAACCTATCGTCAACCAAATGTCACTTTAAGTTGCGTTCAGAAACTCGATTTAAAGAGTTTACTTAAGGATGCATGTTCGTATGTGACCTTTTTTTTCTATATGGCTTTGCACGGTTTGTGCATTTAGCTAATGTCAAGTGTAAAATGTTAACATATTCTATAGCACTCGTGGTCAAAATTTTAGTCAAATCAAATCAAAGAAAGTGGCAGTCAAGTCAATCCCCCTTTCCCTATGTTTCAGTAAATGTGTGGGGATTTACTGGACTTCTTGAGGGAACGTCGAAAGACACTTTCCGCTATTTTGTTTCATTTGCCAACACTTGTGCATGTTTCCGAACACTTAGTGGTTAATAATCCACCATTATTAGACACTAACATCCGCCACAACACAATTTTTAACAAGAAAAACAAAACTGCTAAAGTGACGCTTCCCGATCCCGCCAAAAAGTCCGTATGTGACCTAGTAATATTGCATGATTATGATTATTCATAACTACTCCGGTGGTAATGCAGAGATTATCGGAATTGCAGAGCTAGATTCTGATTAATGTTTTTTGATGTGGAAAATCTTTCCTCTCGCTTTCCTGCAATTTGTGGGAGTGATTTCGTGAAATGGGACGGGCGTGGGTAACAGGAAGTCGCGAAAGCGCGCGCTATTTGATTTGATTATAGAACATAATGTTCATATGGCTTATTCCTTTTGTAGTAGGTTTTATTTCTTTTTCTACTAATAATATAAGGTAAGGTTTCAATTGTTAAACATCATACGGGAAGTACTGTATGGCTCGCTCGTTTTTTTTCCCACATAGTCTTTATTATTTAAATATCGGTTGCTTTTTTTCTCAATCTTAATAACTAAATCGGATGTTTTTTTCTTACTTAATAAATAAAATAAAACATTTTTTACTCACACTACCTATTTGGTTTGAAGACGGCTATGGCGTCTAGTCGGTTCTTTTCTAAGTTGAAGCGCATTTTAGAATTTCTACAAGCACTACAAATTACAATTAATGGAATTCAAAATCTAAAAAAAAGCAAGTTGAAGGTACAAAAAAAAATTGCCATGACAAAAATTATAAACGAACAAATATGGCTCTCCACTTCCATTCAAAAAAATACAATGAGCGTATTCTGTTAACCGACCACTTTGAAGAGGTGGTCATGCGCAGTTGAATTCATCATTGTCTCTCTTTTTTACTTGAATCATCTAGCTTAGATAGAACGAGATCAAATATTTACAAACGTCCCGTGTATTTGGTTGTTGTATAATTATGTAGTTGAAGTGCAGAAATAAAAATTGATCGTATTATTGTAGATCAATCAAAGAACGTTTACGTAGCGATTTTGTTATTTTTGGAGCCACAATATTTTTGGTTAAATTCAGTGACCTACATTTACTTGGTGTATATCTTTTATGAACTGTACGTTTCCAGATAACAGGTTAAAACATTACTTAAAAATATCACGTCGAATCAGTTTCCAACGCCATTACTACTTACACCCATTCTTTGCACGTAATTTAGTCAGTGTCGACTTAGTGTGAGATTGCCCTGGAGCATTATTTTCATAGGGTTTTATCTGTATAGAGGTTCGTTGTACATTTATTTATAAAAAGAACGTAATTTTCTTTCAATTTTGGCGGGACTGGAGAGCTGGCAGGCTGTGCGGTCCTAGAAAGCCAACTGTCATCTGTCGCTGTAGCCTCGTCAATGTTTAGACTTTAGAGCTCATGTTCCAGTGGATTTACCTATTAAATTAGCAGTGCAATAGTGAAATTGGTGGTGTGCGATCCATTTGGACGTTCGAACATGCGTCACGAGTAGGCGGATATGGATAGCAGGCGATCGTGCCCAAGTTACGAAGCCGGGTTTGACGCGTGCGATCCACTAGGGTCAGTATTTGAGTGGTCCGGGCGAGCACCAGCTCGTGTACTGCGGCGACGTTGCCGGAGCGAAGGCATTGATAGGTCGCCTTATGAGGATGCCAACCGCGAGGCAAACCGATCTGCGGACGGCTATCCTCGCTACCGTGCTCTGCCCAACAAAAGTCATTTCACTCTGAACAACACCGAAGGCCACGTTGACCGGTTTTTGCACGAATGCACGCTGCCTGTCTCTCAAAACGGCGACTACATCATGGCACAGGAACAGAACAGGCACCATGGGTGAGTGACAATATCACAATAACATAACCTCAAATATCCATATGGTGAAGTTAAAATGTTTACGTTTCCCTGATTATGATCTTGCATACAATATTACATTAAATTTTTATAATGTAGTTCAATTATCAATAATAATTAATAATTTAGTTAATTACTATTTATAACAAGATGTTGATGTATAACAATGCCTTTCTTGCTTGCAGATATCAACCAGGTAGATCAAAATTTCACAGAACAAGCCCTACCAGACCATTACTAGTTACAACATTGTCTAATACAAAACTGGATGATAGATTACCAAAAGTGGAAGAATTACTGGAGAAAGTTGATCAAGAAATGATGGAAGTGCAAATGGCAAAACAGCCGTTGAAATCAATACTCAATAATCCATTGCCAAAATCTCCACCCCTGGGTATATTGAAGAAACCTAAAAATAAACTCTATCAAGAATGTAAGTCCAGTGAGGGACGGAGGAGACAAAGGGCTGCAAGCGAATCTGACCATTTATTTTGCAATTTTCATGTCGCTTCTCCAATACCTGGTTATGATAGGTGAGATATGTATAAAAATCATTCTTTTTATGTACTATTTATTGCTTGTTTTTCCTTTTTTCTGTAGCTTTTTCCATTTTACACAGAAATTTCACCAAGTTTTTCTTTTTTTATATTTTTAATTCTATCAATAGATTAATGCTTTCTTACTTATATCTTTAATTTAAAATTGTCTGGATTCTATTTATTATTACCTTTATTCACAACAATGTAGTGAAAGGTTAAAATGAAAATCAAGTTGGTTGCAGTGCAGTGTTGACAAGTTGAGTAAAGTAAATTTTATCCAACATAATTACAAGTTGTTTTTAGTAGAAATTGCACAATGTTCTTTAAACTTTTTATTTCATTAATGCGATTTATCTTTTAAGTTATAGCTCTATTTCCTTAGGTATGTAGGCATATATCAATCTTAAGGAAGGGTAATATGGCAGAAAGTTTACACTAACTTTACATTTCATTACATAAAATAATATCTAATAGGATTAAAAGTTGGTAAATATTTTCTTCAGCGTATTTTTTTGTTCCAGCCGTTTGTCATACCTTTCAAATAGCATGAAGCGGGCAAAAGATAATTCAGGCACAGGCTATTCTTATGGCACTGCAATCGCTTCAGTTGGCAATACTTCCACCAAAACTGTATCAAGTTACTCAAAGAGTCAGAGATGTTCGTGTAAAGATCAGGTGTTTATGGCTAACAAAGATGAAGTTCACAATATGCACATACTGAGAACAACTGCAATCAATAGCGACACAGTTGGAGAGGCACCTATCATGGAAATTGTAAGTTTATGTATTTAAAGGTAAGTACAGTAGCGACTTAGTAGTGGTTTTGGCCAGTTAAGTTTTTATCATAGTTTGGACAGGGATTTGCCAGTTAAGTAAATACGGTGTAACTTTCTGATTTCTAAACTCGCTACTGTACTTCGCCAAGGTGTAAATCAGCCTTTATCGGGTACTTATACTTCATTCATAAGACATGCAGGATATAGAGGCTAAATATAATAATAACATGGGAAATAATAATTTAGTAAATTGACAAGTACTTAAATTAACTAATTTTCTCTTCTCCTTTTTTTCATAATGCCCCAGTTGTACTTTTGACATTTTTTTGTCCTTTTTGTCTAGATAGCCACTAATGGGTATTGTTGAATGTCAAAATTGATAAAAGAAAAGCAGGTGCCAAAATTTTAAAGTTCTTGGTGCTTATTGCTAAAATATGTGGGCTATGTCATGCATCAAATTTTTGAACGCATCTAGTGACAGGCTCTTAAGAAAGTTGCTTAACCTCTACAATTGCACTATGGACTCAAGTGTCACTGAATTGTTTTCCTTTATCTCTTCCACTTTACTATTAATTACAATACAATTAATCCTACTAATATCATAAATGTGAAAGTTTCTATGTTTGTTACTCAATCACGCAAAAACTACTGAACAAATTTGGACAATTTGATACACATATAGTTTATCACCTGAAATGAGATAGGATACTTTTTATGCCAGAAAAATGACAGGTTCCTGCAGGAGTCTCATAAAACTAAAGTTAAAGCGGACAAACTAAATAAATTAATAATCATCATTCAATCAATCATCAAATTAATAAGTTATGGCTTATTAATTAGTTAGCTATGAATATATTATATTTTAATAAATAATTCTCAGGACTTCTTATTACCACCAGATTTACTTGCAAAATATTTGTACATGATGAGTGCAGGGTTGTCGAGATATCACTCCGCGGGCTCAGCTTCTTCCAAGAGTGCAGTAGGAACCTGATACTAACTAACACACAGTTTCAATAAATAAATATTTATAAAAGGCTAAAGGCTAATTAGCCTAGTCCCAAAGTAAGCACTGTAAGGCTTGTGTTATGGGATACCCCTAGTATAGGGATAGAAAATAAAAATACATATAAACATCCAGGACTGACTGACGACTGAGGTATAAAAGCTTATATGCATCACTAAAACGTTTGCCCCACTGGAATTCGAACCCAGGATCTCTGAGTAGGCGACCTTGAAAACCGGCGTACATACCGCTCCAGCCTCATGTCGTCAGTTTTGCACAGTACAGGATCCTAATTTCCTGATGCAGGTAATTCCAGTCTAGCATCCCTTCTACCTAACTACATATATTGACAAGAACTAAATGAATAAGATTTTGAAATTTATTTGTTATATATTTATGTTATTGGTTTATCATACTTGGTAACAAGCCAAAGAACGTTTATTAAAAGATTAAATCGTTTTTAGGTTTCTGTACCTCAATGCGCACATAGAATCACTGAATGAATAGTGTCTAATATTGTATAGATAATAGCACGGAACCCTTCGTGCGCGAGTCCGAATCGCACTTGGCCGGCTTTTATCATTTGAAGCCTAGCTAGTTATGCCCTCGTTCACATTCATAAAATTGGGTTTCGAATAATTACAATTCCATGTTGTTCATATCAATGAAGTTACATGGTAGAGAGATAACAGTCATCATTACAACAATAATTATAATAATAATAATAATAATAAATATGTCCAACACTCACACCAATTAGCCTAGCCCCAAAGTAAGCACTGTAAGGCTTGTGTTATGGGATGCTAGGGTAACGGATAGAATACATATACTGTACATATATATAGAAATACATATTAAACGTCCATGACTGGAGTACAAATGCTCGTATTCATCACACAAACATCTGCCCCCACCGGGATTCGAACCTGGGACCTCTCGAGTTGGCGACACCATGAAACCCGGCGTACAAACCACTCGACCAGGGAGGTCGTCAAATATAATTACATATTACCTTTTGTGTGATGAATGATATTGAATTAAGTATTTTTTGATCTTTTTAAACAGAGATGGAGTGTTAATTAGATAAACAGTTGAACAAATTTGAAACATGTGCTTAATCCACATGTTCTGCTTTTCATGTTACCTTGAGCTCGCAGATGGGTTACAATTTATTAATATTTGTTTTGCATAAAATGGTTAGAAGATGGCATGCTAATAATTAGTCAGTAGCCCGCACTTTGTAGATTGTTCACGTATTCACAATAGAATATTTCTTCCTATCATAGACATTATAAATTTATCTCTTGATTTAAATCAATTCATAAATGTGGGTTCGTTTGTGTTATCTTGTATTATCTTTAATCGATGTTTTTTTGGGATAAGCTGTGTTATAATTTATCATAACTCATGGTAATTTATCATTTAAAGTTATTCAGTGACCTAGCGCGGTCGCAATTGTTATGGATTATTTCGTACTGGCATTGAAATGGCGGTAAACTACATTTAAATCCGTTTAACCGCTTTCGACTGGCTTCCTCTGCCTCGTTGTTTGAACAATGCTGACGTGCGCGAATAATATCACTTATGGAGCTAATCTTATGAATAATTGTGCTAAAATAGTTGCGGAATTCTCAGTGCGTTATTTTTAACCGTTGGTGATAATGACGATATTGTAACTGTGGGATGAAGATGTGCTTGGTTCGCTGTGACGTGCACCTGAAAGAGTTGTGCAAGATGTGGCTATGATCGTTGAAACGTACGACGAGTGGTGGGTGTGTTTTAAAAATGTGGATGCTGAATGTGCGCATGCGCAAGTTTAAAAAGTTCCTTCGGAAGATATGCCGATGTGTGAGTTGACTGTTCTATCTATATTCTTGAAGTGATTTATGTATATTATGTCGGTAATTTATTTTATGTAAACTTAAGTTGTTTGTTGGTGTTTTAAAAAAATACCGAATCACAAATCAATATCAAAAATCGTTTATTCAGTCTAGACTGTTACATGCACTTGTGAAAGTCGAGAAGCTACACCGTCGACTATAATAAATTATACTATAGTGATTCTTGTATCTTTTATGCATACGTTGAAGACGGAGATAAACCATCAATCGTTTAAATCGTTCCTTGAGAAGTTTTATTATAGGTAGTAGGGGAAACTACCCAATCATTGGCACTCTTCCTATTATTGGCACTTTTGAGTTTAGTTCGAAAAAACCAGGAAACAATAGATTATAGGAATAATGCTGCCAATTTCGAAACCATACTAGGTTTTTCTTTTTCATATGTAACGACCTTGAATAATAATCTATTGTCTCCTTGTTTTTTTCGAATAAAACTCAATAGTGCCAATAACAGGACGAGTGCCAATGATTGGGTGGTTTCCCCTATTTCAAATTCGTTCGATTTTAAAACCGCAGTTCAGTTTAGTTGTTTTGCTGAGCATACTATGCTTGATTCAGCAATACTTACAGTACACTGAACTCCGCTGAAGTATATCCAACAGCTCCATCACTATATTTCGTCACGATAAAAATCTGAGCTCTACCAAATTTAACATGATTGCTTTAAAGAGATTATTACTTCATTTCGTTACTGGCATACGATATTCCATTGGGATTACAACTTGCTGACGAAAAACCTTTCAGAGTTTGCTACTAATTTTCCAGTTTTTTAGGGATTAATAACTGTGTTTATGGTGGATATATACTATTCAAAACAAAATAAGGGCCACCGTGTTTTTTCTGTATTCTAATAAATGTTTCGTGTTTGAGCGTAGATAAACAATTAAATTGAATTAGAAAGCTAATTTTTGAATGCAAAATTAATAAAATTTAGTTTATTGATCGCCAAAAACAATCTGTTGAGGTTATTTAGAAAAAATGCAATTTTAGCAAAAAAATACACTTCAGGAAAACAAAGGGTAAAACAATCATGTCGAAAGAATTTTAAAATGATTACAGTGCTTTAGTATAGTGCGTGTTCTCCTCTTTTTCGAACACATTCTTGAGCCCGGATGGCTCACTCTTCACAAGATGTCGCACTGTCTCTTCTGAAAATTGTTCCCAGCTTGACTTGAGCACTTCAATAACATGTTGTTCATTATGTATAGGTACACTTCAGGAAATACTATAAAAGATAAGAACGTTTAATAACGCTTCAGATGTTAAAATTTACAAGTGGCCCTTATTTTGTTTTGACTAGTATATTTCCGTTGTTTTAGACAAGGAAGCGGTCGTAGTAAATTTAGAGATGAAATAAGGATTCAACTCGCTTATGACTCAGAATCGTTCTCGGCTTAAAGGTGGTGGTCGGTTTTCATTATATACACCTTAGATATCGTATTTATTGCACAGAAGCGGCGCAAAAATATCTACTACATATGGTAGATATGCCCGTCGCTGCACACGCACACATTGACTGCTTTAGTACCACCTCACATTATAGTCCAGTCAGTATTGTCGCGAAATCCGTTTTTCCTCAAACAGCTGGAACTATGCTAAAAAGTTTCTTAAGATAGTAAAGAACACTTTACATAGAGAAAAAAATGTTTCCAACCCCGGGCAAGGGTGAAAACCACCCTTAATAATCTATTTTTCCAATTATCTCAAAAAGTATACGAGATACGGAAAAAAACTTCAAATGAAAATTGTAGATCTTTTTGAAATCTACAAAACATTATTCCACCCTCTTGCCCCTATTTTCAATAGGGGAGCCAATAATCGAAGTCAAAGATAACTTTTTTAACTAACTTTAACTTTTTAAGTATTGAATCTTTGACTTCGATTATTGGCTCCCCTATTGAAAATAGGGGCAAGAGGGTGGAATAATGTTTTGTAGATTTCAAAAAGATCTACAATTTTCATTTGAAGTTTTTTTCCGTATCTCGTATACTTTTTGAGATAATTGGAAAAATAGATTATTAAGGGTGGTTTTCACCCTTGCCCGGGGTTGGAAACATTTTTTTCTCTATGTAAAGTGTTCTTTACTATCTTAAGAAACTTTTTAGCATAGTTCCAGCTGTTTGAGGAAAAACGGATTTCGCGACAATACTGACTGGACTATTAGAGTCAGTAACATTTGCCGTTTTCTTTGTGTGGTTTTTGGTTTTCCCTATCTAGGCGTATAAACAATCAAAGGTCTTACATTGACACTCCTTTAGGTAGGATAGGATTGTTTAGCTGTCTATTAGGGAAATGCTCAGTTGCTGTTGAAAATCAAACAATTTGGAGCAACCACCAGCGCAGCGGTCATCTATTATAACCGGTCTCATCTCGTTGAACTCTGCCTCATTGTCTGTTTAATTCGGTGCTCTTTAGATTTTATTGTGCCTCTTCACAAGACTAGGCATATTGCCAAGTTGTACAAAATGTCAATACGATGCATTATAACTTTTTCAGCCGCGCGGCATCGATCTGCCATCGATTATTGTGCTTAACATTAAATTAAAGTCGAGTCAAATTAAAGTAAATAAAATTACATGCGTACGTAAAAAAAAGCTATTTCAAACATTGTGGTAAAAAAAACAAAATTTGTTCCAGTTAAGTTGACCCTTGCTATGACAGCCTTGACATCTTTTGTGCAGTTATATTTGAAATCACTTTAGTGCCCGCTTGTGTCCAAGGTGCAAATGAAAATACAATAAGAATGTGTTTTAAGAATAATTTGCCGGCGGTGGTTGCCAAGACGATCGACCGAATAATTCCAGTGTGCCGCCGGTAAAATGCATTATTTTGGTATTTCTGAATAATATTTTAGTAAACCGACCGACTGACCGGTATTCGTATATAACACTCAGAAATACTAGCACTGGGTAAGTGTAACACTTGTCTTTACAATAAAGTAATTTTACTTTCTTCAATCTAAAAATGAGCAATTTCTCTATATTTGTGTCTTCAACTATAAAGAATTTTAGAACAGTTAGTGCACAAACATTAACATAAACCATTCAACTTAAGACAGACACTAGACATTACTTAGCAAAGCTTAAATAAAAGTAGAATATAGTTGGATTTATTACGCAGAGTTTTTCGTTCATCGAATAACAAATGTCACTTCAGTGATGTGAACAGTACACTCCATAAATAGTCTTAGCAAATGGGCGTAGTAGTATAACTCACTGACAGCATCAGAGGCTCAAGCACGAACATTGACAGCCCCGTAATCGTATCGTCATCGTCAAATTTTGTATAGAAAGAGCCAGTTTGTTCTTACCTTCGATGCTTATTCTCTACATAGAAACTTTTAAGATGCGATACGTCGCGTCGGTCTGGTAAATATAAGGTTTTAAAATAAAAGTTCTTTTCTTTCGACAAGTAGGTATAGACATTTAAATTTGTTATCGCGTAAATCTAAATAGCTATGTCGCAGGTAGAGCTGGCAAATACTTTAAAACTTTCTGTAACGACATCCCGGTGTTGATGACAGATTTAAATCGATGCAGTAGCTGCGTAATCTCGCTGGCTAGCCAGTGTAAACCTTTTTCATGGTAGAACAGAACACTGACTGGACGTCTGTATGGCCAGAGATAAGTAGTAATAGGCGACGTTGTTAGGTGCGTAATACTGGATCCAACTACTGTATCAATGTAAATCCTTATTCTGACCCTGGCATGAATGTTTAATTTCACTCAACACTATGGATTATGAGTCCGAAATAAATGATGATTTGTTTATTAATAGTCAAAAGGTTTTAGTTTTTAACAAAAAAAAATTATGTCCCTTCTTCCAAGTTGAAATCAGCACGGTTCTCGTGGTACATGTAACATATTTTTTTTTATTTTAGCAATCACGTTTAACATAATCTTCATTATAGCAACAATTATTGTCATCTCCCAAATTAAGTCTCTCGCCACGTGATAAAAACGTCTTTTTATTTAGATCGTTTCAAATTCAGCGTAGTATGGCGTGGGAGTATGTATTTTATGAATAGATAAACGTTTTATTATATTTCACGGAGAAACTAAGAATTTAAATTACTATTGAAATTTCAGAACTTCGAATTTAGACAGGCGAGCATTAATTTCGTTGTGGTGACACGATCGCTCCGGACACCACAACTTCGTTAATTTTGTTACGATACAAAAGTGATTGATTTTCCGTATGATTGAATTATACATTTTGAACTGTTATATGCACAGTCAGAGCCGAGGGAGGCGGGCTGTGGCTCCCACAGAGATAAAAAAAAATTTAACGCATCACCAACCGGGGGGATGGGAGGAGGAGGGTTTGCAAATAGTGAATGGCACGGCCCCGATGTAGGGGACTCCACACCTCTAAATTCGGCCCTGTGTACAGTTAAACTCCAATTAAAATTATTTCATTTTGGAGTTATCCATTCCTGATAGAACTGTAGTCACTGCGTGCTAAAAAGCTCAATGACTTGTTGCCAAAGGTATAGCACCCAGGAAGCTTTATCGAGGAATAGAAAACGGTCTCGCGTGGCGTGATTTATATATATTTATTATGCCGCAACTCCACCCGTGATTTTAAAAACTCTTAAATGCGTTACCAAAAAATAAAATGTTTGTATTACAGCCGCGGCAGGAAACGCCCACGCCCACATGCCCAGCGGTGAGCCCGGCACTGCCAGTGAGCTCGGTGACGGCGCTCTCCGCCAAGAAGGCGCTCAAGCCGGGCAAGAAGAAGATCAAGCAGAAGGTCAAACTAGTCAAGATGAAGTCCACGAGCAGCAAGATAGATTGTACTGTCGTGGACGCGGAGGCTGAGGAGTAAGTGCTTTGATAATATGGAAAGTTTTACTGGTGGCATGTAAGAGAGTTTCACAGTTCCGTAATCGTATTGCATCGTCAAAGTTTTACTGAAAACTAAGCAACCCATATCGGATGTAAGGACAAACTAGCTTTTTCCATACAAAATTTGACGATGACGTGGACGATACGATTACGAAGATATCAAAGTTCGTGTTTGGGCGTTCGTATTAATTGGAGCAGCTTTGATTGAAAAGTTACTTTCATCACCTTACAGTAGATTAGTTGCCAAAACTTTACATGCTAGGTCAGTGCCAGGAAAAAGATTTTCACAATGGGATTGAAAATAAATTTTACATGGATCAGATACTTAATATATGCAAATAATTGATTCCACAGAAATTAGATTTCCTGAAAGTTACTTTAATTGCTTATAGCTTAAGTAGCATTCGAACTCAAGTATATCTTGTATTGCTTCATCTAATATATACTCTATTCAACTTCCTCTAAAACAAAAGGTACAAAAATAAATGGTGTATCCAGATTGATTACAAAATTTCAATTTCAACATACATTATTTGCTTATATAGACTTTACTCTTCAATTTGAGAATAGCTACAGTTTCAGGTCTGTTTAATATCACTTTTTTATTAAATTATGATTTTATATGCGTCTAAAAACCTTTTAATGGTTTGTTTACCTTTTATCTCAGGGAAATTGTATAGATTATAGTTACTGGGTAGTCCACCAAACGGTATCACGGTAATTTGTTCCTTTTCAGTGCTCACAGTAGATCGCCGTCTCCGGATCCTATCGCGGTGTCTCCGTGGCCGATGGAAACGGAGCCGGCATCCGAACCGGACCGGACGGTGAAGTCCAAACCGGAAGTGTCGGATACCGGGCCCATTAGCAAACTGTCCACCAAGCTCAACGGCACGGTGGTTACACCGAAAAAGTTGCCTTCTAAAGGTCAGTTTATCAGGTCATCTATTACGACGCCCACTGCTGAGCACAGGCCATAAGAAACATTTCAATTCAAAGTAAGACTAAATTATAACTTTTATAATTGGTTCCACATTTTCTAAATTGAGAAACAGGGGAACCTGTTTATCAATTGATTCCACCGAATTAGATTTCCTGAAAGTTACTTAAAAAAAGTTCCCTTAAGGGCTGAATTCACTTTTCTCGGATAAACTTATCTGTGAAATAAATTCTATGAAATATCATCCAAAACTCAACAACAAACTATAATGAATGAACACAGCTGTTCATTTTGTCATTATAATACGATATCGCTTAGCTAAGTTTTAACCAAGGTTTAAAAAATTAGCCTATATATATATTACTTGGTGATATAAAGTTCGCGGTTTATAAACTGCTAGAGCGTTATTAATGTAGTTTCAGAATAGGGTGAACATGAAGAAAATCGATGCAAATACGACGTCGAAAGCGGTCGTGTTAAGTTAGTTTATTTTTGCAAACTTTTGAATGCCTTTCGATTTACACGCAACTTAAAATTTCTAACGAAAAGAGTGTTTATTTTAACATCGATACCAAATATAGATATTGACAATACGCCATTATAAATTATGTTTATCAATGAAATTTACCAACATCTCAATATTATAACTTAATGCTGTATTTTATCAAAATAGAACCCTAAAATTATTGTTTCGGAAGCATACTTACCCGTACCGTTTATTATCAAGTCTTATGTAGTACGTATGTACTAACAATCTTATCTAACAAAACGATTGATTTCGCAATTTGCAAACAATAACTTGTAAAAAAGGCACAGGAGCACAGAGCAACGTTATTTTTATAAGATAGTCGCAGTTATATTGAAAAATAACTAATATTGTATAAACATAGACATTTGCTCGAGTAATCGTCCTTGTAAACTATTCATAGACTATGTTGTTTACATTACAGAGAAGATTAACAAGGAACAGCTATTCATAACCGCATTACACACGACGAATCCCTTCAAAACTCTGCCGACACGGAAAGGTTAACCTTTCCCTAACTTAATACCGTATCATTGTATCTTCCAAACGCAGTTGGCATAATCATACTAGGGTTGCCACATCGTGATTTTCTTTGTACACGTACAAATATATTTATTTGGACAAGTTGACTTTAAAATAAGTGTCTGTTAAGATCCTGCAATTTTATTTTTGATCTAAAATCGCATAAATTTATTAACTGAATAAATATGCGTGACCAAACAATCTGTTTTTTTTTGAGATATGTTGGTGTTGATCACATTAAAATTACTGGGCAGACGGGAGATTCGAGAAAAAATCGAACATAATATTATAACAACCCTTTCAACCCTAAGCGTAAGCGTAATCAAATTTAGAAATGAATGCATTTCGGGGTTAGGCAAATTGATTTTTAATGAAACTACGGCTTGCGTGTTTACAGACACGGGTAACTTGATTTCTTAACTGCGTTTGTAATTTAATATTTGTTTGTATAGTCAAATGCACATCGGAATAATAAAATATCAACATTTGTCAATCAATTTTAACACTATACGGTAAAAATCTATTGGAGAGATTTGATAAATTGATGTGCATTTGATACTACATCTCAAGCTTAGTCTTGTATATTTTAATATACTATTTATTGTAGACCTATTGTTGTCTGTATCAATTGCCAGACAATGTTATCATAATGTTTAGATTAGAGTGCTGTAAAACGCTCAAATGTAGATTTGTGTAATTAATAAACTATTGATATACCTACTTACGTATTAGTAATGTTAAAACAATAGAATAACCTAAATCATAGTAGATTTGTTTATAAAAACGATTCTTTGTAATCATCAGGGACTGTACTCTTAAAATCGATATCTATCTGATGTATCGTGAACTTCTTCGTGTCGTGTTCTACTCCACGGCATTAAAAACTATATAATCGTCTGTGCATAGGAAGTCCCTGAATCGCGAAGAAAATGTCCGTCGAGGACTTGTTACAGACTCAAAGCACACGATGTGCGAACATTTAGATAAGCGAACGCTATGGAAGTAAATGTTCTCCGATTACGTAGTATTGTAATTAACATGAAGTTTAAGAAAAAGATACGCTTTTAAAGAGAATATTGGGTCCATTTCTTTCAATGGGGCCGGGCACCCAACGAGTTTACATGATTTCTATTGTTCGGGGACTCCCGCGTTCCTTTGTCCTGTCCCGTGTCTTGGTGTCATCGGATGTTAGGGGACTTTTTGCACGTGGTATTTTTAATCCGTGGTGTGCGTTACTCGATGCAATAGGGATGATGACTCATTTTTTTTTCTTCGTTTATCAGTTAGATTATCAAAAAGTATTGGACACGTATTTTTTCTTTTTTCACATAATATAAACATTGCAGAGATATATTGATTTGAAAAGTCGCATGACGTCACGTTTGAGTACACTTATAAGCGAAAATTCACTCAAAAGTGACGTCACGAGCCCCTACTCCCAAACTTTGACGCGCTATAACTTTGTCATCATTTGGTTGATTGCCTAAAGAAAAAATACGTGTCCATTATTTTTTGATCATCTAACTGACGGACTAAATAGAATTTCGTTTACTGTACCCCGTCATCACCCCTATTGTAAGCGATCTATTTCGGCGGACAAAAATACATCGAACAAAAGTTCCTCGTCTGCGCAGGCTATAAGTGAAAATAGGATGGATGACACTGACGATTACAATATATAGACAGTGAACTTTAACTTCCTTATTAATAAACGAGGAATAAGCATAGACTAATTCCGCCGTACTTTTTTCATGTCACTGAAGTGCTATTTCTAATTCTATGAACAGAGACAAAACATAGAGTAACTAATCCAATCTTATTCGTTTTTTATTAATAACAGGGAATAGTACAGTGGTAATATTATGAATTCTTAACGCCAGGGAAGTTCTGTTGTCAAAGCAAGACATCACATACGCTTAGTAGAACGGCATCCCATAGTTATTGACAATTTATAACACGGCTTAGGATAGGTTCAGCTCTTTTGTTTTCGCGTAGTTTCATCATTCTTTATATAAAACCAGTTTTAACGATATAGATGCACTGATCTATTCATTTACGACGCTTCGCATGTTTTACAGGCTGCTTCGTCAGAATTATGTTTATTTAACATGTGGTGTGCGTGAAAACCTAAGATCTTTATATTTGTTTCACATGCACATCACTTATTAAATAATACTAGTTTTAACGGTATATATATCATTCTTTATCTCAAAATGTCTATGTATTTTAGACTATAAACTTTTATCTTTCAGAATCTCCCCTCAGTTTACCGGACAGTATAAGCAATTGTCTCCGGCCGTCGCTGTTTCCGCGCGTTCCGCCCTACCTCAAATTTTTAGGTCATGAAGACACCGTCCCATTGAAAATACCCCTGCCCATACAGAAGCATCTCAAATGGAAACTCACAACCATCACACCGATAGTAGTTAAGAAAACTCTCACAAACTCTGGGTTTAGATTAGTCAAAAGCGAATGTGATACGGCAGAATGCCCTCAAGAAGGTAAGTGAAATGTTAATAAGTACAGAAGACGTGTGTTTTTATTAATTTGAACCTTATTCACAATAAACTTAAAGCATATCCTTTGTTTTTAAGACCGTTTTAGTATCAATGTTATGTACATATGAAATAACATTAGTAAAGTGAAACTTATTAAATCGCCACAATTTTTTTCGTTAGTCTTTAGTCATGTAGCATTACATTTTTAGTTATTATTAAAAAAAATAAGACTTATTAACAAGCATCGGTGGTTCAGTGGTATAAAGCTCGCCTGCCGCCGTGGGCGATCCGGTTTCGAAATTCTCAGTCGCAGAAAGACTTTTATTTTTAATTTTCCACTTTTTATAAACATGAGTAACCTTTCATTGTGATTTCATAAATCCACACCAATTTTTGTATAGTTCTCAAACTGTAGCTATTTAGGAATAAAGCTTATGATTACAAAACGATTCATATTTCAGAAACGGTAGAATGGATAGGTATATGGGGTAAGCACATGAAATCGCTAATGTTCCGAGCTATAAAGGACGGGCAGAAGATGAACCATTTCCCCGGTACCTTCCAAATAGGTCGAAAGGACCGTCTGTGGCGTAACCTACAAAAGTTGGCCGCCAAATATGGCGTATCAGAGTTTGGGATTATGCCGAAGACATATGTACTGCCCCATGATATGAAGCTGTTGAAACACGACTGGGAGAAGCACGCGGCCAACAATGAGAGATGGATCATAAAGCCAGTGAGTGAAGTCTTAATTTTAAATAGTTAATCAAGTTAATCTGTATTCAATTGTTTTTGTGTCTAAATGTTGACGACTACTTTTGTTAATATTACAAATTTAAAGAAATGTGTTCCATGAAAAGATTTATCGTTGTAATTTTCACCTTGGATTTGTGTGAATATTTTAAATCAGCCTGTTTTATTCGTATCTCTTTATAAAGGTATACCATGATCCGGTAGATTATCAAAAAGCATTGGACACGTATTTTTTCTCTTTTCACATACTCAAAACATTGCAGAGATATATTGATTTGAAATGTCGTATGACGTCACGTCTTATTACAATGTACTTAGAGGTGACGTCTGGAGCCCCCACTCCCCTACAAATATTGTCGCTCTGTATCTTTGTTATTTTTTGGATGATTGACAAAAGAAAAAATAAGTGTTTACTATTTTTGATGAACTAACCGACGGACTATATAACATACAATTTCCTTTACTTTACCCTGTCATCATCCCTATTTGTCTAGGACATTAATTTGAAGTTCGTCTTCATAGCACATTAATTTGATTTCTTTTCAGCCTGCTTCTGCTAGAGGGACAGGCATTAAAGTGGTTTCCCGTTGGACACAAATACCGAAGAAGCGACCGGTGGTGGTACAGCGCTACGTGTCAAAACCGTACCTCATTAACGGCAGCAAGTTTGATATGAGACTCTACGTCTTAGTCACGTCTGTGCATCCTCTTAGGATATATTTGTATAAAGACGGCTTGGCGAGGTTTGCTTCAGGTGAGTTGCATTAAAAAGTCATTATCAACGAATTAGAAATAATATGGATACTACCTTAAAATGTGCTTCCTCGGAAACTGCAATCAAGTGGGCGGGGCGAAAAAACTGCGATCAACACGGCGATCATGGATTTGGTTCCGTTTAACATTATCTTACCAAAATAATGGATAGCTGAATTCATTTGCAGACAATTTCCAAATTAATTTTGTTTTGTCTGTGTGCGTTTCGCGTTAGTATCGAAGTTTATAGCCCGTATTGAGGACGATCTTGAGATGCTGTTTTGTATGAAATCAGTATCGCAAGATCGCAATTTCAGAGTTGAGAGCGATCTATTAATACGAGCCTAATCGTATGAGTTACGAACCATGTTATGACGGCCCTTGGAGAGAGTAATGCTTCAAGCGCAGGTTATATTAGCTTGATGCTTCGCTGAGCATATAATTATGTACCGTGAACTTTGTCATGTCAAATTATATCCTCTGGCCATGATGATCACGATATTATATCGAAAATTAACTTGAGTACAAGATCTACGCTTTATCTATCACGTCAATACTTGTTAACTTATTTTGTGACATAATCATTTATATTAAAAGTTAATCTTTATTGATTAAATCGTATCTTTAACAGTATGATAAATAAAGGTCACCTAAATTTTTAAATCTTTAATAATATATAATCGCAATGTTTACAATAAAATATGTAGCAAATAACAATCACGTACATATCTCTTATTATTAGGTGATAAAGCTGTTTTCAATGCTACAATGCAGCAACTGTATGTATATGTATACATTTTGTCTTTTCAGTAAAATATAACGATGAGTTAACCTCACTGAACGATCGGTACATGCATCTCACAAATTACTCCATCAATAGACTGTCCAAAAACTACACGCCCAATGAGGACTTTTCGGCTTGTGAAGGACATAAATGGTAAGATAATTTATGATTACAGTTTTGGAAAGGAAATCTGAATGATTTGTCTGTTTTGAGAGATTTTGTAGTCACATTTTGTTTCAATAATAGCGGGGTAAGTCAATGCATGTTGGTTAAACCATATCTATAAAGTATAGATCTGCGTATTCCCTAATCAACTTTCGAGTTTAACTGGGCAGATAAGTGTGAGAGACACCAAGAGATAAGGCTTAAAGTTGGTCTTAAATATTGGTTGTTTTATGTCTCTAGAGATTTGTCTTTTCTGTCTGAATGTCGCTTAGTCCATTTTCAATGTTTATGGAGTAAACTTTGATTATTTACTCTGCAGATAAAGCGTCACCTTGTAAACACTGCGATAAAAACAGGCCAGGTTTTATATACTAAGCGCGTTCTATAGTCTGTGCCACAGCGAGTGTTCTGAGGAGTTATTCTCTCTTATTCCATCTTCCCCTTTCCTTCAGAGGACCACGCGCGCTGGCCTTCGTTGTTACCGTCTAACTGCGGCCACAATTTCATCGCGTACAAAGAAATTTGGTGACTCTTTTTTTTGTCGACACGAGGTGGGAGATATTTTTTTCAACGCATCTGCGCTGCCACGCTCTATCAAGAAAGTAAATTATCAAAGGGGGTAAACTACATGACTGAAACACGTACTATTTTCAGGACATTACAAACTCTGTTTCACTACCTGAAGACTGAAAAAGACGTCAACACAGACGAGTTATGGGACTCTATGAAAGATCTTGTGATCAAAACCATAATATCCGGCGAGGCCAGTATAAGTTCTTTGACGAAGGCTAACGTCACGTCGAGGTATAACTGCTACGAGCTGTTCGGTATTGACGTTCTGTTAGATGAAGACCTAAAACCGTGGCTATTGGAGGTAATTATGTATTTATTATGTAATCTATAAAATGCAAAACATTAAAATCTTGATTACTGTTGTCATTCGATTTTATTGTAAGAAATGGAAGACCTATTATGGTAAAAAAAACATTTTAGTTCTATAAAAGTCAAACGCAGAACACATATATCTTTTCTATTCTCTCTTATTTGTCGAACTAAGTGCAAATAGGTATACATTCCGACAAACTTCTTGAGCAACGACCATAGACTATGAACCCTGCGCAGTAGCAATATTTCATACAACAACGTCTACTAAGAAAGTTTATTTGTATGTGGTTTTGTTTCAGAAGTGTATATTCAGTTTTTTCCAGAAAGTTATATGTAATTAAATTTTGGCTTAGTACACAATTTTTTTTTACCATCTACTACATCGCTATTAATAAAAGGTTTTCTCTAGAAGAAAAATAATAAAACGAAGAAGAAACCTGGTGATATATAATATATATATAATTTTCTCATAATGAGAGTAATAATATTTTATCGTAGGTGAATATATCGCCGAGTTTGCACAGTGCGTCTCCACTAGATATCCACGTGAAGGGACCCCTTGTATCGACAGTGCTTAATATCGCTCAGTTCCAAGTACCGCTCAAGACGAATTTAGAAACGCTTTCTAAGGAGAAACCACATAAGTTGGTGAGTATAAATTAGGGCCTATGCACACTACGTTCTTTAAACGCGCGTATGCGCTTTGTTTTTATAGAAACTGACGATGCGATACGATTACGGAGCCGTCAAAATTCGTTCTTCGTCTTCTAGTTATGAGACAAGAACATTTTACCGGTTTTCATAACTGGTTGTTTAGTTTTTCATTTTTAAATCGTGGAACACAACTTAATAATACTACTACTAATATGGATTTTTTGCATGTGTTAGAGAGTTCACAATATGACCTTAGGGAATGTGAGGGTACATGCAATGATCTTTGCAACAAGAGTTCGTTAACGCTCAATGTTTAAAGTTTGATCACTTAAATTACGCACGTAGCAATCTGTTTTATACATTTTCTAATAAATCATTTGGCGTACCCCAAGGTTCTGTATTGGATCCCTCGCTTTTCCTCAAGAATCTTGTACCTGTGCTTACAATGCTTATGTAAAAAGAAGTATTAATTGCAACTTTCTGTTCGTCGTTTCTACAGAGAGCTCACGTATTTTTTGTTGAATTCTGATGTTTAAATGAATTCTTGTTTTAGGCTGGATTACCATACGATAGCAGACTATACACTGTGTACCTGTCGAAAGAAGAAAGAGATAAACATATAATTTATACAAATATGGAAGACCGTGATATGGTAAGTATATTTATGTGGATACTTAATGGAATAAGGAATTTCAAATTGGGTTTTCTTGTCTCTCCACGGGGATCATTTTCTGGATCTATTGGAGAAAAGTATATTTATACACTGAGTTTGATGGCGAAAGTGGTTAGCGCGTTCGGCTGCGATTGTCGAAGTTCGCACTGGTCGGTCATTGGATGGGCGACCAAAAACTAATTAAGTCGAGTTCCTCCGTGTTTCGAAAGACACGTTAATCCGTTGGTCCCGGCTGCATCTGCAGTTGTTAGCACCCACCAATCCGCACTGGGTTCACGTGGTGGTTCACGGCCCAATCTCCCTATGCCATCCATAGGGAAGGCCTTTTCTATAGCAGTGGGTACATTACTCTAGTGAATTCATGATACTAATCGTAATAGAGGTAGAAGTTAGCGGATTTACCGCTCAAATTGGAGCAACCGTCTGTGGAAATAACCTCCAACTTACAGAAGACTACAGTAATGTAACACTGACTTTTGGTAGTGTTGTGTTTTGGTCGGTGAGTAAGGTTCCAGAGCTCTACTGGGTATGTGATTGGATCAGGGTAGGCAACGGCGCGAGTGATATATTTTGTATCGCTATCGTCTACTGGCTGTGGTCAGTGGTATGGGCTTGACGACCTCCGTGGAATCCCGGTGGGGGCAGATGTTTGTGTCATGAATACGAGCATTTGTACTCCAGTCATGGATGTTTAATATGTACATATTTCTATATAAATATGCTTATATATGTATCAGTATATCTATTCTAACTGTTACCCTAGCATCCCATAACACAAGCCTACAGTGCTTACTTTGGGGCTAGACTAATTGGTGTGAGTGTTGGAAATATTTATTTATTTATGGTGGCCGACCGCTTACCACCAGTTGGGCCATACGTTTGTTTGCCAACCTTTTAACATAAAACAAAATATTTATTCGCACAGTACCTTCGCGATATCCTCTCGACGTTGACTCCAGACGACGTTCGCCACTTAATCCAAGCGGAGGACGAGTTAACACAGGCGGGCGATATGGAGCGAGTATTCCCAACTCAGGCCACGCACAAATACCTAGCGTTCCTGACTGGGCCCAGGTACTACAACCGGTTGTTCGATGCATGGGAGACGCGCTATCATCACCACAGGCAACCAGGTATATCCTCAAATATTACATATAAACTAGATATTGATGTCGATTTTGGCATGATTTTCTAAACTCATTCAGGAGATGGTTTAAAAGTGGTAGTCGGTCACGCACAAATACCTAGTGTTCCTGACTGGGCCCAGGTACTACAACCGGTTGTTTGACGCCTGGGAGACGCGCTATCATCACAACAGGCAACCAGGTATATCCTCATTATATTATAAACTAGTTGGGCCCCGCGGTTTGTTAGGGAAATTTTCCCGCAGTTAAACAAAGCCTCTGTGTTAATCCAGGGTGTCAGATAACTCCATCCTCATATACATATTATAAAGTAGCTGTGCCCCGCGGTGTTACCCGCGGTTTATTAGGGATATTTTCCCGCAGTAAAACGTAGCCTATGTGTTAATCCAGGGTGTCAGGTAACTCCATAGCTACCAAATTTTATTAAAATTGCTCCAGCTGTTTAGACGCGAAGAAGTAACAAACATACACACTCGCAAACTTTTCGCTTTATAATATTAGTGTAGATTATAAACTAGCTGTGCCCCGCGGTGTTACCCGCGGTTTATTAGGGATATTTTCCTGCAGTAAAATATAGCCTATGTGTTAATAAAGGGTGTCGGCTAACTCCTTAACCAAATTTGATAAAAATCGCTCCAGCCGTTTAGACGTGAAGAAGTAACAAACATACACACTCGCAAATTTTCGCCTTTATAAGATTAGTGTAAATCTTTAAAAAATTTTCCGATTTATATTTTTTAACTGAGCTTGTATCCTATTTTAAACGTGGCCATGTTTTCAACAATAACAGCCATTAGAATATTTTTTTTTTCTTATTTAGTTTTTTTACAGTCTTTTTTAGAATGAAAAGTTTTGGCAGATGTAGTAAAAAACATTATAAGTAATTCACACCGAGCGAATTGGAGAACTAAAGATAAGATTCACTTTCAAATCATCATTTTATAAAAAACCCGAAGCAAAACCTTTATAATATCTTTTTGTTTAGTGGAGTGCGAGACTTTTTTGAATCACTGATAGTTTTTATAGAGGACTGCAGAAAGCTTTACCTATATTTTATAGAAAAAGAAAATATACATTTTAATAAAAAGAACAACTATACAAATACTGTCACGTTTACAATAAACATAGAAAATTCAAAATTATTTTATTCCGTTTAGGCTTTTACAAGCACATGTGAAAGTCGAACGCTACGCCATTAATTAGAAAATCTGCGACAGGAGATCTTGTACTAAGAAAAACCGGCAAGAAACCCAACCTTACTACATTTAGTCAGTATAACATATATACAGCAACCTTAAATCTCATAAAGATCTAATTTGAACCACTACTAATAATAAATAATAAGACGATGCCAAAATATTTAGATCTGCTTCACCACTATGCTCTATTAGACATTTTTTGCTTTATCCAGAAATAATATGGACAGGTTACCGGTGCATACTTACCCGATTATAAAAGCTTTTTTTATCTACGTGTATCTAGTATCTACTATATTGATGTCGATTTTGGCATGATTTTCAAAAACTCAAATCAAAGGAAAAATAGTAGTCAGTTTCTGCAGCGATGAAATAAATTATCATTTGAAAAGCTTGTTTTATATTTTATTTATGAACAGTATGTATATCCGATTAATTTTAAATCGTATTTAAATTTTTACCAATTTAGCATGGTTGCTGGCCATCCTGTCATAACTAACTTCATGTTTTTAGTGTATGGCAGTTTATGACGTCACTTTAATCACTATGGCGAATGTCAATCAGTCCAGTCATGCATAATATTCGTGAAATCGTTATAAAATTATTATACTAATTTATGATAGATTCTTCTTGAAGCAAAAACCTGCAGAATTCTCTGTAGGTATTTTAATGTAATGAAAGATGAACAGAATCACTGATTTAGTTAACTGTTGAATAGAATATATTTGATGATTTATCAACAAATAATAGATATATTTGTTTCTTAGGTTTTCACGCACATCACTCATTAAATAAAACTAGTTTTTACGGGTTAATGCACGAAACTTTATTTATTTATTGACGTTTCGCAGCCTTTTCAGGTCTGCATCGTCAGAAGAATGATTTTTTATTGAACATGCATTAGGGGGGCCAAACCACTACATTAGATTTGATAGACCACAGATCCTTGCAGCTGAGCGACGGTTCGTTCCTCGAATGATGCTCGAGGCTATTGAGATTAAAAAATATCCAAATTTCAATAGGGAAGATGGTTGGTATATACCACCAGCTTGGGAACCTATTATACAGGAGATAAAATCCCAACCCCGAGCACACACTGCAAGACCATCAGATACTATTAGTTCTTTTTGTTTGCATAATTTAACATAAGAAGGAGATAGAAAGCCTCTCTTGAGTTTGTTTCGCCGGTTCTTCTCAGGAAGGTCTCCCAATTTTGGAACCGGTGGTAGTTTACGGTAGTTAGGGTCAAATAAATAAACTCAAAATTACAAACAAGAATTTTAAATAAAATACTTTATTAAGTAAATTAAATAATAAATTCATACATAGACAATAAAATTTTAAAAATCTTCCAATGAAATAACCGAACGCTCAATATAAGTCTTTCAAAGGTAGCTCGACAATTTTAAATAAAAAATCATTATTCTGACGATGCAGACCTGAAAAGGCTGCGAAACGTCAATAAATAAATAAAGTTTCGTGCATTAACCCGTAAAAACTAGTTTTATTTAAATAATAGATAAATAAACTTGCCATTTGCCAATCAAATATTATATAATTTTATATTATAATAATTATTAAAAAAGGGTATAAAATAATTCTAGTTTATTGCCAAACAATTTACAATTAAGTGCACTCATAAAAATTTGGAGACTCCCCACCGCCAACCACAAAATTTAACCGTCTCCTTTAACATATAGAGAATCAAGCCAGAATCAACACCGTTATTATAAAATTTGAATATTTTTAATCTGTACTGATATTATAAAGAGGCGAAGTTTACGAGTTTATGAAGTTGTAGGGGATAATCTCTACATCTACTGAACCCTTTTTAAATGATGATTTCTGGGATAAAAATTATCCTGTCCTTTTCTGGGACTTCAGCTATCTCTATAACAGTTTTTAGCTGAATCGGTGCAGCGGTTTAAGTGTGAAGGCATAGAGTATGGATGTCCTGTCTTATCTGATTATTATCTAGTTAAAATTTCTATTTTAGGAGTGTTTATACATAGGTAAGTTTGTACCAGTTTTTACCGTCTAATTGGCTCACGATAAGAACGCTGAGGAACGTGGAGGCACAAATAAATACACAAAAACTGTCGTTCAAACAAAAAATCATTTTTAGTCTTAGTTTTTGTCACGTAAATTTTGTATTATCATTATAAGTGTCTGGAGGATTTGTGTTTTCTACATCAAAATAATATGATTACTATAACTATGAAGACTGAGACATTATAGTCTACTTTATATAATGTATCGGCGACATCTACACGCGCTACATATAGCCAACATACAGGAACTAATCACTCGCCTCGCCAAGAGATGGCGCTACCGTCGTAGCGATCAATAAGTATGGAAGCCTACATCGCGCAAGGGAAATTCTGAGGCACACATTTAATATATATTCAATGCCCGACCAACATCATTCAGGCCGCGACCCCCGATCTAACATCACCCAGCTCTGAAGAACATCTTCCCCTTTGGCCTTCTTACACTTTCCTTTCCTTTACTTTATGAAAACAAAGATAAATTCACATTACCACCGTACAGGTATATAATTTTTTTTTTTAAATTACCAGGTCTCGAGTTACTCCGCAACTTGTGCGACATCGGCTACCATCTCGAAGTGCCGCCCGTGCCCTTGAAGGTAACTGTGAATGAGCTCACGATCTTTCCATATGTGTGTAAACAATTAGAAAGGTGCAAAACCGCGATTTCCGACCTTAATGTTATGTATAGAAAGTTGAAAACACCCCCGCTTATCACGATCCTTCCATATAATAATTTCCGTAAACAATTAGACAGGAGTAAAACCGCGATTTCCGACCTTATTGTCAAGTATAGAGAGTTCAATACACCCCCGCTTAGCGTCGCGTGGAGCTGGCTATACCTGCTCGTTGCTATTTTCGCTTACTCTGTCGCTGCTTTGCGATTATAGCCCTTGATTTTACTTTTAAAGTACTAAAAATTTGAATACGTACTGGGTAACAGATTTATGTATTATCGAATTATATTTGATTATGTATCTGAGCTATTGAATGGTATTATGGTAACAATCAGTAGCATCAAAACTTCGTAATATACCGGGTTAAAATGTTGTAATTTCAATTTCGTTTAAAGTCTTACTATCGGTATGCTATATTTACATAGTGGCGTGAAATATGATGGACGCAATAGTATTCTTTTTTTTTAACGAAATAAGCAAGTTTGTAAAGGCTATATTTGCATTTCCAAGTCATGTTAATCCACTCTCGATGATTCAATTACTAATTCACTGCCATATTTAACCATAGTTTTAAAATCTGCTTACGGTTGTGGGTGCAATGAAACAATATGTATATGAATATAATATATATTATATGTATTTAAGTCATTTATATATGTGTATAATTTTCGTCATTCAATGTGTACTTACATTACATGTATACGGGTTGTTATTTAACTAGGTAATGTTAGGAGAGATTAGAATCAAATGTGTTGTGAATTGCAGGGAAAGGCTGGAGTTAGTGTGGTGAGAGCCCTATTCGTTTATCCAGCATGTTTTTTTTCTATTACATTATTTACTTTCTGATTTATTTTACTTGAAACAAAAGAATATACGATGTGCTTTTGATTTCTTAATCTGATCATGATTGCTGAAATTTACAGTTATGATTTGTCAAGTATATACAAATAGTTAAAAAGAGTGCTTTTCCGAAATGTATTTTTACTTGTTTTAAATGACTAGTTCTGTTTATATAGATTTTACTTTTTAAATTGATAATATTACAAAGTGATAGTTATGAGAAGTTTTAATGTACAAAAAAGGCAATTTTACTTGTGTAATGTATTTTTTAACACTTTTAGTGCATATTTTTTTATTAAGTAACGGATTGGCTGGTTATCAGGGCAAAGTGACTAGCGCGCTAAGGCGTGCATACTTGGGTTGTAAGCAGGTCGCTCACAGTAAGTGCGTAGACAGACGGACAGTAAAACCGTATAAATGTGGCTACCAGAACAGACTAAATAAATAACCTTTACGTTGTCTATGAAGTATGAACCCATAGAAGAATATAGACATTTAAAAAAACAGTTGAACATTAGCATTTTATTTAAAGGAATTTTGATGCTAGAAATTTAAGCTATGTGTTAGCGCTAGAGAAATTTAGTGAAACCTTATGAATACATATAATAAAGGACTAGTTTTTTTTTATAGGAAAATGTTACTTGAATGTACGAGATAATTAACTATGATGATGTGAGTAATTGTTATTGTAATGAGATGACGTTATGATTACATAGAAGTTCAGTGCTGATGTTAATTTTCCTTTATGACCATTAATTTTTTTAAGAAGTTATATATTGGCATGTTTCGAATTTTTAGAAAATGATTGTTAATCTATAAATGCTCCTTTTGAAAACTTAGCACATATGAACCAGAAAATTGTTCAATAATATTCTTATACTTACAAATTAGATTTAGATTATTTTTATGTAAATTTAGTAGATTTTCGTAAGCGTCGTCGTATATTTGGATTTTAGATCGCTACGTTTAAAATTAGATATTAATTATATGCTAATTTTATTATCTAGGTTGTGAACAACTTGACAGGTAACACTGTACTTACAAATCTGATGAAATGGTGCTAAAGGTACACTTACTTAAAAATTATAATAGAAAACTTCTATCATTACTTTTTGTTATGTAGTTCAACAGTAGCCTTCCATTATCCTTGTAAAACATTTAGAGTAAGATTCCAATGCCACCAGACCTTAATTATATTCTGATGGACAAAATACAGATATTTTTGGCCCCTAGGATTGGTCTGGCAGCTCACAAAATATAATAATAGTCCCTTAGCTCTCATAAATAAATATCATGCTCAGACTATAAGTAAGGTTGTGTTTTTTTGCTTTAGACATTAAATGTGGCTGGTAATAAAAACTGCTGGCAGTGTGTGTCTGGCAGTATTATTTTCAAATTGTTTACAATATTCTCTACAATATACGTAAGAATCAGTCCTTAGACTGTAATGAAAGTGAGTAATATTACCAAGTATGTGTATAAGTATTCATTGTACACAATAACACTACTTAATTATCCATATTTTGTTGGTCAGAAAATAAAGCTCTGGCGGTCTTGGGATCTTGGACTATTTAGTTCGGAGAATCTATGATATAAGTAGATGATTTTGTCACTTGCAATAAACGTTAGGCCAGTTTATTCAAAAACGTAAGCATTTAAGTATTACATTATTTTAAGTAAAATTATTTATATAGTGTAAGTTATTTATCGCTAATGTAATTTTTTCTTATATTTATTTATATAGTTATTTTCTGAATTATCTACTGGCTTGGACTAATAGCGCTTTTCACCACCCTGCTTCAGCCATTCGCTAGCGTTTTCATATGGTTAGATTAGAATGTTGGATTTACTTAGTAACAAATGATTCGATTGGAAATAGAACGTACTATATGATATGGGAATTTTTACCGTAGTGCCGGTCGTATATTTGAAATTCCATAATAAAGGCTAAAGGGCATCGATAAATTTAGCGCTAGTTTGGGTTTATCATATTTATTGTTTCATGTATCTTGTTAAACGTTTCTTGCATGCCTTTAACTCTGTTTTGAACTAGATGCTTTACATGCATGTCAGTCGTTTCATTGTCTATGAATGGCCTTAACCTACGCACCAGTGAACTCGCCGATGTGCTGATAACTAAATATTCACGATTATAAAACTACAGATTAAAATTTGGCACTTGAGCATTGAGAATTTTATGTTTACCAATAAATGCAGTCCAGCTCATCCTAGGCTTGCAATTTATAAAAAGTAAAGCTAGTGATAAAACGCCTTTAATAACCTTACTAAAAGTTCAAAATCTTTATATATTATATTAATTTTTAATAAGAATCGCAGACCTTGTATAGCAAGCTAAAATAATTTCTGATTGTTTTGAACTAGATCCTTCCATGTAGCAAAGGCTATTAATTATTAGTGTTAAAGCGGTTAATTATTAGTATTATTTTCATTAATCTATGATAACTACTTCTCAATTTACTATCCCAGTAGTTAATTTTTCGGCAAGAATTTAGTTAATCTTTGCTCAATGCTAGAATTTCGCAATATTCAGGGTACATAGGAATACAGTTACAATTTATTTTGACGTGACAACGTCTTAAATTAGGTTGCGGCTGGGAGTCACTTATGAAAAAGTGTAACGCTCGGTAACGTTACGATGAGTCTCTCGTGTTAAGTTTAAGTTTACATGTACAATGTTTTAGTAAACAAAATATATTTCTATAGTTAAAATTTGTGCAATTCTTATTTTCATTCAATTCCTTGTTCCTATTGTGCAATTTAATTATATTCATATCAATAAATATTCTACCGAGAAAAAGACGTTGTCACGTAAAATCTTCGCCCGTAAAACCGACTTTACAGGCAACCATTTTTTCTCATTAACATTATTTTGAAATCACACCTTTTATTATTTTTTTGTTTTTACTTGGAAGCTTTATTTCATTCAGCAGACAGTGCTTTCGCAACTAAATCCCTAACACAAGTTAATTTAAGATTTAGATGTAAATCTTCATCTTTGTTTTGTTTCTGTCAAAATTTATTATTTCAAATATACCTCATAGTTTAGTAGAAAAATCTATTTTGTTTTCATAGACTCCACTCAATTACAATCATTCTATACCATCATCAATCAGCACATGATTATATTGCCGAACGCGTCGCATTACAAACACCGTGTCGCCTGTCTCGATTCCAACCGTATTCAACAAGATAAGAGAGAAAGTTACGTCCTCATTGTATCGGTAATGTCCCAAATTCATCTATAGATAAGTGCTATTCTTTTTCATAGCTTATTGCTTTTTTCGTATTCTTAAAATTTGCCAGGATACGTTCTCCTGTTCTCTGGTAGAATCAACTCCGCGATCGGATAATAATTAATCAACTAATTGACTGCGAGACAGTGGGCTGGGTTTGTAACGCGACGGCAGTGGCCAGCGAGTGAGTAAAACGGTGCCCCCCCCCCCCCTCTTCCCTACCCCGCCCCCCTTGTCCGTCTACTCCTCCCCGGTCCGTCCCCGTTGCCGTGCCGGCGTGGTGTTGTAGCGGGCGGCGCCTCAGCTGAGCGCGTTGGATCGTTGCAGAATGATGTGGACGCGCCGTCGCCGCCGGTGTCGCAGCGCGCGTCCGTGGGCAGCGTCAGCGTCGACGTCTGCGTTGGTGCGCCGCCGCCGTCCGACTGCGGCGCGCGTTGCGGCGACGCTGCCTGTATACCGGCCGCCCCTCCCCTCACGCCCCTGCATCCGCGCGCATAGCCCCGCGCCAACGCCAACACCAGTATCGCCAGCGCCAACGCCAACAGACGAAGACCTCTGCTGCTCATCATCATCGACGCCGTGCCTGGTGGACACGTGACGCGCCTGCCATATAGTAGATTCCAGTGATGACTTCTACCACTTGATCAACGCTATCGCCGTCTACACCAATGATGGCATCGAACCCTGTTTCAATTCAAATCATTTATCAACACCGCTAGCACCAACTTTGCCAACATCAACGCCAATAGACAACGACCGGTGCTGCCTGTAATCATTGATGCCGCGCCTGGTGGACACGTGACGCGTCTGCCATTTAGCAGATTGCATCGCTAACCAGTGATGACCTCGAACTCTGTTTCAATATCAATCATTGACGACACCGCTAGTACCAACATCTATGCCAATTGACGAAGCCGGCTGCTGCTCGTCATTATTGACACCTTGCCTTGTGATTCCGTGACACGCCTACCCTACTGATTCCAGTGACTGATGTGCCTGCCCCAGAACAAATGCAAATGTTGGCCTCTGATTCTTTATTCATCAATACCAATACCGTCAATACCAACAACTTGGTGGACTGCTGCTCATAGATTCTGCTTCAATAGATTCCTGTGACTGACCCATCAGCCGTACAGTAAATTCAAATGATGGTCTCCGATTCAATATTACCAATAAGAACTGGCGGTGGCTGTCTTGCTCGTCACTGTCCACGCCATTAGGTTTCAGTGATGGCCGCTGTACGTGGGCTTGACAATATGTGATCAACAGGTTTCAAGTGAATATTAATTAAAAAGGTGATTCAGAGACATCACCGCTATCATCACAAGTAGGAACTATTGCTATCTTCATCATTGTGGACAAACGGTGTCACTCAACATCGTTAACCTCTCAGAAAATTCGAGTGAATGGAACGATAAAAAAAGTGCGTGCTAAACAGTTATATATTGCTGGAAAGTTATTGATAAACTGTGAAATTGTGTTCAGCTGTGTAATCGATAGGACTGCAAAGCAAATAAATCATTTTGGGTAATGCAATGACGCACGAGACGTTTTAATTCAAGATTCCGGTAATGTGAAATGAACAGTGTAATTGAAGTGATAAATGGACGCCCAGTGTTCTAACTGACTACATAATATATTATTTTTAAGAGTGTGAGGGAGCTCCTCGACAGTAATGCTGGACGGGAAAGAAAATTTCAGTTTATTTATTTCTTCTAAGTTACAAAGGCTAAAGATTGTTCAAGCCTAAGATCAAAATACGAATAAAGAAATGTAACCTTGCATGCCGGCATATTTGCTATTTGTAAACTTGACAACAGTGTGTCCTTATCATACTGTATACTTATGGACTGGATGGAAGGAATGGAAAGGACAGAAGTTTACAAATAGCAAACATGAATAGCCCAGTGAGTGCCGGCATCATATATTTTCCTTTATTAATCAATAAAATGTCGAAATTGACAGACAGTATTTAAGTCTGTATCTATTTGAAAAAATAACAAAGGAGATTGCTCAAATTGGCCCAAATGCACAAAAAATATTGACATATACGGTAATTCTTGGCGTAATTTATACTTTATTTTACAGTCATTAGATTTTAACGGACACCTTTGTATAATATATTCATTTTAAAAAGGACTTTTAATTTTACCGGTTTGGAAAACATACGAATTATTTTTAATGGCTATGGGTGTAGTAACATTAAGCCAAAGACTGATCGAAGTTGTTTATATAAAATCAAAACAAATCTATTTTGTAAAGATCAATAAAATAAAACTTTTTTTTTATTACACTGTGGTATTAATACCCACAACTATATTATAATTTTTACTACATGTAGTAAATGTGCTAAGACAATTATTATGGATGGTAGGCGACATCATAAGTTCTCAGGGGTGTCCGTCAATAATATTCGTTTCTACAGTAATTTATATATAATTTCGAATCTAGGAAACAATTTTTCATGATTATTGGGTTTTAGGCCAAACTTGTATGGAAGCTGAGCAATCTCCTTTGTAAGGCCAATCCAGAGAGATTATGTGTCGAGTTGCTGCCTATCTAGTCGAAATAACGAGTGGCTTATTATGACAACATGCAATTGTGAACTAATTAAGGACAAATTTTGAGCGAAACAAGGTTCAATAAAATCATTCGCAGTGTAAAGCTAAGCATGAACAAATTGAAATTCGTTTCACCTGTTTGTTTAAGTAGCCCGTGCTTATCTGAAAAGAGCTTAAAATCTCATTATCAGGTTTGCCACTTTTTCTATGGACTTCTACCTGGACACTGTTTAGGTAAATCTAAAAAATAATTATTTTATTACTATCAGTTTATGACAAACACTTGTTGATAGGCTGCAAAACAATAATTAAAAAACACGACTGCCGTTAAAAAACTGCTACTATATTTGCACATTTGATATGGTCTCATTAAATTCTTTTAAATGATACCTGTATTGTAATAAAGACTTTTTAATTATCAAATAATTGACATGTTGACATTGCTGTTCTTTTTTAAATTTTAACATTTTCGGTATCGTATGTTACCTGGAATGGTGTAAGGATTCTTACGATATGATCTCCACACACATCTAAATCGGTTCAGGCGTTTAGAAGTAATAGTGGAATAAAGAATTGCACTTACATACATGCACACTGAATACATTAGTCTTTTTTTTTCTTGGTCAGTCGTGTAATAAAATAAGCATTGTTCAATTAACCATGAGGGAAGTTGTTTTGAAGTTCGCTATTTCTGAAAAGTAATTTCTAAATAAAAAATCCAAAACATGGATAACTTCCATTTAGGCAAAAGCTTTTTGGCAATGCAAGGCAATTTCTTGGATTTCGGAATTTCAACTCTAATTACAAATCGGTATTAGAGATACTCATAGATGTCAATACTGGCATGATACACTTAACCTAAACTTAAATGTGATAACAGTGTATCCTTGTTATTCTCTATACAGAATGAAAAGGAGAGACTGTTGTTGAATTTAGTTTTAAGTTTAGAGAATCGCGCCAGAATCGATACCATAGACTTGATGGGCGCTTGTTAACGAGATGATTTCTACTTTGTGGTCTAGGCACGGTTGTACACCGTGTCTACGTCCGGTCGTTAGTTATGTATGGGACGCTATGGAGGTCTCTTAACGACATCGGCGCCACCGACAGTTTAGGGTCGTCGGTACAAAGTTTGTACCGGCCGTATGTACGTTTGTACCATGGAGGATAGAGATAGGAGAACGATCGCTGTAGAAAATAGTGTCCCAGAAATATGGACAAAATAAGTGAGGCGCTGCGATCGCTAAGTTGTCTCAATAAAAGCGGGCTGTTGTGCGCTGATCTGAAATGACCTACGCCGCGAAGAAAATTTGTACATTATTACACTAAATTCATCTACTTGTACTCATAAACAGCAAACTTCACAGACTAATTATCGACGACAGCGCGGCAACCGTACTCGCGAACAATTTTAGCCGGCACCATCCCGGGTAGAAATCGTCTCGTTAACAAGCGCCCTTAGGATCGCTTAACATTCCTCAGAGGTTACTTTTTTTCAATAACAACGTCAATGTATTAGATATAATGCTGTTTATCTACACAACAAAACGACAAAGAATTCTTTTTGATATTCATTTCTTTTTATTTGTTTAATTGGTAGTAACCTCTTTGCTCAATCAAACTTCTTTACTATGAAGGAAATAAAATCATAATGTAATGAATAAAAAATAGAAAAAAAAATTATAATATTTAGGATACTTAAAAAAGAGTTAAATTCTATAAAAGTGTCTGGTGTTCAAAGTGATTGTAGCAGAATAAATTTAATAGATCTATAAAATTGTATTTTAATAATAGATATTATTAGAATCTAATTGACGCTGGTAATATTAATACGCCTTGTTGTGAAAATTATTTTTAAAATTATTTGTTTACAATTAACCCAGTAAAGTGATCTAAATCTGAAAATTTTGATTAAAGATAAGTAGTAATTATTAATTCAAAAAATATATCTAGCTGTTTCATGTCTTATAAATATAGGATCAGGCTTCAACTTTTAGATTTGTACTATAAACAAAAGGTTAAAAAATATTAGATACTTACATCATAGAGAAATAGTTAATCTTTGCAAGACTTAGGCCCTGCCGATGCCTGCCTGCAATCATTTCGCAAGTTTCTTCAGAGCATTGTTCAAATTCCAATCTTTAGATCCCGGTAGACCTCTTGAGCAACGACCGTAGACAAGGAAGCATGTGCAGTAGCCATTTACATACAACAACGTCTACTGCGCAAGTTAACTTGTCTGTTGTTGTGCTCAAGAAGTTTACCGCTACATCAGCTGACATTTTTATTCACAAAACAATAATGTGCTAGACTATATAGGTACACTGAATTATAAGCCATATATTAATTTTACGTCATGGCTTGGGAAAACTTTGGTTATGATTCCCGTTCTTTTTAATTGTTGGTTTAAATCACTTTAAATTGAAATCGATATGAATTAAAATAATATTGTCTAAATTATATGTATAAAAAAAACTGTGCTATGATGGGATAATGAAAATTATGACGTTCTAATTGATGTGATACGATAGGTACTTGTTTCAGAAACTGCGAAAGGAAATCATTTTGATCTCTTAAGCAAAATATAATTTAGTACTATATAGAATTAAACGTTTTCGTGTTTGTAGATTGAACATGACGGTAATTGCTGTGTTTAATTAATCTTAATGAATATATTTTTGTCTGAATTCTAAGGATACATTTATGTATGTATTGTAACTCCCAGTTTTCCTAGAATTATGATTATACATGAGATTCTAAAACTGTTAATGTCTCTTTTAGGTATTTTGGAATTTACAATGTGTTCATTGTATACTTAGTGTTGCTAGAGTAGCGATTTGCCATCAGTGGCTATTTATCATAATTGTATTTGAATAATGTCCAAAATTTTGATGATGGATCGATAGAAATTTTTGAAATTTGTTGTATATAAGTACATTATTCAAAAGGGTATCGATTCTAACGTTTATTATTGTGTCGATGATTTTCAAAAAGTAATTTCTTGATTTCTTCTTAGTATGATTGAATACTATGTAGAATGAGTATGTCACATTGAATAATAATTTATTATAGGTACTTAGTTGTGAAATTAAATTGTCATCATTTAATTTAACAAATTGTTTGTAAGTTGTCAAGTTTTAGTTGATATGGATTGTTTACTATTAAGAACCCATAGTAGGCTGTATATATTTTTAATTATTTTTTAACAATGTTTTTATTTAATAGCTAATAAATTTTGATGATTGTATTTTCATAACTGAAGGTGACATAGTTATTGTACGTTATTATTCGATGGTATTTTTGGTGGTTTGAATGATAGCCAAAGATGTTATGTCACGAAGCGAAATACTCCTTTTTTGCCGTACCATAATACACCCCGTGTCATGTACGCATTTATTGTTAAATGTCGGGAAGTTGATCATTTGATTCGTTGTAATAAGTAATGTTGTTAATTAAGACTGGTTGACTAAGGCTGTACTGGGACACGTCAGTTAACTTTTAGGTTTGAATTATGTTCGTGCAGTCACTTGCTTTTCTATAACAATAGAAAAAGACAATACGTGACTTAATGTAGCATTAATATGATTTGATGTTTCTGAGTGCAGCCGTAAAAACAAGAAGACAAACTTTTCCCTTAAAATTAACACATATTTTAAAGGAAGATTTAAAAAAAAAAACAGTCATTTGTCTTTAGTTATAAAATGGTACTTTTTCTTTTGATGTTAAACATAAATTTTACTATTGATAAAACGTGTAAGTACTTACTATTGAATAATAGCTTAATCAAGTGTCAAATGACCAACGTCTTGACGTTCTGACAATTTTATTATAATCAATGTTACTATCAATATCAATCAATACAGTCATAATGCATCGGCTGGATAATTCTGACCCGATCCTTTGAAACTATTAAAAAAAGAAAATAAATCATGTTTTTTATTATCTCTCTTTGCCATATGCTACATAAGTAGTGGTTCTTTAAATAATAAACACAAATACCCACTATGCGTCATGCTTCGCGCAGCTAGCGTCGCGCAGTCGGATAAAGTAGTTTTGAACGCCTTAATAAAGTAATAAAATAATAAGGAAAAACACTGTAATGTTGAAAAAAAAAACTGGAGATGCCGGGGATCGAACCCGGGGCCTTTCACATGCAAAGCGAACGCTCTACCACTGAGCTACATCCCCTATATCGTGGTGAAGATAAATTTATTATACCATGTTGATATCACATTCACTTTTATGACGCCAGCAAGTTGCAACAAATGGGTAACACAAATACTAAATGTCAATAAAATTAGTGGCCTTTGTTTTGTCTTTTATCGGCTACGTACCTTTGGTTTAAGTTTGATATGTGATGAAAATAACAAGCTAGCTATAGATACTACTATATAGTAGGGGAGCTAAGTGAGGATTTTTGGATGTAACGTTTCTGAGGACGGAATAAATATTGATCTGCCGGTTTGTTTGGTCTGGGGGTGGCTGTAAGAAGGGCTATCTTCGCGTTTGCCTTAACACTACTGACAATCACCTACGAGATTGCTATGGCTATCGCTTTTTCTTACGTTTTCATTTTTTTTATTTCTGACCGCCGAAGGTTTTCAAATGCCTCGGGCTTTTTTTTACCCGACTGCGCAATGCAAGAGTGCGAAGCGCGACGCGCAGACAGGGTATAGTGTTTAACAGTCTATGTATGTATGTTTGTTCCTTTGCGGCACACTAGAGACCAAACGCCTGGACCGATTTTGATGATTCATACATCAATCGATTCGTCTCAAATGGGAGTGCTACTAAAGATATGATAGTAATCAAAATTCAATATGGGCAAAATTAGGCGCCATATTGTGACGAAGTAAAAAAAATAATATCTCGAGTGGGGTATCACTGTCTAGATAATCGAAAATCATGTTTAGGTTCCTAACACCATTTTTCATTTTATATGATTGTTTAGGATCTACAACGCTTTAAAGTTGTATATTATTGTATATATCTAAGAATTTTACTAGATTTCATTGTGATTATAAATCTTGCAGTTAAATGCTTCTTCTAGTAGTTGTACTAATTGGACGTTGTTAAATGAAAAGGATCCAACCCAAAACCTTATCGAAAATTAATGTAGTATACCAAAATACTCTTTAACGTCAATACTATTAAAATACGACAAAGATCCATGTAAAATATAAGTGTCATAATATGTTTTTGTATTTGTATTTTGTAAAAAGATAAAGTTGAATCTAAGAAGAAATACAGTCTGTTATTAAAAAAATCATATCTCAAAACTGAGTTTGGGTAGGTTGGATCCTTTTCATTTAACAACGTCCCAATTGTATGTACTTACTATTTATAAAACATAGTATAGTAGCTAGGTACTACTGGACGCTACTATTTTAAGAGTTGGTCGAATTATCGTGGTACCTAACATGCAACATTTTATTTGAGTTGTTTTAATTTTATTTTCCCTTTGTGTTTTAATAGAAACATTTGCCGTATACATTTGATACAACATTTATTAGGTTGTAATACCCATTCTATCCATTACCATTAAAATGTTTTTTTATAGTCTAATGACCTAGGTCCTTGGTAGTACCAATCAACCACTACTGGGTCACGGATAAAAGTGGAAAATATATTTTTCTAGGGTATCTTTTTAATCTAGACAATAACGTAGCGAAATAACACCTATTCTGTAGTGTTGTGTTTACTTGTACTTAGCAGTAAGGTCTATGACGTCTCGCCAAATAAAAGCGAGTTGAACGCATAGGTGTTTTGTTAGATTTTATCGACCCACCTTCGCATTTCAGTGTGATTACATTCATATGACATCGCGTACATTACAAAAAGCTCGGGCTCCGCTTTTGGCCACCGGCGGGCCGCCGTGGCTTGTGGTAGGTACTTATAAAGTTCAAAATGCTTAAAGAAGGGATTGCGAATAGGATTAATGCCGCCGCCAAGGTAAGAATGGCTTGAGCATCACATATTTATGTCGCGTCAGCTATCTTCGTAATCGCACGCAGTCCTCCAGGAGTACCGAGGTAATTTTTGGCCGGGTTAGTTATGTAGTTATCACAATTATGCTTTCAACGGGGTTTTTAACCACAAAGGAATCAAATATTGAGAAATTTAATACTGCTAGCTGTTTCTTGGATAACTACCTGGCTATCTACTTCCATTTATTTCAAAACCACAAATATCTATTCCAATATATATCTAGTCCAAAAATAGACTTTATTGAGACATATCTATTAACAAAAACATTTTGACTAGAGGTATAAAATATTTTTGCACAATTAATTATAAAAGTCGTTAAAATTTAATAAATACCTAGTAGTAACATTATCCTACATTAGTCCTACCTACTAATAATCACAATAACGTAATAAATACATGATTTTCCATTAAATACTATAACAATTGATTGGCATAATTATCTAGATGTTTGACTATCGCAGTAATGTGCCAGCGTCTACGACGAAATTGGAACCAGTAATGCCTTTAGCTTTATCACTTGCCAAGTAGCTTATCAAGGAGGCAACCTCTTCTCCTTCTATTGGCTTCTTGAGAGGAATATTACCGACTACGTTCTTTACGAACAATTCAAGCTGGTCCTCGCTTAAGCCAATATTTTTCAGAAGATTTGTCTTCACGAATCCTGGGTTGACAGAATTCACTCGCACTCCGTCTGCTGCCAACTCTAAAGCGACACATTTAGTGAAATGATCCAAAGCTGCTTTTGATATATTGTATGCTAACGCCATTGTACTCGGCTTCGTACCGGAAACACAGGATACGTTTACAATGCATCCTTTGCTTGAAATCAAATGTGGGATCGCAAGTTGCGTTAGATGGTACACAGCTCTCATGTTTGTGGTCATAACCTTGTCGTATGTTTCTAGAGTAGAGTTCTTGATTCCTCCCATTCCGACAGTGCCGGCATTGTTGACAAGAACGTCTAGTTTGCCGTGATTGTCAATTGTTTCTTTGATGATTCTCTCCACGTCCGCTTCAATCGTGACGTCAGCGACTATGCTTTGCGGCACGACTCCTTTCGATTTTTCGCAATACAAAGCGATCCTATTAAGATTCTTTTCAGTTCGGGCGACAAGCACTAATTTCGCTGATAATTTTGAGAAGTGTATAGCTGTAGCTGCTCCTATTCCTGAACTTGCACCAGTTATTAGGACGACTTTGTCGTTGAACTCCATATTTTAGAGAGGGTGTTTCTTTACACAATGTACTTTAACAGGTAGAATAGTTTAAATAATAACTAGACTAGTCGCAAGTTATGATTGTTTTGTTTTTCTGGCTGGATCCTGCGCTTGCAAATGTTACTAGCATCGCAATTTCGTTTACTGCTATAAAACATAAGGTACAACCTATCAATATAATAACATAATATTATACCTTATCAATACTTGGTAAAATATTAAAGGATCCAATAGCTTTATCCTACATTAAGTGAAAATTTTATTCAAAAAGCTGCAATAACTCTGGTCGCTTTGGGGCCTTTGGGTTTTGCTTAAGTTATACCATACAAACACAGAGTAAATATATTGGTATGTCAAACAATCATAAACTTCGTTATTTCTTCGTTATTAAGATTGCCTTAAATTTTTTTCAGACTATGTTAAATAATAATAGCTCTGTAAGCATAGGAAGAAATGGTCAATTTAAGAAACTGTTAGATATTTTTTTATAATCTAATAATGTTAAATTAGGTACAATTTATGTTTTATTAATAATGAAAGCTACTTACTTATATACTTTATCTTAATCACTAAAGTAAAAATATTGCTTGTGTACTGTTCGAATGTGGAAAAAAACCTACCTTTGTAGAAAGCTTTATTGCAGCTAGCAACACCGACATTATACGTCATAAAACGATTCGTGATCGTTACCCACGTGACAGCGATTGTAAACAAGCTGGCGCTATCCGACGGGCATGGGCGTATTACATTCACGTCACACGATGTGTAGGTAAGAACAATCGCCTACATGTTTTATGATAGCAATTTTTGATGTATATTATTGATGTATAACATCTTTCCTCTAGCTTTCCTGCAATTTGTGGAAGTGATTTCATGAAATGCGACGGAAGTGTGTAACAGGAAGTCGCGAAAGCGCGCGCTATTTGATTTGATTTTAGAACATAATGTTCAAATGGCTTATTCCTTTTGTAGTAGGTTTTATTTCTTTTTTTACTAATATAAGGTGAGGTTTCAAATGTTACACATAAGTAATACGCGACTTCTGTAAGGCTCGCGCATTTTTGTAATGGTTGTAGTATAAAGTATTAAGTCCAGTCAATGCACGGAAGAAACGGGAAAATCTGGCAATTCTGCGAAACAGTATCAATAAACACCAAAATTTTGATTTGGGTGCTACTTACCATCTGCTTCAAATTTGTTATTGTGCTAAGGGTTGCTATTTCCCTGGAGGTGGATGTCATCCCTTTTTTTATTAAAAATAAGTATCGGAATGGATAGATTGACTAATTCTTCATAGCTTTTGTTTTCGATTTATTCGAGAGTGGAAAAGTCAAATTTACCTCAAAAATACAAGTTTTCAGACGGTTTTATGAATAACTCTGAAAATAAGTAGGTACTTTATGCAATGAAACCATTTGAAGTGAAATTGTAGCTTATAAAAAAACAAAAAAATACTAAGTGAAAAATATCAGTAGACCCGATACTAACGGAGCAATAGCTTTTTAAAGGTTGGCTTTTCTTCTTCATACGCCAAAATCGAAAATTTCGACGAGAAATATCTAAAAAAAAATATTTGACCCCTAACTAACACGTCAATGTCGTTCTGTAAAGACTCACAAAATTTTCACGCACGGATCCATAGTGGATCCGCTATGGATAACAGACAGACAGACAAACGACAGAGTGACAGCAATAGGGTTCCATTTTTACACTTTAGGTACGGAACTCTAAAAACGTATACATATTTCAATACCAATAAAGAAGTTTCCTTCATCTTAAACACATTATGAGACACACATACCAGCAATGCTATGCTGTAAAGAATCACAAAATTTTCAAAGAAAAAATGATTAAAAAGGTAAAACCTCATACTTAATTAGTAATTCTTCAAAATTTTGTGTATCTTTTATAGTTTTTTGAGTAATTTTTGAAGAAAGGCAATTTTTTGCAAACTTTTCAAAAAGCTATCATCACTTCATCTATTATTATTTATTTATTTAATAATTTATTGTAACTACACGAAATAAAAATATCTCAAAAATTAACTCTTTAAACCGTTGAAACTTATAGGGTATATTACAAGTGTATAAATTAAGTTAGTTACAAAGTGGTAGTGATCATTTTCAATTGAGGTGGTGTTTTTTTTTGTCGCCGAATAATTGGGGAACAATTTTGTCTTTATCTTATCTAGCTTAATTTTTATCGAAACTCATAAAAACCAAAATAGGGTCACTTCAAATGTTTTTTTTGGAGTCCCAATAAATGCATTGTTTTTTGCATTCTATGTTCTGTGGTTTTTTGGATATTTCATGTTGAAACGTTCGATTTTGGCGTTTGACAGAGCAGAAACAACTGTAAACAAGCTATTACTCCGTTAGTATTCAATATAGCGGTCTTTTAAACCCGGCATTTTAATGCCTTTTATTAAGTTATAACTTTACTCTAATTTTTGTCATAAAACTCTTATTTTCAGAGTTATTCATGAAAAACCGTCTGAAAACGTGTTTTATTGGTGTTACAAATTGACGTTTCCACTCGAATAAGTTAAAAAGTATTAACCTTGTGTGATGTGGGACCCCTCGTGCGCGAGAGCGAATCTCACTTGGTCGGTTTATTTGCATTATCAAAGTGGCTTGTGACCAAATAAAACTGTCTAAGTAATTTGATCCATATATGAAACCTAGAATAGAATCTATGCAACTTCTAAGAAACTTAAATCTGTTACAACCTTTTACAACAATGCGCTTTATAACAAAATTCTGAATCCAAGCCAGTTGCTGTCATGCGTTCAGTCACGTTTGCCCGGGTCGTTTAGGGAGATATATCATATTCTGTCCCCGACATCGGTTCGTGATCAAAACTCGCGAACCGTTATTCAACGATTGTGACAAGTGCAATATGATCTATAATTCTGCTAGTCAATAATAAATGTAAGCCATTGTTAGGTCCACAATTTACTGCAGATATTATTATTTCAGATTCTTAGGGCAGTACAGTCCCAGTGGGACTGTAGTCACTGCGACCTAAAAGATCTAAAGTGACTTGCCACAAAGTTAAAGTACCTATCTTTTAATCTTCTTTAGTCCGATAGCTTTCGAGAAGCTCAAATCCTTTCTAGCTTTTAGAGATTTGATTTCATCTGGGCGTATTATATGTCGTCCCAGATGAATTCAGAGTATATGAATAAGATGCCCACACTCACATAGAAGGCGTATTTCATGTTCCTGGTTGTAGTATCTGCAGATGACCATGCAGAGGTATCTGACGATCAGCGTAGCGACTTAATTTCATCCACCTTGGATGGGCAGTGTTCGGGAATTACGCTTTTTAGGGTTCCGTAGACCTGACAAGGAACCCTTATAGTTTCATCATGTCCGTCTATCCGTCCCCGATTTTACTTGGAGAGTATTAGTACTAGAGAGGTGTAATTTTGTGGAGATATGTTTATCGATCACGCCGTTTAAATGGTAGAATAAAATTTCGAAAAAAAGTTTTTTAGGGTGGCTCCCCTACATGTAACTTGGCTAACTTACCGTGATAATAGTGCTTTTCATGAAACTTTAAGGAAAACTATAACGGTTAAGATAGATTCTTAGTTAGTTTAAGAGTAATAGTCGTACAACCGTTCTTACCTATTGAAAGAAAATTCCTTAGAAGAAAACATTAATAGTGACATAGATGAAGTAATTGTAGAGAAAAACCTTGCATTGCAACAAAATAAAAAAAAAATGAAAACCACAAAATATAAGTTTAATTAATATAGTTAATATTAGTTCCACAACGCTACCGCGAGTACCAACGGCAACGGTGTCTGTCTGAGTCGCACTAACGTTACGTTTTTATAAAAAGTATATAAGCACTTGAAAAGATCGGTGGTTATGTTACCGGCCAAACCCGATTTCAGGACAAACTAGTTTTGCCTAGGCTAAACTGGTTCTTCCTATGCGCGATAGGATTAACTAGTATAGCCTAGTCCAAACTAATTTGTCCTAAGCCCGATAGGATAAACCAGTTTAGCCTAGGCCAAACTAGTTGATCCTGATAAAAATACGCATACTCTAGGATAAACTAGTATGGCCTAGTGTAAACATTATAGTATATCTAGAAAGTCAAAATAAATAGATAAACTGAATAAAATAATCCGTAATTGGAAAAATAATATTTTTTATTAAAACCATAATGATTCATCGTTACAAGTTATGGATAATTAGTAATACAAAGAAAAGTAAGAAAAGTTTAATTTTTCTAGTAAACTTTTCTTTAGATTTAAACACCTAGCAGTTAAATGCTTAAAAATAAATAAAAACACTAACTATAATTGCTATTTCTTCTTTCAAATGTTTAATACTTGAAAAAGTATTCATTTGACATTGTGGGTTGCGTGGTTGCAACCTACAATGCGAAGAGATGGCGCTGCCTTGCAGCTTAAGGCTAGGAAAATTTCGACGCGGCGAATAGGGCCGTGGTAGCATAATGGTCAGTGCATTCGCCCGGATTGCGAAGGGTGCGGGTTCGAGTCCGGTCCGCTGCCTGGTCTGCGTGGTTTTTTTTTCTAGTAAACTTTTCTTAAAATATTTTGAGTTTACAGTGAGATGAATTGTAAAAGGTTCGAATGATTCGGAATTTCTTAAGCCGGGTAGTTACTCATTGGCGAGCTGTAACCATAACCGTTGCACGCACTGTAACCAAAAAGCATAGTGTGTACGTGGTTCGATAACCTGCTGCGAGAACGGTACGCGTGCGGTTTGAAGCGAGCCAACGTTCACAACTGAGCTACTAGCGTACACACTAGAACTTCGTACTGTATCACGCATGTTACGGTAACAGATCGCTAATGCGTACCCGGCTTTACTGTCTTCCGAACTCCCGGCAACAACAAAAGAGTTAAACAAAAACCAATTACAGAAAAAACACTCCCTCCACTTTCTTCCAGCGTTCTTTTTACATGACGCGCCCTGTACAAGTCCTGACATGTTTGTTCAATTACTTTCCGCTTTGCTAAATTGGTTTAGACTAGGTCGTACTAGTTTATCCTAGAGTGTGCGTATTTATATCAGGATCATCTAGTTTGGCCTAGGCTAAACTGGTTTATCCTGTCGCGCTTAGGATAAATTAGTTTGGACTAGGCTATACTAGTTAATCCTATCGCGTATAGGAAAAACCAGTTTAGCCTAGGCAAAATTAGATTGTCCTGAAATCGGGTTTGGCCGGTAACAGTTATACCGTATCATCCCCTTCTCAGGGCATGATCGCTTCAGATGAAGCTTGTTAGGCCCTTCTGGACATAAGCATGTACTACGGGTGTGTGTTTTAGTCAGTAAGAGTCTGACACATCCTTGCAGCCGGCTGTAAGGTATCTATGAGGATTTCACACCCGCTCCCTCGCCTGGGAGGAAACAAAAAAGAATCGGCGGTATTCAGTATTTAAAAAAATAATAATATCAAATTGATTTTGAGTTTGAGACGTAGTTTGACTTTGATTTAGGTATTTTAGTTGAAATGCAGAAAAAATAGATTGATATGAATTGGTTTTCCTAATTTCCGATATAGAAAATAAAGACTCCTGCTCAAATACATATTGTGGTAACTACAGGCAACTACGGAGCCCTACACTGCGCATAGCACGACACGCACTTGGACGGTTTTTTTATGGTAAAAGGGTGGCAAATATGGCACTCTTGATGGTAAGCGGCACCATAGACTATAGACGCTTGCGATATCAAAAATATCACTCGCACCGTTGCCTACTCAGACAAAACCCCTTACCTCGTGCAGCCTTGGAACCTTAGTCACCGATATGAAATGAAATGAAAACAAACAGAGATACTCCTGAAGTCACCTTCCATTACATCATTTAGGATGTAGATATATAGTGACAATAAATTTTATATTTAGTATATAGGAAGCAGCATTAGATACCATATTACTGTTACAAAAACTGACTAATACCCATCAAATAACAAATTACAAGAAACACTATCATGCATTACGATCATTTAGATAATCATTAACTTTATAATAGCCCTTATTCATAAGAGTATTCTTGATGTGAGATTTATATTTGGCTAGTGGAAGCTCAATCAGATCTTGGGGAACTTTGTTAAACAATGCAACACTACATCCCAGAAATGAACCTCTTGATTTTTGGAGTCTAAACATGGAACGGCAAGCTTGTTCTTAAATCTCGTGTTAAAGTTATGGATTTGACTTTTTTTTTGCAAATGCGTCATAGTTTTTTCTTACATATATTATATTTTCATAAATGTATTGCGATGCCAGTGTTAAAATATTAATTTCTTTAAAAAAATCTAAGAGATTCTCTTGCCTTTAAATTATAAATGGCGCGACAGCTCTCTTTTGCAGTACGAAAATACTTTCTATATTAGCAGCTGAGCCCCACAACAAAAGGCCATATGACATAACGCTATGAAAGTAACCAAAAGAACACAACATCACCAAAGGTAGATAGTGTTATTTTACTGTCTTCTTTAAGGTGGAGGTTACTTCCCCAGACGGGCGCTCCAATTCGAGCGGCTAATCCGCCATGCCTTACCTCTTTTAACATTATGCCTCTCACTAATATAACATATTAACAAAATGTACCATAAGCTTCTGTCATGGACGAAAGCAATTCGACGTCGGGTCATGTTTCTAAATAAACCCATAGAGGGGCGTCGAATAAATGCCATCTAATAGAATTCCTTCGGTCTAGCTAAATCATCTGATATCAGTTTCTGGGGCAGCCATTCGTCTTAGGGCCACATTTACATATAGAACATTCCAATATATCAGTTTGGCCACGAATGCAATTTGTGAGTGGCGCCCATAAATAACTATATGTTTGACATGCGGCGGTCCTTCCCTAAGGAAACTCGCATATTTAGCTAACTATGTAGGTAAAGTAGGTACCTGCTTACTTATTTTTAACATTATTTTAACTAGCCTTAAATAATAAAGCGTTGATTTAATATCACTTAAACATCAATGACTGAAAAGTTTTTTTTTTGTAAAAATCTGTAGTAAAATTGTATTTTTCAATATTTTGATTTACCACTTTCTCGGCGTAACTAAGATATTATCCAAGCACAATTACAGCTTTTTGATGCTACTAGCATAGCAAATAGTCTCTTAATATGTTAGATTAGCGGGCTTCGTGCCGGTATTCTGAGGTTTACCGCCATTATTTGACAGATGCGTTCTGTTTCGTGCGCATTTGAGAACCCGTTGGTATTTTCAAACGGTCCGTTCAAATCAAGTGTGAAATTCAATTGCGCATCCATAAATTTTGCTGCTTTGAGATTGATCAATGTTTTCATGTGTATTTCCACGGTTTTCGTAAATGTATTTCGTAGTCAGCTCAGATTTTTCTTTTTAAATAAAAATAAATAGAAAGTTAGCAATAATCCACTTACCTATAACCAAACTAAAATAAAATATAGTGACAGTTAATCTATAGTTGCCAGTTGTGGGCTAACATTACATTTCTGCCTGAATAGCGGAAGGTGTACCTTGTCTGATGTCTGGACCGAGTGGGATTTTGACCCGGCTGCCCTCGAAAGGAGCAAAATGATATTCGGGATGGGTATTTATATATATGCATAGTACGTCCATTTCTTTGGCACGCCCTACAGCCTGAATCCGTCAAGCAACGGCTTGGCCATTATTGAAAGAAAATATCCAGTCTAGAATTTTTAATGGGTTCCGACTCTTATATTATTATAGACTACTGGGCTTGTTTTCTTCTTTTCAGTTTTATTTGAAATTCCTTTGTAAGCAGTCAGTTTTTTTAATTTTTATTATTCTTTCTGGTAAAATTTAACATAGATTATTCTTGTTCACAATATTATGTACAAGTATATAGTACTACTATTTTTGTATTTAAATTCAAAATACAGGTGACTAAACATGTTTATATTTGATTTGAAACTTTTACACTGTCTTATTTCATTTATGAAAGTAAAATTTAGTATAACTTTAAATGGTACGTGTTACAAGAAATTCATTCATATTTTCGTGTTCAGCAGGCCAAAAATGACAGAAATCAGCTATTTAAAAAAATGTTATTGTTTTTTTTTTGTCACAGTGATTATTGACAAAAACTAATGATGTCTTGAAGACCATTAAACCTTAATTAGAATTTTGACCTGTAGTAGTTTAAAAAAAAGTAGTTTTAAGCACACTTATACTTAACTACTTGCATTTACGAATACGATGCACAGAAACTTACAAGTGGCTCAAGTAAATACTGGGTACTATCTCCAAATTGCTTTGCAAGTCCGCAATGACACTCCGTCTTTCAGGTGCGGTTATATATCCAAGATCGCAGCGCCATAGATCGCGCTCCACATAAAAGATTCAGTTTTATATCTGTGGAGCATGGAGCCTGCTGAGATCTATGGGCCTCCACTGATCTATTGGCCAATCAGCCAATTGCTGTATGTACTTACCTTGGTGTGGTTATTCTTGTCCTTGTGATGTTTTCACCCCTTTCGTTATATATTTTTTTTTCTTTTTAAAGTAGGTATTTTCAAAAAACTAAATTTACAGTGTAAGAGTACGTATTCTCTCTTTGTTAAAATCAGTATTTTGTACTACGTGTCAGAAGTAGAAGAGAAAACAGTAGAAAAAGTTATAAAATTTTTATCTATAGCGCTGTTTTCATACATTAAAAAGGACGATATATTAGTATTACCTGTTTAATATTATATTTATTTGGTTATTTACTTAATAGAATTATAATAAATGATATTTTAATACTATAATAATAACATATTTTTTATATAATTTAAAAGTTATATTCATACACATCAAAAGTAACTATATTTAGAAATCAAATACGCAAGTATATGCGTTAATAATAATCGTGTGTCAATGGTATTTCATTAGTTTTGATTTTTAATACTGTTATTGTTTACTGGTATTGGTGTTGATACTAGCATGATTTAGAAGCCTAAAATTAAATTTGACAACAGTTTATCTTTGTCATTCTCTTTACAGAATGAAAAGGAGAGACTGATGTTAAGTTTTAAGTTTAGATAATCATGCCAGAATCAACACCATTGATAGGAAAACACAAAATAAGAAACGTATTTGCTCACTCATTTGTTATAGTTGTCTATATGCACTTATTATTTTATGTTTGAGTAACAAGAACTTTGTCAAATAGCGAGATTATTGAACTACTATTGAGACAAGATTTTTACGCTGCCAGCAGCAGCAGAATTAGCAGAATCTTTGTTTATGTTGGGAAAATGCGTGACGCATGAAAGATTGGAAATGATTTAGGGAAAGTATCTAGAATAGATAATTTTAGTGCAAAAAAATATTTAATCCCTATAAGTATAAGACACTTTTGATGGTATTATAAATATGTAGGTGTCAGAGCGTGATGATCCCGCGATTTTAGGGATTTTTCCCAACCCAAAGTGCCTAAATAAGTTTTTACTTGTCACTTAAAAAAAAACACTGGCCACAACTTAGTGATTCGGTATAGCATACTCACCAACAGAAACATAACGTCACCAAAAGGAAGTAATCATTAATTTATTGCGATCATCTGCAAGGTGGAGTTTACTTTCTCCTACCCTAGACAGACCCTCTAATTCTTTCGGGAAATCTGCTACATTCCCACCTCTCATAGAACTACGAAGTAAGATAACAAAACATCCCTTAGTGAACAAATTTAAATATTAATTGTGTGTAAATAACATACGCCACAATTAAAGTGAGCCGGGAAGATTCTTCACGATCCAATAAAGAAATGCAAATGAGGTGCGACTAAGAAACATTGCGTGCGAATAGGGATGTGCTGATCTGAATCGCGATGCTGAAAACCTTTGTTTTGAATTTAATAAAAGTAACTTTTATAAAGAGTAAGAGTTAAGGTGGAGAAATTCTTTGAAAAAGAATTTGCAAAAAAATTCACGGTGTATAATCTAAACAGGACACCACTGTTACTAACAAAACGGAATTAGTGAGAGATAGAGAACGGAGGCCTTTTGCCCTAACTTTTATTAATGGGAATTCAAATATTAAAACAAACAAGGAGAAGTCATGCAGAAGAAGGGGTAGATAAAAGATACCGTCATGAACATAAAGCACGTGGATGATATATCGAATATAAATATACTCGTATCGATATCGATATATCGAATAAAAAAGATCCTTATCAAAACATCGATTCACTCGATTTCGACGAATCGATCGATTCAATCGAATGTTATTAATCACATAAATTCGATATATCGATATTAAAAGGGGATCTTCATCCAGAAAATCAGAGTGAAAAACTTTTCGCTGGTAACAGGTTTTTTTTTCCATTTTTGATGAGTAAGATTCCTTTCGGGAATCCATGAGGCAACGGATACAGTACTTACAGAGTAGCTAACATATATGTAACACCTCGTCTAATACGAGAGTGAGTTATTAGGTAATCTGTATTAAAATATAAAAATCTCGTTACTGTTTTAGAAATATCCCTTTTCACAGAAGAAGCAAGCAATAAGTAAAGAGCTTTTTAAAAAGAAAAGTACGTACCAAATAATTAGTTTACGCGTCTAAAAAGGAGAAAATTACATCACTAGTACTCTCACCTAAGGCTTTCCTTAGCATCAACTGTAAAAAAGTTTTTACTGCTAATTCTTATCGACCATCACTGGTGTACGTACAGTCAGCGTTAGTAAATTTAATACAGTGTTAGAATAACTACTAAATAATTTAGATTTTAAAGCTGATTTTACTGGACCGCCAGGAATTCTAATAAATTTATAAATCTAGCAGCCAAATGCTTAAAATAATATATAGATAGGTACTATAATTTTGATTATCTTTTAAACTTCTCTATTTAATTTAATAATACGTTTTTTTTAAATCAAGATAGAACTTTTTTTATTGTACATACCATGTCTTTTACATAATACAATCTATCTACGTTTCAAAATACGACGACCCATAAAATATTATTTTACAACGGCATTAAAAATAGTGATTTAATAGTTGTTACTTTGGAGTTAAATAGGTCTATTTGACTTTAATTTAAGTTGAAATTTAATAATAAAACTCTGAAAAATATATACCTACATATTTTTCAGAGTTTTATTATTAAATTTCAACTTAAATTAAAGTCAAATAGACCTATTTAACTCCAAAGTAACAACTATTAAATCACAACGATTAAAATTTTATTCAATGTCGCTTATTCAAGCTGCTACAAGCAAGTACTTGTGATAGTCGAAAAATTACATCGTACGCAAATGTTCAGCGGGGGACCTTGCACTGAGAAGAACAGGGGGCCAATCGCCTAACGGAAATGCTTTGGAAAACGCTAACGCTTACGATTTTATTTTGTTATTTCTAGCCGCCTGAGGTATTTAAATGCCTCGCGCTCTTTCTTTTTCTTTTGCATTGGTAATAACAATGTTAAAAAAAATGAGCGTGAGGTATTCGAAAACCTCAGGCGGCTAGAAATAACATTATAAAATCGTAAGCGTTAGCGTTTCCCAAAGCATTTCCGTTAGGCGATTGGCCCCCAGGCAAGAAACTTAGCAAGTGCTGTTTCCTGTATTATCGAGACATCGAGATAATAAATGGTTTCATTATGAGATAATTCATGAAGTCATTTTTCATTAAGCTACCTATTTATTGAATTTGTTTAACTTGCTTTCTATTTCAGCGTAATGTAGAATTGCCATTCAAAATGCTATGTATTATGATACAATTATAATGTTTAAATCTAAAGGAAATTTTACTGAAAACAATACTTTTCTGGGAACAATACTTTTTTCTTTTCTGCCAGGTCCGCGTGGATTTTTTTCTAATAAATTTTTCTTTAGATATTTAAACATCTAGCAGTTAACAGAAATGCTTAAAATTAAAAAAAATATGAATTATCATGTTTTTTAATGTACGTTTCATTGTGATGCTACCAGTACTCAATTTCCAGTTTTAGATGCACAGTTGTCAATCTGTTTGTAAATGAAGTTGGCATTGTTTTAAGACGTCAGTCTCATGGGGTCACAGCATGGGGTGTTACACCGTTTGCGGGCCGACGCGGGGATTTTTGTGATTGTGGCAATGTAGGGGTGTTATTATTGGTTCTTGATCTTGTGAAGCAATGGTCTGATGAATAATTAACCTTGCCATTGGTCTGAAATACACACATCAAAAGTGTCTAGGGATCAACATATATTTTTGCAATAACTTTTCTCCTGATTGATATTAATTAAAATTTTCTTTAAGGATTCATCAAATAAAGTGTCTTCGTTTGTCACAGTAACGATAAACCAAGTCACCTTTGCATTAATAAAGAAATTTGCCATTTTCCTAATAAAGGGATTTTTGACATTTGAACCACTAACACAAAAGTTCGAAAAAAAGACTGAAATAACAGTTTTCTCTAAAATTTTATTGGGTAACTTAAACAATTAATAATCCGTATTTCTACCGCGAACACTAACAACACAAGAACATCGGTTTGGCATACTCAAAATGAGTTCATCCAAATCACGCTGTGGAATGGCCGCCCATGTTCGTTGCAACAACAAAAAAAGGTCTTCTTGCGACTGGATACCCTCCATATTCGGCAGAGCTCTTCTCTGTAGCATATCCCATGCATGCTCAATCGGGTTCAAGTCTGGCGACTGAGCAGGCCAGGGCAGGACATTGATGTTAGCTGCGGCGAGAGTCTGTCTTACAACTCTTGCGGTGTGCGGTCGTGCATTATCATGCATTAACTGAAATAAGGGACCGATTTGCACTTGTAGAGGAACGATGACGTCTGATACAATCGTCTCAGCATAAATTTGAGCGTTGAGGTTGCCTCTGATCCAAATCAACTCAGTTCTTCCGCCGATCCAAATACCCGCCCATACCATGATGGTTCCACCACTATAAGGATGGACTTCCTGGCAGGATTTTAATCGCTGTTGGCGTCCAGGGGTTCTCCAGTGTCGTATACGTCTTGTATCCGGTCTCATACCAAAACGAGACTCATCAGAAAAGCACACGAAACATACAAAATTTCTGTGTTCAAGAGCCCATTGATATCGAATCCTACGATTGTGCATTGCTATAGGTGGTACCCGTAGCGGTCTTCGGGAATGAAGGTTCACTTCATGCAAGCGGTTTCTGACTGTTTGGTCGCTAATTAAGTTCCCTGAAGAGTGATGAAGCCTCACGGCTAACATCATGGCGGTTATTGTTGGAGCTCTTCGAGTTAAGATTTGAATGTATCGGTCTTGTCTCCGTGTGGTGCAGCGATACCGTCCTCCATGGCGCTCAGCCACGGTACCAGTGCTTCGGTATCGTGTCCAAAGTCGACTGATAACACTCTGACTTGTATTCAGAGCTAAAGCCACAGTACGTTGCCGGGAACCAGCTTCTATCATTCCCACGGCTCTGAGCATTTCTTCCCTGCTTAAATGACGTCGCCGCTCCATAATAACGTTGGTTTTAATCAGTAGTAGGGAAACAGTAGCACTAATAATGTCTTCAATGCGTTGTATGTTTTTATAGGGAAAATATTGACAGCTGATTTTCATCTTTTACTCGAATTTGATTCACAGTTCCTGATTCAAATTATGAAATGCACCAAAAAGGATCCATATAAATTTATAAAATCATAAATTTATTACAAAGCCACATCTCAATCTCAAGAAATCCGCATAAAAATGCTCGATCCCTAGACACTTTTGATGTGTGTATATATTAAACGACGTGGTGTTCGTGAATTTATTCTTATCGTCATTTGTCTCTTTTTTATACGTGTAGCTGTGTGTGTGTGTGTGTGTATAGGCGCATCCGTTCTCTTTGTCTAATTCCTTCGTATTCGACCTTTTTGACCATCGCAAATTTTCGTTTATGGTTTGTATTTAGTTTGAATTCAGTCACGCCAAGGCTATCAAAATAATTTCACTGTCAGTCAAGAAAAAATCTCGTGAGAGAAAGAACTATTTTGTGTTACTAACTTTATTCGGCACAATTTGAAATGTAAAAATAAAATAATTTACCTACAAGGAAACCCAAAACAGGGTAAGCTATACTGTATTTTTATGTGATCTGTTTTATAAATTAAGTATTCACATTACCGGATGAACTGGTCTACCTACATTTTTAAAATTTTATATATATATTTCATTAAATTTTCATATTAGGTATACTATAAATATACCAATATCAAGCTGGAGAGCCATTTATCGAACCTACCGTCGCATATGATTTCTAACCCAAAAAACAGACTGACTGAGGAAGAAAAAAAATATTAATGGAGATGCCGGGGATCGAACCCGGGGCCTTTCACATGCAAAGCGAACGCTCTACCACTGAGCTACATCCCCGTTAGAAAGTGTGTCGGTTTTATCTATTTTATGTTATGATTACAAAATGATTAAACTTTATTAAGAATTACAACTTAAGTGTTACTATGACTAGCTGAAATGTGTACTGTTATTTTGTTGCCATACCTTCGAGGGGATGTAGCTCAGTGGTAGAGCGTTCGCTTTGCATGTGAAAGGCCCCGGGTTCAATCCCCGGCATCTCCAAATATCGACGAGTAGGCGACTATTTTTTTAAATAAATGCAGGCTTAGATTCAGTCCTTATAAATAGGTGGTCACAGCCACTTAAAAAGATAAGTGCAAGTCGCAATATGAAGTCGTTTATGATCCTTTTTATTTTAGTGATTGAGATCTGGGATAACAGAGCGTGTCGTATTTGGAGAACATATTATGAGATGAAAAAGCTTGGACCGCGCCACCTGTTTTAATCCTATCGTATTATCATCATATCGATATTTGGCGCAATTAGTTTTTTTTTAATTGCGCCTGACGTCCGGTGTCGAGAATGGCGACGCGAAGAAATAAACTACAAGTAGCTTTGCTCTTCCTATGGCATGTTTTTGGCGTGAGCAGGCTACTGTTGTGTATCTACTTCGCTTGCCAAAAACTCTGTCTGTGAAAGTTATAGTAAATTCTTAAAAAGCAGATTTTTACAAAATGCATAATATGAACTCTATGATCCTGGCGATTGCAACAGTGACGAAATATCGGACACTCTTAAAAAAAACAAGGTACATGGTAATAATCACGTTAAAAGCTATAATGTTAGTGACCATGAAATTTTAAAACAATATACACAATATGTAGTCCTGATTTAGGGTGATCATCCGTCCGGATTGGTCCGGACTCTTATACTTTAGGGCTCCCACACAAAACTGCGATGCGATGCGAATTAGTGCGGCAAAGCTTTGGTTAGGGTGACCACACCTTCAACGGTAGTTAGCCGTATTGACGTGTTTTATTAATAGTGACATGGATCGCAAAAAGATTGTTGTACTGCTATTATTGTTAAAATGATATAGAAGAAAAAGAAGATTTTAGGTTCATCCATTTATCATGATTATGAAAGCTGATGGGAACTATTTTACTCGAAAATGCTATGGTCTGAGTTTTTTTATTATTTTAGAATGAGCATATCGTCATTTGAAAAACTTTTGAGTTTATTATCACCATGTCTACAAAAATGATCGTACGAGGGAAGTCTCAGAGCGGACTAAAATGGTGTCACCAAGTGTGACATAATATCTTAAAAATGTGCGTTGCGAATGAGATCGGAAGTATTCGTGTGTGCTTGCAAATATTTGCGATGCGATGCGAATTCGCAGTTATGTATGGGAACACTTAGTTCAGACTTAATCAGCATCAAATTTATCAGGATATTTTTGCAATGTGGGCGTCTGTTTCCATGCCCACTATACCACTGCAACTTAGTGAGTAACTGTTTCCATTTTGTGAGTTTTAGTCGAACTTTTTTTCGGAATTTTATCTATATGTCAGTCAGGCTTTTTGTCAGGACTTTTGAAATTCCTAAATGGTCACTCTAATCCTGATCAAGATTTCGTTCAAGTGAGAAAAGACGTGGATCAAAATCTATTAAATTAATTGACCTGTGAAATGTTAGATTGTTCCCTCAAGAAAATAAAAATAAATGCTTTTGCACATCACAATGTCTCAATGTCACATTTAGAACAAAATCTCCTGAACCAAATTTTGACGTTGTCAATTATAACTATGTTTTATCAAATAATTTTGGTGCATTATAATTATACGAATACGTGCGTATATAATAATAAGAAAAATACACTTAAAAAGTTTAATTGTATTTTTCGCGAATAATTTAATAATTTTATCGATAACTATGTTATAATATTATAAGTACCTAACTTAGGTATATTTAGGAAAACTAGCCCGGATATTTTTTCTTGAGCCATTGAAGTACGCTGCCCAGATGAACCTTATAGATAACTTACTAGTATTTGTAAGATATTTAATGTTAGAGTTAGGGATTTTAAAAATCTTGGCGTTAGATTAACATTCAGTGCAAAGATTATGCTTATTACATAATTATCATAGACCTATCGATCTCTAAAGACTACTAAAGTTTGACGTCACAAGCCTATAAAGATCGTGGGCATCGATCATCACGTGGCACCCATCGTGCCCACAACGTGAATTCTCGCTTGACTACGTGATTAAGTATGCTTAAACTTTGTGTACTATAAAAATAGTAATAAATTAATAAAATACTAGCTTGCGCTTGCGCCTTTGTCCGCGTTTAAGTTGATTTTTTGAGAAACCTACCTTACATTCTTTTCCAGATAAAAAGTATCATGTGTATGTGGCAATTTGGTGATAAAATATATATATAGGCCCAATACGTTCAGCCGTTTAAGTGTGAAATAGAAACAAACATCCATACAAACATTCGTATAATATTTAGTAGGAAGATGGATAACAAAGTAATTCTATAAGGGTTCCGTTTTTTATTTTTGAGGTACCTAAAGAACCCTAAAAGTCAGCAAAAAATATAATTTCTATGCGGGTTCGAGTCCCGTCGTCGTCGTCCCGTAAACATCAAGCAGTTACATGCTTAAAAAAATAAAATTATAACTATAATTGCTATTCTTTTTATTTTTGGAGATGCCGGGGATCGAACCCGGGGCCTTTCACATGCAAAGCGAACGCTCTACCACTGAGCTACATCCCCGTTAGAAAAAGAGTTATTAATATCTATTGAATGTACAAAATTTACAAAATGTACTCCAAATGATCTATTTACTTAGGTGTAACTTACCATAACTAGCTGAAACACATGAATGTAATGTGGTTTTGTCGCCGTATTCTCGAGAGGGGATGTAGCTCAGTGGTAGAGCGTTCGCTTTGCATGTGAAAGGCCCCGGGTTCGATCCCCGGCATCTCCAAAATCCAATGAATAAGCGACTATTCTGTTTTACTTGTATTATAAAATAATTAGCTTGCATTGATTGTCTGCAGTCGACAAAAGCCACTTGAAATGGAAAATCGGCCAAGTGCGACTCGGAATAGGAAAGCCGTGGGACACACTTCAGTAATTTAATAAACCTATACTACTTATATTAATTTATTCGCTCACGAAAATTACAAAAATGGTTTTGCACAATACATTTAGAATCTAACCTACTGAGCCAATTTTGCTGAAACTTTTACAACTTCAAAATATATCATATTAACACTTTTATAAAACATCTCAAAAAGTATCTTATGCTTATTGCTATTATGAGTAACTGCTATTTTTGGGTGGCGGTTGCGTTATCAATTATGTAAATTTTTAATTTAAATGAATTTTTAGGCTGAAATTAATGCTGAGGCAGAGTCCTGGTTAGCCCTTTGTTTTTGTTAACCCACAATTGTGGGTTACCTACAATGCGAAGAGATGGCGCTGCCTTGCAGCTTCAGACTAGGAAAATTTCGACGCGGCTAATAGGGCCGTGGTAGCATAATGGTCAGTGCATTCGCCCGGATAGCGAAGGATGCGGGTTCGAGTCCCGTCCGCTGCCTGGTCCGCGTGGATTTTTTTCTAGTAGACTTTTCTTTATTCTATATCATATTAAACAAGTAGTTTTATTCAGGTGATTACTTAAATTACCAATTCGAGCATTCGTTTCTGTTTCGCGAATACAGTTTTACATATTTATGTATATTAGGATAATTGTTCCTGTGTCATTGGAGAACGCCACCAGGAATAATAGTAGGTATACTCTTCGAATAGAAGAAAATAGAAAACGATCTCTTTTTTTTTCTTTTTTAGTTACTCCCAGGCCGAGGAGCATGAGTCAAATCCGTATGGATACAATACAGCCGGATGTAGGGTTATGTAAGACTCTTACTGACTAAAACACACCCGTGGGGGGATGTTTTTGGTCATAAGGAACATACAGGGGATGATCGCAATAGATGAATCCTGTAAGGATTACTATTCGCAGAGCATATCTTGGTGGCGTGCTTTAATGGCACAGGAAAAATTATCACAGGTCTGCAACAAAAATGCTGTCTGGATGTTTTCAACTGATTTATATATATTTACGTGATCTAAAAACTAAAAAAATACTCAACATATTCCAGATCGTCAGGTTATTTTGCAAAACCTAAAAAAATATCATAAAAATGGTAGTTTGGGCTAACTTGAAGGCATAAATAATGGGTAAAAAAATATTTTTATTACTGTTTTCAAATGTACACTGGCCATAATTAACATTACTTTTTAAATAAAGAACGCTCTGTGTGAGTTAAATTAACATAACTCATATATTTTAAGTTTTAACCTGAAAGTGCACGCTCCAATAGTGTAAAAAGTTACAGGGTAGAATTATGTGTTAACTCGACATCGTTTTATAGATCTTGGTTCAATATACTAGTGCAATATCGTCTGTACGGAAGTGTGTCAATTCATTTGTCAGTTTCTGTTATATATGTATTTGTGATATACTTAATACAAATTTTTCCAGACCTCTCAGGGGCCTCCACAATTCATCTAAACCATGACGGATCCTCAAAGAGAAGTGTGGATTGGCTTTAAAGAGGCCATACAGAAATTATTCGATAATAAAAAAAACAACTACAAGAAATCGCTAAACAAAAACTTTAAAAGCATTTCAAGCTTTATGTTGCGTAATAAGTTTTAAAGAACATTTATTTTTCATTCCCACCTCGACTACTTTCCAGAAAATGAAGGAAATGTAAGTGAAGGTGAACCATTTCACCGAGATGTTAAGGAAATAAATAGATACCAGGGATGATGAAGCGTCTCAATGATAGCAGATTGCTGTTAAACGCTTCAGAGAGACCTTCCAGATGCTTCCTACAAGCAAAAATGTACCAAAAGGAGTCTCACTGGGAAAAAGAAATGTGTTTAGTGCTTACTAATGAACGTAGTTTAGATAAAAATAAGTTTTGTTTTGTAGGTAATTAAAATAAAAAAAATAGTCTTTTAAATTTTATTTTTTGATGATAACTTGTTTAAAATATATACCTATATTGTCAGAATACGTGACGTTCTACGATAAAACGAAAGTCATTTTCGGATTCAGCACACCCAAAAGCATACGAATTACGCAAAAAACCAAAACAGCTTTCAATTTTTTTTTGCAGACTTGTGATCCGCATGGAACTTATATAAATATGTGAAACTGTATTTGCAAAACAGAAACGTATGCTTGATTTTGCAGTTTATGTAAAATAACAGTACTACCGTTTTACTTTATATGATATCATTAGAAGTTATAAAAACTTTTCAACAAAAATAAACCGACTTCATAAAAACAAAACCATTAAAATGTAAACAAATATGTACATTTAAAGATAAATTAAAATTTGGAGTCGGTGCCATGCATATTGATAGATCTGGATTGCCATTTACTACTTGGGTTGGCATAACACCGTGTACTATTCGATTTTGATTTTAATTGATTGGTCGATATTTGAGGAGACCCGTTGTTTATCTCCAAAAGTATTTAATAATAATAATAATAATCTTTATTGACATACACTTCACAGGACATACAAAACATTAAACATGACAGTGAAAACATACACAATATTTGGCCTTATTGCTAAACAGCAATCTCTTCTAGGCAACCCATGACAGTGAAATTAAAAATATGTGGAACAATAAGTATTTATTAAATCCTAACTATATCTTAGATCTTAATCAAATTAATATGTGACCATATTGCTAACAAACTCTTCCAAACAAAAAAAGAATCATGAAAACCGGCCAAGAAACCGCGGAGATATGCGCGAACAACAATAAAAAAATGTAATGACGAAAAAAGCCACTTGAAATGAAAATCGGCCAAGTGCGAGTTGGAATAGGAAAGCCGTGGAAGAAACTTTAGTGAATTAATAACCTTAAACGTTAGTTTGTTCGCCCACAAATTACAAAATGAATGGTTTTGCACATCTCAATGTCACATTTTGAATCTAACCGGTTGCAATAAGTTGCCGTACAGAATAAAAAAATAAAATACTATAGTCCTTAAAAGGCAGCAAAAATAAAATCAATGTTCTATTCACTGTGTTTTTGGAGATGCCGGGGATCGAACCCGGGGCCTTTCACATGCAAAGCGAACGCTCTACCACTGAGCTACATCCCCGTTGGACGAGGAGTCCTTAATATCTATTAAATGCTATGATTACAAAATGATCTATTTACTTAAGTGTGACTAACCAGAACTAGCTGAAACACATGAACGTAATGTCGTTTTATCACCATATTCTCGAGAGGGGATGTAGCTCAGTGGTAGAGCGTTCGCTTTGCATGTGAAAGGCCCCGGGTTCGATCCCCGGCATCTCCAAAATACAATGAATAGACGACTATTATTTTTTTAGTACTAACATGATATTTATTGATTTATGATAAGTTATTTTTTCGAAGTATTTAGTTCTCTAGATATTTTCAAAGTTGGTAATTATTATTTTTATGCGATGAATAGGCAACTATTATTTTTACTATAAGTATGCTCAAAACTGTCTGAAACAATCTACCTTTAGCAGGTTTATTATAGTGGTATGAAAATGCGTTCTATTGATGCAGATGCGTATAAACGCAATGGTGTATTTGTAATTGTCCTTTAACCCCCACCGCAAAAAGAGGGGTGTTATAAGTTTGACGTGACTGTTAGTCTGTTTGTCTGTCTGAGGCATTGTAGCTCCTAAACAAATATACCGATTTAGATGCGGTTTTTTTGTTTGAAAGCTGAGATGATCGAGATGGTTCTTTGTTATAAATTTTGTGTCACTTTTATTCACTATATTCTAGGCATTTTTCTGTAGTTAAATTTTCTTTAAATAATTCGTTATTTTAAATAATTTTTGATAACTTTTTATTTATAAGTTGTAAGACAAACTGATCATTATTGTATTTAGCAGCCGTTTTTCGATTTAATCAAACCCCACAGTCAAATTTACTACCCCTTTTCACCCCGTTAAATGTAGAGTTTCAAAGAATCCTAATACATGTTTTTATTTATTTAAGGTCTCAAGTATAAATATTATTTAAGGTCTCAAGTATAAATATGGGTGTAGAGTTTGTCGAAATGCACGTTAAAATTCATCCATATTAGAACTTTGGCACCCTCCAATCCAATTTAGAGCAAAATTTCGAGCTTTATTATCTATTTAGATAAGATCGGTATTCGTACCAAGTTAAGTCTATTAACTTAAATTTTTCGTACAATGTTTCATCCCCTTTTGTTCCCTCTCAGGGGAAAATTTAAGAAAAACCCTGATACACGTTATTCATTTATTCCAGTCTTTAGTAAAAATATCAAGTTTCGGGTTAATTTTGGTTAATAAAGTGCGTGTTAAAATTCATCCATATAAAATCTTCGACTCCCTCCCAATATTCCGGGTAGTTTAATAAAAATGACAAACTTTATAATTTATTCAGTTAAGTATTAATGCTAGGTTTTAAGTCTATTAACTTAAGGAATAAGATTTCATACAAACTTTCATCCCCTATTTAAAACCCTTTGGGGGTGAATTTTGACAAATCCTTTTCTTCGTGCTCACCTACACGTCATAAGGAATCTGTGTGTCAAAGGACATTGTTCTGCGTCCATACATAGTTAGCCTAAGAACCAACAATCATGAAATATTATTTTCTAGGTTCGAAATCGCAAGTAAATGACTGTAAAAACAAAAATTATTGACGGACACTTCTGAGAACTTAAATTATTAGGAAAACTAAAATTTTTTTGAGGTTATGTTTAATATTCAATGAAACATAGGTCAACCTACGAACTTAGTATGAACTCAGTATGAATTGAATTAATATTACAACTAATTCATTTTATTCGGTGCGATTTTAAAGAATAACTATTAGGAAAAACTTGGTTAGAATAAAATAAAAACTGTAGTTTTGCTTCTTATTATTTATTGGCTATTTTGACGTGACAACGTCTTAAATTAGGTTGCGGCTGGGAGTCACTTATGAAAAAGTGTAACGCTCGGTAACGTTACGATGAGTCTCTCGTGTTAAGTTTAAGTTTACATGTACAATGTTTTAGTAAACAAAATATATTTCTATAGTTAAAATTTGTGCAATTCTTATTTTCATTCAATTCCTTGTTCCTATTGTGCAATTTAATTATATTCATATCAATAAATATTCTACCGAGAAAAAGACGTTGTCACGTAAAATCTTCGCCCGTAAAACCGACTTTACAGGCAACCATTTTTCACATAATTGTATCATATTGTATATTGGATTTATTTGTTTTACACATGTTTATTGTGCAGCGTGAATGTGTATCAGGTGTTCTTGAATAATTTGGCAGTATGATCCTCTCAGAATGTTGTGGCACAGGTTCACTAGCACTTGGTAATAAGGTCTCTGCTCTTTGGTAACATCGATGGCATATTAGAGAGCCGACATAGTAATAGTTAAATTAAAGGAAAAACAATCGCAAATAAATACACACAACAGGTAATTCGAAACGAGAATTTTCCGTAGATAAAAAGTACTCTTTGATGAGAATGCACGAATGCCACAGATTACTACGAATACAGATGGCCTGCACCTCAACCACAGAGTAACGAGTTTATGCCGGCCCTTCACTTGACAACAGTTTGTCCTTGTCATGCTTAATAAGGAATGAAAAGGACAGACTGATGTCAGGTTTTTAAATAGCAAATACAAATAGCCAAGTGAAGTGCCGACATTAGGAATAAAGAGTGTTTTGTTTGCAGCGCTGTCATAGATTATACACATAAAATGGTATTTATTGTCTCAGATTATTTATTAACTTTTTAATTTAGCTTACTTAACTGGAAGTGTCCGTCACAATCTAAATACTGATAATTATCGCAAAAAATATACTAAGAATTATCATAAATGCCAAATTGGTGTTGGTTCTTAGGCCAATTTTACCATTGTCCTTTCGAATCTCGAGACCCAGCGGTTTGGGCTGTACGTTGATTATCAGTCATTCTGTGAATCTGTTTCATCTTTAATATATATTGAGATTACCCACTTTAATAATACTAAATATGATTTTTTTTTTTTAAGCATTTAACTGCTAGATGTTTAAATCTAAAGAAAAGTTTACTAGAAAAAAATCCACGCGGACCAGGCAGCGGACGGGACGGGAATACTAAATATGGTATACACCATATATGTGTACACATACGTATACAATAAAAATAAAGTTATGACCATACTTTTACAATAGGTAAAAGAGAAAAGTCGCCTATTCCACGAATTTTGGAGATGCCGGGGATCGAACCCGGGGCCTTTCAAATGCAAAGCGAACGCTCTACCACTGAGCTACATCCCCTCCCGAGAATATGGCTACAAAATTACATTACATTTATATATTTCCGTTAGTTATACTTAAATAAATAGTTCCTCCTTTTCTGCAGAGGATGTAGCTCACTGGTAGAGCATTCAATTTGGCATCTCCAAAATGCAATGAATAGACGACTATTCATTTTGTAACATGATATAGTATAGGTTTGGAATTGATTAGATACTAGCAGCCGCTCGCGTCTTCGTACGCGTGGAGTTACTTATAAATAAAGGTTCACTGCTCGTTTCCAGTAGTTGATAGCGTGATAATATGTAGCCTATATGTTGACCCAACTTTTTAATAATATTCGTGCCAAATTGGAAGTAAATCCATGCAGTACTTTATGAGTTTATCACGGATATACATACAAACATATCAAAAATTTTAAAAACTAAATTTTTGGCTTGGGTATCGATGGCAGATCACACCCCAAGTATTCTTTAAAAAAATAATTTAATGTACAGGATTGAGTTTCCTCCCATTTTATTGTATTTATAGATTTTCAAAGTTAGCAACTATTTATTGCATGACAAGAAAAATTAAATCGAATCATTTTTAAGAGTAAACAGTAATGCGTCTTTGTTAAGATAAAGATTTTTTTTTCGAAAATAGAACTCATTAATTACTGTTTCGAGTATATTTATCACGTAATCAAGCGAAGATCAATTGTGGGATCAATCAATCAATATCAATAATGCAAATGTATGCCCACAACCTTAATGAACTTGTGACATCACACTTTCATAGCCTTTTGAGATCAATAATCTTAAGATCCTTACGAACTTTTAGCGACTTCGGCCGCGTTAACTTTAGATTTTTGATCCAAAAGATAAATAATCCAATATCCAGGCAATAAACTAAATGTGTGACAACACCCATAAGGCTCAACCTTTTTTTTTGAGTGATTAAATACTTATATTGACTTATATCGTTTACAAAATATAAAAAGGCGTAAAATTTGTAATGAAGAGACCGTTATGGAGTATCCGTTAAACAAAACATCTGCCCCCAACGGGATTCGAACCCAGGACCTCTCGAGTAGGCGACACATCGAAACCCGGCATACAAACCACTCGGCCACGGAGCTCTCCTTTAAACGCTAGTTTATTTATTAGCTTCACCATACTCGGTATCGGACGACAATTGCAATTTTTCAAATGCCTAATCACACTAATATTATAAAGGCGAAAGTTTATGAGTGTGTATGATTGTTACTTCTTCACGTCTAAACAGCTGGAGCGATTTTAATTAAATTTGGTATGGAGTTAGCTGACATCCTGGATTAACACATAGGCTACGTTTTACTGTAGGCAAAATATCCCTAATAAACCGCGGGTAACACCGCGGGGCACAGCTAATTGTGTCATATTTTACTGTAAATACGATGGAATTGAAACTGTTTAGTCGGCCCCAATGACACGCTCGGTTTTGATACAATTTGAAGCATATGCGTTTATGATAACCAGTATGGGCGACATCATATTGCGACTTGCACTTCGCCGATTTTCAAATGGCCACAACCTACTTTGAGGGCTGCATCTGCGCCTGCACGAAGCAAAAAAGAATAATCGCCTAATCGTTGACTTTTGGAGATGCCGGGGATCGAACCCGGGGCCTTTCACATGCAAAGCGAACGCTCTACCGCTGAGCTACATCCCCTCTCGAGAATACAACGACAAAGTACCATTACATTTATATCTTAGTTAACCTACTTATGGTAACACTTAAGTAAATAGATCACTTTGTAATCCTAGCATTTAATAGATATTAACGACTCGTTTTCTAACGGGGATGTAGCTCAGTGGTAGAGCGTTCGCTTTGCATGTGAAAGGCCCCGGGTTAGATCCCCGGCATCTCCAAAAGTACAATGAATAGAAATAGTTATTCATTTTTGCTTCTCTTTATTTATATACACAACATTTTGTTGGATATCTTCTTCGCTTGGAAGGTTTATATCCACAAAAAAGTACTGTCCATAGAGTGTTCATCCCTGTTGTCCATATTTAAATCCCAGCAGATATCCCCGTAAAAAAATCACTTTCACGCCACTGTGCCCATTAGTAAGTAAGACTGTGTGTGTCATAATGTTATTTTGCCTGCCGCTTAATCTTGAGTTTAGCGTAAGTATTGTTGAAAGTTGGAAATGAAAGCAAAAGTTTTCTTATACAAAAAATGGATTTCACTGGAGATGCCGGGGATCGAACCCGGGGCCTTTCACATGCAAAGCGAACGCTCTACCACTGAGCTACATCCCCTCACATAAGCAATCTTATAAAATAAAGTAGCATTTGTATAGTTCAGGTTGTTACGGCAATTGGCAAACATATACAATAAAACTTTAATGATCTTATTGTTTTTTCTATTGACTCACGTTTAGATAAGAAGATAGTTGAATATTGTCATAGTTTGCACTTCATAATTATGCGATTTACATGGAGAAACGTGGTTATTAATAATAGGAATCAAAATAAATAAAAAAAATCGTTTTATAGACCTTTGTAATTTTTTGTCATTATGTAATATATAATCGCTGTGAAAGTAATAAGAATATTAGTACCTACTTAAAGCTCATGGAATCGATAATTTTTCCAGTCTATAAATTTCAGACAAATTTACAAGTTTGAAATATATTTCATTTTAAAAGGGTGGCAATGGCTCGCCTTATGGTAAGCAGCCACCATAGCCTGAAGACTATTGTGATACAAAAAATACACCGGCACACAAAAAAGCAGCAGATTAAATTACAAGAAAATCTTGTAATTTAAATTTTCTTCGATTTATGATGATTTTTTAATTTTTTTTAGATTTAAAATGGTTTATGATTAAAGTACGATCGAAAATAATATTTAACTAATCAAATAACATGAAAATTATGCTTGCCTTAGACCTCAAAAATTTTTTTCTTGGCAAAACATCGAATTAAAATTTCTTTGTGGTTTTTTGCAATGTACTCGAAATTGAAGGCTGGACGGCCTAAACTGAAATTCGTATTCAGCGGTCCGAAAAACATGCCCGTAGATATGTGACGCCTGGTGTAAAGATAATTTTTTTTTGTGTGCCGGTGATATCATTCGCACCGTTGCCTACCCCGACCCAGTTCTCTACCCCGTGGAGTCCTGAAACCTTACTCATCAACAGGTACACAACAACACCAAAAGGTAGTTTTGTTTTACTGTCTTCTGTAAGGTGGAGATTACTTTCCCAGACGGCCGCTCCAATTCGAACTTAAAATCGGCTATGCCTCTTAAATCTAAACTGTAAATAACCATCCTTATATGGATGGAACAGAAACTTAATTTATTTTTAATATTTTTTTAAGATATTCAGGTAAGTACCTATATATTAATATTCCAGTCGCATCTATCCTGTAACTTCGCCACGTCTAATTTGAATTAAGCAATTTCGTGCACCAGAAGACACGCTTAGCGTAAATATTTAATTAAACATAATAAACAGCATTAAATCATCATTATGTCAGGGGCGTACAGCACAAGGACCCCGATGGCATTCTTCCAGCCCATAAAAATAGTTTCACGCGCCAAACAAGGATTTAAACTTGAGTGGTGAACTCAATAAAACCGATTTTTCTGTATTGCTATTCACAGATTAAAAGGAAATTGCTAAAAGCTATTTCAATTTTCTTTTAAACTTCATTGTTTTTTTTGAGATCATTGGCACGACACCAGATCGATAAATAAAATCGGTTATGTCTATTATATCATTAATTAATTATCACTGTCTTAACCATATCGCGAAAACATTTTTGGCTTGGCTTGTTGAGATCTAACGTTTTCACATAGTTATAATACATGCATATAACAAATTTTATACAATTTCTTAATTTTTTGTTCGCACTTAAATACATGTATAAAACATGTAAGTAGTATACAATATTTGCTGATTACTTGTTGAATACACAAAATATGTGAAGTATAATAAATAGTGACTTATATTTGTAAAGATACTATTCGATACTTGTCTTTGCAGTGTAAACAAAATAATGTCATGTCACAACAAGCATTCTACAGGTTTTGTGTAAAACTAGTATATGATTTGTTTCTTGGTGTAAACGAGGGGCAGGATGTTTTTTCGGAAACAAAAGAAAGTTACAAATAGCCAGTTAAATTTTACTAGACGCTGCCGAAAATATCTGCCTAGCTCATTAATTCGATTGAATTTATGATGCGAATAGGTAAATAACCTATTCGCATCATAAATTTAATCGAATACCTATGACACCTTAGCTTTTTATCAATATTTATTTATTTATTTAGATACCTTTAATACTAGAAATAGAAATTTTCAAGTATTGAAAGCACAATCTATAATCAATTATCAAGCTAGCCACAACAAATGGATTTCGGTTCGAAACAATAGATGACAATTAAGATGTTTTAATAAGTAAGCCACGGTATGCCTGCTTATTGACACTGATCTGACGCCCCTCATTAATGGGTATTGTTCTCTGTTAAAATTGTGTAATTAAAGTTTTCGTTTCTCAATACGAGAGTCACTATTACTCAGTGAGTGTTGTCAGGTCCGATTTTAAAACAGGCGTTGCAGGAAAATATAGAAGATGTATAGCTGGAAAAAAAAGCAGTAGAGAGAGGGGTGTATTTTTTTTCGATTAAGTAGAAGAAGTGGTAAATCAAATATAGTCCAGCAACAAATGCGTTTCTATGGTTTCTTGCGCCCCTCAAAGCTTGATTTTGTTTGTAACAAAAACATATTTATTGTTTTACATCTAAGGTTACAGGTTTTTAATGGCGGAAACGGAAAAGCACAGCACAGGTGACTCGAGTGACACATTTTACGTTCACCTTTCACGCAGCTTAAAAACGAAATCGTATTCTAAGAAAAACAGTACATTCATGTAGAGAAACAGAAGAACAGGAGATCTCCTGTAAAATTGGGAGACCTGCCAACCCTGCCATTACTGTTGCTGGACTGTAAATGGAAAGAATTGTAAACTGATCAGCATTTTTTTAGACACTTTTGAAGTTATACAATATTTTTTTTTATGGGTAAAGCGGTGGTAAATAACAATAACCTGCCTGCTGGTAAATCACCACTTAAGCTTTAATATGCTTGCGATACCAGAGAATCACTCGTGCCGGTGCTTAATATGACCCCATTCCCAAACCTGTGAAGCCGTGGAACCGTACTCATCGACAGAAACACCCACCCAAAGATAGGTTACTACCTCAGACGGACGCTCAAATTTAAGCTATTGTTTGTTAGCCCTTCCTCTGTTAAAAACAGGCCAAGTGCATGGCGGACTTCTCACATTTAGGGTTAGTATAAAATGTCGAATTTTCATTGATAGGTAAATGTTAGTCAAACAAAAGTCATACCGAAATAAACAATTCAACCGAACAAAATTTTGTGGAAAAATTAAATTTTGGTGGCTTACAGTTATTATTCAGTCGTTTTCTATTATTTTCATAAACAAAAAATACTATTTTTACATTATTGAATTAAAGGTATCACATACATATCATATACATCGTTGTGGTGGGTTCCCTACGACGTGGGCAGACGATCTAGCGAAGGTGGCGGGAAGCTGATGAATGCGGGTAGCGCAGTGCCAATTGGTGTGGATTGAAGATTCTTGGGGCGACTTATGTTTTCATAGTGAACCCATTTGCAGACATCAGACCGGAGGTGGCCTCGGCGTTTCTTAAAATTGATTTTTTATGACGCCAACTACTCTCTCGAAAGCAAGAATTAATGAAGAAGAGATGATTTAAGAGAGGTGGGCATAGCGGATTTTCCGCTCAAATTGAAGCGCCCGTATGGGGAAGTAATGTCAACCTTACAGATAACCACAGTAAAATAACACTTCCTTTTGGTGGTGTTGTGTTTTTGTCGATGAGTAAGGTTTCAGAGCTCCACGGGGTAGGGGATTGGGACAGGGTAGTCAACGGCGCGAATGATATTTTTTGTATCGCAGGCGTCTACAGGCTATGGTGACCGCTTACCATCAGGCAGACCATTCGCTTGCTTGCCACACTTGTGCATAAAAAAAGATGAAATTTTTTTATATTTGAAGTGGAAACAAAAGAAAAACACAAAGTACTTAGTTGGCCTCTTACGACTGATTTGATGATGAAGTAGAATCTACCTCATCATCAAATCAGTCGTCTACTATATTATCTATAATCTCAATACTATATTATCTATAATACTATCCTATAATCTCCCTGGTAGATAATAGGATGGGGAAAAAGTATGTACATTATAGTATGTATGAATTTCTAATTAAATCTATTTGACTGTACCATTTGTATCTGACTGTTTTGTTATCATAAAAAGTTTAAAATTTAAAAAAGAATTCCATATTCAAATTAGAAAAAATAGTATTATTTATTTGTTTTTCTTACTGTCAAGATGAGTGAATCTAATGAAGAAATTCAATACATTTTAAAATTATACTACAAAAAAGGTAAATGCAGCGCATGCAGTGAAAAAAAAATTGCGATGTTTATGGACCTAGTGCAGTATCTGTGAGAATAGCACAAATTTGGTTTAAGCGTTTTCAATTCGGTAATTTTGATGTCAAAGATGTACGTCGCTCTGGTCGCTCTGTTACGGATAAAATGGATGCCATTTTTGAAAAAGTGGGGCAAGGTGAGTATATCAGTAGTAACAACGTAGCTGAAGAACTGGGAATCGACCAACAAACAGTTTTGGCGCATTTGAAAAAGCTGGGTATACAAAAAAGCTCGATATTTGGGTGTCTCACGAGCTCTCTGTAAGAAACCTAATGAACCGTGTACTCGTTTGTGATTCTTTATTACGAATAACGTAATAAAACCGTACTATTTTTGAAGAAGTTGATAACTGGTGATGAAAAGTGGATCATGTACGCCAAGAACGTGCGAAAAAGGTCGTGGTCAAAGGCCGGTCAGGCTTTACAAACCTGGCGAAACCCGGGTTGACTCGCAACAAGGTGATGCTGTGTGTATGGTGGGATTGGAAGGGCATTATTGATTATAAGCTGTTACCGCCAGGCAGGATCATCGATTCTGAACTCTACTACGAACGACTACTGAGATTATAGCAAGAAGTTGAGACAAAGCGTCCGGAATGAATCAACAGAAGGGGTGTGGTTTTTCATAATATTGACGCTAGACCTCACATATCTTTAACCACTCAGTAAAAATTAAGAGAGTTTGATAGGCAGGTGTTAATGCAAATATATATATCCTATAGTCCTGACTTTGCACATACAGGTTTGCATCTATTTTGGTCTATTCAGAATTCTAAAGGCAGTGTCTGGTTAATATCACGAGAGGACTTCCAAAATCACTTGTCGCGGTTTTTTGATCAGTAGACTCAAAATTTCTCTAGCAATGGGATCATGTCTCTACCTACAAGATGGCAAAAAGTTGTCGAAGAAAATGGCACCTACATACTGTAGTTAAATGTAAATAAACTATGTTAAAAAATGTTTTGAATTTTCATATAAAATACGAAGAAACTTTTTCCCCAAAGAAATATTTAGTCAGCGCAGCGTATTGTCTTCGTCGCAGCCCGCCGCGCCAGCATCCGGCACGGACGGCCCTGCACGCGCCGGCATCGATCGCCGGACGGGACGTGACCGGCAAGACGTGCCTACTACCCTCACAATGTCGGGAACTCGAGGGTATTGTCACTATATTTCTTCGATAAACCTATAGATATTGCAATTCATTCAAATAAAATAAATATAAAAGAATATGTAGATGTTAGGATCAATTCAATGTTCTTAATTTCTTTTTTAATCATTTAATAAAATACTTATTGAACGGTTGATAAAAGAATTTTCATAAGTTCGGATCATTTACAGGTACCGTGGTTGCAAGATGCCGTTTTCTTAAATATGGTAATATATCAATGGCAAATTTTTCCACAAAGCTAGGTATTTATTTATCAATACATTGTCAGCACTTGTAAGTTTGTATAACTCATAAAGGAAATACTCAGTAATGGAGTATAAATACGATTCTAACATGTAGGTTGCCATCTTTCCGGAGAAAGCCGGACAGTGTTTGGCTTTTTAATCTCTGGTATGGGCCAATTTGAATGCGTCCGGCCCGTCCGGCAGACACTTGACTTGACCTCAAGTTCGCCTGTCGTTAAGTTTACTTATAAAAGACATTTATACAAATACATTTCATTCAGACTTCAAGGCTCACTTGCAGTAAATTTGCTAAATCCAGATTTATATAAAACTTCATTTAACCCATTCTGGAGTTCGTCCCGAGCTAGGGACACAAAAGTCCGGCTTTTTCAGCGTATCCGGGTTTCTGTTTTAAAGAGATAGCAACGCTAACTGTATGTGTTGTAATATCAGCACAACAGTACGGGTGGTCGTTAAGAAGTTTCGTCGGGTAGACGCACGAGGTGAGCGCCATAAACCGGTACACACGTGCCGACATCGATCCGCGGACGTGACGAGCAAGCGAAGAGTCACGAGGAGGCTGGATAACGGCTCTGCTGAATTTCAGGCCGATTTCAATGTGTCAGACAGCAACGTATTTTCAATTTTGCTGCGTCGGGCGTCTAAGAACAGCCACCTAATTTTTTATTTCTTACTTATGAAAAGCAGTCAAAATTAGGTCTTGCGCTGCACTTCACAGTCTATTATGCCCCGGGCCACCTCTTGGCCCTAGAGTTAATATGCCCCTGATTTCAGTAATTTTCCGGGGTCAAATACGGACAATGACTTGCGTACTGACCATCGGTCCGTCAGCAAAAGAGAACATCCAGCCTAGATGAATGTCTCTGCCTCCAGACACGTGCCGACATCGATCCGTGGACGTGACGAGTAACAAGGAGGCTGGTTAACGACACTGCTGAATTTCATGCCAATGGCAGAAACATATTTCTAAGTTAGAAGGGTAGCAACAAAGGGTAGAACAAGCGTATCGCCCTCCTGATGGTTAGCGGCCACCATAACTATAGTCTATAGACGCTTGCGATACTAAAAATATCACTCGCGCCGTTGCCTGCCCTGACCCACTCCCCTACCCCGTGGAGCCCTGGAACCTTACTCACCGTCAGAAACACAACACCACCAAATGATACCTAGTGTCATTTCACTGTGATCTCATGTAATGTGGAGGTTAATTCCCCAGACGGGCGCTCTAATAGCAGCGGGAAATCTTACTTTGTAAAATCTTTGTCGTACTATTCGTAAGTGGAATTCTTTGCCCGCGTACGCCTTCCCTTCTACAATCTGGGATCTTTTAAGAGAGGCGTGAAGAAGCATTTTTGCAGGCCGGCAAGGTTAGGATGATTGGTGTGGCAGTTTATAACTGCTGTACCAGCTATCTTCGCGTTTGTCTTTATCACCACTTAACATCAGGTGGGGAAGAGTCATTTGCCTACCCGGCTATTTAAAATTCTGGATTGCTGAAACAAATTTGGTCATTCAATTGTTTATATTTAGTAACAAGGCTGAAAATTGGAGCATTCATATGACAAACTTTGGATGATTTTCTATTAAAAATTTTGCGCTGAGTTAATTCTAATTTACACATTAACAGCAGCTGCACTCGCTATTCTGAAAGTTCACTACGTTAAAAACCGACAGTGTCTAATACAAAACCCTTAACGAATTCCCTTTTAAATTGCAGTGATCCCGCGTAATAGCTACAAAGAGGAGTTTAAAAACTCTTGAAGTTTAGCAGTGGTGGCGGCACTTAAACATTAGGCACTATCACCCTCTCAACTGAGGGTGGTAATGAAATAAAAAAACCGGATAAGTGCAAGACGCACTCGCGCACTGAGGGTTCCGTACGAATAGGTCTCGGTCACGAAAAACGGCAGCGCCCGTATCTTCTTTCTACGTTAACTTATTTGATTTCTTCACAGCTTCAAAAGAACGTAGACCTGAGTATATAAATAAATAAATAAATTTAAACTCGATACCTCCACGCGGTCCCGAGATAAAGTATCTGGACAGACAGACGGCCGTATATTTTTTCACGCTAACTTTTTTTTACAACTTACACTAATTAACCTAGCCCCAAAGTAAGCACTGTAGGCTTGTGTTATGGGATATTAGGGTAATGGATAGAATACATATATAAGTATAATAATATTTATATAGAAATACATATTCAACATCCACGACTGGGGTACAAATGCTCCCTCACACAAACATCAGCCCCCACCGGGATTCGTACCCGGGACCTCTAGAGTAGGCGACACCTCGAAACCCGGCGTACAAATCACTCGGAGGTCGCCAAACTTAGAAGTTAGAATTTTTCGTAGTCTCGAGGGACTGTGACCTGATTATGTGATTTAAATTTTGACTCAATACCTCCACGAGTACCAGAAAAATATCGTTGATGACACACAGCGGACCGATATACAGACGGACAACAAAGTGATCCTATAATGGTTCCGGTTTTTCTTTTTGAGGTATGGAACCCTATAAAATAAGCCTGCCACCCTCCATCCCCCCTTACCCCCCCTCCCGTTCACCTGGCTACGTGCTCCGCATCGGAATACATGAGTTACGAATTTCAGGTCGGATCCATTGCCAGGAAATTGCAGTGAGTGTGTTTAGCCAAGTCGTTGTGTGATTTTTTGGATGATTGTTTCTTGCTTAAGTAACTCTAACTGTAACTCTATCAAATTAGATTTTAACTTGAGGTGTAAGCTAGTTTTCAACCGATTCCAAAAAAGGAAGAGGTTCTGTGTTCGACTGTATACATTTTTTTTATGTATGTTCACCGACTTCTCCGTCAATTGTGGTCCAATTTCCAAAATTCTTTTTTTATTCGAGAGATTACATTTCCGAGGTGGCCCCATTGCAACCAAGTCAGGATCTGATGGTGGAATCCGGGGAAATCGAGGGAAACCTTCAAATTTCAAAGGCACGCACGATATTTTTTTATGCATTTACCGATTTTTCCGTCGATTGTGTTATTAAAATTAATTAAAATGGATGAAAGAAAAAAAAAATAAACAAAAAATAAAACCGGAATTTGGAAGTCGAGCGGGGTCAACATTGAAACATTAAATAGATTTTCGTTTCTGATGGGTAATAATACGTCTTTCAATCTTGACCCGCCCGACTTCCAAATCATGAACCAGATATTATTTTTTTACTTTTTAGTTCCATTTTCGATTTTGCAGTCGGTTTTATTTTTGTTTAATTTTTTTTTATTGTATTAAAAGTATAAAAGAGGTAGGGCATAGCGGATTATCCACTCGAATTGGAGCGCCCGTCTGGGGAAGTAACCTCCATCTTACAGAAGACTACAGTAAAATGACACTACCTTTTGGTGGTGATATTATAGATATAATTGATAATATAGATATATCATAGTAAATTGACATAAAATATTTTATATGAACTGACATTGGCAATTGTTATTAATATTGACATAAATTTGAATTTAAATCATAATGATAAAATAATTGTTATTTAATGAATGATAGGTAAAATGACAATACTGTATATGACTGTTAAGTTTTAATATGTTAGAATTTGTTGCATGCTGTTAATATGGCTAAATAGGTTTCAGTTTCTTAGCTTAATATATGCTTTATATTCGTACACCTTTAATCAACCCTATTTAATGCAAATAGAGAGTATTCTATTCTGTTTCTGGCGGTGATTAAGGTTCCGGGGCTCCACGGGGTTGGGGTTTGTGTCAGGATGGTCAACAACGGTGCGAGTAGGGTTACTATTTACAAATTTGAAAAGTCTTGACAAAAGCCGGAAATTTCGATAAAAGTCCGGACATTTTAGTCACAAAATGCAAACATCACCCATTTAGTTACAGTGATATTATACGCGTGGTAGTAGACGCTCGCATCGCGAGGGGTGTCTCGTTGCTGATTTTTAAAGATGATTTATATTTTGTTTTATATTATTGAGAACTTTATAAAGATTATTTGATTTATTTGATATAACTTAATAAGTAGTTTTACTCATTATCCATCTAATTAAAAAATCCGGACAAATTAAAAAGCCGGACAAAGTCCGGACAACAGGCAAAAAGCGCGGACATGTCCGGACAAATCCGGTCAAATGGTAACCCTAGGTGCGAGTGATATTTCTGTTATCGCAAGGGTCTATAGGCTAGGGTGGCGTTTACCATCAGACGGACCATATTCTTTTGACATTATAAAAATGTGATGGATTATGTATGTAAGAAAATAAATTCAACCGCAGCTGTAAATTACATAAGGTTTCATAAATTTAGACTTCAGAAATTTATTGTCTGACCCGTTTTTCGTTATCTTAATTGTTTTCGTCATTCTGACCGCATTAGCGCAACTTGTCTCGATGATGAAGACTTAAAATTTGATGAGGAGAAAATGCTGTACTATAACAAACTTCTTTTGTACCATATTATTTTAATGCAAAAAACATTTAAATAAATAAACACCGAATTCATAAAAACACAGTAAAAAGTAAGAAAAAATACAATTCTTTAAGCACATATCTAAACTTTTTTGTTTTACAGAAGAATTAGTCAAATTAACTTTTGGTGTCAGTACCATGCCAACCCATGCATAAAACCGTAATTCAGATCTATCAATAGTCATGACACTGACTCCAATTGTTAATTTGACTCTAAATGTAGTTTAGATACTTCTTACGATTTGATGGTTTTGTTTTTATGAAGTTTGAAAGTTTATTTTACACTATAAAAACCAGAGTAACATCAACGCAGTATATATTACCTGGCATGACATGAACTATCTCTTAAAATAACCAAACACGAATTAGGTACTGTTTGTTATAAAGGATTTTCATTGTTTTCTCCGAAAATATTCATCAGATCATCACCAAATTATTAGGGAACCATCTCACCAAAAAACTGATTCAAACAAAAAATAATCATCAAAATCCATCCACGGATAAATATGCGAACAACAATAAGAAAATACTGACGAATTGCAAACTTCCTCCTTTTTGAAGTCGTTAAAAAAGTGTAATCAATACAATATCGTACCTTTTCATTATTAGTATGACGCGCGATATGGATGACAAACGACTTTGCAAAGAAAAACAGATTTATTCTCTCGAAAAGCGGGAGAAATAAACGGGAGAAAGCAATTGTTTTTTAGTGTTTAGGGGACAGTGGTCAGTTTTTGCGGCGTATTATTAAAAAGACAACAGTGTAAGTACGATTTCATTGTGGCCGCGTGACATGTGACTGAATGCACTCGGGGCCACGAAATACGATATCAAATAGCGTTTTAAGTTTTATTAATTACATTCTGTTAATTTTACTGAAAAAACAATAAAAAAAAATTGTAGTCGCTCATCTATATATATAAAACTCAAAGGTAACTGACTGACTGACATAGTGATCTATCAACGCACAGCCCAAACCACTGGACGGATCGGGCTGAAAGGACATCGACGAAATCGGCCCTAGCATGCCCAAAAGAATGTCCTTCACTATTATTTTTCTATTATTTTTTTAACTTATTAGCAATTAATCAAAGTAAACGGACAATCTGTTTAAAAAAAATAAAAGTTCTGTTACTAGATACTACAGTCTGTTCATTCAACTTGGCACTCCTTTTTATTGAAAATACAGCATTAAAAATCAAATGATAACTGGATTCAATAGGTTTCAGTCTATAATAACGATTTATTTTAATAGTTTATTGGCTTCGTTAATATTTTATTATTAAATGGGTGATTCTGTTAAAAAGTTGTGCCAAGATTGTTTACCTTAGTAATGCAATATAGGCGACCATTGGTATTTATCAACATAAAAATAGAACTAGGTACCTTAGTTAATAATACTTATTACTAGTATTTATATTATATTTGTAAAAATATTATTTCTGAAATTATCTAAAGATAGTTTATACTCCCATCTCATGTAACATATGTTTATTTTTATGAAAATCATAATGATAACCAGGTACATACCTAATTACCGATAGTAAAATATAGAAACAGGTAAATGGAAAGATTGAACATTTCATTTGAAAAGAAATCTATCATTACCTACTACAGGTAGGTATAGGTATCATAGGTGCCAACTGACAACACTCATAAATCAATATGAATATAAGCATTTATTATTTTTTTATTAATTGCATTTTATGTTCATTTAATGCATATTATTTAAACACTAAATCTATTCAGAATATATAAAGTGTACATCTTTTATGATTAAGTATAATAATTATAACCTCAAAATCGAATATATTCTGTAGTAGGCCACGGTTCCTCAAGTTGTCCGTATCTCAATAAATGCTTATTTAGAGTTTATGAATGATTCCGAACACAACTAGCATTTTCTCATTGCTGGGCGTTCTAGGGCATTCAATGTATGGGAAACGAGCAATGTCCTTTGGCATGCAGGTAGATGTTATGACGTAGGCATCCGCTAAAAAGGATTTTGATTAATTCTACCCCCAAGAGGATAAAATAGGGAATGAAAGTTTGTATGAAACTTTGTCAATTTTAAACCGATCGGGCTGAGACTTTGCATGCAGGTATAAGAAGAATCATAGATGAATGTCATTGTGTATAATACAAGCCTGAGAACAAAAACTGTAGTCTACATTTCAGCTCTACACCGAAGCGAAGCGAGGGGGGGCCGCTAGTTAAATAATAATTACAAACTATGGATAAATACATTTACGTGAAACATTATTATGTACTCATAATATTTGTAATCAATTTATAGGTACTATATTTTATGCAATAAACAAACTATTTACACAATAATCACCCAAACCGACACCATATAGAAAAGTGAATTTTCATAATCATGTATATATATATTTACATAATTATTACTTAAGCTATTTGACCACATAAGTCATCAATATTATTTTTGTAATACAACTCAGGTTGGTTTTGTATCAATAGTTTGTACACATTTTGATATATATTTTCTTTCAGTTTTATGAAGTTCTCCTTATCAAATCGCCGGTTTCGTGGCCTCGGCTAATACATCCGTAGCGGGGGAGGTATGCAGCATCAAGTCCCTACCGTACGAACACTGGCCGTCGTAAATCATAACTAATCTGCACCATTACTCGTTTGCCAACGTCTTTATAATACTAGAGTGGAATGCTATAACGCAGACACAGAATGTTAAACTTAATACACTAGTTAGGACAAAAAAGAAGTCATAGCAAGATGTGATATAATATTTCTTTTACAGAAGAATTCAGTCAATTATCTATAGTTCGATTCTTGTTGCTTTAGCAGAAATATAATGGAAAAAATATGATTTATATAATAATTACGATTTATTTCCAAACTTCACATCACTTTTACAGAGAGCTGGGGCCCATACTAGTTCTCACAGTTTTGGTTCTCGCACTTTCATACTCGTCTTATACTCAACATTGCTTGCCTATTAATACTTTCTCTTCTTTAACTTATTTCATTTTCGGCTTCCTTTATACAGAAGACAGGTTTTTTTTTCAGTTTCGTTCTCATTCTAATTTTAAACAGTACAATAATACATTAGCTTAATGTAAGTAATTAATTTACAAAGAAATATTTTTTTAACATACCAAAAACTACTACACGTATTACTACTTTTTTAGCCTATTAAGTAATAGGCTAAGAAAGTTTAATTTATTATTATGATTTTTCTAATTTCTTAAATCCTTACCAACAGTATATACGAGTACAATATTGTATAAGCAGTTATTTATTAAGATATTTGTGTACAGAACAGACGCCGCCCTAATTCAATAGTTTAATAATCTTATGTGTTGTAAATAGTAGTCATAGTTAGTTATAAGTGAAATGTAAAATTATTGTTATTTTAATAAAAGAGTTGCGCAACATTCATTTCACGATAGGTAGGTACACATATTCAGTAACACAACGCTGTGCGAGACAGCACTATAGTCTCTCTCGCACAGCGCTAGGATAGGCCCACGGCGGTTATACGTCGCACAAAGCGCGAACAGAAATAGCACCATGAGAGAGACAGCATTATAGGCTGTCCCTCTCACATTGCTCCGATAGGCGCACTAGCGCAGTGATATAGCGCTAAGTGCGAACACTTGTGGCCTACATAGGTAGTGACCAAAATAGCCTCGACCTCTTTCATCACTCATCGTTCACCGATACACCACTGCACATGCAACAAGCAACAAGCGCACTGAAGCTAGAAAAAGGGATTTTCATTGAAGCTGCCAGCCCCATAGGCATCCGCACCCCACCGCACCGTATCGAACGGTTATAGGGAAGAGCGCCACAGACGCCGTTCGAAACAATTTGTTTCTTAAATTTACTATTCCATCCATAGGGAAGGCCTATGGCAGCGGGGACATTAATAGGCTGATGATGATGTTGATGAAATTTACAATCCTAACTATTTTTCTACAATATTCTAAAAATATTTCTCAAACCTCTCTACTCATTATTTCAGGTAGTTTTTTAAGTCCCTATTTTATCTTTTGTTCTACATTGAATCTGTCATAGTTTTATATTGGGCAGTGTAGGAGGATGTGTTAGATCGATTTACCCTTTTTCGGGTCACATATACACGATGGACTGTTACACTTGAACCTGTTCAAGTAGAATGACATACCATGACGACGCCCCGTCATAGTGTAGTGTGGAAGTCTGGGGTGAATTTTCTAATGTTTTTATACGCTTTCGTGGCATTGGGAAAGAACATTTCTGTAATTTGGACAGTAGTTTCCACCTGGTATCGTTTGTTCCACTCGTTCTGGGTGTCAGATCTTAAGAGGCTCATACTCATAATATTTATTGCTTCATGTTGGTTACATTTAGTTCTTAAATCTAATAACAGCTCGCAAACATGAGCCCTTCAAGGGCATTATAGTTCTGCTAATGCAACAAGAATCGAACTGTAGATATTTAACCGAATTCTTCTGTAAAAGAAATACTATATCACATTTTGCTATGACTTCTTTTTTGTGCTAACTAGTGTATTAAGTTTAACATTCTGTGTCTGCGTTATAGCATTCCACTCTAGTAAATAAAGACGTTGGCCAACGAGTAATGGTGCAGATTAGTTATGATTTACGAACGAGATCGAGCACTTGTCGTACTCCGGTTTCTTCTTGGAATTTAGAGCGGTTTCCTTGTGGTCAGCTCATTCATTACCCTCAGTCCCCGTGTGTGCCTAGACCCAATACAAATCCACGCGTTTGTTTTGGGTCAAGGCCTTTTTGATGTTTTCCCTTGTTTCAACTGCTATGGAGCGTCGTGGTGTTAGTTATAGTTTGGAGGGCAGCCATGGTGTCGCTGTAAATTCCAAAAGTACTCTCCCCACGTCTATGGCTTTCCCTGGAAGCTCTTTGTATAGCCAGGAGCTCAGCTTGGTACACCTTGTAATAAGAAGGCAATGCAAGCTTAAGCATCTTTGTTTCGGACTCTTCATTCCAATCGGATAATGCTGCCCCGGACCAATCGGATAATTCAGGGTGTCACTCAAACGTTTTGTTGTTTCATTACGTTAGAAAGGAATACTTACATAAGTTTTTCGACATACATTGAGTCGTTGTCGTGCGCTCACTTGCGCATCAGCATTGGTGATGGTCTGCTGGCCACTCAATCCACCTGTGCGCTTGATTTTATAATCAAGCATATTTAGTATATTACTGCAGCGGCCAGCAAGAGGCATTGATACACGAACGTGTACGTAATACATACGTAAGTCCATCAATGCCCAGCAGCTTTTACAGTACTTTGCTCCATTTATGTGATTGGAAATTAATATAAACAATCATTTTCTTTTAAAAACTAATAACGAACAACAATAATTCCCGAGTTTAAATGTTCATTCGTTTTATTAAAATTAAAAAGTTACTAGCAACTGCCATTTGTGACGGAAAAAGTTATTAAGTTTGAAAAAGTTTTTTTTTATAGCCAGGTAGACAAATGACTCTACCCCCCCTGATGTTAAGTAGTGATATAGTCCAAACGCGAAGAGAGCTGGTACAGCAGTTATTATATACCTACTACTACTTGTTATATATAATAGTGGATTAGTTGCATATATATAAATAATACAAGCGTGACTTAAACAATGAAATAGTTTTAACAAGCTAATACTGATAAGGGAAATAAGCAGGTGATTCGGAGCAAGCAGAATCCATTTCTTAAACTTAAATCGCTTGCGGAGATCTACAAAAAACGACAGCGAATTCCGAAAACCATCCGAAATCCGTGATCTCGACGGAACACTATAAATAAAATTAAACCAATAAGAATACGATCGACAATTCGCATGTTCGTCAGAGTCGCTTAATAAGTTTCTCCTTACTGTTCCATCATCACACAGTTTTTGCACTTCCCACATCATGCCAAAGGTCTGAACTTACCCAAAGGAAAATCAATCGCACCGCATCGAGCCAAAGTCTTTTTCCCCTTTTCAAATCAATCTAAACTTCGCAAGGAGACATTATACGATTATCGTCTTTTACCTGATAGTTTTAAGGTGGTATATTGAGTGCGCGTAGAAATCTTCGCAGACAAGTGGAGAGACGGCTTCTTACCTGTAGTTTGGACTCACTTATTTTGTCCATACTAAGACAATGTATGCGATGAATTCCCAGTTCGATGTAAAAACCAACACGTTGTATCCAGGGTTACCAGTTTTTAGATTTCTACAAGAAAAAAGTCAAATACATAATTGATGCAATGATGACAAAATTAAGTCAACATGTTTCTATAAAAAGCAGCTCGTTAATTATGAGGATATTGAGTAAGATTTCTTTTGGTACGCGACTGTAAGGAAGGCATAATTAAATGTGAAGTACAGAAGTAGATGCGACTCAATTAATGAAAGGATCCTTTAATAACATACCTAATTGATAACGTCTATACAACGTGTATCAGAAAAAAACGTATACCCTGAATGTAGTTCATTACAAATATAAAATGAATTAATTTCAGTATTTTTTATTTTTATGTTATCAGTTTCATCATCAGCATCTCAGCTGTACGATGCCCACTGCTGAGCATAGGCCTTCCCCATGGATCTCCGCATCGATCGGTCCTGTGCTACGCGTATCCATTGGCTTCCCGTGATCATCACCAGATCGTCGATTTACCTGGTCTTCCCACCGATTGTCGTCCGGTGCATGGTTGCCATTCGAGAACCTTTCCTTCTTATTCTTTCCTTTTTATTTTTTGACGACCTCCATGGTCGAGTGGTTTGTACGCCGGGTTTCATGCTGTCGCCGACTCGAGAGGTTCCGGGTTCGAATCCCGGTGGGGGCAGATGTTTGTGTGATGAATACGAGCATTTGTACTCAAGTCATGGATGTTTATTATGTATTTCTATATAAATATACTTATATGTGTACTGTATATGTATTCTATCCGTTACCCTAGTATCCCATAACACAAGCTTTACAGTGCTTACTTTGGGGCTAGGCTAATTGGTGTGAGTGTTTGAAATATTTACTTATTATTTATTGTCAATTTTCTTTTCTCATTTTTGCGAAGTGGTTTGCATATTAACTTAACTGGCATGCACTGGATTGAGAGAGTACAATGTCTCCTTATACGTTTTCTACTTTATAGGCAGGTATGTGCTTTTAAAACCCTAACTAAATGAAGTTAAGTTTGACTTTTGGTCAACCCTAGCCTGTGGCAAGTACTGGTGGGTTAATTTGAGAGGCTTCAAAGCTTTCAATATATTGTATTTCAGATATAAATCAAGCTGCGTTCTATCCCTTCTACCATTATCGTCTACATCAGCCTACAACGAACTTTCCTCAACGGTTTTTCTTCTTAGCTATGATATGACGGACTTCAAAAGGCGGGTAAAATTATTCCTTCAGAGCCAGCAATGCATAAGTATTACAATTTTCCATGCACACATACAATGACCACTTACCATCAGGTATCACCATTAACAGCCTTTGTAGTTCTAACAGCACGCGGCCGCCCCGATCTTTTTTGGTCTTCAACAGACAAAGTGTTGTTGTATCTGTTGATAGTACGATATACGAACATATGGCTGATACCAAGCTTTTGAAATGTCTAGAATATGACCGATGGCTCCATACCCACTTTGTGCAAGGCGATCACTGCAATCCTATTTTCTTTAACACCCCATTCCATATTGTAATTTGATAATGAGCATGAAAAAATATATGTAAAATGGCTCTAGATCGAAAGCAGTTTTTAAAACAATATACGTGTTCTAAATTCAAAATAAATAAAAAGTCGAAAAATTTATTATTTATAAGTAACAGTATTTATGGCCAGACTAGTTATATAGAGAGAGAGACAGACGAACTTCCTAGCAATCCAAGGATTCACCGTGCGGGTGAAAGGTCCATCGTGTGGGAGAGAGAAAAACTCTGAGCAGTTCCTGGGACTTGCCTCTCAGTTGTAGGTTTAACGAGGCCCCCTTTGAGATGCGCATCAACGCTCACCTTCACAGCTCAAGTTGCCCGCCATTCCTACCCAAACTTGATAGGAGCCTGTTGGCGCAACCAAGTAACTTATACTCGTTCCAAAATTGAACTTACTGCAGTTCTCGACAGGCCGAGGTCTTTTAGAAGGTTCTAGAGAGATTTTGCTGATATAGCTAACTAACCGCTCCTACTTCAACCGCATAAAAATTTACTAGATGGCCATTTCATATATAGTCGTGTGATGTTCGTGACGCATTTCCGTTTCATCTTTTCCATAGGATTTTTCCATTTACAACCCCATCCGAAAAGAAGCCCCACTTCAAAAACAAAGATTTGGTTTGTGTTACACTGGGAGCATTTTGAAAACTATAGTTCCGATTAAATTCCAGACATTGCTTTCCACCACCGTAAGCACATCACGTCAAAAGTATCCAACTCACATCACCATCTTCGTTCAATGCTTACTATATCTACAACTGTGGGTTTTCTCCAAATTTCCAGCAATGTACAGTCTTTGTAGTACGGCAGGCTGTTTCCGCAACTCAACACCAAGTGCCTATTTTGCGTGAGGAATGGCATCAGTCCTGCCATCCGAACTCCTCCAGAAAATCCAGTAGTTACCGGATGATGCTGCAGGCTTCTACTAGTGTCTGTGGATTTCCAAGTAGAGAAGTCCTTTGTCTTGAAACGCCTCTATACTCTAGAAATACGTGGGCGCTGATCTCTTCCTCATTACAAAGACTATAGAATCTATTGTCATCAGAGGTGTTGCCGGATTTTCTGGTGTGTCAGATGTTCAAGTGTGGTGAAGATCCAACACCATCAGGTGAGCCGTGTTTTTTGCTTTATGATATGATATACAAAAACACTTTAGAATTAAGTATTTTTTGAACAATTTGAGTGTCACAGATAGTGGATGAATGGAATACAACAATAGAAGGAATTTTTTTGTCCGAGTGTAGTTTTTGCTATAAAATCGTAGACACGTCAATTTACACTGAACGAAAATATCTACACAGCGCAAAAAGCTGCTTTCTTGCCACCATTAGGGTCGCTGCACACGGGCTACCGGCCACAACCACAAAACGTCGCCACCGGCATATTTCCTATAGTTTTCATACATTGTATATGGATTGTCGTTGCTCGCTTCTTGTGGCCTGCACAGGCCACTAATGCGCCGATATAAAACGCCGCCACACGGCACTCGCACGGTTCCCCACCTTCAAACCTTCTTCGTCAGAGTCCATTATGATACTGCACGCATGTGTTAAAAAAAATGGCAACCACCGACGGCAAGTGTCGTCCACCGGCCACAAGTGGCTGTCGCGCACTTCAGCTGCCTTTGCAGCCGCTTCTAGCTTCTCGTGGTGGCGTTTGTGGCTGTCGCGTGTTGCCCGTGTGCGGCGACACTAAGACTTTTTCTCGACTTCATTGTAACTTCGCGCAGCCTTTAAAGTCGATGTGCCGTGTAAATAAGCGAATTGAAAAAACATTTCGGCTCAATTAAAATATTTATCATTTCCTCTCTCACACCTCCCTAGCATTGAGTTATTTACGATCTTAGGGTAACTCAGACTTCCGAAGAAACGATTCACTTTCAATGCGATGCGTGAAAAATTGCACGGCAATTTAAAACATATACTTGTGTTTATGCCATAAAGGGGAACTTCTGTAATGTGGGTATGTGAATGTAGTTTTTGAGCACTTGTTTAATAAACCTTATTAATAAAAGAAGACTACGATTGGATTAGTTAGTCCATGTTTTGTTTTATGTCTCTATTTTTGAATGACAAATGGTATTTGAGTGACATGAACAAAACGCAGTGTAACTAGTCTATTCTTATTTCTCGTTTATTAATATAGGGGGAATGTGTTTTTCATATATCTATTTATTTTAAGTATTTAACTGTTATATTTATAAACCTTATGCAATTTTTCGAGAAAAAATCCACGTGGCTGGATGCAGGAGACGGGACCAGGAAGCAGACAGCAAACGGGACTTGAATCCGTGCCCTCCGCTATCTGGGCGGAGGCACTAACTAATTATACCTACTACTGCGACCTTAATGGCCGTGTCAAATATCTTCTAGTATTTCTTTTTTCTAAGTTAAAAAGTGTCTGTAAATGAACAGAGAATTTGTTTCTTAGGTTTTCACGCACATCACTCATTAAATAAATCTAGTTTTAACAGGTTAATGCACGAAACTTTATTTATTTATTGACGCAGCCTTTTCAGGTCTGCATCGTTATTCTGACGATGCATCGTCAGAATAATGATTTTTTATTTAATTTTGTTGAGCTACCTTCGAAAGACTTTTATTGAGCGTTCGGTTATTTCATTGGAAGATTTTTAAAATTTTATTGTCTATGTATGAATTTATTTAGTTAATAAAGTACTTCATTTAAAATTTTTTTTGTAATTCTGAGTTTATTTATTTGACCCTCGGGAGACCTTTCTGAGAAGAACCGGCGAAACAAACTAAGAAGGAGATAGAAAGCATCTCTGAGTTTGTTTCGCCGGTTTATATCAGTTCCCATTTGAAAAATTCAAAATAAATTAAAATTCATAATTAAAATACGAAATTACCCTAAACTTTGACAATAAATACAACATTAATGAGTGCAGTAACTTCAAAATGAAATTAGGAATTTTATAAACGATAACGTTGTCTACTTAGGCATATACAGAGTAAGTTACAGCTCTAGGAAGTAACAGTTTCTAAAGTGTTTTTTTTTTCTGTTAAAATTGTTTTGTTACAATCATAATTTATGGCCCGCCTGATTGTAAATGGCCACCATAGCTCGGCGCTTGCGATACAAAAAAAAATCTCTCGCGGCTACTCTGACCCAATCCCTACCCCTTGGAGCCCTGGAACCTTACTCATTGACATAAACACAACACCACCAAAAGGTAGTGTTATTTTATAGCGGTCTTCTATAAGATGGAAGTAACATCCCCAAACAGGCGCTCCAATTCGAGCGGGAAATCCACTTTGCTCTGCCTCTTTTAGAGTTTTTGGTTTTACTATGCCATATCTTAATTTATTCTGGTTATTGAGTCTAGTTTACTAGTTTCATCATCATCATAAGCCTATTAATGTCCCCACTGCTGGGGCACAGGCCTTCCCTATGGATGAAATAGGGAGACTGACCCATGATTCACCACGCGAGCCCAGTGCGGATTGGTGGGTGCTAACGACTGCAGATGCAGCCGGGACCAACGGCTTAACGTGCCTTCCGAAGCACGGAGGAGCTCGAGATAGTAATTTTTGGTCACCCATTAAATGACCGACCACTGCGGAAGTTGCTTAAGTTCAACGTTCGCAGCCGAACGCGCTAACCACTTGCGCCATCGAGCTCCTCTGATTACTAGTTTATTCCATATTTATTCATACGTATGTTACACTTGCAAGATTGGTAGGATAAAAGATCCTGTGAGTAAAAATTATCTTCTGACATATTATTTTACAATTTCATATTGAGTACCTACGTAAGTATATCAGTTAGTAATATAATATCACAACGCTTCAGTACGGTATGTAAGACACAGAGCTTGTAACGCAACAAAACGGCCAATTGCATCTGAAATACTTTGCTGTTTTAGAAGAAACTAATGTATTCACAGTTAATTACCTCGGGCCGGCCGTTGACAATCGTTATCGACACATTCACCGAGTAATTACAATAAATCCGCACGGAACGCCCGTTTTTGCTCGCGAGCGAGCCGAGCGAGCATTGCTCAGCGTATAAGGCGAGCATTTCGTTCAGCTACCGGTGGGTAAGATAAAATTTTACATTTCATTGTCGGCGCATCCGTTTTTATGTGATTCACTCGCTTTATGTACTTGCTCGCCTGATTTATATATTTGGCTACAATGATAGTGTATAAAAACATGAAGGCAACCACAGCGTTTTTATGCTCAGGGTAGTCGAAATGTTATTCCGTCTAAATGAAATGAAATATATTAAGTATGTTAATCTATTATAATCTACTATTACATTAACAAACAAACTAAACGGCTGTCAATATAGTATAGAATGAAGTGTAACTGCAGTTAACAGAAGAAATAAAGTAAAATTAACAGAAATTAAAAACAGAACTCAATTCAAACAGGCACATTCTGTATAACGAAAACTAAAATGGCGATGGACTGGACATAATATGTCCAGTCCATCGAATAATAATAACAGAGTATTATCCAAGAGACGGTTAAAGAAACAAAGGTGGGTAAACTCAAAGATGGGAAGATGGTCCAGAATGGATCAAAGTTGCAAAGGATATCTTTAGAGGAGGCCTATATCGAAAGACAAGCTGCTCTTAAAAATAATGACACAAACGCTGATAATTTAGAATAAAAAAAAATAGTTCATGAGATTAAGAAAATGTTTTATAAGTTTCATGGTTTTGTCTAAAACCATGGAGAATTTATCACAGCAGCAAGGACAGTTCAAACTTGAGCTCACGGATTTAGCTAAATCCTTGGATTTTCATTCCAAGTCATTCGACGAACTCCAAACAAATATGCAGGTCTTGAGTAAGGAAGTCAATCATCTTAAAAACATTGAAATGGAGCTTGACAAGTGTAATCGTCGTTTTATATCTATAGAACGAGATGTTAATGTCCAACTGCAGCGCGACCGTTTACTCAATTTGGAAATTACTGGAATCCCAGAATATAAAAATGAAGACCTATCTCTGTGCCTGGTATCTATATGTAAGGCTCTAGACGTTGAAGTATCAAAACAGGATATCAAAACTATTTATCGTGTGCATTCGAGATCATCTAACTTGAAGATGCCCAAAAATATAGTGGCAACAATGAGTACACAACTCATTAAGGACACCATTATTTCCGCCATCCGAAAAAAGAAAGGACTTACTACCCACGAGCTCGGACTTACAACTTCCAGTGATCAGAAGATATATATCAATGAACATTTAACTCCATTTTATAAATTATTATATAAAAAAACTCGAGAAACTGCTGCTGTTGCCACTTATAGATACGTTTGGGTACGAAACGGCAAAATTTTCGTTCGAAAAAACGACAAGACACCTTCATTCAACGTCATGGACTACAAGGATTTAGAAAAAATGAAATAATTAAGCTATTTTTATTTTATAGTGTAGCAAAAACTGTAATGCTCAAGGAAATAAGCCGTGTTTATCACTTATCCTTAACATACCATTTATATTTATCTTTTTATACATTTTTTAATAACTTTTTTTATATTATATATATCGATACAAATATTATTACGAGATCCTTTTTTTTGCCGTGTTTATGTACGACAAAAATATATTGTAAAATAATCCTACGACATAAGACTAAGTCATTTACGGAACAATATTTTGGTCAGATTATAATAAAATTGTTTATTTACTGCATGTCTGCTAATTGTTTAATAGTTTGTTACAATTTTTCAGCACAACTATCATTCCTACTAATAAAATATGTTGGACAAAATTTATTAAATTTCCCTACTAAACTATATAATTATCTTCAAAGTACCCCTAAGACAATGCTAAGCAAGGTGTTGTTGAGAATTTATGTGTATATAATAATAAAAATTAGCATGTTTGAACTAACTTTGATCAAAGTCCGTTTCTCACTTAAACTAGACATTTTAGTATATTTTATAATATACATAATTTTTTTACCTAACAACATTAACTCTTCAACAGCCTCGAAATACAATTTTACGACATATTTGTCTCTGATCATTTTCAATGGCTAATAACCGTATTCAAGATAGAAACTTAAGTATTTACTACCAGAATGTACGTGGCTTACGGACTAAGTGTTTGAAACTATACAATAATATTCTTATTAATAATTATGACATATTATCATTCACAGAAACATGGCTACAAGATGATATTATGAATAACGAATTGTGTGATGGTAGGTATCAAGTATTTCGTTGTGATCGAGATCGGCAGGTAACTAACAAAAAAACTGGAGGTGGTGTGATGTTGTGCGTACGGCGAGAGCTCGCAGCCGAACTGTGCGTGCGGTGGCGGGGAGCCCGTGCTACCGAGTCGCTATGTGTATGCATACCTGCTCGCGCTCTGAACTCCTCTTGTGATTTGCGAATCGTTTTAGTTTATTTATCTCCAAACCTTAATAATTTTTCTGACCGTTATGCCGAGATCAGAGACAGTTTGCAACGTGTTGTCGACGCATATCCCTCGGACAATTTAATTTTAATAGGTGATTTTAATTTACCGTGTTTACTTTGGAACAAAAATAATGAATACATTAATATGAACACGGGCCCTAGAATTGTGACAGACTCTGCCAATGCATTTATTGAACATATCGCCTCTTTGCGATGACAACGTGACATGTCATTAAAAACGTTTTTATTATTATTTGATAATCAAAACCGCGGTATCGAATTTTATTTTCCATAAAAACGTGGTATTTTAAACGAGAGTGGTGGAGGAATTATGAGTGAAAGAGACAGTACTACCGTGTCAAATAGCGTTATCACGTTTTCTCATTTGGTGTGTGTCGCTTACTTCGACAACGCGACAAGTCAGTTGACTCCGCACGCGCCGCGAGTCAAGTGCTTCCCGCTTTTCACAAAAAACGTGACATTACGATCATACCACGTTTTTATTGCAAAGGTATGCTTTTTGTTTTTATTAGATTTTTATTATACAGTGTGATATTAGTAATTAACTTATTATTATTGTAAAACTTGTGTGTGTCCAGACTGAAATAAATAAGTTTGTCACATTATTGATGACAACGTTACTATTTTTCTTTGTGATATCTTATAATACAACGATGTTGTTGATGAATGGTTTATTAATATATAAAAATCGTATTGGTTATTTCCTTATGATTCACTTTTTTTGAAATCCTTTTCTTTTTAACGTTGAATATTCTAAAATATTACATTGTACATACTAAAATAAAATCACTGTTATGAACTTTTTTTTTCAGACGGTCCATCTAAATATCAAGGTAGTTTTATTGTAAATAGAATAAAATATATATTGATAATAAAACTAGCAGCGCTCCATTGATTTAACCCTTAAATTTCGTATTCGAATATTTCCAAAAAGCATTATGACGTACGTTACACTTACTTATCAATGTATTTATTAATAAGCCTTTTTTTTAGATAACGACGACTCAGTTAAGGATCCAGATTATGAAATCAACCAAACAAAACGTGTTGAGTATTCTTCTGATTTTGACGTGGAACCAGGTGACACTACCAACTGTAATAACATCTCAGTTGACCTAGATTTAGTAGCACCTAATGGCTTCGTTACAAGAAAACAATCATGATACATTTATTGAGAGCAATGCAGTTATGGCTACAAACGACCATCTTATTCCAATTTAATGTATTGGATGGTGGAAATAAACCATCATTTTGGTAAAATATTATCTTTGGAATTACAATATTTTTATGTTAACAATGTATTTTTTTAACTTATCACACTGCCTAACACGCGAATGTGCCTTCAATGTGCTATGTCAATATGTTACAAGCATTTTTTGACATATTTTCATAGAAAACGTGACATATGTTGCTGTTTTTTTTAACATTAATTTTTTATACTAATAAGTTATTGAACTGTGATTTATTTGCTTATTTTCATAAAGTTCATTAACTTGTTTAACAAATTAATCATAATCCGACAGTAAAAATAACAATATTTTAGATTATATTTAAATTTTAATGTAAAAAATTCGCCTCCCGAAAAATTGCAGTTTTAAAAATGTCACGTTGACATCGCAAAGAGGCGATATGTGTTTTCTAGGCTTGATTCAATATAACTTGATTCGTAATTCACATGGAAAGATTTTAGATTTATACTTTTGCAATACTTCTTCGATAATAGAAAAATGTTCACAACCACTCATTGACGAGGATAAGTATCACCCGGCTTTGAGTATATCGGTAGAGGACCTTCAGGTGACATCTTTAGTGGATGGAAGGCCGCAAGCACCTAACTTTTATAAATGTAATTATGTTGAATTAAACGACTATCTGATGAACACAGATTGGAGCGAATTAGAGTCCTGTGACACAGTAAATAGGGCAGTTAACATATTTTATAGCAAAATTCAGGATTGTATCTCTCTTTTTGTTCCTTTATCGAGAAATAAAAAAACCTGTTATCCAACCTGGTTTAGCCCATCCCTAATAAAAATTATTAATGAAAAATCGAAATTGCATAATCGTTGGAAAAAATATAGGAACCCCCGAGATTACGATGAGTTTAAATTACTGAGAAAAAGACAGCACCACATACAAAAAGACTGTTTTAATAATTATATTGCCGCATCAGAAAATCTTATTAAAAAAACACCCAAACTATTTTGGAGCTACGTCAAAAGTAAAAGAGGATCAAGTATCTATCCCACAAAGTTACATCATAATGGTGTTAGTTATTCCAATGGGGAGGACATCTGTAATGCATTTAGCAATTACTTTGAGAGTGTATTCCAAACATCCATCGGAGGAGTTTCTTTATTATCTGTCACGGATACTCATGTAAGCAACGAAGTTTTGTCTGGAATAAATATAGATGAACACAAAGTCTTGAATCTGCTGCAATCGTTGGATAGGAGCAAAGGCGCTGGTTGCGATGGCATACCGCCGTTGTTTCTCTCTTCTTGCGCTAAAAGTCTATATGTTCCCATTACTATTTTGTTCAGAAGATCTCTCCAGGAATGTGTTTTTCCCAGCACCTGGAAGGAGGCTCGAGTGGTCCCCATTCACAAGAAGGGGTCAAGATCCTCGATAAGTAACTATCGTCCCATTTCAATTCTCAACACCATCAGTAAGCTTTTCGAAAAACTGGTATATGATCAGATCTATCATATAATTACAAAAGGTATCCCTCAAACGCAACATGGTTTTTTGCGGGGTCGCTCTACTTTGTCGAACTTAGCATTGTTCTCCAATTATGTTCTGGTGGAAATGGAGAGAGGTGGGCAGGTTGACGTGGTCTACACGGACTTTGAAAAAGCTTTCGACCGTGTGGACCACGACATCCTTCTTCAGAAACTTCACTGCCTTGGTATACACGGCGATTTGTTGCGCTGGGTCCGTTCTTACCTCACCAACCGCTCACAGACTGTCGTCTTGGGTGGATATAGGTCTAACCTTGTCTCTTTACCCTCTGGAATTCCCCAGGGTTCGCATCTCGGTCCTCTCTTTTACAACGTCTATATTTATGATATAGAAAAAGTAATAAAAAACTCAAAACATTTACTTTACGCTGATGACACAAAGATTTATTTGAAAGTAGGTTTTACTGGAGATTGTGAACTCTTGCAAAATGATCTTAATAAACTATATAATTACTATATCAGGAATAAAATAACAGTTAATATTGGAAAATGTCAGTGTATAAGCTTTACACGCAGGAAAAATCCGATTGTATTTACTTACAATTTTAACGGTGTTGCAATTGAGAGAGCGGATGTAGTTCGTGACCTGGGTATTTGCTTTGACAGTAAAATGACCATGTCAACTCACATTGATACTGTCATAGGTAAGGCGTACCGATGCTTGGGTTTTGTCATGCGTACTTGCCGACCCTTTTCCAATCCATTAACCTTAAAATTGGTTTACTACGCATATGTGCGCAGTATATTAGAGTTTGCTGTGCCTGTTTGGTCTCCGTGTTATGCGGTCTACGTTAAGCGCGTCGAAGGCATACAAAAAAAATTTTTCAGATATCTTAACTTTAAGTGCAGGAGGGTGGACTTAGGTGCCGATTATAAGGAAGTGTGTCGCGCTTACAACCTTCTTACGCTGGAGGAGCGTCGACAGGTTCTAGATATGCGTCTATTATATGACATCTTCCGTGGTCATATGGATTGTCCTGAGCTCGTTGAGCTGATCTCACTGAGCACTCCCCGGAATTTGTACGCGACACACTCGATTATTACAGGTTCCACATCGCCATACTAATTACGGACAAAACGCTGTATTCACCAGACTCCCACACATTTTTAATAAACTATTTTTCGATATTGATTTGTTTATTGGATCTAAGAACCTTTTTCTTGCTAATATTAAGCGACATCTGTGCGGTGACTAATTTGTTAGAATGAATTTAATTGGAGATGTAGTAAATTAACCCCATTTAGCATTGTTGTAGGTACAAATCCAGACTAGTATAGAATAGTACAAAGAGACTCCTGCTTTTTGTTTATAATTTAGAGGCAGGGGTTATGAAGAGGCAACTGCAACTTGTTTTTTTTTTCCTTATATTAAATGCACGATTAATCTCATATTTATATAATTTATTATTTTTTATTTATATGTATTTATGTATAAATACCTAATTATATTTACATGTATTTTTATATTAATGTTAAATTGGCTTTCCTTGAGCACATAGGTACATATTCAGATGGATTCGATGTTACAAAGTAGATGATCTTAATTGGCCTTCAAAATTTTAAAAATATTTTTTTCATGTAGAAATATATCGAGCTGTGATTATCTTTACAATAAATAAATAAATAAATAAATAAACAGCAATAAAGGCTATTTTTTTTAATGAGCTTATTTGAGTCGATCTAGCATAGGTTTTATTCTCGTGCTCTTATTAGGTAGAATAATTCTACTCATTCTACGCAGACGTATTCCTGGAAACAATATTGTTGGTTTTATTTAAATTAAAATTGGGTAAATGTCGTGGAATACTCGGTTGGAACGAAGTTAAAAATATTTATATATAACCAGTAACCACCAATCTGCATTGGGGCCGCGTGGTTGGTCATGGTATGTTTCATAAAAAAATATCTTACCCACAAATCCGCACCGAGGCTGCGTGGTGGCCCACCAATCAATACACGGCCCAATTTCCCTATTACATAAAAAAGTATCTTATTGACTAATTCGCACTGGGTGGTGTTCATAGTCCCAATCATACTATTCTATCAAAAAATTATCCTACCCACCATTCCGCACTGGGGCCGCGTGGTGGGTCATGAGCCAATCTCCCTTTTCTATAAAAAAATGTACCTTTCCTACCCACTAATCTGCACAAGGGCCACGCGATGGGTGATTCCTAGTCCTATTCCGTCCAAATAATAAACAAAACTTTAAACCAAGTATACAGCCACTACCATCAGAGGTCGCTCACCTAGCTGCCAATCTAACTACCCACCCAGCTGCTAGCTAGCTGCCTCGCCGGAGAAAAAAATGTGATTGTGTCGGAAAAATCTTACATTTTCTTCGGGTAGCATCATACCGTCCAAAAAGGTATTTCGTTCCAATAAACCATACTATAAAGTATGAAGAGCCTGCAGTCTAAATTTCATCTTTTTATCACGGCATTTGACAGAACATCTGAAGTTTCAAAAATTCATTTTATTTTTGTCAACAACTGTTTGAATAGCAAAACATCACTGTTTCGTTGTCAACTGTTTTAAATTATAATTGAATTCAAAATTCTCTCTAAAACTTATACCTACATAATTATAAAAAAAGATGGTGAAATAGAATCTTTTTAGTCGAATTTCGCAGATACTATATAGATATCTGAGAAATTGAAAATGACCGAACTTTGTTCCCATAAATACATATTATTTTGTAGAAGTTTTGTCATTGAATTAGTTTTTGCTATTTAAACACAACCCCCCAGAGCTGCTCATTCTCAGTGTACAAGCTTTGTTTCGTAATATTTTACAAAGTAAAAAAGAGATTATAAAAAGGAAAGCTATCTGTTTTGCAGATCATCCTTACAAATTGACAGAAGTTTAACGCAACATGTTTCAAGGGGGCCTAATAAGGACATTTTAAATTATGATAAGTCCAAACCACCAGGTGATGCGTAAAACCAGTCCGAAGCATAAGCAAAAGTTGGTCATGTTTTTGTTGCCGCGGAAAATATTAAATGATGGAACTGAATTTTCTTTTTATCTGCACTTACGTTGGTAGATGCTTTGCAACATTTTGTTGTGGTTTTGATTTTTTTGGTTGATCCTAAATGGGATACCCTGTGTGTGTGGGATGTGTTATGAATGGAATTATTCCTAAATAAATCCATTCATTATATTCACGGCATACCTGCATCTCTTGCAGGTTCGGTTAAGCATAAAAATTCGGCAGGATGTTTATTACATGATCGTGGACTATGACTTAAAATATCAGAAATATATACAGTTATAGTCAGGTCTTTTTATATTAAAGGGAGGATGACAAAATTGTTTTTTCTTCGTCTATCACTTACTTAGATTATTATTATCAATAAGTATTGGGCACATTTTTTTTTGATATAATCAAAACATTACTGAGATATATTAATTTAAAATGTCGCTTGACGTCACGCCTTGGTATTTTTTACTTGGCAGTGACGCCACGTGGTTGACTGACGAAAAAAATAATAATTGTCCATTATTTTTGTAAATGTAACTGACGGACAAAATATTTAGTTTAGCCTGTCATCACCCCTATTCGCACGCCAACATTAATAGATCGATGACGAAATTTAAAACGACTGACGGTGGCCGGCTAAATCGAAGCGTACTACATTGTTCACACCTCTGCACCATCACAGGGCCGGATTCCCGCATATTGGCTACCATTTCATGTCATTGTGACGCTTTTTGCGCGCCCTGGCGGCGGACCGGCGCGTCAGCCATCCTAAAGATTCCCCATCCATCGACCATCGATCCCGAGCAGCGAAAGAATGAAACTACATTATTCTTATATACACCTATACCTTACAAACAAAGTAATTGTATATAATTGGTATTTCTCAAGAACAATGACACAAAATTACAGTTTGAGCGAAATAATTACGGTCGTTTTTTTGCACTCTCGCGTCCCCTTTGACGGATACGCGGTACAATGGAATTGTTCGATTTTATTATTGCCCCGGTATCGGTATCGATATTTTGTCCCCGAGAAAATTGTGTAAGTGAAAATTATTGTTAGCGGATGCGCAATTAAAATGAAATGTCCTTTATGCCCGCTGCGCCGGTCCTTTTGATGGTACACACACTATATACGAGTAAAAACCACATGTAAGTATACTATTTCTTTTGCTCATTGATGACTGGAATTTTTGATCAGGGCCGGTTAATTGGCGTGATAATTAATTAGCTGTAACGGTATCTGTGCGGCGATATACCAACATTACCATAGTAATAAAATAGCGTTTTAACAAAGTTTTTAATGATTTCGTACTTACAAGGGTAGTTTTAGGTAGTTTTTAAGAGAGCTAGGGAATTTTCATCTCGAATTGGAGCGCCCGCCACCTTAAAGAAGACCACAGTAAAATAACACTACCTCTTCGTGTTGTGTGTCTAGTGGTGAGTAGGGTTCCAGCCTGGAATTATACTCACCAGCAGGGCTCCACGGAGAGGATTGGGTTCAGGCCGGTATGGTGAGGATGGCTAGAGTGATACAGCTTCTGCCGCATCATCTATCTTCGCGACTGGACTCCACTTAAACTTAACAGATGGCACTCCACCTGATGTAATTTGTTGCACCTCGTATAAAAAAATCCGGCCGAGTGGGAGTCGGACTCACGCATCAAGGTTTGCGTACCATTTTACTATAAACTTCTTAAAGGTTTTCCTGTTAGTCTACAAGCAAAAACCTACATTCCATATTTTTCATTTGCGCAGCAGTTTCATGTAAATTTTCATCAATTAAACTCTTGATTTCACACTTACCTACTTTTACTTACACACTACTTTACATTGAGTCCTTCTATTTGATATATAACACGTTACAGCAATCAACAGACCCAGAAGCGACTTACTACGGAAAATTAAAACCGCAATTTCGCGACGCATCTCCAAAGGAAGAAGATGACACTTTCTGCAGTTCCCCGCACCGACCTGCGTTCCTTAGAAGGAATTTATTTTTTTACTTCATTCGTATGTTTTTGTAATTTCAACTTGCTCTTCCCAGTAGATTCCGAGTAAACTGACTTATCCTATTTGGTACCGTTTTTGCCGATTGGAGTCCGGATCAGGAATCCTAAAAATAATAATTTTCCCACAAATGTCAGAGCACGACATATTTTTATTTATTAGCGCAGCTTTAGTCATCATAACCTCGAATGCTTTTAGGGATACTTGATAATATTAGAAATACTATATTAATTTCTTATAGCGTTTTCACGTACTGGACCGTGATAGATATAAAACCTAAAATGCACCTCTTGCAAAATTTTTTGCTCAGATCCTTCCTGTGAAGCAAAATTTGATCTGTTTTTCAAACTAAGTAAATACCAGTATGAACCTACTTAAGGTGCATCGCAATCGATCGCGGCAGCGCGCGGCCTACGACTGTCGTCGGTCGGTCGCCACGACAATAGTCAGAGTATGAAATTGTATGGCACCGCTTCCGAGGCTCAGGACATTCGTCGGCCGCGCGCGGCCGTGTGTGTCTCGACAAAGTTCAGCGCTCAGTGACATCTTGGATTTCATGGCGCAAACATGTCTAGTGAAACTTTTCGGTCGAGCAAGACAAAATATTAATAAATTGTGTCTCAAAATTCAATAATATATGATATGAGTAATAATAATAATTGCATAACATAACAACAGCAGCTCGCCATCCTCCTCTTCTTCTTCAAGAATGTCAATTAGCATTTCGACCATGATTTTGACTTCGGTAGACACACGTCTAGAGGGATATGACGAACAACACCGACTAAATTTGAGACACGGCCGCGCGCGGCTTACGACATTCATCAACCGCGCGCGTCTGTCGCGGGCCTCGGAAGCGGTGCCACACATTTTCATACTCTGACTATTGTCGCGAGCGACCGACGACAGTCGTAGGCCGCGCGCGACCGCGATCGATCGCAATGCACGGAATAGTACCTTTAAAGACAACAAGCTTTGATAAATAATAAATTGTGTAATGACGTTATAAGTTGCTAGTAAAAGTTTAAAAGAAAAAAAAAATATTCTTTTTAGCGCATTTTAATAAAACTTTGTTATAAAAAGATTTTTAATGATAAAAGGGGTGGTGGCATACATATGGGCCGCCTGATGGTAAGCGGCCACCATACAGCTTATAGACGCTTGTGATACAAAAAATATCATTTGCGCCGTAGTCATCTGTAAGGTGGAGGTTACTTCCCCAGACGGGTGCTCCAATACGAGCGGAAAATCGGCTATGCCCTACCTCCCTTACTACTGTTATAGTTTTCAATTTTGAGTAACGGCACACGTCGAAATATTACAGATTTACATGATAATTTCGTCATAGAAGACCAAGACAGTGCGCACGGCAGATTTATTCACGGGCTCGGTGACCAGTGTGGGATGGAAGTGTATGTAAACAATCATATCTCATGAGTTCCACACATTTCTTTTTTCAAAAAACCTTTAAACCATACTGAACCATAAAGGAAATGGCATGGCCTATAATATCTGCATCAAATTTTCATAAATGTTCCATGAATGTGCTCATAACCGCCCAACATAGTTGAACATTGTCCCTGCAATGAAAATGCTAATATGTGAATATCTTTGAAGTTATGTTTTTTTGCAAACAGGTTTTAGTAATAAAATAACTATAATTAGTTATTGTTTGAGCACACCTGTCTGGTGATGGTTACAATTTTAGAATGCCTTAATAGATTTATGGAAAAATAATGGGCTGAAGAAGTGATGATTTATATTTTTGTCATGTTCTAGAGCCGGCAACGCAAGAGTGGTACCCTTGGTGTCCACTTTTCATCAAGAGGAATTCTAGCTCGTTTGCCTGCTTAAAAATAATTCGTTGTTTGTATCAGTATTTTTGCAAACCAGCAAAGTGATGGGAGGCTGGTGTGGCACATTTATCTTTAAACAATCACTATACAAACCAAAATGTATATAACTTCCTAGATTCATACTTCTCAAGTGACGACCTGCGCGGCCGAGTTGTTTATACGCCGGGCTTCATGGTGACACCGACTCGAGAGGTCCCGGGTTCGAATCCCGGTGGGGGCAGATATTGTGTGATAAATACGAGCATTTATACTCCAGTCATGGAAGTTTAATATATATTTCTATATAAATATACTTATGTATGTACATTATATGTATTCTATCCGTTACCCTAGTATCTCATAACACAAGCCATATAGTGCTTACTTTGGGGCTAGGCTAATTACTGTGTGTTTAAATAAAATAAAAGGTGAGTAAATGACGCTTTGAAAGAAAACTCGATCAAGTGAAATTTGGACACGCACACGAATGGGATCCGTACTAATGAATCGGATTAAACATTTGAAATACAGCTTTTATAAATATTTACGTTGCCTGAATAAGGCCTTCTGTATTTTAAATTTCATTTTGAGTTTATGGTTTATTGTTATAGCGGCAATAAGTAACACATGACTACTGTAAATTACAACTATGTAATCGTAACCGGTCTTCATATGACACAAATGACGGATTGACTGACGGATAGATAGCGAACATTTACACAGTACAGACTGGTACCGACCTATGACCACCCATAAAGTTGCCACTATCAAATTGGAAGTGAAGAGAACAAGTGGAAGTGTCCATCTAGTAGAAAGAGAAAGAAGATGAGAGATGGCTAGCCTTTTTCTCTCTTATCGCGAATACGCATTGGATGAAAATCCTACGGATGAATACCGACCAATCACACGACTGCGCAGCATCACAAGAGAGAGAGGTAGCTAGCCGTCTCTCATCTTCTTTCTCTTTCTACTAGATGGACACTTCCACTTGTAGTAGAGTACATATCTCCCCTACTCTATTCTTATACCTCTATGGTACAGAATGGTACTGACATATGACTACACATCAAGTTGCCACTGTTGAATTGTTTCAAAAGATTGTGAATCTTATATAATGCAAGGTAAACACGAACTCAGTTGGAGAAATTTAACAATTTTGGATAACTTGATCTGTGGTTCACAAAACCCTGATTAAAAATATTAAACTGAAAACACATGTGATGAACATGACACTTTATGAACAAAATTCAAAGCGTTATCCTTACAAAAGTGTACTCTTAGAGAGTAAAACAGGTACTTAATGTCACATTTCTCAAAATAGACCTCAGGCGAAGTCAAATCCATCCAACGTACTCACGTACGCATTAAGCTTACGAGCGTACAAACAGACAGTTTTTACAAGATCGATCGTAATTAAGATATGTATGGTTGGACGTTTACCTTGTGCGCTAGTAAGAGCATACATTTCTGCGCACGAGCAATCTACGTTCAATCTGAAGACAATTCGCTTTTTACAAGCTTTATGTTAAAACGGTGGATACCAGTTTTTGCTTCGGGAGCTTTATGTCAGCCCCCCACTCGCAATAGCTTTTTCCATTTTATTTAAAGTTTTAATGAATAACAATGGTGTTTGAAAAAGTGAAGTCGTTTGATTTAATACACCCTGAGTTGGATGGTGAACTCACGCGCACACCAACACGAATGACTATGATTGCTTATTCATTTTACAATTTATTGATTCTAAATTCGAGTTAAAGACTAATACACTGCTTACATTGACGACTATTATTGATCACCTTCTCTTGGCCTAGTGGTATGCACGCCAGGTTTTAAGGTATCGCCTATTCAGAGGTCCCGGGTTTTTTAGGATAAGAGGTATACATATTCTATAACAATCAAAAATCTTTTCGTAGCATATCAGTAATTTTATATAATTAAGTACATATTACTCTCGGTATGTCTTATCAGATTGATTGGGTGAAGGAAGGGCGTAGTTTTTTCTTATTTCGTGCTAACAAGAGCAAATATGTAATAATTAACACTAATTCGTCGTCCGTATTCTCATTCTGCTCCGTAGTAAGTTTTCGCAGCCGGAGAACAACTGAATTCAGGCAAATTCTGACACTAAAATTGGATGTGCATTTAGTAAATATTATTAGCTAGTCTGATCAGACAATCAGAAAGAAAATCTGATGTGTATTCCCAGTATTTCCCAGCCTGAGTCCTGGAATACCATGCAATTTTACTTTGGCTCATCGACGTATCCTGCCCCATTGAGTTTTTCTGAAGCTTGCGTGTATGTAAAGAAATATCTTACGCTAAAATATATTATAGTGGTCTGGCCGACCTGGCCTTCCCATATAAAACACTGACGACTTTTAATATTAACATTGAATTACAAAATTTCTCTATCAAGTTGTTAACATGCTAATGTTATAGCGAACCTATGTATTTTATGCGCTGTTCCCGATGGATAATGTATTAAAAATGTAATTTCTAGGATCCATTTTATTAATTACCTAATAGTCAACGAAAGGTGATTCTACTTATTAATATGCATTGTACTATGTCTCAAATATACTTAATTATTATAGTTATTCATGATGATGATGAAATGAAATGAAAATTTCTCTTTTCTTTTCTTTCTCAAAATAAAATTTATTTCATTTCTTTTATTAAAATACGTTTTCATTCCATTATGATAAACAGGTGGTGGTGGCATGGCAATGATTCACCTGATAGTAAGCCTTTTTACTCTTGCGATAAGATATCGATAAGTATAGCCTGGCTAATTGGTGTGAGTGTTGGAAATATTTATTTTATTTATAGTTAACGCGTTGCTGTTTCTCTGACCTCATCCCCTACCTCGTGGAGCTCTGGAAATTTTCCAACCAAGTGAAGCAAAACAGCGCCAAAATGTAATGTTATTCCACTGGGATTAGACCACTTCTCATGTTTTTTTTAAATTTCTTGTGTAATTTTTCCTCAGTAAATAAGCCAAGGTCCAGTATTTGTCAGATATCACTTTGATTACTCACATAAGAAGGTTGAGAGTCACACAGCTAACAATGGAGATATATATGCTCGGTGTTCTCTACGTGACCGCATCAGAAATGAGGAAATTCGTGGAAGAACTTCAATAATCGTAACAAAAACATAGCTTAACGGATCGCAAAGCTGAACTGGTAAAGGATGGAGCACATAGTTCGGTGGGCTGATGGACGCCATTGAAGGCAAGGTGCTTCAATTGCGGCATCCCTCGCACCGGGAAGCGCAGTATCGTTAGACCCCTCACCAGGTGGACTGACGACATCAAGCGAGTCGGAGGGACCCACTGGATGCGGAAAGCGCAGGATCGTTGTGTATTGAAATCTCTCGAGAAGGCCTATATCCAGCAGTGGACGTCTATCGGCTGATGATGATGATGAATGGCTCCACTGCTGGGGTACAGGCCTTTTCTAAGTGAATGGGGACAGAAAATGGTGGGTGCTAATGCAGGTGCAGTAGGTTTAACGTTTTTCCAAAGTACGGCGGAATTTGGCATTAAACATTTTTAATCACCCGTTCTAAGGCCGGCCATCAACCAAACGCGCCAACAACTGAAGCATAAAGCTGCCCTTCGCCATATTTTTCTTTATGACACTTGTCATTGTAGATTCAAGAATAGTTCGTACTTGAGGTATAGTAATAGGATTGTTATGAGCAGGATGTTTTTTGTTACATATTTTTATTAGAATTGAATCATGCAAAGCCAAAAGCATTTAGATGTATAATTTAGGTTTTATCATAATATCGTATACCCTTGCATCTATATATTTGCAGTCAACTCCTTATAAGGAGGTAGTATATATTTTTGCTACACGGCCTCCGTCGGAGAGGCTTTTAAAAACAATAATTGGTGCATCAATAAGCCGTGATGCGACTTATCTGATGGTTTTAATTAGAGTGTACATTAATTACATTATAATTACAGCGGGACAATGACGCCACCTGTCGGCGAATGCCGCACTAACGATCGATCGATCGATCGATGCAATGCGCGGGCGCACTGCGCAGCCGAGTGCTATGCTATTCATTTGGCGCTGCGCAAAAACTGCGTTTTGTTTTGTACCGAGCGTTTTCTTTTGTGAAAGATGAATGGATGCTTGTGTTGGATATTTCTAACCGATCAAATACTCTCCTGGAGGAACAAAAGATACCTCATGATGCTAAATCGTAGTATTGTATACTCCAATATGTATTTTTGTATTTAAGGAATGGGGTAGAAACCACATACCTAAGACAGGTGTCTAGTTCAGAAGATAGCTGTTGCACCAGAAATTATGTCTCGCACCAGCCATGTTCATCTTGCGGGTCTGATGTCTGAACCCTATTGTCCTATCCTATGGCTCCGTGGAATTCTGGTTACCTTACTCTCCCAATTATTATAAAAAGGTCCATTTTCTCGAATTGCTTTAGTCGCTGAGCCTTGTAACATAATCATAATGTTTATGTTAATTAAGCGCAAAGGACTAACTCCCCGTCATGGTACTGATAAGGGCTCTGCTATCTCGTGGCGCTGATACGCTGTTGATATCGACTGAATTTGCAGTATTCAGCACCACCCACCACCACGTGGTGGATCATAGCCCTTTCTCCCTATTCCATCCATAGGGAAGGTTTGTGCTCACAAAATTTATAAGGTGGTGATGATAAAAAATATTTTTAATATGCAGATACACTAAACACTTTTTTGTTTCCTCCCCAGGGCGGGAGTGGGTGGGAAATTATGAGAGACTCTTACTGACTAAATCACACCCGTAGTGCTTATGGCAAGAACGGCCTTACAAGCTTCATCTGAAGCGATCAACCCTTGAGAGGGAGATGAACACAATAAATACACTGGGTAAACTATCTATACCGAGTGGCGGGTGCGCAAGCGCAGTGAGCAACGCCATCTCGTGGGCGCGTCGATCATGCTCGCGGCGAAAAAACCGCGTCGCCTCTGTCGATACGACATTGACGGATTCGGCCAATCTCAGTTAGGGTTGTCGCTAATAACTGTTTCATTCTGAATTATTTGATATGATTACAATTTTCGGGATAGGCAAGCAAAACCAAAGGCACGACCAATAATGTATTTTGAGGCTGATGATTGGTAGAATGTATTGGTATCTGTGTAAAAACAGCAAAAAAAATTGAATGAAAATATTTTTGCCGTTTTTGCGTTATTCAATACCTACACACTATTATTCTTGTTTATATATATATATATATATATATATATATATATATATAGGGCTATGCAGTTCTTAATGAAATTGTAGTGTTTACAATCTAAAATATCTTATATGACTCACCACGAAATTAAAGTTCTATTTAAGGCCGATAGTTTTTAAAATTGTTACGATCACTATCAGTCTTTAGATATCGTAAAATAATGGGAAGCATGTTTTTGTATAGAAAAATATACTCTTTTATTTGCATAAGTAGCGACGTCATCATTAAACATCCAGGAAGGGACGAAACGAAACGTAACACTTTCCACAGATCACAGGAGACAGAGTGACTTTTATTCCCGAACGTGAACAGGCAACCCTACTGTAATATACATGGCAGAGATGCCGCCCTGACATGTTTACGGGCCAATTATTTGTATGGATTCCTCCGCAATAATGATTTCTTGCGTCCGCCCGTCCGTCCGTGGGTCTGATGTATTCGGCCTTTTTCCCATAAATTTGTGTATTTTGCCTCTGTGCCGCTCTCGTGTTAGATTTACGACTGCCTCTGTATTTATTACGTCCTTGATGACGTATATGTTTTTGTCTTTTTCGGCCGTTTTTTTTTTATATCACATTACTTTTCACACCACACTCCATTGTGATTTTTGTACAGGACCTCCTAACACAGGCTTTATTTACTTGAATGGAGTGTCCAGTCGCCCATCGAGTTCAAGACGATATTGTTGAAGAAAAATAACTTATTATATATTTATTATAAAGTAGATGAGGGAGCTTGAGTTAAACCAGTATAATCTTTACACTTTGTTTTTTGAGCTCGATCGCAGTGGTCGGTCATTGGATGGGTGACCAGAAATTTTCGAGCTCCTCCGTGCTTCGGAAGGCACGTTAAGCCGTTGGTCTCGGCTGCATCTGCAGTCGATAGCACCCACCAATCCGCACGATGGTGATGATGATGAATCTTTACACACTATACAATCAACTGCAAATACATGTCACCTACCAATCTGCACTGGGCCCGCGTTGTGTGTCACGGCCCAATCTCCCTATTCCATCAATAGGTAAGGCCTGTGCCCCAGCAGTGAGGGAACATTAATAGGCTGATGATGATGAAGTACGCTTTTTTATATATTCAAGTATGCAAATGACTCTACCCCACCTGATGTTAAGTGGTGATAAAGTCCAAACGCGAAGATAGCTGGTACAGCAGTTATAAACTGCCACACCAACCATCTCACCTTGCCGGCATGCAAAAATTCTTCTTCGTTTTTGTGTTTGTGTGTATTGTATGATTGATTTGTATCTATTTAATATATTTTTTTAATATTTGAGAAGGTATACGGTAAAAAATAAGCAAACGGTGCACCTGATGGTAAATGATCACCGTCGCCCATGGACATCCTAAACAGTCTAATCACATGATTTATATTTATACTGTATGACACTGCAATCAAAATGCAGCTGACATGTGGTGATCAATTTATTGTGAACGAGCTCACCCGGTGAAAAGAAAAAGTTGTTAGTGATAAAAATAAACTTAAGTTGACTTATAAAAGCTCTTTTAAATCCTCCTTAATATTAGGACAATATCTTGAGCCTCAGAAAAGCCAAATGTGGGGTCTTTGCAGTAAGACTTTGGGACAACAACAGATATCAGCAGCAGCCCATCAGTATTCCCACTACTTCTTCTATCAAACAATCGAACCAATCAGCGCTCACACCCAAGAGCAACGACGCAATCATAACTAAGGTTTGGTCATGGTATGAGTTTTGGTCAAACAGTAGTCTGTGTTCTGTGGCCTTTCCTATGCGAAAGTAAGTTTCACTCATTGACCTAGATTTAATTCTAATAAGCATGTGGCTTTGCGGTATGAAAAATAATGTACCAATTGTTGGCATCTGTATTTAATATGAATATTAGCAGCGATTTTACTATTCAGAAAGAAGTACGTTAATAACATTTCTATAATATCATAAATAGAAAAGATTTTTTTGGGTCCTCCATGGTCCCGTGACCGAAAACGCCTGGGATTGGCCAAGACTAAAATGACATCACACGCTAGTAAGCGTGCCCATTACAGCCGGGACCAACGTCTTTATATGCCTTTCGAAGCACGTAGAAACTATCTTGAGATAGTAAATTTTCATCACCCATCCTATGACTGGCCATTGCAAAAGTGTGCTAACCGCTGTACCCTCGAGGTCCTCCACCACAGCGATATTAATGAAGATTAATACATTTTTTTATAATTTTTCCGGTGATTTACATATGTGTCACTAGCGGCCGTAAGCGACTTCGTCCGTGTAAAGTTTAGTTTTCTGAGAATCACACAGGAACCTTACATTTTTCCGGACTCTAAAGCATCATATATCTCAAACCAGGAAATAAACTGTATGCACATCAAATTACAACAATATTCGTTTAGTAGTTTGTGATTGAGTAACAAACATACAATCATACAAACTGTCAAATTTATAATAATTTATTATTTTAAATACTCACCAATTAGCCTAGCCCCAAAGTAAGCACTGTAGGATTGTGTTATAGGATACAAAAGAATACATATACTGATACATATATTAGTATATTTATAAAGAAATGCATATTAAACATCCATGACTGGGGTACAAATGCTCGTATTCATCACACAAACATCTGCCCTCACCGGGATTCGAACCCGGGACTTCTCGAGTAGGTGACACCTTGAAACCCGGCGTACAAACCACACCTCGGTCACGGAGGTCGTCATTATATTAGTTATAGTAGGATGACATTGCCAACTTTAGAAGTACTTATAGTTGAGGTCACCGATTTTTCAGGTTTGAGTTTGGTATCTGGTTCATTAAATTGATATTTCGCGACTCGAGCGTTAATTGTACTGAAGTGAGCCGGAACATCCGGGACTTGGAGTACCGAGGCACAAAATAATGTGACCGAGATATATGGGTAGTAGATACGTTCTGGTAAATATGCTGAAATTTGACAGTATTTTTTTCCTACATATTCCGATCAATGCATATTACAGAGTGTCACATTGTGCTCTGTTGGCACTGCTAAGTGTCAGGCTACCAACTGACTAATCACAGTGAACAGCAGTGCTATTCAGTAAGAACAAACTCAGCAACCTCCTCCTCCGAACGAATCCGCGGTGTGATCTAAAATTAGAATACGATGTCCAAAGAAAGGAGATTGCTCAAATTGGCCTAAATGCACAAAAAATATTGACATACAGGGTAATTCTTGGCGTAATTTATAATTTAATTTACAGTCATTAGATTTAAACGGACACCTTTGTATAATATATTTACTTTAAAAAGGACTTTAATTTTACCGGTTTGGAAAACATACGAATCATTTTTAATGGCTGTGGGTGTAGTAACATTCAGCCAAAGACTGGTCGAATTTGTTTATATAACATAAAAACAAATCTTTTTTGTAAAGATCGATAAAATAAATCATTTTGTTATTACACTGTGGTATTAATATCCACAACTATATTATCATTTTCACTAGATGCAAATGTGCTCAGACAATTATTATAGATGGTAGGCGACATCATAAAGTCTATTGCCATACATTTTTCGCCAAACACCTCCATAAACACATTATAATCTGTTTATATGTTAGACTTTAAGGTATCTATCTATGGGCATACGTTCCCTGACTATAAATTAATAAATAAATAAAATTACAAGGTGTGATACACTAAAAATCTAAAACATGGTTATCTTAAAAACATAAAAAAAAAATGAAGCTACTGAATAATATGTTATGGTTAACGAGAGTTTAAAAATTCTCTCTAATCTGTGGCTCATTCACAATCTTCACACAGTTTCTGTCACACAGTACTTTATTATAACCGGAAATGACACCTGATTTTAAAAGTTACTCTTATGCATTAACTTTAAAAACAGGCAACTATCTGTTAATGTACATGCTCTATACAGGGTGTGACAAAAGTCCGAAATAAAACTTTAGGGTTTGGTTGTGTTTCTTGTATAGAATTACCTACGAAAGTTTGACGCCTTTCAGACTACTTTTATTTTCTTATTAAATTAATAAAAATATCGTTTTACACTTGCCTATGACCACCCCATAAATGCGTACGATTACTACTACCTAAACAGACCCCCCTCTCTCCCCCAGGCGCCCCTGCGCCCTGCTCAGATACCTACAAATTTTTATTTCGGAATACATACCTACAAATTTTATTTCGGAATTCTGTAACACCCTGTATAACTGAATCTAATCCATAATTTCGGTACTTGACTTGATTTCCCTAGTTTACTATATAACTTATTTGTTTTTTATTATTTTAATATGTTCAGTGTATATGGTTTATAGAAGTTCTCAGGGGTCTCCGTCAATAATATTCGTTTCTACAGTAATTTATATATAATTTCGAATGTAGGAAACAATTTTTCATGATTAATGGTCTTTAGGCTAAACATGTATGGAAGCTGAGCAATCTTCTTTCAAATCATTATTATTATCTAGTTAAGTGAGTTGTGTATTAATTTGTCTAGTGTCATCATCATCATCATCATCAGCCTATTAATGTCGCCACTGCTGGGGCACAGGCCTTCCCTATGGATGGAACAGGGAGATTGGGCCATGACCCACCACGCGGGCCCAGTGCGGATTGGCGGGTGCTTAACGACTGCAGATGCAGCCGGGACCAACGGCTTAACGTGCTTTCCGAAGCACGGAGGAACTCGAGATAGAAGATTTTTGGTCACCCATCCAATGACCGACCACTGCGAAAGTTGCTTAACTTCAACGATCGCAGCCGAACGCGCTAACCACCTGCGCCATCGAGCTCCTCGTGTAACTTCTTTTAATGTGTCCTTTATCGTAGCTCACTAAACATTGATAAGTATTTTTATCTACACCCATGCTTTAAAACCGTTTTTAAAGATTCTGAAAAAGCTTTCCAACAATAAAACATCCAATGTCGTAATTAAAAAAAGAACATTTTTACACCCGTGTGGGTGTTAATAGTTGGTTTTTAAAATAAATTTCATAATAACACTTCCTTCGCTTTTTAAATTCCTTCCGCGCCAAGGGCTTGCCCATCAGACAGCCACAATTTTCACTGCTGGATGCGTGGTATTATGGATGAAAAAAAAACATAATCATTCACGTTCGCTTCACTATTACACGCCCCATGGTTTCTAGACGATTTTTATCATGGATATAGATAAAGTCTTGTATGAAACTGTATTAATTAGGTAAGAGTGATAATTGTATCTCATGAGTGCTTTGATTCATTGTTTATCATAAAGCCACATTCGTGTTCACCTCTCATAGTACAACAAATTTATTTAACTATAATCTACGCACTTTATATATTAATAACTATAATCGCACGCACTTAATACCACAGTATTTTTTCAGTAGGAGGAGAATTATTAAAGGAATGTGAACAAAACGAGTTAATAATCAAAGTTGATGGATGTCGAAGGATATTTAAAAGTAATTGACAAAGTTTTGATTACGAAATACCTAAATAATGGTGGAATACCTTTGTTTGTTTTTGGTGTTATTTTAGATGTTGTGCTTTTTACAGCCACACTCAGATTGCGGTAGTTAGTTAGTAGGTACTAAATATTTAGGATTTTACAGTCAAAGTTTTGATGATTTTTTTTGTGTGTATATACCATTTTTTTAAATTATATCTGAGGATTAAAAAAGGAACATACCTACACAAATACGTAAACCCTGAAAACATATCACTACTTTTTTAAGCAGTCGTGTAATAATATAATTTCAGGCTTTCTCGTCTAAGTTGAGTCGAGGCGGAGGTCGTTAGAGCCCCGGTCACGCGCGCCTATTGATCGGGCGCAGCTCGGAGCCTCTGCGAAACTGGGAGACTTATCAAGGTGATGGTAATAATAAGTAATTTTACGCTCATAAAGATTGGAATAAAAATACCTGTGACTAGAGTTCTTATGGCGTGATTACACTTAGTCGTTAGCCCGAATACGAGTGCCAATCGAATACGGGTAAACGAATAACTGTAAATAAATGGAGTCGAGTACGCCCCGTATTCGCGAAGTTTTCGCTTTGGTTGCCCAACAGTCTTCCAGCCCGTATTCCACTGTAAATATTGCTTCGGGTGCCCGAATTCGAGAAATGTCTTTCGTGCACCCAAATACGGGCTAACGACCAAATGTAATTGAGCCATTACTTCTTACTGAGTTAAGTTCTTTAGGGTAGAAAGTAGATAGTAACCACTCAAACCCTCGGCGAAATTGGGAGACATGAGTCTAACTTTTAAACCATCACCTTGATGGCAAGGTGATGGTTTAAAAGTTAAAATATGTTTTCGCTCATAAATATTGGAATAAAATTTAATTGGCGTTCTTATAGATGGATGTAGGAAACCTTTTGGAGTCCCAGTAAAACTAGGCCATACCGAAAGATTATGGAAATACTCGTAGTCTCAAGCCTTTAAAGATAGGAAAAATTGAGCTACAATTAGAATTCTCATGGGTAGGAAGTAGGTAGTAACCACGGAAAAACTAGGACACACGGCTTATTAATGTTTCATTGCTATACAGATGACAATGCAGTGTATGCGAGATAGTTGGAATATGCAACGTCTGAAAATGTAGATATTTAGGAGCAACGGGAGAATTTTGTTATTAAATTTAATCAGGAGTTAGAACTCATTTCTAATGGGGTACCAGCAGACCCGTCTTTCCCAATGGGCAATTTGGGTAAGTGCCCAGGGCCCCACGATAGATAGGGGCCCACCTCAGATCACAAATACATAGTCCCTAGTTCCTGTTAGATCTCCAAACGGGCATAGGGGCCGCATTATCCTAATATGTCCAGGGCCTCCAATAGGTCAAAGACGGCACTGGGTACCAGAGTTTTTGTTAGGTTCTAAGCTAAGAAACACCTAAGGTGATTTCACGGCAAATATGACGTCATTCCTACCCCTACTCACTTTGCATCACATTTGCTCTACCATATATATTCTTCTTGACAAAGTAGTGTCACCCACTTTTCTCAGTATGGAAGTTCGTTTGCTGCAAGCTAAATTATAAGGATTACATAAAAAGCATGATAAAAAATACTTCACGAAAACTCAGTCTTGAACATGTTGCGGTGTTATTTTACGACTAACCAACTATGTTTATTGTATCTATATGACGCAAGTCTCTACGGAATCATTGGGATGGGATAGCGCTGCTAAGGGTTTGCTCGATGCTTTTTCAAATAAAGAGGTTACTAACTTACCCGAGCATTTAAAAATACGTCGTGATGTTGCGTTATTAACGAATTGTTCTATCGACTATGCTACAACTAGTGTTCTGAGAAGTTATTTTACCCATATAGGTAGATGCCACTTTCTTCTTTTCTTCATTAGATTACTGGCTACAATTCTATTTTGAAACGTTAGGAGCAATAAAAAAAGTTAATAATTTGCGCTTTATTCCCCTTTTAAAAAATGATTTGTCACTCGTATCGCTGCTATAATATTTGGTGGATAGCTAAGGTGACACCTATGGCCGCGATTTTATTTCTCGTAAAGAGAGCGTCTTAAGAAGTAATTAATAAGAAACGACGAGACACTTACATACAGTCCACAGGAATAACAGATATTGCGAAATATAAATGCTTTATAAACGGTATGTGACCTGATGTTCAGGAATTTATACTCTGCTTTTTTTAAGACAGAAATTACACCACCATTCACTATGTCTTTAAAGAGCAGTCTCTTCAGTACCCCTAGCTCGAACCAAAATCGAATTCGATTAGTTTGCGAGTGCGAAATGTCAAATGCCAATTTCGTAAACGGAAACTTGAACAGCAGTTCCACAAAAGACGTAAGGAGAACCAAAAATCAGTACACATTTGACATTGACAATGACATTTCGGACTCGCAGACTATTCGAATTCGATAATGGTTCGTGCTAAGGGCACAGAAGAGCGCTGCATTTCGAGGAAATTTTCGCTGTGCACTAAGTACGTCGAAGTGGAGCTCCATGGCGCAAGTAGTTAGCGCGTTCGGCTACAATCGTTGAAGTTAAGCAACATTTGCAGTCATCAGTCTCTGGATGGGTGACCAAAAATTTACTATTTCGTACTGCTCCGTGCTTTGGAAGGCGCGTTAAGCCGTTGGTGCCGGGCCCGCGGGGTGAGTCAACCTCCCTATTCCATCCAAAGGGAAGGCCTGTGCCCCTGCAGTAGGGATATTAGTAGGTTGATGAAGATGACCAAGTACCTCTCTCAACAAACTTGGATTAGCAGTATTTAAAGCTCGACTATCTGCCACTAGACTGCATCGTACAACGATAACAGCTAAATATCTGTACATACAATAAAATGGTGGTTTTGGATGTGATCTACAATCGATACCGAAGCCAAGAGTAAAGATTTTAGAATTTTAGTCTGTTTGTCTGTATGTATGTCCGGGATAAACTCAAAAAGTACTGCATGGATTTACTTCAAATTTGGCACGAATATTATTAAGAAGTCGGGTCAACATATAGGCTACATATTATCACGCTAACACCTATGGGAAACGAGCAGTGAACCTTTATTTCTAACTTACTCCACGCATACGAAGTCGCGGGCGGCCGCTAGTAAACGTTTAAACGTAAAACATCGAACATATGTTGTAGTTCAAAACAAACATCGGAAGTTTTCATTTCCCGAGCGCCCATCGATTGGTGCAAACGCGAGCCGCATACGTAATACCATGCGTATAAATTTCGTAGGCGCCTTAAGTCTTTATTGCCTTGGAATAGCGGTGATATTGGTGTAGCAATGCTTGTCTTCGTGGTGTACTGGTAGGTCGGTCAAGGACTTACGTAGTTCAATGATTGATTAACAACAATGGTTGAGTTTATGTTTTATTAGTTTTTTTTGTGTTTAAATAAAGGCAGTTCAGCATTTATCAGACAATGTAGGTCACTACTCTTGATGTTAGTTTTTTTTTGTGTAATTTAAAAAAGGAGAAAGAAAATACTAAGGAGAGCTTTTTCATGTTACTACTGGGTTATGATAAAAAAAAATAGAAGTACATTGAGACAGAACATCGGACATGGCATTATTGGAAAAATAAACAAGAATCTAACACGCTTAGATAAATCATAAACATACCTAACCTACTTAACTGTTGTGTCACGGCTCTTTACATTGGCCATACATTAAGCTTTCTAAGAAGCTTCTAATTCTACGACGTAGCACCGTAGCGCTCTACGTTCAAAGGAACTTTAACATGAAATCTAACTTGATACTAAACTAATTTATTATATCCATAGCACAGAATTTACACCTTATCATGCCACCACGCCCACCCGCCGACTGGGCTCGCCTACCGCCTTCCCGACGCTTCTACGCGCCAATCCGAACGCAACGTTCGAAATTTGAATTGCGACGCCGAACTCTCTCCGTCCCTCTCACGCTCGTATGAAGGCGCGAGGTGCGCGCGCTTTTTTTTTTATTTTAATTGACGGCTACAAATACCTGTGTTGTAGAGTTTATAAAAAGCTGCATATAAAAATAATTGCCTTTTAATACAAACCAGGTGATACTCGGATCACGTAATATACATATAAATTATGAATAATATACTCTTTGGAAACTAATTGTTGCATTAATTTAACATTAAACTTCAAAGTTTCTAGGTGCTGCTATCTAAAATCTTTGAGGATAATAACTTCATTTTATTATACCCTAAAAGGGGAGCTATACTATAAGTTCTTACAGCAGTAAATCATACTTCCGATGTTTGAAGGTGTCGGCTATTGCTACGGCGGCCAATATATCTTGACCTTTCGTCAAAGTTGATGGATACTCAGTGGTACCGTCATTTTATATTGGACGCGCACCCTAACAATGTGTTTTTGCGCGTAAAAAAGTAGTTGAGTGGATGCATTGTCATGAATAAAGGGTGTTGGTACCAATTAATGTTTTCCATTCTTGCTTGAAATGATTTACAACTTAGTTTATATGGAAATATTCCAAGAAAATTTCTTAAAAAATGTGATATACATATAGTATGTATTTTTTTTTTAATATTTCATACAAATAATTGTTAAGACAAAGATGGTAACGTTTTTAATTTGCTTATATTTTTTTTTAATTATTTACAAGCAGAAACTATTTAAGGCAAATCGTGGGAGAACAATGTGTAAAATCTGCTTTAGGACAAAATGTATTGCAAAGAGAAACAACCATACAAAAAACATTATTCATAATGCCCGGGCAATAAACATACATAAATTATTTAATTTTCACATACAAGTTTGTACATTATTTTTTCTATTTATAATATGTAACATCAACTCGCATCATAGGTACCTTTCATTTCTAAACTAAAATTGTAAATAATTACAACATTAGTATGTGATACACGTGCTGGGATTTTTTATTTGTCAGGTAAAAAAGGCAACTCTAAGCTCAGAATAATGAAATATTGTGGAATTGATAAATCAATGATTACTGAAATTCGATCAATTTCATTTAAACTTAGGTCAGGTACGTACCTGCTACGTAGCAAGCATAATATCAAACAGAAATAGAAATGGACGTGGAACATTGCCAAGATCAAGATCGATGGACCAGAAATGATGGAGTGGCGACCTTGGTCCAAAAAATATGGAGGTAGAGAGGTCACAAGGACTTGGGTGCATGTAGCTAGGGAGTGACTGAATTGGAAAGATATGGAAGAGGAATGTGGCTAAAAACGGACATAAGGGATTTAAATAAAATACGTAAGAAGCTGTATGGATGTATGTATATCTTGCATAGTTGTATAGATTGACAAAAAAAAAGAAAATAATATTTAAATCATAAAACTAAAGACGAGGCTGTATGGACATTGTTCTCTTTGCCTTCCTTTAGTACAGAGAACACTGTAAAAATATAAAAGTTTGGTGCTTATTATTCTTTACCTATTAAAAAAATGGAAAACAGTCACCAAAACCTATCGACGCTTGCGATATCAGCTCCATCTCCCCTGGAACCTTGCTTACCGACAGAAATACAACACTACCAAATAGTAGTGTTTATTCATTGTAGTCTTCTGTGCCGTAGATGGAGGTTACTTCCCCAGACGGACGCTCCGATTCGAGGGAAAAAAATCTCGCGTAAACATTTAGCATCCTCCAGCTTGCTAATATTGTAGCTATAAAACAGAGGAAGCTTAATAGACGTTAATCATTTCAATTAAAAGATTAATTATTATGAATATTAATTATGTCATTAATATTAACGACTTTGTAAACGATCATTGTGAACTTCAGTGACTTTTAGTTAAGGGTACTAAACTTATTTAAGGAGAAACAAAACATTACTATAACTTGAAAATAGAACTATGGTAATAATTTTTAATCGAAATACTATACAATCAGCTTGTTTCAGATTTGCACAAAGTCTATTTCTAAAGCTCCATTTTCACTTTGGTATTTATAACAATTTATATATTGTGTTGAATTGTCTTTTATTTATACGAAATTTTTTTGCATATTATATATTAGGTATTAAAAAAATCTTCTAAATTCTACCAGGTTGGTGATGATGATCACATAGGAATTTTTCTCTTTACTCTTTGCTGCATTTTATAACATAGTCACACGTATTAAAATAGTATATTTTAGCCCAAGTTACTACTCAATCTAATAAATATACTATAAAGTCTTGAAAACCATAAAAATGTTTTTGTAGATAAATTTATGAACATTAAACACCTTGTTATACTCATAAAAGCTATTTCGTCAATGTGTAGTACAAAGTGCGTTACCGCCGCGATGGAAGTCTATGAAATCATAGACAACAGATTACCATGAAAAAAAAATCTATATTTACAAAACGACTAAGAAAAATGACACTTCTTCAAATACTTTTTACTTTATAGCATACAATGGTTTTCCCCTTAACAGAATTACGTATTCATACAAACGACCGTCCACTTAGCATAATCCATGTTGCAAAGAATATTGTGGCAAAAAATACGCTCGCATTTTCCAGAACACATTTCAAACAAAGCAATGAGTATTTATTCAATAATAAGAGCGAGGAATCACCGTTAGGAATTACTCACACCTTGTAATAATAGGTACTGCGCAATTATGCTTGACACCAACACTCTAGTTTAACTTGACCTGTCACCACGAATAAGAGTATTGAGCTTCTTTGAAGACCACTACGCGGTATGGGTCTACATAAAGTGGTTATTTCCGCGCGAGATTTAATAACCTCGTGACAGTTACACATTCGTTAAAAACTCGGTTCTGGGGTCACAGGTGAAAAATTATTCCGTGAGAATTCGGATACTTTTTTGGGTTTTCCGCGAAACTGTTCGATGTAATGTTTTGGAGGAATTTGAAAATGAATCGAGCGCGCGGTGTAATGAAAAAAGTGTTGTGAAATTTAAGATTTTTTATTGGTGTTCCTTTCGGACAAAGACCGAGTAGTTGCTTTAATGTCTGGTCGGTCGGTGCATATAATTTAAGATTATAGATTATTATTATCATGTTGATATGTCACTGACTGTACCAATAAAATATATTTTTGGTATGCAAATGTATTCACAGATATACCTATCTGAAAAAAAACCATGCAAAACGGCGTGAAAATCTTGTTTAGAATATTGCTAACAGCTAGATGTTTTTTTAGACATAGAAACCAACAACACGATTTTTCATTGAGAGAAGAACATTTCAATATGCAGAACTCTACATTCCACAATGTTGTATCCAAAAGATTCTCAGAAAACGTAAATTAGGATATGCTTTCTAAAAATCCAATTTTTTCACAAAAATATCTTTATTCTTATCACATAATATTTTTCAGCTCACCGAAAGATTTTAGCGAAAGTAATTAGGTCAGGGGGCGACGTGACAGCGGGTTTCGTCACGTAATCCTAACCCAATTACACGGTACGTGACATCCAGAATTCGTGGAGCGCGGGCGGTGCTCGCTCCGTGCGAGCTGCTTCGTATGCCCACCGCGCCAGGCCGGTTCGGGCGCACACATCCAAGCCACGCCGCCGTATAGTTTTGATAGCAGATCCTCAATGACCGCTGGACCGAGAAACTCGGCACACGCGTCCCCGCGCATTCTACCGAAATGCATGTAAATACTGGTGCATGCACACGCGCGTTTCCGAACGTGTCTCTAGCTGAACGCGGGCGCGGGAAGTTTGACGTTTTACTTTTTTACAACCGCGCTAATAGTGCCCCGAAATGTTTAGTGGTAACGTGACTCCTTGGTGATAACTTAGTGCGAAATAGTGCTGTGACTTGGATTTTTTTTGCTTCCGTTTGCTTTCTTGCGTTTACTTTTTTCGGTCAATTTATGAGAGGCAAATATCAAATAAAAATGTATATTACGAGTTTGTTAAGTGTGATTGGCTTTGGCAGACAAGTAATGTGGAAACTTTTGATAAATCTTTGCGGGCTTAGAAATAAAGATATACCCATCAACGATATTTTCTACTGGGTACTTAAAAACTAACTTTAATAGTGAATACACAGGCGGTAAGAGCTTAAGAGATAAAACACCGTAACACAAGCCACACCGATTCTCGCACACCGGAGCTAAATCAAACATATGTTATTACTTTACAAACAATAAAAACCTGTAATCCCTTGAGGTTAACACAACAAACGCAATAAATACTTTGGCTGAGAGCAAATATGTCGGTTTTACTAATAGGTGCCGATTTGAAGAAAACAATCGGAGTTGCGCAAACGCACTCGGTCAACATATTGGGTGTTCCGGCCCTCGCTCGGGCATAATGTTACCTCATTATAGGAAATCCTACTAAATAAATTCATAAACATATGTGTTGGTTACTTAATCGCTGCGTAATGGCTGTGTAAATTTAAAACTTGCCTCTTAACGCGTTTAAACCTTTTATTGTGTGAAGAAAGATACGCAAAGAAGAAAAGAAACTTAAAATTAAAGTAAAGTGTAGTAAAGTTTAAAAAAATTAAGGTAGTCATGAAACGCAATCCCAATGATTTTTTTAACTTTTCAAAACCGATTAAGACTTATTTCAATTTGCCAGGGAAAACCATTTTTCCAATAAGATTTTAATCTCTTAGCAGTTTTTGTAAACTTACAATATTTGGTTAACAAAATTGATCCTGTTCACATTTCAAGATGAACTGAGGAATTTTCTCATAGCACATCAAATACCTACCATTTTACAAGAATAAAGCATTTCCAAGTATCTGGGAGCCGAGTGATAGAGTCAACAGTGGCCCGTTATCAAAACCATGGGTAATTAGCGAACACGTAGATTGTTGGCACTTAAGCCACTAATAGTCATCTCGGCTTTCACTGACGCAGACATCCGAAAAGCGAATCAAAACTAACTCCCAAGAAGTTTCCATTGCATTAAAAAAAATATAACGTTTTTTTCTGTGGCTGTTTCCGTTTTACACAGAAATTTCGCCAATGTCCCGTAGTGAATTATAATGTTCCTAGAACACTAGCAATATTTACACCTTACTCGTTTAATTACCTACCCACTTTTTAACACTCGGTGTGAACATTTCGATGATCAATATTAGCTCTAAAATCATTTACAACAGCGGTGCCTTCATATTTGACCGAAAATAGTAAACAGTAACACTACTGACCAGTGGATATCATAGTAAATAGGTATGCGAGCAAAGTTTTAAATCGACTTTTGAAACCATGATGTAAAAGTAAGATAACGTGACTTCTAAACACAGTGATATACCAAAATAGTGTTCAAATGTGAACAAAATTAATTAATTTCCAAATTCGAATCTTTGGAGTGTTTAATTTTAAAAATGGAACAGTGATTTATGGATGTTGGAACAATGTTTTCAATAATGGAACAGTGATTTTGAAAATGGATCATCCTGGTGGATTTGCGTCGTCGCCTTGGGCGGCCATGCTGGGCCACGGCGTGCATGGAGTCATGCAACACGAGTACTCGCATGCGCATGCCTCTATGCCAATGGATCTGCATGTTCCGCAACCTTTCCCATATTATCGGTAAGTTTAAGAATTATGCATTAATAATAGAGCTCGTTTGATATTTCAGTTTCTGTTACGAATATGATACGAATTTGGAACGTGGTGAATTGTCTATCGTTACGTGTCAGATTGTAAAATTTCTCAATTAGTATAGGACAAATTCATAAATGAAAACTGTTCTTCTTTATGCTACGAGCGTCGCCCATCTTGACGTCGTTAAGGCGGCTGTTTTGTGTGAGGAGAGTGTGTTGCCGGAATCACTCTAGCCAGCCCAGAACGACCCCAGGGCCTCTTTATTAGTGATTGCCTTTTGGAGGTTTCTTGGTCAGCTGATATATCACCCGGTGTACGGTTACTCCGTTGCATTCTAGTGGAACGTGAACAGTTATGTCTTCTGCTTCCATGCATACTCTGCATAGGGTGCTCTTTGTGACACATAAGTTAACAATATGTCTATTAAAATTGGCATGCCCGGTAAAAGCACCTGTTACCATGAGCAATGTTTGTCTATTTAGCTATAGAAAGGTCTTGAAGAGGGCAGCGTTTACTCGTGGCAAAGCGAGTTTGGCCTGTCTACACGTCTCCAAAGTGAACCAGTGTTGCTGGTGGAGTGCTACTTTGTGTTCGCGAATTTACTGACAAATCAGCTCACTGGTACAGGGATGATTTAGTTCGGGACCTGTTGGGGTCGTATCGGATCCCTTCACTGGCTAGTTTTTCCCTTGATCCACTGGTTAGTAATAGAATTGCATAAACCTATCGTGTTTATGGTTTGGTGGCATTCTTGTATAAGACTGACTTGCTATCGGAAAGGATAATCATTTTCTGCCCTGTTACATTTCTTCTGGAGAGGATCGCTCTTGCCGCCAGTATTCTCCACACAGAATGATGGGCAATGGAGTCTGTCGCGATGATCAGTTCTATTTTTTCCTGTGCACAGTAGACCAGAGATGCAACGTCTACTGGTACGGCCTACTCACCGTCAAACATATATGCAGATTGAATATAACTTATTATCTGGGTTTGAGGTCAGTTAACAGCGCATAGATATCTGGAACAGAAAATTATTTAAGGCAGTGTTGTGATGTTTTTGGAAGTGTATATGCAGGACCTTACATTGTCGCTAGTAGTGGCTTGAACGAGCTTTCTAATCCTGCGTTGGCGTTCCCTAACCAGTATCGAGGGCCCAACACCCTCCGGGATAGAAACCATAACAAATGTGGTATCGATTGTAGGCTGCTGTTGGATGTCTGAGCAGCCAACAATTTGGTTTCGACGGCTCCGGTCAGCTCCGACTTCCCGATCGGTAGACATTTGCCTAGCAAAACTTCACCGTGCTTTCAGAGCTTAGGTATCACAAAACAAGCACTCCGATTTCTCAGTTTGCGAGTGAGCTGCTGTTCCCTCTGTTTGTGCCATGGGGAAAACCAGGGCATATACAGGTGCAATATTCAGTTTCAGGTAGAACATTGAACCTGTGTGTGTCCATTGTTTGTGGTGTTATACTTCATCTAGTCAGCTTCTCGCTCTTCTCGGAGCCCGCACATCCAGAAGTATACTTAATATTGTACTTGGAGTACCAACTGGATATAGTAGTAAAAAGTTGGTGTCAGGTGTGACATCGGAGACTCGAAGTGTGAGGGTTAGCGGTTCAGAGTACCCCAGTTGTTCCACATCACTCTTGCTTCTTCTGCATGACCCTAACCATCGAGAGCAGCAAGCCACTCCAGTCCTTCACATTACTTGCAGCAGCCCTTGTCACCTTACTATTGTTAAATATTATCATATAAACGGCTGGGTAAGACTTTGAGTAGGACTGAAATAACTTTGTACTACTCCAGAAAAAAGAAGACAGATGAAAAACTGTAGGTACTTACAAGTGAAGAAATGTCATGAAATATTGATTGATGATGATCCTGTAAGTACACCAGTATAGAAGTGAACGATCGCCAGCAAAAAAGCCACGCATACCACGACACTGTATGTAGCCATATAAAATAATAAATCAGCATCGCGACTGTGTATACAAAAATGGCTCGGAATCCCATTGGGTCCATCTCACTTCTTCCCACTTGTAAGGATGTTGCACAATTAAATTAATTAACTTCATAGCACTAGCGAAACACATCGTACCACGACGAGTTTTGCGCAGACGCCGACAATGGCCATGGTTTCTTAAGTAAATGTGAGATGTAACTTCAGTTACTATAAAATATTAGCATTGGTTTTTATCTGTGAAATTAGAGCATTTGTGTTATGAAAAAATAACCTAAGGCATCCTTCCTTATTCTGTAGGTAGAGATGCCACTTGATGGCAAGCGGCTGAATTTTCTCCATAGGTCTGTTTGTAATATCAGGGAAGCCACCCGAGGGTCGCCTAACCTGACCTTATTGTTAAGCCACTGAGCTCTTACAATATTAATATTTCTATTAAAGAAAGTAAATAATAACTACATAATGTATTTATTTTTTATGTTTTTAAGCATACCACTCATCAAATAAAATAACTAATTTTTAACGCATTTTAAGCCCGGTAAAAAGTAGTTTTCTTTAACTACAGAATGTTTATCAATGATCTAAGGTCTTCTGTAAGGTGGTACTTCCTTATAAGGGCACTTCAATTCAAGCGTTAAAGCCGATATGCCCTTCTTATTTATTAGATTTTTTTATATACTACTAAATATTTTATTATCAAAGAGTTGCTAAAAATAAATAAGGACCTGTTTGTCTGTAAAATTTTGATTTCACATGTCTTAAATAGTAAAATTTTCTAGATATCTAAGCAGCACATATAAGCAATCTTTGTTTTTCAAATAGGCAAATAACTTAATGAAACTTTTGCAAAGAATTTCCGTGGCCCTAAATATTGTATGCAACAACTACTACTTTCAAAGTAAGTGAATACTATTGTTATGAAATTGGCAATGTGTATCAATCTAATTTGATATCGTTTTGCGATCAGTTACTACCGAATTGCGTTCTGCAAAAAACACTCAAAGAGGAATTGAAAGCTCATGGGGAAGGAGCAAGATTACACGCGCCTACGTCATTTTTCTGCATCACGGTGAGTGTTGAAATTACAATGGTGATTAAAACGCAAGATTTCAAGATCGCAAGATTTCATACGACCAACCTTACCTAATAGACCTGCCACTCCAATAACCATTGAAATAGAAAAGTTTAAGTTGATGTCCTTCTGAAAAGTCCTTAAAATTTACCCAACCACCAACTGTAGAATAATATGTTGGAAGACCTTTATACGTTTTTGATATTTTCACAGCAATCTAACATTTTACCTGTACGTCAAATTTCATCCCAATTCGTTAAGCTGCCATTTAATGATTAAGTACAAACTCTCACATTTACAATATTGGTAGGATAGCGGTAAAAGAAATTTATATTCTATGAAACTTTTAAATAGAAAATAAGAAAGAATAATAAAGAAGAATGTTAGGCATATCAAATCATCTGCTCGACTAATTTAAAAAATATTTTAACAGCACATTATGTTATCTGCTCAAAAAACAGAAAACTACGCCTAAGTATAATTTATAATGGGATAGTGAGCAACATAGACAAAACTTCATAAGGATAAGAAAGACTATGATTATATCTATTGTTATAAAAAGTAGGCACCTATAAGTATAAACAGATATAATTAAGTAATAAATGCTGTTGCAAAGTGCAAACGTCTATTGGGCAGGGTAGATGCTTATATCACCAGAAGCATCATATGGTTGTCACCAGTTATCATTTGACAAAATAAATGTACCTACAAAAAGAATGTTTTTGCTTATCAGGTAATCTGAATTTCAATCAGCTCTTATTTTAACCCATGGCTATTATCGCTATCACATTTCTTGCAAGCAAACACAGAATACTTGGACTGTCAAACCAATAGGTTGTCACTACAGCGGTACCTAAAATAACTGGCAAAAAGCGGTCCCGTCCTATAAGGTTAGCTATTAGGGTGAGATGCCGACGCTTGCGCAGCTTTTTGTGCGCAAAGGAGGCGACGCATAGTGCACACAGCCGAGCTGTGTAGTGTTTTGTTAAAAACCATGTTGGTATTCCACGATTGGGGATTGAGATGTATAATTAAATGATATTTAAGATTCTCTCTATTCAGTTTTTTTACTGTTCTTTTATTACATCACCTATTTTTTTATCGGGTTAAGTCACAAATTAGGTTTGGGTAATATTACGAATTTGTCGAGTTGAGTATGTTATATGTATTCCAACCATAAAGTTAATTTGTTTAATAGCCATAATAATATTTAAAATAATCATTCGCCAAGCTTTCGTCGACGAGGAGGCCTATAATATTGCCATTTTTGTATGTACTTTGATATGCAACAAACACAAACGGATCATCGTGTACTTATATGTGCCCCAAATCTAGCTACGGCCAGGATTTTCAGTCAACTTCGACTTTAAGCGTCAACTTATTTTCATTTTGTAAATTGCACTGTTTGCTGTAATATTATAGCATATTAACGTGGAATATTAATTAATTTATTCACTTTTATTGTTTTACAACAAATGGCGGACTTAATGCCACACGAATATTAAAAGGAAGCTATTGTTGGTAGGTAATCCTAGAAAATAATCAATTTTGGAGTTGCTACTACAAGAGCTGATGACTATACTCTATTCAACTTCCTCTGAGAAATAACGTAGACGACCCATAAAATATCCAGTCGAACACAGAACCTCCTCCTTTTTTGAAGTCGGTTAAAAAGATATTTTAATAGCGAATTTCGTACCACCATAAAAAATAGGAGTTTGTGGTAGAAGGGTGAAAATTTAGGGTTGTATGTATTTTTCTATGATGTATCATAAAAAAAAACGAAGAAGAATGTCCAAAAAAAAATTTAAGTGTACGACCACCCTTAACATTTAAGGGGATGAAAAATAGATGTTGTCCAATTCTCAGACCTCAGACTGAATATGCATATAAAATTTCACGAAAATCGGTCGAGCCGTTTCGGAGTAGTTCAATTACGCACACCGTGACACGAGACTTTTATGTATTAGATGTGACATTATAAATACTTAAAATTTTAGCTTTCCTAAACTTTGAATACTTAATTGAAGAGTAGTGTTAAAGAAAATAATTTAGGTACGTGGAAATGTGAAATTTTGTAGTCTGGTTACACCGGTCATCTGTACTTTCGATAACAAAGTTTTGTTAACATTGGATTATTTGTTTACTTTTTGTATCAAAGGAAATTGAATAGAGTACAAGATTATATATTTGTTTCTTAGGTTTTCACGCACACCACACATTAAATAAAACTAGTTTTTACGGGTTAATGCACGAAACTTATATATATACTTAAAATTCAAAGTATTTTTGAAATTGCTCATTGCACCTGCTCTGTGACTCGCAGAAAATCTTTGCCATCGATCTGGTTCTAGTTCAGTTCTGTGCCAATTCTGACTTTACGGTAGTTTTTTGATTGATACTCCATAACTTTTTGGAAGCAAAAGTCAAGAAGTATCAAATGTACCTTCTTGTATAAAGTTTTCTCTCCCGCTTTTACCCTTATCTGGTGAGGGAAAGCCCTGCATTAAGTTCACCTTTCACATATAGATCCATTCCAGATATTGTGATTATTTGTTTTGTCTTGTTTTTGTAAATATAGTCACCTGTGTACTTTTTGGTTTTGAATGAAATTTTAATATGTTAAAATTTTAAATTTCTTTATTAATCCCTTTTTCGCATATTGCAAGTGTGACTGTGTTACAAGTAGTATATTTAATAAATAATAAATATTTCCAATACTCACACTAATTAGCCTAGCCCCAAAGTAAGCACTGTAAGGCTTGTGTTATGGGATGCTAGGATAACGAATAGAATACATATACTGTACATACTCTTATATAAGTCACATATAAGTATATTTATATAGAAATACATATAAAACATGACTGGAGTACAAATGCTCGTATTCATCACACAAACATCTGCCCCCACCGGGATTACAACCTGGGACCTCTCGAGTCGGTGACACCATGAAACCCGGCGTACAAACCATTCGGCGACGAAGGTCGTCAAAAATATTTAATAACAGCAAAGGATCGAATCGACTGATCTCATCTGATATAGAATCAGAAAACGTCTTGATTTGTTACAGTAAAAAAACAAAGCTTATAATATCAGTCCAATATTCCGGTGATCTGTAATTCGGGTTCTGATTGGAAATCTACAAAAAATTATATCCTAGAGTTCGAAAAGGATGTTAAAGCATTGATTATGATTTATATGACTGTATAGTTGAGTTTTTATCTGGAAGAGGTTTGTTTTTTAATACACTAATCGCAGAATAAGCTTTTGGAAAAACATTTATATTTTCCTTATTGAATAGAATTGCATGTTTATATTTGTTTCTTATATATATTACAGTAAGTTTTCTTGCAAATTTTCTGTGTAAGACGGTAACACCATTGTGGCGAACCGACCTTCTGTAGTAGGTCACCACCTACTACAGTTATTTATTTTGTTATAAATAAATCGTTTTTGATAGTTTATACTTTTGTTTTTTTTTAATTGTCATTGTCTTTGTATGTAAATACGTTCATAATTATACATCGTTTACCTCAACTTTTTGTGAATTTCTTTCAATTATCGTTGAATTATATAACTATTTTACAGAAAATATATATTTTTAATTATTTGAGTCTCCACAGAGAATTAAAATAGACCCATGAGAAAACCAGTGATTATTTACTATTAACTGCAACGGCTAAAGGTATGAGAAAAATGCTTCCCGTTTTTGCTAAAGATAGCTCTGACGGTTTTCTTGATCCAACAAGTGCGTAATTTCCTAGAACCGAACCAGACTCCACCGCACAACACTGCAGATTTGTTCAACTGCTTCTATAAATTCATAAGTCTACATAATAAAAAAGGAATCGATGGACGTCGAGTCACTCAAACGCAGACGAGCCGACAGATCGACGGAGCTGTCTTAGTCTGTCATTGTGTGTCGCCACTAATACATCTTCGCATTATAATCTGTGCGCGCGCAACCATGCATTATGCCCGCAAAATGGCCGGCACCTTGTCATTTGTCCGCTGAAATGGTCAGCGGACTATCCTGTCCTAATTACACGGTTATCACACTAAAGTGAGCTTTCCGATTCCCAACGACTTCCTCCGTTTATTTGTGTTTGACCCGATATTCATATGTTTACATCAACAGCTGGCAATAAATTCATATACAATGTAGAGTGTTTGATGATAAACTCAATGCAAATAATATGTAAGTAAATTGTGCAGTACATTTGAATTGCCGTTTTCTATAAAGATATGTTTCAGGTTTTAAAGTACACTTACTTTAAAAGAAGAAAGATATTTTTAGGATTAGTTTGTTATTCTTATATATCTGACCATACCCCTTTTCTCATAATATTAAGTAGCTTTCTCTTGAAGGTGCAAAATAACGAACTTCTAAGTAAACAAAATTAGTAAGTAGTACATACAAAATTGCAGAGGCTAGCAAAATAGGCATTGATGGACGAACGTGTAAGTCCATCAATGCTCGGAAATTAAAACTAAGTAGTACGTAGGCATTCTGGAATATCAATGACGAACAGCGAACCACGTTTTTCTCAAGTTAGTGTTTATTTGATTTTTTTCATAAACAGCTTTCTCTTTCGAAATGGATTTCGAACTGGAAGTTCGAAATTTAAATAGAACTTTTGATGAGTTTCCTCCTTGGTTGCCATGTTTCGGAGTAAAATAACGTTCCATTTTTAAATAATACGACAGAGTTTACTATGTAATTTATTTGGGTGCGAAACACGACGAATTTTCATACAAATTTTACCGGCCGCTGCTCGCATTTATGTGGCCAGTACAGCAAATTTCGGAAAGTTTGTATCTCAGTAGCGGAGCTTTAAGCTTTAGTTGGGCTATCCCCAACAATGCTAATTGCTATTATTGAAGAGATATTTAGTATTCACATTGAAAGATTTATTTATATCTACGAAAGCATATAAAATTAACTTTCTGTTAGAGTAAACAAAACTAATTTACATGTCATCCTACCTAATAAACAAAAAATATGAACAGTTACAGAAAAATATACCTGAGTGTATGGGTAAATATTTTTCATATATTTTTTAAGTGTGTGTACATTTTAAATAACAAAAATAAACTTTTTCAAGAAAATGGGTCTTTTGTGGTTTAAACTTACAAAGTTTTAAATTAATCAGTTCCCTTCATCCAAATTAATCTTTCCCTGAAGCAGCCGTTTTACTCAAATACAACACAACGTTGTGTGACAAAAACTTTATGGTATTCTTCAGACTCCGAGAGTGGTATTAAATGCTTCTTATTAGGGATGTGCCCAATACCGACTAATAACCGCGATATTTTACTTTGCGTGATATAAATTCTTTGTTTATGGATTGTAGTGACAATTTTATTTATTGGTTTAGTTCAAAATTTAAACAGAGGCAAACAATATTGTGGAATAATATATATTTATACAAACGAGGGCGAGGTTGATACCATTATTCTATCACTAAAATCTGATAAAGCTGTTATATTAGCCCCACCCCCCTTAATTTATAATATTAATTTGTGTGTTTACGTAGACGTTTTCCGAGAGTTTTAAAACGGGTTGTAGTGCAATCTATCTATAAGAGTAACAATCGGAGTCGGCCTAATAACTATCGTCCCATATCGATTGTATCATCGATCTCAACAGTATTCGAGAAACTGCTTAACCTGCGACTTGTGAACTATCTTGAACAGAATAGTATACTGTCGGCCTAGGTGGATTTTTTCTAGTAAAATTTTCTTTAACCCTTGGTAGTTTTTGGTAGCGCTTGATTTGCGCACAGCATTTGACACAGTTTCTATACTGCTACCGTTAAAATAGTTTGAAAACATTGGAATACAGTGAAATCTTACTAAATTTAGCTTAGAAAGTTTCCGTTACAAATATAAAAAAAATACTTAATGCAAAATGTGACAGTGGTATTTTTTTGTCACTGTTCAAACTTAATATTTTTTGGTATTCACAATGTGAATTATATTTAATGATTCTTTTCTTTATTGTTTAGTATACAGTAGTAACAAACTTCAAAATATATAATAAATAACAAGACATAAACAAACATTTTTAATCATAACACACTATTTTTTTTTCATAAGAAGGACAAACCGAACCGAATGTTGATAGAGAAGAATGACGCAAATATCATAAATTGTATTATACAGGAGAGTACCATTACCCTTGAAGTACAATGTTAGGGAAGTACCTAACTGCTTACTGATATATAGTTTTTGTCAGGACAGATAAAAAACATGTAATCTTAATTCACAACATTCAAAACAATAGAAAAAGTATCGATGTCACTGATTCCGTACCAAAAGCTTTCACAACCGCAGCCCTTATTACAGACTGTATTTGGTTTAGCGTGGTCATCATTAGTCGCTACTGCTAGTGTCGATTGCTGCGGAGCTGCGGTGGCGTTTTGTGCCTCTACATCAATAATTAATGAAGCCTCCTGACGGAACAATCCCACGGAACAGCCGAATGCCTGCCAATACGCTCCATTGTGATAACGTGAATTCAAGAAATGCGCTGTAAATGTTTAGCCACGTCCGACTGAGACTCGAAATGTTGCCAGATTAGATTCGTTAAAATTATTAAACTCCTCAATTCGTTTGTATTTTTTTATTGCATTTTACGGAATAATACACATTGATTAAAAAAAATTGTTAGAATCAGTGTTATTTTGATATGGTCCACATAAACACTGTAATTGAAAGAAATATAAAGTAGAATCCGGAGAAGATAGAGACACATAAACTACATGAAAATCCAAAACGAATTAAGAAATGACTATACTGAATAATCTGCTTTGAAATTATATATTAGTTAAACATTTAATAAAGTTTCGAGTCGCTATCTACATTGCTTATATTTTTTAAGGCATCCATTATAATGGTTAATTATAAAAATACATAAAGCACAGATAAAAAAAGCGATAAAGTAGTATCATAAAACAGTATTATAATATTATTAAAGAAGTAAATTAATATTTTTTGTTAAACACTGCTTAAAACAATAAAATTATTCATAGATATATATTTTAATGCTTCTAAGGAGTGCGGTATCGTTAATGTCATTGTATAATGTTATAAAATAAATAAACTTCTTTTGTTAAATACTGCTTAAGTTTAATTTAGCATTGTACTTCGATTCCAATTCCAATTCAATTCATTTATTGCAGACCATAATGGAGATACAAAGGTGGTAATTTTAACAGATAAAAAGTGCATTATGGACCCTGTAGGGTATCGCAATTGGAAGAGGAGAGGACGTCTTATTCATAATTCCTTATTGTGATGTAATTTGTTATATCCAATGAATTAAAACCCATAAAAATGTCTATTCATACTACTCCAATGATATTGTATAATGAGATTTATGATTTATGTACGATTATTTATTTATATAAGTATTATATTATATCTTTTTATAATAAAAATAATAAAGTATTTTTTTTTTCAATAGTAGTTTTAGCATTTGGGTATTACTGGAGGCAATAATAGCATTTATTAAATAACATTAACTTAACTTTTTTAGTAAAAACATTGTACTTTTTTCCTTTTTTTAAATTTTCAGGTAATTTATTGTAGATTGTTATAGAAATATTATAAGTTCTCGATGAGCATAATTTAAGGCGAGCAGTTGGAACCATTAGCTTTTTCTTGTGTCTCGATGTATATTTTGAAGGAATCTTTTCTGTTCTAGTAAAAAATTGGGTATTTTTTTTCCAAATTTACTCAAATATATAAATGCTTGGTAAAGAAAGGATTTCATATTTTTGGAAGTAAGGTTTACAACTTTTAGTTTGTTTAAGAGCCCTTTTACAAAATTGCGCCGCTGCCGTACTGATCTGCGCGTAAGTAGATTTGCACTAGAATATATTGCATTTTACGGGTGATGTTTCGAGTCTTATAAAATAATTATCACTTAACTAACTATAAAAATATATACATATTTCAGTAGCTCAATGATGGTAGATTAGTTTTTGATAGTAATTCTATTTAATTCAATAGCAAACGACGAGGTATAATTATAGGTATGCATAATTTTTTGGGAAAACTTACGGAGGTTATATGTTTTTTTGATAAATAATGAGATTCAAAATCAAAATTCTAATACATTATGTTACAACAAAAACATATTTCTGATATCGCAATAATTAATTTGATCTAATTTATTGAACATTATTTAGTGATTAAGGCGTTTGAAGTTGTGCATATTATCGTTTTTTCCGTAAACTAACTGCAGTAGAACGATCAGTACAAGCAAACGAAAATAGTATTTGCAAATATTCTACATTAACTTACAATAAGAAGAATAAATCTACTCTTTACTTTTATTGGAAATAGTCTAAAACTTTTCTAAGAGGGTAAACGAGGCGCTAAAAATAAGGATTTTTTGCAAAAATGTGAAAGGGCTCTTAATAATAACAATAATACGGAAAAGTTTCTTTTGTAGTATAAATAAAGAGGATACGTCCGTACTGTTCCCCCACAAGATGATTCCATAGGTAAACCAGGCATTGGCATAAGCATAATATGTGATAGGAGCAGTCTTCAGATCTGTTGTTTTTTGACCTCTCGAAGTGCATATGTAAAGCTAGATAATTATTTTTTTCATATCTGGACGTGAGATTTCCAATTTAAGTTAGTGTCTATAGTTAGACCCAGTAATGAAAAATCGTTAACACATTCGATGTTTTTGTTTTGAAAACTGTAACAGAATTTTAGTAGTAATTTTTGACGCGGGTGAATGGTTATTAATTTAGTTTTATCAAAGTTTATTCTTAGGTTATCTTTGTTTAACTTTAACTTATCTTTAACTTTGTTAAAGTCTGGGTCATTATTACACTTAATTTGGTTTGTAAGTTGTTGTCGTTTTTACAAGATGAAAGAAGAGAAATATCGTCCGCAAAGAGGACACACGGTTCTATTATTTTAGGGAGATCATTGATATAAATTAGAAAAAGGCGGCATCCGATGACACTCCCCTGAGGAATGGAAGCGTTTATAGTTTTACTTATAGAGAGAACCATAAAGGTTCTCTCTAAAAGTGGACATATTTATAAACAGGCAAAACTGTAGACCGATTCTTCCTAAAGCCATTCTGGCTTTTATCGAATATTTCAAACTTTTCGCAGATTTTTTTGATTCTAACTTCTTTATTCATAGTTGATAATTAGTATTTTAGTGCTTGTAATTGTTATTTCAGTACATCTAAGATTCTAATGAGACTTCATAAATTGCCGATCTTTGGCTAACTTTATTGTACTTGGCAATACTGGTCGCTACGTTTTAGCTGTTTATGTGATTAATGGAATGTAAATGTCCTCACAGTTTTTACTTGAGTTCGACGAATGTGGGCATTTAAGAGAACTAATTACAGTTTACTGGGAATATTCAGAAGGTTTACGTACAAATAAATATAGCTTTTATGAAGAGGCGTGATTATTTAAGATTTTAACTTGTCCCCACTGCTGTGACACAGGCCTTTCCTATGAATGGAATACGGGTAATAGGTCATAGGATGGAATCCAGGTTTTCGCAGACATGACTCTGGTAACAAATACAAGTACAGTAAGACAGTTAGCAAAACAATTATTCAATTAATTATCTTTAAATCAAATGAATGTTTGGGAAAAGACACTGAGATCTTAAAAGTAAGTAATTCCTGGACTGTTCAGGGATGTTTTTGCTCGTTAAATCTATTCATATTAATTGTTCTAAAGCAATTAGTTCAAGCAAACAACGTCTAAAGCGGCGACCAACTTCATCCTGCTTTCATCAATTCAAGACCCCATTTGGTAATAAAGTCTCTTTTACTAGAGTTGAGCTTTTTTCTATAAAATAAAGACCGTTTTTATTCGACTAATTGTGATGTACTTTACGATCAGTTCACTGTAAGAGGAATTATGGGGCAATTGAAGACAACGTATATTTTTTTGAGCCGCTAACCGATTTATGAAGTCCGTTTCCTTTCGTTGTCCTTTTAAAGGCTTTTTGTCATCGAAACGTTTCAGTGAGCAAAGAGGAAGTAACGCAATTTTAATAAAAAATAATATTCTGCTCATAGCTATGGTTTGTGTACGACACTTTTTTTCTAATTTCAACGCTTCTTCGAATTGGACATTGATTGGTTTCGGTTGTTACCGGTAAATAAATACATTTATTTTATAGTAATTTAATTCTTTGTAAATATGTAACTTGAACAGAAATAGTTTTTCATTTTCTCTACAATTTAATTGTAAATAATCTAAATTGTGTTGGATTGTGTAAATCACAATCGTGGTACAAATAAATATTGAATTCTTAGCAGCGGATAGCAAGTAAGTATTTTGACTTTAGAGAGTTTGGAGGAGAAATATGCTGTTACCATAATAATATGTAGTAACTAAAAAGTCTATGTACCAAAAGGCATCGCAAGCGTTTATTAGGTTTTCGGTTCTCACTAGCAAAACGGCCATGAAACGGTTTTCTACTATTTAAATAAAAAAAAAATGTCGTCCATTTCTGAAAGTGCAAAAATAAGATACCATTGCAGAATGTATAAGATCAACAACCGATGGTTTTCTAGGTAGTTAACGAGAAGCTGTTATCATTTTAATCAGATACCAAACACAGTGCAGATAAACACTTAACTGGCTGTCCCCGGGCATATTTATCTACGCATCTGCGAATCGGAACGGCTGATGGAGTTATATCTCTATTGTGGTGTTATTTAGAGGTGCGTTGTCTTCGCCGCACTTACATGGGCATCAATTTGTGACATTGTTGCGTTTGTACTTACTGGCTATTCCATTTTTATTACTTTTTGTTGTTCCAAAATAGGGATTTCGATACTTCAATTTTGTTGAAATTAGTACTTATACTACTGTACTAATTTTAACTATATAAAATTTTACTATTTTTATTTTTAATCGTAGGTAAAGTATTTGTTTCTTAGGTTTTCACGCACATCACTCATTAAATAAAACTAGTTTTTACGGGTTAATGCACGAAAACTTTATTTATTTATTGACGTTTCGTAGTCTTTACAGGCTACGTCGTCAGAATAAAACTTTTATTTAATTTGTCGAGCTACCTTCGAAAGACTTTTATTGAGCGTTTGGTTATTTCATTGTTCGATTTTTAAGTTTTATTAACCAACCAACCAACCCCGAGCACACACTGCAAGACCATCAGATACTATTAGTTCTTTTTGTTTGCATAATTTAACATAAGAAGGAGATAGAAAGCCTCTCTTGAGTTTGTTTCGCCGGTTCTTCTCAGGAAGGTCTCCCAATTTTGGAACCGGTAGTAGTTTACGGTAGTTAGGGTCAAATAAATAAACTCAAAATTACAAACAAGAATTTTTTAATAAAATACTTTATTAAGTAGATTAAATAATAAATTCATACATAGACAATAAAACTTAAAAATCGAACAATGAAATAACCAAACGCTCAATAAAAGTCTTTCGAAGGTAGCTCGACAAATTAAATAAAAGTTTTATTCTGACGACGTAGCCTGTAAAGACTACGAAACGTCAATAAATAAATAAAGTTTTCGTGCATTAACCCGTAAAAACTTTACGTAGGTAAAGTACTCAAAAGATAAAGTAAAAAAGTTATTGAGTAGTTGTTATTAGGTACTATTAATTATTGTTGTAATAATATGAAAGGATCAATTCAAGTATTATCATGCATTTATGTGTAGAAAAGTATGCCAAATTCTTTAAAAATATAAATTGAATTTCTTATTCGCTTGTACCATATAAAATTGTTTAAACTTTGAAGTTAATGGCAACACCTATATCTTGGTAATGTGCATCTTTAAATTAATGATATTAATATTCATATACGAATTAAAAATATATTTATCCCAATAGAAGTAACTATTTTTTTAAAGATTCGTCAATTATTGTGTTATATCTTGTACATTGTATTATATCTTGTATTTTAGGTTCTAATAATAGTTATGTTAAAATTTGATTATTATTGTCAATTTTGTTACAGTAAGTTATTTGAAGTTCAAGGCTGTAGATTTTCTGTGACTTTCATATACCTACAATACTTGTTTACAGCCTATCCGTGTAAATGGAGCTGCAACTTTTTGTTTTTTCTTTAATTCTTCTTTTTTCATGTGTAAGCGCGGAATGCTGGCTGTATGCGGATTCCGACACACACTTTATCGCACCAAGTGTAGACACACCACGCGTCCTGACAATGTTTTGTCAACGCAATAAACATCACTCTGTCGAATAGTTAACGTGTCATTTTTACTTGTGTAAGCTTAACATAAAAATGTCACTTCACATTTAGCCGTGTGTTCATTTTTTGTGTGTTTTTGATCATGTTTACTTAAAGTTATGAAAGCTTTGTTTAGATACTAGGTAGGTGGTTTGAAGGAATCGTACATTTGTGTTGAAAAAAATAAACTGAAAACTCTAGAGACTCAAGTACAAAAAGGTCATTCTTATTTCTGAATTATTTGTGGTTAAAGGAGGAATTTCAGAAATTTCCTTTAATACAAACCTTGTCATTTAATACAAGAAATTATATGCAAAATCAGTGAAAACAAATGATGCTCAGTCATTATTAATGCCAAAATACTGTATTTACTGTCCGGAAGTGCTGAAAAATATATCTACTACATATGGTAGATACGCTCGTTGCTACACACGCACGCATTGACGGATAGAAAACAATCTGTACATTAGAGTCACGCCCACATTGCGCGTAACATGAGTCGGTTTATTTCGATTGCTATCTAGACGTGTTTATAATTAAAGACTTATATAGATGACTCAAAGTAAAAGAGTGTTTTGTTAAGCGTTTAAGCCCTTAACAGTTTTTGCTTTATGATCATGCAGTGCATCATATTACAACTGTTGCGACTGAGTGTTCGTGAATTAAGCTTCTAATTTAGTAAGCTGTAATAGATTACGGTATCACGTTTCCTCCCGTAAGAGTAAGAGAAAATGAGAATTCGCTTAAAAATATTTCTATTACATACTGAAAGGCCTAAGCTATATATTTATATGTTCGACCTGCGATCTTAGAAGTCAAGAAAATTGCGCAATGGTAATTAGGTCTGCCGAGAGTCGCCCATTGCTGGGCATAAGCCTGCCCCAAGAAATTCCAAACCGATCGGGCCTGCGCTGCCCGCATCCAGCGGCTTCCCGTGACCTTCACCAGATTGTCGGTCGCGTCTCCCGGAACGCGGCCTCTCGAGGACCTTTCGAGGACCTTTCGAGGACCATTCCGCCCCAACGGCAGTCAGTCCTTCTTGCAAGGTGCTCTGCCTACTGCCACTTTAAGGCTTGCAATTCCTTGGGCTTCCCCTGCGAATCTCATCATTTTTGATTCGAGCGCGCAGAGAAACCTGGAGTATAGATAGCCGTTTTCATTGCCCTTCAGATGACTTTAAGCCTTCTAAGGAGGCCCATTGTGAGCGGCTAAGTCTCGGTTCAATACGTCATCACTGGCAAAACACACGAATTAAAGTCTTTCGTCTTGAGACACTGTGGTAGACGAACCGAAAATATGCTGCGTAAGTTCCCGTACGTTGCCAGCCGAATTGACTATTTGTTCCAGGTAAACATACTCGTTGACAACTTCCAATGTAGTTCTTGCAGCCTTCAACGAAGTGGATACGACATGGGAATAAGACATTATTTTTGTCTTGTCCATGTTCGTTTTAAGACCCACCTGTTGGGAAACTCTACAGAGATCATCGAGCATTGTGCTCAGGTCTTCTATGGTCTCAGCCATGACATTGATATCATCAGCAAAACGAAGGTGCGTCATGTACTTGCCATATTGATGCCAATTCCTCTCCTTAATCTTGCCAGTTTCTTCGGTTCTAGAGCACTGAGTTTTGTGACCCATATTTATAAACTTGTAATTATTTAGCATTTGCGAAGCGCCATCTTGTAGTGAACGTTATTACGGAAAAATGAAGTAAAGTTCAATGAATCGAGTGAATTCCAAAAAATTAAGTAATTAGATTAAAATAAAGTAATTACAGGTTTCATTGTCATAAATATTTTGCGGTAAATGAACACTGTGTCTTTTCAGACTCTTTTGAACGGAATAAAATGCTCTGCGTTTTTAAATAATTATATAAAAAGGCAATCGTTACTGACTGGCTGATCTATGAACGTACAGCTCAAACCACTAAATGGATTGCGCTGAAATTTGGCACACACACACACACACATATATTATGAGAAGCGTGCGCTAAGAAAGGATTTCCCAGAACTCACCCCCTAATGGGTTAAAAAAGGGTTTTAAAGTTTGTATGAAGTTCCAAGATCGTAAGTCAATCCTTCTACTAAATAAGTAAGTACCTCTTTTCGGGTTTTTTAAAAATCAGAAGAATATTGTCTATGAGGAAGTTTAGTAGAGATTTTTGAAGTGAAAACTTCTTTAGCGGCGTTGTACACTTTTTTGTATGGGTAATAAATGTTAAACTCGCGTCAGGTTAAACACGTGGGCTGATCGCGTCATGACACACAATAGAATTGGAAAGGTTATTGACTTTCAATATATTGGACGAAACATAGTAATATTTTATTTTAGCGGATTATAATAATAAGACTCTATCTAGGACTTTCACGTGGCAGCTTTATTGCGAAGTAAATGCATTTTTTGACGTGACAACGTCTTAAATTAGGTTGCGGCTGGGAGTCACTTATGAAAAAGTGTAACGCTCGGTAACGTTACGATGAGTCACCGAACGAGAGAGAGGCCCGCCGAATGCCTTGCGTCTCTCTCCCATCTATAGTTAAAATTTGTGCAATTCTTATTTTCATTCAATTCCTTGTTCCTATTGTGCAATTTAATTATATTCATATCAATAAATATTCTACCGAGAAAAAGACGTTGTCACGTAAAATCTTCGCCCGTAAAACCGACTTTACAGGCAACCATTTTTTACAATAGACGTCCCTAGGTGCGCTTAAATGTGATTTATGTAAGTTGAATTCTTTACAATAGATGTCGCTAAGTGCGTTTAAACGTGATTCATGTAAATTGATTTTGCGAGAAAAACTTCTTTAATGTAATATAAATTGTCAAGTTTGTGTACGATAGCGCAATAAATAAATATTGTTTTCTACCACATACATGATAGTACTTTTATACTGATAATTAAAGTAATTCGTGCAAAATTATTTCCTAACTATTCCAAAATAACAAAATGCACAACGTTAATATTCAAGTTTTCACTTCTGCCGGCACTCCCGGAGTGCACCCCGTCGTTTTTTTTTAAATGTAAGAGCCTGACTTTCATTCATTCTTTAAAATCAAATCTAACGCGAGCAAAAGCTAGTCATAAAAAAGACTTGTAAATATTGAGCTAACATGTAGGAAAGTATTGTTTAAAAAGCTCTTTCAACCTGTTCGCAAGTGGGTACATATAAAATAGAAAATAAAATAAGAAATGTATTTATCAGATCTGCAGACCGCACCCGTATCATTATTGCTCCATAGGAATTAATTTCACTAAACGTCTTGTCCTCAGCTAGATTGCCACTGAATGGTCGCGATTATTAGATTGGGACCATTCACTAAGCATCGTAGTTTATCTGGCTGAAACATAGAAGGGAATTCCCCTAATTAAGAAGAATGATTATTATTGTTATTATCAACGTTGTTTTTTCTTTTAAAAAGTAAACAGGCCTACTTCTTGCATCAAAGTTTTTTTATTTCTAGAATCTAAAAGAATTTCTAGAATCTAAATTTAAAAGCTTATCATGTTTAAGCCTTGTTCTATCGCTATTTGACTTTAAACAATTGACAAAGATGGAATGATTTGACAAACACGATTAAACCTTAATTTGAATTAAGAAGTTTGATGCAAGTCTCATTAAAACTCATAATTCAAATTTATTCATAAATTACTACCAGATATTATAACACCCAACGAGTACAAAAAAACCCAACTTTTCTTTCGAATTTCTTATGTATTTTATTTAATTCGTTAACTTAAAACCACAAAGGCATGTGTACAACTGATTATTATCAATTTTATGTCTAGTTTAAGAAAAGAAATCATCTCAGGTTTAGTGGGGTAGTCACTAGGACCTTGTTTGAAACATATAAAAAACAAGATCTTTTACTACTGGCAACTATCGAGAATCTTTTCGATACGAAAGAAAGGACTATATAAATTATATACCTACCATAGTATCCATAGACTTTATGCACTTTGTGACATAGAAAATAATTTCTTTTGTAAGAAGTGTAGTAGGTTAGTGACTTTATTTTACAACCCGTTCATATTGACAAACAGCAACATTTTGTTACACGTAGGAACTGAAATTTTATTAAGGCTTAATCCTGTTTCCACCATTCGAAAGTTTCGATACGAAAGAAAGGACTATATAAATTATATACCTACCATATTATCCATAGACTTTATGCACTTTGTGACATAGAAAATAATTTCTTTTGTAGGAAGTGTAGTAGGTTAGTGACTTTATTTTGAAACCCGTTTATATTGACAAACAGCAACATTTTGTTACACGTAGGAACTGAAATTTTATTAAGGCTTAATCCTGTTTCCACGATTCCACAATTTGTCAATTGTTAAAATAAAGTCAAATATATACAGAACAATTTGATTTAAAAACAAGTGGATGTGGTGTGGTGAAGAAAGGAGGAAAAAATAATAAAATAAATATTTCCTACACTCACACCAATTAGCCTAGCCCCAAAGTAAGCACTGTAGGCTTGTATTATGGGATACTAGGGTAACGGATAGAATACATATACTAGTACATATATAAGTATATTTTCATCCCACCACCTCGGAAAGTGTAATTTTGCGCTTCGAAATCTGGCTGGAAAATTCTATTTTATTCGCTTGAGCGGCAAAGTAGATTTGAATTTAGAACATCACATATAATGAGTACTCAATATAATTGTAAATTCAAAACGTCATTAAACCTATTTAATGTAACCTCTATGGTGCCAAATTTATGATTAGAACTTTTTAAATTGTGAAAAAATTTAAATTTGGAACCTTCTTGGTTTCTTTGTTTTATTTGCGTGCTTCGCGCCATTCTAGTTTTTCACGTTTTATTGCTTAAATATTTTGTCATTATAAATTGTTTTCTTTTTCATTTTGTCATTTCCTCGCTGAGGTGGGATGAAAAGTTACGTATTGCACTCGAGTGGAAAGATTTTTCACCTTGTGCTCGTTTGTTTCCCTCGCTGACGCTCAGGATTCTAATTTAGAATCACTCGCTGCGCTCGTGATTCAACTTTAGAATCCTTCGCTTGCTCGGTCATCCAAATCGAGCACGCGGTTAAAAAGGAACTTTCCACTCTTGTATAATAAATAACTATTGTATAAAAATACATTTAAACATCCATTACTGGAGTACAAATGCTCGTATTCATCACACAAACATCTGCCCCCACCGGGATCCGAACCCGGGACCTCTCGAGTTGACGACACCTTGAAACAAGGTATAATCCACTCTGCCACGGAGGTCGTCAAAAAATATCCATCTAAGAATTCCATTTTCAAATAGAGAATTGAACCGCAATTTTTTTTGGTGGTTGGTAATCGTGTATATATACCCAGAATATTTGTTGTCTCGTGATGATGGAACTACTGCTCTTGATATTGTTGTAAGTTAAACTAAAACTTCTCGTTACACTATCGGTACCAGGAATTTTACTGAGATAAAATGTAATAGAGTTTTATATGGAAAGTTAAAGAGTTAAAATGTTTCCCAACGAAAAACTACTTAAATGCAATATTGACATTATGTGGCCAGCCGCAATTACTCGGTAGACATTCGACGTTGTGGCTTTCATCAATTATGCGAACAATTTCCTAGTTGACTTCCATTATTCAAAGTGAAGTTAATTAAAAATGGAAGAACGAAATTCCTGTATAAAACCCAAGGATCAAGCCAAGTAGCAGAAATACAATTGAATACTACAAAGTACAGGGAAGTCGTATTACAAAATTTGTATGTGCTATGACAGTTAGTAATTAATAAAGGATTGCACATAAAAAAAATAAACAAATAGGTATTTACAATTTTTTGCATTTTCTGAACTTAACCAATAAATCAAGTGCATCATCAAAACCAATCTTCTAGCAAGAAAAAATGGCACGCACAAATCTGTAATAGTTTTAATTAAAATTAGTCCAGCATAGCCGACATAAACAAAATCAAATATATTTTTTGGGTTTTGCTTTGCACTGCTACAAAAGTTCGACCGATGAACGATATATCGCAAAAAAGTTCAATAACACTGGTCGGAAAAAAAAGTCCGGGCAGTAAGGAAAAATAAGCAAAAAGCTTACTATGTTGGCTTTAATTTTATGATTCCAAATCTGTTTACAGATTTCAGCTATCACGTCTAGTTTTTTTATACACTACCGGTATATATGTATATTTACTATTTTTCACAAATACCGCTGACTGCACCTATAAAAGACCATTTGTACTGGACAAACAAAAAATGCTTTTGTGTCGAAATTAGACGTGCCAGGTGAATTTTAACTACATATTTGGATTTAACGAATCCATATGTATTACTGCCACATATACAATTTTTTGCTCCTATTTTGATGCCGACCAGTATTATTACTAATAAAATTATCTTTAAATGTAAAAAAAACAGTTTAAAGTGTTTAAAATACCAAGGACCCTGTGAAACGAGCCACATTGAATTGAAAAAAGTTTTGTTTGAAACAAGTGATAATAGCAATTTTTTTAAACAATTTATAACAATGTTTTATACTTAGTCGTTCGTCTAATTAACCGACCAATTAATTAGCGTAGAAGCATCATACTCCTTACGTATGAAGACGGTGAATCAAACAATAGACTTTTTACACGCTCTAGAAAAATAAATGCTACAAATAGCCATCCACTACGTGATATGCCACTCAAAAGAGTATTTTCGCGGACTTTTTATAAAGAATTATGAAAAACAAAATGGAATCGATAAACCTTATTCGATCTGCGATCGGTATAATTGGTGTCGACATTAAATTTAGCACGTGACGCTGTTTAAGTCGATGAATGGTACAAAAAAGATCCTTAGTTTTAACAGCAAAAAAAACGGAATTCATAATTACTTTGCAGCAAATAAATTGTCGCAACATTCTTCTGAAGGGGGAAGAAAAAATTGTAGCAAAGGGATACGGGGCAATTGAGCCCAATGAAAGGGCACTGGACTCTAAGCGAGGAATTAGGAAAACATTAGGAATAATAATGGCGTAGAGTTGACACTTCAAGTTACCTAAAACAATTTTTGGTTACATTAAAGTAAGTTCCTTTACAATATTTTATTTGATAACTTCTTGACATAATTACGTGTTGCCTCATTAAACTATTTTTATATTGTATAAGCAGGGAAGTAAATGATTCCAAATACCTATATATATATTTAAGATATGTATGCATACACAAGTTATGTAGATACTCTTGTACATGCAAACGCAAATTTGACAACATTTTTAGCATGTTGCTAGGACTTTAGATAATTTCTTTCAATGTATAAAGTCCATTAACTTCTTCGACTAAATAAATTACGTCTTCTTTTAATATATCGACAGTAGAAAATCAAAATCGCTAGTCCGATTCCGGTCGGACGATTTTTTTTTCATTATGGTTACAAAATATAGTTTATCATAAAGATTACATGGTCTTTTAGCCTATGTTAAGTGGAACGGACAAAATATTCGAATTATGGCAATTTTAAGAAATCAAGCAGCAGGAAACTGAGATTGTAATCAGGAGACTGAGGATTTAAACAAATATCAATCAAAATCAACGTTTATTTAATAATAAATTCACAAATAAAAACTATGCTTCTGGTTAGAAGCTAGTTTGTAATTGTCCAAATATCTTGAACTATCGTGATAATTAAGTCTATTCTTGACTTATACTAATTATCTATCTAAATCAGTCTTGAACAGGAACTTTTATCATTAAATCTACAAAATTAGCTTTAATAAAATAATAATGTTAAAAAACATATTATTATTATTTTGACTTCATAGTATATAGCAGAAAAAGTAACATATGATGTTGAACAAAAATTATATTTCAATATAAACACTCAGGATCCTGCATTTTTCTCAGTATTTATTTATTTTATTTATTTATTTGACAGGATCCTGAGACCAGGTTCCTGAGAATTTCGGAATAATATTTAAAAATAATGTCTATTTATAATATTCAACCAAAATCAAGCAGCATTAAGCCTTCGTGTAAGCCATATATACATCAAAATGCTACAATTACCGTATTACCACATGAATTTCGTAATTAAATATCTTACCAGGATCCTGTGAGCTCGACTGATTATGACGCAACTTCGTCCATCAAATGTGCCGGGCAGACTAAGCAACACACTGGGTGCAAAACAATAGGTGGTATTCTTTGTCTCTTTCGTACCGGCAACAAACTCGGCTAAACGTCAAGATCGCGCGGCTAATAGAATATTGAATATTCGCTTATTTAACATTGGGCAGGATACTGATATGAAACTGTTGGGACAACTTCTGGACAAAGTTTTTATAATGTTTTTGTTACAATAAATTAATAATATGTCACCTAGGTAACAATAATAATAGGATATCTTTAATATTGGTTAAACTTATGGGCTCAATGTAGTAGAAAATAAATAATATTGCACATTAGATTCAATTTTGCTCGTGGGACACTCCAGGATCCTGGGAATTTGACGCATTGAGTATTTTTTTTCCTAAGATAATATATTAGTATCTAAATTATTTTTAGAGACTAGGTAGATATAGGTATGGCAAACAATATGTTATGAAAATAAACTTGGTTGTAACAATTTTTTCATGACATTTTAGCTGAGCTGTCAAAGTAAGGGATACTTTGTAGAACTACCCTTACACGACACTTTGGTGCTGCTTAAAAATTAACTATAAATAAAAAAAATAAAAGTTTATTTTTAAGCAGCATCAACGTGGCATATAAGCCATTTTGGTTTTCCAATGTCGATATCTTGATGCCAATAGAGTAAGATTAATGTATAAGGCACGTTTATATGCTGTGGTGATTAAAACTGGATTAAAGGCTTTCCACTATGTGTATCTGCAGTTGAAACGTATAATGAAATAAATAAATGCTTAACTGATGGTTTAAATCACTTATAGTAAAAAGCTTATGAGAACTACCTGACTAGTCAGATTAACATGGTAAGATAATGATAATGATGATTACATAATGTAAATTATTTTCCTTTAACGCACTTAAAAGTTTGTTAGTAGATTATTATTAATAGTTTATTTTAGAATAGAAACTAATGAAAACGATCATTTTACGATACCTAAATAGATTCAGAAACTTCAGTTTATCATATAACTTGTGTATAGATAGATATATACACCCCGGCAAAACTTCTAGAGCATCAACCATAGACAAGGAAGCCGGCGCACTAGCAATGTTACACACTAAAATATCTACTGCAAGTTAATTTGTCAGTGGTTTTTCTCAAGAAGTTTGTCGCTACCTATACACAGTTCATAAAGGAAACGAGTTCTTAAATACAAGGTTTCTCATCAGGTTCTGTTATTGAAACGAAGTTCCTTACGGCAGGCTTGGAGGGGATAGGGATTTTGCTGCGCGACCAAACTGAAAAAAATGTGATAGTAAAACCGTAAGAAAAATCCGTGGAAAAAAGTGCGTGGAATAAAACCGTTAAATGAGACGTGCGCAGGCGCGACAGTCGCATACACAAGCGAGTTTGCAATTTGTGTCGATTCTACATTAGCCGAAGGAACTTCGTTCCTACCTGGTGTCCCACGACACCACATCATTTCTTTTTTACTTATTGAGAAGGTAATTTTTAGTTACCTACAGCTAAGCTGTATTCGTATTTATTAATCAAGAAATTAATAAACGTGGTTATAATTTCTAGTCTTTTTTGTATCATTAAAAAAACTTTCAATTTTCAAACGTATTTTTTAAAGCTTCAATGATATGGAAAACCCTTTATAGTTTCTATACCAAAGTATGATAGAAGGTGCTATTCAAAAATAAAATTTAAAAGCAGTCGTTGCAGTAGAAAGCTACTTTATATTGCATTTTATATTGATGATATTGAGATACAGCATAATTATTATATTTTATCTAAAATCGTATGTAAATAGTGATTATCTCTTAGACAATACTGCTTTCTTTTTATTTCCGCAGTTCCATTCACGGCGCAGACTGTAATCGCGTCGGCCGCTCAATGGGGTGTGAAAATTAAAAGGCGCTCAGCGTCTCACCCGCCGCAGTCTGTCGCCGGCTTTATTAGCCGTTCTCGTTATTGTCGCCGTTCAAAAATGGAATTAGCCTTGCGTTTACACTTTCCCTAGCCCTTTTAATATAAAAAAAAAACTCTTCTATTTTCAAAAGTGTTCAGTTGACATTGGCTGTACGCAGTGCTGTTAAAAGGTAAAAATAATTGTTAAGCCCAATGATTTTAGAAAGGCAACTGTAGCGTTATATTTTCCGTTTTATTTGTTCAGTAAAAGAAACCATTATACCTTCATTGAAAATACTTTTTGACGTGACAACGTCTTAAATTAGGTTGCGGCTGGGAGTCACTTATGAAAAAGTGTAACGCTCGGTAACGTTACGATGAGTTTAAGTTTACATGTACAATGTTTTAGTAAACAAAATATATTTCTATAGTTAAAATTTGTGCAATTCTTATTTTCATTCAATTCCTTGTTCCTATTGTGCAATTTAATTATATTCATATCAATAAATATTCTACCGAGAAAAAGACGTTGTCACGTAAAATCTTCGCCCGTAAAACCGACTTTACAGGCAACCATTTTTTTTAGGATTATTTCTAATCGTATAAATGAATGAATAAAAATGGATTGAATTTTTCACTTTTAGCATTTTTGAAGTTATACTTCTTTAGGCGCTTTGTGAAAAAATGATGAGAGTGAAATTTTAAGATGCGCGCGCATCACTGTAACACAAAATTTTAACAGCATGAAGTTGGTCGCTTTAGCTTCCAACTTCCAGACCAACTTCATGCGTTACTTTTGTGGTTACCGCACATTAAGAAAATCTATCAACAAAATAGAAATAGAATCTCTATTTAGTGGGTGCTAACGACTGCATTGTGAAGGCCTATCAAAAGTATTTATTAATCTGGAACAACGGAACCAAAGCGCGATTCAGGAGACTACAGCGCCATCTCTTGACCATTGGTGTAGTAGAACCAAAAACCACATCTTTATTTTTTGTAATAAAGTAACAGTTATAGGTATTCATATTTATAATATCAAAAGTATTTATTAATCTGGAACAACGGAACCAAAGCGCGATTCAGGAGACTACAGCGCCATTTCTTGACCATTGGTGTAGTAGAACCAAAAACCACATCTTTATTTTTTGTAATAAAGTAACAGTTATAGGTATTCATATTTATAATATTTATCCACATGTTTCTAGTTTGTATATTCGGAATACGTCTTTGAGTTTCATACAAGTGCAAATCACATATGTTCTAATAAATTATATTCAGTAGCGATTTTAATTGAATATTTTGATTATTTATTTATTTTTTCAAATTAAAACTGAACTCTATTGACTGTGTCCTTTTCCAGACTTTTTATTAATTTATTGTAATTAATTATTTGCATGCAATTAAAAACTAATTTTAAACGATGCCAAAGAAGGATAACTTCTCACGCGCCTACATAAGTACACGCACCCATTTTTTTATATTATTATATCAATACCATTGTAGTTTATAATCTTTTTCATTGAAAACCGAGCAATATATATTACTATTGTTTAAGAGAGGTAAGGCAAGGTATAGGGGTTTCGCTTCTGGGGAAGTTACCTCCATCTTACAGAAGATCGCAATAAATAACACTACCCTTTGGTGGTGTTGTGTGTCTGTCGGTGAATAAAATTCCAGGGCTTCACAGGGTAGGGGAGTGGGTCAGGGTAGGCAACGTAATTAACGAAATATTTTTGGTATCGCAAGCGTCTTTAAGCTATGGTGGTCGCTTACTATCAGGTGGACCATACCCTTGTACAGGTATTCCTATTATTGTTATTAAGTGTGAATGGAGTCCAGTTGCGAAGATAGCTGATACAGTTGAAATATTTCCAGTCAGCCTCCTGGTGCCAATACCTGCCCTGAGAACTTTAAAATTTTATAATGATAAGTGATCATTCTATTACTTCACTGGTATCGCACCTTACACAAGGAAACAAACGCCATCACACATACAGAAAAGCAAGCACAGTATGACATCAACATTATTACAATATATCATTTTCTGTAGTAAAGTACGAGTCAAGAAACCCGCCTAGGGCGGATAATTTCGAATGCCTACCGTCTTATTTATATTCGCCATTAGGCCGGACACGGCGACGCGACAAAAGTCACACTTTAAGTCTATTTGTTTTATTGAATAAATAATTTTATTATCTGTGCGCTTGCGCCGGTACGCTGGTGATTTAGTTCCTTCGTTGCTGAGACAAATCGCTGACTGCGGGGGGTTCCGTATGCACTGGGTTTTGTTTCTTCTTTTACATTAACAATGATTACATTAACAGGTATTTATTAAAATGTCTTTATTTAAGGTTCTGCGGGATTGATAACTAAGTATGGCTCTCTAAGTTACACTTCTGTGTGGATCAATGATATTAATACCTTGGTAGGTCATTTTTTATGAGGCTCAATAACTTACCCATAGGTAGAGTTCAGTCGCGAAGATAGATGATGCGGCAGAAAGGGTGCCGCTCCAGACATCCTCACTTTGCCGGCTTGAAAATAATCTCCTACCCCGCGAACTCCTGGTACCCTACTCACCAGCAGAAACACAAAAAGCAAAATACCACCAAAAGGTCGTGTTATTTTACTGTGGTCTTCTGTAAGGTGTAGGTGCTTCCCCAGACGGGCGTTCTAATTTGAGTGGAAATCCGTTGTGCGTACCTGTCTTTTCTTTATCCTGGTTGATGTTTTTGCTAGAAGAGTAGATGCCATATTCCTTTTTGTTCCACCTCTTCTATCCGCCTCCCGTAACGTTGCATACCAAGAAGACACGATTAAAATAGCTTCTTTGTAAACGCTCTTATTATACAATAATGTTGAAATAAGTGCGAAACGCGTGCATTTGTTTCGAGCTTGACAATCTGACCCAAGTACACATACTCAGGGACAACTCCTATGGGTTGTCCGTGTACTGCACTATGCTATTGTCTGGTGTTGCTGCACATTATTTTTGTCTTGCTCATATTCTTTTTTAGTCCGACAGTAAGTGACGCGGTGTGTAACTAATTTAGCATGACAGTTAACTCTTCAACCGATGCCTCAAACAATATTATGTCATCTGCAAAACGCAAGTGTGTGAGTTTTCGTCATTTATGTTCAGATCCACGTTAGACTAGTTCAAGTTAAGGCGATATTGTGTCTCCCTGTCGAACACCACTTTTCACTTCAACCGGTCGACTGAGTCTGTGCAGCAGCTGTACCTGTAAGGATGCGCCCTTGTAAATAATATTTACTATGAACAATTTAGTTTATCATTAATGCTGTTATTTTTACGTTTTTGTTCTTTTTTCTTTATGCATGTAATTTAAATCTGCAACAAAGGCACCGAACAAACACGCAGTACCGTATTTAGATACTTTGAACACGCTGCGGCTGGACAAATAGAAAGCAAAGAAACGGGAGAATGTTACCGCTGAACTCAATCAGGCCTTGGACCACGTTTCCGAATGGGTTACTAGGAACTTGGTTAAGTTATCCCTCCATCACCATTTCTTCAGAGGACCACGCGCACTGGCCTACTTTGCCACCGACTTACTGTGACCTTTGGTGACTCATTTCTTTGTCGTACTATTCGCAAGTGGATTTTTTTTCCCGCACACGTGTTCTCTTATTCCTACAATCGGAGGTCCTTTAAGAGAGGCGTGAAGAAGCATTCTGGCAGGCCGGCAAGGTGAAGATGGTTGGTGTGGCAGTTTATAACTGCTGTACCAGCTATATTCGCGTTTGGACTTTATCACCACTTAACATGAGGTGGGGTAGAGTCATTTGCCTGCCTGACTATAAAAATAAAAAAGTAATTACTATCTCCAAGACTTAAATTCAATACTATCGAGCTAACAAGAAGAAAACCAACGTGGACCATTAATTAAAACGAATCGGTTTATAAATTACGTTCTCCTTGTTCGGACCGATATCGCTCCCATTCACAAATTATTCAAAATTACTCGAAAAAACAAAACGGAATATTTGATAAATAAGCGCCATTCCTTGTGAGTTCCTTTGAAATAACAAATTAATGAAATTCACTAAGAAATTGGTCGACCAACAATTTTAAACCATTAGCACTAAGAAAGAGTCCCCGAACTCTTTTTTACGACTTGGACGACCGCACAAGATAACTTTGTACAAATTCTTGTGTGAAAAGTTGTTCGGAATTTAAACAGCCGATGTTCTATAATCTAATAAGAAAACAAAAGGAGCTTTAAAATTAAAACATTTAGGTTTATATCGTTTTAACAAGTTTTATTACAAGAGGCAATTTCTAAAGTTGTGTCAAAAGGCTTGAGATATAGCACAAGCGGTGCGCGTCGGTACAAAATGAGGCAAATACGTTTCATTCGGTTTCACGCTGTGAGTGTCGCGCTCCGTTTATTTGTTTATTCTGTTAAAAAGAATTAATTTGTTAATATTCTTGACGTCTCCATTCGTTTAGTTAATGTGTGCTCGCTTGTAAAAAGTTTCGTTGACGAAGAAGTATGCTTGAATCATTTTACTTTTTAACTCTTATCTACATTTAGTTTCAAATGTTTTAATGCAAGTTTCACTGCAAGGACATTCTGTAATTGGAATGCATTGAAGTTTAATTTTCTTATTTAATAGCTTATCTTACATCTGCGTCACGAAGCTTCGAGTGAATTTGGTACTAAATCCAACTTTGAATTAAAGCTCTTTCAGCTGCAAATTCAAATTTTTCGTTTTCTACAACCTCTTGCGTATTAAATTATCACCAATCAAGCTATCGTCTAGGATCTATAGAAACGCAGCCCAAGCCAAGGCTTCGTCGTGCCGATGTGGTTAAACATTGACACATTTTTAACCGACTTCAAAAAAGGAGGGGGTTCTGTGTTCGATGTATATATTTTTTTTCATCTATTTATAGCAGTTTTTATGTTCTCTATAAGGTTATGTGTATATTATGATGTAAATGGTGACTTTTATTTACCTACAGTTTTTTTTATTATTTTGTAAAATAAAGGATTTCATTACATTTTCACAGTATGCATGTTATTATTTCCACCAATTCCTCCAGAAACATTTCTCTGGATGAATTTTGCACAGATTTCTGAAAAAGGTGTTAGTTAGTGTTTAAAAACTATTCGGTGTCGAGTGACTGACGGTTTCCTCTCTCTAGTCAGGTGTTGTTATGAGTACTCATAACGACACCTAACTACCTTCATATATACGATACATCGCCAATGTACCAATAATATGGAATCTGCATATCAAAGGGCCGCAAGATATCAGATTTAGCTTTATTTATAACGCGCGCGTTATCTGCCGATAAGCGGACAAGCCCTACAATATACTTAATTAGTCACAATCTTCACTTTATGCCCCCAGATTGTTATGGTAATTAGAACTTTGTTGCCGGTATGTGGCATTCTTCGATTTGTTAACCATTAATTTTTTTTCTTATTTTTAATTCCCCGGAGAAGTCTTTCTTTTTTAATTTATTACTCGAGATATTAATTAAGAAAGTAAACAACGACAATGAGGCTCTGAGGCTGCGGCTCTGTGACGTGACCTTGTTATGGGAGGGTGTTATCTTAACATTGGCCACGAACAAGGTTTTCATGAATTGAACCTTTTGAATAATTATTTTCTTTCTTGTCAATCTCTGTGGTTTTTAGTTCTGATCTCATCCTTGTATTGCTTACTTCGTGTACGGCTTTTATTTTCCTAATTACCTATGTATTATTATTTATCTCACCACAAATATTTTAATTTACTAAAATAACTTTATATTTCTTTAGTTATTATTATGTGAACGGAGTAATCATTTATATCATAATTATATGCTTTTAATCAACTGTTAGTCAACTATGAAGGGATTTGAAGTGTCACTGTTTACCTACTTAAAATGTTACTTGCATAAGGGAGTACTTTTTGTACTGAATCATGTAATAAACAACCGTATTTTATTTTGCAAGGCTAAATGAATTCGTTATTTTTACGAATCAGTAGGATAGACCTAACTATTTTGTTGCAGTAATTTTCTCACGAATCGGACGATTCAATAATAAAAAAGTGATCGAGTTCTAAATTTCAAAAAATAATCTGTCATCGAAATGAATCGAATCATCATCTCGGAACAATTTCGCCACCCGCAGCCAATCAAAGGCTGCGATGAGATTCGATATAACGCTGTAGTGCAAGTTATAAGAAAAAGAGTGTTAAAAAAGTGGAATGGTTTAGGGCACGTGTTTTATTAACAAGAAAATGCTTTAGTTTTATACTATACAATTCAAGACATAAATAAATAAAATAATATTACTGAGAAAGAGCTTCAATTATATCATAATAAAAATCTGATTATGATAAATAAAATACCTACATTAGTACAAAAAATACCGTTGATATATTCATGTGCAAACTTATATTTTTGCCTCGAAGCAGTGTTGCTGAAAGCATTTTATTAAATATTTTTTAAAATTATAGATCTAATAGTTTCTTGTGATATCTCATAAAATAGTGTAGCAAGAGTGAATTGAAATACAAGTATGAATCAAAATAATACTTTGAATTAAATTTGGTTTATTTCATTGCCAAATTTAATTGCAGCAGATTACACTACGCAACAAATTTATTTAAAAGATGGCCTAAAAATGTTTCTATTCCGTTTGATGTTGAGGGTTAGTCTAAATAATATTAAGTGCGGCTGCGTTGTAAGAGAAATGGAGCTACGACAGACACTGTCCACTTTTGATATACTCTCCAGAAAACTTCTTGAACAACGACCATAGACAAGGGAGCCTGCGCAGTAGTGATTTTACATACAAAAACGTCTTCTGCATTTCTTTGTCTATGGTTTTACTCAAGAAGTTTGCCGCTACCTGCACCGCTCTATTTTGCAACTTAGGCCACCGGCTATCCGATATGAGGCACCGAACACACCGCCCTGTAATTCCAATACTTACGAACATTACCCGGGATGTCGACTATTATAATGTATTAAGGAATATTATTTTACGGTCCGACCGAGCATTATGGCTGTTTTGCTCATCTAAAAATACCCTATGCGCAGGCGGCTTGATAACGCACGTATGTAGTTTTAAAACCGATAATGATATATTGTAATTGTGATGAAGTTTTACGCGCGAATTATCGAGTTTCAACACTAGATTCTGACGCGTTTCAGCTAATTTGTGGTGACTAGTTACATATTTAAAACTCGCATATAAAAAAGATCAAGGATTCAAAATCGTAGTGCTTACCAAAACAATCGGGTGTTGGACTTGCGTATAATAAGTTCCCGACCATCTTATGAGATTTAAAAATACTGGATGGGGTGTGGGTGATTCACGGGTGAAATAACGTCAAGCGTTTGGTGTGGATTTAAAATTGAATTAATTTATCCTTTTTAAAGGTTGGCAGCTACCTGGGTTAACGGATTAGCCTTGCTATATCCATCGTGGAAATGCTGGCAGCCTATTGGGCACCATTCTGGCGGCAAAGGGGGGTGATATATATTTAATTTTGTCAATTGTATATTATTTAAGTACTTAGTTATTTCTGGTTTTTAAGTTTATTAGACTTTAAGTAGTTTCGAGATTTTGTAATTTTAAACATTTCTATGTAAATATAAATACAATTAATAATATCTTATGTATTACTTACAATACCTCTACTACTTACTTTAGTTTGGTTGGTTGGTTGGTTTGGTTTTGGGAAGCGTTATCATCTCGGTGATTTACACTTCACCACAATAGTCAAGGCCTTCCTTAGGAAAAAATAACTATATTTTAAATTAAGAAAGAATTTGAAACAAGAAATTTGTACTCGCCCTCAAGCAAAACCTTTTAATTTTCGCCCCATCACTCCATTGGTCCTGGCGTGCATTAACCTATCGTCTATAAATGCTTTTAGACTTAATAATATCAACATGATTTATTAGTAAGCGACGCTTGAAGAGTGTGTTCTTGGCCGGAATGATGTCAGGTGCAGAACCTGTATACTAACGTCCCTGGACGACACCACTCCACCTGCGCGCACGCGGCTTCCTTTGAGCTATGATCTACGCAAAATAGCGGTTAAGTGTTGTGATTACTCATTTTAGGTTTTTTTAATGAAAATAATTGACTCTTCAAAAGTAACGCAAATAGACTCTTAGTGCTCATAAATTTGTCGTGATGGATGGGGGTCTTAATTGTTATTGCCTATGGTAATGGTTAGTTTGTTGGTATTTATTTTTTATTTAAGTCAAATAAAATACTAAATTGCGCTTGGCTCCTTAAGGAGTGATAGAAGTGTAATTTCAATAATATTATAAATTATTTTATTTTATTTTATTCAGAACAAAAAACAGTGGTACAATTCTCATTAAACAAATAGTAATGTAATACAGGTGACACCTTAAATTATTGTACGACCAACTTCATTATCCACTAATTAGAACAAAATACATATTTTTGCACTTAAGATTTTCTATTAATGCAGTAGGTACCAAGAAATTAACAGAATATAAAGTTAGTAACTGAAAATAATAACATGACCTATCAATCAAACCAGTGTGCTAAAGTAGTTAAATCCAGCCAGAGTGCAAGTCTGACCGATATCCGAGTCTGTATATCTATTTTAGTATATTAATAGATACTTTTGAACCTTGGGAGAAAACTGAAGTGACACTTTTTTTGTATAAGAATGGTGACAATTGAAAAATATCAATATTATGCAAATTATCGTTGTAACTTTTCATCACTCTATACAAAGGTGCACAGGCCCCAGGCCCAGCATTAGTATTACACCGGGGGAGTGAAAATAATCTATGATGGTAATTTTGTTGGATTCGTTTTGATCTACTGGGTATCTGATAATTTATTTTATTTATCAAATCGATGCAATCAAAGTTATTATTACATAGATTATAGAGAAACATAGAACTCAGGAGTGACCTTCTCACTTCGAGCGAGTCTAGTGAAAATTTTATTAGCAAGTTTTCATATGAAGCTTTGGAGTGACAACAATTAAATTATTGAATAAGAGAGCAAAGTGGGTTTTCCTGCTTGAATTGGATCGCCTCTTTGTGAAAATAATCTCCACCTCATCTCATATTATAAGATCACGGTACAAAAATAGTACTGCCTTTCGGTGGTATTGTCTTTTTGTCGATACGATAAGTAAGACCCCAGTCCCTGTAGCATGAGCACTACATTATACATTTTATCACGTTTTCTATCGTGTATAACTGTCAAACTCCATAGTAATTTGGGGGCAGAGCTGCTAGGGGTTTTTTTATACGAGGCGCAACAAAACTTACCCCAAACCACTTGGTGTTAAGTGTCAGGGGAGTCCAGTAGCGAAGACAGATGATGCGGCAGAAAGTGTGCCGCTCCAGCCACCTCTACCTTGTCGGCTCGTACCTAAACCCTACCCTGCGGAGCCCTAGAACCCTACTCACCAGTAGAAACAGCGCCACCAAAAGGTTGAGTCATTTTACTGTGGTCTTCTGTAGTGGAGGTTGCTTTTCTAGACGGGCGCTTCAATTTAAACTGAAATACCGCTGTGAACTACGTATCCTAAAATGGGTAGAGGATAGTCTTAGACAAAGTTGTGAGTGATACTGTTGTATCGCAAGCAAGCGTATAGAGGCTATGACAGCCGCCGCTTACTCTCAGATGCGCCAGAAGATTGCTTGTTATCGTTTTTCCTAAAAAAAAGTGAAAGTTTTAATACAAGTAATATGTACTTCAAATTTTCTGAACAAGAAAGTAGAAGAAAAACGTGATTGCATTGTATTTGGACTTATCGCTAAAACAAATTCTTTGGTTCGGTTCCCGGTTTGATTAAGGTTATAAAAGCTTGTTTTTCTATGTTTTCATGAGTTCACATAATTGCGGTAATATGAATGCAGTGTTACATAATAATGATGATTATTTATTTATTTTGTTTCTTTTATAAGTAGTATCCATATGCAAAGAGCAGAATCGTAAAGTCATGAATACAACGTCCTGATCCTGATTTGACTAATTCATAAATAAATAATGATAATAATCTTTATTGTATAACACCACAATGGACACAAAAGACATTACACAACGGGAGGCCTTATTGCCAAATAGCAATGTCTTCCAGGCTACCTATAAATCAAATGGTTAAGTACTTTTTCAGATGACTCAAAAAGAAGTTGAGTAAGTCTGGATCTGGTAAAAAACGTAGTTAACGTAATGCTCGAAAATCATATTATGTCCAAGTGTCAGTCATTGCACTGTTAGGACGCTAACTGTTCTTAGTTATAAAGTCGAGCGTGTGAAAATGAATACCTGCTACAGTTAAAGTGTTCATGTCATGAGTCACTGTAGAGTTGACATAGGCGATTAGCCGATGTGCTCGATTTTGTCACCAATTTAATTAAACAGTTTCAAATAAATTTCACAATGTATATTTTAGGGTAAGTAATTGAGAAATAAATCTCGTCATACAGTTGCATATATAAAAGGCATCTGTTACTGACTGATCCATCAACGCACAGCTCAAACCACTAAACGGATTTCGATGAAATTTGGCATCCATTTAGCTATTATGACGTAAGCGTGCGCTAAGAAAGGATTTTTTAAAATCATCCCCTAAAGGGATGATAAAACGAGGGTTCAAAGTTTCTATGAAGCACCAAGATAGCTAGGTTAATTATCAATCCTTTAACTGTACTAAGAAATTAACCACGTAGATTAAGTCGCGGGCTTGGTGTCCGTTCATATATATATATATATATATATATATATATATATATATATATATATATATATAGCCAAATTATAACTATTATTTTTAATTTGACAGGCTGGAGTTTGTTTTTCGGTTTGTCGTAAACTAATGTAAAGTCTGATAGACTGTAATTGCGAAGATAAATGGTACAATGGAAATAGGTAATTGTCGTGAAAAAATCGCTCGTACGAACCTTGTCCTCAAAAATACGAATATAACACAGAAATAATCCGTCATAAGTACATGTAGCAATTTTTTTTTGACATTGATAAAAATTATATTGCTTCGTGTTTATTTCATGAAATTATAAATATAATGAACTATATATATATATAGCGCAGTGTGGAGCTCGATGGCGCATGTAGTAAGCGCGTTTGACCTGCGATCATAGAAGTTAAGTAACTTTCGCAGTGGTCGGTTATTGGATGGGTGACTATAAACTTTTTATCTCGAGCGTTTCCGTGCTTCGGAAGACACGTTAAACCGTTGATCCCGACTGTATATGCAGTCGTTAGCACCCACTAATCCGCGCTGGGCCCGCGTAGAGTGTCACAGTCCAATTTCCGTATTCAATCCATAGGGAAGGCCTGTGCCCCAGCGGTGGGGACTTAAGGGGCTGATGATATCGAATAATATAAAATAACTTTGCACATGCCAACTGCAACTATGTACTTGATTATGGTATCGAATTATGCAGACTAAGTACAGATATTTAGTCTGTATAATGTATAATTCAATAGTACAACATTCGCAAGAGGCTGTAAAACTGTACATTTGTTTTCCAATAAATATATGATTATTTCCATCAAAGAGCACGCTACAATAGTACTGGCTGGCTAGGTGTGAAAGGTTATAGTCGGTGATCATGGGAATTATATCCCGCCGCGATATTACACCATGGATATCATAGTATTCGACAAAACTCGGTGGAAAGAATAATGTGGATATTGCCGTTTATCAAAATCAAAAATCATTTGTTCAGTCTATGCTGTTACAAGCACTTGTGAATGTCAAGAAGCTATGCCATCGGTTCGAAAAACTACCGCGGGAGACCTTGTACTGAGAAGAACCGGCAAGAAAGTCAGCTTATTATGAGCGATGCAGATTCTAGTGTTCAGAATTTGCATCAACATCGGTTTTGTTGAAAGCCTGGTTACAAGGATATTTATTGAAAGCCCAATTCCTTTTCCTTAATTTCGGCTTTCAAGGTTAATTTATTAATTTCACTGCAAAAGTCACTATGTTAATTAACCCTTATGTAGTGTAAGTTTATCCTACTACATACAGTGATGCAAAATATTTTGAAACATATATCCCTTTTTCAAAGTACCTATACGTAATCTTGTCTATGAACAAAGAGGTAGTTTTTACAGTTTATTTTAATATAATGTGATGAACGAAAGTACCATTATAAAGAAACGGTTGTAATGGTTAAAGCTTAAATTCTGTATAATTCTATTTGTGCATGTCCATGCAAATCTTTCGTACTATCGGCACTGTAATCAGGCGCACAGTTATTGTTTTTTCCAATGCTAATAAGCGGTTGGCGCGGCTTGGTCATTGATAGTAAATTATTGATTGAGAATAGGGCTGTCACGACAAAAGGTACTGATTATTATTTGCACACAACAATATTTGGAATTGACAAAAAATACCCTGAAAAATTGCCAATTTAATTACATCATTAACTCGAAAACAAATGCAAAATAAAGAATAAGTGCCGATTTTAAATGGCTTTTCAAATGTTTTTCGTACATTTCGACTTCAAATATTAATAAAACTTTATTTTTATTTGAGTCTGACAACCCTAATGTTTAAACTTGCATTCGAGCGATAATGCCCAGACTCTGATTAATATACACTGTGATTGCAACTTATTATAGTCTATGGCACGATAGAAATATCAGGGTACGAATTCGCTTTGTCTTTATTTAGAAAAAGTTGCTAATATTTCCATAATGTATTCAAAAGTAAGGCGATATCATATTTTCAGTTTTCCGACTTATTCAATCGGCGAAAAGTTTCCAAAAATAAGGACTCATCAATAACGCAGAACGGAAAAAAAAAACAAAATTACAGCTCTCTATTGCAACAGCCTCAAAGCAAATCCGGGGGCGGACAGACAGACGCACATGATCAAACTATAAGCGTTCCTTGTCAGGACTACGGAACCCTAAAAAATAAAGTTTTCTACATCGTCTGTGGAAACCTATCCGCAATCAGCCAGTAGCAAGCATCGCACCAAAAGAGGCGTCAACATGAATTTATTTATCTTAATCTTATCTCCGCTGGCTATGTTAATTGGTTGGCTATACTAATTGATTTTCGCTGTAAACACACACAAGTAACACTTAGATCATTGTGCAGTGGGTACTAAAGGTTCTCGTTAATGTATTGTTTGTTTATATGAGTGCTCAAGCACAGTACAGGGTTCAGAATAAAACCATTTTCTACTTTAAAAAGTATGAAGGAAGAAAATTTCTATTGCACTAAAGAAGTATTTTTAATTTTGCAAAAAGTTACCAGATTTTTTAGCAACTTCTTTAGCTAATTCATTGATTTGTTGTAATAGTTGTCACCTGTATATAATAAAAGCTTGGAACTATAGGTTTATTTAGACTGTCTGTAACGTTATCAAGGAAAAAACTGCTAATGAACGAAAAACGGAATACTCAAAAGACATTCCGACGTATCGAGAATTTAATCCGACTTTGGAAATTGTTTAACAATTATATAAAAGAGGTTATTTGTTTCTTAGGTTTTCACGCAAACCACTTATTAAATAAAACAAGTTTCAACGGGTTACATGAACTAATTTGATTTATTGAAGTTATACTTCTTTAGGCGCGTTATGAAAAAATGATGAGAGTGAAATTTTAAGATGCGCGCGCATCACTGTAACAGAAAAATACTTTTGTGTTTACCGCACATTAAGAAAATCTACCAACAAAATAGAAATAGAATCTCTATTTAGTGGGTGCTAACGACTGCATTGTGGGGGCGTCGTCTTCATCTCTGTCTCTCGGGGAGTCTGTACTGGGTGTGTTGCCCATCTCAGAGGTAGCGGGTTCGAGTCCCGCTAACGAACGGGACTGTCCTGGGGGTCGAACCCCCCTCTCTACGGCTTCACTCGTCGCCCTCGGCGCGGTCAAGCCCACCATGTGGAAGGCCCAGTGAGCGACCAGCGAGCGGGCGACGGACTTTGGCGTGAGGGGGGAGCACCATCTGTATGGGGGTAGTTTTGAAACACGGCTACCCGTGTTTCTCCAGGAAATCTTTCATCTGCTGGGCAAGGGACAGCAGCTGACGGATTGCATCTAACGAGGCCGGTGATGGGGTGTGTCTTTGGGGTGGTATGGCTGCGACGGGTGGTAGTGCGGCGGTGGTCGTGTTGTCCGTGTTCGCTTCAGTGACGTCACGGCGACTTTGGCGTTTTTTGCGGCGGCGGCTGGGTTTCGGCTTCTTGTGTGTAGGTGCGGGATTCGCGGGGGCCATTAGGGTGGCCGGCGCGTGTTCGCTCACCTCGCTTCTTTGGGTTGGTAAGGCGGGCGTGCGGCCAGTTCGGGCCACTGTGGATGCTCTCTTGTTTCGGGCCTCGCGATGAATCACGGGGCACGAGCTGTGGTTGGCTGGATGCGGGCCCTTGCAGTTGACGCACGTTGCGGGTTGCGTTCGCGGATGGGGACAGTCGGCGGCGGCGTGCGGGGCTCCGCAACGCACGCTTGCCTGCGTGCGCTGCGGACCCCTTGCTCGAGTGTCGGAAGCCCTGGCAGCGATGGCACTGCGCAGGGCCCTTCTTGCCCCTTCAGGCTTCTATGGTGATCTCGGGCATACTCAGGAGCTCACTCACCGCGTATATGCCCGGGATAAGGTCAGGTGTGCGCTTCAGTGCTGCATAGAAGATGCATCCGGGGCGGCCTGCTCGCGCCCGGATCTGCTTTACGTGTTCGACTTCGTAGCCCTTGGTGGATAGGGCCTCGGTGATATCGTGCGGCTCGGTGTTAAAAGGCAGCCCACGTATGGCTACCTTTAGGCTGCGTTCCTGGGGGAGGGCGTATGAGTACCAACTCACCCCGCTCTGCCCCTCCAGCTTGGAGAGGTAAGCTTGGACGATGCGGTACTCATCGCCGTCGGCTGGGGTGAAGCGAATGCCCGTTCCAAACGGGCGCGCTGTGGGTGCGCTGCCAAGGGCGTCGCGCAGGTTGCTCATGTGGGTGGGCCAGTCCGGCAGATTCTCGACCACTAGCGGCGGGTATTTAGGTACCCGTTGGGCCGTGGGAGCTGTGCCGGGGACTGGTTGCACGGGCGGCGTAGTGGTGTGTGATGCCGCGGTGGGTGCAGATTTTTCGGCGGCGTGGCGGCTAGGCGCGATAACTTTCGCGGCCTGTGCGAAGCTCACCGACGGCGTCGGTAAAGCAGTCGCGGCTTCAATTACTCGCCTTGAGGGGTAGTCGCGCTGCGCTGCTGGTGTTTGCTGCAGCATGGGTGACGGCGGTGTCTGCTTGGGTAAATTACCGCTGCTCAGCGACCGGTGTAGCCGCGGGTCGTGCGGGTGTCCTGTGCAAGGGCGCTTGTCCTCAGTTTTTGGTGAGGAAGTGTCGAGGCGGCGCTTCCGAGGGAGCGGCGTGGATGGAGGCGGAAGCATGAGCGGCGAGCCGCTGAGCGCCTGCAACGCCTCCAGGGCCATCTCGTCGGCGGGGCAGAGGGCAGGTGTTTCGCCCGCCTCGAACTCCAACAGTCGAACGTAGGAGCTCAGCCAACGGTTCAGCCTGTCCGACAGCATGCCGGACTCGACGAGTCGAGCTACCATCGTGGCGTCAAATGCATATTTGACGCCGGGCGATGCTATCTCTATCGACTTGCCTAAGACGCTGGCGAGCTCCTCGTCCGAGATCGGAGGGAGGCCTTGCTGCGAGGTTGACGGCGTCGGGGTTGGCTGGCTAGCCATGCTGCGTACTGGGGGCTACGCCTACGCAATCCTGGCTGAGCAGCGCCCTAAGGCGCGCTCAGGCCTGCGGCTGGGTGCGCGGCAGTCTCCGCTGGCACGGGATGGCGCCAGGCAGTCTCTCGAGACAAAAAACTTACAAGTTTTTTTTCGGAGATCTTGGAGGTAGTTGTGGATTCGTGCGAAGTGGCGTAGTACGATCCGACTGCATTGTGAAGGCCTATCAAAAGTATTTATTAATCTGGAACAACGGAACCAAAGCGCGATTCAGGAGACTACAGCGCCATCTCTTGACCATTGGTGTAGTAGAACCAAAAACCACATCTTTATTTTTTGTAATAAAGTAACAGTTATAGGTATTCATATTTATAATATTTATCCACATGTTTCTAGTTTGTATATTCGGAATACGTGTTTGAGTTTCATACAAGTGCAAATCACATATGTTCTAATAAATTATATTCAGTAGCGATTTTAATTGAATATTTTGATTATTTATTTATTTTTCAAATTAAAACTGAACTTTATTGACTCTGTCCTTTTCCAGACTTTTTATTAATTTATTGTAATTAATTATTTGCATGCAATTAAAATCTAATTTTAAACGATGCCAAAGAAGGATAACTTCTCACGCGCCTACATAAGTACACGCACCCATTTTTTTTGATGACTGATGATTTCGACGACGCATTCCTGCAAAGGATGCGAATCGTCAATAAATAAATAAAATCAGTGCCGTGAAACTTGTTTAATTTAAAAGATCATCATCAGTCGTCTACAGCGACTATGGAACTAACTAGATTTTCTAAGGCAGCTATACTCTAAGTGTGTTCCGCGGAACCCTAGGGTTCCGTGATACCTCTGTCGGGGTTCCGCAAGAATTTAGAAATAAAAAAATCAAAACACCTCTCTCTGGTCGCTCCGCGGCTGTGCGGACTCCGCGGCCGCGCGGAGACAAAACGCTATGAATGTTATTTATTTATTTATTTGTATTTGTATAAGCTTGTGTTACATTAGCTGGTACAATATCTCATAAGTTTGGTCTCAACAATTTTATACTTGTACAACGCGTTCGCTCTAAGTTTGCCGGTCTGTGGAATGCGCGTACCCTCCCCCACGTGACAACAAAACTTATAATGTGTCATAGTTTTACCCAAATATCTAACGTACACAATTTTTATTGTTACAATTAAATAAAAAATTTCGAACGTCATACACTCATACCTATCGCCAGCGGCAAACTTAAAACGAGCGGGTAGGTATACTTGTAAGCGCTCAGTCTCTTTGATAAAAGCCGCCTCTGAATTAGACGCTATAGTTGTCAACTAGCGACTTTCGTCTCTAACTTCAAAGGATAAAGTCGATATTGTTTACAACGCTATTTTTAAATTTCTGTTTTTATTTTTGCTTTTTGTTTATCAAAGGTGCCGACTCGAGTATTTTCGAGAATATTTGAGATCGAGTCTAGGACTAAGTATAAAAGCGGCGATCGCGCGTTGGCGTCGTCAGTTGATGATTAGCGTTCGGAGCGATAAGTTACTACCTACTTACAAGCTCGCTAGCGAGAAACTGGTGTTCATTGTTTTACTGCCTGCTGTATTCTGTTGTCTCAGTTTTATACATTTCTTCCCTGTAGGTTCTAAATTTAGTCTCTTATACGCAGTAACGATTGTGCATTATTTAAACCCCACTATCCTGACTTGTAACATTATAAATAAAGAAGAATGGAACGTTGGCTTAAAGGTGTTAAACGTGTTCCAACAACATCTTCTAATGACGCTGAATGTTCAAAAGCAATGCGCGCGGAGAATTTAGCAATCACCGATCCAGAAGATGATGCCACGAGTGCCACGACGTCAAGCTCGACGGTTTCAAAGACGAAAAAAAGGAAGTATGATGAATCTTATATCAGTTTCGGATTTGTTGATTCCAACGGCTCACCTCTCTGCATGCTCTGTAGTAAACTGCTTCCTAATAGTTCCATGGCACCTGCCAAATTGCGTCGACATTTAGAAACCGTACACCCCGAGACTAAAGACAAGAATAAAGAATTTTTTGTTCGCAAAAAAGATCAGTTATTAGAAAGTCAAAAAAATATGATGCATGTAACACAAACTACCAACGAAAAGGCCACGGAGGCATCATACTTAGTTAGCTATCGCATTGCACAAGCAGGTGAAGCGCACACTATCGCTGAGAAATTAATAAAACCATGTGTATTAGACATAACAAAATGTATGCTTGATGAAAAATCTGCAAAGCATCTTTCTACTGTTCCGCTATCAAACGATACTGTTTCACGACGAATCCATGATCTGGCAAGCTACGTCAAACAAGAACTAGTTACACGTCTACAAAATACACGATTCGCTTTGCAAATGGACGAGTCGACTGATGTCGCTGGTTTGGCTATCCTGCTGGTTATTGTGAGATATCCATATAAAAGTTCTTTTGAAGAAGACATGCTTATGTGTTCATCGCTGCTTACAAACACTACCGGGGAAGAAATTTTTAATAAAATAAATATATTTTTTGAAGAACATAATCTCAGTTGGAACAATTGCATTGACATTTGTACAGATGGGGCCAAGGCGATGACAGGTAAAACAGCAGGAGCAGTGTCACGAATGAAAAATAAAGCGCCTAATTGTAGTTCCAGTCATTGTATTCTGCATAGACAAGCACTTGCGATGAAGCAAATGCCGTCTAATCTAAAATTAGTTATGGATGAAGCGGTAAAAATAATTAATTTTATCAAATCACGACCACTACAATCCCGATTGTTCTCATTATTGTGTGAAGATTATGGCAGCAAACATAAAACACTGCTGCTCCATACAGAAGTGCGATGGCTGTCTCGGGGAAAAACTTTAACAAGGCTATTTGAACTTAGAGCCGAGTTACAAATGTTTCTTTCAGCAGATACTTCTTTTAATTTGAAGGACCGTTTGTATGATAAAACTTGGTTGTTCCGATTGTCTTTTATGGCGGATATCTTTCAAAAACTTAACGAATTAAATTTATCATTGCAAGGTAAACAGACAACAGTGTTTCAGGCCTATAATAAAATAACTACTTTTAAAAGAAAATTAGATTTTTGGATCATTTGCATTGGTAAGAAAGAAATAGAAAGTTTTACGTTACTCACTGAGTTTGTTAGCGAAAACGACTCAGAAATGTTTGAAGATAATGTGTTTGAAGAATTGGTCCAATATCTCAGTTCGATGCGCGCATCTTTTGAAAAGTATTTTCCCGAAGAACACAATACAAAAATTAAAGTGAACTCCTGGATTCATAATCCTTTTTTACCCAACTTGGAAAAGCCTGAAAACATGTCAAATGAGATATATGAATCTCTTTTAGAAATGTCATCAGACACAAGTATGGAGTCATTGTTCAAAACGACGCCTCTTAATGATTTTTGGTGCAGAATCCAAGATGAATATGCAATGCTTGGCCAAATGGCTCTGGATATTCTTCTCCCGTTCCCAACTACATATTTGTGCGAAACAGGATTCTCTACCTACGCAGCCACGAAAACAAAATATCGCAATAGACTGGACGCCGAAGCTGATATGAGACTCCAACTTTCTTCCATCAAACCTGATATCAAGCAATTGATGAAAAATAAAAAACAGTTTCATACCTCCCACTAGTTAGATTTTTTCTTTTTTAATGTTTTCTATTATTGTCCTTACCAAGTGGTGAAGTAAATAATAATTAGTAACGGATACATTGTACTTTTATTATGCTGATTAATATAGAATACACTTATAAAAATAATTGTTTTATTGTAGGGTTCCATCAAGTATTTTGCTTCCCAAAAGGGTTCCGTCATTTAAAAAGTTTGAGAACCACTGTTCTAAGGGATTTTTTATAGGTTACTATGCATAACAAATTACCTCATTCCATCTGATGTTCGGAGTGAGCAGAGTCTAATTAATTTGCAAAGACAGTTGATGCGACAGGAAAATTATTATTTTATGTGTATGCTGTTGGTGGCAGATGACCTTTTTATACCGGGTTTTGGGAACGGCGAGATCCTAAAGGGACCTCAAGCCGAGAATTGGGGAGTGCCTCCAGAAGTACTCCAGGCGGATTCCATCTCTCCTCGGCGGAATCTCCTCTCTGTCTGGAGCCTCTAGACCGCTTGAGCCTGACTGGAACAAGAAAATGTGTATCTCTTACCGCACTCACTTTGGCGGCTTGAACGCAATCGTAGAAGCCTGGATCTTTACTTACAGACAGATAAAAACAAAACACAGAAACAGGTAGGTAGTGTCCTTTTACTGTGGTCTTCCATAAGGCGGAGATAACTTCCCCAGACAGGCTCTCCAATTCGAATGCATTCCAATTCGTCTCTTTTGTATACGTTCTTTAATCAAGTCGCAATTAATATTTTGCTGTACATAAATATAAAGCTCATTATTATATGTGACTTGAATCATTAAAACCACTCGGTACACCATTGTACAAGTTGTGTGTAATAATGATATCACTAATTGAACGATGTGTCGTCATTTAATTACGTAATGGCATCAACTTACACCGCGGGATGTGTCTTATTGCGGATTTATGCAACGGCCGTAAACAGGAACGTGTGTGGAATTTCGGTCATTTGAATTTGGAACGGGGAACATAAACGTGGGGTTATTAGATTAGATATAATATACGAACTTTTTGGAACTTCGTGTTGTGTTCAAACATCTCGGGTGGGAATGCAAACTTTTTAGACTTCAATGTGTTAAATAAAAAGGTTTTATCTCTTTTTGGTTTGAGGAGAGTCTTTTCTGCTATCTACACTAATATTATTAAGAGGAAAGATTTGATTGTTTGTTTGTGTGTATTGAATAGGCTCGGAAACTACTGGACCGATTTGAGAAAAACCCTGACGAACATAGGCTAAAGAATATTTTGAAAAAAGTTAGGTATCCGTATGAAAACTTCGATAATGTAACCCAATATGTGAAAATAATACCAAAAAATGCCTAATATAACGCTTCCTATGTTTCTGGTCATTGAGTTAACTTATTCTCTTTATTGTATAAGGTTACAATGGAAACATTACTTTGTTAATTCAAACTTGATAAAATTCAGTTATTTTACATAGCAATATTATAATTTTTATGTACTTAATTCAATTATATATTTTATTAACGGATCATAAACATAGTCCTTAGTCGCCGTTAAAATGTCTATTTTCAGCTCTTAGTTCATGTTTCATTAGCTCCAATGATCTGAAAATCATAAACTGAACCTGAAGATTAGTTGATAGAAAAAAAAACACCAATCCGCGCTGGGTCCGTTATCATCCTCCAATCCGCACTGGGTCCATTATCACCTACCAATCCGCGCTGGGTCCGTTATCATCCTCCAATCCGCACTGGGTCCATTATCACCTACCAATCCGCGCTGGGTCCATTATCACCATCCAATCCGCACTGGGTCCGTTATCACCCACCAATCCGCGCTGGGTCCGTTATCACCCACCAAGAACTAGATTAATGTATTTTGTGACGGGTATTGTTCATTGTTTACCGATGAGTCACCGATAAAACCAATCGTAACGCGTAATCGTAACACATTCGCCAGTTTAAGAACTCGTAAAAGGCGACTGATAGGTTCTATTTTACTTATAGCTTCTTGTCAAACGATGTCACCTTATCACTAGCACCCGAGCATGATCATCTCATTATCGCTTTTGGAGAGTAACGTAAGGGAAAAAGTCAAGAACACGATTCGGAAACGCGTTAAAATGCAAAATGGTTGGCGTCGGCTGTTCACAATTGCATACGCGGCGTTCTCGATATCTAGAGCTCTCGACATATTCCGGTTAATCAATTTATTATTCCGTATTCCGGAGTACTAAGGTCTATTTTCAATTGGCTTACAACAATGCCATTGTCCATGGTAGATTTGTCATTTGCGTTCCATTTTTGAACGGGTCGCATTTCTAAACTAAATTCGATTACGTTTTATTGGTTGCCAGTTTGGAACACGACTTTCAGTATTGCACTTCTTACTTTGAATGGATGTTGAATGTTTGCATGAGTGCCTACTTGATGCTGTATTTTTATTATAATACTTCATAGTGTAAATCATGTCTCGAAAAAATAGCAGAGGATGTATATTCTATGTGAAGGTATTAACGTTGACGTATACCAATAGCATACATGGTTTTTTATTCTTGTTTGCGAATAACAACTTCCTCCTCCTTGTGTCGTGCTCCTCATTGCTGAGAGTCGTGACCTCCATGAATTATTTTGTGGACGATCGCTTTCCATTTGTTGCGGTCTTCGGCAGTGTGGAGAGCATCGCGGACTCCAGTTTTGGTATTGTCGCGCATCTGGTCTGTCCAGCGCATGGAGCTTCTTCTTCTCGGTCGCCTTCCCTGTACTTTTCCTGTAACCAGGAGCACTTCCAGGGTATCGTTTTTCTTCCTTGCTATGTGACCGAAGAATTCGAGGATCCTACGCAAACAGAATTTGGACAGCCTAACGGTGACTCCCACTACTTTAAGAATTGACGCATTTGTGCGGTGGGCTGTCTATGGAACTCGTAACATTCTCCTCCAACACCACATCTCAAATGCGTCAATACGAGATCTGTCTGAACAACAACTTACACCGAACTTATTCTGGAAATGACACACCACACATACCCCCTTATTAACAGACGAGGAATAAGCTTAGACTAGTTACACTGTGTTTTATTTATTCGTGATATAAATAAATCACAGTGTAACTAGTCTAAGCTTATTCCTCGTCTGTGTAAAAACATTAACTTAAACGTGGAGTAACTAATCCAAGCTAAGTCTTTGTTTATAAATAAGTGTGATTTTTCAAAAACCCTGGCTCAGATTTATTTTTGTTGTGAAAATGGCGTCATCAGTCAAACGAACTTAACTTTTGAAGTGAAACTTCTTTAGGCACGTTTGACTTGGGGGCTAAACTGGCGAATGTGTTACGATTTTTGCGTAACGATTAGTGTCATCGGTAAACAATGAACAATATCCGTCACAAAATACATGAATCTAGTGCTTGGTGGGTGAAAACGGATCCAGCGCAGATTGGTGGGTGAAAACGGACCCAGTGCGGATTGGTGGGTGATAACGGACCCAGCGCGGATTGGTGGGTGATAACGGACCCAGCGCGGATTTGTGGGAGACAATGGACCCAGTGCGGATTAGTGGGTGAAAACGAACCCAGTGCGGATTGGTGTATGATAACGGACCCAGTGCGGATTCGTGTTTTTTTTTCTATCAACAAAATGTTCAGGTTAAGTTTATGATTTTCAGATCATTGGAGCTAAAGAACTTTCACTTCAGTCGTGTGGTCATAAGCACATTCGCTTTTTTTATATCCCAAACTGTACTGTATCCTTAGTACGAGTGCGAGCTCACGAAAACTATAATAGTTTTTTTTTTGGTACTGATTTTATTGTTTTCGTTTCAATACAAATAACCAGTGTTTAAATTCTATCATTAAATCATTTGCGTCTTCTTAAATTTTAAGAATATTTGGTTACTTTTCACCAGAATGGACATACAAATATAATTTACAATTACGAAAACTATGATAGTTTTCGTGAGCGCAAACTCGCACTAAGGGTACTGTACCCTTAGCACGAACCAATATCGAAATCGTAACGTATACGAGTCCGAAATGTCAGTGTCAAAAGTGTTATAATTTTAAGTTCTTGTTACGGACTTTGTGGCGCTGCTTTTCAAGTTTCCATACAAATGCAAACTATTCGAATTCGATAATGGTTCGTGCTAGGGGTATTACAAGCTGCTATATGGTACTCACTCAAGAATAAAATATATCAATGGTGGTAAGCGGCAACCGAAGCCTACATCCCTTTTTTAACACCTGAGTTGTGACAGGGTGTATATTACCAATCCTACTTGTCCCTTATTCCCGAATTATCCTTCCATTAGAGAGAGTAGTAAACTTTTCTTTAAGGCTAAGATAGTAAAATCATTCAGCCTATGTTGTTATAATTATTTTTTGATATGTATTAATTGGTATGGTTGTTACTTTTGGTGTATTATTATTATTGTTTAAAAAAATCTTTGTCATCAACCTTAGGCCCTGCCAGAATCATCAGCGCTGCAGCAACCCTGGTGTTGCTGTAGTATTAGGCTGAGGCAGGGACCTAGTTGGCCTATTTTGGCTTGTTTTATCTTTGTTAAGAAAGACTATGGTTTTTTTTCAACACACCAATTATCTAGCCCCAAGCTAAGCACTATAAGGCTTGTGTTATGGGATACTAGGGTAACGGATAGAATACATATACTGTACATATATAAGTATATTTATATAGAAATACATATTAAACATCCATGATTGGAGTAGAAATGCTCGTATGCATCACACAAACATCTGCCCCCACCGGGATTCGAACCCAGGACCTCTCGAGTCGGCGACACCATGAAACCCGGCGTACAAATCACTCGGCCAAGGAGGTAGTCGAATGTTTAAGGCTAAAAAATTTATTTCTCTCTTTCTTCTTCCTTCAGTAGGCCCACTGCGCAGGACATAGCGGATTTTACGCTCGAATTGGAGCACTCGTATGGTGATGCAAACTCTACCTTACAGAAGATCACAGTAAAATAATACTATCTTTTGGTGCTGTTGTGTTTCTGTCGGTGAGTAAAGTTCCTCAACGGTGTAGGGGATTGGGTTAGGGTAGGCAATATTGCGAGATTTTTGGTATCGCGAGGATCTATAGCACAGAACACGGAGAGAGAGAGATTAGAAGGCCCTTGTGGGCGGGGCAGGTGTGTGAGAAAATGCTCATTACTTGACCAAACACACACGTACACACTCATTTACACAAAGTTAGTTATCATGCTTCTTTTATAATTTTGATTTATATAGGTATTTATATTTATCGCAAAATTAATTTGAATATTTGTTGGTATTTGTTTTATATTATTGTTAATTTGTAATTTCTACCCTACGTAATCATTTTAATTTTTAAATTGAATACAAAGTGAGTTTCTGTAATTGGCTTAAGTACCGTTTGAAATTTTATATTAGATTATATTGTGTAAAAAGGTGTTGAAACTTGTTAATGATAAATAAATAAAATAAATAAATAAATAAAACTTTTTTGTTTCTTAGGTTTTCACGCACATCACTCATTAAATAAAACTAGTTTTTACGGGTTAATGCACGAAACTTTATTTATTTATTGACGTTTCGCAGCCTTTTCAGGTCTGCATCGTCAGAATAATGATTTTATTTAAAATTGTCGAGCTACCTTCGAATACCTTCGAATTCGCACAATATAATTCTTTCGAAGGTAGCTCGACAATTTTAAATAAAATCATTATTCTGACGATGCAGACCTGAAAAGGCTGCGAAACGTCAATAAATAAATAAAGTTTCGTGCATTAACCCGTAAAAACTAGTTTTATTTAAATAAAACTTTGTTATGATTGCGTCGTTGCTCTCGGGCGCTGATTGGTTCGATTGTTTGATGTCGTGTCGTTTGATTAGCTATTATCTGAGGAGCTGGCGAACAAAACGGTATAATTACATATAATAAAATTTTATAAGGGCTGTAAAAAACTGTATGACATACATATACGCTTTTGGCGTGGTTTTTTTTTTAATCATAAATTTAGTAATTTTAACACTGTTTTAGGCTGTTTTGATTGAAAATGAAATTCAGCGGGCCCAAAACCTCCTGACTGTAAAAAGAAAGTAGTTTTACCAGATGCGCAATTATACCGTTTTGTTCCCCAGTCATCTATTAGGTGGAAATGTAGAGGGTGCGAGCCAGCGTCATATGTTCCCGTACTAACGGTCTATGATCACCCTTCTAACCTATTTCTGTGTTCTCTGCTCTGTAGTCTATGGTGGCCGCTTACCATCAATCGTGCCATACGACTGTATGTCACCCTTTTGAAAAAAAGACAAAATTAAAACTACGTAAATTAAAGTAGAATTAACGACGATCACTATATCGTTTTAGCGAAAGTCAACTTTAAACGCAATATTAATCTATGTTATAGTGTCGCATCTTTGAAGCTAAGCGATCGCCTTAAATAAAAATTACATGAATAAAGCAACCAGTGTTCATAAGCCACCGTTTGCGGGTTTAATATGATTTGGTTTACGAGCGCTTCACCTCATAAGTGTTATAGTCTCACATATTTCTCCCGACAAATAGACGTGGCGGTGGGTTTTTTATTAAAAATTTCCAATCTGCCGCCATCGCGCACACCGCTACCAACGACCGGGTGCCGCTTTATAAGCTGAAATGTGGGAATTGCACAGTTGTGTTACTTTATTAACACTTTACAAAAGATATTTGAACTTGGAATTATCTACGAAAAATGAAATATCGTTAGATGTTTTTCTTTCGAATAGAAATCGTATGTTTATATCGATTCGGCAGACTACAATAAAATGATGGTAAATTTTCCCTAATGGTAATTAATGTAAGTAATGTTGGTAATTCAAATAGGTGATGGTAATTTGTATCGAACATTTAAATTTATTTCGCGACTAGCGGCCCGTCTCGGCTTTACACCGGTGTGTACATAAAATGAATTAGCATCCGAAAAAGAACATGAATAAATTAATACAAATTTCAATAAACCGAAAGATTTTTGACTATTTGACAGACCACAATAGACTGAAGAAAGGCACAGACTTTTATACTTTTGACAAATCACAATCGACTAACAGACTTTTTGACTATTTGCCAGATCACAACAGACTGACAGACTTTTGACAGATCACAACTGGCTGATATGGTTTTTTAATTTTTTGACGGAGCACAACTGACTGATAAAGTTTTCCCATCCCATCTTATTACTTGTCTAGGCAATAATAGGAATTCTACGTTCAGCTGTGTCGGCTGTGCGTTGATGCGTCAATCTGTCAGTGTATCCTTTTCTTTCTTTATATAAAAGTATAGATTTTGTGAAGAAGTAAATAGTGAATGAGTTTAAACACCAAACATAGAAAGGTTTGGTAGCAGCGTTCGGGAACTTACGTAAAATCTTTGCGTCCAAATTACCTGTGTCTCAAGACAAAAGTCTTTAACCAGTGTGTGTTGCCAGTGATGACTTACGAAAGCGAAACGTGTTCGCTTACTATGGATCTCATAAGAAGGCTCAAGGTCACACAGCGGGCAATGGAGAGAGCGATGCTTAGTATTTCTCTGCGTGACAGAATCAGGAATGAGGAAATCTGCAGAACTAAAGTAACCGACATCGCTCGATTGCACAGCTGAAGTGGCAGTGTACAGGACACATAGCCAGGAGGACTAATGGTCGTTGTGGCGGAAAGATCCTCGAAAGGCGATCACGCACGGGACGACGCTCGGAGGAAAGACCCCCGACTAGGTGGGCCGAAGATCTGGTGAAGATCGCGGGAAGCCGATGGATGAGCGTGGCACAGGACCGATCTATGTGAAGATCCTTGGGGCGGTCTATGCTCAGCAGTGGGCGTCGTATGGCTAAGATGATCTTAATGATAATATCTAATTGCATAATATCAATAGTAAAATAAAAAAAAATTGACATTTTGCACTCCTTATCTCAATATATATATTTTTAGCTTTAAATTTGCTAGAAAGATTTGCTCTTTAAACTTAAATAATCTGCGAGCATAAAAGAATCGCAGACAGTTCTGCAGTTGCTACTGACTTCCACCGTGTAATTTTCCTAAAACACCAAGAATACGGAAAAGGCGTAAAATGCCAAAAGAGCACGTGAGTAAAGAAGGCACAGACGTAAACCTTCATACAATAGGCGATTAAACAAGTTTTTGCAAACTTACACACTAATATATAAATACTAGCTATCCCAGCGAACTTCGTACCGCCATCGCCATAAAAAAATATTATTAGGGTATTTGACAAGTTTTGGGTAACAATCTCACGTTATTTACTAATGTTTATGGAGTCCATAATTCTGTTATGTAATTCAGTAACATATAAACTAAATTAAGAATTTTGTCTTTGCCAATCCAAGGCGTTTCAGGTCACGTGACCCTGGAGAAAAAAAAATCTATTTAATGATTTCTGGAAAAGTTATTAATTATATTTTGTTCTTTCAGAATAGTAAAATCGCTGGTCACATTCATATTAAATACAGATGCCAACTATTGGTACATTATTTTTTATACTGCCAAATAGCCTATTTTGTTGCGTGTATCATAATAAAAATGAAATAAAAATTAAGTTTTAAAATAATGCCGTGGAAGCGTTTCATTAGCAAATATGACGTGTTTACAAGCAGTTACCTCATTAAAACATCACACAGTACGAAGTAATGTCACTGCCACAGATTTCGATAGCACGTTTACAAGCAGGTGACGTCATTTTAGGCTCCGCCAATCCTAGGCGTTTTCGGTCACGTGACAATAGATACTAAATATTTAATGATTTTCTACTTCATGATTTATGTTGGTATTATCAACTACTTTTTTGTCAGAATAGTGGAATCGCTCCTAATATTCATATTAAATACAAATGCCAATAATTGGTACTTTTTTCTTCATACTGTCAAATAGCATTGCACGTGCATGAATGAGCACTGGCGGCCTGTCGCGTACGCAAAGAAATTTTCTATTGGCGACGAGTGCTCACTCACACACGCTCGCTGCATGGAGCTTTGCCTCTGTGTCTTCTTTACTCATATGATAAGAGCTAGGCTTTAGCGCCATCCTCCTCTAATATCGGTGGACGCGGCGCGCATACAGATGGCGTATTAGTCGTAATTTTGCGCCGAGTTTTGCGGAATACAAGCGTTAGTGGCGTCTCGAAAAATGAGGAGTATTGAAGTGAGTCTCGGCGAAAACGACAGGACAGTGTATTTAGAAAATTATCATAAAACTATTTCATCAATATCAATAGCATTATTTTTTTTTAATACAAGATGTGACTTTTGTTTTCAGTGACTTCAAACACAAATATGGGCAGCCTGGAATATATTTAAACACTAGAAGTCTTTATTGAGACAAAATGTAAGCACAGTAAAGAGGGTAGTTAGGTTAATAGGATGCATATTATTTCAGCTTCATTTACCTAATGTTCTACGTTTAGAGAAATGTCAAATGCATGTAAATGCAAAGGGCTTAATTGTCTGTCAGAGAGAAGCGCGTCGTGCTCTTTCGACTGAAATACAGTAACTAGTTCATTATTTACAAATGATTATCTTATTCCATATCCAATTGAAATGAAACTCAAATAAACTATCACTTGTAGTTTAATTTTCTTATGAACACTACCCAGCAGTCTGCACCTCGCACTCCTCTCTAAAAAAATTGTGTGTGTCAGCTCCGACGCACGACCGGAGTTTACACTCTGAAAACGATTGTCTTTGAACAGACACAAAACAAAATCAAGTCCGAAGAAGTCGGTTACAAGTGGAGATACCTCAGGAATCGTCCCATGGTTTCGACTATCATAGGTTCCATGTCACACATTTTATCATCTAACATCAGCGATATTCATCATATATTTTATTATGTATTTCTGGAAACACACAATTTCAAAAATATCACACACTAGTCATCATTTTGTAAATATGTATTATAATTCCATCTGTACTGAAAATCACTATTCCAGAGTGCTGGACACTTACCGGCATTTCTCTATATTCTGTTATTTATTTGTTTTCATTAATTTTGCTCCGATTTTATCTATTTTTAGTTTATTTATTTTATTGACATTTGTAACAACTTAATGTTTTTTATCCGTTGCCATGGCTAAAAGTGAAAGGTGCACAGATGAGGTTGCCCACAAAAACGTAACGAGGTCATTAATGTCATTCATCGATAGATTTTACTCCTCACATTTTCTCATACCGGGCCCCTTATACATGCAAATCGATTCTTAAGGAGTAAACTCCAAAAGAATTTGTCATAAATGATGGTCGCCCGGTACATGTAATCAACAGTTTCCCTCCATAATTTATTTTTTCCAAAGTATACGCAATGGTTAATATTTATGTTATGTCTTAAAAAGCTTCAGTTGTGAAACATCAATAATAGCAAAATATTTTACCAAATTATTAAACATTTTCTACAATTTAAAGTAGCTTTTATCTCATTCTAAATATAAAATAAGTAGTAAGAGCAACCATTATTTTCTTAAACACTCCACCCATTTCCGTTTTTCAACAAATAACAATTTCAATGAATACTTATTAATGAGATAAATAAAATAACACAGTATTATTTCAACATATATGAAATTATTTAAATAAAAGAAAGAAACATTATACCTTATTTAATATACACAAGAATTTGGTTAAATATTTTACTTTCAGTAGTAAAACGGATGATAAGATGAAATGCAAAATGACAATAAATTAAACTTTGAAAAAACATAATTGAAATCACTTGTTCATTAATAACATTGAATATTATTTATTTTGATAAAAGCGAATCAACACAATAGTGTAATGAAAAAAAGTGTATCATGAATGTGATCATCACTAGCCTATTCTTGTCCCCACTAATTGGTGGCTAACGACTGCGGATGCAGCCGGGACCAACGGCTTAACATGCCCTACGAACCACGTAGTAGTTCGAGATAGTAAAATGTTGATCACCCATCCAATGACCGACCATTGCGATAGTTGCTTAACTTCAACGATCGCAGCCGAAAGCGCTAACCACCTGCGCCGTCGAGACATGCACGTGTTACATGATAAGTTTAAAGATACTTCAATAAGACGAATTAACCGAACTTCAATCGATTAGTGACGTCTAATCGATAAATCAATTGTTTAGCCCTAATTATCGGCAGCACTAGTAGCTGTCAAAATTTACTGACAGATGTGAAGGGGATTCCCCCGTATACGCGGGCGCATCTCATTCAGTGGATTTACCTACATAATAAATATATTTTCTAATGTAAAACGAATTATATATGTATCAATGAAGAGAGGTAGGGCATAGGAAATTTAGGAAATTTTCAGATTTAATTGGATTTGGGTAGGTTAGCTCTAGATTATAGAAAAACAACTATTATTTACTTACGTATGTTTACGTTCTTTTCAATTGATTTTTAACGAAATTTTTACTTTTCCGACTTCCGATTAAATATTTTTTATTTATGTGTTTTATTAAGTAAGTATACTCAAAGAATATAATAAGAAATAATAAAGTCTACCTATTTACATTATTTCAAACGTTTAATAATATTTTTTGCGTTTCAGGTATCGTGATGACGCCCTGTGTTGGTCGGACAGGTAAACAAAATATATTTTCCATCATTCAAATATTGTTATTTCAGTTGTAAAGACAAAAACAACCGCGGGGTTGTTAAAAACTTTGGACTTTTTAGGTAAAAGGTAAATCGGTGGCGATCGAGTTAGGTCTGCCATCGCGTAAGTTTAGCATCTTAGCCCATCCACTGGCTGGTCATTGGCTGGGTGACCGACAATTTATAATCTCGAGCTCGCGTGAAGCTGTTGGTCCCGCAAAGCCTCCATCGTACAGAACAACATAGTAAAATAACACTAGCTTTTGGTAATGTTTTCGAATAGTTCCTGCTGGTGAGTACGGTCCTAGGGCTCCACGGGGTAGGGGATTGGGTGCAGGCCGCTTAGGCGAGGATGGCTGGAGTGGTAAATCTTCTGCCGCATCATCATCATCATCTATCTTCGCGACTGGACTCCACTTACACATTAACATCAGGTGGAAGTGGGGTAATTTTATGCACCTCGTATAACAAAAATAGTCACAATATAAAAAAAAAGGATTTTTATTAACGGGATGTATCCTGCGTAATAAAAATACTTTTTTTTTATGTGCGTTTTATAACTGGATGCATTCAACATTTATCTTTTTTTTTATTTAAGCGTTAGTTTCCCTTATTTTTGTATCCATATAGATGTTAATATTTTACCTACTTAGCTTTTGAGGATTAATAAGGGATATTGTACAAATATTTGCACGCTGACAAACCGATTAAAATGTCATGGTCAGTGTACACCCTAATCTAAGGTTTAGTTTACATTTCTGATAGAACCCCATCATTTGCATAAAAGCTTGCGAATTCATTATCTAAACTAAATCCTACAATAAATAAGTATTTTAAAGTTTTTTCACTGAATCAAAACAATTAGCAAGAATCTGAAAGGAAATATTGAAATTTCCTAAGTAAAATCCTTTGGTTTTACTTTTTTTAATGACTTGTTTGTATAAAACAAAAGGATCTAATTTTTTACAGACCGTAAGAAGCCGAAATTAAACTTAAACATCTTAAATATGTAATTAGAGAAGTTAAAAAGATGTTATTTTCGAAAGCGTAATTTCTTTTTCTGCATAGAGTAGTGCTGTTTATATTTAACAATATCGATAACTTTAACCCTTTACGGTCAATGAGATTCAATACCGGTCTTGGATGACCCTCACCAAAGGGGTGGTTAGGAATAACCTATTTGCGGATCCGATAACAATAGGTTAACATATTAGGGTTGTCATCTTGAACAATTACTGGTTTTGAGAACTTTATTTTACAAATTTCAGGTTTAAAAGTAACAAATATGTCTCCATAATGAACATGTTTTTGTATTGTTCACAACAATTATGTAGCACAACTTTCCGTGAAAAAATATTATAAATTCGATAATACTGACTAAGTCAGATTTCTGAACGAGTGTCAGCTTGGATTGCATGTCTTTTTATATGGAAAAACAATTGTATTATTTTATTGTTCTACGTTCTAATTTTAAAATTAAGAATCTTATCAGAAAAATAAATTACAAAAAAGTCTTCTGTAACAAAAAAAACAATCTATATTTCAAAGTGATCCCAAATTTTTTTTGATTGTATGATATGGGAATTTATTTTGTTCTTATCTCTAACCAAAAAGTAAATGGCAATTCAGATCTATCAACAAGCATGGCACCGGCTCTAAATATTACTTTGTCTTTATATATACTTTAGGTATAAGTAAAAAATATGCCGTATTTATTACTTTTTAATGGTTTTGTTTTTATGCAATCGGTTTTTATTTTGGTTACAAAGTTTTTTTTTCTACTTTTTATAAGCCAGATTTACATCAACAAACTAAGTATAGGAACCTGGCCAACATTATCTCTTTCATATCTCTTAATATAACCAAACACTAATTCAGTACTGTTTGCGATTGAGGAGGTCCATTGTTTTCTCCGAAAGTACTGATGAGATCTCAACCAAATTAATATGGGACGATCTCTCCAAAAAACTGATTCAAACAAAAAGAGAATCATCAAAATCAGTCCACATATCTAGAAGATATGCGAGAAGATAATAAAAAATACACGGAAGAATTGACAACCTCCTCCTTCTTGAAGTCGGTTAAAAAAGCACACAAACATAACGCCCGTGCGTTTTTTTTACAGTGTTAAAGAAATGTATTCCTATGGATACATTGGCTTTGATATATACACATATCTGATTAAATCAACAACCAGCACTAAAGAAACAACATGTAAAGAACTTCTCTGTAAAAAAAATAAATGATAAAAGAATCATAATAAGAAAATAATTCGTGCTTTGGCAACCATAATTTTAATCGGTCACTTCGAACGCAAGTAATGTATGATATTTTGGACTGTACTTAAAAAAGACGAGGAATCGCAATTTACATTCTGCCGTTTTGTTTAGCCTCAGATTACAGAACAAAAGCCAGAGGAGCGCATGGTACACGATTTTTGACACATATAAAAGAGTTTGAAAGAGACGATAAATTTGTGTACTCAACTGAAGAAGTGTACTTACGATGGAACTAATTTAAATGTCGACAGCTAATTTAAGCGCATTTTAGTGCTAGGAGCTTCATCGAGCGGTGTGGGAGAACCATAAGAGTACTTGTGTTTTTTACATAACTAAGCACTCAGATTACAAACCAAAAGGCAGATGGAACGCACGTAACACGCAATGCGTGCCACCAAAGCAAATCAAAGTTAAAAGTAATTTCTTGTTTTTATCTTTATCAACCGTTTTTACGATGTATGAACAAGGCGGCACAGTTTTGATAAAATCTTAATATTCACGAGACGTATTTATAATACGATGCGTTGTTGGTGTACTGACGCAAATTGATAGTCGCTTTTGACTTCGTATTTGCTATGGTGCCACGCATTGCGTGTTCCGTGCACTCCATTTGCCTTTTGGTCTGTAATCTGAGGGCTTGGCGATGAAAATAACACAAGTACTCTTATGGTTCTACCTGCTTGAAGAAACTCGTAGTACTAAAATGCGCTAAAATTAGTGTTCGAAATTTGAATAAGTTCCATCGTACGTACGCTTCTTTAGCTGCGTATACAAATTTATCGTCACTTACAACCACTTTTATATGTGTCAAAAATCGTCAGCTATCGTCTACCGTTTATAGACACGCAGCCCAAAAATTCATTACGATACAATTAAAATAAAATTTCAATTAAGAAGAATTTTTAGGTGGGACTCTCATCGCCGTCCGTTTGTCTTTTTCTTTATATTGGTTAGTTTTGAAAGTTCATATGTCTCCAACCCTTACTGTGATTATATTTTTTATGTTTTATAAACGCTGTTAGCGCCAAGTTGTCACGCTTGCGACTATATTTGGCGTTTAAACCAACGATGTTAAATGCCCTCCCTAGATACACCGCGTGCGCTCAAAATGTGTCCCAATCAAGAAGTGCTTGAACACAACTCTAGCAATTCTTGATTCACAGCAAAGTTCACAGTCACGCGCGGACCTCTGAAAAGTGAAGTTGCCTCAGAGCTCCGTGAAAAACTGCGAAAAAAATACTTATAGTATGTAAAGTGTCATTTTTTCGTCAGGTATCTAATCAATGTTTGTTAATTTAACGTATTTGGCGCAAGGATATTTAATATCGTTGGTTTAAACATATAGTTAACTACAATACTTCAGAAAAGAAAAGCAATCTCATGCGCACGTATTCGTAGTTTGAAACCCTATACTTATTTAGTCGTTGTTTGGTAAAGTAAACAATAATATTACTTGGCGATTATGAGAGAACAATTTTTTTAATAATATAGATAGATATACTTTGATGACAATATAAAAACTAGTTGCGCATTTGCTGATCGTTTTTATTATGAGTATTTTTATTAAGCTCAAGCAGCCTCGTATCGCCGCTAGGTGTAATAAAATAGCCATTGAAGGAATCGTGTGATCATCAAGAAGCAATAATCATGTGTTCCAAGCTAACAAATGAGTGATTAAACAATTAAATATGGTCCGCACTTAATTCAACGGTCCTTAATAACTGACCACCTAGGAGCGATGTTTAACAGCTGTCATTTTGACGCAAACAAATGTCAAGCGAAACCGCTCCGCTAATAATACGATACCGGAACAGCGATACCCGATATCAGGTACCAATCATATACCAGTTAATGTTACATCGTAAAGTTTGCTGTCCCTTATTTGCATTATCAACCTGTGTTCATAATGGCTGCGGGACCGAATTCGCGGCGCGATTTTAGTCGCGCGTATAATAATTTTTGACTTTTTTCTCTTTCTCCTTTTTTTTGAATTAACCTCGAAGTGCGCATGCGCAGCCAGTACTTAAGTTAAACGGCCGAAACTGTCGGCAATTTGCGGGGGCCTGAGTAAGCTATAAATCTTGAGAAATTATTTTTTCATTATGCGCTCGTTCGCGATCCGCAGGGCTAATATTCTATTAGTGCTGACTTGTGTTTTGTTTGTTAATGATTGATGGAGCTGAGTAGAATCGCAATTCGCTATGTGTCCTATGTGTGGTAATTTGTAGGTGTAGTAGTCACGTATCTTATTTGGAAGTTCTTTTTTATAAAACATTATGTGTGTAATCACGTCGTCATTTGATTGGCGCAAATATAGTTTGAATTAGTTCATGATATTTCAAATCAAAAGTTATGATTATCATGCTATAAACAAATATTTTTTTATGATTTTTGCAGAACAGCTGTATTTGCGCAGGAATCCATTTATTATCATTTTTAGTATCTTTACTTTCAAGTTGCCTAATGCAAGCTGAATGGTTCTTCGTTATAATATTCAACAATAAAAGTTTTAAGTTGGGTGGGGGCAGTAACTCGCTCCTTTTTTCTTTTCAATATATTATTTCTATTACATTATTCTGTTTCACATTTTAATTTCTTAGTTATATTTATGTACATTATTTATGTTTACATTTACTTTCTTTTTTATTACATTTTCTTCTTTTCTTGCTCCCATTGTTTCAGAAACATTCATTATCCCAAATATTATTTTTTAATAACATATCTAAATTCATTTATATTTGCTTTTCCTTAGTACATTTCTTTCTATTTCCAATTTCGATGACAATACAATTGTTATATAATTCTCATTACTTATTTCTTATTATCTTCCCTTAATATAATGTACTATCTACAAAAAATACTTTTTTTTTAATTCATGTGGTAAGTACAGCTGACAGCAAATTATTCTACCATAAGGTACCACAATTTCTCACTTGATTGAAGTCTAACATCTTACAAGACAAGTTTAAATGAGGACCTTTTAGAGAAGCACTGAAAATACAATGTGATAAAATTGATTGTAAGTATTAAATTACAAAAAAACACGATCCATTACAAATGCATTACCTGGCATGTCTATTCGTTCTCAACACACCGCGTCAGTTCTTATTATGTCGAGATCTGGGATGTTATCAGATGATCAGAAATTAGCCGTCGGACGGCCATTACGTGCCATCGCCACTACCTTTTATAGACAACTCCATGTTATGACAAACTTCACTGGTAAAATTTTTGTGATCGATTAATAGCGATCTGTGCCTTTCGTTTGTTCATGTTTGGAAACTCTTTAGGGCAACCTGGGGGGGTTACAAGTTTCTCCTACTATAGAAAATTATTGGACAGCGTAGCGTCGAACGCAGGAGCGCTCGTAATCAAACACAGGTTTCTTATACTTGTTGTATATATTCTTATATCATTCACTTTTTATCAATAAATTTATATTCAAATTACAATCGTTTCGTAAGCATTTCGGTGGCGGACATAAGATTGTCTTCTTTCATATTGAATGACAATTATATTAATGCTTGCAGCTATGCTTGATAAAGTATTATTTATCAAGCATAGCTGCCAGCCGCTGGCAGTAGACAAACAAAAAGGCTGTGACGCTGCGGGCGTTACAGTACTTTGAAACAGGCAATGGAAGCCAGCCAGGGTAAGAGAAGGGAGTGCTTAACGCTGTCCTATCTTAAATACAGCTCTGGATACGATATGGTAAGTTCATATACATAAATGAAGGGTGTAAAAGTATGAATTTTAGGTAGATAAAGTTTCACACTTGTAGTGCTCTTAACTCAGCTGGGACTGGAATTCGAATTTGCAGGAAGCAGAAATTATAAAGTTAAATTTTTATTACGGTATCTACAACCCGAAAAACAAATTAGGCAATGTAAAAGACTTACCCCCTTATTAAAACGAAGAATAAGCTTCGATTAGTTACTCCATGTTTTGTCTGTGTTTATTGGCTGACAAATGACACTTGAGTGATATGAACAAAACATGGCGTAACTAGTCCAAGCTTAGTCCTCGTCTATTAATAGGGGGTTAAAGTTTTATTTGCATCAAGGTTTCATAGAACCACAGCATTTTTTTAAAATATTCTGTTTTCAATTTTTGATGTTGTGTGCGCCCTCGGTCCGCTTATTAAATTTAGTGTACGTTTACGACTACTATACTCCCCCTCAGGTTTGAGTGGTCTAGAGGCTCCAGACGGAAAGGAGACTCCCCCCGTGGGGAGACACCATCTGTCTGGAATACCTCTAGAGGCACTCGTCAATTCTCGGCTTGAGGTCCCCTTAGGGTCTCGCCGTCCCCAAACCCGGTGACGCTGTAACGGTCATCTGCGACCAACATCATACACACTCAAAAAAAAACTACTATAGAATTTATTGGCATGCGAAGAAATTGCTTTTATCCAAGTTCATCCGTAGGCCGATGCGTATAGAAGGGCTGATTGTACTCTTCAATCTGCTGTATAATCTGCCGAACTATGTGGATGTGGTCTATCGTACCCGCTCCGTATCCGCTCGGAAACTCAGCCCGTTCCGGTGGTTGGAAGTTATCAAGTCTTCGCGCAAGACGGTCCGCGATCACTCTTGAGAACAGCTTATAGACGTGGCTCAGAAGGGATATGGGTCGATAATCCTTAAGTAGGGTCTTGTCCCCCTTTTTAAAGAATCAGTATTAACCAAATCCAGTTTAAACATATATGTACTCCGTATTTGATTCTTAGTCACACTCCCCCTTCTTATAAATAAAGAATACGCTCGGATTAGTTACTCCATGTATTGTCTTTGTTCATTGAATGACAAATGGCATTTACATGATATGAACAAAACACGGTGTAACTAGGCCAAGGTTATTTCACATTTATTAATAAGGGGGTATATGTGTAGTTTTCAGACTTATTAATTCATGAAGAGATTTTATTTTCAACTTTTATCTCCGATCTTAAAGGGGTATATGACCGTTTTAATCAAGAAGCCGTCTTATAATTTATTTAAGGTATCTCCTTTGACAAAGAAAAAACAGCAACAATGTGTTTGATAAAGCGAACCTTGCATTATCAGGGGGCTGTAATTATGATTGATGAATAATTTCGCAATTAGCGGCGATGGTGTTTTTATGGCGGGCTTAATGGCATTTAATCGATACGGTGTGGTCGGTATTATTAATCGATGTTGCTCCTTTTAGAATTGCTGCAGTTACTTAAATTATTTTGAGAAATAAATTCTGATGCAGATTATTTATTACTTTCTTTGTATTACCTATGTTGCCACTTTATTAAAATAAATTAAGGTTACTTAATATACACAAGTTATTATCAATTAGTCACAGTTCCTATCTTTTGTTATTGATGATAATATATTTTTTAGAATCTAATTCTGAATTATAAATCTTTCGTTTCAATTACTACGATCATTTATTTCCCATTGTTTGAAGGTAAAGTGGGTAAAGGTAATCGTTTCATATTTACCACAAATTATATATGTACAGAGCCAGAGTTTTACTTCGTGCATTTACTAGTGTAAGTGGCTTTATAGAATGGTGCTTTGACCTTACCTACTTTTATTACTTAAATCTTATTAAATAAAAGTAAACAGTAAAATTTGCTATAAGTATGTTGATCAGTCTAATAAGATAGTCTTTCAAAGTTTCAAATGGAGTTTATGGAGTTTATTCAGATCGAATTCAGATTTTCAAGGGGTACTTTCTTCAATATAAAAACCAACCAACTGCGATTCGGACACGCGCATGAAGGATTTCGTACACCAAACCGGGAAAGAATTCATTTGCTTTATTTCGCCACAACTTACAAAATACATTATGAATAGGTGTTTCCAGTATTTGTAGTTTAAATGCATCATATACAAAAATTTCACATTCCTAACTAGAAGCGATTTTGAGATATACCCCGTAACAAAAATGGTCTAAAAATGTCAATTATGCTACAAAAGAAATGGGGATTTCTTTGTTTTTCAAAATATTATATAATAAAAATTATATTTATATCTTACTTAACGAGCTTAAGACAATAGTGGGTCCATTCCGGTCACGATCTAGGGACCCGCGACAGGCGGACAGATAGACAAACAGACAATAGAGTGACAGCAGAAGGGTTCCATTTTTACCCTTTGGGTACGGAACCCTAAAAAATATTGTAAAGAAATATATCGTTCTTTCGATGAATGTCCACCATAGCACGGCAATATCATCTTAGCTTTGCGACATCAGAGTATCTGGTGCGCTGACGCTCAAGTACGTACTCGTAACAACCGCGCTCGTTACAGAGAGTCGGCTCAGACACAAATCATAATTGTTGTCACGTACCTACACATTTACGTTACGTTTACTTATTATCTCGAACTCCTCCGTGCTTCGGAAGGTATGATACGTAGTTGGTCCCGGATGCACCTGCAGTCGTTATCACACAACAATCCGCACTGAGCTGGCGTGGTGGGTCACGGCCCAATCTACCCATTCCATCCATAGGGAAGACCCGTACACCTGCAATGGGGACATAAGGCTGATGATGATGATGATGTTTAGGTAATTATTTTCGAGTTATATGTAGTTTCTGGCTCTGACCCATCGCTTGCCTGGTGGAAGTGTTGTGATAGTAGGGCATCAAAAATGTTATGATGACACTAAGATAAGCATTGTTTAGTTCGGAAATAATAGTGTCAGGTTGTCAGTGTATCAGCAGCAGCAGTGTCATTAGGTTATTCTGACCATTATAAGTGTATCTGCGTAGTGTAGTTAACAGCCGGTGCATTCTATACTTCTTTTACTCCCAGTCCAACATGCGAAATGTTGGTACATAAAATGCCTCGTATAAATTAATTTTTGCTCGATCTTACGATCGGAGCGTTTAACACACAGCTCGTCGGACAAATTGCAGTTTAAATAACCGACCATCTGTAACTGAAACATAAATCAAAACACATTAATGCGGGTAGCACGCATAATCTCTTTGACCGAAGGCGGTACGATCAAATGAGGGAAAGGGATAAATATAGTCCCAACGGCTGAGCTAGAAAAGGAGGAAGCATCCGCCATTGTGATTTACGGAACCAGATTACAAGTAACGCCATCTATCACGCACAGACAGACACGCTTGAGTTGTCACTTTTGAAAAGTATAGCTTCAACTTTGCTTCCATTCTTAACTTGAGGAAGGTTAATATAGGACTCCTTTTGTACTTGCAAGGTATGAGAGGTTCAATTAGTCAGTTCAGTTAATATATTTCAGCAGTTGCTTTTTATATATCTCTGGTTCGCGTGGAATTGTTTTCTAGTAAACTTTTCTTTAGATTTAAATATCTAGCAGTAAAATGCTTAAAAAAGTAAAAACATGACTATGAATTATATATCTTAAAAGTTCAAAGAAGGAAAAATATTACTAGGCAATTTTCATAATATTTAAACAATATACTTCCCCTTATTCACAAATCATTCACTTAATGGCTTATTCTAACTTAGTCTTTAAGCCATCTTCAGTGATAGAATTATTAAACTTACAACTCAATCCTAAGTGTAACTACTTACTTATATGACATAAAAGTTAATTTTACACAATTTCAAAAATAAAGATAGCAGATGCGTAGCGTAGCGAATTTTACATAATCGCGCCAATTTGCGGATCGTAATAACACGTTTTTAGCTCCGTCCCTTACGCACTTACGGGGATGATTCTTCCTCTCTGTCGCACATATCCATCGATCTCTCGCAATATGTACCCATTTTGAGGCATAAGGGTTAATAATTATATTAATTTCTCACGATATTCTTATTATGAGTTGATTGTATATGAACTACGGCTGGCTTTTTTGGTTTAGTATTTTTTGATGACTGTACCAGCCCACTCAATAATTAACAAGCACTACATAGTTATTTATGATTATTATTTTTACTGTCAGCACTCTAATAATTGTTTTTTTTTGTTTTTCAATAATTGTTCGTTCAATCCCTGTGGTTGAATTCCCGTTACACTTAATTATACCTACTATAAATTCCGGAAGTCTATAATATGTATTTAACATTTTCTACCTCATGAATTGTTGTCTAATTCACGCTCAAACATAGTGCGTAATTACTGCATCTTTACTTATTACGAAAAAAGCAAAATGGATGTTTTTTGATGTCGGTTCGATGCCGCCTGCTGGATTGATTGGTTTCTAGGTATACTCTGTCCTTTGGATTCCTGTATTTATTCCGGGATATTGTATGTCGTATTATCTGTTCTAGTTACTCGTCACTTAATTTTATTGCCTTCCTGACATTTTTGTAATGAGCGGGTGCTACCGATAGCCATTTCATCGGTATTTTAATACCAAAAAAGATTATAGTGAGAATTTTAATAATGAAACTCGGCATGTGAATGTGGGCCCGAATCTCATGTATCGTTATTTCATAAACATACCAGTTAAATAATTTAACTAATTAAAATAGTAGGTATGTTGAATTACATGAAATATGTACGCACATAATTATTTCAAAACCAAATTGTTAGTAATTACCATCCTTCGTGTCAAATCTACAATCTAATATCTGAATTCGCCTATAATTTGAATGCGTTTTGTAATTCTAGAAACTTATTATAGGCAGTTACGACTACTGTTAAAATAAAGCCAAGTTAAGTTAAAATAAATTAATCGAGTAAGTACATTTTTATTGCGACCTAGCATGAAATTTAATGAGGATTAAAGATAAAGAAGAAGTACTACTATTGTTGGACAAAAAGTTACAATAAGAGAGGAATTATTCGTTTCTTGACTTACCAGGATTCTGATGATAACAAATCCAGATTTCATCGCATATTTCCTATGACAATAAAAATAGTATGTTCGGTTATGCCGCATATGATGCACGCAAGGCAACAAAATATTGTCGAAGAATATTTTTAATTAGCAGTGGCAACACTTGGCGGGGCAAACAAAATGGGCCGATACTATCCATCCATTGTTGCATTCCCAGTTTTTGGGACGCGATGGATTCCCTGCATTTTCCGAACGGGATGCGCTTGTGTCAAGCAGAGGACACACTGTTTGTTTTTGATGGAAGCTATAAAATTTTACTCTTTTACGTTGATTCTGCTTGAATTTTATCAATAACTAGTACTGGGGCTGGCCAAATAGGTTGCAGAAATGATGGCCATTGAGAAAAGTTTGTCCTGGAGTAGAGACCCAAAACTGGTTAGGAATGTAGGCAGATCACCGATGCGATGGACAGACGATATTATGAAGATACCGGAAAAACACTGAATGAGAACAGCACAAGATCGAGCTAGATGGCATGCGTTGCAGGAAGACCTACATTTAGCATTGGATGGCTATGCGCTGAATAAGACCAAGAAGAACAATAAATATTAACAAGAGTATAATGATCATAGATATAGAATAAATATTGAGCATGAATAACAGCAAATTACCACGGCGAGAGCTATGTGTAAGTTATAAAAAAAAATAGTGATGATGTCATTTCTCTCGTTTACTATGATATTAATATAGAATTTATTTTAAAATCAGCATATTTCACAAAGAAAAGCGTTGTGAATGATTGACACAAAAGCGTTGTGAATCTGTTATTCCGCGGAGGCATTGACCTGTTTGGCACTACAACAGATTATGTCATCACATCCTCAGTCTATTAATATCCCCACTTCTGAGGCTTAGGTCTTCCTGAACCTAAGGATTGAATGCGAAGAACGAGCGCTGAATACCTGATCCTTCACGATTTGGTGGGTGTTAATTAGTTTGGTGGGTTAGTTAATGATTGCAGATGCATCACGTGATCACAGGAAATACACCAACGCTTCCCGTAACATTTTAAAGCTATTCTCAGCTTATTTCACTTTCCCCTTTTCTACAGAGGACAACGCGTGCTAACCTATGTTGTCTCTGACTTACTGTGGCGACTATTCTTACACGAACAAAAATTTGGTGGTGACTTATTTCTGTGTCATATTATTAGCAAGTGGAATTCCTTGCCCGCGCACGTGTTCTCCCCTTTCTACAATCTAGGGTCCTTTTAAACATGCGTGAAGAAGTATTTCTGCAGGCAGATGAGGATAGTTGGCGTGTCAGTTTATAACTGCTGCACCAGCTAGCTTCGCGTTTGGACTTTATCACTACTTAAAATCAAGTGAGGTAGTTATTTGCCTGCCTAGCTACAAAAAAAGGTATGAAGAAGCTCTTAAAAGCTTTTCTTTATACACCAATGTTGAATAAGGAGAAGTAGCGAGGAGCTCGATGGCGCAAGTTAGCGCGTTCGGCTGCGATCGTTGAAGTAAAATTCTTCTTCTTACATCGTATGTCACAAGCCTTAAGCTGCAACTTTTTGCGCGCATTGAGCCGCGACTGGGTGCGTTCCGAGCTGAGCAGCGGCCGCGAGCGCGCACTATCGGTTTCGATACATGGCTGTTTGAAAAAAAACATGTCCACCTCTGATCATCGGCACTTCGGCGAACCGCCAAAGAAAACTGATTGATTGGCTCGTGTTTATTTTATTTTGAATTACTATAATTGAACGACTGTATAGGGAATAGAGTATTTGACGAGTTTTAGAAAGCGGTCGCAAATTATTATTAATGTTTATGGAGTCCATAAAAATTGGATATTCATCATTCTGCTGTGGAGGTATTTCAATAAAAAAACTAAATCATAAATTCAATTTTCAAGTTGCCGCGAAAACGATTCTCTGGTCATATATATGACGTCTCACTAGTATGTCACGCACACGACTGATGACGATTACAACGTCAAACGATATAATGTAATGTCACTGACCGGATGTTTACTAGCGTGTGACGTCATTTTTTCGTAAGGAGTAAAAGTAAATTGTAATAAATGTATTTCCAATTTTGCCCTCATAATCCTTTTGTTTCATATGAATACCCGTTGTATTAACTTGTTTATTTTAATGTGATTTTTTGTAAAAGTTTGAGTGCTCTAACAAAGGAAAAATTTGAAGAAAACTTGTGCACAAGCTTTATTAATGTAAATTGTGCATTATTCTCAAGAAAAAAGTACCAAAAAGTAGCAGGTTAATAGTAATTGGATCAGTCTTCAGAGTGTTATATATAAATAAAACAAGGCTACTTGCATAAAAACGGTTAGGCCATTACTTCAATTTCAAAACATGTTGGTTTTTTGCATAATTTAATTTTCAAAAAAGGAGCAGTGTCAAGTCCTTTCGCAATAAAGTTAGTTCATTGTAATACTGAATACATTTACTGTTACATGGTGTCAAGCCGTGTTGCAGTTGTTGGTTGGTGTGTACACTATGTTGGATACTCTACTAATAAAATAATCTCGTTAGTTCGTGCCAGACAGACAGAATGCGCTTTCAGACGATAAGTTCTGTACCGGGTTAAACTTGCAGGTAATTTATTGACTGGTAACACGTTTACTTCTAGATAAATAAGTCTTACATTTTTTCACGTTTCCAAAAAATAAAAAGGGATTGCTGTAAGCAGTTACAAAACTTTTTTGTGCACTCAATTTAAAAATAATAAGCAAGTCTTAATAATATTTTTTTAACACCGTTCAATGGATGTTTTCAAGTATGTATTTAAGTTTTTGAGAATAGATAATTTATGTAAAATTAACGTGCAATATAAGATAACACCGACGTCCGAAGAAAGAAGACCTCAAAAACAGCTATAAAATTGTCGAACCATTTATTTACCCGATGTCAATGTTTCATTAGTACTTTGCAATTTGGTGTTAAATTCCTTGACTGTTTTACGAGCATACGCAATGTAACAGTCTGCCGACACTTGTGTATGAAATAACCTTTTAAATACTACAGTGTAAGGTTGAATTTTCTTCAGTCATTCCGTTTTACGTATTGTCCCGTGTAATATTTGGTATAAGGTGTTGTAAGTAGTCGTCTGTCTGTCATTAGCGGACAACGAGACGAGAGAAAGAATTGTTTTAGTTACACACCTTTGTGTTATCCCGGTATGGTCAGTGGTGTTGACATTGTTAATTTTTTTCGTTAGTAACCGCTTGAAGATATTGTGTATTAGAAAATAAAGGCATTTTTAAGTTAAGACTGTCACGGGTGCATTCATTTACAACACTCGAAGTTACTATGAAGAGTCGTTTTTGGCGTCATATTTTGAACTATAGGAAGTTGCAGTTGAGTTTAAAATTAAATTTGAGAAAGATAACTTTTCGCTGAATTGACGTATTGCAAATTAATTACCATCTAAACAATCTTCACATAGATGAAGGTTGGTTGTTGTGTTGTATCCATTAAATTGCATTTTTTGATTAAATTTAGATAGGTAAGTTAACAACGAGCAAAATATGGCAAACTAATAATTTTTTTGCATTTTGTCTAAATTATATACCTACTGACTATATTTTGAAATATATATTATTGGAGATGGAATAGAAATAATTCGCATAGCAACATTTTGAAACTAATAAAAATAATAAGTAAAAAATTCTTACTTACCTAATTATTTTATTAGTTTCTAACCGCCTTATTACAAAACGTGGACTAAAGTCAAACCTGGACTAAAACTGATGCTGTAACTTTTTTTGCTAAAGAGAAGACTTGTGTTGTCTACACATACAGACTAGAACTAAATTTAGTCTGCGTTTTGGAATAAATGACTGATGTGTACCGAACGCGTCGGCATCGAAGGGAGCGCTGTGGGCCGTCGACCGGCGACGTGTCACCACCACCTGAGTCAGCCATCGGCCACAAAGGCCTGTACAAATGTAAATCACCATTATGGCTTGCTTTACATGCAGATTGGGATCGCTCTATCGGGACCCGGAGCCGACAATAGGCGTGTTTCTAAACTGGTTATTGAGGAGGATTATCTTGTAATTCTAACTCTGAAAAGGTTTCATTTTTACACCAAACATTGACTTTTTATTACTTCCTAATACTGGCCATTATCAAGTGTTTTTTTCATAGGAAAAAAAACGAATTTCACAAAATTCAAAATTCAAATGTTTGTATTATAACAAAATTACATGTTATTAAGCTATTCAAAATTTTAAGTAATATTCTAATATATTTTGACTTATAGAAGAGTTTATAGAAAGATATAATAGTAATAATATAATATTATGTTTTATTACTGTTCACAACTTACATATTATGCGACGCTATAATAAGGTGGAAATAATCTTACGTAAGATGTGAGAGTCTGATGCCTGAAATTTACTATCTCGAGCTCCTCCGTGCTTCGGAAGGCACGTTAAGCCGTTGGTCTCGGCTGCATTTGCAGTCGTTAGCACCCACCAATCCGCACTGGGCCCGCGTGGTGGGTCATGGCCCAATCTCCCTATTCCATCCATAGGGAAGGCCTGTGCCCCAGCAGTGGGGACATTAATAGGCTGATGATGATGATGTGATGATGAAGTAATATTCTAAATTCTATTCTTCTATTCTAAATTAAAATGAAATTTTTATTACATCTCTAGAAATGTTTTTGTTCACCTTTAGCAAGTCGCATTTCATTTTAAATTGTTATTAAAAATACAGACTTTTTCAACAAATATCGTGCTTTGTGCGTGTGCGTTGCAACAAGAAGTCTTAGTGATACAAAGCTCCCCATTCGAAGAAGGCCTTATTCTTAATGATTTTAAAAATTTGCATCGTGGTTTCATACACGAATCCTTTTTATTGAATATTCTAGTTTATTAAAACATAACTGTATTACGCACCGTCAGACTGTTATATTGTCTTTTGACTTATAGAAGAGTTTATAGAAAGATATAATAGTAATAATATAATAATATGTTTTATTACTGTTCACAACTTACATATTATGCGACGCTATATAAGGTGGAAATAATCTTACGTAAGATGTGAGAGTCTGATGCCTGAAATAGGTATGCAATACCTGTGTTAGAGGTCACCAGGTCCCGCTCATCTAATTTGAATATTTAGTAATATAGCTTAAATTTGAAAATAATATTTATAATGCTACTAAAAAGACAAGAACTAAAACTGTAATTATAAAATACAATAAAAACTACTAGAAATATATAAATGAACATAAAGAATACCTCAGCCAGAATCATAAGCATAATTGAAGAAATAAAATAAAAAGCGCGCATATTTCGCGGTCGACATTCCCAATGTCCATAGACACAGTGTTATTTATTGCCCCAGTGGTAAGATAAAGGCTTTATTTATTCCGAGCCCCTTAACCTAGCCGTATGTTCGAGCCTGCCTCTAACGGGGATATCAGTCACAATTTAAACAAAAATACGCATCAACCCGATTTGATTCCGACAGCACAGGGTTCGTTACAAGCCGCGTACCGTCAGCGGGTGAAATAGGAAGAACTAAGAAATTAATTCTTGTTTCTTAAAACTAGCAATTTTATATACATCACGTAAAACTGCAATGGACCCATTCCGCATTGCGCCTATTCCGCACTGAGCCCATTCCGCACTGCCTATTCCGCACTGGGACCATTCCCCAATGGGTTTAAAACGGATATAAAGCGGAATTATTCGAACTTTTACATAATATTTGAGGCTTCCGATGCAAAGGTACTTTTTTCTATGTTTTAATTTTTACACTAACTACCTACTATTTATATGGGTGACTACCAAACGCTAATGTTAGGTGTGCATGATGACCATGAACGCCTTGGAATAGAGCAGGAGGAACGGTCGCTCAGGTGCCATGTAGCCAGACGCGCCAAAAAGCCGAATACGAAAAACAAATTCCACGGGAAAAGAAAATCCCAACAAAAATATTATCATGTAAAATGTTGCCAAGAGGAGATCATATGACTCGCACTATCGAAAAGTTATCAGATCTCATATAAAGCCGATCTTCTAACTCTACAAGTCCCAACTCTACAAATTAAAATTCTACACCTTATGGCTCAATTACACTGCGTCGCTAGCCCGTATTCGGGTACACGAAAAACATATCCAAATTCGGGCACCCAAAGCAATATTCACACTTGAATACGGGTTAGAAGACGGTGTCGGGTAACCAAAACGAAAACTACCCGAATATGGGAGTACTCGACTCCGTTCATTTACACTTAGTCATTTACCCGAATTCAATTGGCACCCGTATTCGAGCCAACGACCAAGTGCAATCGCGTCATTAGTTGTAGTAACGCTGTGTTTTCGTCCATTCGCATCGTTGCTGCACATGAAGATATCAAAACCTATAGTTGTTTATATATAGTTTGTTAAATGTTTTAAGGACAGATCTTATTTTAAGATTTCTGTCTTGTCAATTTTGTATGTGTGTATGTTGGTGCGAATACGAATTCTGTTCTTTTTAGAGGCCCTTTAAATCTTCATAGCAACATTTATCAAAATAGGTTGAACAGTAAAAGCGAGAAAGCATAACAAACAGACATATATTAAAGAATAATATATTAATAAAGAGAGATTTTTAACATTTCGAACTATAATAAAATAAATATGTTTGTTGCTCGGCGAAGAACATGGTATGTTACCACTTTTATGAGACCCCCAAACCTTACAAATTTAGTCGAATCATCATTTTTGAAAGAGCAAATTAAAGCAAACTTTCGTTAGCGCAACATATTTCGCGGACCGTACCACCTAGAAAGTAATAAGTCGGTAAAAATGTGCATACAATGCCCTGCATTTGAAATGCAAAGCGCACGCATTCAGAGGTCGGAACGGGCCGTCACTCAGAGCCAACCATTATATATCGCAATGCAAGTAATGCTTACCATATAATAACTCCGCATTTACCTCGGCCAAATAAATATTTGGATTAGTTTTGAATATAAACATCAAATGCTGCTTGTGTGACAGAGCATTATTTCGAACAGCACGATCAATAGGGGTGATGACGGGGTAAAGTAAACGAAATTCTATATAGTCCGTCAGTTAGATGATCAAAAAATAATAGACACGTATTTTTTATTTGGGCAATCAACCAAAAAATGACAAAGTTATAGCGCGTCAAAGTTTAGGAGTAGGGGCTCGTGACGTCACTTTTGAGTGAATTTTCCCTTATAAGTGTACTCAAACGTGACGTCATGCGACTTTTCAAATCAATATATCTCTGCAATGTTTATATTATGTGAAAAAAGAAAAAATACGTGTCCAATACTTTTTGATAATCGAATAACGAAAATAAAATAAACGAAGAAAAAAAAATTAGTCATCATCCCTATTGATCGTTATCTTATTTTATTACATTTTATTCCTAAATTTTTTTTGTGTTTGTACTCATACTACTGACTCCCCGGAATTCCAGGAATAGTAAATCAATAAGGTACTTACGGTTTATGCTCCAACATGTTACCTACAATGAAAAGTCATGTTATAAATTCATTTAACAAAATCTCGTACATGAATTTATGAGATGTGTAGTGTTCTCGTACCTTAACCCTGGCGCTAACAATCGTGGTATCCAGCTCCTTCACAATCTCAAACCATAGCGTATGGTAAAGTATAAGAATGGTTAGATTTATTATTTCTATTCATCTACTCAGCTTATAACATGTATGTTTAATGTTGTATAAATTACGCATTAAGATTACACTCAAATACGTAATGGCTCGTATACACATGGTCGTTAGCCTGAATACGAGTGCCAATGGAATTCGGCTAAACGACTAAGTGTAAATGAACGGAGTCGAGTGCTGCCATATTCGGGTAGTTTTCGTTTTAGTTACCCGACACCGTCTTCCAACCCGTATTTCAGTGTAAATATTGCTTACGGGACTAAGTGTAAGTACGCCCGTGTTTGGGTAGATTTTACTTTTGTTGACCTGACACCGTCTTCCAGCCCGTATTCCAGTGTAAATGTTGTTTCGGGTGCCCGAATTCGAGTAGTGTCTTTTGAGCACCCGAATACTGGTTAACGACCAAATGTAATTGCGGCGTATGGTATGCAAGCTATTTTACAAAATCTGAAATGCTCTGCCACAAGAGTAATTATCTTCATAACGTCATTCCGCGGTATACTATCTCGTTACCATCAAAGTTAGCGCAATTAAGTAAAGTAACTTAGTTAAGTGTGGCTCAAGTTAGCATGAGTCGTTTTAATGCAAAGAACGTGTCGGGATTAACTTATTAAAAGTTAAGGTACTTAATTTAAAAAAGATTTATGCTTCTTTATAGTTTTGAGTGCTGTTCGTATTATGTGAAAAGAATATTTATTCTTGCATCTTAATAATTCTCTTCGATTTTCACTTATGGCGAAGTAGATTCCACATTATCCATTTATGAGAAAAAAATATACAAATTATCGACTTCGCATCTATAGCTAGAATTGAATAGATTTAGTTCAATAAAACTTTAGAAACAAACTTAAAAGTTACTTTGCTACTAACACATTGCTTTTTTATTATTAATTCAGAAGATTACTTCGATCTATGTTTACCTCCAAAGTTAGTACGCCTATAAAGGACAGAAAAACGTTTTCAAGAATTACGAATGTAGAAAACATGAAGAATGATGTACATTTTTCTGATGTTTACTGTTCAACCGCCCCAGACGATAAAACATTAAGGTAGAAAATAAAAGTGGATCCAAGTAAGCCGTCATTGAATCCGAGATGTCGTCAGTACTTACAATACTCGTGGCAGGGGTGCTCGACATTGTGAAAATAGGTATTATTTTATTATAAGATACCTGCTTAATTTTGCAAAGTGATAGGATACTTAAAGTCCATCTTACATTTACGAAAGTTTAGCATAATATGCAACTTTATAACTAAAAACAAAGGATTTTATATTATGCTCAAAATTCCAACACGCTTTGATAGGTAATTTCTTGCGACGATTACATTTGCAAAAGTATCGTTGCCGAACTATTTTCAAAATTTTCAAGACTGGAATATAAATTAATTGAATTGAATATTGAATGAATCTTTTCTCAAGCAAAATAATATTTTAACTTTAAAAATAATCTACACATCCCAGCCAGAAAATTATTCACACCTGCCTGCCACGAAGAAAGTGTGGATTTTCTCCCAAACTCTTGCAAGAATTGCCTGCACGCATTCGTCTCTCGTGCCTTATAAATCCTCATTAGCCACCCCGACTCCCGCGGCTATAAAACGGGCAGCGGCATTATGGTTGCGCGCCCCTGCCTTTTGTTGCCTGAGTGATTGAAAGGTTGCTAACTCCTTACACGAGATTCTTGCAAGATCCTCTCTAATTAAATTTGAGGAAATTATCAAAAATAAATTTAATTACATCTCTTATCTATTAGACAAGTCCGTCCGTCTGTCTGTGGTGCTGTTTCAGCGGCCAAACCGTAAGAGATAGTTAAAGAGAATATTTAAGTTATAAGTTAAGAATAGTCTGATAAGACTACAAACCGGATTTGAGTAACGTAGCACTTCCGGTTTTCGAGAAATCAGGTTTTGGTGAACATTTGGTTCACTGGTTTGCTAGTAAAATTAAATTTTACAGGAGCTGTATTATAAAACTGAATGCCATACATACAGTGAGCCTTTGGCATGGTTTTTAATTTATAAATTTTGTAATTTTAACACTATTTTAGGCGGTTTTGATTGAAAATTATTGAGATTCAAATTCAACGGGCCCGAAACTTCCGGAGTGTAAAAAAAATGTAGTTTGACCAGATGAGTAATTATACCGTTTTATTCGCCAGCTTTTATTTTTTTTGAATCGGTGTAACTTATGGGTAAAGCTTTTTTAATGTTTTCATTGAGTTGCTAGTAAATAGTCACGTTATCTATGAAACGATAATATACTATACTAAAATTTATTAATATAAAGCGCTATTGTAATGTCCATTATTTTAATACCACCCATAAACCCGCCCAGAAAGTTTAATAGAACGGTTGCAATATGTAAATATTGAAATGAAATTGTAATAAATGTTATTCATGTTGAATTGTTAATGTTCGTAACGAGACATTTACAAAATTAAAATAAAATTATTTGTTTTTTAAATATTACTATGCTTATTTACCGGTTTTCGAAAATCAATAAATTTTTAATATCACTAGGGAAAGAGTAGACAACAAAATGAACAAACATTTGTACCTAAAAAACATGTATCTACATATTTCTTCCAAAAACACAGTGATATGGACATACCTACTTTATATCGCAGTAAAAAGTATACGGTTATGATCTTCCTTCATTTGGCTTCCGATTGTATCTTGATGCATTTAGCCCGGAGCGTTGATATCCGTCCGGATAGCGCACTGCACGGCAAAAACTTGCAATACCGTGGACTCACGTACGATATCAATTTGCATACTGGCCGGTTAAGTGGCCGATTAGCGAGTAAGTATGAGCCCGCGATATTATTATTTTTTGTAATGTTCGAATTTTTAAAAGTTTTTTAAGAATGTTCACAATGTGGTAAAGACATTGTTGTTATTCAATCTTTCAAACAGTAGAAGATTAACCTAAAAGAAAAAGTAGCAGATGAACCCAGTATACCAACGCTTTCTGACCATAAAAAGTCTCTTCAACCGCGCGTGCTCATATTCAAACTGTGAAAAACAGCTAAATTTTATCATCATCATTATTAGCCTATTAATCAGTTCCCACTGTAGGACACAGGCCTTCCCTATGGATGGAAAGGGTGATTGGGCCATGATGACTGCGGCGATGTACCCTGAAGGGGTAGGCCCTGGGAGCGTAACTTTATAAATGAAAACTAATTAAATTTTATATTTTTTTATTTTAGATCAGGCGAATATAATAATTGAATTTTATCTATCAACGTGTAGTTTGGTGCCTGAAGTCTATCTGATGGAATCTTCTATCAAACGACAGAAGATTCCCAATTTCAAATATTTAAAAATCATGACATTACCTTTTTAATATAACTGCCAGCCGTAGGCATTACATGAACAAAGAGTTTACCCAAACAAGGAGGCTGTAACGTAACGGACGTTACATTGACCCACCACGCGGGCCCAGTACGGATTGGCGGATGATTACGATTGCAGACGCAGCCGGGACCAACGGCTTAACGTGCCTACCCAACACGGAGGAGCTCGAGATAGTAAATATTTGGTCACCCATCCAGTGCGAAAGTTGCTTTACTTCAACGATCACAGCTAAAAGCGCTAACCACTTGTGCCATCGAGCTTAATTTAGTTAGAGCAAATATATTAACTTTCTTGCTTTCTCACGCACATATATTAACTCTCTTGCTCTTAAGCGTCTACCAGAGACGTAGATAGATGCCAATGTGCCACTAGTACCCAAAAATAGGACTGCTCTGAACCGACCAAAAGCTGTCATATCAGTATTGTGCGTAGTCCTGGAAAGGGTCCTTAATAACCATCTGACCTGCTGCCTAAAGAAGCACTCTCTAATTAATGATTATTATTAATACGCTTTATACCGAAATTATCAACGGGTGACCTTCTAGCGTACGTGACACATCTGGAGTGTGGATATTGACAAGCGGGGCAAGTCTTTGGCTATCAATTTTGACAATACCAAGGCTTTCGATAGGGTCTAGCACAAACGTCTTCTCTCCTAGCTTTCAGCATATGGTCTGCTTAATTCTGTGCTGACTTCCTGCATGAGCGTATTCGCATCTATACGGACGGATGTAGTCCACAGAGTTTATGGTCAATGAATGCCGGTGTACCTCAGGGTTCCATTCTATCCCCCACACTATTTTTGTAGCTTCGCATATCAATGATATGATTCCGCTTGGGCTATGTATACAAACTACCTAGGAAAACAAACGACAGTGTAATGCACTTTTTGAAGGGTATAAGCGCGATTTATTATCTTAAAGTCAAAGCAAAATTTCTATAGTTCAAACTATTTAATATTTATTTATTATTATTATTATTTATATATGCACAATAAGTAAGACTCTTTTGAATCTTCAAAAAATTTTCCCTACCACTTTTTATGGTCATATTTAATCTGTGGGGAAAAACAGATAAAAAAAAATGGGTGCGTATACTTATGTAGGCGCGTGAGAAGTTATCCTTCTTTGGCATCGTTTAAAATTAGTTTTTAATTGCATGCAAATAATTAATTACAATAAATTAATAAAAAGTCTGGAAAAGGACACAGTCAATAAAGTTCAGTTTTAATTTGAAAAAATAAATAAATAATCAAAATATTCAATTAACATCGCTACTGAATATAATTTATTAGAACATATGTGATTATAACTGTTACTTTATTACAAAAAATAAAGATGTGGTTTTTGGTTCTACTACAGCAATGGTCAAGAGATGGCGCTGTAGTCTCCTGAATCGCGCTTTGGTTCCGTTGTTCCAGATTAATAAATACTTTTGATATTATAAATATGAATACCTATAACTGTTACTTTATTACAAAAAATAAAGATGTGGTTTTTGGTTCTACTACAGCAATGGTCAAGAGATGGCGCTGTAGTCTCCTGAATCGCGCTTTGGTTCCGTTGTTCCAGATTAATAAATACTTTTGATAGGCCTTCACAATGCAGTCGTTAGCACCCACTAAATACAGATTCTATTTCTATTTTGTTGGTAGATTTTCTTAATGTGCGGTAAACACAAAAGTAACGCATGAAGTTGGTCGCTAAAGCGACCAACTTCATGCTGTTAAAATTTTGTGTTACAGTGATGCGCGCGCATCTTAAAATTTCACTCTCATCATTTTTTCATAACGCGCCTAAAGAAGTATAACTTCAAAAACTTAACAGGGTTAAATTATGTAACAATATTTACATCACATTTTTGTCATAGTGTCAATACAAAATCAATTAATTAGATGAAGAATAAGTTACATTATTTGACCTTTAATATCGTCGATTAGTATTTTGATCGCTGTGTAATACAATATTAACACGAATAGCGACATTTATATCAGCTATAACTTTAATAACATTTTTATAGTAAAGAATCTCTTACACGCTTTTTGTTCGCAAGATTCGTGAGCACGGAGCCTCAAAGTTCAAACGAGTATTTTATTAAATAAACTAGTTGCCTCTCGTAACTTTGTATGCATTCTAACCAATTAGTTTTTTAGTATTCGATATGAACTTAACATTTAATCGGTATAAAAAGTATTCAGTGATAATAAACTACATGCATGCCAAATTTCATCCAAATCCATTCAGTCGTTTTAGCGTGAGAGTTACAAACATACGGCTTTCGCGCTTGTAATATTAGCTTGTAGTATACAGACACTTAAATAAAATCTTTCGATCATGCATCTACGTACTTCAAGTGCGCAATTCTTTCGCGATGCCTACAGTCCATACACACTTACCGTTACAATAATTTGCCTATAAATAATTGACGGGACGCGCCTCGTGTCCCCGAAACATTTTATTTATTATTCAGGCGATGTTGCCAGTGTTCTGTCATATTACCCCTATATTGGGAAAATATTCGCCGCTCGCGAGGGGAATGTTTGTGGTCCGCTCCTTTTGTTTTTGTAAGTTTGTGGTTTAGTAAGCATGCTGTATGATAAAATAACTTTAGAAGTGTCGATGTAGTTCGTGTATATATTTTAAGTAAAACATTGAAATTAACTTTCGTTTTATATAAACTTTCATAAATAGATATTATAGAGTAATATTTTATTTATTTTTTATTGTTTTTAAACAGTCAGCAATTACTTGTCTAAATATGATTACATATCTTATATATTTTTTTAATCTAAATAAATAATGAAAACAGGTGTTATCTTTTCTGATTAATTCATATTTACTTATTATTTTGAACAATTAGTGCTTTAAGACACATATTTTTTATGCCAAATAAATTTCCTTTTTATTTTCCGTCATGCTCATACGTTTTGCATGACAGAAACATTACAATTTAAAAATTTGGATTTTTTGAAAAGACTTTTTGTTATATACAGACCATCTGATAGTTGGACGTTTTTCGACAAGGACATTTTGCTATTTAGGCTTACTGGTCATTAGACGTTTGGCTACTTGAACCTTCTAATAGTGAAGGTACCAGAGGACTACGCGCGCTGGCCTTCGTTGTCACCGCCTAACTGTGGTCACAATTCGAACGCGTACAAAGATATTCCGAAAAAAAATCCTTTAAAAGAGGCGTGAAGAAGCAACATGCAGACCCGAAAGGTGAGGATGGCTTTTTTGTGGCAGGTAGAACTGCTGTACCAGCTATCTTCACGTCTAGACTTCACCATCACTTAACATCAGATGGGGTGGAGTCATTTGTCGGACCTATCTATAAATAAAAAAATACTAGGGTGACAGATAGAATTATATCTATGTGTTACTACTATTATGCACGCGTGGGTTCGGATCCCATCCTCGTCGCCAATATGTCCTATTTGAGGAGTTAAAGGACATTAAATAATAAAATATGGAGCACGTAATACAACGTTTAATCGGCGATGACAGACTGACTCAGTAACAGGTTTTATTATGCGTTTACCCACAATACAAATATACTATACTATGTAATAACGCAAATGAAAGTTTTTTTTTGTAAAAATACATATACAACAACAGCCATAACTTATGTACCAACAAATGCTCGTATTTATACAAAACCTTGCCCCACAGGGACTCGAACCCAGGACCTCTGATCAGGTGACACATTAAAAACCGGTGTATCCACCACTCCACTACAGAGGTCATCAAATAACTCACAGTATGATTAAAACATGGCTATTAATTTCACAAAATGCATAAATCAAAATGGAAACCCACCCACAAAACCCCGACAACAGCCCGCGAAAACCCAGATTCGTTCAACAAGTCAAAAGTCAAAACTGCGGACAAGGAATTAATGAATCATTAAGCACTTACAGATTGTTATTCGATTAGGGCTCCCTCACACACACAGATGTCTTATGCATGTGGGATAACTGTTGGGGTCCCGAATGTCGAATTTTCCGGAGGGCGTGCAATGTCACCGCACTAGCACGTGACGCGTCGCGGCGGCTGCCGGCTTTACGCGAAATTCAAAAGTTCGAATTCCGAAGTTCCGAACACGAAACTTGGCGCGCGCGGGAAATATTACGTTGTTTTTTTTTCTTACTAAACTTAATAGTGCACAGAGGTATCATTCTAAATTTCAGTTCCGAAATAAAAAGTATCGATGATTAAAAAACTTTAGTGCGTGAAATCAATAAAATAAAAATTTAACGGTTTAGATGCGATAAATTAGTTTTTAGTGCGTGATTTGTTTCTTTCGTAAGTTTTCGTTCTTTGTGATTTTTTTAATAAAATGCGGAATCGGGTTAATTTAATTAAGTGTTGCTACGACTACCAGCGATTCATATATATCCATAAATAGGTTGACTTTTTTTAACCAATAAACGGATTTAGATGCAAGTTTATTCTCATATCAGTAAGATAAATTTTCACGGAAGTTCTATAATCAAATATACTTAATATAAACCTAAAAACGAAAACCATAGTCTAGCTATAACGAAGCAGATCGGGAGTGGGTCCGTTAATTCAAATACCTGAATATTGGTTGACATTAAATACAGTACCTAGGTATAAATTTCTACGGTAAAAAACTAAAGCTTACATTTATGGAAATGAGAAACAACGAACGCACTAATTACTAAAATTAACCATTCTCGATAGTTACTTTTACTGTTTACTTCAACATAGTTGTTTATTAACTTTACGACAGTTACTGTTTACTTCAACATTGTTGTTTATTTAGTAAAAATATACACACATCAAAAGTGTCTAGGGATCAACATATATTTTTGCAATAACTTTTCTCCTGATTGATATTAATTAAAATTTTCTTTAAGGATTCATCAAATAAAGTGTTTTCGTTTGTCACAGTAACGATAAACCAAGTCACCTTTGCATTAATAAAGAAATTTGCCATTTTCCTAATAAAGGGATTTTTGACATTTGAACCACTAACACAAAAGTTCGAAAAAAAGACTGAAATAACAGTTTTCTCTAAAATTTTATTGGGTAACATAAACAATTCATCCAAATCACGCTGTGGAATGGCCGCCCATGTTCGTTGCAACAACAAAAAAAGGTCTTCTTGCGACTGGATACCCTCCATATTCGGCAGAGCTCTTCTCTGTAGCATATCCCATGCATGCTCAATCGGGTTCAAGTCTGGCGACTGAGCAGGCCAGGGCAGGACATTGATGTTAGCTGCGGCGAGAGTCTGTCTTACAACTCTTGCGGTGTGCGGTCGTGCATTATCATGCATTAACTGAAATAAGGGACCGATTTGCACTTGTAGAGGAACGATGACGTCTGATACAATCGTCTCAGCATAAATTTGAGCGTTGAGGTTGCCTCTGATCCAAATCAACTCAGTTCTTCCGCCGATCCAAATACCCGCCCATACCATGATGGTTCCACCACTATAAGGATGGATTTCCTGGCAGGATTTTAATCGCTGTTGGCGTCCAGGGGTTCTCCAGTGTCGTATACGTCTTGTATCCGGTCTCATACCAAAACGAGACTCATCAGAAAAGCACACGAAACGCCATTGTTCTTCTGCCCAATTTCTGTGTTCAAGAGCCCATTGATATCGAATCCTACGATTGTGCATTGCTATAGGTGGTACCCGTAGCGGTCTTCGGGAATGAAGGTTCACTTCATGCAAGCGGTTTCTGACTGTTTGGTCGCTAATTAAGTTCCCTGAAGAGTGATGAAGCCTCACGGCTAACATCATGGCGGTTATTGTTGGAGCTCTTCGAGTTAAGATTTGAATGTATCGGTCTTGTCTCCGTGTGGTGCAGCGATACCGTCCTCCATGGCGCTCAGCCACGGTACCAGTGCTTCGGTATCGTGTCCAAAGTCGACTGATAACACTCTGACTTGTATTCAGAGCTAAAGCCACAGTACGTTGCCGGGAACCAGCTTCTATCATTCCCACGGCTCTGAGCATTTCTTCCCTGCTTAAATGACGTCGCCGCTCCATAATAACGTTGGTTTTAATCAGTAGTAGGGAAACAGTAGCACTAATAATGTCTTCAATGCGTTGTATGTTTTTATAGGGAAAATATTGACAGCTGATTTTCATCTTTTACTCGAATTTGATTCACAGTTCCTGATTCAAATTATGAAATGCACCAAAAAGGATCCATATAAATTTATAAAATCATAAATTTATTACAAAGCCACATCTCAATCTCAAGAAATCCGCATAAAAATGCTTGATCCCTAGACACTTTTGATGTGTGTACTTTTATATGTTGGCAGATAAATTCTTCTGTTTTTGCTGCCTTACAGTCGAATCTTTATGCTTGTATACATAATGTTATTTTTGATTGAATATGAAAGACCTTCGTTATTATTTTCTCAATTAAAATGCAAGCCAGTAATGATCGCTTTTAACGTCTTCGTCCGTCCTTATTCGAGGATGGCGGCACATTGAAGTTTAAACATTTCCTTGAATTGCGCGATGCGGGAGATCTCCTTTTTTAGAAGACTTTTTTATACGGATGCCTTCAGTAGCTTAATGGAGACATTTGTATTAATCCGTTGAATGCGTTGATCAATTAACATACTTTTAAAGTTTGCTAGTAGGTACTAACTCTAACATCCTCCGTTATTATGAATTTGAAGACAATATCATAAAGTTTTCGAAAGATCTGCCATTTATATATTTAGTTTTGACGATAAGCAATTAAACTAACTATAAGCAATTAATAACAGCTTCCAGAGCTCCATTTGGTTACAATACAAACTGATTCTCATTAACATTTCCATTTCACCGTGTGATTGCCATTCATGCATAATAAGGCAGCTTTGGGAGTGAAAAAGTATAGTTACAGTAGCGTTTTCCATGACGAATGTCTCAACGGGCGCGTTTGATCTTACCGCCCGCTGTCCAATCGTATAATCGTAAGAATAGCAGCGCCCTCGGCTAATCGATACCATTGTCGACAGATCGATTTGTGATCTGTGTGATTAAAGTGTCGTTGAATTCGATAGATTTGATCCTGGTAATGACGCAATTTAAAACGCTTTCGAAGATACCTATAATAATAACAGTGTGCCAGGTAATATTAGAGAATACGTTGTTTTATTATGATACCTAGTAGATTGTTGGTAACTAATAGGAGAACATAGAGAAGTTGTAAATAAATAATTTCTATGTACCCACTTAAAAATCTTAAAAAATGCGTAGGCAGAAAGAAATACAACATTGATAAATTCGCTTTTATATTTTTGATTAACTTAAATAATATGTAGTTGCTAAATATAAATGTAATAACGTTTTAAAAATAAGCATAAATGAAATAACTTCGTTTACGAAATAGAATACTGTAGCATTTAGGTACTACTAATTATCAGAACTGGACGGAATCAGCTTTTGATAAGCGCAATGTGCACCCAATTACGATTCACTTTTGATGAATTTACGATTTTTTCGTTGGCTCTAGAAGATAAACTTACTTATCGTTCCAATTTCGAATCACGGCGTGTGTTCGCGCGCTCAGCAGGCGCTAACGACATCTGTGGACCTCTAAGTAGAACTATTGTGCGATTCGATTCGGTCCAACCGGCACTCTGTCAACTAGACTGTATTTAGTAACGGTCGCGGTAGATTTCAAATTGGGAATGCGACTTTTGTCGGCACTTTTAGTATTGTTGATAGTAACCGTTTGAAAAAAGATAGTCGGACTGTTAAGTATCATTGGGGCTTGCCGTGAATGATCTATATAGATCAAAAAATAGTTTTTGTCCTCTATCAAACTTTTCAAATCAGAGTAAACATTATTTGAATATGGATGTTTCAAGACGGAAGAGACAAAACATTTACATATTTATTATCCATCATTGAAAAGTATTGAATCTTTAAAATGCTTTTTTATGAAAGACTTTTTAATTTAATTGTTTCCATCTATTTATAAAATTAGGTACTTACTTACGGAGATTTATAATATTAAATATATATGAAATATAATACCTATATTGTTATTTAACATAATATATCGCTAAAAATGTACGCCGTGCCAATGATGAACTATTGTAGTCCATATTTGCCTGCACCTTACGGTCCTCATGGGTCGAGCCTGGTTGATCCACACTGGATGTAAGTATCATTTAAGTATATACCTATTAGGTTACCTATTACTTACTTTTATTTAAGCAATAAAGTACCAGTAATTTATACAGATGTTAAGAGAATTTAGCTTAAAAAATCAACATGGTCTCGCTTACCTGAACCTACTATTTTAATTTATAAAAATAAAATTAGTAATATTTTTTAAAGGAAAAACCCGATATATAAGTAATTTATAAATTTTCTAGCACTCAACCACAACTTTTGTTTACGGTATAAAAACACATTTATAAATGCGGCTAATATTATTTGGTCTTAAAGTACGTGCATGTAATATAGTATGTTTGTGTCTTTGTAATCGACTTTCTGTAGGTTACGACGAGGGAACGGGACTGTTGCCCTTAACACAGATTATTTTATAATCTAGCTAGGGCTCAGTGTGACTATGTCAGAAAACTCTTATGCTTAAGAATGTTTTTACTATTACCTACTTTATAAGTTAAAAATTATTTACTTAGTAACTTAAAATATTGTATACTTTTTGGCAAAATAATAGATTATTATACTATTTCCTACTGCATACGTAATCTATCGACGACCTCCGTGGCCGGAAGGTATGTACGCCGGGTTTTATGGTGTCGCTTACTCGAGAGGTCCCGGGTTCGAATTGCGGTGGGGGCAGATGCTTGTGTGATGAATACGAGCATTTGTACTCCAGTCCTGGATATTTAATATGTATTTCTATATAAATATACTTATAGTATATCGATCGTCGTATCAGTATACGTATTCTATAGCTTACCCTAGTATCCCATAACACAAGCCTACAGTGCTTACTTTGGGGTTAGGCTAATTGGTGTGAGTGTTGGAAATATTTGTTATTATTTCTCCTTGCGTTGGATTTAAAAATCGTTTATTCGTTATAGTTATGTGCATTTTTTTTCTCTGTACTGTTTGCTGTGTATATTGTTACTGCTTTGAACTATGTGCTTGTGAACTCCTTCTATTATTAATTTGGACTTTGTGTTTGTGACAAATCGAAAAAGAACTCATTATTTACACACAAACCCATAACTACATACATTACATATTATAGACCGGTTGCATTAATTCCAGTATTTGCCAAAATATTTGAAAAAAACATATACAATAGTCTTTACTCATTTCTGGAAAGTAATGAATTGTTAGTACACCAACAATATGGTTTTAGAAATAAGCAAAACTAAAATATGGCGATATACGATTTCGTACATACGGTAATTATAAATATGGATAGTAAAATACCTACAGCTGTCATTAGATGCACATTACAAAGGCATTTGACTGTCTAGAACTGTAGATCATAACATTCTTATTAAATAACTTAAATACATAGGTATAAGGGGTAACGTTCATAAGCGTCTGACATCTTATTTGATAGGTAGAAAACAGGCCACTGTAATTGAAAACAATATAATATTTGATTAAATGTGAATGCACTTATCTATCAGAATATAGAATAGTACAGTGTAGTATACCACATGGTAGTATACTACGACCATTGCCTTTTCTTAATATATAGGAATGACCTGCCAAAACTGACTATTTACCACATGGCACTATTTGCAGATGACAGCACTATTTTATTTCATGATAATACTTTGACTTACCTAGAATGTGATATTAATACTACATTGACTTCAGTTGGGAAATGGCTTGAATGTAATGATATAAAAATTAATCATGACAAAAACAAAATGATGATATATAGGCAAAAAACTGCAGAAATAAAATTAGATATTAATTACTTTACACATAACATTGAAGGAAAAGATTGCACAAAGTTTTTAGGATTATATTATATTGACAACAAAATGAATTGGAAAGAGCACATGATCATGTCTGTGCACATTTAAGCAAGTTTAGCTATGCTTTACATAAACTTAGCAAAGTTGTAAATGAGCAAGCATTTTTATCAGCTTACCACGGTTTCATAGCATCTAAATTTAGATATGGGATAGTTTTTTGGGACAATTCTACAAATAAAGAATTAGCATTCAAAGCTCAGAAAAAATGTATACGATCAATCTTCTATTTAGACAGAATGAAATCCTGTAAGCCTTATTAAAAAAAATACATAATTTTAACACATATAAGAAGTAGCAATATTTGTAAAGTTAAATTATAACCTTTTTGTATCCGGAATTTGGAACAAGTTCTCACAGAATACATGATATGCGGAAGAATTTCTGGTAAAACTGCGTTTATGCGTAAAAGTTTGATTGGAAACGTTTCCCTGGTTTACCATAAAATCCCGTTTACAATCCGGTGCATTGATCAATTTCATATAAAAAGGACTTCAAGGCAAGCTATATTTTTTTTATTACTGTATAAATGAAAATCGAATGGATAGGCAATTAAGTTATACATACATTTTATTACGATGAATGACATTTAATATTGTGAAGATTTTTAATTTTTGACGACATTTTATTTTGAATTTTAATTTTATTGTCATTGTGTCTTTTTTTTATTTAGTATAATTTAAAGTCCCGTTGTTAATTTTAGGTTTGCATGCTTGTTGGATGGACACAGTTGGACTATATACTTTAGCATAATAACCATGTATTACCTGTGTACCACAAATAAATAAATGATTTTTTTTATTTATTTTTTTATAGATAGGTCCGACAAATGACTCCACTCCACCTGATGTGAAGTGAAGGTGAAGTCCAGACGCGAAGATAGCTGATATAGCAGTTCTACCTGCCACACCAGCCATCCTCACCCCGCCGGCCTGCATGTTGCTTCTTCACGTCTCTTTTAAAGGATCCCAGGTTGTAAGAGGGAGGGAACACGTGAGCGGGCAGAGCATTCCATTTACGGATAGTGCGACAAAAAAATGAGTCACCAAATTTCTTTGTACGCGTCGGAATTGTGGCCACAGTAAAACAGTGACAACGTAGGCCAGCGCGCGTGGTCCTCTCAAGGAAAGGGGAAGGTGGGATAAGAGAGAATAACTCCTCAGAACACTCGCCGTGGTACAAACGATAGAACGCGCTTAGTGACGCCACGTCACGGCGTAATTGAAGACGCTCAAGGTGTTTAGTCACCTCCTCATCGCCTATGATGCGGATCGCGCGCCGCTGTAACCTATCCAAAGCATCGAGCAAGTACTTGGCGGAGCCATCCCAGAGGTGCGAGCAATATTCCACGCAGGACCGCACTTGCGTTTTGTACAACAAGCACAGTTGGTCGGGCGTGAAAAAACGCCGCTCCTTGTTCAGGACTCCGAGTTTGCGTGAAGCTGTTTTGATCACGTTTTCGATATAGTCCTTTGGATTCAGGTCTGAGCGAACTTCCATACCGAGCATGGAAATGTTGCTCTGCAGCGGTAGTGTTGTGCCCTGAAGAGATGGAAGGGGAAGGAATGGCGATGTTTTTGCCGTGAAAGCGCAAGCCTGAGTTTTCTTGGCATTGAACTCAACCAAGTTCCTGGTACCCCATTCGGAAATGTGGTCCAAAGCCTGATTGATTTCAATGACAAGATTTTCCCGTTTCTCCTTGGTTACTGCCTGCTCAGCCGCTGCTTGTCCGAGATACCCCGCATGCACTGTACTATCGTCTGCATAGCAATGAATATTCCAATATACATAATATATCAATGATTGATTGATTGATACGAGTTGACCAGTAAGTGTGGGGTAAAAATATTACGGTTAATATTAATATCATCATTTCAAACAGATATAAGGTTGATATTAGCTAAATTTATAATTTTATTCTAAAAAACTTTCTTTTTGTTTCAGGAAACCGTCTGTAGATGGCGTTGGCAGCGCGGCGTCCGTTAATAGTCGGTAAGTAATTACCAAGTAACTACATTATTATAATAATACGACTTTACTTAAGACAATTTAAACATAACAATGAAAAATCGCTTTCCTATGTTTTCTGATTTTTTTTTGTGTGATACATAAAAGAAGAAGAAGGTATCTATTTTTAAATAATTTGTACACGAATGACTAAGGCAGGAATCGAAACAGACTCTTATTATCGATAGTCAAATTTAAGAATGCCTCTAAAACGAATTAGTAGGTAGGTACACTATTTTTCGTAACAGCGTAAATTAAAACGACATTGTCTTCAAAAAGTCGGTTGTAGTAACAACACTTGACGCCGCCCAAACCGTGTCAGCCACCTCCATCTACATGCGGGATCAGGCCCGATTTGGCGAACCGGAGTTTTAAATGGCCTGCGTGGTACGGGGTCACAGTGGCAGCGGAAAGATGATTCTTTTTTTAATACTGATTTTTTATAATGATAATTAGTAGGCTAGTTTTTATAGTTATGACCTACCTACTTTCTTTTTTAATGGCGGATCTTCTCCGCAACTTGACACCTCTGGCCTCTTTATTCATGCTCGGGGTAGCCTTAATCCCAACTGATCACAACGGACTACAGAACTCCTTGGGATAGCAAGAAGCTCTTATATAGTGAAAGAAAAGGTTTTAGTAGCATTACCAAATTATTTTTTCTATGTTTCGGTAGTAGGTAGGGTGCAAGCATAACTAGTAACAATAAGATAGATTTTGATATTCAACCAAATAAGGAAAGTAATATTGAAAACTAAATTAGAATGCATTGAATAGGATTGAATAATTATGCATGGTTTGATTATTTTTTATATTTTTATTTCATAGCTTACATTCCTATAAAATACCTAGTATAAAAAAATACGTCGAAAAAATAGTCTTATGTGCCTTAAAATAATGTTAAAAATAGCCACTTTGCACGGGCATTTTAAACCCGCGCTATTTTGGAACTTTTGGTGTGATGTCACCGTTCAAAGTAACCTAGTAACAAAACAAGTGCACAGTTCGATTAGGAGGTTAGGTGCGTATATACTGTGAACAAGGCATTTGTTTGTTGCTATGTTCCTACGTCACAACGTCACAACCGCTCTGTAGCGTTTTAGATATTTGAATTTCCCAAAAGCTTTACGAACTCTTCAATACTTAATAATTACAATTAAAAAGTCTATAGTACCTAGTCAGGTCATAAATTCTGTCACATGTTTAATATAAAATAATTGAAACAAGTTTATTCATTATGTAACCATTTATATACCAAAATTAACTTAGCAAAACATAGATTCTTATGACAATAAAGTTTATTCAAAATGACCTCCGTGATTTTGAATACAGGCCTTCAATCTGCGCGGCCACTCGTCTATCGCAACACGAACGAGGTCCATGCCAATATCGGCGGCTGCCTTAATCAAAGATGTCTTGAGTGACTCCAAATTGGGATGAGGCTTTGAGCATGCCTTTTCCTCCAAGTGTTGCCATATCTTGTTATCTAACGGACTCAAATCTGGACTGGAGGAGGGCCAGTCTTCGTGCCGGATGAAGTCGATTTCACGCGCCGCCAGCCAGTCTTGTGTGCTCTTAGCTCTATGAGCTGGTTCTGGAGCCGAATCTTGTTGGAATACCCAGTGCCTGTTATTGAACATGGTATGAGAAACAGGTTCCACAAGGTTCGTCAGGACTGTATTTTGATACACAATTGCATTCGTTTTTACACCTTTCTCACAAAAATGTACCTCTCCAGCGTCCACTCCATATTTAAAAATGAGTAAAATTCTAAAAAGTATACATTTTTATTTTCATGAACAATTCGAATTCAATAAACTTTTTTGTGGCCAGCATTCTAAAAGAAAAGTTTTTACTGTGTGACAATACTTATGACCTGACTGTGTATAATAAATTTATATAATAAGTTGAGCCTTATTTGAATTACTTGCATTTACCCTATCGATTTTGAAATGTTATTTCACTGAACCCATAAAGTTTAGGGAACTTCTAGTACCTTATAAAGCAGTATTTTTTATGCTTAATGATTTAACACATTTTTAAGTAATACATTCCTGCGTGTTGTACAAAAACAAGTAAAAACAGCAAACCAACCTAATAAAATTTAGCAAAAAATTAAAAAAATCAACCCGCTAGCACTCGAAACACACCAACTAAATCCTGGCATCAAAATATAATCCGTACTCTAAAAATGGTAATTTCCATCGAGTGTTCTCACGAAACAAAGGCTACAGCGAAAAAAGGCTAAACATCGAAAAAGGGAAAAAGAGGACAATATCCAATCACAATTACGATTCGAAGTGTAATTTGACGGCTGGATCAGCCGGGGCGCCACCATTATTATTTATTGATATCGGAATAGACACTGAAGCAAGCAACATTGGAAATAATGGCGTGTAATTGGGTAGTTCTGAATATATCCGCTGGGGTATTGGGATGCGTTTAGTGGTGCTAGTGTGCAGAGTTATTGTAATAAACACACTTGTTCTTTTATTTTACAAGCTAATTACCTCAGTAATTTTTATCAGTGCAAGCCACTCAGTTACGGTTGAGTATATTGTTTTAAACTTTCATGGTCACTAACATTATAGCTATTGACGGGATTGTTACCATGTACCTTGTTTGTAAACAAGGAGGAGTACATTAAATTAAAATTCATACGAACTTTTGTTTCCAAATTTCCAATCTACAAATGCAAGCCCTTTCTAAAGGCAGTAATAAGCTATTAGTGATATAAAAAAAAAGTCCAAAACAAAGGCATTATTAGTATTCCGGGCTTGTCCGTGTAAGCCAAAGCTTAAGCAGTCTATGGGAATAATGAAAAAGCCTCGGCAAGCTTAGTTCGGACAAATTAGATCACTCTCGTTGTGTGGCCGCCATTATGAGAGCACAGACAAAAAACGTGTTGTGAGAACTGCATTGTCTATGGTGAAGCTGCAATGACAAGTTCAGAGATTCTTTTACATTTAGGTTTACTGAATACGCTTAGCTTCTACTGCCGCTGTTATTGCACTAAATTTTTACCATTTTCAGTTTTAAAAGCATAGCGAAATCCTAGGTCCAAGTGTAAAAGGCAAGCTAATTTAATTTTATTGATACAAAGTTACCATTAGAATTCCAAGTTCATTTATGATATTTTACCAAACCATTATTTATAGACCCCAAAACAATCGAATCATACGTATTTATCCTCTACAATTAGTGACATTTATATACGGCTATCTACTTAAGCGGCCATTTATAAATATTCTAGCATAGTAAATCCAACCGACAATTGCAAACTTTATGAGCGGCGAACAAATCGAAAAGTATAATCGATACCACGAATAAATACAATAGTATCGAGTAATTACGAGTTGCCTAGTAAGGGACAATAATCGGGGAGATCCGATCGTCTCGATACAGATGCGATGCCTTATTCGATGTTACTTGTTTATTGTTTTAATCAAATGGATTTGCATACGGTTGATGCGAAATTGTTTCTGGGCACCCGCAAGAATTATGGTCCCAGTATACAAATATTGAAAGTTTAATACGCATCGAGATCGGTAGCAGAGATGTCAGTATCGATATATGAAGTAGCGATGTAACGCTTTAATTGGGTGATTGTATTGTAGGTTTTAAGTATGTGCCGTACAAGCTATAAACAAGTTAGAATTGTGGAACAAATAATTTTATACTATGTACAACGACTTTACAAATTATTTTGTACAGCCTAGGCAACTGTTACTGGTACATACGGTTTCATTATGAATATCACTATTACTGCTACATAATAAGAACGATTTTAATATCGAATTATATTAAAAAATATTAATGTGGCTAAGTTTCAAAATACTAAATCACGCATTGTCTTTTATGAAATACATAAGAAGATCATTAATTTACAAATATTTTTTTTTGTAAAATATTAAACCACTGAAAGAACTGATAAACAGAAAATAATAAACCCTTTTTATCTTTAGTCATATTAATATTTGGAGTCGGTGCTTTACCAACCCAAGTAGTAAGTGGGATCTCAGATCTATTAGATATGCATGAATGTATAATTTTTGCAAATATACAACTCGGCATCAAAATCTGTAAGTGAACAATCACCCCTATTTCCTTTTATTTTTATTTCCAAATTTATGCAACCTTCTGAGATCTGGATTTTTTCCGGCGGTCTCTACTTATGACATTTAAACTTGGATAAGGGAATAATTATACTTAACCTCTTATCTAATGTACCTACAATAAATCACTTTGATTGGAACTATTCAAATCACCGGTGTAGTCTACTTAAAGTAGCAAGTTTTTTTAATTCAATAGAAAACTTAAATATAGGTCAATATAAAGTCTGTAATATATCGGAAAAGTCATTTTCTCGTACAGGCGCGGTGCCACTGCAGGTAATTTTTCACGGAAAATGCTATAACATAGGAAAACTTCCCGTTGCTAGTACGCTGGTCACGTGCCCAAGGGTGGGAGCGGGATAGACAATATTATGCTCCAATATATATAGGTTGGAAAAGGACAGTCGCGACGGTTATGCAAAGACGATATTTCTTCGGGCGGCTTAGACGAATTACGAAGTTCATTATTTTTATTTAATATTTTCCTATCTTGATAACTAAATGTCTATGTTTCCTATGATTGCATTTTTCTGTCGTAAAAATCTCTCTGGCGAGGTTTTGAGGTTGATTCTGGAACATCTTATCTCACTTATCGAACTTTTGTTATTGGAATATTTTTTGTTAAACATTCATCACTGGCTGCTTTGAAAAATCTCTGCTTCAAGCAATTGGACAACTCTCCGATAGAAACACAACACCAAAAGTTTGTGTTATTACAACGTGGGTTTTCTGTAAGGTGGCGGTTATTTCTTATACCTAAATAAGCTAACAGCCGTACAGTAATAAAATTGCTTCATTATTCACGTCTTATATCATTGTATTAGTACCGCAAAGAGTGTGACAGCATCGACTTGAGTCAAACTTAGAAGTTATTGGTCTTAGCCCCGTATTATAGAACATTTCTCAGTAAGAAATCTAATTTTAAAAGTAGTTTAAAAACGAGATTTAATTTTAAAACGTTCCTTGAATCATAAAAATTTATCAATACTCAGTTTATTTTGTAAGTGTAATTGAAAACATACTTAGCCCATAGACAAAGGAGATTGCTCAGCTTCCATACATGTTTGGCCTAAAAACCAATAACCATGAAAAATTGTTTCCTACATTCGAAATTATATATAAATTACAGTAGAAACGAATATTATCGACGGCCACTCCCGAGAACTTCTATAAACCATATACACTGAATGATTTTGAGGTTATGTTTGCAAATAGGCACATAGGTATTAGAATAATAAAAACCAAATAACTTATATAGGAAAATAGGGCAATCAAGCCAAGTACCTACCGATATTATGTATTAGATTCAGGTATATAGAGCATGTAAAATAACAGATATGTGCATGTTTTTAAAAACACGAACAGAAACTGTGTCATGATTGTGAATGAGCCACAGATTAGAGAGAATTTTTAAGCTCTCGTTAATCAAAGAAAGCTAAGAGCTGTAGGTTTTACAGCCATATCTTCAGCAGCTTCATTATTTTTGTTATGTTTTTATTATAACCATATTTTAGATTTTTAGTGTATCACACCTTATAATGTGTTTATTTAGGTGTTTGGCAAAAAATGTACGGCAATAGACTTTATGATGTCGCCTACCATCTATATTAATTGTCTTAGCACATTTCCATGTAGTAAAAATGATAATAAAGTTGTGGATATTAATACCACCCGTGTAATAAAAAAAAAATATATATTTTATCAATCTTTACAAAATAGATTTGTTTTGATGTTATATAAACAACCTCGATCAGTCTTTGTGAATGTTACTACACCCATAGCCAATAAAAATGATTCGTATGTTTTCCAAACCGGTAAAAATAGAAGTCCTTTTTTAATATTAATATATTATTTAAAGGTGGCCGTTAAAATCTAATGACTGTAAAATAAAGTATAAATTACGCCAAGAATTACTGTATATGTCAATATTTTATTTGCATTTAGGCCAATTTGACCAATCTCCTTTGAACAAAGTTCAAAATGATTTTTGATTCTAATAGTTTCTGCTGGTTTGCTCTTAAACACGACCTGTGATATACTGAGCAATTAAGTAGTGATCTACAGTAAAAACTAGCTTAGCGTGATTCGAGTTTAAATGCTCCTTAAGCTCTCAATGTAAACGGAATCAGAAGAATTAGTAACTGGTGATCTCTAAAAATAAAATCCAAAATGAACCCTATGCTAATACTCTATCCGTCTCAACAAATAATGTCGCTGCTTTTAAAATCAAAATACGTGTGAAAAGGCAGAAAAATGTCCCGTCCCCCATCCCACATTAGCATCACAATGATGCTTTGTGACGAACAATATGTTTTCACTTTCGCTCCTTCTCAATAGGCAATGGCGATAGGAATATTTCTTTTTAGGTATATGATCGGCTGCCTTTTAAAGTGTAGTGCACTTGTGAGTGGTTCGGATTTTAAAATTAAAAACGACGGTGATACGAAAAAGACGAATAACAAACTTTAGAAAATAATACCGAATATTTCGCATACTTATGAGTTAAAGAGAGATACGAACTTCTTAGCAATCCATGAATCTACCGTGCGGGTGCCGGGTCCATTGTGTGGGAAAGAGAGAAATTCTGAGCAGTTCCCGGAACTTGCAACCCATGTGTAGGTTTAAGGAGGCCCCCTTTAAGACGCGCATCAACGCTCACCTTCACTGCTTCAGTTGCCCGCCCTTACTAGCCAAATCTGATAGGAACCTGTTAGTGCAGCCTTATAATACTGCAATTAATTGACGACCTCCGTGGTCGAGTGGTTTGTACTTTGTACGCCGGGTTTCATGGTGTCGCTGACTCGAGAGGTCCTGGGTTCGAGTCCCGGTGGGGGCAGATGTTTGTGTGATGAATACGAGCATTTGTACTCCAGTCATGGCTGTTTCATATGTATTTCTATATAAATATACTTATATATGTACTGTATATAGGTAACGGACCCTAGCATCCCATAACACAAGCCTTACAGTGCTTACTTTGGGGCTAGGCTAATTGGTATAAGTGTTTAAAAAAAAGAAAAAAGAAGAAGTACTACGAGTACAACAGTATCTAGGATGCGACATGCGACAACACGAATGCTACCTATACACCTTGGTAGACTTCTTGAGTATCGACCATCGACAAGGAAGCCTGCGTATTAGCAATTTTTCGCACAGAAACGTCTAGTGCGCAAGTTTATTTGTCTGTGGTTTTGCTCAAGATGTTTCCTGCTATTTATATCTAGTCTGCTAGTTCTAAAAGATTTTATAAGATAATGTTAGAGATGAAGTCCTACTATCTAGTATTAAATTGGATACTCTGACAGGAATTGATCAAAGAAAGCAATTTCGTAATATTGAAGATATTAAAGTTGTAAATATTTATCGTTATTCAACGAAATTTGTATATAACACTAAAATATGATAGTGCGTAAAAATAATTATGTTAATTTTTTTTTAAATCAGACGTAAACTTCCTCATAACAAATAATGTAACAAGTTTAAGTTACACTTTTTCTTATCAATCATAATGTATCACATATTTTAAAATACCCTTAATATTTTTTCACAAACCTTTTATTTAATTATAATATAAAGGTATAGAGTGGACACAACCAGTAGCTTTTAATGACATCAAGATAAAGAGGTATCCTTAATTTTCATTACGCTTATCTGAATTAGCGATAAAAGAATGTATGCATTCAGGTAATACGTGTTCGATAACAATTACTGTACAAATATTTATAACTAGTGATTCAATTGATGTTTTTCTGTCTGTAAAGTAAACCATTAATAATCATAAGGTGTAATTTAATTTGATTGAATCAGTACTATTTCTTATATTTTCACGCTGTAAAAGCATTAAATGAAGTTTTTAATTTAATATTCACGTACCGGGTCCGAAGCTGTCGCCCTCGTACGATTATTTAAAATAAATTATAATATGTTTTTTCCTTCTGTGATTTATGTATTGTATTTATATATTTTTATGAGTTTCGCACATCTTAATCCAACCGTAAATAGTACCTAATAAATTAATAAACTTAAACAAGTACAATTGTGTGCAAACGAACAAAACAATCAAACGTCATATCCACCCTATTCTTTCACAGACACAATTAAAACGGGCGCATTGGGTGCATTAATAATTTGCTTTTTTCATTCTCGCCTTTAATTTGCTAGTGTTTTGCATAAATTCCTCTGTTTCTTCTTTATTCGCTAAAAAGAAATATTTAAAACGACCAATTAGTAGGCGGAGTAATTTATTTGCTCTTAATAAGAAAATTCGCGGAGTTCCTATTATTAACGGAGGTGAACTTTTTTCGGCGAAGGAATTTCGTTTCTCCCTGCCTTGCGTTTTCTTCATTTATTTAAACACTGACCTTTTATTGTAAAGTATCTACGTATTGTTAAGTTAGTTATTTGGTAAATAATTTGTTTATTATTAAGAGACCCTCTCTTCTCCCTAGCTTTCCGTCTGGGGAAGAACCCTTCACCTTACAGAAGACCACAGTATATACAGTATATATATACACACTGTATATACAAGTAATATATGTTTTAGGTGGTGTTGTAATTCTATCAGAATGTAAGGTTTCAGAGATCCACGGTGGGGATTGGGTCGGGGTAGGTGATATTTTTGGTATCACAAGCGTCTATAAGGTATGGTGGCCGCTTACCATCAGGCGGGCCATACGCTTGTTTGCCACCCATTTAACATAAAAAGTTGTTATTAATTGTATTATGTTTGACTCAAAATATAGAACGTTTCATTGGGCTACATCAGTGGTTCGTGCACGGGGTAGTAAACGCATTCTACCGACTTTACCACAGCGTGTATTCTGAGGAGTTAGTCTCCCTTATCCCTCCATCACCTTTCTTCAGAGGACCACGTGCGCTGGCCTACTTTTCCACCGACTCACACTTACACTACACAGTAAGTACTGTGGCCACAATTCCTAGACGAACAAAGAAATTTGGTAACTCATTTCTTTGTCGTACTATTCGTAAGTTCTTTACCCGCGCACGTCTTCCCTCCTTCCTATAATCTGGGGTCTTTTAAGAGAGGCATGAAGAATCTTTTTTGCAGACCGGCAAGGTGAGGATGGTTGGTGTAGCAGTTTATAACTGCTGTACCATCTATCTTCTCGTTTGGACTTGATCACCACTTAACATCAGATGGAGTAGAGTTATTTGCCTACCTCGCTATAAAAAAAAAGTTTACTAGCAAAATACTAATACTATTCACTGAAATAAGCAATTTACAAAACTAGTTGAGTTAATAATCGATGAAAGTCAAACTTTGTTTACTAATAAGTAAATTTCAGTCACTCATACATAGGCCATCGAAATGACAGGCTATTGTGTTAGGTAGTTTTCATCAATTAGCTACGCTTGATCTGAGTAACTTGAATGCGGTAATTTATAATGGTAATGTTATCCAGTATCTACCCAGCCAGCGTTAGGAATCTAGGCTTGACTTCAGTCAACTCATTTTGTAACTAATTAGTAAACAAGTATAAGAATTATCAATATCAATAACAAAACAGTTTTGTAAATTTTACATAACAGTTTTGTATAACAACAAAAACTAAACCTAACATTACTATTTTTATGTAATAGGTATCATTTTTATTTAATAAGTAATCAATACTTTTTTCAGTGTTTCTAAAAGGAAAAAAAAAAATATTTAAAAAATATTTTCATGAAATAAGAAAAACTATAAAACGTGTATACTGGTGAGTTATAGCAATGCTCTCTGTAATATCATAATCTTACAACGAAATGCTTTTACATTCCGACTGTAAACATTTCTGGCCACCCCAAAAATTATTTGATAAAACTACTTACCTTATAAAGGATATCAAACCTTATATCTTGTAGGCGCAAAGTTGAAATTGCGCTAAAAAGATGGTCCCGGAAAATGAAGTGTCCCTCCGGCTATTAGTCCCGGGATTAGAAGTGATCCCTGGATCAGATGACCAGCGTCACATTAATCCGGGATTGGGTCACTTGTTACACTAATTCATATTTCTATTGCTTGTGTACACTTCGCTTGAATTGGACATAGATAGGTATTAGACTTCGAATACCATGCTAATCCCTAGACATTGCTTTCCAATGTTAAAGACTTATGTTTGGATTGTATAAACTCTAGATACCCTATTAACTGCACGGAAGTGGCACAAAAATATCTACTACATATGGTAGATATGCTCGTTGCTACAAACGCACACATGGATTGTTTTCTTTGCGTGATTTATTGTAGTAGCGTATAAAATCATAGGCTTTATCTTTTGTAGCAATATTTCAGTTTTAATTAGGGGTAAGTGACTTTTATTGGGCTTAATTATTGATCAATAGTTTTTTTCTATTATAACTGTTATGTCTTTGGCTTTCTTTTGTTTCGGGATTAAATTTTTAGTTTTTGCAGACTAATAAATGTGTTTCTTTTCCTCTATATTTTTTTATGTTGATAACAAACAATAAGCCTATTTTATTTTTCAAGCAAATATAAACATACCAACGGACAGCGATGGCCATCGACGGTATATAACCATTATTATTGAGGTGTTTTTGCGTGTAATTATAAAAATGTATAAATATCATGCCACAATAGATATTCTGATATAGTACGGTTATTCGTGGATCCTACTTAGCATTTCCTAAATGGTAGAGTTCCATATTGAGAAACGCTGGAAAATGAATTTTTATATTTAGATTAACTTTATTCTTGATTGCTCACTTACTGCGGGAAAATGCAGCGTAATACGATAACAATGTAGAAATTAACTTAAACATTTTATATTTACACTATAGTCTAAGAAAAATTACTCCTTCCCACATTTGGGCGTATACTTAATATCATCAATAACTTTGTATACTTAACTGATAATACATACCTTATGATAACCTGTGTTAAGTATTTACATTTGCCTCCTCAAAGGAATATTGTAAAGAGGAAGCCAGCCCAACAATTAAGGAGTAGACACACCGTCTCAAATCAGCCGCGTTCTTCGCCGAGAGCGCAGCTAATTCTCTTATAAATATTCATGCTGCTATTATAGCAGCAACATTGTGATACTTTGATTAAGTATCTCGACAGACCCTGATTAATGGGGACAGTTGACTGGCGGTATCTTTTGACACGGTTTTTTTTACTGTAGTGCCCTTAGTGACACGATATGAGTGATGCAAAGCTACTGCGGTGTTTTTTATAATAAGTCCCTTTGTAGTGAAATATCATGATCTAAAAGTTGTTAAAAAGTTAAGTCGACGTTAATTCTGTGTCATCGTATTCATAAAAGAATATAAGACTTGTAATCTAGTTTGGAAATCGTTGTAGAACTATGCCTACTACACTTTATCGGTAGTGGCAAAATTCGAAAATGAATTGGTAGTGTTAAGGGAAAACTTACAATCTTTTATTTAAAAAATCCGAGACTTATATTCTATACATACAACAATGTATGCTTATATTTTCTTGCTTAAAACAGAAAAAAAAGTTAAACCTGCGAATATAATTAGCTAATTTCATTGACTACTTAAACAAGCTTCTTGGAACATTTGCTCATAATCACTCAGTCATTCAACTCCATCATTCGCAACCATCAAGCTGAAATTGGTGCACTTAAAACGAATGCGATAAGCGCCCCTCATCATTGGAACGAACAGGCCGTGAAAATTTGAAATGTTTGATTTTAATTAACACCATCTCAACACGACAAGTGATCTCATTAATTACGCTGCGTGTCGAGTGTCATCGCTAATCGCCGCGATTTGTCTTCAGATGTGCAGGGTGCTTAATTTTTGCGGCAAATAAGAACGGGCCTGTGTTTTACTTGGCTTCTCTTTGATATAAACGTTTAATTAAGACATTGTATATTGTGTTCCTAATTTATTTTGACTGAACTTTACCAATATAATGAATCAATTAATTAATTTTAATTGTAAGATCTGTTACAATTAAAATTAAGGTGAGATTATTACCTATGTAATTGATGAAACTGTGTTTTGTAATTCTCTTTTATTTTTATATAAAAATAATAAGTAACATGTCATGTCATACGTATACGTATATTTGAATAGATATTATTATTATAAGTATGAAGAAAATACTTTGTTAGCTTGAAAATACATAAATTAATATTGAAATTAAATGATTTAATGTTTCTAAATTGGGCGCTCCGATTATCCGATATTCGCTATGACCTACGCCTCTCAAAATAATCCATTCTAATTAGTTACATTAAGCTTAAAGTTATATTTAGTATAACAAATCGCATATTACAGTAGATAATAAAAAAACCCCTGGCCTTAACACAATACTGACAATCATAGACGTCAATTTAAATTCTATCAAAGGTGACTGGAATTATTCAAATGAACAAATTAGATAATGGTAATTCTGGCAAGAGTAGACTAGACAAGACATCAAACTTTGATAATCAAAGCAGAATCCTCAATGGGATACACCGCCAAGGCGGAAGGAATGTACGCACATGTGACGTCACAGATTAATATTTAATGGAACAGATATGCCACACACCTAATAGTATTATTATTGTCGTTAAATTTGTTATATCGAGTAATTATATATATTCGTTTTCTATTATCTATAGTTTCAAAGCCACTAATAGTTCATAAACTTCATTGTTTACATGTGGTTTCGGTTTGTGTTTCTGTTTGTTTATTTAATTAAAATTCATCCGTTCGTACTGTCTCTTAAGCATGATGTGGCTACCTTCAATAGAATTTTGCATTTTGTATGTATCACTATAATGTTTAAAAATAAGATTTAATGTAACTTTCCCTGGTGGTCCTAATAAATAAATAAAATAAAATAAAATTATATATTTTTTCTGAATTGATATTCTATGATTTGGAAGATTTTTAATCTTGTTCATCATAGGTATTGAAAAGCACTAAAAGTAAGTGCTTTTACATCGTGTAACAGAAATAACGCACATCCTGTAAGTAGTTTGTTACAAATATGCAAATGAATCAATTTCAGTAATGTTTAATCGTGTATCAATGTTCATAAAATTATTTAATGTTCAATGCATTGAAAAATTTCCTCTTATTGCTTTGTGTAATCATATTTTTTTAGAACGATGAAATTAATGTCAATTTAAAAAAATATACTTTTTTTTACCGAAATCTATAGATAAGCCGATTTTAACTAAAGTATTTTCAGACTGTGCGGTATCTTTTTTATTTTAATAAATTATTATACCTTTAAAATACTTGAACAAAGGATTAACGCCTCATACAAATTGGTGATATATTTTTTTAATATTTGTATCAAGTGAAATGAAGTGAAGTGAAATATAATTTATGAACTGAAATGTTTATTGAAAAAAGTACTAAAATACAAGTATTTAGTTTTTCATCAAACAAACTTATCGACCATGAAGATCAAGGACAAAATCAGGTTTTGCTGTAAATAATAGCTGCGTATCAATCTTTTCTTGCCCGCAGCGATTTCTCATACTCTAAGGAAATCTTCATAGATCTCGACCGGATTTAGTTAACATATGTACTGGGGCTGGGGCGGGTTGGCTATAAATAATAATTCCGGACCACTCGGAGATAAATCGACATATGCTAATACGCTGCCAAATTATTTATCGAGGGGAACCAACGCGGGAGCGCTAGAAAGTCTGTTAGGGAAACCGTGTCGCTTTCGCTTATTGCGACACTGTCTGCTCTGTAACATTTACAAACTCTTTGTTAATTCGAAAATTGAAACGGGTTTTTGGCGCCATTTTTGTTTGTTTCCTTTGTTTTGTAATTTAAAAAGGAACAATAAATCTATAAGTTAATTCACCTGAAAACAAAGATCTAACAACAGAACCAAAAATGTAGATCTATATTTATATCGAATCAAAATATGCTACTATGTTCAGGTCGATTATTTAATTACACAGTATACAAATAAATGTCTTTCACTTAGGGAGTGACTAATATTTGATTTTAAGGATAAATATTAAATCACATTGATGACAATAATAATATATTACATGTTTTGTCATTTAATATATTGTCTTTATATTCTCGATGTTCACCTACGTCCTTATCTGTGACATCCGCACCGCACAGCCGACTGATAAAGCGAGTCGTAAGCCAATATTCCGTTGTTTTATTGGACTTATTTATCAACACCGAGTTTCCCCCTGAAGGGTTTTTTCCCGACTGCATGTGTACCTAATAAATCTGAATTGACGGCTAAATTAGAAACAAAGTTTCCGGGAAGTATCGGCGGCAGCCTGAATTAATATGTTCGATGTCACGATTCTTTCTGTTTACATGTTTCTTATGCACCAGAACTTTTTTCATGTGATTTTCAAAGATATTTTTTTACCTCATGCTGGATAAGAGAGATAAAGAGAACGATATTAAAGCCGACTCCCAATTTCTCCGTACATAATAAAAGTCTGTTTTAATACTGAGCAATGTTTTAACAAGCAGATTTTCCGAGTTTATGCTCGAAGCTCTATAGAAACTTCCCAATCAGTCAGCCCCAACAACGTGGACATTATCCGACTTCAGTGATGGTTTGGAGAAAAGTGGGTAGAAAGTTAGCTGTCAAAGAGTGCATATACCTCCGACGACCTCCATGGCCGAGTGGTATGTTTCAAGGTATCGCCTACACGAGAGGTCCCGGGTTCGAATCCTGGTGGGAGCAGATGTTTGTGTGATGAATACGAGAATTTGTACTTCAGCCACGGATAGCTTTACATGTATTTCTATATAAATAATATACTTAAATAGCTATCAGTAAATGTATTCTATCCGTGTATCCTACCCTATTCCATAACACAAGCCTGTAGTGCTTACTTTGGGGTTAGGTTGATTAGTGTGAGTGTTGGAAATATTTGTTTAAATACGATTTTTGAGAAGGTGGTTAGCCTTTTAACAACATTATGTTCGCTAACCAACAAGATGCAGGTTCGAATCCCGTCTAAAACCAGGACCGAGTGGAACTATTTCTAGTTAAATTTTCTTTAGGTAGAAAAATTCTGTTTATATGGCAGATAGCTGTCTGAAACTTTAACATGAAATATCGAAATTGGTCCTCGCTAAAAAATTGAAGGAGGTAAAATTAAAGTTTTAAAAGATAATCAATTATTCTACCACGCAGTTTTACTATAAAGTTGATAATTATTAGGTTGCCGATATTTTTACAATGTTACTGCAAACTATAGCTGTAGCTTGGGTATAGCCTATTATGCATACAAACATATTTGGTGTATTTCCTGTATTTTAAAATATTGTACAGCGTTTTGTATCGCAATTTAAAACTGTCCCCATAACTTAGACGATGTTAAACGGAGCGTCACTACCGGGCCATTTCAGTTATGATCTGTTTTAATCAAAGTTAAGTATAACTGCACGTCGTATTTGCATACGTATAACTTATTACGGCACATTAACTTGGCTTATTTACTGTAAACGACGTTTAAGTAAATCCATCTTTTTGGCAACGAGGTGAAGGGATTTCTGTTTTTTTTTATTTGGTAGGTATTACGTAGGTATTTCGTTTAAAAATATTATTTGAGTCACTAAGTATATAGGTACTTATATTTAGTTAGTCTACGATATTAAAGCCATAAAAAAGTAAGCTATATGAAGGAATTATTATAGACATATCATTTTTATCCACGTTATAAGCAACCGTTTTTAATATGTTCAACTGACAATTAAATGAGGTGTTATTATTATTAGCTAAAAACAGCTAAATACTTAGTACAATCAACCTGAAAGGGGTAATCCTCTTTTCTAGATTTTTAGGGGTAAAAGGAGCCCTATTACTAAGACTCCACCGTCCGTCTGTCTCTATATTAATAACGGCAACAGGTAGACGCTTCAATTATTCACAGAATATTTAGTTGTATACTAAATATTAAAAAAAAAGTTAATGCGCATATCCAACTCGCATTGGGCTGTTATTTTCTAAATATTCTTTTAATTAAAAATAACAATCATTAATCGATAAGTAAATTTTAAAATTAAGGAATCAAAGATTATCGAGTGCGTGTTACAGAATAACATGTTTTCAGTATTGAATAAGCATAAACTGTGAATTAATCTACCCAATTAGATATTAGGACGAAACCACGTTGCGGTCGGTACATTTTCTGAAAATTTTCTTATTAGAAATAGTCCCTTTTTTATATCTCTATTTGCTACAAAATAAGACTTCTTAATCCATAACAAAGGAGATTAAGGAATCAATAATTAACAAGTGGATCTTTTAAATAAATTATATTGTCAGTATTTAATAAGCATGAAGAGCGAATTATTTCTGCCTAGTTAGACATTAGGGCGGGACCGCATTAACTCACAGCGACCGGTCACAACATTATGAGTATCTTTAAGAGGAGGTTTTAGACACAGTAAAAACTTATTAAATAAATTTTTTTTTTGGATCGCCATTAATATGATCAGATGTTTAATTTTTCTATTTAAATATATTTTTTGTCTAAAATGGTGGTGATTTCTATTTACAGTCTGTTTACTAATTATTCGACATAACACGGCACTATACTGAAAATAGGTGGCTATGCATGTCGTAAAAGATTAAAGTAATTGTTATATTTTTTTAAGCATGTAACTGCTAGATGTTTTAATCTAAAAAAGAAATAATCTAAAGATGTTACCTACAATTGGAAGGGATGGCGCTGCCTTGCAGCTTAAGAAGTTAAATATAGAAAATTCATCACAGCCATCAGAGCCGCGGTAACATAAAAGTGAGTGCATTCGCCCAGATGCGACGGTGCAGGTTCGAGTCCCGTCTGCTGCCTGGTCAGTGAGGATTTTTTTTCTAGTAAACTTTTATTTGGAAAAATATTTTTTCTCTAGTATTTTAACTTAAGTCAAATTTAACCATAGATTAAACGCGGCGTAAGGAACTAATCATTAACAAGCGTGCCATTTGGATAACATAATTGCTAGTATTTAATAAGCACGAAGAGCGAATTATTTCAGGCTAGTTAGAGGTTAGGGCGGGCCCGCGTTACTAACTCCTAGTCATAGCATTAACTCACAGCGAACCATTGATCACAACATTATGAGTGTCAAGAGGGAGGTTTTCGTCATAGTAATTACTTTTATAATTAAAAAAAATATGCACTAATATCGGAAATAATATGTGAGTAAATTATTATTATGAGATTTTATTATTAAAAGAATACTTAAACTTAATAAAAAAAGTTTGGATGGGCCTTGCATGTCACAAAAGAGTAGCCGCTAGAAGGATCAAGTAATTATTAATTTAAAGATTTTTTTTAAAATATGATAATATTTTTTATTTGGTTTATTTTTTTTAAAGTCTAGGAGAGTATGATGACATCGACCCAAGTTGTTAGTAACAAATGAAACTTAATTTGCTGACACATTTTTTTTTTATATTCTGTGTCGCGAAAAAAATAAAATCAAGGGAAGAAAATCATGATATAGATTGCATTTAATACTCGTAGCATTACAGGAGGCTGAATACAATAGTTATAATGATGCTTTTATTATGGTTCCGTAGTCAAAGGGTAATAACGAAACCTCATACTAAGACTCCACTGTATGTGTGACTGTCTATCACCAAGCTGTATGTATTGCCAGACCGTGATAGCTAGACAGTTGAATTTTTTACAGATGATGCATATTTGTTGTCGCCTTTACAAGGAAATACTGAAATAGAATAAAATAAATATTTAAGGGGTCTCCCATACAACAAACGTGATTTTTTACCGTTTTATGCTCTATATTAATAACGGCAACAGGTAGACGCTTCAATTATTCACAGAATATTGAGTTGTATATCTAATATATATAATTCTCGTGTCACGGTGTGTGTAATTGAACTTCTCCGAAACGGCTCGACCGATTTTCGTGAAATTTTATACGCATATTCAATAGGTCTGAGAATCGGACAACATATATTTTTCATCCCCCTAAATGTTAAGAGTGGTCCACACTTAATTTTTTTTGGGACAAAATTTTTCGTTTTTATTTTTTTTGATACATCATACAGAAATACATACAACCCTAAATTTTCATCCTTCTACCACCAACCCATATATTTTTTATAGCAGTACGAAGTTAGCTGGGATAGCTAGTACATATTAAATATATACACACATCAAAAGTGTCTAGGGATCAACATATATTTTTGCAATAACTTTTCTCCTGATTGATATTAATTAAAATTTTCTTTAAGGATTCATCAAATAAAGTGTTTTCGTTTGTCACAGTAACGATAAACCAAGTCACCTTTGCATTAATAAAGAAATTTGCCATTTTCCTAATAAAGGGATTTTTGACATTTGAACCACTAACACAAAAGTTCGAAAAAAAGACTGAAATAACAGTTTTCTCTAAAATTTTATTGGGTAACTTAAACAATTAATAATCCGTATTTCTACCGCGAACACTAACAACACAAGAACATCGGTTTGGCATACTCAAAATGAGTTCATCCAAATCACGCTGTGGAATGGCCGCCCATGTTCGTTGCAACAACAAAAAAAGGTCTTCTTGCGACTGGATACCCTCCATATTCGGCAGAGCTCTTCTCTGTAGCATATCCCATGCATGCTCAATCGGGTTCAAGTCTGGCGACTGAGCAGGCCAGGGCAGGACATTGATGTTAGCTGCGGCGAGAGTCTGTCTTACAACTCTTGCGGTGTGCGGTCGTGCATTATCATGCATTAACTGAAATAAGGGACCGATTTGCACTTGTAGAGGAACGATGACGTCTGATACAATCGTCTCAGCATAAATTTGAGCGTTGAGGTTGCCTCTGATCCAAATCAACTCAGTTCTTCCGCCGATCCAAATACCCGCCCATACCATGATGGCTCCACCACTATAAGGATGGACTTCCTGGCAGGATTTTAATCGCTGTTGGCGTCCAGGGGTTCTCCAGTGTCGTATACGTCTTGTATCCGGTCTCATACCAAAACGAGACTCATCAGAAAAGCACACGAAACGCCATTGTTCTTCTGCCCAATTTCTGTGTTCAAGAGCCCATTGATATCGAATCCTACGATTGTGCATTGCTATAGGTGGTACCCGTAGCGGTCTTCGGGAATGAAGGTTCACTTCATGCAAGCGGTTTCTGACTGTTTGGTCGCTAATTAAGTTCCCTGAAGAGTGATGAAGCCTCACGGCTAACATCATGGCGGTTATTGTTGGAGCTCTTCGAGTTAAGATTTGAATGTATCGGTCTTGTCTCCGTGTGGTGCAGCGATACCGTCCTCCATGGCGCTCAGCCACGGTACCAGTGCTTCGGTATCGTGTCCAAAGTCGACTGATAACACTCTGACTTGTATTCAGAGCTAAAGCCACAGTACGTTGCCGGGAACCAGCTTCTATCATTCCCACGGCTCTGAGCATTTCTTCCCTGCTTAAATGACGTCGCCGCTCCATAATAACGTTGGTTTTAATCAGTAGTAGGGAAACAGTAGCACTAATAATGTCTTCAATGCGTTGTATGTTTTTATAGGGAAAATATTGACAGCTGATTTTCATCTTTTACTCGACTTTGATTCACAGTTCCTGATTCAAATTATGAAATGCACCAAAAAGGATCCATATAAATTTATAAAATCATAAATTTATTACAAAGCCACATCTCAATCTCAAGAAATCCGCATAAAAATGCTTGATCCCTAGACACTTTTGATGTGTGTATTTTGAAAGGGAGCTCCCATACAACAGAACAGTTTTTTGCTCGCTATTATAATATATGTTGTATAGATAATGGTACGTAACCCTGCGCGTGTCCGACTAGCACTTTTTATGTGTTTTTTTGATGAAAAGTTTACCAGCTGGCGAACACTCATTATTAATGTTTTCCTTCTAAGTTTACTGAGAGACATTTTGTATAGTCTCAAAATCTTTCGCTCTGATGTTAAAAAGGTATAGTGTAAAATTAAAGTGTTAGACTATGGTATTTTTTTGGTAATATTTTGTAAGTTATGCTATAATGTACAAATAACCAAACACACTGGACATAAAAAAACAAATTTTGAAAATATACCTATTTTTACCTTACCATACCGTAACGTATTTAAAAAAGATTATAGAAATGACAAATAGTGTAGACACTGTTTTTTAGAAAATATTTTGGAGAATACAAATATATCTAGTTTGTGTAGGGTACTCTTACAAAATAACAGAGAAATTGGCAAAATAATCCAATCGTTCCCGCCCAGCGGGGGGCCACCCGGAACTGCGGCACGCGACGTGCGGGAATGGCGCGGTTGCGCGACCGAACGAGAGTTTTGGATTAATGTAAATAAATTATTATTTAAAAATGACAATTGACCTGTAAACTTGTTTACCAATAAGTGACTTTGACTTTAGAATGCCGGTCAGGGTTATAAACATCAACCAGTATAAGCATCAGTTTACCCTTTATGACTAATTAAAACAGCTACTTAATAGGTTTTCTATGATCCTCGTTTAATATGCAATATTTATATCTTGGTGATTTGATTTTATAGCATGGCTTCAAATTAATTTAAAATCAATGGCATAGGTACCTATATTAATAATTCTTAGTAAATAACCTAAGATTATTTATATTTGTTTTTTAGGTTTTCACAAGTTTCATCGGTGTAGATGCACTGATTTATTTGTTTATTGAGGCTTCGCATCCTTTTTAAGATGCGTCTGAATTATGATTTTATTTTATTGCTTTTTAAACCCGTTGGAAAAATTGTTTTATTTAATGACTTAAGATTACTATTATATTACATATACTTAAATAAAATCAAAATTCGGACGATGCAACCTAAAAATAATGCATAACGTCAATAAATAAAGAAATCAGTGCATCTGTACCGTTGAAACTTGTTTTATTTATATATGATTATTTGTTTTTAAGTTTTCACACTCACCACTCATTACATAAAACAAAATTTCCAACGAGTTTTAAATGCGTTTTTAATACTTTTTTATTTATCTCGACGTTTCGCATCCATTTCAGGATGCACCATCTATGCATGGGTATGTATTTTTCAACATCAAGATAAAGAAAATTGTAGCGCATTTTAAATCCGTTGGATTTTTTATTTAATGACTTAAGATTACTTAAACTTTAATCGAAATATCAGATTTCCACACAAAAAACATTTTTTTCGACTTTTAAGTAGACTGAACTAACCACATATCACCAGGGGAAGGGGTTAAAATTTGCTAAAAAAACATAACGTGGTTAATGGGCGACCTCGTGGGACATTTTTAGTTTTCCGTACATCAATAGGAAAAAATTTAACCTATGGCTTGGCTTTATACTTCAAGCATCATGTTCGCAAATTTACGAGGAAAATAATAGAAGAAATTTACTTGATGTGCTTCTAATTATCTCTATCTTTCTTTCTTTTGATTGTAGTGTTAAGGTTTTTGGAGGTAAATGAAAAGGTTAGTATTTACAAAATCACGTCGTATATTTAAAACTTCTTCTGAAATATCACCTCGTAAATAAGTATAAAAGCAGGTGCTTATTTAATTCTGTAATACTATATCATCAATTTCTCAGATAATATCAAGATTTTTTCTGTGAATAAAACAAGATGTATTTATTTATTGACGTTTCTTTCGAAGTCTTTCGAAGATAGCTTGACAAAGTAAATAAAATCGTAATTCCGACGACGCATCCTAAAAAGGATGCGAAACATCAATAAATAAATAAATCAATGCATCTATACCGTCTAGTTTTATGTAATGAGTGGTGTGCGTGAAAACCTAAGAAACAAAGATTTTTTCAGTGGTTTTTGTATCATGGGCACTGTAGTGGCTTATTTTGCGCCCTTTTAATGCAGGCGGGAATTCCCCTTAAGGTGAGAAGAGGTCATCCTCGCAAGCTCGGAGTAACCTTAAGTAGGTATTATTTGGGTCAGAGTTCATACGGCTCTACGACAGGTGGTACAGTCAGCCACACAATGCATTAATGCGCGTTTATTGTTGTGTAAAATAAACAGATTTAGCCTTTATTTGTCATTATTCATAAGGGCTTCAGAATTGAAGTAGGTTACCTACTATATATTAATGACATCGAGGCCCTCCGTAAATTGATAGACATGTAAATCCCTTGGTTGTATTTCTGTTTTAAAGTGTCTCACTTAACCTTAACCTTGGCTTAACCGCACCTCACTGGACCCGCGTTGTTGGTAGATAGATCATAACCAAATATTGAAATCTCCATAAATAGTTCTGTATACGGAAATAGTGTATGCGCTACGATATAAATACTAATAATGACAGCTTATCTTATTTTTCGAATTTCTTTTTTTTTCGCCTTCTATTCGAGTTTTCACGCATACCAATCATTCGATTTTTGTGGACGCACCCAATCAATTTTAAGAAGGTAGTTAGGTCAAATAACAAAATAAATTTAGTCATAGAACCTTTGATTATATACAAGCCTAGGTTAAGCAGTCTAAATAAACCACAAGCACAGAAACTTGTTTATTTTACGCTTAATGTGTGCGTGACTCTAATTTCAGATTGTTTGAAAGCTGTCAATGTGGGCATAATATAATGAGTTGATATTTTTTGGGCGCTTCCGTGCAGCTAAAACCTTATCTAGGTGTGTATATAATAAAATCATACAACTAAGGATCAAGGATTCGAAACGTCAAGAAAGTGCTATATTCAATATTCAAATATAAATAAAAGAAGTTTCAACGGTATAGATGCACTAATTTATTTATTCATTGACGTGTCGCATCCTTTTCAGGATGTGCCGTCTCAATTATATGCATAAAATAAGAAACAAATATTGAAATATTCCTTAGTGTTATGTGTAGGAGTGTACCTCAATAGTAGAGGCTTCGATTTATATCAGGTATAAACCGCGTTTACGACGCACTCTCGCACTGGCTATTACAATAATGCCTAAACATATTTCAGATGTTTATAGTTTTGCAAATTCCATTTCACTTGTTATGCCTAATTATATGCATGTTAGACTCCAAATTTAATGATCGGATTGAAGGAAATCGGTGAAATGAAAAGTTTTATGTCGTGAAGTATTTAATAAATATTATGATTTTGCAATTTTCAAAGAACTTCTACATACAAATTGTAAACATTGATAGTATCTATGGTTTAAAATTATTGTAATTTTATTATATTATCGGACAATCTGTCTAATCCAAAATATCAAAAAAAATGTTGGTTAAGTTAGTTTATTACGTAATCACTACATTAGGTGAAACTTTTTAAATTCCTCTAGGGCTTCACTGCTCTCGCAAGGCAGGCGAGTCGTAAAGCGAAATTGGATTTTTTCGAGGAGCAAGTGGGGTAGATTTAATTACTGTTTTATTGCGTGTCGGGGATGGGGACCTATTCGGGGACCTATTCCGGCGACATAAAGGTTCGATCGACATACCGATGAGCTGCTAATGTGGTGCTACCGACCGCTGCACTCTGAACATTTCCAACATAGATTCAGTAAGTAAACAAGCTGATGTATTGAAAACATAGAACTCAATTGCGCAAAGAATTATAAAGTAGTATTCTTTACCAGCCAATTGGAAAAAAAAAGAAAAGAGCTTAAAGACGGTTCATATAAGAGCCGATTAAATGATATAATTATTAAGTCCTTAACATAGTTCCCGAACTTGAGCTATGTAATATGTTTTCATATGGAATATTTTAAAGCTTAGCAAAACATTGATGCACTAGTTGCTAACATTTCCGCGTGGATATTTGAGTTTAATATTGTTGTTGAGAGTCTATCAAAGGATATGGCACTTTAATAATATGTGCGTGTGATTAAAGTGAGAAAGAAAGCTCTTCTGCCGATATCAAAATTTATTTTGCACTTTAAATTTCTATATGGCAATAAAACTCAGGTACTTTCAACTTTCAGACCGAAATAAAAATTGATAAAATATTGATAACAGACAATAATAATTAATTAAAATGTGAATGAATGTTTCAAGTATTCAACATTTGGTTTTTAAATATTCAAGAAAATAATAATCTGGTCTTGAATTGCTGTTAGGCTAACCAGTTTGACAGTTACAATTTTACTAAACAAATTTTACTGCAAAACCAAAACACATCTTTTACGGTAGCTCAATTTCGTATCAAACTTTCGCAAGTGTGCGCTAACTCCTTAGTTAATTCAAGCGGGGCTCGTTGGCACTCATTAGACGTCATTAAAAGACGCCCGGTCTTAAAAGAGGTTGTGAGGTTTAATCCAGCAGGGAACACTGACGAACTTCTTGGTAACTCATGGAGGTTTTAATCTCCTTTTGACTCACCAAAGGCCCATAAAGAGTTTTTATGTGTTGACGAACTTTTTTTATAACTATCCACATAATAGCTGTTCATAAATAGAACAACGACTGCTGCTACTAGCTACTAGCTCTGCTACTAGCGAACTCGCTGGCTTGTAGCTTGGAAACTCGCCCCGTGTCATCGAGGCTTTAGCACGAACCAATATCGAATTCGAATAGTTTGCGTGTGCAAAATGTCATTGTCACAAGAATGTAACGAGAACTAAAAATCCGTACATATTTGACAATGACATTTCGCACTCGCAAGCCAGCGAGTTCGCTAGTAGCAGAGCTTAGTAGCAAGTAGCAGCAGTCGTTGAAAGAAAAAATAGCAATTATAGTTAAAAAAATATGTTTTAAGCATGTAACTGCTTGATGTTTAAATCTAAAGAAAATATAATAGAAAAATAAGAATCGCTAGAGGAATTTCGACGTGGCCATCAGGGCCGCGGTAGCATAATTGGTCAGTGCATTCGCCTGGATAGCGAAGGCTGCGGGTTCGAGTCCCGTCTGCTGCCTGGTCCGCGTGGATTTTTTTCTAGTTATATTTTCTTTAGATTGAAACATCAAGTAGTTACATGCTTCAAAAATAAAATGTATAACATGTTTTCTCGTTAATTAAGAGGGTTCATGTTTAAATATTTATTTTAATATATAATTATACTTCAGCAAATTAAATATTTTTTTAATCATTAAAAGAGGGCTCGGCGTTCTTAATGAATAAAAAAGTTGTAGTTTACATTTGAATATCCATACCAATACTCCCCGTACTTATTTATTGAAAATTCTTTTATTGAATCTACTCCAAAGATTCGTTTGAAAATAAATAGCGGGCACACAAGATAATAAACGTCGCACAAAGAAACTCCAACAATCACATCTCATAGAACATATTCGAGGTCCCGGCTTTTGCCGAAAAAGAATTTCCACATCTCCTAAGCGAACAATGCAGTACCATTATGAAACACCTTTATACGAGATAGGACGACTTTTTGAGCATTTCATTTCGTGACCTTACAACCTATCCGCTTAACATGGCATCTACACTCGATAAACGACCCTATTACTACCCATTACAGTTCTTAAATTACCAATCAAACGTTGCCATTTCGTTAAAAAAGGCTCAGAGAAAAATGACTTCAGTACAAACGAACACAAAGTCCATATTAGTCCTAAGATATAGGAATGAAATGCCGAAATTCTCCGTTTGATGCGTTGTTTAGTAAAATGTGCAATCATACAGAAAACAGATACGGCAAAAAGTCGTATTATCAGACAGTATTATACGGGGAGCGATTGTTCGCGAGATTTCGTGCGAAAAAATTCGACGTGTTAGGCGAACATTTCATATTATATTGGCAACTCGAGAGATTCCGACTCGACTTAATTGATCGATTATGGAATCGATTGGCGTCCTCCTCCGAATCGGAATGTTGTGATTTTTGCATCGTTCGATGTAAGATTGGTGTCGCGGCTCATTAAACTTGAGAAAGCTAATGTCGAATTTATACAAAATGGTTTTAGTCAATATTCGATGTTTTTAAAGCGGGATGAAACTTCGTGTTTTTACTGTCTATAGCTTACAAATTCGTCATTATATTGTGTCAAGTCCCTACGTCTTTTTGATTTTTGGTTTATATACTATGCGTTGGCTTTTCTTTGCTCACAATTTAGATGGTTGTTTTTAGTCAATTTTACATATAGCTCAGAAGGTTTATATACTGGGAGTCTAAAATAGTGTCATTTTTATAAAACCACTAAAGTGTAAAGTTTTTTATATATAAAACAGACTACATCAAATAAAGGAATAGTTCTCATACCTAATCTTCACTTAAATCTAAACTAGCAAACCAGTGAACCAAATGTTCACCAAAACCTGATTTAAAAAAAATATGTATTTAATTAATTGAGAACTTCGGAGATTTTGTGAGGTTTCGTTTGAAATTCGTGATTTCTCGAAAACCGGAAGTGCTACGTTACTCAAATCCGGTTTGTAGTCTTATCAGACTATTCTTAACTTATAACTTAAATATTCTCTTTTTCTATCTCTTACGGTTTGGCCGCTGAAACAGCACCACAGACAGACGAACGGACTTGTCTAATAGATAAGAGATTAATTTAATTCAAGTAAAATAAACAATATTTGGAATCAAAATAATTTGTATAATAATCATGTTTTACGGATAAATCGATTTGTTAAAGAAAATTTAAATGACGACCTCTGTGGTCGGAGGTTTGTACGTCGGGTTTTAAGCTGACGTCTACTCGAGAGGTCCCGGTTTCGAATCCCGATGGGGGCAGATGTTTGTGTGATGAATACGAGCATTTGTACTCATGGATGTTTAATATGTATTTCTTTATAAAATACTTATATGTATATTTACAGTTTGTAAAGTATATGTATTCTATCTGTTACCCTAGTATCCCATAAGACAAGCCTTACAGTGCTTACTTTGGGGCTAGGCTAATTTGTGTGTGTTGGAAATATTTATTTATTTATCTATACCTATATATATGGTTAGTATTTCTTTTTCTTATTTATTTTTAGTAAACTTAGATCTACACATAGTGTCGCCGCACACGGGCCACACGCCACAGCCACAAACGCCGCCACGAGAAGCTAGAAGCGGCTACTAAAGTGGCTGAAGCGCGCGACAGCGGCCGACTAAAGTAAGGGAGAGAGTGTTGGGGAATCGCGCGAGTGACGTGTGGCGGCGTTTTGTATCGGCGCATTAAGTGGCCGGTGCGGGCCACAAGAAGCGAGCAACGACGATTTGTAGCGTGTGGCGGCCACCGGCGTACCGTGTGTGGCGAGTCCATATAAAATATATGAAAACTATAAGAAAAATGCCGGTGGAGGCGTTTTGTGGTTGTGGTCGGTGGTCCGTATGCGGCGACACTTATGCACGGTAAGAAAAAAAAAATAATTAAAAAAAAACAATCTAGAATCTAGACAGGGACCCCTGGTAAAGGCCTCCTCCAAAGAGCTACAATTGAGTCCTGTGCAATTTGGATCCATGATAGACCAGCGTGTCAATGGTCAGCCTCAGCTTCTTTTCCCTTCTGGGCCGCGCCATATCGTCGTTCTGACAGTCCACCTCTTATCTAGAAGTCTTCCTGCATGGCCTGCCCATTTCCATTTTAGCTTCAGTGCGTGACTTAAAGCTTTGTTGCTTTAGTTATTTTACCGTGTAGTATTTTTTTGTGCTTTTCTTATTTTAAGCAAGTATGTTTAAAATAGCGTAGTAACGCTCCATACCTCTTTGGCATGCATTTATAATGTCGTTTGCTTCGGTAGTATATTTCCATGTCTGGCATCCGCATGTGAAGCAAGGTAGAGCTCAAGCTTAGGTACATAGTACGAAATAGATAACACAGGTGTATGTTTGTACCTTTTACACAAATTGGTTTCTACGCGTCACCGTTCTCAATACCGAATGTAAATCGTAATGTTAAAAAAATATCGATGTGTTACCAAGCTGAAAAATTGATAACATATGTATTTGTTTCTTAGGTTTCCACGCACATCACTCATTAAGTAAAACACGTTTAAACGTGTTTAATGCGTTAATTTATTAGTTTTCAGACATTTCGCATCCTTTTCAGACTGCATCGTAAGAATTTGGACGACCTCCATAGCCGAGTGGTCTGTACGCCGGGGTTTCATGGTGTCGCGGACTTGAGAGGTCCCGAGTTCGAATCCCTGTGAGATGTTTGTGTGATGAATACGAGCATTTGTACTTCAGTCATGGATGTTTAATATTTATTTCTATATAAATATACTTATATATGTACTGTTTATATATTCTATCCGTCGTTACCCTTGTATCCCATTACGCAAGCCGTACGTGCTTACTTTGGGGCTAGCCTAATTGGTATGAGTGTTTGAAATATTTATTTATTTAATTATGTTTTTTTTGAACAGCCTGAAAATCATATTTCATCAAACAAAAAAATGATACATATATCATTAAATAAAATCACATATGATTGAAGTAACTTTCCGGGACCCATGCTTTTGTACCACTAGTATCTTGTATCTGTTCTAGTGAGAACTCAAAATCTTACCCGCTCGGCTTCCATAAAATTTGAAGTACATGGGGCATCTATTTCAATTTAGATCTGCGGCTCAATCGCTTCCTTTCGCTACCCATTTTGAATTCGAGAAAAAAAATACCATAAACAACGCAACATCATGCGAATACCATGGAAGACATAAAGCGTGCGGTCATCTATTTATTATTTATCAATTGTATAAATTATTGAATGGGAATAAGCTTTAGTGCGGCTGACCCCCGGAATGGGTCTATAATCTATGGACGAGGGTCAGTTTACGAGCGGCGTCCTTTAGCAGGCGATTTATCTATGGTTGGCTCTTGCGGTCTGTTGGCTGGTTTTGTCTTTGGATATATTGAGATTTAAGTGAGGGTTTTTTAAAAAAACTAGGTTTTTGTGTTTTATACATGTAAGTAGTTTAAATTCCTATGATTAATTGCTATCAATAAAAAAATATTCAAGTAACACATGAAATAAATATTTATGTTTATGGCACTAAATCAATATATTGTTTTAAACTTTCATGGTCACTAACATTATAGTATTTTTTTTTACGGGATTGTTAGCATGTACCTTGTTATTAGCGAGGTACATGGTAACAATCCCGTAAATAACATAAATTTCTATTACAAAATAGATGCTCTTAAACCGGCACTCGAACTTAGCAAGCTCTGCTGTTGCACCAGCTGGTCTTTTAAGGAAATCAATAGATAGGTAGTCTTTTTAACATAGCACTATAAGTGTGAGCTGCACGAACTTACTTGAACTTAAACCGTTCGGGGGGCCATTCGCCTGAAATGCTTTGGAAAACGCTAACGCTTTCGATTTTATTTTGTTATTTCTGACCGCCGAAGGTTTTCGAATACCTCACGCTCATTTTTTTTAATATTGTTATTACCAATGCAAAAGAAGAAAAAAGAGCGCGAGGCATTTGAAAACATCAGGTGGCTAGAAATAACAAAATAAAATCGTAAGCGTTAGCATTTTCCACAGCATTTCCGTTAGGCGAATGGCACCCAGTTGCACCATTTGACGATAGTCAAAATGAGGTCATAACAGACAGTGACAATAACTATTCAAGCGAGGTCGGTTAAAAATATAGTAAAATTTAATTGTGACTGGCTTTGTCGTGCGATTAGTTACTGATTAGACCTCTACCATCAGTAGAGCGATTCTGTCAAATAAAATCTCACTACCGATTTCGGTAGCTGCCGTTTTAGAACTTAGTTTGACATGCATTACGCCATTACACGGCAAAATGACGCTTCATCTGTAGAAGCAGGCAGTATAGAAGATACATATTTGACATTATTGTTTTCAACTTTCATGGGCACTAACATTATAACTTAGGATTGTTACCATGTCTCTTGTTTTTCAGTTACTCCGTGATCATGACGCTTGCAACATTGCCGAAATATCGGTGACTCATAAAAAACAAGGTACATGGTAACAATCCCGTTAATAGTTATAATATTTGACAGTTCGCTCCTTCAATGCAAAAGGGCCACAATTCAAAAAATCTCAAAACTCGTTTTATTGTAAAAATGTGATCTAAATGCATGATATTTTAGAGTGTCATTAAAACACTCGCCATTTTAGCTTTAATAACTACCAAATCACAAAAGCGTCCGTTTTGCATTCAAGCGTTTTGATGACTAACTTCAGTGCAAAGCGGCCATTTTTTTAGTTCCGACCCGATTCCCAGCGTGAACGCACGTCGGTTTAGTGCAAAAGGGCCACAATCCAAAAATTTACCTTAAACAATTAAAGTCTTTAGATCAAAAGTGCCTTTTTTTGAAAAGTGGCTGTTTTGCATTAAAATTTTATGAAGTTATAATTAATGTCATTAGATCAAAAGTACCATTTTTTTAAAAGTGGCTGTTATGCATTAAAATTTAAGTAAATTATTAAAGATTCTTATAATAAAAACTGCAGTATTTCAAAAAGCATCCTTTTTTGTATTGAATAATGCATTATAATCTTATAATAATTTTATTGCTAGGGTATTTTTTAGAAATGATTATGTTTTAAAATAAAACAAATGAGATTGGAACGTTATTTTTAAATATTTTGTGTTTGAGTGCCTAGAGTTATTGTAAATCTGTCGTTAATATTCGTACTTTTAAGCTAGGTACTTTTTTATTAAGAAATCAAAGGACAAGCCTTTGATTTCTTAAGTGTAGGTTTGTAAATATGCAAACTTTACTATAGTGTTTGAGTTTAGGCACATTTTATAGATAGATTGATAATTGTGAGCCATACAGCAAAACGGGAGCGTCGGGTAGTGTCTATATAGTTCTTATATAAATAAATACACAAATTATAACACAAACGCGATAGTACCTAATGTTTGCATATTTTCAAACTTACATCGGAGGTATATAATGATGTAGTCTCATATTTATTTATTTAAGTCATTCTCATTTATGGTTTCTAATTATTTTATGAATATGGAATAAACCAGTGCATATACGATTATTATAATATCATCTTATGTATCTATGATAGGCTTTTTATACATATTTATGGTTGGGATTTCCCTATTCCATCCATAGGGAAGGTTTGTGCCCCAGCAGTTGGGACATTAATAGGCTGATGATGATGATGGTTGGGATTTACAATAATAATAAAATAAAAAATAAAGGCATTGTTGATTATGTGTATGCATTGCATATGTTTTGCTTGTTTTGCTTACAGAGTGAATCTTATCCAAACCAAGAATCAAATTTTAATAATCCAGTCAACCGCCCGCAATAGCCTAGAGGAACATTTTATATCAGCAGATGCTCAACAACACATCTAATTACAGTTTTGATACAGATTTCTTACCAGACAGTCAATATAACCTAAACTTCTCATTACTTGATGATGAAGATGACGATATGCAGTCTGTAATAGAATACACACCAGATGATTTTACTTCTGATGAAAGCCCGACTTTTCAGCCTTACCATCAACGCAATACTGGAAGATTTTCTATAAATCTAGAACACAGGATATTCGCAAAAAAATCGACATTTCGCCCCAGCCTGGGTCTTCTAGTATTAAGTCGCAATAGTTTACTTAAAGTACCTCAAAAAAAGAAAGAAGGTTTACTGAAACTTAAAGAGAGGAATATAATTCCAAAATAATATAGAGGAATATAATTCTTCACTTCAGGGTGTTTTGCACGAGTTATTTACTAATTTTTTTTTAATGATTATTACTTGCTTTAATATTTAACTTAAATGGATCTCATTCAATAAAGAAAAAAAAAATTCAGAAACCTTTAATTTTGATATGGTTACATACGACTGTTATTTTAGCTTCAGTAATAAGAGTTTAAAGAACTTTCTTTCAAAAGAATATAAAATTTGTGTTTTTTTTTAAGACAGATAACATTTTGTTCATAACCTGATCGATATAATGTGTTATTCTGATTATAATTGAGAAAGTTATTATTTTTTCTTTTATGAAAAATAACAAGAAAGTATTATTTGATAAAAAAGTGTATTAATTTTTGTTTTTTTTTTTAAGATTTCTGGTCCGATTTTTAATACAAAAGGGCCTCTTGTGCAAATTTCTCACAATATATCATAGTTAATATAAATTGTTTAATACTCATAAATGCAGTATAAAAATACGATTCTAATGATGTATAACATTTATATATTATCGCAAAATAGAGTACAAAAATTACCAAAAAACGTTTTTAAAATTTTGTTTTGGCCGTCCTGTAAAAACTCATTTTTTGAATTGTGGCCCTTTTGCATTGAAGGAGCGAGTTGTCAGAAATCCGAATAAATGAGATCGTAAGTGAGATTGCATCTTACAGAATAGCTATGCTGGTAGTAAGCAAAATAATTACTTGTACCAAATATCTAGGTTTCTACAGAGGTAATAAAAAAAACCAACCGTATTATCAAAAGATAATACGGTTGGTTTTTTTTATTACCTCAACGTCAATTTCAAATTCGTTAAAATATGAGTTGGTTGTAGTGAATATTTTTGAGATACGTGGTAAGTTCAGTTGAACATCTCATAATAAATCTTTGGATTTTACACTTGGTACGTTGGTACCGTTCTATGCGTTTGATTTTGAGGTTACGATCCTATAAATCATACATACGGAAACTGTTTCTAAACATAGATTTACTATTGCAATAAGGCTTGAAATTGTGTTTTCTAAAATATTACTTTAGTAAAACCTCAAACAAAAATAAGAATAAAATGGTATAATTTTAATAATTAAGAGGTATAACGTTATTTAATTAACTTAAATGGAAATTTCGATATTATTATATTACATAGTATAAAACAAAATCGTTCTCTCTATTTTCTGCAATAGGTGGGGCATAGCGGATTTTCCGATAGAATTAGAGCGCTCTGGGGAAGTAACCTCCATCTTTCATAAGACTATAGCAAAATAAAAAACTATATTTTGGTGGTATTGTGTTTCTGTCTATGACAGCCGACTGCAAGGTTATGGCAGATTTTTACTGACTAAACACACCCGTAGTACATGCTTTTATTTACTTCAAATTACCAATTTTCTATATTTTAACTGTTTCGAAGTGTTATCTATGATTCCACCACAATTTTTCATCTATACTATTTCAGTAACAAAATTTTTATAGTAACAAAAATTTTTAAAACCTATATTTCCTTTTGTGTATTATTATTTACAGATACAGTTTTTTATTCAATCGATATTGTACTCGTATGTGATTACTTGGCGGTCACTTACCTATTCCCATAGAATAGAAGATGACCCCTGAAATAACTTCAAATGACCCCTTATAGGAGTGAAGGTACCATTTATCCTAATCCACAAAACAGTGAATCTAAAGTCTATTGCTTTTTTATATATTGCGGTGCAAAGTATAAGAGATAGCGATTTTTATCTGATACAGCGTAAACATTTTATTTAAAATACAATTATACTAGATTAGACATTAGATAACTTTTCTTTTACACAAAATACCTAACCTTTAAATATGTTTTTAAGTATTATTTGTCCTTCTACAAGTGACAATGTCGATTTAAGTTTCTATTTTTAATTTTAATTAAGAGAGGTGGAGCATAAAGAATATTCCGCTGGAATTGGAGCACCCCTCTGGAATCGTCCCCTTACCCATACTTCTGTTAGCGGTTTATATTGAACTATATCATAAAACGTAGGTAAAAGGTAGACAGCTGAAATTTTCACAGAATGTGCATTTTTTATTGCTGTTGTATTGGAATATGAAATAAACAAAAAAGATTTCTTACTCAAATATGTGAACCATTTTTGTTCTAACTTAGCATTAGCTACATTTTCATATGATGGTTTCATAAATCGCACTTGGCTATAATTTTTTCAATAATTATGATTTGATTTTATTTCCGTTATTATAAAGCGAAAATCAGAATTCAAAGCATAAAAATACACTCAGGATTTAGTTACACGATCTCATTCCGCCTTCCCCTTTCTATCGGACGTCCAGACGCACGACAGGTTACCATCCTATCTTGGTTTCTGTTAATCTCCTTTGCACCAAACGCTTCCCAAATACTTTTATAATGCGTAGAAATTACCCATTAACAAATAAAAAATAAAATACAATCAGAAAATTCGGAATTCAAAAAGTTCAACTCCAAAAAACTCACAAATTCTTTCACTTGTACCAAACCCACTATTGTCTTAACCCAAAATCGAATCGAGTAAAAATGCATCAGATATCGGATCGGTCGTAATGTCTCATAAACTGTTCTAGGCTCCGATAAGCAGCGGGCTTTTTGGTCAGACCACTGCCCGTTTACGGCTATAAAAATTGCAATTGACCTGATCTTCAAATTGTGAAAAGCCTGTAAGGTTTTTCAGGGTTGTGGCTTTTCTAACCGTACCCGAAGTTTGGCTTATATTTCGCAGATTTAACGGGATGGTAGATGGTATTTTGATTATCTGCTAGTATAAAAATGGTTTCATCTTATGGAATTTTAGGCTACGTGGTCACATCGAGACTCAAGTCAATAGATATAAAAAGTAGTTTTGGTTAACGGCTATTTTAAAATATAACTTGTAGGTATAAAAAGGGGTAGGGCTTTAAATTGTTAAGGAAACTTTAAAAACTAAACGAAGTCACGGGCAGCCGCTATTTAATTAAAAACTTGATAATTGTTGCTACCATAGCTATAGCTTATACCAAATTATAATATATGAAAAATTAAAAACAAAACTAAAGTTTTGCAGCGGATATATCACTTTTATTTATTTAAAAAAGCACATTGTCATTGATTGACAGCAAGTCTCTGGTATCCTCATTCATTTGTATTTTTGTATACTCACTCAATGAATCGTTTAACATTTTATGAATATCGCATGCTAATATGAACATTAATTGACAGTTTAATTTAAATACCCTTCAAAGCGAGAATGTGTATTGTGACGCTTAATTCGACGCGAACAAGGAGGTATGAAAGTTCTTCGTGTAACTTAATATAAAAGTTGTAAGGAAAATGGCGAAGAAGCATGGCTTTTTGTAAAAACTCTTAAGACTTGTAAAACATGAAATGCAATTACCAATTTAATTAATTAGGCTAATAATAGCCTAATTATTTGCATGAACATAAATTATATGTCATTTGAAAGTGCTATTCTAGTTTTGAAAGGAGAAAAGTCAGTCTTCTATTCTACAGAGGATTACAGATATAGATTTCTACGGGATAAATTTTGAGGTAAAATATAAGGAAAAGCTGTCACCATATAGTCTTAGATATATAACTCACTTTACATATGTAACACTTTAACATTAGCTCATACTACTCACTGTCAGTGCTTAAAGTCGTCCTCAAACATTTTGAAAGTGAATATAAACAAAAACTTTACCTCACAATTAGCTGCAGCAGATTTAATTCAATTCTAAAGACTGATCATTCATGTAATCAATTTATTTTGATAAAGCTCTATGAATTCCTATCACTAAAGTGGCTATGTCAGGCTTACCTTTTCATTGTTTACTTTTGTTTTCAAAACTTTTAAACGAAAGAACTAAACGTAAACGGACTGACTGTAAGATCACATGGAAGTTCTTACTATTTAACTCCAAAAAAAGTGTGGTTCATCAAAACAGACTACTTATACAGTACTGTAAGGCCACACGGAATAGTCTTACGAACTTATCTCCAGAAAGATTGAAACGGACTACTTTTACGGTACCTGCTGTAAGTAAATCCACACGAAAGATTATAGAAAACATCATTAGGATTGAGACAGCTAACCAATTGTGGTTATGGATCGGGCAAGCAAACGTTTGGCGATCTGCGGTCGGCCCGAACTGGGGGTCACTGGATGGCCGTATTATGTAAAGCGGCCGGTCATTACGACCCGTCTCCACACTGACGGCTTTATCTGTAGATTGAACGGGGATCAACGCGAGTTGATACTTTGCTATTGTAATGGATGTTTTCTTTTTTGGTTTACTTGTTCGGTGATTGGCATAGGCGATTTTGTGTTTTTACAAGATGTCTTTTTAAGTGGGATTTTTATTGTGATTGTTTTGTGTTGAGAAAATGTTGATTATATTTTTGTCGATTTCTGATCTAAATTATTAAGGATTTAACATATTTTGTATGGAACAATCGCAAAATTCTATTTCAAAATTTATTTATTTAGTGTATGTTTTACAAGCACATGTGGAAGTCGAAAGCTACGCCATCGATCCGCTAATCTACGGCGGACAACCTTATACTGGCAAAAACCGGCAAGAAACTCAGCAAGGACTGCTTTTCCCCCTGTTTTATTTCATACAGTATTATTATGCTATTGTCTTGAACTTAGTGGATAAATAGCTCTTATAGCACATTTTTGCAAAATAAATATAGTTTCGATAAGCGCTGCTGACCCCTAGAGAATAATGCAATAGGGTAAAGGACTATGAAATTAAACGAAGATACATGCTTAAAAAATAAAAATTATAAACTAAAGTATTCAGTTCTAGCAGTATCCTAAAGGAACCTACATTAGAAAGCAAACCTGAAAATAAAATAAATTACTGTAACATCAAGAACCTGTCTTATTCTTCATAGGACATAAGCCGTTGAACTAAGTATACATCTAAGTGAAATATGATAATTCCACTGCAATTTTGAGTTTATTGTTATACCTAAGAATAAAATTGATTCATTATGTTTTGTTTTTGATTTTGTTTAATATTGTAATAAGGCCATAAATAAAGTTATGACCATCAGAATCAGTGAAAAAACTTCAACAATATTTTCAACTAAGAAATTACTGAAAGGGTTTTATTGTAACACTATTTTATAGTTCTTATTTGCAAAGATAAGAAGCCAACGATACATTTAATCAAAATTCATTGTCATGCTAACTTTTCTTTAGGTAATTCTAGACCAGTAGATTTTGGGGTGACAGAGACATAATATAATATTTCTTAATATCGTAACGATCAAAACAGTTCATGCGCTCTACAAACTACTGTAGTAGTCTGTAGCCGGCACGTGCAAGTTACTGCCGGTCGAATGGGGGGCAGTTTTATTAAGAATTACAATTATTTATTTACACCGCCCGCCCACGGTCAGATATTTGTATGGTAATACCATAGGTATTGTAGGGGTCAAACGATGAATGTTTCATCAATTTCTGTCTGCATCGATATCTTGCAAGGGTTGTTGAAAAATTATAGCCATCTTGCACCATCTGCCGTCAAAATGTTACATTTCTCAAACAATTGCAATTCGGAAAGGTATAAAAAAATATAACCTAATTTCATAACTGTACTAATTGTTGTGGAAACTTTGTTGATGTATGTTATTTTCTATATTTAATTAATCTAAATGTAATAAAATATAGTTTCTTTCCCAAATATAAAAAAAATATATTACCATTAAAATGAAAAATTTTGTATTTTTAAATTTGCTTTACATGATATTATAGATTTTCAATAAATGTTGCATAAAATTAGGCATTGTCTACTCATGCCTCCAAATTAATCAGTAGAGTTTGAGACGCTCATATCGAAGTATAGATCCTTATAAGATCAGCTTTCGATATTATGCAAATCGCATTATTATTCATACTGTTTTTGCAAAGGGCGCGGCACGGAAACGAACCCCTAATCTGAAACCTTCTGCCACATTACACTTTAATTTAGCAAAATATTGAGTCAATCCATTTTGTGTTTTATTCCGTTAGTATAAGAGTGCGCGCGACAGTGAGCTTTTGCTCCCAATAATGTTATTAACGTTGCTTTAGTAATACTACTCTCTCATAGATGGCGCTGAAGGCAATGCAAATTTTCGATAATGTAATATTCCATGATGAAAAATTGGGGATTTCGTCTCGAGAAAATCTGATTGGCAAAACATCCTCATAGTTAAGTTATTCCAAGTTATTATAATACAACAAGATTAAGGTGCGTGCTTATTATTTCTTAATGTTTGTTTAATGTTGGAGGGTTGTCTTTTTTTTGTTTTCATCATTGAGAAATGATGTGTATGCGATTTGGCTACGTGTTATGCCTTCAATTAGATTAGCTACTTACCTTCTTATTATATTTCTTTTTTCTTCCACAAGGGTGTTAGTAAATTCATAAATATGTACGAACTGGGATATATATATAACTTCATACTCTCATGGCTGACATATTTCTCTATTTTTTGATGTGTAACATCTTTCCTCTCGCTTTCCTGCAATTTGTGGGAGTGATTTTGTGAAATGGGACGGAAGTATGTAACAGGAAGTCGCGAAAGCGCGCGCTATTTGATTTGATTTTAGAAATGGCTTATTCCTTTTGTAGTAGTTTTTATTTCTTTTTTTTACTAATATAAGGTGAGGTTTCAAATATTACACATCATACGCGACTACTGTAAGGCTCGCTCGTTTTTTTTGTTCTTGAGGAATTCGATGGCGCGGTGGTTAAAGCTCAGTCTACGATCGTAGAAGTTAAGCAACGCTCGCAATGTCTGGTCACAGGCAGAGGTGTCTCTTTGTATCGCTCGTGTGCAATCATTTATCTAACGCTGCCTAGTTAGCGCGCGATCAAAATGTAATGTGGCGTGTGACCAATGATTATTGGTAATTTAATAATTAAGTTAATTGGGTATTTAATATCGTTGCGTGTGACGCTCAACGCCCCCTGAGATAGCTGCGCCCGCGTGCAACGCACACCCTGCAGCATAGGTAAAGTCTGTGCTCATAGGATGAATTATCAATGCTTAATTACCTCAAGATACTTGCTGCAAAAGGCACCTTAAGCTACTGATCCCACATCTGCTATCGTTCCCTCACCAAGCAGTACTACGCCCGAGTGGTGTGTTACGGTCTCGGCCAGCCTATTCTTCCTATTCAGTCATAGAAAATACCTCCAGCTGTGGGGTTATAAAGAGACACGATAAAGATGACCTATTGAAACACAATTTCCATCATCGTATATACATCTCTCATTAAAAAAGGTAGGGCATAGCGGATTTTCAGCTGGAATTGGACCGCCAGTCTCCCTAGACTATCCTCCACCCTACATACGCCAAAATAAAAAAGGGGATTGTGCTTATGACCACACGACTGAAGTAAATTCTTTAGCTCCAATGATCTGAAAATCATAAACTTAACCTGAAGATTTGTTGATAGAAAAAAAACCATTCATCCGCGCTGGGTCCGTTCATCATCATCATCATCAGCCTATGAATGTCCCCACTGCTGGGGCAAAGGCCTTCCCTATGTATGGAATAGGGAGATTGGGCCATGACCCACCACGCGGGCCCAGTGCGGATTGGTAGGTGCTAACGACTACAGATGCAGCCGGGACCAACGACTTAACGTGCCTTCCGAAGCACGGAGGGGCTCGAGATAGTAAATGTTTGGTCACCCATCCAATGACCGACCACTGCCAACGTTGCTTAACTTCAACGATCGCAGCCGAACGCGCTAACCACTTGCGCCATCGAGCTCCTCTGGGTCTGGGTCCGTTATCACCCTCTAATCCGCACTGAGTCCATTATCACCCACCAATCCGCGCTGGGTCCGTTATCACCCACCAATCTGCACTGGGTCCACTGTCATCCACCAATCCGCGCTGGGTCCGTTATCATCCTTCAATCCGCACTGGGTCCGTTATCACCCACCAATCCACGCCGGATCCGTTATCATCCAACAATCCGCACTGGGTCCGTTATCATCCACCAATCCGCGCTGGGTCCGTTATCACTCACCAAGCACTAGATTCATATATTTTGTGACGGGTATTGTTCATTGTTTACCGATGAGTCACCGATGGCACTAATCGTAAAACACTACCTTTGATGGGTGCTGTGTTTCTGTCTGTAAGTAAGGTTCCAATGCTCCGGATCGTGTAGGGGATTGGGTCAGGGCAGGCAACGGCGCGGGTGATACGTTTGCTTTTATTAGCGTATATACTATACCTTTTTGACATAAAATAAAACTCCTTTGTAAACCCAGAAACAATGAAATTCTTCTCCCTCATCTAGTCTAGTGTGGCCATTGATTTTTGAATTGAAAACTTCAACTTTCATAGTTACTCCTTGCGGGAATAGATCCTCCAAGACATTTACGTCACACGTTACCACTACAACCATTAATATCCAGGAGGTCGTTATAATAAGATAGGCAGGCATTCATTACAACGGTACAACGCGTTCAAAGTTCGCAGTCTCTAGTGTCGCTATTTTACTCGTACATATCACAAAAATTGACATAACAGAAGGTTATCTCACGTATGTACTTCACTTTGCATACCTACTCTCAGCGGTTGCGCTTGTCAACGTTGGCTTATGCACAAAAAACTATCGCGTTATTGGCAATTGTATCTAGTTGTTTGTTTAACTGTTGAGAATGAATCAGAAAGGACGAAAATATAAACCAATAATAACTAAAATATTTCAATTTTAATGTTATTGTTTCAATGCATATTTAAAAAAACGACAATTCATCGTTGTATGTTGAATTCAAGCAACCATCTACTGGACAGATATAATAAATTTATTTTTTTGTTGCTCCATTTCGGCAAAAAACAAAAAACAATTCATAGAAGCGTGTCTCGAGCGGATGAAACTCGTGCTCGCAGTGGTCTGAACTGGTTCGACATATCGTGTTCGTGAGCGGTGTCTATGTCTGCGTTGCTCGAGCGCACTATGTATGTAGATTACCTTCTGTAATATCAATTTGGTGTACATATGCATGCACCGCTTCGCAATAGAGCCGTACCGTGGCTACGAAGGTCGAGCCAGGTCGTGGGATAGTGGATGTAAGCATTCTTATAATATTCATAATGATAATGTGATATGTGTGATTCGCCGTGATAATGCTCGCTTGTGAGCCGACCAGTACTAGGGTTTCCATTTATAGGATATATTTTACTGGTCTGTTCATAAATACATGATTAATTGTTCAATAAAATAAAAAAAAAATTGAATTTGGAATATTTTGTTTATGTTAAAAGGGTGTCAAATTAGAATATGGCCCTCCTGATAGTAAGCGGCTACCACATCCTATTTAGACGCTTGCGTTGCGATACCAAAAATATTACTCGCCCCCATTCCTTGCCTCGTGGAGCCCTGGAACCCTACTCACCGACAGAAACACAACACCTCTAAAAAGTAGAGTTATTTCACTATGGTCTTCTCTAAGGTGGAGGTTACTTATCCAGACTCTCCAATTCGAGCGGAAAATTCGATATGCGCTACCCTCTTTTAGAAGTATCTACTAATCGCATATAAATACTCATTATATTTTCATGTTTACGCGCCAGTCTTGTGATTTTTTGATCTCTTCAAGATGCTAAAGAGATCTAGATTACTTTGATAATTCGTTGTCCCATAGCATTCCCACATATTTAACCCGCTTGCTATTGGGCTATTGATGGAACAATGGAAAATCCTCTCTTTGCGGCAGTCCACGTGGTATTCGTTCTAAAAATAGCGCACTCAGAACTATGCTATATATCGACACGGCCATCAGCAAATTGGTCAGTGCCTTCGCCCGGATCGCGAAGGGTGCTGGTTCGAGTCTGCTGCCTGGTCCACGTGGATTTTTTTCTAGTAATAAATAAATAAATAAATATTTCCAACACTCACACCAATTAGCCTAGCCCCAAAGTAAGCACTGTAAGGCTTGTGTTATGGGATGCTAGGGTAACGGATAGAATACATATACTGTACATATATAAGTATATTTATATAGAAATACATATTAAACATCCATGACTGGAGTACAAATGCTCGTATTCGTCACACAAACATCTGCCCCCACCGGGATTCGAACCCGGGACCTCTCGAGTCGGCAACACCATGAAACCCGGCGTACAAACCACTCGGCCACGGAGGTCGTCAACATATTTTCTTTAAAATTGTAACTATGCTTCATAATTCAATTTACATTTTCATAGTATTTGTACTCTAGTCATTTAATACCTTAATATTCATAACCTACCAGAGTTATAAATATTAAGGTGGTAAAATCAGAACTACTTAAACGATACTTCGGTACATATTATAGAACAGTATAGAAAAATGGTGAAACATTTTTATAGCAAATGTTTTGTAAGAAAATTGTCCAAGTCAAGCTCAAATGCTAAAAGCTCTAGACATTTGACATTCGATTGCTCAAAACATTAGCTTTTATTTGAGATGTCCTCTAGGGAAGTCAGTGTGGGTATTATCCGGTTTCCGTGATGGTTTGGTGGAGTGACAACTACCAAGGCAGGCTGTTTGAAAGACTCATTTTGTCTCACAATAGTTTTATTGAAGTACACAACAGTTATTAGCATTACAAACGTTAGAGTAAAACTCCGAAATCGAAGTTGCTTCTACTTTTTCAGGAAAAAGAACATAGGTAAAACTGAGCCATATATTTGATTCTCGGGAAGGTTGTTAGACCTTTTTACAACAACACGTTATAGATATAAAAAAAAAACTGACGATATAATGACTGGCCGTACATAGACTGCTCAAGCAGTATTTTTTTTTATAGCGAGGTAGCCAAATGACTCTACCCTACCTGAGGTGAAGATAGCTGGTACAGCAGTTATAAACTGCTACACCAACAATCCTCAATATGTCGGCCTGCAAAAATACTTCTTCACGCCTCTCTTAAAGGACCCCAGATTGTAGGAAGGAGGGAATTTCACTTACAAATAGTACGACAAAGAAATAAGTCACCAAATTTCTTTGTTCGTGTAGGAATAGTGGCTACAGTAAGTCGGTGGCAACGTAGGCCAGCGCGCGTGGTCCTCTGAGGAAAAGGTGATGGAGGTTAACTTAAAAGGTCAACATACACGGTTCGCTCTTGTACCTAGTAAGAGTCAACAGCTTGAAGTTATCATTTTACCGCGCTGTCGACGGCCCGAAGCAGTCGCAACTGCTCAAGTGGTTCATGTCTGTGTGTACGTAGAAGACTGTAGTTTCAGAAAGAGTTATAGGAAACATGAAAGGCTTATTGACACCTTAAAGCTTATAGAGATAAAGCATTTTTAATACAAAAAAAATGTATTCGTGCTATATTTGGTTTGAGCAAATTGATTCCTGTCGACCTTACTTTAGAAACTATAAGCTGTTGCCTTTGCCTTGCCTGTATATTCTTGATATATGTACATTTGTACACTAACATAAATATCTATGTAAAGAGAATCATCAAAAAACTAATCGAAATTTACGCTCAGTTTATATAAATAGGCTGTATAGGCCTGCTACAAAATTGTCTTTAGCAACTAAAAACACTTTTATTATGTGCATTAATTTACAAATAATAATTTACAACAGACAATTTCAAAGAACTAAAAGTTTTTAAATTCAAAAAAATATTTAAGGATTGGCTTAGCTGTTTGTTTTTATAGTATCCAAGCGTATTTAGTATATAAGTAGGAATACTCAAATGGTTCCTATACGTACAATATAGGTTAATGTGTTTTTACCTGAAAAGGTAAGATCAAATGGCAATGGCATTACATGTTGCCTTGTTCCATACACAATTAAGATTTATTATTAAAAAAAAGGTTTATTTATACCTACCTAAAATTAGTTCTGAATTTGGCAACTCGCCACAAGATCTTAGTTGCACTGTATATTTTATGTTTGTGTAAGTTGAAGACTGTAGTTCACTATGAAGTCGCAGTTTGAAGCAGTTCATCCTGATTGCTTCAAGCTGTCCCTCTAAGGCCGATCTTATGATAGTTGTTGAGACAACTACCATATTTCCTGTTATTCCTCACTAACAGAAGTTAAACTGTTATTAAAATATAAATAAGTCAAGAGAGCTAAACTTATAGATAATTTATTCCCATCAGACAACAATCAAGATACAATTCTAAAATTTGCCTCAGTTCAGTACATAATAAGGCTGAAAAAATTTAATCTTCAGGTTGGGGAGTACTATTTTATTCTTGTTATCGATTTATAATCTGGGTCTACTAAAATGAAACCATAAACTATTGATTCAATTTTACTTATATTTTATTTTAAGGTTTGAACTGCTAGATTTTTTATTCCTACATAAAGATTTATTTTCTTCTATCCTTCTCAGTATTAAAGTGACGAGGAAGTTTATAATTCAATATTTATGCAAGTTCAAGTTCCGTAAAAAAATCTGAACAACATCTACGAACAAACTGCACGTAGGAGATGCTACTGATGTACTAATATACACCTATTAATCAGGTAGTTTTGATAATAAAAAGAAGTGGTGAAACAACTTCAATTATTAAATAAAAATATTTAAAATAACCAAATGTAAAACGTTTGAAAATCTTAGAGAACAGTCATACAATATTTTACTCCTCTTTACGGTTGGATACGCCATCTAGTGACATATAACAAAACTAAAAGCAGCGCTGTCGCTCAAAATAGTTCGGCCTTGTGCGAATAGATGGCAGCACATGTAGTGCTACTAAAGTGACTAGAGCGTAATTGAAGGGTTTTTTACAAAAACTACATAACTAACAATTTTAAGGTATTTTTTTTAATGATGGCAATATGATCTATGAAAGAAGTTACACCAGACAGTTTAATTCGATTTTACAAAAACAGTATAATTAGCACAGAATCGCACACTAAAAAAACACATATTTTACAAAAACTACACAACTGCGTGCAATTTTTACAAAAATTACGTATCTGAACGTAGATAAGTAGTTTTTGTGAAAAAATAAAACCACCATTTGTCTTGGTTAAGTAAAACTTTACTGGAGAATGGACAAGAATCCATGTACGGACAAAGCGTCCACTGCCTTTGGAACTGAATTTTAGTCCATTGTACAAGGCTCAAATTCCATTGAATCCTAATAAAGCTAAGGATATTCAGAGATTGAAACATTTTTTGAGTAAACCATACAAGATGATTATCTATGATAAAATATGTGAAATTGTAGCAGAGGAAGAAGATATGGATATTGATAATGAAGATGTAAGTGAAGGAGAAGAATAAATAATAAATTAATTGGACTCTATAATGGCTGCGATTGTTTGTATGTCAATAAAGTACTTAATTATGAATAATTAGATGTCTTTAATTCCAAAACTTTTAGTTTTATTTTTACAAAAATAACATAAACACATTTTTTTTACAAAAAGAACACTAATACATACTACATTTTATAATTTTATTCCATAACAGTAGGTATAAATAATAAAAAATGTTACATATTCAATCCAATACATTAACATGAATATATTTTCAAAACTGCTAAGTTATTAAATGAAAAATATGGTTTGGAGAATGTTTTTTATATTTCCTGTTAAATTGTTGCTAAATAGTTGTGCTGTTTTTGTAAAAAACCCTTCAATTGTTTAATTTTATTTCCATTATTGTTAAGTGTAATAAACGTACTGTATATTAATTAATTTAATAACTTGTTTCAGATACTATGCACAAGAGAACTGGTTAAGTAAACTTCTTTAATTACTTCCATTACTTATTTTTTAATTTAATAGACGTCGTAGAGACTATTTTTTGGTTTTTGTACAATTTAATTAGATTCTTAGTAAGTAAAATAAATTGTCAATACTCATTCAAAGTGGGTTAAAAAGACGGTTAGTTAACTTAACAATCTTACTTTGTTTAGACTAATTTCTTTGATTGTCTTAAAATAATTTGTTTCACGGTCTGTTTGAAGTTAACCCTTGCGTGTTAAACGAGATCTTTGTAGAATTAAAAGTGCTGCGGGTTGGGTACAAGGGTACCTGCAATTTTATGTTACAGCTTTTTACTAATTGGCCGTGTAATGATCATCATTGTGGGGTTAATTTTTAAGATTGTGCACCGGTTTTTGACTTTATTTTAATTACTAAGTCTTTTGTCTAAGCAGAAGAGTCTGAATGGCATTTTATTAGTAATCTTTATTTAGTTTTAGGATTTTCACATTGGATTTTTATGTTATAATACCTACTGACTTACCACTCATAGCAATGTTTAGTTTAATATTTAAATGGAAGTAATGATATTATATCACTTGATTAATAGAGGTCGGGCATAGCGGATTTTCCGCTCGTATTGGAGAACCCATGAGGAAGTAGCCTCCACCTAATAAAAGGTCACAAAAGAAAAACACTCACTTTTGGTGGTGTCGTGCTCATATTACAGAACAAAAGGCAGATACAACGCACGGAACACGCAAGTGTGGCCACCAAAGCAAATACGAATACAAAAGCGAATACAAACTCGCGTCAGAACGCTACAACGTGTCGCATTGTGAGTACGTCCCGTAAATATAAGATTTTATCTAAATGCCGCCTTGTTCAATCTTTGTAGTTTTTACAAGGCAAAGGCAAAAAAAGTCTTTACTTTTGACTTTGTAGTTGCTTCAGTGGCCGCACTTGCGTTGTCCGTGCGTTTCATCTGCCTTTTGTTCTGTAATCTGAGGTGTTGTGTTAGTTTCCAGGGCTCCACGGGGTAGGGGATTGGGTCAGGGTAGGCAACAATGATATTTTTTGTATCGCAAGGCTATGGTAGCCGCTTACCTGTCACCAGGCGGGCCATATATTTTTCACCCATTTAACATAAAAACATGAAGCCATTGGTCCTGGATCTAGCTGCAGTCGTTAGCACCCACCAACCCGCACTGGACCGTGTGGTACCTACTTTGAAAGCTGCAACATTAATTAAACTTAAAAGTGAATTGCTTGAATCAACAACAAAAGGTTCATTCACATATCTGGGCGGCCATAACTTAGAGATCAGTACATAATACCTATATACTGATCTCTAACTGGTGTTGCTTAATTTATTTTTGTAGTCGCTTAAATGATCTTCTACTCTATCAATAGATTAATCCCGCTATAAAGCTAATCTTGTAGCAGTCATACAAAATGGATGAGACAAGCCACCCTTGTCAAAACAAGCCGTAACCCCCGACCGTTTTTCTGTCACCGTGATATTATTAACCCTGTCGATAGATGTTCAAAGGGGCGACTTCGAATAAATTGGAATAACAAATTAGTTTCTTAGGTTTTTACGCACATCACTCATTAAATAAAACTAATTTTTCACGGATTAATGCATGAAACTTTATTTATTTAACCGAATGCTCAATAAAAGTCTTTCGAAGGTAGCTCAACAAAATTAAATAAAAAATTGATTCCGACGACGCGGCCTGTACAGGCTGCGAAACGTCAATAAATATATAAAGTTTCGCGAATTAACCCGTGAAAAACTAGTTTTATTTAATAACAAATTAGTGCTAGCATGAATACAATCTTCTTCATCAGCCTATTAAAGACCCCGTGCTGATTGGTGGGTGTTTACGACTGCAGATACAGCAGGGAGCAACGGATTGACGTGCCTTCCCAAGCACGGAGGACTCGAGATAATATGTCTTTGGTCACCCATCCCATGACCGACCATTGCGGAAGTTGCTTAACTTACACGATCGCAGGCCAAACGTGCTAACCACCTGCGCCATCTAGCTCGTCGGGATACAATCTTAACTTATATATTGACATTAAATGCATACTTTGTTCAAAAAGTTGATAAAGCCATCACCGTGTTATGGTGTTAATACCTGTATAATGTTTTAGTGCAAAGACGTCAATTTTTTTTTATTAATATTCGATTATTATTTTCTGTGGGTTTAACTATTTTTTTACGCATTATTATATTTAAAAAGTAAAAGATTCAATATTGTGAATCTATCGAGACCTCCTAAGAAGGAGTAACTTTTGGTTCTTTACGTGAGAATGGCCATAGACCTATTAAAAAAATAGTTTAGCTCATGTTCGTAACATGGGTAGATACAATTTATTGTGTAGAGCCAAAAAATTCAACATACCTACAGACTTACTTATTAGAATGTGAATGTGAGAGAATCTGTTTTAACACAATTTCTTTTTGTAAAGTGTCTTTCTTTACTTTGCCAACCCTAATCCGCAACAGTAGACGAATAATCTTGGCGCGGCGAAACTTCAAAGCCGCCGAGGGTTGCCTCGCGAATTTTAATTCTAACCCACAGGTATTGTGGATTAAGTTTAGCCTGTGATCTTGATGTACGGGAGTTCCGCTACACGCTTTGAATAGGAATTTGTCAAAACTTTCGAAAGTTTTACACAATTTTTGATATAACGCGTGTTTGGGTTATAATAATTGTGATTTTAAAAATTTGTTTAATGCATAAGATCTATTACAAAAATACGAGTAATACAATGAACATATTACATAAATTATTATTCATTATATTGGCTCAAATGACTTGATTAATTTTTAAAATGGATTGATTTTGTTTAAATTTGGTTGGACCTGATTTGATTTAATATGAACAACAATTAAGTGAAATTAATGTATTTAATGTTAATCCCAAGTTTGTTGCAACACCCCAACGGGGTCATGTACCCACTCACTATTAAATATGTAAGACCTTATAATAAATAATGTACATGAGCAATGTGATATAAATAAATAAAAATTCGAACTCCATTTAACTCTACAAAAAGATTCCAAAACATAAAATAAAAAATATACAGGTGTATAATACGTCTGTGAAAGTATAGGGAATAGCAATTTTTTTTCTTTAAGACATTATAATTAACGTTATTTAATGGATTTTATGATTGTGGTGTAATGTGTAGTCATTCGGATTGAATCAGACCCAAAATTATCTTTTCATTTTAGTTATTGTTCCTTCAGAAGCCAAATGTGGTGTCTCTTTTAGCCTATTTGGTTTCTTTCTAGAACTAATAATAATAAAAAATAAATAATAGTGACGTCAGCGCGGGGGGTGATATTTTTTTTATTTTGTAGGTTGTATATTAATTAAGGAGTTAATTCTCTTTAGGTTTTTAGATTATAATTAGTTTTAAGCTTTTGTAATTTAAATATAATAAACAAATAGTACAGGTAATAAACATAGGTATTAAATATACATAGGTATATTATTGTCTGTTTGGCAAAGCATCGAAGTTATAGCAAGTAACTAGGAAGTTTCTGTTCTATACAAGGTTCAGTTATTGTTTAACAACTCACATATAACTTAGCCTTCAATTACTAAACTAGTAAAAAACTCATTCCAAAAATATCTTACAAAAACACAAAAGTTTCTTTTCCTTCATTGTCAAACCACAGGCAAAACCTAAGTACTTTTTTCAGCTTTGTGCTGCCATATAGTAACGTATAAAACAGTCTATATATAAAACAAGAAACCACATCATAAACCGTTTATAAGCAATGAGGATTTTTCCAAGTACCCGTGGCAAATTGCAACTTATTAAGTCTCATTTTTATTACCTATTTATTCAAAGTTTATAGAGGGTACCCCTTCTTATGAGACACCATTAGTTTGAATCTTACCATGACAGGAAAAATGAGGGACTATTAAAGTACCTACTTAGGTACTTATGATCCAGATTGAAAACAATAATGCGGAACAATTTATGGGAACCAAAAATAAATTTACTGAGCTTGTTTTTCTTAATTTGCGAATTGCAATTAAACAAAATCGTATAATTAATTTGTCATTATTTTATTAAGTTATATAAATTAACCTTTAATAGGTTGTATAGCAGGTTTGGTTTTAATACTCAGATTGTTTTAGGTTTTTTAGCAAAATTTAGGTAAACGCCATTTGAAGACGTATCTACATGAGCGATTTATCAACATTTTTCTCTCTATTGAAGCGGTAGAGTTATAGAAACGATTTAGTTTCGATAACAATTTTCCGAGTAATTTATTTTTCTATTCGAAATTGTCAATCTGCAGCCATTGAGGCGTGCACAAACGGGCGCGATAAATATTCTGTCAGGTGAACACAGGGGAGGTGTGAGCGCACCCTTATTGCCAAAAAAAGGATTATTTTTATTAGTGCAGTGAATCTCTTGCTTTTTTTAAGTTGGTACAGGATGTTCGCTTTAGTTTTCTTTGTGATTTATGAAAGTTTAAAAGGTTAGTTTAATATATGCCTGAAAATAAAAAAACATAGTCTACTTACATACAGAGAAACCGGATCCCTGGTAACATTACTCGGTTTCAATATTCTGTAGGCTAGGTAAACTTATAAGAGAGATCTGCGGAAGTAACCTTCTTCTTACAGAAGATCACAGTAAAATAACATTACCTTCCAAGGCTCCACGGTGTGATATTTATTTACCCCACGGGGGGAGTCTCCTCTCCGTCTGGAGCCTCTAGACCACTCGAACCTGATGTAGTGGCTCTGCTAGAGGCTCTACTAGAGGGCGTCTCTGAAACTCGGACCTCGGCTCTAGTTAGCCGTTGTCGTGGTGAGTCTCGATACGCGGCATAAGGCAAAAAGTTTTGTATGGAATTTTGAAAAGCGCCACAACGGACGTAACGATATTTAAAAACCGTTTTGTATGGAAGGTTTTTAATTCAAGTTTGTAACTTGCAATAATCTGCAAACTAAATGACAGGTCGGCGTTCCAAACTGCTGTGCCTTAGACAATAATAAATACTACATACTTACATGCTAAAGAATCTAGTAGCTAAAAATAATGTTAATGTAATCCATTAGCGTTTTATAACACGCTATATAATACTTTTCCCCGAGAATATGTCGTTGGAGCACCTTGCTCGTGAAATATAAAAAAACTCTGTAAGCGTGTAATGACGATTTAAACCTCCCCTTAAAAACGCGATCCGCGCCATTTGCTTGCGACAGTATTGTCTTTGCCAGTAACCAGTATACGAAGACCTTTTCGTTGGCTCTGATAAAATGAGAGGAAGGAAAATCGTTGGGTATTTTACTAATAAGCAGAAACTGAATTTAAATATGTCGGGATTTCAATCCGTAAAACGAAATAGGTAGTACTGCAAGGTTATTTTTATTTCTAAATTGACTAGATTTGCTTGTCCTTTTGGTCACATGTGTTATAAAATATGGATAAAATTAATTTCATCATCATCATCATTATCAGCCTATTAATGTCCCCACTGCTTGGGCACAGGCCTTCGCTATGAATGGAATAGGGAGATTGGGCCATGACCCACCACGCGGGCCCAATGCGGATTGGCGGGTGCTAACGACTGCAGATGCAGCCGGGACCAGCGGCTTAATGTGCCATTGAAGCACGGAGGAATTCGAGATAGAAGATTTTTGGTCACTCATCCAATGACCGACTACTGTGAAAGTTGCTTAACTTCAACGATCGCAGCCGAACGCGCTAACCACCCGCGCCATCGAGCTCCTCAAGCTAATTTCATCGAGATAAAACGTGGCGGTCTTGAAGTTATTTGATAAGTAGTTTCTACGGTTTAGTTTTTGGTTCTACAATCGCTCCTATAAATTAAAATAAGAAATAAGCAAATAAATTTAAAATTTTGCACCTATTTTGGAAATTATACATCGCATTCGATTCATTCTTACAAAAAGGTAAGTTAATCGAAAAAGGTCCACTTAAACTGGCTTCTCCTTTATTGTCGTCTTATTGTCTACGGCATAGACAAGCGTTTTTATTATCTGCGGGGATGTTTTACAGTGAGCCGTGCGCCCCTTAAGTGTTGTAACTTTTTGTTTAAAATTAGGGGTTGCCAGTTCTGTCGTTCCGCGAATGTTTGAAAGACTAAGCTGCATTCTTGATTAGGTTATTTTTATACATATATAATTAAATCTTTTAAAGATTTCATGAAAATAGAAACTGCTTTAAAAAACATATTTTCTTGTGTATGATTTTTTCCTCATAATATCGAACTTTGTTGATTCATTCACACCTTAAATTCATACTGTTTAGAACTTTAAGTAAATAAGAGGAGAAGTAACTAATGACTGTTGATTTATCATCATAATCGCATGAAGCAAAAGTAACTACTTTACCATAGATTGACTAATTTACTACATGAAATTTAAACTAAGCAAATTTATTGAAGTTAAAACATAAAGTTAAAATAACAATTGAAGAAACGGACTGTAAGTAAGAAATAGATAAGTATTTATTCAGGCTAGGCTGTAAAAAGCTCATATGGAAATGAAACGCTATGTTCCTTTCATGCATTCGAAAAATGTTCATTACCTGTTGAAATTCCAACAATCTTAGTATTTGAGTATTGACGTCTTCGTGAGATGTCTTCGTAAGATAGTAGGAAGTACATACCATCAATAAAGTTTTATTTATTATCGCCATAAGAACAATCCGTCCGTCCGCGATGAAGTTATAAAATAATATATGACGACAGCCATGACATCAATCAAATTGATTATTCCGGTCAGGAATCGAACCAACTACCGCTTCCTGTCGATCCGGCAGTTGGGCAATACCACTAGGCCTTATATGTCGTTAGAAATTCAACTCGTCGATGATGATTTCTTTACGACTAAATAAAACCAATGCTAACTCCATAAATTCAAGTAGGTACTACGATATAATATATATATATATATATATATATAGCTTTGGGCTTTTTTAGGGTTTCGTACCCGAAGGGTAAATATGGAACCGTAATGCCGTCACTCTGTCGTCTGCTTGTCCGTATGTCACGGGTCTCTAGATCGTTAACGAAACGAGTAACGAGTTGGTATTTTATGTAGAATGCTTTCCCAAATCCAAGTATTTAGTTCAAAATTCAATGAAATTGTTTTTCATATAGAATCAGAAAAAGAAAAACCAAGATACATGAAAAGGAGACGATTTTTTTTACCCCAGTCTGTGACATATAATTGTTTAGAGCTCGTTAAGTAGGATAAAAATATAATTATTTTTATTTTCAAGAACAAATAAATGGTGCCGACAAAATTGACATTTTCTGACCAGATTTGTTACTGGATTTATCTCAAATTTGAAACTAATTTAGAATGTCAAATTTTGGTAAATGGTGTCCTATATGCTGTATATAAACAACAAATACTGTAAACGCGAGTTCATAGTGTACTTTGTAAGTTGTGACTTAAGCAAATAAATGTTTTTTTAAGCGGTTTCGTTTAGGGTACTGTAACGTCCTTTACGTTACTGCCTCCTTGTTTAGGTAAACTCTTTGCTCTTGCGATGCCTACGGTTGGCAGTTATATTAAAAAGTTAATGTCATAATTTTAAGATTTGAAATAAGGAATCGTCTGTCTCTTGATAGAAGGTTCCATACAAGAGTCGATCTTCAGGCACCAAACCTCTCGTACTTAGATAAAAATAATTATATTCGCCTGAATGAAATAAATATCTTATCTCTACCAGTATCTTTTAATTAGTAATTACGTCCCCTGAGTTCTATCCACTCTGGCTAGAGCTCCTCAGTACCCTTCAAGCGGGAGTCCGACTCGCACTTGGCCAGTTTTTTGTCACTGCTAATGAAATCCTGCTCAAAAAGTAGGTAGTCAATAAATTTACCTACCAACTAGTCTTAAATAACTAATCGTGTTTTTCGTGTAGACAAAAAAGTGGATTACTTTAAAAAACTAAAATTGACTTTAAGCCACTATGTTTTGGGTTTTTTTGCATTCAAATAGAGTTTATTTTGCTTCACAGACTGGCATCACTGTTTGGACTAACGTAGGTATGACATAAAGATAAAGGTATTTATGTAAATATTAAAAACAAAACAGATTTTATGATGGCCACTTTAGTTAACACAGTAGCCATCATAAAATCTGTTTAAGTAAAAAGCAACCGCTACTGGCTGATCTATCAACGCACAGCTCAAATCACTGAACACGAACCAATATCGAATTCGAATAGTTTGCAAGTGCGAAATGTCAATGTCGAATTTCGTATGTAAACTTGAACAGCAGCGCCACAATGGACGTAACGAGAACTAAAAATCAGTACATATTTGACGTATGTCTAGATCGAACTCAAGTATTCGAAATCGATAATGGTTCGTGCTAAGGTTGACTTTGCGCTGAAATTTGGCACACATTTAACTATAATGATATAGGCGTGCGCTAAAAAGGATTTTCCTAAACTCATTCCCTAAAGGGGAAAAATGGTGGCTCAAAAGTAAACGCGTATAAAATATATCTAATGGAATATACCTTAATTCTATGAAATTTCATAAAATTGGGTAAGTCGATGTAACCAATTAGCATCAAATTCATTTGTCCAGTAATTTAAAATACAGTGAAATTCTGAAAAGTGAAGTCTGAAAACATTTTGATAACAATTTACAAAATATTTGACATTTTCCATCAATATCAATAATATGTAATATCATTGTTTCCAATCCGTCAGACACGTCTTCGTTGTCATAAGACTGGTCATCTTTTCGGCTTTATTAAATGAGCTTTATATGTGTGTAAAGCATTTTATTTAATTAATTACATTCCGATAAGATACTTAATAAATACCATAATAGTCTAAAATTGTATCCACTAGGCTTTCACAGGGGTAAAAATTATTACATACCTACAAAGCAGATTGCATTCAATCGAGTGAACAAAGAAAATAAAACACAAACATTATTATAAAGGTATCTAACAAACAAAATTACAATAACTTGAGAACTCCCAAAAGAGACATATTGTAAAATTTCCATACTTCTAATCTTCGTACCTACCGCGCGAAAATAAATCCACAGATAAAAAATGCTAATTCTATGCAGAAAAAAGAAGAAAAATCTCTATGGAAAGTGAGTAGGTGCGAAGTGGCTAAGATCTTTGGTTTGATGAATATTTTACAAGCACTGCTCTGTGGTTCCTTTTTTTAATGTTTATTTATGGACTGATAGGAGGGTGCGTATACAGGGGTTAATATTAATGATTTGATATTACTGTATTGCAGATATCTTTTGCAATGATTTACTGTATTTGAGATTTCTAAATTTGCAGTTTAAGGGTTGCAAATAACCAGACTTACCGTTTTTTTTTATTCATATCCACTCATGCTTAATATTATAAATGCGAAATTGTATCTGTTTCTTTGTTATATTTTCACACTTAAACCTCTAAATTGATTGAGTTAAAATTTGGTTAACAGGTAGTTTAAGTCTTGGGAAAGGACAGGATAGTTTTTTTCCTAGAAATAGTCCTTTCAGGCGGTGAAAAGGGGGGTGGAATTTTGTATAGGAAACCATTTTATCCACGCAGACGTAGCTGCGGGCATCCACTATTACAGACTATTTTGGAATTCTAAATAATAGATTATATTCGTATGCGGTAAAAAACAAATGTAAATGTTCCTTTCAAACATTTTTTCTATGAAAACCCCCGTATAAATACATACAACTTACAGGAACTTACCTAGTTTGAAGCTATTCTAGTTAAGTACATACTTTATACTTTGGTTTGCGATTACATAAGTACATAAAGGGTTTTAGCGAACGCTGTCCAGCAACACAACAAACATTAATAAATTTACTGTGCAGAGAGATATGAGAAAAAATATTCATAGTTTGTATTACACAAATCTGTGTCCATCAGAGCGGGTGACGCCTTATCGCCGCGATCTGACAAGACTAATAGTTCTCGACAACACCACCACTATAACAAGACCCTCCTACTCTCGCGTTTCAGTAAAGAAAATGAAGAGCCTAATGCTATTCAAGGGTCTAGTTAAGCTGGTTGCCTCCTATCCGTCTTAAAACCAAAGACTTTGATAAACGCAAGAGCGAAATAAGCCAGGAAATATGAAAGGATATTTTTATTTAGTAAAATGAGAAAATTCGTTTATTGCTTAGGATATTGTTTTAAAATTAGGTAAAAAGTTTACTTAAGGTTTTTATGATTCAGTACTTAGCTACCAACATTTTTTAATCTTTGCTATAAGTAGTTGATTCATTTCAAAAACATTAAATAATAAATACTGCTGGTGAATAAAGTCATAATATTTCAGAGTCATTTCGGATTTTCTGGTCGTTTTAAAAGCCCGCCTAGTGCATGAGTAACTTACTGAAAACTACAGTCCAACAACAATACTGTAGGCTTCAGATATCTTTGTACTTTTATTGATGGGTAAGGGTCTAGGGCTACACGAGTCTGGATATGGGGATGTATATAAATGTATTATAGAAGTTGTAGTTATATGTAAATTCAAAAAAATCTAAATTCAATTTTCACTTAGTCAGTATAGGCTTTTACAAGCACACGTGAAAGTCGAAAGCTATGCCATCAAATCGGTTCACATATCCACTACGGGAGACCTTGTACTGAGAAGAACCGGCAAGAAACTCAACAAGGTCTGCTTCTTCTTCCATGTTTTATTTCATCCAGCATCGTCAAATTGAAAGCTGACATCAAACATTTATTGAGGTCAACTTTTATATAGTATCGCAAGCTCTGTAAGTTATGACGGCTACTTACCGTCAGGAGGGCCATAGCTACGGTTGTTTGGCCCAATGATTTCATATAAAATTGCAATAGTTATGTATTGAATGGGCTTCCGAAAACAATAACGACAAGTCGCTAGAGTCCTTCTTTGCTTGTAACGGTTTTCGTTATTCCCCTGAGGTACAATATTTCTGAAATGTCCAGCATGTTGCATGCTGCATTTGACATCGTTATATTATCTGAGTTGTCATGCATTAAAATACAAATTTGAATTTAGTAGGTATTATAACAAGTTAATACCTACACAATCGATATTGCTTAATAAAATCTGTTTTACATAATGTGTTTTACGAAATCCAACAAAGGCACCTCTAAGCGTTTTATGACCATCTTCACCGGGAATGTGTGCGTCCATTTTGTGTCGCCACCTGAATATTTTATTGTGTGTGATAAAATAAATGGACTGATTAATAAGCGGATCATGATTCGCTACTGTCCCGCTGCTCGGTATGGCCGGTGTGTTCTATTTTTGAAATGTGCAGTAACGGTGCGCGTGCGTGATCGTGTTAAATTTGAATTTTGATCTTCGGTGAAATTCGGCGAACCAACCGCGCCGCCTGCAGCCGCCCGATCTAGAGCTTCGAAATTCAAATTAGTTTCTCTTCTATAAATATTTAAAAAGTTTTCCACTGAAAAATTCGCGGCTATGCTGCCTGCATCACCGATTTTAGGTTAGTTCGCTGCGAAGTAACTAGATGGCGCTGAAGTCCTTACCCGTTAAACGTTGGGGTTGCAAGTGTTGCAGCTTTGCTACCTACTAATTTAGAATTGTAGTCGCGTAGCAAAGAAGCGCCGCGTCGCGTCTTTTGTAGATTGTATCTAAGTAAATTTAAATTCTAGAATTTTATACAAGTGTGACGTACGATCAGTATTAGATACTGTTTCATATAATTTATTTTTAATATGAGCTTAAATTACTTTAAGTACATACTACATAAAGCCTTCAACAAAAAAAAATAATAGTAATACGTAAATAATGTAATGTTTATTTTTAATGATTTGTAGTAAATTTACTTAAAAAGGCGTCGATTTCCTCCTACCTGAGACATTTAGTAAACTCAGTCACATAACCAGTTTGGTAATATTAGATCACATATATATAGATAGTAGTTACGTATTCGATGCGACTGTCGAACCAAAGTTTTTCGAATCTGTACGAATATTTTCCAAGACAGTATGTCGGGTTAAGGGTTATTTAAAAAGTTTTTGATTAAGGGTTTATGAAAATAATTATCCAGTTTTAATATAGATTTTAATTTTACCAACTCAACTATCTGAGTAAGTATAAAGGCATTCACATTCCGTCCATATAATATTCTAAGCACGAACAAGCCGGAGGCATCCATTCCATGAAAAAACGGTACAAGCAACAAAATTTCCTTCTTCTTTATTTAAACTGAAATACAAAATGAATGCTTGAATTAAAAATAATTACTTAAGTAAAAATATGTTCTTTTACATTTAAAATTAAATATCGCATAAACTTTATATCTTTGCAAAAAAAAATACTCTACTTATAATAAAGGGGGGTAATTTTTTTGCATCGTGTATAAATCTATCTATCTATCTATGATAAAAAAATCCTTCGTGTATCATAAATTTTAATATAAAACAAACTTTCCATATCACTTAATATTTCAATGCAGTTCAATGAAAACAGCCGGATTAATGCAGAAAAGTTAAATTTAAACATCATACCCATTGGAAATATTTTATTACTCAGGTACTAAAAAGATTTTTATATCACACACTAGTACGTCCTACTAAGTCCAATGAAATTACAAAATTTTACCAGAAAAATAAAATAAACTTTTACAAAACTCTTTGCTTTCGTCCTTTTTGTACACATCCCAAGTGTGAAGAGTTTAGGGTTGGATGAAAAACGATCCACCAGAATTAAGTCTCGCCGTGAAAAATGTTTCGCCGTGGACACAGTTCACTTATGCGCGCCCGGGGGGCCGCACTATTACAGGGTTAAACATGCTATTGGCGACTTTTGAAAAATGACTTGGCGCGTGACGCGAAATTGGCGAAGATGCCGGTGAAACGAAACAAGATCTATCTTGTTTTTATTTATTGACTATGTAAAAAGAAGGAATATTACTATTGAGTATAGGTAAAAACCCTTTTTTTGTATGAAGGCGTTTTGTTTTATAACACCTAAAAACCTACTACAAAAGCTATAAGCCATTTGACCATTATGTTCTAAAATCAAATCAAACAGCGCGCGCTTTCGCGACTTACTGTTACACACTTCCGTCTCATTTCACGAAATTACTCCCATAAATTGCAAGAAAGCGAGAGGAAAGATGTTACACATCAAAAATGTCTTAATTTTGCTGTAAATAAATTGTTAACGACTTCCGACAAGCATATGGTCAATTGACCAGCCTGTTGGCAAGCAGACACCACAGTCTACAGATTTGGCACAATAGAGAACTTCTGATACATGTTCCTATGGAGCCATGGAAACCTTACCCTCGGCAGAAAAACAACGTGGCGGACGGGCGAAAAAAAAATCAATTTCTTCTTGGCTTGTCACTTTTGACTGAAGAATTCTAGCGTGCGGACAGCTCGCATATTTATTTGTGATTTTCAATAATTGTTTAATTTAAAATTTTCTATTCTTTTATAAATATCGTATTTACCTTTCTTTCGAGATCTTTCTTTAATTTTGTAAATATATTTTTTTGTGTGGGGTTTAGAGCTGGGGTTCTACATTCTGGGGACCCCGTCGTAACGTGGAGCCGCAGCTCTAGGTACTTCACAACACTATCTGCGTGAAACAAAGTAGTTTGTTTTTATGCTCCCGATACATCTTTACAAAACTTTTGTTAATTTCAATGTTTAGAATTGATCTGATACTGATTCTGTATGAATTACATTGAATTATTGTTGTATTCTTGGACGAATGTTTATTGCAATAACGACAAGATCCATAATTCGATAAAAGCTTACAAAAAAGGTTTTATTGCACACAAAAAATATAACAAACGCGTAGAACCTTTACACTATCGATTGAATCAAGCAATTTGCAGTAATATATGACTTAATACGGGTCAAGGAAAGGCCTACGAGGTGCATTTTATTGCCAAAAAAGGTTAAATGAATAAAAAACTTTCATTGTGTGTAGGTATTTTGACTTTGTTTGTTGTGGTTGTCTTTTCATGATTAAGTTTGATGCGTGTGTTTTTTTTAAACGAAAAATGGATTTATTGATGTTTTTATGCTACCCTCGTGTGAACTAGTTTGATCGTATGGTGGTTCTTGGTTGCTCATACTTATTTGGTTTCGTACATACTCAACCGAGGTGATAAAGCATTGAGTATATATATATTTTTTTTGAGTACCTACACGATTCTAGTAGTTCAGAATGTTCATTTTGAGTTAAAGAACTCGGCCCCAAAAATGGAAAATTGGTGATTTAAGAGAGGATTCCATCGCGGATTTATCGCCCGTATTGGAGCGCCCGTCTGGGCTACAGACTATGGTGCCACTTTAAACAGGCTGGCCATATGCTTGTTTGCCTTCCTTATAACATAATAAAATATATAAAATGTTTCTCTGGTTACGACTAATTTCTTAAGGAAATTCCTAATTTTATCCAAATTTAAATAACATCAGAACTTTCCTCAACCTATATGTTGACGAGTAGAGACTGCGCGGAAAGAGAATGGGATTTAGATTGGAGGGCGCTGTAGTGCTTTTCTACTGTATTTGTAAGGGTTTACCCCTTTTAGACATAATTAAAAACAAAAAACCGCAAGAAATCACAACAACAAACAAATCCGTATTAATACAAAACGTTGATGTTTTACAGATTGCTGGGTTTGATTGCAAAATAAAAATCTTAAAGTTAGTTCCGTTTTTCGCCACGCCCAATCTCTTTCCGCACAGACTCTATAACTTATTAGAGCTAAGCTAAGCATTATAGCTTCAGAATTGATGGAAGACAGAAAATACAATAACATAAATTTGCTTAAAGTAATAAAGTATCTTGAATAATACAAACAAAAGAACACAGTTTTAGAAATCGTCAAGTTAATAAAAACCAAAATTATGGAACAGAAACACGCGATAAAGTTATAAAATGGCTACCGTTTTTTGACACCATCCCCTTTCCGGGAAAACATAACCACTCAACGATTTGTTTATATCACATTAACAGGAAAAAGCTTAATAAAGTAATAAAAACGTGGGGTTGAAACACCACGGAGGGCATAATATTGCCATTAATATTCAATTTTTACCCGAAACTTTTGAACTTCAAAGAAAAAATCTTAGATGACGATCTTACAGAAGTATCTACTTACTTCTTAGTATGGCTGCGAAGGGTTATATAAATTACTTGCTTTGCTCGCTAGTTTGTTCGTTGTTTCATAGATTAAAAATGATAAGGCCGTTGTTCTTCACCATTATGGTTTTTTTTTTCATTTTACGCAATATGCAATAATGATCTACTTCTTCGAGAATGTAGAGACAGAGTGATAACAATATATGGTAAATGTTACTTGTAGGTTTTACTCTAAAGTTCTTAAATTTTAGTAGTACCTAGTTAATTTAAGCAAGACCTCTTTTTTTGTTAATGTTCCTACGTAACATTATTTTATTTGTTTTTTCTATTGAATGCTATTTGTGATTGTTATTAATAAAGTTATTAGTTACTAATACGTTCAAGTTATTTTCAATTTCATTGGAGTTATTTAATTTTTAATAAAGTACATTTTATCGTCAATTGCGATACCCTATCAGGATTCATGTGTCTGTATCTATAGTTTTTATGTAATATCTGTAATAACCACATGAGTGCAACAAATAAATTTGAATTTGAAAACTCAACGTGTGGACCGCAAAACTCATAACTTTAAGATTCGTTCGAAGGATGCGACACGATGATTTTAACTCATTTTAGAGTAAACCTTTCGAGTAATGCCTTATGTGAGGACGGACCATAAGAGTATTGCTTTACGTCCAGCTTAGAAACTGTCGTAGTCACCAACATCATTGCGCTATTACACGTGGTTGTTAGCCCGAATACCAGTGCCATTGGAATTCGGGTAAACGACCAAGTGTAAATGAACGGTGTCGAGTACGCCCGTATTCGGGTAGTTTTCGTTTTGGTTACCCCCACAACCGACTTCCAGCCCGTATTCCAGTGCAAATATTACTTTGGGTGCCCGAATCCGAGTGGATGTCTTTCGTGCTCCCGAATACGGGCTAACAACCAAATGTAATTGAGCTATAAGACACGTTGCATACAGTATCTCTAATAACTTCGCCATGTTAAGGCAATAAGTATCCTCTCCTTTACCTTGGCTCGTAGCACTAAACGAGGCTCTTTGTAATATGATCTCAGTCAATGAAAGAGAAAAGAAGAGAAAACAGTAAATGCATATTTTTTAAAGGTGACAGTTAGGGGAGAGCTGGGAGACTTGCCCGGGCTTCATGTATAGATAGAGGCGGGTGTCATATATAAATTGAAGTAAGTATTTTAATTAATGTCTTATTCGGGCTATAATAGTCGGGCTTGATAATTTTCGTTTTGTTTTGGGTAACTTAATGAGGTAGAGATTACCGTAGTGTGTAGGTTTACGAAAAAGACGTTTTGCTTGAAATATGTATATACATTTGATTGTTTATCTGCCACCATACGTAGGTATTATGTGGGAGTTTTTATAAGTAATTGAGCTTTTATATCGTGCGTAGGTATTATATGATTATGACAAATTAGTGAAAAGATAACGTGCTATAAAGCATTATTAGTATTCTTTTTACTGTCATAAAATAGAGACATTTATAAAAGAAAAATATGATTAATACTTCATGGTATAAAGTGCCTTAATTGCAATTTTACAATATTCTTTATTTTGTGGTTACGAAACCTTTTCATTTTACCACAAAAAGAGATCAAAAATAACTTACTCTATCGGCTGAATTGTATTCAAAAACAAATAAACTTATAGGTATATTAAAAAAAGTCTTTCTAAGCGCCACTCCGTCAAACATAACTCATAACGCCATTCAGCCATTCACAGAACCACGCAGGTAACGCACCTGAGGTTTGACGGCACGTTGCCCCATCTTAACGCTGTAAGCACAGATTTACTGCGCTGTAAAACGGCCGGGCGGCGCCCGCGCAGGCTTCATTCGATGGCGTGTTGACAAAACGAGCTTAACAAGCCGAGTGCGATAGCCTTATATGGACTGGGCGCTTGCGATGGGTGCATGTTTTTTTCTTCTTCTGTTATTACGCGTATGGTATTGAAGTTTAGATGACTGTGGCTTTAGTGATTAAAACATATTTTGAATAGCGTAACCATTTTCTCTGTTCGTTTCTTTATTCAAGTGCTACCACGGCCGGACAAAGAGTCGTGTGTGCATTCAATTTTATTTTAAAATTTTAGCAATTATTGTACATCTTTGTCTTTCTGTTGATATGTTTATACTTTCTGTAAGGAATTGCAAAGTAATGGACATAATTTCGGATACAGACAGTGCGCGAGTGGCTGACTGAATGTTAGTTATTTTTGTAATTATTTAGGATCCAATCCCCAATCCAATTAACAAAAACGATGTACATAAAATAGAAATTAATAAGAATCATAACACAGTTAAAACACTTTTTTTAGATTGCGTTATTCTTTTTCATAATTGTTATGATATAAATCCCTTAAGTTGTGCCTGCGACTTCATCTCCGTAATATCAGGTAGCCTTTCATTACAGTCTTGTGTATATTTATAATGATTTAGGCGTGAAACTTTTCAGAAATATAGTTACTTTCGCATTCATAATATTAGTATAGTATTCTTGGATATCTAAAAAACGTTGCCTCGGTTTAATATTTTGAAGACTTTCAGTCATATCCACGTTTAGCTTTCGTTGCGCATCATGTATCAAATACTATTATGTTTGTGGCCGGCCTCTTGTCTCAACATAACAGCGCATAAAAACCGCCATATTGATATCCTCTCATAATTCTACCGTTTTATTGCCCTCGATCGTAGGAAACGGTAGCTCTATTCAGTGATTTTTACAACTGATACGTGGTTACCTATTTTTGGAATCCAGTTATGAGTGTACTGTGATGTCTAAAATATTATAATGGTACCTTTATAATGCAATTAAAAGATGAACAGAAATTTTACTGATCTTGGATCACGAATTAAAATACGTTAATAACAACACGACATATTTAAATTCCCAATTAAAACAATCTTACTATAAAACTAGAAAAAAAATATGTGCCTAAATCTCAATCAAATCTATCTATCAAAATATCACAGAGCAATTTTAAAACAAATGTTTCTGTAATAACACCGTTTAGCATAAAGTCAACCCTTGAAACGCTCAAGCAAATTAAAAATGGCCGTTTTGTGACAAACGGTCTCAACTCACTACGCTGCGCGCGGTGCTGCACGCCGCCGTGTCCATGATAAATGCGAGGCGAAATTAAAATAAGTGCGATAATGTAATTTTTATCTCGCCAGTATTATTTATGGCGACCGTCAGGCGACACTTCCGGAGAGATTTAGCCTTCTTAATGATATTCACCATTAGTTCTGTTGTAACAAGTGATAGATGAATTTTCGTTTTGCTTGGAGAAACAAAATTATTACTAGTATTAAATATTTTTCAATTTATTTTTCTTTAAATTTTAGTAATTTTTTTCGACCGTATCTTAAAAGATTATTTTATTGTTAAGGCGAGCGTAGTTATATTCAGAGAACAATTTAAATTCTAATTACCTTTTGAAGACTTCATAATAATCAAATTTGAATCTAAAGTAATGTTCGTAATTACAAAATACAAAGTTTAAAATTTTGATTTTTATCCAATTAAGTAGGTATTATCAAAAACCGCAGATAATGATATTTTATCAAACTTCAAATTCTATATAAACTTTAGAAAGTCTTACTTTCCATTTAGATTCAAGAAAACATTTTTAAATATTATGTGACAGTAAAAACTGTTCCCGAAACATTGTCACACAATTGTTTTAACATATTCATTAAAATTGTAAAAAGAAAAAGTCTTCGTGATGCAGTTGAAAGAATTGCAGAACGACGCCCGGGGGCCTTCTAGACCCCACCATAGTAGAAATTTCGGGAGATTTATTTGAATAAATTATTTTTACCCACCTGCAATGAAGGGTTGTTAAGAAAATTTATGGTTTTATTTCGCGCCTTTGGAATACTTTATGATTTTATGTTTGGTTTTTGTAATCTTATCTCGGAAAAGGTTTAGCATTCGAAAATGGAGTATGCATTATAGAGTCACGATATGATATTAACTAAATAATAAATACATAATTTGACTTTTTAAATTAATCTATGCATAGAGAAATAATATTCATAGAACAGTAGTGTACCTTTATAACATATTCTTTCTTCGCTATATTATTAAAGTAGGTAGGTTTGCATTACAAAGACTTAAAATCTATAGCCATCTAGATATATATATGTTTATTTGGAAGTTTTAAATCATGACATCATCGCTAATTCTACAAAGAGAAACCAACAATGGGCGAAAGAGACATTTTAACAGGAAATAGTTTATATTCTTAAAACAATTGCAATAAACAGTTGATGTCGTCTGATAAAGTCCGCTTCAATGTTTGAGACCTTAGCGTACTAAGTATTACAGTACAATTTCGCTTATTACTTTTCGAATGAAAATAGAACTGGTGGGCACGAATTAAATCTGTAAAACAAAAGACGCTCGTTCGAATTTCAATATACACGCTTTAATACTTTAAGACCATTTAAAACGGAGGGCAGCGATTGGCGATTTCGAATTTGGAATTCTGCTCGCAGACGCGGCTGATAGATCTGTGACGGGCGGCCGTGGCAGGCCATCGCTCGCCGGGTGGTGCATTTGACCAGAAAAATATGTGTACGTGGCTCCTTTTACTTGCGTTGACAGTAGAGGGTTAACGGAAAGTTTGAAACTTACCGAAATTTTATTTCATTTTTATTTTAAACTTCAACGTCCTAGATTTTGCTATCTAATAACGAACATGTTACTATAAAATCTAATTGAACAGGAGTATATTATCTACCTACTGACTTGGTTACTATATTAGTTATAAACAAAAACTCCAAGTTTTTTTTATATTATTGAAAAACACCTGTTTTATGTATTTATATTGAAAGAAAAAAAAAACATTGAAAATAACAAAACAACAGTTTCTCCTTCTATGCCGTACATTGCGAAGCGTCACTCGTGCGTGGTGGCTCCAAATCGAATTTGAGGGTTGACGTCGGAAGCGCGTCAATAGCACAGTGTGAACGACCCTAATACGTCTTCAAAGGGCTGTTTGATAAAAAAAAAGTTGGTAGTTACAGTTGCAGTTTTCTTTAAAACTTGATGCATATATTTTTTTTTACCTCTTTCATTTTAAACTGGTGTTTGTTTGGAAAGTCTAATACGATTGGGAGGAGAAGGAGGGAGATTTATAAATGTTAAAGGAGTAACAAAAAGTTTTGAATTGGTTTTAAAGAGGCTAACCAATAAGTATATCAATTAGAAGAAAAATTAAAAAAAATGTAAATTGTAACAATCTAAAAGCCGACTGCTTAATTATTACTTCAAATAAAAACTGATAACAAATAAACAAGTACAGTATTCTATATTTCTGTTAAGTAAGGAACAAAGCTACTTTAACAGTTGGAACCCATTATTGATAAATTTTATCCATTCTTGAATATCTAAGGCGTCCCGATGGTTTTAAAGAAAACTGCAACAGTAACTGTCAACTATTTTTTTTATCAAGCAGCCCTTTGCAGACGTATTAGTAATTTAACTTTAGTAGCACTCCCATGATTACGACGAAACGATTGATGTCATCATGATCATCAGCCTATTAAAGTTCCCACTGCTGGAGCACAGGCCTTCCCCATGGATGGAATAGGGAGATTTGGCTATGACCCACCTCGCGGACCCAGTGCGGATTGGCGGGTGCTAACGACTGCGATTGATGTATGAATCATCAAAATCACGCGTCCACGCCTTTGGTCTCTAGTGTGCCACAAAGGAACATACACACACATATGTATAGAATGTAAAACATTTATACCCTGTCAGCACGTCGCGCTTCGCGCTGCATTGCGCAGTCGGGTAAAAAAGTTGTTTCACCATAAATATCTAGCTTTAAGCGAATGCTAGACTCAGATCGACTTTGAATTAAAACAAATTTCCTGTGTGTCTTGACTGCAAGACTATATGAGCCTTTACTATTAAACATATTACGATATGTTTGAATTTAGAGCTTTATTTAAAAGTAATATGTTCAAAAGATTGTTATTTTATTATTTTCAAAATCTATTTTACTGAATTATCTAAGTATAACAAAAATAAATATATTCGAAGACACTGGATCGGTGACTTCCTTGTATTCACATTTGGGATTTCGACAGTTGCACACGCGGGGCAAGGAACGAAATCCATCAGCCTTATAAAGAGATGTCAAAGCACCTAATTCTATAGCGATGGCTTCATACTATTCAAATTTCCCGACGGAATCGACGCGTTGGACAGGGACGGGTGTAGGGATCTTATGTGGATAGGAAAGGGACAGATGTATGGTCACGGACGCAACTCAGATGATTGGTGTACGTGCTGTGTCGACCGCGCCTCTACGTGACTTTTGTACGTCTTAAGATGAAGTCTGGAGGCGTCGAGTTGTTTTGATACTTTATTTATTTATGAAAGCTGTGTTGACAAACAAACACTGTGTAAGCAGTAGATCTCTATCCGGTACGTTTTATCAGATTATTGTCATAATTAATATGATGTTTTTTTTTCAAACTTTCTGGTTTGAGACATTGTAATTATTGATTTTTACGTTGGTGGTATCAATAAAATTAACAGAGTCTTGGATAAAGCAAGCAGCCTTAGAAATACCAGAAGCAATTCGACACGGCCATTAGGGCCGCGGTAGCTTAATTGGTTAGTGCATCCGCCCAGATAGCGAGGGGTGGTGGTTCGAGTACCGTATGCTGCCTGGTCCGAGTGGATATTTTTGTAGTAAAATTTTATTTCGATTTAATCAACAGAATGCTTATCACTCTAAATAACTCACTTAGTGTGAAAATTGAGGCACTCTGTTATTTGTTTTTAGTTTTACACTAAAAGAAATACAAAGCTGTGTATAAAACTAAAATTTATCCATGGAATATTGTAAAAATAAATAATTTACCTAGTTCTTAGTTAAAAAAATAAGTATGTATACCTAAATATAAAAAAGTTGCGCTTTGTCATACTTAATTTTACCTAAACTAGAAAATTCACATTCAAATTTTCGTAGTTCGACCGTTTATACATACATTAATCAACTGTGAGCCGAAACTCGGACTTCATTAATCTCAGAGATAGTGATGGCAGGCAAGTCTGAGATGCTTGTATCTCTGCTATCAGAGACGAGATATCAAGACGCAATGATCGTATCCTGAATATTGCTCGTACCTCTGGCATTGCGCCTCCAAGTACTATACTGTACTTCTCAATGATTTGAATAGGATGAAGTGGTGGATAGATGTGTTGCCACCTTCCTGCAATCTTTATTCCTTCAGAAGAGGCGTGAAGAAGAACTTGCAGGCAATCTAAATATGACTGGTATGGCAGGGAAAACGGCTACACTGTTAATCCACCACCACCTTAAATCAGATTGACTGGTATCAAGAACAAATGAAAAAATCTTAAAAATATCTTTAGGATTTTTTTTCTCTTATTTCTTTTAGCCTGTTTAATTGTATAAATGTCAATCACATTTATTTATCTATCTACATTTGAACGTAGTTTTTTTTTTAAATATTTTTAAATGAGGATTAGGTACAAGGAGTTAGCGGAAAGTATTACTTAAATCACTTTATAAGTATCAAATTCATCGGTTGCGGTATCAATTTAGTAGGTAGGCGTCGAGTCTAGGAGCCCGCATACCGCGGCTACCGTCTGCCGGCGCTGCATCGTTCATTCATTCGTACTCACTCACTAGTAGTCACTACTGGAACGCAGCACAACTCTGACAGTGAGCGAGTTGTTTCACAGCGATGCGAGTACTGTTATGGCTGTTTTACACCGGCTGGGCAATATTATGCGGCATTGCGGCATGCCTTATCAATAATTTAATATTTGACAGCACAATGCTTCGAAAATGATCTAGGCATGATGTTGCCCTAAATAGGCTGCTGAAAGTTTAAATAAAGCAGATTTTTCTATTTCCCGCATACCACCTGATGACTCATCCCAAAATATGTGCATGACGCACTGTCGCATGTTGTTGCTTCGGGGTATGAATGCGGCTTTTGACGGTAAACCTCTTAAATACAGTAAAGCCCTATATGCCTTTAGACGACATTAAAGGTGACCGAAATTTTAGTATTGTATGTAGTAAGGTATCAATGGTGATGATTATATTTTTATAACACATTTTAGGATTTCATTTATACGCGTAAGTTTAAAATTGAAATTAATACTCCTGAAAAACATACTTATGAAACTTTTTCATTAAAATATTCGATATCAGCAGCAACTATTAAACATAATTTTATTTTTTATTACTAAAATTTTCTAACAATATGTTTGGTAGAATTAAGTGACAACTAACAATAAACGTATTAAATTATTAGTTTTCTTATAAAAGTACCATGTATTATCATACTTCCAATTAAGCCGGTAATTGGTCATATCTCAGTGTGTCATCACTAACTAATTACATAGCCACGACTGGTTTGAATCTAAATACGGGCCGTGGGTGTCATTAGCACGCGTTAATTCACCCACCACTTAATAACATTTAAATTAAAAACACGCTCTTAATAATGTAATGGCAGATTTCTCGTGTCCCGTGTCACGTACAGCTACCAAAAGATTTCGACGCAATCGACTCGTAAAAGGAAAACTTCAAAGACGGAAGTAATACGGAAATATTTAATGGAGGATTTTCATAAGGAAATATTTAGAAAACTCTTCTTGCATGTTGGCATAGAAAAACAGTACAGTACGATCCAGTCATTGGTAACTTCATTATTCTATTAGCAGATGCTTATCTAGTGAAAGGGGTAGAGTAAAGCAGGAGACAACGTAGCCTGCGTAGAAGCAGTTTTGCATACAAAAACGTCTACTGTGCAGGTTTGTTTACTCAAAATGTTTGCTTCTTATTATACACATAAAGAAGAAACAAAAATTTGGTATGGTACTGTGCTGTCCACTGGTAAAGTTACCTAAAAAGTTGCATAGCGAAGTACTAACTGTACTAGACAGCATTGGTAGAGTACAACATTTTGAAAGAGCAGCGTACGTTCTGATGTTGAATGTGAGTGGGTGGAATTAAATTCGAAAACAAATGTTTCTATTTTTGTAGATCACGCTATATTATGTTTTTCCTAGCAAGTTAAAGTGAGAAAAACATAACAATGCATAGGAAAAATAAAATTATTCTGTCTGTCACGCGCCATAATGTAAAAGGCATGTCTCCAAATGTAATGGCTACTTTTCAAGTTATTTTTTTATTCTCAAGTCACCCACAAGATTGCGCTTGTTACAAAACTCGGGGGTGAGATTTGTGCCTTTAAAATGTTTAGACAGTACAACAATTATTTATTCAAGATAATGTTACTTGGTCACTAGGTAGTGCTTCTTAAATAGAGTTAAAAAAAATGTCTAAGATATTTCTTGTAGTTAGAAAACAAAATTGATTCCCATAAATTTTTAGTCGTATTATGGTGTGTATTCTGGTACCCTTGTAATTGAACCTTGCTCCCACTTTACTTCAGTTGAGGTGAGTTAAATTCTGGACTTTTGTTCAATCGAATATAAGATAAGGAGCAGCTAAACTAGGAGCTATATGCTAAATTATAATATTATAGATCAAGTTTTTCCAAAAGTTACGCGCTGTCCTTGTCTAAACCATTATTAGATCTACTACATTAAAATTAGCAGAGCATGCAATTGTGGGTCGGTTAGAATTTTTGCCGCCTGTCAACACGTCATTGACAAACGTTTTAGATTTTGGGGTTTTGATTTTTTATTGAAACTATACCTAAACTTTCTCTGTTGTTACTTTTTGCTTAGAATAAGCAGATCAAAGAGAGCAGATATTAAATAAAGAACAATTTAAGTCAGTAAACAAAAACCTATTCTTCTTCCTAATTCAAACAAAAGGTTGCCTGTCTCTGCCCTTTCTTTAAAAAGAAAACAAATTACATGTTAAAAAAAAAAATTATGCAAATCGGCGACTGGTGGATGGTATGATATGACACTGTCACAAGACTTGTATTAAATTTAATTAAACCTAATCCTACCTGTCCTAAATATTTTTGTGTGGAGGGTATTAGTGAAAATAGAAATCTAAGCTTGAAAAGTATTCTGATGAAATGAAATGAAATGTCATTTATTCAGTCTAGGCTGTTACAAGCACTTGTGAAGGTCAAGAAGCTACGCCATATTGATATTGCTTATGATGATTTAATTATTTTTTTTACTAGAAAAAAATCCAAGCGGTTTAGGGATCAGGTTAAAATCGAATCTGGAAGTGCAGATTCGATTGTCCTACTCGGGCGGAGATTACATAAAATACATAAATTACACAAAAAACTTAAAATTCTTGGCTTGGTTGATCTATTTGTGAAAAATACTACTGAATCGTATGATATACTTAAGAGTAGTAGGTTTTATAACATAATGCATACAAAACATAAAAGCTTCGTCATCAGAAACATTCTCCAAATAATATGCTTTTTAATTTTCAATGCTTGCTATTTTATTATACTGCATTATGCCATTCTAAAGTATTCGATTTGGGAAACTCTCCTACGCTAATATGGCCAATTGAAAAATTACCCTGCATTATTAGGTTTCGAGAAGTAAAGAAAAAATTCACTTACCTTCACCCCACTGAATCCAAGAAAAAAAGAAAATGCAGCGACGTAGGGTGTCGACACTTTTGTGTGGCGTAGAACAAATTCATCAAGGAAAAGTTGGCTAAGGTATTAGGCTGGTATGAAATAATATTCAAGCAGTTTGAATAACATGAAATTAAACCAAAAAAGAGACTGTTCTTATGTAAAATAAAACTAGTTTTAACGTGTTAATGCACGAACTTTATTTATTTGTTGACGTTTCGCAGCCTTTTCAGGTCTGTGCATCGTCAGAATAATGATTTTTTATTTGTGGTTCTGTTCTTATGTAGTTTAGAAGGGGTAGCAAATTAGGTGATTCTGCCTACATGCTTAAAGCTATTTTCTTAAATTTAACCATAACGAAATGTTTATCTTAGGTACGTCCAAACAAGCTACTACAGATATGATATCTACATTTGACGAATTCAAAGCTTTAACATTATATTTATTCAATAAAAATAAAACACTTAAGTATTTGTTATTCAATGTCACCAGTCAAAGTGGTATTAACATTTTTATCCGATATAATTTTCTTATTATCACTTAAAGTTGTTAGGATGCACGTTTACATAATGATTGGTTATAGCATGGTCACCCTCATTGGAAGTCAACGGAGTGAGAAAAATGTGCTTAAGCCGAGGGGAGGTGTTAATGTAATCGTGCTTTTTAAAACTGCAAGTACTCGGCAATTTGTCCAAATTAGGGAATTGCCAGCATTTATTTGGGTATCAGAAGAAAGTGCCCTTTTACACATTTGACTTTAAGTTCTTTATTAATTGGTGCGATCGTTTAATGTGTCTGAATTGTATTTAATTTAATTGTAATCTTCTTCTTTTATAGCTCGAGAGTTCTCGATGTGATATCGACCGTAGTGAAAAATTTAAACATACACTAGGTTTATGTTTATTTTAAAAAACCATTTTTTTAAATTGTAATTTTAATCAGCTTCAAAAATAATTCAAATTAGTTTCAAATGACCTTCACTATCACATCGTAATTTGAGTTGATGGATGGTTAACATTTGTATTAATAATCGAGTTTGAAAACTAATGATAAAAATGTTTTAATTCACTTACATAGATGTAAAAAAGTACTTTTTTATAAGTAGACGTAAGTAACACCCGGGATAATGATGATTTCATGGTTTTACTTCGGCGAATTTCTCAAAAGTAATATACAATTTGTGAACGCTATTTTCAAAAAGTTATGCCTAAGCTTAAATTAGCATCGTAATTATCTGATAAAAAAATTATTCTGGGGTACTTCAAGAGTTTCCCTACAACGCGATAAAAAAAGTTTACATAACTTATTTTGTCGTTGTTCGTTGTAAACAAGAAGTAGTTCAAAAGAAAAAGTTACGTGACAAAGGAAATTCTGAGGTACATCAAGAGTTTCTTTACAACGCGATAAAAAAAGTTAACATAACTTATTTTGTCGTTGTTTGTTGTAAACAAGAAGTAGTTCAAAAGAAAAAGTTACGTAACAAAGGAAATTTTGAGGTACTTCAAGAGTTTCTCTACAAAAAGTTTACATAACATAATTTGTCGTTGTTCGTTGTAAAAAAAAGTAATTCAAAAGAAAAAAATATCTAACAAAGAAAATTCTAGGGTATTTCAAGAGTTTCCCTACAACGACTACGATTACCCCAAACAGCAATCAGTATAGGGTAACTACCTCCACAATACATCTCCGTCTCGAATGTACCTATAACCGGGTGGATGGGGCCGACGGCACTCTCCTTGAATCCCAATGAACTCCTAAACTCATATCCGGCAGCTTTGTATTATTTTTACTCGGTGGATCTCTTAATATCTTGTTTATAGCGAGTTTGTGTTTATTGAGGTGTCACACTGCATACAGATGCGTCTTGCATACAAGTCCAGTTTTAATAAGGTCGACGAAAATAAAGACTTTACTATACAAGGATATAGACAAGGATGTCGCTAAGACAGGGGCCTAGTTTTTGTTAACGTTTTCGAATGACTCAATATTTTGAGGATTTCATTAGGTAACCTTGAACTTTACGTCTAATTAATTAAATTTAACAATTGATTAAAAAACCTTGATTTTTTATGAAATGAGCGATTGCTTATTACATCGGGCTCATTAGTATTTTGTACATCATATTGGTGATAAAATGATTTTTAAAGCGAAGAAACCTTTGTAGTTTGAGAGATAAACGTCACTATTTGTTAAATGTTACTTCTTCACACATGTTCATGTGTGACTTTATGTTCGTACAACCTATAATAAAAAAGACAGAAAAGTTTGTTACAACTTACAAATAAACTTTTTGTCTTTCTTTCTTCTTATAATTTCTGTCAATAAAACAATACAACGAAAATGTCTTATTTATGTCAATGATTCAGCAACAATCCTATTTCTGCTGTATTTGGCGACAAACTGTTTTACAACATAAACACAAAATATCTTTGTATTGTTTACAACGACCCCTACAAATTACTGCGCCTCGTCGCAACGGAAAGGGTTAAGTGATCATATCGGGCCAGTTTAAATCTTAACCCCACGCCTCGGGCTTGGTTTTATTAATTTATTTACTCGCGTATCAGCGGAGTTATGCGAATTCCACATTAATTGTGCCCATATGCAAAGCTTAATGGTGCACTTGTGATATTATCTTTGTTTAATACATTTCCTTGGGAGGGGGTAACTTTTAACTGTTGTTGGTGTTTGAAGGGTTGATAGCGTTGGTCCTATGAATTATTATTGTAGGATTTTTTTAACTAATAAATAATTGAAGAATCATGGCTATTGTACTACCTAATCTTTAAATAATAACTTAAAATACCGCAATTTTCATAAGCCAAAGTTGCGACGTGTAGAGGTATGGCATGAATATTACTTTTTAACACAAGTCACAAAAAATATCTCACTCTACCTGATGTTAAATGGGAGCGGAGTTCAGTACCCCACGAAAACGCATGAAATCTGACAGATCTGTATTCGTATCGCCAACGTCAAAGTTTCTATGAAACAACAGCGCACTTACCGGACTAAGGAACAAACATTTATTTCCATAGCAACTTTGATATAGCGATTCGAATACTTTCACGCTAGTTTTTCGTGCTTGGGGTACAGTTGCTCAAATAGCTGATGTGGTAGGAAAGTGCCTGCTCAACGCTCTAGGCATCCTCACATTGCCAGCTTGAACTCAATTCTTAACGGGAACCTTGGCACTTTGCTCATTTACATATAACCAACATCACCAAAATGTATTCTGTAATGTAGATGCAGATATTACTTTTTCAGACGAGCGCTCCAGCTCGCCATGAAATCTGCTACTTCTTCTTCTTGGTGATTCATTCACGAACCGGTTAGAATCGTTGGCTCGCCGGCTCGCTGGCTTTCGTTGGTGATTCACTGGAGAGCAAAACAGTCTACTGTAATCATTGGCGAAGGCTTGGCGTGCTTCCAGACGGAGTGACTTGAGTATACTGTTAAATACAAAGAACAGAAGTAATAAGCCCGGCTCTACCGATCCACTGGCGGTTTCTTGCATCGCGGACTTAGAATGTCAAGCAAGCACAAAGTAAATACTTCGGTTTTTAAGTCCGAAGACTTTTAAGTGCTCTATGGACGGTTTAGACCTTTGGCTCGAGAGTTCGTTTGCGTACCGACGGTCTTGCACGTAAATATTATAGGCACTTGTCCCAACGCCGACTATGAACGACAAGCGATTAGAGCTAGAAATTAGAAACGACATGGCAAGCAGCGGAATGCGAGTCTGCAGGTCAGATAGTTTTATCGCTGGACTATAAACGGTTGTGCGAGTACGACGGGCGATTACTCGCAATACTGAGCAAAAATGTACGCGAGCATTTGCATTCGCATTTGAGGCAAGCGAGCATCGCTCAGAAAGTATTATCTTAGATAGTTCTTGTCGCTCAGCGACAAGCTAGTGGAGAGAGTTCTCGGCAGTGTGAACAGTCAGCGTTTAACTAATTTATGCGTCTCTTTTGTATACACGAAATGTACCTTGTTTCTTGAGCGAGAAAATAGCCGATAGTTAGCTGCTTCCTTACCGGCGGTGGAAACCACTGCCTCAGGTAAGAGTGCCTGCTTAATAAGAGGTTTCATAAAAAAAAACTCTGCTAAAACCTTGTGGCAGTATAAGTAATAAACAAAAAGTATACTGGCAACACTGGAACGTCTAATGGTACAGCAATTAAAATTAGAATATCTTAATTCATATCAAAGTATCAGGGCTGCCATCTTAATGTGTGTTCGCTTCCCTAATACGGGGTAAGCGGAGATAACCCTCGTGTGCTAACTTGGACATGTTTATTTGTAGTTAAGTGAATGTTGCCATGTTAATTTATGTTTTACTACGCTGGCCGCTTAATTGGGTAGTATTTATATTAACTAGAACACTCAGTTCATTTCTTAGGTACTGTAATATTTGATGCTAATTCTTACAACTGCATTGTTCAAGAATCAACTTCAATAACGATTACAATGTAACTTTAGTCGGGTTACTAACAACTCTATGCTTAGAATAGTAAATGAGATCACATCAGAGAAAAAGAGTCCTTGAGCCGACTAAGATAGAGTTGGTATTTCTGGAGCTAACAACTATGACTTTCTTGTAGAACAATCTTAATTAGCTCGGAAGGTACTAAACTGCCCTTGTATCTCCACTTGTCAATACTTTTGTTTAAATATTGAGTAAAAAGTGCTTTTTTATGTAAGTATATAATTAAAATTGGGTAAAGTTATTCTTGTATAACATTCGAAAATGTATTAGTGTTTCTGAGTTATGGAAATTACAGATAGAAGAAGATAAGATGCACCATCACTGCGCCATCGATCTTCTAGAATATATCTGCATTGTTCTGTTCATATATGTATTCTTCAGTTTATACGTATATGCGTTTTTAATATTCATACTGCAATCGGTAATATGAAATATAATATCATGCACTTGACTACTATTGAGTTTTCAGGAAACTGCAGGGGTTTTCCATATGATAACAGAATAAGTGGTTTAACAGATTACATACTTTAAATTTATTTAGAACACCTGCTCTGGGACAACAACTATCTTTGCAATTGTGAAAGATTATTTTACATAATAAATGATAAGTTAGGTAGGTTTAAATAACAAGACATTAAATTTTACGTTTTTTGTTAATTATATGGCTTACTAGAGGCCGCTCGCGACTTCTTCCGTGTTAACTTTAGTTTTTTAAGATTCCCACAAGAACCTTACATTTTACCGTGTTTAAAAGTGCCATATTATCTCAATCCAGGTCATAAACTAGATACGTACCAAAATTTAATCCAAATCCATCCATATTAGTAGGATTAAAATCCTGCGTATCCAGAATATCCTTTATCATCATTAATAAGCCATACGATGCCCACTGCTGAACATAACATACCTCAGTGTCCTCCAAGGATCGGTTCTGCACTGTGTGCATCCAGCAGCTTCAAGACACCCCGTCTGGGGAAGCAACCACCACCTCACAGAAGAACACAGTAAAATAACACTATCTTTTGGTATTGTTGTGTTTCTGCTGGTGAGTAGGGTTCCAGGGCAGTGGCGTAGCATGGGGGGGGGCGGGGGGTGCGGTCCGCACAGGGCGGCACTTTGCCGGGGGCGGCGCTGCGGAGGTGGCAGATAGAGAAAAAAATTAAAATATAAAAAAAAGTTAATTTCTTTCAGTTTTTTTTTTGTCATTTTTTTGTTGTTGTTACCAAATACCCAGGTACCTATGCAGGTTCTATGCATGGGTGATGCAAGCGCAAGGTTTCTCAATAACTATTATTTAGGAAACTTATTTCGTTGTAATCAGTAATGATACTCGTGCGCGAAAGAGCGTTCGTGAAGTAGGCGATTTCTCCATTATTGTATTACGTTTTCTCTGTAATTTTTCTAAGTGATATTGTGATAGTCTACCTTCTACTCTATGTCAAAAAATGTTAATTTCACTCTTAGGTTAGTGTTATTCAATAAAAGTACTCTTTTTACCATGCCTCAATTTTTTTATAATGGATTGCAAAAATAAGAGGGCGGCAAATTTGGAATCCGCACCGGGTGCTAGTGACCTATGCTACGCCACTGTTCCAGGGCTCCACGAGGTTGGGGATTGCATTCTGGCTGGAGCGGCTCACTTTCTGCCGCAACATGTATCTTCTCAACTGAACTCTAATTACACTTAAAATCAGGTGGAGTGGGGTAATCTGTTGCGCCTCGTATAAAAAGATACCCAGATCGTCAGCCACCTGGGGAGAAGTCTGCTCACAAAACTGAGATACTACAAATGTAAGTTTAGTGCCTAGACTTCTCACCGGTCATATCAACTTGTCATAAATTAATTTCAATGTTGCTGCACAGCTTTAAAATCAGATCTCTAGACTTGGACAGATTAATTGAGTTACCAAAATCTTCGATTACCAGTTGGTCGTACCATATGTATGACCGTAGTTTTACGACAACCTACCAATAAACTATGGGTTCGGGTCATCGCTCGCGCCCCCCGTCCAAATGTAGGGCATGGGCGATCGATTCTGTTTAAAATTCACTGTCGCTATGTTCGTGGTGCGGGGGATTGCTCTAATGGCTGTAAAGGCTTGAATGTCTTTCGGTGTTCGAGAACTAAGATGTTTATGTGATTTATGTAAGTAATTATATAGGAAAACTTGTCGATAGATTTGGCATTAAGTAATAGTACATTACTACAGCGGCCAGCAAAGCAGAGGCATTGATTTACATTTAATATTTTATTTTTTTACATTTACTATGTAATTTATTTGGTCGCTTAAGCACGACAGATATGGATTTTCATACAACTTTTGCCCGCCGCTGCTCGCATGTATATATATATACATAATAAAAGTACCAGTGGAGATAGAAAGATTACACATATTATATTATTTACAAGCAAGGGAACAAAAGTGATATTGCCAATTACAGACCAATATCGGTGTTACCGAAGATTATTCGAAGATCTTGGAAAGAATAATTAACATGCGCTTGTTGGATTCTTGGATAAATATAATAAAATTGCAAAGAACCGATTTGGCTTCAGATCAGGCATTTCCTCAGAAGAAACAATAGCGAGCTTTACTAGTACAGTAGTTGGTGAGTTAGACAGTAAACAGAAATGTTTCGGAATCTTTCTAGACCTCTCCAAGGCCTTCAACTCAGTTTCGATACCCATACTAATCAAAAAGCTAGAATACAGTGGCATTCGAGGTCGGGAGCTGGAACTTCTCAAAAGCTATCTTCAGGATCATACACAGAGCGTTAGGGTTGACTCTCTTACCAGTGACACGGAGATCATTAGCTATGGCATCCCTCAGGGCAGCGTACTAGGACCAACACTTTTCCGGAAATATGTGAATGATCTGTGCAAGCTTATTATACCAAATTGTAAAATATTTATGTATACTGATGATACTGCGCTGTTAGTGGGATGGCAATGATTGGAAGAGTGGTATTATCGTAACGCCCAGGAGGCACTCAAAATCGTAAATAATTGGCTTTCACAAAACTTGCTTAGTCAGAATCTACAAAAAACAAAGATCTTTCCCTTCACCATAACTTCTACTTCTTTCGTACCACCCAACGACGCCAATGTAAGTCTTCCTATTTCCACCGCTTCTAGTGTAAAATACCAGGTCAAATTGAGACTCTAAAAGTAAGGGTACGAAAGCTGATACACATATTCATAATTATTAGAAATTTTGTTGATTCTGAAATCATAAAATCGCTGTATCTCGCTTTGTGTCAGTCGGTCTTGGCATATTGTATCCCAATATGGGGGGGGGGGGGGGCTGGAGGAACTGTGATTTTATGTCATTCTAAAGATAATGACAGACAAGCTAATTGGACACTCCACAAACTTGCTATGCTCTGAATGCCAGGTTTGGACGGTACGGCAACTGTACATTCTTAAATGCATACTACGTAAAGAAATGTTTCTCTTTCGTTAGATATAAACGTTCTTTCACGGCGACGCGTCACAATCCATGTATCCCGCTTGGTATAAAACAGATTTTGCGTCACGTCAATGTGATGCTCTCCCTTCAACCTTGTCCTACAATAAGATGCATAAGTTTATCTCCATTTATACCCAAAATAGGTATGAAGTGAAAATGAACACCTCTGCCTATCTTTTGAAGCAAGGCTACTCAATTACAGAAAATCTATTAAAAATAAAATAGGAAACAGTTACGGATAATAGGAAGAAAACAAACAAACACACACACATCAACACACATACCAACACAAGCACACATGCATAAACACATCACCAAATATAACTCACGCGTATATGTATAACGCTCACACTTAATCAAAATTGTAGGAAACAGTTACGGATAATAGGAAGAAAATAAACAAACACACACACATCAACACACATACCAATACAACCACACATGCATAAACACATCACCAAATATAACTCACGCGTATATGTATAATGCTCACACTTAATCAAAATTGTTAATTTTTTTAAGTTTCCTTCAGTTGATTACTCATCAAACTTATTCACTTGTATTAAATTTTGCAAAGTATCGACCGAGGAATCACTAACCCTGTTAATACAGATTTGCTAGTTAGGGGTCAATTTCTTGAGCTTTTTATATGTATACCCTAGACTTCATTAGACTAATAGTTACTTAAAATGTAAAATTTTGGGTGTTGAGTGCAATTTAGCTCAAAGAAGGATGTCAAAATAATCCTCTAATCTCCAAGTATGTTTGTGAAAAGTATATGTCGTTGATTGTACAAACCTCGAAGGCGTGCGGTGTTATAAATTAAATTTGTCTTTTTATCAAAACATGCTGCTGGTAATTCGAAGTAAATATTTTGTTACATTATCTTTATTAGTCCACTGCTGGCAATAGGTCATTATATTGCATTCTCCCTACCCTGCTCGCTTTTCTTATGAAGAAAAGGTGGAAAACAAGCCTTATATACAATATTTAACAAAGGCAAAATCAATGCTTTACCTGACGTACAATTACAAATCACACTCAAACGAAGTCTCGATAAAGACCTACTAAAAAGGTTTTTTTTTCTATGAAGACAATTTTAACCGTAGCGTCATTTATTGCAAAAAGACACGCCTTTTAACTGATCTTCTAAGAATTGTCGGAACGTTAAAATCCAACTGAGGAAACTTTCAAACCACAATAAAAAATTATTTCTAATAAAAAAATATAAACTGTCTACAGCGGGAAAAGTAGCAATCGAATTAATTTTCCGACAACGGCAATCACTTTTGTCTTATATTTTTTTATTTGTCAATACTTTGCTGTACTGTTGGAACCCTGTCACTGTGTTTAATCGATTAATTATAGGATTATCAAATTGGAGTTCGATGGCGCTGGTGGTTAACGCATTCGGCCAACTTTCGCAGAGGCCGTTCATTGGATGGGCGATCAAAAAAATATTATCTCGAGCTCCTTCGTTATTCAGAAGGCACGTTAAGACGTTGGTCCCGGCTGCATCTGCAGTCATTAGCAGACACCAATCCGCGCTGGGTCTGGCTGGATTGTAAATTTCGAAGCAAAAAAAAACAAATTTAACTCTTAACTCATGTGCACATAGAGGTTGAAGTCTAATGACACATGTGAGAAGATGTCTTTAGTATGTTGATCTTCATTGTAGTCCATGTTATTCAAATTTACATAGTTTAAGTGCCATACAAGTACACGATTAATCTAATGTTGATTTTAACGTAGGTACGCCCTCAGGAAGCATTTTGGCAATTACCCAATGACTTAGGCCTTCAGCCCGGCTATGTGAGGATGGCTGATGCACACAGGCACACTTTCTACCGCATCATCTATCTTCGCGACTAGACTCAACTGACACTTAACATCAGGTGGGGTGGGGTAATTTATTGCGCCTCGTATAAAAAAGACCTAAGCCCATGTCTAGTCTAGACAAAACTTGTACTACCCTATTTTATAAAGAAGCTATGATGATATATAACCAAGCAAAGCCTTGAAAGTTATGATTATAGATATACCTATGTAAGATTAAAATCTCCCTATTCCATCCATAGGGAAGGCCTGTGCCCCAGCAGTGGGGCACAGGCTACTGTAAAGATAGGGGAAAAAATTGCCCTTAGTTACTTGTGGGTTGTTTTTAGTATAACATCTCCCGCCTTAGATTTGCGAACCACTGGCATAGCTTTTCAACTCCCTAAGTGCTTGTAGCAATCTAAACTGAATAAACGAGATTGAAGTTAGAAGTAGGTTAGTACAAGGTACTTTGTTAAATATTTTAGTAAACTAAAACTTATTATATTTAGAGGTAAACAGATGCTTAATAATAATGATTGAGCCTTTGCTTCACATAAAAAAATACTCTGTACTGAGAACATTCAGTACCAAATGATAATTGAAAAGTTGTGTCCAATAAAAATCACCAAATTGGCTGCACAATCGGCGATCAAGTCTCCACCGATGGAGAATCGATTAGACCTAACTGTACTGTCGATTTGTCAATAAATTGGGTTCGTCGAACCGTGTTGCTATTGGTACGACAGAAAACATCAGAAACACCAATGTCAAGATCGTGGGCATCAGGTTCAAACACCTGTTGTAGCCAGAACGAGAATAAGAGAAAAAATCAAATCACGAATTATCCAATAAGAAGACGGTTTTCTGGTCGCTATTCATGTTTGTCTGATACATAATAGAAGATAGAAGTTAGCGGTTACTTCCGCTGTAGTAGGTACATTACAATCACCCAATATCAGTGCTTCTTTTATCTTTGTGAATATAATCGAACTCATTTTTCTAAAAGTTTTTACGTATTCATCATTAATTATGAAAATATGGGTAGATAAGAATTTAACAGTGAACTAAGTTATTAATTCGTTAAATTAGGATTTTAACAATGGGGCGTCTATTATGGTTTACTGCTTTTATTTTCAGCTGAAAGAGAAGATTCTAGACTCTATTTAATGATAAACAATCGTGCTATGATCCATTCCACTAAAGAATTAAAATTAATACCTAAGGCATATTATTTCTTGAAAATTTTTGTGATTGTAGCAAAGACAGCCGCGAAAGCTTAATACACTTACCACCTCATTAATAAACGAAGACTACGTTTGGATTAGTTACCCCATATTTTGTCTCTCTTTATTAAATGCCAAATGACATTTGAGTGAGTCTAAGCTTATTATGTATTAATAAAGGGTATAAAGTATCGCTATCTGCTTAAGGAGTATCCTGACGAATGAAATCGCCATCGCTTATCGCCGCTAGCTCGCCACAGCTCACCACCATTTCCATAGCCTGCGTAACATCGCGTCCGCGCGTCTAAACCGCCCATCGTGACCGTGTCCATCAATACGATCTCTTTATTGATTATAACCAGACTACCGACTATTAACCGTAATACTCTAATATAAGAAACAACAATTTAATACTTTAAACTCTCACTCACAAAGTCCAAATCAAGATGCGCACCAAAAATATAACGCTATCGAAAAAAAATATGATGGCAAGTGTGAAAATTTGGATTACCTTAATTCTATTGTCGAGCCCTTGCGAAGCGAGAGTACTTGTTTTGTTGGTTGTCAAAATACCGCGTAAAAAGTTAGGAAATTCGTAGACAAAAAAATGGAATGTCCTAGGTATTTTATTTTTAAAAAGTTAAGGTTCTTTGTCATCTTACCAGTACTTACTCTACATAAGTACGCAGTGTTTGATAATTATGCTTCATCTAGATTTTAGTGGTAATCGCAGAGTAGGTCCAAGAATTTTCTTAATTTTTCGCAATCATAAAAAAGGTCATGTTTAAAATTAATACCGTCCAGTAGGTACTCACATACTAGTCCAGTAGGTAATAGGTAGCGACTTTTCACTTCGAATTGGAGGGCTCGTAAGGGGAAGTAACTGCCAGCTTACAGAAGTGTGCTGGCTTCTCATCATCATCAGCTGATGGAAGTCCACTGCTGGGCATTGGTCTCCTCTAGGGATTTCCATACAAACGATCCTGTGTTTTTGCCATCAAGTGGGTCATGGCTTCTGTAACAAATAAATTGGCTCCAGCATACAAAACTTATTCAGTAATCTTGTAATCTTAAAGTAAGGTTTTCAGTGGTCCATGGGTCTTAAAGTGGTAGGGGATGGGATCAGTACCCTTAGCACGAACCAATATCGAATTCGAATAGTTTGTGAGTCCGCAATGTCATTGTCAAAAGTGTACTGAATTTTAGTTCTCGTTACGTCCGTTGTGGCGCTGCTGTTAAAGATTCCATACAAAATTTGACATTGACATTTAGCACTCGCAAACTATTCGAATTCGATAATGGTTCGTGCTAGGGGTACAGGTTTTGGACGCGCACATGAGTAAAGTATTGAAAACGTTTATAGCCACTGGTTTCCCTTTTTTTTATGTTATAGGGGGCATACGAGCAGACGGCTCACCTGATGGTAAGTGATCACCGTCGCCCATGGACACTTGCAACACCAGGAGTATCACAAATGCAAAAAAAAACAAACAAAGTATCACAAACCTTTGCTATCAGGTTGGCCATATAGTTCCTAACCATCGTTTGTAGGGTTCCGTAGTCTTGACAAAGAACCTTTAAAGTTTCGTCATGTTCGTGTGTCCGTCCCCGGTTTTGCTTTTAGACTGTTAGCACTAGAGAGCTGTAATTTTGTGGAGATATGTGTATCAACCACGTTGACAAAATTTTTTTTTGAGAAGTATGTCTCCGCTACGTGTAACCTGGGGATGTTTTTTTTTGTCATCGTTAACACCATAACCCATCGTGTGGCGTATCGTTAAATAGCTCCTTTAAAATTACTTAGGGGCTTGTAAGAATATTTTTGGATATAGGGATCTCTCTGCGAAATATTGAACTTTAAAGTGTTAATTTTTGTTCGAGTAGTGCGTCTTCCCCCTCTAGAAACTAAACTATTGAATTAAAAAACCTGGAAAAATTCATGATAATAGTGATTTTTACACATTTTACAAAATTATAACGGTTAATATAGATTTGTTAGTTTAAGAATAAAACAAAGTCAACTTTGGTTAAAGAAAATTTCTTACCTAGTGAAAATTAGTTAGAATAAAACATTAATAGTGACATAGATAAAGTTATTATAGAGTTAAACCTTACACTGAAAAACAAAATCAAAAAAAATATTTAGAAACCACAATAAAATATCATTAGTTCCACAAAGCTTCTGCGACGCGAGTACCCACGACAACGGTTTCTTAATCGCACATCTTTACGTAATTAAAAACTACTTTAAGTAAAAAAGAAAATATCGAATTGAGTTTGAGACACAGTTTGACTTTGATATAAATATTTTAGTTGAGATACATAATTTGATATTAATTGATTTTGTAATTTCCGATACAGAAAATAAAGACTCCAATAAAGATTCAAATACATTGTGGTAACCCTACACTGCGCGTGGTACGACACGCAGTTGGCCGGTTTTAATTTTAAAAACAATAAATAAGTAAATATTTCCAAAACTCACACCAATTAGCTTAGCCCCAAAGTAAGCACTGTAAAGCTTGTGTTATGGGATGCTAGGTTCGCGAATAGAATACATATATTGTACACATATAAGTATATTAATGTAAAAATACATATTTTGACTAGAGTACAAATGCTCGTATTCATCACACAAACATCTGCCCCCACCGGGATTCGAACCCTCGGAATTCGAGACCTCTCGAGTCGCGACACCATGAAACCCGGCGTGCAAACCACTGGGCCACGGAGGTTGTCAAATATAATATTGGGTATCTAGTAAGTTTTGCGATGAGTTACGCTACGCAATATTGTAGCCAGGCTCTATTAGTCTTCAATAACTTTATTGACTAGTTTTCATTTGAGATTTCAGTCAATTAGCTCAGCTACTTGCCTTGCCTTACAGGAGTATAGGAGATCAATGTAAGCAACATTTCCTGATGAATTTAGGCACGCTGGGTTTGAAGTTTAAAGGAAATCATGGCATTGATTTTAATAACTTGTATTTCACGATCACACTGAAATCGATTCCATGTTGGGTCAACGATTGAAATGCACTTTCTGTCTTTGTTACAAATTCCGTTAACTTTAACAAACTAAAAACATTTTTTTGGGATTAGATCTACTCTGTGTCTAACTTATATCTATATCTATTAGGTAGGTAATCATAATATGTGTTTGTATTTCAATATAATTACCTACATAGGAAACAAAATAATTTTCGTAAAATATGGGCAGAGGTCGCACCGTATTCACAGTCCCTAGAATTTAATGGATCCAATAAGCGATTAGAGCCTAATGTATTTATTGACAGTCCCAACCAACATCCCAAACGACGCGTGTCGTGTTAGCGCACAAAATGGCGGAATGGCGGCCGGAAGCCGCAACCGGCCGCTTCCGGTCTGCGGCCGTCTAACTGGACGTTGTTTAGTAATAGTACGATTATTCATTTGATTCTCTAATCGATGGTATGGCTCCTATTGACAATTCACCGTGTAATGATTGTGGAAATAGAATTAGCTTTCATGAATCAGTGGGTATTTGATAAAGTCATTGGGGTGTTACTCTTTATGCTTTTAACATAAATTCATACAGTACTTTGACGTAATTTTTTAAACTTGGACCTTTCATTTGAGTTATAATTGAGGAGCTGGTGAACAAAACGGTATAATTACATAAAATTAAAATTTACAGGAGCTGTTTAAAACTGGATGACATACAGTGAGCTTTTGGCATGATTTTAAATTTATAAATTTAGTAATTTTAACACTGTTTTAGGCGGCTTTGATTGAAAATTATTTGAGATTCAAAATCAACGGGCCCTGTAAAAAAAAGTAGTGATCAGATGCATAATTATACCGTTTTGTTCGCCAGCTTAATTATAATCAAAGTCATATATTCAGTATAAGCTGTTACAAGCACTCATGAATGTCTACGCCTTCGGTTCGTCAATCTACGCCGGGAGACCTTGTACTGAGAAGAACTGACAAGAAACTCAGCAAGGGCTGTTTTTTTCTCACTGTTTTATTATTTACAGATTCGGCAAGTTGAAAATGACTTCAGAAATGATTCATGAAGACACCTTTTATAACATAATATGAAATATACATTAATTGTTCACCTGCATTTTGATTGCTGTGTCATTCAGTATAAATACAAATAGTGTTCTTTTGACTAATACCTATATAGAGGATAAATAGATAGATCAGAACACGTCCTTTACGACTTGTCAAATAGGTAGATTATTGAGGTTTCTATAGCATACATTTTTAACGTCATGAATTTTCAAGTCTGTACCATACCTGCTACTGGAATAATAAGACAAAACTGGACATGACCCACCATGAGGTTGGATTGGTGGGTGCTAACGATTGCAGATTTACGTGAGATTAAAGGCTTGACGTGCCTACTAAACATAGAGTAGCTAGAGATATGTAGCAAAATTGGTTTTTTATCTAATGGCCAAACTGTAACAACTTCTACTGGCGCAGATCGAACGCGCTACTACTGTGACATTGCACCAATTTTTTAATAAAATTTGATATTATCATCAATAATGTCATTCTAACTGGATTGGCCGGTAGTCAAAGAAAAACATAATATACGCTAGTTTTCTCAGTTGAAGAGCTGAAGTTTTGGAAGCTAATAAAATTTAAATTACTCCATAAACACGTGTTACTTTCAAACAGGTGAGCACCTTGCAAGCCGGAAATATGGCCGCTTTTCATCATGCAAGACTTAGTCAAACGCGAGCTTATTTCATATTGAAAAAATGGACAGCACGGCGTAAATATATCTTCAATTTCATGTTAGAATAGAGACCACGCACAGACAGTAACTGCCCTGTTTACTCTGGGCTTAAAGATACACCTAAAATTACAGCCAGTCGGTTCGGATCATAGACATGCTTATTAGCTGAAAGCAAATCTAGGTTAGGTCCCAGATACCTTCATCCCGCTCCCCCGGTAGTTGAAGGATGTGTAAGGCCTTTATCGGCGAGGGGAGTCTCCTCTCCGTCTGGAGCCTCTAGACCACTCGAACCTGAGGAGGTCGGCTCAACTAGAGAGCGTCTCTGAGCCTCGGACCTCGGCTATAGTTAGCCGTTGTCGTGGGGGGAGTTGACAAAGCGATACCGCGCGGCAAATAAATAAATATGTTCAGATACATTCATTCTACCCTCTTCTTTTTTACACGACTGCCCAAAAAAGCGTCTAAGTAATATTTTTTAGTATACTAGAATATTGATTTATAATTTAACCATTAGGTACAGTGCCAATACAGCCAATATCTTACTGTTTCTGCTGACTTCTCTTGAGAAATATGGTGTAAAGTTATGTGTCTGTAAATAGTAGAACTTTATTAGGAATTGCTTTCTGTGGGTTGTGTTTTTTATAGCAAAGAGGTAAATGAATCCTTTGCTCGCAGTGAAGTTTAATAGGTAGATATGTAGGCGGTCAAAGAGAATGCAGCTGTACAGAACGGACTAGTAGTACCTACCAGCGTGCTCTGGCTAAACAGAAATCAGCTGAGCAGTTCCATTATATCAGACGCACGCAGGGTCGCATACTAACAGCCCAGACGTGACGAACTTGAACCCGTATCGAACCAGGAAAATGCGATTCCGATACTAGGTACGCCGATGGATTCTGAATGTAGCTCTCGATCTTACGCAGACAATCTTTGAAAATTTAATAAGTTTTGATAAAAATAAGTTACAAAAAAATAAAAAGTTATATACTTATACATATTAGTAGTAGGTACAAACTTTTTTCAACATAAGTGACATCTACTGCAAAATGTTGCAACCCTGTTTAATTGTACAAGGGTATAACAAATGGATGCAAATCAGATATAACAAGATAAAGAAAATATTTCTTATCATACTAGAATCTTTTTTACTTTTATCGGTTGAGTAAGTAGTTACTTTAGATCACAATGATATTGATTTATACATTTTCTATTTGAATACATTAAAAAGTAATAAGTAAGAGTAGGTGAACTCGGTGTCTACCATCTTTAAGTTTTACTATTAGCTTGGAAGTAGCCGTTTCACCACACTGCGTGAACGCTGTAGACAGCTTGTGAATCAATATAGCCAATGGCCCCGCCCATACCCGTACGTTCATTCACCGATCGCCTCTGTTTTATTATTCAGCTACAGGCAAAACACGCTGTGCTCACCTCATAACGGTCTCTAAAGTAATAATTAAAAACCATTATGCGAATCGGGAACGAAACCGCAACACGCCGCATCTTCACAACTGGCGTGCATCCAACCTACAACTCACTTATTATATTCTATGAGCGCGAGCTATAAACGTATTCCTGAACATATCACGTAGACGACTACTACCAATTTCAACCAATCAGAGTGCGACAATTCAACTTAATAGGCTAGGCCACGCCCAATCACGTAACCGCCTATTACGGCTGTGTAACGACGCAGGCTTTTAACTCCACGACGTCGGCCGATCGCTGCGCGTCTCGCTTCGCTGTAGCGCTGCGTCTCTCTCTAATTTCCCGAGTCGAACGTATACGGGGTGTCTAGGCTCGAGTGTGATAGAGTCGCGTTTGGCGCGCGTGCCTGATTTCAGTTGCACGTCCGAAGTCGGAAGAGGGGGACGCATGCAACTGTTTTCGATAATCGGCCGCGCGTTCCGTACGTGAAAAGCGGACAGTATCCCGCCAGTCACGTCCGCGTAAAAACGGATATATGCCCAGAATATTTATTAAGTGGGTGGTTGTGCGTGACTTTTCCCCTGTGAATAGCTAGCCCAGTAAACGATCGCCCACGAAAATAGAACGGGCGTTTGTTTGATAACTGAAAACGTCGCCGTCTGAAACACGAGTGAAGTCTGTGACCTGTGAACTGCCCATTACAAACAGTGAGATCGGACTCTATGGACATAATGGGACAAGAGGAAAACTCTTCGTTCTTGTAGTGAAAACAAAATTTCAAAAGAAACAAAAGTGAATCTAGTGACTGTTTTTGAAAATGGAAGGTTTTTGATGTCCGACCAGACTGTTTTGATACTTGAACAAAAAATGGACAACCCAAGTGGAAATTTAAACTAACTGACGTGAGTGGATAGTGACTATGTTGCCGTATCAGGCGGTAGCTATGGACTACGCGGTGGCTTCCGCAGGTTTCCACCACCATCAGAGGCCAGGAGGCCTGCCCGGCGTGATGGGCCTCCCAGGGCCCGGGGCCGGCCTCAATCCTGGCCTTAACCCGGCCTTCACTCATTCCTGGTTCGTACAGACAAGCCCGGATATCTGTCGGCAGCAACAAGCATCCAACCAATCGCATCTCGAACCTGGGCACGTTTCATTTTTTTTATTATATTTTTATTTTTAGTTATTAGTTCCTTTTGTGATTATCACTTGACAAGTTTATTTCATAATAAAAACATGTATGAAACATTTTTATGTAGTTAAATATCTGTAAAAGTTTAAAACTTCTCAAAATGATTATCTATAAAATTATAAAGTTGTCAAGGGATTTCAGTTTAATCTTTTGATTGCCTTTCATTATTTTGCATTTTCTTTATTTATGTGCTTTTTCAAAATGTGCTTATAATTTAGTTAGATGTTGTCAATTTATTATTAAAAGAACAGTATACTTATAAAATAAAATAAACATTGTATGTTGTCAAAATTCTTCAAGAGTTATTACTAAGCTAGCACTGATTCTTATCTATAAAGTATTGTAATACTGGTTTCTTACAAGTGTTCTAAGACAGGTTACATCAAATAAAAAAAATCATAAACGCACGCTTACCAAAATCACATTAGGTAGTTTCTTTTAAAAAATAGATAATATAATTGTTGAGTTCATGAATACCACTTCTTTTCCTCAATTTAAAATTTAACAATGATACGTTTAAAGAAATTTAGACTTAATCTTATTGGAAGTAGAGTTAAAAGTGTTTTAATAGCTAAACCAAAGATATAACAAAACATAAAATTTTAGCCTGAATTCAAGGTGTAAGTTCAGGTTAACCAAGATTACGCAAACAATCTAAAAAACGGCTATTCAACTAACATTTATTAATTAAAATCAAGATTATATTTTATGAAATTGAGTAATACACATACTTATGAACTTGAATAATGGGAATTAATTACCAGAAATTGCTCTGATACACATTCAAGTCACTGAATTGTTTTTCTAAATAACCGGGACAAGGGTTGATATTACCAAGACCAAATAAAATATAGGAAAATTAAATTTCAACATTGAATTTGGCATAGAGACACCTAGTCTAGCAAAGCAACAAGGCTTGCTAGCAAATCAGGATAAGACTTCAAAATAAATTTAGATAATAGATCTACTCGAAAACTAATACGGCCAGTTTAGGCTGTTACAAGCACTCATGAATGTGTAGAAGCTACCCCATCGTTTGACTATGTACATACTCGTATGTATATCTTGTAGTAAGGTTTTTGATAATATCCAGGTCCCAATGATTCATATTTTATTAAATATGTTCGCCATTTTCGCGTGATTAAGTAAAAAACATTAAAGACTTAACATTATAACAAATATAATATGATTAGGATGAATGATCGTAAATTTATATTTGCGAATGTGCCACGGTCGGCAAATCCCGCATACAATTAATTGGGGTAATTAATTAATTATTTTATTAAATATCTCAATAATTATTATACCTACTTTTCTCATAATTGCTCATATGATAATATATTTCAGAGGTAGGGCAAAGCAAATTTCCTGCTTCCCGCACGTCTAGAGAAGTAACCTCCACAGATGGTCTTACAAGATCACAGTGAAATAACACTACCTTTTGGTGGTGTTGAGTTTTTGGTGGTGAGTAAGGTTCCAGGGCTTCACGGGGTAGGGTATAGGGTGGAAGTAGACAACGCCGCGTGATTTGGAATCGCAGGCGTCTATAAGCCTGGTGAGCACTTAATATCAGGACGGCCATATGCATGTTTTAAATATAAATATGAAAAAATAAAAACAAAATTTTAATGCATTCATCAAATATAAATTCCCTTTCTAACCCACATACATTTTGTTAATCTAATTGTTTTTGCTTCATTATAAAGATAGTACTGAGTATTTTTTACAATGTTAAACAGCTATTATCTTTGAAGCGTGGACGGGACAAGTTATGAGTTGAAATAAAGATTTTTATCGCGTCATGACAGCCGGCTGGTAAAACGCGAAGCTTGCGCCACTAGACATAAAATTGTGGAATACCATGTGATTCTTAAACAGTTTGGTCGTCTAGATTTTGCGCAAATGTGATCATAGGTTTGATATCAGAATCTACAACAATACATAATCTTTTAGTTACGTCAACTTTTGTATTTAAATTTTCGAAAAAAATTTGTTAAACGTTTGTAATCCCGGCAGGGACGCATAAAATATTGTTCTCAAATCGTGATTGTTTACATTTATATTTACATATTATCACTTATTTTATATTCATACTAGTAATTCAGATCTAATTATTTTTGAAACTAGATAAATGTAATGTTGTCTAAAATTAATAAAATATTATTATTGCTTATGTATGAAGGTTTATTACACTACTTCGCATTAAATAAAGCATTAAAAACTTGAAAAAATTATCAATTCTAATGTTTAATACAAAAATACCAAGGCCAGTGCTAAACCCATTTTGATACTTTACATACAAAATCCATTTTGATACTTTATCTACCATATTTTAAATATAGTTTAGAGAGAGAAAAACAAGTGCAAAAATTCCTCAAATTGCATGACAAAAACGTCGAAACATAGATCCAAATCTCGTCCAAGTTGACAATTTAAACGAGGCAATATTACCGTAAACCATATCATCACATCAAGTTCACCTTCGTAATTTGACATTTTCCCAGAAACAGGCTCATTGTTTTAATAAGTCATCGTTTGCGCAAACCACTGCGTTCATTTAAAATATGAACTATTAATCTTATTTATTCATGCGACGTGAATCGAGTTCAAATTTCTTTTGACTACACTACTAACATAGTTGTACCAATTCATATGAAGGCAGTAGGTAGTATGGATATTAATTACTTATTATTACAGAATAGAATAAATATTGTGGATAGACGAAATATCCTTTTGTTCATCATCTAAACATAATTGCGCTCAGAAGGACGTGATGGCCGCTCAAGGGCAGGCTCGGTTTTGGTATCAATCTTGGTTACAATATGGCAAATCAAATTTTGGTTTTATTTACGACAGGATGAGAAACAATAAAAATACTTTAAAGCTAAATTAAAATAATGTCAAAAATATCAGAATCAAACTAAATAATATATTATCGTACAGAATTACACTAATAAAGTTTTTGAATAACACCAGAAATAGAATCCGAAGTCGAGTCTTCCTGCGAGCGTAGCTGGTATTTATAATACGACGGATATAGCAAATGCCTTCCAAAAACATTTTAAAGAAGATTCCCCCCTTCTAGGGGAATAGTTAGATTAAAGTCTCAGGGTAACGATGATCTCAGCATCGAGCACCTGAAGTACGCAGGAGTGCACTTGCCTGTGGGCCAATCGCCTAACCAGATTGCTTTGGAAAACGCTATCGCTTACGATTTCATTTTGTTATTTCTAACCGCCGAAGGTTTTCAAATACCTCACGCTCATTTTCTTTAATATTGTTATTACCAATGCGAAAGAAAAAAAAAGAGCGCGAGGCATTTGAAAACCTCAGGCGGCTAGAAATAACAAAATGAAATCGTAAGCGATAGCGTTTTCCAAAGCAATCCAGTTAGGCGATTGGCCCCCTGGTGTTCTTCCGATGTTTTTTAACCTTTGTATGAGTCACTGTTTTCTACCTGAAGACTTGATACACACTTGTAGTGCCCATTGTAAAAAAAACGGTAGATGCTTCAGATTTGTCCAATTATTGGCCTATTTCTTTCGCTACTGTTAGTCAAAGTGCTGGATAGTTTGTTGGATAAAAGATTAAGTCAGTACATTAGGAGTCACGATGCTGAGTTTGGTTTTAAGCTGGGTCTGTCATAGAGAGTGCCATCTTTTGTCTCAAACAGACTTTCTACACAGTAAGAAAAACCCCAGTCTATGCTTGTTTTTGGAACTTGTCAAAGGCGTTCGACCTAGTATCGTATAATCTTTTGTGATAAAATTGGTGTACTAAGCTGCCTCCTGAAGTTATATCTATTGCGACGCTGGTTGCAGCTACATGCGCCCGTCTATCGCAGACGAGTTACATCGGAAGCCAAATGTTGTATATGTTATTTGTTGTATATTTTGTATTCATTGTTTTTCAATTTGCATGTCTTTTATTTACTTACATTAGGATTACTTCTTACTTTACTAACACTTGTCTATGAAAATTTTACTAGAAAAAAATCCACACGGAACAGGTAGTAGACGGGACACGAACCCGCAGCCTTCGCTATCCAGGCGAATGCACTGACCATTATGCTACCGCGGCCCTGACGGGCGTGTCTAATTTTCTCTAGCCTTTCTTAAGCTGCAAGGCAGCGCCATTTCTTCGCATTGTAGGTAAACCACAATGTCAAATGAATAACTTTACAAGTATTAAATATTTTAAAGGAGAAATAGCAAGTATAGTTATATTTATAATTTTTAAAGCATGTAACTGCTAGATGCTGCCTGGTTCGCGTGGAATTTTTTCAAGTGAAATTTTCTTTAGATTTAAACATTTAGCAGTTACTTGCTTAAAAAATAACAAATATAACTTAGTCTATGAATATTTGTTTCTTAGGTTTTCACGCACATCACTCATTAAATAAAACTAGTTTTTACGGGTTAATGCACGAAACTTTATTTTATTTCATCGTCAGAATAATGATTTTTAAATAAAAAATCATTATTCTGACGATGCAGACCTGAAAAGGCTGCGAAACGTCAATAAATAAATAAAGTTTCGTGCATTAACCCGTAAAAACTAGTTTTATTTAGTCTATGAATTTTTATGTCTCAAAATAAATGATTATTATTATTAGTGTTGCAACACACATAAAGTCATTTTTCTATATTTTTTATACTTATATCTTAATTTATTATAAATATTTTTATACGAATCTCAAATATATGAGAAAGGACCGTTTTTCATGTTTAGGGTTCCGTACCCAAAGATTAACATTAAACGGTATTTTTGTCACTCTGTCGTCTATCTGTTCGTATGTCACGGGTCTCTAGATCGTAAACGGAATGAGTAACATAACTGAGATTTTGGTGTTTTTGTAGAATGTTTGCCCAAAGTCGAATATTTAGTCGAAGATTGTATTAAATTATTTTCATTGGTGGTCCCATACATGAAAAAGAGACGTTTTTTTCCGTTTGATAGTTTTGACAAAAACAAAGAAATTATTTTACCTTCCGCGGTTTGTTGATCCGTCTAGCTCTGAAACGATCTGTTTCATAAGTCAGTGATATTAGGTAGCTTCTAAAACATAATATGATATGGTACGAAGCAATGGTGCCTTCGTTTAAATAATGTTTTACGGAACCCCAATAGAGCGAGGCCAGACTCGAGCTTGGTCAGTTTTTGGTATTCTCAAAATTCAAAACCACAACATCAGCGGGTTGCGCGGTCGGCGCGCACAGCGTCAAAGATCAAAGACTGTCGGTCGCGCTACAATCCGGTTTCATTGAGCAAAATTTGGGCAATAGCTTTGCGTTACGATATTATTATATTTTTTTTTCTTGGTTACGTTATAGTAGCCATAAACTTGAATTGCCTAGCCCGTACACCTTGAATGGTGGACTTTACACGAGTTTCAAGCCGATTCAATAACAACTAGGTAATTTCGCACTATCAAATAAGACCGAATTTTTTGTGGAAACAATTACGAGACAGAACTATAGTATTTTTTTAAAATGAGAGATAGTAGCTAGCCCTGAAACAATTCTATAATTGAATTTTGACATTGTATGCACAAGGCAGTTTTGTAAAAAATGCAATGGTCTTATTAATTTCTCTTTGATGCATTATGATCAGTGCTAAAAAAATTGTAGTACACAAAAATATTTCTAAGTGACATCTAGCTCGACAAATATATGTATTTTAAAAGCAAAAAACTGTATTTAATTGGTCTCTCGGTCCTTTGGTATGTTAAAAAGATCTCAACGCCTCAACAAGAAACAATGCCTTCTTCATAGTGTTTTTTTTTCACTTCTATCAGGGAAACAAAAACTTTTTTGACTCAATCACAAAACCCCTTTCACACTCTATCAAAATTTCTAAGGCAACTATAAAAAGTGAAATTTCAAAAACAAAAAACGCATATCCGTACTTTGAAATATTTTGATTGGAAAATAAAGAGCGTATCTGAACACCACAATGTGTTATATAGTGTAGATAAAAGGATTTATAATGTGTGTATTGAAAAAAACTAAGGCATGAAAAGACTTTGTTTAGTTAACATATTGTACAATCGGTACAATTAAAGAATTTTAAGATACGAATCCCTTTATAGACAATTTTTACAGTACAAAATATTAATTTAAGTACTTAGTAATAAGTTTTTATGAGCGACCAAGCATGGTGAGCATCTGATATGGAGTTAGTGACAAATAATACATCATTGCCATTTTTTTTATTATGATAATCAAATATCGAAACATAAAATTATATACATAAAATTATATAATAGCGAAGTAGGCAAATTACTCTACCCCACCTGATGTTAAGTGGTGATAAAGTCCAAACGCGAAGATAGCTGGTACAACAGTTATAAACTGCTACATCAACCATCCTCGCCTTGCGGCCTGCAAAAATTCATGCAATTATAGCATTAGTAATATTATTTATATAAAAATCACAATCATAAATCTCAGTCTCAATTCAATTCAGTATTCATTTATTAAGGCTTTTACGTCATCGGTTCCCAAATCTACAGCGGGAGACCTTGCACTGAGAAGAACCGGCAAGAAACGCAGCAAAGGCTGCTTTTTTCTCCCTGTAATATTTTATACAGTGTCGTCAAATTGAAAACTGATATCAAACTTATAAACATGAATTGAGGTCAACTTCCATCACATAATGTGAAATAGGTAACAAAAAACTCATTAGCCTTAAAACCGATGCGTTATTGGACTAACCGTATCATTACGAAACCATAAAGCTAAACTAAAGGAACGTCAACAGCAATTACGGTCGCAATAAAACAGATTTACTAACGAAATCCTCGATATTTACAGGAATCAAAGTAGCACCTGAGCGGAGAAAAAACGTTGAGCCGACCACAGAAGACGGTTTTACAAGAAAAAAAAACATTAATACCACAGAGCAGCTTTTGTGACATGAAACCGCAACGGAGGCTAACGTGTTGCTTAAATTCAGCTTTAGTATTGGGGTTGCCATTTCGAAAATGCTTTTTCTCCCAAAAGTCTGCAAATAAGCATAACTACGAGGTAGTTACCATTTTATTTAGCTGAAATATCCAGTTTGCATTTCTGCATAAGTAGTAATATAATCTTTTAAGCTTATTGATTTTCTGACCGCAAATCAATAAGTTACATTTAAACAGATATTGTACTGCTTCAAGTTTCTGAAAAATACGAACTGTACAAAATACATATTCAAGAAGAAAGAAAGATTTTTGGGATATAGGACAGTTTTAAAGATGATTTTTAGCAAAAATAAATTTGACGTCGACCTTTACTATATAAAAAGCAGTGCTTCTAATATTCATCATGCTTGAATGTTGAAACAAGAAGGACAAGTTTAGATAATTTTAACTCTTTTGGATGTATTATATTCACCATTATACTTTATTCTTATTTTTTATTTATTAGCAAATATCACCAGGCCCTTAATAGTAAATTTGTCATAAAAACTGGTTCAATGGTTGAACCAGGTACAACTGCTGCGATCGATTTAACAAACATAACAAAAATGAAATCTTAACCATTTCTTTTAGCTTTATTGCAGTCGGATAAAAGTATGTTAACATTATAAAAATATAATGTTATGATACTATTACATACTTATTTATCTTCTTTTCAAAGTTTTAATAACACTTACAAAAAAAATTCACTAAACTATAAAATTTTGATTTAAGTTTTTTTATATAAATGTAAGGTAAAATACAGAATCATATATGATAAAAAAATGTGGTAGCTGTATCAATATCCGGGTCAAAACTAAATAATAAATCTATGGCGAGTTCGTTCTCTTATTCATATCGGAACACAATCACGGGCCGGGAACGATAATTTTCACGCGATTTTAAACTCAATGTCGTTGCTATAATGATAATTTTTATTATCAACAAAAGCAGTTATGTTGTAGCGGACCCTTTTGTGTATATGGATCTATTACGATTTGTCTTGTTGTTTTTTTTCTCTATGACAAACTTACATGCTGCTCCATTTTTTATGCAAGTATTTTTAAAACTTTTGTGAGGAACTGGTTTTGCATTTAACTCCAGTAATTATCTATGTTGAATAAGTCGAAACCATTTAAGAATAAACAAAAACTTTAAAATTACTTCAAGCAAAGCAGCAAAACAGTCTTAAGCTTTCATTAAAAAGCTTTGGCAAATTATGCAGTAGTAAGTGTTGTATCTGAGGCAATTGCAAGGCATTTTCTGTCGGGTACGTTGGAAATAGAAATAACAACCGTTTAATGTAGGAACTAATGTAGATTGTTTTTATGTCTTTGTAAATTATCGTTCAAAGCCAAGTTTAGATGTATATATATACAAAATTACTTAGGTGTTTAGACTGGCTTAAAACTACATGTCGCACCAAATCTTACGACGTTAATTTTGTTTTATTCTCTAATAGCATCCCGGCTTTGCACGGGTGAAATATGTTTGAACGCGCGCTTAAAAATATGATATAGGCTTTGTCACTCCACAATAATGCAGCATTCTAATAGCGAAAGAGTTTTTAAAATTGGTCCAGCAGCTTTTGAGTTTATTCGTTACAAATGATAATATAAATATTTACTAGCGTTAACTTTCGTTTTTAGAATACCACAGAAACCTAGCATTTTTTCGGGATAGTATTAGTCTTAGTAGTACAGCGGACTGTTTTCGCAACTCGACAGCAAGTATTTTGCGTAGGGTTTTTCGGGATAAAAAGTATCCTGTGTGTCAATCCAGGTCAAACACTATATTCGATCCAAAGGAGACCTCGAATATCTGTCCAATTTTGAACCATGGTACAAATTATCAAAAATTATACTGAAACAGAATAAATTCAATAGAAATTATTGAAAATTTTAATAAAAATATTTAGAAAAAGGAAATCTGCGTATGAAGAAACTTTATTACCCAGACAACTAATACCATTGGTTTAAATTCATTTCCTTGATTGTGATTGGCTGTATCAAAAATAACTGACGGTTTTCATCATGCAAACTTTTACATGTATAATATTAAAGTAGGATAAATTTGAGAACACCCCGTATAGTACAGTAGCCTGGCTCAATCAGCGGCCGAACGCCGACTCACCGCGATTCGTCGCGCCCTCAGTTTTTGCTGACTGCGCTCGCGCAACCAGCCTGATGGGAGCTCGGTCACAAACAACTCGCCACAACACTTTCTTCACAAACATATTATCATCCTTTAATCTGTTTCTTCTTAAAACTATTCATTTATACCTACCTATTTATTTAAACCTGTCATTTCAACGTCATTTTACGCAACGGATGCGCACTGTTGTATAAATTGTATGTTTTTGAGACTTGACTGATCATGACTCTTTTTTATAACAATCACTTCAAGAATTAAAAGATTATGGAAAACATTTAGAATTCTAGTATTTCGTTTCTCCATTTTATAAATTCTTTTCCCAGTACCATTTGAAACATATTGTTAAAACTTAGTTGCATCGCAGTATTTTGAAATACTACGTAACCGCTGGCTGCCCTTTGAAATAGATAAAATGAGCTTTCTGCACTATTTCTCGAATATGCTTTAAGAGAGGTAAGTAGTGTAGCAAATAAAGTACTTTGATTTATATAAAATATACCTAGTCATATATATCCATTTAATAAGAATGACCGAACGAAAAGGGTGATCGCAATCGATCAAGGGCGGTCAATGTCAGGATTAACTGTAGGACAAGTGTCCCGAAAATGATCCATTATTTCCCCTTTACCTCATCAAGCGACTTTGTTGGAGACCCTCGCTTTCTTTCATGGTTAAATGAACCTGATGGTTGTACTAAATAGTTAGGATTCTTCGGATAAATAACTCACTCGGACATGTAATCACAGAGTATTAGGTATGGATTTTTTCCCTCACTGCAAATTTATATCTATAGTCAGAAAAACATCTATAATATTTTTAGTTTAATTAAAGATAGTGCTATTTATTTTTTAACTATAACACGATAATAAGTTATTGCAATACATAATAAAGGAAAGAATTATTTTGCTCGCCCCTTGCTAACAATTGACAAGGGCTAAACTAGTCCTTACAGAAAAATTGCCAACGCAAAAAAATGTGTCGATCCGCATATGACTAATAGTGGTCCACTCCTTAGCAAATTGCCTGCCCAATTCGTAACGAAACTGGAAAATTGTTTCATTCATGAAAGCAATAGGCAGGATTTACCGAGGATAGCTTTCTGATGAATAAAATAGTGATGCGGGGATTTGGTGGCCCCATATGATATGGCTTGCGGGTTGTCAGATGGACAAATGTTTGTATTAACATCGTATCAGATCGGACCCGATTATATTGGGCCCTGTTTTTATTATTTTGTTCAGTTCGTGTATTTCCGCGCACTGTGCCATGTACATATATGGTTATAAATGTCGCATTTTAAATCCATTACCCGTCTGAATTGGAATATTGATCAGATATGGTTCAGCTGATCTTTTAATCTGGATCGATGGTATTTCATTATTATTTATTTTGATGAAGCTCAGACGGAATCCACTCATGATCGTTACATGATTTTTTTTTAACGTGAAAATAATTAATAATAAACAGACTTTTCTGTAATATTTTTAGAACGAGTAATAATTTATTGCAATCATTAGATCGATAAAGTGCAAAAATACAATTTCTAATAGATTACGCGTAGGTACCGGCTGAGCCGGAGTTAGGAATTAGCAACACAAAGAGCAGCCTGGTCCGTATTCGCTGCCAATTGAATTGAGAAAGCAATAATAGTTATTTGCAATAATCGGCACAAGGGAGACGGCTGATTGCGCCCCGACTCGGGGTGTATTCTTCTCGTATTTTTGTCTGGCGACTGGCTGTAAACCGTTCGTTTGGGCCACTGTAATTTTGTTCAATGATTTCTAAACTGCACACTAGCGCCCCATTTAGAAGCATACACAGTTTGAAGACAGTGGGTCTTGTAATTTAAACTTGTCGTGACATTTTAAGGAAAACTATAGTATCGGCATCATCTGTATAAAACACACTTATTTGTATTATGTTAGTTCGTATGGTCAGTCAGTATCATATAGTGAGGTTAAGAATGGGATAAAAATTGTCATTCGCTCAATTAAGTTTATTCATTCAAATTACTATTTCTATTTTATTAGCTCCTTTTAAAATTTGCTTAAAACGGTTCTATCTTGTTACGCCACACATCTATTAATTACACTAAAACAGCGTTTTGAATTAGCGCAACATAGGTTTATAATTCATGTAAGTTTCTTTTGTGTTATGATCATCAATTATCTGAGCGGCAATTACGAAACAAATAAAACTATATTCAATCAACGCAACGGGTCAGTTTTTCATTGATATTCTGTGTGAGTTTCGCAGGGAAATTGGATATGACGTGATTATTAAAGTCCACCTAAAGAGCGGCCATTTGGCCCGAGTACAAATCGCTCGGTCCCACTGGGCAGGGGGGCGATGGACATTCCTTTGTATTTACCGTTCTTTTTCGTAAATTCATATTAGGTATCGTCAAATTAAAATTCGTGTTTCAGTATCAGTAAATCATCAACACTGAGTTTTAATTAGGAAAGTAATTTTTAAAATATTAGAATATATAGTTAAGACATATCCATAGATACTCCACACGTGTAGGTTTGATGATTTTTTTTTTAAGTTTTTGTTCTATGTATGGGGATCCCCCAAAATTTATTGTTTTTTTTTTCTATTTTCGTGTGAAAATCTTAATGCAGTTCACAGAATACATCTACTTACCAATTTTCAACAGTAAGTTTCTAAAAAAACTGGCTGTGACATACGGACGGTCAGACAGGCAGACATGACGAATCCATAAAGGTTTCGTTTATTGCCATTTAGCTACGGAACCCTAAAAAACAATGATTTATTCTCATATTCAGAAATGGAAAATTATTTTATAAGCAGTTAAATATACTATGAGGCACTTGAAAAGGTGAATAGTAAATAGTTAAAATATTTATCATCAAAAGCGTTTCGTTGCGATATTTGTAACAACCAAAATAATTGTAACAGTTGCGTTTCGAGTTTTTTATTGATGCATTATACTATGCCTAGTCAATTCAATTCGAAATGGATTTTAGTATTGCACTCACTTTTTACAGTTTTTTTTGATAATAATAGACTAATAACAATCTCTCTCTGAAAATCTTTATTTGTATTTAATTCAATTCAATCGAAATATAAAGAGGAAAGTGTTACAAAAATGCTGACAATTTATTTTTCACGACTTTTTAGATTTGGGAGTTCGAATTGGAACTAAGAATATGCCTTTTAAAGTCGAGTTCTGTCTGAAATTTGCTGAGTCATATTAGCCTCATCTTAGGGCGAGACGTAAACGATGCTCTGTAGGGACTCCTTCACCCCGTGATTATACAGGAGCAAACAGATCTTGATGCTTGGCTACACAAATAGCTGCCCTTCATAATATAAAATATTTTTCCTTGCAGCAGGTATAGTAGATTATATCAAATTTGCGTGACAGACATAATAACATCTCAATTATATATTAGTCAGCATTGGTAGTCTACAATGTTTTCAAGAAACAAATACAGGGTGGTCCAACTAGTGAAGTCAACATTTTTTTTAGATTTCTCGCACCTGGGGGTATCCGAAAATACCCCATGTATGTTCCGCGATTTTTCTTAGTTTTCAAGTTATAATTTTTTTTGTGTATTTTTAATGATTTCTGCCAGCGAGATTTCAAACATTCTTATCTTTTTTCGTAGTAGATATTTTGCAGTCTTTTTTGTGACATATTTGTCTTGAATGTTGTTTTAATAAAAAAATAACTCAGCTTCCTGCAATTACTTAAAGTTACTCAAAAAAGGCTTGAAAGTTAGAACTTAACTTTTTAGTAGGATTTACTCAAACATTCAACTTCAATTTAGAAATACAAAAAGGAGTTTCCATAGGTTCTCGCTAAAATTAAAAACTCCGCATGCTTCTAAACTACCAAAAATCATAAAAAAAAATTACTTAATCAGCCTATTTTTGTTGTAATTGGTTTTTGAAGGCGGATAGGCTAAAAATCATTGAAACATGATTTAAGCATTAAAAAATATTTTGTCTACTTTTTATCATTCAATTCAATTCAATTTATTGCACTCATGTGGTTACATTGTTATGGTAAATTTAACTTAAAAATGTAATTTCAAATTAAATTTAATTGAAATTCCTGTAAAATAACTTCAGCTTGTGTAATTTTACAATAATTTCGGTATCACTACTAAGATTTAAAATGCGAACAAGAATTGACACAAAAACTTACAGAAGCGGAAAGAAAAATAAAGCAAGAATATTCAAGTAGCTTCAGACAATTAAAAATTAACATTGTCAATTGTGTATTCAAGTTGGAGGAAGGAGTTTTGAAAATTTACTGTTGTAAATAGTAATTTTTCAGTAATTTGTGGTTTTTATTTGTATCAAAAAACAGGTAATTTCCCAACTAGCCATTTTGATCTTTATTCTTGCTCACATTTTACAATCTTAGTGGTGAAACCGAAATTATTATAAAATTCAACATGGTAAAGTTATTTTACAGAAATTTCAATTAAATTTAATTTGAAATTACATTTTTAGGTTTAATTTACCATAACAATGAAAAAAAGTAGATAAAATAATGTCTAATGCTTTAATCGTGTTTCAATGATTTTTAGCCTATCCGCCTTCAAAAGCCAATTACAATAAAAATAGGCTGATTAGGTAAATTTTTTTGATTATTGGTAGTTTAGAAGCATGCGGAGTTTTTTATTTTAGCCAGAAGCTATGGAAACTCCTTTTTGTATCGAAGTTGAACGTTTGAGTAAGTCCTACTAAAAACTAAAGATCCAATTTTCCAGCCTTTTTTGAGTAACTTTAAGTAATTGCAGGAAGTTGAGTTATTTTTTTAATTAAAATAACATTCAAAAAAGATAAGAATATTTGAAACCTTGCTGGCAGAAATCATTAAATATACACAAAAAAATATAACTCGAAAACTAAGAAAAATCGCGGAACATACTTGGGGTATTTTCGGATACCCCCAGGTGCGAGAAATCTAAACAAAATTGTTGACGTCACTAGTTGGACCACCCTGTATAGGTATATACGTAGTGTCTAGAACTAGATAAACATTCACTATAAGCAAAAAAAAATTGATTGATCTTGAAATAGAATAATAATTAAAGCAATATTTAGTATTTAATTATGAAGACTTTTAACGCATTTACTTTTTAGTAGCTTTTATTATGTAAAATCAAATTAGTACATGTTTAATCACCAAAATTTGGATCTTTGCTTTATTATCGTTTTATTGTTAAGTAAGTAAAAGAAAACCCATAATGGTGATAAAACGCTATTATTGGCATCCCCGATTCCATTAAATCTCCGCTTTAATGAGCCATTTTCCTTTTAATATGTGTATTAAATGCAGTGCTTCCTTAAACTTTTTTTTGTTTAATAAAAATGATTTCTTAAGAGAATTATAAATAGAATATCGGTTAAATTTGGACCGTAAAATTAACTAGAAATTTCAATTTACCTGTGGAATCCAACTATTTCCGGTGTAGTAATGACGCGATAGGATTTATACTGGGCGCGGGGGGCGTGCACGCGAATAAGCACCCAAGTATCAAACATATTTTGCCGCTCTATAATTCGAGCTGTACAAAAACCACTAGGTCATATTGCGATCTCGCCCGCACTAAATTTTCAACTTAATACGTTGGTGTTAAAGTTTATTTTGTAAAAGAGTTGCGTTCTTATTCCACAAGTGACTAACGTGACCCCGGCTTGGACACGCTATTCTTCATACGGCCATCGTGATGTAAACACGATGAGATTGTCACGTTTCCGTCACCCTTTGACATTTTAGAATTACCTATTCTGAAAAAGTTGTTAATACTGCTTAAATCGATTATACATAATATAAGAGTGTTCAAGATGTTAAGTTAAACGCATTCAATTGAGTTCCTTTATATCTTTAGATTTACGATATTCGGACACTCATATCTTTAGATTTATGATATTTTCACTACGATATTATCAAACTATGTTAATGACAGCGACTTCGTCTGTGTGGAAAAAAATATTTCTCATACGAACTTCCGCCTTTTTGACCTCCTTAAAGGGTGAATTCTATGATGAAGACTATTCTCTGTCCTTTCCCGGGATTCAAACTATGTATCTGTATAGCAAATTTCTTCTAAATCGGTTAAGCGGTTTGAGTGTTTAAGCGTAAAAAGGTAATACACACTATCGCGTTATTTTTATGTTAATCGGGTGGCAAGTAATACAATAATGATTTATAATATCAGTATGTATTCTTACCTAATACATGCTCTTATTGCAAATTATGTAACAGATTTAGATAGATAGATTCTTTACTCACCGCATTTTTCTCTTAATTTGATAATTTCGAAAGATGTTTTTTTTTATATATATAACAGAATAATTTTTTAGCGAACTGCTAATCGACACCCAGCCTGTTAGATGACGTCACTAGTCCATTAATATTGATCTCCCAGTAATATAAGGGATAATAATCTGGAATAATATCAATGATCCAAGGCGTAATAAGCCGATGACATTTTCATTTCCCATCTCAAATATTGCTTCATCCCCTCGCTTTTATTTGTTAATTCCATCCGTATAAATAAGATGTTGTCGTACCGTTCGCCCGTCGTTTAGATAGATCCACGAAACTGTTTATCCGAATTAAACCATTTGACGCTTTCGCCAAATAAAGAAATGGTGAAAATATTAGCTCTGTGATTGTGTTTCTTACGAAGCATTTACAATTTTGCAAACTGTCGACCGAGGAATCACTAAACCCTGATAATACAGTTTTTACTAGTTTCTGGGTTAGGGGTTCATTTCTTGAGCTTTTTGTATGTATAGCCCTAGACTTAAATAGACTAATAACTACTTAAAATGTGAAATGTTGGGTTATGAGTAAATGATTATTGTTATTATTTATTTATAGGTACTCATCACAGGTGTCTAGGGCACGAGTAAATTTATGCAATGAAAAAATGACAATCTGCTTTTTCATTACTAGAAGTAATGAACATTGGATAATTTTTTCACCTTATACCTTATTTTGAGTGTGTAGAGTTAGTGAAGTTGGGCTGAGTAGAGTTAGAAGCATGAAATTATCACAATCACACTAATATTATAAAGGCGAAAGTTTGTGAGTGTGTATGTTTTATGTTTGTTACTTCTTTACGTCTAAAAGGCTGGAGCGATTTTAACAAAATTTGGTATGGAGTTAGCTGACACCCTGGATTAACACAGGCTATGTTTTACTCCGAGAAAATATCCCTAATAAACCGCGGGTAACACCGCGGGGTACAGCTAGTAATAGTATAAAGGCGAAAGTTTGTAAGTGTGTATGTTTGTTACTTCATCACGTCTAAACGGCTGGAGCGATTTTAATAAAATTTGGTACGGAGTTAGCTGACACCCTCGATTAACACATAGGCTACGTTTTACCGCGCGAAAATATACCTAATAAGCCGCGGGTTGTTGAATTTTACATTGAATTTAAATTGGCAAAAAATAATCTATTTTAATAATTTGTATTCATTTTGTAATAAAAGAAAAGTAACATGACAAGTTAATGCTAAAGTATCTTTGTTCATTCTGTCTTAACTCAAATACTTCATTCGTTCTTTCAACCCCCACTCATTCGCCATTCACGTATTCACTTCACTTATAAACTTGCTTTACTTTGTATTCTGCTGTGCTAGGAGTCAGTCGTATCAGCTTCCTAGTAAAAATATATTTCACAGAATATAAGTATCATTCGTCACTGTATCTGTGTCTTTTATTCAGTCCTCTGACCTATAAAATCTACACGGGTAACACCGCGGGGCACAGCTAGTATAATATAATTTCATGGTTAGAAGCTCTATACGTGATCTGTGCTTTTTTGACATTGCTAATCATATAGTCTCGTCTTCGCAACACTTTACATGAAGATGCTTTTGGTGGGATCCCTATATTTCCATCCCAGTTGTCTAGACGGCTTTTTTAAATTTAATTCCTAAATTAACCATATCATCATGTCCCCACATTTTGTAAAAAAAAAAGAATAATAGCCATTTTCGCTGCTTGTAGGAAATTAACCCAAGTTTACAGCGGCGTTAATTATCCCTATCCTTAAACACTTTTGAGGTGGCAATGTTTATTATATTGTTACTATAGACATAAGCGTTTAACCTTACAGCTCACTATTAGGTATAACTTTTCCCTTCGTTCCGGTCTAACACTTACTCACCATGCGCATGGGACTTTGAAAAACTATGTCTATTTATTTGAATATCCTCGTAAGTGACCGTGCCGTGCCCATGGGACAACACGGTTGACTAAACTCGAGGGCTCGAATATCCACGCTTTTAAAGAAAACTAGCCGACCCTTAGCGTAGGGTGTAAATTTCCCTTTGAAATCCTTCCCGTTTCGTGACTGAGAGAAGTTGAGGAATTTCCTAAGTCACCTAACTTTTTTCTTGAAATTTTGCATATGAAATTTGTAGGTGCCTACCTACGTACATGATAAACATAACCATGATAAGCTCGCAACATTCACAAATGTAAATAAATAATGAGTCGGATAACTTACAAATTTATTTTTATTGTTCTACCTTTTCCTAGAATTGCATATGGTTAATTTTATAGCAGTCTCTTCTTTTCATTTTCTATGCAGCATGATAAAAGTTCTAAATAGCAAAACAACGAAAAGCCATATGTTGTTATTATATCAATACCAATAGATCTAGCATCTGCATTTAGCCCCCGAAAATCTACAATAGCTCTTTCATCACATATAGGATGCCATGCATTAGCGGGGATAATAGTGAGCTGATCAGATAATGAAGAGTACTTTATATTTTACAATATTTTTGGAGAAGACCTTATATTTTTTTATCTACATCCGTATTTTACAACTTTTATAAAAATCTGAAAAAACATAGAAACATCCAATCTTCTAATTACCACATTATCATCCAAACGGATAATAGGTTTAGTTTGGTGCTAAACCTTTTAAAACACTCCTTCGATTTTTCGATGCATTCCGCGCTAAGGTTTACTCATCAAACAGCCACCTTTTTACTGCTCTACTCTCTATGTGTATGAATTGAAAAAAACGCGCATTTCCCTACCACAGCATCGAAAGTTTTTATGAATTTGTTTTCATAATCTTAAAGATATAAAGGGTCCAAATCATAGGTGCAGATAAAGGCTTTTATGCAACTATTTTAGTACCCATCATTATGCAATAGTTGCATAAATAACTATTTTTAATAAAAAAACAAATGTGGCATTCATGTTAGAAAAAAAAATCCATAGGTAAATACTTCTTGCATCAAACTCAAACAATCTAAGTGATATAAGAAAATAGATTTCATTCGTACCACTTAAAAGTTATACGGTAGACGTAACGTCTTTTTTAAGTGTTACACGTATTCAATGAGAGTGTTACAAAGATATTTCCTATAATACGTACTTATAACCCTCTATTGATATGAATTCTCACAAATTATTAAGTCGAATATTGTTGGCAGCCAGTAATAACCCCACGGCAGTTCAAGGGGCCACTTCAACATGACAATATAACATATCATAATTGTCACTTCTCGAGAGCTAAGGTTTTAACTGCCTTCTTTGCTATCCTTACCATGTCATATGCTTCATATTTTAAACACACCTGAAGATTTCCAGCGGCAAACTTCTTGAGCAAAACCACAGACAAATAAACCTAAAATTGCTACTGTACATGCTTCCTTGTCTATGGTGGATTCTCAAGAAGATTGCCGGGATATATTTACACACATAAATAACTTTAGAATTTTAAATGATACTTTGATTAAGACAATCAAGTGTTTCTCTTATGTGCAAACAAAAACAACAGGACTGAACTATCGAAACAGCTCCATTAATTGCTGTGGGATATCTTTTGTGAAAAATTTTACTTACAAGAATTTAGCTGATAAATCGTTAAAAAATAAAGAAGTTACACATATTATAATTGTTATACTTCACGTAATATTCATACAAATTGTAAAATCTCGTTAAATATATGTCATTAAAAGTTCGTTAAAATAACTCTTTCTTTATTAAAAGCCGTTTAAATAACTCTTTCTTTAAAGCACACGTTTAGAAGTATCTTATCCAACAACAAAAGTAAACATGTTAATAATAGTGCGGAATGCCTTCTAAGATATTTCGCACCTCATCCTTTAAATCACAACCATTAGCGTCTTATTACATCCATCGCCGCCTAACCGCAACAAAAAGATTGTTTAGACATACTTCCATTCAAGCAGAAAATACTCGGAAATTCCCATGCTCCCGGCGAGGAATTAAACAGAGAGATTACGGACCGTTAGATCGTTCGAGGGTTCGAAGCGATCATTCATCCCTAGGCGCCAATTGACAATATCACCAAAAAGGTAGCATACCTTTTTATATTTTTAATCTGTGGTCTGCCATTTGTTTGGGATAATCTGAGAATTTCTGCTAACGACGTGGTGGAGCATTCAATTTTAATGCTCTATCAGTTTTATGGATCTATCAATAGGTGAAAATACCGATACTTTATAAACAAACTGTATTGAAAATTAATGCAACTATCTTTAGAAATTAAACAAAATTTTGTGCAATACATAAGAAAGCAGAGAAGGTGTGCCCTTTTTCTGTATGCGATTCTAAATTCACATTAAGTAAGTATATTATTTCTGATTAAGTAAGCGATTTTAAGTCATAAATCGAAAAACTACGATTTTATTATCATAGCACTTAAGTACATTGCTGTGCTTATTTGAAAAACCAAGCCAAAATCTTCTTACTTATGCCGAATAGGCGTGTGTCCACTGACAATAAATCGGATGGGTCACAGTTTCTAAATATAAATTATTATTATATATAGATAACAAAAAATTAAGCTGTTTATCATAATAATTGAAGATTATTATTATATATCTAAAATTAATTCGGAAAAAATAGGCATTAGGTCACGTGACAGTAAACACCAATCAGAAAGACTGACGCCCTGCAAAACATTACTTGTGGTTGATATTTTCATAGATTTGATTTGATTGTTTCTTTTGATACAATTTATCAGTTTGTTCTTAGATAATTAATTGAAAGAAACGCTAATATAGCCACGGAATCATCATTAAATGAAATACTCGGCAACTAGAACAGAAGTGCGTTTAAAATTATGAATAAATATACTTTACCCTCAAATATGCTCTAAATTATACCATAAACTTAGTATACTTATCTAACCTTAACCTATTGTCATTGTTTTATCAATATTATACAATATTATTTATCCGAATTGTGTAACATTTAGATTAGATATATTATTATGTTATGCAAAATACTTACATCAAAATGATCTTCACAAAAATAAACAATGAACACTCCTTGCAAGTTGTAGCCATGTTTTCCGCATTTGTGGATTGTTTGTTTGAGTATATAAATAAATTTGTCTGACGTTTTTATGCTTGTGCTTTTACACTGGGGCATTATACAGTACTTGTAATACGATGGATTCATTTTTAACTAAATCTTATATTCGACTTACAGCGTATTGTTTGTTTTCAACGGTGTGACGTCATTCAAGACGCCATGACAGTCTTGAGCGTTTAAGAGGGAAATTTAAATAAGTTTTTTAAAATACAAAAAACATATCGTTAATTTAGGATTTTATTTAATATAAAAAATATGGGTCAAAATATATTATTAACCACTTTTTAAAATATGTATAGGCATATTTTTTACAACTTACGTGGAATGATAGCGTTGCGCGTATTTAGCAATCCGACACTAGCAGAAGCTGTCATCTCCGCCTCTGGTCCCCAGGGCCAGCTAATTTTCCTACCCCGCGCAACTCAATTTGCCCGGGACACATTAACCGTAACTACTGCGACACGGCAAAACTGGACGCCTTTTTACGAGTACGCTTCGATTCCCACTTTTTCTCCGGGAGTCCTATTTCAATTTGCAAGAAAATTCTTTTTGTGCTCCACTCGAATTTAACTTTGGACCTTTTCTTATCCAAATAAGAACGCTTTCTATTTGGCAATAATTTGCAGTTACTGCTTTTTGCGGACGGCACCCACCAATCATCGTTGACCAGTGCGTATTGACGTTTGCACGGGGAATTAAACTCTGTGTATTGGATTTAGGGAACAGTTTTGCGTGTTCGGTTTTCGGGTGAGTAGTTAGGGGGTCAAGGCGTTAGTGGCGTATTGTGGATTCGATTCCCAGGTGTACAGGGCGTCGGGGCACGTACGCGGACACTTAAAGACAGCCACTTCTAAGATGAAGGGAGGTCCGTCATAAAAATTGGACGGCACAAAAACTGGTAGAGTAGCCTCGTTAAGTAAACAGAACTGTACCCAATATTCATTTGTTTTGATTCGGTATCAGAATTAATGAAAGATTCGTTTCCAATTTATTTTAAGTATATACCTTAGTGCTTGTTGGTTTTGGATTATTTTCTTAAGAATTTGAAATATTTATTATTTCTTTTCAACCATGTTAATACTTATCTTATTATTATTATCTTTAAACCAGAAAAAGTAAATGTATCAAAGAGAAAATACTCAAACATCAGCAAATAATCTACACAAACAAAGCAGATATTCCCTTCAAAATAACGCTTAAAGTATGATCAGCCGTGCTATTTTGTAAGAACAAACTCACTTTTCACCACGAAATCCGGAATACCATCACAGATTCCGCGGTATAAAGTGAGTTTCATCTTGCAGAATGCACTGACAGATCAGTCTTTTGTTTTTAAATTACAGCCCGAAAAAATTACAATATAATAAAGGTACGCTTACAAGTAGAATGTTATCAATGTTAAAGTATTTTTTCTTTCTAAATGACGTAAATTATTCGTTTTTGGTCAGAAATTTAGAAACAAAAGACTGGCGCTGCTCTCCACGTCACGTCCGAAGTTAAAATCTCTCCGAGAGACACTGGAATCGGGAACGGAGGCTACTTATCCGTACCGATGTAACTGGCCTGAATGCGTCATAAAAGCCATTACGTACGTTCGCTCTCCGACAAAAATCGGATTCTGAACTGTGTTCCTTTCGACGGAGGAAAATTTTAATCCAGCAATGAAAACCACTCTTCGAGTAGTAGGTATTGGTTAGAAATTGTTAATAGTAGGAGCAATTAAATGTTTTGCTGATACATTTTTTAAGAAAACTATTGTACCTATTAGAAATTAATGGTTATTACTTAAATATTTTTCTTTTTCACACTAGAATTTTTTTGGAAAGCGCTGCTAATCTGCTTTCCACATGTCAAAGGTCAACCACAAATTTCCTATCTTCACCAGACATTTTAAGCCAGTGGTCATGGTGTTTGTGAATTATTAGGACTAGCAATGAAGACTACGTATCCTTTATTTATGTTTTTGTTATCTTTAAATATATACATAATATAACATAATATTAAAAAAGTGTTATGTGTATGTCAGTTGATATCTTATTAGTGCAATGATAAAAGAGCATAGATGAGTTTCATTGTTAATAAATCTTTTACAATATTCGAAAATATCATTCTGGTATACAACCCGGCAAAATTCTTGAGCACATAATTTTACATACAAAAACGTCTACTGGTCTACTGCGCAAGTTTATTTAATTTGTCTTTGATTTTACTGAAGAAGTTTGCCTCTATCTTTTATTTGTTACATATAATTTCAAAGTTCGAATACAATTAGAATCAAACACGTTTCACGTAACTTATAACGTATGATCGAATGAGTAAAGAAATGAAGTTATATAGTGCCTTAATAAGGGTAACAAATAATCTTTATTATGAACATGCAACCAGACATAATTGTGTCTAAAAGTCTCCCCTCGACCGGTGACGTCACAAATCCCACGTAACCATATATCACGGACAAACTGACAAGCTGCGATATTAGCAGAGGTGTTGAAGGATATTATAGCTAATTTCGGGGGGACGTATAACATTAGCGACGATGTTACGTTTTCATTGTTCGTAAGTGCGTTAGTTACTAGCAATAAATGGCGATTGGACTTTTGACTTGGTGTTAGTCTGTTCTTGTCTTTTTAAGTGGCATTTGGTTAGTTTACGCTTATTGATTTTTCTATACTTGATGTTTTTTAACACTTTAAATTTAAAATCTTTACAAAGTAGCAATTACATCCTTTACTCGGAACCTCACAGCATATTATGATCAGTTTATCAAGAATAACCTCAGATATAATAATTTTATTGTTTTTGGTAACTTTTGCTCAGCTCTGGATATTATATTAGTTTAGATACTTATATATTGGGAAAATTCCTATAAATAGTTACTTTATCGCAGCTCCTTAAAATAGAATAATAATATTTAAGCATTATTCAAGATGTCTTCAATATTAATACCTAAGTAATCTAACAGCATAATATAAGATATGTAATACCTGCCAATAACTTGAGATTTATTTTAAAGATTATATTGCGACAATATTGCAGTATAAAATTCACCTAAGGCACCTTTTGCATCGGATTCGCTTTCGGTGCGTTATGGTTTCGTTTTATTTGCTACGGTGTTTGTCATTTGTTAATAATGCTGTCACTTAGGGCTAGGGTTGCCAACTTTTTATTGCCATTTTTTTCTATCAAATATAGTTTTTTAGAAGCTGTTACCTCTAAAAATATAGTAGATGGCAAAAAGATGGAAATAGTATAGTTTATGGTTAAAATATCTACTTTATTTTTAAAATGAATATATTTTTGCTCTTCCATGCCTTAATAATTATTCTTTTTTTTAACGCTTTTACTGTCAAAAATCTGCTTCAAGCAAAATATAGTAGTTTCGCTTAATATACATTTTTTAGAAATATAATATTTGATCCCTTAATATAATAGGATACTATATCATATAGTAGGTTTGGCAACCCTACGTTGGGGGGGGGGGAGTCGAAAGGTACGCCAGGATTAGAGGTAAAGAATCTGTACCGAAACGGACACATTGAGGAAGCTCTCGCTTGATTACAGATCTATACAGATTCGGTACAGAAACGAAACGATACCGCACCGGCCCGGTGCGGTGAGAGAGGGTGCCTAAGAGTAGAAAAGGGCTATCAAATCAACCCTCATCGCTACCAAACTTACCTACTTTAAACAATCCTTATCCCCTCATTTAAAACTGACCATAGTGACCCTACATATAAAACGTTAAATCAAGTACAATAGGGCAATGGTCGTATTATCAGGAAATTCAATCTGATAAGCCAAAGGGGTTTTCTTTATTTTTCAAGAGTTATTAGTCCCTGAGCTACAGTTATGTCATCGATAACAACGTTAAGGTTCTTTTACGAAGGCCATTTGAAATTTTACGAAGAGCAAGTTGTATAGTTTCAAATCAACGTATTTAAAGATCGTTGATAAAAACGAAGGGTAAATATTGATTGTTGTTGCTTTCTAGGTTGAGTCATACGGCTATTTGTATTGATATAATAGTTTTATTTACATGTAAATTTTTTTTTGTTTATGTTACCTATGAGTTAATATATATCACACAATATTACGAGCACAAAGGAATTTAACTTACCATCAAGTTATATGCGTATGTATGCGTAAATATTAAAGAAACGTCAAGTCAAAATGTATTAGGTCTACTTGCATGAAAAAAGCAGTGTTTTTCGGACAAGAAGCTCTTTACGACCGCCGCCATAGGAAACGAATAAACAAAAGAATAAAGACGTTCCATTTTGAAATGGCCTTACTCAGGTGTCGATAAAGTTAGTCCTTCGGGTGCGAGGCGATCGTAAACCAAGTCATCGTCAGATCGCTTACCAGGCACCTCGTCGGTCGAGCACCCCTGGTAGTAAATTCTAGGTGATGAGCGACGCGGGGAGTTTCATTAGGAAAATGTCATCCATACTCTTTGGTCGAAATTTAGAACGTAGTACCGACTGAGCTTATTACTTATACGAAGCAAAAAAAACGAAACTCTGAAATGTACCTTTTACCAAAATCAAGTAACAATGAAATAGAATTCTAACCAAAGATCTTTATTCAAATTGAGGCTCGTGTTTCTCATATTATTGCATCTTTGTCTCGTATTAAAACGTCTCATTAGCAGCACAGCCTAATTATTGTTTTCTAATCAAAGTATAATTGAAGTTCATAATATTTGCCACTACAAAAACGGCACATTATTTTTTTATGTAACGTGTCGGTTGCTTGACCAATATAAAAATGACAACTTTGTCCCATTGGCTTGTTAGTTGCGACCCAGCAGTGTTATTCTGTAACAACAAACTCACTTACTACCGAGGAATTCACCAGCGTGATTTGAAATTCGTGTTTTTACCTGACACCGCGGTGAAAAGTGAGTTGGTTTTTACAGAATAGCAAAACTGGTACCTAAACCTTCCTTCCTTCACGCGTTACATTTCGCGGTGTGTTATTTAAAAAGCTCGTCGTTCGTTTGATATGTAAATACGGGTTGGTATTAAAACGTCTCATTAGCAGCCCCGCCCCGGCGGCAGGGGCGTGGGTGGGCCGGCGCCCGCTCGTCACACCCACCTGCGGATACCATCCCATATTTTTACTTATTTTACATATATATGTCTATAATACGAATCCTTCAACTGCTTAGGTACTTTCTCAGAACAAGAAATAAAGCATAGCACTCTTCCGCATAGACTTTACAAGGTATTACCAAACCAAAAAGTAAGTAGCGTGTTTGAAAGTTGCATATCCAATTTGACGTTTATATAGTGGTACGCACGCTGTTCATAGCAACGTCTAGCAATATATATTTGTCAAATAAAATTGTAAAATAAAAAAAAAATAAAGAAGCATTACGAAAACTGACAGCTCTATCATTTGCCATATCTTTTATCTTTGGTATAACTTAATGGTATATCTTCTAACCACAAAAACCTCTTAAGCAAAAAACACTTTTCTTCTTCACTTCTCATACCTACTATATTTCTTTTTCTATAAAGTTCGAAACAAAAACTTATTTCTACCCTCCTTCCACAGCATTCTAGAGCTACGGAAAGAGAAGAGCAGAGACGCGGCTCGCTCGAGAAGAGGGAAAGAGAACTACGAATTCTACGAGTTGGCGAAGATGTTGCCGCTGCCAGCCGCCATCACGTCGCAGCTGGACAAGGCCTCCATCATCAGACTGACCATCAGCTACCTCAAACTAAGAGACTTCTCGGGGCATGGCGACCCGCCATGGAGTCGGGACCTGCCGCCTACTAGCAAAGCTTTGAAAGGTAAGATCTTTTACTGTCTTTGCTTATCTAACGCTTTTTAATTTTAAAAAGATAATTGTGGTTTGGTTCTTAATGTAAGTTAAGACTGGAGTAAATAAACAAATAAATATTTTCAATACTCGCACCAACTAGCCTAGTCCCAAAGTAAGCACCGTAACCTTGTATATGGGATACAAGGTATACATATATAAGTATATTTATATACAAATACATATTACAAATCCTTGACTGCAGTACAAATATGCCTCTTGAGCAGGCGACACCTTGAAACTCGGCATACTTCTTTTTGCAACCTGATTTTTACAAAACCAATGAATAAGTATTGGTGTCACCAAATAAAGATGAGTGCGAATGACATTTAAGTGAAGATAGTGTGAATAATCCTGGAATACACGTACATAAACAGAAAAAATGTACAAGTAAAGCACCACTAAGTAAGCATGCCAGGAAAACTCGACTTTTCCTTGAAAGGGGTTATATTAGAGGTCATTAGCAACAAATTAAGTACTAGGGGTCAAAACTGGATGGTTACCGAGTTGTGAAAGGTTCTTCGTTTTTTTAGAATTTTTCCGACTTGCTGCCAAAATCCATTAATTGTGATTAAACTACTCCATTCAAAACATTGAATTGATACTTTTCTGAAAGCTGAAAAAAAGGTGATCATCCAAAAAAAACACTTGCCCAAAACTTACACAATCTCAGAAATAAAAGGACTTTGGTAACAAGAATTTTTATTTTTTGTATTTTTCCCGAACGTCGCTGTAAATTATTGGAAAATAACTGTATCGAATTTGACGTACAAATTAGTGAAATGACTAACCAGTCTCATAAGCTTTCCGAAAAGATACAAAAGCTATTAACTTTGTTAGCAGTTTTTATTAAAATCAGCAAAAGGGTGTTGTAGGGCCTACTTTTCATTTTGATATGTAAATCACAATGTCTGAAATAAAAGATTTTTCCGTATATTGGGGGAGAACTGCATACAGTTCTGGGGATGAGAAAAATATGAAATAAAATGTGCAACTTTTCCTACTCGTTTTTATGTATTCACATGAGTACGTCAGGACCCAGACCTCGACTGCGAACATAAAAGAATGTTGGATTCAGTTCAGAAAAGAGTTGGGACTCCTTTTAGTAATATATTTTAGTTATTATATTACTTTTTTTAAGGTTTTTAGTTTAAGGTTCATTGTTCCTGTATATATTAATGTACATATATATATGTAATAATTTATTCCAATTGGAAAGAGTTATTTTTTGTACTAAATCAACTTTATTTAATAAAAAACCGGCCAAGTGCGAGTCGGACTCGCGCACCGAGGGTTCCGTACAAACCTGCAAGGTTTACAAAGTTCGTTCATTACGACAATCGAGTCATAACTATGGTATTTTTATTGCAAAATGAAATTCATAACATTACAATGGGGAAAGATGGAGGAGCATAAATTTAAGACAAAGATCTCTTTATCGTTTAAGTAATCCTTTATTTTATATTAACACATATTCTATGTCAACGGGAAGTGGTCTTTAGGTTTTAATTCCCTTGCGTGTAGTTGCGAGTTTCAAAATATGCGGTATCAATGGTTGTACTTTTGCGTTTTGCGTTTTTGCGTTGACTTAGAATTTTTTTTTTTTTCACGGGTTAAAGGCAATTAGATCTAAGTATTTGATATGAATTTCAACTTGATAGCTCTACGCGTTCATGAGGAAAAAAGTAATAAGTTTATATTTATTAAAAAATATATATTTTGTAATGTAACTAAAAATTTAAGGTTTTCGCAATTTTCCCTTTATGTGTGCTATAAAACGTTGCTTCATGCCAAATTTCAAGATTCTAGGTCGACTGGAAGTACCCTTTAGGTTTTGATTCCCTTGCGAGTATTTGCGAGTTTCAAAATATGCAGCTTAAATTGCTGTTTCTTTTGATTGCGTTGACATAGAAGTTTGATTTTGTTACAGCTTAAAGGTATTATAGACCTGAGTATTTGGTATGAATTTCAATTTAATACCTCTACGCGTTTATGAGGAAATGGGTAGTAAGGTTAAAATTATTAAAAAAATATATATTATGTGATGTAACAAAAATTTATGGTTTTCGTAATTTTTCCTTTATCTATGCTATAAGACGTTGCTTGGTACCAAATTTCAAGATTCTGAGTTCACGGGAAGCACCCTGTAGGTTTTGATTCCCTTGCAAGTGTCGAAAATTTGCGGCATAAACGGCTGTATCTTTTGATTGCGTTGGCTTAGAAGTTTGATTTTTTCACAGCTTCAAGGGACAGTAGACCTGAGTAATTGATATAAATTTCAGCTTTATACCTCCACGCGTTCCTGAGAAAAAGGGTCTTGACAGACGGACGGACGGACAGACGGACAACAAAGTGATCCTATAAGGGTTCCGTTTTTCCTTTTGAGGTACGGAACCCTAAAAATAAAGCCAAAGATCTTCCAGTTTTAAAATAGATATTTTGTTACAAACAATATTTTATGACAAGGCATCGTTCACAAAGTTGGTAATAATAAAAAAAACATGAAATTTGGTTTTGAGTCAGTTAAATTCACCATATCATTAATTAATTTTGTAGAATTTTCCATCACAGAATCAAGGTTCAATTTTGCATTCAGAGATCTTTATGAGCGAGACATAAACATATCTTTGCGCCGCGAACTTGAGTATTTGATGAATGTATTGATAGTAGTATTTGAGTATTCAAGCACGACAAAACTGCAATACAAAATATTTCATGTCTACTCAGAAGGTATGTGACTTCTTAAAAGGCTTCCTGATGAACAGCGACTTTATCCACTTTGGTGCTGTGGTGGTTTTATACTAATTCCAGCAGCTGTAAATGCTGGATACTTCTATGGTGCCTTCATTGTATCGGTCTATGTGAAGATATTCACTGTTGTTGCTTACGCTTTCGTAGTCTAGCGTTTGCAACCATTATTTGTTGTTTAAACACAAATATTCTTCGCCTTTTTATAGTCCATGTGATTCGATATAGCTTTTAGTATTTGATTGGTGTCTTAATGCCCGTAAAGTGTAAAAAAAGAACATTTTAAATCTATGCTTCACATAAGTACATAGAAATAAGTTGCGTTTGTGACCGGATGTACTCGGATGAGAACATAAGATTTAATAATATAGATTACCTATTTTCTTTTATTCAATATCCAAAGCAAAGGCTTATTAAAATAAGACGTAATTTTATATAATTATAATAAAATTAGGTTGCTGATTAAGTTTTAGGATGGATAAATTGAGATTAGCTATCCATGTGCCATGATGCGACCTTTTTTTTGTGTCTGGGAAATGCTTTACGCATCCTTCAACCGCTGGGGGAGTGAGAAGAGGGTATGTAGGACTCCTCCCTGGCCCCTTTTAGCTAGCCCTGGAGCTCGCTGAAGTGAATACGGCCCTACCTGCGCCCTGAACAGAGCCACTAAAAACCAGACAATACTCCTGCACCGTCACCCGACACGCACTATGAGGACCGCGGTTCCCCTAGTGCGTGCCGAGAGGGCGGGTGTCTATCCCTCCCCCAGGACAGACTCGCGGCTTTTGATGCGACCTGACCGGTCAGATATTTTTCGCTACATTTATCGCAGATTGCTTGACTGCTACGCCAATTAACTGGCAAATATTGAATATGGTTCAGTTTTACAAACTATGCGTGAGAAAATTCGTATTTGACAGACGTAAAGGCTGTAGAATTTTGTAATGTCTATGTACTTGCTTGAGGACGTGCGGTCTGTAGAGGTTTAATTCAAACGCGACATCGAGCTTTTCAGAAACGTTACGGTACATTACCGAGGAGCTTGATGGCGCAAGTAGTTAGCGCGTTCGGCTGCGATCGTTGAAGTTAAGCAACTTTCGCAGTGGTCGGTCATTGGATGGGTGACCAAAAATTTACTATCTCGAGTTCCTCCGTGCTTCGGAAGGCACGTTAAGCCGTTGGTCCCGGCTGCATCTGCAGTCGTTAGCACCCGCCAATCCGCACTGTGCCCGCGTGGTGGGTCATGGCCCAATCTCCCTATTCCATCCATAGGGAAGGCCTGTGCCCCAACAGTGGGGACATTAATAGGCTGATGATGATGATGACATTACCTATAAGGAAATGCTGTACTTATTTGCTGGTATTATGCATTCGCAAGAACGTTTGACAATAAGGTAACACTAGAAGAAAATCTCTATTTTTTTGTGAACTTGGCATCTATAGTGAGGTCTTAACCTAAGGGTAATAGAGCTAAAATTGTGAAGCCTGATCTGGAATTAGTACAAATAAGTAAACAGAGGAGATTGAGGAGCTCGATGGCGCCAGTGGTTAGCGCGTTCGGCTGCGATCGTTGAAGTTGAGCAGCTTTCGCAGTGGTCGGTCATTGGATGGGTGACCAAAAATTTTCTTTCTCGAGCTTCTCCGTGCTTCTGAAGGCACATTAAGCCGTTGGTCCCGGCTGTATCTGCAGTCATTAGCACCCACCAACCCGCACTGGGCCCGAGTGGTGGGTCATGGCCTAATCTCCCTAATCCATCCATAGGGAAGGCCTGTGCCCCAGCAGTGGGGACATTAGTAGGCTGATGATGATGATGAAGAAAACAGATCTTATGTTTGGTTATAATGAAAGGTTCTATGGTGGCTTGAGAGATACTTTGATTGTGAAAAGCTGTCGAGTTCAACTACCTCCGTGCTAACGATTGCGTGATAACATCCGTTACTCAGTCAGAAATGCTCACGGCGCTTGCGACTCATTTGTGGACGTTTAAATTAATTATATATGAGTATATAAATAATCCTGACACGTTAACTGGCGCTTACCAATGCTCATCACACAAATGTTCGCCTTATCAGGAATCGAATACAGGCTCTTTTGACATAATCACAGCTGGTATGCTGGTAGGTTAGTTACGATATGTGATCGAATATAGTGTTTAAAAAAAGATTACATAATAATTTGGGGATTATTTCGAGATTTGATTGCAAGAAACGAAACTAGTTGCTTCTACATTGCCTGAATATTGAATAAAAAAAAACTTTGAAATTTTTGTTTCTTCATAAATCTAGCAAACAAATATTTTTGGAAGCAAGGATCTGAATCACTGCTTGGTGATAAAGTTCCTGATATAATCTGAGACAGTGACCTAATTTGTCTTGCTTTTTTATGTATCATGATGTGGTAAGGCCTATAAATGTTTATTTACTGACATTGACCTATACTTTTTATTAATAATTAAATGCAATAGACAAACAAATATCAAGAAAAATAGAAGGTACTTACCTAAAAATTACGTTGTCGGTATTGAATAAACACAAATTACTATAACAAAGTGACAAAGTTCCACAAGTGACACCCGCAAACTATGCAAAATGACTGGCTTGCTTTAAAATAACGGAGAGGGGTCGACAATTTGATTTTCCTTCGTCAAGTCATTGTCTCAGATAACCTGGTTACCACACCCTCTATCGGTACTGACGACAAAACAAATTCCACCGTACACTGTTTTATATACTAGCCATTTGGTTTGAATAGGTTGTTAACAGGCATCACATGACTGGCTATGAGAAATTATTTTATATGGCCAGTTAATAGTCTTGGTAATACTAATGTTTTTAAAACAATTGTTAACGCATGTATAAATGCAAAGACACGATAGATTTAAAGAACGATATCATTATCATCATCATTACAATGGTATCATGTAATTATAAAAAAATACTTCAAAATTTACATTTTAAATAACATTTAAAAAAACTATTTAAAATCATAAATACTACATTGCTAAAACCAAGTTCAATGTCCTTAACAAGAGACTAGAAAACTGTCGCAGAAAAAAACAGTGGTTTTAATAGTCCAGACCTCGCGAATAAAAACAGTGGAAACAAATCAAAACACTGACTAGCGAAGCGTGCACGCAAATAAATGCGCCCCCGGGACCCGAACCACCGCAATACGTCAAACAAATACATATTACCAATCGGGAAACGGGCACGTTTGTCTTAACGGGCAAACATTGCACATGGTGCCTCATTATTGAATATGGAGATTCGATTCTGTACGAAATTTTATTTTGTTACATTTCTTTTACTTATGTTAAACAGAGACACCTACGAACTTACATATTTTTGTAAACAGTTTTTTAACTTTCATTCGGTGTTTATTTTCAAATTATTTTTTAAGGAAAATTTTGAAGAAATAATGTCATGACATACCGTTACTCATGGGTTTTAAATAACAAAATGATTATATTACTTTTTCCTGTTTTGTAGGATTTTAAACTGATGATATACTTTTCCTTAATCAGTTTTAATTTGGTCTACTTAAAAAATATCACGACATCCAATTTTGAAGCTATTGTGGATCCGGTCGGTTTTTTGCAAGGTTCAGTTCGCATTATTTGGTATACTTTACTACCGATACGAACTATTGTTGACATTTATTCAGAAGCAGATCCAACCGGTAACAATTTGTTTTTTTGCATCCAAGAGAGACTTCACATTTAAATTTTACCATTCCTTTCAACATTTAGGCTAGAACCACCCAAAAGTGTTACGGCAAGTCACGCGTTTCTATTTTTAGAATACTTTGGTCCGCGACTTTTTCAAAGTAGATTACTTGTTGTAATAAATTGAATAAATATTTAACTCTTAATTCATCTTCGTATATTATACATGAAGATCAATTAATTTTTATTTATCAATTAAATTTATTTTATTTGCTAACACAAGAGAACATTTTGTTCATGCCACATGATCGATTTTTTATTTCTTCTCAATCAAGACATTTATGAATCCAGTAAATATACGACAAAAGACTGGTGAGAATAATAGGTATGACAATAAGTTCATCAAAAGCTCTTTCCAACTTATTTCTATATTATCTACCTTAGTACCTACAGAGTCTTCGAGCAAAATACTATTTATTGATAATAATTTAAAATAACATAAAATAAATTTCATGCTCGCATTATATGTTATTGTGTATACATACGTAATTTATTAATGTGTAAACAATATGAATGTTAGGTTTTCTTTTATTATTTTTACATGTATTTACAATAAACCGTACTTTTTTAAACACATACACACAGAGCTCGTGAATTCGTAACAAGTGTACCAATAAAACACCCCAGTACAAATCCAATTTTTGCCCCTAATGCGTTTAATGCGACCACGGGGCGAATCACTACGTATGCCACTGTCATTTTAACTCAATTTTCAAACAGGCCTACGTATGCATTCAAATAAAAATATTCGAGACTATAAGACAGCTTTTAGGGTGTTAAAAGTGCCTATGGGGGCCAAATTTCGAGTTTACAATATACTCACGTTGGCAATAAGGATTTAGTAGGGAATTTTTGCAATATGTACATCGATATCGTAAAAAGTGACTGTTAAAATTCGCGTACTGATTTATGCCTTGTGGTTTCTGAATTTTCTGTCTTTGGAACGCCTTTAAAATTTTTATTCTAAGCTAGCAATGTTTTCTGATAAAAAAGTTGAATAATCACGGTCACACTAATTGTAAAGGACACCGTTTGAAAAATAGCTAATTAATTCAGTAAAGACGACACCCCACAGTGTAACAATACGCCGCGAATTGGCCCAAAATTTTTAATCTAATCAATTAACAATCAGTGCAAGCGATATACCGCTTGTTAGTACTGCTTATTTGACGAACGTGACTTGGTTAGCTATTCAAATTTGTAGTGGGGTTGGGTGACGATTTTGTCTGTAGTCTGTACTGTTTAATTGTCTAAACCACTGTGCTGGGAACTTAGATGACACGGTAAAACTACTGACGTAATTTTGCCGGTAACATTTTTTTTTATATTATTGAACAACAGTAGTTGAATTGTCTTCTTTGTCTAATTATGTTTAATCTAAAATTGTATTCTTATTAAGTAATAAGTCTTAGGTAAGAAAATCATGTTTAATTCGTTAAATATAACAATGTTATTAATTTAGATTTCGATATCTTTTAACATAAAGATTTTCTTATTAAACAATAAAGTAAGCATTTATCTGCTTTTTTAAGATCTATCCAACAACTTGCGATCTATAATAGTGAGTAGGTATGAGTGGGTTGAGTTAAATGTGAAATTGCCAGATTACGGACTGCATCAGGTTAAATTGAGAATTAATAATTGTTATCAATATAGCTTTGATTGAGCATACAATTTGACAGTTATCATTATCATCAGCCTATTAATGGCCCCACTACAAGAAGTAGAGAGAACGGGCCATGACTCACCACGCGATCCCAACGTGAATTCCGAAGCAAGGAAGAGCTCTAGATAGCAACTTTTTAGTCATCTTCCCAATTCCCAGCCATTTAAAAACTACCTTAATCGAAATAATTACATACCGAACTCATCAACCGACCGATTGCTCATCAACACTACTTAGTTTCAGAGAAATTTCTAAAGAAGTAGAATACATTCCGTTCCCCAGTTTGAGTTAAGTTTGACGGACTAAAGAGTAATTGCTCGTGTACCGTGAAACAGTATGCTTGTGACAAAACACTTTATTATGAAAAGGTAGCATAATATGCGTGAGTAATCGTCAATTATAAGTCTATTGGTAAACATTTTTTCTTAGACCTTTAAATTAAGAAAACGCCATGAAAAAATACTTAGTGCATAGCGAATTCCCCGTCCGTCCGTTTGAGCACCCGATAGCACATCAATAGGATAAAGCTACAGTGATACAGGTTGATTGTGACGCCTAAATATACTAAAAATATCTACTGATACTAATAAGCTGTAAATTGCACTTGTTTTTTTTAGGAAATCACTCTTTGCACCGTTCTAAATAAAACAATTCAGTCAACCGAGACTAATGAAAACCATTCACTAACAAAAGTACAGCATCATCGCGGTAGATTTTTTTAGTTCCCAAATCTTGTGTCCTAATTAAATTAGGCACTATAAATGGTGTTACAGAAATAAAAACTGATAGAACTACCATAAAATTCACAATCTGAAAGTACCTACCGTGACTCGAAAATCACCGATGAATTGTTCGCGGGTCGAAAAATAGCAAAGGCCTTTGTGATCAATATAACTATGTATAAATTAACCAATGTTTCGGTTCAGAAAGATCTGAACTAATTTAACGTGTCCATAATTTGTAATTAATTCTAGTTGAAAATGTGAAAATGATTTACTCGTAGTTCGCCATTTTAAATGATAGTAAAATGAGAGGGAATTTATTAGACGTAGAAAACTTAACGTAAATTATGTGCTGTACCTGGCACTCAAAAAAGTTCTTCTTATTTCATCATCATGAACACCAAAGCTAGCTAGCTATTTCAAATCAATTAAATTAGCCTATAATTGAAAATTGTCATAATAATTTCGTCTTATTTCAATACTCGATTAGTTTATTTAGTTAAAGCGTTTTATAAAAGATGACCTTACTTTAAAAAAAATCTTGAATTACGTTTTCTTATTCCATTGACTCACGTGAATTCTCATCATTACCCCTCAGTGGAACGACATGAATAGGTTTTATGATTTTCAAAATCATATGGTTATAGGTAAATCGGTATAAATAGCACTATTATCCATGTATATCTTAACAAATCAAGACACTCTGTCAGCAGTGTGTAGACTGGAGTTGAGAAACGGGGTTAAAATAAACTTTTTATTAAAAGGTTTCTGGGGAAAATGGGGGCCCTTTGTATATTCACTACCGAAACCATACGAGCCCATTTCCTTTCTGCACTGGGAAGGTAAGATCTGCGCAATCCATAGAAACAATGATATATTATTGATTTCAAATAAACTAATAAATAAGAATAAAAGGGATAGGCATGGTGGATTTCGGCTTGAATTAGAAAGCTCTTCTGTGGAAGTCAGAAGACCATCGTGAAAAACACTACCTTTTTCTTTGGTGGTGTGATACTCTGGCACAGAAAGGAAATCTTTAGGCTAAAGTAACTGCTTACTATCAAGTAAAAGAAAATATTTTTAATCACTTACAATGATAAACAATGAAAACCCAGATTCCCGTCTAAAACCTGGACCCAGTGGATTTTTTCTAGAAATAATTTCTTTAAATTTAAACATCTTTCAGTAAAATGCTTAAAATAAAAATACTTATAATAATCTAAAACTCATGTTTTCTAATAAAATTGTCAAACCATTGTATTCGACTTGCGTAATTGAAAGTACTGCTGCTAATGTCAGTTTAACAGGCATGGTTATTATGATTTTATGGTTACAACAAAGGCTGGTTTGGTTGTCGGAATCAATCGGTTATACCGCCGGAATATTGCGAGTAAAATTGGAGTTAATAATCCTTAAAATAAATTATTGCGTTGATATTGTTTAGTGTCTACTGCCCTACTTGTTAAGATTGAAGGCAAAATAAATGACGTGAGAGATATCATAGAAAGACATAACTCATTTATTCATCTTTCTTTTTGCAAAGGTTTTAAAACTTTGTAGAAGGTTCTTACGAAAAAAATAAAGTTGTCCGAAAATTTTAAATATTAAGAAAACTTCCCTAAATTTTCATATATAATGTACCCGAAAGGTAGCGCTGCAGCCTGGTTTGAGTTTTTTTTAAACTTTACATAACTCTTTTTTCTATTTTTTAAAATAATCTAACCTTTTTGATTGTAATCCAATTTGAAATACTAACTGCACAAACCCTCGAAATTAGAGATTATTAGAGAATGATAGTTTTTTTGGCGTAAATTCAGTTTCGTTTACTTAAACGCGAGACCAAAAAAAGCCAATACTATTTGGCAACAACATAGCCACACGGAAAGCAATATTTCTCAATGCCATACAGGAGACAAGTCAGATGAAAGCGACAAATTAACTTCGGGGTAAACACATGTTTCGTTCCCCATATTGCCGTGTGGTGGCAGCACCGCTGATTTATGGCAGTAGGGCGGCGGCACTCGTGTTAAACGGACGTATGTGATTTCAACCGGTTATCAGATTCTTCATCGAATAATTTATAAGGCAGCGAGGTGTGAATTTGTACTAAAAGAAATTTTATATTCGACTATTGTAATTTCAAGATTGTTAATGTCCTTCATATATTTTATTGTTGCGATAAAACTATACCACTTTTATGAAAATTACCAAATTGAAGAATCATAAAATTCATCGCCACGATAAATATTTAAGTCAATTTTGTGACTTACATAGGATTTGTAAAATGACTTAATACAACGAACGGAAATATACACCTAATAACATAATATACATCGTAGACTAAAAATATCCTTTGACCGGTCCAAAATCAGCGTTATGATTCACGTTCCTTAATACGAGACCACCGTAAATCAAAGCAAGGCACATCTGCCGGCAAAATAGAAAAATAACAATAAATAAAGGGAAAATACGAAGGCGACACGACCGGCCGGCGCGGTGCGAAATATTGAAGGAGCGAAGGAGCGCCTTGTCTCCTTGTCGCTGTGAATTTTCTTTATGATGACGGTCTTTTTGAGGCAAAGAAGTAAACACATACATTCTCGTCATATATCCCTTACGTGGTTTACAGAGCAACGTAGATGGTCACACACAGATAAGTAATTAAGTACTTGATTAAACATCTTTTCGAAAGCCTTTTTACAAGGCGTAGAATAAAAATCTCCGATCCATTTTAGAGTTAAAGTTATAATCCAGAAATATGTGAAATTATATTTATTTAATATATACAATTAAATAATAATAAACATTCAATAAACAACATTAAAAAAAAATCCCGACAATATTTTTATATTTCTTAAGTAGTACGTAGTCTTTACAGTTCGCTTACTGAATTTATTTTACGCCTAAGTACCTAATTTAAGAGACACCATGACATCTTTGAATTGGCACATAAATAGGTACTTTCACACAGAAACTTTCAAAGAAAATTCCCTATCCCTTAATCCAGTTGCCGGAATTCCTGTATCCCGACTCAATAAGCTAACCCTTCCGCTAATCCCGGGCTATAATGAACCGCGCGCGTGACCCTTACCTACATATTAAATACCCTCTCTTCTAAGAATACGACGGACGCGGTGTGTAGGACTTGCAAAAAAGAGAGCCCATGAGAATAATTTCAGTATAAAAGTACTTCCTTTGTAAATGATAGGAGCAACTTACTTATGTAATGATGATTAGACATTGTTTTTTTTTGCAACTTGAGCTTATACGTAGGACAAAATCCGTGGCTTTAATTAAAAGTTTAAGAGCTCTTTCACATTTTTTGCAAAAAATCGTAAGTTTTGAGCGCCTCGTTTACCCCCTATCAAAAGATTTTGTCTATTTCCAATAGAAGTAAACAGTAGATTTATTCTTCCTATTGTAAGTTAATGTAGAATATTAGCAAATACTATTTTCTTTTTTTGTACTGATCGTTCTACTGTAGCTAGTTTACGGAAAAAACGATAATATGCACAACTTCAAACGCCTCAATCTCTCAATAATGTTCAATAAATTAGATCAAATTAATTACTTCGACATCAGAAATATATTTTTGTTGTAACATAATGTATTAGAATTTTGATTTTCCATCTCATTAATTATCGAAAAAATATCTAACCCGTGAGTTTTCCCAAAAAATTGCATAATTTTTTTTCAATATCAAAATACGAGGTAAACTGCATAGGTTTACCTCGTATTTTGATATTGAATTAAATAGAATTACTATCAAAAACTTTCATAAAACTAATCTACCATCATTGAACTACTGAAATATGTACATATTTTTATAATTAGTTCATTAATTATTATTTTAGAAGACTGGAAACATCATCCGTAGAATGCAATATATACTAGTGCAAATCAACCTACACGCCGATCAGTATGGCAGCTTATTGTAAAAGGGCTCTTAACTAAGTACATGCCTATGATAATAATTTATATTATTTTCATATTGGCAAGACTGACGTGCATAAAAAAGTTAAGATATTAAAGCATTGCTACGCTTTACCCAACTTTTGAAGCATTTCATTAAAATCATGTATAAATTATCATCGTATACAAATGAAGTAACATGATCATTCCAAAAATGACCGCTCGTTACGGACGTTTTGGAGCATTTATTTTCAATCTATAATAGTTGGGGGGTATTTTTGTGTCCCTACAGCTGCATCACAATCATCGCCCGCGCCATTCTATATTGACAGTACGTGTCCCGAATGTGGGATCGTTTTCCTGGATTTTGCAGCTATTTTTATTTGGCATCGATCGGACCTCGCCGTCGCGTCCGCTCGGAGTTTCGGACCCCGCAGCGGTCGAAGGGTTACCGGACCATGTAATTGGCTAGTTACAATTCATTACTGTTTCGCAGTAGTGATTTTTCGGTATTTCTCACTTAATAGAATGGTGTGAGTTACTGCTAGAATGATCGGCGGCGCGGAGATAATTGTATGTGGCGATAGGAACTGAACTGCTCGATACAATATTTTTTGCAATAAATACGAGGTATTCTTACAATCGTTTCGCTATTTGGCCAATGCATTCATATTTCAAACGGCGTATTTACAATCAAAGGTATCTTGCAAATGATAGAATTGCTTAAATGATTTAATTTAAAGCTGAATATTGCGTTAAACAGTTATGATGTTTTTTTTATACTTTATCCAACGAGTGGTGCTTTGGGAAAAAGATCATACAAGTTCATGTTAACGAAACAATTTCAATAAATTAAAATCTGTCGCTTCATACACACGCATCAATTAATAAATCTGTAGCTGTCACTTTTTTGAAATTTGATTTTTCAGTGGCACTATTATGCAGGTTTTATAATTTCGTATACCTTGACATGAGGCATTCGAGTGTTTCAGAGGCGCGAAACAGATTTTCAAAGCACCATCAATAGCACATGACTTTAAAAGATCAGTATCACAATATTTGTCATGGTAGTAAGCTATCAAACAAAGATAACTTCCCATAATTATGAATCTCGGATCGAAGAGTATCATTTTTATATAGTATACCCCCTGGTATACTACGAGCAGAGAGCTTACCTGATGGCAAATTTAATTCAAAATTTACTTATTCAGCTTAGGCTTTTACTAGCACACGTGAAAGTCGAAGGCTATGCCATCGGCACGCAAATCTACGGCAGGAGACCTTGCTATAAAAAGCACCGGCTAGAAACTCAGCGAGGGCTGCTTTCCCTTACTGTTTCATTTCATACAATTTCAATTTGAAAGATGACATGAAACTTTTCATCAAACATGTAATTGATCATCTTCAGTCGCCCATAGACAAAATGATATTAATAATAATGATATTTATTGTGATACACCATACAAGACACACAAGTAAATTAAAACATGATAGACAGAACGTAGGTACACAATATAGACTGCAGACATCTGCAGCACCAGGAGTATTACGAATGCGATGCCGGCATTTAAGGAAGGAGTACGCTCTGTTCGATTCCCGATTCGAGGGCGGTAATTCTTCATTAGGCGGGCGGGTTCCGGTCAAGTGGCGCCCCCGGGGGTCTGCAATCAACGCTACTGTATTATTTTTGAGGGTAACTACAACTTTTGGGAAAGACGTATTGTGAGTTTTGCAGTAGAGTCGGACCTAAAAACGGATCTACTTACTTAATTTTTTAATTTAAACCTGATCTCAGTTCTTAGGTATATTAACTAAACGTAGGAAGTTTCGAAATAAAAACATGTTCATTCTGTCTTCATTTCTGGTTATTGAAACCAATTGATTTGTAAAAATAATATAATATTATAAATTTTGTTAAATTTACTTCTAAAATTGATAAGCGTCATGGTTGATATCACAGGTTGAATGGTTCTCGGTTTAATATAGGAAGAGCCCATTGTGTATTTAATAAAAAAATTCTTTAACAATAATGCAGTTTATTTTTTTCGTTATTTCAATTAGGAACAAAAAGTTTCGTAGCAAATTCACAAATTTGTTAATAAAACATACTTGTTTTTATTTTCCTATAAAAATTCGCTTACACTTATTAACAATCAAGAAAATGTTTTATTATTTCTACTTTCTTTTACTTTCTATTCTATAGTATAAAACGGCATGATATATGAAACATCTTCCCCACCCGAATAACGCATGAGTTTTATTTAATTTCGCTTGTGGCCACATCAACCGGCCCTCGCTAAATGTTGGCACTGGCTGTCAAGATCGACAAATACGCCCAAATTATTGCTTTCTTTACCTCTAAATAAAGATATTCCCACTGCCCTGTGGACACTAGTGCGACCACATTTACAACGTGCGTGTTTCGATTTTTGATAGGCCGGAGCTGAATTTGGAATTAGAACGTTTTGTTTTTTATTTCTTTTGTATCCTACCTCTATAAGATGTTCACATGACTGTTTGATAGACCGTAGCTGAATTTGGGATTAGAACGTGCGTTTTTTTTTAATGTATCCTACCTCTACAGAATATTCATAGATACCTAATTACCTTTCAAGATACCTAATTACGGCAAGACGGACGCCTACAATATCTTTTAAAATTCTGCCACCTCAAAATAAGTGACAATAAAAGAAATCAAATTAACTACAAAAAAGTAAAAATGTGTTTAAAATATTTTGGTGATATTGTCTGCATTTCAAGAGTGATTCAGAGTGCTCTAGAATTTTCAGTAGTTCATGTAAAGGCATTAGTATCACATCTTACATAGTTTACCATAAATATTTTAAAACTAAGATGAAATCACACGCTAAACTATATATAATTCCAGATTTATTTTGCATTTATTTCAGATAAGAAACAGTAAATCTGTTGTGTTTTAGGAGAAATGTATCTTTAATTTTTCTTATTTCTTGTCTATCTTATAATTTGAAGTTACGTTTCGGTGTGCAAGTCGGCCAAAAGTCTTTATTTCGTGTCAAATCGATCGCTGGTTGCGGTTAATAGTGGTTCGTTAAGTGCCCACAATCTATGGGGTGCTTTATTGAATTTGGCGAACCCAAGTGGACCTTGCGTTTCGCTAAACTCATAAAAACACTTCTATTCTTGTAAAGAAATTCTGGGTTTATTTATTACCTTCTCGAATTTATATTAAAACAGTGTATTTGGCGCTTATTACTATTTTTTTTATTAAATAGGAATTGATTAGACGAAGCGTTTGAAAATTAACTATGTATTGTTGCTATAACAATATTATGAACTAGCGACCGCCCGCGACTCCGTCCGCGTTAAGAGGGGAGGCGGGCAATGTTTTTTTTCATGCAAACGCTCTCTATTGATTCCTCCTTGATTTTCATCACTAAAAGAAATTATTTTCATACATAAAATATAATTTTACTTATTCTATGCTGCTATGTTTCTTTTTTGCTGACTTGAACAAAGAAACTAAAAGCCCTCAAAAAATGCTAAAAATAAACTATTTTATTATCACCCCACTAAAGACGTCTAGTGTGGAGATTCAATAAGCATTTACAAAAAAAAAGCGAAACATAGAGGCCTAGTCATAATTATACTAGGCCTCTATGTAAAATTTCTTTTACACATATCTAATTTTCAAATTTTCAAAGGATGAACACGTCAAGAGCCAAATCTCCAATTTTGCAATTTCAATACGCAATTTGTAACTTTAACTACGGGCATATTAGATACTTTAAAAAGTTTATTTATCCCGACCCTAGGAGTGTAACAAAAGTGTTAGATCCCTAGGGGACGGGATAAAAGTATCTAATGTCTCAAACCAGGTAATAAACTTTCCAGGTTATGAGCTGTGTATGTGTAAAATTACATCCAAATCCAGTAACAAACATACAAACATTCAAACAAAAACTTTATCATTAACAATATTAGTAGAATTATATTCTTTTTTTTTAAGTGATCGTACGCATTTTCCTAAAGAAATTTTCAAATTAAGTAGCGTAAAAACTGCTCACAATTTATTTTAGATCATCATTTGAAATTTCTTTTGTTTTGAGAACTTCTGAAATTTCTAATTCTGGTACTTACATTTACTTTTTACTTGTAAAATATCCAAGTGCTTGTCGGAGTTAGCACATTCAGGGTTCCGTGCAATAGATATAGAATAATACAACAATAACAATATAGAATTAAAAAAAATAACAATATATTGGTATACTAGTAAAATATAAATAAATATTAATAAAATGCCTTTTCACCAATATTCGAATTCATTAGGAATTTAAAAAACATTTTGTAATAAAAAAAAGGCACTATGACGGCTTCTCATTTATTTATTTTATCAAAATTTATTATAACCAAAAATACAGTTTTTCTATTAAATAAGCTTTAAACAACGTTACCCCATTCGATTGGATAGGTAAAACGTCTCTTTTTTATATGAGAGCCCTCTTAAAAACTGTTCAATACCTACATTTTGTGACAATTTGTATGGATTTAAGTAACAAGGTGTTTTAAGCGTTTATTGTGAAAATTTTAGGACTATGAAACATGTGTGGCAGGCCGACTTATACGCGAGTTTCTGATAGCAATAGGCCTCTATTTTGACTTTTCAGTTATGGAACCCCAAAAAGCGCCAGCCAACACCGAACTTCATTAACTTCTGCTAATGCTCAACAAATTACTGGCATGAATGGTGCCCCGCCGCATCGCATCGCTACGTCGCCGCCTCTGCGACGCGTAACGAGAAAATTATGCCAAGTCTTAGCGGCCTTAATAAAAATTTGTTCGTCTGAGGGAATAAAACTAATGGTCCCCGCACCCTTTATTATTGCTCCGGCTTAGAGGTGTCAGCTGACATTTGTCTCGTTCGGGAAGAAAAAGTTTCATAAAAACAGGCCTCGAAATATTGTACCTAATTGGGGTATTATTAAGTCACTAATAACTTTCCCATCATGTCATAAAGGATCTGTTACCTAATTCACTGTAATTACTTTATTTAATATTCTTTTGCAAATGTTAAATCTTATCTCAATTGTATTAAATTATCAGATGGATTAAATATCATATTTACCAAAATACGTCGCTTTATCCTTGTGAAATCAGCCCGCGGTACAAAATTATGCGACCTCCCTTGACATCTACAACGGACAATAAAATAACAAAGCCAAGTTCACATGGCGATTTAGGCTGCCATATTTAACCGGTAGATGGCGCGATAGGCGCGGCGTGTGCTTTATAACGTTTTAATTCAGCAACACAAGAAAGCACCTTTGATATTATGCCGACTGGCTCGCTGTTGTAACCACGATTCAGTAAAGTTAAATGATAAAAATGAATTCTTTTAGATAAGATTTGATTGATAGTGTCGAAAATTGGTGTGTTAAAAACCCCGAAAATCTAGGGAAATGCTAACTTCTCTTTTCAGATAGGTAGGTATTTCTCGCAATAACAAATGCACAATGACCTAAGTTAAAAACTTTTTTAAACTTTGGTAATTCTTGTTACTTATTTAATCCAATTCAATTTATTGCACTCGTGTGGTTTATTGCACTTTATGAAATCATATTCACATTAAACAAAGACAATAAACTTAATAGTATAAAATGTACTACATAGTAAATACAATATATCTTAATGATAATTTGTTAACCACAAGAACCTGCTTTGTTTTATTTTCTATATCATATCTAACTATCTATATCTTCACGCCGCCGATATCTTTATTTTCTATTTCCTAATATTTTAGTTTTCACTTTTTTGTCCAATTTAAAACATTGTCATGGTAAACCAATGTTGTCAGTCGTCTTTCACTGAAACAGAAATATTACGCACTCTGTTTTGAAAGGAAGATCTACTGGGACTTAAAATACTGTCAATGTTCTTGATGTTATATTTTAAATTGTACATACACACACACACACACACACACACACACACACACACACACACACACAATAAATGGGTTCACACTGTTCCATAGGTCTTAAATAAAATATTTCAAAACTGTATTCCATTTCTTTTTAAAAAAATGAGGTGATTATTAAGACCAAGCTTTTCACTAGGCCCAGCAGTTGAAATCAGTATTGCTTCCAGTTAAATATATGCGCTTTTTTGATTACGCTCCTATTACCGCAACACTTATTCCATAATTACGGCCAAAGGAAAGTGACATGTTTGTCATGACAGTCCCATCATAATTCGGCAAGGACACGCGTTTGGCCAGCCGAATCGTGACAGTCGGTTGGTCGTGACGTGACGTCGTCGGCTCTGATCAGACAATCGAACAGACGGACACACACGACCCAGTGAAATTACTCTGTATGTTTACAGCCATAATCTGTCACGCGCACACAAATTACGTAATGTGTTGCGAAGGAAATAACCAAGTGAGGTAGTCAATACCTCGTTAATTAACCTAAAATTATTGTATGTATACATAATATAATTAACTTAAATTTACATCTAAATAAAATATAAACAAACAAACCACAGAAAATTAAAATATGAAGAACTAATCTACCTCAAATCTTGATTTAATACAAATAAAATTAAAAAGCGCGAGTCTGGCTTCGCTCTTTTAGGGTTCCGTAAAATCATTTGTTTGTTTTCGTCTATATTATTCATCGTCTATGTATTTTATAAGCAATAAAATGATTTTTATTTCAATTGAAAGAACAAAATAGTTTTGTAGCAAGTACTTTAGTTAAAAACTCTTTCGTTGGTAAAAGTAAAAAAACAAAAGCTCGCGACTCCCGCCCGTAAGTTTCCAGCTTTGCTACCGTCAGCCATTTTGTCCAATCCGTCATGCGATGCTATCGGGCGGTGTCGGGTTGCGCGCGCGACTGTTTTACGACGACTTCTAGCTTCCCTTGTTTCAATTTTATGATTTCATACAAATGGGATGATACCTGTGGCTGCAATACAAATTGTTTTGTTAGATTAAAAGCATTGCGTGTCTACAATTTTCTTTGTACTCACGACTAAAAAAACGTTTGCGATAACATGACTGTGTTTAATATCTTTATTAACTGTCAGATATTTTGTTCCAGGTGCGCAAAGTAGAAGAACAGCTGCGGGTTTGGCTATGGAGCTGTTTGAGCAACACCAAGGAACGCACATACTTCAGGTAATGATTAATGGTGTAAAGGAAGCGAATGAATGTGTCACGTAAAAGAGATCGTCTGACAAAATCACCTGAAACATGCTTTGAATTTTAACCTATTACTAGTGTCGCAAAAGCCCATAACAATATCTCTAAATCTACATATATTTCATTTTGATGTTGTAACACAATACTAATCCTGGATTAGTTTGTAATCTATATCTCTGGTTCTGTATCAAAGCATTGGGTTTCCATTTTGTTCCTATCGAATACAGTCATTGTTAAGTTAGATAACTTACCTACCCCACTTTTCAGTTGAATGACTGCCTTACTATATTACGTTAACAGACTCGCTTCAGAAGATGTCACTAAAATCAGAAGCCCGAGTGACATTGAAATAGGCACACGATTTAATGTGTTTACTTTCATCGTGACCACAAAAAGTAACTAACTTCACTACGCACTACAAAAGGCGAGGCGAACTTGACTCATTGCGCAAGCGACTTCACGCTTTTTACAAACCGTATACACAATGGCACACGTTCAATAGACCTGTGACACACTCAAGAATAGCTTTGCGAAACACCAATTTGATATTTCACCGGTTTCACTAAAAATTTCATAACTCTAAAATTAATCAAACACACGCTTTCTGGGGCAGTCTCAACACAAAGATAGGGTTAGCCGAAAAAAAATCTATTATAACTTACTGTCATTCGATCACGTAAATTATTATTTGTGCAATCAATGTTCGTGTCGTTATAATGTTGTGGGTGCTGCGGTTTCTATTCTGAACTGAAAATGCTCTGTACGTGATTCCTTAGTTCGATTTTCATTTTTTTTTTGTTGGCAAATGCAACAGTTTGCGGGACAAGTGGTACGTTTTTACAAAAAAATAATAAGGACGTGCATGAAGGCACGCGAACTTGCAAATCATTGTTAGTTGTTGCATTTTGCAATAACTTTGTTAGTTGTACTATGAAAACTGAGCAGATAATGTTTGTAAGCATTGAAAAGTTTTTGTGACTATTATATTATCAATGTAAGTATGCTGAATTTGGACGTGTAGCATTTAGAAGACAGTCCGAGGCCTACTTAACTGTTTATACAGTTCAAGGTTAATAGGCAATTCCATATAAATATGAATATAAACAACTTTTATGTAGTTAGGTAGATCCAACTATTAAAAGATCTATCTTCTTTTATCGAAGAAATGGTACTTAGATTATTACTAATAAACAATGTCTCCTCGAGTTTTTTAATAAATACCTTGTTGATGTTACGCAAAGTCAAGTAAGTACCTAGTGGTTCAACTAAAGCAAAAAACAAATAACTAATTTATACGTAAACATCACACACGAATTCAACGAAAACTTAAGTTTGAAAGTTGTGGAGAAAAACGTCGTTAATGAGATGAGAAGTTTTCTATCCTTATCTATATCCATCATCACAAGACTTATGAAAACTACATCGATAACTGTCTTAATAATATATTAGTTTGCGCGGAAATAAAAGAAACGAGTAAGTACTTACTTATTGCATTACAAAGTAAATGAATGAAAAAAGGCAAAGCATTCCGCATTTCTTTTCGTAAGTATATCTCAGCTTCCGAAAAGACTTGTAAATATTCAAGATAAGTAACATTACTTAGTTCTCGAAGAAATTACATAACATCAACAATATAACGAAGTTTGATACAATATTATAAAGAAAATTATATACCCATTTTGATAAGTCGATAAAAAAGGTTTATTGTTTGAGTTCAAAACTAGGTTCACGTACAATTCGACGCAAATAAAAGATCAAGCGCACCAACAATAGTCTATTACTGGCATAATCCGTGCTTTTTACTCTGTTTTCGACTATCATCATCTACCGTTTAAACGCAGATTTTTTAACAAAAAACTTATTCATTTCGGAGGTTCATTTTGTCAACCGTGCATCTCATTAAAATTTAGATAGATCAGAAGATGGTACTGATTAAAGAATAAAAGTTGTACTGGAAGTGATTTCGCTGTAAAATAGAAGTTATATTTCATTTGTCAGCTGGTTAGTGTTTGATAAAGACAACATTTACTAATTGCAAACCTGATATTGCATGTCCTCTTCCACGCTAAGCTGGGAGAGAAAAAAAAGAAGTATGGCGTTGACAACCTTATGAGTAGTGATTAAATTAATTACTACTATATAGTTATATTAATTATCTTATCGAACTTGGTAGTCAAGAAAACTATTGTAGTTAAACTATCGCTATTATTTCCGAAGTACCTATAGCTAAGGCAAAACGAAAATCAATCAAATCAATAAAACATATTCGTTTACCTCAAACAAATTAAGTGATAATAGATAAGTAAGATACAAGTGATTTCAACCTACAACGAGTAGGCAAACCATATTCTGTGTTCAAGTCATGTCTAAATAAATAAAAAAAGGTTGGTTAAAAACTTTGTGTTGCCGATTCAGAAATTCTCTGACATACCTTTTTATTTGCCAAATCGATGATTTATGTACGTGTGTAACAAATTACTACCTAATGTGAAGCGGAGAGCTAGTAGGATGGAAAATGAAGGCTAGGATTTTGGACGCAATGGTTTATTTACATTATTTAAAAATTATACACAAAATAATATTAAAGAAGATGATGAGATGACAGACATAGACTACGCGAACACAATAACAATTTTGATAGCAAAAATCATAAATATGAAAATGCTTTAAAAACACTTCAAAAACTATAAAAACTAAATCTATCAAAAAAGGTCGGCAAGAATTATAATATTTAAGAAAAACAACTCGATAGACTCTTTTCTAGTAGCTTTAAGTTCATGTTGTTCATTTGGCTCGTGGTAATCGTTTTTATTCATCATCATCATTCTATTTGTTTAGCTTTTTTTTGTCTAACCAGAAAATTGATGCCAGATGTAGCTGTTAGCTTTACTAACAAAGCTTTGTGGACACCGAAACATTGACGCCATGCTTTCATGATAGATGCAGTTCTTACCAATTTCACTGTACAATTACTTCTCCAATAACGCATTTTTCGTGCTTACTTGAGCTTCGATGCCAAGACTGTCTTGTATTTTTTTTTTGGATTAATAACCATGGCTGCTTAGTACCTATTTTTGTAGTCACCTCAGGATAATGCTCCTACCTGGGGTTTGACCTAGGACCTCGAGATCAGGACCGAAAGACTAACATGGCACCAACGGATTGTCAAACTATTACTTTATATTTTTTTATTTTTAAGTATATAACTGCTAGATGTTTAAAACTAAAAAAATATTTACTAGAAAATCTCCACGCGGACAAAGCAGACAGACTCGACTCGAACCTGCACTCTTCGCTATCCGGGCGAATACACTGACCATTATTTCGGGTTCGCGTCCCGTGTGCTGCCTTGTCCGCGAAGAATTTTTCTAGGAAAATTTAAATTTGACCTAGATGAGATTTAAACTATTACTTATCTTTACAATTTTTACTTTCCGAAACAATTTATATACAAAAATGTTTCTCGAGTGTCTGAATTTGAAATTTCGTTGATTATTAATTTGTATTTGTTATATTTTTGCTTATTTTAATAAATGCAAATAGATATTTTAGAGTGCAATAACTCAATATTCTTCTTGATTTCAATTATAAGTAGATACTAAATTATTTTTATTTATATAGACTAAAATCAACATTTCAATGTTTAAAAACCTCTTGTGACATTATGTGAATGTCCAAAACGTGTGTAGGTATTGAAGTCTACCGCAAAACATAAGATTACTTTTGGAAAATTTCTCTCCAACTGCGTAGGTAGAGTCCTTATTCTTTCATAAAATTTTAATATATTGTTGTTTTTTGTCCACAGTCTCTCGACGGGTTTGCCTTGTCAGTGGCAGCCGACGGAAGATTCCTGTACATATCAGAAACTGTATCTATATATTTAGGATTATCACAAGTAAGTATTGTTATTATTGTATAGTTTAAAAGTGCATAACAATTCAAAACTGAATTATATTTAAAGCACCTACTTATACTGTTTTAACAATAAAGAAATAATTACGTTTAAAGACAGAATGATAAGAATAACACCTACCTACCCATCAAATAAATTACAAGAATAAGGCCGTGTTCCACCTACAAAAATGTTTGACAGTCTGTGCGACAGCAACTTGCAAATGTATCCTACGTAGCAAGTACGCTCGCGTCAGCATTGCAAGTTGCTGTCGGACATTTTCTCGCAGAAGCTTTCTTGCAGGTGGAAACACGGCCGTATTCTTATAATTTATTAAACGCGGCCTTAGGAAAGCAATAGAAAAGTCTGATTATTCGAAATTGTAAATTTAATAATTACAAAGAAATTAAAATTTAACGGTCAAAAATAGGTATCTGACGTTGACGAAATTAAAGTTCAAAACAAATTTTCGTCTAAAAAGGCTTTAGTGAAACGAACCCAAAAGTTCCAATTAGTAGGTACAACGAGATGCATCGAATAAAAAAAGAAAAGGTTGGTATATGTAATTGCATCTATTATCAGGTGCACACCTACTCACGCTCGCGACACGTCCGCGATGCATAGATACACAACCATTCACACACTCGGTACGGTCGGCAGAGATGATCTAAAATTTTCGGCGGCGCTAGAAAGACATCCGGACAGATCGTAGATAAATCCTTTTACGCGTGTCGCGTTATGCCTTATACGTGGCTCGTTGTCTGTATCACTGTTTTCGAGAATATGATCTTTTAGTAGGTAACATGTTCCCTGAATTAAATCCCTTTTGGAAAGTTTTGTTCTTTTCTTTTCGGTGATTGACAAACTTTTAAGAGAGAAAATAGAAATGGATTGGTATCTTTTCTAGTTTGAGCTTTTATTAAAACTGTTGAATTTTCCGGGTAGATGTAGATACAATTCATATGACAAAAAAGTTATTTTGAATGTCACCCCAATAGTGTACTTAAAACACAATAAAGGTAGTAAGGTATTTAAATAAAAGTAAGATATTTAAGCCCTGAAAAAATCATTCTGACGAACAAGCAATAAAATCTACAGCCGAATGAAATAACGTTACAAAATTAAAAGGCTCTCAGAAAAGATGCGAAAACTGGGAAATTCTCGTTCCCAACATGGCTGCAGGCTTCGGGGGTGGTGTGACGGAGACGGAAAATGGGGGGAAAGGGACGATGCGATATGCCAGTCACGTCGCGGGTAAGGCGCGCGCGTGCCTTCCATCCTAATGCCGCTGCGAACCTTACCACTCACACACCCCCAATCGAACGCACACAACCAAACCAACTCACAGACACAGCCGGGCCCATAAGTCTTCGCCTCCTGTGTGTACACATATGAAATATATACAAACTTCCCGGTAAATAAGAACAGACGCAACTTTCTTATAACTAGAGCCCTGCAGACGGCCCTGCTATATTAAATTCTATTGCGAGCATTTTTTCGGGACTCGCTAAAGACTGATGATAACATCGAAAATGGGAAATCATATTTTTCTTTCTTAGATAAATGGAGAAAATGGATATTTGCTTTTGTTTTCACATTCTGCGTGGATATTATTTAAAATATTTCTTATCGTGTGTCCAACTAAGAAAACATTTTTATATCAATCATTGAACACGTTGATATGCCATTAATCACACAGATTTCTTCAGGCTGTGTTTTAATAAGCATCATTAATAAAGTTTTTTCTATTCTTTGTTCTGTGAAAAGGTTTTTTTTTTCTAAAAGAGTGACAGAGACTGGGATTCGCCAATTGAATTTAGGTAGGTACGTAACAGAATATCGGGCCACAGTAGAGTGAAGATTTCCGTAGTATTTAAAGTATTTTCATTCCCGTTCTGAACCTAACGTCGAAGAAAACAGGGTCAAAAAGCAATCTGATTTTTCAACAACAGTTGAAACCTTTTCAATAACGGTATAGAAGTAGTTTTTAAGTTCACAGTGACGATGAACTTATACTTTTAAATTTCAATACCCACGGACTCCCAATTTTTGTTTGGGGTTGCTGAAACTACAGTATATTTTAAAATAAATAGGACTTATAACAACTTAAATTAGGTAAGAAATTCAAGAACTGATTAATTAGGCACGTAAGTACTCAGTCTCTGTACCATAACTTATGAAACATCATAGTGTACTTACATGACCGATTGTCATCGAGAAATACCGAACGATATTTATATACGACACGTAGAGTTTTTCAGTAAGATTTGAGGCGTGAATCTGATCTGATCTAGAAAGAACATAAGAATATTTTTAATTAATATCATTAAAATAATAAAATGCTGGTAAAATATCATTAGAAAGTCTTCATTTGTACCTAACACCAAATCTGATAACTTTTACGGCATCGGTATGTAAATGTTTTAAATATATTTATCAAATTATAATTGTGGGATCCTATTAGAGATTCAAGAGTCGTGTATCCGCAGTGTGGCGGCGCATCGCAATCCCATGAACAATGGTGTTTATGTGGTGGTCTGTTCCTGGAATTATGGTTGGATTTTATGACTTTATTGGCCGACCGCGACAATCCTGATCGTTGACGCGCGATGTATATTAGAAAAAGAAAGTCTAATGCCTGTTTTGCAATCGATGCGTAAAGTTCTATGTAAGCTACTTTAAACATCAAGTTGCGTTCAGACTTTGTATAGTTATAGTATTATAGCTTATAGCTAATAGCACGATATCTCCTACCATAAATTTACATAGAACACACTCACATCTAGTTACACTATTGCTATTGTATGAACTTGCTATACGCGCTAAACTTTATAACGAAATATTACCTACCTATAACGTAGTCTAAACGCACTTTTATGTTCAAAGTAGCTAACTTAGAACTTTACTTATCAATAGTGAAAGAGGCTCTTAATCTCGCGCTTAGCGGGGTAGATATTACTTGAACTGTATTCTTGAGAAGTAAGAAGCTATGCCATGAATTGCTATGGGTTCTCATAGTCGACCCAAAATCGTCCTTCTTGATCATAGTTTAATCTAATGTGGGTCATCTTCATATATGAAGGCGTAGTAATTATGCATTTTATAAGCTTTGCTAGATATTATTTAAACACAAAAATCAATGATAAATAGAATAAACGTCTAGGTATAGAATAAGTCAGAACAATGTCTTTAGATTAATATACTAGCCTAGAATAATTAATGGTATTCAAATGTTAATCAGTTAAATTGTTTTATTTTATACATTCTACAAGTGTTTATAAAGTATCTTACTACTGTACTATGTGTCTATGTTTAGAAATTATAACTCGTAGGGGATATAAAACACTAAATCATTAAGCTACCACATAAATAACATTAGCTGATGATATAATTAACCTTATCATACAGAGTTCACTATAAATAACAACTGACGACGACGTGCGTCGCAATAAATTCTTCAAAAATTTGTTACGGGGTCTCTTATCTCTCGAAGCAAATTAAGTTAGCGCCTGTTATAACAATACTGGAAACCAGCTCGTTACAGCTGAGGTTTCTGGGTACTGCGAAGTCACCTGCTTCGCGATGGCTGATAACAGACCGTTCATTCATAACGATGACAACGTACGAGTACGTGACCACTCATAGTCTAATGCTCTTACGACTCGGACAGAAATCCTTGACCAAATGATTTAAATTGAAAAGATAAAGTTCATTCAGATGTGAGCGAGGGAACCGTTGTTGTTTATGTTATATAGACCGATCTCGAACAGCTATTGACTGAAAAGATTTTTCACTTTTCCCTATTCATTTTTATTGATACTTACCTAAACTTCTAAAATCTCGTTAAACAAGGAATGAAGAACTTATGAATGATATGAAATAAGTATTTATTTATTGTTTAGTCTAGCCAAGCGATCATGGATCGGACTAACCTATGATGCTTCCAAAGTAAAAGAAAGAACTCTAAAAAAAGAAAATAGTGGGGAGACCAAACGAGGTTTTTAAGGAATGAGGAATAAGGGGGGGAACCATGCCCCCCTTATTCCTCATTCCTTGTGAAGTACTCCCACCATACATGAGCTCTTTATATACGGTCGAATGTCTAGGGCAGCAAAAAAATCAACAATTGGCCATGACTCTTGGTGGCGTCCAAATCGTCAGTCTTTTGAATAGGACCTACTGGAGGGTTCAGGTATGGTGGGAGTACTTCACAAGGTGCAAGATTGTTCCCTTATGTTATTCTACCGCACTTAAGTACCAAATTCCTAAAATCCCCGCGTGGGCTCCCCTACAGGCAATTTTTTTGTTTTAGCCTCTACGATCATCAAACTAAACGAAAGTATCTTTTGTTTTATCAGGTAGAAATGACGGGCAGTAGTATATTCGACTACGTGCACCAAGCAGACCACGCGGAGATAGCCGAGCAACTCGGGTTGTCGCTAGCAGGCAGGTCGGGCGGAGCTGGTCTAAACAGTCCAGCTTCTGGCAGTGAGGAGGGAAGCCAGCACGGCACAAATAATCCTGACGGTATGTTGACGGCTTTAGCAGCGGCATATTTAGCCCATGTAGCGCCTGTATGCAATAATGATTCTAGCGCGGTCAAAATAGAATGGTGGTGAGTGGCACTTGGTGCCCACTGAGGCCGCTGCACCCGCGTGCAACGCACACCCTGCACTTGGCAAAGCCGCCTCTGGGCTTTAGGATACTCATTTGTAATCCTGATTCTGCCCATGCAGAGATTTCTAAACAGCTCAGCTTGTCGATGGCAGGCAGATCGGACGGTGCCGGTCTGAATAGTCCAGCTTCTGGCAGCGAGGAGGGAAGCCTGTTGGTTGTTGTTGATCATGGCACAAACAGTCCTGACGGTAAGCCTATGTAATTGCTTTCGGAAATTTATTTGAGAACACTGATTCTGACCACGCGGAGATTGCTGAGCAGCTCGGCTTGTCGCTGGCAGGCAGAACAGCGATCTGGCAGCGAGGATGGGAACCCAGCATGGCACGATCATGACGGTCAGACTTATGCGTTGACTCCTTAGGAAGTTTATTTGTGAACCAAATATATAAAAAACAAAATATGTGAAGTCGACGAAGGTAAATAATTAAAATCAGGAAATAAGCAGTTCCAGTACATGCGTAATGTGCAGTTTCTCATTCATTTGAAAAGCAACGTAGCACAAGTAATGAGATTGAACTACCTAAATAAAGGTATAACCATGCTAATCAGGCTTCAATTCATAATTTCTTTTTATTTAAAGTTGGTATCCGATTTCTAAATCAGCGTTAAAATACTACATTAGCGAAGACACGTGTATCAAGTTTTTATTGCCCTATTATTCAGTCCAAGACAGTGGTCGAAACAGTAAAAAATGCCTTTCCATTGAATACGCCGTTACTCATTTAGTCGTCGACAATTTTTGGAAGATTCCGTAGAGAAAAAGTAGAGGCACCCATTCTTCTAGCAAAACGAGAAAAAACAGCGAAGAAATCAATTAGTTTCCTTAGGCCGTTGCACCTTTCAATCGGCGACAGTACCGATCCCAAAATTTCACCCGGTATGTCGAATCTGTCAATGTCATCAGTAATAAGTTGTGGTACAACTTGAAATTAGATTATGGAGTCTTCACGGTGCGTTGGGAGCTTATGAAACGGTCAATGGGGTGTCAGTGTGAATCTTTGTGGTCACTGATTAATATTTCATTTCACCGCTATGGGAACTCGTTTGAAGGTTTATTGAAATTTGGCGCCAGCACCTAGATAGATAATAGATATTTTAACTTCTTACACAAAATTGAGCGGGCCGGTGGAATTATCACACAAAGTAGGTAGGAGCTTTTAAATCTACCAGACAATGAGACTGCCGAGTTCAATTAAAAGTCCGGTAAGCAAAAAAGTCATTCGAATACCATAATATTACTGTCAAATAGATGTTATTGCTCGCTCCACTGCATCCGTTTTTATTGTCTGCGGTTATAATTTAAGTTGCGCAGTAAAAACATGTTTTAAAACCGCAAAAGTCTTTTTTTTATTACGCTCACTGAAATGCACTTTTGTATTTCACCAATCACAATTACGGTACTTAACATTTTAAAGGATATAAATGAACACAGCTTTACAACATTGATTGGGTGAATCGTGATGTTCATGTTTACTTATTCTTTACATTGGTTTAGCAGCTTTGCAGGATCCTGACTTTATCCCTTGAAAATGGAGTTATTGTGTAGTGAAATTCAATAAAACAGATTTATTTACCAGCATTCCATAATTAAATTAAGCTTAATCTTGTTTAAAAATATAAAATATGTGTTAAAAAAATATATTTTTATTTATTGTAATCATATTGGTACACCTGTTAACAAAAATTATTTTTATATGGATTTTTTTTTGTAAAATTTTGTTTTATCATCATTGTAAAATTTTTGAAGAATGAAGTTTGGGTAATCATTATTTCATATAAGAACTTTGGTGCAGGTTGCCCCAAAAAAGTAAAGTAAGATTTCCAGTAAGCATTTTATTCGATCACATGACGATGATGACGACACAAGATTTTAAGTTCGAAATGAATTTGTCGAAATCATTAATGTACCTACATTCGACCTTGTTTTTTGGAACTAACGGCTAGTTTGGTTTTTAATTTACTTACATGAATACCTTAAGGGCTAGAATCGATTTCAATTTACTTGTCTCGAAAAAGTATCGATAAAAAATCAATCAGGATCGAGACAGTGTGACAAGACGGTATTGTAGTGTGACAGGCGTGGTGAATAAGTCACAGAACAGTGGTCCGTGGAGAAAACATCACATTGTTGTCTGATAACCGTAGATTTGTCGATGGAAATTGGTAGGAAGGTGTTGTGAGATTGATGGGTGCCACTGGTTCCGAAACTAAGGTGAACGTAAAGATTGATTTAGTTGACGTTTGAAATTCAATCAGAGTTTAAATAAGGTTTAACTATAGTATTGACGAGTAGGTACGTAAATAATGATAGGTACTTTCTCAGTGTAATTATTATGATTCTGCGGCCACTTAGGTATTAAATGATAGCTATTGCTTGTTTTTTGAGTGAGTATGTAGGTTAAAAAGAGTCTTTCTTTTCTTTCTTTCTTAAAGAAACTTCAACATTTAACTTTAGATACCACAAGTTTTAACAACTTGAACTTCAATTAACGTTTAGCAATTAGCTTAAAAAAGATGCGCTCCGATCGATTTCAAATCATATTCACAGGCGTATCCAGTTACTGTTTATTTATTGATGATGACACGAAAAATATTCCAAAAATACGTAAATATATCGATTTAAAATCCAATTATTCAGTTAAAGGCTCAACTAAAACAGACACAAAGTTTGAAAACCATAGACATTTATCTTAAAATCACGAGGCAAGCTATAGGAAATCAATTAGAGCGTGATGTTCAGCTGATTTTTCGTTACAAGACTCCTAAATCTTTTAATTAATCATTCAATCTACCAGTCCAATGCCCTTTTTAAAAATTGTGTGAAATTGATTTGGACTTTATCACACACGTAGCCATTATATGTTTTAATTACACGTCATTAATTGAAGTGTTTCTTAGCGATAATGTGTATCGTTAGCGTCACGAGGGTGTGAAGGTAGATTCCAGAGAGAATTTTAATGAGTTCTGTAACTGTAAAATCAGTAGGTAAGCTTATATAAAAAATGAAAATCAATAAGGTAGGCTAACATAAAAAATGAGATTTTTTTCTATTCATTCATTCTTTAATGATGCCAAAATTCGCATTGTTTCATAGAAGAGTGCGTAACTGTCTTGTTTAAGAAAAGCAAAAGTCCATGTTATGTTTCTAATTAGGTTAAATCTTTAGATTATATTGCCACATAGTCACAGTACTTAGACACAGTTATATGAAATTTAAAGTTCAAATTATTAACATTCCATGATTCATTGAAAGTAAATAGTTGTGCACTTCATTTAAGAAGTATTTTCCACAATTTCCATGATAATTTTCGGGTATTTAATTTTCACCTTTTTCCACAGTATCGGCGCAAATGAGCTTAGCAGCAAGTGGAACGCTGTACAGAGGGATGGACCGAGCCTTCTGCATCAGAATGAAAAGTACACTCACAAAACGTGGATGCCATTTCAAATCATCTGGATACCGGGTAAGAAGCAAATTAAACTAATTAAAACTTTTTAATAAAATCTAAACGGTTAGCAATCTTTATAATAAATTATAAAATAATATACATGGTTGAGTTATTTAGTTTATGGGCTTATACAAAGGATAGACTTCAGCAATCCAACCTTCTACATGTTTTTACTAATACATACTTACATACATGCTAAAGCTTAACTTTGCTGATTAAAAATTCACACAGAAACAAAAAAAAATACTTTTAGTGATAAATATGATATCACGAACTAAGTCGCTTAAAAGTAAATCCTCAGTGTATATCTTAAAGAAAAAGCTTGAATGTACAAAACTAATATACTACAGGCAAATGAATTAAAGCAATGCTGAAGCACATAAAAAAGCAATAACTCTTCTGTGAACATGAAAATATCTGTGGTCATTTTTCTTCTTATCTAGTACTTACTAAGAGAGAAACGAATGGACGCTGAATTTTCATTTTCAATCTAGGTTGGAAGAAGCAAGGAGGGTGAACAGTCGAGATACGGAGAGAGTGGTAACTGGCGGGTGGGTATCTGGAACGTTGAGCTGTAGGATGTTATTATAAAATATGCCCTTTATCAGTTTCTTTTCTATGATAGATACGAATTTTCTTTTGTTATATTGAGTCCAGTCCGTATTAAGACTTCAACAGTTATTGATATATCTCTATCGTTCATTTAACACAATGATGCAAGCATTTTTTTTTTAATTAAATATTTAACAAAATAATAAGAATATTTTTTTATTGACAGAAATACTGTAATTGCCACATTTTAATCGCAATAAATAATTGTTAATTCTTTTCTTCAGTTGACTAATATTAACAACCAACTAGAATTATATTACTTGAGCATGGGGTGCCGCAGGGAACCGTGATAGCCCATAATTTTTGCTTTAACTCGGTGTTAGATCATAAAGTAAGATTGTATCTCCATCGACTTGCGAATTTCAGACGAGGTGCGTAAAATTAGTCGTAATGGTTTTTTCTTTGGGTGTAAATTTTAAGGGTTTTTGTTTTCTAAATGTTTGCGACCAGTTCCTTTTTATTTATGTACTTCGACTGTAATTACAGTAAAAAAAATGGTTGCCTGTAAAGTCGGTTTTACGGGCGAAGATTTTACGTGACAACGTCTTTTTCTCGGTAGAATATTTATTGATATGAATATAATTAAATTGCACAATAGGAACAAGGAATTGAATGAAAATAAGAATTGCACAAATTTTAACTATAGAAATATATTTTGTTTACTAAAACATTGTACATGTAAACTTAAACTTAACACGAGAGACTCATCGTAACGTTACCGAGCGTTACACTTTTTCATAAGTGACTCCCAGCCGCAACCTAATTTAAGACGTTGTCACGTCAAAAAAATGCAATTTTGCATCCTGAATCTTTTTTAAGATTTGTTAATCTGTTTGGAAAAGATGTGAGTTTCCTTTTAATGTTTACATTAACATTCCGATTTCAATGTGGATCATCAATTGAGATTCTAATTTCTAGTAACCAACATATTATTTAATAAAGTTACACCCATAATTCGTTATTACCTCTATCTAAATAGCTTACACAATTCGCACGAGCATCGACTCTGCAATTAATATTCTTTATTACTTCACGCGGCACGGCAACGCCTTTGGCTAAGCTTTTATTGGGAAAATTTCAAATTAGTTGTCTTCCATTTGATCTCGCATTTGATTAGGTAGGTACCTTAGAATATGTATTACGTAAGTACGTGCTTTCCGAAATTCCACAAATAAACTGCTTTGAAAGTTCATCTCTGTTACATGAAACACGTTTCACACAATGAAGAAGAGCTCGGAAAGTTATAACGAGATTTTTTATTATCATTCGCACTCCAAAGCAGGCTTTGTCGAGCATTGCTTATAATATTTTATATGATTCTTTATTAAAATTTATATTAAATGTAATGTATAGTTTCTTATACCAATTAGGTTTTCTATTGGTACACAATATATTTAGAACATAATTTATATTATATAATAACCTTAAGTTCAAGAATTTATAGCTGAAAGCAGGTAGTTAGTAATAATTTTCCTATAATTCAAACAAGCTAATTTCATGTCAAATTAGAACTGAAAAAATCACATAGAATTCTAGCCAGTTTTTCTTTACACAAATAGAAAATTTTTGACGAATGCCTGTATCAAGTATTTATTTTTATTTCAAACAAACTTACCACTAGTTAGCCGTTGTGGATGATGGGCTGGCAACCTATCACTAGTATTTTCTGACAACATTATAGTTCTAAACAATGCCAAATGTAGCAAAAATGAGACTGAGATAAAAGATCATTTATACATGTGTGTATCGTATGTAATGTCAGCGTACCTTTTTTGTTTTGTTAATCCCGCAGATGCCATACACAATGCTACTTTCAGCTTAGGATAGATAGGAGCATATAAGATTAACTTAAGTATAAAGATTTCTTGTCTGAACGCTTCTCTCTTTTTTCCAGGTGGTGCTGATGCTGTGTCGTCTGCGGCCTCAGTACTCCTTCTCGCATAGCCGGAAATCTCCAACAGTCCTCTTGGGAATGGTGGCATTGGCGATAGCATTACCACCTCCCTCCGTGCATGAAATAAGACTGGAATCCGATATGTTCGTCACAAGAATCAACTTCGACTTCCGAATAGCACACTGCGAACCCAGGTATTTGGAGTTTATAATGTTTGATGTGTTTCACATCACTAGTTCCGCTTATTTATAAACTTTGGCCATAGGAATAAAAACTAAATTTATAAGATTTTATACTAGCTCAAAATATTCCCCTACAACAATTAATGTAAATATTTTCATTTGAAAATGTTTTAACCGATGAAATTTGCCATAATTATGTTTTTTTTTTCAGCAGGGTGTCAGAACTACTAGGATATACAGCGGAGGAATTAACGGGAAAGAACCTATACGCGTTATGTCATGGAGAGGATGCAAACAAACTAAGAAAATGTCACGTAGATTGTAAGTAATCGTAATTTATGTATATTGATCCTGATAAAAAAAAATGCTAGTAGGTAGATAACAAATTAAAGCAAGAACGTAAAGAAAACAAAAAACGACACATTTTAAAATCGTGTGGTTTCCATTGTTTTAAATAATCAAGAGATCTCTTGTCAGATGATTCAGTAGTCTTTAGTCATGTTTCGATTCTATATTCACATCATGAATCTTGTACCTTACTTCATCGATCTATAAATGAGTCGGTGAATCGTCCACCCATGACCCAATATTGTAGTGAAATCCTTCGGGGCCCAATGTTGCAACTGACCATTTGTATGCAGTCGGCACTCTTTAGAAATCCATGTCAAGACGCCTGGCAGCTCAAGGTATCGAATTGAGGTGTTAGCAGGAAAATTTATGAACACTGTTTTTCCGGAAATTTTCACTTGAACCTAAAATTTCGGTCAACATTGCTCAATATAAACATGTGCAGTTCACACGCTCACACCACATCACATCACATATTCCAAGCACTTGAAATACCGTTGTTAAAGAATTCTAATGATCCATTATTGTTGATACGAAGCCTACTTAGATCTGGAACAATGCCCAGCCAAAGATAACATGAATACCTAATTTATTTATTTACCAAGAGCAATCAAGGACCAATGCAAAGCACTTTGACATTTATTTAGGTATAGCTTCAAAGGATTTGAAATTTTAGAAAGTTTCTATCATTTCACCTACACTTTATCATCATTCTATCTACACTTTAATTGTCATTTCAAAACTGGATTGTGTTTATTAAGGAAAGGCCGTACAAAAATCCAATTAAAGGCATTAGGAAAAAAAAACAATAATTTTGCAACATTCCAACCAGTTTCGATTTATATTTCAATCACACTGTAGCTTAGGCATTCGGCTACCAAGAGGAAAATCCCTGTTCAAATAATGTAATCATAGTGTCGTACACTACACACGGATATTATTACTTTTCCACGCATTCGTCAGAGGAATACAATTTAGGCCTAACGCCGAGCGCCGGCATCGCGCGAGTTGTGATTTGAATAATAATTTTTATACCATCATTTCTGTTTCCTTTCCCTGGGCATACGTGGGAAATGTCAAGCTTTAATGTCCTCTGAGATAGCTTTTGTTGAATGTGTTCTGTTTTAAAAAGTTATCTGCTGGCTTGTTAACTTATATGATTTATTATGACAACAGTAAATTTAAACGAGCAAAATGTAACAAGCACTTTGCTTGAATATGGCCAAAAACAGAAGCATGGGAATCTAAACAAATAAGAGTTCAAAACAAATGAACGCGTTGACTGTAAATTGGCTATCATGGTAACAACAGACCATGAATGAATATATCCTGACGTAATGATCTCCTAACCAATCAATCCTAACGTGCAACAAAATGGCGCCGATTCGAACGCCAATCACGGTGAGCTTAACGTCATACGGTTTTTCTCCAGTACATGTTTTCTGTTGATAGCTTTACGAGACCATTACTTTGCATTGTAAATGTCTATATAGATGCCGGTCAAATGTGGACAATCCGGGTGTAGAATATCAATTGTTCGAATTACCATAAAAGTCCGGGTGTTTGGTAGAAAGCGGGTAATTTGGTTACAGAGGTTTACGCGCCCTGGGTGCTTGATGAAGTTATTGACAATGTTGGGCGTATGTATTCAAATCGTGCATAATGTAATGATATTGAATGATTATGTCTGAGACTTCCGACAATGAGGATTTTTTGTTGGGCCCGGTGATTCACGTTGACGTGATGCTTAAAGCATGAGAAATAACAAAGACATTAAACTATGTATCATCTTATATACATCGTAAAACTAAATATACGAGGTATATTACATTATTTAGTTGTGGACAGCGGATTTTGAAGTGCTTGTTTGAAAACTTTATAAAAGACTAGCCCGATAACACTTGCCTCTAGTGTTATATTCCTCTAACGACTCAAGTAAGGGCGGTAAAGTTCAAAAGGGTATCTAAAGATAAAGAGTCAAGCTGAAAGTAGCTGAAACGGCATATACCTTTCCCGCAACCTCGCACTCCGCTTATATGCATAATATTAGGTTATATGGAGTCATCTCATCTAAAAAAACAAAAGGTCATAAAACTAAAGTAAATTCTTAAATCAAAAGTCCTGTGGTCTTTGCTTACTTTAAATTTGGCTTATATGTAACATATGTGATATGTTGTTATCTGCTAGGTCATAAAACAATTAAGCTAAAGTAAATTCTTAACATAAAAGTCCTGTGGACTTCTCTCACTTTAAGTCTTTTTTATAATTTTCGGTGGGCAAACAATCACTCAACCCGCTTAATAGTAAAATAAAAGGCCACTATGGTCTACAACACCAGGAATGTGATGATTCGACAGACGTTGGCAACCCTTTAAATTTCTTTCACACCATCCCTTTGCTCATCTCTTCAAAACTATAAAGAAAAATGTCGTTAAGTAATATCTAATATCTCTTCAATTGAAAGATATCGAGGAATCGAGTTAATGAGACATTTAGATACAAGGACAGTACGAAAATATTAATAAAAAAGAACCATCATTAAACTAAACGTTTAAACCAGTTTCACTTTTGGCTTTGATCCAAGTGCACCTACAAATATGATTAATGAACAACAACAATAAACAAAGCGAAAACAAACCAAAAACTGAGTTTACCCTAATGACTCACGTAGCACAATACATGTGTTCACTTTGTCTTTCGTGTGTGGAATCTATTGAATATAATGATGGATTCGGTACGTACCACCAGCTACTACATTGGCATCATAACCCATTGTCCGATTAACATTAATCACAAGGTCATATTTATCCGTTTGGAATCGCTTTTGCGATCAGTTTCCATAAAAGTCATCTGTTACTTCAGTTTGATGACTAATAATATGTAGGTTTGTTTTGTTTAGCACTCACTATTGTACCTAATGTTGATGATGTTACAAAGAACTGACCCTGTATCTGACTGCTCTAGTAAATTCACAATATCATTAAAATCCGTGCTTTATTACTTACCCCCACATCGGAAAATCCTTCTAAACGTGATATGCGTAGTAAATTGTTAATTATTATAGAAAAACCACCAGGATCTTTAGTCAGTTTCAGTGATCAGTGATTGGAAAGGGAAAAACAAATTCTTACATTCATTTATACTTTGAACTTTCTTTGTTACAGTAATGAATAAAGGCCAAGTGCTGACGCACTACTACAGGATAATGAATAAACTGGGCGGATACACATGGATGCAGACTTGTGCGACTGTCGTGTGTTCCTCAAAAAATGCTGAAGAGCAAAATATCATCTGTGTCAACTACGTCATCAGGCAAGTAACCGACATCATACATCACTATCTATATAAAGAATTGTATCGTTTGCATGCGTTACAGCACACCGTTACACAATGTACATATTTAGCTGATTTATTCTTCTCATCAAACATAAATTAACATCGGCGCCCTTTGTGTTACCATAATATCAGAATATGAGATACATTCCTGACCATTACAATTACCGTTTGTTTCTCTTCTCAGTGGTCGGGAGTATCCGAACACGGTGATGGATTGCTGTCAGCTCGAAGAGAGTGTGCAAGGTGTTAAGCGAGAAGAGAGCACAGGCGATCCAGAGAATGGTCCTCCCGATACCGACAATTCGGGAGGACCGCCTCCGACACAAAGACATCCACAAGAAAGAACAGAACCCCCTACAAATCAAGAAGCTGCGTCTACAGCGCCCGTGCCTACATCTGACGTCACTCATCTGACCAGACTAAACGACGCCCAGCCATTACCCCTTCCCACTAATCCAGAGCGGACTTCCCCAATGCCTGCGAGAAGACTGAAGAAACGAAAACATACGACCGACGAAGACGACGAGAGAGACGAAGAAAGGCGGAAGTCCTCGTCGAACCCTGGCGCGGCAATATCGCCCGTCGAACGAGAAATGACCAAAACCAACCTGTCCATACCCGAGGGCACGACTGATGCGACTTCAGTGAGAGATTTGGAAAATGCGATGTCGAAACATTTGCCTTCCGTTTCTCTGGACGGCAAAGAAATCTCACATAGACCGACTGATTTCTCCACGGATGCTTTGCTAAAACAGCAGCAGCAAAAGTCAACAATACAGTGGATAGGCACTCAAAACCATCACCTGAACCACTTGAACAGACAAATCCCTGGAAACCATACGACTACTCCCGCATCGGCGTTATTGAGACAACTTTATGCTAACAGAGAGAGTGTCATTCGTAGCAACTTCTTAGGAGATGGAAGAACGGGTGGATATTACTCGAGCGATGGCCAAAATGGGCCGTTGCCCACTCCCCCAGGAAGCGAAGGCTCCAGTTACGGTGAACAATTAGGTCATAAAGGCAATGACATAAGTTCATTAGCTTACGGCGGCTACGCTGACTATCATTCCGCTATGACGCCTCCAGGGTCTGTTTCGCCTAGGGATAAGCAGCAGTACGCTCTGTCGTACGACAATAGCGCGTATTCCGAAGCGTTAAGGCACTCGTATTTGGGTGAAGCGCCGTTGCCTTTGAAGCCGCAGGCGTATTCGGCCGTTCCCGGCGCTTTAGACTATGCGTCGCCTTTAGACCAATCCCAGTTCTTCCATCCGCCGTCTTCGTTCCATCTCTACCATCCGCAAGCTCACGCTGCGCACGCGACGCATTCTCACCAATCTGTAGATAAGTCAGCACCGCCGAATACAAATTGGTACTCGGCCGGGTCATAGCCATATATGAGATGATTTTGAGGTTTAAACGTTTTAGCATATTAGGGCCTAAACTTATATGTGAGGCCCCGGATGTGTTTCCGACTTGATTCTCATTGAATTATATTTTTTATTTGTTGTTAAGTTTAGCATTTTTGTTATCGTTGAACAGTTTCTTTTACGTGGTTTTTGACCAAGGGTTTGTTCCCTTATGATAGTGAATTGTAAATAACATTTAATTCAAAACAGAACGTTTCGAAATTCGTATACGGACAAAAAGACTTCTTAACTACTATTAAAATACTCAAAGATGACAAGTTTTCGAAATATGACTGCTTTGTGAAGTCTGTGTAAAATATACTGTATTATTTAAATATACATAATAATGTGCCAAATTTGGTGCTTACGGCTATATTTTATTGCATTTAGCTTACATTCCCATTTTAATGTTATATTACAATGTTTTTTATATTTTACGTAGACACTGAACTTTCCCAAACAATATTGTAGCAGAATAAAATAGTCACATTAAAACGGAATAGCTCTATCCGAAAATAAATCTTTTATGAAAGATTTTATCAGAAGAGGGCGCTTAGACGCTTAAATTAATATACATAAGGTACACACGCATAATTACTTTCCAAAAAATATACCATACTTAGACTTTGATTAGATTCAAAAGACTAATTCTGAGTGACAAAAGGTAACTAAAATAAAACCTTTTGATTTCTGTTATTCGATGTAATAGGTGCCACGGGGTTGTATATACGAACTATAATAAGTCTAAAAATTGTGGCAATTACAACTTTATGCGATAATTGTCTGAATTCAATCGCGTCAATTGAAGAAAATTTTAAAGATTGTCGGGATAAGGTGCATACAATAATCGACTTAAAAATAAATATCTAACTTCTATGATCATAAAAAGATAGAAACAATAAGACATAGGTATTATAATGGTGTCGATTCTTGCATGATTATCTAAACTTAAAACTAAATTTAAAATCAGTCTCTCCTTTTCATTCTGTATAGAGAATGACAAGGATTCACTCTTGTCATATTTAAGTTTAGGTTTAGAGAATCATGCTAGAATCAACACCAATGTTATACACCAACACCAGTTACATCTCCATCTAGCGTCAAATACCAACAACTTTCATACCACTCAATAATTATTTTTTACGTGAGTAAAAGGCGAAAGTATTTAATTTTGTAGATTATTCTACTTATTTAGTAAGGCGGCAGATTATTTATTTAGGTCTTTTGAAACTGACAATCCCAGTGGACTACGTAAAGCTTGTTTGCATATCATAGTAATGTTAGGCTTTTTGTAAATTATTGTACAATATTTTAGAACCACGACTGTATTTAGGCGGTAGTTGTATTTTTCAATTTGTACATTTTAAACGTAAGTATTGTATATTATTTTTATCGTTCGAAATAAGATTTCATTGTACATATTGTCATTTAGATATATATGCATCTCTTTATTTATAAATATGTCATCGCTCAAAGACTTTTTTTTTGTTTTGTTTCTTAAGGATTAAAAAAATGAGAATGCTCTATTAGAATTACTGGTTAAAGTAAAACGATAGTCATACAATTAAACTGTACAGTGAATTGTGTAGCATTTAATTATATTATTTTACGGACTTTGGCGACAAAGATGATTTTGGAAAAGTAATGGATTTGGTCACAGATTTGGTCATAGGTACCCCTAGCATGAACCAATATCGAATTCGTATCGTTTGCGAGTACGAAATGTAACTGTCAAATGTGTACTGATTTTTAGTTCTCGTTACGTCCTTTGTGGCGCTGCTGTTCAAGTTTTCATACAAAATTTGACAGTGACATTTCGAACTCGCAAATTATTCCAATTCGCTAATGGTTCGTGCTAAGGGTACAGTTCTGTTATCCGAGGATTTGGTTATGTTTGTCATTTTGAGTAGTAAATATACTTACCCCTTGATCCTGCTATGATTATCTCTGCTATCTTAACATTCTTAAGTGTAAGTGACATTAAATTATTTTAATTAACAATAGCCCCATTCGCTACTTAGTTTTCACTTAAGTAGTCCTTACGGTCAATTCATACTAGCGCAGAGTCGAAGCGCATCGAAATTTTAGAAACGTAAACAAAGGAAATTCACCATTATCTCCGCAACGTAATGTACATATATAATTCCTTCTTAGATAAAAAGAAGTGGCATTTGACCGAATCCGCGCGTCTGCGCGTGAATTCCGCTGATTATCGTACGTCAGCAATTACGTTACGAAGGGTGAATTTGGTGTTACTGTTTCTGTCCTTCGATGGGCTTAGACACTGCACTATTATGAATTAACCATTGAACTCGTGGGACTGAATGACCTAAGATTTAAATACATAATTTAATGTCACCAACTAAAAAAAATCAATACGCCATCGAAACAATATTGTAGATTTGTAGGTACGACAAAATCTAGCCAAATTAAAAGCACAAATATGTCTCTATTTATTTGAATCATGACATTTTATAGAAAATAATACTCAATTCAAACTGATATCTCGTATTAGTTGAAACCAAATGCGAATTAATGTATAACTAGGTATTATTTTTATACGTGATGTGTATTTTTTGTAATCTATCTACTTGTATGAAACTTGTCAAAAAAATTTGGTTACATCTATATGCTATGTATGTGCAATATGAGTGGAAAAAATAATGTTGTTCATTTCAATTTTTATAAGCTTCGTTAATCGTAAAATTAAGATAAAACTATCATTAAAATTGTAATTAAAAATATCATAATAAAGAAATCGGATTAAGCTATTAATGCGAAATTTTAATTGTTACTTTTCAAATATTTCCTTCGAAACTTCCATTCCATGTAATATAATTTTAGTTGTTATGTACTTGATGAACGAAAATCAAAGATTTTTTTAATTCTCCGAATAAATAATTAAGCATTTTAGCTCTTTCTTTCAATTTTAATATAAAATGCATGTCTTTTGAGTAGGTAATTTATTATTTTATCTACGAAATCATAAAATTCATAAATAATAATTTTAATTGTTTTCACACAAATTTAACTTTAAATACATCAATAGTTTGCCAATTCAATTGCACACGATTTTACGGGGTATTCCTAATCGAAAACCTGAGCTGTCTACCTGGGTTCTCTGAATGAAAATGGATAAATATGTTTGCTTCTATTCAGTAAACTGTACCAACGAATAAAGAGTTCTTAACTATCCGACAAATAAATGGCAAGCATCCTTTGTAGTTATATAGCCCCGGTACTTACTGATGTAAATACCAAAAAATCACTGCAATTCTTTAAATGAATTCTTTAAATGACTTAAAAAAATTCCAGTACATCTAAAGGCCTAAAATATTAGGTTCCTGTGGAATTCCCAAGAATTCATTTGTCACACCACTCATTAAATAAAACAAGTTTCAAGGGGTTACATGCACTAATTTTATTTATTAATTGACGTTTCGAATCCTTTGCAGGAATGCGTCGTCGGAATGAAACGGAAAACAGTTTCTAACCCGTTGAAACTTGTATTATTTAATGACCGATGTGCGTGAAAACCTTAGAAAGAAATAACTTATTAATCTATTAGTATTGAAGAATTAGTACCTTTGGTTCCTAACTGACCGACCAGATTGACAAGGTGAATGTTAGGATTTTTTCTTCCAGATGGACAGCTCAGGTGATCGGTTCAGAACGCGGGATATTTACAATATTTCAAATTAGAACATACATGAACAACACTAAATATACAGGCGTAGCGTAGATAGTATCTACAAGAATGAACACAATGTCATGTAAAACGCCAAAAATCGAATTTCTTCCACAGATGCCCCCACAAATTTATTTACTGTAGACATAGCTGTAATAGAAAACCACTAAGAAACATCCTGTTCATGAGACACAACGGTGACAGACGAAATGTCGATTGAGAGACGTGCTTTCTTACGTTCAACGGTTTTATTTATTTATTTATTGACGTTTCGCACTCTTTGCAGGAATGCGTCGTCAGAATTCTGACGAATCTGGTCTTGTTTTATTTAATGAGTGATTTTTGTGAAAACCTAAGAAACAAATAAGCATATAGCCCGTCTGATGGTAAGCAGACACTATAGCCTATAGATGCTTGCGATACGAAAAATATCACTCGCGCCCAGTGTCGTCTTTGACCTATTGGAGGCCCTGGGCATATTAGGATAATGGGGCCCCTATGACCCAGTTTTGGTGATTTAACAGTAACTAGGGACTTTGTATTTGATCTCAAGGGGGCCCCTATCGATCGTGGGGCCCTAGGCACTTGCCCAAAGTGCCTACTGGGAAAGACGGGTCTGCTCGCGCCGTTGCCTTCCTTGACCCATCCCCTACCCCGTGGAGCCCAGTCTGCTCAGAACAAAGCGTCTTTCAGCGTCAAAGGTGTTAACATTATAAATCAGAACATATTATTTATTTTATTCTTTTTTTCCAAAATACAGTAAATAGCGGACTTAAAGCCATAGGCATTCTCTACCAGTCAACCAGTATTTCACCCGATTGGAGTTTATGTTAAGAGTTGTTTATATTTTAGACATTAGAAAGATGACCTTCGGTCGATACCCGCTTATATTTTTTACACTTGTCTACTTGCAGCAAATGTTAAATCTCGATTCAACTAAAACTAGATGTAACCGAAAAAAAACCATAGAAAAATGTTAAAATGACAATTTATCCTTATTGTGTGGATTAAATTTAGTTTTGGCGAATTCGAGATTTAGCATATTTGCTGCAAGTGGCCCAATGAACTGGTATATTGTTTATGTTAGCATCCTAAAGCCGTCTTACAGTAGCTAGCTTTGTAAACTAGCTTTAACCAATAGAAAACTGTCAAAACATCAATTTCAATTTGACATTATTGTATGGGCTAAATCTAGTCTAATTAAGCTTATTAATTGAGATTTAGCAAAACTGCTGCAAGTGACACTCTTTCTCTAATACATATTACAACTTTATTATATTTCTATATCTATTACAGACATCATCTATACATAACTTTATGTTCTATAGCTTACAGGCACATTTGGCATTTAGTTTCTAAGTTTTTTCTGGAAACAAGAGAAATTGTCACAATTTACCAGCATACTACGTACATAATTTTAGAAACTGCTGTCTGTCTGATTATGGTTTTACTAGATATGCACTGTAATAACACTGCCAGAAAAACATCGTATCTCTTAAGTTTACGGCAAAGCAAAAAATAGAAAAAAGATGCTAGATCGTTTAAAAATCCCAATACCAGGAAATCTTGTAAACTTAAAACAACACGAAGATGCCCACTTTTAAGATATATATTCCTACAATACTGTTACCATAGAAAGATATCGTATTTAAACATGAATTTCAGAAGTTATGATTCAAAATTGCTAGTAGTAATAGTAATTCTAGTGACGTTGAAAATTCAACTATAATTAACCAGTCTTTTGGTTTGCCCATATTACTGAAGATTTTTATTTTCTTTAATATGAAATCAAACATAAATACATTTAATACACATTAGATACAATTCATTTTTAATTTCTAATTAATTTAGGGAGATTCATTAATTGCAATTCAAAATAAAGCTTTTAAATGGACGGATATCTCACTTCTAATAGACATTAGAAAATTTTTCGCTTAAAGCTAAATGTATAAAAAAGTCAATTTAAACTTAGTTTTTATATATATACTTAAATATTATTTTTGGGGAAATATTTAAATGATCCTCAAAAAAATAACAAATGATCACCTAAAATATAATTGATAACTTAAAGGTTAGGTTACGGTTGTCAATTGTATTTTTTGGAGATTGATTACATTTTTTTGGAAAATCATTTAAATATTTTCCTTATTTTTGTACGATCACACACTTGATAGATGGGCAGATTCAAAGGTATAATTCTTACTTTTGTGGCAATGAAACTTAGAAAACATAAAAATATGGTATTATGTACACCGCAAATTCATATAGATACGCACACAGAACACAACAATGTTTTGTTGGTACGCATTATAAAACCCATATATAAGATGATAAAATCAGTTATCAGCTTAGATTAAAACAAAATGGGAAGATACAGTACGCTCATACTAGCATCAAATAAAATATGATCCGACTCAACTACATAAGCAACTCTCACTCACGCACACGTCTGTAAATAACATTTAATCGAGCCAGCGAAACGGCGATTCAGCTTGCGAATGCGAACGGTTGAGCTGTATTGTTGACTTATTCTTGATCACAAATGGCGATTACGTAAATAACATTCACGACAAACAGTGAATTTTGAGAAAAAAATGATTTTACACTTATACAAATGAGAAGTGTTGCCGAGGCATTTGTTATTTGATTTGAACTGTTTGCGTTATTTATAAAAGCATCGAAGGCATTGTTTAATTTTTATAACACAGAACATACGCAATATTGTTATATTAAATGTACGTGCAGCGTGTTTGAATGTCCAATTGTGACTACAGCGAATTCTGATCGTGCACTACAATTTAAGCGGATCACTATTGAGCCGCGAGTGCCGTATCTTCCCTTTTTGTTTTAATCTATGGTTATCAGTCTAATATCATTCAATCCAATTTATAAAAACATAAAAATAGCTATAAAATAAATGCAATACTTATCTAATATTTGATCCAGTTTTACAAAAACATAATTGATTTAATGTCACACTATAAGTTCTGGAGTCAAAAAGTCTGAAAAACTCAGATTATATTTGAAGGCAATTTAAATAATAATTTCATTGACTAAAAAACTATACATACTAAGTCTATGATTTGCTTAAAAGGTAATATTTGTAAAGGAAATATTTTATCAATAATTTAAGTCATTACAAACCAAATATATGTAAAACACAATTAACTTTAATTTTTACTTAATATTCAACTAGTATTTCAATGTTTGGTGACTGCATTTCCAAAATGATCTGATACTGTGATAAAACACAGAGCCAGCAGTAGATCTGAAATGAAGTGAGTTTGAAATTATTTAAACAAGCAATGCAATACAAAGTGTTCAAATATTAATTTCAAGTCTAATAACCCACATCAATTATATACATACACGTAGGCAATAAGCCCGTCACAGACGTAGCTATAATATATATTAATATATCGAAATATATATTATATTATAGCTAACTACCACAGACGGGAGCTATACTATAATATATATTTTGCCCTCACTCGGTCTGCGGTCGTTTTTGCAAGAGCACGGTTTTAAAGCTTATTTTCTAGCACAGGGTGTTTTAATTTTGAAATAACGTTATAATCGATCTTACCGAAATGAATTGGACAAGAGCACTACTTTTAGATTTAATTGAAAGTTCCTCAGAGGATGATTCCGATGCTGAATTTGATATGCATGTTGCCTTGTCAGGAACGAAAAATAGAAGTTGAACATTCCGTATTATACTAATATGCCAAAATATATCCCGTCACAGACGTAGCTATATATATTTATATATCGACATATTATATTATACAAACTACCACAGACGGGAGCTGTACTATCTATACTTCTATACTAATATTAAAAAGCTGCAGAGTTTGTTTGTTTGTTTGAACGCGCTAAACTCTGGAACTACTGGTCAGATTTGAATGATTCTTTCAGTGGTGGGTATTCCATTTATCGAGGAAGGCTAAAGGCTATATTTTTTTCTTTCAAAATTAGGGATCCGTAATAAAATAGCTATTTTGTAACACAAGGTGTAAAATCGAAAACCTATTTTTGCGTGCGCTGCAAAAACTATTGACAATAGAACAAAATGATGTACTACGGGTTTGTAGATCCCATTAAGACCTACAAAAAAGTCTAGAACATATATCTAGCTATCATGGTTTAATCACAATAACCGATTTTGTGTTCAAAATAATTATTACATCGTCTGAAGAAAAAAAACTACGTTAAATATGTATCGTAATATTAATATTTATCGAAATTAAGCATTATGTTATCAAGGGTATTTATGTAGAAGTAAAATACTTTTTGTTTCATCTCAATCGGATATTTCGTTTAAAAGTTATCACGTGTGTAAGATGTTAAGAGTTGGTACCTATTAATGAGTTATGGGCCATAGAGTTTTTTATTAACATAAAATCTTGTAATAATCTTTTTCGAAATATATTTGTTGATGATTGTAAGTATAAGATCTTTGAAGAGTATAATAAATACATTTCTAAAATAACTCTGCTAAGGAAATCCACGCGCGCTTGCTTGCATATTTTATCTCAGTATTTCCACGGAAACGAGAAAAACGCGGGTGAAACCGCGGGGCACGGCTATAATATATATTTTGGCAGGCGTTCGGTGAAAAATGAAACATACCGTATCATAAAAATATATCAAAATATATATTAATATATCAAAATATATATTAATATACCAAAATATACACTAATATGCCAAAATATATCTGTCGACATATTTTGGTGACGTCATAGAAATATATATTATAGCTGCGTGTGCGGTCACTCGAAAATTTATATTGAAAATATGTTGTAATATGTCTTGCTATGATTCATATTAATATATATTATAGCTACGTCTGTGACGGGCTATACTCTATATTAGAGTAAATCTAAAGTGTCACACAGACAGAAGTGGCCAGGGTGACGGCTAGATGTATTGGCTTGCAAAGTAAGTGTGGTCAAACACGAGCGACCAATGAGGACAGGCCGCGGCCGAAGTCCGCTTTACGCCTAAACCATTGTGTTAATATTGACCAATTTTGCTATGGCAAATGTCATCTGACCTATTTTTGTTTTGTTGTAGTCATTATTCCAACCAAACCAATCAACTAAAAAGTCGAAAATATTAACATCGAATGAAGTGGAAAGGTTTTTGAACGAAGCTCCCGATAATCGTTATTTAGCCACAAAGGTAATTTATTAATAAATACTTATAGTTTTCTTTAGTATTCAGTTTACGAAATCGCAAAATACAGTCAATATATTATTTAAAAAAATATTAATCAAATCCCTTTATTTGTAGGTTGCGCTGATTTTTGGCGTTGTTGGAGCTTTTCGCAGAGAGGAGTTAGTACAATATACAATATTACTTTAAAAGATATTATAGCCCATGAAAAAATGCTACTAATCAAGATACAACAAAAATAAGATACGGAAAGTTTGTTGTTGAAGATTTTCTTAGAATAGCGCAAAAATATTATATGAATCAGTGGTCCCAGAAGGAAAAACCAACCATTTTTGGCAAAATTATCAAAAAGGGAAGTGCAGCTTAAGCAATGGTGATAAACAAATTTGGTAATATGCCAAAAGAAATAGCTATGTTTCTTGGTCTGCCGGATGCTGACTATTATACTGGGCACAGCTTCAAGAGGACCTCTGCCACATTATTGGCAGATTCAGGAGTCAATTTGACGTCCTTAAAGCGACTAGGAGGTTGGAAGTCAGACAAAGTAGCAGAAGGCTATATTGCTGATTCATTAAACAACAAACTAGAAACTGGGAAAAAATCACACAATCCATTAATTTAAAGTCCAGTCTGACTCCTTCACCTGACAATACTGAAGAGAATGTTCGTCTATCTACCTTTGTTGATAATGATAAATTCATCAGATCCAATACATCAGTCTCAAACAGTAAATATGCAACCTAAAACTTCCCCAGTTAGTATAAAAAACTGTACCAATTTCAATGTATATGTGAATTATAACTTTAATAAGAAATAAATGATTAGTTAGTTGAGTTTATTATTTTATTAAACTGCTTTATGTTTCACAACTGTATTAAAAATAGTTGTTCAGTACATGTGCAGAACCGCCATTGCAACTTGTTCCGACTGTCAACTCTCACCTTCGGCTGCGCCTCGGCTCAGGCTCATATGTCCGAACTCTTTGCAATGACAAGCTTTCCGCACTCATAATGAAATATACTATTTTACTTACATTGTAAGCCATCCAGAGAAAATTAATGAAGGCAGCAAATGTGGCATCAAGCTGTAAAACAAAAGAACAAATTTATAAATACATAAAATTAAATATATTCACAGAATTAAATTACATTCTGAATTTACTTACATAAATATAATAACCGCCCATCAGCCACAAACCAAATATAAATTGGAATATAATAATTGTGCCAAAGGTGATCATCCAAGGTAACATCAGTCCTCTCATCCAGATATTTATTCCAACAACCTGAAAAGAGAAAATAGATTATACAATTTAAAAGAACTTAATAATTTTATATTCATTAAAGGAAATAATACTTATCAGTATTTTTTGCATTGTTTGCAACTTTATAAACAATATTATTAATCCTTTGAATAACAAATTTACAATAGAAATATACTCATAGCACTTCTTTCTTCTTTTATAACATGTTCAACAGTGAAGTTTAATTCTTCTCCAGAAAAAAGCATTATGGTCACCTCACTTTTATTTAGAACTCATACTTTATTGAAAACAAACTTAACTTTTATTAAGATAAGTAGATAGTATAAAGTAGGTATTCTATGTTTATATTGGTATTGTATGTCATATATTTTTATAGCAATGTAATGAGTTTTATAATTGTTGTGGTAATAATTTTTACTCACCATTAAAATAGAGAAAGCAAATAGCAGGAGAAGAATAATGATGAAGATTATGCCGAAAATTTGTAATGCTGTAATAGAAAAGAAAGAAATGTATTTATCAATCACAAGCCATCTTGTCAAGTGTGAGTTCAACCCACTCGTGAACAGTTCCATACTATAGCACATGATTTAACACTGGAATTATAAAGTGGTTGTTAACTCTTTTATTACAAAATGTCAAATAAAGTTAAACCCTGTTTCATAATTGTACTGCCAGTTTTGTTTGCATAGTTTATTTTAGCAGATAGCATAGTTTATTTTAAAAAGCATTTATTTTTATTTTTATAGCAGCATAAACTATTACAACAGTCTACAAGGATAGATTTAGTAGTTTCAAGGCCCTGGCGTAACAAAGGAGTGGAGGACCCTATCAAGGATGTATTTTAAAAGCTGGCACCCAGAGTCACTTATAGTTTGCAAATTCCCCACCCCTTGTTGGCGACCTGTCGAAGTTTAGTTTTTATCTCTGTTGTGGAGGCTTTAATATTCAGTTCATCAAGATAGAGCTTGCTCTAACAGACTGACGGACACAAGGACAACAAAGACTTAGTAATAAGGTTCTATCCTCACCATTTATATAGAAAACTTTAAAAATAATATGTGATGTATGTATGTAATATGTATGTATATGATGTATGTAATAATAATTATGTGATCTACCTCGGACATCTAACATTCAGAATAGTTACAATTACACAGTCTATCTCTTACAATGCTAAAGTATGCTGGTTTAAGGTGTGGCAATGGAGTGATACTTACTTTGTAAACACTGCAATATTCTTATACAGTTCAAGATTGTAAGCATTACAATAATTTATGATTCTGTTTTGTTATCACTAAGCAGTGTGAATTCATGTATTACAAATAGATTTAAAAGTTATGAGAACTAAATTTTGCCAAAGTTAGATAGTGTTTACTTACATCCTCTGACATCAGCTTCAAACAGAGGGTTCCACAACTGAGTAGAGTCACCTCCAAGCATCTGATAAACTATAAAAGTTATCAGAATTATACTCATTGCTGCCGTATAAAAGGCTATAACCTTACTTCCCGTCTTCACGTTTGAAGCCCAAATGCATGGTGACCAACAAGATTCTAATACCGGCATTTTTATTTAAAGACTTTACAGCAACTCCTTTACAACGTTTGCCGCTGACCCCTTCGTGTTTATCTGAAAGTATAAAGACAACACATTCAAAATAATGCCACACCTAAAAACGGTTAAATCTCTTAAACCTGAATAAAAAAAGGTTTGTGTAGACTAAGTACCTATTTTAATGAAATTCTCACCCCTGAAATCTATATCAGTTAGCGGTTCATTAATTTTTTTCATGTAATTAATGCAATCAAATAAATAAATTATTTTCTTTCGATATTATTGTTTTTTTTTTTGGTTAAGTTCTCCCTTTTCAGGGTAGGCAAGGGGAACAATGCCCATACAGCCTAGTCTTAAGTTAAATTATTCTGTTTTTCTTTTTACATTAGAATGTCGGTGTGACGCATTCTAATGTTTCTTGAAGTGTTTGGCACGAAATGTATCGAGCTGGCTTTTTCGATAAGCTTCTGTGAGGTAGTCAATACTACAATAAAATTCTCACGTCCACTTGACCGGAATAGCGTATATTATGACGATTCTACTAATTCTTTAGTTACGCAGACAGTTGTAACACAAAATCACACCAATTTATTTCACAATATCCACTATGAACGAATTTAAGAATAATTAAATTAAGACGCCAACCACACTCGATGAAATCCCGCCAAAAACTCCGATTGTTTTTTTTTAAATTCTCCCTTTTCAAGGAAGGAAGGCAAAGGGGACAATGCCCATACATCATAGCCTTAAGTGTTTTCTTTAGAATGTAGGTATGAGTGTGACACACTCCAATGTTTCTTGGAGTGTTTGGGACGAAATGTATCGAGCTCAGACCAAATAAAAAGTATAGACGGAGTCTGCCGAACCAAAAATTGAAGCCGATAAAACTACGCCTCGCCGTGTACATACATAGTTACACGCACACACATGCAACGAAACTACGCCTTGGCTTCTCAGTCGAGCTATCCCGACGCGCGGAGTGTGACGTAATAATAAATAACAATATTTATTAGAGAAAATGCCGAATTGTGTAGTGAAAACGTATAAAAACCAATCTTCCAAGAATAAAAAACAGGATGGAATCACATTTCATACGTAAGTAAAGTTATAAACTGCTATTTTCAATTAATCAAAATCAAATTTGAGGTTGTCGCTTTGTAAACAAAACCTGAACGAAATGTTGCCATGATTATTCGTTACAGTTTTACCCTTTTGTTGGGTAGCGTGAAATATAACGTAACGTTATTTTATTAAATACCATTGTGTGGCATACTTTTATATTATTCGAATATTGTAATGCATGGATAAACCATTACACGAAACATCTTTTTTCTTTATGTATTCGTATAATTTTTTTTGGGATGTAATACACATTATATATTATACGTTTTTTTTAAGATTTCCTAATCGAGATCAAGATCTAAAAGAGAAGTGGATTGCAGTCATTCGTAAGAGTAGAAATGAACCATTGTGGCAACCAGCTTCCCGCAGCGTGGTTTGTTCGACTCGTTTTCAGAGCGACGATTTGTACTACACAACAAAAGGGTTACGTCGTGTAAAACAAAATGCATATCCAAAGGTATTTTTTTTTACTATTATTATGGTTACTTAGATTAATTTATATTTTAAAAATTCCAATAATTTATTTGCTAACTGCTTATTGTTTGTTCAAGTCCCACCATCTATCATGTTGTGGTAGAACTACTTGCTTCAGTTTCCCCATTTTGCCGTATTATGCTACTAAATTAAAGCGAACTTACTTGAATTAAGTATCATTGTTCAATAAAAGTATTAGTACAATAGTAAAAATAATGTTAATTTGGTACTTAGCTAATTTTAAACTCAACCTTGACCGCAACTGTGCACACTAGAAAAATGCCTCATCTAATGTGCACACCGTTTTAAGATGCATCTACTTTTTAATGGCCTTTTTGACCCAAAATTCGCGATGTTTGTGGATTTATTTTATTATGTTCTTGTATAGGAACTAGTGATTATATTTTGTGTATTCTATAGAAAATTTCATGTACATTTTAATAAAAGAAACTGTTTATCAATATTTGTATATGCTTTTCGTTTTATCGACATAAAGTTGAGATGACTGATTTGTTAGCGATTTGAAGTGCCTTGTTGCGACTGCTTGAAACTATAAAATGAACAAACCTATTCCATCCGAGACTTGTAACTAAAGTTAAATAAACAATCCAACATAATTAAACGTCAACACATAGATCAAGGCACTTGGATCTCGCATTTGTTTTTATCAACACTTGAAACACGACCCTTTTTTTTCTGTTGCGTGTTATATTTTATAATTGTATTTTGTAAGTTATTATATACATTCATTTATATATAGTACATTCTATATGTACAAAAACCTGGATTTATAATTTACAAATTTTGAAAATATACCTCATTTTACCTATTTAAACGACTTTTTATATCTTTCCTGAGTTTACCATAATGTAATTAAAATAAATTATAGACATGACACATTGTTTACACACTGTTTTATTGAAAATTTTATGGAGAATCCAAATATAGAGAAATCGGCAGAACAATGCAATCGTTCTTACCCAGCGGGCGGGCGGTCCATAAAGAAGTCCGGCACTTGTAGGTGAGAACGGCGCATGACCTTTGGCTCACGAGAGGTTCAGAGAATAAGCTTACGATATTTTTTTCTAATATTTTATAACGTTATGAAATAACGTTATTACATTTTTCTAATATTGGGGTGTTTTATATGACTATGGTAACACTGGCTAATGCACTGCATACATAAAAAACCGGCTTCACTTTTTGGTTCGGCAGAATCCCGTCTTTACTTTTTATTTGGTCTGATGTATCGAGGTGACTTTTTCGATAAGCTTTTATGAGGTAGTCAACACTACAATAAAGTTCTCACGCCACTTGACCGGAAAAGCGCATATTTTAAAGACATTCTCTTTCGTTGCGCAGATGGTTGTAGGTAACACAAAATCACACCAATTTTATTTCACAATATATCACAATGAACGAATTTAAGAATAAGTAATTAAATTAAGACGCCAACCGCACTCGATGAAATGCCGCCAAAGATTCCTTGATTTTTTTATCTTCTTTCTTGGCATTGTACGACTTTTGCGTTTAGCCCAAAGAATAGGTTTAGCCACAGTCAATAACAAAAATTAGGGAAACGGAAGGATTTTAAAGCACAAGGGATACGGGTGCTTAAGAAAAAGGATCAGGGAAGTAAGAAGAATGTCATTTACATAGAATATACATATTATACAAAATTTGCAAATAATTAAGTCTAATTAACTAGGTAGATATAACTTTTAGTTTAGTATTATTTAAAAGAAGGAAGGAAAAATACACTCGTATACAGCTATATCATTTAATACTAGAAGTAGGGATTTTGTGGGAAGTGAGATATGTAGTGAGATCAACCACACTCGCAAATAGGATTATTTAGTATACCAAGCTTTGGAAGATGGGAAGGCACACATGTGTGACCTAATCTTAATCGAATTATTATTGAAATTTTCATTTTTCCCAGCTTGATTTACTAAAACCATGGTTTTATAGGTATGACTTTTTGAACCTGGCATTACAATCTACTGTTACAAGGTTACAAAAGTAACTGGATGGAGTGTAGTAACCTCGTGCGAAGTAGATTGCTTTTTTGCAAATGTATCATAAAAAGTGATAAATTATTTTCATTTTATAGATCTGTAGACTGATAGGAATCTGTTTTAGTTGGTGCAAGTTGAGACTTGGGGAATTTATTTGTTGAAAGGAATTCTTCTTTCCTTGGAAATAAAGTATCATAGCAATTACAGCTATTTTCACAATGATTAGCATCAGTTCCGTTCTTGTTTTGCGCCTTTATTTACACACATGCATACGACTGCGCTTACGAGAGCATCCCGATAAAGAGGCATCGGTCTCCATACTGGATTCATTTTAAATGGTACCTAACAAAATGCCCTGCTGGGGGAACTATGCCCCCCGGGTCGGGAGGGTCGTTCATTGTGAAGCCGGAAAAATATTAAAGACTTACCTATTCAGCTAAAAATATATATAAATACACTACAAAACACTAAAACAAAATAAATGTATTATGTAGATAAAATGTACTCCCACGGATCGTTCTTTTCAGTTAAACGTTTCCCTGAGTTTTAATTAGGTATTCTCAAATTCGTTCATTGTGCATATTGTGTAGGGCTGCCATCTCTAAAATGTGGCAACCAGGACAAGACGCGTGATAACCCCGGATTTTGGAGCCCAAAACCCGGACAGACCAATAAAAAAGCAGTTAAAAATGTCACAAATGATAATAATAAATATTTCCAACACTCACACCAACTAGCCTAGCCCCAAAGTAAGCACTGTAAGGCTTGTGTTATGGGATGCTAGGGTAACGGATAGAATACATATACTGTACATATATACGTATTTATACAGGGTGGTCCAACTAGTGATTTCAACAAATTTTTTTTTAGATTCCTCGCACCTGGGGGTGTCCGAAAATACCTCATGTATGTTCCGCGATTTTTCTTAGTTTTCGAGTTATAAATTTTTCTGTGTATTTTTAATGATTTCTGCCAGCACAGCAGTTAAAGTTAAAGTTACTCAAAAAAGGCTTGAAAGTTGGATCTTTAGTTTTTAATAGGATTTACTCAAACGTTCAACTTCAATACAAAAATACAAAAAGGAGTTTCCATAGCTTCTGGCTGAAATTAAAAACTCCGCATGCTCCTAAACTACCAAAAATCATAAAAAAAAATGTACTTAATCAGCCTATTTTTGTTGTAATTGGCTTTTGAAGGCGGATAGGCTAAAAATCATTGAAACACGATTAAAGCATTAGACATTATTTTATCTACTTTTTTCATTTTTATGGTAAATTAAACCTAAAAATGTAATTTCAAATTAAATTTAATTGAAATTTCTGTAAAATAACTTTAGCATGTTGATTTTTATAATAATTTCGGTTTCACTACTAAGATTTAAAATGTGAGCAAGAATAAAGATCAAAATGGCTAGTTGGGAAATTTCCTGTTTTTTGATACAAATAAAAACCATAAATTACTGAAAAATTACTATTTATTGCAGTAAATTTTCAAAACCCCTTCCTCCAACTTGAATACACAATTGACAATGTCTTAAAAAGTTATTTTTTAATTGTCTGAAGCTACTTGAATATTCTTGCTTTATTTTTCTTTCCGCTTCTTTATTTTTCTTTTAAGTTTTTGTCTCAATTCTAGTTGGCATTTTAAATCTTAGTGGTGAAACCGAAATTATTGTAAAATTACACATGCTAAAGTTATTTTACAGGAATTTCAATTAAATTTAATTTGAAATTACATTTTTAAGTTAAATTTACCATAACAATGATGAAAAGTAGATAAAATATTTTTTAATGCTTTAATCATGTTTCAATGATGTTTAGCCTATCCGCCTTCAAAAGCCAATTACAACAAAAATAGGGTGATTATGTACATTTTTTTTAATGATTTTTGGTAGTTTAGAAGCATGCGGAGTTTTTAATTTTCGCGAGAACCCATGGAAACTCCCTTGTACTTCTAAATTGAAGTTGAATGTTTGAGTAAATCCTACTAAAAACTAAAGTTCCAACTTTCAAGTCTTTTTTGAGTAACTTTAAGTAATTGCAGGAAGCTGAGTTATTTTTTTATTAAAACAACATTCAAGACAATTTTGTCAAAAAAAAAGACTGCAAACGAAAAAAGATAAGAATTTTTGAAACCTCGCTGGCAGAAATCATTAAAAATACACAAAAAAAATATAACTCGAAAACTAAGAAAAATCGCGGAACATACATGGGGTATTTTCGTATACCCAAGGTGCGCGGAATCAAAAAAATAATTGGTTGACTCCACTAGTTAGACCACCTTGTATATACATATTAAACATCCATGACTGGAGTTCAAATGCTCGTATTCATCACACAAACATCTGCCCCCACCGGGATTCGAACCCGGGACCTCTCGAGTCGGTGACACCATCAAACCCGGTGTACAAACCACTCGGCCACGGAGGTCGTCTTTTTTATGTTAATGTAGGCAAAAGAGCTAGCTATCCACCTGATAATAAGTGGTCACTGCTGCCCATGGACACTTGCAGCACCAAGGGCCAATCATGCGTTGCCGGCTCTGAATGAAAAGGTTCGTCTGCCTTTTTAAGATTACCATATCATAGCTATAAGAAAAAAATATTAAGGGAAGTGCGTTCCAGATCTTGCTGGTACGCAAATGAAAGGAACACATGGTTCTCGAACGCCAGGCGTCCAGATGGTGGGCGTGAAAGTTTTCTGCGGTTTGTGATGCTGTGAAGAAGCTTGGCCACTGGCATCCGGTTGAATAATTGCTCGGAACACTCTCCATTGTATAGACGGTACAACACGTACAAGGAGTTGCGTCCTTGTGCGTGTTGTAGCGTCTGCGTAGTTAAAGGGTTGCAACGCGTGAGTGAGCTCAGGATCATCGATAAGTCAAACTGCCCGCTTTTGCATCCGGTCAAGAGGAAGGAGCTGGTATTGGGGTGCTCCAGCCCAGAGGACCAGTACTTTGTATAATAACACCCGATATTTAGGCTTGAAGTACTTACTATATCTATTGAGCACCCAAGCTTTTTCACACACACATGTGTCTTTACTGGGTTAATCCAATCAAATTTTGTTGGCTCCAATTTGAGATTATATCCAGTAACATCTCAATCTCGGACACAAGTCTGTCTTTACACCCTTTTACTTCCATCCGAGGGATGTTTGACCGACCAGTGTAAAAATTATCGAATACGAATAGTTAGCGAGTCCGAAATGTCATTGTCAAATTTTGTATGAAAATTTGATCAGCAGCACCATAACGGACGTAACGAGAACTAAGAATCAGTACACATTTGACAATGACATTTCGTGCTCGCAAACAATACGAATTCGATATTGGTTCGTGCTAGGGGTACTGATCTTTGTAGGAAGTCAGCATTTACGGTTAGTGTTAGAATAGATTTATTTATTTTCAAAGACATATTGACGGATCAATAGGCGGTCAAAAACAGAAATTTTTTAAACCCGGACTTCAAATGAAACCCCGCCCGGACGCTCCCCAGACGCCCTGTAAACTAGGACAAATCCGGGGAAACCCGAACGGATGGCAGCCCTAATATTGTGAAATAAAATTGGTGTATTTTTTTGTTACAACCGTCTGCGCAATTGAAGAATTAGTGGAATCTTTAAAATATACGCTATACCTGTTGTCAAATTTTATTTTAAATTTAGAGAATCATGCCAGAATCGACACCACTCACATTTTATATATAGTAATTTTCTCTTTTTTTTTTTATTAAGGATAGTCTAAAACAATAATGGGAAAGGGAAATGCTTATATATTTAATTATGCTGGAGTATGTATGACGGGTTCACAAACTTTCACAAACCGCAACTTTCAGACTTGACAAGTGCTTTTGTTCAAGTACTTTGTTTGTGCTTTTATTTTTTCTCGCTACTCGACACTAGGTGGCGCTACACTTAATTCAAACTTACTATCTTGTTGCTGCGTTTAAAAGAAACGCTGTGTTTTAGACCTAGTTTTCAGGGAACACAATTATCTAAAACAATAAAAACTGAAAACACACAAAATTACCGTCATTTTATTTACGTAGTTTCATCGATAATATTCAATTACCTATATCATAGTAATAATGGTTTTACTATTTTTTTATTCCGAGAATGGTGACATGTTAGAATTGATTGTAATAAGTAGTAGGTAATTAAAGTTGGAAAAAATAGCGTTATTTTTGGAGTGTTAACTAACAATTAAGTATGTACGTCAAGATACAAAGATAGCGATATAACTAGTCCGTCCGTGTAGTTCGTACATTCCAAGGTATGTACATAAATTCACATCTGAAAACTGATGATGAATTCAAGCTGAAAGTGAGTACAATTGTTTAAAATAATAACAAAGCATAATAACAAATGTACGCAAGGGTTGAAATTGATAAAAGTGATGGAAATAAAAAAAAACGTAGAAAAATGTATTTGTCCGTTTGATAATCTTCAATGACTTCTTCTTGTTGTTTTTCTTCTTCTTCTACATCCTGGGTGTAAGTGAATTGCGTCAGTAGCGATGTATCACATGTCTCTTCGTTGGTAGCAAACGAATCGTCTACTGTTGATAATTCCACATTATAACACTATTGGCCTTAATAATTCGTAGATGGCAGAGAGCAAAACAGTGCAACTTTTTTGCAACGACACACTGTATCCCTTTTTAGAGTTGCAAAAAAAAATGTGTTTAGCAGTTTTCAGGTAGGAGTAAAATCTGAATTGGTTCAAATGTAATGTCGACCAACTTCAAACCCCAGTTTTTTTGGTCTACCAGTTAAACTAGCCGTACTTGAACTTAATAATTTAGATACCCGAAATCTTTTACAAGTAGTTTCGGGTATCTAAATTAATGAGCAGCAACTGAGGTTGCTAATTGCACTTTTTTTTTTATTTCGAGTGTTTATAACAAACCATGCATATCCATCTTTATATATATAATTCTTCTGTGAGTGTGTATGTCACTGAACTTCTCTTAAACGACTGGACCGATTTTGATGAAATTTTTTGTGTGTGTTCAAGGGAATCTGAGAATGGTTTAGATTCACAATTTTGTCCGCTGGACAATGTTTTTTTAATTAATTTTTTTTATGGCGGTACGAAGTTCGCTGGGTCAGCTAGTACTTATCTAAGCTTCTTATGAGCTCCGTACATAAAAAGAAGTAAACTCATTCCGTTGGTGATAATTTCTTGTGGAGTTGAATTAAGTACTTTTTTGCAGGTTTAGCACATTATTCTCGTAGTATACTCATGTATATTTTAAATGTAATTTACAATAACCATCAGAAAAATATTCTTACTTATATTACAGCTATGTATATACGTGATGTTGTCATGCATTTTATGACGCTTAAAATTTTTCAATCGTTATATCTGGGTACGGTGACTCTTAGGGGGAAAAAATTAATACCTTTTTATAGATAATTTTAGGATTTAAAATTTCTCAAGGGTAATTTTACGATAAAACATACTGTTTTGATGAAAATAAAGCCCATTTTTTTAACATTTGTCCTCGAGTATTTTTTTTCCATGTACCGGAACAATGGAGAATGTTAATATGTTATTTTTAAATATGTTTTGAACAATTGTACTTAATTTCAGCTTGATATAAATGTATGTACCTTTACTCTTATTTTTCTGTCTAATTTGACCGGACCTTAGATTAAAAGACCGGACTAATATTTTCCCGTACCGGTTTTATTCGATGCAAGCATAAATACTGTTACATAATAATGTTTGGGAAAAGTGGTAAACTGAATGCAATATTTTCTTAAAATAATTAATGGTTAACTGGCATGATTATCTAAACCTAAACTTTAATTTGACAACAGTGTATCCCTGTCATTCTTTATACAGAACGAAAAGGAGAGATTTAATTTAAATTTAGTTTTAAGTTTAGAGAACCCTGCCAGAATCGACACCAATGTTCTGTTATAAGGTACGTGATACAAATAAGGCCTATGCTAAAATAAGTCCTGTAGTGCAGAAAAGTCTATTAAAATATGTTTACATCAAAAATACTTTACAAACGCATAGATGACAGTTCTACAACTCTGCAAACTGTGCACGAGCGGTCCGCTTGAGCTCACAGCGTCAGTAGTGGCGGTATTTTATGAAGGACGAGCTTTTCATAGCGCGTTATTAATTTGTTGTAATCTTTAACGAAATTTAATATTCTTTGAAGTTATGTTTCATGTAATGTATAGGGATCACAATATAACTAATCAAAAAGTTGTCTACGACTTAAAATTTAACTTTTTTGAATATGCGAATTAAATACTACCTATTATAACTTTTATGAAGTATAATGTACTAAATAAAGCTTACTTTTATAAAAGGCCTTATTTTTATCAAATATATCCATCCAATGAATTCATTTTCCAATATTTAATAATATTTACGAGAAGATATGTTATTTTCTAATTTTTGTTTCTACGGATATGTTTTTTTATATTATTCTTTATCTCTTGTTATTATGCGACTTCAAATCTGACTACCTATGTGTCTGATGTCTATATCTGCTTTAAGCAAAATATTTAGTAAAATAAATTAGAATGTTGTTCAAGGATCCCATGGAAACACTTGATTAAAGACTCAGAAATACATATATAATTTATACTCTAATAACAATATTCCTATAATTTAATTACATTGTTAAGTCACTATGTTTTTAAAAGGCCTAAGGCTAAGGTTCCAGAATTAGCTCTTCTTAAGTAATTTCTGTCAATAGGTTGTATATAATATGTTTTCTTAATTACTTAAAATTTATGAACCAAGGAATAATGCCTTGCTTTTATTTATGACCTTCTCCGAATAATTTATCATGATATGAGTGTTTGAAATTAGGTAGGCCTTATTTGTATCACTTATCTTATTTTAAAGTTTTTAATTATCATATTGCGATGTTTGTAGATAAGTTATTAAAGTTAGTACATGTTCGGTTTTAAATATTAAGAACGCGTTCGGTAAGATGTCGTTACGTTACATTATCTAACACAACATTTTTTTATTGAAAAAACTGGATATGGTATGTGGTTGAATGAAAATCATCCAAAGGACAGGACACACAGAACGTATCGGCTGTCTATTGCAGATCCGTTGCCATAGCGATCACTCGACTTCCGATAAGCCCAATCCAAGGTACATTTAATGGCGATCGACACATGCCACCGGGTTTGCCGCCCGGCATGTGTGGATACGCTATCACAAGCATTACGAAAAATTTTCAAATCAATTAATAGTAACGGACATGAAAGATTAATAGTTGTGGATCGTAATCCCACCACACCGGGAAAATGTGGATCTGGTCACTGACATAGATGTAGACGATCGTTGGAAATTTTTGAAAGAAACTGTGTTGAAGTGCAGAAAGGAGGATAACAGTAAAGGCAAGGCTGGTGAAATGCGGAGTTTAAATCCTTCGTAGCGAAAAAATGCAAAGCATGGCTAGATGCACCTGAATGTAAGTATGAAAGTGATAAAGAAAGAAATATACCGGCGTTTTAAGATCGAAACCAAGACTTTAGTGAACGATATGCGTGAAATAATATAGTATATGACTGAAAAATGCTAAGAAGAGAAGATAAAGAAGAACTTCCAATCGAGTCCCAAAATCTTTCGGGAGAACGTAAAGAGGACTCGGTGTTGCTTATCAGCCTCCAGAATAGGTAACATTCACCTTAAAGCCTGTGAAATTCTTGCTGACAAACACGAAGTGTAGTGAGATAATATGGTTAAGATATTTCTATTATTTAGCTCTGTAATGGTCGTAGCAGGCATATTAAAATCGTCACCGTATCAACCCGAGCCCTTCAGTATTCTTTATATGAAATACAAATCCCACCTTCCCATAAATACTTATCGGAATCGTAAGTTAATTGCTTGCCTCAAGTGCCTCTCTCCCTAGCCTAGCCTACAATACGTCTCTTCGTTGACGCCTTGAGTTACCAGCTTTTTTTCTATCACATATACCTAGTATTTTTGACGCAGATTCCTCTAAAAATATAGTAGATGGCAAAAAATGGAAAAAATATAGTATGTGGTTTAAATATTTACTTTATTTTTACTGCTATATGCCTTAATAATTAAGTTTCTATTCTTAAGAAAGCTTTTACTGGCAAATGTCTGATTTACGCAAAATATAGTAGTTCCGCCTTCTATATGATTTTTTTAAAATATAGTATTTCATCCCCTAATATAGTAGGATACCATATTATATAGGGGTTGGCAACACTGTTAACGCCCCTTCCGCGGCCTGCGTTGCCTAACGTGCTGTCCATAGAGAAAGTAACCAAGCAAGTTTAAGTGGTTTAGTCTGGCCTTACACAGTCAGATCCTGAATAATATGGATTCTTAATACGGATTCATATTAATTCTTTTGTCGTATCAAGCAGCACATAGACACAATACAAACAAGAGCAGTAGCGTAACTCAGCTGTTTTCTTGAAATAGATACCTACGGCTGAGCAGAGCGCTAGGGTTGGTACCTACAAAATATAAACATATTTGTGTAGATTTTTATTGTATGTGTACCTATAGTTACTATTGCCAAGTTACGGAATCGAAACGAACGTAGACGGCGCGGGCGGCGCGGCGCAGCTGACTTAACTCGATCAACGACCAGTCTCGGCGGCGCGCGACGTGGCACTATTAGTCTATGGTGCCACTGCGTAGATTAGTCTTGGCAAGATTGGTTAGCGGCCGTGTAAATGACGTTTGTCTATGTGCGTGCGCGCCGATTGCGCTCGCTGGTATGAAGTCGGAGTACTGCTCTTGTATATATTGTGACGTAGGTAAGACCAATTTTTAATTACGCAGTCATAAAGTTGCACTGTCTATCAGCTAAGCCTAAATCGCTTAACAGATTTTAATATTTACAGTTGAGTATGGGGATGAAAGGAGCCTCAGAGAAAGATATACCTACATATAGCAAACTTTTACTGTGGAATTTGTGGATTTAAATAAAATAAAATAGGAAAAACAGTCAGTATTTTTCCCCCACCACTCACCACTCACTCATTCATTTGATCATTTCGGCAAGGCCATTTTTTACGCGCGCGCTCACGTTGTAAGTGCACGTGTTCTCAAGTACGCCGTTCTGACACGCTGCGTGAGCGCACGCACCGCAATTCGACACACCATTGTAGGAGAGTATACATTATTGTGTAGGTACAATGTGTTTGTAATAAATCCTTGAGGTGTGTTAACTAGGTATTGTATCAGAAGGTAGACAATGCAGACAATAAATTCGTACTTACTCAGTAATTGTAATATGTTTTCAACTATTGTCAACTTGAAATGAAACTGTCAAGTAAGAACTTAGGTCCTTCCTGTTTTGAATTTTCGGAGGAATTTTGACTGTATTTCAATTAATGTCAGAATTTTTATACATGTCAATGCTTTTCCAATGTGTAGTGTTTACATATTACCCATCCTCTATATGGAGGCAAAAGTTCTTTTCGTTAAACTGTTACTAGTTTAACAATCTCTGAAATGCTTATTTTTATTGAACTCCACAGAACAGAAAATGCTATTCTGTGAATAAACAAAACCTACCTATTTGTGTAGGTGTAACTTGATGTTGATAAGAAAATGGCAACTATTTAACGCCCGTCTAGCGCTTCGTCACGCGGCTTGATTTACTAAAAGGTTATTGCACTCTGATAATACATACTTATATATTGATACAGCCATAAATGCATTGTATTGATAAGATTAATATAAGGTAAGTCCAATACTGAAACATTGTCTGTGGTTCAGTTATTTTGCAATAAACATTCAAAATAACAGAAACGCAGGACCGTATCAAAGACAAGTTCTTTAACTGAACTTTGGATTGAAATGAAGCCTAATGAATGTGTTTAGTGGCCGCGACTAGTGGCTCAATGTGCAATTGCTTTAAGGGTCAATTCACACGTACCACAACCACACCACGTCGCAGCGACAAAATGTGGTCAAGCTGTGGTTACGTGTGAATAGTGTCGCAGCGGCTTTTTGCAGCTGCGTTCTGGTACCAACAAAATGTCGATGTGGTTGCGTTGTCGCTGTCGTTGCGATGTGATAACCACGTGGTCATATGCAAATATACTCCGGCTTTCGTAGAGGAAACACGGCTTGACTGAACGTAGTCATGGAGGAAACATGACGTCATGTCGTGGCGATGTGGCCGCGGTGCCGCCGCCGGTGGTGGCGTTGCCGGCGCGATGTGGTTGCGATGTGGTCGTATTACGCAGTTGCTCGATAACAACGGCAAAATGTGGTACGTGTAAATTGTAATATTAATTTTCAATACAAAATATACGCCCGACCACACGGCGTCGTTGTGGTGTGGTTGTGGCTGTGGTGTGGTTGTGGTACGTGTGAATTGACCCTAAGATGATCGCACATATGTGAGCAGCAGCACCGTACGCGCCGCACGCGCCGCATTTAGAAATCGTTGTATGCATTCATATTAAATCTCTTATACTTCTACCAACACTGTAGGCAAAGCATTTCGTGAAGTCTTTTTGGAAATGTGGCGCATTTTGCGCGTGCGGTGCGAAATGTGCTGGCAAATGTGCTTCTAGCTTTACTTTAACTCTTTGCCTTAGCAAATTCGGTAATAAGAACAAGAACATAGGCGTTGTTCTAGTTTAAAGCTAATTTCATTAAGTCATGATAGACCTAGTGTGTAAGACCGAGGGAAGGTGGATGAATCTTCCACACGTCCAGGGTAGATTACTTACTTGGAAGTAATTCCGAGTTTGTCGCGCTAACGACCGAGATCATCGTTGATTTTTTTAATGCTTAATAGGCAAGGCGTTTGACCATAATCTGGCCTGATGGAAAGCGATGATGAGGCCTAGGATGGTACACGCCTGCCTAGAAGATGCGTGTTCACTCTGATGAACACGCATCTGGCCTTGAAGATGATGATGCAATGATTCTTTCAGACACTAAACAAAGCACCACGTAAATTGAGCCTACCTTGCTATAAAAGAAAAGCCGAGTAGGTAGACGGCTTCTTGGAAGACGGCGGCACCAGGTGACGAAAGGCGAAGAACTTGAGGAATCTGGTGTCCGCCCGCGGGCTTTTCACTGTAGCTGTTCGTAGTAGCCTTGTCAATGTTGATCAGCAGGTTTCTTCGACAACGGATGCGAATCAAGGATGCAGAAGATCAAAAGTTGTATTCCGTCGTTGACCGTGCTCGAATTACTCTTTGCTCTCTAACGACAACCGCCTTGCTTGCGACCACCATTGTGTTTCTGTCTGACCGTCATTGCAAACGGTGCACGCGAAATTCAAACTCGGTACTCACAAGAACAATGGTAACACAATTGGTGTACACCTAGTTCTTTCAATAGCAAGAGTATGAAGGTTTGCTGGTATTAATCGAACTCCAACTACTACCGCATAGGTAGATAAAGGCATTACCATTTGCATCTTTCAAAACGGTGGAGTCTTTCACAATGGCAAAAGCTTCGTTTTTCAATTGGCTATTGATTTAAATCATTACTTATTAATATATTGTTTCAAACTTTCATGGTCACTAACATTATAGCTATTCACGGGATTGTTACCATGTACCTTGTTTTTTATGAGTCTCCGATATTTCGACACTGTTGCAAGCGCCATGATCACAGAGTAACTGATATATCGGAGACTCATAAAAAACAAGGTACATCGTAACAATCCCGTTAATAGCCATAACATAAATTAATACTTGTCAAAAGATTATTTGTACTATGTTTTATGCTTTGAATAACTATGGCTATTTGTACATAATTAAGTGACGTGTGAGCATTGCATGATCGGAGGTCTTACTCCAAGGCTCTTCCGATTCGCGCTATTATAAGGCGTAACTTGTATGTAGGTATGTGCATAATTATAATTCTTCATGCTTAATTGTCACAAGGTGAATTTATTTATAAACTACGCTAGTATCTAAGCTAGGTATATTTAAATGTAATAAATTCAATGTGATAAGTAATACTTAGGTACTTTTGTAATGTAAATGTCTGTGTTTGGATATTTGTATGTTTTGATAAATAAAATTTGGATTGATAGATACCTACGAAATAACCGGATTTGGGTGAATTTTGCCACATTGAAAGTTTATCACCTGGATGAGTTTTTTGAACCTTTTCTTTTTTGCTAAGACGGAAAAGTGGATGTCGAATTCGATGCAAAGATACGATTTAAGCATTGATTATAAACAAAGGATTTTAGATTAAAAAAAAATTAACGCCGGGTTGTAAAATGGAGGGATGCGTTACGTGTGTAAATACTCCTTAATAAATCTATTCATCGTGCAAAAGAAATTGTTTTCATAATCCTAATAGGTAATAAAAGTTATTTTTGTACTTTTATCAATTGTTGTAACTGCCTAAGTGACTACCTACTTACTTTACAACTTTGAATGAACACAAGCGTAAATACAAACAAGGTCACATACAAACAAAACCTCTACCTTTTCTTTTTCAATTTTCTACAGACTTATTCTAAAGACGATAACTTTCTCTAGGAATGTAGGTCAATCTTGCACAATTTCTATATCGCCGTGAATTGGTAGTTATTCATGAATGTATCCGTAACGTCACAAACTATACTGGATGTATGGCTTGCATAATTTCGATCTTACTAGTATTTCTTAAAATAATCAAAAACGAATCTTTGTAACTAAGGAATTCGATTATCTGTCTCCGAAAATAAATAAAAATAAAATAGTTTATTTCGTTCACCTTATTTTACAATACTTTTCTATGGCCAGAACTACCCAGGAAGCATGTAGTGTGATGGGCGGATCTGCTTCTCCCTAGGATCTTATACATTTAAGGTAACTAAATAACTACTTCATATATTTACAAAATAACTTTTTCTTTTGAAGTTATAGATGTAGTTAAATTAAATGAAAATATCTATCAACTCTTCACCAAATTAATATGAGACCATCTTGTCAAAAGACTGATTCAGACAAAAAAAGAATCAAAAAATCTGAATCAAATGACAAATGAACAAAAATACATACTAATTAAGAATTTTCGAAGTCTATCTTTTTTGTTCTCGAAAACATAATAGTCCGGTCAATGTAAACATTCAGAGGTACATAAATTTACATCAAGCTGGAAGTGAGGAAAATTGTTCAAAACTTAATTAAAAATAACATATCATAATTTCCCATCATTCCAGTACATAGAAAAAAAAATACTCATGGGTTTTTCCCTTTTTTTTATCAAAACGGTAAGTTATACATCGTAAAATTATCTTAGACAAAAAATTATAGATCAATAAATTATCTATAAAAAAGGTATAATTTTTTTCCCAAGAAACACCGCTCCACGGTTCTAATTTGGCAAAACGAACGTCAGGTAAGCTTTTTTCTTTTAATCAAAGGTTAGGCACGCTTTCTCGCCGCGGCTATTTGTCGGTACAACGTGTAAATAATTACGTTTTTCTAGACAATAAGCACTTTTTGTGTTTTTAGATAGTACGCAAATTACACGGGAATTAATAGAGACAAGAAAAACGTGTCATATCATTTTTTTTCGTAAGTACAGTTTTAAAGAAATTAATGTTAAAATATTGTGATTGAGTGATTACATAGTTTGACAGTTACTGACGCCGTTGACAGGTGGAGGCTAAAGAGCGAGTTGTAATCTACTAGTATGACAGTGAAAGAGACTACTTTAGTGCGCTCTATTGGCGGTTGTGGCCAATGGAAGTTGGGGCGGGGACTACTTGTGCCATTTTAAATTGCAATAATGTTGGAGTATAACCTGTCTATATATAAATACGTCATTGATATGCACACGTTTCCACGCCACCTCTGAGTTAGTGTACTTAGCACGTTTTTTTAACGTGGTTTCCACATTAGGCCTATTCGACGGGTCTGTTCTTGGAATTGATTAAAGCGATAGAAATGAAATAACAGTAGAAAAATGTATTCGTTTGATTCATAATTGACGACCTCCGTGGCCGAGTGGTTTGTACGCCGGGTTTCATGGCTGTCGCCGACTCGAGAGGTCCCGGGTTCGAATCCCGGTGGGGGCAGATGTTTGTGTGATGAATACGAGCATTTGTACTCCAGTCATGGATGTTTAATATGTATTTATATAAATATACTTATATATGTACAGTATATGTATTCTATCCGTTACCCTAGCATCCCATAACACAAGCCTTATAGTGCTTACTTTGGGGCTAGGCTAATTGGTGTGAGTGTTGTTATTTATTATTATTATTGTTATAATATTCAATTACTTCTTCTTGATATTAATCTTCTACTTCTTCATTCTGGGTTTGAGTGAATTGCGTCGGTAGCCATGTATCGCACATCTCTTGGTTGGTAGCAAACGAATCCTCTACTGTTAAACATTATTAAGTTCATATTAGTAAGGAGATCGATGACGCAAATGGGTAGCTGCGATCGTATAAGTGAGCAACTTCGCAACTGCCGGTCTTATGATGGGTGACCAACAATTATTATTACGGAGTTCTTCTGTGAAATGAAATTATACTTTAGTCAAATTGAATTATTGAATGCTCTTTTAAATCGTCCAATATGTTTTTCTACCACCCATTCAGAATATCTTTTTAGCTGATGAGAAGAATGGGCGCAAGAAACTCATCAGCATTTAACAGAAGTAGGAACATTTACAAAAAAAACCACTCACATTTTGACGGCTGTGTCATACAGTATATAAATACAAACAGTGTTCTATTAGGTATTAATCATTCAATATTGGGTATAATAGATCATCTCATCAGTAGTGCAGTATAGAGCAGACTCATCCACGCTAGCAGCACTAGTTCACGAGTAAGTATGACGCAAGAACCAGCCATCACTTCGCTCAATCATATTTTAGGGAACGTAACGACCCGGACCACACGACACCACCGAAGATATTTTTAAGAGAGCATGACTTCGTAACTGCCTATACTAAACCGCAATATAATATATATAATTAAAATTAAAGTCATTTATCTGTAGGACACTGCAAGCAATTATAAAAATAAAGGTAATACACGATACGGCTGAAATATAAATCGTAATTAATATTAAACTATCTTACTCAATTAAGATAATTGAATAATCAAACTAAACATAAGAAAACCGTATCATACAGTATAAATACCATTTAAGCAATGTTACATCCACTTAAGTATATAATATAGTTCAGAGCAGACTCATCTCGTTCACGAGCATGACGTATGAACCAGCCATTACTTCGCTCAACCATATTTTAGGGAATGTAACGACCCGCCTTCTAAGCGCCTTACACGACACCACCGCAGACTTTAAAGAGAGCATAAATACTACAGATATGTAATAATAAAACAACAAAATAAAAAATCTATTGTGGTATAAGGAGACAGCTTTCAGTTTTTTGTAATTAATAAAAGAGAATACTAATCAGACACAATGTTGTTCATCATACACAATGTTAACAAATTAAAGCAAAGGCTATTAAATACGTGCATTACGATTCTTTAAATAGTATTCCACTTTGTAATAACCATTACTGTTAGGGTTTTCTTCAGATGTGATTTAAATTTAGTGAGAGGAAGCCCAATCTTGTGGAATTTTGTTGAATAGTAATGAATGGAATACCTAGGAAATGAAACCCTCGATATATTTTCTTTTTCCGTGCTTCGGGAAGCACAAGAAAAGCCGTTGTTGGTCTCAGTTACATCTGCAGTCCTTAGCATTATCACTTACCAATATTCACAATGGGCTCGCGTGGCGGGTCATGGCCTGGAAGGCCGGTATCCCAGAAGTAATTAGACAATGGTGGACACGGATAATTAGACAATGGCGATGACATTTCTCAATCTTACTGTTAACGATTTTTTTTCTGGGGCTTCGTCGGCCTTTCGTATCGCCTTGCCTCGGGACAAGCTAGTGTTTATTTGTAAGGCGATTACTTTACGATATCGAGTAAGTAATTATGCGTTGCATACAAAGAATACTAAACGTCTCGAGGTGACTATCTCTTTCCGAGTTGATCCCTATGTCTTCTACCCAGTACCCTCAAAACTTGTAGAATAAAATAGACTTGTCTGTTGGGTAAGTATTATCCAATTAGTTGCTATAAGCTTTTACTAGCCATCAGCAAATGATCCATTCACTCTCTCATGTAACGTGTTCTCCCATCATTAATTCCAAATGTCTATTAAATAAAAATGACTTTAAAATTTGTTTTTAAACTACCTTCAAATTTTTCACAACCAATCCAGCGTGTGAGAAAATTGTACCGACAGCATTGTTTTTCAACGTTTGTATCTATTTGAACATCTGCCTATTTATAATCGCGTGCTAGTCACATCCTCATTCGGCGGTTTCGTATCGGGGTCAAATCCGAAACCAGCTGACGTTCCACTCTGTTATCTCGTCGCACGTGACTCGGCACGTGCCAGCACCGCCGCTGCCGCCGGCCACGATCGCATAATGCCAACTTGCCAGCTCATGCACCAACACAGGTTACTACTGTCCCGAAAATACTAGCACATAAGTATGTACGTGGGCTAACAATCGAGAGAATTTTTTAAACAATTCTTTGTAAATTCAAATAAATAACCGAATATCCGTTCTTCCTTGAGCTGTTCACTTTTCTGAAAGCACAACACACACAGACGTCACAAGTTAATCAAAATTAATTTACACGACATGGGTAGAGCAAACAAATATTTTTCTGTAAAAATAAAAAAGGCTATTAATAACTAAAGTTCGATGTTGTATTTTTAATATATTTATATAAAAACAAATCCAGTCATTATTAAGATTGTATTAGTGTTAACAGGACGTTGAGTTTTGGGTGGAAGTAGAGAATGTAGAGATGGGTGTTTTTGACACTTAAAAAAATTTGGTGTACAGTGCCTTCCTCGAGTCTGCACTCACAAATGGAGCTGTCTAGATCATTTTGTGATAATTATTAGGGACCCCTAATAATTATCACAAAATGATCTAGTCGCAGTGCAGATTGTCTAGTCGCAGTGACTAACCCTTATTAATGACCATTAATAAGGGTTAGTCACTGCGACTAGACAATCTGAGATTAACGCGCTAAAGAGACAAAATCGCTCCACCCCGATCCAGGTCTTCGGTTTGAGTTGCTTTTTTTACTATCAAGTAGAGACGTTTATTTGTGTGATGAACACAAATAATTTTGCCCGTTCATCCATTGTTCGAATTGTCTGCAAATTATTTTATGTATTGTTTACATAATTGACACTATGTGTTTAGAAAAATCCCACAGGACCTTGACACTTATCGGGATAAGAAAGTACACTATGTCTTAACCCAGGTAGTAAACTATATCTGTGTCAAATTTCATGCAAATCCTTTCAGACATTTTAGCGTCGTGAATTAGTAACAAACATAGAGGCTTTCACATTTGTGATATTAGTAGGATTGCATTCGAAATTAGCACGTAAAGCTTTCCTTTGTTGATGATTAGGTACTCTTTAAGAGTCTTGAGCGCAGGTTATATTTCTATAGCTAAGCTAATAATAGCGCTCAATGTCGGTCGTTGGCCCCGTAAGTTGATAGTTTAACCGTAAGTTGACAGTTGAATGCCTCGCGCGGCGCCGCCTCTTGGTGGTGTAGGTTTCTGCCGTGAACATTTTTCCTTATAGCAATACCCTTAGTGCGAAGCAATATCGAATTCGATCTCGACACCCGTCTAATGTCAAGAAGTTTTGTATGGAAGATTTTTAATTTTCGTTACGTCCGTTGTGACAGTGTTCAAATTTCCATACAAATTTTGGCGTTTGACGCATATTGAGATCGAATCCAACAACTGAATTTGATACTGGTTCGTGAGGGTTCATGTTGGTAATGGACGTCAAGTTGACACAAATATGTGAAAATCATCAAATAGATTTTGAACCTGTAATGTTTGTTTTTGAGCAGGGTGTGACACTGACACTGATATTACTGACACACGTAGGCGTAGCTGTTTTGTCTATGATAGGGAACCGCTTATGTCAACGTAGCTGTCAAACTTCATTGGTTGGGCTGGTAACATTGAAGGAATAGTTGCTTTTTCATTCGACTTAAGAATCGACTTCAACTTATAAAAAGAAAGAGAGACAAATAAGTGGGTCTAAAGTGGGTTTTTGTGTGTTCATGGCTAGATTGAATTTACCAATTGTTAAATTTTCAATTTTTTTTTCATATCGATTTGATTCCTCAATCAGGCACTTTTCCAAGGTAATCTAAAAAGCTGCATTTTGTTCGATATTAAATTTCCTCGTTGATTTGGGCAGGTATTTTCTTTTGTTGCATGTTGTTTCCCAGGCAGCGGCTGTCTGTTTGACTGTGGCCTTTGCCTTCAGTTGGCGAGAGAAAAATCATAGACACAGATTTAGTAGTTGATGTTGGTTGATGTATCTTTCTCTATGCTCAGTTTTCAAAACAAGATTTGAAAGTTTACTTGATTCTTCAGCGTTTTGTTTTCTGCCCAAAGTATATTGAAAAAGGGACGATCTAGCCCCGTTAATTGGATAATTAGATCCGAAAAGTTTATATCCTAGTGGATGTTGGCAGACATAACGCGAGAACGCTAACCGAACTGTGAATCGGTGTGGATACATCCCGAAAGGTAAAATTGTCTTAACTTCCTTCTCTACTTATTTTGCAACTTATGGCCTTTCATTATTCATAGAGCGGGCAGGAGAGGACGAGTGCGTGCCCTGGCTTCGCCCGTCCCATGACCCTGCCCGCGGGGATCCCTAGCTGGCCGGTACGGCGCATTGTGCCGTGTCGGCCACCGAGGGATCCCGTGATGGCAGCCCCCATCTTGTAGTTCTGTCCTGCAAAGAGGGGGGCGGCGGAGGGAGCTACACGGGCACGCCCAAGTAGTCCTTCGCAGCGGACGGGGGGGGGGGCGGTACGGTGGGCACTAGGCCGCGTATTCAGCCCCCATGCGCGGGCCATCCTGCGCACGTCTGCAGTGTCCCTACAATACCTCGGGAGACCCCTGCCGTGGAGCCCCGGCTAGGCCGGGAGGCTGCGCGGAAGAAACCCCAAACGGGGATCCCGCGGTTTTGCACTAAGCAGCTTAGATAGTATTCGCAGAGTTTTTCAGCGGATATTATGCCGTAAAGCGCCCGTAAGAGTTACGGAGTCCTCAATGAGCAGCCACTGTGGGGGCTCGTAAGGTTTGCGGGAGCCAGATGTGAGGTCCGTTCAGCGGTGTGCCTCTTAAAGGCGCCGTCATCTGTAAACAGAGTTTTTGCCTGCGTCACAAAAAAAGGCCTTTCATTATGCATGATATGGTGATTATTGTCATCAAATATACCTAATCATTCTTGTCAAATTAGTGAACATGAAATTGATTTCGTTCAACTCAATAAGATGGACCTCCCGGTCATGTAGTCATTCCAAAATGTAAACATTAACAGTGAATATCCCTTACCCCCACCGCTAGTGATGCAAATATAGTAATCTATGTATTTTCCTAATGTCTGACAATTTTTTTCAATGTGAAACCTCAGGGTGTTACGTTCATCTCAAGAAGTACTGGAGGAAGAACAAGTTAATAACAAGGAGATTCTCTCTCTATACACGGACCAGGAGAGACGCGTGAGATTATTACAATAAAGGTTGCAAGCCACGCTCCAGTCTTATGTAATCCGGCCGTAACTGCGGACAGATACAACCCTTTACCTAAAGCAATCAAGGTATTTCTCTAACTACCCTGGATGAATGGTGCAGAGGCACCGCGAGGCGAGGTTGGACTCCGGACTACCCATTTCCATATATATAACTGGTTGTCTCATTGAGAACAAGAATTAACATAATATACAGCATCACCAATATCGATCAAACGAGCCGTAGGCCTCCTAATATCCACCTAATAGTTTATTATCTGGAAAAGTCTAGTTTTGTGGTCTCTCAATTGACAGTCCACTGCAGAGTAGGTAAAATATATAGTTTAAGAACTCATGTAAGTACATTATAATTTGTTATGAATATCTAGTATTTATACAACTCCATCTTTCTGTTAACTTAATGATTTGTTGAGAAGGAAGTGATTTATATTAGCTATAACTTTAAAATTACTGTATTTACCTGATAAGCCTTTGGAATGCTTAAAATTTATATTAACCCATTTTCTTTATGATATCAGTTAGTAAAATATAATTATAACATTATCTTTATTTTTTGTTTTCTTTCTTTCTTTCCCCTGTGCTCTAAGGTAGACTAGAGGAGCAGTGGAAGGAGACAAATACCATTACAAACCTTCTAACAAATTCAGTAAAGTTCAAAAATTACTATTTTCAAAAAATTCCAAATCACCGCCGAAGCACATCAGAATATATAAAAATTTATTCTAATTTCTGCTTCTCAAATGTCCTATTCATAAAACCGAATTTGCTTCCCACTCTTTTACGGTAAATGCCGTCCGCTTGAAGAACTCGCTGCTGCCGACTGTTGCTACATTCGAAAAACGGTTGAAGGAACAACCTAACCTATCCTATCTCCTTGAACTACTGTTTTGGAAGTTTATTGCTTCTCCTTTTTAACATTTATTTATTTGTTTCTTAAGTTTTCACGCACATCACTCATTAAATAAAACTAGTTTTTACGGGTTAATGCACGAAACTTTATTTATTTATTGACGTTTCGCAGCCTTTTCAGGTCTGCATCGTCAGAATAATGTTTTTTTATTTAAAATTGTCGAGCTACCTTCGAAAGACTTATATTGAGCGTTCGGTTATTTCATTGGAAGATTTTTAAAATTTTATTTTCTATGTATGAATTTATTATTTAATTTACTTAATAAAGTATTTTATTTAAAATTCTTGTTTGTAATTTTGAGTTTATTTATTTGACCCTAACTACCGTAAAATTTTAAAAATCTTCCAATGAAATAACCGAACGTTCAATATAAGTCTTTCGAAGGTAGCTCGACAATTTTAAATAAAAAATCATTATTCTGACGATGCAGACCTGAAAAGGCTGCGAAACGTCAATAAATAAATAAAGTTTCGTGCATTAACCCGTAAAAACTAGTTTTATTTAACATTTATTTATTTTATTTACGTATCTAAATTTATTTGTACATAATTATGTATCTATTTATAGGTCTTGTATATTATGTTTTGCATGTAATGTATTTTGTTATTTATATTCAGGAGACACACACAGACTGCTGTTTTCTCTCTCTTTCCTTTCACGGGCCTGCTGGAAGAAATTTCAACATGAATTAAACAGCACCCTTGTACAAATTCCTTGTTTCTGTTCTTCTTATCTGTTTTATTCTATGTGTATTAAATGAGTAAAGAAATAAACAGTGGGCGTTACTCGTATAAAATTTTATATATTATTCAATGTCACTGCTGAATTCCGATATTTGGAACTTTTGTTTGGGAAGTCTTCCAAAAATTTATAGCTTTTATTACTTAACGGTACACTATTGTAATATTATTGAGCTCTATGCCACTTTTTGGAATAAAGATTATTTATATACTTTTGTAATTTAATACCTATAAACTACTTAGCCTCACTATTGAATATCGGAAAAATCGATTATCGAACGTGAGGTTGTTATATAATCGAATAGTATTAGAAGGCTGCATGCTGCAGGTAGGTATCTATAAGGCGGACTCTAATACACCAGACGGCCGCACCTATTCCACTGTACACAAGTACACTTAGATAGTCAAATACATAAAGCATTTTATACAAATTTAAATGTATGAACGACACACAACCTTGTGGTTCCCAAACGTAGAGCACGTTTAAAAACACGTGCGCAGCGTACACACATGACAAACAATTTCGTTAACAATTACATTTGACTCGACCCCGAATTGGTTAACCTGGGAAGTGGCTTTACAAACTATTATACGACAATAACATACAATAGACTGTCTTATAGAGACTATGACCTAAAACGAACAACTGATGATAAATAAATAAATAAATAAATAAATAAAAATAATTAAATAAACTGTACATATTTTTGTAAGTGATTTGGCAGCTAAAACCATCGGTCTTACGTGATGGAGCTTAAACACTTTCAGTTCAAGATGGGCGCTAATAACACTACGATACAGTAATTACAGATACAGACACACAGATATACAGATTTTTTTTGAAGATTTTGTGGACTGTGTGGACTTGGAAAGCAGCGCACCAATAAAATGGTAATAATATATAAAAAAAAAATAGGAAAAAATCCACGCGGTCCAGGAAACAATACAAGCAAACATCTAGCAGTTAGTCAGTTAAATGCTCGAAATAAGAATATAATAAATGGTAATAATATTCTCACACTTCAACATCCTGCACTTAATGTTAAATAACAAATGTGTTTTGTTCACCAATAGTAAATATTTTCAATTAATTGACATGAGTGGCGACCATCGACTCAGTGGGAGACTTTTGTTATTTTCTTCTGATTCTTGTTTATTTCCAGGGCGGGAGAACAGGTGTGAAATCCTCGTAGATTACTGGCAAACAAACACAGTGGAAGGCATCGTGTTGAACGAACTAGTACCTATCATTGGGAATGGAACGATACAAAACGAAGCGCTGGGAAAATAGCAAAAAAGTACTTAAGGGAAAATTGGCGCCAACGAAACCGTGACAATTGGTACCAGTACCGTTAGCGTCAATTTTCTTACATTTCGCTGTCAAGTCATCAACATCATTGAATTTTAAGGTTGTGAATTTTTGGTCACCCATCCAATGACAGACCACCGCTAAAATTGCTTAACTTCAATAAGCAAGTGGTTAGCGCAGCCGAACGCGCTAATCACTTGCGGTATAGAGCTCCTCACTGACAAGTAAGTATCATTAATAGAAGAAGGCCTACATACACTCAACAGATTAAGACGGAAGGACTAATCGTCTGATTATAACGTTTGCCCTTGGTAACAAACTCCGGTCACCCCTATAAAGTAAACACATTAACTTATATATAACAGTCCACTAAGCATTGATACTAAACCAGTTATCTGCTCACGTTTGTATGCACGATGCTTTTTTATCTCAAAGTCTTAATCGTATCACGTGCTCAAAATAATGATCAACAAATATTCAAACAAGTGTTAATTTAAAACTATTAATAGGTAATACTTTATTGATTCCGTGGCGAAAAGATGACAACGGAATCATATACTAAATACGCTTAGTACATGAACTAAGCCTTCGCTGTCCTTATGTCCGTCAGTCAGCGCAGTCAGCAGGTCGCCATGAATTGAATTACATAAATAATTAATAAATATTTCCAACACTCACACCAATTAGCCTAGCCCCAAAGTCGGCTTGTGTTATGGGATACTAGGGTAACGAATAGAATACTTATATTGTACGATGGCCACGGAGGTCGTCATAATATTATAAATCTTTTGATATCAGAACGAAAAGCCTTTAAAAAATTAAGATATAATGAATATATTCCACATCTGAAGTAGGAATATATTTAAATAAAACAAGTTTCAACGGGTAAGATACGTTTAAATAAAAGTCTTTTGAAGGTAGCTTCACAAACTAAATAAAAAAATCATTATTCTGACGACGCATTCCTGCAAAGGCTGCAAAAAGTCAATAAATAAATAAAATCAGTGCATCTAACCCGTTGAAACTGTTTTTATTTTATGAGTGATGTGCGTGAAAATCTAAGATACTTATAGGAATACTAGCTATCCCAGCGAACTTCGTACCGCCATAAAAAATAAGGGTCAGTGATAGAAGGGTGAAAATTTAGGGTTGTATGTATTTTTGTATGATGTTTTTTGTGTCATAAAAATTTGTCCAAAAAAAAAGAATTTAAGGACCACCCTTAACATTTAGGGTGATGAAAAATAGATCTTGTCCGATTGTCAGACCTACTGAGTATGCATATAAAATTTCACGAAAATCGATCGAGCTGTTTCGGAGTAGTTTAATTACGCACACCGTGACACGAGAATTTATTAGAGATAGGTATTTATATTTTATTCCATCTAGTTTCTCTATATACAAAAAACACCAATATCAATTCATAATTGAAACACAAAAACAAAATCGAATTCAAAACGTCCTCTATATAATAATACGACCTCCAAATGTTAATAAGATGTTTCGTAAGTATTTAAAGAAAAAAGCGAGCGAGATCAAACCTTGAAACGCATGCGGGCACGTGAATACTCCTCCTCCTACATAATATTCAATGAATCAAATTGTTAACCAGACTTATCATTTGCGCTCACGTGTTTATTGATAACGAACCGAAGGCGCCTAAAAGCGGTGCAAAATTATTGACACCAAAATATTTTTGATTAGCTCTCCCATTTTTATCATTGTTTTTTCTAAAAATTAGTAGACTCTACGGCTTAATGTAATGAGATCTAAAAATAATATTTTATTAAGATACTTGGATAGGATCTTAAATGAATATTAATTCAAAACACAAGCAAAATGCACAAGAAAAGCAGCCATATGTATCGTTTTGCTTGAAAGAAAAAAATACTACATAATTGTTAATTCTAGGAATTCGTTTAAGATATGCTTTTCTGGAGGAGCTCGATGTCGCAAGTGGTTAACGCCTTCGGCTGCGATCGTTGAAATTAAGCAACTTTCGCAGTGGTCGGCCATTGGAAGGGTGACCAAAAATTTACTATCTCGAACTCCTCCGTGCTTCAGAAGGCATAACGTGCCTATAGCCGCTGGTACCGATTGCAGCCGTGGGTGACCAATCCGCAGTCGGTCATGGCCCAAACTCCCTATCCCATCCATTGGGAAGGCCTGTGCTCCCGCAATGTTTTTCATAACATTAGTGTCGACAAAGTGGATCATTACGTCAACAGCATTTTACCACCTTATAGAAAGTGGGAAAGCAAAAACTCCTTCACCTTCCGAAGACGAAGAAGAGGTTAGGTCTATTGCGCCCTTACGAGATACACGCGCTTCAACCGTAGCAGCTTCGTACTTCCTTGCGCTGTGTGCGATCCACTTTGCTTTCATTCCGCTCAAAAAAAGTATTAACTAATCTCCTCGATTACGAAAATAACAATTATGAATATTGGCAAAATAAAACTTTACCACCTTGGTACTCGAAACTTTTTGATACCACCAGCGCACAATCTAAATAGTTGGAGACTTTCACGAACACGGAAAACTCTTTATTTAATATAATAATAGATTATTTTGAATTAAGTAGAGTGAAATCACTTCCTAGTTCTAAAACCTATTATGATAACAGATATCTTATTTATGAAACCATTACAATCATTTTTTATTATAAACAAATGTTTTTATAACAGTTTAGATATCAGAAGGTGACAATTTGCATTGAACATAATTAAAATTACTACAACACCTACCTACCTATGTATGTCAAGGCAGCCGCACACGTGACACAGGGCTACCGATCACCTGTTCAACAATAATAATTGATTTATTGGAGTTGAAAAAATAATGTGACACTTTAAATTTAAATCTTTAAATTAGGCAAATGTTATCATGCTTAAAGTTCATTACAGAGCGACTGCGTTCAGTTCCAATCGAGTTAAAAGCTGCTGTTTCACACAATTCCTAATTAAATATTATACAAAATGCAGTTGGCTATTTGTTGAACTTTTAACCGTTTTTTTTATATTTCCTTGAACCTAATATAAGTGTCAATATGACAAAAGCTAATCTCTTAATTAAATATGAACCTGTAGTAGGGTTTATAAAATAAAAGGGATCACGGAAGGTTAAATAAGCCATATATTACTTTTATGTTGCTCCTCCATCAATATTCGTTAATAAAATTTATTTTCGAGCAAAAAATTTATGATATAAAAGTGCGATAATCTGAAGGGATATTTAAATATTTGGAACGTGACGAGAGCGGTTGGGACGTAATAATTTAACTAACAACAAACAAACGTGATGTTCACAAGCTTTGCAAATGTCAACGAGATTGTAGTGCGGGTATGTAGACATCAAAGCCGTGCTACACCTAGACACCAAGTGCAACTTTTTGTTCTCACTATTTATTTTTTACATTATTTATCTGAAAACAATCGATTTAAAGGTTAGATTTCTTGCATACACTTTAAATAACTACTTAATAATGCAGGGGTTTAAAATAAAAAGAGCCTGTAAGCAAAATCTTTCGTTTATTATTATAATTTTTAGCAGTTTTCAAATGCTGAAATAAACATCTCTTTTCAGTCAGTGGACTCGTATTCTTTTTTAAAATCACTAATAAAATAAAAAAATAAAAATAAAGAATAAAAAAATAATACATTTAATAATTAGTCTTTTGTGTGTCTTTTCTTTCACACTACATCATACATTGTGAGAGAAAAGTCTACTTTAAAAAATATGCAAAATAATGGAATTACGCATTATTTTTATATGATTGTATTGTTGATGACGGCATCATCATCGTACATATGTTTTTTTTTATTATCTACCTATATATTTTGTTTGCAGCTTATTCAGTCGAGTGGTATTGGCAACCCTATATACCACTAACCACGTGATTCGTTCTCTCTCGTAAAGTGATGCGACTGTTCATTCAAGCGTAGTGCAATGTTAAAATTAGATACTAAGTACTTACTAACCTGTCAAAAGGATAAACGCCATTGTAGGTACTCGAGCTAAGTTAAGGAAATAATGTTTATAAACAAACCGAATATATTTACGTCTTTATTAACTTTTTTTTATCTTTTTACATCAGAATATTATTTAATAATTAGCTGTCCCAGCGAACTTTGTACCGTCATAAAAAATAGGGGTTGGTGGTAGAAGGGTAAAAATTTTGTGTTGTTTGTATTTTTGTATGATGTATCATAAATAAAATAAAAACAACAAAATTTTGTCCAAAAAACAAAAAAAAAATTTAGGGTGGAATTGATTTATTTTGTGTCATAATAATGGACAATGGGCGATGATTTACTTATAAATATTCTTTATGTAAGTCGTCGTAGTTGAAAAAGCGATATTTTTTGTGGGCTCAATGGCTGAATAGGAGTCATCTGGGGAAGCAACCCCAACGTTGCAGAAGACAGTATAGTGCTAAACGCTATCAATTATTGGTGTTGTGTTACTGCTGTAACACAACACTGTAGGGTTCCAAGGCTCCACGGTGTAGGGGATTTAGTTGAAGCCGGCATGGTTAGGATAGCTGGAGAGGCACACCTTCTGCTGCATCATTTCTCTTCGCGACTGGGCTCCATGTACACTTAACATTAGGTGCGGTGGGGTAATTTCTTTTGCCTCGTAAAAATAAAGTCTCTTAACACTATATTATCCAATGCAAAATTTATAATTTTAAAGATAATATGTGGCAAATTAAGTTTTTTGTTTTTTAGAAAATTATAAGTAGCCAGCCACACTTATGCTCCCCTGATAGCAAATGGCCCCTATGACACTTAACAACTTATGATAGCATGAAGTATCACCTTGGTTCCATTCACAAACATGGAATTGCGATAACTTTACTGACTGCAGAAATCTAAACACCCATATTACTTAACTGTTCTGTGAAACTTTTTTTAAGAGGCTTTGCAATTGCATTGACACGATTAGGAGCTCATTTTTTATGTTTTAAGTGAGTTTCCATTTGTCAGATTTAACGGACCTCATGTAGTGTGTAGTAGCATATGCTACGCTCTGTAATAAGTTGCTTTTGTTTTGACGACGAAGACTTACAATCTTGTCATATTTTTATTACTTACTACAAATGAAATATTTGTTTAGCGTGCACACCATACCTATATCTTTCCCAACGCTTTCAGTTTAGAGACTTCTTAAGTATGGTATAATAAAGAAACACACACTTACAAACACATTGCATTCGTTTTTAAGGCAGTCGTGTCAAAAAACAATAATGTTTTACCTTATTTTTAATATTATATAAGTTTTTTCAAAACCTAAGAAGTACTATTATAGTAATTAATGTTATTTACGGGATTGTTACCATGTATTACCTTGTTACTCCAGTTACTCCGTGATCGTGGCACTTGCAACAGTGTCGAAATATGGAACTCGCTAAAAACAAGGTACATGGTAAAAATCCCGTAAATAACATAAATTACAACAATATTAGTGACTATGAAAGTTTAAAACGATATTTTAATAAGTCCTTTACAATAACACCCCGATCACCGGCTATGTTCTAATCAGGCTTAAAGACACGTGCGTGTGCGTGACCCAAATAGGTATTTACCTTCAGTTACATAAAACTCTCAGAGAAAAACAATAACAAAGAACCGACGTCGTATAGACGAATTTATGGTTGTAAGAAAATTATTTTGAGAAAGTTTCCCTGCTAGATTTCAATAACTAAATAAAATTTTACCGGATAAGTACAATTTCACTTGGCCTTATTTTATTTAATCCTGTCTGAGTTACAATTTTCATTTATTCTTTAGATATTTCATAGTGTTATAGAACAATATTATCAATAGTTTATTTAAGGTGAACGAAAAAAAGATAAGGATAAAAATTGTGGCTGTCGGATGAGTAACCCTTTCAGCGGAAGAGATTGAAAAGCGTAGGAGTGTTATTATGAAATTAAGTACATCTGTTATAGATGTTATCAATAAGTTAGCAATAAGCTAATTGAATTAATGAAAAACACGATTCTTTATCATTTTCGCTACTTCTGAAGTCCTAATGTTTTAGATGCTTTATAGTCTTGCGACCACGGAGCCTTTAAAGGGCCTGGAAACGTTATTTTAAGTGACATTCCCTTAAACCCGGTCAGGTCAGGAGTAAACGCGTCGCACGCATCACAACTTGCATTTAGGTCGCCGAGTCACGTGGTGGTCACGCTCCGTTTATTTACTGTCTAAGCATATTATGTCCTGTCGATGTACTTATAGAGAAAGTAATCATTAGTGTGAAAAGGTATATTTAAAATTCGATTTTAAATTTCCTTTTTTCAGGCCAGAACTTTTTGTTCGATATTCAAATTATTTTCTTTATTTATATCGCGCCTCCAACGCGTTCTCTTCCGAGCATCCAATTATTTGACCGGGTCATCCCCTGGGAGTACCGGGTCAACTGTCAAGTACTTGGGAGTCACGTTAGATAACCGATTGACGTTTTCACCTCATCTCAAGATAGTTCGTGATCGCGCAGCATTCATTCGCGGCAGGCTATTTGACCTAAGGGAAGCGTAGTAAAATGTCACTTACACGCCAAATAGGCACTGGGTGTCGAGGTGCGGATACAGACCGGCGTACTGCTACTACTAAAATATCACTTAGGAATAAGTTAAAAATTATAAACAACCATCTCAAGTTAGACTCCATCGCGAAGTATATTAAGGAGGCCTCGACACGTAACTTCGATAAAGCCGCGCATCATCCGAACCCCTTAGTAGTGAAAGCCATTAGCTATCACACGTTCGCCCTCCCGTCCTCCAATTGTAGGTCCCTCCGATTCCGTCAGCCTAGGCACGTCTTAGAGTACCCCGATGACGAAATCACCCGCGACAACGCGCCTCCGATTCCTCCCACACAGTCCACAAACACCAACACTAAACAGCTAGCAAATTTGCACACTAGCTTAGCATTAGGCAGATACTGCACCCATAGGATAAGAGTGCGAAGACCCGGTCTACACACGACCGCTATACCATACATACCTGGGCGTTTTTCCCCACCCCCCACGACAAAGGCTAACTAGAGCCGAGTTTGTCAAGTTGAGCAGACCCCCTCAAGTTTACTCAAACTCTTTAACAGTCGGGACCCATTAGATATTCAAGAATACATAATATTTTTCAACAGTGGGTCCCGACTGTTAAAGTAGCTTTGTTCCTTATTAACAGAATTATAGACTACTGGACTTGTTTGTTTCAGTTGTCAGTTTTTATTTGAAGTATAATTAAGCAGTCGGGTTTTTTGATTTTTTAAATTTACCTTTTTTATTTCACACTTTTTAGTTAGTTAGTATTTTAAGACGGTATATACCGTAGTCTTGTTACTTCAGTAAGGGAATTAATATGTACCTTGCGTCGGTCTAAAAGATTGATTTATTAAGACATATAGAGACTTTACCAGCGGGGTCAAGGCTACAGATGGGCCTCAATTTTCGCAAAAATGTGTGCAGTTAAATCAAGTCGTTACATAAATATCTCTAATGTATGTAAATTTTATAGTAAACTAGAACTTAATCAAAAAGTCATCTTTTGTTTATGATTTTGTTAATAGTTTAGCAGTAAATATAAAATTCATTTACTTTTATTCGTCGACTATTTAAAATTGGCAGTGGCTGCATTGTCATGTCAATGCCGGACGTCTAAGATTGTGATATACACAAATGCAGTGTCAGTCCCTAGTCTCATAATTTGATACACCTTTTTTTTTTTTTTTTTTTTTTTTTTTGTCTGGAAAATGCTTTATGCATCCTTCAACCACCGGGGGAGCGAGAGGAAGGTATGTGGGACTCCTCTCTGCTCATTTCATCCAGCCCTCAGCCTCGATGAAATGTGCAGGGCACTACCTACGCCCTAAACAAGGCCACTAAAAACCAGACAATACCCCTGCACCGGTCACCCGACACGCATTCAGAGGACCATAGTCCTCCCAATGCGCGTCGAGAGTGCGGATGTAGTCGTGGCACCTGATTTCCAATTGACCACGCATCCGCCGGTGTTTGTCCATTGCTGGACCCGCCCCGATGAATAATTTGATACACCTACATAGTTCACAGAAACCTAATATGTAGATGCCAGAAGTTAACTTCAAATGTTTTTAATCATCCTATATACAATACCAATCAATGACGTTTATGTCGCAGGTTGAAGAAAGCAGTAATTCCCGTTTGTTGTTTTGGACAATGGTGGCAACTGCCTTAGATCACTAAATTAAATAATTATGCAATCACCAAAGCAAAGTTTATAATATTTGATTAAACTAAAGGCGCATAATAAAATTTTCATAACGTTAGGTAGAGCACCATAGCAATCTCATTTATTATCAATTTATAGTTCTCTTTGTAGTTTTCTTTTAAAGCATTCACATATAACAGGTCAAAGACTTTGTGATCGACCCTTTTTTATTGGTAGTGTAAAGCTCGAATGAAGAGTACTCCCAGTAGGGCAATTATGGCAATTATTTTCCAAATTTTTTTTTGTTTAAAAAAATACCGAATAACGTGTCACTGTTAAGCACAAATGCTAAGTAACTTTTACAAATATAATCAAATAAACCTATTACTTACTTTATTTTTAAATCTTTTTCATCAATTAAATACTTATCTTATCCTAACTATCTATACTAATATTATAAAGAGGCAAGATTTGTATGTTTGTAACAAATAATCTGTTTAACTACTGAACCGGTTTCAAATATTAATTCATCATAAGGTAGCTACATTATTTATTATTACATTTTTCTTTGTTTAAATACATTTTGTCCGAGTGACATAGGCTATATTTTATCCCGATAAATAAATTTCGTCCGTACAATGCCCGGGTGGATCACTAGTAAGTATAATATAATATTATAGATGTGAAAGTGAGTTTGTTTGTTGCGCTTCCGTGCCCTAATAGCTAAATCGAATATAATGAATTCCCATATAGAAGTAGATGGGAACTTGGTTCTTAGCTACAACATCGCAATACTTATAGGCGTAGGGTGATGAAAGGGGTGATTTACCTATCAAAATCTACATTATTTACTTTGAATTTTGCAGAATTATTACAAAACCAATATTATCGCGAGCTGATTAATAAATACAGGGATTCCAATAAATATGTACTTACTAGCGAAAAATGGGTTATTTGTTATTATATTAAGTAAACCTTTTTTGTAACATTAAGTAATATCGTTAAAAAAATGAAAAACAGTAAAATTCTGAGTTTTTCATTAAAAATCAATAATCATAAATACCTATTATGATAATATATTTTTCATCATTTAATAAGAAGGAACTGTATCACAGTTTTATTGTTAGTGCTTCGTATAGGATCAGATACTGCGAATAGCCCTTTTTTTTCTTTTACATAGTACACCGCGCTATCACTTTGTCATCGTTGTAACTTTTTAAATATTTGTCGAAATGACATAGTGTAAAAAGCAAAGTTTATCGTCTTTAAATATCAAAAGCGATAAAAGTATTTGTTTTGATAAAAAATGATTTGTTAATACAAAATGTGCATTTTGGAAATAGATATCAAATAATATTTTAGTTTTGATTCACTATTTTAGCGGTAATGGCTTACACATTAAAAATAGATATATGGTGTCACGTACTTTTTTTTAGAACTAATTAAGATATACATTTTCACTCTACATTACATTCATGTAACTTTTATTGTTTTTTCAGTGCAGGCCAAAATGGCTCGCAGATGGGAGATTTTTTTCCATCTTATGTGACACTTATTGTTATATATTGGCCAATTCACTCAATAACTACATAAATTATTATATATATGTAATTATCATATATCAGCTATATTACTGTTAAGTTTCATTAAAATCCATTCAGTATTTTTTAGGTGAATGAGTAACAAAGATCCATACAAACGTAAGATTGAAATTAAAAGCGTAAGTGGTTAATATACAACTTTAAAGCGTTGTAGATCCTAAACAATCATATTAAATGAAAAATGGTGTTAGGAACCTATATATGATTTTTGATTATCTAGACAGTGATACCCCACTCGACATATTTTGTCAACTTATTTTTTTTACTTCGTCACAATATGGCTCCTAATTTTGCCCATATTGAATTTTGATTACTATCATATCTTTAGTAGCACTCCCATGAATTGAGACGAATCGATTGATGTATCAATCATCAAAATCGGTCCAGGCGTTTGGTCTCTAGTGTGCCACAAAGGAACAAACATACATATATAGACTGTTAAACACATAACCCTGTCAGCGCATCGCGCTTCGCGCTCTTGCATTGCGCAGCCGGGTAAAAAGGGCTTTCCGCCCGAATTGGAGGATCCGTTTGGGAAATTATCTCCTCATCCTCTAACTTACAGAAGACCCCAGATACAATAATTAACACTACCTTTTTGTGGTATTGTTTTTTTTCGTTGAGTTAGGTTTATATGCTTACTTACGTACTTTATATAAAACTGAGTAAGTACAGTTCAATATTAATCATCATATCAGTGTACCCAAAAGCGTGATTTAAAACGCGCATAATTGAGACAAGCTTTTACCATAAGATGGAAAAGAGATAAGTACAAAAATAAATCGATCTATTTATGTATTTTAAAGTTATTATCAGTTTTGAGTTCCTTAAGACAGTTATATCTGTACCAAATATCTATCCATATATAACACAACAAACGCGCGTATTAAAGAAAATGCGAAATTCCGTTCCACGAGATCCATTTCGATGTCAGGGACGTAGCACGTGCGCGGGCGCAGGGCACACGTGACGACTTGACCTAGTTCGCAACCATTGCACATTTTGCAAGCTGCTCTGGGAAGCCGCACAATGCATAGTAAAACCTTTTTACTGCCTATATCTAGTAGATTTAGATTGCATACTTTTGAATAAAACTGCGGGAATTTTGTCATTTGTTTAAAAAGTTAACAAGTTGGAACTTTTCGACACACGACACGACACGTAAATAAATAAATAAATATTTCCAACACTCACACCAATTATCATAGCCCCGAAGTAAGCACTGTAAGGCTTGTGTTATGAGAAACTAGGGGTTACCCTATCCGTTAGGATAGAATACTGTACATATATAAGTATATTTACATAGAAGTATATATTAAACATCTAGGACTGGGGAGTACAAATGCTCGTATTCATCACACAAAAATCTGCCCCCACCGGGATTCGAACCCGGGACCTCACGAGTAGGCGACACCTTGAAACCCGGCGTACAAACCACTTGGCCACGGAGGTAGTCAAAATAAATAAAAATATAACTGAAGTTGTATAACTTTTCTTTCAACCTTATAAACAAAAGAAATGTTCTTTAACCGCAGTTGACTAACTATTACTCTTAAACTAACAAGTTCATCTTAACCGTTATAACATTCCTTAAAAGCTCATGAAAAGCACTAGGTATTATCATGAATTATTCCAGGTTTTTTATGCCAATAGTTTAGCTTTTAGAACAAAAATTGGCACTTGAAAGTGCAATATTTCGCAAACAGATCCCTAAATCGAAAAGTAGTCTTAGAAACCCCTAAGTAATTTTAAATAACTTATTCAACAATACCCCACAGGATGGGGTAAACGATGAAAAAAAAACATCCCCTGGTTACATGTAGGGGAGCTACCCTAAAAATATTTTTCAAAATTTTAATCTACAATTTAGTCGGCGTGATTGATATACATATCTCCCTAAAAGAATCTACGACTCTCTAGTGCTAACAGTCTCCAAGCAAAACAGGGGAAGGACAGACTTACATGATGAATCTATAAGGGTTTCTCGTCAGGACTACGGAACCCTAAAACGATGCACGCATTCGTTTGATTGATTTACAATAAAACTCTATATTTATCTACAAAGTAGTTAATTAGTGAGTAGTTAAGAAGGTCAGTTAATCACTATATAACATTTTATTTTCCAATCGGACTAGTAGTTCCTGAGATTAACGCGATCAAACAAATAAACTCTTCAGCTAATGCTTTATAATATTACTAGCGGCCGCCCGGGTCATCGTCCGCGTTAAGATTTAGTTTTTTTTAATAAAAGAATTTTACTAAAATAAGAGTAGCCTAAGTTACTCCTTATTATATCAACTACCTGCCAATAAAAGTCCCGTCAAAATCGGTCCAGCCATTTCAGAGATTAGCCGGAACAACAAACAGACAGACAAAGATTGTAAAAAATGTTTTTTTTTTGGTGTATTTACCGTATATTATATATTCAAATGCATGTAGTAAACAGTCGGTTATTTCAATATTACAAACACACTACAATTTATTTATGTATAAATGTATAGATTAGCATAGAAAAACCTCTTACGGGAATTGCGTCCTTTCGACCATTATATAAATAGGTATCAATTGTTCCTTGTTTTTTATTCTAAAGAAACATTTCTTAACAGTGCATAATATGAATGAAACCTTGTAGGTATTGTTTGAAATTATTTCCTTTTGTAAGCTTGATGAAGAAAAATTGCAAAGCAAGTTTTCATATTGTTTATTGCGAACAATACATTTTCTTTTTCCTTATAAACTCGAAGCGTATCAGGTAAAAACATGTGCATAATTTCTTAACTTTCAGCTTAACATAATTTTACGTGGAATTTGTGAAACGTGGAGCGGATCCAGAACGAAGTAATTCGACAGCGAACTATAGTTAATAATAACGAGTAACCAAGCTGAAGTGGCACGTAATATGTATAATAAAGCTTTTTATTTCGATACTTTAGTTTACAGTTTAAAAGGAAATTGTTAGTAAGTATAGTTAATACCATGGTTTTAGTTTCTATGAGTTAGTAGCTTTTACCCGGAAGGCTTCCATTCTATTGTGGTTTAAATCTTGCTAAATAATGATTTCGTAGATAGGGCATGAATATACTTATAGTTAACTAAGAGCAATTTTCGTAGTTTTTTAGTTAAGAAAAAGATTGTATTTCTACATTTTATTCAATGATATTTAAAAATTTCGAGGCTGCTACGAACTATCCGACTAAATAAAGAGATAATATTCTATTTTTTCCACTTAATTTGTTTAGAAGAGTGCTTAATAAGAAGTGCTTTTGAAACCAAGGGGGGGTGTGAGGCTGCTGTTCACGCTGCGCGCACCTTTCTCAAGCAAGGCTGCTAAAGGTAGATGTAAAGAATGCATTCAACTCTCTGGACAGGGGCGTTTTGCTGACCCAGGCAAAGGAAAAGATACCACTTACCTTTGCTTACCTGTGGCAATGCTACAGCGGATCAACCAGCCTAGCCTATAATGGTCAAGTAATACAATCAGCTGTCGGCTGTCAGCGGGGCGACCCTCTCGGACCGGCAATATTCAGTCTGGCAATACACCCTCACATAAAGAATTTAACTTCAAAATTCAATGTATGGTATTTAGACGATGGGACCCTGGGTGGAGACGCTGCTTCTGTTTTGTCAGATTTGGAAAAAATTACAAAATCGTTCAGTGATATTGGTTTACAGTTAAATTTTTCTAAATGCGAGTTGTATTTCAGCGAAAGACTACCGGCACAATCTCGTTATGAACTAAATTCTAAATTTAATGTTTTGGCTCCTAATATTAAAATTATTGACGACCAGTCACTAAGTCTACTAGGGGCACCGGTGCTGGAAGCGGCTTTCACCAAAATTGTCGAGGATCAAATATTAAAATTTCAGGAATCTTCCAGCCGCCTAAAAGACATAAATCCTCACATGGCTTATTTTATTATAAAATTCTGTCTCTTTGTTCCCAAGACTACCTATACGCTTCGCTGTACACCGCTTTGGGCCCACAATGACCTTCTCTCTCGCTTAGATGAGACAGTAAGAGTAGCTTTAAATAGCACATTCAATTGTCCTCTGAATGATAGTTGCTGGGCCCAAGCAACCTTGCCGATTCGCCATGGTGGTCTGGGAATACGAAAAATTTCAAGTGTAGCACTGCCAGCCTTCCTGTCCTCAGTTTATAGCACGGTTAACCTCGTTGGTAGCATACTAGGCCCGTCGTTCTGCGGCGTAGAGGTTGCCTGTTTGGCCGAGGTCAGGGATACCTGGCTCAGTACAACCGGTCCGGACCTACCCTTGAACCTGGCTTCGCAGCGGCAGTGGGAGCCACTCTGCATGAAGACCCGAAATCAACTGTTAGAGTCTTCAGAAAACGAAGCGGAGCGGTCTCGTCTCTTGGCCAGTTGTGAGCCAGAGTCAGGATACTGGTTAAATGCCATTCCATCGCTTAGCGTAGGTACCCTTTTGGAGAGGACGACATTTAGTTTGGCGGTGAGCTTACGGCTAGGGGCCCGGACTAACGAACCCCATCGCTGTCGTTGTGGGGTAGACGTCGATCCTCTAGGTCATCACGGTTTAGCATGTCGTCGCAGTGCAGGACGCATTCCGCGTCATGCCGCCTTAAATGACGTCATCCGTCGCGCCCTTGCCTCTTCCGGGGTGCCAGCAGTGCTTGAACCTAATGGCATCGCCCGCGACGATGGCAAGAGGCCCGATGGTATGACGCTCATCCCGTGGAAAAACGGGCGGTCACTCGTGTGGGATGCCACATGCGTGGACACTGTTGCCCCATCTCACGTGAGAGCGACCGCTCGCAAAGCCGGCGCAGCTGCGGCGACAGCCGAAATCAATAAAAGGCGTAAATATGGGGCCTTGGGAGAGCCGTATATATTTACGCCTTTTGCCGTGGAGACCTTGGGGCCTTGGGGTGCGGAAGCTCGTCAGCTATTTAAGGAGATTTCCACACGCCTCATCGACGCCTCAGGGGATCCAAGGGCTGGCGCGCATTTCGGACAAAGGTTGAGCCTGGCCATTCAACGGGGAAATGCCGCCAGCCTCTTGGGCACCCTACCCTGCGAGCGCAGCGATTTGGGGTCGATTTTTTATATAATATAGTTTTATTTTTACTTTGATATAAGTATTTAGTTTATTAAGTAGTTTTAATCCATTTTGTGCTTTTAAATAATATATGATTGAAGACGGTTCATATATCTTTATTCAAATTGGATGTATAAAAAGTTAAGCAAAACTTAAAAGCATTTTACGCAAAATTCACAGTCAAGATGTGAGAGGGCCCGTAAGTCCGATTTCAATTTTTTTTTATTTATATTTATTATCTCATAAATATAGATAGATATACTCATAGATTATAGGGGCCTTAGTCTTGTCCTAGCACGGTCAGTCTTGGTCTTGCTAAAATTAGACTACACACTACTACAACTGACATCAAAGACTGATGTATGTGTCATACATATAATACGAGCAGATAAGGACGACTACTTCCTACATAAATAAATCTAAAGAAAATATTCCTACTAATATTATAAAGTGAACTTTGTATAGATATATGTGTGGATGTTTGTTATTCTTTCACGCTTAAGCAGCTGAACAGATATGGCTGAAATTTAGCATGCCTATATAAATTTTCTTACATAGGATATATTTTATCCCGGAAAATGTTTATGTTCCTGTGGGATTATCAAAAAACTAACCTTCACTTGGTAGGAGCTAGTATAGTAAAAATGCACTTAAACCGTTTATTCACTTAACATTATTTTACGTAGGAATTGATCGGGATGCCGTAAAACAAATATCTCGCTAAGAATACCATAATATGGCTAAAGATCAGAAAGCTGTTCGTGTCAATTGAAGTTTTACTTTATATAAATATTATACATAATACTGGTATTAATAAATAAATAAAATAATAGATCTCAATATAAAGTGACAAGTAAATATCCATGTTTTATTGATTTCGGTATCTAAAGAATAAGAAAGGAACACTATTACAAGCCTCTGTCCTTCCGTCTATGCGTCGGTATTGTGTCTTTAATGATGTGGTCAAAGAAATCTTTTATACAAAATTTTATGATGATTAATCGATTTTTAAGTTTGCGTTCAAAGCTGAAACAATGTTTAAAAAACAAGAAAGTATGCGACGTGATCATTGCTCAATTTTGCTGTTTTAAATTATTTATCTTATTTGTACCTCATTATTAATAATACTGGAACACTTATATATATATATTTATAGTGTGAAACTATATTGATTACAAATTCTGGCTTATTAGATTTATTTAGCACCGAACTAAGCAGAGTATAATGAGACTTTAAAAACGGAATCACGTATAAATAATGAAATAATTTATACAAAAATGGCTCGGGAACTAATATTTTTGCTCATTACACAATCGGTCAAAATTATATTAATCTTAAAGGCAAAACTTGAGCTTAACTATTTTACACCACTTAACAATGTATGAATAAATATTACATCACCATCCATGGTATCAATAAATCAGGAACGTTTGTAGTTTCTAACTATTATATGTATTCGATATACACTGTCTCGACGGCCCAATGATCAACAACGTGACGAATACATAATATAATGATATTCGAGTTGCCACGTGGCCAGACGCAGACGGCGCGAATATTTCGCCGCCGCGCCGCGCCGCCTATATGTTATAATGTGGTAGTTTTTGTCATAAAGTAACGGCCAGTAGAATCTCTTTTTGAACGTCCAAAACCAAACAGTTGCGCGGGAAAATCAATTTAAGAATATCCAAAGAACGGAACCTTTTTCGAAAACGCAATGCTTCAACCTTTTTTGTGAGTGAAAACATCACTTTTGGTGGGATCATGTGATTTTTACACTGTGTCGTAAGTTTATACTGTGGTTGTGTAGACGAATGTAAGCGGGCAACGTGAATCGTGGTCGGCCATGTGCACATCCGAATCGTGGCCACAACGTGATCGTGTGCTAGGGTTGACATCTTAAACTTTTTAATGCACACCTGTTAAACTATTTGTTCACTACGTTAAAAATTTGTGTTACATAGCTTATTATCGTCGTCATCCAAATCATCAAAGGTGCACCAACAGTTAATTATTATTCTGTTTATATACCTCGAATTGAAAATTTAACAATGCTTTGGTCTTAGTTGTTTTATGGAAGGAAGAATGAGTTGAAGTTGAGTTTGAATAAACTTAAGAGAAGCGTAAGTCTCTTAAGTTTCTAGATCAACGGCAATAAAGCAACATGACCTGTATTAAATTGTTTCGATCATGAAAAATTCATTCTTAAACATACTTATGTATATGATGTTAAATTTATCAATGCGCTATCAAAGTTTCCAATCTAGTCTAAATTTTGCTATAATAAATTATTAGCAAGTCGTCTTGAAATAAAGCCAATAGGTATTTTTAAAGAACATAAAATTATAAATCTTCATTAACGAAGCCATAAACTGATAACTGTTTTTGTGTGTATATGTTAAAAACACCTCTTATGTGTTAGAAAAACAACAATAAATGCTTATGCCTCTAATATCATGTTTTAGTTGATGCTGAAAGAAATATCTACGTTACCGTACCATGTTTGATTAATTTTCTTTGGAGAAAAAATTACACTTACACAATTGAATCATTACTTTTACCTTTATATATTTTATTTTATAGTGTAATAAAAACGAAATAACATAAGAATACACAAAAAAAAATACAATAATCTTCTAATACTTTTATATAAAACTAGCTGTCCCAGCGAACTTTGTACCACCATAAAAAAATAGGGTTTGCTGATAGAAGGGTGAAAATAAGGTTGTATGTATTTTTATAAGACGTATCATAAATAAAAATTAAAAGAAAAAAAAATGTCCCAAAAAAGAAAGAAAGGACCACCCTTTACATTTAGGGTGATGAAAAATAGATGTTGTCCGATTGTCAGACCTACTGAATAAGAAATCCGTTTTGTGTGGATCTCTTCGATTCCATGATTCATGACTTAAAAATGAAATCGATACCATTTATTTACTTTTCGGTATGGTAACTGAAAATATTGAATGTCGGGAAAGTTATTACACAAAAATTGCATTAAGAGCGTAGGTTCTGAACGCAGTCCAGTATCAGAAACTTTTCTGTGCCAGTGGCAAAAATTTGAACTACAATTCATCCATAGTATTTTGACATATTTGTTCACCGCTACCGCCACTGGCACAGATAAGTTTGTGGCACTGTTGCTATGTAAGTAACGTTGACAAAAACTAGATGGCATCGGCATCCAATAACAGCATCCAGTCGCATCGGATGCGCGTATCCAAACCTGGCATCGTTATCGCGCATCGTTATTACCTTAATACATTGTGCATTTAAGGTACTTAATTGAATATGGATGAATGTTATATTGCTGAAAATCGCTTCGTAAATAATCTGGTATTTCTCGTAAAAAGTATAGGATAAAAAATGGTTATTGTGGGTTATCGCTAAGAGATAGACATATACTATTGCGGATTTTTTGTAGACCTTTTTAAGGTGTACAATAGTGTTGTACATTATTTTGATCTATTTTATAGGGTTTAGCCAGCGTTTGCAATGTAAGCGCAAAAATGTGTTTATTTTAGACCTTAAATTCAAAACCTCTAAAATTATCTGTGTTTCTCTACTATATTATGCATGTATTATACATATAAACCTTTCTCTTGAATCACTCTATCTATTTAAAAAAAACCGCATCAGAATCCGTTCCGTAGTTTTAAAGATCTATGCATACATAGGGACATAAGGACAGACAGCGGAAAGCGACTTTGCTTTATAATATGTAGTGAAGATGTAAATTGAATTCGTTTGCCAACCCTAAGCTGAGTTTGAAGGTCTGCGATTGCAAATTTGTCAATGTCAACTAATGTTACCATACAAATATGAATCACTTATTTATCCGCACAACTCAAATAACAGCTTGCAACGTGAACAGGAAAACAATAAATATTTCATTTTTGTTTTATTTGAATTTGAGGGTCAATACAATGCATGATTTTGTCATAATACCTCATAATACCAAATTCTTCGTCCTTATCTGCGTTATTTGGTAATACATAATTCTGATTGTATTTTTTTCTAAATCATGAAAATTTTAACATTCAAATTTTAGGCAATTTCCTTAAAATAACTATTATGCGATATTCCCTTATTTTATCCATAAGAAATACATGTGCCATGTCGTCTGCGATCGAACAAGAAGCAAAATTCGCAAAGGCCACCAAAAATGTATTTGCCAAAGCATTAATCCCGGCTAAACCCACATCTGCCTATTGTATTTCTAGGCATCCCCCTGCATCGTCGGCGGCGGTGTGGTCGATTCCCAATAAGAAACTGCTGGCAAGGCGAACACACCCAGAGCTTTAGTGTGTAGGCCCGCAGGAGAGTCCCATATCCCAATGTAACTCTATCACCTTACCCAGCAGCAGGGTATGTATGAAGCATTTCTCTGGGTACTGCAGATGCAGCCGGGATCAATAGTGGTGGGTTATTAATTTTCCATCTAGCCTCTCTCTAAAATAGGCCTGTACTCCAGCAATGGGACGATAATAATTAAGGGGACTCGCATTTTAAACGTTACTCATACTCAACTAAAAAGACACATTAGTAAATTATCGGTAGCGTTGTCCGACATTTTGTCTCGCACGAAGGTCTTGGAGTGTCTGAGGCATGGTTCTAAACATTGTGCAGCCGCGGTATGCCGCCGTGCTCGGAATTAAAACTGCCACGACCGCAGGCAGCACTGCGGTCAGCCGCAGGCGCTAGCTGCATTGTCGCCTGGGGTCGCAGTCTGCAACCCGTTGGGGAATTGTACCTTAATTCAACAAAAGCTCTTCATAATAATGTATAATTATAATCTTACAAATTTACAACAGATGTTCCTATTGGTTGGTGCACTTACAAATAGATATCCTAATCTAAACTTAGTGTTATATTTTTGAAGAATTTGTTTATTTGGTTGAACGTGCTAATCTCAGGAACTACCGATTTCAACAACTTTTTCTTGTGTTGGCAATTTATGAGAAGGCTATAAGCTATATAAGATAACGCTACGACTAATAAGAGAAGAGCACAAATGAAAAAAGTGGCAAAAACGGGAAAAACTAATCTATTTGTGAGCATCCGTTGTGTGACCTGCGTAAGCGGTAAAAGCTACACAAAAATCACGTATCACGGAATTGTTCCTCATTAAAAGTTCTATAAAAAAAGTCTACGACAGCGTATGTCTGTCTTTTTTTTTCTACCACGGAAGTTGTCGAGATAAATATGAACATAGCTTGTATGCAGTGTCTGTGTGCTTTTATATTAAATGAAGTTAATATTGGTGACATGTTTATTTTGCACATAAATTGTGATGTACGATAGGTACGAAAGTTTGGCCCAAGTACATGCGTTTCCACCTAAGAGTGCTTCAACTTATAAGTTATCGGTGCAAATATTTTTCATTACCTTTTTCAAACTTGTTAGGTATTATAAATACAGTATCTAAGGAGAAGGATTTCAGGAACTTTTCCAACTGGCGCAGCGTACGCGCAGTTATGATGTTATACGTCTCAGGTTTTTCAAGTAGGTATTTCCATACCATGTGCTCACGCTTGCACTAACTATCGTTTTTCACGTCAGTCGATGGACATGCTCGACGCGTGAGTGATGACGGCTAATCTATGACTGATGTAGTTAAAACAAATAGTAAGTACTTATCTTCGTTGATACAAGTATTACGTAGAGTGTTACCACAAGTGTAAAGAAGACACAGAAACGAAGTTTCAAACATAGAGATGATGACAGGGTAAATTCTACTAATGAATAAGACATTTTTTTTATCACGTTATTCAAACCTATTTACAGTCTGTAAGGACAATACTCATAAATTAAGAAAACCCTTTAAAAGAAAAACAAAACGTCAGTTGTAACACAGCTTGATCTGTGTTTGTTATATCGATCACTTTTCTAATTGACGATGCCGTGTACGCGCTGTTAAGATTTTATACGTCTCAGGTTTTTCAAGTAGGTCTTTCCTTACCACGTGCTCACGCTTGCACTTGCTATCGTATTTCACGTCAGTCGATCGTCATGCTAGACGCGTGAGTGATGACGGCTAATCTAATGACTAATGCAGTTAGAAACAAGCGCATATTATATTATATTTACTTGCCTATTTTGATACAAGTATTACGTAGAGTGATATCATATGAGTATAGAAGGCACCTAAACAAAGTTTCATACAATAGGTAGGTATGATGGCGGAGTAAATTTAATTAAATTTATTTAGTCCCTCGTCCTTCACTTAGATTATCAAAAATAAATGGCCACCTATTGTTTTCTTTTGTCAAGCAACCAATAAATTACAGAGACAATTGCACGTGAAAGTTTGGGAAAGGGAGCTCGTGTCGTCACTTCTAAGTAAAAATTGTACCAAGACGTGACGTCATGTGACATTTTAAATCAATACAGGTAGGTATATCTATCTGTAATGCTTTGATTATGTGAATAAAGAAAATACGAGTCCTATTTTGATAATCTACCTGATAGACAAAGAAAAAAACGTTAGTCGTCATCCCTGATGCTCGTGTATAATGTGATGAGCACAGGCGCCTGACGCTGACTCGAGGTGTTTTTGGTGTTTGTGGCCTGTGTGGGAGGAATAGGAGGCGCGTTGGCGCGGGTGATTTCGTCGTCGGGGTAGTCTAAGACGTGCCTAGGCCGACGGAATCGGAGGGAATGACAGTCGTGGTTAAATATTATTATATCAAATGTAGAACCTAAATTGGCATTCGAATGAATGCAATTAAATTAACCTAATCCATCACAGTCATAAATTAATTACAGCAAGCATTTAGGACAGAAGTTTCTCTTGTAGTAAAAGAGTTTAAACATTTAACAAGAGATTTACTGCACTGAAAATATTATGTTCTTTAAGTGTTCAGAGTTTATGTACTCTGTACAAGTACATATCTCATATTTTTCTCAATATTTTTATTCTTTTTCTGTATCTATAAATTAATCAAGAAGAAAATCTTTAAGAAACTTTGAGGAAAAAAGAAGTTAAATTATCCTGGCGCAGATTATGAAATCGAAGTAGGTAAGTATTGCGATTTGTAACAGAACCATCTAGTACTATTGTTTTTGTCTAAGTAATTTTTTTATACTATGTTTTTACTTTGTTTCCTAAACATCGTAACCCATTGAAAGATTTAACTATTAGTTTGGGTACCTGATAGGAATTCTGTCACTGTCTCAATCTTAGATTACAAAAAGAAATCTTTACTGTCACAGTTAAAATATTAAGAAATATAAAGCATTTCCCTTCATATCTTTAAATGTTTATTTGTTACACACGATATATACATATTTGTTAACTCCACCAACAGCAGAGATAAGATATCTCATTAACATGAGCAATCCGTTCGTTGGCATGAACACGTTACAATGTAGTACGAGTGCAAAACGAAAACACATTGTTGTGTTAGCGAGAACGTGCGGCACAACGTGCAGAGCAGCACCTGGCAGACGCGCATGCGTGTAACTAGCATTTGGTATTTACTATTTCGTACGTTGTACGTTTGCGTCAAGAAACAGTTTCGAGCTTTTAGGCTTTTTTATGTTAGTGTTTTATTTTTGGTCCACTTGCCAAAACTTAATTCAACTAAAACCAAAATTAGTCATACAATGATGTCAAATTGACATTGACGTTTGGCTTTTCTATGAAAATATATAGTTTTGATTGAATCGAGATTTAGCAAATTAGCTGGAAATGGACCTTAGACCCTAAATGACAGGAATGAATATTTGTGGCTTTGTATTTGAATTAAAAACAAAATATCGATTATTTCCATTCTTTATCAATTTAAGTAGAGAATTTTTTACCCCTAAGTTTACATTAAGGGCGCGTGTTGATAAGACGGTTTTTCGCTGCATCTGAATTACCATCCGGCTGAATTTGTCCCGACATGTCAAGACTTTTTGCCTTTTGTCCGAAATTTGTCCGGCTTTTTTAATTAGATGGAATATAAGTAAAACTACTTATTAATTTATATTAAATAAGTCAAATAATTTTTATTAAGTTCTCATTAATTTAAACAAAATATAAATCATCTTTAAAAATCAACAACGAGATCAATCGATTATACCTTCTATTGCAAACAATCAAATGTTTTCTACAAAACCAACAAATCAGTTTTAGGAAAAATTAACTTAACGCTAGCGGTTAATCCTAGTTTAAGGTAGCGAGGGGGTTCTGCCACCACCACCACTATCATACCACTGTAACTAAGTTTGCATTTTGTTACTAAAATGTCCGGACTTTAATTAGACTATACTGACTTTACTATTTTGACTTTTAAATAGTTACCCTAGCTGCGTCTAGGCACGGTTTTAAGTCGTGTCTACGACCGGTCGTCAGTTCAGTGACTCAGGTAACGACACCGGCGGTATTGACGATTTGGGGTAGATACAAACATATACTTAATCCGTGCTCGTGAACAAACTGAGCCGGAACCTGCCCGGCGCCAACCCGGGTAGAAATCGTCTCGTCAACAAAAGAAAAAACCCTAAGAAAAAGTGGTAGCTCTTATTTAGGTGAATTGAGATTTTGTATTAATTTCTTGAAGTTGCTGTGACAAGCAACCGCAGCGCGCGCCACCGCTGCGGCCGGGGCGGCTAAGCCGCGGGCGCAGCCAGATCGTAACGACGCCACTTTACATTTTCAAGTTTCCTGATCAGGAACTAGCTGTGGTAGCTTAAAGTTAACTGTTACTTTGCAAATAGCAATGACTTACTCGCGAGTAAGTTGTTAAAAAAGGATAAATTTAAAAAAATCAACTAACAACTATACTGGACTTATTTTTATCATTTAAAACTCAAGTATCTACGGATATTTAACAGAAGTCAATGAAATAGACGTTATCCTGGCTGGTACGGTAGTATGCTGCAAATTCTGAGAATATTGTTTTTCATTTGCACTTCGGTCGGTCGTACGTAGTTTATTTTATAAGCTGATAAAAACAAAACTTTTTTGACTTTGATTTAAGTATTTTAGTTAAAATACATAGATTGATATTGATTGGATTTTCTAATTTCCAATATAGAAAAAAAGACTCCTGCTCAAATATCTAGTCTGGCCATAAATACTAAAACTTTTCTTTTTATCAACTTTTTAATTATATTTTGAATTTGGAACACGTATATAATTTTAAAAACTTCTTTTGATTTTGCGCTATTTCAGATATTTTTTCGTGTTCATTATCAAATTACAATATGGAATGGGGTGTTAAAGAAAATATGATTGCAGTGATCGCCTTGCACAAAGTGGATATGGAGCCGTCGGTCATATTCCAGACACTTCAAAAGCTTGGTATCAGCCGTATGTTCGTATATCGTACTATCAACAGATACAACAACACTTCGTCTGTCGAAGACCAGAAAAGATCGGGGCGGCCGCGTGCTTTCAGAACTATACAGTCTCTTAATGCTGTGAAAGCCAGAATTCGTCGAAACCCCATTAGAAAGCAAAAAATCCTATCGTGAGAAATGAAGATTCCCGCTAGGACTCTGTCGCGTATTATAAAACAAGACCTGAAGCTCGGTGCTTATCGTCGATACACAGGACATGCCCTAAATCAATCTTTACAATTAAAGAGAGTGGATCGATCAAAACGCCCTCTGTCACTATACGCAGGTGAAAAACATAGAAACATCCTCTTTACCGATGAAAAAAATTTCACGGTTGAAGAACACTATAATAAGCAAAATGATAATGTGTACCCCCATAGTTCTAAAGAAGCTGCTCAAGTGGTCGGAAAGGTACAACGTGGTCTTCATCCTGCGTCGGTGATGGTTTGGTGGGGCGTGTCTTATCAAGGAGTCACAAAACTACATTTCTGTGAAAAAGGGGTGAAAACTTCGGCCAAAGTGTATCAAAATACAGTCTTGGATCATGTTGCAAAACCTCTTAGCAATACACTTTTTAAATATACCGTGGACTTCCCAGTAGGATTCTTTACCTGGTCACAAGGCACGAACTACCCAAGCCTGGCTTGAAACCAACGTTCAGACTTTAAAAGAGCTGAAGACTGGCCCTCATCTAACCCAGATCACAACCCTTTAGACTTCAAATTATGGCCAGCTTTAGAGGACACAGCCCGCTCTAAATGACACGGCGACATTGAGTCTCTTAAAAAATCTTTAGCAAGAAGTGGCGAAATTTCCCTTGAAAACAGTGCGTAAATGCATAGGATTCATGGTCAAACAGATTAAAGGCCTGTGAAAAGCCAAAGGCCCAGCCAGCCACCCCTTTTTCGATTTTTTTTTGCTGAGACTTTAATAAATATGTAGGTATAAATTTTAATAATATTACATTACTTCATAAAAAAAAATGCATTTTCATTTGTATCAGAACTTATGACTGGACTAGGTATATTGTGGTAACTACAGGTAACTACGGAATCCTACACTTGGCTAACTTTTGGCTAATTGTAAGAACAAAAACTTACGCGCCTTAATCTCTGTACCACGTTCCAGAAAGTATTTAACTTTACTTGTTATGATCTACGCAAATCCTTCAAAAGCAATCAATAAATAAGAAGAAATGAATGTCCCATTAAATAAAAAATAATAATAATTGAACAATAAAGTGTGGTCTATCTATCTATTTATCTAGTCAGTATAAAATCATTGCAATGCAAACCATTTATATTTGGCGGTGACATAACTTGGGCATGCGTCGAAACGTGTGTTTAAACGCGACACAAGGCGCGCATGTTCAAACACATGATGTGTCTACATCATAGGATATTACGTAACAAATTTTGTACACAAGATTATTGTTAGGTAATAGAACAATTGCACTTCGGGTACGTACTTGCTCGGGTACAGTACAGGGTAAAGTAAATGAAATTCTATTAAGTCTATCAGTTACACTTAAGTTTTTTTGTGCGCGCAAGAGGGGCTTGGAAGTGGGGGCTCGTGACGTTTCTAAGTAAAGTCGTACCAAGATGTGACGTCATGCGACATTTCAATTCAGTATGTCTATGTAATGTTTTGATCACTTATGTGGAAAAAGAAAAAATACCGTCTCCAATACATTTTGATAATCTTCCTGATAAACGAAGAAAAAGTAGTAGGCGATTTTATTTTCACACCATGCCGGCAATTTTGCAACTTACATTTTCTTGGGGTAATTGTAAATGGTAAAAATTATCGGTCTGAATCCTGTATAATAATACTTACAGAATACAGCGTGGAGCTCTGGCTGCTACCCAAAACTGACTCTACATTTCCATCGTGAAATCTGAAATATTGTGCTTTATGTTCGGGGGTTACGGCAGTGCCCCCGCCAAGTCGAGCGCGAAGCAAACACTACCGTACCATCCTTTACTGGAACCATTTCGCCGCATTTTCAGGTCCCTATTTGAGAACCTCTGGATAAAACAGAATGCAGAAATTTTCGTCATCCAGTAAGCTATAATAACATACTTAAAATCCAAAATTTCAAGTCTGAAGGTCATTTAGTTCCGAAGTTAAGCGAATGCAAAGTTTCGCATTTATGACACTCACTCACTCATGATCATCAGAATAGAACTAGTACTTCCCATAAACTCAGAGGGCTGAAATTCAGTACAGAGTTAGGGTTTAATGGCCACATAAAGGGAAAACTATAAAAACTAGGATAATCGAAGATCTGGAGTACCTGGTGACCCTGATTTGAAAAAGCAAGAGCTCAACCAAACCATTAGAAGAGATCGACATACCGCCTTTACAAAAAATAATCAACATGGTGGGCCGCTTCATTTGATGACAAAAATCGAAGGTCTGTGGTATCTGATGAAGAACCCTCAGCTGGTATCAGCTGTATTAGAGATATGGTAATGCCCCCTTCTACTATTGGTACACAAAAAAATCGACTGTCATTGCAAAAATCCAGCGTAGTGGGAAACATCTTTTAATTTAATCTAGGCTATACCGTCCCACTGCTGGACGAATGCCTCCCCCTCTGCTTTTAATACGCATATAAATAAAATTAAAGGAAAACTCTGGATAACACTAGACTGGCTTTTATACTTATACGAGTTTACAAGAAAAAATAGTCGAACGATTAACTTTATTCTACTCGAACATTACACAAATTAAATAAACAAATTACTCTAAAATATTAATTTCGCTCAAAATTTGGTCAAAATATAATGCATTGGACTAAGAGTGGCGGTGATATCAAGGTCTAAGTCTAAAAAATGCCCTCATAGCTCCTCCATATTCTCTTGTGGCCAAGCCTACGTGGCGCTTTCACGAGTAACCAATCTTCATGTGGTGCAGCTCATAAATGTTGACTTCAAGAATAAAAGCTCAAGCTTCAGCGATCACCGAATACAACAGGCTTAGGCGTAAATATCGCGCCGATCTTTCAGAAATTAAACCGTCTTCAAGAATAAATAAAGAACGCGAATGGGCAATACGAAAAACTGTTGCTACTGTTCAAGAATTAGAATCGGAAAAAAAGAAAAGAAATATTGTAATAATAAGAAGACTACTCCTAAAAAGTAAAAAAATGTGTCAAATAAGAAAATCTAAAAAATAAATCAAAATGCCCACGTTTATACAAAAAGAAGTGAAATCCCGCCAAAAACATTCTGTAAAAAACAAGCCAAGTCTCGATGGCGCTGCTTGTTTATCTGTAAAAAGTAATGAAATCTAGACAAAGTCGTGCCAAGTCTAAGGTTTCTTACTGCGATTTCTTTATTATTATAGTTAATGTTGTGTGACTTGGCCGTTGAAGGGTACACAAGGGTACAAAACCAAATGCTACATGACACCATTGCACCGATGCATTCATACGTGCAACATTACGTGTAAACGCAACTTTATCAAGCCTACAATTGACTGGTTATTCAATCAACGTTTTCCATGTGGCAATTTTCCATCGGCAATGGGTAGCGATTCTGGCGACAGATTGGTGCAATGGTGTCATGTAGCACCTGGTTTTGTACCCTTGTGTACCCTTCAACGGCCAAGTCACACAACATTAACTATAATAATAAAGGAATCGCAGTAAGGAACCTTAGACTTGGCACGACTTTGTCTAGATTTTATTACTTTTTAGAGCTAAAAAGGAACTCCATCGAGACTTGGCTAGTTTTTTACAGAATGTTTTTGGTGGGATTACAATTTACATATTGAAATTGACGATCAGACAAAATTGCAATTATATATTGATTTATTCTTAAATAAAATTGCCATTAAAATAGCTCTTATTTTAATGGCAATTTTATTTAAGAATAAATCTGCTAGATTTTGCTATGTAAAGAAATTTTATTACTAGGTTTTTTTATGTTGCAAGGGTGGCAAACAAGCATATAGCCTGGCTGATGGTAAGCGGCCACCATAGCCTGTAGGCGCTTGCGATACCAAAAATATCACTCGGACAGTTACACGTACAGCCTACGCTGACGCAATCGCCTACCCCCTTAAGCCCTGAAAGCTTACTCAACCACAGAAACACAACATTAACAAAAGGTAGTGTTATTTTACTGTGGTCCTCTAAGATTCAATCAAAAAGGGTGGCCTTCTGTAAGGTAAAGGTTATTATTTAATTATTCCCCTTACGGGCGCTCGAATTCGATCGGGTAATCCGGTATGTCCTATTTCTCTTTAAAAAAGTGTAGATTTACGCACTTCTTGCATTTCGCTAGACTTCTTGTGGTGTAAACCTACGCAAAAAATGCGGATTAAAAAAAATCTCATATCAGTCAAGCCGATCTCAAGATTTCAAGTGACGCTATGTTCCGTCATACGTGTGGTTTTTTGAAGTGAAACTTCTTTACGCACGCTTGTCTTCGGGAGTAAGCTGGCGCACGCATTACGAAAAGTGTGATGGGGCGAGGCGAACGGCGAAATACATAATATATATATTTCTTTTTTTTATATTTATATATATATACGTATATATACATATATATCTTTATATATATAATTCTTCTGTGAGTGTGTATGTCACTGAACTTCTCTTAAACGACTGGACCGATTTTGATGAAATTTTTTGTGTGTGTTCAAGGGGATCTGAGAATGGTTTAGATTCACAATTTTGGCCGCTGGGCAATGTTTTTTTAATTATTTTTTTTTATGGCGGTACGAAGTTCGCTGGGTCAGCTAGTATATATATATATATATATATATATATATATATATATATATATATACATATACAGATATTTACATACCGATGGAGCTAAAGAAGTTTCACTTCAGTCGTGTGGTCATAAGCACACTCGTTTTTTTTTAAGTTACTTAAATAAATCCTACTTCCTATCCTACTTCACTACATAGTATAAAACAAAATCGCTTTCTCTGTCCCTATGTCCCTTTGTATGCTTAAGTCTTTGAAACTACGCAACGGATTTTGATGCGGTTTTTTTAATAGATAGAGTGATTCAAGAGGAAGGTTTATATGTATAATACATGCATAATATAGTAGAGAAACACTGATAATTTTAGATGTTTTTAATATAAGGTCGTAAATAAACACATTTTTTTGCGCTTACATTGCAAATGCTGGCTGAACCCAACGAGATAGATCAAAATAATGTACTACAGTATTGTACACCTTAAAAAGGTCTACAAAAAAGTCCGCGATGGTATATGCCTATCTCTTTGATATAACCCACAATAACCATTTTTTAATTACTTATTACGAGAAAATAATGGCTTATTTACGAACAAGCGATTTTAAGCAATACAGCATTAATCCTTATCCAATTAAGTACCTTAAATACATTGTGCGTGTAACATAGATCAATATAACCCTCTACAGCATGTAATTTAAATGAATATTTTCGAAGATATTACAGATTTAAAATGCAGGAACATACCGGTTCGGGCAGTACTGGCCAGGGGGCCGGCGCGGCGGCGCGTGTCTTTAGTAATTAGGTATTTAAAGAAAGTCATTGTGTTTAATAGAAACCTGAGAACAAAAATATAATCTAAACTACAGCTCTACACCGAAGCGAAGCGAGGACGGGCCACTAGTATGTCATAAACGCGAGAGTATGTAGGGATTTATGTATGGATATTCGTTACTCTTTCACGCTAAAACGGCTGAATGGCTTTGGATGAAATTTGGCATATACACAGTTTATTACCTAAATTGACACCAAGGATACTTTTTATCCCGTTCATTCATGTTCTTTAAAAACTAACTTTAATGCGGACGACATCACAATATATCAACACTATCCTACTTTATTTAGACACCGCTACCACTTTGATACAACCTTCTATTCTTCTGACGCTTATTAAGTTACCCAAGAATAACATTTTAAGGGTCGCCGCACAGGGGCTACACGCGACAGCCACAAACGCCTCTACAAGAAGCTAAAGCGGCTACAAAGGAAGCTGAAGCGGCGTTTTGCATCGGTGCATTAGTGGCCGATGCGGGCCACAAGAACCGAGCAACGACGAGTGTGCGGCGAGTTCATATAAAATGTATGAAAACTACAAGAAATATGCCGGTGGCGGCGTTTTGTGGTTGTAGCCGGTGGCTCGTGAGCGGCGACACTAATACTTCACGTGTCACGTGGGATTCATGTATCTTATACCTGGAAACATGCAATGCTGACATACCGATGTTGGAAACTTGACACGATATGAGGGTTTCACCATAATAGGATTAATTAAAAAGTTGAGGAAATACGAGTTGCATTCGAAAAACTTTTTATTGAATAGGGATGATGGATGAAGCACCTAATGACTCTTCGACTACCCCTAATGACTTTTCATCGCAGAACTGAACAAAACGGAACAAAGGCTTTGCATAATTAGTTCATAATAGTCAATAAAAGTATGATATGTAAGGTGTTGTTTGTCACCATTAGTACCATCTCATTGTTTATCTGATATACGCTCGTCAAACGTTTAAACAAACGTCATACATACATAGTCCTTCAAATCCTACGATAACACGACTAAAATGATTAGTAATAGAAATTGGTTATTTGAAATTCAAATTTTGAATTATGAAAATATTAGTATGAGTTTCATTGTTGTACTAGCGACCGTCCGCAACTTTGTCCACGTTGGCTTTAGTTTTTCAGAATCCCACAGGAATCAAATATTTTTCCGGGGAAAAAATATCCAATGTCTTACTCCAAGTTCTAACATATCGTACCTTTATTTCAATACTGTCATTATCATAAAATAAAATTAAATTAATACAGGATTTGAAGTAATGTGTAGATTCATAACGTAGCAAATAGATGGCGTTGTAAACTATTTTTTGAAGAATTTTGTTTAATGACAGTATTGGAATAAAGGTGCGATATATGCGTACAATATTACATCCAAATCCGTTTAGTATTTTATGCATGATTGACAAACTTACATATTTATACTATAAGAAGCATTCGTTTGTGGAGATCGATGGCGCAATGGCGCGTTCGTTTTGCAATCAAGGAAGTTAAATAACTTACGCAATAGCCAGTCATAGGAGCTCCCAGATGGTATAACACTTCCCGTTTTTACTACTCCATTCATGGGAAAAGACTCCGAAGGTACCTTTAATTAGTAGTACAATCCTCTACCGTTGTTTTGTCCAGATTTTCATTGCACAGAAGTACTAGCTACTTTTCATTTATGATAATAAAACACCCAAAGATCCGAGGTCACTTATTCTCTACACTAAAACCATAAAAGGATATTATTTTCTGATAAAGGTTATTTTCCCAAAGGCGGAAACCTGTTAGATGAAACGAAAGATTAATGAGGGACCGCCTGAAACCATGGAAACGCAGATCAAATCAACAATCTGTCAAACTTTAATCAACAATTTAAAGTTTTCAGTAATGATATTTTAAAAAACATTGCAAACTATTAGTGTCATATTTAAAAAAAACACACACATTATTTCAATTTTGTGAAAGTCATAATATATTATATATAAATAACAAATAAATATTTCCAACACTCACACCAATTAGCCTAGCCCCAAAGTAAGCACTGTAGGCTTGTGTTATGGGATACTAGGGTAACGGATAGAATACATATACGGTACATATATAAGAATATTTATTCAGAAATACATATTAAACATTCTTGACTGGAGTACAAATGCTCGTATTCATCACACAAACATCTGCCCCCACCGGGAGTCGAACCCGGAACCTTTCGAGTAGGCGACACGATGAAACCCGGCGTACAGACCACTCGGCCACGGAAGTAGTCGTTATAAATACCGTTAAAAGGTCTTAGCATCATCATCTTCATAATCAGCATAATAATGTCCAGTGGGGACATGTCCACTACAGGGGCACAAGGGTAAGGGAGGAGGATAGCGGATTTCCCGCTTGAAGTGGGAACACCCGTCTGGGGAAGTAACCCACATCTTATAGAAGAACACAGTAAAATAACACTACCTTTTGGTGGTGTTGTGATTCTGTCGGTGAGTAAGGTTATAGGGCTCCACGGGGTAGGGGATTGGGTCAGGGCAGGCAACGGCGGAAGTGATATTTTTCACAAGCGTCTATAGAATATGGTGCCTGCTTACCATCAGGAAGGCCATATCGCCGTCCCCGGAGAATACAATGATAACTGCCATTGTCTTAGTTTTAGTTTTATATCTTTTTTATAATCCGTGGGTACTTCGACATCTACTTAATTTTTTTCGTAATTTTTATAGTTATTTATGGAATTACAAAATGTCACAATACTATTCAAAGATTCTACTCGTGTCATTGCTAGAATAAAAAGTTTATATAATATTATCAATATATATTTAAACCGATAAGTATGACAATTAGTCCTACAATTATGTAATGATAAATAAAATTATCATTTTATTCTCGTACTAAAACGTACAGGGTTTTTGTTTATAGTTGAAAATGATTCTTATGGATTACGAAGAGCTTTTTTTATTTTTCCTGAAAATTTACATTTCTGTAGTTATCTTTTTATTAACAAACAAGCATATCTGCTTGCTTGCCACACATTTAAGAAAAACATAGAAAACATGCCTTTCCTAAGTTCCATAATTGGAATATACAGAATGGGCCACAACTCACACACTATAGGAATTAATAGCAGATTGGTGCCGGTATTAACGGATGCACTGAAAATTTTGATGGCCTATCCTTAGACAAACTTTTACAAAAGTTGCTTTACAATCATGTTAGCTGACCGAACGCGCTAACCACTATCATCATCATCGAGTTCTAAAAATCACGTACAAAATACTAGAGGAAATTCGACACGATCTTAAGGGCCGCGGTAGCATAATGGTCAGTCCATCCGCCCGGATAACGGAAGGTACGGGTTCGAGTCCCGTCTGCTGCCTGGTCCGCGGGGATTTTTTTCTAGTAGAAATTTTCTTTAAATCAACAGATACTTTTAATGTTTATGATGATTGATTAATTTTCATTTGTGCTTAAAAAATTAACATTTTTTTAAGAATGCTGGCCGCCCTGTTATAAGTTACGTCATATTTTTAGTGTGTGGTAGCTTAAATTATAACGTCAACTCAATCACTATGGCAAATGTCAATCAGATCAGTCATGCATGATATTCGTGAAATCGTGGTAAAATTATTATAATAATTTATTATTAATTCTTCTTGAAATATAATACCCACAAAATACCTAATTACGTAATGAAAAATGAACACAATAATTATCACTGCTTTAGTTACCTATTGAATAGAATATATTTGACGCAAAATTTAGATATAAATAAACTTGCCATTTGCCAATCAGTAATTATTTTATTTATCATCAATCAAATGTATATTTTTTGAAAAAACGGAGATAAAATAAATTCTAGTTTTATGGCAAATGATTTACAATTAAGTGCATTACATGTCATAAAAATTTGGAGTATGCCGGAGACTCACAACCACCCTAAATACAAATTTTAACCGTCTCCTTTAAAACTTAATTAAGTTTAAGCCTCATGCCTTATGTATATTCCTTCATGCATATTTGACAAAAAACAATAAAAAGACGTTTATAGCGTTAATTTGAATTAAGAACTTTGGTAAAAGTGGGCCTAAAACTCAATAACCCATATTGGAAGACTGTTAAACGGTTTGTTTCGTAAATCAAACCCGCTGCCAGCCAGTGTTATTATTATGGTGTCGAAACGAAACTTGGTTTATCAAGCACGTAGATACGCACACGATGTGTATGTACATTTCCTACGTTATAGACCAGACAACGAGGGCCATGACTCACAGTATACGTAGGTACAACTTTGTACACGGCAACACGTCACATACAACGTGCGTGCCACTGAGCTACTTTTAAAGCATTGGACACGGCTTTTGCACTATTATTATCACAAATTTATCAGTACACATAATCCATATATTAGTCATGAAAAGATACTTTTTGCTAATTCTCAAAATAATAACGCTAAAATTTAAAATATATGCCACATCCATTGTTTTTGGTTCTCGAGGGGCACCTCGTGGCACACCCAACTCTGTCGAAGACACGTGTTTTACCATGCGAGGACTATCTACCAGCCTTGCTCTGCGATGTGGCAGAATCTGGGAGGGTAATTATACCTTCCATTATGGGTAACTTTTAATTTTGTACCGCTTAAACTCTAGCCAAACAAATGAAATTCTCGCTGAAAATATAAAGCCACAGAACACATGTCTATGTTCTGAGTATAAACACAGAACTTAGATATGTGTTCAGATATTATCAGCGAGAGTTTAATTTGGTTAATTAGAGTTTAGATAATATTAAAGACTTTACAGAGCACTAAGAAATTACAAATAACAAATTTCTTTTAAACAAAAATTCACTTATAGAAATCTTCCCGGTCGAAACAGCAGACGGAACCCGAACCCGCACCGTCCGCTTTACGGACGGAAATAACTGGTTTAATAGGTGTACTACAATATTAGTTATTTAAAGTTAGATATTTATAAGTATTGCATAAAAAGGACCGGCTCAGTATATCAATAAAAAAGTCCCACTATCATCGGAAAGAGTATTTTTGGAATAGTTTTTCTTATGTAAAAGGCTCGCCTGGTAGTAAACGGCCACTTAAATTTCTATTTAGACGCTATATTACTTCTATTCTACTCTATAATATAATATAAAAATTAATAATATAAATAAACACACACACACACAACTATCACATAATAATTGCCATTTATCTCTGCGTTTTTACGTATCCGAAAGCATTAAAAACGCATTTGAAACTCGTTGAAACAGTGTTTTATTTAATAAATGGTATTAAATTTAATGAGTCGTTTATCATGCATTTATTTTTTATCAATAAGCCGGGTAATTAATTCGAAGGCATGACAACTCGGAAAATTTGTCTCGTTTCTCGGAAGACGCGTCGCGCCTTCATCGCTCGGCCGGGTCGCCTCGAGCTGTCTGCGCGTTCGGATTTTGAACACACTCCGTGCGCGCACTCCGAAGTGAAAGCACGCTTCTAATACGCGATCAACGCGATAACAAGAAATCCTTGTGTTTTTGTGTTATATAAACTATCAATCTGTGTACTCACACCAATATGTATCAAAAGAGAACGAGAAAGATAAAAAAAGGTAAAGTTGATTTGATATTTTGGTTTTTTATTTAACATTCCTTTTGTTTTATGTTGTGGGAAACGGTGTAAAAGTAGAAGGGCACTTGTGACGTTCTTGAACTAATGACATATGCCTCAGTGACACTGACCTACCTTAAGAATTTGTGCACCATCACCATGTATAGTAAGGGTACCTAATTATTTCTACCAATTCGAGATGTAGAGTGTTAATTTTCAAGTTTTGTTATGACTTTTCATTAAAAATATATCATCATCAGCAACATCTGTTGCAGCTATGAAATAATCATGAGCATATGTTTTTGGTTTATTTTGCTTTGTTATATTATTTTCTGTAGATTACTAACACATTAATATGACTTTTAATAAAAAAAAACTTTCACTCTCAATACTAAATAACTGTTTGTTTAGAAAAGGTTGGTTGGTTTAGGCGTGAAAGCATAACAAACAGACAAACTCACTTTCGCATTTATAATATGAGTTAGGTTTGGGATTGATGGATACAGTGTAGCATTAATGAGCCATTAACATAATATTTTGATATAGTTAGTTCAATTTATTATTTTGTTTTTGCCTCGACTCTACATTAATACTCACACAAAGTACTGTAAAATGACAAGTTTAAATATCCCTTCAAAGTAAAGTTCTGAATAATTAGATTTGATGTTAAACTGTATACTTTATAAGTAAATTGATTTTTTTTTAATGTTTAAAAGGCGATACTAACAATATCATTCGCACCTTTGCTTGTTCATGTACTATTTATTTTAGGTCTGTTTGGTATTTTAAATAGTGACTGTAATTACCTATTAAATGAACATGTTCAGTAAATAGTCATACAAAAACCATTATTTGATCCATTGTTTAGTCAACCAAAACAAGTAATGATTTTCCTGCTACCAAATTTTGTTGTCGTGAGTCATCCAATATTCCAACATAGCATCGCATAAATATTAGTAAAATCGACTTGTATCTGAATGTTTTTATCTTGGAAGACTCGGCTTTTTACGCGGCTGAGTCAACAAAAATATTGAAAAAGCTTCAGGCATCCTTTTTACGATTTCAAATTTTCCGTGATAAAAAGTAACCTGATTATTTCTTAAGTTTTGTTGACGTACACTACTTATTAAATGAAACGAGTTTTTGAACGGGTATACATGCGCTTTTAATACTTTTACAGTAATTTTGAAGTTTCTTACCCTTTTAAAATAAAAATTGTTTCTTGTTTCTGAACACGCTTCCCGAAAAGGATGAGTCAAAAGTACTGTAAAAAAAAGTATTAAAAACGCATTTGTACCTGTTCAAAAAACTTGTTCAGTTTAATTTCCTATTTCTCAATCAAGCTCCTATACATACGAACTCACATTTATCATACATATTAGTAGGATACAACTCTGATTTTTATAATATTATTATTAAAATCATATTTTTTTAAGCAAATGAATCCTTTTTCAATAACTTAACGGTTAAGTTGTAACGGAACATAGTGATTTGAATCGCAAAGGATATTCATTAGTTTCGTATTTCGTGCGATTCCTGACCATTCATGACTGGCCGACTCAACTTGACATCACTAATGTAATCACCTTAACTTATGTAATAGTATTAATATCATCAATTTGAATAAACAAGACTGCTTGTGATAATAAGAAACAACAACAAATACCTTTAAGTTTGTTAGAATAATTTGAAACTTTGTACTTAGCGACTTAAAAAAAACAATTGATGTTGGCCTGAACTTAAAAACTAAAAAAAAAAACAAAAAGGCTTTCTGTAACAAGTTTCACTTGCTTCATACTTTTAATATAATTTATAACAAAAGTCCTACCTCAACTGGGTTTCAAACTGGGGCCGAAAAGTAACAGGCGAGTTTTTGCCACTGAAATACTAACTAGATTAAGCCCGTATTACAGAATGACAACTAAGTGTTGATCTTTACTTGAGTACAGTTAGAAAGGGATATCGCTATGTGCTATATATAGCGACATCCCTTTCTAACTATGCTCAAGCCTAGATCAATCACTGAGAACCTTTCTATAACACGGGCCTTAATCTTCCATGCCATCACTAGCCACTTGATCTGTTTATTACTGCTACATACATACTTTGCTAATACTTTAAAGTACGGTACGAACAGTATAAATTACAATAAAATTACTCCATAATAGAATATTATATGAATACGATCATATCATATACACACATGAAATGTTATGTATTTTTGCACATATCAAACAGAGTTAGGGTATAGCGGATCTTCCGCTCGGATTGGAGCGCCCGTCTGAGGAAGTAATCTCCACCTTGAAGAAGAGCAAAGTAAAAAAACACTACCTTTTGGTGGTGTTATGTTTGTATCAGTTAGTAAGATTCTAGGGCTCCACGGGGTAGGGGATTGGGTCAGGGTAGGCAACGGTGCAAGTGATATTTTTGGTATAACAAGAGTCTACAGAGGAGCTCGATTCGCAAGTGGTTAGCGCGTTCGGCTGCGATCGTTGAACTAAAGCAACTTTAGCAGTGGTCGGTCTTTGGATGGGTGACCAAAAAATTACTATCTGGAGTTCCTCCGTGCTTCGGAAAGCACGTTAAGCCGTTGGTCCCGGCTGCATCTGCAGTCGTTAGCACCCACCAATCTGCACTGGGCCCGCGTGGTGGTTCATGGCCCAATCTCCCTGTTCCATCCATAGGGAAGGCCTGTGTCCCAGCAGTGGGGACATTAATAGGCCGCTAACCATCAGGCGGGCCATACACTTGTTTGCCACCCCTTTTATATAAAAAAAAACATTTAATAAGCTGCCTCAAACTGAATAAAACCACACCAAAATGTCTATTCATAATCTAAATTTATCTTCTGTCGCTGCAGTGTGTCGACAGATAAAAAAATCCTGCATGACTCGGAGCATCGCGGGCGGTCGTTTACCTTACAGTGCTTACGTCACAGTGCTCACGTGGCATACTTTGTTCGACAAGGAAAAACGGTTACCACCATTTTCTCACCGCTAACGCAATGTGAATCACAAAATACAGACAGTAACAGTGAAACGGGGGCAATGGTTGTATTAAAAACAGCTGCGCCCTGGTCTAAATTGTCAACAATACGTTTAGTTAAGGTCTTTTAGGGTAAAACGGAAATTCTAGCTAACTGCTAATCACAATCGAGGTATGTCATTGCTAACGATTTGTTGTTGAAAGGTCATTCATTAATTACGCACGACTTCAGGTCATATCAGTTGGGTTAGATTTAGCATATTAAAATAAATGAGTAGGTATTATAAATATCGCTCGCATAGCCACCTCAAACAACAATTGTTTGAATAATTGAAATTATCATTACATAAACATAACAAAACAATGTTTCAACATCACAACAACTGAGATCTTGGTCTAGCCATTTGTATGTTTTTTTGATTGAAATGGGTATATATACCCGTTTCTGATATCACCGATTGCCTATTGTTTGAAGATTTCAATAACTCGAGTACCTACCTACTCTTTGAATAGATTTTTTGTAGATTTTTTTCGAAAGCACTGGGATCGCGTAGCAGTCCCGTTTAGAATATGTTTAGTATTATAATAATTATTTTTCCCGTAAACAGAACGCAATAAATGTCAATGTGTTATCACTTAACAATGCAGAGAGTTTTCTTCTTTCTCTGGCGATAATGTAATGTAAATTCGAACAGTAGGAACTATTGCGATTACTTATAACGTGTGAAATAGAAAAGATTTTAAAACTTTACAATCGCAAACTTGGCTGTAATCGGTTTCAAAATCGTTTTGTTTAAAAAAAAGCGAGTTCAGGGAATCAGTTTGCGTCGAGTATACCTCTATAAGTACAAACAGCAGCACGAAAACAATTTTAATAATCCAAAAATTGTCTAAATGATTCCTGGAAATTTTCAAACTCATGTCCTCTCCTTTTATCCAGGACTACCTATGCTAGGTGTTGTTAAGATTTCCTTATATATTCTTGTTATATTTTTTCTTTCTTTGTTTTACATAATTTAAAAATCCAAATCTCATTTTATACGCTATACATATAGGCTATTGTTAAACGTAAAATAAAGTGAAAAAAAACTTTAACTCTGTTCACTACAACATTAACATTAAACGTAACAATTTGTCATCTACGATAGTTGATGTCTTATAGCAGTCTACGCAGGTATACGAAATTATCAAGTCTTGAAAAGAAAGATGTATTTAGTTATTAGGTCATTTTTAATTCTTTAACGTAATACGTATTGTTTTTATTTTCTCTTTATCAACTACTACATCCATCTTAATTATATGATATTGTTAATTTGAGTAATATTCATAATGTTATGGTTACGATATAAACATACCAACAAGCTAATTTGATATTACCAAAATATTAGCTAACTTTAAAATACCTAATATAATACATTTTTTATATGTACAGTTTGATTTATAAAGAACCGTTAAATTTTGCTGGAATAAAGTCTATATTAGTTCCATCTAATAAAACAATACAGTTTGTGGTATTATATGTATCATGTTCGTCATATTTTAAAATAGTAGGTACATTCTTGATACGTTACAACTAATGACGTGCCACTTTCAAAAAATCACAAAATTTCACTTTTCCTGCCAAAAATAGGAAAACTAGCCACTTCTTAACATGAATCGGTAACTCAACCAACTAAAATGAACGTACATTTTCGCTTCCATACAATTACTGCATTACTAGAAGCTTTCATTCGCTCGTTGCAATTCACGTGGCGTACCACGCGGCAATGTTTTTGTTGGATGTTCCGAGCGCACGCCCGCACAACGTGACTGCCACATTGTGTTCCACAAAAGCGGGGGCGGCTTGGCGGCTTTTAAGTTTTAACACAATACCTTTGTTGCGTATTGCTACAGAAGCATGTTACGTATCATTGTGTCATCTTGATACTTAGCAAATGTTGCCGTTCTAAATTTTTGTGGTATACTTACCGGCTTAAGAATATGAGGCAACATCTCTCGGGATTAGTATGAAGAAAGAAAAGTTAGACACTGATTTAAACCTTGTTTATGCTTGTATGAAATCTTTTCTTTAACTCGTGTTGAACCCATGACATTACTAACTATTTTGTAATAATAAGGTCTGCTTTTATTACTCGACTGCCATAAGAAGAGTTTAATTTATTTGTAGATTTCTCGAGTTAAGCATTATTTGTTATATAAATTATAGGCTTCCAAAATCTATCTACCTAAGTATATCGGGTAACAATATAACCTTCGTTTGCTTCAATAGAACTTAAAGCCGAATTGACATTCTCAAAGTCTGCTTTGACAATATAGCTTCGTTTGAGACTACTCTGTTCGTGTAAACGAGCAATCAAAGCGCACTTAAACGTCGGTATCCAATCAAAGTGGACTTTGACCTTAAGCCGCGTTGACGTGCTCAAAGTCTGCTTTGACAAAATAGCTTTGTCATCGCTTGTTGTTAAATAAATATTTAAGGGGAGCTCCCCCCATACAACAGACTTCTTTTGCTCGATATCATAATATTATAGTGTCTTATGTTGTATAGATAATGGTACGGAACGCCCCTCGTGCGTCAGTCTGACTTGCACTTGGTCGATTTTACATTAGACGCTAATGTATTCGTTCTTTTACATCAAAGTTGCTTGAAAATTAAAGTTGGTTTTACGTGATCAAAATAGCGTCAAAGTAGTTATCAAACAAAGTTTCTTTGTCAAAGCAGACTTGGAGCATGTCAACGCGGCTTTACTTGGACCGTATTCAACTTTTTGTCAAAGTTGACTTTGAACATTTAAGGGCTTTATGAAAATCCAGTTATTTTAAAATTTCGTTCCAAAAGGGTGTCAGCGGGAACACTATTTAATATACCTCCGATGTCTGTACATATTTTGAATCTTGGAAATACGTACCTAGAGATTTTCACAGACTGCGTGTACTGTAGAAGGTCCATAAAAGAAAGGTGATTATTTCGAAATATTTTGCTTCACCTAGCTTTAATTTAATGTGATAAAGCAAGACACCTTAGTTTTTTTTAAATAGGATTTTACATGTGAATTGTCTGCACATTTAATTAAAGCTTTATCAAGCTAGATTATTCATAGTTTCTTATGTTTGTTACAGGCTCCCAGCTGACGCGTCTGCGAGAGGCGAGGCGCATTCAAAGAATGCAGATGGCCTCCCCGCCGCCATCTAGCGACGACTCCAGCCACCCGCCCAGTCCACAAACCGTGGACAGAGTAGACAAAAACCGCGTCATACTCGACCTGGCGTGGAAAACAGTAGCACTGATGCACAAGAGCCGCCTAATCCAGCAGAAAATAGTCGCGCTACGGAAGGAAACGTCGGAATTCGTCGCATCCGTCATGAAAAACCCGGAAAACATAAGGCGTTACGTTGAATACGTGAGATTCTACGGTGTTCCGCAGAGATTGCAGCTGCAAATACTTACAGAAAATACACCCGTTATCAAAGTGGAGCCTGCCAATTAAATGCTCCATTATTCTTCGAGTACAAACTCCTTATTTCGTACCTAAGCTCTAATTTGCATTGCCAAAAATGAAGTTCGGTGGGGATGTCAAAAGTTGACCAACAGCTGTCTTCGTATGATTTCGCTGATTGTGACCGTGTGATTTTCAGACTATGGGCTTAAGTATTAATGTGATCTTCGGTGTTAAACTTTATGGATATATTGTGTGAGAAATTGTGTAAACTTTTGTTATGTTGTTATAATTTTGAAGTGGCTTATTGATTTTAAGTGTGAATCTAGCTCTAGTGTCCATGAAGCCTTCTACTTACTTCTTTCGTCTAATTATTTTGTAAGTCTTCTAAATGTGGCTCTTTATTAGATGTACATATAAAAAAAATATGGAAACATATAAAAAAGATCTCGACTGTCCTTTAGAGTTACGTAAATAATTATATTTCATAGATTTAAGTCTAAGACTCTTCTTATTGACCTGAATGCGTTATATTTAATAATGTTTTATTTTGACAAGGCATCCAAAATTAGCAACACTGCTTGTATTATGTATAAAATACAACAGGAACAAAAAATAACAAATCTGTGTTTCTTGCCGGTTCTCTTCTCGGTAGTCTCTCGTCGTAAGTTTATATAACAGCCTAGACTGAAAAAACTTATATATAAGTAATTCATTTGGATTGATGTAATCTCTCCAATTAATATAGAGGAATTTCTTTGATGGTCTTCTTGGAGAAGAAACTTTCGAAGACTAGGTTGTAAAAAAGCCTTTTAAAATGACTTCAGAACATCAATGATTTACTAAGTGAGTCAATTGAGTTATAGAATTTCTTAATGATATTTAGTGTTTGACTTGGAAGTTTTGTTAGGGATACATTATTTCCCTTGCGGGGTCCGTAAACCATTAAAAAAAGTATCACCACGAGACATTAGCTAAAGATATACATATTAATTAATGAATCTCGTATAAATAGTACCAAGGTTGCTATCTGAAAAGAAAAGAGACCATAGATTATTATAGTAGAGGCTAATTCGTTGCATTGGCTTAAAAATATTACACTTTTCTATAAATACTTTGATTCGAATGCTAACGCATGTTAAGTTAGAAAAGAAGCAATAAACTATTAAATTTACTACATTTCCCGAATTTATCAAACCCGTTTCGATGAAGCAAATATTTGATAAATTCAAAGCTTACGCTGTGTAATTTTATATTCTATTGCTTATTTTTAAACCTGCGTCAATATTGAATAGAAATATGATCCTTGTATCAGTGGCGCCTTATTGTGAAGTGTTTATTGCAAATTGTATTATAATCATAACAAAAATAATTATGTTAAAAGCGCTTATTGTAACTTCTACTATAATCGTCTCTGAACGAAGTTGGTATAGCAACTATGTTTTTATAGCTATAACTTTTTCCCAGTCCAGCCCCCCCTAGCATGAGCACCGCGATATGACATACAGCAGGTTTTTATCACGCGCAATTGTCAAATTACTAAGGGTTTGGACAGTTCGACACGATAAAAAACTTGATAAAGGATGTATTCCGTAATATAGGTATACCAGTATACTGGCCAGTGCTAATGACGTCATGAATCAACGCTATACTGGTGAATTGTTCCGAAATATACTGGCCAGTGCACTGACATCATAAATCGACGAAATATTAAAATAGTGCGAATAAAGAAGATTTTTTATTCACCTCATCAATTAAAAGGAATTCTTTTTGTTCGGATGCCATTATTGTTCTTTGCATAAAAAAGAAATAAAATTCGAATGCATCTCACGCTCGGTCACACGTCATATTCGTTTTCCCGGTAAAAATATGGTAGCATACCAGTACAATATGGCGTCGGATTCGTGACGTCATTACCACTGGCCAGTATACTGATGTATATATCGGAATACACCCAAAATTTATAATGCTCATGCTACAGGGACAGCGTGGGACATGATACATTGTTAGTCATCTTAAAAGCAATATTTTAAAATGCAGTGTCTTAAGTGAAAAGTTGTGGTACGTAAGCTGTTGTGGTAGTGAGAGGCTGTTAAAGTTAAGATTTAAGTTCTTCGTACCATTTGGTTAGTTGTCATGTTCTCAGTGAAACTGTGACGTTAGTTTTCAATTATTTATTGCATAATTGAATCCTAAGTAAAAAGTAACATGAGTTATCTTTAATAATTATCTTTTTCAACATGCAACATAATATGATTGGCAAACAAAGAATAAGAAAAACAAACATTGATTGTTTAAGCTCGAACCAATTGTTTACAATTTGCTTAATTTATTTAATCCATATAACAAATTGTTATGTTGAAGTTATCACTGCCGATTTTAAGTCACTAATATTAATATTATAAAAAATGGTACGAAGGCTATATTGAATGGTTTAAAATACTCTTAAACTTATCATTAAGCTAGTTTCGAGTAATTAAGATTAGTTTCAGATACTGTCATTTTTTAGTTTCATCACTTATCCAGTGACGGACGACTTAATTAAATTATGTGTCATTCATAAATAAAAAATGTAACGGATTTATGTTGTTGTTTGTTGCAAATTTCTTTAATTTTTTATTTGATACAATGAAGGTTTAATCACAAAAATGTGGTATCCTTTTGAAGTATAATGAACGCACATTGGGAGTAAAATTAGCACACAAAATAAATATACTTACGTAAATGTTCTGATAAGTATTCATACTTACCTAAATAAATGAACCTTGTTACGATTAATATTAATAAATATTAATTTAAAGGTATAATATTATTATTTTACCTTTTTTCCTAATCCCAATATAATGCGACGTTATATTTTTCATTTTTATCTGGACAGACTATATAAAGAATAATAAATTGTCTGTCTTATCTTAATTCTCTTTGCAACAGCATCCTTTAAATATTGGCGCTTCAAAAGCTTTCTTTTTTTCAATACGTTAAAAGTAAAGCGACATTTCTGGACTAACCATTACTCTATATTTTTATTAATAATAGATATAATTTATATTCTATAGGCAAATTTTGTATTTATTTCTTATTATTTGCACTAAGAAAAAAACACAAAATTATAATTTTGTGACTAAATATAAAACAAAACAATATCTTAAAAGATGTAAGTATTTAAAACTTTAACTTCTCCCATCTAAAGAAAATAACATACCTAAACAGTGAAATTTCACTTTTAGAGATCTCTGAAGACTGTTGTGGCTAAATGCATTTATTAATTATATAGATGACTTTAAGTATAATTAATTTATACCTAAAGCACATATCTATCTACCTAAAACTGTGTTCATTTTTATTATTCTACACATAAGTATTACTACTGCATTGTTTAATTTATTGTTTTATTATGATCATAAATACTATTCTAGGTTTTAATAGGTATTACGTTTTACATAATGATGCTAAAAAATACTTATATGTTTAAAATCTTTTAGGCTTTTCAATATTTTATAGGTAACTCCTTCATCAAAGTCTCATAAGTGAAACTTGAAATCCTACATTTCCAGTAGAATTTACTTCATTGAGGACCTACCTATAACTTGGATGTCATCATATTAATCAAGTCCAAAATGAGTGATATTACTAATTTTGTTGTGATTGAAATAATAAAATTTTGAATAAATATGTGTCCAAGGATCGGACAATATCAATCAAGAGCAAGCATCAGTGATACTTAAGTATTATTCAGTGATACTTGTTTATTACGCAGTGCTACCCTCGCGTGTTGTTATTACTTAGGTATATACCTACGTTTAAAACTAGATTTGATTTGTGGATAATAGCTGATAAGAACTTTTTTTTTAAATAAACTAGTCTTTCTTCAATATATCCATTGTTTCATTAATCCCATACCTAATATATTATCTACTAGGTTAATTGTACACATACATAATGGTTTAAAAAATAGCTGAGTTATAATATTACTTATTGTAAATGAAAAAGTTACCCTTGTATCTCTCTGAAATACTTTCACGCCTAAATTGCTGAACCGTATTTCATAATCATTTGGTATGGAGGTAAGAGGGAACATGGAGAAAGACATAGACACAATAGACTACTGCTCTTTGCTACGAAAATAAAACTTCAAAGCAAGGAAGGTTTGTGTCATCGTCATTATCAACAATCTATAAATGTCTCCACGACTGCTGGCCTAGGGCACAGGCCTTCTAATTCCCTGTGGTCGGAATTGGAAAAACAGGCAAACATGCGCGCCCAGAGCGGATAAGTGGGTGCCAACCACTGCACGAATGGAGGTGCAGTCGGGACCAATTGGATAAAGTGCTTACTACTACTTTTAGTGGAACTTATAGTAGGGGAGCCCAAGCGGGGATTTTTGGATTTACAATTTTATTTTTTATTTCATCTTGACCGAACGTCCAGGGCAGCAATTAAAAAATTACAGCAAAAGGCCATCACCAATAAATCGGCAAATCGTCAGTCGTAGCCTAGGAGCTCCTGGAAAAAAATTCACCGCTTGGGCTCCTCTACTATTATGGCGTGATAACATTTGGTCGCTAGCCCGAATACGAGTGCACATGGAATTAGGGTAAACGACTAAGTGTAAATGAACGGAGGTGAGTACGCCCGTATTCGGGTAAGTTTTGTTTTAGTTTTACCCAACACCGTCTTCCAGCCTGTATTCCGCCCGAATTCGAGTAATGTCCTTCGTGCACCCGTGCTTCATTGTGGAATTGATTGTGGATGTCTATTTAAATGACGATTTGCAGTTTTTAATATTAATATTAGCGACATCTAGTGTCGCGTAGCAGAACAAGTTTTTCATTTACCGACATCTATTAGAGAATAGTAGTGTTTTTAAGCGGTGTCCACACTGACACTCTGAGCGATTATGTTTGGTGCAAAGAAAATATTAAAGACAAAGCTGTATGTAATAAAAATTCTTTGACTTCTATATAAGAGAATATATACTTCTAACAACCCAATGCAGTGTTGCCATATATGCGGATTTGTCCGTATCCTTACGAGATTTTAACATTTAAACCGGATAATAAGAGCATTCGGATTTTTATACGGAATTGTCAGGAAAATGCAAACAGTAGTTTATTAATAAATCTAATCCCAATAAAATGATTTAAATTAAATGAAATAATACACATTATTTAATCCAGCTGCAATACCATTGATTTTGTATTTTTCGGCGAATTTAGCAAAAATCAGGCAAATTCACTGATAAAGATACAGAATATGGATTTAGGGAAACCGCTTGAAATTTTTTGCTTGCTGGAGACAACCTGAGCAAGAAAAAGTTTAAAATCAGGTATAGTGATATTTACTATTTTGTTTAGGTATAAATTGAATCATTGACTTAATTTTGCATAATCATTATATCATTATACGAAGAAGACGTTATTACACCCAAGCAAGGCAAGCGATGTTTCAGCCTAAGAATTGATTAAAAATGACTCATTTTATATGTAAATTGATTGTAAATCATTTTTATTTTATAATTTCATTAATTAAATATTGATAAGTATAAACATTACTAAGAATACAAAATTAAGTATTGTTTAAGATTATTTCTTCTAAAACAACGAATTTCTCGCAAAAATTGTTCTTGAAGTGCTCTAAATGATATCAATCAAAGGCAGTAGTAGATAAAGTAACGCTGTAGGTTCAATTTTTATATACGGATTTCATACGGATTTTGCAATGAAAATTACGGTAACACAGATTTAAAATCTGGCACTGGCAGGCAACACTGATCCAATGTTTTTTTTTTACAGAAAGTAAACAAAAATCAATGATTTATTTTTGAATTCTTTTAAATAAAAGATCATAATAAAAGGCAAAGGAAAAAATGAAAGCATTAATACAACGGGTTATGAATGCTAATGTGGCGGGTATGTGCAATATCCCTATTTTTTAAATTCCAATTTAACTGCTTGGGGTCCGCATAGGCAGTATTTATGCGGGCTATTTAACAATCTTCATATTAATAACAAAAAAATTCAAGTTTGATGTGGCCTAGTGCTAAAAGGGCCGAAGTACGTTTTTGTTGCAGTGTGCAAAAAATATTAATCTCAAGCAAATAACAATCTGCTAAGATATTTTTACTTTTTGGTAACTGGAAATGTTCTGTTGTACATGTCATAATGCTTTGTAGTTTCTTTTTTGTGAACAGTGAATGGCGAGGTCATCAGCAGTATTGACCAGGGTTTGTGTGTGCTTATTGGCATATCACGAAATGACACAATAAAAGACATGGAATATATGTAAGTGTTTGCAACAAAACTCTTTTCTTAAATTGAAACTTATTACATTGCTATATTTTTTTTTCTTGCATCTTTACCATGTTGCATTATGTTTTAAATTGTTATTTAAATATTCAGACCTTTTTAACAAGCATCTTTGGTTCAGTGGTAGAAAGCTTGCTTGCTGTGCAATCTGACTGGGTTCAATTCCCATTTGTGGAAGGACTTTTTTTAAATAATTTTAAAAGTTTTGCATTGTGATTTCATAAACCGGACAAATTTTAATGTTATTTTTTTATCTGCTGATTTGTGAAGTCCCTATTTAAATCTCGGCCCCATTTGTTCTATTTCTTTGGTTAAATTTAGACTAGTGCTGATATTCTATCAATATTTAAATGTCTTGATTTTTGACAGTGTTCGTAAGCTTTTGAATGTAAGGCTGTTTGATGATGACTCAAATGCGAAATGGAAGAAGACTGTTGTAGAAAAACAGTTTGAATTACTCTGTGTTAGTCAATTTACTCTTTACAATACATGGAAGGTTTGTATTTTTTTTTAACAACTATTCTTTTAGACCACTTTGCACAAATCCTATAATTATTTATAGTTTACATAATTTTTAAATGTTTTTAACTATAGGGAAACAAACCTGACTTCCATAATGCTATGTCTGCTGATAAATCAAAAGAATTCTATGAAAAATTCTTACAAATGTTAAAGGATGCTTATGAACCTGACAAAATTAAAGGTAAAATAACCTATCATGTTTTTGTATATTTTATGACATATTACATGTACCAACATTCATTTACAGTATCTATAGCCCAAAAATTTTTATTGACTTTACTGTGACTGACAATCTATTTGTCCATAATATAAAAAAATATTTTTATTTACAGATGGTCAGTTTGGTGCTTATATGCAAGTTTCAATTCAAAACGACGGTCCAGTTACTCTGGAAATAGAATCTCCTTGCAGTCCCAGTAAAGGCAAGAGCAGAAACGGGGTGCAAGAGGTCCCACAAGTTGACATTAGTACAGAAGACGATTTCAAGAGTTAAATAAGTATTGTTGTATTTACTATAGGTATATACTTAGTAGGTATTGTTAAAACTTCTTTGTAAATATTGTTTTCTATGCTGTTCTACATTGTTGAAATAATGTATAGTAATTGACAATCTAGTATTTTTTTGTTAAATAATTTATAGTTATTTAGTAAGACGTGTGATATTTTCCTGTCATGATATGAATATTATTGTATGAAGACTAGTCGGTACTATTAGTGGACTGCAATGCCAATTTGACTGAAAAATTACTTACATATATCAAAAAAGTTTTTTTAGAAATATTTACATTTACTAGTCTAAGGCCCGTATCATAGAAAGATTCTCAGTGATTGATCTAGTCTTCGGCATAGTTAGAAAAGGATGCCGCTATATATAGCATATAGCGACATCCCTTTCTAACTGTACTCAAGTAAAGATCAACACTTAGTTGTCATTCTGTAATACGGGCCTTAGTCTTAGTACGGCGGGCTGTTTCCGCAACTCGACACCCAGTGCCTATTTTGCGTGGGAATTGGCATCAGTCCTGCCATCCCAGCTCCTCCAGAAAGCTCAGCAGTCCCCGGATGTTGCTGCAGGACTCTACTATTGTCCTCGGGATTCTCATTAGAGTCCTTTGTCTTGCAACGCCCCTGCACACCAGTCGAACATGGGCGCTCGTCTTCTCCTCCTCCAGACAGGCTCTGCACAGAGTGCTGTCAGAAATACCTGTATTACAAAGGTGTTTTGTTTAAGTAGCGGTGACCCGTGAGTATAACCACGATTTGTTTAAGGGCTTGTCTAGGTAGTCTGATTAACTTACATGTTAGCTGCAGGTTTACCTTAGGAACAGCTTCCCTAGCTTGCCTACAGTCCGTGAGTTTTGCCCAGTATTCGTCGTGTTGTCATTGACAGCGCTCCCTTATCCAGATTATTAAATATTTTTTCATTTTTATAAAGATTTTGATTTCTTTTTAGATTCAGCGGTGAATTTATAGGAACTGCCACCCAAAATGATTGTTTTAGAGACCCTCACAACAGTCTTTGGAGCGACCTCGTCGAAGCTCAAAAGACGCTAGTGTGGGGGGGGGGGTCTGTTAACCTAAAGTAACCGTGTACCAAATGGCAGTCCTGTACATCGATTTGTGGTTTTTATATCCTAGCTCAACCACTACTACTGAAGTTCAACAATGTACAACAGAATTGAGATTTTACTGATATTGTATAAAAATATTTTGCTCGCAACTGTTCCAAGACAAGTAGATCGCAATAAATTGTCATTATAAGGATTTATGCCTTTCATTTAAGTAAATTCTAGTGTAACATTTGGCACCAATTACAACAAAATGTTGAACAAAATGCTTTGAAAACAAATTCGTCATTATCTGCTTCTTAGAATCTATGATGATGTGTAAGGGTAGCTAAACACATAATCGGGCAGTCATTAATCGGCACAGCCGGGCGGTATAATCGAATATATGTTCGACTAATATTGCCGAACTCAGTTGCCGACGCCCGATTATGTGTACTTATTGCTCTAAGTGGAGGAAATAGTTAACTGCCAAGAGGGTCTAGATATAATTTGTTTGCGACGAGAACCTCCAGAACGAATCTAGGCTTATTTTCTCCCATAAATAGAATGCTCACTCAGTACAATTCACTGTCAAACTCGAGCGATATGGACGTATACACTGAAGAGAATAAAATCTTATGTTTGGTTGTGCCCACATAGTTTTTTCATTAATTTATTTTACATTTATTTATTTTTCATAAATTTATTTTATTGCTGTTGTTCAATTATTGACAATTTAAAATTTTATTTTTATTCATAATTGCTTTGTATTGAAATTAATGTAATTGTCAAAATTTTATAAGATTTAATTGCTAGTTAAGTGTAAATTGCATATCGTAATCGTCTAATTAAAGTTCCACTAATAAAGTGTCGTACTATAAATGTGTAAATAAGAAATGTCTAAGTGTAACTTTGTTGGTGATCCAATTAAATAAATAAAATAAATAATAAATAGGTATGCAGTAGAGGTGCTCTATTTAATGTAGTCACTATCAATGTAGCACTGACGTCACTAGTCAATCGTTCTAGCCACTCAACACCAGAGGCGCTGATATCAGTTCGACTCTAAGGGGGACAACAACAAATAAGGGGGAACAAGGAATAAGCTTAGACTAGTTGCGCCGTGTTTTGTTAATATCACTTAAGTGCCATTTATTTTGTCATTCAATGAACAGAGACAAAACATAGAGTAACTAATCCAAGTTTAGTCTTCGTTTAATAATAAGGGGGTACGAGTTTAAAGACTATTAGCAGCTTTGACTACTTATTGTTAGCGTTCAAATTTTCAACGAGCTGCGTGATGACAGATGCTAGACGATAGCTTAGCTAGTAGTTTTTGACACGTATCAAAGGGATTTTGTTAGAGGGCGATTAATTTGTATCTGCAGGTGAAGGAGTATACAAACACGCATTAGCGAGATAAAAAGTCAATACGTCGTCGCGCAGGTCGCAAAACCACGAAAGAGTTGGTTAACATCGTGAATAATTGTCAGGTACATAATAAATAAATCTATATATATAAAAATCAATTGTTGTTCGTTAGTCTCGCTAAAACTCGAGAATGGCTAAGTGGATTTATCTTATCTTGTTCTTGAAATGTTAGTGGAGGTCTAGGGAAGGTTGAAAAGGCGAGGCAGATAGTAAAAACGTCAATTTAATTTTCCCATATAAACTGTTCTATCTTCTTTCCTGTCAAACATTTGATGTTCGTCCCTTTTGGTACGATAGACTCAGGTCCGTCATTTCTTCAAAATTATTTTAACCCGTACGAAGTACGAGGGGTCAATTGGTAATAAATAAATATTTCCAACACTTACACCAATTAGCCTAGCCCCAAAGTAAGCACTGTAGGCTTGTGGGATACTAGAGTAACGGATAGAATACTGATATATATTTATATAAACATCCATGATTAATGCTCGGGGTACAAATGCTCGTATTCATCACACAAACATCTGCCCCCACCGGGATTCGAACCCGAGGACCATTCGGGACCTCTCGAGTAGGTCGACCTTCAAACCCAGCTTACATACCACTCGGCCGCGGAGGTCGTCAGTCGACATACATTGGTAGTCCGTAATAGTAGAGTAGGTCCGTAATAGTAACCTATGTTTTTCTGTTGGTATTATAATAAATAATATAATATAAGGTATCTAGTATGATCGACCTCCTGAAAAACCCAATGCTCATCAATTTCTGTGTAAGAAAAACCATTGCTGCCATTTCCAAACATTGGAGAAAGGCCACGCTTTTGAATTTGGCGTTTTAATTTAGTTTTGTTGCCAATCGTCCGGTTAATTTTGTACTGATTAACACTATGGCCACTCGAACCTGAGGGGGTCGGCTCAACTAGAGGGCGTCTTTGAGACTCGGACCTGGGCTCTAGTTAGCCGTTGTCATCGGGGGCGGGGAAAAACGACCAGGTACGTATCTGTAGGTACCTGGTATAGCGGTCGAGTGTAGACCGGGTCTTCGCACTCTTATCCTACGGTTGCGGCGTCTGGCCAATGCTAAGCTAGTGTGTAAGTTTGTTAGCTGTGTAATGTTGGTGTTTGTGGCCTGTGTGGGAGGAGTTGGAGGCGCATTTGCGCGGGTGATTTCGACATCGGTCTAAGACGTGCTTAGGCCGACGGAATTGGAGGGAATGAGTGGACTAAGGACTGGTTGCTTTATATTTTTCTTCCTTTTTTATAATGTCTGTCTGTCCGCCCTTGACGACTCTCTTGATGCAAGTCTTGGCGCCACGACAGCCAGCCGCCCCCTTGGTCCTTGCGCCCTAGCCTTCAGCCTTATTAGCCTGTGGGTAAATCAGGCCCTGCGTGGAGCTCTGACACATTTGTGGTCATCTGTTAGGTTTTTTAAATTATAATTTGCAATCTTTGGATTATGAGCAAATCTGCTAAGCGCAACCAAACGTTACAGGAGTGGTCATCCAGCCCCACCACTTCCTTTAAAAACATTCTTCCTCTTCAGTCCCGATACACGGTCAGCTTGTTGAAGTAATTGGGTTATAAGGTGATTAGGATGGTTTGAGAGTCGCTCAGTGTACCACGGTTTGCACTAGTCTATCTTCTCGGCGACAGTGGGCATATTCAATGAAATTCGTCATTTTTTGTGAACTATATTGAATTTACTATTGTTCTGAGAATATTACAAGTATTGTTGTTTTTGCTAGCAGTGCTTACAACTGGATCCCATATTATGTTCAAACTGGTTTAATAACGAAGTTGTATATGTAATCTTGTTGTCAATTAACGGGGCAGAGTTGCGGTTTATGAACCGCCAAAGAAGGTTTCTATATTTTATATTGACCTCATCTCGATTTTTCTTTATATGCTGCTTCCAGGTGAGTCTCATATCCAAATGGTAACCAAGATATTTGACGCAATCTGAGTATGTCCGAACCAAGACGAATAGAAAAGCAGTTTCCATTCCTTAGGGCTCACACACAAAACTGCGATGCGATGCAATGCGACGTAGCATAATGCCATGGATCGCAAAAACATTGTTGCACTGCTGTTATTGTTAAATAGATATAGAAGAAAAAAAAGATATTGGGTTCATACATTTATTACCTACCAAATTTACTTGAAAATACAATGGTTTGAGAACAGAAGTTTTTTTTTTTATTTTTACATTTGAAGAGCGATAACTAAAAATGATGAGCGATGATCGTACAAGGGAAGTCTCAGAGCGGACTAAAATGGTGTCACCAAGTGTGATATGATATCACAGAAATGTGCATTGTGAATCAGATCGGAAGTTCGTGCGAGCGCAGATATTTGCAATGCGATGTGAATTCGCAATTGTGCAAACCGCAAACGTGATGTGGTTTATGGCCACTTAATCAAATACGCCATTTTTTCAGCCATCTAGCGATTGAGTTTGATTTATAGGTTCTGTAGCTTGGCACTAGCTGCCTCGGGATTACTATCGTAGGGAAAATATGCCAGCAGTGGGAAGATCGTATGTAAATATGTTATACAGAACCTACCGAAGTACCAATCCTTGCGGGACACCAGCCTCTACAGCTTGCAAGGAAGATCGTGAGTCACCGACCTTAACCCTGAAGTATCTTTGAGACAGGTACGATGCCATTATGGGGTAAACCGAGTGTGACAGATTCTTTTTTACCTTGTACAAGAGTATTATACATTTTTGTGTAGTGGGCTTTTTTAATACCTAATTGATGGGTAGGGATGAGGCCACTGTTTTTGTGAGGCCACTGTGTTATCCGTGCAAAATTTTTAGGCATGTATGAAAAAACTTTTCGACAGTTTAGAGAAGGCGTCAAGCTAATGAGTTGTCTGTAGGAAGGCTCATGTTAAGGTTTTCCTAGTTTGTGAATCATGATGGCTTCAGAGATCTATATGGCTGGGAGACAAGATGTCCTAAAAATATGGCGAGAAACAGACATGCCAGCAAGGTGATATATTTTATAGGGAGTTTTTTTAGGACCCGTGGTGAAATGAGGTTTAAACCAGGAGCCTTTTTGGAATCGAGTTATTTATTTTTTCTTGCAATTTCTTTTGGGGAGGCATGGGTTAGGGGCAGGCATAGCTGGAGGTCTGGACCAAGCACCGTTTTTTTTTGTTTAAAAGTTGTGGCAAAATGAGTAGCAAAAACTTCAGCTTTCTTTGCATTTGTTTTTGCTCAACATACGGGGTACTTTTCCAAGCAGATGTTTGAATCACATTTGTGACAAGCACAAAAGCAGCGTCCACATCTTCTTGGAATTTAAGTGGCATCCTTAAGTTAAGATTGTTCTCCAAATAAGAACGAAAGCATTCCCGATCGGTCTTATAATTGTTAAAATGTTCAGGCTGTTTTTCAGACATAATGACAGATGAACTCAATGTTAGTATTACCGGGGTATGAGCAGCAGGACTTTTTTGACTTTTATAGTGTGTAGCTAAAGAGAAAATTGCATATCCATCGATGCTTTTCAGAACTAGTATCTTAGTGGCGTTATAGGCCTACAAAGCTCCCAGCTAAGCTAGATTCACGCAGGTATATAACTGACTTATGTTCTGTAAGGTGAAGAATACTTTTTCAAAGGCTTTCTTAATGCGCTTTCTTTCACAGGAGACATATTTACATTTGTCGTGTTTTGTCAAAGTATTTATCAAGTCAAACCAAGCGATGAAAAAGTCCACTTTATAATCCAATAATTGCGCATCTTTGATTCTTACAACCTTTACAGAATAACGGCTTTGTACATTATTTAGTCCCTTTTAAATATGGAGGGTATTAAGAAAATGACAACAGCTTTTATAATAAAAAAAAGTTTATTTTGAAGTTATGGATTATTATCTATTAACAGATTTGTTACAGTTAGGCCTGTGATTACACGACTCCATGTTAGGAAGTATTAAAAACGTTTTTACAAAGATGATATGATAGTTTTAGGGGAACGTCACATTCTAAACACAGAAACCACTTACAATAATTATTATTAATCCTAAACCTAACGCACCATGGTCCATGACATTCATCCATTATGTTAACAGATAATCTACCAAAATTCAAATCCATTTTTACACTTTTATCCTAAACAATGTAGAAAATAAAATAAAAAATAAAAGTAATAAACGTGTATAAAGAAAAAATTAAAATAAATGCATATCTATAAAAAACTTCTTTATTTAAATTACGAACATTCGAAAAATTCAACGAACTCAATAGATATATAGATAAATAATAATTTTGAACTATAATAGTGTTAGTGTTAATGTTGTATCAATTAGCCAGTGCCATATGATTACTATTTCTATACCGTGAACTATATAGATAATATAATCACTCCATACTAGATCTAAATTCAACCGTATTACAAATCTGATAATTTCCTTTCGCCCTCCTTCAAGGCACTTTTCGTTTTGGTATATTGCTGATACATTCCTCACACCTCTAATTCTCAATCGATGCGTTAAACACAGTTACAAGTGTGAAAGAGTACATTTTCTCGAGTACTTAATTTAATGTCGTTGGTCTATGCCATCTTAAAACTAGCGTTAGGAATCTATCAAACGCACATAAGATTACAGAGAGCAACTAAACGAGAATAGTCTTTATAATAACTATCGAAATACTATTACAAAAATATCTATAAATCTATTTCTAAATTATTCGAATAAACTGTTACTGGGATAGGCTAAGGATTCAATTAACGAGATAAAATATCATCTGTCTTTAGTGGACGTTACAGTTTGATGGTGCACGTTGCGTAACTAGAATTTAAAATACTACTCGTAATTTAGTAGATTAACAAAATGGTAGTTGAGAAATAAATGCAAAATTTTTAAAAGTATTTTTTCCAATCCAACCGATAATATTATAAATCTCAAAACGGTGATTGAATTTAGAATATTAGCGGTCCGCGCGCGCCAAGAGTTGAGCGACGACTGAGTTGTTTTTGTGGTGCCGTCGAGTGGATACGATGAGTAGTGGGGGTGTGACATGAGCCTACCAGAGGCCGGATGAGAACCCGCCTGGCGGCACGCGGCTGTGGTTGATGATGTGGCTGGTACCATTCACTGACGTCACGGTGTTAATCTGGCCGTTCATCGACTTGTAGCCGTCTCCGGTGATCGGGTTGCCTTCTGGAAAATTCCAACAACATAAATGAGTAAGTGAACCAGTATCCATCTTTAAATCAGATGACTTTTTTCTACTCGTTAACTACTGAAATTAATGGAAATGGTACTCCTATCATGCTTGCTAATGAGTTACTTTAATCAATCTTGTCTCAATATTGAAAGTATAGTCGATGACAACATAACTAATGTCTGCAATTATCTGATTACTTCATTAAAAAAATTAACTACACTCTTGAAAATTTTTGCTTGCAATAATACAACTAGTAAAATATTTCTAGCTACATTAAAATGTATACGAGTAGTAGTAGTAGTAGTAGAAGAAGAAGAAAATCAATATACAATGTACTATATAACAATAAGGAAGAGCGTGCGATTGTAAAAGTACAGAAATATAGATAGGCTGAGAAAATAAACACTGATTACAATTTAAACAACATACAGAATACATTTTACAACAACACAACAAGCATTAACAAATTCAAAAGTTCTGCTTACAATCTTTGAAGTCTAAACTATTTATTAATTTACTATTTTGTACTTAATGTTTTACAAAGCAGCAAATTATAAAACAGTAATGGGTGCTCAATTCAAAACTTGAAGGAATCTTTTTGTAGATTTTTAAAAGCAAATTATAAACGTTGTCAATTGAAATACGGAAGCAAATAATCTGATGTAGTAATATAAAAAAATATTATACATCGGACGGTGCAAAATCGGCATTCCTTCAGTCAATTTGAACACCCACCCATTTCTCTTCGGCGGACATAATCTACATAGTACGTCTTAGGCGTGAAGTCTTCCGCATGCCGACTCAGATCAAAAAGGTACCCTGGGACGTGCTTATGGAATATAGGAGGGAACCCAGTCAATGTATGTGGGCCCGGGAAGAGTTCGGTGGGCAGAGGAGTGACATCAGGAATCGGACCGTCTCGCTCGTATTTGAATAGAGTTGGTGGTGGATTTATATTCGCCATGAGAAACGGATCTATAGGAGCGTCCAAAGTCGGTATAGGGTTATACTTGTAATCAGGTTTAGGTCTTTCGCCGAGAGCGGATGTCATGCCAACGAACGCGTATGGCGGCAAAGGATGGTATGGAATTCTATGATCTCTCGGTTCCAAGTAATGTTGAGCGGGGAACGGTGGCCAATGTCTATCGAGATCCAACTGTGGAGAAAGAGAATCTGGGTCTATAACGAGATGTGTCCTTTCGGGATCGTCGGTTTCCAGGCCGAGAAGCGTGTAAGGAGTGTGTCTAACGTTTGAAGCGGCTTTGGTCGTAGAATCGACGTAGTACTGCGCCGGGAGGGGCGGCCAGTCGCGGGTGAAGTAGCGGTGGGTGGGTTGTGGCTCTAGTTCAGGGTACGGGAGGTCATGATCTGGGTCGTGGGGGTCATAGTGGTCGGCACCTCGCAGGCTGGCGGCCGGGTGGCGGCGGCGCTGCGGTGGCAACAGCACTCCGTCGCCGGTCACCGGATTCCTCTTCGGCGGAGAGTACGATGCTGACCATTCACAGAACAATCGGTTTTCATTCATCCCCCATACATTGGGCTAATGCTTCTCGCTTAAGAATGTCTTTCGAAACAACAACCTTGATAGCACTATTCATAGCGACACGCCCGAATATACTTAATCATAGTCGCTTTTCCTTTCACAAAAATATTAGTAGATATTAAAGTACTTAAAATAATAGTTCACATTCATTAAGTCGTTAATGTTATGAAAATTCTTTTATTGTATTGAAAAAAAAATCTTTTATTGTTAAGTGTATAAGTATTTTCTTTTTTAATTGGGTACATTATGCACAATCATGCGTCAATCAAAGCTAAGCATGGCTTATGCTTCATATTATCACGCAGTCAGTATTGATTGGTGAGAGTGATACTTGATTAATTAATTTATTGTTATAAAACTTATGGTTATAATAGATGTGTTGAGTTGTGTTTAGTTTATTTTGTATTAAGCAGTTTCTTAAAGTGCCAGTGCTATTAATTCCGGGTGCGATCATCAACCTATGGGTACGCAGAATCCACAACAAGTGCTGTAGAAATGAACAGATGTGCTTTGTTCTGGGTTCTGCGTAAGGACATATGGTTCAGACGTTGGATGGATTTCAGTGTTAAGAAGATTAACTACGTTCTACTGTAACTAAACACCTATAAAGTGTAAAAGTGGCAAACAAGATTTTACTTTTATTTTTGGATCTAGTGTTAGGAAACTGGATTTTAATAAAGACCAGTTTAAGATGCTTTTACGTGAATACCCTCAGACTGGTATTCAAATGTATTATTAAGAATTTACGGAAATTTGTTTAAAGATGTATAACGATGATCCATTCAAGAGTCTGTCTTTCCGTCTAACGTTGCCAGTATATAATTTTTTTATTACAGGCAAAGGCTTGTGAATCCATCCAACGATCTAACCACGCACTCGCCACCATCCCAGCCCTATAGTCCTAGCGTTCGAGCGTGCTGCGTGCCTACAAGGGGGTCGACTCACAGTGTTCCACGTGGCCCGTCTCACCTCTGCTGGGCGTCGACATCGCGCTCCCATTCATCTTGGACGGCGAATGGACTGGGCTTCCACCGTTCATGCCGTTTCCGTGAGCGCTGTCACCAAACTGAATCTGGCTGCGGATCGTGTCCGTCACCATGGGAGCCACAGGGCCGTGGTTCGCTGCCTGGAATGTGATAGATTTACACTTACAAACTGTACAATTACTTTAGAATTTTACCTAAATTTCGAAGGATAGAAATAAAGCAGCAACCGTAGATGTAAATAAATAGGAACTTGTAGGGAGCTCTATGATATGGGAATGGAGTAGGATAGGTCATACAATTTTTATAATCTCTTCCGTGTTTCCGAACGCTCTGGTCCCGGTTGCAGCTACGTCACGTTACTACCCACCAATCTACGCTAGACCTACGTAGTGGAGTGGGTGGTCAATTCTGTAAGATCCAAATCCACAGGTAAGATCTATGCCCACCAGTGGTTAACATTATTGATGAAGATATGATACAAATACTATAGATAAGAATCGCCTTAAAGTGGAAGGTGAAAACATGCTGCACCGACTCTTAATGAATGGAAAATAATGGAAACAGGGTAGGAAGTTTAAAAGCAAAATGGTTAATAACTTTTCCATGTCCTGCAATGAATAAGATTGCCAATTCTCCGTAAATGTACTCGAGTGATACGGGCGAGTACCTTTATGGATCTTCTACGTTTGAAGCGTTTCGAGATCGAATTCAACTATTCGAATTCGATATTTGCTTCATGCTAATGGTACAGATAACCTATTTAGACATGATAATCGACCATTGAGGATTGAGGAGCTCGATAGCACAAGTGATTAGCGCGTTCGGCTGCGATATTTGAAGTTAAGAAACTTTTGCAGTGGTCGGTCATTGGATGAGTGACCAAAATCTCGAGTTAATTCGTTGGTCCCGGTTGCATCTGCAGTCGTTAGCACCTACCAATCCACACTGGGCCCGCGTGGTGGGTCATTGGTACAGCCCAATCTCCCTATTCCATCCATAGGGAAGGCCACTGCCCCACCAGTGGAGACACCAATAGGCTGTGATGATGATGATGGATCTACCATTATCGTCTCATACCTGTCCAAAGAGCCTGGAATGGGTGTCGCGCGGGCGGGTGGGAGTGTCGCGTACTACGCGCGGCCGGGATGTACCATTCTTCACCGGGCTGCCGCCGTCGGTCGCATCCGAGCTGAAGATCTCGGCTATGCAGCTCTTCGGGGCGTTCGGTACCCTGGAGAAGAAACAAAGTTCATTATTAATTATGAGGCTTATTTAAACAGTTTTGGCAATCTTTAGAATGAAATACAATGGGAAAACTTCGAAGATTCCAACACAAATTGAAGTGGAGACAGACAAGTTCTTGTATTAGACTGGACCTGATCCTTTTTCAAAGACAGCTACCTTGGAGCATCACTTTTAGACCATACCTATATCTCTCATGATTAAAGCAAATGATTACCTATCGCCTTAAACAAGCAAAACCCCAAACATTCTTCTAATTACGTTAAAAGGTGTTCAACATTAAAATGCACTCGCATTCACCGCAACGTCTACAATCAGGGAGTGGTCATTTCAAAGACCCTTATTCATAACCGGATCGATTTAATCATCAAAATTCGATCGTAGGTGTAGCGACATAAGAAATTTAATACCGTAATGCAAATATGACCCTCGCATGTTTGGCTGGACGCGTGTGGTCATCGTTACCTGAGCTACCTACTTCCGTAGGGGAAGCGGTCAAAATATCATTAGCGCAAAAGCCGAACCGAGATACTAAATAAGTGACAATTCTATCGCCAATAAAAGTAAGTTAACTTTTACCACCCTTCAGAAAAGATACATAATATTATTATTACCATAATATCTTCTATTAGCATAAACGAGTTCTGTCGATTCTCATATTACAAAATGATCAACCCATAGGTTATCTACCCAAGTAATTTCTTTAAAAATAAGTACATTTTGAACTTCATTAGAATAGTAATCCACAATTTTACATACCGTGGCAATCGTAAGCTTCACGGACTAGAGGCAAAAGATGGTAATGAGTTACTATTTTTACATCTGCCGCGGTACTGGAATGACTTTACATCTCGCTATTAGAACATCGGCTGGGAAAATCTTGATATCATAACATCGGGAGCCTAGAAATCTTAAACTTATTAACATATTAAGACCCTCTGGTTTTAAAGATTCCAATATATCTGTGTGTCATAGTCAAAGGTCGATTATACAGCTTCTTCCCGGAATAGTTTATCCTAGGTTTGAGCGAAGCCTTAGGGCAAACCCAGAATATATTCTAATTTTGGCCTTTGACTAAGTCATACCTTGAAGTTCCTTACTCTTCAGTCGAACGTCAAAAGTAAAATAAGCTGTTTTGGACTTTGCCTAGTCGATCCTTGAAGCGACTGACAGACTCGGTCAAACGTTGACTGTATTTTAAACATGATAAAACAAGTGTCTATGGTGTTCCGGAAACAAGTTAATACTTCCTCTGTTAAATTATTTTATCATTTCATGTTTGGAGATTGAGCGTGAGGGTGTGTAATAATAAAGATGAATGAATCAAACAGTGTTGTTACTAAAAACGTGGATGAAAAAGGTTAATAATTTTTAGTTTAAGAAGAAAATCACTAATGTGCTCAAAATTAAATGTTTAATACATTTAACAAATAAACAGATATATGAACAAATTATCAATGAGGTAGAATAAGCTAAAGTAGCTAAAAGGAAACATTTTCAGTGTGCCGTCTTGGACAATGCCATTTTGTGTGTTTTGGGACGAAAATAAATTATTAAGCCATTATCAGATACAAAAAATATACAGTACTACATTACAGACGACGAGTTATTCGATGTGATTGAACGTGCTCTCCTCAAATATGGTCTTGGTGGTAGAGCTCTCACAATTATGACACTCACCATGTATGAAAAAAGACTATTTTCAATTATTAAACTTATGAAAACATAAGTTTTATTACATCCAACAAACTAAAACATTCTTTTGCTTACTTGTAGATTGACTGGTCGGACCCCGATTTCCTTAAATTAAGTTTCGACGTTTGCCTAGCAAAATTAGTTTCTCCTAAGTTTGCGAACATTCTTCAGTCCCAACAGAGGTCGAAAAGTTTGTGCGATTAAAGAGATTTGAGGACTGACTAGTCAAATCTAGGAGCGCCGGAGCTTCCAGGTTTGACTATAACATATGCATATGAAATCGTGGGAATTATTTTAGAAGATAATGAGTTGTCATGTCATACCAACTGTAGCGTTTGCATGATTTAGAATTGCATATTTAATTCAAAGATACTGAATAACTTTTGATATGCACAAATATTTCTTTTTCTCTAGATATTATATTATAGTCAGTTAAGACACCAACTTTTATATTGAGTGAGACAAAGTACGAGAATAACAAAAAAAAAAAACAAAACCTGAAAACAATAAATTTATATCAAGAAAAGTTGTTAAATGAAGAGATTTGATATTCAGTAGCTTTGATTATGAACTACAATTCACAGAACCCTAAGTCACTTTAATAAAGCATCTAGCTTATAATAAAATTCTGAAAGGTGAAGGTACCTTAAACTCGAATGAACTTTCTAAGAAACTAACTGTGCTCTGTAAGCTACCTATCTACTCAACTACAACAATATTTTATAATAGCTCATAATAACATTCACAGAAAACAGACGTCAAATCCCCTCCACTAACCAAAAACGCCGTGACACATGAAATAACAAAATTTGACCTACCGAATAGGGTTGAGACTCAAAACACATTAGTACTGTTTATTTAGTTTAGGGTGAAGAAAACAAACCAATCCTAATAATAAATCTTGATAATACCTAAACCAATAATACACAAGATAAATAATGCTAAATAAGATGTGGATTTGGTGAAATGATACTTTGAGCTCAAACACTTTTGAAATGTAAATAGATAATGGATAAAGTGCATAATTAACCGACTTAAAAAAAGGAGGAGGTTGTGTGTTCGACTCTGTATATATATCTTAATATATATACATCTCGTGTCACAATGTTTGTCCTCAATGGACTCCTAAACCACTGAACCGATTATAATAAGATTCGCACACCATGTGCAGTTCGATCCAACTTGAGAGATAGGATACCTAGTTTAAATCTCAAATTATAGTCGCAATTTTAATTTATTGCATATTATTACTTTTGGGCGGTACGAAGTTCGCCGAGTCAGTTAGTATATATATATATATATATTTATGTATGTTCACCGATTTCTCAGTCAATTGTGGACCGATTTCCAAAATTCTTTTTTTTTTATTCGAAAGAGTGCACTTCCGAGGTGGTCCCATTGGAACCAAGTCAAAACCTTTAAATTTCAAAGGCACGCACGATGTTTTTTTATGCATGTACACCGATTTCTCCGTCAATTGTGTTCTTGTTTACTTGGACGATGCAATTTTCACTAAAATGGATGAAATAAAAAAAAAAACAAAAAATAAATCCGATTCGATTTTGAAATCCGTTTTATTTTTTGTTTAATGATTTTTTTTGGAGAAAATTTGCATTACATCTCTCTAAATATGCTCTAAGTAGATAACTCTTTTGTTACAAATAACGCATAAGTATTTGTAGCCACTAACAAATAATGAGTACTCAACAGAGTATTTCTTTTGTGAGTATCGACGCGTGCGCAATGTGCTTGCATTCGCCTAGGGGCGACTGGGTAAATTGTCCGTCATCAAAACACGATACAAATGTTATAACCGCTGGCATTATGGCTACTTGCAGTGCGTACGAACCTATACTTTAAGTTCATTTTCGTTTACTGCACTTAAGTAGTTGATTTATTTTAATAATCTCTTTCAATGTAAGTTATTTATAAAATAATAAGGTGAGGTTGAGTCTCTACAACATTATACAATACATACGTTTCTCTATTCCACTGCTTTAAAGGGTATTACGTATAAGATTAGCAGTGTGTGATTCCTAATATTAAATAATGAGATTGTGTTTAATAATACTTATAAGTACTTCAAAAGACAGCTCATTTTACCGAGTGTTCTTAGTCAAAACTAACAGCTTTGTGTATTTTAGTTATTAATGTTATTACAAAAATATATTAGATGCACATCACACCATTAGTATTTAAGATCCTTCGTTCGATTTAAAAAATGCTTAAACTAAATATTTTCCTTTATTTATTATTTCCACGTTTTCCTAATTTTACCCACCTAATACTGTGATGACAAACTCAAGCCCGACCAAAGTTCATTGATTCAATTATTAGGGCGACGACTTTTAGGTCTTAAAATATGTAAGGTCAGAGATCACGATGCTGAAAGTTATAGGTCATCTGTGTAAGCTTTAGTATAGAATTGCTAGCAATAAGAAAAAAATTTACGTATATGTAATTCCAAAATTACCTATGAATTCCTTAGTAGTTAGGTAGGTGTTGTAAAATCAGTCCAGTTATTTTCCAATCTCAGTAGTCTAGCTTCTGGATAAAACTCGTATAAGGAATTCTTGAAAGATACGTCCTCGTCGTCTGTATATGTTGGATGGTAAACTCCCAAAACGCACTCGAGATGAGCATACATTTTAATGGTAACCCAGATTTAATAATAGGGAAAGCTTGGTGTTTCTCAGCTTCGTGTTTTTATACTATGAAAGTATTTCAAGTAACAATAAAATTATAACTCTGTTGAATGGTAGGATGACTGATAGATTATTGATACCTATCTACAAAATCTTCTAAGCAAATGAAGTAATAAATGCATAAAAGTTCATTTTTATTATACAGTTGTCCGACTTGAAATCGAACCGAGATACTCGAATGACGTCACTTGAGTAGACGGGTTGCAGAGGTCGATAAATGTTACAGTATTTTGTCATCGTTGCTATTAAACACAAATTGGCGGGCCAGAAGAAAGTGCACCATCGTATAACGTATTGCCTTTCATTTGAAACGAAGAGCAGTTTCTCCTGTCGTTCCGCGTATGATAAAGTTACGCGGTCTCTCATTACCTCAGATATCATTAACGTGCTCTCATTATTCCTGGCATTTGTGGAGCAAAACCGCACGTTGCAGAGGCGTAAAGCCATTAGACGCCCGACTACTTTTGATATCATAAGGATTTGCCGCAAAAAAGCCAGTTCTGGCGAGTGGACTACGGTTCAACGTAGGAGTACTTAAATTTAAGTGTAAGTAACTCTAATACCAACAACACATGATTTACACTGGTTGACTCTTAATTTAGAAAAAATAGATCAGTTATTTTCTATATTGTTATACAGAAAATTATCTACACTCCAACTGATGTCAAGTGAAACTAAAATACTTAGGGATTTGGAAGAAAAGTGTGGCAGTCTAATGTCCTCTACATGCGGGCCTGAACCTAATCCCCAACCCCGGGGAACCATAATGTTAATACAGTTACTTATTTAAGAGCAAGCGCACATTGAACCACTAAACGCGATCACTATATAGTGGCTCAGTCAAACCACTAGACGCAGCCACCAATTGATTCGAGAGAAATTATAATGACCGCCACTAAGCTACTTATAGCGGCCACTAGTGGCTTGATTGAGCCACTAGTGGTCGCGTAAAGTGCCTCAATGTGCGCTTGCTCTTAAAAGTAATATGTGTAGGTAGGTTGCAAAGCCTTTATCGTTTCGTTACGCGTTTGCGCCCCCGAGCCTGTGGAATCGTAGATGCGCCGCTTAACAAGTGACACTATCGCCAAGTTACCATCGGCTGTTGGTCGCCGCACTCGCGTCTCGAAATAGATCATCATAATATTTATCTCGCACGCCACATTTATCTGGATCGGTAATTAAAATACCGCACTAAAGATGTTTATCGAGAGACATGAAATTAGGGGGGCTGTGATAACAATTGTAGAACGGAACGCAACTGCCTTAATAGCGGCGCGGAGAAAGCTTATGTCTCGCGGTGTCATTATAATTTTTCTTTCCTATGATATTTTATTATTATTATTGTGTTCCGGCGCGGCTGGTTTCTCTATTTGACAGCTGTTTATTTTAGTAACTGGTGCCCTATCGCCACCGCCATCTTTGTTTACATCGCGTGTGGCGCATGGGCTCACCGTCTATGTACATTACAATTAAACAATTTACTCTCACGAACGCCTCTAATTATAGAAAGGCCAGATAGGCTCTAAAGATTTATAATTACATATGCTTAAGTTATTACAGGAAGGGGATCTTTGGACGACGATAAACGGCGGTTGTATAAATTAGATGTTAGATACGTGTCCTATTAGGGTTTTCTTTGAAAAAGTTTGATTTTGCAATAATACTGCACTCAGTAGGCTTAGTGATAAGATAGTACCTAACCTAGGTACATCATTTGGAAGTATCGAAGGTGACGATGGACGTTAGAAGTAGGTATAATCTAATCGAAGGCAGCAAGGCAAATAAATGGACGGTACAGTTAGTTTTCAATCAGGTATATCAGGCACCCGGTGAGTCGGCAGCGTGCAATTTGCGAGCTCGCCTCCAGGACCATGGCATAGGGATTTCGATGTCAAGTTTGTATGAATATCAAACAGAAACCACCAGAAAATTCGGAAATGGTAATAGAAAAATTTGTAAGCGTGACTAAGGTTTTGATGTCCAAAATGAAGTGAGGCCGCATTACACAGAGTGGCAATGATTATATTTTATTCGATTGACCGATAATGACGGTATGTAGATGCTGGTGACTGAGGTTTAGTAAAGTTTTCAATAAACGTTACATATATTTACAAGATAGAAAAAGTGGCAAATGAAAAAAAACAGAAAATCAAAATATGAAAATATATAAATAACAATATATACGAGAAGAAACATTCCAAAAGCTTCTACTGTAGGTAGTAGGTAGATTTAACCGTGCATCATTTCTTTCATAGTTTAATTTTAAAGTAAGCGTAAAGCCGTAGAAGAAAAGAAAAGATTTCGATAAACCATTGGATATTTTTCCTTGTTTCAAAAAATCTATATTCTATTTGAAAATTGAGATCTGATTTCTCTCAAGCTACTGATTTGAGGAAAACCTCCAATTTGCGTGAAACAGTTAGTTTTCAATCAACTCCTGTCGTCGGGCAGTGGGTGTTGATGGCACGCAATCGCTCGTAGGCATTGAGTCAAGATCGAACGCCGCACTGCGGCCCGCGGAGATATAATCAGACGGGCTTATTGTTGTGATTTGGAATAATTTGAAATAACTAGATAGCGCAGTGGTAGACGCAATCGGAAGAACTACGATCATAGAAGTTAAGCAACTTTCATTAAGTTCGATCATCGTATGGGAAATCAAAGCTTCTATGTACTTCGTAGGGCGCATTCTGCTTTTGCATATCATTGGGTAGGTGATATTTACTACCCAAAAGCCATATCTCCAAAATAACTATAAAATTATGAGTAAAGAATACGCTCTACATGCGTAAAAGTAGGTAGCAGTGATGGCGGATAAATAAACAGTTACAGCTGAGGGATATTTATTGACTCTTTCTCTCAGTTCCAGTGTCACTGATTTAGTATCTCGATACTCAAAATCCTTTCTCGATACATCGAGTGTGAGTCACATTGTAAAGTTTCGATTTACGATAACGTAAGTACTTTATCGATTCCGCATCGATGTTAGAGCACTATTCTGTGTGTTTGGTGTGTTCATTGGCCGAAACAAGCTTGTAGGTTACATAATATATTATCTTCAGCAACGCCTTTGGAATATTTATTTAGAAATCTTTTACGTGGAAAATTTCTCGTGAATACACGTGCAAAGGACATAAATGATTTCCTCATTCTTTTATTAGCAAACAACTTGCTCCTTTAGAAGATAGTTCAGTCAACATTTTTTTTCTAAGAATTATTACAAATTCTTCAAGCCTATAAACAGAAGTAAAAACGTCAACGCTCATTACTAAGGAAAAAACACCCATTGAGGTTTATTGTTTTAAACTTTCATGGTCACTAACATTATAGATATTAACGGGATTGTTACCATGTACCTTGTTTTTATGAGTCTCCGATATTTCGGCACTGTTGCAAGCGCCATGATCACGGAGTAACTCACTGAGGGTTTTTTTTCACAAACAGGTTTCTTCTAACAGAATTTTATTATACGATGATGATGATATATTAGAGAAGTATTTTGTAAACATGTTCATTGAAACTCATTAAACTTTCTGCACACCGTACCACCCTTCGCTGCGGATGTGACATGTGGAATGAGCCGTGTTTAGTTCATTTCCTGCGAACGAACCGTTTCAGAAGAAAAAGTGCGATTTCCTGCGGAAACCATTATTATCTAAAGGGTTTGATTTCATTCAAATGCATTCCGCATGCAATAATTTTGTGATCCATAGGTACCAGAAATAACTTAAAAGTGAAATTTAAATCTATAGATTTCTAGATATATCTAGAAAAAATAATACTTATTATGTAAAAATGAAAAAGTTTTCGGCTCAACGTAGTAAAGAGGTATGAGAAGTTGGTGAAGAAGTATAGAGAGCTTGAGATATATAAATGCAGCTAATGCGTGAAACACATCAAGTTAGCTACCTTCGAAAGACTTTTATTAGACAATAAGCTAGCTAAGGTAAGCTAAGGTACTCGTAGCTCCACAAAGTAAATAAAAAATCATTATTCTGACGATGCAGACCTGAAAAGGCTGCGAAACGTCAATAAATAAATTAAGTTCGTGCATTAACCCGTTAAAACTAGTTTTATTTAATGAGTGATGTGCGTGAAAACCTAAGAAACAAACACATCAAGTTAATACTATTTTCTTATGCTACAGACGAAAAACTATAGATTATCATGTAAGACTATCAAATCAGGTTTGCAATCAATAAAGACAAAACACTGCGATGGCGACCTACAAAATACTTCCGTATATCTCACAATCAAATTTCAAATTATACGCCGCTACAGAATCGCAAATTCATCAGACTGCTAACTGGACGATAGTGGAGAGCGGAGCGATAGCGGGTGTAAAATTAATAATAATCTCTTATCTATTAGACGTCCGTCCGTCCGTCTGTGGTGCTGTTTCAGCGGCCAAACCGTAAGAGATAGATAAAGAGAATATTTAAGTTATAAGTTAAGAATAGTCTGATAAGACTACAAACCGGATTTGAGTAACGTAGCACTTCCGGTTTTCGAGAAATCACGAATTTCAAACGAAACCACACAAAATCTCCGAAGTTCTCAATTAATTAAATACATTTTTTTTTAAATCAGGTTTTGGTGAACATTTGGTTCACTGGTTTGCTAGTTAAAGAAATAATAAATCTTAAAAGATTAAAGAAATGGTTAGAAGAAGAAGGGTTTATTAAGGCCAGCCCTTCATTTCATAGTAAGGAAAGAAATATGTTATGTTATTATAACACTTTCTTTAGCATTGAAGCGGAAAATCAAAGTTGAAGTTAAATAAGCCGAACTCCCAGGTCCACCTGGCTAGAAAAAATAAACATATCTACATCACCATCTCAGCCGTTCGACACCCACTAATGAGCATAGGCATCCAATCCACTCGCAATCATCGGCTTCCTGCGACCTTCATAAGATCGTCGGTCTACCTACCTGGTTGAGGAGCCTGCCCACTGAGCGACGTCCGGTGCGTGTCAGCCATTCGAGAACCTTTCTGCCCTAACGGCCATTGGTTCTCCTCGCTAACTGTCCATATCTACTTATCTGTCAAATATTAGGTAAGTGATAGTGTTATCTGCCAGAGGCCACAAAAGTACTGATCGGTTAACTCCGCTACTACTATAAACAAGTCCGCAGCCTTATACATAGCTTTCGTGTTGGGTTTCATTTGCGCATACTCTGAAATCCATACGCGCATCCATTTTGTAACGTAGCATTTCTCTTTCAATAGAATATATCCGAGGAATGAAATTAGCTGTATTTCGCAATTGTCCAATCTCTACAGAATCCATTACATTTAAGATCAAAATGTATAATTTTCCAGCTTTATTACCATTGCGATTGAAGCCAACCAAATCTTGAATAAGTTTGTAATAAAAATAGTGGTATAATATTACCTACACATATTTTATAGGTGAAGCTCAAATTACAGAGACAGTTTATTTTTACCGTTAATATAATGACCTGCCACGTTACGTTTACAGTTTCATACTAGGTTACTTCCTTACAGAACTAATTGAAATTTCTCTTCCTCGACCGCATCTCGAAATTTGTAATGACAATAACTTTTGTGCTCATTACGAGATTGTTTAGTGACAATGATAAATCATGTTGTGACTTCTTGTTCATTCTCAAAGTTAGTGCGTGAACAAAAACTCCGTTGTTATGTTACACTTTCATATTTTCTAAAGCTGTGTTCCGTTCAATGGCTTTGGCCTCATAAATTACCTGTCATTATTATTAAAATTCAACCTTCTTAGATGGCAACACGCATATCCCTGACATTCTGAAACTACGGTAGTGTATATTATAACTGTGGTCAGATCATATTATTAAACAAATAGCTATATCTCTATTCCGCAAGGAACACCTATGGTGTTCCGCGACAGATAATAATTTGACAGAGCATTATGCGGGTATACCGATATAAGATTGTGAATATATTTATATATACGAATACGAATCTTAGCTTATAAGTCTATGGGACTAGACTACACTCAAAAGATGCCACTTTGGGATAGAGTAAAATAAAAACAGTGTCCCATCACTTCTTAATCCACAAACTACATCGATTGCTTAGGCCCTGAGGCTTACTTAAAATCACATTATAGAAGATAGCACAACCTAACATTTAAAACTCAATGCAAAATTAGTGAGTACATTGCATTAGTACAAAGCTAGGATATTTAGAATTCGCAAAAAACTGTGATACAAAAAGCCAACTGCATGAACTAGATCTACAATCAGAATAATGTGCCACGAAACACCAGTAGTTTTCTCAGGAAATCGTTGGAAAGCGATGGCGACTGATAAAAAAAGGTCATCTGATCGTAGCTAAAGCATATCGATTTATCTTCAGCCAAGGATCTTTATCAAGAGGTTTACAATCGCAGCAGGTGTGTTTACGATCTGAGTTGCCCGCAAGTTATAACTTTAGTTCAGTTTCAAGACAACATTTGCCATTCACCACCTACCCGATGATATAAATGATGATAACAAACAACAAGAACTCTTAAAGACCTACATCGATTGTAAATTCGAGTAAAAACGCCTACCAAAATGTGAGGAATCATAGCGAATTTTCCTCTTGAATTAGATCGCCCATCTGGGGAAATAAACTTCTACTTTACAGAGGACCACAGTGAAATAACAAGCTCCTTTAAGTGGTGTTGTGTTTCTGTTGGCTATCTGGATAGGTTTAGGATATGCAACGCTCGAGTATGTTTAAATGTATGTACGGTATCGTAATTGTCTTTAAGTTTACTTATCATAGGCAGTATATCATAGGCCATAATACTTTGCCAAGGTAAAGAATCTTACAACCACATTGAAATTTTCAATAGTATATTAACTACTCATTTAAAATTAACCTCTTGTTATTTTCTATAATAAATAAAGCACGAGAGAAAACCTGCCTAAAACCCTTCACGCTTCCCGGGTAAAAGTCTCAACAAAACCCAGCTCAAGATCTAACAAGGTTACGAAGACAAAGGAACCTTTTTTCTCGCTCCTCTGTTTACACGGAATCTACATCAACACATCTTACACAGCTATAATGCTGTGTATTATATGCAAGCGCCAGGTGCTAAGTAAAACCGCTACCAACAGCCAACACCCTTTGTTCTTGCGAAATGTTCCTGCATCTTTAGTATTTCACTTCGCCTTGACATTTGCGCAAAGTTATATCAGAGATAAACCTGGATTCTACCTCCGTGGACATTGAATTCAAAATTGAATGAATATCCCCCGTTTGAAGTTGGCAATTTCTTTTGCAGTGAAGGGTTTGTGTTATCAAGCATTCGCTAATGGAACCTTAGCTGGTACTGATTAATGATAGCTGCATTGCTTCTTGAAACTATGGGAAATATTTACTAAGACGCTTTTGTTAAGCAAATCTTTGTTAAATCAGATATTAAGAAGTGATTAATATTAGTAAAAATATCTATATTTGCATAGATCTGCTAAACACGAAGATAGCATATAAAAACGAATGGGTGCAACGATTGCGATCTTTGGAGTTGAAGTCCTGGGAAAGTTTCCTGGACGTTTTTGTATAACGTGCACATTACATCTGTTCTTAAAAATGTATCTTTAAAATGTTCGTGAATTTAGAGTCGTTGGCTGGGATGAAGTTTGAAGTTTGCTTAAATTGAGAAAGTTGAAAAATCACAATCATTGAATTTCCAATCATTAGATTAAATGCAATCAATGTTATTAGCGGTTTTTTACGAGCGGTGTTAATTAAGGCAGGCAATGAAAATGAAGTGGTGTTTATCTAGAAACAATACCACAACACCTGTAACACAATTCGTTAATTCTTTTCTCTTTTTATTCCTCTTTATAATATTAGTCGTTGCCTGAGATGAAGTTCAAAGTTTGCTTATATTGAGAAAGCTGAAAAAATAGTAAGCAAAAGAAAGATAATATGATTTTCGTTGAATATGAGGCAAGAGTCTTCAGAAATTTAATTCTAGGAATTATTTCGCTAGGTCGCGAAAGTGCCTCGTCATGTAACTGCCACTTCGGAGTTCAACAAGGCGAATTAGGGCAGAAAGGTAGTTTTCATACAGCAAATAAAGATTTTTCATTTCATTTCAAATCTGTGAAGGCTTAACCTAGTTAACAAATATTATGTTTATAAAGTAGCTCCTATGCTGGACGAAAATTAAAGAACTTTTGGACGTATAGAGCCAGCAAGGCATATAAATATAATACACAAAGTTTCAAATGTCCCTTAAACGATTGTTAATCATAAAATAAACAAGTTAAAACTTAATAAAGCAAGTTGTAGATTATTGACGGTTTAGGATAATTTTCACCTCGGGCGAAACAAACATCCAATACATGATAAATGTTTAAGTACATATGAGGATAATTTGAGAAAACATTGTAACAATAAACGGTGGCGGTCGAGGGCAATTCCATTAATTCCTTATGTGGCGCCATTGATATGTAGCGGGTGTATTATATTTATTGTCTTCTTTATAGTTCTGATGCTTCGTTACCCACCATATATTTTTTACTATATATGAGCAAATACTACTTGTGGGATAAAAAAGAAGCATTTGTTCCTTCTCTTATATTATACCATATACCTATCATTATTATTATTTTTTGCAATATTTACTTTAACTTTATGTTAAAAGTCATTGAGAAGAAATAACGTAATGCCGACAAAAAGTTATTTCAGTAGTTACCTAACAATCAAAGGGCGATCAAGAACACTCGTTGAAAGATTAAACGGGCAAAGTTCAAAGACCCGCCATTATCGTTTTGCTGCATAGCCATAAAAACTTTGTTTATTCCATCTTATTAAACGTCAAAAAAAACGAGCGAGCCTTACAGTATTCGCGTATGATGTGTAACATTTGGAACCTCACCTTATATTAGTAAAAAAAGAAATAAAACCTACTACGTATAAGGAATAAGCCATTTGAACATTATATTCTAAAATCAAAACAAATAGCGCGCGCTTTCGGGACTTCCTGTTACATACTTCCGTCCCATTTTACGAAATCACTCCCACAAATTGCAGGAAAGCGCGAGCAAAAGATGTTACACATCAAAAATTCGTTCAAAGTCCTGTGAGATAAATCCTAAAAGTATAATTTTAAACTTGATTCAATCAAATCACTTCAGCCATAATATACAAAGCTTTTTGGGCCCTGCAATCTATTTGATTCAAACTCATTTATTCAGTCTAGGCTGTTACAAGCTCTTGTGAAAGTACGCTACGCCATTGGTTCGTAAATCTACGGCAGGAGACCGTGCATTGAGAAGAACCGCCAAAAACTCAGCAAGGGCTATTTTTTTCTTCCTGTTTTGTTTCATACAGCGTCAAAAATTTAAAACATGTGTTGATGTCAGGTTTCAACGTTGATTAAAATGATTACCAAGTAAAATTCTAATCTCAGGACTGTTCGCGCGTTAGAGTATTTAAAATTCCTCATTCCTCTCATTCCTACTCTTCATTCCTCTAATGCCGCCTGGATTACCACACGTTACCCTCTCATACTACTCAATTGAAATTTTCAAAAGTTATTTATTTAATTGCAACGTAGAACACTAACGGTATTCCCCATTACCGCCACGCACTGCAATTAGATCGCGTTAAGAGTAAAGTTCATGGTACTACTCAGAACATTAATCCTTACTAATATTATAAAGGCGAAAGTTTGTTTGGATGGATGGATGTTTGTTCCTCTTTCACGCAAAAACTACTAAACGGATTTTAATGAAACTTTACAGTAATGTAGCTTATAGATCAGAATAACACATAGGCTATAATTTATAAAGATATTGTGTGAATTGTCCAAAATATAACGATAAATGTCATTTAAGTCTGCAAAAATTCTGCAATCTGCGAGCTATTCAGGCGTGTGCTGCAAAAACAGTTAGTGCTACATGTATATAATGTATGGTGAAAATATTTATCTTAAATAGTCCTACAAAAAATTCTGCGACACCATATATATCTATCTTTTATGAGTAATATAATATAAAACTCAAAGGTGACTGACTGACATAGTGATCTATCAACGCACAGCCCAAACCACTGGACGGATCAGGCTGAAATTTGGCATGCAGGTAGATGTTATGACGTAGGCATCCGCTAAGAAAGGATTTTGATCAATTCTACCCCCAAAGGGATAAAATAGGGAATGAAAGTTTGTATGAAACTTTGTCAATTTTAAACCGATCGGGCTGAGACTTTGCATGCAGGTATAAGAAGAATCATAGATGAATGTCATTGTGTTTAATACAAGCCTGAGAACAAAAACTGTCTACACTTCAGCTCTACACCGAAGCGAAGCGAGGGCGGGTCGCTAGTAACCTGATAATGCCGACTTACCTAATACGTCTTTTCAAGAGCCATTGCAAATCAAACAAAGAATAATAAGAATAGAAATTACCTACAGCATCTTGATTCTCAAGACAATTCGCCACCTTTCTATCCAACACGAGATCGGCTTATTATTTAGGCGTGGCTGCACTTGAATAGAAATTGATTTAAGTATTTCTCGGAATCAAATGGAAAGTAGGTAGCTAGACGCCATGAGCCGAAATCGCGAAATAGTACAGAGACACAGATCTATCGCCTTATTCAACGTTAATCTAGAAAGTGATATTAAAATTGTAATACCATCACGTTTTGCATTAATCTCCGCGATCTAGCCGCGATGCTTGTCAGCTTAAATATAAGCCTCGTTACAAAATCTATGTATGTTTATATCTTTAGTTTTCAGTTGGAATCACTTTAGGCACGAAATGCGGTCATCGACCCCTCGCTACGAATGTCTGGCGGCAGTCTACGGGCGTGCATTTGTGACGCATCCATCACGTTCTTAGCACGTTGTCTGTTAACCATTGACTCTTTGACACGGTTCATGGCCTTACGCCTCGTAAATAACAGGTAATGCACGAACCTTTTACGTTACAGCCGGTTTATCGGTGCCGGCGGATGGATTAAGCGCGCTCGTGGTTAATGGTTGTCGATCGATATATTTACTTGTGCATCGGGGTGGAAATATATCGATTCGAGGCAAACTAAGCATATACATCGCCCTTACGCCGTAGTAATAAGAGTGATATTCGAGGCGCAAGTGTATACACAATCGTAGCTACGTAGGTATTAACGAATTGTGTTACATGTGTTGTGGTATTGTTTCTAGATAAACACCACTTCATTTTCATTGCCTGCCTTAATTAACACCGCTTACAAGCGTTAATAACATTGATTGCGTTTAATGTAATGATTAGAAATCAAGTAATAGTGATATGCGCTCTGTCTAGCTATAGGCACTATAATAGTTTGTTAATCCGTCAATGAAGTAGTTTTTCTAACACTAAAATTTTAAATAAACAAAAAAATCTTTTCAAGGACTAGAATTTAAAGCGCTTTATTTCTGTGCAAAACACTAAACTATCCGATAACATTTCAATTCAACCGGTACATGGAAAAATAAATTTTCACATGAAAGTAGTTTTTTCAATATTAAAATTACAAGAAAATTAAACAAGCATTAAAAAATAACTTCCATTGAATAGAATTCAACGCGCTTCTTTTTTGTCCAAAACACTTAACCATCAGATAAGACTACACTTCTACCGATACACGTATAAGTACATATCCTTACCTAGTGAACGATAAACCCATTTAGTGAGTTATCACTACTTAAATCTGGCGTTTTATCTACCTTGTTTGAATTTAGTTCCTTTACAAGAACTTCAACTGCTATACTGACAAAAACATCACAGCTTAAATAGGAAAAGCTCAGATTATTCCTCATCCGAAATAGGTTTAATTAGTCTTTGTGTTGAATATTTTCTTCGTTTTTACGACTCTCAGTAACACATGACTGTTCTCGGTACATTATATACTTAGTGAACCCTGTCTATACCCAGTATAACACCGCGATCAGAGATGTCAATTAAATTTAATGTTTTATTAACGTGATGTGTAGCAGAGCTGATTTGTAGAGGTGTCTGTAAAATTGATTTAACTGTCTCTTTTTATATATATTTTATAAACCCCGAATAATAAATGAAAATATTTTTTTACTAGGATTATTAATAATATAAGTATTTGTATCAATTGTCTACTTATTTTTTTTGTATCAAATGTCTAAGTATTTTTTTTGTATATGTACTATAAAGACCTTGATGGCTTTGATATTAATGAGCAATGATAATTTTCTATTCCATGACTTATCCGGAATTGATTTTTGTGTCATATTGTTTACTGGTTTTTGTGTGAACTGTGGCACAGATAAAAAACATAATAGCTGCATTTCATTATTTGCCCCGCGATGCTCCATATTTTAATCGCGAGCTTCTCGAAACTTTTATTTGTATAGCGATTTCATGTTTTTTTCCGTTGGTATAATGTAATTAATCGATCAATACCGACTGCCGATTACCAAAATTCCTTTGACATTCCCAACGTTCAGGTATTCCGATTTAAGTTCTGGCAAATGCACATTACACGACATTCAGTGTAAATTATAGATTCTAAAAAACAGTGTTATGTAAAATTATTTATCGTAACAAATCTAATCTTATATTAAGGTTGTGAGTTTGTTTGTAGGAAGTAAGTTAGCTCTAGAACAAAACGATTTTGAAAATTCTTTTCCCAATAGAAAGGTACTATTCCTAAAGAAACATTGTCTATATTTAATGGTGTTTCGATAAATTTCCCCCTTGCTAGTTATAACCGTAGTTAATTGGAATATTAAATTCAAGATAACATTCCAAACCTAACGTGTATGACGTGTGTTATAAAGAAACACTTGTCCAAGTACACTATGAGGTTGAGCACAAATTTGAATATAATTAAAACAAGATTTCATTTGGGGTTAAATTGAAAGGCCAAGGTGACAGTGCCTTTACCTCTTTTTTTAAATCTGAGGGTGGCCAGTGCTGCCACTTGGCTGACATAAAAAGAAGGTTGTTAATCTCCAGTAGAACGGGGTCAACCACGCCAGAGTTTGGATGTCTGCCAATGGATTATGTAGATATATATTGATGTATTCGGGACGTGAGATGTGGCCAGTCATCGGGGGAACTCTGGACGGTCTCTTAAATAAGTATAGCTTTTGACCTCAGCCTAACTCACGCCATGCTAATGAGGCAACATTTTTTACGTAGACACTGAATGATCACACGTCTAATGTAGATGTTAGTTCTGGAGTTGTTTAGATTTTCAATTCAAAAATTGATGTATACTATTAGTTTTCGAAACTTGTATCAATACAGGTGTTTAATATAATAACAATTTCACAAAATAGCATCGCAAAATCCATTCTTACTAATATTATAAATGTGAAAATTTGTATGTTTGTTGCTCAATCACGCAAAATCTACTCGACGGATTTGGATGAAATTTGGTACGAATGTACCTTATGACCTGGATTGAGACACAGGATACTTTTTATCCCGGATAGGCGTTAGGTTCCCGAGGGATTTTCTAAAAGTAAATATAACGCGGACCAAGTCGCGAGAGGCGGCTCTCTTTTAGGCTACTTACTATTAAAAAATCCCAAAATGAAAGAAGCAAAAAACTAACGAGTTATAAATCCGTCCGTCTATCTGCATTAATATAGATGAAACAACCACTGTACAAGCGCGAGGTCACACCATTAACCCCATGATTGCCCACTTCTGTATCAGTCAAGAGCGTGTCATTGCCCATTTGATGTCACGGCCTGTATACTTTCAATCACTGCCGACTAATGGATGCCCGCCAATAACACTTTTCAATACAACAGTTTTTTTATGATAGTTTTGTAATTGAACTCTGAGTAGGTCTACTTTGGGCATATTTAGACTTCTGAGACTCAAAGACAGATAGGAGTTATAAAAATATGTGTTTGGAAACCCTGTCTTAATCTGTCACTACACTGCTTCAATTATGTAAACAAACAGCCACTTCAGTGCCTTTAAACTTCTATTTAATTCAATATAACCATATTTAGTTTAATTATAGACATTTACGGTTGTACAGCAACCCTTTCAATAAATCTTGTGGACAATAAAGCCCACTCGCGCCATTATGTTCGCGTCCAACGACTTCATTCTATTCTCATGTCCATTATGTCCATTATCCTTACTTCCTTACTAATATTATAAAGGCGAAAGTTTGTTTGGATGGATGGATGTTTGTTCCTCTTTCACGCAAAAACTACTAAACGGATTTTAATGAAACTTTACAGTAATGTAGCTTATAGATCAGAATAACACATAGGCTATAATTTATAAAGATATTGTGTGAATTGTCCAAAATATAACGATAAATGTCATTTAAGTCTGAAAAAATTCTGCAATCTGCGAGCTATTCAGGCGTGTGCTGCAAAAACAGTTAGTGCTACATGTATATAATGTATGGTGAAAATATTTATCTTAAATAGTCCTACAAAAAATTCTGCGACACCATATATATCTATCTTTTATGAGTAATATAATATAAAACTCAAAGGTGACTGACTGACATAGTGATCTATCAACGCACAGCCCAAACCACTGGACGGATCAGGCTGAAATTTGGCATGCAGGTAGATGTTATGACGTAGGCATCCGCTAAGAAAGGATTTTGATCAATTCTACCCCCAAAGGGATAAAATAGGGAATGAAAGTTTGTATGAAACTTTGTCAATTTTAAACCGATCGGGCTGAGACTTTGCATGCAGGTATAAGAAGAATCATAGATGAATGTCATTGTGTTTAATACAAGCCTGAGAACAAAAACTGTCTACACTTCAGCTCTACACCGAAGCGAAGCGAGGGCGGGTCGCTAGTAACTAATATAGTCTGTGCATTTGCAAAATGTTTCTCTTAGCGGAAACAAATGACTGCAATACCCATGCAAATAGCCGGCTATTCTTTATTCAAATCGATCGCGAATCCGACCGTGAATATCGGAGCGACCGCTCTCGAGTTGTTTAATCGGTTTCATACGATTACGGAACCCGAGTGTGACATTAATTGACGACTGTTACATTGATAGGTCTTAATTAATTTGAATGCACGTCATATGGCTATAAAAATCGATGCCAATACATCAAAACTTCAAAGCGGATGAGCCTCTCTACATTGGTTTGCTCATGTCGTATATAATTAGGCGACAGTTTATCTGCTAATACATCCGCTAACAATTTGACTCCTTCCAGCGGCGAAATATTAACATCGCGATTAAAAGATTTATAACGTTCAAGATAGTGTTTTCGAAAGCGGTAGCGGATGATCGAGTGCCTATAATTGTCCTCTAATTAACCCCGTTTGGTGGTATGTGTAATTTGTAATTTATTTCATCGCTAAAACTGACTTATAGCGACACGATTATGTATTTATTTATGATGGCGACTAAACGTTAACTCTGTTTGCACAAACAAACGTATCCGAATTGCTTAATTGAATCGAGTTAATTAATCTGGTCGCTACTTCCTCTTTCTTATATCTGCCATTGCAATATATCGTGGGGATTTTATCAGAACTAGACGAATGTTGTATAAACAAGAGTTAATGAAGCGATATCTTATCCCAACACCTGTACCCATTCGATAAAATGGATAAACTCGATAAATCTTATCGACACACGAATGAATGAATTCTGATGCGATTCCACGAGATGCAGTGCACGTCTACTACCTGAGCATGGCATGATGATGAGTATTTAAAATACAAGATGTAGTCAGTGAATCCACGAAGGCGCCTGCCTGCATTACGTTATGTGCTTGCAATAAATAAAACCAATAACGTTGAAATGAATGTTAAAGTCTATTGAAATCAGTAATTTCTAATAATAAACTATTAAGTATGTAAATTACTTAAGATTTTATCTCGAGGTATCTCTACAGTACATCGTTATACCATAGATGTCACCATATATGTAGGATGACGGTATATATGTAGTTATACCGTAGAGTCCGTAGATAATATAAATACGATTACACCAAATACTAACGGAAAATTCAAAAACGACTACATAAAAGTAATTTCGGTCAAATGTATTCAAGAACTCAATAACGTTCTTTAAAATGATATGCACCATCATAAAAAAGAACTATGATGGTGCATTTTATCATTAATCCATAATTACACACTTCCTAATCCTAACTTTCATTGCGATACGCATTCGAATATAAGAGCGCATTAGGTACTTACCTACTTATGTGCCATTCACCAAACACAAGCATCGTGATAATAACAACTAGCCTTGCCAGGTGAGTCGCGAAAAAATACCGGACAACCCCAAACGGGGGAAAGGGGTGTATGCTAGGTACGAAAGGTACGAAATACGTATAGGAGGGGGTTTTCAAATGCCTACTTTTGCAGGCGCTTGTGACCAGTAGTACCGTCTTTCCTCAAAATACCGGACATTGTTCTGTCCGGTATGACCATTTATTTTATACCATATCTGGCAACCCTAATAACAACATGTAAGTTCCTAGTAAAACGAATATCGTATCACGATTTGGCATTAGAATAAATCTCACGAGTGTGCAGTTAGTGGGTCGACTCGGCTGTGGCTGACCACTTCTGACCGGCCGGTCGCGGGTCGACCGGTCAGTGGTTGGCCACCTCTGCCAGTCACACGATTAACATGTTGTTTGCAATGACACGTGGGAACTGCGTACAAGATGGAGGTATCGTGCGATTATTATATATGCAAAAGGTGCAGATATAGACAAAGAGAATGGATTAGGTACCTATTCCCTAACTCTAATTCCCAACTGACAAGTAAAACTGGACAGATCAGTGTGAGAAAGACGAAGCTTATAAGGTAGCTCGTAGATAGGTTAGACGACCTGCGTAGCCGAGTGGTTTGTATGCCAGGTTTCATGGTGTCGCCGACTCGAGAGGTCCCGGGTTCGAATCCCCGTGGGGGCAGATGTTTGTGTGATGAATACGAGCATTTATACTCCAGTCATGGAAGTTTAATATGTATTTATATACTCATATATATACTGTATATGTATTCTTTCAGTTACCCTAGTATCCCATAACACAAGACTTACAGTGCTTACTTTGGGGCTAGCCTTATTGGTGTGAGTGTTGGAAATATTTATTTAGTTATTATTTATAGGTGGTCTATGTATTGGTTGTTTTTTGGCTCTTTCTAAAGAGTCAATCAATTTCATGCATTGGTATTTAAAGTGTTCGAAAAACATATATTGATTAATAAAATTAATAGACAATATGTAATAGAAGTATACTTTTGATAGTACAATTCAATAACATTACTTAAACTCAAAAGGGTTTACTTTTGGCTAAAGGCGAAAGCTAATAATTAACTAAAACAGGTTTTTTTTCTTCGCTTCAAAAACATAAACGGCAGTTGCTATGTTTTATATTCACAAATATTTACCAATTCTAATTCAGAAGGGTTACAGCTAACAATACAAGCTAAGTTCTGTGAATGTTTAATGCAAGAACTCTATTTATAAAACGTATAATTTTCTCCTCCTTTCTAGCCTGGATAATGCTTGAACTATTTCGTTACATATAAAAGGGTTTCTTCATAAATGCCCTCTGTGAGTTGGTTGCCAGCTGTTTATGACGTCATAAGCAGAACAATGGTGTGATTTGCATACACGCAAAATATTACCACAAATATTATAATAGTAATCCATTTAGATTCGCCGCACCATATCGCATGTCGTTTGTATAATGAGGATCCGTAACGATTTTAGCTTGTAATGCAGATTTATAGAGCTAAGGATTCCATAAAATACAGTGGTAAAATTTTTGTTCTACGACAAATATTGACGAAGTTATGACCAAATTACTAAACGAATTTTCGGCTGGCCGCGTGGTGGCTCTGAAGTCACAGAGTTCCATCGCTCGGGCGCGAGCGTACGTAGAGACGCTACTGAAGTTCGACCGGAATTTACCATGATCGAGCTCTATGACGTCACATGTTTCTGCCGCCGGTTAATATTGGCTACCATAAAATTAATTATAAAATCGCAACGAATAAACCAATTTATTAATTAAAAAGCTCATTAGATCATTGTGTCCTACGGCCTTATTTGGCGTCATGTAAACATAATTTTAGTCTAGCATCTTCCGTTCTCGGTAATACATCTCCATAGACAATCATTGAGCAAAGGAGTTATGTTCAGCCTACTTGTCTATGGAGATGTATTACCGAAAACGGGAAGATGCTAGACTCAAAGTTATGTTTATGTGACCCCGAATAAGTCTCCGGACAGGGCATGCGTTTTAGTGTCAATTAAAACACAATAGTTAAAATCCTCATTAATAAAATTTCACATTTGGACTCGCTCTGTTATTACTACCTCATCTCATTGTAGATATTAGGTAGGTATATTAAAATTGATTTATGTTTTTTTATGTTTTTTCCTGGTTGTTATTTTCAACTCTTATTCGCTATGTGCGAAGTACATGGTGGGGGTATAGTGAAGCGATCGCAGCGCTTATAGTGGCAGAAATACGCAACAATCCGGGAAAGTAAAGTCAATTTGCACGGAGTTCGTAATAAACAAAATTTTTTTAAAATGCCTATTAATAGATGTTGTTGTGTTGTGAATTGCAAAAATAAGGGCACAAATAGTCTGTGTATATATTTCCTACATTGGACTGGAAATTAAATCAAAGAAATAAATGGATAGATGCCATAAAAAGAAATAAGTAAGCGAAATAACCTTAAATTATGATCAATTTTATTTGCGCTATATATTTTATGTGATATTCATTATTGTCTTTATTATTTTAGTGTTGATGGGTCGCCATGGTATCCCAAACCTGACGACACAATTTGTAGTGAACATTTTATGGGAAACAAAAAATCAGACGAGGAAGAAAATCCGAGTTATGCTCCTACGATATTCCCTGAAATATATCGAAAGAGGAAGGTTAATGATTCACAGGTCCTAGCTAGATATACACGCTTGACAAAACGAAGAACCACAAAAGTCTCAGATACCACATCAAGTCAAATAATAATTGAAGAAGGGAGTGAATTAAATCAAACTCAACCTTTTATGATCGATCAAGGATGTCAAGTCAATATGTTTTCTGAATCGAAATTAAGAGATACAACTTTTATTTGTATTAGATTAATTTACAGTGATCACTGTGATCCAACATCAAGAATTTTAATGACAAATAATTCAAGAAAGAAAGATAAAAGCTGTGGCACTGACAAAAAATCGTATGAGGATCAATCTACCGAAACAAAAAGTCAAGAATTTGTTGGTATTTCATCAATAACAAATGATCAAGAACTCCTAGATCCTTCTGGTGTGTCATTTAGCAATTTTGAGTTTTTATTAACAAGATTAACTATGAGAAAATGTACAGTTTCCACTAAAGACCGACTTCTGATTTTTTTGATAAAAATGAAAACTGGCTTGACATTTTCAGCATTGAGTGTGTTATTTGGTGTACAAAAAAACCACAATCTCACGTATATTTCATTCGATCTTACAAAATCTAGCTTGTTCAACTGCTAATTTAATCTTTTGGCCGAATAGAGCCACCGTACAAGCACCAATGCCCAAGTGTTTCAGTCCAGATTACATCAATACAAGAGTTATTATTGACTGTACTGAATTCCGAATTGAAATCCGACATTATTTAAATTATTATACAATATATAATAATTTTTATTTATCTTTACCTTACTATATTTACTAGAAATCAATAAAATACAAACTGATGTTATTATTTGGCATAATCCCGGAAAGTTGCGCATTGTAGGTGGCGCTACTGTCGTGCACATAGCGAATACGAGACAACTTATATGAGATAACTTGGGAGAAATAGCTTTTAGCGATTTAATCTAAGCATTGAAGTACTATGTTTGCATGACATCTGATTCTAAATCAAAATTTAAATTAAAAATAAGTAGACCCGATAGTTATTCCCGATAGATTTCAAGTGCTACTTTTCCAAATTACTTTCAATGTAGAAAGTGATTGTCATCAGCTCTAATGGAATGCGTCATTTATTTATTTATGTACATATAGAAATACCAAATTTTATTAATTACGCCGGAAGAACTGTAGTTAGTGTAACTAAACATGGTTTTATTGAACAAAAAAATCTCAAGTAATTTCCAAACTGAATATTTTAAAAATTCACCGAAGATTGGTTCCAGATGTCACTTACGGTGTTAATTCAATTTAAGTTGTGAACGTCAATTTATGTCTTAATTGCTTCGAGCTGTATAATGGATTTATTTATCATGCACGCGCGTAACACCCACTCTCGGTAACGGGATCAAAGGCAACTCAAAACGGTTTTATCTGTAGTTTATTCTCGATGTCAAACTTTTTGAACTAAACATTTGTCGAAATACTGAACACTCGTAGAAAAAACTAAACCAAGAGTTGATGCGACCTGTTATAGAGGTCCCAACTTTTTCATCAAAATTTCAAATCCTAGTACAGGATTACAGCGTTAAAGATTGTAACATACCAAAGGTGTCGCAAAAGTCCACAGAATTTCAAATTATTTGGACGTACCTGGAAACAAAAAGATGTGCATGAGTGATGGTGACAAACACAAAAGCCATTATTTTTCTAACATATTTACTCCAAACCGAGTAATTGCTCCTGGCAGTTTATTTATTCTTTTGTTAGTTTTACTTAGTTCGAGTTGTTTCATCGATAGTAAAATTTGACTTATATTTGATATTATTTCTATAGGATGTAACTATAGTCAAATTTAACTATCGATAAAACAACGCCTCCTTATTCATTTCAATATCAGGTATTGTCTTTTGTAATAAGAAACTACAATTCTTTAATAAAGTTTTTACATGTTATTCATAAAATCTAAAGTTTCAGTTTACAAAAACAAATTGTTTGTAAGATTCTCGTTCTGCTGTTGATCTGCAAACGTCACCAAGCAACGCAAACCGCAAAAGGGCAATGACCTCAAACCACTAAAGTTTCCCACTTTATCACTAATGCCGCTACCGAAACACGAAATTATACTCCATATTCGTAATAATGTTTTCGTCTACATCCAAAGAGTTTGAGGTAGTTAAGTAAAACATCGGTACTTAGCTTATGATGAAAACCCCATGTTTTTTTATGAAAAAAATACTGACTATTTAGGGGCAAGTGGGAGTCAGTGCAGCAAGGGGCACAGTGTCACATAAGGAATATAAATAATAAAATAAATAAACATTTCCAACACTCACACCAATCAGCCTAGCCCCATGGTAAGCACTGTAGAGTCTTGTGATGTGGGATGCTTGGGTAACGGAAAGAATACATTTTTAAATATATTTATATAGAACTACATATTAAACATCCATGACTGTCGCATATATGCTTGTATTCATCGCACAAAACATCTGCCCCCTAGAAACCCGGCGTACAAACCACTCGGCCACAGAATTCGTCGATATATGAGTACATATGCCCTTTTCTTATTTTTCTTTGTATCTTGGCGTGTTTTATTACTTTCATATTACCGCCATCTTAAACAGTTCACACACAGTATTTTTGTGCATAATTGATTAACGAAGAAAAAAAACCAAACCCTTTGTAATTAACGATGGATTTCGTAATGTTGAATTTTGTTCATATGACTTAAATAAACTAATTTTTAATACGGTGAACGACTCAAAAAACATTTCTATATGTAACTTGATGAAAAGACACTAAACATCGGTCGAAGCTTTTTTCGTTTATGAAGAAAAGGGAAAAGCTTATGTTAATACACTTACACAATTTTATCCAAATCGTTAGAGCCATTTCCGAGATGCGGGATATAATAAAATACTTGTAATGTACAGGAATTTCTCACCACTGAAAGTAATAGGTAGTATTCAGGTATGTTAGACAGCGAGTAATTTTGTCACCTGTCAGTACAAATAGATGTTATTTTTGACAAGTCAGAAATTTTACTATAGTTGCGAAGTAAAAAGAAATCAGTGACGCACCATAATCTTTTACGATAGTTAGTTTCTCTTTTCAAAACATCAATATCAATCAGAGCACTAAGTAAGGAGAAAGCGTCAGAAAACACTTAATTGGCATCTTACTTAGCACTGTAAAAGAAAACGTCATCGTTTCTTTGCAATATGAAAAACGAAAGTTCAGTAGCGTAGGTATTAAAATTATAATAAGGTAGAACAATATAATACGGACGATATGCGCGTAAATCTCAGATTGATTTATGTCTCGGTGCAAAACCACAGACCTAGATTTAAATCGACAACAAAATATGTGGTTCTAACAAATTGTTTGAAAAACAAGCGCACATAATTTCGAACAAAATTAGGCCATGGAAATGCATGAAACCCAGCCACCTGATTCAATTCTTTGGCTTTCACAGTTGAACATATTAAAATATTGCAACTGATGTCCTGTATCGACAACGGTGACGCGAAAAAACAAAGTAGCTTTAAAGGAAGAGGGAGAACAAAGAGTTTTTATCTCCCCTTAGCATGTTTTTGACACGCGAAATACATACACTTGCGGTATCTGTTTCGATCTATGCCTGTGTAATTAACTCATTACACCGTGCCGGTTGGTCGACCGATCGACCGACGGGTGCGCCGACGCCAAGCAGCAACGGTACCGCACACCGGTCGCGCTCTGAATCTCACAAGGAAAAAATGTATCGCATAACAAGAAGATATTTCTTATTTATTATAATTCGAATTCCCTTCAAATATAGGTACTTGGTAGATACTTTCACGCCTTCATATCCAAAGAGAGTAAATATAAATTAAATCGCTTCCGCACACTATAAGATTTTTAAGTCTTACTTTTTAAAGTCTATACCAAAGCGAAATGAAATCGGATCACTAGTATTAAGTACCATATGAAAATGCAATGTAAGAGACAAACTAAACATAGTGCATAAAGAATATCATTCCATGATCCACAACTTATTGAACTCAAATTTTCCATTTGTTAGGCCTCAGATGTTGTCTGAAAAATATGACAATGATACTTGACAGGTTACCGACCTACACTCGTCTAGATTTTTTTTTTAAATTTCACCATCTGCACGAGAAAATTAGCAGTTGCTGCATTCAAATCACTGGTATGAAAGTAGTAAGATTTATTAGCGTCATAAATACGGTAGGTACTTACTTAATTTATGTTAAATTAAATAACTTGCGAGACTGTAAAAACACTTCTACTAGTTCGAAGAAAGGAAAGCCGGCATGATTTATCTTTTAATTACAATTAATATCTTCAAGTAAATAGTTTGGCAAAAATATATTAATAATGATTTACTGTCGTATAACTACGCTTGGTATGAAATTAAGATAATAAAACACACACAAATCTGTATCGGTGACATCTTGAGAGATTAGACAACGGCACTTTTCTTTTACTCACGCCACAATGTTTTCTACGACATCATTTAACAATGTATTTGTTAAGCATCCTAAGAAATCCTAAAGAAATCATGCTGTGTATGACAATGATTAGTTTCATTTAATCAACTTGACTATAATATTTAATCACTATGACGAGGAATTTCCATGTTGCTGCGTCATTCAATTGTAAATTTCTAAGGTTAAAGATAAAATCATTCCAGCGAGTCTATAGTAAGTAGTAGAGTCTTAAATTCATTGTCAGTTCGGAATAAATATACTTATCTAACAACTCAAACTATAATACTAAGTGACACTTGAATCAACACCACGAATTGGGTTACGATGCGCTCACATTATGATGGATATACTGACAATTTATTCACACACGCACACTGGTATGATCGACCAAATTGCTGATTACGATCTCCTTACAGTTACGAAGGCGAAAGTGTTCCCCAATCTGTTTTCGGGTCAAGTGTCGTGATCTCTTCATTATTCTTGCAACTCTATTAACTATGACACTGGAAAAGCTTGAAATTTCGTAGAGGTACAAACCAAGTGACGAACGATAATTAAATTGTTCCTCTCGTGTTTAATTGATTGTGATGTGTCAACCGATGAGAATCGGTGGAGTGGGAGTTTTAAAAAACGAGTCAGAGGTCGTGTGAGAAATGGACACTTTAAAAAATTCAAAGACTGCAGCAACATAATAAACTTGATTGTAATTTCAAAAAAGTGAACGAATAGGCTTATAGAAACACAAGATATTAATAACCAAAATAGTGTTGCTTTAATTAAATCTTTATTTATTTATTTAGTAATCGCAGGTTAAAAAAAAACAATGAAATAACAGCAGAAGTAAGCTAAAGTTTGCTTAATCTCAAATCTTATCTCTTTACAGATCGGTCAGTCCACACCCAACATACCGATGAACGTGCAAATACCGCCAGCCGTGTATCGATTTCCACACAGATCTCTATATCAAAGGCAAAATGCAAACGAATTGTGCGATGCGATAGCATGATATTGAGACTATTGTTTGTAAAGAAGATGGTGTTTGTCGGTTAGCATTTCATAGCGGGCAAAAACTCGAGTGTGCCCAGCGGGCGTAACGAATCGACACGACACCATCGCATCGCAGAGGCTCGGCTGCCGACGGAAGCCGGCAGAGTATGGCTCTCTTGACGCTCGACCGCCACTTTTTTCAAAAGCGAAGTGTGAAATAATTAACAGAACCGTACAACGAAATCGCAGAGCGTGAGTAAAGCTCATTTCTAACTACATACATATGTATCCGTTCATTTCGCATGGTTGACTTTGCAATACAAAACTATTGTAAGAAAAAAATTGTGTGCGTGAGTTATAATTTGAACGAGCCGAAGAGTTAGGTATTTGTTACCTACATTAGAGAAGACTTAACGTAAACAAATATGCATTTTAAATGCGAAAGCTATGTTGTCTTTCCACATGTTACGTTATCAAACCTCAATCACTGATCCACTTTAAATGTTTTACTTAATAGCACTAAAAGGGTGAAATATAGGATGAATGTTTATGTATTGAACCAATTCATTGTTACATGCTGTTGAAGAAATTGCGGGGACCCATAGTTCAGTTATGCAGTGTTTTATTGTTTTTTAATGAAACTAAAAGCGACATTGAAATAAGCAAATAATAGAGTAAGGATATATAGATAAACGTAATAAGACCTTAAAACTGAACTAATAACTAAACTCACAGAAACGACAAACACAGGTCAACGGCAAATAACAAAATATTCAAACTACAATTTCCACTCAAAGGATTAAACTACAGCGGTAGTTATGCGGATAAAGACGAAAGCATTTGATCACATAATTAATAACGGCATTGTAACATCCGTTGAAATGGAGCCAACTAATTCTACATCTGACAAGTGGATTTCTTCCGTGGCGAGAAGGAGCAGGACGTAGCCACAAAATGGATAGTACAGAAAGTAATCTACATACTAAGTGCGTTCGAGCAATGTGTGCGCTGCTCACACCACCCACGGACGCGATATCTAGGACCAGTTGGGACCATTGCTGGCACGTGTTCCATTCGCTTGAGACACGCGTCTGTGAACTTTTCTGTGCAATAATGGAGCAACAATAAATATTTATTATAACTGTGAAGTGGACGGATGTTTAAATTCAACATTAAATGGTGAAACGGTTTTTTTATGTAACATTACAATAACATTATAATTAAAATGTTATATTTATTATTGGTTTATATTTCCATTCTTCCTGTTTCATTCTCAAAAATAAATCAAACAACTAGATACGGGCGTGCCTCTACCACGTTAGTTTATGTGCATAAAAGCCAAAGCTGACAATCCTAGCGCGACCGCCGAGCGTAGGTATGAAGAGTGAAGTACATTACATGAGATTACCGTCTGTACTATTTATTTTGTGACGGAGCGGCTATTAATGTGAAGAAATGATGGCGACAAGTGGACACTTGTCGCGGCATGTGGCGCCACATAGCGACACGCGCGGCTCAGCACGGTGGCGAACGTCAAAGGGTGCAGCGTCATACGGAAACCACCAATTAGGTGAGCGGTGACAAATGAAAAACATTAAGGTGGCGCTCCTAAAGGCGAGCTACTACGCTAGCTTCAACATTCAGGAATTTGATATGAATAAAATACAAAACATATACTTGGGTACGAGGTACGATCTATATAAGTTTAAAACACTTGGCCTTAATAAAGGGAGGAGTTCGATGGAGAGGTGGCAAGCGAATTGGATTTGCTAGTGTTGATGTTAAGCAACTGACGAAATATCCGATTTATAGAATGTGGTTGACGCAAAATTCGCTTCCGCGAGCCTTTCTGCTTTTTCTGTACTGTACTTTAGAGCTGGGCTAATTGTTATGAGAGTAAAAAAATATTCAATGTTTATCCAAGTGACGTGTTATCTTATATTCTACTAGCGGCCGCCCGCGGCTACGTCCGCTATAACTTTAGTTTTTGCGAATTCCTCGGGAATCTCATATTTTTTTGGGATATTCTAATTAATTATCAAGGTAATAAAATATATGTGTGCCAAACATCCAAATCCGTTGAGCCCTTTTGGATTGAGTAACAAACATACAAACTTCCACATTTATAATAAGAGTAGGATTGCTATCACAAAGAAAGTAACAGCAACAACTATAACAAACTTTATAAGTAATTGACGACGTCTCAGAGAGCGACTGTAAATGAGTCACCTACCCTCAAAATGGTGTTCCTGAATGGAGCGTGACAGGCGAGCTATGCCAGTGCCAACGTGTCTGGCCTATGTTACGGTACTCCAGCGGTGTCCCAAACACTGCAGTAGGTCAATGTGATTGATTACTTGGCACCGCTTCGATCGTGCATTACTGACATAATGTAGTACATATATATATATATGTGTGTGTAGAGAACACATATTATAGATACTATCTGAATGCTTAAAGATAGCTTCCACGAATATGTACTTTTTGCTGTAACTTCTAGAGACGAACTACCTACTTTGAATTATTTTAAAGTTTTTATTTTATGAACAATGGTGTGGGTTTTAAGCCGACAAAAAAAAACTTATAACCCAAAAATTTTACCCTTCCATCACCAACCCCTATTTTTATAACGGTACGAATGAAAGTTAACGTTTAGTGGTCCAAATTACCAAAATAGTTGATTAATGATAGCTTTTCTTTAATTAATGAGGATAAGAAAAGGAAAGATATATAAAAATTGTAGCCAACCATTTTTTTTAATTAATCGGACACGAAACTTTATACGATCATCATGACTGGGTTATAATATACACGTAACCCAAATCTGAATTATTTTCGTATATTAAGTCAGTAAGTATAGAGGAGGAAGATCGATGGCGCAAGTGTGATAGCGCGTTTCTGCTGCGATCGTTGAAGTTAAGCAACTTTCGCAGTGGTCATTGTATGGGTGACCAAAAATTTCTATTTCGAGCTCCTCCGTGCTACGGAAGGCACGTTAAGCCGTTGGTCCCGGCTGCATCAGCAGTTGTTAGCACCCGCCGATCCGCACTGGGCCCGCGTGGTGGGTCATGACCCATCTCCCTATTCCATCCATAGGGAAGGCCTGTGCCCTAGCAGTGGCGACATTAAAAGCCTGATGATGATGAAGTATAGAGGTAACAATAAATGTACTTTCCTCCATTAAAAACACAAAACCGTAATAAAATATACACAAAGGAACAATACGTAAAGCAGTTGTACAAATTCTAAGGTGTATTTAGTATTGAAAACAAACACAACAAACGAAACGCTTCTATTATTGCAAAATAGCTACTTACTACCGTCACAATACAAAAGTAAATAGAAAATATTTAACTTCATTTTGCGCATCAATAAAAACCAAATTTTAAGGCCGTTAAAATTACGTTCAAAAACATATTTTTGTTAGAACCTCGAATAAAACAACTTCTTCGCTTTTATGTTAAGTCAAGTGGACGAAAATGCCCGGTGACTTGCAAGGCCTTCGGATTGACGTCACAGCCGTCTTTGAGGGGTTTGATTTCCGATACGGTTGACGCATTTAGAAACTGACTTTTCTTACTTTCTCGAGCTAGTGACAGTTGTACATGTCATCCATGAGGTACATCTACCAAAAAACTTTATGGCCCAATGTTTGCTTTTGCCTTGTCTGTATTAGCTACAGAAACAGCTTAGATTAACTAATACGACATTTTTATATACCAATCTGTTATTGCAAGGATATAGACAGCGGCTGACGCATTCCATCTTTTCCTACTATTACGAGTTCAGCACAGACCAATTATAGTATAACAATTTAATCACACAAGGGGTTTAGCCGGATCTACTTCATCTCTTTTGCTCGTCTTACTCTCTATAAAGCTTTCATTTATTTCCTATTTTATGTCCTCTCTTCATTTCTTTTTTCCTTCTCTCACTTTTACTTATCCGTCCTCTCCACTTTCTCTCCTTCCTCACCCATACGACCTCCCAGGCTGCATCTCGCCGCGGCCTCGGATTCCTATAGGTCTAATTTAGTTAACAAACGAGTAATAAAAAAATGACATTGAGACTGAAAGAGTCAAGTAAGTGGTTTTTACTTTATTAGTTATTTTTATTTCGTTGTCTCAGTTCCATAAATTGGGAGGGCTTTCGTTTTTACAGTTTTTCAGCTCGTGATATTCGAGCCAGGCACCGAGCTTCGTGACAGGCGTTTTGTCGATAATCGGGATCAATCGTTGGCGAAATTAAGCATTGCGTTACGAAAATAAATGGAGAAACAACGTACTTTAGTACTGAATAAGTAATATTGCATAAACTACTTATGTGTAGGGGAGTGACGTCAAAAGTATGCTGACCAGCGTTATTATCTCAGAATAATATCAAGTCCTGTGTCTTAGAAAACTCAGATAGTAGAAACTTCTATCACTTTTCAATCAAACAAGAAAGCTGACTTCTTACGTAAATTAGTAGTTTGCAGTTCAGACGTAAACATTTATTATTTTATGTTTGATAATTTCAAATACTTACTTAATATAAATAACTACCTTTACAAAACAAAGTAAAAAACCTAAGGCGAGGGCTACCAAATTCCACCTATCATTTTTTATATTACCCGCCGTTACGCAAGTTCTATCATGTTTGACGTGAAAGTGCCGGCTGACAACACCACCGTAAAACAGAACAAAACAAATTCCCAGTTATATCACAAGATTGACTCGCATTGTGGAACGATCAATCACGAACAACACGATTTCAATTTTCACTCTTCAACGCAGGTATTATAAAAAGGTTTGTTGCATAAACAAAAATAAATTTGTTCTAGAAAACAAAACAAAAAAAGAAGTCAAATAAGCGACCGAACGAAATAGTAACAAACGACGGACAACGATTACCTATTCATCTTTAACATACCTTTGATCGTATAAATTGGTAAATTGACATTTTGCTGTTACAGCTGTAGTACTTATGGCCACAATTACTTCTTAAGCTATTTCAGTGAGTATAAAATAGCAGATAATCGCTAAAATGGCTGATAACACAAATACAATAAAAAAGGAAAAAAAATATAAACATTTTCAAATTTCTTCAGATAGAAAATTCTAAATTATTTGGGAGTTTTAAAGTCATTTTTTTAGTTATATCATCTCATTAAGAATCACAATCTACGTTTGTCTATTTACGGAAACAAAAAAAAACGACAGTGATTTTGTTTTATTTAAAAAATTGCTTGATACCTACTAGTTGCTGTTGTCGCGCATCTACTCTAGCCGAAAGTCTGGAATAAAGCTCTATGGGGATGAGGAACTATCAGAAAGGATTTCTGAGATTAGTCAAAATTTTCTTTGTAGCCTTTTTAGTACAATTTCGTAATTACCTAATGGTACAGATGCATCTTATTCGTAGCTAATAATTCACTATATTGAAGCAGCAAATAAGGAGAACTGAAGTGTTCTCAAAGAATTCACTTATAATAAAATTCTTAAAGAAAAATATTCAAAATCTTCAGAGAATCTATTAAGTATAATGAACAAACTGTCAGTGTGGCAGCTGTATGTAACCACATCAGCTATAATTAGCGATGCTGCGTCTATTTCCCTGTCTATTTGCGGCGTGTGTTGACGACCCCCGCCGCACATATGGTGATGGCGGCACGATCTTCCGCTCAGGAATAAACTATTCACCTTTTACGGGGGGAAATGATAATATACAACAGATTTCAGGAGCAATGTTCAAACACGCCTAGAACAAACACATCAAGCGATAGGCAGTTGGATAGACACCAGAGTTCTGAAATATTTAGTTATTTCTCAAAAAGACATTGAATCTTAGAAGTTTATTTTCTTTGAATTGAACCGATAGATAATGAAACATTATCTTAGGTTAAGCTCATTTGTAGGATACAACATGAGGGGAAAAAATATAAAATTTTAAAGTCAATTAAAAATTAAACAACCATTTAAGCAAATAATTCTTAGAAGAAAAGTAAAATCTATTGCATTATTCTATTGCAAGAAAATACTTGAATCATTAACAATAACAATAATTAAATACGTTGTTTAAAAGTTCCTTCTAAGCAGTTTACCTGCAACTTTCTACAAAAACTCGATAAATGTTGATTCATTGGACGAGCAAAAAACCGACAGAACTATGCCTTGGTTTGAACATTTAAGAACTGACAGGTAACCCATGCGACCCCGCCTGCTGATGAGGCTTTCTCAACAGAGTGCACGGAGTTGAAGTAGTTTTCCTCTTCAGTCTGAACAGTGTCTTCATTCAGAGCCCATGAGAACCGATGAATATTAATTCTCTACCGGAAAGTGGAATCCACACGACTCAATCATTTTAGATTGTGCAATTCACCCATTAACTCACTGTCATCCCGTCACACCGAAGCGCGTCCGCAAATAGTTGAGCGGTTGTTCGATGTAAAGCGCACTCACGAACTCGACATTTAACTTTATTAAGAACGTATCCTAATTGTATAACTTTCAGAAATAGCATTTACATGTTTCCAAGAGAAACCCACTATCTATTTCAAATTGAAATCTAGAGCCTTCTCTTTTCATAGCCAATTACTGTAATGAGGAAGAATAAAATCATAAATCCTAGCAATTTCACAAAGGTTTATAATTGACGGTATGTTATAAACTAAACCATACGTTACGAGTATAACGAGTAGGATGACCTAATCCTATTTAGTCGGCAACAAACTATCTTTTTTTTATGGTAGGGCCTTTGATTTAGTAATCTTTTACATTTTTAATACAATTATAAAAAGTAAATATTATTTAATATTTGAGGTTCCATATGTTTTGCTTGTAGAAATATTTCCTTATCAATTTATTCAGAATCACAAAAAAATATTTTCCTTTGCGTACTTATTTCAATATGAAAATAATAGTTACATTCTCTGCCTGGTGTAAATGAAGCCGTGCGCATGCCGATATTAGATTAGAACAATAATACGGTACACGGGCGCAGTCTTCTATGAGAAACTGCAATTACGCTATTGGCTTGATTGAAGATAATAGATGTATTGCTCTTCAGATAATCAACGACTTACGGCTAGCTGTGGAAATTTCACACTTGATTCCAATCTGTAGTCAAATTATTATTATGTAACACCAAAGAATGCACTCGTACTGTCTCTAAACAGCTTACATTCACATGGGCGATGCTGGCAGCATAGGTGGTTATTATTTTATTCTATTTTACGATAATTGCTTATTTTCCGTGAAGTATTTCCCTTCGTTCCAACGGGTTTCCATGTCGAAACATTTTGAGAACTTTGGAATCGTGTACGGAGAAACGTTTGCTTAACAATGATCAACGTACAACAATGCTACAATTTTGGCAAGATGAGCAATACTGATCAAATCTTCCGCTTTTGATGATACAACAATGACGATTGTAATTTATCTCGAAACAAAACGTCCATTTAAAACCAGTTTTAATGTGAGTAATGCCTCTTATTGCCAAGTAGAAATCTAATACGAGTCATGTAATGCAATATCAGATTTCTTTGCGATTTTAATATGCATATTTGCGTCTGCTGATGAATGCGAGGCGAAGCGTTGGAAAGAAAGTGAGCCTATAGATTCTTCGAAGGAAAAAAAAAATCATAAATCTGTTCTGTCATCTGTGCTGGCTATCTGGGTAAATAATGAGAGACTGTCAGCAGCTGAAACCGATCACTCCTGTCAGCCGTCGACAACATTCCATCATGTCTCATTTGGAAAGACTCAATTTTTGATTGCCTGTGACAATTGTATTTTATTTTCCTATTAGAGATGTTTGCGGACACGACGTGTATTAGAATAGTGCCATAATATTAATTGATGGCAGCACTCCAACATACCTGTCTGTCAAATAAGAAGATAAACGTATTTCATTTTTAAAATTAGGTTAGCGCTATTATGCTCTCGTGCTCGTTGAGTTGAGTTGAGGTCTTTAATTAAGATTGAATAAGAAATTAGCTTTGAATTTCGCGTTTCCTCATTTATAATGAACAAAGTGAAAATGATAAATGAACAACGAAACCTCATAGTTTCCTAAGCAAAGAATAAAACAGTAGATAACATAGGTGTACTAACATAAACAAGGGCTTATGTGATAATAACAATAAAGCCGGCGAAATTAATGAAAGTATACAACTTGAAGTAAACTCCCGCTCGTTAACTGTAAAATAACAAAAGATGTGTTTTTGTTACGATAGTTTCACGGTTTGGGTTAGTTCCGACTCCAAAAATAAATTCCATTACTTATGAGCTCAATAGCATTAGCAGTAACATTGTTCTGACTATACGGCTATTCCACAATGGCCGGCCTTTGGAAAAATGATCAAATATTTATCATCCCGACCCTTCTACCAAATGGCCGTAGGTCCACGGGTTGACCTATATTCCCTATGGTACTTCTATTCATGGATGTGTGCTCGGTTAAGGGAGGGGGAGATTAATTGTAATCAATTCATGCCCCCCCCCTTATCAATATGAGGGAAGAGCCCTTTAAATAATTATTTTTTAATTAGCTATGTAGTACCTATAAAGTATTATGAACCACCAAAGCCTGAATTCCTTTTGTCTTCTTTCGGTCGATCGTAGGCTACGTACATCGTCAAGAAAATCAAGTAAATCATCTTGATCACATTGCGCAATTCCAAAACATATAAATAATAAGGAAACAAATTTCAAATGCAAATCAATATAGCCATCGGACTTGTTGAAATATTCATAGTATTGTTACGTTCACGACTGGGTTTAATTACGGCGTCAGTCGGAGGCATCTTGTGCAAGGATCCCTTTGCTCCTTTCACCTGATTGCATCACCGCGAGCTGATCAGCGAACCGTGATGGATGCATGACAATTAGCTGGACTGCTGCAATAGGATGGTCGATGCAAAGGGGCTGCTTGGGGTGGCAGTAAATCATTCAATCGTAAGTATAATTAATAACAGTTACTTAATATAGTTTTAGATATTTATCTGAAGATTTTAGAATCGTAAACGTTTTTTTTGCAAATTTTTAAATATGAATAAATATATTATCGGTTGCCCACATAATTTAATGCTAACAAGCTAACTCACCTAAGCGGACTGGCTGGCAGTACTGAGGGTAGTACAAAGTAAGATTTATTTTTCTTCCTTTTCAAGGCGATAATAGGATAATCCCGAAACCGAAAATATACAGCTTAATGTTCCACCTAATTTTGTACAATCTGAGAAATTAGTTTATTCAAAATTTTGTTTGAGTATCTACTCCAAATAAAAAAAACAAAATGAGGTCCAACCAACAAACTACTAAATGTTGAAATCTCATTTAGATGCACAGACAATCCCAGCGATCGTTAGATCGTTCTATCCTTAATAAATGCCCTTATTCGGAAGGTTATCTAGGCATCGTGCGAAAGTGTAAATTATCTGTAAAGCATTGGAAATAATGACCCACGAACAGTTACAATATTTTCATTTATGCGCCACCAGCTCCGAGGATAGGAAACGAGTGGCCCCGTGAGAATAGAGTCGATTTGCGAACACATCACGTTTACATAGTCATATTGTATGCGATGGTGGAAGCCTGACGGGCGACAGTTATTGTGTGAATGCATTTCCGTGACTGTGAAAATGAAATTGGGTAATATTTATAATCGACTGAGGTATTTCAAGAGTATTATGCTAACGATGGGAACAGTTTCAAACACAATAAAACAATAATTTCAACTCCATCTGAAATTGTTTTTATTTTCATATTATAGGAATCCAACAAAGAATCAGTACCATAAATTCATCCACAATTGATGTTCGATAATGCCTCAGCTCGTCTGTGGCACGTAAACAAATGTCTACAAGAGCAGATGCGTACTACCTTTCTTCAATAAATCGCTCAATTTCCTTTATAAACGTTGCGATGTCGATTGCGGGCTAGTCGCCGAGATAAGCGGTTTTAATTAACTTTTCGTAATTTATATCTTTATTAGAAGCCTGGCTAATGGTGGAGCGTGATTGCCAATAAGCCGGCGAGCGATCACGATAACGTGAAGGCCCGTGGACCGCCGGCCGTTCTCTCGAGATATCTAGCAGGAGACGTCACGCTCCTTGTCAGCTGATTGGGGAAACAGGACGTGTTCTCGATTTCTTGCTTCTACCTTTCAAACAATAACGTTATCACAACGATAGCTGTGAGTCACGAGTAGGTAATAAATACAACTTTGACGGAATGTAGTTCATCTGCACTGCAATTGTTAAATGCAGTGTAGATGCAATTATTATTGACAAAAGAAGCATCAAAATGCCAACCAATTGCGAAGTCCTCTTGCTGTCGGTGTGCACTTTCCAACCTAGACTCAAATAATATAAAAGTGACTTGTAATAATGTTGTGTGACTTTTTAATAATACTTAAGATAGAGCAAAAGACTCCATGAAGTATGGTGATTATGAACATAAACAGTATGGAAACCAACGACTTCGACCAAATGCAAATCCATGACCAGTTCAAGGTCAATAAAAGCAGCATTCTTACAAAACAACCGTCGCGTTTCGTCGGGTGAGGTAGAATTTGTGAAATTACCTGTAAACAAAGAAAATAGGCAGTTAGTTTCTTTCAGTTCGACAGACCTCACCAAATATATAAATAAAGTAAATGAATATGAAAGGAGATTGCTCAAATTGGCCTAAATGCACAAAAAATATTGACATACACGATAATTCTTGACGTAATTTATAATTTAATTTACAGTCATTAGATTTCAACGGACACCTTTGTATAATATATTTACTTTAAAAAGGACTTTTAATTTTACCGGTTTGGAAAACATACGAATCATTTTTAATGGCTATGGGTGTAGTAACATTCAGCCAAAGACTGATCGAAGTTGTTTATATAAGATAAAAACAAATCTATTTCGTAAAGATCGATAATATAAATCATTTATTTTATTACACTGTGGTATTAATATCCACAACTGTATTATCATTTTCACTAGATGCAAATGTGCTCAGACAATTATTATAGATGGTAGGCGACATCATAAAGTCTATTGCCATACATTTTTCGCCAAACACCTCCATAAACACATTATAATCTGTATATATGTTAGACTTTAAGGTATCTATCTATCTATGGGCCTACGTTCCCTGACTATAAATAAATAAAATTATAAGGTGTGATACACTAAAAATCTAAAATATGGTTATCTTAAAAACATAACAAAAATAATGAAGCTACTGAATATATGGCTATAGAACCTAAATCTCTTAGCTTTCTTTGGTTAACGAGAGTTTAAAAATTCTCTCTAATCTGTGGCTCATTCACAATCATCACACAGTTTCTGTCACAGAGTACTTTATTATAACCGGAAATGACACCTGATTATAAAAGTTACTCTTATGCATTAACTTTAAAAACAGGCAACTATCTGTTAATGTACATGCCTTATATACCTGAATCTAATCCATAATTTCGGTACTTGGCTTGATTTCCCTAGTTTACTACATAATTTATTTGTTTTTTATTATTTTAATATGTTCAGTGTATATGGTTTATAGAAGTTCTCAGGGGTGTCCGTCAATAATATTCATTTCTACAGTAATTTATATATAATTTCGAATCTAGGAAACAATTTTTCATGATTATTGGTCTTTAGGCCAAACATGTATGGAAGCTGAGCAATCTCCTTTACACGGTAAAATTTTTTTAATGAATTGCGTACTGTAGAGAAGTATTCGCTTTTCTATACGCTATAACGCATTGTAACATTATGCTCACGAAAAAGAATCGTGCCTTTCGTGACCGTAGTAACGAGGATTACATAAATTTAAGTAATTATTCCTCATCTGAGGGTACTCATTTCCATAAGTTATATCATCATCATCAGCCTATTAATGTCCTCACTGCTGGGGCACAGGCTTTCCCTATGGATGGAATAGGGAGATTGGACCATGACCCACCACGTGATCTACCATTTTGTCGGCGTGTTTGATATACATATCTTCACAAAATTACAGCTCTTTAATGCTAACAGTCTCCAAGCAATATAGGGGACGGACAGACGGACATGACGAAACTATAAGGATTCCTCGTTAGGACTGCGGAACCCTAAAAAATGAGAATTTGATTTTAAAAGCTAGATAGCCACGCGCCAGAAAAAACGGTCTTCATATAAGGATGAACAACAAACTAATGTAAGAGTCACTATTTTGTCTCCGTGCTTCGGAAGGCACGTGCCTTCCGAAGCACGGAGGGGCTCCAGATAGTAAATGTTAGGTCACCCATCCAGTGATCGACCACTGTGCAAGTTGCTTAACTTCAATGGTCGCAGTGCTAACCACTTGCGCCATCGAGCTCCTCCATATAAAAGTCGTATAAAATCTCCATAGAAAAGAGTATAAATCCATATACAGATATATATATAGAGAAGAAAATATAAAATTCACATATTAATTCTCTAGGAAAATGCATTTCATTGCAAGTTTTTTTGGGGTTTTTTATATTTTACATTAATTCCTACTACAAATGTTTGTCTGTTTGAGGATTCAAAATTAGTTTTCTGTTCGTAAGTAGATACTGATCTGAAGTTTTTTAGGACACAAAATACCTGTAGAATATATAACTCGTTAGACGTTTATCAATAACTGGCGTCGGTTGATCAGACAAGAAGTATGTTATTTATATTGCAGGTCACTTCTTAGTGGATTGTATTTGACACTGATATCGTACAGTCACTAACAACTTTGGGATTCCATAAAGTTTATCAGTCGGTTGTGAATTTTGCATGTGTAACTTGAAATAGTTTAAAGACATTTGGAGAAAATTGAAAGTTTTGGATTACTTGACCTTCTGTTAACAATAGGTTTAGATAATTAGAATACTGGTGTCAATTCTAGCACGATTCTCTAAACTTAAAACTCAATTTAACAACAGCTTCTCCTTTTCATTCTGTGTAGAGAATGACAAGGATACACTGCTGTCAAATCTTATTTTAGGTTTAGAAAATCACACCAGAATCGACACCATCATCTACTTATCATTTGAAAGATAAAAATAAGCAATAAATATTGAAATTGCTGCTTTATATGTTGATCAAACATTAGATTTTTTATATGGCATTGATAGGTTTGTGGCATATTACTTTAAGTTAATTTCTCATTTTTAAACTTTTACCATTCACTCGAAAACATGGCTACTTGTCTACTCCGCCAGTACCTACCCAAATTGTGAAACGGGACAGGCCATCAGTCGGGCAACAGATGTCGCTGTCAATTTGGAAAGTGCCACGGGGTGCTTGAAATAACGTGCGTCGAAACGAAACAAACGAGCTGGTGTTGACGCGACAATCTCGCTTCATCGACGTATCGCTGCTAAGCCAATTAGGAAACGCGGGCGCAGCGCCACAACACTGGGTTATCCCATTAGTGACAATCCACAATTGATGTAGGTACTCGTAAGAGCGCATCGAGACGGTGAGACGGCATGATATAGACAATGCACCAAGGGTAATTGGTCAAGTTATCCAAAAGTCACATATTTCTTCAAATGTTTGTAATTGCTTTATTTAGAAATTTTGTCACTGCTGTAAGCTGGTGCATGGTATTCCCATTACTACACGTTAACCTTTGACATGTCTGATTCCGTAAAGCAACTCTGATTAACAAAGTTGCTGCATTCTTTTTTACTGTAAATTTTTATTTTATAATACAAAGATGTGTCAGGTTAGTTTACACAAAACGCATAATATAATTTGCAATAATATTTTATAAACTAAATATCTATGTTGTTAGATCAAACATAAAGGTTCTCGCCTCCTCGAGTAAACCTGAGGCAAAGATATAAAGAACAAATTATTTCTTTAACTGTTAGAAAAAAATATATGTGGAAAATTAAACGTTATTCCGAAGCACAATTATAAAACCATATAGGTATAGCTGTAAAGCTTGAGCCGAGAATTCGATAAATAAGTTGTCGGGAATGTCTGAAGCCGCCGCTCCGATGACGATTGACAGAGTAATTTTCGTAGTGTTGGTCTTGTAATCGTCTAATAGAAAAGTGATTACCTCTGTATCTATTCTCATATTAACAGTATTAGTCAGTAACTGTCGGAAGTCTACAAATTCAGCGCAAAGTGCATGTGAAGTAGGGCTGTGTGATGATTAAAATTAAAAATAATATGCATTGAGATTTTACATGAAACAAGATTTCCGTCGGTCTGAATAACTATGGGTACTAACACGCTAAGCTTTACTTACCTTTAAACAATGGATGTGAGTTGTCCGGATTTTAATATATTTTCACTAGACGTCTGCATAGTAATATATTTTTTTTTTTTTAGTTTCATTTGTTACCAAATGAATTTATTTCTATGCAACTTTCTACGCGTTGGTACTAATAATGTCATTCATATTCAGTATGAACTGCACTTAAGTGAAATGACAAATTTTGATACCTAATTTCCCATTTAATTTTACGATGCCATTTTGTTGTGTATAAACTGATTTGATTCCAAAACGGTAGTCCTACAATAATTTTCTTATTATTGAACAAGTTTACAAGAATAATTTTACTTTTATTATCTACACAGTCGTCAACCCTAAAGATGAGTCTTACGATAATAATTACAGTGATCGGATCGGATCGTGAGATTCAATTTATGTATCGATGTCAGCAGGCGCCGTGGCTTAAGCACGTATTTCAACAGCTCCGTAATGGTATCGCATCGTCAAAGTTTCTAAGGAAAATAAACAGCAGCGGACGTAAGAACAAATTTGACATGACGATACAAAACTGTCTTGCTAGTTGCTCGTGCTTGGGATACAGTACCCTTAGCACGTTGGCGTTGGTACTCGCAGTAGCGTTGTGAAACTAATGAAATTTTATCGTGGTTTTTATTTATTTTAATAGATTGGTTGCAATGCAAGATTTTAAGCTACAATAACTTCATCTTTTCACTATTAATATTGTTTGCTTCTAAGGAATTTTCAATAGGTAAGAAATTTTCTTTAACCAAAGTTGAACGTTACTCTTAAAGTAACAAAACCAAAACAAAACAAATCTATCGTAACCGTTATAGTTTTCCTTAAAAGTTCATGAAAAACATTGAAAACTATTATTATGAATTTTTCCAGGGTTTTCAACTCAATAGTTTTAGAGGGGGGGATACTCGAACAAAATTAGCCCTTTAAAATTCAATATTTTGCAAACGGATCCCTAAATCGAAAAATAGTCTTAAAAATCCCGAAGTAATATTAAAGGACCTATTCAACGATATCCCACACGATGGCGTAGACGATGAAAAAAAAATCATCATCACAAAACAATGAATCTAGCACCGCTGCTAGATCAAGTTTGGCAAAACAAGGAATTTAATGTTACTCAACATCCTTACGAGAACGTAGCAAACCAAATCTCGTATCACTCCTGATGTGACGCGCTTTATCCATTTACTTAATAATTTCAAAATTACAACTTCACGCAAGCGCATCGCGTCGTATCACGTCCATCGCAGATATAACGGTCATATTCTGCAACGATGCGGTTCTATAAAAATTATGACTTAACTTCAAATAGGAATAACATGCAACGTGTTAATATTTCGCTACAGAAAACCTAGAGTCAGTATGAGAAAATGTGAATTAAGATAATCGTAAACAAAAACCACAGGTTTTACTGCACTTAACAATAATAGGTACCCATATTATAAGACATCGTATAGCAGGATTAGGATAAGGATGGTCCTAGTAAAACCTAAGTCTGAACGTCTGTGGCTAATTTGGACCTAAGGCGCAAAACAAACGTTTGGCTTATCACTAGATGTTACCGGAAATTGGCTAAATGCATATTTTCAATGTTAATCTAAGCTTTCATAAACTATGAAAGATTAAACGCATAAATATTTTAGCGTAAATAATACAATGTATTCAGATCAAGAAATGTAAATTAAATCATGATAAAGAAATATACGACATAAATATAAGAAGATAATCGGCAAATCTGTTAGGATTTCAATAACTCAAACTGTCTGGCCGGCACTATAAATTGTCTGAAATGACAAATCGATTATATTTAATAATACGCAATTGAACGAAGCTATAATTATTACTGGCGATGCTGTTTCCGTCCCATCAGACAGATCGCGCGCACAGTTTCCCGTCAGCGCTCCTATCTATCCAGGAAAAACAACCGTGAGTGTATTACGACAAGGTCAAGTGTTCACTGTGTTTATCAATATACTCGTGTATGGTCAAAGCACGCTTATCCATACTCCTCTTAACATGAGAAATACGAATACTGGCACCCTGCAAGGAATTTGTTCGAGAAGATTAGCTCCCGTCCTGCGGGTATCTTCCTCATCGAAAGAGGCTGAAGCAATATTCCTGCAGTGGGTTTAAGAGAAAAGAGAAGTTTAAGAATAGAATGGTAGTAAGAACAGGAGGTTGGCTTGTGCGGTACTTACTATATTTTTTCGAGCAAAGGTTATCATCACAGTTGGACCACACTAACACTTAATAAGACTAGGTTAGGCACCTAAGACAGAAGTAATAGATAGGTACTCTTAAAAATTTAATAATATGATCAAAATGTATAGTTCACATCAATCCAAGTTTAATTATATAAAGAGATAGGTGCAGAAATCAGAGGTCGATACTTAAAACTATAAATTATATGTACTATTGCAAATTCCAGTGGTATCGCTGTACCAGGAAAGCATATGAATCCTACAACGTTAGGTCACTCTTACATGTTATACTGCTATCTTAGCATCAATGATACCGTTTTCCGCTTCAAATACATATAATTTATAACTTTTTTTTAAATTCATGTCCCGAAAGTATTTGTTTTCTTCATAACAGCCATAATATATTAGGAACAAGAGCTTGTTAAATGTGGCATAAAAACACTGGCTAAAGCCGCGCTACAAGAAGTTCACTCGCGTATGTTGTCTCTTTATCGCATGAAAGAAAAAGCATTGCTTAACTAGTCCATACTTTATTTTCAATTAATTAATACGGGTGTTATGGTGTGGCTTCCTTTTAGTTATTAGTAAATAACAATAACGAAATCAAGAATCATCACATTGTATTATGTTTATTAATGAAGTAACTACTAATAATAGTGACAATGCTGAAATCGTATTTCGGTGTCAATAACCTTAGCTGGTAGGATATTAATAGATCAGTTAACGGGAAATTAAAACGAGCTGGATTTCGGGTTGACTGACAATTAACACGACATATAATACCTTCCAGAATCAGTAAATGTCACACTTTTGGTATATGTGGTAGCATGATTGACATTAACTCTTAACAACATCTTCGTTGAAGACTGTTATGTTGATTGAGTGCACCTAATATCCATGGTGGTGAATTCCAGGCCCATAAAGGGCATTTTCTTTTAAAAAGAATTGGTTAGTTTTATCATGTAACAAAATATCCATAACGAAGTGGTAGAGCGGCAATAACGAAGAGCGATTCATCAATATTATCACCATCGCCACTTTTATAAATATCACTTCTTCAGCTACTAATAATAACATCACATTTGACATTGGCTGGACCTAAGTCATTATCCAATAACAATAGTATTCTAACAGAATGCTAATATATTGCCTAAGCATATTAACGTAACTGGTCTATGCTATTCTATTCTTAGTTTATGTTTAATTTCGAACACAACAGAGATGATAATACTACCCACTAAACTCAGGAAATGTATAACACATATCATCTCACCAGGGATCACAGTAAAAAATCTCTACAGGTCCGCTTACAAAAAAAAAACCCTAAATACCCAAGGAAATTGGGATTGGACATTCCACGCGAGCGTTGTGCGACTCGGTTATTAGTAAACACTTGAATTCTGTCCGGTCGTTGACATATATAAAAGGCAACAATAATAAATAGGTACACGGTAATAGTAACGAAATTCCTGTCAATAATGAGGCGCGGGCGAACGTATATATTTAAATTATTCAATGGACTAAAACCGAATGGGGGAGAGAACAAAAGTTCGAATCGAAAATGAATGAACAGGTGAATGTACTCTTGCGTAACACGTGAGGACAACTTTAAATAAGAGATGATATAAAAAGTATAAGTCATGGATGTTTGATATGTATTTTCTATATAAATATACTTATATATGTATCAGTATATTGTATAAAGAATACGCGCAGTGTTGCCAGGTCCGATTTTAAAAACTCGGGAGGCGTTATAGAAAACAGCAACATATTTAGCCCCCCACAATTGGTAAATTAAATCAAGATATAGGCCAGGAACGAAAGTATTTCTGTGGCTTCAGCCGCACCCCACAAAGCACGTGTTTTTCTTTAAACAATAACATATTTATTTTATTAAATTTAAGGTTACCTACTATATACTATTCTTAATGGCGGAAAACGCAACTCAACATGCAATTTAAAAAAGAAAAAGAATTCATGTAGAAAAACAAAAGAAAAGGAGAAATTTTAGAACAACGATAGATCTCCTGTATAATCGGGAGACCTGGCAACCCTGTCTATGCGTTACCCTAGTACCCCATAACACAAGCCTACGGTGCTTACTTTGGGGCTAGGCTAATTGGTGTGAGTGTTGGAAATATACATATATTACGCTATTAAAAGACTTACATATTAAAAATACTCTTTTGATTGACAATTTAAAAAAAATCTCTTTTGGCATTATTGTTATTGGTCATCATCATCATTCAGCCATATGGTGCCCACTGCTGGGCAAAGCCCATCTAAAATTTTATTGTAAGTTGTTATTTTAAAATGTGAAAATGTGGTGCTGCCTTGTAAACTAAGAAATCGCAAATCACGGAGATAGTTTAATTCGACCACTTAGTTAATTTATACATACGTAAATATATCTCAGCCATTAACAACGTGTTTTATACCATTAATAACTTGAGTAATTTCACTACTGTATTCATAAATATTTTTAATTGCAAATATCTTTCAAAATATTCAATTAATGAGTTGCCAATAGCTTGACAAACATGATTAAGAAATAAGCAGCAGATCAAACTTTCACCCATCAATTCAATATATTTTGTTACACATATAATAAATTAAGTGATTAATATAAGTAAAATAAGAAATTGTAAAAAACTCACTTTAGAGACCGCCGAATTTTATTGAAGGTTGAAAGTTGCTAAATTAACGTTTCATTTCGGACTCAGTATGGATATTAACAAAAAATCGCGATTATCGCTACTTCAATAAATAAAATACCAGAAATCAATATATCTTTATTCAAATTGGATGTATAGTACAACACTTTTGAATCGTCCAAACATTTTTTTCCCTACCACTCGTTATTGGACATATTTTCTAGCTGCGGAGAAAAACGAGCGAAAAAAACTCCACAACATTAAAAGCATAATGTAACAACATTTACAAATCATTATGTTGTTACAACGTCAATACAATCATGATTTATATGACATATGATAGTAGGGCTTCCCAGGGGGGAAGCCCTACTCGAAGAGGAGGGCCTCTAAAAGCTAAACTTTTGGCTTGTGAAACCTGGAAAAATTCATGATAATAGTTCTTTGCATTAACTTTTAAGAAAAATTATAACGGTTAAGATAGATTTGTAAGTTTAAGAGTAATAGTCGTTCAACTTTGGTTAAAGAAAATGTCTTACCTATTGAATATTCCTAATAATAAAACAATAATTGTGACAGAGATGAAGTTAGTGTAACATAAAACCTTGCATTGAAAAACAAAATCTAAAAAAAAACAATACAACAATTGTTTTTTTTTTAATTTCCGATACAGAAAATAAAGACTCCTGCTCAAATATATTGTGGTAACTACAGGCAACTACGGAACCGTATCTGCGCGTGGCACGACACGCATTAGGCCGGTTTTTTTTTAATTAAGCTTAAACTCTCTCTGCCATCGTTGAGGCAGTGGTTCAACTTTATTTCTACTAAGTACATCATTATTTCTCTGTACCTTATTCCCTATCAATATTGACATTTTTATTTCATTTATGCCTTAGTTTCTAATTCTTTGTCTATCTTAATTTTCTTATGTTTTATTATCTAACTTCTCTATCTAACCTATATCTTGCATCGCATCTTTGAGGCTAGGTCACTGAAACATCTATTTCAGTGGGAAACCTGACAGACAAGTTATTAGGAGTGAAACAATACGAATAAGAGTGGCATGTCTAGGACTATTCCTAGGTACACCAATGCAGCTGCCATATTGTAAGTTAAACTTTGACTCATAATAACGTTCCTATTTACAATCTAATACTTAACCCAGTAGGTATTAAACAAATAAAACCATGTAATTTATTGTTATACTTTTTATTTTATAAGAATTTATCTGCTAGATGTTTAAATGTAAAGGAAATTTATAAGAAAAGTCACGGTAGCTTAATATCAGTACATTCGCCCGGATAGCGACTGGTGCGGTTTTTCTAGTAAAAATTTCTTTAATTTTTAACCTATAATTTTCAAAACAGGAGCTAATTTGAACAGTCAATAAAAACCAATAAATGCAATCAATAATTTATGTATCCAATTAAGAACCGAAGTATCGAATTTACTTATTAATAATTGGCACCAAAAATAGCTGTAATATGTGTTTATTGCCATACATGGAATACCAAATTGAATTGTAAGACACTGTTATGAATTATAAACAGTATATGCCCAATAACATTATACTAGAGTATCAAAGTCAGTGAAAGCAACCAAATAATGTCCTACAATTCGTAAAAGGCTTCAAATTGGGAACGGGGCGCCAGCGAGAGCGATTAAGGCTCTTGTCACTGGAAATTCTATTCCATCTAAAAATCAGGCCATTGACTTATTAGGTCCGTGCATAAGCCCTTGTTATTACAAAGCTTGATTAAAGTTAAACCCGGCTTAAAACATATACTGTCTCCTTTATTTCTTTAAAAGGGACAGCTGTTGGCAGTAGAAAGAATCCTAAGTACTAGAGATCTAAAATCTGTACCGACCAATAATGAGAGCTTATTGTATAGCTATGACAGAAGATGACATTGTGATTTTAGTTCTGATTGTGGTTCTGATTTTCATTTCTCATATTAACAAATTCAGTTTGGAGTGGAAAATATAAATAATCTCCCTACTACATCTATAGGGCAGGCGGGATTTATACTACCCAATTTTAAAGGACCCTTACCTTAACTAAGGGTGGTGTAATGTGAGTTAGGGAGTAAGGGACTCGACCTAGGGCGATCAGCGCGGCATTTAATTTTTAACCTATAATTTTCAAAACAGGAGCTAATTTGAACAGTCAAAAAAAACCAATAAATGCAATCAATAATTTATGTATCCAATTAAGAACCGAAGTATCGAATTTACTTATTAATAATTGGCACCAAAAATAGCTGTAATGTGTGTTTATTGCCATACATGGAATACCAAATTGAATTGTAAGACACTGTTATGAATTATAAACACTATATGCCCAATAACATTATACTAGAGTATCAAAGTCAGTGAAAGCAACCAAATAATGTCCTACAATTCGTAAAAGGCTTCAAATTGGGAACGGGGCGCCAGCGAGAGCGATTAAGGCTCTTGTCACTGGAAATTCTATTCCATCTAAAAATCAGGCCATTGACTTATTAGGTCCGTGCATAAGCCCTTGTTATTACAAAGCTTGATTAAAGTTAAACCCGGCTTAAAACATATACTGTCTCCTTTATTTCTTTAAAAGGGACAGCTGTTGGCAGTAGAAAGAATCTTAAGTACTAGAGATCTAAAATCTGTACCGACCAATAATGAGAGCAATATTAATATTAAATTAATGAGCGTTGCTAAGCAATTAAGCGACAATAGCGGGGTCTGATCATCCAATAGCAGCATAAGGTGCTAGAGGTGCACTCATCTAAGCACATATATATTACTTATTTTACTTATTAACCACATTTTATACTAGACGTCCTAATTAAAAATTAACTTACTATGTTAGCAGATACAATATACAGATAAATGAAGGAATATACAAAAGGGCTTTTACCATATAAACATAGGGGAACATATGCGACCACAATGAAATCATGTCCATTTTCCTGCGCCCCGCTGTTCGCTGTCGTCGTTTCGCTTCCCGCTGTCATCGAGTCCGCAACACAATAGCCGCAGTGTGAACCGTGAATACGCACATAAAACTGCCGTTGTTCCGTTCAAAGGATGCATTCATTACGTGACTTATTTCGATGATGGCGTACCTTACTGTTATTATTAAAATAGGCGGGCCATTGTAATGCCATATTCCCCATTGGTTCGATGAGTTAACTGCTAGAAAGTGCACTCGATCAGAATGATTGCACCAGTAATGCAATAATACGCGTATAAAAATCATCAATTGGAAAAAATATACTGAGCATTGTTGCAGTTTTTTTAATCTTTCACACGGCATTACACTTTTTTCATTAACAAGAAAATATCTCTAGGCCATAACAATGACAGAAACACCAAACTGCTTTTTCTAGTATAACTAAAGTCAAATATGAATGTCCAGTAGTTTTAAGGTCTATAGCTTATATTCATAGGAACAGAAGTCTCATTTCTTCCTACTCTCGAATGTTTATGGGAGAATGTATTGAGTGGGAGTTTTAGCATAGATTTTCAAATATCTCACAATAATACGCCATGAAAGCTGCTTGGCATAAACCAGCGATTCTCAAGTACATAACTTCGCCTCAGGGAATGTGAGATTGCCCTGTTAATTCTCATAATACATTGACAGCCGCTACTAAGAATTTTCAAATTGAAACACATTCTTTCCCAGCATTCATAAATTAGAAGCTGAAATTTATTAATGCAACTAAAATGCTTATTGTATAGCTATGACAGAAGATGACATTGTGATTTTAGTTCTGATTGTGGTTCTGATTTTCATTTCTCATATTAACAAATTCAGTTTGGAGTGGAAAATATAAATAATCTCCCTACTACATCTATAGGGCAGGCGGGATTTATACTACCCAATTTTAAAGGACCCTTACCTTAACTAAGGGTGGTGTAATGTGAGTTAGGGAGTAAGGGACTCGACCTAGGGCGATCAGCGCGGCATAATAATTGCTCACCTTAGCTAGGGACCACGCCCACCCTTGCTATTGAACCCTTAAAATTGATGTTTGTTAATTGATTATTGATTTGTAAATCTACTAACATCGATTAGGAGTTATGATGGTACAGATTATTTCTTCTATAGTAATTAAATAAATATTTCCAACACTCAAACCAATTAGCCTAGCCCCAAAGTCATATCATAGGTAACGGATATTACACATAAGTATATTTAGTGATACATATATAAGTATATTAATATAGAAATGAATATTAAACATCTATGTCTGAATTATGTTTTTTTTTTTTTTTTTTAAGCATTTAACTGCTAGATGTTTAAATCTAAAGAAAAGTTTACTAGAAAAAAATCCACGCGGACCAGGCAGCGGACGGGACTCGAACCCGCACCCTTCGCTATCCGGGCGAATGCACTGACCATTATGCTACCACGGCCCTATTCGCCGCGTCGAAATTTTCCTAGCCTTAAGCTGCAAGGCAGCTCCATTTCTTCGCATTGTAGGTAACCCACAATGTCAAATGAATACTTTTTCAAGTATTAAACATTTGAAAGAAGAAATAGCAATTATAATTATGTTTTTATTTATTTTTTTAAGCATTTAACTGCTAGATGTTTAAATCTAAAGAAAAGTTTACTAGAAAAAAAATCCACGCGGACCAGGCAGCGGACGGGACTCGAACCCGCACCCTTCGCTATCCGGGCGAATGCACTGACCATTATGCTACCACAGCCCTATTCGCCGCGTCGAAATTTTCCTAGCCTTAAGCTGCAAGGCAGCTCCATTTCTTCGCATTGTAGGTAACCCACAATGTCAAATGAATACTTTTTCAAGTATTAAACATTTGAAAGAAGAAATAGCAATTATAATTATGTTTTTATTTATTTTTTAAGCATTTAACTGATAGATGTTTAAATCTAAAGAAAAGTTTACTAGAAAAAAATCTATGTCTATGTCTGAAGTAAACGTGCTCGTATTCACCACACAAACATCTACCCCTACCGGGATTCGAAACCGGGACCAATCGACTAGGCCACAACTTGAAATCGTCAATAGTCGTCGGTCGTCATCTACGATGAAATGCAGTAAGTGATGATGTACCTACAATGATATAACAACGTCCATATCAGTTTCTCTATTATACATTCAAAAACAACCTCAATGAAAGAACATTCGTCAAAATAACGATATCATCAAAGAAATACCTTTAGTTTGGATAGAAAATTTAGATAATAAAAAATCATTTTTGCTCGTAACATTAGGACTTTCTCATACCTACAAACAACAGCTGACTAAAGAACAAAATTCAGTTTTTGCATATTGAATTTATATTGTAAAGCTGAAAAGTTTGTTTGTTTAATTGAGCGCGTTAATCTCAGGAACTGCTGGTACGATTGGAATACTTATTTTTTGGGTTGGATCTAAGTTAGGCTATGTAAAATAACGCTACGACCAATAAGAGGGGAGCACTCATGAAAAAAGTTGCAAAAACGGGAAAAATATCCTTTTGTGAGTTTCCGTTCTATTCCTATAAAAACACTATAAATATAACCTTTTTTCTGAAATTAAACCGCATGGCACTTCTAGTCTACATACACGTATATAAAAGTCAAAAACTCGAGAAGGGCTGGGCCGATTTAACTGATTATGGTTTTGAAGTGTTTGTCGTAGTTCAGGGAAGGTTTAAATGGTGAGAAAATATGGAAAAATCGCGAGGAATACAGTAAAAGCAACAATTTCTTTTTCCCATATAAACTGTTCTGCCTACTTTCCTGTCCAAAATGCATGAAATTACTGATCAAAATATGCGGCAATTTTAGCGAAGGGAGAGTTTTAATGTCGTTAGGATAGGTGATACGAAGTACGGCTGCGCTGATTTAGCTAATTTTGGTTTTGAAAAGTTTGTCGTAGTCCAGGAAAGGTTTTAACAATGAGAAAATATGGAAAAATTGCGAGAAAGATAGTAAAAACAGCAATTTCATTTTCATATACTATTCTATGTACTTTCTTGTCAAACATTTGACGTTTGTCCCTTCGGTACGGTAGACTCGGGTCCATTAACTCTTCCAAATTATTGCAGGCGGTACGAATTACGCCGGGTTAGCTAGTAGGTAATAAATTAATCGTCACTTGCTGTCGACGCTAGGAATCTACTGTCGATACGTGCATTGTTGTCATTAACTGTCAATATTGGAGAGCTAAATCTGTGACATGTTGACAACAAAATGCTGCCCGCCTGTAAACTTTTTAAATATATCTATCACAGATCTTAACAAGCAAGTGAAAACATAATTACACGCTTAACATCACAGTTTGAATGAAAGATTGGACAACACATTATTTTAAATACATTAATATTTATCATCTCCCACGAAGCTAAAATATTGTTCATGTATTATTCATCAACTCGCGATACATCAAACAAGTTCTCACATGTAGAACTAAATAACGTTCACTTATGAAGTATCGGATAGTTTTTAACTTGAAAAAAACTTTCAGCAAATACTATTATCAACATCTCAAATGTGAGCGATCTTACAGATCTCAGATTTACAGATAGAGGTTCTTTTTTATCTGTTTATGTTTTTTATGGATTGGAAATAAATTTCAGTCGATACGTTAGTTTATTAAATAAACTGAAATTCATTTCTGTAAGATTGTTTTATATTTTTTTATGGCTTGGAAATAAACTGAAATTTATTTCCAATTTCAAAGCCACAAAAAATAGTATATAATAAGTTTTTTGTATAAAATTGAATTAAAAAATATTGACAATATTTAGAAAACAATTTCAGTTTATTTCCAAGTCACAAAAAACATACAGATTAAAAAATACCTCTAACCATCTGTAAATCTGAGATCTGTAAGATCGTTTCATGTTTATTTTGATTTTTTTTTGTGGCTTGGAAACAAACTGAATTTGTTTTCTAAATATTGTCAATATTTTTCATTTTAATTTTATACAGGAAACCTCTTCATTCATCAGCGTAGCTCTTCTAAGTAATAAAGTTTTTAGGTGTGAAGCATTTATATTTTTTGTCCTATATGTTATTATGTCCAATAAATGAAAATGTTTCATAACCTACCTATCCTAAAACCTACCAGTGTCAAATGTCTATTCGTCATTTGGAAATACTAATTAGGACAAACTGTATCAGTATCACCAATTCCAAACTAGATAGTAAGTGCTACTGTTACAAATTCTGATGTGTCCCCATTTATGTCAACAACAATGTCAATTTACAATATTATTAACTGACTTCTGCCCACGGTTTTGCCTACAAAGAGTTTGAAAACGTTACCTCCATATTGAGCCCATTTAAAACCCATAAACATAAATAATATCTATAGTAAATAATGCGTATTGAAATTCATTCAGGATAAATTACCAAGAGGGTATATTACAACAAAAAAAAAGAACTCAACAGACTAAGGTCTTATTCCCAAAGCGCGTTATTATCGGACGATAATATCGCAGGCGTTAGTTACTTCTATTCATTACCAGCCTATTAATGATAGCCAGTATTAGCTGTAATTAAATCTTTTTAAGTTTTCACGGTGTATTGTACAAATGTGTATTAATATTTAGCTGCTTATAAAAGTATTGGCGGCGATTTTGGCAAGATTTGCTAACTTAAAAGTAAATATATCATCAGTCTCTCCTTCTTCTTCATTATACAGAAAAAAAGAGAGAGCTAAAAGAAAATAGTTTAGGTTTACAGAATCGTGCCTGAATCGACACCATTATATTCCTTTTTCGTGTAAACTTTAGTCGTCAAAATCTCACACTCCATGCATAAATAAAATGTGATTAAACAAATAATTCTTTCACGTGTTAATTTTGAGTGATAATGATAAAAATAGTTTTCGTTAACAACATAATTACCTACACATTATACAACTTTGGCTAGTTAATATTCTGTAACTAGTTTGTATCTAAACCAACATCGGGGTTTTGGCATACTAAACAGCGCATTATTATGTTACCAGCGCTATAGTAGAATAATACCGCACGCCCCTTGTATCAGATGCCGTGTCAATCTAAATATCCTTAACTGTACTGCGATCCAATGTTTGTGCGAGTATGAATAGGTGTCATACTGCTTCTACGAATAATATGACGGTCAAGTTTGCTTATGGAATAAATAAATATTACTTATATATATATACTGTTGTAACGGCACGTGAGCAATTATGTGCGCTTTCGTATCCCAGTATTTTTGTTTGAAATTCGGGACGAACAACTTAAAAGAAATCTACTAACGGTTGACGGTAAGAAAAAAGAAGATGGTACCAAAACCACACAGAAGTTTGTTTTAAATAGTAGTCAAAAGCAAAGGATTAAAGCCAAGGAAGTCACGTGTGCTAGCTTAGCTACGTTACGAATACGAACGTTGTGAATAAAATAAAAATGAAAAACTACAGAATTATTAGCTCAAACTCAATTTTTCGCTATGGCTTTCCCATAAAATGATATCAATGATAAAGGAGAAATGTGTCAATTTGTAGCCTAAGAACGTCGGCATCAAAATAAATGTATGATGCAGTAGCAATGTTGTGTCTGCGCAGTTACTTATTTATACGACAAGTAATATGCGCCCACGCATTCTGTGTTACTGTGAGATTAGAGAAAGCCTTCCCCGTGGTGTTGTATGTTATGTAGGGAAAATGAAATATTTTATGCACTGGCATGGTGCACATCAAGAATTAAATTTCACACTAGGTGTTTATAAAAAGCAGTTTTAGGTACTTATAAGTTGATAAATGTATGATAGAAACCCTTTTAGATTTATTGTATAGTTGGATTTCATTTTTATGTCACTTATTCATTTTTCATATTTCGTTGTTGAGAACGAAGTTTTGTTTACTGTCTCGCGTCTGAGTCATTGTACTCGTGCTGTACGTACTGAGATCTATGGTACTGATTTCCATAACACGAGTGCTTTTAACTCCTATCTCGGGATCGGATCAAGTTAATATTGTCTAATATTTATTTATTATTCTAACAAGAATGCATAAGTATCACATTGTAGAACACACCGATATAAACTAAACAATGCATACGAATCATTCTATGTTCATAGATGTGCATACATTAAAGTCATTGTAACTATTCATTGGCACGGCGCTTGTCAAAGCGTGCACTTGTGAAAGCTCAACGGCGGACACTGCATCAATCTTCCTTATGGCTCTTGTTACAAGTGTCATATTTGCATGACACGTGCATGATGTATCGACACAGTGAGCAGTATATCAGATGATGTAGTGCCCGGAGCGGCGTGTACCGTTTATCAAGAAGTCATACTATGTTGTCAGCTGTCACTTCAAGCTGAAGGCAAATTACCGCGCTAATATATTAATATACATACTGGCTATCGAATGCAGTATAAAGCTACTACGAAACTCCATTTGCTGATGGGACGTGCCTGGTTTTAATTATTTAATCTTTATTGCATAGCTATATTAAACCCGTCGCCTTGGGCATACTCTACTAATAACTATAAATATAAGGGATAAATGTAAAGCAATAGAAGATAATATTTTATGGACTTACTTCATGTTTAATATACAAGCGGTCTGAAGTAGTGAAGGATGGATTTCTTACCTGAAACAAAAAAATAATCAGTAAAAAATCTTTCAGAATAAAGAAACTCACATATACAGATACTATATATATATACAGATACTCTGTTTATAGTTTTTTTATAACTATAATACTAACATATAAACAACATTAAGTAACTGTTTATGAATCATTTCAATAAAGATTTTCTCAACAGACAGTTACAAATCTATTAGACTTTCTGATTTTATTCATAAATGTTTAAATTGGGTTGGCCAAATAAACAGCTTAATAATATATAAAACAATAATGACAACTACGTAACACCAAATACGTATTAAATTTAAACTCGTATAAATCACAAATATTGTACATTATTCATTCGGCAGCTGCTTATTTATGTATATATACTTAATTATGAAAGCCCCTTTCAAATGACACGTTAACTATCAAATTGATTAAGAGTTACAATACAACATTCACCATGAAAGCATTATTATGACAAATGTGGCAGTAGGTAAGTGCACATAAGTCGAAAACGTAATGGAATGTTTTGTAAACACCATTGTTTCCGGGAGAGAGAAGGGAAACACAGGCTACAATACCACACGGAACAATATCCACCGAACAAAAACTATTATGAACTCGATGACAGCATGAGAAACTAATTTAAAATGTATTTTCTACTCCATCATTCGCAAAGTTTCTGTTGCCAACCTAACATCGAGCACATTCCGATTGAGATGCGAAATTTCTAGATTCGTTTATTAGTTTTCTCTTAAACGAGAGACGCAATACGAATCAAATTGAACAATAAACAATGTAATAATTTAGCCTACTTATATTTCACCTAGAACTAGGTACAATTAAATCGTATGAGCAGGAAAACTTATTTTAATTAGGCGTTTCATCAAGCGCGGGATTGATTGCAATTAACACTTTATTTAAAATAAATAAATGGATCACGCTGCGCAAATTGTTTTTAATAATACAATTCATTATTACCTTAAAATTTATTGTAAATGTGTTTTTATCCGCTAAGCCGCCTTCAAACATAGACACAAACTATAAAGTTTAAAACTTTGTATTAAAATGCATCTATGAATATTTTGTATTTCAATAAAACCTCATAACTTAACATCTTGGCAAATGTTATATGCCCGTAAAATAAGGCAAAATATAAAACAATGCAGACGTTGACGGGCCAAGCTTAATTTATAATACCAATCAACGTCATTTCACCTACCTAGGTGCACATTTCACGGGTTTGAAAGACAATAGCACACACTCACAATGACCGGAAAGCCCTGGTTCTTTCATCGATTAATGGAACATCTGGCTCAACTGGTTTAAATACGATATTTCGTAGGGTAATTGCATTCTTCCGCACGATACATATCACTGTACGACTGGAGCTGCACACGCATAATTTCGGCTATTAGTTATTGTTATGGAAATCTGTTAAACACAAATTGGCTGTTTCAAAATGTTGAATAGTATTGTTTAACAGCCGTTAAGTTGAACGTTTGCGCTCCGAATGATGCGCTCTTAATGTATGGGTAATGCCCCTAGGCGCACTAAATGGGTGTTACTTAATCTATGATATTGCTCAGCAACATTAATGCGATATAAAGTGTAGCGTGTTCGCACATTAACAATTTGTTACGATATTTCATTGAGATGTGTTCAATGCCTCGCATTAAACATTCAAGAAATGAAATTAATCTTAAAGTTCATTATTCATGCAGTAACATTTCCCCATATGGATACGATGGTATGTGCTTTCGTGGTCCTTTCACGAAGACCTTGAACGTTAACACAAACAATAGTATCATTGAGTCTACAAAAAAACAACAATAGTCAACCTAGTACAGCTTTACACGAAAATGCTTCGCGCGAAAACGTAACGTAACTCTGACTTCGCACGATCGGGATGGCGACGTATAATTTCTCTTTAAAAGCAATATCGACGGGCACTTTTACTGAATAGCGAGCATTAATGGAGTCTTGTCATTTTTTTAACTGCCAACCACACTGCGCGATTCGTCGGGGCTCATTCACAACGAACAATCAAGTTAACAGTTAAGCATAATTTTCGAGGCACACACTTTTAAAAGTTACTCTGTTTTGAATCTAGGTCGGACGTCTTTTAGTGATGTGCCACATTTTATAGTGCACGCGTCGAGTACTAGATTAGTCGTGCTCTCGTACTTTGTATGGTACATTTATTCGCATTAACCGATAAAGTGGTCGGGCGGATCAGCTGACGGTTTTAAGATAGCTCCAGAATGGATCTGCCAAAAGTAAGTGGCGATTCACAATGGTGTCGGTTTCTTTATCGCCTTTTAATGGAACTTTCTTTTCTTGCCTCATCAATTTAACCAATGAGGAATATTCACAACTTTATATGTTCGAAAATAAACTATGTTCGAGAAAAAAGACGATCATTTGCATTCATTCCTTCTAATGAGCTACTGAAAACATATGCTTACACATACGCCAACACAAGAAACACAAATGAAGATCATTAATTTAACTGCGTCGGTACTTATCTCGCAAAAGCCCTTTTAAATAGTAGCTTACTCGCATTGGATATGAAATGAGGCTGAGTTTGATTGATGAGCGAGATTACCAGCAAGAAAGATTACATATGAAACACGTTCATAACAGTTTTGTTATGATATATTTCATAATACTTATCCTAAACCTGTTTTTTATCCTTTTCCTTTTTTTGATCATAATCTTAAATCGATAATATTAGTTTCTAACTGTTCCTTTAACACAACACTACCAAATATATCATTTATCAAACCATAGAAAGTAAGTATCTATCAGATAAGTTTTATATCATTTTAACAAACAATTATTGCGTCCCACGCGTAGCGAATTACCGTACAGTTTTGATATCAATTGGATAGATAGTGTCATTAATGTAAATTATATGTCGTTACAGCTTTCGTTTGCGGGTAATAAAAAGTATTGAGCGATGCATTCGCGGAGAGAAAATACTTATGTGGGTGTACAATTATGGTGTTTTCAACCCTATTATGAAATATAGAATGGCTGGAGGTAAGGTGAGGCCCCCCTGCAATCCCCCGATTGCAGCCCATTCATACTTCCACATCAATGGATCTTACTCACGTAATTGCATAGCTGCAACGATACACATGCACCTACAGTTTAAACACAGTTATTTAAAAATAAGTACAACTCCTCATTATTACTCCACTTATTTGCAAACCTAAAATTATACATTACTGATGTTCGAAACAATAATGCGCCTCTGTTTCAACAATGTCACAATTATATTCATAAAACTTTATTCAAATAAAAGGATATTTAATTTGGTTCTTCCATCATTGCTGTATTTTCGATTGCATTTTCGAATGCACCAATCATGGAAGAACAAAATAAAACATCATTTTATTTGAATAGAGGTTTATGAATTTAATTGTTACATTGTTGATACAGAGTACATTATTTTTTACACTATAATGGTGTCGATTCTGGCATAGGTAATTCTCTAAACGTAAAATTGGCATTTGACAACAGCGTAGCATTGTCATTCATACAAAATGAAATCGAGATGCTGATTTTAAATTAAGTTTAGAGAATCATGTCAGAATCGACACCAACGTAGTCTTAAACATAACTTCACTAAAACAAAACGACTTTTTGCACTATAACTCTATCAAATACTTACTCCAAGGTTGCCCAAATATAAAGATAATTATTGTATTTGGAAACTATTCAAATGTACAACATTTGAATAGTTTCCAAGTGTATTCAAGTAACACAACACTCAGCAAAGATAGTCACGGTACAGAAAATATTATGTAGTTTTGATTTAATACAGAAACTTATATCCGACCAGCAATAAGGAAACGCATCACCTAGGTACGGTCAAAAGCGTTTTATAACTTTATCCAGAAACGATTTATTCCCTTAACTCACTTTCAACTTTAATGCATTCGATATAAAATACGAAATAGGGCTTATGTAATGTTCTATGAAAAATAATTCCTACCCACCAAAGTACAATTATTTCAATTGCCAACTACGATACTAACTCCGGTAGTCCACCATCTCCGACCGCAAAATTATGGGCAATAACACAGCTTATCCTTAAAGATAGTAATTCCGTTTCTCCCAATGTTTAAAGAGGCTTCCACATTGGAGTTTGTTCGTTTCAGAGTTATGTCGTTTGTTTATTAATATTTTGAAAATTCGCAAACAGTTTCAAATAGACAGGGATCGTTTATAGGATGAGCGTCGATCGATCGTTTTCCCCCTTACATTAAAACAATAAGCCCCTTATTAATAAACAAGGAATAAGCTTACACTAGTTTCGCCGTGTTTTGTTCATGTCACTCAATTGTCATTTGTCATTCTATAAACAGAGACAAAACATGGATTAACTAATCCGAGCGTAATCTTCGTTTATTAATAAGGGGGTAAGGGTTTTTCCCAGGTGATTTTCTTACTTTTATAAGCCCTAATTACTTTTACTATGCATGTGTGGTCGCACGCTTAACATAAATTATGGCGATAGACGTAAAGTTGACACTACAAGGTGAACAATAATTTAAATTTTTTATTATAATATAACCTTAGTCAAAACAAAACAGTCGCTAACTCCAGTGTAGTAGTACGCTCTATAGCCTTAAAGAAATTACAAGAATCATTTATTACACATAGCAATCATTTTCTATCACCCTGTGGCATGTATGATCATAAACATAGATACTGTAGGCGAAGCATGAATTTAAAGCATAATGACAGTGCTCAAATCGATTTAGGTTTTTATTAGTGACCACAAACGGGAGTTTTAACAAAATGTAAACATTATAATTGTCTATATGTTGTTTTAAACTTTCGTGGTCACTAACATAACAGATATGAACGGGATTGTTACCATGTATGTATCCTGTTTTTTATGAATCTTAGTTCTTGAGTTACTCCGTGATCATGGCGCTTACAACAGTGCCGAAATATTGGAGACTCAAAAGAAACAAGGTACATGGTAAAAATCCGGTTAAAGCTGCAAAATTTTAATTGTCTCTTATGTTCAAATTGTGGTATTTATTATTGTAACAGCTTTAGTTTTATTAATAAGTTAACACAGTTTAATTAATAATAGAAAGCAAACTTTTTTTTTATTTTCGTTTACACAATCGACTTTTATTTTGTACATTAAAATTTACTAATTGACCTCAATAAATAAATATAATTGTCTCTTAAACAAATTTAATTGTGCCTGACAAAATCTTGTTGGAAATGTATTCACAAATCTTTCTCTAAGTAAGGAATAATTAAATTTTGGTACATTTTGTAGAGTTCAAGGGAATTAATCCGACAATGGAGTCGATTCTGGCATTATTTTCATAACTTAATTTAACTTTAGTATCGCCTCTTCATTCTGAATAGAGAATGACAAGCATACACTCTTGTCATAATTATTTTAGGTTTAAAGAATTGTGCCAGAGTCGACACCAATGATCTTCATGCTTTGCGCACTTACAGTTTCAATAGAAAATATTAGCAAAAAAAATATACTAAAGGAAAAACGAATACGGAAAAAAATCATTAAAAAACTTAAAAACGATTGATATAAATACAACAATCGATTACTTGAGAGCGTGTCTCAATTACGAATAAACTCATACAAAATCAATAGACGCAAAAACATTACATCTCAATGCAGGACAGGTACATTACGCATTAAACGATTTAGCAGAAGAAGCAGCCATTTACAATTACTTACCAAGCGTTTTCAGACGCCAGCTATTTTCACGTCTCTCCGGTAATGCAACTTCATTATCTCATCGAATAACGTTTCGACAAGGAACGAATGAATAAAAGTTTTCTCTCTCGCTTAATAAAATGTTTAAAATCTTTCGGCTGTTTGCTATTCACTTATTCAACTTTATTACGGCGCGCTAGTGAAAGTTTAATTTATATGTTTGTAAAAGATGTCGGATTATAGCGTTACTCAGGTACATGTTGATTCTGTAATAAGCAGCATAATCATTCTGTTTGCCAAGAAATCACCGCATGTTCCGTCCGTACGCTTTTAATACAAATACTTCAACTTTGGTCGGGCTTTGAGGTAGAACAACTTAGTTTGCCTGTTAAACTGTTGCTTACGACACCGAGTCACGCATGTCTGTCTAAAGACAGCCTGTTTACAATGTGAGTTTATTTGATAAGACCGTGTCACATGCGCTCGATAATTTCCGCTAATATGTTGAAATTACAAGTTCAGTATTAAAATACTTTGTTTAACTAAACGAGTAAAGTACATAATAAATAATAACGTTATTTCAAGCTACTTTCAGTATAAGCTTTTGGGGAAGTCGAAAAGGGCTCACAAATAAGGTCCAATGGGTACAGTTGCATTAGGGTCAAGTCTTGAAGGTGCAGTGGGTACCAGACGAATTCAAAAAAGAGGTCCAATGAGCGCAAAAAAAAAATATTTTAAGAAGGTCGAATGGACTATGTAAATGAAGTCCTATAGGGCATTGTTGCTTTTTGGGTCGAATCTTAAAGGTCCAGGGGTACAAGGCCCATAAAACTGCTAGATTTAGAAACCTAAATAAAAATTTACCAGAAAAAAAAAACACTTGGTCCAGGCATCAGACAGGATTCGAGACGAGTGGAATGTTTACTAGTAAAACTCTATTTAGGTTATTAAATAGTTTGAGGTCATGACAGGAAACTTTCCTGTTATATTTTTTCTTGTTATATTTTTAAGCATGTAACTGCAAGATGTTTATATCTAAGGAAAATTTTACTAGAAAAAATTCCGCGCGGACCGGGCAGCAGATGGGAGTTATTTCTTTTTGCTTATACGAGGCGCAAGCAAGTTACCCCACCCCATCTGATAGTTAGACTTAAGCGGAGATGGAGTCCAGCCGCGAAGATTGCTGATGCGGCAGAAAGTGTCCCGCTCTATCCATCCACAGAATCAGGCATCATATAATGCAGGTAAAAAATCTTTTTACAGACGACGGCGCCTTTAAGAGGCACACCGCCGAACGAACCTCACACCTGGCTCCCGCAAGTCTTACGGACCCCCCAGTGGCTGACCACCGAGGACCCCGCAACTGTTACGGGCGCTTTACAGCATAATATCCGCTAAAAAAGTCCTGCGAATACCTTCTACACTGCTTAATGCGAAGCCGCGGGGTCCCCCTTAGGGATTCTACCACGAGTCCCACGGGGCCCTGGAATTCTACTCACCAGCAGAAAAACAACACCACCAAAAGGTACTGTTATACTACAAGAGTCGTTCTTGATTATGTAATGTATAATAAGCACTGTCAACTTTAGAACAATGTGACATTCACTCTCAAATAACACAAACCTTTAAATTTACAGGCGTATAATTTTCCAAGCAGATGTCAATAAATACATTTATTGTGACGCCATTTCATGAATTGGATGCTTGGTGGCGTCGCCACGAGTCAAACTAATTATTTTATCAAATTACGTTTATTGACTGCCTCAATTGAAAGATGATATTTTAGTGGACATTTTAATTGTTTATATTGGATATCTTTATTTTTAGATCTCATTGAGTTAAAATACTATGTTAATATGAATAATTTAATATTAAAAACTACTTATTGAAAGTATTGTGATGGATACACTTTTTTATATATTAAATTACTTTAACCTTAAAAGTATTTTTATTTTCTACTTCCTCATAATCGTTGATATTAAAGAAACGCACAAACAAACAAACATAATTGAACTTTGAAAGCATTACCTTCCCTTTTTCGGTATTCTTGTAATAAATGAGCCGTGTTTATAAATAAAAAACATTAACCAATTTATGACCCAATTTTGTAAAATGGTCAATTGCAACCCACTAAACCAATTATCTACGTAACTGTACTAAACGTTTTATTTAATGCTAACCTAAATTGAAAACAGATGGTCAAATATCATCACTAATATGGAATACAAAAACGTAAGTTTAAATTAAATAAAACTAGTTTTTACGGGTTAATGCACGAAACTTTATTCATTTATTTAAACATCAATAAATAAATAAAGTTTCGTGCATTAACCCGTAAAAACTAGTTTTATTTAATGAGTGATGTGCGTGAAAACCTAAGAAACAAGTAAGTTTAAATTGTATTAAAGCAGTGATATGTATCAGTTGAAATTATCTTGCTTACACTGATGTAATACTACAGTTACAAATATATTTATAGTACCTGTTTGCAATTTACACACATACGGTGGTAGCCGTAAAATAGTATAAATAAGTACTGTCAAAATTAAAACTATTTCAGACAACTACTTAAAAAATATGAACTATCCTACAATTGAAATTGAGAAGCTCTATGGCGTAAGTGGTTAACGCGTTCGGCTGCGATTGTTGAAGTTAAGCAACTTTCGCAGTGGTCGGTCATTGGATGGGTGACCAAAAATTTACTATCTCGAGTCCCTCCGTGCTTTGGAAGGCACGTTAAGCCGTTGGTCCCGCCTGCATCTGCAGTCGTTAGCACCCATCAATCCGCACTGGGCCCGCGTGGTGGTTCATGGCCCAATCTCCCTATTCCATAAAGGGTAGGCCTGTGCTCCAGCAGTGGGGACATTAATAGGATGATGATGATGATAATGACAATTGAAATACTTCAAATATGTAATTACAAATCGGCAAACAATGGTTTCGAAATATATGACACATGCTACATAAACACTGGGCACATCTTGCCGGATGGCTGGTCCGCTTGAATGGCAAGACTTCTCGAGATATCGCCTGGAACACTCGAGATGTCATATCCGTCGCAAGAGCAGTGATGCGCGACTAATATGTTATTGATGCCGCAAGCACGCACGCTATTCTTAGTACGTATTGAGGTACAGTTAGTACGAATAGTTATTTACTTGAAATTTTGAGGTTAAAAGCAATCGCCTATTGTTGTTGCTATTTTTCTTCTTCATTATAATAATGCAAAGTTGCACGCTAAGATATTATACTATTCCGCTAAGATATTATACTATTCAGCCAGTCTTTATGTGTGATATTCCTCAGCATATGTACATTAGTAATAGCGACAAATAAAGTCACATCATCATCTAAACCTCAGCACTTTAAAATTAGAAACAATAAAAGAATATATGTAATGGAACCTTTCCGAGCATGATTGTCAAATGAAATTTTATGACATTGTATTCTTGTCATGCTAAAACATGACGGGATCAAAAGGAGAGTTGATTTATTTCTGTGCAGGAACTGTTGTCAAATTTAGTTTTTAGTTTAAAGAATCATGCCAGAATCGATCCTAATGTGATACCAAAGTATTTAAAAATTTATTTCCTTTTTATAAATCCAATAACAGCGTGATCGAAAAATAAACTGATATCTATCGTACCGTTATCCGGCGAAAGTCTTATTTGTTGAGACAATGTCACCATTAAATATAAGGATAAAGTACTCACAAATTTAGACGGCGAAAGCAACGCCCTGGTAGCCTAGTGGTTAGGCTTATCCTATTTGTAATTCGTCTCTCCTTAATACATAATAAGAATTTTATAACTAATTATAAGAATAATTAGTTATAAAATTCTTCAGACATTTCTATCTTTTGATTATTTCTTTTAGAACAAAAGCGAGTTATATCAAATCTGTTACACGCTGACGCACCTTAGTCGCTCTGCCAACCTCGCAAGGGCGTAAGTGTAGAAGACTGGGTTCAGGCCGTTGAGGTGGAGATTGCTGGAATGGAACACTTTTCCGCCACACCACCTAGCTACGTGACTTGACTCAACTTGCACTCAAATATATAAATATCAGGTGTTATTCGATAATTTTCTGACACTGATATAGAAAAAGAACTTAATATACAAAATATAAACGAAACACGTAAAAAAAATACGCTTCAAATTATTACTTGTCGGCACCAATTATAAACATATATACTATGCGAATTTTATTCTGATCATCAAACTAATTAAATTAAAACAATATCTATTCTTTAATTATAATTATCAATAAATTACATAAAATATCACAATGGTTCTCACGTTTATAATGATTAGGTAGTCGTTCGCGTAACATAAATGAAAGGCGAATAATTTATAAGCTACTTAAAAGTTTTATTGAATAAGTAACGTGCGCAGAAATAAAAGAAACAACTGAATACATAAAATTATTAACAACTAGAAAGTAAGCAATAAACTTTAACTTTTGCTCAATTACTAATCTACCAATTTCAAAATGTCCACTGCCTTGTTCTTTATTTTTTTTCATGTTAAAAGGGTGACAAACAACAACAAACATCTGGCCCTCCTGAGGCTAAGCGGCCACCATAGTCTAAAGACGCTTGCGATACCAAAAATATCACTCGCACCGTTGCATGCCCTGACCCAATCCCCTACGCCGTGGTACCCGTGTTTATTGCATTCTTGTTTATCTCTGATTGATGTGATCTCATAAAAAAAAATATAAAATATACCTGTTGCATAGAATTTGTTGACCCCATTGACAGTTTTCACCGTGTCTTCCGAAGTATAAACTCCAAATTGCATACCACTCCTAAACATCAAAGCAAGTGAACCAAACGCGGTGTTTACGTGTAATTCACGCGTAATGAATACTTGGGTATCATTATCGTAAGTAGGTAAATGCTATTACTTGTGACACATCGGACGGTAAAACTTTTTTATAACAAAAGCCGTGTTATGTCGAATCTTAGTAACATTACTCACGATAATTCGAGGAAAACCTGTAATGACGTGGCGTTTCGGAAAGAAATAAAATAAACACTTATTTACCAGTGAAAACTATAAAGAACGGGCATTAGATTTATTGTTATCAAAAAAAATTAAGCTAAAGGCACGTAAACAACACAACATGAAATTCGCCTCAAAAGCTTTAGTATGAGTATAATGATATGAGTGCGAGCTTTTGAGGCAACTTTTACGAAAATGGAAAAGGGAAATACAGTATTTTCCATTTTCGTAAAAGCTGTAGCCCCTATTAAACGAATAATGAAGATGTTTATTCCAACTATAAAGTTAAAACCAAATTAAGATTATTTTGATTTCAGTTACGTATTATCTAGATCAAATTTACTCAATTCGTAAACTTTATATTTAGAAGTTGAACTACGCAATCATCAACGATTAAACAATTACTAGATCTTTTGGGAGTACAAGAACGGTGGCGCACCGGAAGCCAGACTAAAGTTTTAGTACAATAATTGAGTGGGCTTAAACGAATTATGGAACATAATACTGATTGTATTATACCATTAATTAATCTACTCCTACACTTGAATAGATTTTGAGGCGCATTTATTTTATCTCTTCGTTTTTTTTACACAAATACTCGCTAATATTACCAAACTAAAATATATTTTCAGTAAGTTCAATAATATCATAGTTACATTTTAAATACAATCACACCAATAAAGTAATTAAAAAAATAGAAAATATCGATTTAATGTAAATCATAATGAAACTAGCAGACACATCAACGGGACCGTCACAAACCAGACGATAAACGTATTTTTGGCAACTGATTTGGTTTTTCTTAATTATTTAAAATTAAAGAAAAATAATCAAGTTGTTTTCACAACGGTAGCTGATGTTATTTCTAAATATTGAGAGCCTAGATTTCCGATTAAATATTATATTGGTTAATACTTTTCTTACTACCTATACTATCAAATCTATATCTATACTAATCAAATCTCAAAACTTTCTTTAATATCTAAAGAAAAAGAATTGAAAAAGTAGTCTCTGCATTATTTATCACACCAATAAATCGGACATACTATCACGCACTGTCACATCACACACGGTACGGCACAAATGAGTCCAATCATTATGTCGGCGACACGAGCGACTGCAGATACAGTTGACGCATAAAAATTCGACCTATTCGAATGAGATCAACTGCAGCGATTGATGCTATCTATCATTTTAATGGCGTACGCTTCAACGAAATGGCCATTAGATCGTCGTCGGGTAAGACAAGTGTACATGGTACAACCACAAAACAAATCGGTACAGAAGTCAATTACATTACATGTATATTTCGACTTCACTTTTCGTTACCCACGCTTTGCGGTCGCGCTAGAATCGTCAATTTTGACTTATACATAAAAAAATGGTTTATTTTTTTGTTAAGAATAAGACAGGCCGAACTGAAATATACATATATTTTTTTTAATAATATTTCCGACACACACTAATTAGCCTAGCCCCAAAGTAAGCACTGTAAGGCTTGTGTTATGAGATACTAGGGTAACGGATAGAATACATATACTGTACATATACAGGTATATTTATATAGAAATACATATTAAATATCCATGACTGGAGTACAAATGCTCGTATTCATCACACAAACATCTGCCCACACCGGGATTCGGATCCGGGACCTCTCAAGTAGGCGACGACGCCATGAAACCCGGCGTACAAAGCACTCGGCCACGGAGGTTGTCAAAATATAAAACTAATAAATGTTTATTTGTTCCATTTTTCACAAAAATGTTCAGTCGCAGTGGCACTGGTCCCAACCAGTCCGAGTTATCATGTCCGTGAGCGGTGTGTATGTGTGCGCTACTCGAGTGCACTTAGTATTAAGATGGACTTCTGTGCCTTTATTTTTTTTGTGGTACAGCGCTCTATCCAGCAAGCGGCTCACGACATTAGTCAACGCTTTATCTCTACTTTCATTTCACACGGTGTGCGAGACAAAAAATAATAACATCTCATTTGGTCGTGTTTACGTTTCTTAGGCGAATGCATCAATCTAACTGTGCCGGAAGATCAACGTGCCCGATAGTCGCCACTATTGACTTCAGCACGGGGCTTCTGAGACGAACAACTGTTTATTACAAGATTCTTACTGCTCCTCTCATATAATAATAGTAATGTTATCAATTCTCAATGCAGTGTTCAGTTATAATGTCGACTTTACACTGGCACCACTGCAGATTCAACACAAGGCTGTTAAATTAAGATCGTTCTACGCATAAAAGAAATTTCACCCGAAACTGATTCATTCCAAAATTTTATTTCAACATCATCCAGTGACTGTTAATGTAATTACCAGTAAATTTGTAGATATTGTAGATAAAATCCTAGCATTCAACGTAAAATATTTATTTTTTATTTGTTGTAGCTAAAGTTTAGAATTTGGTTAGGCAAATTGTATTTCTCCTTTCATCATAATTCATATTATGAAAAAAAATGTGACTAAACAAAAGACCCGTTTTGACAAATGACAAGACAAAAATTAAAATAGTACCTTCAACTTTTTTCTACAACAATCATCAAATAAAAATATGATATGCTAAATATGTGATGCTAAAGTATTTCTGCTTGTCTCATTTATCTTCTTCCTTCATCATAACTCATATTATGAAAAAAAAAAATACTAAACAAAATACCCGTTTTGACAAAAGACAAGAGAAAAATTGAAATAAAATTTTGACTTTTTTCATCCACAATCATCAAATAAAAAGGCGATAAAAGTTTTCCTTTTACTTTAACGCGACGGTATTAGTATCCGTTTCATCTAAAGAACAGTATTTTATGAGCGTGCGCACCTGTGAGCTCGTTTCATGAGCGTGATCACGACTTTTCATTTGGAACGTCCCACCTGCCTGCTACATTTTTCCTGTAAGTACTTAATGTTTTCGTAAGCTTTCGAGCTTTGAGATAACTTTCCTGCTCTAAATAATAAAGGCATGAAACCAAATAGAAATATAATTGATGAATAAAAAATGACGAAGAACTTTTACAATGAAATAATCTAAAAGTTATAATAATTAATTATTAATAAACACTTTCCCCGTCTGTCTCAGTATTTTAAACCAAGCAACGGATTACAATTGCGGTTTTCATGATTAATTAGACCACTTAATTTCTTCACAAGTTTATTGATGAATAAAAAATGACGAAGAACTTTTACAATGAAATAATCTAAAAGTTATAATAATTAATTATTAATAAACACTTTCCCCGTCTGTCTCAGTATTTTAAACCAAGCAACGGATTACAATTGCGGTTTTCATGATTAATTAGACCACTTAATTTCTTCACAAGTTTATTGATGAATAAAAAATGACGAAGAACTTTTACAATGAAATAATCTAAAAGTTATAATAATTAATTATTAATAAACACTTTCCCCGTCTGTCTCAGTATTTTAAACCAAGCAACGGATAACAATTGCGGTTTTCATGATTAATTAGGCACTTAATTTCTTCACAAGTTTATGTGCAACACAAGCCCAAGAACAATAGTTATTTATTATACAAGAGTGGAAAGTTCCTTTTTAACCGCGTGCTCGATTTGGATGACCGAGCAAGCGAAGGATTCTAAAGTTGAATCACGAGCGCAGCGAGTGATTCTAAATTAGAATCCTGAGCGTCAGCGAGGGAAACAAACGAGCACAAGGTGAAAAATCTTTCCACTCGAGTGCAATACGTAACTTTTCATCCCACCTCAGCGAGGAAATGACAAAATGAAAAAGAAAACAATTTATAATGACAAAATATTTAAGCAATAAAACGTGAAAAACTAGAATGGCGCGAAGCACGCAAATAAAACAAAGAAACCAAGAAGGTTCCAAATTTAAATTTTTTCACAATTTAAAAAGTTCTAATCATAAATTTGGCACCATAGAGGTTACATTAAATAGGTTTAATGACGTTTTGAATTTACAATTATATTGAGTACTCATTATATGTGATGTTCTAAATTCAAATCTACTTTGCCGCTCAAGCGAATAAAATAGAATTTTCCAGCCAGATTTCGAAGCGCAAAATTACACTTTCCGAGGTGGTGGGATGAAAAAAATATAATCAATACTGAGGCAAAGCGAAGGCGGGTCACTTCTTACAAATTTTTGTCGTAGCGCAGTGATCGAGAGCCCTTTTAGCAAGAAGGATGAAATTCAACCTCGCTCATTATTAATTCCAACAAGTTAGTAAGATACAATATTTTCAGAATTATTTTCAGGATCTTACTTTTCGGCAGCAGAAAACTCAAAAACTGAACAGCTGGCGCATCCACTATTTTTTATTTTGCCTCCATCACATCATCAGGAATCTATCATATGAATCTGACATGGTATAATTCTAGATATGACTTTCTTCTACGAATTGCGTAACATTTCCTCCTTTTCTAGACCGTGAAAATGAATACACTTGGACTACCAATATCAACCTTATTGCCACTCGATAAAGACGCTTTCAATGTCAAACAAAAAGAATTTATAATTGGACAATCATGAGCAACTCGCCACACAACTACTACTTAAGATAAACATCTGAATTGTTCACAACTGTTTAAGTAGCAAGAAACAATTGAAAGCCTTTTTAAAGGCAAATTGAAACCCATCGAGCGAGCGTTAGAAAAGGTACTAATAGTATTCAAAAATGGTGAAAGGACTGTTTCGCTTCTTTTAATTATATCACCTAAGTTAAATTCTTACTAACATAGAAAATGAATACCCTTTCTTCACAATATCATTCTTCTAAAATCCAAATTCTAGACATTTAAATCGGTAAATACTGAAGCTGATCCTTCAAACATCCATTACTATATCAAAAAAAAATAGAACTATGCTAAACTAACGCAATAAAGAGACAGAGCTAACACATACCCGTTTATTAATAAACGAAGAATAAGCTTGGATTACTTACTCCATGTTTTGTCTCTGTCCATTGAATGACAAATGGCATTTCAGTGATATGAACAAAACACGGCGTAACTAGTCTAAGCTTATCCCTCGTTTAATAATAAGGGGGTTAGTGTATAGTGGATTACTCTTATGATGCAATTTACCCCGTATCCATTAAAAGAGTTCGGGCAAACATATGAGTAATGTTTGATTGAACATCAAAGATAAACCAGCATCAAACATGTGTTTCAGTAGGTATTAATATGGCACATGTGACTTTAGTTGTATAGCGATAATCTGCTTAACAAACCACTAGAAATGGAAGTGAATTTTTCGCAATTTCTACTTTCCTATTGCAATTTAAGATTGCTTAACAACAATATTAATATCGTTGTTGGTTAAGATCAAGATGACATTAACATATACATGCGTACAAAGCTGTTCCTTGTAAGTCTTGTATTGCTGCTTTCCCTTATGGAACATTGCAAAGTTTTCAAGAATGCTGTTGACTACTGCTTGTGTGACGCTTCACACATATCACTTATGCTTAGGCATCTGAACGAGAGGAAAAGGGACTTGTCACAGTCATAAAATTAACGTGCAACATTTGCCAGCATTAAAACTGCATAGCATTTAGAGAAAACAAAAAAAAAGTCCGAAGTCGAATTCCAAGCTACGAGTAATGAGGCTTGATACTACAATCATCTTTTCTTAAAGTGGCCAGTCATTTGAGAGACGAAATACCTAACTTTCACTTAGCAAATTTGACAAAATTGCTTTGCTTGCAATTCATATTTTAGCCAGACAAAATTACTATTCACACTGCATTGAAGAAAGAGATGTGGGCCTAAAATGCAATTCGTTAAAACATCGAGGAAATAAGTAAAATCTAAATAATATGTATTACAGAAGAACCTATTCATACTTATATAAATTAGGTAGAGAAATAATAATGCGCAAGCATTATACATAGGTACTGTAACGCCCGTAGCGTTACGGCCTCTTTGCTTGTGTAAACCCTTTGCTTATGTAATGCCTACGGCGCCGGCGGGCAGTTATATTATATAAAGTAAACAGAATTATTCAAATATTCGAATGTGAGAGCCTTCTGTCTCACATTGACCATTCTAGAGATTGAATTCAGGCACAGACTTCATCGGTTGACTATAATTAAAGTTAATTTGTATTCCTAACTTTAAATAAACTATCGGAGGCGGCTGGTGTGCTTTGCAATATGGCAGCAAAAAAATTATGTAAAAGTTAAGTAACTTACACACCACTTTTCTCTCTTCTTTACTTCCACAAACAAAAAATTAAAAATAATTTCTTCAAACGAAATATTCTCGCATGACATAACATTTTTGTCATTTATGCATGACATCCTAAAAGGGCTGCCAGAACAAGTTTTTCTGGTGTTACTAGATTATTGACTCTGCAAAGTTATTATTATGGTCCAACTATAGCCAAGAAATCATAACATACGTCAAAAAACAGTTCCTACAGCAATAAACTCATAATCCATTAAATAGATGTGCTCGAAGAAAACTTTATGTTACATTTAATTACTCGTAATTATACCGGTGCGGCACTTAAATACTACGGGGCTACGGGCACATACGCTTTGATTCCAGCAACCAACAGCCGAGTGAACAAATTGCACGCGCTGATCTAACGGGCTGATGATAATCGTTGCGATGAAAGAAAAAACAACAGCACCTTACGTCGTGTGACCAAGCAGTATGGATCTATGGGAATTCCTATAGTTCTACAACGTCAATATTTCACAGTTATCCGCGTTCCGGCACCCCAAAGGCTAAGTAGATATGGGATACGTATCAAATCACACCTAATACGTTCATACGTTCTTCATGATTAGTAAATAATTAAGTTTTCTCATTTCCCTGAGCATAAAACGATAAACCAATACATTCCAGTACAACGAAAAATAATAAAAACAGTATAGTAGTAATTGATTTTTTTAAATTAAGTACTCACAGATTTCAAATACCAAATAATTTATTGCATTCATGTAGTTACAGAGATGGTTAAATACATATATATAATGTTATAAAGTATGTATAGTTACATGAACCCTGTGTGAGCATCGCAATACTTGGTGTTCTTATAAATAAAATTTTCTTGTATTTACGTAATATAAATATCTACTATCAAAATTCAAGCGAAGAACGTCACCGATATTTATCAAAAGAGAAATTTCAAATGCATTTTCTACAAAAGCTTTCAAAACTAAATTACATTCAGTCCCGAATCATCCAGTCTCAAGACAAGGTGCCACTAACATCTGCGCAAGCGCATAACGGGCCACGCTGCGCTTCAGCTGTCATCGCGACCGAGCCTGCGCTGCTCAGGAACCTTCTAGATTTTCGCGTATTGTCTTATCAAAACAATGACCCAGCATCTTAAAGTGGCATACTAACCTACTAACTCATGAAGCAGCGCTTTTCATTATGACTAATCGCCCATTTATAAATATCCATCAACAAAAAAAGGACTTGAGCTAAATCATTTTTACGCTGCAGTTTTTACTTAAGATTGATAAATACCTATCGTTAAAATTTGTTGGTTTGGTTATTTAGAAAAATCCTACTTACAGACAGACACAAAATCTCAAGGTGTGAAACTGAACATGCAAAATTAACAGGACTTGCTGGAATAGTATGACAATCCAGTTCTTATCTTAGCTTTACGTATTTTATTTGTCGCAAAATACCTTGTATATTGTGAAATATGTATGGTTTTTTACATTCTTAAACACTGAAATGTACGCAGTTAAAACTTTTACACCAGTGAATTCAAATGTTTCACGAAAATGATGTACTATTGTAGAATCTATACACAAATTTTTATTTTTATTTCTAAACCTGAAACTGTCAATTAGACAATCTTCAAGACATACCAATTTCTTTTAAAAACCTTATCGAATCACTTTCATACTTCACAAATTCACGGATCATAAATGGATTTGTTTAATATGTACGTGTTCGTGGTCGCACCTAAAACATTGAAGCGTTTATTCACAAATAAACAATCAAAAATTATTAACATATTACCAGCCACTTTTACTTGTAGTAACAAAATATTCTTATGAAGCATTCTCAAAGTGAATGTACAAATTTTATTGATAGTTAATTATTAACACTTCCCATATTAAGCGACTTCATGTTTTTATTTATTGAGGTAATTTGTTTCGATTGTGTGAGTATTTACTTTATTTTTATTGCTTAAAAATAACAATTCATTCCTCTTATGCTAGAAGTTTCTCTCTCTAATCGAATCATGAAATATTATAATTATCGTATATTTTACAAGGGAGGCGTTTTATGAGAGTCCACTGTAGCTATAAAACGGTTAAAACGCATTAAGCAAATAGGTGATATTTATGAAAACGGCCCGTAGCCGTATTACTTGTCCGATAACATACAGTAATGAATGAGAACATTCGATATTTTCAACAAAATATAGTGTCTATGAAATTCAATACTACAAAAGACCTTTATGAGTTTGTAAAATATATCTCCATCACCATTAAATGGATCCATCACACTATTATCCCAGAAGGTATTGTGGATGTGATACCGTAATACGAAGTTAGTAGTACTTTACCTTTTAAAGACTTACCTGGAAAGTCAGCGTTTATATCGGTTCCTATATTCTTCAGAAATATGAGCTTATGATAAATATAAACGACAAAAATTTCAAATAAACATTCAAGCAACTTAATTCCTCATAAATCTTATGTAAACATACCCAGGTGAATAAGAACGGAATAAAAATATAAGAAGGTCATCTTTTATTCAAATCACGTCAACAGCAAACCAATAATTTAATGTTATCAAGAATCTTAGCTACTTGGTGTGTTGAAGAACAATTAATATCCATAATCGGCGTTATCATTATTATTATACAAACAGTAATATAGGAATCTAGGTTAAAAATGTATCCCAATTGCAAAACATATAACTATAGCCACACAAAAAGAATTAATCAGATTAGTGATGTTGTAAATAGAATTATTAATATAAAATGTATTGTAGTAGTTATGAATAAATATAATTAGGTTTAAAGTTACGCTGATCTAAAAATAAAACTATTCTAAATCACGCAGAGGAATTAGAGACCACAAATTCATACACAGCAAATCATATTTTGGAGGACTCAGGTTATCGTGGTATTACAAAATTATGGCAAAACTCGTAATGCATTAAATTTTTCTTGTCCACCACGATCTCTACTGCTATAAAATGTTTTATATTCCTTCTATCATACCAGACATTCCTACGGCAATTTCAAGAGAAACTTAGCCACTGTGACCGCTAACGACATTTTCTAATTAACTACATCTCTGTTTCCATGATTGTCAGCATGGTCTACGAAATTTTTATCCCTGAAACGTCGAGATACCGTTTATTCCTCTGATTGAGTAAAATTGTAAACCGACACCGATCCACGTAGAGATCTTTAGGTGCGACATAATATGCTCGGCAATGAGCATCGTGTTTCGTATGAACTATATTTATCTAGAAATTTTATAGTTATATAAAAATATTTCTTTTGTTTAAGCATTTAACTGCTAGATGTTTAAGTCTAAAAAAAAATTATAGAAAAAGATCCACGCGGACAAAGCAGCAGACGGGACTCGAACCCCTCGCACCCTCTGCCATCCGGACGGATGCACTGGCATTATGCTAATTAATTACCGTGTCGAATTTTTCTCTAGTATTTCTTAGACTGCAAGGCTGCTCCATCTCTTTGCATTGTAGGCAACCCACAATATCAAATGAATACCTTTAAAAGTATTATATATTTGAAAAAAAAACTAGTAAAAGGACAATGGCGAAATATTTGTTGAAGTAAATCTTTAGCGTCTATAAATGTCATTATCAGAAATGTTAATAAAATAATCTCAAAAGATTTATTAAACAATTGAGGAGGGTTGTCTAAGTCTGGAATTAAACACTTAGAAAAGGGAAACACAATTGACTATTTATTTATTTATTTTATTGTGGCTTGACTTCATGACTTTTGAGCCATTTATTTTAAGTGATTTTAGTGATGAAATCAACTTTAAATATGTTCTTCGTATGTTTTGCATAGCTTTACGCTTAAACTGTATTTAATTGTATATCAAAAATATCGAGAAACGTTATTTTTCAATATTATACTGAAACCATAATAAATAATCTCCACAATACAAAAAGAGTATGGCGCCAATTCTAACGCAAAGAAACTATAACTGTCACTGTCATGCTTGTCATCGAATTGTTGTTGTTATTGTTATCATTATTGTGTGCATATATGCGTATTGCAAAGATTTAAATCGGCGTATTGTGTTTTTTCTTACATTTGTTTTTTATGTGACTTCGACTGCATTTGGACTTTCGAAATCTTTAACTGCGACTATTGAGTAGTGGTTGCCTAAGACTTCCGGAATCTGATATTGGACGACTTCTTGCTGTGGATTTTGGACACGATTCTGTCCCATACTGCGGATTTTATTTCATTGTATCTACTATCTACGATATTGTGATCAAAGATGTGGAATAAAAAATGTATAAAAAGTGTTTCATATTTAATTAATATCCCATTAGTACACTATTAGAAATCCTTTTTTATGCTTTATTATTGCTGTGGGCATTTTCAAATTGTTAAGTACTTCTTACAGCACAGACATTGTATTCCAACTCAATAACCCTTGTCTGTTAAGTATAATTAAGTATTTTGACACGGTCGGTCAGTACACCTACGCCCGCTGATCATACTCGTACATTATAAAAATCATTTTTTTTTCGTCACTAATATACGAGACCCGTATACTTCTGTAGTTCGGTTCCACGTTTTTTTTATTTTTTTATAAAAATACTCTTGAAAATACTTTTATAATTCGTTTCTATATTACTTGGTATAAACATAACCTCCAAAACTTCAAAGTAGAATATCTATAAATCCAGACTTCCTATAAAAAAAGAAATAAGACGAATCAAATCTAAAATCTAAACTCTATCATTTAATATGCAATTCATGTATAGACGCAAAAAAAAATTTCAACAAAAATTTGTATGGGGGTTCGCCATTGTCCTTTTGAAGTCTTATAATTTTTCTGCAGTATCATTTCCAGGGGCGAGATAATTGCAACAGTCTGTCATATGGCGTCGTCGTTAGCATATTGCTATGCTCTCCAGTTAGTATCACTCAACTTATCGCTTCGCTATATTAATATCCTTATATGGAGATACCCCATACAGTTTGTGTTGAATTAGTTGTTTCGGGAAAATTATTGTTACGATTAGATATTGAACCTTTATTTCTCTATTATCACACTAATATTATAAAGGAGAAAGTTTGTGAGTGTGCATGTTTGTTACTTCATCACGTCTAAATGGCTGGAGCGATTTAATCAAATTTAGTATAGAGTTAGCTGACACCCTGGATTAACACACAGGCTACATTTTACTGCGGTAAAATATCCCTAATAAACCGCGGGGCACAGCTCGTTTTATTGTAGCCTTTTCCATATTTATTTGAAAATTATATTTCATTCTTCGTTTTGTAGCTGAACACAGTATACATTTTTAGTTTAGTAGTAAAACAAGTTCGCAGTTTTCAGTATACCTAATCATTTATCTCAATCAAATCAATGAAAAGCTACTGATTCCATTTAAGGGAGATGGTGTTGGAGAATTTATTGGATGTCGTAGTGCCGATACGTCTACCTGTCTCAAATGAATAAATACACAATTCAACGCTCAGACTTATTTCATCAATTTATCTGTAAAATCAAGCTATAAATAAGACAAATTTTCAATTCAAATCCAAGATTTTATTAAACCATTTGAATTTGGACCTCGGTACGAGTAACGGCAATAAATTATCCTGAATCAAATACAATAGAGTTCTATTTTCTATAGGTTAACATAATGCCGAAAGTGCCACTTACTACACTAACTAGGCTGGAAATGGTGTTGGGCTTAACTTCTTATTAGTTATTTATTGATTACTAAGCAGTCACGTACTAACTTCTATTAGTTATTCAACTAGCAATTATGGGGATTACAACTTCATAATTATTTAACTCACAATAAATAGTAAGGGGTTACAACTAATATTACCGGGGCGTTGACAAGGAAACATCGTCCCGGTATTCAAATGCTTAAGACCCCGGTATCCAAATGGTTACTGTAAAACTCCATACGGAGACACTGTCTGATTCGATGCTCAGTAATCTCTTCTCATCTTCAATTCTCACTTCTATGATAACAAGCAAAACTTTACGGGTTATAATTTACCAGTTACTCAAGAAGCAATAGTTCCTGGTCATTACAGATATTACTATCCGTTTTATGCCCCTGCGGTTACGGTCCGCGTCGTTTGTCATCATGGCGTGACGTTTTTACTGTATATCAACAACATCACGAATTTTATGAGTTTTGACTATTGCCGAACAGAATACTCGCTCATTTCCTTGTGAAATTTCGCGAGGGCACGCGAGGACTGACCTTGTTTCGTGGGTTGTTTTTTATATTATCGGAAGGGCTGGTTAGTTAGCCACATGACCCAGATTACTGGCTACAGACGAATACATTTACATTAATTTATCAAACTTGGTGCTTACAAATGTACCTAAACCTTGTGTTACTTTTTATCCCAAATAATATATAAAAAGTAGACACGTCTTGCAATTTTCGATTGAACTTTGTAACCTTAACCTTATTTAGTGGTGTCGTTGAGATGTCATCGGATCTAAGTTTAATAATATTCATACTATGAACCATAAACTATGAAATAAATAAGTTTGTAAATTGTAATAAAATAGTTGTATTTTTCAACCAAGTCTTGGCAAGTTTGATAATAACAAAATTACAGAATGTTTTAATAAGAATCAATTGTTTATCAAATTCATCATCCTTGTTAACTATTATGATGTAATAATACCCCCACGTAAAGACAAGTCGCAATATGTCCACACGACTAGCAGACAAGACATGTGCGTGTCATATGGCTATTGGGCTGTATTTGCTCACTTTTTGCACGATAACTTTAATAAAATAGTAGCCGACATGCCAAAGCATTGATTAGATAACATACCTGTATCAGGAAAAGGGATTTTTCACTCGGCAATTTAGTGTTTTTTATTTAGGTTAAGTTTAGAGTACAACAGGTTTCGTTAAATTTAAATGATGGTAATCATAATATACATTTAATTATAGGTAGTTATTTTAGTGTACTATTTAAATTGTAACTAAACAATATTAAACTTTGTGAAATATCTATAAAACAACTTAAATTGATTGCATTTTAGACCAAGTGTTCTAATTTAGATAATTTTATTAATTCTATTTCTTTGCTCCCAGACCAGTACCGTCAATGGTTTAACGATGCTCTTCGATGTTATTATACCGTAAGGGTTTTTTTTATCATATTTAAAGATTCGTCTATTTTCATCCTTCATCCAAAGTACGACATACCTTCACATGAAACCTTCACTTTAAACTCTAAGCATTATGTATAACATTGACTACGCCTGGTTATTTCAAATACCGTACCGTTTAACATTGTAGCTGAGTTTATGTCACAGCTTTTTATCGCTTCAACCATTATATCGATGAAATGTCGATATAACCTCTTTATGTATCGATTATAGAGCACGAGGCAATTCTTGTAAAAAACGGCGTTTAGCTATTGAATGTTGCGTCCGACGCATGTGACAAAGAAACGGGATTTACAAATATCTAACGAGAATGTAGCGGCTCGTGACAAGTTAATTTAATAAAAACCACATAGTTTGCAACACAAGTTGCAACGCTGCAACAAGGACATCCCGCTTGTCACTAGGATATAAATATAGGTCAACGTGTTTATTTAAACACTGAATACATGTAGAAAGTTATATAATATTGGAGTCAAATAACTAAATTAAAACAAATCCACAATATATTGGTTAATTTGAGTAACAATGCTAACAAAATAGCTTTTACGTTTAATGTTAATATTGACTAACCGAAACAATAAAACATTTCATGTACTTGAATATGAATGTAAAATAAATAAACAGATCTCAACAATAAGTAAAATTGCCTGTTTTGTTTTCAAATATATACCTGATCCTTGATGTACTTAAGAACTTTCTATTGACAGGCAGTTTGCATAGCAATCGATGTTTAAAAGTACGTCGTACTTATATGTTACATTTTAAGAGGATCCTAGAAAGACTATTCGATACAACAGAAAATAAATAAATATATATGTTTTTTAAGCCAAAATGTTAGTAATATCACTTGAGAACCTAAAACTTATAGTAATTCTATTCTATTGACATTATTACTTTGCTCTATCAATAGACGTCGTCATATCGAGTTAATATTATTGCACAACATTGTAACAACGGCCACATAAAACCAGATAATTTACCCTTTTTACTGCTAACGCGTGCTTTCTTCACAGCACTAACACAAGAGTCGCTTATTTGGGTATTCACTTTCATACCAACTATTAAATGAGCTTTGAACTAAGTATACAACTCAACTGATGCAGAATTTATGATGGTAGACGACCACTGCTTTAAAGCTATTTATAACAACGGCGCCTTTGTGAATTTTAATATTTTAAAGACAACTTTTTTTAACTTTATGTTTTAGTTTGCCTTTTATTATTTACTAGGTTGTGACATAAACAAAATAAAATATGAGATGAAACTAAGAACGTTCTTAATTTCAGTTTTAAGATTTGGTATTTGAGTAAAAATCTTTAAAATTGTAATAATTCCAATTTAGGTACATTGTTTACCTCAGCTTAATTAGCATATTTGTTTGAAAATTTGAAACAAAATTCAGGCAGTTGAGGCAGTCTGCTAAACATAGAAATAATAATCGCTCATAAGATAAGCCAAGGATCGCACGGCTTTTGCGATAAGCTTAGTAAACTACGCATTATACAATTTTAGTCGTAGTCTCACCCACCTAAACATCAAATCGCAAGAAATTTCGGTAATCTTTAGGGATTTCTATTTTAGTATTTATAAATATTCAAATACTCTAAAGCTAAACATATAATTAGGTTGCTTTTCCGTTCTCCTTCATAGATTACTAAAAGCTTATTAAGCAAGGGGTGCCTCAAGGACGAGTTCTAGGGTCCCAGTTTTATATATATTGAATTCAAGAACGAAGGACGTCGTAAAGGCGTCGTTGCTCGTCTGTCTGTCGGTTCCGAGTAATCGCACACTTCCTATGGATATGCTAATTGTGGGAGTCGGCACGCAAGTCCCGAGCCACCCTATTCGATATAACGTTGGAGTATTTTGCTGTCTGATTTTAATTTTAGCTTAAATAGTAGCTATAGTAGTAGTAGCTTGTATAACAATGAACTACGCAGAAAAACTAAGGGTTGACAAATCTGATTCATCATAGTTTGTAATCTCAGTAGGATCATTGACCGCGAGAAGCCGATGCACGCGTTCCAACCAAGCTGTGAAACAGTAACACAATTTCTCATGTCATTGTACGATTTTTCTATTTCGTCGTAATTGTCACATCTGAAGTGCATAAAACACATTGGCAAATTTTTGAATATAATGGTGTGTTTCACCTTTCAAATTGTATGTACGAAATAAACATTTTTGAAACACTCCTGTTTTATATTATTCAAGTCGCGTGATTTCGACTAGGCTATTGCCATATCGCATGTTTTAGCTCTACATTTTTGTATGTCGTAACTATTTCAGATATGATATTGAAATTTCTGCTATTTATATAACTTAATCATATTTCTGCCCAAGTTATTGTTGAAAATCACACGACTTTTGCAATATGTAAGCTATAAATTTGCAAAATTTTACACAAGACAGTAATTTCATGCGACAGCTAATTAAAAATAAAACGGAATAACGGAAATGGAGAATCATTTAGATAAATTATATTTATTTTGATACATTCCGTATGTAGCTTTCTTATATAATTGTATCAAATTGAAACACATCAAAATAAGCATGTAAACATTTATAGACTCAAAACAAAACAGATTCAAAATAAAATTTTATAATTATGACAATTACTTATATAGGGATTTTACTATTAATTATATTTGACTTTAAACATAAGGAATATGCCTTTCAAAGCAATCGAATTTTCAATGTCAATAGATTTTTCATTTTGAGCGACTTCGTCTATGTAATATAATTGAAACGAAATTTCAACTAGGAACTTCAAAATATACTGTTGTGACAAATCTAACCAAAACTGATAAAAATCGATTCAGTAGCTAGAGCGTAAAAACGTACCAAATAGACAGAGTTACTCTCGAATTTATAATGTAGAGATTACTTTTCTCCTAAAATTTGCTAATTGAAAGTAATTAATATAGGACTAACATTTATGATTGCAAAGAACGCGTGACTGGGGCATTATCGACCTACAGTTCAACGCACTGTACTTACCAATTTCGGTTTTCTTATAGGATATCTTAGATCTACGCAATTTATTATCCGAATTTAATGCCAAATTTTTTATGTAAATTAATTTTGTTTGTTCTTCTGGTATCCTAGAAACTATACTTCGATCATAATTTTGGAAAGCTATACTTGACTAAGCCTACAATTTCATGTAACATGATAAACCGAAAACCTTTAGGAGAGGGCAAAGTGATGAATATAATGAATGAATTATAGTTTTGTTAATGTTTCAAAAAGGATTTTTAAGAAAACTAGGAGCGAGGAAAATATCGGAAATGCATCTAAGGTTAACGCATGACCTTTCCCAAAACATAGATCGTTTTATTAGCCATAAAAACGAGATCAGCATCCCTGTCATCGTTTGAGGCTTACCTGTTCTTTCCGTGGCCGATTTTGTAGAGTTCGACGTGCTTGAATTGGGCGTAGGTGGCCATTTTATTTTATTCTTATTAACACGAAGAGATTAACACTCGGGTTGAGTTCACTGCGCGGTACCGTCTCGCGGTGGGTCGGGTTGGTGCGTGCGTTAGCAACTGCGGTTGTCAGCTGACTGAGCGCGCGCGGCCAGTCCCCTTGCTTAAGTCGATGTTGCACCCTCCGCCCGCGCATGAAAAGTGAGCCGCGCATGCGTTCGCGTTTCCTCTTTTTTCTTTTTAGTTTTTTCTAAACACCTGGTGGAGTCGCCAGTCCTGTGACATATGCGCGCTGTGCGAACAGATGACAGTCTAACAGGTTAGGGGGTGCGTGCGTACATAAAAACTAAAGACGGATAGAAACCGGTAGGAAGACTAAAATTCGAGGCGTAACCGTAACGGGGTACAGCTGAATCATCCTTGTCGACTGCAGACAAGTTTTTGCGGTGAACGACATCTTTCAATTGATCTGGTAGTAGGTGATATAAAGCTCTAGGTATCTGAGACTCATTGTTTACAATACTTGTTTATTTGCGTTTGTATTAGTCATTTACAGTTACACGATAATCGTTTCAGTGGGTCCTATCCTAGAATAGATTGATCTATCCCGCAATGAAAATATGAAATTTATAATCTGATGAGCACAAATCTTTATTGCGGAGTTCGATATGATTCTATAAGTTATTAAGCTTAGTTAGAAATAAAACAATAACTGCCAGTTGTCCAGAATTTCATATTACAATCGAATACGATAGCTGTCAAAACTGTACCTTAACCGTATTCTCGACTTTGGTCATGGATGCAAAGGAAGGTAGGCCAAACTCTTTAAATATTCATCACTTCTCTTACTTACCCTCTCAGAAAGTTGTCATCTTTATATATAATACAAGCAGAATGACTGAGGTTATGCTCGAAGCTCTTTAGAAGGTTCCCAATCAGTCAACAGAGTACAACGTGGACATTATCCGACTTCAGTGTTGGTTTTGTGGACAGTCAGCTAATAAAAAGTGACTGAGGCATCTTTAAAAACATCTCATCATATAAAGTGCTATTTTAAGTTCTCTTCATTGGGAAGCCGTTGCTTTTGGTTAAGAAGGTGGTAAAGTCTCCTGACAACACAATGTTCCATGACCATGAATGGTCTTTTCAGGAATACTCAGCACCGGGTCATAAAGCACGATCCACCCAAGCGTGGTTGGAAACAAACGTTTCTGACGTCACAAAGCTGAAGACTGACCGTCATCTAGTCCCGACCTTAATTCGCTGTAATATGATTTATGGTCGGTTTTAGAGTATGGCGTGTTTTATACTCTAATGAACGCTTATTTGGAATCCCAAAAGCAACCCATACGATTGGCATGACAGTGAATTTTCCCATGGAGAGAGTGCGTGTTTCTGCTGATAACAGGCCACAATTAATAGCTAATGGGGACCATTTTGAATTAGCTTCATATATGTTTAATGTTATTACATTAACGTATTAACTAAAACACATTACAATAATACATGACTTATGCAATAGAAATAAAACCTTGTAACAACATTTATGGCAAGATAAAAATGAATCCCTATTTTCCTTGGTCACTCCATAGCTTGAGAACGATTTTATCGATTTCATCCACCTTTTTTAGTTTTATTATACTTTGTAAAAGTTTATACGCATTTAAATAAAAAAAAATCGTGTATAAATTTTAATGTGCGAGTTCCTTTGCACCAAAATCCACATTGAAATATTAAGAACTGGGAGCTTTTAACTTCAAATACTTATCTACTACAATAATTAACAAAACAAAAAACTATTTCGCAAAAACCAAATACAGAAACCAACTGCTGAAAAGTAGACCTCTTTTTTACTAACCTCGAAGATAAAGAACTATGTCAAGAAGATGAAAATAAATTTTCCAATTATATGTCCGGGAGTGCTTTCGCAACAGGCGGGCGCGAGTGCAACTAGGAGCCATCCGTTTGCGAGCGGCATGTCTCGATCTCCTACAAGTATTTCCCTGTTTCAACACCGCGCATTACGAGCAGGGTTGCCAGTTTTCAGCCTCAAATTTCTGGCCTGTAAGTTACTTCTTCACACCTCTTTTAACAGTCAACCCACCTCGGAGACGCTAAAATGCAATTTAAAACTCATTTTAGCAAAAACAATAAACCGTAAAAAAAACTTGTAGTTACTACTATATATTTGAGCAGAAGTCATTATTTTTTGTATCGGAAACTAGAAAAACCAATCAATGTCAATCTATATATCTCAGCTAAAATACCTTAATCAAACTCAAACTGCGACAGTTTGACAGTTTAGTGTAATATATCTCAAACGGACCCAGCATTATTCTACCATTTTGTCGGCGTATTCGGTATACATATTTCCACAATATTATAACTCTCTAGTGCTAATAGCCTCCAAGCAGAATCAGGGACGGACAGACGGACATGACGAAACTGTAAGGGTTGATTGTCAGGACTACGGAATCCTAAAAACAATATTTGCGAAAAAAATATTTTAAATCTATGTCACTGAGCTTTTTTGCTGAAAAAAGCTGGATTTTTTAGATCTGATAACCCTGGTTACTAAACGATGCATACGAGAGTCATGACATTTCTATTTACGTCACATTGTTCAAAGGGCTTCAATATTTACAAGTTTTAACAGATGCAATGGTTTCATAATAACTAAAAAGTTGTTTTATTATTTTACTTTTATTGATGACTAGCCTGTGCCCCGCGGTGTTACCTGCAGTTTATTAGAAATATTTTCCTGCAGTTAAACGTAGTCTATGTTTTAATCCCGGGTATCAGCTAACTCCATACCAAAATTTATTAAAATCGCTTCAGCCGTTTAGACGTGAAGAAGTAACAAACATACACACTCACACTCTTTCGCCTTTATAATATTATAGTGTGGCTAGCTTTCGCCCGCGACTTCGTTCACGATATAGTAAGTTTTTTTGAGCATCCCACAGGAACCTCAAAAATTCAGGGATAAAAATTATCGTTCGTATCTCTCAATCCAGCTGTCAAATGACGTGTGCCGTTTTTACGTGATTGAGTGACGAATATCCAAACAGGATCGAACTAATAGGATTTCTACTTTTTAATTAATAACATACAGAGTATATTTATATAACATAGCACGAAGACGAGATGACAGCCATCACAGTCAAAATTAGTACCCAATTCGCCAGTAAGTACCTACATTTACTATTATTAAAATATAACTAAGTGTGTGTTTCTAAAGCTTATACACCTTTCGCAAAGTCGGCGATCAGATACGTATATGGTTTTGTACCCGAAAAATGTTCACTCAACTCATCCATTATTTGAAAGATACATTTACAGCCCTTTAGGTAGTTTAACCACCGCGGCTGTCGCCTTCTGTGTGGTAAGGACGCTGTAGCAGTGCCGTGGTACACACTTAAATAAAATGCGCAAATCCGGGTTACAGACTGTATATTGCAAAGCACGTGGAAATTATTTAACACAAGGTGACGTGAGGTGTCGTCAAACATAGATCGCGGACTGGCGGCGGGAAGCCGCTGCGTAGTGCTCGCAGGCACCGTTATAGAAAAATATCAAAATACCTTAAAATAATAATATAAAAATTACAAATAAAAAAATGTATGAGCGCGTCGCTAACACTCCCCCCCTAGTGCTGGAACAGCACTAAACACTCAACGAGATAGGAGCGACGCAAGCTGCTGACCGACGCAGCACACCCTATTTACATCGACTACTCTCACACGATTGTTCCAGGGTACGTACGCAAAATTATACCTTTTGGCTAAACGTTACGCGGTGAAGATGGGTCTACCACGAAAACGCAGTCACTAACCTGAAGAGAATGCTGCTTCTCATTCCATTTTCTGCATGTTGCAGATCGCGATGAGCGCGCCGCTAACTTACGCCTGTGACGGGCTTGGGGTGGACAAACGGCTATGGTAAATCTATGATCGCTCCCTCGGCACCGTCATCACGTTCTGGTTGACGTCCCGGCGACGGCGGTGGTGAACAAGATTATTTTTGGGGCCGTATTTAAGTTTTTTTTTTGCGAATAGGCTTATAAAAAGTGCCTTTACACGTCTTAGTTTTACTTTATTCCTATCACTGCTTCAGGACAATACATGAGCCAGACTTGAATTGTTGTTTAAATATCGTATTTGAATTTCTTAGCCGCTACTTTTATTCTATGATAGACAAAATAAAAACCGGGCGGAAGACTTTAGAATGTGGGCAAGAACAAATGTGTTTAGTACCGGCTGTTGGCGACACATCGGCCCATCATAGAACCGTGCCGAGTTCTAAGCCGGTAACAGCGAACTACACGAAACTTCGGCGGCCGGGATGACGATGCTCGGCAGACGGACGTGGACACGCGGTTATAATAATCTATGTATTGCTACTTGGACTCCGCCTTCTCGTTCTCGTTGACGTCCCGGTGACAGCCGCAGTGGTCATACGCTCTTAGTCTTATCCGGCTGCATCATCAGTCACTTATACAGACATATTGAGCCCACACCTAAAGTGATGGCGCAGGGCAAATTGTATTTCTCTAACACCTGCCACGATAATGTTTAATTTTAAATTAGGAATATATTTACTAACTTCACGCTTATAAATGTTCAACCAACTGATAATGCTCGCGAAGCGTGTTTTTGCCTGCGAAGGATTGAATCCAAGACATCGCTAATATCAAAGTTAAATACTTATATTGAAAAGACCATAAGATGTGTAAGTTAGACAATTAGCCCTCCACTCTTCATGAGTGCTTCTATCCGTGAAAAAGTGTGCAGCAGTGAGGACATCCATTCAATTTTCTATACATAATTTTACCTACCTATTACATTAAATGATTACATGTTCATGTTATAATTGTCCCTTCAACATTGTAAACATACAGTTATTTTTTCAGAACATGTAATTTTGTTATTATGTAGCACTGGAAAGAGGGAAGAGTACTGATTTTCTGAGATACAGGCTGCGGCATAGTTCAGATACCAGTCTCCCCACAATTTTGTCTTAAAGAAATTTATTAAGTTTGTATTTTTTAGTGCATGGGATTGTTTGGAGAAGAAATGAAGCATTATTATTTTATAACAGACTAGTAGACACTGAAGATAGTATATGTATTGTAAAAAATGAGATAGAAATTCTCAAAATAAAATATATACCCGAAAGCTGTTGCACATGATTGTCAATAACATTTTACCATTTTACTTAATATTTTAAGTTTACTGCTTATTAGCTAAGCTTTACGGTTAACCATATATAATCAGGCGGATTATTGTCCTTTCGGCGTGTGTGTTGTGCTCTGTTATTGCAGATGCCGATTTTTTGTAAGAGAAAAATAGAACGTACAAAAATTCGGTCACCGATCATCGGACGTGGGCGGTCACCCTTATACTTAAGTTAAACTTTTACCTTTTAAAGCAACATAACAAAACTTAATACACGCACAATATCACTCATGTCCCTATCTATATTTAGAGTCGCCCATCCCGTCGACTTGGAATGGATGTGTAACAAAAGTTTACAAACAACTGGGATCCTTTCAACGTGCCCTATTACTGTGCCGGAGCGTGGCGTTGTTTATTTCTTCCCTGGCACATGAACGGCCGCGTTTTACTATAAAACATTCACTTCCTTTAACTCTGCTGTAGATAGATACTCATATAAAACATGCACAATAGATGAGCGAGCTGCGTTCAGCTTAGGTGCGAGTTTGTGAGAAACAGTGCATTGCAAGAAACACGCATCACAGTCTCTTTGCACTGTACGGCCCGTATTAATAGATAGCTCTCAACGATCTTGAGATACCGTTTTTATACAAAACAACATCTCAAGATCGTACTCAATAATACTGTTAATACGGCGTAGGCACGCCAATAACAATTTATACAATGAAAGAATCCCTTCGTGTGTGAGTCCTCCTCGCTGTGCACTATCTTACAAGGTTAATTGCGAAACGTCAATAAATAAATAAAGTTTCGTGCATTAACCCCTTAAAATTTAATGAGTGATGTGCGTGAAAACCTAAGAAACAAATAAAATATTTATATTATTTTTTGATATCCATTGGCCACCAAAGTTATCTATCTATACTTGTTGCAGTATAATTCTACAATTAGAGTAGGTAATCAAAACAAAACACGTGGTATTGAGTAAAATATATTAACAATGACATTTATCCTTGTATCGTCATTCATATTATTATTAGAAATGTAATTAAAACTCATACTAAAGGTATCCCAACATTGTCCTGTTGGGATTATCCACACAAACATAAGTATTTATAACGGGATGGGAAAATTTATTATATCAATATAAAAAATATGGCATAAGTTACATTTTAATATACATGCATATCTACTTCAAAAACTATTATAATATTTAAGTTTATCTCCTGATTTTCTCACTGCTGATATTCGTTACGTATCTATCGATATATGGTGGCGCCATTTTTAATATCCAATTTTGTTTTTGGTATTTTTTTACAAAATTTTGACTAATGGAGATCTTTATAAGGACCTTTATTTTTTTATTTTAAGTGGAAAAATGATTTCCGTCAAGTGTTGATATACAATTGCACATTTGTGCCCATTCTATCGCATTTCTTCATAACTGACTTCCGCAAGATGTCCGGTGATAAATCTGTGCATTCCTGTCGAATATTCTCTTTAAAGGCTGCCACTGTTTGAGGTTTGTTGGCATAAACCCGAAACTTCAAGTAGCCCCAAAGAAAAAAGTCTGGGGTTTTTACATTAATTTATTTATGACTGAGTTTTTTCGAGTAAGAAATATCGTTTTAATAAATAGAGATAATAAGTACTATAGAGAACCTTTTTAACCAATTACGAAATGAAATGAGAACAATGCATCATTATCCATAAACTCGCATTGTAAATACAGCCTGTGAACAGCCAGGTCGCCCGTCAAATTTGCTGTCAAGTTGACAGTTCAAAGTCTCCGTTGCCATGACAAGCTTTATTCCAGTGGATACTATGAAAGGGGATTCATTTTTAAACGCGAAACAATACTTATTTATTTGAATAGGCAGGCGCTTTCTTTCTTATCTTAGCGCCGTTTAGCGGTAGAATAAGTCCTAGAGCTAAACACCTATCATCCTACTAATATCATAAATATGAAATATTGTAAGTTTTTTTGTTTGTTCAATCACGCAAAATCGCCTGAATGGATTTGATGAAATTTGGCCCAACATATACCTGGAATGAGATATAGAATACTTTAACCCCGAAAAATATTATGATTCCAATGGGATTCAAAAAACTTACGTACTATAACGGGGAGGAAGTCGCCGGCATAAGCTAGTTCCTTTATAAATTATCTATTGACATATTATTTTTCGAGTTTTATACATTTCTCTTTGGAAAACAACTAGAAAGACTGCAGAAAATGCTAGAAATTCTTGAGCGATTTAGTTATGTGGGATAGCATATGACAAATAATACAAGACATATTATTCACACATTGTAATCTTTTCAAGAAGACTTAATGGATAATTAACAAATAATACTAATATATTATAAAGTATGAAAAATAATAGGTAATAACAAAGTAGCGTTTACAAAAGAGAATGCACTCAGCATCACTGTTAATATACGCTTCCGGACACACACACTATCGACCCACTTAGTTTTATAAGTTTCAACGATCTTTTGTAAAATTAAATGTGAGGTTGGGCAATAATAATATATTAATTTTAAAAAACACACGAAAATAGTGGTTAGTATGTCAGCTTCAAAGCTGCGTAATTTTTTTTTGCTTAATGTAACTTTTGTTAATAGCTAGGGACCGTCAAAACTTAAAATAGACCGATAGATATGTCCAGAAATGTATTATGTGAATATATTATTATCAACTTCAAACCAATTTTCATTTTTGAAAGTTATAAATGTTCAGTCCACATAGTGAATTTCCATTAATGCAACTATGAAAAATTAGCATAAGAAAAATATTAAGTATTGCGAAAGTTATAGAAAATTACATAACTGTATGTCGGGTACCATCAGTCCCCGAGCCTATGGAACCTCCTATGGTGAAATCAACAGCTGTCGGTTCTCTTAATATCAAAAGGATGAAGATGAATAATAATGGACGAGTTATTGTCAAGAAACGGGATGTCTTTAATTCTGACGCTTCCTTTTATAAGAACACTTTCGTAATTACGCTAAGTGCTTTTAGAAAATATGATGGAGTAATTAACGATGTGTTTGGCCAAGTTGTTTGTCTATACAATTTTATGAATGCAAAAGTGATTATATCTTGTTATATATATATTAGATATAGTAATATATCGCTATGATATTTAATATATCGCTTTCGTGTGTCGATATGCATATCGTTGAAACAACGCAAAAAACCCTACAGCACTGTCACGCTACGCCACGCAATAAAATGTAAACTATTTGTCTAGTAAATTAAGTTTGGTTATTCATGTTGCGAAAGTAAAACTTTTTTTTTATTATTTTATTTATTTGTTTATAATCAGGCAACGTAGGCCCATAGTCTAACATATATAAAAATATAGGTAATACTTCAAATGATGGTAAAACAGTGTTTTCGGAAACTAATTACTGTACGCAAAAAATCTACCAATTCGATATGCTTAGTTAGGGCTGAGCGTAAGCAACTTGTCTTTTTAGCACCCCATATTAGCTCCTACTGTCTGTCAGGCGGTGTCCGTCGGTTAGATAAATTCAATCTCCCTTAATAGAAATTCAAACAAAAAGACAATCCAGTCGGATTGAGAATCCCTTTTAAAGTCGGTTAAAACTGATGAAGAAGCGCCAGGCGAAAAACAAACTTAAATTTATAAGTACTGCAAGTACCTACGTGAACTAATCCTAAATCCGAACTGAGACTACTATTATTACTGACCAATTTAAGAATCCCAAGTAATTTCGTATACATACATAAAATGGTTCCAAAATGCTTTAACACGTTTCTTTCCCTTCCTTTCACATGTAAGTCACTAAACTTCACAGTTTTTAATTTATTACGACTGCGGTAAGCACTCGCACTGAATCCAGATAATATTAAATTAAACAATTAAAACATAAAGCGAGAAGCGTTTATTCCAGTGAGTTATTTTATATTACGGCAAAAGAAAACTTTCGCAGGTTTAAAATCCAACACTAATCGATTTAAAGTAATTAAAACTTACAGTTTATTCGATTAAAACGAGATCAATCCCTCGGTGTGACCGAGTGAAAGGTAATTAAATAACAAACAGTGAGTCAGAGGAGGTTTTTATTTTTTTATATCTTTTTTACAATTTTAGCCAGGAGTTGCACGCTTTTACTTACATAATTTATGCACAGATAATTTGACATTACTTATAGTTTTTAACTTTTTAAACATTACATTAGAGTATACTCTAAAGTTTCAATAATTCAACCTCTAGTAAAAGATAAGGATTATCTCGTTTCGTTACTCCGTAACAGTAGTATTTAGGTATAGGTAATCTAAATAATAAAAATGTAGAAAGGCCAAAGGGGAAGATCTTCCTCAGAGCTGGATGATGATAGTTGGGGGGCCGCGGCCCCGCTGTTTTTTTTTTGAGTGAGTATGCTATGCTGTTGGTCGCTGATGACCTTTACAGCGTCACCGGGTTTGGGGACGCTGAGATCCTAAGGAGAACCTCAAGTCGAGAATTGGCGAGTGCCTCTAGAGGTATTCCAGGCGGATAGCATCTCCCCACGGGGGAACTCTCCTCTCCATCTGGATACCTCTAGACCACTCGAACCTGAGAGGGTCGGCTCAACTAGAGGACGTCTCTGAGACTCGAACCACGGTTCTAGTTAGTCGTTGTCGTGGGGGAGAGCCCGACTGATGTTGTTTGCCCCGAGTGTTAGCCTCCGAATTTCGCTTGTGCGATGTAGGCTTCCATATGTTGTGAACGCAGCACCGGTAGGGCTATCTCTTGAGGAGGCGAGTGACTATTTCCTCCATGTTGATTATATGTGGGGCATGTAGATGTCGCCGCCACAAAAATATTTATAAGCCACAGAGCTCTAACAGGCCGATCCCTTAATCGAGTTTTGATTATTGAAACTTGCCATAAATCTAGGCTACCCGAATTCGTATAATATAGATTTAAAAAAAAACATTCACGTTTGCCAAGCAAGAACCAGGGTAGAGAGTTCATAGGTGTATATACTATTTCATATTATGTTCTTTACTTCGCAACTGCATTTAAAAAGAGAAAAATTTGTGATCTCTGCTATTATCCTTGAAAAAAAGAAAGTTATTTACCCTTTTAGATGAAATTATCTAAAAGGGTTAATGTTTGACTAATAAATCTTATCAGTGCAATTAGCAAACTCTATCGGAAAATGAATTACGAAAGAGAAAAATAAATTTAAGGAACAAGGATACATAGGCCTTCGTACCTGTTCCTTTAATTTTATATATAAAATTATGACTGTACGAAGTTCATCGGGTCCGCTAGTTTAATATAAGTAGCAAGACCGCTTTCAACACTCAATCCTGGCCACATATGTGTGAGACAGCTCTGCACCTTAATGCCGATATAAAATAAATTTATCGACGTGCATTGCCTCCTATCCGGATTTTCTAATGAGCGCAATATAATACGCAGACCTAAGTAATGAAAACGATGAAAATGTTACATCAGCTTTGCAATTTCTTCAACCTTTGAAGTCCCAATAAACATCCGAGTCGAGTTCCGTCCTTTTATGGCTGCGTTCAGACGACAACTATACACTACAATTTTATCACTTTCTGATTCATGCTTAATTTGGAATCATATTATAAATACTGTTAAAAATTAGTTCATTGGTCATCGGCCACCACGTTTTATGCACGAGTGCACCTTACTCTATTTAAATAGCTTTAATTTAACATTACAACTTTGATAACAATACTAATTACGCAAGGCCTGATATACCCACAGGTTAACAAGACTAGATCCTAGAACGCAAGGACCAAGGAGGCCGCCAGCGGGTGCGGCGCTGAGCTGAGGCTTACATTATAATATTTGGTAATACCTCATGGGAAAATACGTGCGTTAAAATATAATTCCTGTGTGCGATCTCACAGAAACAACTCAAACTCAACAAAATCGTGGCCGAAACCTATCCTAAATATCTTTAGGACTTCTTTACTTTACTTTTTTATCATAAAGTAAAGGATTTTATTCTCTGAACAACCCGAATCGTTCCCTTAAGAAATCAGAAATCCAAGCACAAAGACTAGTGAGGATTCCATAAGCAGGAAGTTTAGCTATGAGGCCATCATACCAAACCTTGTCAAAGGACTTAAAATGTCTAACGAGACAGCTAGTGCCTCATCATGTTTCTTAAGGGCCCCATCCCAAAGGTGTGTGGCATACACTAGAAGATCCCTAGTATAACGAAGCTGTCAGAATCCGTATTGCTGATAACTGAGAAGTTAATTGTATGCCATCAGCTGTCTTGTTAGAACATGCTTCATCACCTTACAGAGGATGGAGGTAATCGAAATTGGGCGATAGTTGTAGGGTCAGCACGGCTGCCTTTTTATGGGACTATATTAGCCAGCTTCCAGGCTGCCGGTACCGTTAAATAATGACAAGTGAAACTGGTGTGTCTGAAGACAATTTGGCTGCGCAGTTCCTACATACAATGACAGGAATACCATTGGGGCCATTGACTTTATTCACATCTAGGCGCAATATTTTAGCGACCTCCTTCTGATGAATGCGGATTTCAGCCATTTTACATTAATGTAATATTTCATCGCTTGACCAATATCTTCGGCAACAGGAGACGCGCTGCAAGATGGATCTTCGGAAGAAAAGCACACTTTTAGCCATGGATAAGATGCCATATAATGACGCATTTCATGCGAAACTGCTGATTTGTATCGCCAGACCCGCCTGGTGCCTTTGGGACTGGAGTTGGGGTGGGGCAATAATAATATGGACTTAACTAGACAATGGTCAGAACTTCCGAGGGGAGCTGCAGGAGAAACTGATACTTGGATCCGTCTGGTTCAGTCGTCAGCAAAATTCCCAGACAATTAGCGGTGTGATTCTCAACATCAGGTACACGAGTCGCTTGGTCGATCTTTAAAAGGTTTATTGACAGAGAAGCTTGTAAGCCTCTGATGATGTCAGGTTTCTTAAACTCTCTTCTGTGCCTGTAATTTAATAAGCTGCACCTGTTAGCGAATGAAAGGAAGGACTGGACTGGCAGGGGGGCGCATATTCATAGTTAGCCTAAGGCAGTCAGAACTCTAAATCAGACACTGTTACGGCATCGTTGAGATACATTGGTCTTTCATCAATATCCAATACCAATGAAACGACAACTGCCGTCAATGTTATTGAGCATTCATCATTATCAGCCTGTAGGGGCACAGGCCATCTGTATGGATGGAATAGGTAAATTGGCTCTAGGCCCACCACGCGGGCCCAGTGCGGATTGGTGGGTGCTTACGACAACAGATGCAGCCGGGACCAACGGCTTAACGTGCCTTCCAAAGCACGGAGTAGCTAGTGCTAATAAGTTTTTGGTCACCCATCCAATGACTACGATTGCGAAAGTTGCTTAACTTGCACGATCTCAGGTTGATGCGCTTACCACCTCTGCCATCGAGCTCCTCCCTTTAAATTATATATTAAACATTATCAACAACCATAATATCAACGAGAAAAGCTTACCTACTTGTACATCATCAAATCCTAGGCACTCTCTTAGTCGAGCTCAACGACGGGTTCTACTAGCGAATAACAAATGGCTGACTGGTCATGTAAATCACGAGCCCACATAATTATGGACACATCTCTCACGTTTCGACCTCCTAATGCACCACAACCAATCGGACAGTATGCGCCGAACAAACCGATAGTATGCGAACAATATTACCAAGACCACAATGCGTTTTCTATCGACAATACTTCTCTCGATCGACCACAGAGTTCATATTCAATTAGCGATTGAGTGAAATCCCCTTGTTATATCCGTTCGCGCCGTTTTCTATTCGAAATTTAGGGTTGCCTCGTGACATTTACATCGTAATTATTACAAACTGCGGGCAAAGAAATCCTTTATTAATCTCCAAATGTATATAAATAGCGCATGTCGCATTTTGCACGACTTATAATAAAAAAAACTATATATATATAACGTTACACTATCTCGGATTTGCAAAAGATAAACTATAAAACACAAAAAAAAAATTGATTACTTCTCAATAACTTCAAATCACAAGTATTTATTTATAATTATATTGTTTATTAATTTCTACATAAATAATACAACTTCTTTAATACTATCTACTTCTTTATAACGATCTTCTTCAACTAACTAACTTGGTGAAGCGAATACTAAAATTTATTTAAAGCCATATTTCTCAGTCACTTTATATTGAGTCTGCTTTTAATAGCGCTATTTTCTCTCGAAAGTAATAAAGTATTCGACTCGTTAACTCGCATATTTATTCAACGATAAATTCAAAACAAACTTTGATTTGTAACAAATGTCGATTTTAATACTTCTTTATCAATCAATCGATCAATTGCTGACTATCCTAGCTGATCTGACATAACAGACAACCATGTCTAATGGAGCAGTAGATGGACTGCAATCATATTAAAAGCGGTTACAGGGTCAAATTTCTCTTTCGCAAGCGAATATCACAATAGATAATAACTTCAACATGCTTGTTATTTGATAGAAAACAGCGTTAAATTCATTGTGACTGGTGGCAACACAGGCTCTGCCGCTGGACCGCAAAACCGCAACAGGCAGATAACAGCAAACCTGAGTGTTAACGACCGCGCCACCCTCACGTAGATATTTCTACGTCAACAGGTCATAGTCAAACAGTTTCAATGGAAATTTTCATAATAAATAAATATCAATGTATCTACCATAATAACAAATGAAAATAACTATTATGTAATAACAAATTGTATTCAATACGATACAACAATATATCAGTACTCCCTGAGTAAAGTTAAATGAATCATTAAAATGAGCTAGGCATAAGTTAAATTAATCATTGCTCTTAAAAGGCTATTCATATAATTTTAGTACATTATCTCAATCTTAGGCCCAAACAATATCAACCGTTGTTATGTGACTATTGGAGTGATGTTTATAACAATTGCCTCTGTTACAGAACATAATATATTCTACAATATACCGAATCACCAGAAAACCTTAATGGTTGTAATTTCGGCCAATAATATGACCACAAGAAGACAAGTGAATAATTTAACACAACTAAATAATTTATTTGTCTGTGGCGAGGCGTCACAATCGAATACATATTAATTAAGTAGTTCTAAATAATATTATGTATCTCCTAATTATAACTTTATTCATGTTTTGAATATTCAGTAACAACGTAATTTTGAACGATGAAACAGTGAAGAAAGTATCAATTCTTTCGATCTCTATAGATCTCTATCAATTCTCAAGAAACTTTAAGAAAAAAGTTTGTATATCCCCCCTCCTGCGATATTCCAATATTTCTTTTGTCGTTATATCTTTATAAGTAAGTAGTAGTAGAGAAGCTCGATGGCGCAGATGGTTAACGCGTTCGCCTGCGATCGTCAAATAAAGCAACTTTCGCAATGGTCACTTATTGGATGGGTGACCAAAAACTTACTATCCCGAGCTCCTCCGTGATTTGGAACGCACGTTAAGCCGTTGACCACGGCTGCATCGGCAGACATTTGCACCCACCAATCCGCACTAGGCCCACGTGGGTGATCACGGCCCATTCACTCTATTCCATCCGTAAGATAGTCCTGGGGCATTGCATTCAGGACATTAATAGACTGATGATTATGAAGTAGTTAATTTGCGCTTTAATTCTGTATACCATGAATGTATCACTGCATGTAACAGTTTTAAGCACCTTTCTTTTACACAGTAGCTAAAAGTAACACGCTACAATCATGTCTGAGGAATTGATGATGCAAATACAATGACGAACACCAAATGAAAACCTATCAATTAGAGAGCGTGTAAGCGTTTTGTTATACGTTATACCTACCTAACATTCTTGAAAGCGCATTGCGTAGAACTCATTATTGCATAACCAACCTTTTGATTACAACCTCCTCCTGCTCTATAAACAATTATTAACATTCGAATAGTAGTGATTAATGCACTGGTTACATCTAAGGAATTTAAATTTCTCTTAACTCTATTAGAACAGTTACACAACACTTGTTATTGTTGCTCCCGTATTACTTCATTGTGAATTGTTATTAAAATTACAGTAGGTACATAAACAAAATGTACCAAATCACAATTAAAAAAAAAACAAATAAATTCAATACATGCCTGCCTTGCCGAAAGACGAACTTAAAATTATAGAAACAAGGTAAAAACGGAAATTGTGTGCTCGACTCATTTTATAAACGCATTTAATATTCTTTTTGACGATGTAATATGTCTGTTTTAAAATATCTCCCAACTTACGGACTACCTATAAGGACTATTCCACTTCCACCAAGATTTTCCGCTTAATTCTACAGTAGAGTTATAGCATTAATGCACATCAATCTTCACTGGATGCTGTAAGTGTGCTGAGGCTCTTTCTCCCTTTTTCTAACAACATAATTCTCATAAATATTATTTTCTAGCTTAATGATCATTAAATAAGATTATATTAGTAATATTAATAATCATTTATTTCAGCCGTAGTAGCCATATAACATACAGAAACAGAATTAAAAAAAAACATTTCCATAGATAAATAAGATGAAACAATGACAATGTCATTGTTTTCTGTTTCTGTTACAATTCATTTCATTCATTCCTTTATTATCAAACAAATAAAATCGCCAATCAAATACGTTAATAAAAAACTTTAGGTCTCTTAATAATCACCACTAGTTATGTTTAAATAATATTATAATAATATAGAACTACTTAGTACAATTATAAAAATTCCTTTCCATAATAATTATCACTACAAAGTTAAGGTAAGGCAGGAAGAAGATAATTTTTACGCTCACAGGACGTGAAAATTTGCATAATGGCCCGTCTTTAAGGACTGCATCAATCTAAATAACAAACAAAAGCAATTTGTGACAGGACCACATTAAAGTGATTTACAATCTTCTTCTTTCATAATTTCACTTAAATTGTTAAGGTAAATGAGAACAAGAAACAATGCAGTTGTAAAATATTGTTATTGTTTTTATGGTTCGTTTGATTTTATAATTTAAAAGTAATTTAGTGAATTGTGTTAGCTATATTCACTCTCTCTCGTGTTGAACTTAGAGTAACAGACTACATAGAAGACGCAAGCTGCTTACTTTATATAACAGAAATGTTAGGCCAAAGGCCATTGCAATAATATCAGAGTCGCAAACCCTTCAAAATTTTTGAGGACAATAAGTTAGATTCAATTACTTAATACAATAACAAATATCAAATTTACGTTGGTGACATGTGAATATGTGAGTGAGATTTACCCATATTAAACTACATTTTCTCAAACATGCTTGGAAATTTGAGCATTATTTTGACAACCTTCATTGAGATAAATCGACATTACCGTACTGGGCAAATGCATGCAAGCAGCGGCTGGCAAAAGTTGCATGAAAATCCATTATTGTCGTGATTTTGCGGCTAAATTAGAATACGCATGTCCGTCGTGTAATTTAAAAATGAATGATCTCTTACTTCGAACCATTCTTGAGCAACGAGCATAGACAAGAAAGCCTCCATAGTAGGATTTTTACCTACAAAATCATCGACTGCACTAGGTCATTTGTCAGTGATTTACTCAAAAAGTTTGTCGCTACCTATAACTTATGAAAGGTTTTATTTAAATTTCGAACTGGCTTGGAAATAAAAAGGTTTTTTATTGAAAAATAAACAAATAAGCACTTTATCTCGGGAATGTAATATAGCTAATAAAAAGTTCTGCTTAGTTTAAGTTTTAATTACTGCGTATTATTTGAGTAAAGAAAAGAGAAAAGAATCAAAGTCTTGGCCACAACTAGGCATTGATGGACGAACTTGAAAATGGACACAACACGTAAGTAGTGTAATTATTGCTGACTGCTGCAATAATGTAGGTACTATCGTACTGAATAGTGCAAATTATGAAGTTCTACCAACCGGTAAATGTATGTAATAAAGCTCGTTCATAATATTTTAACTGTCAGCTTGAAAACTGAACGAGATATCGAGTACTTACTAATTTGTCGACCAACTCCACCGTCAATATACTATTAAATTCAAATACTGAAACATTTGAAAAGGGATCTTACTAAGTTTTCTACTACCACGAGAAATCGCAGGTAATGACAGCTTTTCTGTGTTAAAACACCTTTAAGTAGTCAATTCTAAAAGTCATCGCAAAATGCCGCACTTGGCCAGCCAACTACAGACGCCTACATATGGGACCTGCTATCTCGACACCATAACCTTTCTACTTATCGGTTATAGAGGAAATAAGACTAGTTGATCTCTATACAATATACAGGATAAAGGAAAGATATATAGAAAATAAATAAAATATTTAGGAACATTATATCTGGAAAAACAAAAATCCTTAATCCAATTTTAAATAATTTTATTAACGTATTAAGCAATTCAAAGATCAAATTGAAGACGACAACAATTATGTATACGAATATGTGACCAAAGAAAATACCTTATAAACCAATAGAAAGGTTTACATCACTGCTCATAAGACACAAGATAAATATGAAATTTATTCCTACGATTAATTTCCTAAATCCCCGTTTTATTGCACACGGAGATCGAGAAAATAAAATTAATAAATCCTCAAGATTTCACTTCCAGAGGATTAATTTTATTTACACACACTGATGTCTATTCTGACATGATTCTCTAAAATTAAACTAAATTTAGCATCAGTCTCTCCTTTTCATTCTGTATAGGGAATGACGAGGATACACTGTTGTCAAATTTAACTTCAGGTTTAGAGAATCATGCCAGAATCGACACCGATATCAGAGATATCATAGAACCTAACGTTTACGATCTGTTAATTAATACAACTTTACGACGAGCCTTCAAAAATAGCTGTCTGCTTTCTAGGACTTGAAGGGAAAGTAATTTCTAACAGCGTAACGGCCGCGTATCCAGAACATTAACCTTTGTCGTTCTAATATTTTACGTAACAATTTCCGTCGTAACAAGCGCGTACCGTTAAAAATTTAATCGTTAACAATGTAATAATGTCGATAAATCGTTGAGATGATAATTATCCGCGCAATTACAAGGGCGTAACGTGAAAACGCGGCGCGTGCGCCGGCCGTTCCTACACCCTTTTCGTAAAGGCACCGCCACGCAAGCGAAGGCTTTAATTTAAAATTCCATTGAATTAGAATTCTATTGACTGTAGTAGTGAGTAGAACATTGCATAATTTGACTTTTTAAGACATTCACATTCACAGTCATTAATTGATTTATTAGTTATCTTGTTTTTGAGAGAATGCTTTTAATATTTGGACGAAATAACAATTAATAAATATTTGGGATTATCATACTTATGTAATGTTTTTTTTTGTCATTTGTGTACCTGTGCGACGGAAAATTTTCCATTTAATAGTAGATTATCATAGTAGAATTACTAATACTCTATTAAAAGATTGCCCAGGTTAATATACAGGGTGTTTCTTCTAGGGTATTTCTTCAAGGGTGTCAAGCCAGTGCGAGCTGATAGCGGAGTACCATACCTTTCAATTTAAGCCCAATGTATGTTCTACGATTTTGCGTAGCTTTCGAGTTTTTCTCGTTATTTTTTAAGTTCATCGATAAGACAACTTTAAAAAAGTATAACTTCTTTTTCTATTTTACTTTAAATAAAGAAACTAAGATATAAAAAATTTGATCGATACTAAATAAAAATGAATTAAGTAAAACAGAATGAATTTTCAATTGAAATAAAAAAATGAAAGTAGATGTTCAATAACTTCTGACTAATTTTAGAAACTGCCCGACTACATAAGCTTTCATTAAAATACAAAAAAAGATGTACTAAATGGGGCATTATCTTCTGAAATCTGTTGTTGAAGGTGTTATATCGAAAATCGAGTACACAGATTTATGATTCGAAAGAATACATCCGTATCATATTAACAACCTTCATATCAAGCTCAATCGCAAGTCCTCAACGTACGCGTAGACACTTTCTTATTCAAGCGTAAAATAAAAATACCTGAGGAAGAGGATAACAGGAGTTTCGAGTGATTAGTTCAAATGAGCTCGACTCAAACTAAAAGGAATAATAATAATAAAACTTAAGATTGACAAAATATGCAAAGATACTAGGAAATTATAAAATATTAAAATTACTTGATTTCCGCTACAACACCTTCAACAACAGATTTTAGCAAATAATAACTCATTTAGTAAATCTTTTTTTGTATTTTAATGAAATCTTATGTAGTCGAGCAGTTTTTAAAATTACTCAGAAGTTATGGAACATCTATTTTAATATTTTTTTATTTCAATTGAAAATCCATTCTGTTTTACATAATTCATTTTTATTTAGTATCGATCAAATTTTTTATATCTTAGTATCTTTATTTAAAGTTAAATAGAAAAAGAAGTTACATGTTAATGGAGATTATTTTACTATAAGTATAAGTAAACTACAAGCAATAGACATTGTGTTAAAAAAAATATCGAAAAACAATAGACCCAAAAAGAAGTTATACTTTTTTAAAGTTGTCTTATCGTTGAACTTTAAAAATAAGGGGAAAAAATCTAACTCGAAAACTACGCAAAATCGTAGAACATACAGGAGGGTCAAATTGATAGATAAGGTACTCCGCTATCAGCTCGCACTGGCTTGACACCCTAGAAGAAACACTCTGTATATGGAAACCAAAATAGATGTAGGCGTATTTTAGAATAATCTTGTTATATATATATATATAGATATAATACCTATATTTTAAGCATTTAACTGCTATATGCTTACATGTAAAGACTTTTTTTTCTTCTTATTCCAAATGACAAGTAAATACACTTGACTATTCACAAATACAAATTTACTATGAAACCGTAATAATGAGTGCTCCATGCAACAGAGCCTTAACGACCGATAATTACATCGACAAGTTTGTATGAAATTACCAGTTGTATTATTGAAGTAGCGACGGTCTAACACTGCTGCTCTAAGTAGGCCTTATCGTAGCAATCCATGTCTAGCTGCTAATAAACGGCACGTTAAGAATTGCAACGCGAAAATCTTTCCCTCACCTGTCACCGTCAATTATTATGTTCCAATGCGTATAGTACGGTATTTTAGGAGTTATTACAGGAATTTCTACACGGGTATTGCCCGGAGTTCTTCGTTATGTACAGAGTGAGCAGTTTTCACTGCCATCAATTAAGATATAACCCATGGATTTTTATATTTATTTACTTATCTCTACATTAAACCTTGTAAATTACTCTTATCGTTTTAGGATCACAATAACGAAGAATTATGTTATTTGGCTGCAAACTTCTGTACAGATATTATACCTCCTAGATGAACGCTCAGATTTGAGCGGAAAATACGCTATTAAGTAGTAAAAACGCCGCTCCAGCTATTCTGACATTGTCGGCCCGAAGATAACACTCTACCCCGTGAAATCCTAAAACCTTATCCATCACCATCAGCAATACAATACCATCAAAAAGGTATGATATTTTACTGTCTTGGAGGACTACATCAATCTAAATAACAAACAAAAGCAATTTGTGACAGGACCACATCCAAGTGATTTACAATCTTCTTTTTACATAATTTCACTTAATTTGATGAGGTAAGTACCTAGTCTTCTGTAAGGTGGATGTTACTGCCCCAGATGGGTGGGTGCTCTAATGCAAAAGTTAAAACCGTTATGGAAGGCCAAAAACAAAATTCATTGTTCCCATGAGTTCTTCCGTAAACTAGTGACAGACATTATATGGCACAGTGTGAGAATTCACACACCTTTTTCGTGAATACGAATTTCACCCATAAAGAAAAGAAGAAACCTGATTGCTTCATCAGTTTCGGAAAATCATCTGTCAAACAACGGTGTAGAAATACGAGCATTTATAAATAACCTCCGGAATATGTTCGCCATTTCACTGACTTGCTGTATCGAGAGCCATGTTTCAATTTCCGGAATTAAACGAACTTTAATTGTGTTCCCGTCTATACGCACAACTTGGATCTCTCTTCCTAGATGCCGAGCCGGAACAATCATTGCGCCATTATCGTTTCCCTACTCGTTTGTTTGTTTCCAAATTCTCGTTTTCTCTTCTTCTTTATTCTTTCTGAGGCTATAGTAATCAATCTTAAAATAACTAGCGTCAGTTATTACGGGTTTCTATTACTTTTATTTTACTAATGTACATAATCATGCTAGTACTTAGTGCAAATGTATTCTGTTTAAGGCACGTTTTTTTATCTCATTCCAGAACAGAATTCAGTTTAATCTTCTTTTATGTGCAAAGATACTCAACTCTCTCTTTCTGCTGCAGTGTAATTCAATTTCAAAATTAAAACTGATATAGACCGTATAACGTACAAGAAATTTCTGATCTTCCATGTTTAAGTGATAAATGCTAAACTTCCCGTCAGTAAGAAGAATCTTCTTCTATAAGTTCTAAATACTGTTGTTTAAACCACTTTAACTAGAAAGCCAGAAGACTTACCAATAACTGCCGAACCGACATGCGATATTAAGCAATTGAAATGAAAGATTACCACCGACGCGGTACCTGCACGAAACACAAGGGCAAAGTTCTCTTTATTAGCGCTAACAAACCTCATCAATTTGTTTAAGTCTGTTCTCGAAACATTTACAAGGCAGGCAAACATTTGCAAAGATCACAGAGCCGATCGTGGCGATAGCTGGCGTTCCTTGTGACGCAGTGTACTCCGTAAATGCACCTCGAGTGAATGTTCAAATAGTTTATGTTTACAAATGGTGCGTTAGGTCAAGAGACTGCAGTATCACAAAACATGTTGATTTTTGAACTCCGATTCAGCAAAAAGTTTTATTGTTAATTTAACCATATTAAGTGTCAATTCACGTAGTCATTCCAAAAAGCTCTTAAAATTTAAGTTTAAAAATTACATTGAAATTACAGCTGACAGTATATTTAAAACCAATACACATATATAGTAAACTAATAATTGTTTGTGTTTACAAAGTTAGCATCGTTTCGAATACAAATATCTACAATATAAAAATAATTTATATACAATTATAAAAGATTAAAAGGCAAAGTACCAGCTTTAACTAAATATAGAATAATAACAATTTTTTTTTAATAAAAGCTTTTATTACAGCTCGCTCTCAGATAAAAGCAGGCCAGTTGTCATATTGCAAAATAATATATTAGAGTAATGGCTAAAGATTTAAGAAGCAACTAATTAAATACAATAACTAGAGAATAAAATGAAGTTCTATTCGTCAAATTCATCCGTAGCCGCAGGTCTATGAAAGCTCAACCCGGCATTGGGTTTGCGTAAGAATCAATGCATAACTCATAACATCTCTCACACTATAATTATTACTTTAGTATTGTTCCAACTCACTTTAACTTTAATAACCACTTACGTAATTTTAAAGAAATCATTAAGAAAACTTCGCGAGGTGCTTGCTTCTCATACAACTTTATTTATTGGCTTCATGATTCTTATTTTTTTGTTCTTATCGCCCGTCAGCGAGTGCATTACTCAAATAGAAACGGGTTAAGCTTACAAAACATGTGATTATATCAAATTATGTGGAAAACATATAATTTAATGCTCACATGTTTTATTTAAGTTACGCTTTCACGATTTTTTTTATAATATGTAATTTTCTCACGTGAATACTTGACTCTGTAAAGTATTTTTATCTGACTCGAATCTTTTGTAAGAAACAAAAAGTGCAGTTATATGAGACCGTAAAAATATAATGTAATTTGTAAACTTTAAAGTGTCTCTCTTGCGTCTATCAAAGTGGAAGATCAGAGTGGTTTACCACTTAACTTTATCGGCACTTAATGTTTAATTAGACAATAGAAACCCATTTTCATTGATGAAAATGACCGCATAACTAAGCTAGCTATCGCTCAATCGGGTAATAATAAACCAAAAAAAAAGAGCAGTATAAGGTACATACAATAACACATACGGGAAGTACATTATAAGGTCAATGGGGTTGGTAATGTTAGTTTAGGCAAGGTAAAGCATAGAAAATTTCCAGCTCGAATTGGAACGCCCGTCTGGGGATGTAACCTCCACATAATACTACCTTTTGGTTGTGTTCTATTTTTGACGATTAGTTAAGTTATCAATTGGTTCAGATTTGTAGAGAGCATGCACGACACCGCAAGTTCGCGCGGTTTTGTGTTCCAAACTTTATTTTCTAGATTGTTTCACTTGTAGTGTGCGGAAAAATGGATGCGGTTCCCGAAAGAGCAACTGCGCTTCCACGAGGCATCAACACGTGTGTTGTTCACGTACGAGTAAGATTAGAGGGGCCCACGGGGGTTTCAGTCATCACAGGAAAAGCATGAATGATACTTTGGTATCGAGAACAATTATAGGCGAAGTTGCCTGCTTAACAACAAGCAGGCCAAGTAATCTTTTGCCTCCATCATCGCGGTGTTGTTCAGACCCCAAAAGTAACACTTTCTTTATGAAAGAAAAGTCTTACATTAAAAGTGTTATGTAGCTTTGGTTTCTGAAAAACCCGGTGATAAGGTAATAACTACAGGTTTGATGTCTAATAATGTTTACTACACCTACGCAAAATATTTTTTTGCGTAGGTGTTTTTTTTTTTCTATCTTATTATGTCATGGCTTAGATGCCAATTCAAATTAAACTGTGTTTGAATTATCTGAATGAGAAGTCCATGAAGAGATTCGTTTATTTGTTTCATTCCAATTTAGATCCTAAAACACAATATAAAGTTTTATTGTAAAAAGACAACACTATTTGTCTACTCTAATTATGGGTACGTGATTACTGAGATAACAGAAGGACCACAAGGACCTGGCAAAGCCACGACAAGCCACCCATCTAGCAACCTCCATCCCGACGCTCTAATTGCACTAATCGTCATTCGACTTAGAATGCATTCATCTGGAACCGGTTGAAAATCGACCTAATTGCGTGACGCACAAAAGATGCTCTCGCGCAGGTAGGCGCGGGTAGAGTCGGCGACGGTGACCTCGATCCAGGCCAGTAAATTAATGTTGATAAACAGAGGCGATACAAATTAACAACAATAATCGAGCCGAACAAGGCTCCGCAATAACGGCGGAAAGCGTGCGTTGCGTATAATCGACGACAAAACGGCATAATTGGGGATTGAAATTCAAATTCTGAATGAAAAAATTGTGAAAATTTTTAGATTATATTTTACGGTAGACAATAGGGCCCAATTCTGGTTGATTCTCTAAACCTAAAATTTTGCTTGGCAACAGCGTATCCTTGTCATGCTTTATACAGAATGAAAATGAGAAACTGTTGTCAAAAGTTTTGAGTTTAGAGAATCGTGCCAGAATCAAGTCCATTATTTCCATATTTTAAATAAATTATTTGTATTCTTAAATTGCGGCATAAGTAATGCTGAATCAGGTTGCATTATTTCTAAGGCAATCTTGCACAATCAATAAAAAAAATGTATCTTACAAGTAAAGTAAGCATTGTATTCTAAGAGAGCCTTTTTCAGGTGGTTAAATAAAGTTTATTTTCACGCGATTGTACTTAAATCGCAGCGGCTAGTTTAGATAGAAGATACCGAGTAGTTTCAACCGCGAGGGACAGTACTAATACATGCGATTCACATTGAAGATACAAGGCATATTGACTTTTACACACGAAAATAAACAGGTAAGTGGTCCCAAATAGATACCACAGGTCTATTCTCTGAGTCCGAAACGTGAATACTCACGTGGGTCGTTGCAAAACGATTTCGAAGTCGAAAAAAAGTGTTACAAACTAAAACTATAGAAAAAATGCTTTTTACTGATAAGACCACCATCGATGCCGTTTGTAACTCTAAAATCATCGAAATTAATTGTAATTTAAATTACCATAATTTGTACAAAAAAGTATTCATTTGATCCTTCATAACTTTAGTCTTAAAAAGAATTTCTCAGTCATATGAACACACAAAAAATAAAATATGCTTTCACTAAAGTTACTACAAACATTACTTTTTTATGTTAAAAGGATGGCAAGCGTATGGCCATACGCTTGATTACCATCAGGTAAGCGGTCACCATAGCCTACAGACGCTTGTGATACCAACAATAAAACTCCTAAGTTGTAAAAAACCCGTTAGCTACCGTTAATTCACCAAATTTCTGGTTAGCTACCCATTAACTGCGGTTATTAACGGTATGTTGTATCGTTGAATAGCTCCTTTAAAATGACTTAGGGGTTGCAAAGACTATCTTTTGATAAGGGCTCCGTTTGCGAAATATTAAACTTTTAAATGCTGTTTTTTGTTTTTATTTTTTTTAAGACTTTAACTGCTAAATGTTTAAATCTAAAGAAAAGTTTACTAGAAAAAAATCCACACGGACCAGGCAGCAGACGGGACTCGAACCCGCACCTTGTTCGCGTAGGGCACCCACCCCCCTTTAAACATCTATAGCTACTCCTAACCCAATAATATAAATACCCTGTCCCAATCCTCTACCCGGTGCAGCCCTGGAACCTTACTCATAGACAGAAATACAACACCACCAAAAGGTCGTGTTATTCTGTGCGGTGGAGGTTACTTCGCCTAACGAGCGCTCCAATTCGAGCGGGAAATCCGCTATGCACTACCTCTCTTAAAATTTAATCGAAATTATAGGAAATTCAAATTTTCGTGAATAGAAAGTAGGCCCTCTGTATGCGATTGTGCAATACAATGACCAGTTGAGATAGCGCGTCGCAGCAACAACGAATGGAGCGGACACACGCGATGCGGCCTGTAGTCGCGACTTCGCGAGCGCTACGTATGTATGCGTTTATTAGTTTTCCTTTAGCATTTTGCGCATGATAGTACAATGGGCGCAGACATTTGCTGTCGGCCGTCGCGGCATTCAAATGAGTAAATTGCAATCCAAAACACTTGGTTTTCTCACGTTACTACAAGCGTATACTGCATAGAACTGATGTGAGCTCAGCAGATTTTTTAACACTCACTTTGAGATGAATAAGTAAAGGTAAATAGATTTTATATATCTCACACTTGTAGTCTTTTCTACTAAATTTTCCATTGGTCGAGACAGAACTGTCTTCCGAAAAATATTTGTTTATAATCCGATAAGTTTTTAAATAATTTCAACTCATCTAGTACAGTACAGTATAACAGGTTATTTATACTGCAGTAGGTAATAAGAAAACATTACACGGATGATCCACCTACGGTCAATCATGAATCAGGAATGGTCCCATAGCTCTAGTCCCATAGATAATTAGCTTATATATCGACAACTAGTGCCCTCGACTTCGCCTGCGTAACTTAATTGGTTTCCCTTACAAATTTCCACCCGACCCCTTATAAACCCCCCGCCTTTTAAAGGGCAATTTCTGGGATAAAATCTATCCTATGTCCTCCTATGTCCCGGGACTCAAACTATATCTTAAAAAAATTTCCTCGGTTCAGTAATATTACCGTTAAGAAGTACTTAATTATATAAATGCGAAAATGTGTACGTCTGTCTGTATATAGTATATATTTAGTATGGATAACATTTGATTTCCATCATGCCAAACTACTCTACACACAAACGACATCAAACTCTCGAGTTATTTGTAATCATTAATTTAAAATCGCAGTTCAGACGAATTAAAATAATCGCCAACGATATTGAATCAAGACCTATCTCTGAACATTGGCAGACTCAGCAGCGTCAATGTTGCATGAATGAGGGCGAAGGAATCAATGCGCCGACTCAAAGGGAGACGATGCTTTCAACTCAGACACAGACACAATCGTATCATTGAGAGCCGCAACACTATTTGTATAATACTAGCCATATTAATATAGGGCTGTCGAAGTGCTTTGCGATATTTACACATATATCCATCCATTCTAATATAATAAATGAAAATGTGTCTGTCCGTTACCTCCACACGCTTAATCCGCTGAACAGATTTAGCTGAATTTACATAGAAATAGTTTGAGTCCTGGGAAAGGACATCTTCAATGTTGCATAATTGAGGGCGAAGAAATCAATGCGCCGCCTACTCAAAGGTAAGCGATGCTTTTAACTCGGACATCTGTGTCTGACCGAGTTAAGTTGTTAGTGAGTTTTACATAAGACACAATCGTATCATTGAGAGGCTATATACATGGCTATAGGTAGACCGCTTAACAGAGTCCTCGCCTGCGGGGTAAAGGGTGTGAGGGAGACGAAAACGGAGACCGTAAGAGGTGCGGACAGCAGACGTATTCTTGTCAAAATTACAAGTGCCCGCCGCCCGCACCTCTCACGGCCCGCGTTCTCGTCCTACCCCACACCCTGTACCTTGCAGGCGAGGTCTCAGTTAAGCGGTATACCTATAGCTATATTTATTTAATATAGGGTTTTCGAATAGTGTTTTCATTAGTTATCACACGTCCTCCAATCGTAGAGCCCTCCGATTCCGTCGGCCTAGGTACATCTAAGAGTACTCCGACGACGAAATCACCCGGGCCACCGCGCCTCCGACTCTTCCCACACAGGTCACAAACACCAACACTACCCAGCTTGCAAACTTGCACACTAGCTTAGCATTGGGCAGCAGTAGGAGTAGAATGCAATGATGCGGTCTACACATGAGATGCTATACTAGGTACAGGGCGTTTTCCCCGCCCCCCCACGACTACGGCTAACTAGAGCCGAGATCTGAGTCTCAGAGACGCCCTCTAGTTGAGCCGAACCCCATATGTTCGAGTGGTCTAGTGGCTCCAGGCAGAGAGGAGACTCCCCCCGTGGGGAGATGCAATCCGCCTAGAATACCTCTAGAGACACTCTCAATTCAATTCTCGGCTTAAGGTCCCCTAGGATCTCGCCGTCCCAAAACTCGGTGACGCTGTAAAGGTCATCAGCGATCAACAGCATACACACTCAAAAAAATGTGTTTTTCCATGCTTCAACTTCTTACTGTACCTACTTAGAGCACCTAAGGGCTGAAATTCTGAAAATGGTTTTTAAAACTTTATACTGAAATAAAATGATTACTTATAAAGCTACACAAGAATTTATTAACGCTTTCACGATTAGGCCAAACTTTCATTACTTTCCTTTTTTATCCACATCAACGGCTTAATATGACTAGGGTTTATGAGTGTTATTTGGAAACTTTAAACTAATCTTCAAAAATACCTTCCTACTTAGTGCTAAATATATTTTGAACACAAATTAATAAAGAAACCTACCATGTTTTCCTTTATCTTGATTTTCTCCAAAAGATGTTAGTAAGTTCAAAAGTAAGTAGTAAGTTCATATTTTTATATTAACAAAAGAGTAAATAGCGCATACCCTAATGTTTTGTGCAGTTTTGTTATGAGCACGATGAGTCAACAGACAAGCGCTTCGTTAGCTGATGAAAGTAACGCGAAAATTTTCATATTCATGCATTCGAAGAATCGTGGATTCTTTAAGATTGCTGTTATCCTAAAGCTGTAATAGATTCAAACTATAATTGATCACAGAAAACGGTCAAATTAAAACTAATAACTTGAAATAAAATCTTGAAAAATTCAGTTCAGGCTTCAGACAGGATTCGAACCCTCATCTTCCGCTATCGGACAGATGCGCTAACCACGCTGAAGATGGGGGTACGAATTCCGTTTGAAACCTGGATCGAGTGGAATTTATTCTAGAAAAAAAAATCTTTAGATTGAAACATCTAGCAGTTAAATGCTTAAAATATAGCTGGTACAGCAGTTATAAACTACACCAACCATCATCACCTTGCCGGCCTGCAAAAATGCTTCTTCACGCCTCTCTTGAAGGACCCCAGATTGTAGGAAGAAGTTATTTAAAAATTAGTTTTTTTTTATTTATTTGTAGAAGCGAATTAGAATTCCTAGAATGATAAACCCAACGCACGAAAATGTTTACCAAATAATGATTTCTCCGTATCAAAACGGCTGATGAATATTATAGCTATATCCGTGTAACATACTTTATAATACAAAATCAAGTATTACATGTTTATAGATACCTAGATAAGTGAAAGGCTTTAAATGTTTTCAATAGCCCTTAATTAGAAGAGCCTCTACAACATCATTGTTGTAATGTGTTCGTGTATTCGTTTTATGATTCCACGTTTAAATTTTTGACTTTAGTCTAATTGCAGTTATCCTTCCATCTGTTCCAAAGATCCTGGGTGCCCGTAGGAGCATTTTATAGGCTATTTGACATGTTTTTGAAAATCTTCATACGTTATTTAATAGTGTATAGTGACTCTATAAAAATTATAGTAATATAAGTTATTTACGGGATTGTTACCATGTACCTTGTTTTTAGCAAGTTTCCGATTTCCGATATTTCGGCACTGTTGCAAGCGCCATGATCACGGAGTCTCCGGGAAATAACTTATGTTACTATAATGTTAGTGACTATGAAAGTTTAAAACAATATACTCTATAAAAAGTTTATATTTATAATTCTGTTGCGTACATCAGTGAAGGATCCATTCTTTTCTCCATACAACTCTGCCTATTTTGTACCTCATGTATTATCATGCATTTATGTGTAGAAAAATACACCGAATTCATCAAAAATATAAATGTCAGTCAATGACAAATTGCGTCTAAGTAATAACATAGCTTTATTTTGTTGTACCAAGGTACAAAAATCAGCAAAAATCGAAGATCTCCTTTATAATGAAATAACTACATTTTGAATCAACTTCAGAGGTTGACAAGACCTGTTATGCAATACTTAGCGTGAGCTGCACATACTTTCTTTAACTTTAACTGTTCAGTTAAATACCGGTTGCGTAAAAAATGGGTAAATCCAAATGGATTTCGTCAAATGAAGATAGTCAAAATGAGGTCATAATTTCACATTGACAATTAACTGTCCAAGCGAGGCCAGTTAAAGTTATAGCAAAATTTAACTTTAACCAGCTGTGTGGTGCAACGCACACTTACATTCGCTGTCATTTGCGCTACTTCATCTTAGGTTATCTTATTCTAGCCTGTTGTGCATTACCATACCGCTGTATCCATTAAAATTCTTTTACTATTAGTCACCCATACATTATAGTATAGATTTCAAGAATATTTATTAATATGTTCCAATTTTTTTCAAACTTTTTTAAAGTAACAAAACAAAAAATAAATTAACGTTAGACATTACATTACTTAATTACCAATGAGGTCATACTTTTCGTACGGAACCCTAAAAACAAATAAAAAATGTAGATAACTGTTCCAAGAATACGGTAATAAAATCACACATTACCACCAAGGTATTTAAGTAGTTTCAAATAAGTACTCATCGTCCCATGATGAATGGTTGTTCCTACCGAATGAGCATGCTCTCAAAAATAACTTAAAAACAAATATTCAGAAACAAATGAACGGTTCAGCAGACAGCCGTCACAATAATAATAAAAAAAAACAACGCCTGTCTGCATTTCAGCGTCAATGTTTACAGTCTATTTAACCTCTACCTGACCAAAAAGAAAGTTACATGCCGCGTTAAACACGGGAAATTCGCCTAAATTACAGTTTAGTAGCGTTTTACTCTAATTGGCCGGGTCCATCAAAAGCGGAACAAAATTAAAATTGCAGTTAACTGTGGCGCTAGTGTCTATACGAGCCGTCGTAAAGTGTATCAGAAATGTAGGCTTGCCGATTTCCGTTGCTGCAGAATCTAGTTTGCAGACAGTATCATTAAGGGCGCTCAACAACCATGAGAAAAATTGACAATGACAACGATTTTGGAGGGAAAAGTTTTTGTAGCACCTACTCTTGAGAGAAAATTGATATATTACTACTTAAGTTTGGATATAAAATTGAACGAAAACTGGGCTGCATGAAATAAAAAAAAAGAGATAAACACTTGCAGAAAATCAGTAATTACACACATGCAATATTAATATATAGGTATAGGGAGTTAATGTAATTTGTGGGTACAATGTAATTTATAATATGCATGTGCTTTTTGTTATGAATTTCATAAGTTTAATTGTAATTATTGTTGTATATAAATAATAGTGGCTCGGCCTCGCTTCGCTTCGGTGTAGAGCTGTAGTGTAGCCAATGGTTTTTGTTCTCTGGCTGGCTATTATACACAATGAATTTCTTTAATTATAAATTTGTATTTAACTGATAGCGAAAATTTTGTTGCGTAGTTTAGGACCCGTTTTACAGAATGCATGCATTTTAATGGTTGAACGTACAAATCTCAGGCACTAATGGTTCTACTTGAAAAAAACTTTTTGTGTTAAGTAGTTCATTTATTGAGGCTTAAGGCTATATAATATTACCTTGCGATCAGTAAGAGCGGAGTATCGATGTAAAATGTTGCAAAAACGGGTAAAAATATTCCAGAGATTCCTTAGCGTGCGCTGCGTAAACGATTAGTGTTACACAAAAATCATGTATGACGGAATTGTTCCCATTTAAAAGTTATATTAAAAAGTCTGCGACAGCATATTCTCATCTTTAAAGTTTGACTAACTATAACCTTTTTCCTCAAATTAACGCGTATGAAACCGCAGGGGTCACCTTTAGTTGTGACATATGATACCGCGGACTTTTGTAGATATTTATATCCACTATAAAACTCCATTGACAATGACATCCGCAGCGTAAGCGATATAAGGTTATTTTTGGTATTTTTTTCACAACCATATTGGGTTACATTATCGAATTTTTCATACGGAACCCTAACTTTTTTGAAAATAAATAGCCTATGTTCGTCCGGGATAATGTAGGATTCTAAATGTGGGAAAGTTTTTCAAATCGGTCCAGTACTTTCAGAGCCTATTCAATACAAACAAACAATCAAATCTTTCCTCTTTATAATTTAATATATAGATTTAAAATAGGTAGGTCAAGGATGGCTATAATTGGCTTACTAATTAAATAAAACCTAATCATTGTAATTATTTAGCTATAAGCTGTTGCCAACCCAAATAAAAAAAGAGTGCAATTTTCTTTTAGTAGTTTAATTTTGGTCGATGGTGTTAACAGGGATAAACTTGTTTGGGGTTTTGAATTAAGTAAATTCCTACATGGCGGAGAGTCTTGTCTTCATTTTGAATTGAGACGCTGGGACGATGAGCAGTCCATAGAACATTCCATGTCCATAGACAGGAAAAGCCGATAGAGACCGCGTTGACGCCGTGGAGGCATACAGGCGGTCTCTATCAGCCTTTCTCAGTGTCCACGTCTCTGCATCGTAGTTAAAAATGGAGAACACCAACGTTCGGACTAGGTAAAGCTTTGTGGTTGACGATATGCTTCTGTTCTTCCTTTTCTCCAGTTTTCACATAAGACTCTTTGGCATTCCATTTCTATGTACTTCAGCTGCGCAAGTTCCATTCTTGCTTATACAAATTCTTAGCTATCACCCAAGAAATCAAATAGATATAGAATGAGCAAAACATGATTAACTTTTGAATATGATTTAAAAGCTTGGGCAAAAGTGGCCTAAAGTCTTATTCGACTGCATTTTCTAACGATTAAAGGATGCATTGTTGGAACTTTTTGCAAGAGAAACCTAACTGCTCATGTAATGATGTCTGACAAGTGCCGGATAAACGGTCGAAATTGGCCGCCGTCGGTTTCTAACGACTGATGCTCTATTGTTTGTGACCCAGCACGACACGGCAGCCAGTGGTGCCTAAACTTACAACGTATTATTAAGCGGTCATATTATGAGCAAACCAAGTTTTAGCGATTCTTATTAAAAATATACGAATATTGCTTAAAACCATCTTTTATTTCAATCAAATACTTACCTAGAGGCCAGGGCCGATCATTATTGCTAGTAAAGAAGTTCAGAACAGGATGAAACCCATACCAAAAGGAAGAGAACACATAACAAAAAGAGGTTACATAATTAATGGGCAGTTTGATTTTCATTACGTTTTTTTTTAATCATCGTTAAATGCAAAATAAGGTTACATTTTCGAAGTAATATCAATAAAAGGAGAAAAAATAAATATTCTGAATCGAAAAAATTGGAGCAAGTTTGGGAAGAAGTTTCACTAAATTCTGTGATAAAAAAGCTATTTATGTGGGAGATAAAATTCTAAAACAAAAACGTCAGTTATTTTAATTTCTTCCAGACATTTTAGGTTACGTATTTAAAAAAGTGTTAAAATAAAAGTTATAGATCTTTTAATTGAGTTATAGTTTTGCCGAAAATCGTGATAAACCGTTTTAACCGTCAACAGGTCTCCTCCTCACCCTTCCCGACATCAAATCTCCCGTAAGTTATTGTTTCTCTTTTTTATATGTGTTCTTGTGCTATTATATTGGTTTCATTCTGTTATGATTTTTTAACTTTTTACTATTTGGCCCTGGCCTACTAGATAGATGCTCTTAAACAGGTTGCAAATAGCGTATACCGAATTTTTACAACTTTCAGGTATTAAAAAAAATGTATAAAAAAACATTACACTACAGTTGTGTGAAAAGCTTTGACTATGTTTTTATTAAACTCATCACGAAGACCGAAGAAGTTTTTCAATGTATTTATTACTCTCAAAAATAGTTACGGTTTATGCGTTGAAGATACGTCACAAATTGTTTCTGAACAACAAAAACGAATAGACACATTTCATTTTTCAGTTTTTTCATTCCAGTTTCATAAGAATATCCTAGTATTAATATTATAAATGTGAAAGTTTGTATGTTTATTAGTCTAGCAAGCAATAACTACTAAACGGAATTTGAAAAAAATTGATACGCATATAGTAATGACCTAAATTGAGACATGGGATACTTTTTATCCCAGAAAAATAACAGATCATTCTGAAAAAACTAAAGTTAACGCGGTCTAAGTCGCGTGTGGTCGCTAGATTTTTCATATATGTACTAGCTGACCCAGCGAACTTCGTACCGCCCTAAAAAAATTGGGGTTGTCCAGCGGACAAAATTGTGAATCTAAACCATTCTCAGATCCCCTTGAACACACACAAAAAATTTCATCAAAATCGGTCCAGTCGTTTAAGAGAAGTTCAGTGACATACACACTCACAGAAGAATTATATATATATATATGTATAATACGCGACACGCTGTGGCCCAAATTGCACAAAAAATTCAAACGTCACTACTTTCGAAGGTAATGGGCCAATTACAGCAATTTTATTATAGTTTTCTAAAGCATAACCCTCGTTATTATTGGCATTGTTAAAAATTGCGTGAAAGGCATACTGCCTACATCACCGTGTCTGCCCCGTACACATTTTACTTACACTTAACACACATTTTGATTGAATAGATCATGATCAAGTATGCTCTGTATGTAAATAAAGAGTATAGTTGCTTACATAAAAAATATTGCTTTATTATAATTATTTTAATCGTTTTATATGTCAAGAATTACCCTTTTTTATTTACTAATGCAATTAGACCCCTCAATAATAAAATATCGAGTAAACTTTTATCGTAACTCTCTACCAGTCTAACGAGTAAATAATTCTGGTTAGGTTCGAAATTATTCTGGATTTACACTCGAATAATCCACCGAGGTAAGGGCTCTATCACAACTAGACTTCACACACAAGGCTTAAGTATAGCAAAGGATTAAGAACGTAAAGGCAGTTAGTTGTACTTACGTACATATAATTTGACAATAAATTACTATTTCAAATTAAAGAATAGTAATAGATAATTTGTTATAATGACAATATGCAATTATTTTTTGACAAGACAAAAATATGAAAACTCACAGTAAAAAAATCCTCTATTGCGCGTCCATGGTCAAGGCTACGTATCAAAATAATGACGATAATTGCAGTGTCATAATAAAATGATTGATACTGCAATTTCTTACTAATAAAATAATTGCAGCTATACATCAACAAAACCGGTAGCGGTAATAATTCAAATTTGTCGCAATTTTAAGAAATAATAAAAAACATCGTAGCTACTACACGTATTATTAGTTGTAATGAGAAGGCAGCTTCTTGTAAGTAATTACACTCGAAAACCGTTTAAAAGTTAGTTGAACTTATGTAAGTAGAATTTTTACAATGACGTAATTAAATAAAACAAGTTTTTCTTATTTTATTTATTTATTGATGTTCCGGCAAGGGCTCAAAACGCGGGCTCGCGAAACGTCAATAAATAAATAAAATCAGTGCATCTAACCCGTAGAAACTTGTTTTATTTAATGAGTGTTGTGCGTGAATATCTAAGAAACAAAAATTAAGTAATTAGTTGTACTTATTATTATAGGAACAAAGTTCCTTTATTTAAGCATAAAACGGCTAAGTTTTATAAATCACAATCTTTTTTTATAGAAAAGCATTACAAGAAAACATTCCACTCGGTCAGGGCATCAGTCAGTATTATATAAGAAATAAGTATTGATTTTGATAAATTTCGGATTCGCAATTATTTTATTAAATGCTTATTTTAACTTATAATGTATGTACCTATGTATGTTTGTTCGGGTGGAATTTTGCAATTAAATTTTGAATCAGATCTTCATTCGATTAAGCTGAAATTTTGTACACACGTTTAGTTTGGATGACAATGCATGTTTAGATGTGTGACGTCATTCTAAACCCAATACGGAGGAACATACAAGAAGGCGGACTAGTTATTTTTGATTTATTCCTACAATATGCGTATCAAATGAAAGGGCTTGCGGAGAATAATTCGAAAAATATAGTGGCATCACCTTAAATCCAATATGGTGCACTTAAAAAGATGGCAGTCTGACTTTTTTATACTTTCCTACAATATGTAGTCTTTGGAAATGAAAATCCGTTGAGTAATACTTCTTGGTCATAATTATGAAATTTTTGAAAATGTAGAAATGTCGAAAAAGTGAGCACAGCAGATATTGGTTTGGCAACGACGATGTTGAAATCTGTCACCACCACCAACACAATTTTGAACATTAACTGGAACGATCAACCAATGTGATTGTACGATATCGTCCGTCGACTAAAAAATCGCGACAAGCCAAAACTGTTGCGCTAGTCCAAAAACTACCAACGACGAAACAAAACCGATGCCGGCCACTTTCTCTATAACACATTAATCATAGAATTAATCTCAACAGGTACGTACCCAGAGTTCTGATTAGTTTGTTGAGTTAACAACAACGCCTAGTACATAAATTAATAAATATAATAATTAATAATTATATAATATAATTAAATAATTAACATTATTCTGACGATGCAGACCTGAGAAGGGTGCGAAACGTCAATAAATAAATATACTTCGTGCATTAACCCGTTAAAACTAGTTTTATTTAAATATACTTATTATGATATGAGTTGACTTAAATCTTTCAATATCTTGCGATGAGTATGGTTAGCAATATACCCCTAATGGCGTTTTGATTTTATCAGTAATACATGGTGGCGCTAAAGTAATCACTCTATCGGAAGATGATATAATTAGTGCAAATGGCGTCATATTTGATATATGTGAAGTAGACAGATGCAGAATACAAACAAACAGACAAGCAATTGAGCACGATACTTCGCAGGAGCATGAACATGTGTGGTTTCAACAAGACGGCGTAACCGCATACACAACACTATTTCATTTTGGCGATTTGGCGTGGCCAGCAAGATCGCCCGATTTAACCGCCCTAGACTACTTTCTTTGGGGCTACTTGAAGTCTCGGGTCTATGCCAACAAGCCTCAAGACAATCGCAGCCCATAAAGAGTCATTTGACTAGAATGGGAACAGTTTTTCCCCGGAAATCGAGAAAAATGCGCTAAAACAGCAACAAATGTGAATCAACACTGGCAGCAGCCAATGGACGGATATTATCTTTTCCACAACATAATTGAAGATCTTAATATCCATCAATCGAATTATTTCTTAAAATTAATAAAAAGTTATACAAAATGGAAATCGAATGATTACTTTGCGGCACCTTCTACAAATAAAGCCTCATACCACTTCACTTACTTCACTTACTACTTCAAAAAATGATGATTCGACTGTAAATTAGCTGTCATCTCTTCTTTTTATGCATAATCATGTTAGTAAGATAGTTTCTACATAAATTTTGTAAGATGACTGGCAATTTCGATTTAATAAATATTTTATGTAGAATAGTTTTTTCATTAGCAAATCTGGCACTATAAAGGGTATAGCCCACTTAACAATCATTTTTTATGTATAAATATTACAGATTGCTCTTTGTGAATAGTCGGATTGACGATAAAACGACCGCTCATGTAAGTAGGACTTACCTACTTACTTACTCCTCTAGCTAAGCGACCCGAAGTGGATCCTGGCCTCCGACACAAGATGACGCTACTACTCCTTTTATGCAGTTTTTTGTAGGTCGATTTTTCCGCGCAGCTGGAACAATTCTTTGACTACTACTTGGTCTTTCCAACGGTACTTGTGCGTCTACCCAACCGGGCTTCACCCACAAGGCATCCCCGTGTGCAGTCCGTTCCTCGTCCATACGTTCTATGTGGCCAAGCCGCAGAGTCTATGAGCCTTAGTCTTCCCCAAAATGTTGGGCACCGAGCACTTATTCTCGGATCATCGAAGAAACTCCTACTGAGATGAGACTACTGCACTTCTGGAAGGAGCTCATCTGGCTGTGCCAGGTCAACAATAAACAGATTTTACGAGTGGAAACGGGGACTCACCACAAGTAACATAATAATGTCACTTCATTCGCTATTTTTAAAACTGCTTACAGTGTGTATATGAGTGGGGTATAATAATATTTTCACCAGACAGTCTTTTAACTTGCCTTAAGTGTTTTTTACCCAAATGCGCAATGCAAGAGCGCGAAGCGCGACGCGCAGACAGGATATTTCACAATCTATTTTTTTTTTTCTTTTTTTTTTGTGTGTGTTTATCTGCAATCAGTAATTTACTTTAAGCAGATGTCATGAAAGTTGCTGTCGTGTCGAGCGTATCCTCCATTGAGGATATCTTCTCGTAATTAATTATATGCTGGAAAAAAACTTATGGTAATATGTCCCTTCTCTTCAAACGTTTCACATAGTCACGAGTAGTGAGTCTGGTTGCAAGTGTATTTGGGTGATTTTCGAGCCGGTTTCGATATTTATTTGTAGCAAACTGTATTTCTTCTACCACAGTGGTCATGCTTAGATTTTCATGGATCTCGGAATTGGTGATAAACCATGGCACATTTGCTATTTTTCTGAGGACTATATTTTGCATCCTCTGAAGTATATTAATGTTAGATTTGCTTGCACTCCCCCAAAGTTCGATTCCATATGTCCAGGATGGTTTTAGTATTGATTTGTATATTAGGAGTTTGTTGTCCATTGATAATTTACTGTTTCGGCCTAGCATCCAGTAGATGTTCTTATATTTTAAGTTTAACTCCTCTCTTTTCTTTATGATGTGTTCATTCCAGGTAATTCGACGGTCCAGGTGTAGTCCAAGATATCTTACGCTATCTTGTTGTGGCAGTGTAATATTCTCCAATCTCACGGATGGGCAGTTTTCTGGTCGGAGTGTAAATGTAACATGCACCGATTTTGTTGCACTGTCTTTAATTTTCCATTTTTGGACCCATTTTCTGATGTCGTTAAGTCCCTTTTGGAGATTTTCCGAAGCCTCGTGAGGATTGCTACTACTAGCCAATATCGCTGTATCATCGGCATACGTTGCGGTCATGATTCCATCCACTTGAGGTAGGTCTGATGTATAAATCATGTAAAAGACCGGTCCCAGCACAGAGCCCTGAGGTACACCTGCTTTAATCTCGTAAAACATAGACGTTGAATCTGATTCTTTCACTTGGAAGATTCTATCTCTGAGATAGGAATCCAGAAGTGGGAAGCAACCATGAGGAAGATATGTTTTTAGCTTGCTCAGAAGACCCGCATGCCAGATCAAAAGCCTGTTCAATATCCAAAAATGCCGATGAGCAATATTCTTTTTCCTCTAGGATCTTTCTTATTTTTTCCACTACTCTATGGACCTGTTCAATAGTAGAGTGTTGCTTTCTAAATCCAAATTAATGGTCTGGTATTGCTTTGCTATTTTCTAACTCGGGCATTATTCTGCGTAGGAGCAATTTTTCACAGACCTTTGACAAAATAGGCAACAGGCTGATCGGTCTGTATGACTTAACCTCATCAGTCGACTTCCCAGTCTTGTGTATCATGAGGATTTGGGATACCTTCCAGAGGTGCGGGAAATATTGGACTCTCAGTATTCCATTGTACAGCATTGTCAAGAATACAATTGCTTTTCTTGGAAGTTTAACAAGTATTTCTTTTGTAATGAGGTCATATCCAGGTGCCTTTTTGTTCTTAAGTTGCCCTATAGTTTTCCAAACTTCGAGAACCTTGACTGGGGTAGGTGGAAGCGACATTTGCAGAGTTTGATTAAGAATTAAATCTACTTCTTTCTCTGCCTCTGTGTCACCTGTGTTGTTCGGCCTGAAAACTTTTGCTAGATGTTCTGCAAATAGGTCTGCCTTTTCTTGTGATGTACGCGCCCAATCACCGTTATTTCTGATAGGTGGTTTTGGTATTTGTGGTCTGTCATACAACTTTATGAATTTCAACAGTGAGTAATTAGTGGCCAAGGTTGGTGTAAGGGACTCTAGTTGTTCCTCAAGTGTATCAATTAGCCAGTTTTGTAGCATTGTTTTTAGGTGTAGGGCCTGTTTATTAAAGTTCGTTTTATCCACCGGTAGTCTGCTCTGTTGCCAGATCCGGCACAATCTGCGTCTCTCTAGGACGGCCTTTTTTATTTTGAGAGGGTAGTTACCGATGCGCTTGTTGACATTCAGTGAAGGTGTACTTCTCCAACAGGCCTCCTGGATGAGGTTGGTAATATACTTGGTCACAGTCTCAATATCATCCGGAGTCTTAAGGGCAATTTTAAGTTCGATGTTTTTATCTATGAATTCTTTGACAGAGTCCCAGTCAGACTTTTTGTTATACATTTTATCAGGATGATCGTATTCAATGACCTTTCTGCTTAGCGTTAGCAAAACTGGCGTATGATCTGATGAGCTGTCATAGCAACAATCTATATATGTATGTATTTTCCTTTGTAGCACACTAGAGACCAAACGCCTGCACCGATTTTAATGATACATACATCAATCGATTCGTCTTAATCATGGGAGTATTACTAAAGATATTATAGTCATCAATATTTAATATGGCGACGTTTAGGGTTCATATTGTAAGAGAGAGAAAAAAATAAGTTGACCAAATATGTCGAGAGGGGGGTAGAAGTCTAGATATCGAAAATCATGTTTAGGTTCATTACACCATTTTTCATTTTATATGACTGTTTAGGATCTACAACGATTTAAATTTGCATATAAATTTATATTTTGTAATAACCTTCTGATCTTTGTAACTCTTTCACACAAAAAATACTCAATGGAAATAAATGAATCTTAACAATAATATATCTCATACATAATAATAACATAAAGATAGTAATTTATAATTGAGTGATTTGGCCAAAATATAACAATAAGTGTCACGTAGGACGGACATAATCACCCACTCTTCCAGGAGGAAAAGAAAAAACCGGCCCAATGCGTGTCGTGCCACGCACAGATAGGGTTCCGTAGTTGCCTGTAATTACCACAATATATTTGAGCAGGAGGTCTTTATTTTCTATATCAGAAATTAGAATATAGTTTTCCTTAAAAGTTCATGAAAATCACAGGCAAATTTTCCAGGTTTTCAAGCCAATAGTTTAGCTTTTAGAGAGGGGGGGGGGGGCGCCCTACATGTTCAATATTTCGCAAGCGGATCCCTGAATTGAAAAATAGTCTTAAGATCTCCTAAGTTATTTTAAAGGACAGGTTACATGTAGTGGAGCTACCCTAAAAAATATTTACTAAATTTTATTCTACCATTTTGTCGGCGTGATCGATATACATATCTCCACAAAATTACAGCTATCTAGTGCTAAGTCTCCAAACAAAACCGGGGAAGTAATAGGTTTATTTCATTATATTTGTAAAAGTTACTTAGCATTTTTGGTAAACAGTGATTCATTATTCGCTAATTTATACATACTTATATTTTTATTTATTTTTAAGCATTTCACTGCTAGATGTTTAAATCTAAAGAAAAGTTTACTAGAAAAAATCCACGCGGACCAGGCAGCATTTGACATTGTGGGTTACCTACAATGCGAAGAGAAGGCGCTGCCTTGCAGCTTAAGGCTAGGAGAATTTCGACGCGGCCAATAGGGCCGTGGTAGCATAATGGTCAGTGCATTAGCCCGGATTGCGAAGGGTGCGGGTTCGAGTCCCGTCCGCTGCCTGGTCCGCGTGGATTTTTTCTAGTAAACTTTTCTTCAGATTTGTACATACTTATTCTTATTTTGTTTATACCCTGGTGATAAGGTCTCTATATGCTTTAATAAATCAATCGCTTAAACCACCGCAAATTAGTAATCCCCGCGATATTAATTCCCTTACTGAAGTGGCAAGACTGATATATAACGTCTTATAATCCTAACTAATAAAGGTAAATTTAAAAAATTAAAAGATTCAACTGCTTCAATATTACTTCAAATGAAAACTGAAAAGAAAAAACAAGTTAGGAACAAAGCTGCTTTAACAGTCGAAACCCACTAAATATTCAGAATCGAAAAAAAAATCGATAATCGGTCCCGTCTATTAAATTTGCTTTATTCCTTACTTAACAGAAATTTTAGACTACCTACTGGACTTGTCTTTTTCTTTTGAGTTTTCATTTTAAGTAATATCGGAGCAGTCGGGTTTTATGATTTTTTTTAAATTTAACTTTTTTATCCATGATAATTAAACCTAAACTGAATACGGATAGCGTTTTATTCTGTGCATTGAACTGCGTTTAAATTAAAATTACTATAAATCTAGCAGTTTAATGCTCAAAACAAAAATACAATAACAATGAATGCTAAGAGTTTAAATTATGTTTCTAAAACAATAATAAAAAGTCGTTAGACAGTCTACATTTTCAATAATACTAAAGAAGATAATGCGTATAAATCGCATTATCTGCATGGAAATTATTTTTTTAACTCTGTAAGGCCAGTGAAAAAAAAATCTCTTTTGAACTGTGAAACTTCCGATACCAATATAGTACAGTTTCGCTTTCAAACAACGTACTCAGTGAAAATCTCAAGCACCAAATCGATCTACAAACATCTTCTCTATTTAATTTTGAATAAAACATTTTTTAACTTTCTAATATTTAGCTATTCAAATTTTATCTCAAAGATCAACCCCATTCTAGATTGTATCACGGGTGGGTTGTGACACTATCTAAAATTTAACCGTTATATAAAATAAAATCTTTTGTCTTCGTCAATCAAATAACAATTGGTTTCGACTTCCTGATAAAATAGTGAACAGATCTCTTTAACATTGAACGAGTGTTTGATAATAGTCGTGTAACTCAGAAAGATTTTTTTCTGTTAGCTTCCATATTTTGATTGTTATGATCATAAAGTTGTACGTGCATATTTAGTTAAATTAAGACAGTTTACTTAAACTTCATACAGTTTAATTCGTTATCTGTTAGTTCATTTTGACATAGTCAATAAAGCATTTAATTTAGATTCTTTGCACGTTTAACTGGATTAATCGAGTGGAGTACTTTTTAAATCTTCTAAAACTTAAGGTGTGTGTGAAAACTGACTTTTCCCACGATTCGGTTTATAGCCGAGCTTTTCGATATGGAAGGCATAATAATTAGAAATAGTTTAGTTTAGTAACTTGTTCTTTACTATATGTACTATTTTCAGCCAAAATAAATTCAAATATGAAAGTGTTATATAATTTGTGAACTCATTTACTTAATACCACTGTGCAGGCGCATCAAGCTTTTATTTACCCTGACTTGGTCTCTGGTTAATATAAAACTATAGACTATAATACAAGATATATGAATGGCGCTTTGATTACACTATGTAGATCATAAATAACTTATACACTGCTTACGTATGCGCGGAATAATCAGAATACGATTCGGATTAGTGATTCGAAAATGTGGTTCACATCGATCAAAACGGTGCTACTACTTTCTTGGCAGTGCTGTGGTTCTGTAGATATAATATTTAGTCTCCATTTTTGTGGAAAGACTAAAAGCAAAACAATTAACTAGAAGCAATTGAAAGAAATAATTTAAAGAATATGTTATTTTTGGGCTAAAAATAAATTTGAATTTTGTATTATGTGGTTTTACTGATATAGAAGATTATTTATCTAAGATGATCCTACAAAAACAAAAAAAAAATTTAAAAGCACTATTTACTTAAAAAAATTATAAATAAAAAGAATAGGTTCGAATCCCTTTAAGCTTCATTCATAGAGTACACAAGCTGTGGCAGTAAAAATATATTTTTTTTACAATTATTAATAACAAAGCCATATTATACTGTTGATGAATTTTTAAATTATAAATTTTAATATATGTTACAATACCTTTAAAGAATGTTCTTGATTATAAATGATATTAATAATTTAATTTAATAGTATATTTAGTATATATTAAATTTAATATATACTAAATTAAAAAAATGATTGAAATTAATATTAAGTTGTATTATTAACACTAATATTTGATCTCGTGTCTTTTACAGGCACTTTTAAATAGTATACGTTATTTAGTAAATTAAAATAAAATTATACTTTATTGTAAATGACGTATTGAAAGGTCTCTTGAACAGTTTTGAATCGTCCAATATTTTTCCATAAAATTTTTCGTTCATAAACTACTGATCTTGTACTGTTGCCAGAAAGTATATAATACGTAAGCAAATAGCATTCTTAATCAAGTCATGTTTGTTTACATATAAAAGAACGGGCTTTAAATGCATCATCATTTGTACAAAGAGATTTAAATGTTTACTTTAACTTATGTGAAGAGTGTATAATAAACTGTGACACAGATTTCTAGCAATCTAAATCTACATTTATCTAGTGTCTAGAATTTAATGAACGAAATAATAAATTTTAGAAACAAGACTAGACTCTTCAATGGAAATTTTTCAAGAAATCGATTTGACACGTTACGCGCTCGATCCGATTTAAAGAGATAGACCTAGTATTCTCTATTAAAACGTCTTAGCTTTTTCTTAAACTTCATGTTAATAAACAAAACATAATCTGCAAACTGTTGGTGAGTCTAATAAATAAAAATAAAAAATTACGTCCATTGCATGCTCTTTTCAATAATTTCGGGGAACAAGTCCTCGGCGGAGATTTTTTCACGATTCAGGGAATTTTGTCCTCCGCGGGGAAAAGTTCTTTATCTGCGCAGGTCATAGAAGGTTTTAATTCTCATGCGAGCTCCAAAATACTCGTATACAGCATATTGACAGATAGATTGATGAAGAAGTGTTCCTATAAGGGTTTCGATTTATTCATTTTATTTCCGGAACTCTAAAAACGAAGAAAAAATTGGAGTTAGGTTAGGTGTATGTACAGGTTCTGAGCGACCTTGACTTGCCGTTTAACCCTTAATAAAGGGTTCACATCACATCCTTCTTGTTTGAGGTAAATGTTTGGGTTACAAATTAACATTTATTTATACCCAAGTCATTAATGCTTCACAACACAAATAAGTATGTTTATGCGTCATCACTAGCTACAGTAGGAACTCTTCATGATTTACGCTACACCGTGTCGCAACCGGGCTGTGCCCCGGCCGGGGCACGGTCAAACATTTTGCATGAAGTAATTCATGCGGTGCACGGCCGGGACACGGCCGAGTCACGGTCAGACGTGAATCACTTCATACAAAAAGTATACCATAATGTTTAACCGTGCCCCGGCCGGGGCCCGGTTGCGACACGGTGTAGCGTGCTACACGGTGTGGCATGCTTGAATCATGCTTTAGAGTGAAACTTTTATTACATTGTGTATGTATGTAGTATCTTTTTATATAAGAGTATATATTTCAAATATATTCATGTATATATTATTACCTTTATCACTCAAGTGATTTACGCCGCCGTCGCTCCAATTTCCTTCTAGTCCTCTCCATCCAAAGCGATAAGGCCGCCCATTGTTACACTAGTTTTAAATAGTTTTGTACTAAATGTAGGGCTTCCAATCCCGGTATCCCGAAATTTCGGTATTCCGAGATCCCGCGCCTTTTTCCAGTCCCGCTCCTAGCGGGATTACGAGCGCGGGATCCCGCGGGATTTGCGGGACTGCTGAGAACTATAACAACGAAGACGTTATTCAGCAAGGAGATCAACTACGTGAAGTCACAAATAGAAACTATGAAGAGGTTTCCGATCCTAAACATGTTATATTTTCTTCGCAAACATTTTCAACAAAATATTGGTCAAAGCAAATAATAAATTTGGTATTTTAATAATTTGTCTTAAATTATAATTGAGGTCCTTAGTTCCTTACAGTTTGTTTAATATAGGTTGATTTCAATCTCAATAGAACTTATAGAAGTGCAATGTTATTTTTTTTATGTGTAATATTTAATATTTAAAAGGTAAACTATAATAAAAGTTTAAATACGTTGATTATTTCGTTGTTTTATTTAGCTTAATAATTTATATCATTAATTTCTATGCGGGATAACGCAAATACCGGGATTAAAGATAGGCTGCGGGATTGTAAGCCCTAACTAAATGTAATGTTTTCTGTGGTGTACAATAAAGTGTTTTTTATTTCAAACTATTTCGTTCATCTTTACTACGTCGCAATACATTTTTGATTGTTTTTAAAAAAATCAGACCTTGTCATCAAGTATCGATTGTTAAGTTGTAAAAAACTCGCCTACTATGTGGGCGGTCCGTGTTCGATTCCAAGCCAAGGAAGGGTGTTATCTATTTGTTACATTTTTTTAAGCCAGAATAAAATTGCGGCGATGTAAAACTTTTCATAAAACCACACCATTTTTTTCAAAACTGAGAATACTTCACCGGATTTAAAGCTGTGAACATCTTAAAAAGCCTATTAAACGTATTATGCTTTTGTATGTCGCTGAACGAGTGAGTAGAGAAGTAAAGAGTATTATTCTTTTCTATGTCGCTGAACTCTTTCTCAATACTGCTTCGAATGGATCCTTAGATAGTGGAGATTAATAACTGGACCCAGTAGATGGCACTGCAGTCGAGATCAAGAATTTTCAAAGATTCAAAGGGGACAAAGCAACGGAATTTACGTGCAAACGGCAATCAAACGATAACACCCTAACATTTTATATTATATATATAAGTAATAAATTATAATGGCTCAATTACACTTGGTCGTTAGCCCGAAAATGATTTCCAATGGAATTTGGAACTTCTAAGTGTAAATACACAGAGTCGAGTACACCCATATTCGGGTAGTTTTCGTTTTGATTACCCGACACGGTCTTGCAGCCTATATTCCAGTGTAATATTGCTTCGGGTACCCGAATTCGAGTAACATCTTACGTGCACCCGAATACGACCTAACGACCAAGTGTAATTGAGCCATAACGGTCTTACTACAAAAAAGTAAGACACTGTTTTAAATCTTGTTTAGGCTTTTGTTTGACATTTTTTCTTGAACATGAGTTTAAAGATTGACCAAATTTTTTGTGGTAATAAGGTATATGACTCGTCTTTAACTTATCTGTATTGAATATAATGAGTCGGTCGGAGCTAGGTACCAACGCGTACTTTTTACTTATTTTGGAAATTTTAAGTAGGCGCTAACTTTCAAACGAACTGGGAGTACCTACTTTACGTATCTAGGATGCGTATCCCATCAAAAACAATCCCACCTGTTGATAAACTTCTGCGTAACTCTTTTCTGTGCGGGAAAGTTAGTTTAATGAGTCGAATATAGAGAATCGTGAAAGGTTACCCATTGCTATTTTAAAAATTACCCCGTACATTTCGGTGCGCGTTGTTGTGCATTACAATGCCACAATAGCACCCGTAATAGAAATCATAGTCATCTGGGGCAATGCTGCATCAAAAAGTAAGTACAATTTGTTATTTCTTTGATTGTCCGCGAGCACACCGCGCACACCGGGCGTCGTCGGGCGTACTACGAGTAGCAATTTATATAATTTCCTATTGAACCGATCCACAAAGAGATAGTATTCAAAGTGAACGGCTACGTGGAAGCGTGGCTAATGCCTGTGCATAATATTTTTTAGTATTGTTAAAGGAGATAATAATATCCGCCTAGATTGTTCCATGCTACATAAGCTGCGAAATGAATGCAAACGAAAGAAAAACAGAATTTGCGCAATGCAGCACAGCAAATTTTCCAAGCTTTTATCTTAGTTTTAAAACCGCCCTTCCCATGGCTATTCGTGTTGTTATATGTAAACTTGTCAACAGGAGTCTCTTGCTTTCGTCCCCTATATAATAAGGGCAATCTGCTATCACAATAACAAATAGTCATATGAAGTGCATTACCAAAAGAGTTTGAAAAGAGAAAATACCAATTTACAAAAACATATATTACTTATATGTAAATAAACTTTAACAGTAGTTATTACTGATCTCATCTGTTGTAGTACAACTAGTACCTAGTGGTACGTAAAATTGTTTGATGGCTAACTAAACCCTAAATCGGACATGAGAGTTCCCTCAATAGTGCTGAAGAATAATTTGCGAAATGCATATGCAAAACAGCACTCTTTTACCACTTGAACAATCCAGCGATATCTTATCTCGTTTCAAATAATACAAAATATGAACTGAGATTGATTTTGTGGGAACATGGCTCGGTGGGAGTCGGATTGGATCTTTATCAATTACCATTGCTCAATGCGATTGAATAAAACCTTATATTGAATCAATTTGCTTTCTTACTTAAACAACAACCTGCGTATTTTGTAAAGAATTACTTTCTAACTCATTATACTACCAATGCCAAGAGTATACTATAAACTTTCTTACAGTTATCACATACATTTAGGTGCTAAGCGTTCAACATTATTAGTCTTATGAATCTATATACAATAACACTATTCACTATTTTGTAAATCAACATTATAAAATCTATACCCATAACTATTATTATCATACCTTGATCACATATTTATTTCGTTGGTTTTAGGTCCACGAAACAGATATCTAGTAATAACCGACTGCTAGTCGATCACCGTTTCAATGCTATCCATTAATAGGCTATCTAAATCTTGATCAATTAAATAATTGATTGAATTTTATACTATTGTTGTAAAGATGCATAGTTGTTAATGTTAATTGTATACGTATGTATGCATTAAAATTATGATATACTAGCTGACGCGGCAGACTTCGTACTGCCTCAATCGATAAATAAAAGACCTAAACTTTTGTATAAAATAATCTTAAAACAAACAAAACGAATCCGTATTTAATAAAAAAGCATTTTTGAACTTTATTGAATAGCAATAAAGTTCATTTGACTCTACATTTTATTTAGAAAACGAAAAGGGTTGTTTATAGGGATTTCCCGGCAATTATTCGAATTTTTCTCACTTTTTATACCTTCTCCAGACCTCCACAAACATTTCAAGACCAAGATAAGATAAATCCGTTCAGCCGTTCTCGAGTTCTAGCGAGACTAACGAATAGCAAATGATTTATATATATATACTAGCTGACCCAGCGAACTTCGTACCGCCCTAAAAAAATAGGGGTTGTCCAGCGGACAAAATTGTGAATCTAAACCATTCTCAGATCCCCTTGAACACACACAAAAAATTTCATCAAAATCGGTCCAGTCGTTTAAGAGAAGTTCAGTGACATACACACTCACAAGAATTATATATATAAAGATGTATATAGATGATTGATAAATCAATTAAGTGATTTCATAAAACGGTACAACTCACTACCTATCTTTTTAACACACATGTTTGTTTATACCGAGAACTGTAAAACAGAAACTGCTGGATTAACTGCCGTCGTAATTGGCCAACAAAATAGACTGAAAATATTGTATTGGATTTTGAGCTGTGTACTATTCCTAAATAAGTAAATCTGCACCAAATCTAAGAGTGAGTAACACCAACTTACTTTAACTTTAAGATCCGCTTGTAGCAATTATGCTAAATCTCCAGCCCATCCAATAAAATTGACGAAAATGACGTTTCGACATTTTTCCATGGGTTCAACCTAGTTTAGTTGTATCGAGATTTAACAAATTTGACGCAAGTGAGCCTGACTGTCATATCATTTTAAAGTCATAGTAAAATTTTGCTCTGTAGTGCAACTCACATTTAGCAGTTAAAATATGATAAATTGAAGAGGCTTTAAGAGTGGAAGGGCGGGCATAGCTGACTTCTCGCTCGATTTATTGCACCCGTCTGGGATATAACCTCCACCTTACAGAGAAACGCAGTAAACGAAAACTACCTTTTTTGATGGTTATGTGTTTCTGTCGGTGAGTAAGGTTCCAGAGCTCCATGGAGTAGCTAACTGAGTCCGGGTAGTCAACGCCGCGAGTTATATTTTTGGTATCGTAAGTGTTTTAGTGGCCGCTTACCACCAAGAGAGCCACACGCTCGTTAGACTTATAACATAAAAAAGTATCTTTAATAGGACCTGAGCTAGCATGAATGTGTGGGAGGAAACAAAACAAAATTAGTTATAAGTTATATTGTATACTAACATATGGATCTGTGTTGTCTGACAATAAATGATATTATTATTATTATTATAAAAATAACAAGAAATACTTAACACGATTTCGTTAGCTAAAAATGTAATTGAAACAAAGACCAGCATGTGGCCACCTAACCTTTAACACTTTATCATTTGTCTGTTTCTTATCATAAACATTGCCTACTACGTAACGATATAAAAAATGAACTATTGTAAAAGCCCAAGTAATACTGTGAACTGCTGACTGTGCAAATGACGTAAGATATTCTAATATTAATAGTTAGTACAATCAACAATACATCAAGACGCCACAAAGTGTAAGATTTTCTCAATCTAGACTATGATTTTTAAATTAAGCAGAAGAAGGCTCAAAGTATTTAAGAAAAGTTTGACTTTTTTGGATAAATTGACCTGTGGCTGACTGTACAAAGCGCAAGCCAACGCTTTGTAGCAGTCTGTTTTATTGAACTTAATGTGCTTTATAATTTATATAATGTGATCATTTTGATTTCATCTAAGCAATAGGTTACGTTGTGTTCTTAGTTGTAAATACTTTGTATTGCTTTGTTACGTTGTGTAATCACTTGATCTTACAATAAGTTTTTTTTTTTCTAAAATTGGTAGAAAGATAATACGATTATTATTTTCTACAACATACATATAAATTAAAAAGTAACACAATAAAAAAAAGTACAAGGACTCTGCCATAAATACCCTTAAGTAGCTGCAAACAGCAAAAGACCAAGGCTCGGCTGACTGATGACTAATTTCGATGCTTAAGTAATGGTTTTAAAATAACAGTATTTTCTGAATTTCTTTTTAAATGTTTCAAGAACAAAAACCCTACGCTTGGGCTTCATCGGCCGATTGAATCAAACTTATGTATCCGGACGGTTATCGGACGATGGCGGTTGTAGTAGAGTACGCACTCTGTTTCTTATATGTACATACATTTGATTTCATCGCCCAAGCATTAGCTCGGCTGATAACGGATTAGGTGAACCCGAGGCATAAGTGGAGTTCGATCGCGAAGAAAATTAACGACAGATGGTAGAGACGTGCACTGTTCCGATGATCTTCACGTCATCGCGGTCTGAACTCAACCGTCTTAGTACCTGACACTTGAAATACACACCACAAAAAGATTATTTGACTGTTGATAATGCGCTGAAATGATCTCAGATTAATTTGAATAATCATAGATTTAATAATGTGACTTACAAATAGTTCTCAGATACGACTCTAACGACGACGCCTATATATAAACATATTCTAAATACCCTTAACTTTTTCATAGTTAAACTTACTAAACAAATAGTTACAAATGAGACATTTACGTTTCATCACTTGAACTAAGGTAATGTTATTACCGTACTTGAATGAAATTTTTATAATAGAAGAAAATTTCATAAACCAAATCAAATCTATCGAAATGATTAAAGTCTAACAAAAGAGATAGGCAAAGCTTTTGTTTATACCATGAACATATATTAACTAGTGCAGAGTGTATTTTCTTCACTAACTACGAGTAAAATCATAACTGCTGATAACGCTCATCGTTTGCTCATAAAATTAATCAACATTCACTATAATGTTTATATTGCATTAAGTAAGTAGTTCAAGCTGACTCGCGAATAACATTAAGCGATCAGTAAAGATCGCTATCTAAATGGATTATGTGAAAACCAATATCAAAAGCTTGTGGGAGAGACAATTTACGACTTAGAACTTGCCCTACTGCCTCTGTCACCTCACCACTGATAGGCTGCTGTTCTTTCTCACTTAGAAAATTTGCAATGCTTAAAAAATCTAAAAGGCAATACAAAAAAATCTTATTAATCGAAATCATTGTTGTAGCACGGCTCAATCGAAATCTTGACTAAGCTCATGTAATTATCATTAATATCGATACAATTTGGGCCCCACGCGTCGCTCGACATCCATCAAAATATTGACGGGATTACGGCTGCCAGAATACACACCTTACCGGTTAGCGGTCGCGACTGGAACCAGTCGTGTGTCAAAGCCATTTCAATCTGACAGATGTCTTAATCCAAACTCTTGTGTCTGCGAAAGTTTAGATATTTAAGCGGTCGTAAAGTCACGCTTATTATATTAGTAAAACGGGGTTTAATTTAAGGGGATAAGTCGTAAAGACATATAAATGATTTTCCCTAAAAGTTAATGATGGAGACGGACGTCTTTCTTCGTTTACATGATCGTATATGAAATGATAAAACTTGTTGACTTGTTGAGTATTAAATAGGTATGTACATTCAGTCCGTGATGGAGTTTACCTCTCTGCTAGAGCTTTTTTAAATACTAGCGTTTGATAGCGACTTCGCCCGCGTTAGTTTTTTGAAAATTTCCCAGTAACCTGACATTCCTCCGGGTTAAAAGTATCGTGTATCTCGATCCAGGCCATAAACTATATTGGCACCAAATTTTGTCCAAATCCTTTTAGTAGTTTTCGCATGATTAAGTAACATACAAACAAACGTACAAATTTAAATATTAGTAGGATTTATTGTGCCAAACTTGTATTAATTTTATAGATAATGAAAGTTCGCGTCACTTTTCATAAAGATTTAGATACTGTCAAGATGCATGAATTGTACTTTGTAGTGTTTGACGTTTCTGACGTCTGCATACATCGCACGTGGTGAGAGCTTCACACGCCGAGACTGATCGACAATCAATATACCATCCTGATGATCATGCAGTTGATAGTGATATGCAACATATTGATTTGTATTAGCCAATGATCGATTGTCTTGGTCCAGTAGCTTCTATTCAAAAGGCTGACGATTTGGACGCGAGCAAAATTAGCTCCTATTCCAAAGACTGACGATATCGACGTCACAAAAAGTCATGGCCGTGTGTTAAAAATTTTTTGCTGCCCTAGACGTTTGTCCCTACTTTGAGGTCTCGGTATGGTAGGAGTACTACACTAAGTGTAAGGTTGTTCTCCTTATGTTATGCTGCCGCGCTCGAGTAAATCCAATAATCCCTGCTTGGACTCACCTTTTATTACAGAAGACAGAAGTAGGAATTGGTTCTTAGAGAAAAATAAAAAAATATCTCTCTATTCGAATCATAGCGAAGACCAGTGTTCCAGCAATGGAAACAGCAACAGACTGGCGATGAATATAAAATGCAACAAAACTATAATAAATTTTATTGCCAAAGTCAACATTGCTCCCAACTAAAATCTTATAAAAAACTAAAATTATATTGGCAACGGCTCTTAGAGAGATTCAATTTTACTATCACAATAATGATAGTCAAAATGAAAGGCTTAAAACGTACGAATATTACACAGTGATCATTAGAAAGTCAGATATTGTCCACGAGTGAAATTCGGTATTGCCGTGGCCTTCATTGTCATTTCACTACAGTACCGATAACGTTAAAGACACAAGCTCTGAAACGTTCATTAATATCCATCTTACAAATCGAGTAAATTTGAGGAGCTCGATGGCGTAGGTGGTTAACGCTTTTGGCCTGTGATTATGCAAGTTAAGCAACTATCGCAATGATCGGTCAGTTAATATGGGTGACCAAAAATTTATTATCTCGAGCTCCTAATTTTGAAAATCCGAAATTTGTGAACTGTTGCTTGGTATAATTTTCTCGGTTCATCATCATCACCCTACTAATGTCCCCACTGCTGGGACACATGCCTTCCCCATGGATGGAATAGAGAGATTGGACCGTGACCCACCACGCGGGTCCAGTGCAGATAGGTGGGTGCTAACGACTGCAGATGCTGCCGGGACCAACAGTTTAACGTGCCTTCCATAGCACGGAGGAGCTCGAGAAAATAAGTTTTTGGTCACCCATCCAATGACCGAACATTTCGAAAGTTGCTTAACTTCCACGAGCGTAGGCCGCAACTCGCTAACCACCTGCGCTATCGAGCTCCTAACTAGAAAGCTGTGAAGTTCCTGAGTACCTATCGCCTTAAATGAATTTTAATTTTTTATTAAAAAATTCCAAGTCGCTCATGTCTGTGGTCGTATTGAATTTACAATTGCGGGTTGCCTCTTTATCTGGTTAAAGTGTCGACCATCAGCGTATATCCGGCGTCTAACTGTTTGCGTGAACACGCTCACGTTTAGATAAGAAGCACTTTGTTAACACACCTAACTGCTACACTACCATAATGTAACACCTTAAATAGTTTAATATCGAGATATTACCGTCTTTTTAGCTCAACCGACAAAACCCAAATTTAACAGCGATTTTTTTTAAATATTTTAAACAAAAATATGGTAGCAAATTAAACTTTTACATACATTAATGACATTACAACAGGATTGGGTCCATTAAAACTTATTACTTGTTTCGATAAAAACACATTTTCGACAAGAATCATTTACGATAATTTGGTGGTAACGGCTCTATATGTAGCAACAAACCAGTTAGATTAGCTTACATCAAATGAAAACTGAAAAGGAGAAATATTAATGAAACCGATATTTATTGCCAGTCAACCACCACAACCAGTTGTACAAGAAAACCGGAGCTAATAGTCCCCTCTACAAATAACTTATATTTTTTTGATTAATCCATTGTATCCTTTATATAAAAGCTTTGCATGTGTGTTACGTTTCTACATCCAAACCGCTTAACCGATTATGTTTTTTTTTTGCACAGAGATAAAGAGCACCTTAAGGAACGACATAGAAGAGATATAGAAAATTATCTAGAAAAATCAAAAGCAATAATGAAAACCAATAATGATTGTCAACCCTACAACAGCTTTCAAGAGTGTAGGTTACTATCAGTATTCTAGTGCTCGGGCATAAAAGGTAACAACTGATGCAATTCGATGTTAATAATTAACTTCGATTATTAACATAAAAACAAACGTTCGAGTTACAAGACATACCCATAGAAAACTATTAAACGCGATTATGTATTGTAAGACCCAAATTAAATTAGGAGAAGGTGCACCATCCCAACTAAAACTAAACTCATATAATAATACAATTGATTGCGCACAATCACGTAGATACGATCTTATCTCGTAAACATTTAGATATATATAGAGCAACGCAGCCATAGACACCGCTGATGGACAGGATATCTCGAATCACTTAAGACCACTGCAAGCGCGAGTGTCTTCCGCTTGCGACAAGCGTCTGTGAACTTTTTTGTGTAAAAATGGAGGAACGAAAATTAATATTTAAAGAAAAGTTTACTAGAAAAAAAACCACGCGGACCAGGCAGCAGATGGGACTCGGACCCACACCCTTCGTTATCCGGGCGAATGCACTGACCATTATGCTACCGCGGCCCTGACGGCCGTGTCGAATTTTCTCTAGCCTTAGGCTGCATGGCAGCGCCATTTTTTCGCATTCTAGGTAACCCAAAATGTCAAATGAATACCTTTACAGGTATTAAACATTTGAAAGAATAAATAGCAATTATAGTTATGTTTTTATTTTTTAAGCATTTAACTGATAGATATAATATATATCTGTTCAGTAGATGCTTGTTTGAATTAAACATCAAGCGGTGTATTATATTTTTTCAAATTATTAGTTTTTATTTCCCTTCTTTCTATTTCATTCTCGGCAATAAATTAAACTACTAGAAACATAATAACACTATTAAGTAATGTGTGATACGAGTGCCATTACCGCGTTAGTTTTTTGTGCAGAAGGCAATGTTGACAATCCTAGCGCGACCCCAAGAGCACAGGTATGCAAAATGAAGTACATACATGATTACCTTCTGTTACGTCTATTTTGTGACCGAACGAACGAACTTTGTGTCGCTTTTTATGCCGCGATGCCGCTAGAAAGTGCAACGAAAGCTGTGAAAAAAAAACTAAAAGACTCAACAAGCTACTCATCTAACTGTACTTAAGGTGCCAGCCAGGCGGCGCGCGCGTCCGCTAAATTACTTTAATTTCGTTCCGTGAAACAAAACAATCGGAGCACAAGCACAAGGTAGTCAGATACAATCAACGTAGCACTATAATTATGTCATATTTTTATCGAAATTTAAGTAAAATTGGGAATTATTATTTGTCCGTGCTCAATGCTCAGCTCAGCTATTGATCAGCTATTACTTTTGACCCCACTAGCATGAAGGATTATACTTAAATACTGATAATATTACCTAATATTCATATTTTTCATTTCTTAAGCATTTCCGCGTCCTCCGCTATCCGGGGCGGATGTGTACTGACCATTAGGGCCGCGGTAGCATAATGGTCAGTGCATCCGCCCGGATAGCGGAGGATGCCGATTCAAGTCCCGTCTGCTGTCTGGTCAGCGAAGATTTTTGTTTGTAAAATTTTCTCTAGAATTAAACATCACCTATATCCAACGACCTTAAAAACCCTATATCGTTGCCTATAAATTATAGTAAAAATAAGTTAACCGTTCAAATATAAGAAGAGCTCTCGTGGTCTCCGAATCCCTGAACAATCTTCATAAATTAAAGCTTAGAATCGTCTCAATCATGTCAGCTTTCAAATAAAAAAAACCGCATCCAAATCGGTCCATTCGTTTAAGAGCTACTATGCCACAGACACATCAAACTTTGAACACTCCTCTTTTTTCCGTCAGTGGTAAAAAAATGCATGGCGTAGTATCGTAGTATTTATAGGACTGATTCAGGAAATATCTAGGAACCTATATGTGGTAGCTTGTCAACAACTTTAAGTAATGCCTATTGTTGTTATTTTTAAGTTCATAAATTATTAGTTGGCCTTAAATAATAAATAAATAAACAAAGCTCTAATAATTCCATATCTTAGTGGAGTTTGATTTTTGAAACGGAAGCCCAAGCACGAACTTTTGATTGCTCCGTTACGTATCGCATCGTCAAAGTTTCTATTAAAACTAAGCAGTGCCCTCTATCGAACTTAACAACAAACTAGCTTTTTCCATACATTTGCCGATAACGATACGTTACGGAGCTGTCAAAAATTCGTGCTTAACCTCAGGCTCTTAATTACACTGCAAGCAATCACTCATATTATGTACTGTTCACCTTATTACTAAATGTATTTAGATGCCAACCATTATTAAATGTGTGCTTCTGTGTAAATTATCGTTTTAAACAGTGCATCATTCAGAAATTATACTTTATGTTTGTTTGTTTGTTCATTATCTAAAATAGTTTTTAAAACCCGTATAGCAATTCATATAATAGATAATTTTACAATATCCATATGGATAAGGATGTAAAGGATAAACTTGCTGCAGGTGCTATCGAAGTTAGTTTCACTACTCTATACGTTAATAACGTTCACAAATTTGACAAACTATGAAACGATTGCGTAATGGTGCTCATTGAATCATATTTCAAGATAAGTCGTAATGCAAAAGTTATTAAATGTCAAGATTTACTGGCAATAACCCTAAGGCGCTTTGTGGTAAGAACGACATTATCATATTAACTACCAAATTTTACAGCTCATAAAAGTAAAGATGACTCTATAACAACAGTTTTAGATGAAAGTGATCCATTGGCTTATAATACCGGTTTCATCGATAAAATGTAAGTAACCCGCGCTGTATATATGAAACGGTAGAGAACATATCTAAGCCGCTTTAATATTTTTTTCTATCGAGATGTTACGTGTGACTCTAAAATGCATAAATACTACCAAAACCTTCTTCACAGCTCTCGCTGAGATCCTCTACTAACCAACTTCTTGAGATTCCCTGTCACTCTTCTGACTTCTTTTCTTACTCCTTTTCTGTGCACGCTGCTCGACTTTGGAATTCACTTCCTGAGGGTATCAGAAAGGCTCGTTCGCTTAATTCCTTTAGCGATCAAGTTAAAAGCTATTTCTTTTCTTTATCTTAAATTCATTTAATATTCCATTTCTTTGCTTCTCTTATATTTATGTAAGTATAGCTCCTGTATCTACTCTTGCACTCTTCTATATTTCTCTATTATCATTATTTTTCTACCATAGGTTGCCTGGAAGACATTACTGTTTAGCAATAAGGCCGCCTATTGTACTTTTTCTTCTGTTTTATTTGTATTTGTCTTGTGTCCTTTGTTGTGTGCAATAAAGAATATTTATTATTATTATTATACAGCTATTATTATTATTGTTACCATATTAAAACCGTCAGTGGAAGTTAAGCCACTTATAATTAAATAACAACATGTATAACAAACGACTTGCAACCGAAAATACATAGCCATACTGAGTGACAAGTAAAAATAACAGAATTTAAAAAACAGTTCAGAAGTTCCAGGAAACTTCCCACTGACAAACAAACTTTACCTCTTGCTAATCTTTATATATATAATTCTTCTGTGAGTGTGTATGTCACTGAACTTCTCTTAAACGACTGGACCGATTTTGATGAATTTTTTTGTGTGTGTTCAAGGGAATCTGAGAATGGTTTAGATTCACAATTTTGTCCGCTGGACAACCCCTATTTTTTTAGGGCGGTACGAAGTTCGCTGGGTCAGCTAGTATCAGTATAGAAAGATAATAGAAAAATCCATAGATAATTTAAAAAATACCCCAAAAACAGTTTGTTATCGTTGATAGAAACACCATTTACCAAAAATATTTTTATGGTTCATCGTTCAAGAATGCATCCTTTTTGCTTTCCCAGATACCATTTTATGCTCAGTCGATAACATTTTTTAAACAAAAATTCGAGCGACACCACTTTAAGAACTCAAAAAAAAACGTCCTTTGTAAGGCTTAAGATATAATAGCAAAGATTCGATAAGCGTCGACGGAGATAAGGCAAAGTGCTCAATTTGTAAATATTTTTATAGGAAATACCGTAACATCGAAAGTGAAATTAGACAGAAATGATTTATTAAACTTTTAACCGTTGCAGTACTGATCAGATAAGGTAATGCGAGCTATCATTGAAGCGAAAGTTTATTAAACGGCAATTTCTTAGAAATAAAATGTTCTTTAACTTTCTGACCAACCTGAGATAACTTACAAGTAAACATGTAAGTTACAGTAGATATTTCGCGCGCCATTTAAAGCATTACTTATTTTGTACTAAACTGTTAAAAAAATGTAATTAAAAAAAGAAACAGAAGTCGGTAAAATGTCTCAAAAGGAGACTCGGCACTTTTCATAGAAAAAATACTAAACTTGTATACAGTTGAATTTGGTCTCAAAATAAAGCCAAAATTATTTGCTACATAAAACTACTTTTGCCTTATTTTTAGTGAATCGTGGAAAGAAGTTATATAATGATTAATATTTTTTGATATGGAAACCCTAAATCTTCAAGGGACAGAATTTTAATTCAAAATATTACTCAAGTGACTGTAAAAACCATGATTCCTTTGCTTTTTCTAAATAAAAAAACCAAATGTCAATCCTAAAATACAAACAAAAAAATCATTCGCATTTCGCATCCGCTCCCGCGTACTGTGATTGTGAATGTTCTCTTCTGTTTGACTTTTCATCCGTTATTTCTCTTGACGACCCGGCTACATATAGAGGTTATATTGACAAACCTACGTATTTGACATTGACAGCTAGCTGCTGATGACAAATATTGCCAGACTACGTTACCCAATTATGAAACACAGATAAAAAAATTAAAAAAGTATACAACTTTGGCACAAAATGCCGGGTGTCCTTTCGTTAAAGATGCGGAATTTTGTGTAGGATCACATATTTTTTGGGTAGTTTACAATTTTTATTTACAATTCCAAATGTTTTTGGTATATTTTGTAAGTAAATTCTAAGTTCACTGCTCTTAGCGCGATATCTTAGCAATTTATTCAGCTTCTGAGCCCTTAATACTAGAGAAGAGTGTTTTTAGATATTTATGAAATCGATACGCATCGGTATCAGATAAATCGCAGCCGATGCGCGCGTCGATGCCTAGTGAATGACAGTATCGTAGTATCACAGGATTCTATGCGATACGAATTATGAAAGATGTGTGTTTTGTGTGGGTGTGTCTCTTCGATTCCATGAATCATAATTTGACAATGTAATCGAAAGCATTTATTTACTTTTCGGTATAGTAACTGAAAATATTGAATGCTGGTAAAATCTATATAAATAAAACTCAAAGGTGACTGACTGGCTGACATAGTAATCTATCAACGCACAGCCCAAACCGCTGGACGGAAAATGCTATTTTCCCAGAAAAAATCTTACAGTGTATTTATAAACGCATTGTATTTCTTATAGTCAGAGTCATAATATTTATTGCTTCATGTTGGCTACATTTAGTTCTCAAATGTAATAATAGCTCGCAAAAACATGAGCCCTGCAAGGGCATTTCAAATTATATTTAAAGTAAGTAAAAAATAATTTAATTTGAGATGTATAAAAATAGTAACCTGGTAAAATTACCATAATTATTATAATATCGTCTTTTTGTTTGTGATTTTTATACAAAACAATTAAATTGAACTTTTACAGCAATCAATTCAAACTGCACAACGAACAAAATGGATACATAATACATAACTTCAGTCTTATTCATAGCATAAGAAATGTTTCTTAGTGGAAATTCTAGTTTCTCGTTCTTAAATATTGTTAATTTTGATTATTTTTAAACAATCGGACAGAGCGGAGCATTCCTTAACATTTTCCAAGAACCGAGTTACTGACTGAACAGATACTTGTTATTCAATGGTATGAATTTATCAAGTATTCTTTTAAAATACTTATATAGAGATATATTTATTTATACCCCTTAGTTGGAGTGGTATGTACACCAGTTTCAAAGTGGTCGTCTACTCGGAAGTTCTGGGTTCGAATCCCAGTGGGCCAAATGTTTATATGATGCATAGGAGCATTTGTACTTACCTAAGTCATAGCTATATCTATATTTCTATAAAAATATACTTATCTAAGTATATATCTAAGTATATAGCATATATTCTATTATATTATCCCATAACACACAGGCTAATTGAAGTGTGTTTGATTTTTTTTTTATTTATATTAATTTAGACGACGCATCCTGAAAAGGATGCGAAACGTCAATAAATAAATAAATCAGTGTATCTATACCGTTGAAACTTGTTTTATTTATTGAGTGGTGTGCGTGAAAACCTAAGAAACAAATATTCTAATAATTGTTTTAGTTATTTGTCACATTGTTGTGAAAAAATATTATTAATAATTGTTTTAGTGTATTTGTCACATTGTTGTGAAAAAATGGAAATAACGATATAAATAAAAGGATCACTATTTAAGTGAAAATACATGGCATTCATTCTTTTTGTTCTCCTGCAGAAGTCATTTTAAGATAAACCGCTTTAAACAGTTATATCATCGGAATGTCATTGTGTCTCTCCGATCAAACTCTGCAGTTATTCAGTGTAACTAAAGTTAAGGTATTGGATCTGTTAAGCAAGCGAAGCGTTTTAAGTAACTTCTTTATTATAAACGTGCGCGTATACAAGTTCGATACTCTGCTACTTTTAGGTGCAAGTTGTACAATCTCGATTTTTTATTAGAGAATTATATAAAAGGTATGTATAATATTACTTAACTACCTGCGTGATGGCTGCAAACATACGAAGACACGACAAGTACGGCAGGATAAGACTATTCCTCTACGCACATGGAACTCTTGCGTTACGACCCGGTTTCGTTTAAATTAATAACGTTTCATGAAGCAAATTGCTGTGCTTAAAACTAATACTATCCGTGCGGTGACGGAGAAAGAATACAACTCACCGCCCCTTCTCTTCCCGTGGGTGTCGTAAAAGGCGACTAAGGGATATCGGAGCTTCCATCCGCTCCTCTGGTGGTAGGGTGCCTAACACCCGCCTGGTTTGCTACCACCGTGCGCATGGTGAAAAACCCGTGAAGTGCTTCTCGCGCGTTTCGGGGTCAGCCAGCGTACAACCAGGGCTCGAGTGGAGGTTGTCGCGACGGATTCGGTCCAGGGCGAGGCATCCGTCGAACCGATGCCGGGAGGACTGCATCGACCCGCCGGCCAGGGAGACCCGTAGAAACGGCTGTCCCGCTGGCCGCCCGTGGCACAGTACAGGGGCCCGAGCGTTCCTAACCAGTTCGCGAGGCTGCCCTATCATGTCACGCATAATCTCGGGGTGGACCGTCGTGCCGGTTGGTGACCGGGGCGTGGGGTCCCGGCGGCCACTTCCGGGAGGGTGCGGGGGCCCTTCCGTCCGGCGGGTCGGCGTATATCCTCTGCAGGCAATCATTCGGGGAAACATGCCTTCCTAATTTGCCCGGTCTTGTCGCGACAAAGTCTACTCGTTTCACGTCTCTTTTTTACTTCCATAATGGCAGCTCTTAAAACAAAGTTTGGACGTTCAGCGGTGCACACCCCCACGCCTTCAACGCTGTTTGAGGTCGAGTTCTGCAACATACGCGGACTCCACTCTAACCTCAATGCTGTCCACCACCACCTTGAGACAGCACGGCCAGCATTGTTGTTCCTGACGGAGACACAAATACTTCCGCCTGCTGACACAGGCTACCTTAACTATCCCGGCTACGTGCTTGAAGAGTCCTTCAAAGCGAAAGCCGGTGTATGCCTGTATGTTCGGGCGGATGTTTGTTGTCGCCGTCTCCGCTGCTTGGAAGATCCCACCTTCTCCATATTGGGGGTACACGTCGACTCAGGTCCCCAGGCCAGAGTCTACGTGTGCCTCTACAGATCCCATACTGGTGATGTTGAGACAACTCGACTTTTCGAACATCTTAGTCGGGCAGCAGATGACGCGCAGGAGCAATTTCCCAATGCAGAATTGGTGTTTTTGGGGGACTTTAATGCTCACCACAATTTGTGGTTAAGTTCCTCGAAAACTGACCATGCAGGGATCTCTGCTCACGCGTTCGCTCTCACGCATGACTTGGAGCAACTGGTTGATCAGCCCACCAGGATTCCAGATATTTCAAGTCAAGCGCCTTCATTGCTGGACCTTCTGCTCACGACCCATCCACAGGGCTATCAGGTTGTGGTAGGAGCCCCCCTGGGCTCTTCAGATCACTGCCTGATATCTGCCAAAGCGCCACAGGCTAAACCTCCGCGTCCAACGGTGGTAAAACGCCGGATCTGGCACTATGGGTCAGCAGATTGGGACGGTATGCGTGACTACTTTGCGTCCGTCCCTTGGAGGCAGCGCTGCTTCAATGACAAGGACCTATCGGCCAGCGCCGTTGCTATTGCTGAGGAGATTGTAATGGGTATGGAATACTATATTCCTCATTCCAATCTCATCAGTAAGGGCACACGTAACCTCTGGTTCAATCACGACTGTGCTGAAGCTGCTTCGCGTAAGCAAGCGGCATATCGTGCTTGGATCAGAGGCCGCGCTCTTAAGGATCCCGGGGTTGATTCACTAAAAGCAGCCTACAATATTGCTTCCAAGGCCTGTAAGAAGGCATACATCAGAGCGGATGCCCAGCGCGTTGCACGTGTTGGTCACGAACTTATAACGCATCCTACGGGCTCCCGTAGCTATTGGCGTTTGGCCAAGGCCGTGCAAAAGAACTTCTGCCAGCCCTCGCTGCCACCTCTGAGATGTCCAGACGGAACACTAGCTCATAAGCCGCAGGAGAAAGCCGATTTACTGGCAAAACTCTTTGCGGCTAACTCCCGAATCGATGATTGCAATGCACTGCCACCATTATTACCTCATTGTGGCACAACGATGCCTGATATCAAAATCAGGCAGCGTGAGGTTCGTGCCGAATTGCAATCACTCGACGTCCGGAAAGCTGGTGGACCTGATGGCATCCCAGCAGTAGTATTGAAAAAATGTGCAGCGGAGTTGTCTCCCGTGCTCACGCGTTTGTACCAGTGCTCGTATTCTTTGGGGCGTGTGCCGGAGACTTGGAGAGATGCTAACGTGCAACCGGTACCCAAAAAAGGGGATCGCTCAGACCCGGCAAACTACCGGCCAATAGCAGTCACCTCAGTATTATGTAAAGTCCTAGAAAAGGTCCTTAACAACCATCTGACCCGCTACCTAGAGGATCACTCCCTGATTAATGATCGTCAATATGGTTTTAGACCGAAACGATCGACGGGTGATCTTCTAGCGTACTTGACTCATATCTGGGGTGAGGCTATCGACAAGCGGGGCGAGTCGTTGGCTATCAGCCTAGACATTGCCAAGGCATTCGACAGGGTCTGGCACAAAAGCCTTCTCTCCAAGCTTCCGGCATACGGTCTGCCGGCCCAGTTCTGTTCTTGGGTAGCTGACTTCCTGCATGAGCGTAGAATTCGTGTCCTTACGGATGGTAGCAGTTCGCGGTTCATGTCAGTGAATGCCGGCGTTCCCCAGGGCTCCGTCCTATCCCCCACTCTCTTTCTGCTGCATATCAATGACCTAATTCCTCTTGGGAATATTCATTGCTATGCAGACGACAGTACAGTGCATGCGGGGTATCTCGGACAAGCAGCGGCTGGGCAGGCGGTAACCAAGGAGAAACGGGAGAATCTTGTCATTGAGCTCAATCAGGCTTTGGACCACATTTCTGAATGGGGTACCAAGAACTTGGTTGAGTTCAATGCTAAGAAAACCCAGGTCTGCGCTTTCACGGCAAAAACGTCGCCATTCCTTTTATGTCCTTCTCTTCAGGGCACAACACTGGAGCTAGAGAGCAGTATCACCATGCTCGGTATGGAGATTCGCTGTGACTTAAATCCAAAAAATTACATCGAAAGTGTGATAAAAACAGCCTCACGCAAACTCGGAGTCCTGAACAAGGTGCGGCGTTTTTTCACGCCCGAGCAACTATGCTTGTTATTTAAGACGCAGGTTCGGTCTTGCGTGGAATATTGCTCGCACCTCTGGGATGGCTCCGCCAAGTACTTGCTCGATGCTTTGGATAGGTTACAGCGGCGCGCAATACGCATCATAGGTGATGAGGAGGTGTCTAAACACCTCGAGCCTCTTCAATTACGCCGTGACGTGGCGTCACTAAGCGCGTTCTATCGTCTGTACCACGGCGAGTGTTCTGAGGAGTTATTCTCTCTTATTCCACCTTCCCCTTTCCTTCAGAGGACCACGCGCGCTGGCTTACGTTGTCACCGTCTAACTGTGGCTACAATTCCAACGCGTACAAAGAAATTTGGTGACTCATTTCTTTGTCGTACTATCCGTAAATGGAATGCTCTGCCCGCTCACGTGTTCCCTCCCTCTTACAACCTGGGATCCTTTAAAAGAGGCGTGAAGAAGCAACATGCAGGCCGGCAGGGTGAGGATGGCTGGTGTGGCAGGTAGAACTGCTGTATCAGCTATCTTCGCGTCTGGACTTCACCTCCACTTAACATCAGGTGGGGTGGAGTCATTTGTCGAACCTATCTATAAAAAAAAAAAAAAAAAAAAAACTGAATACTAAGGTAAGTAAAAAGTTAGAAGTTCAAACATAGATATAGATGACAGACAAGATGTGCCTCGCAATCACATATGATTATACATATTTTTCTTTTTAATAAATTGACATTGAACATCACTATTTTATTCCGTCAAAACGGCAATCATAGCGTGCTTCAGCTATAACAAGCAAAAATAAAAATAGTTTATTAGGTAACTCATAAATACTTCCGCTTCCTCTAATAAACAGGACCGCACGCTTACAGAAAATGGATTTATCATCTACCACTAGGCGTGATTGCCATTTTCACTTAACTGTAGATTTAACATTCGCATACCTCACCCCGTGTGTACGTGAGCATTTTCCTAATACGTCAATGTCGTTTCATCAAATTAGATCGTGTGATGGTGTGGGCCCATCTTATGGCTAGCGAATTATGCCGGTAATTTAATAGAAATGCAATCTATTGTTTTAAACTTTCATGGTCAGTAACATTATAGCTATTTACGGGATTGTTACCATGTACCTTGTTTTTGAATAGTGAGAATGTGACCAGTGGTAGGGGTAACTTTCCGAGCCGAAAATTCGCTATGCCCTACTTCTCTCATAATTATGTACTTGCTAATCGGAAGAGGATTTATTATTTGTGGTCTTAAAAAATAACCGTCAGTGAAACTTATAAGGTAACTACTTAAATCTAAAGAAAAGTTTACTAGAAAAAATTCCACGCAGACCAGGCAGCAGACGGGACTCGAACCCGCACCCTTCGCTAACCGGACCATTGACTGACCAACTCGCACTCATCATTATGCTACCGCGGCCCTGACAGCCGTGTCGAATTTTCTCTAGCCTTAGGCTGCAAGGCAGCGCCACCTCTTCGCATTGTGCTAGCGAAGGGTGCGGGTTCGAGTCCCGTCTGCTGCCTGGTCCGCGTGGAATATTTTCTAGAAAACTTTTCTTTAGATTTAAACATCTAGCAGTGAAATGCTTAAAAAATTAAAATATAACTAATAAGGTACTTTTTTAACAAGAGGCGAACATGCAAAGCAAAACTTATAAAGTACTTTAAAATGCGTTAGTTATTATGCTGTTCAATATTACGTTATCTTCATATAAAGTAGTATTTAACATCATAGGGTAATAAATAATATTAAGAGTTCGACGCCGCAGTGGTTGCGCGTTCGGTTTGCGATCGTGGAAGTCAAGCAACTTTCGCAATGGTCAGTCATAGGATGGATGGCTTAAAGTTTATTATCTTGGGATCTGCAGTGCTGTATGTGTGTCTGTGCCATGTGAAGTATGTTTAGGCTACCGGTTTCTACACGCATCAGACGTAGTCGTGGGCACCCACTAGTTTATCATAATGATGGGTGTTCAAAGTTCAAGTAAAGTAAAGTCAGTAAAGTCGTTTTAAGGTCAAAACCTATATCAAAATAAAATGGATCTTAATTTACATTGTTGACACAATATACTCTCTGTATAATAGCGGAAGTGCTCAAGTAAATTTTATAAGACGTCTTATTAACGGCGAAAGTAAATACGCGATCGAATGCCCTCGTTCGAACTTTCCTTAATAAAATCGATTTATTTATTAGTTAGGTTGTCTGATAATACAATGTAACGTAACGCATATAATGTACCTTCGAACACGTGTTTACTCTCGTAATAGCAAAGATAAATTACTATTCCGTAAGCCCTTAGGCGAAATGTTTAACGGTGTCGAAAAACTTAATCTATAGTTAACGCACAATTAAACGGAGGAACTCGAGATAGAAGATTTTTGGTCACCCATCCAATGATCGACCACTGCGAAAGTTGCTTAACCTCAACGATCGCAGCCGAACGCGCTAACCACCCGCGCGATCGAGCTCCTCTGTTTTTGTGGTAGTACTTAGTATTCCGTAATCCACAATGACGTCATCAAAGACAAGCTACCGAACTTATTACAAAAAAAAATCTTAAGGTATATAGAAAATATCCAAACAAATCAAATCTTTTATTGCACTATCATATGGATATAAAGATTACAACATAAACATATCGTGCGGCGCGGGGGTGATATATTTTTAATAATTGTAAATCATAATAATCATGAATTGTAAATTTTAGACTTCAATTAATAATTTTATTTTAAAGTTTTACTTTTTAATTTACTTTAAAATAACATTTTAAAGTAAATATACTTTAAAATAAAATCTGAATATTCAACATATCATCACATTTTTTTTACAACAACTTAATATTCATCATATTATCGTCCCTTAAATATTCATTTTTCTGAACAATTCTACTTCATCACTTTGTAATGTCAAAGCTTAGCTATTTAATAAATTAATAACAACAACAATTAAGTTCTCAAATTTTTATACAAATATATGGCAATAACTGACCTTAGTCACATTGCAATGCTGGACGACTTCCTTTCAAAAACTATCATCTAAAATGAATTTCTTTGTAATAACCAAAGATGAATGTACACAAAAACCTTTCATTTCGTGACGCGAATAGAAAGTTATTTTGAAATTCAACGCCCTAATTATACTTACTAATACAATCTTAAATCGCGTCGACATCGCCGCTTGGATATTGTTTTATAGCCTTTTCGGCACGTTGCAACATTGCGATAGACAACGCTGAGATTATTAGAAAGATAACAACAATAGTAGGCACACATCAGTACATCTTTTTGGAAATTGTAATAATTAGGTCTCACACGCGAAACGCAAATAAGTTATTATAACAGAAACTCCTACAAATAACACCGATTCATGACTTTGTTGCATATTTTTTGCATGTAATTTTACGAAGTAGGCTGTGGTAAAAACTTTATTTTGTCAAAACACTTATAGGAATTAATATTACGATAAAGCAATACTATAATAACTAAAAAACTTCTTTTTGATCAAATAAGTAGATAACCAATATCCGGCACATACAGTCGAAAACAGTTAAATCTATAATTAAATAGTCATCAAAGTCACTAAATCTGACCGATTAATTTCATCGAAATGAGGAGCATTGAAATTGTTATCTAATACGTGACGGCGTACCTTGACTGTCTGTCATAACAGCGAATTACACTTGTTCGTTGACGATTAATACACTGCTTCTTTATAATGAACATGACCACACTACCGTTTAACATGAGTAATGGGCAGTAATGACAAAACATTTATTTATCTTTTACGAGATCGACGAATAAATCATGTGTTGGTCGGTCTCCCATCCCACCTGGTCGGTTCGTTCGCGCACGATGTTGCGAACCACGGAGACAATTAATCAAGAAACAGACGTTATCGATAAAAATCACGACACTTCATTTAGAACTCGGTGCTTAGTTGCCACAACTCGGATGCACGATAAAGCCGCCGTGGTCGCCACAAGGATGCATTATAAGATCAGTACCCCTAGCACGAACAATTATCGAATTCGAATAGATTGCGAGTGCGAAATGTCATTGTCAAATTTTGTATGGAAACTTGACTTGACAGCAGTGCCACAAAGTACGTAACGAGAACTAAAAATCAGTACACATTTAACAATGACATTTCAGACTCGCTAACTATTCAAATTCGATATTGGTTCGTGCCAGAGGTGCTGATGTTTCATCCTGCTCACTGGCAAGCAATACATAAGATAGGTAGGGCAGAACGGATTTTCCGCTCGAATTCAAGCACCCGTCTTGGGAAGCAACCTCCACCTTACAGAAGACAGGAGGTGAGCAGGGTTTCCAGGGGTCCGCGGGGTAAGGGATTGGGTTCAGACCTGCAAGGTGAGGATGGCTAGAGCAGCACACCTGCGCTCCATTTATCTTCCCGACTGGACTCCACTTATACTTAACATCCGGTGGAGTGGGGTAATTGGTTGCGCCTCGCAATAAAAAAAAAAACGAGTATTATAAAATTGGCATGGTTAAAAAAGAGAATAAATACTAATAAAGCACAGTGGCCTCGTTTGTTGAAAAAAATAACAATGTTAATACATATCTATTTATTGTTTTATAGTATAGTATAGTTCAGAAGGATATTTTTTTTTTCAAACTAACTGTAGCTCGCACTCAATCGCCAAAACATCCATCTCATACACCCATTCTGGTTCACTAGTAGAGAATGTATATGGCATTAAGTGCGCAATTTACTGTATTTTGGTAATAAAGATTAATAAATAAATAAGTGCCACTTTCACCAACATTCTTTCGCATAATAGTAACTTACCATAAAACAATGAATGTTCAATGCAATCTCTTTATACATATTTTATCGCATGTCTGTGGCGTTTTCAGCCGCAGTCGTCGATAAAAGCTTTCTAAAGGCAGTGAGTGCTCAAAACAGTGGGAAGGTGCAAAGGTCGCTAATTCGCTCCCGTACAGCCTCGGACAGCCGGCGATGTGTCGAATAGAGCTGTGCGCCATACATTATTCGTAATTTAACTATGCCCTCTATCTCTCTTAGTATGTTTTTTATGTTAAAAGGGTGGCAAGTAAGCATATGACCCGCTTGATAAGATGTAGCTACCATAGCCTGTAGACGCTTACGATACAAACAATATCACTCATGTGGTTGCCGACCCTGACCCAATCCCCTGCCCTGCTCGGCCCTGCCCGGGAACCTTACTCACCGACAGAAACTTAAATCTCTTATCTCAATCTATAGACACATTGAAGACGCAGTATATCATAATGAACGAGGAGCTCAATGGCGCATGTGGTTAGCGCGCTCGGCTGCGATCGTTGAAGTTAAGAAACTTTCGCAGGGGTCGATCATTGGATGGGTGACCAAAAATCTTCGATCTCGAATTCCTCCGTGCTTCGGAAGGCACGTAGTAGATCACTTAATAGCTCGGTGATTATCACTTCCATCTACCAAAGGCAGTTAGCTAAAAGGGCTACTGATAATATGCTATATTACAGAATTCGTTCGGAATGCAAATGGCATAGTTTCACTTACTCTTCCTGGCCGCTTCATACGTATTTCTTCCTATGACTTGCTGACCATCCATTAAAAAACAATATTTTCAAAAGGAACATCTTTGTCTTATTTTTATTTACAAAATGATCATCAATCTACAAGTTTGTTTTTTTTATATTTTAAGTAATATATGAGAATAGTTATGAAACACACCACAACTAAGAATGACTATCTAATCAATCCAGCTCCCCAAAAAAACGCTTAATAAATTCGTTATTTACCAAAGCCTCCGATCGTGAAGAGATAAAAAAATGCTCATTTCACTTACAGCATTTCAACAATACCGACACACAATCGCATGAATCCTCGTAGAGCCGGGCGCGTGCTATTCCGCGCAACTAGCCCACGAAAAAAGTGTTAACGAGAAAACGATTATATCATTCCGACGGGCCTTCTTATTTGTATCGCCCCGGGCGGCCGATAATATCCATGCGTAGGGCTACCAGTGTTTTGAGTTAATCTTTTTTTCGCCCCGCATATAATCGGTCGCGCTTGCGAATGCAGTCAATTAACTGCCGTATTCAGAAAGTATGCTTAAAGCTGAAGCTAGCGACTCTATTTGCAGTAAAATTAGTATAATATTATTAAATGAGCTTTTTATTGATATTATTATAGCTAATTAAATTGATTTTATTTAATTAATTCGATCTAAGAGTACGATCTTTAATGAATGTCAATGTACTCAGATTTTTTGCTATATTTATGACACCATTTCTTTCCAACTACATGTATTCAATTTCATAATACCTAACCCAGCTATCTTTTTTTAGATTTAAATAACTCTTAGATTGATACTGTTTTAAAATAGCAGCCTCGGGCACGGACAGTATATTATTAAACATGTTGAAAATTGATTAAAAATAACATAATTAAAAAGACATATTGTAAATCGAATAAAAATATTATGAAAAAAAAATGAGTATTTAAAGAGTATCTCGCTTATTCTGGAATAGAAACTTTGACTATTGAAGTATTGATAGATAGCCCTATGACGCCGCGCAGAGTTGCATCAGCGCAACGCAGCGGCAACGGAGCGGCAGCAGCGCGGGCGCATCACTCGTAAAGTTACGAAACGAGACGTAAACAGAAATAACCAACGCGTCCACTCCACAAAGGGCCGGCTGAAAAGGGACGGTTCAACCAACTCTTTCTTATGGCGAAACGCGGAAACCGAACGGGAGTAGCTACTACGAGGAGGAATTTCATTTTGCAATATTTCCGATGTTTGTGTGATGAGCGTTTTAAGAACTGGACGTGTTCACATTTCCTTTGTATTGTTTTGTTTAGACGTGGAAGTTGTGAGAAAAGATTGAGATTAATGACGTAGATTTAGTTTGATTAAAAATGCGAAGTGCGAGTCATACATAGACACACAACAATATTTTATACCATTGTATAAGATTTGTTTTTTGCAAACAAGTACAGCAATTTGTCAAGGTCTAGCAAAAAGCATCGAAAAGCACTCATGCTTATTTCCCCCTGTTCTATCTAATTTACATAATCATCAGATCCGAACTCGATGAGACTAAGTCGTTTTATAACAAAGTTACAATCCTCCGGCTGCGCCTGATGATAAATCATCTGATGATAAATCATCTGATGATTTTAGTTTCATGTTATAAGTAATATCATTATACATTCCCGGACTCTTGAATCGAGCCACCTTACATTCCCGGGCCTAAAAGCCCAATACACAAAGAATATACAATTTACAAAAAAGTTTTTATGCATTTTTAATGCTGGCATATTTCATCGTCTTTCCCGTATGTATTATTCCAAATTTGAATTTTAGAATTTAAAATAAAGAACAAAAGCCGAGCTTGGTCACTGATTTGAAAAAAATAATGACTGTTGAAAGTTGCTTTTGAAGCAATTTAATGTCGATTTGGTTTGAATTTTCTCAATTGTTGTAAACCAAAGTTTAGTTTAGTTATTTTTCTATAATTTGAACCGTTTTTGGTATAAAATTATGGATACTTCACCTGAAGTAGCCGCGCAAGCTGTAGCACTTCTTCAATCTGGGCTAAGTCAGCGAGATGTGAGTTCACAACTTCACATGTCGTTCCGCTGTTCAAAGAGTGTACCACCGATACCTGGAGACTGGCGGCTTCGTTCGGCGAACAGGAGGACCTCGTTACCGAGTGACAACCGCGAGACAAGATCAATACGTTGTCACTTCTAGCTTACGAAATCGACGCCTTAACTCTGTTCAGATACAAGAACAGCTCAGGGACTTTCACGGAGTGGCTGTAAGTGCTCGGACCGTTAGAAGGCGACTCAATGAACGTGGTTTAAAGTCCCATAAGCCAGCCAATGGACCCAAATTGACACGAGCACACCGAATAGCCCGTCTAGAGTTTGCGCGCGAACATCTAAATTGGACTTGACATCAATGGAGCCAGGTTCTCTTCACAGATGAGTCCAAGATAATGCTATACGGTAATGACGGAAGGGGTAAGATGTACCGAAGACAGAACGAGCGTTTCGCGCAATGCTGTATTGACGAGAAAGTGAGTTATGGTGGAGGATCATGGACAGTCTGGGGAGGAATCTCTATGAAAGGCAAAACTGAGCTAGAGGTAGTGACGAGACCACGACTGCCGCCCCTAGATGGCAATAGATACATTCGCCAATGTTTAAAGAACCACGTGATGCCATATGCTGGATTTATTGGCCAAGATTTCGTTTTAATGCATGATAATGCAAGGGCCCATGCTGCGGGAATCGTCAGGGAGTACTTAAATGACATTGGTATCACTGTTATGAGATGGCCAAAGCGAAGTCCTGATATGAACCCTATAGAGCAACTATAGGGTTCATATCAGGGACTGGGATGAGCTGAAGAGGCGTGTTCGAGCTCATCATGCTGCCCCGCAAACCATGCAGGAGCTCAAAAATGTAATTTTGGAAGAATGGGAGGACATTCCTCAACATGTCATAACGACATTGATTAATTCTATGCCAAACCGTATGAGAGCTGTCATAAATGCACTGGGAGGCAAACAAGTTACTAAATATAGACATTTCTTTTCATGTAAAACATGTCTTTATTTAAAAATCGATTAGATTTTTTTTGCTTGAAAAAAGCAAATATGGACTTGTTTCAACGTAACTCGACTTTTTTAATAAACTGTAGTTCAAATTTAGAACAGTGGCACTCTTAAATGAATGATGAGTATACCAGCTCCAAAAATGCATCAAAACATTTTCCTTCTACATACATCTTTTATAAGTTACAGTACTCCAAACCAAAAAAATCAAGGTGGCTCGATTAAGGTATCCGGGAGTGTAGTATTGTCATCAGATTTGCATGTGCATTCGAAATTCCGACTCAAATAGAAACCAGGAAGTGGGTTAAATTTTAACTATAATACACCGGAATAAACCAGTGAATTTAAAAAAAGATTAAATAAGAGAACCACACGGATTTCATAGATTTTTTCAAGTGTATTAAGATAACTAGCCTGTTGCATCACTCGCTGATGAAGTCCCTGATATCATATTCGGAACTTATGTGCCAGATTAGGTAAATACAAACTCAAAATTTGGAATTACCACTCTCGAATGCCAGGCAATTAAGCTTTACATAACAACAACCTTAATCTGTTGAATAGGCCTACATAGCAGATAACTATCTGAGACTTCACCAGAGACTGGTGAAACTGTTTCTTATATAGCATTTAAATAAACGCTATTCTAATATCATCTCGTCCAAATACAAACAGTCAACTAAGCTTTGATGGAAATTAAGTGCTGAAACTCCTCCTTACTTTATAATAGCAATGCAATAACATCCTGAAATAAAATTAGCGAGCGCCCCTCGCCTTCGACGGGACGGGAGATTTGAGTCGGGCGCGTGTGCGCGAGCGTACTTCCGCGAAGTACGTCGCGTCGTTTCGTTCTACTCTGAGAGCTGGAAATATTCGGCTTCACGTTTATGTATGTACACATTTTTTTAAAGTTAAATTAATGCTGTTGTTCTCTGTTTAATAAATTAAGACGACACATTGCACTTCCACAAGCATTTAACTTAATTGATATTAATAATATATTGATGTCTCAGAGTGCGGCACTCTGCGCACGCCAAGTGTATGCAGAATATATTAAAACGGTCAACCCAAACTCGAACTAGATAATTTGAATAAATATTAGAATTTTTTGATCCCATTTTAATTCCCAAGTTTTAATAACATGTGTACTGTTAAGAAGTTGAGTGATTTACCTTTATCAAAGTAATAAAAAGCAGCATGTGGTTGACTCTGACCATTAAATGATTAAATGGTTGAAAGAAAGAAGAAAAAATGTTGAAAGAAAGAAGACTCATGAGTGAGCTCATACTTTATATGCACACAAAGGTATAGGTTCAGTAAATGAAATAAAGAGACCGAACATGACGAACTTACTAGGTATGATTTCACAGCAACGCCACGGTAATATTATTACCGTGGCAACGCTAAGCGGATTCGTCCGCATGCCGCGTGCGGTTTGATATAGCCTACTATTATGTCTATCTGGCATGATTTTGTTTAAAGCATTTCGAAATCATCAGTTGTGATCAAAGATAACGTCACATATGTTTGCATTAGTTATACTAAGCTAACAGTACCCAGTATCCAAAAAAAAATAAATAAAATACTTTGTTTTTAGGGTTCCGTACCTCAAAAGGAAAAAACGGAACCCTTATAAGATCACTTTGTTGTCCGTCCATCCATCTGTCAAGACCGTTTTTCACAGGAACGCGTGGAAGTATCAATCTGAAATTCATATCTAATACTCATGACTACTGTCCCTTAGAACTGTGAAAAAAATAAACTTCTAGGCCAAAGCAATCAAAAGATACAGCCGTTTAAGCCGCAAATTTCCACATTCTTTCGGAACTCGCACGGGAATCGAAATCTACAGGGTACTTACCGTGAACTTAGAATCTTGAAATTTGGTACGAAGTAACTTCTTATAGTACAGATAAAGGAAAAATTGCGAAAACCTTAAATTTTTAGTTACATCATATAATAAAAAATATTTTTGGAAAATTTGAAGTTATTGCCTCTTTTCTCATGATCTAAATTAAATTAGAGGTATTAAATTGAGTTTGTACGGAACCCTCGGTGCGCGAGTCCGACTCGCACTTGGCAGATTTTTTCTTTTTATTTAATTAAGAAAGAACTAAATAAAAGCTCCCTGTTCACACAAAAATCACTTTTATCCAGGCTCTTGTCCTACCATCCATAGATTATGCTGATGTGTGTTACCCTGACCTAAATAAGGATATTTTTAGTAAATTGAAGCGGTCTCCTAACAGCTGTAATTGATTTATATATAGTCTACGGAAATATGATCATATTACTTAATTTCGCCGTTAACTTAATAGGCCGCTTCTTTCAGACCGTCGTGAACTAAGAATTCACACATCTCTTTTCTCAATTCTTTTTGACTCCGTCTTACCTTAAGGCCAAATTTTACCCTTAAGTTCCACTCACTCTCGTCCTCTTCGTTCATCTAAAAACCTTATTTTCTCCATTCCCTCCCACTGCTCCAGCTTGGTATCAAAATCATTTTGTCTCCAAGCTATACGTTTGTGGAACGATCATCCGGAAAGCGCAAGAAAAGCACCCAGTAAACCTGATTTCAAGATCCTCTTACGTCAGCATTTCGCTAAGAAATCATAGCAATTTGTATAATATGAACAATCTTTGGTCGCCTAATATTGATATTATGTGTAATATTATTTTGTTTTACTATAGTATTCTTAAGTAAGTATATTGGTATTTATTATTGTGTATGTATGTGTAGGTGAGGAGCTCGATGGCGCGGGTGGTTAGCGTGTTCGGTTGCGATCGTTGAAGTTAAACAACTTTCGCCCTGGTCGGTCATTGGATGGGTGATCAAAAATCATCTATCTCGTGTTCCTCCTTGCTTCTGAAGGCTCGTTAAACCGTTGGTCCCGGCTGCATTTGCAGTCGTTAGCACCCGCCAATCCACACTGGGCCCGCGTGGTGGGTCATGGCCCAATCTCATTAGTCCATCCATAGGGAAGGCCTGTGCCCTAGCAGTGGGGATATTGGCTGATGATGATGATGTGTAGGATTTTATCGTATATATAAATAAATATATTATAAAAGTAAGTTATGTATATTTATAAACATTACATTATAATTATTATATTAAGTAAATGTAATTCAATAAAAAAACTCTTTTTACTTTTATTGACTTTACCGCGTAATGTCTTTGCTTAGCCCAATGGTTGGCTGGTGGAGAATGCCATGTGGCATTAAGTCCGCTATTTGTTGTAAAACAATAAAGAGTAAATAAATAAATAAATTAGCAGTTATGTGTGGGAGCACTAAAGGCTGTCTTTGATGCACAAGCATCGGCTAAGAGACTAGGGAATCAAGATAGGCAGGGAGGTGTAATGACAGGTGTGTAAAGAAAGGGTAAAAAAAGATCATATAAACTAGGTTAGAACTGAAATTACGAATTCAAATAGAAAATAAAAAGGTAATCGAGCCAAGTTTAATCGAGCCCAATTTCCGTCGAGCTAAAAACATTTCTTTAAAGGTGCTATATATTGGATGCAGGCTGCAGATGCAGTCAGTACGTGCAGTGGCTGCATTAGCCCGGCTGCGGATACTCAATGGTTTATATACATTTGTATGAAATACATTGTGAATCCGGTTGCATGTTGCAGATGCATGCAGCACGTGCAGTACATAAGTATATAATACTCCATATAAACGGTAATCTGCCGGAGATCGTCGTTCGTAAGTTCAGACCTTTTTTTCTTTTGCATATCTCGACTTTTCTGCTTCTAAGGACGAATTTCACCCAATTGTAGCTTATATTTTTCATGCATTCTTGAAGTCTCTAAAAATATAAATATTAACGATAATAAGGCTAGTTAGTTAGCTCGGCCAGTCCTCCAGCTCTTCAACTATACCGCGAACAGTTTCGCAACTGTTTCTATTTACTATTCGCTACTCCTAATCCCGGCGGCGTTACGGTCATCGCCGCACACGATGGCTGCTCCCTTAGCATTAATAATTAAGACATCATTAGTAGTCGGGTAATTGACCTATAAAATTAGGTTAACTGATTCACTATCGAAGCCGGTAATATACAAAATTCTTTTAAGAACGCTTAAGTTTCTTATCACGCGCCCTACTGTTTTACCTAAAATAAGACTTTTTATTCCAAAAATTAAAATGAGCCTATTTTTTTGAATGATGTATTTAATGCACCACGCACCTAATACGAAATATTTTGATAAAGCTCCAGTTGCAACAAATTTTCCAAAACTCGATTCAACTAAAACTAGATGTAGCCGATACAATAAGGTCAAATTGACATTGACATATTACATCTAGTTTTACTAGAATCGATATTTAGTAAATTTCCCGCAAGTGGCGTTTAATAGCCTATCCTCGGTAAGAAAATTGATTTTTATCATTTATCTAAATTGTATAAGTAAACGATGCACAAAAACAAATAGCTATTCAGTAAAAATTCAAATTCTATTGCAAAACAATGAGTCACTTACAAGCCGCCAGTGACTTCAAATTAAATTAATGTGCTTAAATCTTAAGATTTTTTTTTAAAGGACAGCGGAAGTTGCGGTTTCGAATCCCGTCTGAAACCAGGTCCTACTGAGTTACTTTTCTAGTAAAATTTCTTGTGATTTAAACTTTTAGATGCTGATAAATATAGTAAACTAAATTTAAGCTACCAAATATCGCTTGCCTGTTAACAGTCATTCCCACTTCCCACGACAAGGTGTTCTTAGCATAATCTCCGTTACGGTTTTTATTTTTCAATAAATTCCTTGTACCGACAATAAAACTTAAGATATTTTTTTAAAGGACAGCGGAAGTTGCGGGTTCGAATCCCATCTGAAACCAGGTCCTACTGAGTTACTTTTCTAGTAAAATTTCTTGTGATTTAAACTTTTAGATGCTAATAAATATAGTAAACTAAATTTAAGCTACCAAATATCGCTTGCCTGTTAAGTCATTCTCACGATAAGGTGTTCTTAGCATAATCTCCGTTACGGTTTTTATTTTTCAATAAATTCCTTGCACCGACAATAAAACTTAAGATATTTTTTTAAAGGACAGCGGAAGTTGCGGTTTCGAATCCCATCTGAAACCAGGTCCTACTGAGTTACTTTTCTAGTAAAATTTCTTGTGATTTAAACTTTTAGATGCTGATAAATATAGTAAACTAAATTTAAGCTACCAAATATCGCTTGCCTGTTAACAGTCATTCTCACGACAAGGTGTTCTTAGCTAATCTCCGTTACTGTTTTTATTTTTCAATAAATTCCTTGCACCGACAATAAAACACATAAAAACACGTTTAACTTTATAAATTTGTGCATTTGGCACTATTATTAACTGTTTAGTTTTGGATCTATGAAGTGATATACTTTTGATTAGAAAATTAGATTCGCAGTGACAGACTTTAAAGAATTGGTCAATAAATTACGAATTTCTGTTTTAATAAGACATTAATAGTGCATGGCAATAATCAACATACAAAATCATTGTTTTGATATAAATGGCCAAAAGAAAACTAACCAGTTGTGGAAATAACAAAAAAAAACTCGGTACTCGATTATACAATCAGCTCAGTCAGCGGTAATCAATTCATTCACTACATATGTTGCAACAGAATATAATAGTACCACGCAGTAGTTTTTAGGCATTTTATATTTTTCTTCACGTTGTAGCGTGATGGAATTGGGTGACGAAAATGAGGAACACGAGGTTCATTTTTATTTTATTTTAATCATATTGAATATTGCTTTAAGGGTGAATTCAACGTTTCATTTGTGCATAATAAATATTCAATAGAAAAAAAGGCATAATAAAATCAAATTAAACAATCGAACGGAAATTAGAGAAATCGGAAACTATATGAATGGAAATTACTTTTTTATGTTATTTAGTGCGACAGCGAAACACTAAAACATCAACCGCATCAGTTACTGATGCGTCAGTAGACGTATTCCTAATATGTTATAATGAGAGATTCATAATTTCTTAACCAGTGACAGAATTGCATTTTCAGTTGAGACAGACCCTAACTGAAAATTAATGTTACATTGAGTATGAAGTTATTGCCAACACAGGTTTGAAGCTGCTTTACTAACCTTATTTTCGTGTTTTTCAAATAATTGCAAAACGGTTAACATATATATTTGCTACACACCTTTGATAGAAACTTATATCTCCAAGTAGGCCCATAGATGTGTCCGGATGTATATAATTTACTCGTTGTATGCTTACGTTTTATCACTGCAAGTGTAACAGAAGACAATCTGGTCAAAAACTTACCTGAAACAAAAAATATTAATGAATCAATATTTTTTCCAAAATGCAAATCCTAATATTATGCAGCTCTACTGTCTTCACTCTTAGGAGCCACATTAAATTCTAAAATCATCTTAATGCAAACTCCAGTCATAAATCTTAATAGGTAATCAGGTCAACATTCCCATTACAATTGTCGAAAGTAGTAGGAGAACAGGAGCCGCTAGGAGGTTTCTAAACGTCATTCGAATAGCTCGCGATGATATATAGCGGCGGGTTCGCTTCGCATTATGAGAATACGAAGCGCATTTGATTCGGATGGCAATGCGATTAATCACTAGATACTGAGCAAACGCGGTAGCAATTCCTGGCCTGGTAAGAATTGAAAATTATCAAGTGAGAGCTATAAGATTGCAGAGAGCTGAGAGGTTTAGATTTTTAAAACTTTCGATCTAAGCACGGCAGCCAAAATTTGACTAGACTCTTCGGCCCGAATGATATTTTTGGTATCGCAAGCGTCTAGATATGGTGGCCGCTTACCATCAGGCTGGCCATATGCATGTTTACCAACCTATTAACATAAAAAAACTTATGATTTTATTTATTTTTTAAGCATTTAACTGCTAGATGTTTAAAGTGTCTATAGATAAAAAGTAAGTTTTTTTATCTAAAGAAAAGTTTACTAGAAAAAAATCCACGCGGACCAGGCGTCCCGTCCGCTGCCTGGTCCGCGTGGATTTTTTTTCCGCGTGGACTTTATATCTATAGACTCTGTGATAAACACTATTACCAAATTACAAAAATAATCCATTTTATCTAGTTTTCCGTTATCAGTTATTATAATAAATGACTTTATTAAGATTGCAAATCACGAATAAAATGCCTATTTGTTAGGTATACCTAGAACGAAATACATCTGCGTGAAATATCCACACTCGCTGAATAAAACCCAGCGAAGCGTAAAAACTCATCGACCACATCCCGACTCGATTCATCTCGCCGAACACGAGAAAAACAAAATATCGTTCTCGACAACGATCACTATTTAAAATTGAAATCGTACTAGGTATATACTACTGTGCACGCGCCGCTTGCTATGCAATGTGAACACACGCCGCACTTGTTGCGTTTTTCACAAACACAAAGGAATTTGGATTCAGGGTTATCATGCTGCTCTGAAAAAAATCGTATGAAAAAGAAAAGTTTGCTTCGTATGAAAATCGACTACACATGGTTAGATCTTTTAACTCCGTTTTCAATTACAGTTTCCTAGACTCGATTGTCATTTAACAATACTCTAATATGTATACTCACCAAAAAAGTCTAAACAACATGTGTATGGATTTGAATTTTAAGACAATTTTTACTATTGTTATATATTAATTTAAACCAATTATTATAGGCACAATCGAAAAGTTTTTATTTTATAAATCAACAAATTTCAAATACAAAAGATTGTACATTTACCACACTACTTTGCTTAGCTTAAACGTCAATTAATAATAGAAACAATTTCTGTCAATTATGCGTGTTGCTTAGGCTCTTTTGACGAGTTTGACTTTTACTTAAGAATATAATATACTCTTAAAAAATGTTAGTTTTGTGTCGCAATAGACGACCCGTGGAATCAACTCAAATTCTTACCGCCTTATTCCAAAACGCGGACTAGAGTCTATTATTATCGTGGTCTTGGTTTATTCATAATGTTGTCTCTGTCTTCTTGTTAGTAAACAAAAATGACAGCATTTAATGAAACATTTCTATAAGAACCGTACATAGGTCAATTTCAACAAGTTCACTTTTGCCTTATTCCGGTGGCAAATTTTGATATCACTTTTTACGTAAGTTTAAATGGATTAAATGATAGTTAGCAAAACCCCATTAGAAGGTATATAGTAGAGATCGACATATTGTGAGTACTTTCTGAGATATTTGCATTTTAAATTACACTTGTCAACAAAATGAAAAACAATGACTGTGATTGCTTACATCGAAAAATAACCAGATACCTCATTTTTATTTAAAAAAAAATATGTAATATTAGGTTTTGATTAAATATATTCCCAGCCAGTGTGTGTTTAATGGGTCGATCGCACCGATCCAGTAGCTCCCACTTTAAGCCAATACACACCTTTACCCTTAGTACGAGTTTTACAATTACGAAAACTACGATAGTTTTTTAACTACGATACTACGATAAACTACGACAGTTTTTTAACAGCATGAAGTTGGTCGCTAAAGCGACCAACTTCATGCTGTTAAAATTTTGTGTTACAGTGATGCGCGCGCATCTTAAAATTTCACTCTCATCATTTTTTCATAACGCGCGGCGCCTAAAGAAGTATAACTTCAAAAAGTTTCAGACTCTCAAAACAAACAAATCGCGTGTTTTCAAAGAAACGTGAACGAAGAAACGAAGGAAAGCTGTTATTGCTAATTTGCGTTTGGAATACCAAACACTACGCAATACTACGTATAGTTTTAGTTGTACAGTCAGCGCTATAAATCTATGCAGTTCATTATGCTGGGACATTAGGCTGCACTCAGCAGCGAGCGTCCCCGGATCAAAGATATATCGATGCTCATGATTTGTTTGTGGACTGAGCCTATTACGATTTCCTGCTACTACAGAAGTACTTATTACCGTTCAGGTCTTAGCGAAATATAATTGAATTGAATGCAGAGTTATGTAGCTAATTTCTTTAATAGTTCACTTCCATTGAAATATACGTGTTTAAAGAAACATGATTTATCTTTTAGGGAAATTCTTCGACATATGTGAGAATCTTTGAAATGTGTTCTGTCATATAATTATAACTCGATGCTCTGCCAAAACACCACAAGATAATATCAATAAACTTCTTACAAACGTAGGTAGATATACAGGTAATTAATCTGAAACCTTTAAGCGCTTATGTATTTCGTTGCCGACTTTACGAGCTAGTAAGCTTAACTCGATATTCTGCCACTGTCATTTAGAATTAGACTTGAATTTAAGAGGCTTACATGGCCTAATCGTACGCATTACATCTCGGATCAGCGGACGAGCAACGACGCATGTCTCTATATAGTCCATTCTTCAGTATTTACAATGCTATATAGCATACAACATCTCAACTATGGTTGACTTAAGCTTTATTAAGATCCACGTCTACGTTTCTAAGATTTATGGCGCTTATTTATTGATCTTTTCGCTATAGTGAAAAGCTTTCCCAAATTAACGCATCGTCTTGGTCAGAATGATATATGATGGTAATAAATAATATGTTTATTTTCGACATGAAATAGGTACCTACGTATGTAATAATTTACCTACTGTCAATAGTATATTCGGTCATAAATTTCTTCGAGCCTTTTTTTTCTTACACCTGAAATTGTGACAACCTTTTGTTTCAAGGTAAAGCTTAAACATTCGTATTTATAAACATGTAGGCACATGGCCGATATCAGAAGGGTTATTAAGTTTGTCAGTGGCGTAGATTAGCGGTCGAGGAGATGTTAATTTAACGAAATGTACAGTACTATGGTTTGATTATGACTACTTGAAGATTTTAATCAATAACTGCTGCACAAAATGGTGAGCAATCACAAAGGTGATACTTGATTTAAAATAACAACCACTGAGCACGTACCCATGCGCGCGCATTGTGTCACATCACATATCAACCATAAAACTGTCATCCGTAACAAGACGGCTACCTCTCTAGAGATCGGTGTTCGTTCAGAAACGAATTATTGGTACTGCTTTTTAACAGATGCGTCATCAAACAAGTAATCACTTGTTGCTAAGTAACCAAATAAATGGTCACATAATGGTTTCTGTAAAATTCTCATTTTTGACAGTTCTCAATTTGATCAATTGAAAAATGTTCCTCAAGTAATTACTTGAGCAGAAATCTTCGTCAAGACTTCGACTTGCTTATAAATACGACGGTACGAGTAAACAATATTTAGAAAACTTCCTATAAGTACCTCCTACGTGAAAATGAAACTATGGATTTTTGGACACACTCTCTCGTTTTGCTTCAGTTTAGGTGTATACTTTTTGTTCTAGCACATGTATAATTATAAATATAAAACTTAGATGAAAAATTATAAAACTAGAGGAGAAAACTGCATGATTCCTTTATCCCGTTATATTTATTGTAATCGATCATCGCGATCAAACATTTTTACAGGAGCAGTGGCCCCCCTTATTTTATTTTACTGCTTGAGTAAATCCCAAAATCCCCGCTTCGGCTTCCCTACTATAAGAAGTACAAGCGCTGCTGATTTTAAATAAGGTATAAAAACAAAAATATGTTTTTGATTGAAAATTTTGAGCCAATATCGATTATCCGATGTTACAAATTAGTATGTTTTCAACACAGATTAAGTTGATAAACAAATCTTTGGATATTAACCAACTTATTTTCAGAGAAAAGAGCAAATTAAAAAAGGAACATTCACCAATACCGATCAACTTTCTTTGAGCAATCAATACTTCAAGAAAATTATGAAAGCAAAACAGGTGCCAAAACCCAAAAGATTAAGTACACTTTTTACACATATCCAATATATCTCAAATTATTCAGATATATTGCATTGCCTCAATTGAGGCAATGCATCGTTACACATTCGACATAGAACAGACGGAAAGATCAAATGGAAAACATCACTATCATTTTGGAACCGTTAATAAAAATCGTTAGTGTAGGCATTTGATCTAAATACGTATCTTGAGTGTCGAAATCTGATCGATTGCTACTACAGTACCATTGGCTTACTATTCGGGATAGGAAGCTGGATCTTATCTCAAGTTAAAGCGCATTATAATCGGCATGATTAATTTTTATGAATGCCCTTTCGTAACGAAACGGGAAGTTACTGCACAACATAATTGAAGACTCACTTCCATTCAATATCAATCAGCGCAGTGTCCCGTTATTATCTACAGATTTATTTTAACAATGAAAGCTAAAACATACGCTTGATAAATACTTCGCTCGCCTTTCGACATTGATGGCAGCTATACAGTCTATTCGCAAGGTCGTCAAGGCGAGTCAACGAGAAGCTATCGAGGACGTCAAGGCTAGGCAACAAGAAGCTAATATTAAGGATTTACTTTGTTTTGGTCCAATCCTAAGCTATCCACGGAGAGAGAACAAAATGGACAATAAGCTGTTATCGCTTTCTTCACCAAGTCTCTGTCAAAGCAAGAAAGAAATTATTGTGTAACTCGACGCGACCTTCTAGCAGTTGTTAACACCCTACAACACTTGCTGGGAGGAGAGTTCACTCTGCGTAGAGACCATACAGCAATTAAATGGTTACTCCAGTTCAAGAACCCTGAGGGTCAAGTGGCAAGATGGATCGAACAGCTGTAAGAATTCAACTTAACGTAATAGAACACCGAAACGGAAAGACGCACGCCAATGCTGATGCATTATAAAGGTGGCCTTGTCCTGAGGAATGTAAGCACTGTTTAAAATACGAGTGCAGTGACGAAGTGAAGGTTTTAAGGACTCAAGAATTTGATGAATCCTGAAGTAAAGAAGAAATATCTCGGGCGCAGAAAGAAGACAAGATCCTACAGCTAATAATGAAAGGGAAAAGTGAAGGACGGAAACCATCATGGAGTGACATATCAGCTTCAAGCGTATGTATCGTAAATGGGAGTCACCGAATGGTGAAGATAAGACTCTACAAACGGTGGTCCCAACGTGCAAAGTGTCTCAGGTTTTAAGACATGTGCACGATGGTACGTCTGGTGGATACCTGGGAATAAGAAAGACCTTAGTGAAAGTGAGGGAACGCTTCTACTGGATTCGCTGTCGAGAAGACGTTGAGGACTGGTGTAGGAAATGCAATGTATGCGCCTCGGTCAAAGGGTCTCGTACTAGATCCAAGGGAAAGATGCAGCTTTACCAGGTCGGCACTCCTTGGGAAAGAATTGCCATTGACGTCTCTGGGCCTTTTCCACAAACAGAAAACGGAAACCGTCACATTGAGGCGGTTCAAGATTATTTAACCAAATGGCCCGAAGTGTTTGTTACACCAAATTTTCATATCAAACGCCAGACCTTAGCCAAGTGGCTCGTCGAAGTAGTGTGTGGATTCGGCGTTCCGTTGGAATTACACAGCGATCCAGGAAGGCATTTTGAGTCAAACTTATTCCAGGAGATGTGCAAGTTGCTCTGAATAAACAAGACGCGTACGACTCCGGCACACTCACAATCCGACGACATGGTAGAGATTTTCAACCAGACTCTGGAAAATCATTTGGCGAAGGTCTGCCTGTGCCTGTGGATTTACTTACCGGAACACCTCCTGCTGCCTCCAAATCAGTAGTGGAATACGTCTCAGAGCTGCAAAGAAGGTTGGATGAAACGCACGAGCTCGTGAGTGAAAATAACCTGAAATCTGGCGAGAAAAAAAACAGCAGTTATGATCGGAATGCCGACGCTCGAGGCTTCGTGGAAGGTCAGCTCGTGTGGTTGCACAACCCACAGAAAAGAATCGGAAAGTCCCCAAAGCGCCAGCCTCGCTGGCGAGGTGCCTATAAAGTGATTGCGAAAATCAACGACGTGACCTATCGGATAAGACAGGGAGATAGAAAAAAGCCCAAGATAATCCAGAGGGGGGGCAGTGTCACAAACGCTCTCGAAACAAAACCGCGAAAATACTAATAAAAGGATCGCGATAAAGTTCGAGTGGTGCGGCTTATTCTAATATGAGCCTTATGCAGTGCGGCTTAAGGGAAAAAGTGCAACGACATTTTTTTACAACTTATGCGCGTTATAGAAAGTTTTTTTTTATATTTTTATAATACTTATTAGTATTACACAATAATAGCTATAGAATAAGAAATCAATTTCTAGAATGATTACGTGTACTCGAGTGTTGCAAATCGAATTCACCTATATGACCCTACCTCACCGGGACAGTAATCATCAACAGAGAAAATGTTAAATTGATTAATTCACGCTCTTTTTACGAAAACCATAGCTATTATCCGGTAAATTTTAAAAAGAGAGCGAGCGAAGTATTTTTTGTATTAATTTAGAAGTCATCTATATGTAAAAGTATGTTAGATAAAGCCGTAATACAGTTAGAACCCTAGGGATATAATTATATACCGTGATATAGTTATAGGAAAGCGATTCATTAGTATCTCACTAGGGATATAATTAGAATACGATTCGGTTTTTTTCTCAATAAGTACGGGAAAATTTATTTCGATGCGGCTTTATAATCAAAATATGTGATATCCCGGTTTACTGCCAAAGTTTAACTTTACTAAGTATGACATTACAAAATTGCCATATGTATCAGATAACAAAAGTGAAAATCAATATGCACCTATAACCAACTGGGGATATCATGTGATTGACAAAAAGATAGCTATCATGTCACAAATTGAAAGTTCCCATTCTCATCTATTGAAGCATGAAGACGAAACACAGTGATGGGCGCTCAGATGAACAGTTTATTAAAGTACCATTAAGTCAAACACATGTCATTGGCAAGATAATATATTGAAAAAGTAGTTTACATACACAGTTTCTTGCTATACCTAATAAATTAGGTAATTGAATTAGCTTCTGAAGGTTGTGAAAAAACAGACCACGTGAAAATTGCTGGAAATGAAATGGCACTATCATTGGCTGCACCACTATTAAAAACACAACAGGGAGTTCTAAAGCTTGTTTAATTAATTTCCCTAATTCTGGAGAGCGTAGGCCTGCAGAGTGACATTAAAAAAAAACTTAAATATAAAAGTAAGGATTCCGTAGCTAACCACTAGTCGCCTTTTCACCATGAAGTCACATGATCGTAATCTTAATAACAAATAAATTTTGGATTTATCCATATAGCATAATAATCCTTTTGCCTATTAATTGTCTTTACTACTGAGATTTATACAAGAATTTCTTATAAATAAACAGAGTACAGTAAAAATGTCAATTTTTATGCCGTGCCATGCATGGCATGCTCAAGCTCAATTGAAATTAAGGACCAAACCATCCTGGAATACAGGGACGATGAATCGCAGATAAAATCAGCAAACCTAACATAGAAATTACTTGGAAGAAGTTTAGTTGTATAGACTAGTAAACCCGCCTATTCTCGGGAACAAGGTAGTCGTAGTACCAAAAATAACTATGAACTTTTGTTATTGGCCGGATTGTAATGTTCGAGTTACACCGAACGCAAAGAAAGAAACGAGTTAGTGGCACTCCACTAACTCATTTCCATGAACAAAATATAATAATAATATGAAAATATAACTAATACATTACGACGAACTCGAACTTGTTGTGCAAATACGCAACTTGCTCGTTTCATAATGAAAGAAATTGTCGCTAATTTCACCTGTTAATTGATGCTCACATTCTAGTGACGCGTAGGTACTAGTACGTACTGCTTTAAAAAATAAATTTCATTTCTTTACAGTGCTGTTTGGTTCCACTCCATAGACTGATAGGGAGGCATATCGAAGGGGTTAGCATCTACAAAAGGAGTTACTACACTAGGTAATATAAATACTATCCTTTTGGACTTTAGCTCCTTGGACTCCTTTCAAAGACCCTTCATGGCCATCTATCTCATTACATTGATCTCATTACTATTGTACCGCCCTAAACTGTCCCTCATAAGCTAACTAAAGGAATTACATGCAGTTTTTCATCGGCCATTCTAACGGCAAGGTTTTCTTCATCACGATTTTAAATTATCATTAATTTCCTTGCACTGACAATAAAACTTAAAAAACGTTTTAAACTTTATAAATGTATGCATTTGGCACTTTAATCAGCTCTTTGTATTTTTGACGACCTCCGTTCGTATCCCGGTGGGGGCAGATGTTTGTGTGATGAATACGAGCATTTGTACTCCAGTCATAGATGTTGAATATGTATTTCTATATAAACATACTTATATATGTACAATGTATGCATTCCATCCGGTACCCTAGTATCCCATAACACAAGTCTTAAAACAGTGCTTACTTTGGGGCTAGGCTAATTGGTGTGAGTGATGGAAGTATTTCTATTTATTTATTATTATTATTTATTTGACTTTGGATTTATGAAGTGATATACTTCTGGGCATGACGAAAGTTAGATTTGCAGTAACGGACTTTAAAGACTAGCTCAATAAATTATGAATTTCTTTTTTTATAAGACATACATGGAAATCATCAACATGCAAAATCTTTGTTCAGATATAAATGGCCAAATGTGTGAAGTAAAAAATACGGTACTTTATTATACAATCAGCTAAGTCGGCGGTAATCAATTCTACGTTAAATCATTTTTCCACGTTTAGCGTGATGGATTGGGTGACGGAAATGAGGAACACTATATTAATTTTAAATTATAAAAAATAGGTTAATTATATTGATTAATGCTTCAAGGATGAATTTAACGCTTCAATTGTGCATAATAATCATTTGACAGCTATCTGTAGTCAACAGTCAAAATCAGGCATAATAAAATAGAGTTAAACAAGCGAACGGAAATTAGAGAAATCGTAAATCGGAAATTGCTTACTTATGTTATCCAGTACAACAGCGAAACACTGGACATCAACCGCTTTGGTTAATGACGACGATTTACTCAAGTAATGAGATATATATTTATAATTTCTAAACTATTGACAGAAATTGGGTATCTGAAAAGCACTTGTTAAACTGATGATAATTTCACTAGCAAAATGTATTAATAAATAAAAATAAATAAATGTTTCCAACACACACCAATTAGCCTAGCCCCAAAGTATGCACTATAAGGCTTGTGTTATGGGATACTAGGGTAACGGACACTTATAGTGCTTACTTTGGGGCTATGTACTGTACATATATGGTATATGTATATAGAAATACATATTAAACATCCATAACTGGAGTAAAAATGCATGTATTCATTGTCACAAATGGGGATTCGAACCCGGGACCTCTCGAGTCGGCGACACCATGAAACCTGGCGTACAAACCACTCGGCCCAAGAGATCATCAACTAACATTACATTAATCTTCTTTCAAAATCTATAGACATTAATGTAAAAATTGCTTGTTTTGGAATTACATATTAAAGGTAGAAAGTGTGACTCTGGTTACTGGACAGCTAATGGAAACAAAAATTGCATGGATGCTCAAAAATCAGGTCAGCTAGGAATGACCGTCGTCAATTTGCAACAGGTTGATCGGTTCCGTCGGGTTGACGGACGCGTGCCGCATCGGTCACGACCGCCATCACACTAAGTAGCGGCCATTACCTCTAGAAATTTGCACCCACTATAAAATCTGCATACCATAACTATGCCAATACACCGATATTACCTTTGATTTGTCTACTTAGATTTATTTCCTACCATTAAGTGCGGAGAAAATGTTGTATCTGCCCGCACAATTCATAGCTGTCCGTTTATGTTGGACTTCAGGTTTCCATCTTCACGTTTCCTTAGAAGGAGGTTTTCGGATGAAAGAAGTTTAGAAGTTGATCAAAATTATAATAATAAAAAAATGTAAAAAACATTTAAAATATAAACACCAATCAAATTCCAAAACACAATTTAAACAGTCAATACTAATACCTGGAGAGATCTATGTAGATAAAACCGACCAACACCATACTACTTGCAGGTGGGTGGTATAGATAAAAAAAGGCACTAATATCCTGCATAATTACGTGAGGTATCAATTAGCGCATAATTAATAGTCGGTTAATTATATCAGCTAGTCGGGCTAATGCTGATGATTGCAGATATCCGCTTTTGTAAAAGCCCACTACCGCAAGCCCAAGTGCTATGATACTCTTACCAATTGACTTTTACTCTCTCCACAATTAACAACGACTGATTAAGAGCGGACGCGAGCTAAGAGACTTTTGAGAAATAGGTATTTCAAAAAACTATTGCTGTCACGCATTGGCAAATACCGTACGATAGGGACAACAGTAGCTAACTCTGAAAATTGAACGAAAGACATTTGCAATTCTTTTTTGTCAAAACTGGCATTCAATTATTGTATGCAACCTTTTTACTATGTCCGCGTGTAAACATTTGCTTACAATAGGCTTGTGTCAACTAACTTTTGAGAGTTTTTAAAATCATAATAATTAAATATTATTATTATTTTATTGACGTGACAACGTCTTAAATTAGGTTGCGGCTGGGAGTCACTTATGAAAAAGTGTAACGCTCGGTAACGTTACGATGAGTCTCTCGTGTTAAGTTTAAGTTTACATGTACAATGTTTTAGTAAACAAAATATATTTCTATAGTTAAAATTTGTGCAATTCTTATTTTCATTCAATTCCTTGTTCCTATTGTGCAATTTAATTATATTCATATCAATAAATATTCTACCGAGAAAAAGACGTTGTCACGTAAAATCTTCGCCCGTAAAACCGACTTTACAGGCAACCATTTTTATTATTTATTATTGCGCCTCATTAATTGTTGTAATTATTGCTCTTGTATGTACAAGAAAATTGCATCGTGTAAATGGCGCTTTAAGAAGGATTCATGGTACTTATTAACAAAAACAAAAAAAATCCAAGTAACATCAACCTTTAAATCTGAAGAAAAAGAAACACATAAAAAATAATTGAAAATGGAACAGTGTTCGATTTAAAAACAACCGTTTCGCTAAATTTCTATTCGTCAGGATAATTAAGCAGCGACGAACGCACTATTTCCAACAATGCGCCCAATTTTATTTGTAGGTTTCTGACCCAGGTCAGAGTACAATCGCAAACCAGCACAGGCAGGCAGTCTCGCATTTATTTTCACCGGGTCATCAATCACGCGAACATTATTTGTTCTATCGATCGCATAGAATTCGGCTGAGCACCAGGATCCGTACCAAGTCGCGACGGCACCTCGATACGGCGGTATTCCACAATGTCACATGCTCCAAAGTACTCTTACGTAACAAGATGGATGATGAAAGCTACACAATACCGTTTAATGGCCTGCTTGCTTCCAGAAAATAGCGATAACGCAATTATTTCCATAAATAAAGCTATCTTTAGGCATTTTTTGCAAAGTAGTAAACCCAACGAAGACGTAATGCGTGTAATAAATTTTGTAAGTAATAAATCTGACACCATCATTACCGTTTGTCAATGGACACCATTGATAACGTTTTAAACATCACTCGGCTACGAAGATTTGCATTTTCTACATAGACGATTATCTTAGAACTTAGATTATAATGTTAAACTTGAGTTAAGATGTGTTGTTGTCAATAATGAAAAGTTAATTAATTCATTACGTTTAAAATACCTATAGGTGTCACAAAATACAATAAGAAAATTTTATAACGAAACCATTCATGATTAAAAACGATCAAATGAATTTAATTCAATTCAATTTCTATATAGTGTAATGGAATAATTCGGAAATAATCTATGGGTCATAGCTCTTTCCGTTCACGCAAATTTTTGGTATTGCGTAATTATTAACATCCTTAGTGTACTTATTTAATAAATTCCATGTCGCCTTACATTTGCAAGAATTTGAACAAATGAAGATTGTTAGACCTAAATCAAATATGTAGATGTGCATTATAGAGGCACACTATAATTTCAATTCAAGCTGTATCAATTTACATCATCTGAATTGTATTAAAGTATTTCAATGTTTGTAATAAGCTAGTGTTAGGAAATTACTCACCCGCGATTCTGTTCAGTAGTCGTAATGTTTTCAGTCAACGGAGCCTCGGGGATGATCTCGAACTCACTGTGACACTCCGACAAGGTCCTAGAGGGAAAGGAGGACAATGGTAAGGATAGTATGAGGATAAAAGGAGAAAGGAAACATGATTAGTGGAACCATTCACGAAAAGATAATATTACACTAAAAGGAAATAAGAAGAAAAGTCTACCAGATTTGATGCGTCAAAATATTCGTATATGTAGAATATCATTTTAATCCTAAGAAAGGTTATAAAATTAAATACCATATTTTCAATAAGTGACTTTGATGATCATTTCCCAGGAAACTTGAGACGTCTTTAAGTCACTTTTAAATTGGAAAACCTACAAGCACTTCAAAATCAATTACTGTTACTGAGCCGCTGCATCAGCTTTCCATTAACGATATTTTCCTTCGCAAATAATATTCACTTGTTACAACTCAAGTACATCAAAATCAATCATCTGCAACCATTAGCAAATGATTAGGTAGCTAGGACGGAGGCGGCTCGGGGCGACGACGGACGGACGGACGCCACGGTAGCATGAAACCGCATCACTATTACAGCTCATTAGAGCAGGTGAAACGCAGTCATTTCCCTGGCTCCACCGACCACCACCTTAAATAGACCCGCATTTACGAGACAAATACTCGCACAAAAAATCAACCGCAAGGATCAAGATCGTACGGTCGGTCGTTGCGTATAAATAACAGATGTCATCAAATATAATAGGACCAATTACACATCTTTTTTTGCCGCAGCGTCATTGTGACCGATCTTATTCGCTCGTGAAAGCGACACGACGGACGGTCGCTTTAGGCGTCGACAATTATTTGACCGTTTACAATGATATAGATCTTTTAACCCGAATTGGTGATCATCATCCGCAGTAAATTTTGCGAACCGGCAATTTGATAGTTCACTGCTTTACGATGTGGTCGAACTTCGAAGCACGGTAGTGAGTGGGCCAGGCGGTGTTCATTAATGATTTACAGTTAGAAATATAATTATTAATTTATTGCTGCCTTAATAAAAGAAGATTAATTGCCAGCAACAGAGAAATGTTTTAATTTCTCTTTCTAAAGGTAGGCTAGCACGATGACTATGTACAAAGTTATGTTATGAAACGTTAAACTCTTATAATGTAAGTAAATATTGAATGTCATCGTTTACACCCCATAATATTATTATTGCACTTGTTCGCGCCCCTATAAACCCCACATATACATACATATAAAAGAAAAGGAATATTACAAATCATAGCGAAAACTTGCATTTATATAACGGATGGCGCCATCTATTGAATGGGACACCGGAGCGCTCTTAGCCCAAGCGTCATTGGTTGTCGCCGGCAGATAGCAGATGTCGCCCGCGTTCGTGTGTTCGGCTGGTTTTACCGACCATAATGTCATGACTTGTTAAAATTGTTAAATTCATTCTGTCAAGAAAACTGTTACTGCTAAATTGATTTTATTATAACATAAAGCGAAATTACTAAAAACACCGAGTTTTTATTGAAGAAGACTCCACTTCTATGCCCAAACATAAAATTTTTTGGCGACCGTGACAGGACACGAATTATAATCTTCAAATAAGAAAATATTTTTTCCGTTGCCCGTGACCGGCGTCCATGAAGAAGGAAACCTAAAACCTTAAGGATTACACTACGAAAAAGGACAAAGGAAGCAAAGCAAAACAGGAAACTTAATAAGTCGTCGTGTGGCTTGCGAGGTCCAACGAATCATCGAAAGAATCGTGCTGAGCAAACTACAAATACTTCGAGTTCAAAGTTAAGTGCCATCCTTTGTTCCTAAAATCCGCAAAATCCATTCCTATCAATTCATTACCATAAATATTAATAAATTTATAAATTGTTTCTACTGATATTACATAATTTTAGTGCATTTTTCGGCAAATAATCAACTGCAAAACCGTAAGTACCTACCTACCTACATAATTTTTATAAAAAAATCTGCTTAAATCAAGGTTTAATTATATAATTCATTGTATTTCCCTCTACTCAATAATAATAACTTTCCTAAATTCAATTAATTTCATACTAATAACTTCCAAATTGATTTGAAAAGGATGTTTTTTTGTGACACTATTTATTACCCACAATTAGCTCAATCCATTTTCACCAAAGAGAGGTAGGGCATAGCGGATTCGCCGCTCGAATTGGAGCGCCCGTCTGGGGAAGTAACCTCCACCTTACAGAATACCGCAGTGAAATAACATTACCTTTTGGTGGTGTTGTGTTTCTGTCGGTGAGTAAGGTTCCAGGGCTCCACGGGGTAGGATTTCTAGGGGTGTAATTTTATGTGTGTTGGGATTTAATATAAAATAAAAGAATTCTTCAAAACAGTGTAGGTTTATTAATTGGTTTTATTATATAACAAAAAAGGAAAAAGTTTAAATTATTTAAAATCAATATCAGTTGTTAGTTAACAAATAGAGCATTTTAGTGTCACAAAAGTGTTATTTGGCTGTTTTCTCATCCGATTTAACGGGCATTTTCCAGGCAAATCATTTGTGGTGCGGAAAGGTGACAGAGCGTTTGGAGTTCGATCGCTTGCGTTACCGGAGGACACCCACCGAGACATTCCGGCAAATTGGGAGCGTCAGATAAGCCTGTTCAATTATTCCTATTTTTTTTTTGCAAACAAGTTCAATATTTCCTCTTTTGCCGTCGAATTTTGTTGATTGAATAAGCATTTTCGTAATTTTCCAATTAATTTGGTGTCAAAATGGCTACTGCATTATCACCTAATCCAGCTGTTTCTAATTTAATTGCTACAACAACAAATTTAAAATCTCTTTATACAAAACGCAGTTCTATAAAGGGACAAATAACTAAGTTTAAAAATTATATAGAAAAGATAAGTGAGAACATAGAGGAAAAAACTGATTTAGAAATTGCAGAATTAAATTTAAAATTAAATAAATTTGAAAGCTTGTCAGCCGGATTCGACGATTTGCAGACTGAGATAGAAGATATAAATTCAGATAATTTATCATGTGAGGTTGATGAAAGGGAGCTCATTGAGGATTTGTTTATTCAATGCATTGCAAAGGCTAAAGCTATAATAAAACAAAATGATGGCTCGATAAACAAGTCTATCCATGAGTGCCCTGACATAGAATTGGGTATAAGGTTGCCACAAATTCAAATTTCAAAATTTGACGGATCCTACTTCCGCTGGCTTGAGTTCCGTGACACTTTTACGAATTTAATTCACAAAAAAACCAACATAACAGATATACATAAATTTCATTACTTAATATCGTATCTTGAAGGGGATGCAGCGCGTATCATTACCAATTTGGAAGTATCTTCTACTAATTACAAGGAAGCCTGGCAGCTTCTTTGTGATCGTTACGACAATAAGAGGCTTCTCATTAATCATCATTTAGATTCATTATTTAAAATTCATCCCATAAATCGAGAATCGGAAAGATCATTGCGTTTCCTTGTTGATCATGTCACTAAAAATCTTCGGGCACTTACTAGCCTTGGTCTTCCAACCCAACATTGGGACGTTCTTGTAATTTTCATTCTTTCGTCAAAATTGGATAGTGAAACGAATGTCAAATGGGAGGAATTTCGAAATACTTTGGATGACATTCCTTCTTTAGAACAATTTAAGAAGTTTTTGGTTGACCGTGCCGATGTACTCGAATCCTTGAATCGCAATAAACATCTAAACAAGCCGACTGTCGGCAACAACTTCAAGGTCACGTCAAATTCAAATATGAAATTTCATTCTCGTTCGTTTCCTAATTACAATTCGAGCAATAGTAAAGTTAATAGTAACAATGATGGCAAAAATACGAATACCTTTATATCCGTAAAATCAAACCAAAACAATTCTACATTCTTGTGCGTAATCTGTAATAATAATCACAGAATTTATGATTGCCCAGTTTTCAAATCAAAGAGTTTAAAGGAAAAATATTCACTAGTTGCTAAATATAAGTTATGTCAAAACTGTTTACGTCAAGGGCATCCTCTTAATGAATGTCGTATGGGGCCTTGTCGACAATGCAATCAACGGCATAATACTTTGTTGCACGATCCTGGCGTTGTTGTCGGCTGTTCTACCTCTGAACATGTTGATGGAGGTAGTGAACCTAATTCGGTTGTAACCTTATATAATGGTGATTCGAATTGTGCGCTTCTTTCCACGGCTTTGTTGGACGTCATCAATCCGGATAGTGGTGCGATAGAAAGAGTGCGTGCTCTGCTTGATTGTGGTAGTCAGTCTTCGTTTATAACAAAGTCGCTTACACAAAGGTTATCACTGAACACTGCACCTCTAAAGGCGGTTAATGTGATTGGAATAGGAAATAATTGCAACAATAAAATAAAGGAAAGTTGTTTGGCTAAGATTAAGTCTATAAATAGTACTTACCAAACTACCTTATCCTGCTATGTACTCGAAGAGTTAACAGGTTTGTTGCCAAAGACACCTGTTAATGTACAAAATATGAACATACCCAAAACCATAAGGCTTGCAGATCCTCAGTTTGCCCATCCTGCTCCGGTTGATGTTTTGATTGGTGCGGATCTCTTTTGGGACATTCTTGGCTGTAAGCAAAAATACTTGGGACCAAATAACAAAATACAATTACGAAGTTCTAAATTCGGTTGGATTGTTGCTGGTTCAACTAACTTATTGGGACATAATAAGTTTTTTTGCAATCATGCATCTCTCAATCAAAATAAAACACTTAAGGTTGATGAATTAATAACAAAATTTTGGGAGCTCGAAGATCTGCCACAAAAGACAGTTCTCGGCTACAATGATATTGAATGTGAAAAACATTTTGTGAAGAATACATCTCGTTCTCCAGAGGGCAGATTTTGCGTGAAGTTGCCTCTAAAGGATACTCCCGACTGCCTTGGAGATTCTTACTTTCGAGCCAAACAAAGGCTTCTAAACCTTGAAAAGCGATTTAAAAGAAATCCAGAGCTAAAATTACAATATACAAACTTTATGCGGGAATATCAAGATTTAGGTCATATGTCTGAATCACCCACGAAAGAACAATATCCATCATATTTTTTATGTCATCATGCTGTCTTTAAAGAGGAGAGTGAGTCAACCAAAATTCGAGTCGTGTTCGATGGCTCCTCTCCCACAACTTCAGGATATTCTTTAAACGATATATTGATGGTGGGCCCTAACGTCCAACAGTCGCTTTTTTCCATATTGGTCAGAGCCCGTCAACACAAATTTCTCTTGACCGGTGACATAGCTAAAATGTACCGTCAAATAAATGTCAATGAAGAAGACAGGGACTTGCAACTGATCTTGTGGAGGGAAAATGAGAATGAGCCCATTAAAACATGGCGTCTCAATACTACAACATATGGTACTGCAAGCGCTAGTTACTTGAGTACTAGATGTTTAAACCAAGTTGGAGAGGAATGTGGTGAACAATTCATCAAAGATATCATACAAAAGGATTTCTATGTTGATGATTTGATCACCGGCTGTGATAATGAACTAGAGTTACGTCACATACTAAATTCAGTAACAAACGCCCTAAATTCAGCATGTTTCCCCTTGAGGAAATTTAAAACAAATTCAAAGGTTTTGTTTGAAGATTCAGATTTGAGTTCTGCAGATGTCTTAACGTTAAGTGAGTCTTCGCACACCCTGGGTCTTGGTTGGGACCCTGTGAATGATACTTTCAACTTTCCAATCAAGGTTAATACTGACATTGATATAAGCACCATCACAAAAAGAATTATACTGTCGCTTTCATTTCAAATCTATGACCCGCTTGGTCTTTTGAGCCCCTGCATTATTCAAGCAAAAATATTAGTCCAAAGGCTATGGCTAGAAGGAATAGGATGGGATGAACCCATTTCTGTGGATCTTAGGGAGAAGTGGTCTGAAATCTACAATAACCTGTCTTTTCTTGCAAGTCTTCAGATTCCCCGCAGGGTGCTGTGCGAGTCTCCGACATCTTTTGAGCTGCATACCTTTAGTGACGCTTCGCAATGCGCTTATGGTGCTTGTGTATACTTGAGATCCACGAGCTGTGACAACGAGATCACGGTGAGGCTACTATGCTCAAAGTCAAAGGTGGCACCTCTTAAACCGTGCACCATACCTCGTCTCGAACTCTGTGCCGCATTGTTAGCTGCTAGACTGTCTAGGAGTGTACTTGATTCATTAAGAGGGCTCCCTACTCGTACGTTTCACTGGTGCGACTCGAGTGTGGTGTTGGGATGGATTAACAGTAATCCAATGAAGCTTAAGCAATTTGTTGCTAACAGAATAGGCGAAATACTGGAATTAACTAATCCCAAATCGTGGTACTATGTTCCAACTGACTCCAATCCTGCTGATTTAATATCTCGTGGAGTCAATAGCAACCAGCTTTCTAGCATGGAATTGTGGTGGTCAGGTCCTAGTTATTAAAAAAAAAATGAATTAGAATGGCCCAAATTAAACGGAAAAACAGTAGTTGAGAACTTACCTGAAGTCAAGGTACTCACTATTGCGATCGTAGATGAGGGAATACCCTTAATCGACTTTAATAAATTTTCGAATTTTGATAAAGTACGTAGAATTCTGGCTTTCGTGTTGCGTTTTTGCCATAATATAAATTCTAAAACTAAATCCATGAAGTATACAGGGTATTTTAGGCCCGAGGAGTTGCAAAACTCATTTATTTTAATTTGCAAAATTAATCAATCATTGTGTTTTAAGGCAGAGTACGAGAAACTTTTGAAGGGCGTTGCGTTGAGCAGTAAATCGAAAATTTCGTCTCTATCACCATTTTTGGATGAGCAGTTTGTAATACGTGTTGGTGGTCGACTTGGTTCCTCCAACTACCCATTTGAAAAGAAGCATCCCATATTAATTGACTCCTCGCATCGTTCGACAAGGTTACTGTTTGAACGTGAACACATCAAAAATCTGCATGCTGGTCCACAGCTTCTACTGGCTACCTTGAGAGAAACCGTTTGGCCTATTAACGGCAGGAGGCTCGCTAGAAGTGTCGTAAGGGATTGTCTTGTTTGCAGCCGTGTGCGCGGCCAAACACTTTTAACCAGAATGGGCGATTTACCTGCATATCGCGTATCAGTTGATTTTCCATTTAGGACTGTTGGCGTAGATTATGCTGGTCCTTTTCTTATCCTAAATAGAAAGGGTCGAGGCGCTAAAGCAACAAAGTGTTATTTATGTATTTTTATATGTTTGCGATTCAAATGTATACATTTGGAGGCAGTGTCAGATTTATCAATGGAATCTTACATAATGACCTTCCGTAGATTTGTAGCGCTTCGTGGTAAGCCAGCGGAGGTATATTCAGACAACGGTCGAAATTTTGTGGCAGCAGCCAAAGAATTGTCTAGTTTTTTAAAACAAAATAATAAACGTCTATCCGAGTTTGCATCTCAGGAGGAAGTAAAGTTTAATTTTATTCCGGCTTACGCTCCCCACTTTGGCGGAATGTGGGAGGCTGGTGTGAAATCCGCAAAGTATCATATTAAAAGAGTAATGGGAAATACGCATCTTACGTTCGAGGAATTTAGTACATTATTAGCACAAGTAGAAGCAATTTTAAACAGCCGTCCCCTTTGTCCCATGTCTTCCTCTCCAAATGACTTACTTTCCTTATCCCCCGGGCACTTTTTGATTGGAAGACCTTTGAATGCTTTACCATCAGCCGCACTGGAGGACCTGAAGGAGACATCTTTAAGCCGCTTCGCCCGTTTGGAGCAGATACGTCAGCATTTTTGGAGAAGATGGCAGAAGGAGTACATAACCGAATTGCAACAACGAACAAAGTGGAAGACAACAAGGGCGACGCTTAATGTTGGAGATTTAGTACTGATTCACGAAGATAATAATCCCCCGCTAAATTGGAGGATGGGTAGAGTTACACGATTATATCCTGGATCAGATGGGATTTCTAGAGTCGCTGATATTCATACCACTAAAGGATGTATACGTCGGCCGTTGGTTCGACTCTGCCGACTTCCCGCTGCTGTTGAATTTAAAGGTTGAAGAACTTGGCTCTTCAACGGGGGGGAGTATGTTCGCGCCCCTATAAACCCCACATATACATACATATAAAAGAAAAGGAATATTACAAATCATAGCGAAAACTTGCATTTATATAACGGATGGCGCCATCTATTGAATGGGACACCGGAGCGCTCTTAGCCCAAGCGTCATTGGTTGTCGCCGGCAGATAGCAGATGTCGCCCGCGTTCGTGTGTTCGGCTGGTTTTACCGACCATAATGTCATGACTTGTTAAAATTGTTAAATTCATTCTGTCAAGAAAACTGTTACTGCTAAATTGATTTTATTATAACATAAAGCGAAATTACTAAAAACACCGAGTTTTTATTGAAGAAGACTCCACTTCTATGCCCAAACAGCACTACTAATTTCTTAAATCACTCTTACGAGGTTTTAACGTTGATCGTTACCAGGTTCAGTGGCCTCTGTAATACGAGACGAGAGTAACCGTGGTAAATGAAAAATACTTAATCAAAACAAACCGACGAACTATGATTTGATAAGATATAAGATTTGAATAGGTACGCTTCAAAACATTTCGGTAATCTTCATTTCTTATCTAGGGCTAAATGAATAGGTATAAAAGTATGAGGTCATAATAAGCAAATTTATTTATTCTTCAAATTGGACACAGTGGTTCATACCCCTACACATTACCACAAGGAAACACCAATCGGTATTATTATAATACACCTCGCCCACACACCCTGGCTTCATGCGAAACATCGCTACGGTCATCAAAACACGAGTTTGATAAGAGCCCATGTAAAATTGTTAATTTAATGTAATTTTCAGCTGTATTTATATAACAACTAGCTGTACCCCGCGGTGTTATCCGCGGTTTATTAGGGATATTTTTCCGCAGTAAAACGTAGCCTATGTTAATCCAGGGTGTCAGCTAACTCCATACCAAAGGACATTGCTCGTTCCCCATACATTGAATGCCCCAGAACGCACAGCAATGAGAAAATGCTAGTTGTGTTCGGAATCATTCATAAACTCTCATTAGGCATTTGTTGGAATACGGACAACTTGAGGAACCGTGGCCTACTACAGAATGTATTAGATTTTGAGGTTATAATTATTCTACTTAATCGTAAACGATATACACTTTATATCTTCTGAATAGATTTATTGTTTACATCTATGTAAGCACTTAAATAATATGAATTAAATAAACATAAAATTCAATTAATAATAAAAATAATAAATGCTTATATTCATCTTTATTTATGAGTGTTGGCAGTTGGCACCTATGATACCTATACCTACCTATGTAGGTAATAATAGATTTCTTTCCAAATGAAATCTTCAAAGGCTTACCTGTTTCTATGTTTTATTATTGGTAATTAGGTATGTAGGTACCTGGTTTTCATTATGATTTTCATAAAAGTAAACAGATATTATATGGGATGGGAGTATAAACTTTCTTTACATAATTTCAGAAATTATCTATCAATAAATATAATCTTAATACTAGTGATAAGCATTATTAACGAAGGCGGGTAGGTACGTAGTACTATTCTTATGTTGATTAATACCCACGGTCGCGTATATTGCATTTATGAAGGCTATCTATTCAAAATGGAATAGAATTGAATAAAAAAAAAAAATGGTTGCCTGTAAAGTCGGTTTTACGGGCGAAGATTTTACGTGACAACGTCTTTTTCTCGGTAGAATATTTATTGATATGAATATAATTAAATTGCACAATAGGAACAAGGAATTGAATGAAAATAAGAATTGCACAAATTTTAACTATAGAAATATATTTTGTTTACTAAAACATTGTACATGTAAACTTAAACTTAACACGAGAGACTCATCGTAACGTTACCGAGCGTTACACTTTTTCATAAGTGACTCCCAGCCGCAACCTAATTTAAGACGTTGTCACGTCAAAAACATATATTTGAAATCAGTTTTTGAACCTTATTGGCGAAAGCTTTTGAATTTAGATGAGACAGTCTCTTAAGGCTAAAGATGACATGACAGCAAATTTTCTAGAACCTAGTTACAGAACTTTTATTTTTTACAAAAGAATGTCCGTTTACTATGATTAATTGCTAATAAAGGAAAAAATAATAGTGAAGGACTTTCGTTTGTGCATGCTGGGGCCGATTACGTCGATGTCCTTTTGATTAAAATCGCTCCAGCAATTTAGACGTAAAGAAGTTACAAAAATACACACTCACAAACTTTCGCCTTTATAATATTAGTGTGATAATACATATATAATATACAACTTTCCAATTATATACTTCCAGACCTTAGATCATGTACCAATGCTCTAAGTTCTAGACACACCTATTGGCCCACCTATCACTTTAAGTTTTGACGGTCCCAAGCTAAACATAAATGTTACATTGAGCAAAAGGTTATCACCTAAGCAGTTTTGAAGCTGGTTTATGAACCATCTTTTCATGTGTTTTTAAAATGATTGATCAAATATAAACATATTGTTGAACCTGCCTTTGAAACCTATAACACTAAGTGGGCTGACAGATGTGTCTGGCTCTATATAAGTATATATTCTACAAAGAATTAAAAAAGTTTAAAAAAGATGCATAGAATCGGTAAAGTCCCAAGTAGTGACGTAACCAAGGAAATTAAGGATTTAAAGGAGATTGCTCAGCTTCCATACATGTTTGGCCTAAAGACCAATAATCATGAAAATTTGTTTCCTAGATTCGAAATTATATATAAATTACTCTAGAAACGAATATTATTCACGGACACCCCTGAGAACTTCTATAAACCACATACACTGAACATATTATAATAATAAAAAACAAATAAGTTATATAGTAAACTAGGGAAATCAAGCCAAGTACCGAAATTATGGATTAGATTCAGGTATATAAAGCATGTAGATTAACAGATACTTGTTTAAAGTTAATGCAAAAGAGTAACTTTTAAAATCAGGTGTCATTTCCGGTTATAATAAGGTACTCTGTAACAGAAACTGTGTGATGATTGTGAATGAGCCACAGATTAGAGAGAATTTTTAAACTCTCGTTAAAAAAAGAAAGCTTCATTATTTTTGTTATGTTTTTAAGATAACCATATTTTAGATTTTTAGTGTATCACACCTTATAATTTTATTTATTTATAGTCAGGGAACGTAGGCCCATAGTTAGATACCTTAAAGTCTAACATATATACAGATTATAATGTGTTTATGGAGGTGTCTGGCGAAAAATGTATGGCAATAGACTTTATGATGTCGCCTACCATCTATAATAATTGTCTGAGCACATTTGCATCTAGTGAAAATGATAATATAGTTGTGGATATTAATACCACAGTGTAATAAAAAAAATCGATCTTTACAAAATAGATTTGTTTTTATGTTATATAAACAACTTCGATCAGTTTTTGGCTGAATGTTACTACACCCATAGACATTAAAAATGATTCGTATGTTTTCCAAACCGGTAAAATTAAAAGTCCTTTTTAAAGTAAATATATTATACAAAGGTGTCCGTTGAAATCTAATGACTGTAAATTAAATTATAAATTAGCCAAGAATTACCGTGTATGAATAGAATAGAATAGAATAATCTTTATTTGCATTAAATAGGGTTGACAAAAGGTGTTTGCATATAAAGCATATGTTAAAAGCTAAGAATCTTAAACCTATTTAGCCATATTAATAGCATGCAAAAAATTCTAATATATTAAAACATAACAGTCATATTAAATTTACTAATCATTCATTTAATAACAAGTATTTTATCTTTATAATTTAAATTCAAATTTATGTCAATATTAATTACAATTCTCAATGTCAGTTCAAAATAAAAATATTTTATGTCAATTTAGTGTGATATACCTATAATAACAAATTTTTTTAGTATGACAATTTAAGATTATTATTCAATTCAATGTAAATATTAATTCGATTCCTGATGTCAATTAAAAAGTAATATTCATGTCAATATATTATATGCATTTAAAATAAAATTAATCCAAAATCGACATTCATTTCAATATTCAGGACTTATTTTTTAAAAATTCCTCTACAGAATAAAAGCTTTTATCCAATAGCCAATTTTTTAATACTATTCTGAACCTGTTATAGGGTAGTTGCTTAATATTGTCAGGTACTTTATTATATATTTTTATAGCCATTGCATAACCATTTTTATTAAAACGCGAAGTTTTCGGATTGTTACTCAATACAAGTTTGTTCAAATTTCTAAAATTTTTGCTTGTATTATCTTTTAGTTGCTGGTATAAGTGGCTATTTTGTTTAACAAATTTTCCCATTTCTAATACGTATAAGCAGGGCAGTGTTAATATGTTTAATGCCTTGAAGTACGGTCTGCAAGAAACATCCGGTGCAATGTTACAAATGACTCGAATACATTTCTTTTGGGCAATGAATACTTTATTTATATCCGTACCATTTCCCCATGTTATGAGTCCATATCTAAGGCAAGATTCCACATAAGCTAAATATGCTAAAACTGCTGTTTTTCTGTCTGTAATTCTTGCTAGATTATATAAAGCATATGCAAAACTATTTATTTTTCCAAATACATTTTCTATTTGGTCTCTCCAATTAAGCCTGCTATCTATAAATAGACCCAAAAACTTACCTTTTGTAGCCCATTTAATTTGTTCTCCGTTAAAGTTAATATTCGTCAAAGAGTTTCTAAAATTATTAAAATTAATTAAATTGGTTTTGTTAATATTAATTTGGAGATTATTATCATTTAGCCAATCTATTATGGATGTCAAAGTATCAATAATGTCATTTCGATGTTGTTCCATTGTGCTATCTTTATTAGTAGAGACTAAAACTGAGATATCATCAGCAAATAAAGTAAATTTATTGTTTGAACAATTTGTAATGTCATTTATATAAATCAGAAATAGCAATGGACCGAGTATACTCCCCTGTGGGACGCCAGTATAATTTTTTTCAAGACTGGATCTGTAGGTTTGTATCGTATGTTTTTTACTTATTTGTTCTATTTCAACAAATTGAACTCTGTTCTCTAAGTACGATTTTAACCAGTCATAGGCAGGACCTCTTATTCCGATCAACTGTAGTTTATCGAGTAGTTTTTTGTGTGACACCCGATCAAATGCTTTAGACATGTCAATGAATGCGACTGAGGTGTATTTATTTATTCTCATTAACATTTTGTAGAATATTATTTACTAAATTATACACCGCTTGTGTCGTAGATTTAAGTTTTTGAAAACCATACTGACTTCTACTTATAACATTAAATTTATTAAAAAATAACGAAAGTTGATTATACATAACTCTCTCAAATATTTTCGAAAAAATTGAAATCAAGGTAATTGGTCTATAATTATCAACATTAGTAGTGTCACCTTTTTTGTACAAAGGTTTGACAACAGACATTTTTAATCTTTCTGGAAAGGTGCCGGTTTCCAGTGATAAATTTACTAAATGAGTTAGTATTGGAATTATTTCGGTCTTGCATAATTTTATTATTTTGGTACTTATTGAGTCAAATCCTTCTGATGGAGTGTTATTTAATGTCATTATTATCTTATTTATTTCGTTTTCAGTCACAGGGGTCAAAAAGATTGAATGATAGAAATTATTACCTTTACAAGTGTTTATAGTGTTATTGATAGTTGTTTTATTTATGTCAATGAAATGTTTATTAAATGTCGAAGCTATGTCTATGGGTGATTTTATGTCCTTTCCGTTGATTACTATTTTATTAATATATTTTTTTGTTTCTATATTGTTGGTTTCTTTTTTTATAATTGTCCATGTAGCTTTACCTATATTTTTGCTATTTGTAATATAAGTTTTATTGGTTATTTTTTTTGATTGATAAACATATGTCAATATTTTTTGTGCATTTGGGCCAATTTGAGCAATCTCCTTTATATATTATAGAATATAAATATTTATTATAAAGTCTTCATCATCAATACATGACGGAACACCAAAAATTACTACATCCAAAAAACCAAAACGTGTAAAGCTGATTTTTTTATTTTCGAAAACAAATTAAAAGCTATCGCTTGTCACTATCAGCACGATAAAATGAACAGGCGCATGCAACGAAAAGTCTACAAAACAATTTCTTCAACTAAACATTGGCCACAACCAATTTGTAAGCCATAAAAAGATCTAATCCGTTCGGGCGATCAATTTGTTCCCTTGTCCGGAATAAACAAAGCCGCCCATGAGATCGGAACACTAATTGACGCTATCTGCCATGACCATTGTATGGGCCTAATTAACAGATGTATGGGGTCCAGGCTACGATCAAAGGAACTTTTCTCCGGAACTTGCGGTTGCATCTATAGCTGCAGTCAGGGTCAACAACATTAAAGCTATAGGTAAAACTATAGTTTGCATGAAAGAAGCGATGGATGTCTAAAAACTTAATAAGTGTCGTAATTTTAACATTAATCTTGTTCATTTTCACACAGACAGTGTTATTTAATATGTTCTAGTTACCAATGCATAGAACTTATAAAATTATATTGATGAGTGAAAGTGCTTAATATAGTCGCTACGAGACAATTACGCCGCTATGATTTTGCCAAAAACCAATAAAAAAAAATGAACCTAAATAGTAAGTTCCGCAGTATTAAAACAAAAAAAATATATAATCATAGCAGTAAACATAGATTGATTAAACAAATTAAACACAATAAAACAAAACGGATCTGTGCTGTTCACATGCGATAGAAGTGAAACCTACAAAAATATGAACACGTAAAAGTCCTTCATGACTAGGTACGTTTTAAAGACAACACCTGTGTTAAAATGCAACTCTCTAGGTCAAAATTAAAAATGTTATACTTAAATTGTTTCGAAAAATAAATAATAGCTTAATAATGTAATGTGCCTAATGTTTAAAGACATTAATAACTTTAAAAGAAACATTAATATACTATTTCATTTAAGTTATATTTTTCGCAAACCAAAATAATTTTTATTACTTAGACATCCAGTTTCATAAATGTACTAGCGATCGCACGCTCCATCTAAGGTATTTTAAGCAAACTATTTTAAAGGTGCACGCATGCTTATATACTAGTCTTGCTACAAAAAAACTGCCGTAATCGTCTAAGAAAATGCTTAATTTCTCGATAAATGCACTGAATTGGATTAAAGAACAAATTATTTACATATTTTACAAAGATTAGATAGAAGCTATGTAGCGATTAACGAGCAAGAAATAAACTGTAATAAACACATCATACGATATCCATACTACATAAACATTGTTAAATAACAATATTATACGAGTATCAATGGTAGTACAATAATTGATCCTTACATTCTATTCAGCCTGTTGCAGGCGTTTTAAATACCTTATTAGAAATAGAACATAGTAATTAAGCATTTATGAGCAATTAACATGATGACTCGATGGCGCAGGTGGTAAGCGCGTTCGGCTGCGATCGTTGAAGTTAAGCAACTTTCGTAGTGGTCGGTCATTGGATGGGTGGCCAAAAAACTTCTATCTCAAGTTCCTCCGTGCTTCGGAAGGCACGTTAAGCCGTTGGTCCCGGCTGCATCTGCAGTCGTTAGCACCCGCCAATCCGCACTGGGCCCGCGTGGTGGGTCATGGCCCAATCTCCCTATTCCATCCATAGGGAAGGCCTGTGCCCCAGCAGTGGGGACATTAATAGGCTGATGATGATGATGATGATGAACATGATGTCAGTAAAATATTATTAATTTAATATACTTATATGAGCTTTTGAGTCAGCATCTATTGAAAAGGTCTTGGGCGACCAAATCAACACGACAACTGATATAAGTAGATAAATTTTGCCAGAGACAAAGTACAGGGTCGGTGATCGTAAGAAGTTGCAACTTCCGCGAGGGCGCGCCTACCCATTGTCTGTCGAAATATAGAATGGAGACAACTACTTACAGAAAACTTATAACAGTAATTACTAAAATATTGACATTAAGTATAATAAATAACAAGCTTCGTTGATCTTATTCTATTTAATTTTGATCATTAATTTATTCTGCGTAGTGCCCGTGCCATTATCCTATAATAGGAAACGCATAAATTTATGGCGAGAGAACAGAATGGGAATCCTATTCTTTTTCATAAATCTCCTCCAAGTTATCCTTTCAATATTGCTTAACTACCTGAGTATCGCTTTCTCAATCATCAGCCAATCAATGTCTCCACTGCTCGGGCACAGGCCTTCCCTATGAATGGAATAGGGTGATTGGGCCATGACCTACCACGCGGGCTCAGCGCGGATTAGTGGGTGCTAAGCTAACGACTGCAGATGCAGCCGGAACCAACAGCTTAACGTGCTCTCCGAAGCACGGAGGAGCTCGAGATAGTAAATTTTTGGTCACTTATCCAAAGACCAACTACTGTGAAAGTTGCATAACTTTAACGATCACAACCGAAAGCGCTTAACACTTGCGCAAGTAAAAAATCAGTAAATAAATTAAATCAGTTTCGTAAAATCAATAACGTTATTAGCATTAAAATGTGAATTTTGATTTAGATTATGATTACGCCTATAAAGATCGTTTTGACTGCAGAAATTATTTGATAAGTTCAAGGGGCGCATAAGTGTCGAGGCGATAGCTTGCGCTTAGTGAACCATGTAACGATGGCTTCCGTGAGGGCGCGCCTCTCTATTGTCTACGGACACAGACCGTGCATAACGACTACGTGTTGCCGACTGTGGCCGCGAAATCGGTATTATCTTACGGTACACTTACATTTTAATTTTTACTTTTTAATAAAAATATCCTTACTAATATTATAAAGGCGAAAGTTTGTTTGGATGGATGTATGGATGGATGTTTGTTCCTCTTTCACGCAAAAACTACTAAACGGATTTTAATGAAACTTTACAGTAATGTAGCTTATAGATCAGAATAACACATAGGCTACTTTTATCCCGAAAAAAATGTTAGGTTCCAGAGGGATTTCCAAGAAACTTAGTTAACGCAGACGAAGTCGCGGGCGACCTCTAGTATTTCTATATATTCGACGACCTCCGTGGCCGAGTGGTTTGTACGCCGGGTTTCATGGTGTCGCCGACTCGAGAGGTCCCGGGTTCGAATCCCGGTGGGGGCAGATGTTTGTGTGATGAATACGTACATTTGTACTCCAGTCATGGATGTTTAATATGTATTTCTATATAAATATACTTATATATGTACAATATATGTATTCTATCCGTTACCCTAGTATCCCATAATACAAGCCTTATAGTGCTTACTTTGGGGCTAGGCTAATTGGTGTGTGTGTTGGAAATATTTATTTATTTATTATTTATTGGATAATATGATTCCATAAGAGATAGAGAAATTGATAAATATAAGCCTTATGAAAATGAGAAGAAACAAAGATAATTATATCCAAGCTCGAGACTACAAACGAAAAGCTTGATTCTGATTTCACGGGAAATATGTGGGTAATACTGAAAATGTTTAGAACTGGCCAGTTAGAAACATTGCTAATGAAAACTTTTTTTGAATTATAATTTTAGAACTCTTTGGTAACCTAATGTAGTATATTGCATTCATTTGTCATTTATTTTTGTGAATTGTCGTCAAATCTAAAACTCTTGCTACACGTGAAAATGAACCTAACGCGAGATTATTTTCTGTCAATGATTTATTATGAGTTTGGTTGTGGGCTAACTGAACAACAAAGCTATGATAGGCTGCGATTAGCATTTCTTAATGAAGCCCCATCTCGTGCCACTCTTTACAATTTTTTTACAGGTCTAACGAGTTTAAGCGTGGACTTAGCAATCTCAATGATGATCCTCGTGAGGGACGTCCTTTAACAGCGACTACTGAAGATAACATCAGTGCTGTGCGACGCATGATATAGGAAGATAAGAAAGTGACCTATCAGCAATATATACCTATAGCCTATAGCATACGGACAAGCCTAGGCATTCGTATGAGTCAAGTTCAAAAAATATTACACGAAAATTTTTGAATTTGACTCATACTAATGACTAGGCGTCATGAAGCTTTGTACCAGATGGATTCCCCATACTTAAAACGACGACCAGAAACACCTTCGCATGGACTGGTGTCGCCAAATCTTAGATAAGTTCAACGACGGTGACTTAAATGCTGTATTTGATATCGTCACAGGTGATGAAAGCTGGATATATTGCTACGAACCCGAAACCATAAGACAATCAGCTCAGTGGGTGTTTCCTTTCGAGGATCGGCCAACTAAGGTAAAGAAAGGAAGAAGTCAAGGAAAAAAGATGACTGCCTCATTCTTTGGTCGGAAAGGTCATTTAGCGACAGTTGTGCTAGAAGATGGAAGGACAGTTACTGCAGACTGGTATGTCAATCGCTGTTTGCATGTTGTCTTGGAAAAAAATCGACGGCAGCGCCCTCGAAGCAGGATCGTCCTTCACCACGACAATGCTTCAGCGCACTCCGCAAAACGGACTGTTGAATATTTGACTTTGGCAGGTGTCGAGATAATGAGCCATCCGCCATACAGTCCTGATCTGGTGCCCTGCGACTTTCATTTATTCCCAAGAACTTAAGATAAAATTCGAGTTATTCGCTTTACGAGCCCTGAAGATGCCATAGAAGAGACCCCTAAGGAAGAATGGGCCCACTGCTTTTCTCAGTGGTTCCATCGAATGCGACGATGTGTAGCGAGGAACGGAGATCATTTCGAAAAACAGTAAAAGTATTGGCAACTTTCTACATTAAACAGTTTTACCTAGGTATAACTAGAGTTGGCGATGATCTGAAGTGTCCCATATTAATAAACGAGAAATAAACTTAGCCTAGTTACGCCGTATTTGGTTCATACCTCTCAAATGCCATTTGTTATGCAATGAACAAGAACAAAACATAGAGTAAGTAATCCAAGTTTATTCTTTATTTATTAATAAGGCGGTAGCATGCTTGTTAACCTGTCTCTCGGCTATCTATGGATGGCATTAAATGCCGCGTCTTTGTTAATCAATTACCTATGCGTTTTAATAAATACGCTGCAACTTCTTTCAAGAAATCTTTCTATCAACTAAAAAAACTTCTATATTACCTTTTCGGGAATGCACACAAAATATTTTGATAATGATATCCAGTTGACTATATAGGATTTAAAAATAAAAAAAACTGATACAAGAGCTTCTCATTTGCGCAAAAGAAAGAAATTGTTACTACCTATTTAAAAAGTGCTGGAATGGATCATTTAACAGTTATTTTTGATTTTTTCCTTAAGTCTTCGCAATATTTTCAAGTCAAAAATTCAATCAGTATAAAATAAATAGAGCTGGATCGATCGCATTCGGTCTGCTATTGACGAAAGTTAAGACGCTTTCGAAATGGCTAGTCTTTAGTTAGGTGACCAGTGACCAGGGGCCAGAAAATTCTTCAAGACTCATGTGCAGCATAAAGAGGAATAACAAGAAGAGAAGAATGAGAAGCTGGAATTGAGTTATTCATAGGTATTTAATAATTACTATTATAAAACTCAGTCTTGTGTTTATAAATGGGAATGCGTGAATGAATACTCAGATATAGCTATGAAGCCTATTCGAAACTTTTATGTCAAAGAAACTAATAGTATAGGTTTCACAAGTACTAAATAGAAAAATCTGGGAAATAAAGTTGCTGGAAACTTTAAGTCGCGTCTAAAAATGATAAGTGGCAGGATCTGCCAGTTAATAAAAGGTTATTGATGATGTAACAAATAAACAACTGCCATTAATTAGATGGTTTTTAAAATCATATCTGCAACCTTCATCTGTTCAATAGTTTCATAGGCGGATAACTAGGTATCTGAAACTTAATCAGGATAGGCCCTAAGTGATTTTCCTTATTCCTAAAAGTGGTCACCGAATGAACAGATAGTATTGGTGCCATACGTATTGGTGCTGAATAGATACTTCTTTACCTTTTCAACCGATGAAAAAAAAACGGAGGAGGTTCTGAAGTCGACGCGTATATATTTGTTTTTATACAGACCTATTATCAGGACTGGCCCTGAGTGATTTTCCTTATTCCTAAATCTGGTCACCGAATGAACTGACATTATTGGTGCCATACGTATTGGTGCTGAATAGATGCTTCTTTACCTTTTCAACCGATGAAAAAAACGGAGTAGGTTCTCAAGTCAACGCGTATATATTTGTTTTTATGCAGACCTATTGGTCACATATAAATTTATAATTAAATTGTATAGTAACAGGTTTCGGCACCCCTGCACTGGAGCAGCAGACGTCAACAGTTGCGTTGCATTACGAAGCCGTAGGTCCGTACGGCTTCCCGGAACTCGACTCGCACTATCCTGTTACCTCCCGCCTCGTCTGAACCGGTAATCCTATTACCAGTAGGGACTGCACCGTAATAATACGTAATCGTGTATCGATATTGAGTACCGAAAGCGCAGCTTTGCTGCACCCCAGCAAAATATGGGGAATTCTTTTTAAACGTGGTAACTGAGGACACTATCCGCCTGAAGGTAAGTCAATAGCCTATGGACGCCTGCAACATCAGTGAGCTTAGACAAGTAACCGCACGCGAGCATTGGTAAATGCCAACGCTAAAGAACTATGAAGTTCAAAAATAAACAATACACTTTGAGGGAATGGGTTCAGGTCGACATAAAGAGCGAGTCGAGATAATAGTCTGAATAACAGTCAATATCTTCTACAGTTATTAAACCACTATAAACTATAACTTAAAAAAATATTTATAATTTCGTAGGTGCTTAACGAGGATTACTAAAATGTGAAACCCATAGAACAAAGTGACAAGGTCGGACTGCTATAGAGCAGCTATGGTGCGAACAGTTTAATGAGCCTTTTATGTACTCGTACACCGGTCACCCGACACGCGCACTCTAAGGATCGAAATCCCTAGGATACAACGTACCATCTCGTGACCAGTCCATCGCCTATATTTTTTTTAGATTTATGAGGAAAAACCTGATGCACCTGATGCAATCTTTATTTGTATTTCATCGCCAGTTCAGTCTGCGAGATAGCCTTACTTTTTATATACAGTTTTTGTACAATCTTTCGAAACAATCTTACATTATTACAAACATTCAAAGTAGAATTGAACCCCTGGTGCCCTTTGAATTTCCCCGAAAATCCAAAATAATAAACAAAGGCAATGACAAAATAAGAATGAAAGTGCTCACGAAATAATTGCGCGCAATTGATAGTCATATCTCGCAACGGACGGTCACAAAGATACAATTCTATTGTTCGAAACCGTCGTTCCTTGCAATTTTAGCGAGTTAACGCGGGACGAATCATCAAAGTAAAACAGGTCGAGTGTTCCGAAACGGTGCTGTTGCGAAACGATAATGCAACTGTAAACAAGGACCGGGGGACAATTAAAAGAAAGCAAATGGCAGCGTATACCTTAAGCGACACAGCAAGGTCATCGAAAATTGGGCATTGACGTTATAATGCATACGAAACATTGCACAACGACTCCTAATCCGTGAAAATAAACCGCCTGAACATAAACCAGCTTGTCGTTGGCCTTAATTGGGAATCCCAAGGCGCAGGCGCGAGCGCCCACGCATGCCGTAAATCTGGACCAGCCTACACCTCCGACTAGACGTGCACCGTATATAGCCACAAATGAGAACACAATACTTAACTATAATAAAGAATCATGCTTTGGAACGAGCCAATAATTTTATCTAATTACTAAAGTCTAATAAATGTGATACCAATAAATCAATATATTGTTTTTAACTTTCATGGTCTCTATCATTATAGTGAATAGCGTACCATATACCTTGTTTTTGAGAGTCACCGATATTTCGGCAAAGTCGGTTGTTCCTCAAAGTCAAAAATAAAAAAAAGCAAAGAAAGGTAGATAAGAGCAAAAGAATAGTACGAAAATGGCAAAAAAATATAGTGGCGCGCTTACAAGCAATGACAATCATGAATAAAACAATTTAAAAAAGATTAAATTTGCAAAAGGCATTTATAATCGAGTTCTTAACTATGAATATCTGAATGATGACAATCTGAAGGCATGAACACCAGGCAGAGTAGGAAACTATTCTTCAACGTAATCAAATTCATTTAATGCATCGAATAAAGTCGGTAGAGTTGTTCAAGGTATGCAGACTAATCGGAGAGAGTAGTCTAAAATTCGACGCTAAATACTATACGGCATTAAAAACTACATATCTATATTATAGAAGGATAGATTTTATGGAAAGCTTTAAGAGTAGGTACTGTAACGTCCGGCTGTTATATTAAAAAGGTAATGTCATGATTTTTAAAGATTGGAAATTGGGAATCTTCTGTCGTTTGATAGAAGGTTCCAGGAGATAAACTTCAAGCACCAAACCATACGTTGAAAGATTATTAATCAATTATTATATTCGTCTGATTTCTATTAAAATAAAAGAGTTAAACATATTAGTTGTTTGCCATTTGATAAAACTACACTCCCAGGGCCTACCCCTTCAGGTTAGATCGCCGCAGTACCTACAGGCGCTGATTACAATAAATAGCTATTACAGACGGACCCAAATCATACTTAACAGGCAGTCAAAAAAAATATAAGCACGAATTATTCATTGAATATCAACTAAGAAAGTAAATATTGTGTATATAAAGTGTTTTAGTGTCAGCAAAAAGTTGTCGAGTTACGCTACGTTCACACGAAGACATCAAAAGAAGTTGCGTATTTTTGCACTCCATAATAAAATCAGAAATGGTCCATACAAGAACTAGGCTTTATTCTTGTAAATTACCTGTATATCTAGTGGTCAAATACAGAAAAGGTCATAACTAAAAAATAAGTAAATAAATATTTCCAACACTCACACCAATTAGCCTAGCCCCAAAGTAAGCACTATAAGTCTTGTGATAAGGGATGCTAGGGTTACGAATAGAATACATATACTGTACATATATATGTATATTTATATAGAAATAGATATTAAACATCCATGACTTGAGTACAAATGCTCGTATTCATCACACAAAACTGCCCCCACCGGGATTCGAACCCGTGACCTCTCGCGTCGGCGACACCATGAAACCTGGCGTACAAACCACTCGGCTACGGAGGTCGTCAAAAAAGACTTATGAATCAATGAAATTGAATGAAAATCAATAATCATTCATGCCTAGTTACATGAATTAAAATTTACACTTATTTGGCTTGTAATCTAGGTTTAGTAAAAGAAGTAATCCGATTAAACGTATATCTAGTTTCAATTTGTTCATTAATTCTTTACATCCGGCACTGTTTACAGTGGTTACTATGCTAACTTAGTTAGCTAACGTAGTATTAGTTTGTATAAAATCTATTAAAAAACATGCTTATATAAAGGTTGTTATTGGAATAAAATTATATAAAGGAAATTATGCCCAGGTTTTAAGGTTCAAGAACCTTTTGGACAATAGCAATCGTTTTTTTTATATAATTGGAAGTTAAGTATCATTTATATAGTATGCTAGGGTATAAGGGTAAACGAGAGATCGCAGGTTCGAACCCCGCCATGCAATAAAAACTAATTTTCTATATATAAAAACGCCTTGCAGTCTGTAAGCGCTTCGGTCTGCGTTAGCGATAATACAACTTTGGCAATAGCCGGTAACTGAACGATAACGGTATTTCGTGCTTCGGAAAGCACTTTAAGTAGTTGATCCCAGCTGCATTGCACTACTTCCTTTAATTCTACAGCATGCGCAACTTAAGTAACGAAAGATACTATAGAAAAAAATGCAGAACATGTGAATGCCATCAGATTCTGCATCAACTTCAGTAGTACTTGTGTTAGAGTAAGATCCCAAGACCGCTTGACCTTACTTAAATTATGATGGACAAAATATGGATAATCGAGTCGTATTAGTGTGTACAATGAACGTATACATACATGCTAACTTGCATTGTGGGTCAATTTCGAAGTATGAGGTGGCTCAGGTACGTAAAAAATTTACTCTCTTTGCTTACAGTATGGGAAGTGATTCTTACTTGTGTTGTAGAGAATATTGTAAACAACTTGAAATTAATTTTGCCAGACACATAGAGACAGAGACAGAACAGACTGTCAGCAGTATTTATTGCCAAGGAGTTTGGACTATATCCGTGAATCACAATCAGGATGCTTAAACGATGCAGGTACTCACTTTGTGATGGAACTCTTAGAATCCTCCGGCAGCCCCACGAAAATGAGCGTAGACGACATTGGTGCACGTACACTACACAACACACGGAAAAATAGACTGAAAATTTAGCTAACGCGGTTCAAACAGAAAAGAAAACCTTTTACGCGGCGGACATAACCAAATCTATTGATGTATGTCAATCAAATTGTGTCAATCAATATGCGATTGGTGTTGTTTATTTATTCGTTTTGTTTGTTTGCAATATGCGTGCCAGTACTTCAAGTTTATATTGCGTACTGCCGTTTTCGTTTTCAACTTTATGACGAACAAGGCGTGGGTGAATTACGGTGGGTAGGTGTGCGACCTCCGCTTGCTTGCAATTAGAATAAATAATCTGGAATTATCATTTCCTTGTCAAGAGTCTGGTTTATTGCTGAATACGGTGACTCACCTTGTATTTATTTAGTCTTTATCTAAATGTTACCTGATGACTGAAACGTTTTGAGAACCAGGGTCCTCGATTAGTTATCCTTCATTTTACTGAAACAGGAGTCTTTTAAAATTTTCAAAATTTGATGTTAAGCTAAACTGTAAGTCCACTCGCGAAGATAGATGATGCGATAAAAAGTGTGTCGCTCCAATCATTCTCACCTTGCCGGCCTGAACTCAATCTCCTGCCCCATGGAGCCCTGGAATCCTACTCACCAGCAGAAACACAACGCCACCAAAAGGTAGTATTATTTTTCAGGTCGCTTCCCCAGACGGACACTCCAGTTCGAGTGGAAACTCCGCTGTGTCCTCCTACCTCCTGCCTGCAAGATGTATTATTATATGTTAAGAGAGATAACCTCTTAATCGCACTGGGCCCAAATATTTCCTGAATGTATTCTAGCCAATTTATTTATTACGTAATAATCACTCACCAAACAAAACTTTAAACCAACTCCACAACCACCGCCGTCACTGGTTCTCCCACCTCGCTGCCCATCTAGCTACCCGGCCAGCGGCCTTGCTAGCTGCCTCGCTAGGTTGTGATGGTTTTTTTTACCTAGCCCCCATCCGCCATACCGTCCGAAAATACTTCATTCTAACAATGATGTGTCATTGTTTGGCAGTGCATTGTGATGCATACTGCACACTTATATCGTTTGAATACCAATTTTTATGTCCAATTCGACATAGGGGAAAGCTGTGTACGCCTACTTCTCCCGTTCTGTCCTGGCCGCGTCGGCCGTTTGTTAACATTTATGTATATGTAGAGATGTTTCATGTTTCAATAAATGGTTTTACTACATTCATGCATGACTTAGGTACAAATAAATGCTAGTATTCATCATACAAACATTTGCTTCACAACCCAGTCTTCAAGTTTTAGCTTCATAATACAAAGTTGCAGTTTATCGTCGTCTCCAGTATGGAGTAAAGGATATCTCCTTACCAAAATTCATCAAAATCGGTAGAGGCTTGTTCGGGGCGAGAAAATGTAAACGTCAAAGGAATGAAAACATTATCGCCCCAAAATAATAAGTATAATTAGTAAGGTAGTTTATGTAGGTAGCTATTAATTGTAGACATCTGGCTCCTTATTAATAAACGAAGACTATGCTTGGATTAGTTACTTCATGTTTTGTCCCTGTCTATTGAATGACAAATGGCATTCGAGTGACATAAACAAAACACGGCGTAACTGGTCTAAGCTTATTCCTTGTTTATCAATAAGGGGGCAGGAGTACAAACGGAACTTTTAGAGAAAACTTCGGATATGAGACAGATATGAATATAATATGCGAACATTGAAAATCTGTCTAAAATATAAGTAACTAAGGTCTGAGGTACTCTGCAAAACAAAACCAAACCAACTAACTATGGTACCTAGTACTGAAACAAATACCTGAGATAATTATTTAAGTACTTATGCTTAATAACGATAACTATAATTTTAGCCTAATTAATCTATTTCATAACAACCTTCATTTACCTAGCATTGGCTGATCATACGAAATTTCAAGGCGTTAATCCGTAAGTCCAACACTTATTTACAATTAAATTTAACTACTAGCGCCCTCTCTTGTTGAGTGGCCGAACCGAAAAAACGCAAAATCAAAAAACATGAACAATATTTATTTTGCGAACTTGTTCCATAATTGTGGACTGTGGTAGATTTATATTTTTATTTTTTTAATGTGTAACATCTTTCCTCTCGCTTTCCTGCAATTTGTGGAAGTGATTTCGTGAAATGGGACGGAAGTGTTAAATGGCTTATTTATTTTGTACAGAGGCGGATCTATCATATGGCTTTTTGGGCTTCAGCCCAGGGCCCCGTGGATTCAAGGGGCCCCCAGCTTAGTCAAGTCAAAGCCAAAAATAGACGATATTGCGAAAGAATCCATACTTTTATTAAAGTAAACAGATCGGAAATTCAGACAGGCAAACATCGCTGAATTTCCATAGCAGATATAATATTTTCAAAATAGATGTCTAAAGCTGAACTAGTGATTCACTAAAGAAAGAAAATTAATATTATTTTCTTTAAAGCAGTAGACTCAATGATTAGAAGTACCCCTAGAATGTGAGGAGCAAATTAAAGAATTTGCCATGTCTGCATTTTGCAGTAGGTAAGGTTGCTTTGTAATTTGTCAATTTATTAACAGTAGTATAATACTAAGGCATAATATAATATATTTTTTTTCTGTCTCATTTTTTTCTATACTTGAGGTGGGCCCCTAAATAGTATTAGCCCAGGGCCCCCTTAAGTCACGGTCCGGCTCTGATTTTGTAGCAGGTTTTATTTCTTTTTTTACTAATATAAGGTAAGGTTTCAAATGTTATATAATTAAACATCATACGCGACTACTGTACGGGTACGGCCAGAGTGCACTCAGATTCAGATTCAGACTCAGAAAACAAGCGCGAGAAATAAACAGTGTAGTTAAAGCAGGGTGGCCATAGTGGCAGCAGGCAACCTGCTTAAACTACACTGTATGGGTGCGGCCAGAGTGCACTCAGATTCAGATTCAGATTTCAAAAACAAGCGCGAGAAATAAACAGTGTAGTCGAAGGGTACGGCCAGATTGCACTCCTGATTCAGATTCAGATTCGGACTCAGAAAACAAAGCGCGAGAAAAAGCAGGCAACCTGCCTACGGCCAGAGCGCACTCAGATTCAGATTCAGACTCAGAAAACAAGCGCGAGAAATATAGGGTGCGGCCAGAGTGCACTCAGATTCAGATTCAGATTCAGATTTCGAAAACAAGCACGAGAAATAAAGAGTGTAGTCGAAGGGTACGGCCAGAGTGCACTCCTGATTCAGATTCAGATTCAGACTCAGAAAACAAAGCGCGAGAAAAATCAGGCAACCTGCTTAGACTACACTGGGCCCAATTCTGGCGTGCCAACTTAAATCTAAAACTAACTAAAATTAGATATAGAGTTGTCAAATTCAATTTGGTATTCTGTTATGACACTCTATCTCTAAATTTAAAATTGACGTTGCTAAGTTATTCAACTTAGATTTAGATGATTAAATGGTATTCTGAAACGCGTTCTAAATGTCATATTTTCTCTAAAATTAGAAATGTCACACTAAATTTAAAAAGGACCTACCTCCGTAGGTGAAACTGATAAAAACAAAAAAGATAAAAATAGGTTACGCATCTCGGATTATACAATAAATGAGAATAAAATCTTCACAAAACAGCCGAAGGGATAATTTTACAACCTCTTATCGAAACCGAAATTATAGGTATTAGATAGATACGCTGGATTGGGAATTTACGATGCGAGAAATTTTCACCCTGAACGTGAACCATCCTTGAAAATTTCTCGCATCGTGTACATTACCTACGAAAGACCACAATAGCGCAAGTGTAACGCTTTCGTTCTGCGATCGTGAATGTTAAGCAATTTTCACAATGGCCGATCTTAGGATGGGTGACCAACCCAAAATGTATTAAATCGAGTTCCTATGTTGCTGCTCGCTGCAGCTCGGATTTATTATAAGCATGACACATTAATAGGCTTATAATAAATCCGCATCGTAACATAGACCCACCTACCTTTTTTTTTTAAAAAAAGATCTAGCTCATATATTATTATCACCGTCGTTGTTCATTATTGTATAAAATTTATGTCTTTTCTTAACGAAATAAACCCATATCCAACCTTAACAACAAGTTCAAAACTTAAGTACAGCAATCATTTACGTGATATTTGGCCCCAATTATTAACATTTAAAAGAGAGGACCTCCGTAGGTCCTTTTTAAATTTAGTGTGACATTTCTAATTTTAGAGAAAATATGACATTTAGAACGCGTTTCAGAATACCATTTAATCATCTAAATCTAAGTTGAATAACTTAGCAACGTCAATTTTAAATTTAGAGATAGAGTGTCATAACAGAATACCAAATTGAATTTGACAACTCTATATCTAATTTTAGTTAGTTTTAGATTTAAGTTGGCACGCCAGAATTGGGCCCAGTGTAGTCTAAGCAGGTTGCCTGCTTTTTCTCGCGCTTTGTTTTCTGAGTCTGAATCTGAATCTGAATCAGGAGTGCACTCTGGCCGTACCCTTCGACTACACTCTTTATTTCTCGTGCTTGTTTTCGAAATCTGAATCTGAATCTGAATCTGAGTGCACTCTGGCCGCACCCTACGGCCAGAGCGCACTCAGATTCAGATTCAGACTCAGAAAACAAGCGCGAGAAATATAGGGTGCGGCCAGAGTGCACTCAGATTCAGAGTCAGATTCAGATTCTGAAAACAAGCGCGAGAAATAAACAGTGTAGTCTAAGCAGGTTGCCTGCTTTTTCTCGCGCTTTGTTTTCTGAGTCCGAATCTGAATCTGAATCAGGAGTGCAATCTGGCCGTACCCTTCGACTACACTGTTTATTTCTCGCGCTTGTTTTCGAAATCTGAATCTGAATCTGAGTGCACTCTGGCCGCACCCATACAGTGTAGTTTAAGCAGGTTGCCTGCTGCCACTATGGCCACCCTGCTTTAACTACACTGTTTATTTCTCGCGCTTGTTTTCTGAGTCTGAATCTGAATCTGAGTGCACTCTGGCCGTACCCGTACAGTAGTCACGTATGATGTTTAATTATATAACATTTGAAACCTTACCTTATATTAGTAAAAAAAGAAATAAAACCTGCTACAAAATCAGAGCCGGACCGTGACTTAAGGGGGCCCTGGGCTAATACTATTTAGGGGCCCACCTCAAGTATAGAAAAAAATGAGACAGAAAAAAAATATATTATATTATGCCTTAGTATTATACTACTGTTAATAAATTGACAAATTACAAAGCAACCTTACCTACTGCAAAGTGCAGACATGGCAAATTCTTTAATTTGCTCCTCACATTCTAGGGGTACTTCTAATCATTGAGTCTACTGCTTTAAAGAAAATAATATTAATTTTCTTTCTTTAGTGAATCACTAGTTCAGCTTTAGACATCTATTTTGAAAATATTATATCTGCTATGGAAATTCAGCGATTTGCCTGTCTGAATTTCCGATCTGTTTACTTTAATAAAAGTATGGATTCTTTCGCAATATCGTCTATTTTTGGCTTTGACTTGACTAAGCTGGGGGCCCCTTGAATCCACGGGGCCCTGGGCTGAAGCCCAAAAAGCCATATGATAGATCCGCCTCTGTACAAAATAAATAAGCCATTTAACACTTCCGTCCCATTTCACGAAATCACTTCCACAAATTGCAGGAAAGCGAGAGGAAAGATGTTACACATTAAAAAAATAAAAATATAAATCTACCACAGTCCACAATTATGGAACAAGTTCGCAAAATAAATATTGTTCATGTTTTTTGATTTTGCGTTTTTTCGGTTCGGCCACTCAACAAGAGAGGGCGCTAGTAGTTAAATTTAATTGTAAATAAGTGTTGGACTTACGTATTAACGCCTTGAAAATTCGTATGATCAGCCAATGCTAGGTAAATGAAGGTTGTTATGAAATAGATTAATTAGGCTAAAATTATAGTTATCGTTATTAAGCATAAGTACTTAAATAATTATCTCAGGTATTTGTTTCAGTACTAGGTACCATAGTTAGTTGGTTTGGTTTTGTTTGCAGAGTGTTACGCGAAGCGCCTCTATGAAGAATGCTTAGCTTGCGCCGACCTCGATTCCCACGAACATTCGACAGGCACGTGTAGCTGACGCAGCAGTGAGCATCGGCGACTGCGTTTTACACAATACAGGAAACGGGCATTCTGATACCTAACATCGGTCAGACTCGTCCAGTTAGTAATAATTAATATTGTAATTCAATAAATTGTATCTTTTATTAAAATAAATTGATTTTTTTTGGACTTTCGGTTGCGACCACGCTTAATTGGCGCAGTCGGTAGGATACCCACGGGTCGGTTTTGGGTATTTCGCGAGAAAAATCGCTGCTTTCTCTGAGCCGCCCGAGTGGCTATCGCGTCGCGTAACGGGTATCCCGAATCTTCGTGATCCAGCCGAGGTGATTCCAGACATCGACTACAAGAAAAATCAATGTTGTAAGTACCTTGAATCTTTCAAGTATTTGCTTACCTAATACCTAATCCGAAACATATATATATTTCTCTCTTTAGTCGTAGTTCCCTATAATTTTATTTAAGTTTATAGTTTTCCTTATAACATTGTTTTACATAAAATTTCAAGATTTTCCATCCGCGAAGATCACGAAGCTGTAGTAGTAGGAGTTCTGGTAGTTCTAGATCTAGTAAATATCATATAATAGACCAAAGTAGGAATTTACGTAATAAAATGTCCTCTGACGACATTGATATTATATATAAGTCTCTACGGCTTCTCCCAGAGTTTGATGGCAATCCGCATATCTTGACTCGTTTTATCAATTTAAGTGATCAAATAGTGCTAACACATATTAAGCCACCGGAAGTACTAGGACACGAGCTAATAAATTTGTCCTTAATTAATGGCATTTTAAATAAGATAGTGGGGCCCGCCGCGAGGCTTATAAATTCTAACGGTATCCCGGGAACATGGGAAGGCATACGCAGTGCTTTAATAAATAATTTCGCGGATCACCGGGATGAGACCGCATTGTATAATGACTTGTCTATGCAGTCACAAGGATCTAGCACCCCGCAAGAATTTTATGAGAGGTGCCAGAATCTCTTCAGTACGATTATGACATACGTCTCGCTTCACGAGACGTTACAAACCACAATAGAAGCGAAAAGGGATCTGTATAAAAAATTGACCCTCCAATCATACTTACGCGGCCTTAAAGACGCCTTAAAGACCCATTAGGATCTAGAATACGATGCATGAGACCAGAATCCATTGAAAAAGCATTAGAGTTTGTGCAGGAGGAGCTTAACACATTATACCTCCAACAACGTAGTGATAGCGGCCCTAGTAAGAAAGAATGGCAGCAGCAACCCTTACAATCGCAATTTAAGTTACCTATCAATAATTACCCCATGATGAAAGCTCCTGCTTTTAATATGCCAGGGCCGTCGATTCAACCAAATTATAATTTTGGCGGCCCATCCCGTCAGATGCATTTTCCTGTTCAACAAACGGGTTGGCGATCCAACCTAAACCAAGGGCAACAGTTCCGCGGCCCTAGTAGGACACAGCAAATGTTTCGTGCACCCCCTCCGAACTATCATCCCCAAAGTAATGTCTTTAGGATTCCCAATAAGCCACAGATGCAACCCACCAACTTTAGCGCGCCACGCCCCATGAGCGGTGTGTCACCATTCGTGCCTAAACACTTGCCACCCTCTGGACATGACTGGAGGAAATTTGGGAATCCACCCCCAAGCAATTATTTCAAGACTCGTGAGGCTAACTTTAACGAGACTCACTATGACTATGACACACAGTATGACTATTCCGAATATAATTATCCTGAATTTGACCAAGGCTATTATGTTGCATTTGAACCTTATAGCGGCTACCAGGAATATAATTGTGATTTTCCGCCTAACGAAGGCGCTGTAGTTGAAGAGCTAGATAGTACCGTTCAATCTCAAGGTGAAAATTTTCAGAAGGATTTGAATTCAGACAGGCAAAAATAGAAATAAACTTACAGACTCAAAGGCAACTAATGTATGTTCAAATTCAGGATCCGCCATTAAAGATTCTAATAGACACTGGTGCCAACCAGTCGTTTATTAGCCCCCATGCTGTTGATAAATTTTTCCGTCATATCCCATTGAACCATGAACCTTTTGAAGTCACGAACTCTAACCAGACTAGCAGGCATGAGCATTCTATAACGTTACCCTGTTTCCCAGAGTTTCAAGAGTCTGGGGACCTGACATTATTTGTGTACGATTTCCATCAATTTTTCGACGGATTACTAGGATTAGATTTACTAACACAATGGGAATCTAACATAGACCTTAAGCATAGATTACTTACCCTTAGGAATACTAAAATACCCTTACAGCTATATGACTCGCGTAATGTGAACTTATACGAAGACATCTTGCCAGCTCATTCTTCTAAGTTGATGAAAGTACCTATTAACACCGTAGATGGAGATGCCTACATATCGGTTCAGACTATATGTAATTGTTCAGTTACCGAATGTTTAACGGAAGTAAAAAATAATAGAGGATGGGTTGAAATTAGAAACACATCCCCTAACGATATCATTTTTTCCATGGATCGACCAATAACAGCCGAATTATTTAATTGTGAAACCGAACCCTTTCAATATAACGCCCGTGCTAGGGAAGTTTTATCGCGGCTTAGAACTGATCATTTGAACCCGGAAGAGCTTACTAATTTGGAAACCTTATGTTCCCGTTACGCAGATGTGTTTTATCTTGATGGCGAACCTTTAACGTTCACCAATAAGATAAAACATAAGATTAACACTACGGACGAACTTCCTGTTTATACGAAAAGTTACCGGTATCCGTATGTCCACCGACAGGAAGTCAAAGACCAAATAACTAAAATGCTCGAACAGAATATTATAAGACCTTCCGACTCTGCTTGGAGCTCGCCTATCTGGGTCGTTCCCAAAAAGGCAGATGCTTCTGGTAAAACAAAGTGGCGACTTGTCGTGGACTTCAGAAAAGTTAACGAGAAAACGGTTGACGATAAGTACCCCATACCGAATATTACAGATGTGTTGGATAAACTAGGTAGATGCCAATACTTTACGACATTAGATCTTGCAAGTGGTTTTTATCAGGTGGAAATGGATCCATCTGATATTCACAAAACTGCATTTAACGTCGAGAATGGGCAATTCGAATTTCTCAGAATGCCCATGGGCTTAAAGAACTCACCGTCTACTTTCCAAAGGGTGATGGACAATGTCCTAAAAGACCTCCAGAATAACATCTGCCTAGTATATCTTGACGATATTATCGTTTTTGGAACCTCCCTTCAGGAGATGATAGTAAATTTAGAGAAAGTCTTTCAGAGATTGCGTGAATCTAACTTTAAGATTCAGATGGATAAGTCTGAATTCTTAAAGTTAGAAACAGAATTCTTAGGTCATGTTGTATGTAGGGATGGTGTAAAACCAAACCCTAATAAGATAAAATCTATAGAAAACTACCCCCTTCCTAAAACTACCACCGAAATCAAACGTTTTCTCGGACTTCTCGGATATTACAGGAAATTCATACCGGACTTTGCAAAGATAACCAAGCCCCCCCCTAACGCAATGCTTGAAAAAGATCTCTAAAGTAGTAATTAACCAAACTTACGTCGACTGCTTTGAGCGATGTAAAACCCTGTTAACGAACGATCCGATTTTACAATACCCGGATTTCGCAAAGGAGTTCTTGTTAACAACAGATGCCTCCAACGTGGCGATTGGAGCTGTATTATCACAAGGGACCATCGGGTCAGATAAACCCATCGCGTATGCTTCAGGAACTCTTAACTCTAGCGAACTGAACTACAGTACGATAGAGAAAGAGCTTTTGGCAATCGTGTGGGCTACCAAATACTTCAGGCCCTATTTATTTGGGCGCAAATTTAAGATCATTACCGACCACAAACCATTGCAGTGGGTAATGAGCTTAAAGGAGCCAAACTCGAGACTTACAAGGTGGCGTCTTAAATTGAGCGAATATGACTTTACTGTTATATACAAGCAAGGAAAGATCAATACAAATGCGGATGCATTGTCAAGAATAGAAATTAATAACGAGGGGGTTAGCTCCATTGTGGCGAATCCTTCCGAAACCACCTGTAAATTAGATGATTCTAGAACCATTACAGCCCCGGATGCTATTGATGATTCTAGAACCATCACTGTACATACCGACGCCGAGAGCCCCACCTTGGAAGTACCGATCACAGATGATCCCTTAAACAGATTTACTAAACAGATCGTGCTTACGTTAGTAGGTGATATAAAGGGTAAAACAGTTGTAACAAAACCGTTCGAAACGCACACTCGAACTTCTATTCAAATATCTGAGTCCAACCTTGAGCAGGACGTAGTTAACGCCATTAGGGAATACGTGAACCCCAAAATTAAAACTGAGCTGCTTATCAACCCCCATATTGCTATGTATCAGATAATACCGATAATTCAAAGTACCTTTAAAAATTCGGCAATGAAACTTATGCTAACAAAGTCGGAAATTGAAAACGTTCGCGAATATCTCAAGCAGCAGGAAATCATTAGTAAATACCACGACGGTAAAACAAACCATCGTGGCATTAACGAATGCTACCTGGCTCTGTCTCATAAATACTATTGGCCAAAAATGAGAGAACATATCACGAAATTCATAAATGAATGCACAATTTGTGGGCAGGCTAAGTACGATCGAAATCCGATCAAACAGAAATTCCAAGTAGTACCACCCGCTGGTAAACCTTTTGAATTAGTACATTTAGACCTTTTAACTATACAGGGTGAGAAATATTTAACAATAGTCGATTCATTCTCAAAATATGCTCAGGCGTATTACTTACGAGATGGAACTGCGATAAGCGTTGTTCAAGCCTTTCTTCAGTTCTGTACTCACCACGGAATTCCCATTACTATTGTCACAGATAATGGTCCAGAATTTGTAAATCAGCTTGTGGCTGAATTTTTAAGATTGCATAAGATTCAACATCATAGAATCGCACCTCACACCCCTAATGAGAATGGCATAGTAGAGCGATTCCATTCTACAATTCTAGAACACTTACGCATATTAAAACTCGACCATAAGAACGAATCTGTTATTAATAGCATGCCATATGCTCTTCTAGCTTATAACAATTCCATCCACAGCTTCACAAAATGCAAACCCATTGACGTCATAACGGGCCATTTCGACCCACGAGATCCGTTTGACGTAGACCTTTCATCTCATTTACTTCAACAATATATAATAGATCATAAGAGTAGAATGTGTATAGCTTATAATTTAATACAGGAAACATGTACTAACCTTCGTCAAGACTTGATGGATAATCATAACGCTAATCGGGACCCAGAAAAGGAGTACTCCCCAGAGCAACAGGTATTCATCAGGAACCCTCTTGCAACCAGACAGAAACTAGCCCCTCGTTACTTACATGATAAAGTCATGGCAGACTTGCCAATTCACATTTACACTAAGAAAAGACAAGGGCCAGTAGCTAAGTCTAGGTTAAAGAGAGTGCCTAAAACTGCTCAATTGTTGCAGGACCCTCGTGATATTTCTCCTTCTACCTCTGCAGCCCAGCATGAGCCAGGAGATAAAACTTGAAAGCCTCGATGACGGTCCTGGCATCTTACCCTTCAAATTAGGCCCCTCAAGAATTATATCGCATTACCATTCATTCTTACAACCCCTAAACCTTCAAGAAATGCAATTGCAAATCATTTCTGTAAGGAAACAAATAGATAGTATCAATCCTGAACTTAATAATAAAACACGTTCTTTATTTGAACCTCATCTAAATTACTTAAAATCTAAAGTTATAAGTGTTTCAGAACATCTAAAAACTTTTGCAATAACAAGAATGAAAAGAGGACTAATAGACGGCCTGGGCTCAGTAGTTAAAAGTATTAGTGGCAATCTTGACTATACGGATGCTGCACGCTATAATGAAGCTATAAAAGTACTTCAAAGTTCAGATAACGCTTTAACTACTGAACTGAACCAACATATCAGTCTTTCTAAAGAGTGGATGTCCCGTTACTCTAAAATAATAGAAAGTATCGTAGATAACCAAGACAAAATTAGGCAATTATTAGAAAAAATCAATAATAGCGTAGCTACGAATGACAATGACCTTATTAAGTACGCTCATTTGGCCCAGGTATTCTTAATATTAGGTGATAACGTAGATCAAGTCTCCCAGGAAGTATCTAAGTTGGAAAATATATGAGCATTTATAAAAACCGCAACAATGCACCATTCTATCTTAAAACTAAATTCTTTATATTCCATATTAGACAAACTTCGAACGTTATACAGTACTGATAAAATCTTAGAACTAAACATTAGAGAATATTTCGATATAATAAAAGTAGGATCATACTATCTAGGCAATGACATAATTATAGTATATAAATTCCCTATTGTTTTACCCCAAACTTTCGATATATATAAATTATCTATTATTACCAATAAAAATAACAGCATCCTTCCACCGCCCTCTCCTTTCCTGGCAATATACAAGGAAGAATTCAGGTACATAGAGGCTGAATGCCCGAAGACCAGCAAATGGTACATCTGTAACGAAAACCGGAGTCTGCAAAGTCGAGCAAAACAAGACTGCATCCATCAGCTGATAACAACGCAGCAGGGATCCACAGGATGTAAACCAGTTACTGTCTCCCTGGAAACCTCAGCCTTTGAAGAATTGGACGAAATGCACTACTCCGCCAGCTTTCCCAAACCAACAAGAGCACACCTTTCTTGCGGACAGCATCTATCTAAAATACTACAAGGGAGCTATCTTATATCTGTACCACAAAACTGTTACGTAGAAACCCCAGATTTCCGGATATCAAAGACTAAGAATCAAGTGAAGGGACAGGCATTGAAGATAATGGACCTACCAGTTCAAGACTCAAGCGTCCAGACGCCAGCATCTACACCGTTCAAGCTGAAGTCTATTCATCTCAATCATCTGCATGAAGTCAATACAAGGATTGCGATGCAACAACCCCTAAGATTGAACACGGAAATTGATTATAGCGTATACCACACTACGATCCCTATGTACATTATAATACTGAGTGCGGTCGCACTCGGGGCGTTCCTGGCCTACCGGAAATACAGCACACGTCAAACAACGAAGACTCAAAACGGAAGTGACGAAGATCGTACGGAACAACCAACAATCTATAGTGAAGTTCCTGCAAGGAAAAGAACTGGTCCAGCGCAGCTTCCAGCTCAATTCACCACTAAGGTTTCTCTCGCTGATCTACGGGGGGAGGTGTTACGCGAAGCGCCTCTATGAAGAATGCTTAGCTTGCGCCGACCTCGATTCCCACGAACATTCGACAGGCACGTGTAGCTGACGCAGCAGTGAGCATCGGCGACTGCGTTTTACACAATACAGGAAACGGGCATTCTGATACCTAACATCGGTCAGACTCGTCCAGTTAGTAATAATTAATATTGTAATTCAATAAATTGTATCTTTTATTAAAATAAATTGATTTTTTTTGGACTTTCGGTTGCGACCACGCTTAATTAGAGTACCTCAGACCTTAGTTACTTATATTTTAGACAGATTTTCAATGTTCGCATATTATATTCATATCTGTCTCATATCCGAAGTTTTCTCTAAAAGTTCCGTTTGTACTCCTGCCCCCTTATTGATAAACAAGGAATAAGCTTAGACCAGTTACGCCGTGTTTTGTTTATGTCACTCGAATGCCATTTGTCATTCAATAGACAGGGACAAAACATGAAGTAACTAATCCAAGCATAGTCTTCGTTTATTAATAAGGAGCCAGATGTCTACAATTAATAGCTACCTACATAAACTACCTTACTAATTATACTTATTATTTTGGGGCGATAATGTTTTCATTCCTTTGACGTTTACATTTTCTCGCCCCGAACAAGCCTCTACCGATTTTGATGAATTTTGGTAAGGAGATATCCTTTACTCCATACTGGAGACGACGATAAACTGCAACTTTGTATTATGAAGCTAAAACTTGAAGACTGGGTTGTGAAGCAAATGTTTGTATGATGAATACTAGCATTTATTTGTACCTAAGTCATGCATGAATGTAGTAAAACCATTTATTGAAACATGAAACATCTCTACATATACATAAATGTTAACAAACGGCCGACGCGGCCAGGACAGAACGGGAGAAGTAGGCGTACACAGCTTTCCCCTATGTCGAATTGGACATAAAAATTGGTATTCAAACGATATAAGTGTGCAGTATGCATCACAATGCACTGCCAAACAATGACACATCATTGTTAGAATGAAGTATTTTCGGACGGTATGGCGGATGGGGGCTGGGTAAAAAAAACCATCACAACCTAGCGAGGCAGCTAGCAAGGCCGCTGGCCGGGTAGCTAGATGGGCAGCGAGGTGGGAGAACCAGTGACGGCGGTGGTTGTGGAGTTGGTTTAAAGTTTTGTTTGGTGAGTGATTATTACGTAATAAATAAATTGGCTAGAATACATTCAGGAAATATTTGGGCCCAGTGCGATTAAGAGGTTATCTCTCTTAACATATAATAATACATCTTGCAGGCAGGAGGTAGGAGGACACAGCGGAGTTTCCACTCGAACTGGAGTGTCCGTCTGGGGAACACTTTTAACACACTTTTAACTTTAGGAAAAAAAAAACAGTTAACTAAGTTTTTGTTGCACTAAACCCCGATTTCTGCTCTGCGGAGCAGAGAAACGACAAGGCATCTATGTAAGTACAGTGCATTTAGTATTACAATGTAGTAATAAACATAAAACTGATACAACATATGAATAAGTGTTATAAAGTTGCGTAGGTTAATTTCTTTCGGCACTTTAATCCACAACTTTCCTGGAGTCTACAAGGATGTGTTTTTATATTCTCGTACAATACAGTAACTATAATTACTTTATTTTTCGTGGTATTTATTAGAAATCATGTTTTTTTTATTATAAACTCAGTTAAAAGTAATTTTCTACGTGTTTACGAGTTTTTGTTTACCACAGTTCACGTCATAGCATAGATAATCTATAGACTAAAATGGCCGACAGCGTTTTTGTATGTCCATGAAAAGTCTATTTTAAAATTAAAGATTTGTAGCTTTCTAGGTTTAAAAAAAATACAATACATTTTCGGTCTAACAGAACATTTATTAACCATATAAAACCTTTTTCCAAAAAGGGTCAACTAGCCTATTCCGCGTACCCATTTTTCGATACTGTAGTGGACTAGAAGGATCGAAGTATGTAGTTTCCTGGCAAAGACATAGATGGCGGGATTTGCACTTTTTAAGTAAAAAATATACTTGCACTTTTTTAAGTGAAAAGCTTACTCACACTTTTTAAGTGAAAAGCTTATAACGCTTATACTTAAAAGCGTGCTTACAAGCTTAATATTTTAAGCGCGCTTAATTAAGCGCTTTTCGTTTAAACGCCCACCGCTTTTTGTATTATCTGCCTCCACTGTGGCCATCACCTGCCATCTCACGAGCCTGCCTGCTTCCTCAAGCTGACATCTCACGAGCCTGTTTTCTGAGTCTGAATCTGAATCTGAGTGCACTCTGGCCGTAGGGTACGGATACGGCGAGAAAAAGCAGTCAACCTGCTTAGACTGCACTGTTTATTTATCGCGCTTGTTTTCAGAATCTGAATCTGAGTGCACTCTGGCCGCACCCTTACCCGTACCCTACCCGTACCCTATCGTTTTTTTACAAGGTTCTCCCATTTCAGGTAAGGCAAAGGGAACAATGTCAATACAACTTTATCTTTAGTTTTATTTATCTTATTTTTTTACATTGGAATGTCGGTGTGACGCATTCTAATGTTTCTTGGAGTGTTTGGCACAAAATGTATCGAGTTGGCTTTTTCGATAATCTTCTGTGAGGTAGTCAACACTACATTAAAGAGCTCACGTCCACTTGATCTGAATAGCATTTTTTAAAGATTACACGATAAAATCCCGCCAAAACCCCTTTTTATTTTAAGCATTTCACTGCTAGATGTTTGAATCCAAAGAAATTTTTACTGAAAAATCATTTCTTTATGGTTTGTTGACACGTTGGCCTATAAATTGATTTACTAATGCTGGTAAATCGTGTGCGAGATGCGAAAGCCAGATTGCGAGATTTTTAGCTGCATAAGTACGAGGAAAAAAATCTACGGTTGGCAACCCTGCCCCAAAAGTCGAAGGTTCGACGCTGTAAATAAAAAAAAAAGGTAAATAATGCTTGACGGCTGCTGTTCATCACTGGACTTGTTATTGGCTTGGAAAAGAAGGAAAGTTATTAGGTCTCTATTTATACGTTTTATTGAGTGACAATAATGCTTACGTTCTTGTAACTCGAACCATGTTAAGCCAAACTTCTACTGAGGCGTTGCTTTCAGCAACCTACGTAGAAAATTACCTAGATTGTGTTGAAAATCTTCCCAACGATCTGCAGCGACATTTATCTCGACTACGTGAGCTTGACGTAACATATAGAGGTAATTTACTCAATTTTAATAGATATTTAAGTTATCTTTCGTTTTACATCATTTCCAATTCAGTACAACTCAAATTTATTTCATACAAGACCATTCAAATGACCATGTTGACATTTGTTAGACAGATTGCTGCAGACGTACGTAGAATAGAGATATATGGAGCTACAAAACGAAAATAACACATGAAACCAGTCTTTATAACGTGATTTCATATCATTGAATTATACTTGTATGGTACCAGACCATTTAAGATGTTTTGTTTTTAGATTTAAATATGTGTATACTATACAGTGATAAACATAGCCTATTTATTGTATTATAATCAAATAACACTTTCCCTATAATATTACATTACAAGTCATGCAGTATGCAAGATTTGACTGTCACTTCCATTAATAAACATAGATAAAGTATGATGTTTCTCTGTATGCAATTCTAAGAACTACCATTTTCTTTGTTTAGAATGTCTACGAGATGCTGAAACTTACCTGTCTGTGTGTATTGGGCCCAATACAGAAGAAAAACGTCGAGGTAGAGCAGCTCTACGTCTACAGGCTGCACTTGTAGCAGCACAAGAAATAGGAGATGAAAAACTACAAGTTGTTCAACTTACACAAGATCTTATTGATAACAAACAACGTTCTCTAGATGCTGATCATAAGAAATTGAGTAAGTTTTGCATCTTATTAAAACAACTAATAACTAGGTATTGATCAGATAATCAGATGTGTATATTTAAATACTATTTTGGAATACACCCTACATACACACATACTCTAATGGGAAATTAAAATTTAACTTTAAGTAAATATACACCTGATTAGCTATGCGAGTCCCGGGACTTTGTTTTTAATTGACAACCTCTGTGGCCGAGTGGTTTGTACATAGGGTTTCATGGTATTGCCGACTCGACAGGTCCCGGGTTCAAATCCCGATGGGGGCAGATGTTTGTGTGATGAATACAAGCATTTGTACTCCAGTCATGGATGTTTACTATGTATTTCTATATAAATATACTTATATATGTACAGTATATGTATTCTATCCGTTACCCTAGCATCCCATAACACAAGCCTTACAGTGCTTACTTTGGGGCTAGGCTAATTGGTGTTAGTGTTGGAAATATTAATTTATTTATTTAAAATATCCTAAGCTGCTTCCATAATATGTTACCAAAAAAATTAATCAATGTAATGCATCCAATTATTGGATCTCTATTAATAACATTTTGGATAATTTAGCACTTATTACATATTGTTTACAAAATGTAAAATTTAGACACATTCTTTTTATATTTGACTGATAAACATACATTTAAGAACTACAACATAGTGTAACATAATTATAATAATATTCATGAAAGTATAGTTTCTTTTTGACTTATTGAAAAGTTGACTTAAACATACCTGACAAATTAGTCTTGACTATATCCTATCCATGCCAAGGCTAAGAAGTCACTCATAGAACATCAGTTAATCTTGTTTTGTCTACAGTATCTTGCCTGGATGTTAACACAAATGGCACAACTAAAGAAAGCACACCCCCATCGGAGCCCCATCGTGGTGCGGAGAAGGAGACGATCCCGGTGCCAGCGCCCCCACCACACGTGCCACCCCCACCACCACCTGAGAGAACTGTTGAAAAGGAGAAGGAGAAAGTGGAAAAGGACAAATCAGGAGGTAATAGCTGGTCATCTACTAATGCTCATTCCTGCCGATTGAGTGGCAGTCGATGTGCAAGAGCGAGCACGCAATTAACAATTCATACATATTATTCGACGACCTCCGTGGCCGAGTGGTTTGTACGCCGGGTTTCATGGCTGTCGCTGACTCGAGATGTCCGGGGTTCGAATCCCGGTGGGGGCAGATGTTTGTGTGATGAATACGAGCATTTGTACTCCAGTCATGGATGTTTAATATGTATTTATATAAATATACTTATATATGTACAGTATATGTATTCTATCCGTTACCCTAGCATCCCATAACACAAGCCTTATAGTGCTTACTTTGTGTGGCTAATTGGTGTGTGTCGGAAATATTTATTTATTTATTATAGATTTTAGCAGGAATGAATGTTAGTGGATGGCCCGCTAATATTTAATAATTTCAAATTATATAACAATCATAATAGCAAGATTAGGGTTAATGTCTAATAAGAAAAATATTGTGGGTTACTTTATAGATTGATAATATTAATCAAACACAAAATACTTAATTATATAATATTATGAAAATAATAATAAGGTTGAATAGGTTGATTGACATTCAGATGTAATTATAATGACCCTAAAGAATGCCAAAAAATTGCATCATAATGTTTAAAATAAAAAAAAAATGGGTGCGTGTACTTATGTAGGCGCGTGAGAAGTTATCCTTCTTTGACATCATTTAAAATTAGTTTTTTATTGCATGCAAATAATTAATTACAATAAATTAATAAAAAGTCTGGAAAAGGACACAGTCAATAAAGTTCAGTTTTAATTTGAAAAAATAAATAAATAATCAAAATATTCAATTAAAATCGCTACTGAATATAATTTATTAGAACATATATGATTTGCACTTGTATGAAACTCAAACACGTATTCCGAATATACAAACTAGAAACATGTGGATAAATATTATAAATATGAATACCTATAACTGTTACTTTATTACAAAAAATAAAGATGTGGTTTTTGGTTCTACTACACCAATGGTCAAGAGATGGCGCTGTAGTCTCCTGAATCGCGCTTTGGTTCCGTTGTTCCAGATTAATAAATACTTTTGATATTATAAATATGAATACCTATAACTGTTACTTTATTAAAAAAAATAAAGATGTGATTTTTGGTTCTACTACACCAATGGTCAAGAGATGGCGCTGTAGTCTCCTGAATCGCGCTTTGGTTCCGTTGTTCCAGATTAATAAATACTTTTGATAGGCCTTCACAATGCAGTCGTTAGCACCCACTAAATAGAGATTCTATTTCTATTTTGTTGGTAGATTTTCTTTATGTGCGGTAAACACAAAAGTAACAGCATGAAGTTGGTCGCTAAAGCGACCAACTTCATGCTGTTAAAATTTTGTGTTACAGTGATGCGCGCGCATCTTAAAATTTCACTCTCATCATTTTTTCATAACGCGCCTAAAGAAGTATAACTTCAAAAACGTATTTATTATTGACATAAATATTTAATTATACTTGATTTGAAATTGTGGCTCTAATTATGGGAAAACAATGACACTGGTGTCGACTCTGGCTTGATTCTCTAAATATAAAACTAAATTTAACATCAGTCTCTCCTTTTCATTCTTTAGAGATACAATGTTGTCAAATGGTAGTACCATTTGACAACATTGTATCTCTATTCTCATACATTTTGGCCCAGTCATGTACCTGAGGCACATAATTTTTTTTATTAAAGCATCCAAGGCATTGTTTCATCTTTATGACACAGAACATATGCAATATATCACAGTGCACATGCATCGTGTTTGGATGCCCAATTGTGACTAAAGCGAATTGTGGTCATGCACCACAATTTAAAAGGATCCCTTTTGAGCCGCGAGTGCAGTATCTTCCCTCTTTGTTTTAATCTAAGCATATAGCATATATATTTCCGCAAAGCGTGCCTTTAAGTTTAGGTTTAGAGAAATATGTCAGAATCGACACTAATCCTAATCCTTAAATTAAGTTTAACAGCATGAATAAAATTACCAGGAGAGAGGTGGTCGAAACGCGCCCGACGATCTAGGCAAACAGCGGGCGCGGCGACCGACGGCGCTGACTCCAGCGAGAGGGATAGCGAGAGGCACACGCACAATACTACTCACAAGAAGGGTAACATAATTATTATTTATAACTCTTTTTTATGTCAAAAGGGTGGCAAGCAAGCATATGGCCCGCCTGATGGTAAGCACTCCCGCCGCTGCTTACCCTGACCCAATTCCCTACCCGGCCGTGTTGTTTTACTGTTGTAAATTACTCTTTAATTACTTTAAAAAAATGCCACGGTTGTCTGGAAGAGATCGCTCTTAGCGCTAAGACCGCCAATTACAACGCTTTTGTTCAGTTTATTGTTTGTTAAGTTAATATTATGTAATAGACTTCGGCAGTATGAAAAATTATGTACCAATTGTTGGCATCTTTAATTAATAACAATATTAGAAGCGATCTTATCTTACTATTTTGAGAGAACAAATAAATCATAAATTTTCTATAAAATTATTAAATAGAACTGATTTTTTGCTCCATGGTCACGTGACCGAAAACGCCTAGGATTGGCTGAGACTAAAACGACGTCACACGCTAGTAAACTTCCGCCCAAAGTGACATTACATTGTGGGTGTATTCCGAAATATACATCAGTATACTGGCCAGTGGTCATGACGTCACGAATCCGACGTCATATTGTACCAAGCGTGCGTGAGCATTCAAATTTTATTTCTTTTTTATTTAAAGAACAATAACGGCATCCGAACAAAAAGAATTCGTTTTAATTAATGAAAGTGAATAAAAAATTTTCTTTATTCGCGCTATTTTTAGTATAGCGTCGATTCATGACGTCATTAGCACTGGCCAGTATACTGGTATATATTACGGAATACACCCTGTATCGTTTGACGTTTTAATGACAATCAGGTGACGTCACACACTAGTGAACCGCCATATTGTCCAGAGAAACTTTCGCAGCAACTTGAAATTTTAATTTAGTATTTTTTTGTGAATTACTCAACAAAATTGAAATTATCCATTTTTTTATGTATAAACATTAGAAAATCACGAGAGATCATTTTCTAAAACTTGTCAAATACCACCCTATTATGTATTTGATGTTATAATAAAGTCTTTATCTATCCTACTTCACAGGTATCGGTAAAAAGAAAAAGCGCAAAGCCCGCCAAGCGGCCCAACGATCTGAAACACCTCCAGGCGACACCGACCCAATTGACCCGGACGAGCCTCGGTACTGCTTGTGCGATCAAATATCCTTTGGCGAGATGATTCTGTGCGACAACGATCTATGCCCGATAGAGTGGTTCCATTTCTCATGTGTCTCCCTCACAACCAAGCCCAAAGGCAAATGGTTCTGCCCCAAATGCCGAGGGGACCGGCCCAATGTCATGAAACCCAAAAGTCAATTTCTCAAAGAACTAGAACGGTATAACAGGGAAAAAGAAGAAAAAGCATAGTGACTATGCTGTTACTAGTTTTAAGGCGTCCATGGATCTTTAAATGAGAGTATGTGCCTTATCGAACGGTCTTAGTTAAGGCTAACTAACATGCATACAATAAAATTTATAAATAAAATTCGTTGTAAATGATACTCGATGCGAAAGCTTCAAAAGGTACATTCCACTCATTTTTGGTCCGCCTAAACGACTTAATAAAAGTATTGTGATTTCGATTTTATGTAAATTATTATTCCGTTTCAATGTTTGATGAAAAATAGAAGTCATGAATAAATTAAACTTCATTATTTAGAAGAATCTCTTACGTTTAAAACTATTTTCAAAGTCGACTAAAAACAGTTGATAAAGAAACTATGTATATGCGGGCATATTTGATTGTTTATAGTTTTCTATAAAGTCGACTATTAGATACTTTATCTATCATTGACTTTTATATCCAGTTCTAAGATTTTCATTAAATCCAATGACATAATATTATATTTTTATGAATAATAATATTATTTAGTACATGTATGGATAAATTGTTTATGAATATATTTTTGCCGTAGTCAAAGCAGAAGTGGTATTTCTGTGAGGTTGTATGTGGTACATTTTCGGCAACTATTGCATATAGTGAATATCGATAGTTGTTGTAAACAATTTTGATTTCATGTATTTGAAATAAAATAGTTATAAGAGTTTTAAGAATATATTGTTATTTTATTGATCCCGTAAATTGCTAAGGTTAACATAAAACTCCCTGTCGGCTTGCCTTTGCCTATGTCCCTATCAGGGCCGTATTCTGAAATCTAGTGCGGATTAGTTTCAAGGAACAAAAATAATGAAATGCCATAAATGAACGAGGCTATGAAACAGTACCTACATATTAGAAACTAATAAATATATGTATTTATTAATATTACCTACGATTATAGACATTCAGAAGCCTGTACCTCTTCTGTTTCATGTCATCTTCAAATTATTTTAAACTTCGCTTTATCAGGGGAATTCTTAACATAAAGGTCAAAACAATAAAGAATCAGAACAAATAGGATTTGGTTTTAAATTACATAAAAGGAAGGCATAAGTTCATACTATTTATTATTTCATTTAATACATGGATATCAATTTTCTACTTAAACTTACTATCAGTAACCATGCATAGTTGTAATATTGTAACTACTAACATATAAATAGGTATAAATGAGTCCCTTATTCTATATTAAAACTACAACACTTTTAAATTTGAATACCATTCGATTTCTCATAAATGCCATGATTTCATTTTAGGAAAACTCCTAAAAATTTAATTGATTGTTGTTTTATAAAATATTGCAATGGCTTATATTTTCGACTAGATTATTATTTATTATCAATAAAATTATTCTATATTGCAAGAGTTTATGATAGGACGATTGAGATAAATCCTTCGACACAGAGAGTTATAGAAAATATAAGTACATTTATTTTTAAAATATTACAAATAAAAAACTGATATCAGTAAAACTTTCTTCAATAAAATATATCATCTTTTATTTCAAAAATCTAAAGAATATTCAATACTGTTTAATTAAGTACACAAAAATAATCGATTTTTACTAATAAACTGGTATCTCCCTTTAGCTCCCATTTATGACATTATCAAGTCAAACCACTTAATAATTAGTAAAATAACTAACGAAAGGCAAGACAAAAATACAATACTTTTACACTCAGGCAAAAATATCAATTGTTTAATCTAAATAAAACACACGTTTGTGACAATACTTTTCAATATGACACTAATTTGAACACAAGTCCTATTAATTACAAACTAAAAATGATCCTAAGTTATAAATTTGATCATTGCAGCTTTAAAATCCATAGTATTACAGAAAAGTGATATATTTCGTAAATATCTTGATTATAAAGGTACCTACTATTTGATATCAGATCTTGCAAGTAAATAGGGGGAATTCGATATAAAGATCATAATATACTTAATTATGATGAAGTAAAATCTATACTACACCCAAACTCCATGGGGATTCTTGTTGGTGGGAGCGGCGTTTTCCAACTGTCTGGGGGAACCGATGATGCGGCGGGCGCTCCCGGCCTTACATAAGCCTGGAACACAAAAATCTGATAAATGTTCTGGAACGTCCGCAATCGATCTACAGGGTTAATTTTAAAACACCAACAACCTCTTAGGGGATGATTCTACCCATCAACAGAAACTTTTATTATGGGACCAACTGAAAATCGCGAAAAGAAGATCAGCTGTTTCATACATTTCGGTCGATTAGCTGATGCACTTTTGTATGAATGAAACAGCAATTTTTTTTACCTGTACAGGTAAACCTGTACAGGTAAACCTGTCAGGTTAACCCTAGCGTGTAAAGTTTGCTTAACGAGGCCAAGAAGTATTATTCTTTTGCATTTTAAGAATAAATTACAATAGAAAAACAACAAGAGCACAGAGAAACCGCGAAAAACTAACTTAATATGTCAGTTTTTTTGACAGCTATATTTTTCTCTTCATATACAACCTATGTCACTGACTTAACTGCTTTTTGCCGAAACCATAGTTGACAAAAGTTATTTTTGAAGAAACGATACAACGGATAAACCAGAATATCTCATGACTAAACTTTTTTTCGAAGAACTATGAAATGTGATCATAAAGCTTACGAATTCCTCTACAAGATGGCTAAACTCTCTTCTCTCATCTCATAAAACATGAACTTTTTGACAAAGGTGGTTTTTGAAATAATGTCTTTAATTGTTCTCACCCGTTTCTTCTTTAGTTCTCTACTCTAGTCTGTACGAAGAACCACAGGGAATCTTAAATAATGCTACTGAGTAGCCATAGACACCACAGTTCTCTTTTAAACTGCCGTCACAGAAGTACTATTCTGCCTACTGTGTGCTTTTTAGTACTTAAGACTGAATAATTTGTGGCCAAACTGATTGTATAAGGTACGATATAGCGTGCTATACAGTTCTTTTACAGCTTACTTAGATAGCTTAAAGAATAAATGTGTACTATAAGTCAACCGTAATCAGGTTTACCATTCGTCCGGATTAGTCCGGACTTTGTCCGGATTTTTTAAATTACATTGAATATGAATAATAAAAGTAAATATTGATTTAACTGCTTGGGGTCCGCATAAGCAGTATTTATGCGGGCTATTTAAACTTTACGGCACTAGAGATAGGTCATTTCGCCAAGTTAATCTATGGTTATGTTAAAATGCATCACATTGTAACTAAGTGTAAGAGTAATGGTACCATTTTGTAACTAAAAAGTCCGGGTTTTTTTCGAAATGTCAGGACTTTTGAAATTCCTATATGGTAACCCTAACCGTAATAGAACTTATACGGAGTTTTTGGCGGAATTCCATCGAGTGCGGTTGGCGTCTCATTTTAATTATTCTAAAATTCGTTCATAGTGGATATTGCGAAATAAAATTGGTGTGATTTTGTGTTACAACCATACGTAGCGTAGATACGCAACTGAAGAATTAGTGGAATCTTTAAAATATACGCTATTCCGGTCAAGTGGACGTGAGAACTTTATTGTAGTGTTGACTACCTCATAGAAGCTTATTGAAAAAACCAACTCAATACATTTCGTGCCAAACAATCCAAGAAACAATAGAATGTGCGTCACACCGACATTCTAATGTAAAAAAAAATTAAAAAAAAGATTAAGATTTGTATCTATGTATACGAGTGAAGGACTTTTATCCATGGTCATGAATAAATTATAAAAAAAAAATAGAACCTACAACTTAAGCTACTTGGGACGATGCGCGGACGCTGGCATGACGACGACGCTAGTGGGGTTACAGTTACGCAACAAGTCACATTGGAAATCATTAAATTAAACATTTAATTGTCGTCCGTGAGTGTTACATTACCGTCTAGCGGATGACGCAACTCATCCACACTGCCCGTGAGACTCTGCAGGTTGGCCTCCTTCATCTCCTGGACCAGTCTCTCCACCTGCCGCTTCTTCTCCATTATGGCGTCTTCTAACACACCAACCTGCAACCATAGCTTAATTTAATGGATTAAAGTCATCGAGATATAAGAATAGAGTAGGGGAGATATAGACCCTTCTACAAGTGGAAGTGTCCCACTAATAGAAAGAGAAAGAAGATGAGAGACCGCTAGTTTTCTCTCTCTAATCGCGCATGCGCATTGGCAACCGTAAGCATCTTACTATTTCGATGTGATGCCATTGGATGCCATGCGTCAAAAGAGAGAGAGATAGCTAGCGGTCTCTCATCTTCTTTCTCTTTCTACTAGACTGACACTTTTAGAGCCGCCTTCCCCACTCTATTCTTATACCTCTATGATTCAAGTACGGCCAAGGAGAAGCAATACAAAATGTAAAAAAAGGCGATGAAAGCTCATTAGCCAATGCAGGAGTTGACAACATATTTGAAAATAAAATTTTATTTACGAAAATGAACACAGGACTTTTATAATTTTAGTAGGCATATATTTAAATAAAATGAAATGTAGAAAACTGTATAGTACAGAGTTTTCTATATATCATAATAAACCTGAAACTAAACATAAATAAATCATTTTTATATTAAATAAAACAACAAAAAAATATTAGTTATACCAGCATCGACAGGAGAATTAAAATTTGTCATTATAAGTATTTTAACTTTAGAATGCCTGTCCGAATGTTGGCAAACTCGGCACCTCGGCGATCACGTGACATGACCGAACAATACCTTATGTCATATATTAAGAGATGAAAGAGATAGTTATTAGACTGTCAGTCCCATAATCTCGTCTAAGGTGAAAACTTTTGTATCCCTTCTCGTTAGCCGTACGTGCAGGATCTTTAAGTGACCGTTTAGGGAGGGCGTCACTATCTACGTAAATGACCGCAAATGAAATACAAAATATGAGGTTTACAAAGGCGGAGCTATACCAACGTAATTCTTTATTAGTACGTGTGTGAAAGATAATCGTATCGTGTTGTGGATGGCGTGGTTTTTTTCAAATACTTTTTGCAGAAGGGTGCAAGAAGGATAAGGGGTGCAGACAGCATTTTTTTTTATTTAATACTGAATTAAAATTATAATAAATCAATAAAATAATCATTTCACACATTACCATGCGTTTGGCGATCCGACGCAATGGAATTTTTGACAGCAGAAATTCACACATAAAGCCGAATTTACATATGAAATAAGTGGCATGAAAGTATTTACGTGAAATTAATTTCATTAACAGTTTATTTAGAAAAATGCAATTGATTTATTGCCTGCCTGATTATAAGTGGCCACCAATGGCTATAGACGTTTGACACACCAGTATATAATAGTATGTAAGCTACTTACCTCACGCTTGAGATTCTCAGCGGTGAGATGATTGATTTCGGTGGCATGCTTCGCTTGCTGTATTTGACTTTGCAGATTCTCCATTTCGGCGAGCATTGATCGCTCCAATGCTTGTCTACATAAAATAAAGCATAATCAATGAACAAAGTCTATTTTGTCAACATGCATAATTAATGAAAAAGAAGAGCTTGATGACGTAGTGGCTATTGCGTTCGTTCTGTGATTGTGGAAAGCAATAAATTTTCGCAATGACCGGTCATAGAATGGGTGACCGCTTTATTACTTTGAGATTTTGCAAGCTTCGGAGAGTAAGTTAAGCCGTTGATTCCAGCGGCAGTCATAGGCACCCACCAATCTACAAATGGGCACGAGTAATGGGTCATAGACTATTCCTCCAATTCCATCCATAGGTAAGGCCAGCAATGGAGACAATTAGGTTTCCACTAACAAAGTTATTCATTTTATTTACTAACATTTAATGTATTATCTATATCGATATAGATATTAGACTATAAGGTATATATCTATGGGTCTACCTTGCCTGATTATAAATAATGAACTAAATTTAAAAAACAAGGCTGGTGATGATATTTGCAGCTCACCTGTTCTCCTGCTGCCTGTTGCTTATGATCCTCTGTTCATTGTGAATTTCCTCCATAAGCTTACGGATTTTGTTCTTACACTGAAGCAGCTCAGTCTCACAATTAGCCAGCTTCGACCGCACAAGAACTATTTCCGACTTGATAGTTTTCTCACTCTGTTTCACTATTTCACTTTCTTCCTCAACATAGTTCAAAGCTTGAACCTTTAAAAAATATATAGTCTGTGGAACGCTATCTTTATCACACTTAACACTTTATGAAATACTTTTAACATCATACCTGTTCGGTACTGATCCGTAATTGGTTGTCAGCTGAGCTAATCTGCTGCTGCAGCAACTCCACTTGCCTTTCTTGTTCTCGACCTTTGTTCTCCCAATAACCAATTTCGGCGTCATACTGTAACGAGTGTATGTGAAAATTTCGTACTTATTGAATAGCATAATTTGAACCACCACAATCAGTGAAAGATTATATTTATAATATGTAGTATAAAAAATTATGCTAGTTTACATAAATAGCAAAGAAAGTCAAAATTAATATCAAGTAAAAATAAATTAATAATAGACATAAATCTTAATATCCTAGCTTTATATATATTTAGTATTCTCATGCTGACAGGACAGACAGACAGACAGGCAAATAAGGATGTGCAATAGCAATATGATATTAAATAATTTAGTTTATACACATTAACATACCTTTATAAGATCTACTTGTTGGGTAGACAGTTTTTCTCTCTGAGAATTTACAAGGGAAACTAGTTCTCTGTACTGGCTGTTGTAGCTTACGGCTTCGGGGCTGCGAGTCTCATAGTTCTCATCTGGTAAGTTGACTGGTGACATATGAGCAGAGCGGCAGTCACGGCTTCGGTTAGGCGACTTTCGTGTTTGAGACGGAGGCGGAGGTGAGCGATATGGTGGAGGTGGATCCCTGGACATGGAACAAAAAGGCTGACTTTGCTATTGTCATGGAATAAACTATACACAAATTACAATACCTTATGGCATTTGGCAAATAGTGTAAATGAAACAAAATATTATAATGCCAAGCTAAAGATACCAAGAACAATAAGAAAACTAAACAATCACTATTACACAATGAGTGGAGTTATGCAAGAATCAGATCTTTTCCAATTAAACTAAATGATACTATGAGTCACAGGTGAAACTTCTCTAGAAGTAAAGAGCTTTAAAAACTATAAAGTTGAATTCATCAACTTGTTCTAATAACTGTGTTTATGTACCAGCTATCAATATTATACCCTTCAGTTTGATGTTTCAAAGATATTGTTTACAAACTCCAATTGGATTTGAAGTTTGTAAATATTTCAGACAATTGACAGATTAGACAATCTAAAAGAATAAAACTGATCACTGGTACTGTCCAGCCTAAAAATAGTATGTAATAAATTGTTATTTAGCATCCATAAAACATTCTATACATAGTTTTAGATAAAATAATTGGTATAAGTCAGTGTCTGGATTGTATTATTATTCATGTTATGATTACCTATAAGGTGGTACATCTTTCAATAAAGGACTATTAGTTTCTGGTGTTTTAGCCTGTTGTACTCCTTTCACCACTCCAACAGGATTCCCGGGAGACCCATGGTTTAGGTTATTGTTATATGGCAGTGCCGCATTTAATCTATTTGGTGAGTTCTGGTTGTCCAGTATGTTAGGGTTAGATGTGTTATGGCTTCTGTAAAAATAGAATGAAGGGAACATTACAATCTTCTTATCTACTGTTAGTGGACTGGATTTTCTGTCATAAACACTAGTTTTTTAAAATTGACAATTAAATATAATAGGTTAATATACATAGATTAAATTAAATATATGTAAAATAACAGTCTTGCAGTGAATCATTGAGGATAAGGAGTTGCTTCCATAAAAACCTAAGGAGGTTTTCCTCAATCCTCAATGATTAACAGCAAGACTGTTGAGCAAGGCCTCAACTCCATGTCCATAACAAACATTAAAATACTAACCCATTTCCAACTGGTGATCTTGAATTATTAGTAGACTGAGATTTTTGGTTCTGACTATTATTAGAATCTGATCTTCTCAATATGAACTGAATGTCATTAGAATATTCACCCCATTTCATAAGAATCTGTAATATAGAATTAGTCCACGTACAAATTATAACATTTTCCTTACTAATAAAACTGCAGATAAACTCTATATCTGATAATGATCAATCAAATTAGAAATACCTTTAATGGATATTCCTGCGGAGCTAATAACCTTTCGTTATTTCTCCAGCGCTCAATTAGAGTGAACCTGCCCACTTTACCAGTGGCATGAGCCAATGCGAAAACTACATCCTGGATACGAAAATAACATCTTATTTACAAAAGCACAAAACGAGGAGAGAAATTTCTTTCTAGTAGCACATTAACCTTTAGATCGTCTTTATATTTAAAACTTTTATTAAAATTGATACTGACCTGACAAGTTGTGGTCTCTGTGACCCCACAAACGATCCTTTGTATCCCTTCAACCCAGACCTTCAACTCCATTAATTTTTTATAACTTCTCTTTTACATTCATCTAAATATTCGACTACGACATTATTGTACAGGCTGTCAACCCGTTTGTGACTTTTTTCTCACGTAAAACGTATTGTAATAAAACACAAACATACCAAAAACACAAAAGAAAATAGGCACCTAAAGTGGGTTATGTGAAATTTCCACAGATTAGGAGGAAGGAAGGAGCTCAAAACAAAAAGATCAAAAAAAAGATGTGTTCGTTCGGAAACTATGGCAACTGAAAACTTTTTGGACCTGGCCATACACAAGTCCTATTTAGGAACGACCCATTCACATATTCTCTACTAATAATGCTAATATTCGTGATCGTGACCAAGAATATTTAAAATCAATATAAATTTGACAATAAAAGAGAAAAGACTTATTATTATCAGTGTACATATTTATGAAACGCGAAATCCGTTCATTTAAACAACTGACCCAATTACTTATTTAAGTAGGTTTTTATTAAAACAGTTCTTTCTTGTATAACTTTATGGAATTAACTCGTGATCATAACTCCATATTTTTTTTATTGATTCACGATTCACGAAAACTTCAGCAAACATAAGAATAAACAAGCTTTGACAAGTTAAAAGTCAGTGTCAAATATTTTTCTTCTATCATTCATCTCATTCATCATATTATGTAGAAGAGGCACCTCGAATACATTAATCATCTGCCTAAATATTCTTTGAAGCCATATAAGCTCCCAAGCTCCTTCGCTTGCTGCTACTATCTCTGCTTCTGTAGTCGAGATGCTTACAGATGGTTGACGGTGGCTTAGCCAGGAAGCCACCCCACCATAGCAAGTAACTACTTTTGCAGTTGACCTTCCTGACGGTGCAACCGCCGTGATCAGTGTCGCCAGGGGCGGTTTATGCACTAGGCCCGCTAGGCCCGAGCCTAGGGCGCCGTGGCGGAAGGGGGCGCCACGGGCCGATAAATTTGAAAGATTAAAAGCGAGAAAGCGAACGTTTTAATCGGGTCCACTCAAACGTCAATATCGCCAATATAAAATATATATGTGCTCCATTTCTACCCACAAACCTACATAATATATGTATGATTGAAATTCTGTTTCCGTTAAATTATTTTTGAAATACACTCCCGCTCAAAAGTATGGGTTCACTTCTCGAAATTTTCAGCTTCGGTATAAGTTCCATATCTTGGTGGAAAAAGGTCGTAAGAGAATTTAATGAGCACCGTTTTGAAGGGGACAGTTTTAGCTTTACTTTGCCATTTTTTATAATTTTTTACAATTTTTTTTATAGTCCCCACGCGCTTTTGAACATGGCAGTTTTTCGATGTTTTTTTGTCCTCTGAAAACGGGCTGTCTGGCTGTTAAAAAATGTTCCTTGCAATTTTATCCATCGCAGTTTGAAAGAGGATATTAAACACTGCATTTTCGTTTTTGAAAAAGTATCTTGCGATTTTTTGTACGTTTTTTTCATTTAAAAAAAATAATTTTTAGTTCAAATTACGTCAAGATGAAGATGAAACCAATAAAAGCAATGCCTCAGCCGTTTAGAAAAAAGAAAGAATCATGGGAAAATTAAAATCATTTCGACTCCACGAGTATGGAAAAACAAATGTCGGAAAAAAATTCTGAAATAAATCTACCATGTCCATCATGATCTATTGCAACTTTTCACCCTCTTGATATTTTCTTCGATCACCCGCCGTTTTCAAGATACGCCGAATTGAATAAAATTATCATTTTTTGTCAAAAATTAGAATATTTTTGGTAAAAAAAATCGCACGATACTTTTTCAAAAACGAAAATGCAGTGTATAATATCCTCTTTCAAACTGCGATGGATAAAATTGCAAGGAACATTTTTTAACAGCCAGACAGCCCGTTTTCAGAGGACAAAAAAACATCGAAAAACTGCCTTGTTCAAAAGCGCGTGGGGACTATAAAAAAAATTGTAAAAAATTATAAAAAATGGCAAAGTGAAGCTAAAACTGTCCCCTTCAAAACGGTGCTCATTAAATTCTCTTACGACCTTTTTCCACCAAGATATGGAACTTATACCGAAGCTGAAAATTTCGAGACGTGAACCCATACTTTTGAGCGGGAGTGTATAAAAATCATTTATTCTAGCCTGTGCTTTTTCAACTATTTTATGGAGAGGGGAGAGGAGAGGGGGCGCTAATTTCGTCAGGCCTAGGGCGCCCGTTTTCGTAAACCGCCCCTGAGTGTCGCTGTAGCCAATTATGGTTCCTGCTGTTGCATTTCCATATTAGATGCCCAAAGCCGTAGTCCCTTTCAACTAAAATCCTTTTGACTTTCAGCCAATCTCCTTTCATTGGATCCTCCAACTTCTTTGATGCTACTCCTATAGCATAGGCTAGGTCTAGTCTAGTACATGTCATTAAATAAGCTAAAGCACCAACAGTTTCTCTATATGGTAACTTCTCTTCAGCTTTCCCTTCTTGAGTAATCAAACTTGTGGGTTCTCTTTCGATCGGAGTTGATACTGGATTGCATTCCACACAACAACATTCTAAACCTATCCAAAATCTTCTTTGCATAAGATTCTTGGTTAATAAAAATTGATCCATCCTTATGCCTGACTATCTCTAGTCCAAGGTAGAAAAATGCTGGCTTGTTACTAATTTTGAGTGTGCTTCTTAAGTCTGTATGAAACTGTTCTGCTAGCTCTTCGTCTGTTGTGGCCACTAGTTCGTCATTAACATAGAGCGCAATAAAAATGTTCTTGTTTTTGATCTTTTTGGTGAAAAGACAACTATCAGGCGCACATTGTGTAAAACCTTTTTCTAAAAGTAGGTATCTTCTCAAAAAATAAGTTCCAGCACCTGGGTGCTTGTTTCAAGCAGTAGAGGTTTCTTAGAAGTTTACAAACTTTTTGGGTTCCGTCACTGAATCCGCTGGTTGTTGCATATAAATGTCTTCTTTGAGCTTTCCATTTAAAAGGGTGTTTAGACATCGAACTTTGTCATAAAAATCTTTTCGTTAGCGCTGACATTTAGCAAGGCTCTTATTGTAGCCATCCGAGCAACAAAATTGAAGGTTTGTTCAAAGTCAATACCATTCCTTTGTTCGAATCCCTTGACTGCGAGTCTAGCTTTGTACTTATCTATGGTCCCGTCTGGGCGATGGATGATTGCCCTCGCCCACTGTCTCGCACTCCAAAGGGCATGCGAGGCCAATTTAAATGCAATTGGCCTCGAGACTTAAAATCCCCGTAAATTTTTAATTGAATGAAAACTTAAAAATACGTTTACTGATGCCACATCGCGGCGTAATTGTGGAGACTCAAAGTTGTTGTTGTGTGTTGTAGATTCCGCTGATGCGGATAGAGTGCCGCTGCAACCTATTCAAAGCACCGAATAAATATTTAGTGGAGCCATCCCAGAGGTGCGACAAATATTCCAGCCAGGACCACACTTGCGTCTTCTAGAAGAAGCACAGTTTACTGGACGCTACTGGACGTGAATAAACGCCGTACCTTGTTCCGAGGTATCGTTAAGCTGTTTAAATCAAGGTTTTAAAGTAGTCCTTTGGATTCAGGTCAGAGTGAACTTACATACCAAGCATCGTGATGTTGCTCTCTAGCGCCAGTTTGTAAAACAAAATAAAAGGTAGTAGTCATATTTGATTACTTTATGCCAAATAATTGAAATAAAACAACAAACTGTCATTACTCGACATTGAAGGAAGTGATTACTTTTTCCACCGAATACATTCAAACGAGACAATCACACAAATTTGAGAGAGATTTTCACTGCTAGGTATCGGTAATATTAAGTACTTAGTTCAAAAAATACCACACATTCTTACCTAACTACCTTAAATAAAATGGCGCAGGAAGACGATGAGGAGGTAAGTTACCTAATATTATTTACTAGAAATAAAGCCTCATGGCCCGGTTAGTAGACAGAACTCGAACCTGCGCTAGGCTAAATACGCCCCCTGGTTAGGAAAACGCTAATTGGGCAAAAAAGTGTCCATGCCTAATGAGTTGTCATTGCGTGTTCAATGGCTATCGTCACTTCTTTTATCGTGATAGCTCCACGCCACGACATGAACTACGACATGAAGTTGGGCATCTTACTTAACATCTTAACTATTGAACAAGCTAATTTCTTTACGCTCGCTTTACGCTTTTCACATAAAATTTTTCCGTCTCGCGTACATTTTCTGGATTTTTGAGCATCAACTAAAATGAGTGCATGTGTCCAAGCCCAATACCTAATGAGAACTCAAATTAAAACTATTTATTACTAGGTATAAATGTAATGTTCATTCCATGCAGGAAATGGTATTTAATGTTGAAGAGGTTCAAAAAATAGTTCGAGACAACATTGAACTTTGCCTAGGAGGGAACGCGTATAGTCATTCAAGAACACCGCAATGGATTACTATTATTACAGAGAAAACTCTGGCCAGACTTAATAAGCTCAACAAACCCTTCAAGTATATCTGTACGTATGTTAAGTAACCTATTTAAAATGTGGAGGATTCATTATTATAAATCTTGTGCTCTTGGATGCAATTTTTAAAATTGCGCTCGTAGATCGTGCCACTGGTTTTGAGAGGTTTTAATATCGTTGTATTGATGTAAACTTTTTCTATTAAAGGTCCACCTAGTGTTATTTTACTGTTCTGTTCAGTACCCTTAGCAAAAACCCATATCGAATTCGAATAGTTCTATTCGATCTCGATATGCGTCAAATGGCAAGAAGTTTGTATGGAAATTTAATAGCACCAAAACGGATGTAACGAGAAAAATCTTCCATACAAAACTTCTTGACAGTCGACGCAAATCGAGATCGTATTCAACTTTTTGAATTTAATAGGGGGCGTCCATAAATTACGTGAGTTGTTTAAGGGGGGGAAGGGGTCGAGTCAAATCTCATCTAATCTTACGTTGGAGGGAGGGTGGTCTCGGCAAATACCACGCAATTTATTTTCTGATTGAAACAAAAAAAATATACTATTTTGGTCCATTTAATACAGATTGTACGTACATGCTTAAGATTACACTAATTCGTTCGAAAGAAAATAATTTCATTCATTATTACCGTGCGCAAGCGCCAACGGCTTAGAGTGGCTAGATCAGAACGAAGTTGAAGGAGCAGATGATTTTACTGAAAATCATATGGACATGTTGGTTCCATAGTCTCTCTTGAAACCGCGCATAATTCTCCATGGACTGAATTAGAGTAGATATTCTTTTTTAATCACAGTAGGTAGTTACAATTGAAGTATTATATTATTAATTTTTTATTACACTTATAACTCTCAGCAATATTGATTACCTACTAGTCATAACAAGTCGTAAATAAAAGCACGAAGCATTTTTTTTTTCTTTTTACAATAACAATCCAACGTAACCAACACTTTGAAAAATCTCACGTGAGATTGAGGGATGGGGGAGCCGGGTTGAATAAAATCTCACAACATCTCACCAGGAAGGGACAGAAAATTCAAAAAAATCACCTCAATAATTTGTGGACGCCCCCATATTGGTTCGTGCTAAGGGTAGGTACAGTTAAGCGGGCCGCAGGGCCAATGTAGGGCGCACGGCGGTCGGGGCAATATCGGCTTGTCTCTACACACATGCCTGCTATTCAGTGTTTGGGTAAAGTTGAGCTAAACACACGCGTTGATTATGGTCCCAGTATTATCAAAAAATCAAAAGATCGGTAGGTAGGGCCTTGGGTGTTAGCACAAAAAAAACAACACTGACGTTGTAACGAACGGACGTGTATTTGGTGTCATAATTTGTTTAAAAATATTTATTAGGGAATATTACAATAAATGGTCACGAAATGTTCGGGCTGCGAGGCCCCAATATACGACGTTTTGTATATGGAGTGTACGCAGCAATTATGTAAGAAGCTATACGATCTGAAGTGCCTCGCTCTTACCGTAGAAAATTTTGAAAATTTTACCCAGGATTATAAAGATACATGGATCTGCCCGGAGTGTGTACGTATTATTCCGAAAAAGGACAACACAAGAACACCGGTACGTAGCAGTGTTACGATGAATACGACATTTACACCAACCAATTTCGTTAATATCGAGCGCGGTAGTCGTTGTAACGAAAAAGAATTCATTGTATCGCCTATTGAGAATAAGCTCATAGAGGAGTTAAGAGAATTTCGACGAGAGATGAACATAAAATTTGAGGAACAAAGGAAGGAAAACGCATTATTACAAAGTAAATTTATAAAATCTGAAAAAGAAATCAAAGAATTAAAAGATATGTTGAGGGTAGTTCATGAAAAAACGGAAAGAATTGTGGACTTAGAATGCAAAATAGATGAACTTACAAAAAAAAATATGGAATTAGAAAACACCCGGAAAAATAATCAGGTGTACCAGCAGCAGATAAAACCAAAAGATTCCAAAGTATCATTTGTGGAAATAGTAAAACAAAATAAATCAAATGTTGAGGAATGTGTGGCCACGAAAACGACAAATAATGTGAGTAGTGAGCAAAAACTTTCTAATGACATGATAAACGGCGACAAAAATAAAGGAAATAAGTCAAAAATAGGAGAAGATTGGACGACTGTCATGAATAAAAAGAAAAGAAATAAATATTCCAGTCACGAAGTGAAGAAAGGTGGAATATCTAACGTGGACGTTATACAAGGTACTGAACGGAAAAAATATTTACATATATGGCGTTTGAATAAAGAAACTACGGAACAAAATTTGGAAAAGTATGTTAAAAGCTTGTATAAGGAGGAGATACAGATAAGAATAGAAAGAATAAAACACAAGACTGAACGAGATTATGCTTCTTTTATTATTGGAGTGCCAGAAAGTCATTACGAAAGAATATGTAAGCCAGAAAGTTGGCCCGTAAATATTGAATTTTGTGAGTGGATTTGGTTTCGAAAATCACACAAACCTCAACAAACATAAAAAGTCAAACAAGAAACCAAATCAATCAATAGAGATATATTACCAAAATGTGAGAGGACTTAGAACTAAAACTCAAGACTTTTATACAGGTATTTCATCATCAAATGCAGATTTGTTTACAATTACAGAAACAGGTTGTAACCGTTCCATTGAAGACGCGGAATTAGTACCTCCGGGATACACGATTCTACGATGTGATCGAGCGGACGGTCGAAAACAAGGCGGTGCGTGTCTCGTTTCAAAAGGGCTCACACCTTTAAAAAGGGTAACAGAAGTTAGGGACTTAGGAGTGAAATTCACAGCAGACTTATTATTTCGAGATCACGTCGTTGACGTTTGTAAAAAAGCTTTTAAAACTTTAGGTTTCATCTTACGAACTGTAAATGAATTTACGAATGTACAGGCCATCGTAGCTTTGTATAATACATTAGTTAGAAGTCATCTAGAATGTAACGCTATGATTTGGGCTCCCCACGAACAAAAGTATAATATTATGCTAGAGAGAGTGCAGAATAAATTTGTAAGATACATGTATTTAAAATTATATGGAGTGTATCCCTTTTATCCATTACAATATCCTACATTATTTGTTCTTGGTATGGTTGGATATAGTCAGCTTAGGGTTCGGAGAGAATTGAAGCTAGTAATTTATATTTTTAAGGTGCTTCGGGGTAAGATATTTAATCCGGGCATACTAGGGATGACTAGTTTTAGTGTTCCAAATGAATACATTTGGCGTCGGCGGCGGCCGGGCCTGTTGGCAATTCCTACTGGACGCACTAAATTATTGAGTGAGGCTCCACTGACGCGTGCATTGCGCACAATCAACAAAATTAATGAAAAGATGGACTTATTCGTTTGTGCTCTGAGCGAATTTACAAAACTAGCTGAGTGGATTATTATCGGTTGCAATTAATTATTTTTTCCAATGTGTTCGTAAATGTGTATTATAATGTAATTCTTAAATGGATGTATCTATTGCCTTGGGTATATACCTGTAATAATAGATATAAGTATTTGATATAAATAAATAAATAAAATAAATAAATAAAAAAAGGAAATACTGGGTGAAGAATTGGCAACAGAAAGAAATGTATTGTAAATAAATCATGTTTGTGTTTTTTATCCCACATGTGGGGTCGCTCTTTATATACTTCTATCACTGGAGACCAAACTTCATGCTCATTATAATCTGCCGCCATCTTGATCGAAATACCTATTGCGCTCCGTGTGACAGTTACCAACCAACTGATTAGAAATTGCTCCGATCGCAAGGGTGGTCTCGCGCCCCTGCCGCCCTGCCCAAGGGCCAATTTAGAAAATTGCCCCTGCTTGCCATGTGCGTGTGGACTGAGTGATCTTTTCAAAAAACTCATCCAACCACAACCAAATTATAAGAGGATTTAGGAAATAATTGTGAAAACTTAATGGTAAGGTAAAAAAATTGTGAAACTTAACCAAAGAAAGTTAGAACTAATTAACTGGATCACTCAATCTGGACACCTGAAGAATAAGCCATAACGCGTATCCAAGAAAATACTACCTATGTGTTTATAATTTGTATTTGAAATAATTGTGAAGAATTTGTGAAAGCTGCTAAACAAATTTTCGATTCATTTCAAAGCCACGTTTAAGATTTAGAACGGTTTATATGGATCACTCAGAATGCACTATGTTCATTTGAGTGATCTTTTAAAACACTAACTTATACTGAAAAAGTATGGAACATTATCATGTTTGTTATAAATTATGCTTCTGGGAAAATTTGTGAAACAAAGATCGGGATTGAAATCTTACTGGTTTAAGAGAAAATGAAAATCTTGTTTTTTCTCGATCGTCCCAACTGAGTGATCCTTATCTTGAACTATATTTAATAAACCCAAACTTATAGGTAGAAGGTAGTTACATCAGAAATTGTGAAAAATGTTGTACTAAAATTTAACGAACCAATCGTCCCAGTAAGTGTTATATTTTAAAAGATAACTGTAATGTCGGTTGATTAAATAAAACACTAAGAAAGTCTAGCACTCTGCGCCATCTTTATTTTATATAATCAATATCATACCTTAGTGATGTATTAGTTAAAAGCGTTAGTGATGTAACTTATCTGACAATAACTCATTTTCTACAATCCTTAAGGAAAACGTTGAGTAGGGTGACCATATAGGTTTACTTGAGTACCGAGAGTTGTGTAAGTTTTGTTTTTAGAAGTTTTAAAGATGTTTTTATAGTGTACTTAATACATAATTTCAACATAAAATGACGTTTTTAAGTGACAAATTTTCAGCAAAGTTAGGTATTGTCACACTGTATTAGGTTTATCATACTAAGGAATTCTACACACAAAAATAAGATCAGATTTTTTTAAGTAACCAAAGAAATTACCTTTTTGTTATTCTAAGTTTTTTTCTAACATTCATAGTCTACTAAAATGTTACCTAATCAATAAATCCGTAGGACAAAGTATGTAAAATAACTGGTTCTTCTTCTTTGCTGTTATACATTTTTCCCATCAAATCATCATAACAGACTATTTTTTCGTTATGGACACCATGTCCTCTGTAGTGGCCAATATTATCGGGACTTCATTCATTGCACTGCCACCGTCATACCCCATTGTGGCACAACGATGCCTAATATCAAAGTACTTGCTCGATGCTTTGAATAGGTTACAGCGGCGCGCGATCCGCATCATAGGCGATGAGGAGGTGACTAAACACCTTGAGCCTCTTCAATTACGCCGTGACGTGGCGTCACTAAGCGCGTTCTATCGTCTGTGTGGGTGTACAGACAAGTGTTCTAAGGAGTTATTCTCTCTCATTCCACCTTCCCCTTTCCTTCAGAGGACCACGCGCGCTGGCCTACGTTGCCACCGCCTAACTGTGGCCACAATTCCAACGCGTACAAAGAAATTTGGTGACTCATATCTTTGTCGCACTATCCGTAAATGGGATGCTCTGCCCGCTCACGTGTTCCCTCCCTCTTACAACCTGGGATCCTTTAAAAGAGGCGTGAAGAAGCAACTCGCAGGCCGGCAGGGTGAAGATAGCTGGTGTGGTAGGTAAAACTGCTGTATCTGCTATCTTCGCGTCTGGACTTCACCTTTACTTAACATCAGGTGGGATGGAGTCATTTGTCGGTCCTATCTATATAAATAAAATACTATAAACAAACTTCATTGCATTAGATGCACTGCACAACGCCGCCAGCTTCGCAAATTGCAATGAATATACACAATGTTAGCATTGAATAGGTTAGTCGAAAAAAAATCCGACAAAATAAAAAAGTACAAGTACCCTACTCAACGTTTTCCTTAAGGATTGTAGAAAATGAGTTATCTTTTAAAATATAACACTTACTGGGACGATTGGTTCGTCAAATTTTAGTACAACATTTTTCACAATTTCTGATGTAACTACCTTCTACCTATAAGTTTGGGTTTATTAAATATAGTTCAAGATAAGGATCACTCAGTTGGGACGATCGAGGAAAAACAAGATTTTCATTTTCCCTTAAACCAGTAAGATTTCAATCCCGATCTTTGTTTCACAAATTTTCCCAGAAGCATAATTTATAACAAACAGGATAATGTTTCATACTTTTAAGTATAAGTTAGTGTTTTAAAAGATCACTCAAATGAACATAGCGCATTCTGAGTAATCCATATAAACCGTTCTAAATCTTAAACGTGGCTTTGAAATGAATCGAAAATTTGTTTAGCAGCTTTCACAAATTCTTCACAATTATTTCAAATAGAAATTATAAACACATAGGTAGTATTTTCTTGGACACGCGTTTGGTTGTGATTGGATGAGTTTTTTGAAAAGATCACTCAGTCCACACGCACATCTGCTTGCCTACCTACTCACAATTGAGGAGGTAATTAAGGATCATGCCCACTCTTACACCCTAGATTGCCCCTGCGGCAGGGATGTCGGACCAATACGACCCAAGAACCTTAAAAAAAAGAGCGTACTCCTTCCTTAAAGGCCGGCATCGCATTTGTGATACTCCTGGTGTTGCAAGTGTCCATGGGCGACGGTGATCACTTACCATCAGGTGAGCCGTCTGCTCGTATGCCCCTGTAAGCGGCGGATACTTATTTCCGGGAGACGGGCAATCCAATTTCAAAAGACAATATACCCTCCTACCTCTTCAAAAATATCTCTTGAACATAGTTTCGAGGCACCTGCTTAAACGGAGTTTTTGTTATACTTACACAGTGCGAATTACGATAACTCAGAAAAACGGCTCGGGCCTCCACACCGCAGCGGCTTACTACTGGGACACCGCTACAGATAGCACGTGCACAGTGCGCTGGGAAAACAAGTTCATGTACTGCATCGTCAATGTATGGGGTCTCGCTTTACAAATATAATTTCTTATCTTGCCAGAAAAATGCTTTTAATTACATCTAAAAATTAAAATAATCTTTACCAATCTTAGATACAGACGCACTGCCATACATTAATTTACACACACTGTCAAATCTCTATGATAATGAATCTCATGTCGAGGGGCCAGGCCTACAACAGAGATAAAAAAAATTACGATGGTCACCAACCAGGGGGAAGAGGGGTTTGCAAATCGCAAGTGGCCGGGCCTGAATTTAGGGGCCTCCACTACTTCGTTGCCCCGGGTTGCCACACCTGTAAATCCGGCGCAGCTTGTAGTAGCTGTAACTTTTTTTAACATCTGGAAAATGCCTTACGCATCCTTCAACCACCAGGGGAGCCAAGGGCGTCGCCTAGTGATCAAATGTAGCTAGCCACAAAGCGACCAAAGTGCGAGCAATTGACTTCCTTATCTATTATATTGCCCCATAGCTCCCCCCTTAGTCATAAGCTGGCGACGCCCTTGAGGGGAGCTAGGTGCTGAACCTTACATATATGCGCTAAGATCAGTAACTAACTTATTTTTACGAATGGTTTATCTATGTCACACAACACAAAGAAGCAAGGTCTAACTTCTACCCATAAGGCGGTATATTTCAATACTAGCAGCCCGTCCCGGCTTCACACGGGTGTATTAAATACTATGGCAACAGCACAATCAGCATCCGAAAAAAGTAGCCGGACTGAGTTTCTTATGTAATTCTTATCCATTGCCTTTTGGAGCGGTAGTTTTGAAAAAAGAAAACACAGATAGTATTTTTATTTTATACAGAGTACCTAGGTGTGGAAAATTGTAATCAATCCTATGCACTTTTGGAGGGTAGTTGTAAAAATGCTATGTAACAGGCTTAGTGTACATCTATTATAATTATAATGTTTATGCAAAATTTGCATTAAATAGGTTCAAGGGATAAAATTTTATAAACAAACGTTTCTTTGCAAATTTCACGCTTAAGAGGCTGAATTTCAAAAATCCCCTAATCTTATTACTTGTCTAGACAATAATAGGAACCTACTGTCCAAATTTCATCATTCTAGGTCCAGCTAATTCGACTGTGCGACAATGACTCAGTCAGTCTGTCAGTGTATCCTTTTCTCTCAATATAATAGTATAGATGAAAAATATTTTCTAACTTCAACCTTTCACGTTGGGTCTTGGGTCTCAATTGGGTATTCAGTACCTTTTTTCGCTTCCCGCCATCACTTTAATTACATAATAGGGCAAAAGCTAAGCTAAGACACATTAACATAAACAGATTTTCGCATGAGCCTTGGAATGCATAGTGCTCCGAATTTCCAACCTAATAGTGCATTGATTGAATGCATTCGGTTGAAACTAGACTTGCAACGAGTATTCGGTTACTATTCGGTATTCGGCCTATTCGGCTACTTTTATTATATTCGGCCGAATACCGAATATCTACATATTATTTGGCCGAATACCGAATACTTAAATAATATATTTTATCATAGAGAAATAATTGGTAAAATGAAAAAAAATAAAATCGATTGATTACGTAAGTAAGTATATATTCATATTTTCATTTCTGTTATATATAATCATTTAAGAAGTCATTGGTACATAACACAGGTACATAATCACCTTCTGAATTGGAAAAATGTAGGATTCTATGTATTTGTATTATTGTGGTAATCAAAATTTAGAAGGGTAAGGTTCTCATTTCTTTTATAATTATTTATTAAGTAATCATTGGTACATAAAACAGATACATAATTTAATCATTTTCTGTATTAAACAAGTTAAGAATTTTTCTTTACATTTGAATTATTTTCATAATCAAAATTTAGAAGGGGAAGGTTATGATGCAGAAAGACTAACTTTTCTGCATTTTTAGGAAGTAGTTTACTCCTTTTTTTCTCGTAGACCATCCCAGCTTCAGAGAAAAGGCGCTCTGAATAAACACTACGTCCTGGCGCCGACAAATATTTTACTGCAATCTTAATCAAACACGGAAATTCAAATTTCCTTGCTGCCACCATGTATACGGGTTGTCATGACGTGATGATATATTACTAATATTTAAAAGAAAAAAGAAGAAAGAAAGATCCATTTCTGTTGAAACTGCATTTGACTGAATTGCACTACAAACAAAGGAGCGCGAAACAATCACGTCTGTACAAGTTTTTGGCGCCAAAATCCAGCCGAATACTTTTGCCTAATATTCGGCTATTCGGTCAGGGGCCTCGCCGAATATTCGGTATACTGCCGAATATACTATTCGTTGCAAGTCTAGTTGAAACACCATTTAAGTACCTTTTGCCCCGACTTATTAATAAATTGCCGCCAGAATTACAAGACAGCATCACACATATGAATGTTAGTACATAATACTATGTTTTAAGTTATGCAATAAAAATGTAAACTCCGATAGCGCAGTATAAACCTTAGTGGTTTTAGATGTTATCGCATGCCATTGTTTAATGATATTTTGAATATGGTAATAAATAAAAAAAAAGTATACAGCTCGATTCATCCCATGTCGCGATGCTGGGTTTATTTGGGCGTTATGCCAACCGTCTAACCAGGTGATCAGCAACTGTTCACAAAGTGTATATCTGGCAGCATAAGTAATCTCCGATTTACCCTTATCTTATCGGATGCGACTGTTGGTCCACGGACTGGGTGTTGCTCAACATAGACCCAGTGACCCTAGTGTGATAAAGCCTTAGGGCCTGCGATCACTACTAAAACGGTATGGCAAACAAGTGATTCAGTAAAGAAAAGAATGCAACTTATTATACGAATCATATGATTTTCATTTCAAGTATGCTACATACTGCAGCATATTTAGTACCAACGGTTTTACTATTATGTTCTTAAGTTATATTAATAACTAGCTGTGCCCCGCGGTGTTACCCGCGGCTTATTAGGGATATTTTCCCGCAGTAAAAGTAGCCTATGAGTTAATCCAGGGTGTCAGCTAACTCCATACCAAACTTTATTAAAATCGCTTCAGCCGTTTAGACGTGAAGAAGTAACAAACATACACTGTCACACACTCACAAACTTTTGCCTTTATAATATTAGTGTGATATTCGTCGCATCCCTTGTCCTACCATGACTTGACCTTATAGAAGGCAGGCCATCTCCAGAGATAACTACTAAGATTTATCAAGAAATTTGTTTAATAAAATTAATATAAAATGAAACAACGTCTAAAGCACATTTTAGTAGTTTTATTTTTGGTAAAATTTACCACAATACAAAATAATTAGAAATAAATAAAGTAATAAAATGTATAGACAGGTCATAGAACTATGCATTGTAAAATTGGTGCTTTTAAAGCAATTTAAATATAATTTCTAATAACATTAAGCAAAATGGCATTGTGTACATTAAAATAAAAGCATTTTAAAAATAGAAAATAATATCAAAAGCAGATGTTTACATTTATTCTTAACGCAAATTGATTCATCACTTGGTGATTTGGTCTTTTAAATATGATGTACATAGGACTAACAGAATGCACACTCGCACATTAAAGCGTATTATTCCAACGTCACAATGTCGTTTCAAACGATGTTACAAAACAATTCACAATTCAAATTTTTTTTTGAAATAAATTGATAGCAAATTTCATGATAAATACAATACACAAGAAAAAGGAGTAGAGAAACAATGAGGTGTATAAAACATTTTTTTAATAAAAATACATGTTAATCATAATTCATTTCTGTACTTTGTTTTATTATCTCAACTCGATGTAAATTATAACATTCACATTTGTTATATCAAATGTAAACAATCAACAATTCGCAATCAATTATCAAAAGAATATAAATCTACATTCATAACACTGTATACACATCATAGTATATCCAAATTGACATAGTGAGAATGTTGAGACTAGTTTTTTCATTAGACATTGTACTATGACGAGCATCCAGCAGGCATAACGACGCAATGTATGTAATATTTTCAAAACATTTTATTTTTGTAACTATGTCACATAAATAATTCAAAGTAACAAGTGGTTTCATAGAGTCAGTACTTTCCGATCTTTTTAGTTATAATACATAAAACAGTAAATCACAAGCATTATGCTAGTATTTTTTTAGAACATTGAAAATACAAAATACATTACTGACACTAAATTCGATGGGAACCAAAATATTGGTGCTCAGCGATTTTACATACAAATTTTGAAAAGTACTATTCTATAATCTGTTGATCAGACATTCCACACTACTTCAATCTGTTCTATTGTTTATCTTTAAAATACTTGAGGGCAAATATTAATCACCTTAATACTGCTTTGTAGATGCAGCAACAAACTTAGCATATATTTATCCTATGGCATCTGACCCATTGCCTTCTTTTCCCTTTTGTTTCTGCATCTGAATATTATATTACTATGATTGTGAATTATTCAATGCACAATTTACCACTAGCAAAATTATCAACTGGTCTCTGTCTGTGATGACTATTTGTGATGTGTGCCTACAGGTTCAGTCTATAAATGCTCAGAATGAAATGCTAAAACCATCATCCAGTTAGCCAATCAATTCAAGGTTTTTGCATTCCAAACATAAACCGATTTTAAACATGATTTTAAGGCTGTGCTGTATTAAAGCTAACAAATGTGCATTTCTTTTTAAAACGTGCATTAATTGGGAGCACTCAACAATATCCCGCCGTGTCCCCTTTCCGAACAGCAGCAACAATCTCCACTCCCTCCCTACTCGTATGAATATTTTATTATTTACACCACAACATAATATTTCTATAAAATACAACCTACCATTATATGACTACAATAAAACGAATTGTCGCTTAACCTCGTTATTATGACAGATAATTTCTCTTATTTACAATTTACTATACAATACTTGTTAAAATTACTAAAAAGTAACATTGTACTTGTAACTTTGCTACCCTTTTTTGAATGTACTAATTTCATTGTTATTATGTCCTATAATTTACTCTTAAATATTATGTACATTTAAAAAACTATGTTAGTCGAGACTTAGATGATCACAAGTAAAAAGAAGTAAGAACGAAATGAGGAACAAATATACATTAACTATGCACTAACCATCTCATACCCAAATCCGGGGCTAACACATATCACATTAAATTAAGTGTTGACAACACTTAAGCCGTTCGCGAACCATCTAATTTAATACTTACAAAATTTATAAACTTATCACAAAATAAAAATTATATACCACTAATTCCAAATTATACAATCCATCAATTTAAACAAAAACTGGGCAGATTCGAGAAAGAGATCATTATAAGATTCAAACTTCATTTGTCCAATTCACAGCAATGGTAATAAAACAAGATGTAAGGTGGGTATAATGGGATATGTGAATTTGACTTATTGTCTTAAATACATAAATATGTACACGAAAAATTATCGTCAACCCAGTATTTCAATTTGTCACAATCATTTCCTAATTCCAATTTCTTAGAATTAAGGAGATCCATCAATATTCAACTTTCCTAATCGCCATTTCCACTATATCTGGGAGGTTGCTTCGCTGGTCCGATTCGTTATAGTTCGGGTAATTTCCAGGAGCAAAACTAAAATATTTATAATGTGTTGCGGCGGCTGAGTCAGTAAAAATCATATTTCGAGCCAAATAAAGCACTTCGCGCACTACATCTCATCCGATGATAATTATCCATTTATGCTCTTGAGCATCTTGAAGCAGCAACGCTGCACACTTTCGTTGTGTTTACTCATTATACAACACCTGGCCTCTCAGTACTATCAATACACAAACATATGAATTAATTGATAAAAAACCGTCATTACCCAGTGAAGAAAACCAACACGATCTAGTAGAAAAGGCAAGCTTACACGAGAACTTTTCGATTTCCTAGAAATAAACGTCTAATCAATGTACTTTTATAATTATGCTACAATACAAGCAATGATACTCGATAATTTTTTTAGTGATGTTGAATAGTCCTTTGTTCTACACGTAAACCCTTAATTGACACTGAAATCACACTCACGTGTCCTTCAGTTGAGGTACTTGCGGCATTTCTTGGCGCCACACGTGCATGGTATCTTTATCTCTTCGAAGGGGAACTTGTAGTCGTATGTGAGTTCTTCGCCGACAGTAATACGCCGGAGGGCGAATATCAAGATGTGTTTGTGACCGTGTATATCGACGACACGAGAGTAGCAATTAGGCTGAAAACAAAATGTTTCAATGAGAACAAGATACCAAATAAGCCAATTCTTCTTTCTTTTCTTATGCTAGACAACAAGCAAAAAACAAATACACCCTGTCCATAATTTTTCAGGCCAAGACTTGCATGAAATACTTATATTTTTTTCAAATCGCCTACAAAAGTGGCCACCAGAAAATATGGATAATGGGATTGGTGCTTTTGAATTCGAATTTGTACGCACAATACACGCAAAGCGAAGGGGGTTGCTTTAAAATGCTCAATACATTTCAATTAGATTTTACATTTTATCCATAGGAGATAGAAAATGTTTATGATGAATTATACATTTGAAAAGGTTTCTATCTTACGAGGACGCTGACATTTGCTTATGGATCTCAACTCGGCAGCGCTCCCTATTCCCATAAACATTTATTTACGCATAATACTGCAAAAGAATAGGTTGGACTAAATGCAAGCAGAAATAACTCGGCCTACATCTATCTGTGTTACTCAAAATAGTGGTAATGATGATAATGTTCTCCAATTGGAATGTGTGTACCGGTGACAGGAAGATTGAATGTAAACAGGAGATGTAATGAGATGAGAGACATATGTGATAAAGAGGGTGTAGATAGACTTACAGGGAAGAAGGACTGAAGAAAACATTCATAAACTATATGAAAAAGGTAAAGTTTGAGATGCCGTCATCTCGTACTCGTACAACTTTGCGTACAGTCGCTGTACGCAAACAATGGAAGGGAAAGATGATGAAAGTAGAGTAGTACATCTGCACAATTTTGACGGTCCCAGTGTAAATCATCGAACTCAAAACTACCTATTATTCGTGGAAATTCGTTAATTTGTCATTTAGATTAAAAATTAATGTCTATTTGTACATTTTAATCTATGAGGAAAGTAAATGTATTTTCATCCCACCACCTCGGAAAGTGTAATTTTGCGCTTCGAAATCTGGCTGGAAAATTCTATTTTATTCGCTTGAGCGGCAAAGTAGATTTGAATTTAGAACATCACATATAATGAGTACTCAATATAATTGTAAATTCAAAACGTCATTAAACCTATTTAATGTAACCTCTATGGTGCCAAATTTATGATTAGAACTTTTTAAATTGTGAAAAAATTTAAATTTGGAACCTTCTTGGTTTCTTTGTTTTATTTGCGTGCTTCGCGCCATTCTAGTTTTTCACGTTTTATTGCTTAATATAATTAACATAACCTAAAAACTGTACAAAAAAATCAACTAAAATGAGTGACATTAGCGACGATGAAGTTTATCTAACGCCAACTGAGTTAACTGAAACAGTTAATAATGCGCAAATGAGCCTTCTCCCTCAGCAATCACGAGAGAAGTATTTGAAACAGTACGATATATTTAACATGTGGCGACTAGCTAAAGGAGCAAAAACTTTCTCCGAAAACGTTTTGCTGGCATATTTTATAGAATTATCTGAGACCAAGAAAGCAAGCACGCTATGGAGTACGTATTCAATGCTAAAATTAACAATTAAGATGAAGAAAGACGTTCATATCGACACCTATCATAAATTAGTGGCATTTTTAAAAAGAGCCTCATCTGGTTATAAACCAAAAAAATCGAAGGTTTTCACAGCATCTGAAATTGCAAAGTTTATTAATGAAGCACCTGATTCCGTATATTTAGCGGCAAAAGTAAGTCAATACGTGTAATTTTTTGTTGTTGATAAAATTGTACATAGTACTTACAATATTTTTAATTTGATTAATTTATTTACGATTATAAATACTTCTTTTGTTACAGGTTGTTCTTATTATTGGTATAACCGGAGCATGTCGAACAAATGAACTTACACTACTTAATGTCAATAACGTATCAAAATATTCTCATAATTCTGATGAATTGCTATTAATTAATGTACTAAATACCAAGACAAAAAAAGACCGCAACTTCGTTATTCGCAAGGAATATGTAAACATTGTTCAGAAATATCAAGCTTTACGTCCTTCTAACACCCCAATTGAACGATTTTTTCTACAATATCGCAACGGAAAGTGTATCCGACAACCTATGGGTCAGAATAAAATTGGCAGTATTCCACGAGAAATAGCAACTTTTCTCGGACTTTTAGAACCCCCGTTATACACCGGTCACTGTTTTAGAAGAACCTCAGCCACACTTTTGGCCGAATCAGGGGCTGATCTTCTATCGCTTAAGCGCCATGGAGGCTGGAAGTCTAATTCGGTTGTAGAGGGATACATAGAGGATTCAATCCAAAGTAAATCAAAAATTTGTAATAGTATCGTGGAGGCCATAACGCTGAAAGAACCTCTGTCAGATTCTTGGTCTCGCCCTTCTACATCTAAAATGAGCCCCCATAAGATTGGAAACAATAGCCCTCTCTCGCCAACATTTACGCCAATAGAATCCAATGAATCGGCACAACTATTTAAAATTACTGATACGAGTAGTTTACCACAAAACAGCGCACAATTCACAAACACCAACATAACATTACCTAACAAAAATATTAAACTTAACATAAGTAACTGTAGCAACGTTACATTTAATATTTCTTAATTATTTTCTACTTCTTATTATTTTCTTCAATTTATAGATTATCTTAATGTGTTTTAATTGAAATAAAAATATTTTGTCATTATAAATTGTTTTCTTTTTCATTTTGTCATTTCCTCGCTGAGGTGGGATGAAAAGTTACGTATTGCACTCGAGTGGAAAGATTTTTCACCTTGTGCTCGTTTGTTTCCCTCGCTGACGCTCAGGATTCTAATTTAGAATCACTCGCTGCGCTCGTGATTCAACTTTAGAATCCTTCGCTTGCTCGGTCATCCAAATCGAGCACGCGGTTAAAAAGGAACTTTCCACTCTTGTATAATAAATAACTATTATTTTCCTCACAATAACTACTGACTCTTAAGAAGACGATTTAACAAAAAAGAAGAAATACGTGAGTATCGTGGCACACTTGGTTGGAAAGAAGTTAAAAATAATTGTATTATATTAAAACTAACAATCCAGCCAATATTCCACCAAAAAAATGTATGAGCAGATTGGACCTAGTGCCCGCCCCTATTAATCTCAATTCTATCAATTAAAAAAGTATCCTACCCACCAATCCAAAGTGGGGCCGCGTGGTGCGTAATGGCCAGATCCTGGAATTCCGTCAACTATTAAACAACACTTTAACTAAGCCACTGCTGCCAGTGGTGGGCAGCCGCCCATCTAGCTGTCCAGCTAGCTGCCTCGCTAGGTTGTGACGGATAAATCTTACAAGTTTTTCGCTTAGCCCCCATTCGCCGAAGGGAAATTCGCTTCAAAAACATATCATTTAGAGTTTCGATGATTTATATTGGTAGCGATAGAGGAGCTCGATGGCGCAAGTGGTTAGCGCGTTCGGCTACGATCGTTGAAGTGAAGCAACTTTCGCAGTGGTCGGTCATTGGATGGGTGACCAAAAATTTACTACCTCGAGCTCCTCCGTGCTTCGGAAGGCATGTTAAGGCGTTGGTCCCGGCTGCATCTGCAGTCGTTAGCACCTACCAATCCGCACTGGGCCCGCGTGGTGGGTCATGACTCGATCTCCCTATTCCATCCATAAGGAAGACCTGTGCCCCAGCAGTAGGGACATCAATAGGCTGGTGATGTGATGATGTGATGTGACATTGTTAGTGTTTGTTTCGTAATTCAAACTCACATCACAGGAATGGTTGATGAATCTCGCCGCGTTGCCCTTGAGGGTGGCGTCCACCACTAAGTTGTCGTCGATCCGAAACATGTAGCAGCCGCCGACGCCACGCCGCCCGCTCATCGCCTCGTACCGCTTCTCGCGCTGGTCGGCCAGGACTGCGCGTATCACTTCGCCCGCGTATTCGATTACCATGTCACCTATTATATAACATAATAGTAGATATTCAATACGTTGAAACAAAGAAAAACGCTCTCGTGAAAAATCCGTAATCCGTAAATCACAAGAAATTTTTTAATAGATAAAGCCTGTCGTTCAAGGGGGTTCTACTCTCTTTCTACGAAACAAACTTACGGTAACGAACAGAGTTCAAACGAAATTTATTTTTTTCAATTTGAGGTAATCATTTTAACGATAAACTATCAAATATTTCGTTGAGGTGGCTTGAGAATCTAAACCTTAATATATTTTCCGGCGAACGAATATCATTATAATTAGAAATAAATAAGATAAAATACGAGCTAAGTTTGATCGAAATTTGGTTTTTTAGAAATTTATAATTAAGTGGGCCAGGTAGGCTGGATTCGAACCTGTGCTTTCTGTTATTCAAGCGAACGCGCTAATATATAGTAGATTATACATTGATAGGAGATTATACAGCTCTCCATGAAACGCTGTCTTTTACGATATTATATGTATACAGGATTTGGACGTGTATTGTGTCATTGTCTATGTGCGAGTGTCGTAATTACCCCCCTTAGAATGTTGCTGTATGATTTTATTGGTAGAAAGAATAGATTAGAAGCATGAACAATAAAAGAAAATATACGACGAAATGTGTTTAAAGTCCACTTGCAGCAAATTCGCTAAATCACAATTCAATCAAAACAGTCAATTGACATTATTGTATGGGCTTAATATTCAAAATTTAAAAAAAAACAAAATTCAATATCGTTTATTCAGTCTAGGCTGTTAGAAGCACTTGTGAATGTCGAAAAGCTAAGCCATCGGTTCGCAAATCTACGGCGGGAGACCTTGTACTGAGAAGAATCGGCAAGAAACTCAGCAAGGGCTGTTTTTTTCTCCCTGTATTACGAGTATATACAGAGTCGACAATTGACTTCAATATGAGGTAACTCATAAAGTCACTTTCCATTACAAATGCAAATAATATAAAAATTATGACTATATAAAAAACTGGTTTAACAAAATTTAGAAATGCCGTGTCCTACTGTTTAGGCAAAAAAAAAATAATATTGTTTATGTAATTGAGATTAAACAAAAATATTGCTGCAAGTCGACCTGAATATGGCAACTATATTACTTTACACATTTATTTTTACACATGCGCCAACCTGAAATACAATATTATGTAAATTTATCTTACCTTCTTCAATATCTCGTTTGCAGAATAGTCCTCGCCCGTGTATATGTGATCTGTAAACACCGACTGAAACCTTAGATGTTTCTTTCAGTTGTCTAAACCTCATTGCTGGTGGGAGAGTAGCTAAACGCCTGAAAGAAATGAAGTGAGTAAAGATAATTGCTAGTAAATATATCAATATAATATAACCATAATAACAAAAAACAAATACCTCGAAATAGAACTCTCTCCATCTTGTCCTCCGAACGGCGGGGGTTCTTCCCGGAATGGTGATGCCATCCAACTGAACATATCATGATTTTGTTTCCTTATAATAGGTCCAGTCCGGGCGCTACCCCAAGGGCTTTCCTTGAAGCCTTCACTCAGGTCTAAATCGTTGTCCCAACTGTTGAGCTGCCGACCTTGCCGAATCTTATATTTGGTACAGCGACTTGCCTAAAACATTGATAATTAAAGGTGTATAAGTATTTTTTATTACAGAACATTTTATTCAAAATTTCAAATACATAATGAATATTTACCCCTGGTAGTTGCTCAATGAGATATCGGAGCGCGTTGTTATTGAGTCCCAGTAAATGTGCTCCAGATAGACTTGATGGTAAATTGTAGTTAATTAATGGCAAACCATTTTGTTTTCTTGCGTTTTGAACAGCTTCCACAACTTTTGCCCAAAGATCAGTTAAAGATGATGAAGAATAATTGAATCCATCTTCAGATGTCACTTCATATATCAATTTTGGTCCATCATCTTTAGAAGGGTCGGGTGTTTGTTTTGGCAGTGTTGACTTATTTTCCTGACCTTTTGATGTTTTGCTTTGCTTTTTCGTCAAAATTGGTTCAGATTCAGACTTTTTATCATTAAAAGGTCTCTTCATAACTTTGCTAGGAGCATTTGATATTTTGCCTGGTACAGAATTTCTGTTTGTGTCTTTTTCGATCAATGGCTTTGGTGGCAGTTCAGCCATTTCTGAATCCAAGCTTGGCAAAGAATTAATTTTAGTATTAACTTCCATATGAGTGCTACCATGCGTGTTTGTACTCTCAGCTGGAGCCGAACTTGTGTTGGCTTGGTGCGTTTCCGTGGATAGCTGTATTGCCCGAGACACAACTTGATCCTCTTTCTTCCTTTTAGCTTGTTCTAATTCCATCATACGTTTGGATTCTTCTATTGCCTTTTCTAAGTCACTGTCGATAGTTTCATCTTTAATATTCAAATCTGGCATATCGTGACTTACTGGACGTTTTGGTACTGCTGATGTTTTTGTAGAATTCTTTGACTTTTGTCCATCTCTATGTAAAGGTAATACTCTGTTCATAGGTCTCATTGACATTGGATTTACAACATTTGTTGGAATGCCTGATTGCTGAGTTGGAGGAGCTTTTGGTAACGTAATACTGGAACTATTTTGTGTTGGTAAATTGATGGGATTATTTTGAACAGGTATGCATATCATGTTTCCAGATCCGTTGTTTGGGTTTTGTATCATATTAGTATTAGCTTGAATTGGGAAATTAATGTCTGCATTAGCTTTTGAGGCTATCTTAGGATCAACAAGATTGTTCTGAACAGTAATATTTACAGTGTTATTACTAGAATTCACGTTTATATTCATTGGAGCACTGTTAGGTATAGCTTGAAAGGGCACGTTTATCATGGTACTGCTATTTTCACTCTTTTGTTGGAACGACAAAGGTTCTGCAGATATTCCAGTCACATTACTATTACTGTTATTTGTAACTACACGAATATTGTGTTGCTGTGGTACATGTTGGTTAATGTTATTTTGTACGTTTGAGTTATTTAGGCGATTTCTTTCAGAAATTATTATATTGTTTTGTGAATTCATTTGCATGTATCCTATTTGATCACTTACTGAAATATTGTGATTTGATTTTTCATTGCTTACAATATTTACCTTAGCACAATCATTGTTAGAAATATTAGACATTGAAATGTTGCTGCTTGGCATTGGACCCATGACATTCTTTCCTCTTATTGACTCTGGAGGGAACTTAGGTGATTCATTTATACTGTTCCTGTTTATTTGTGGATCTAAATTACTCATCTGATTTTGAGGTCCATTATTCGTGGACAAATTACAATTACTTATATTAATTGGAGAATTACTAGGAACTTGCGAGTTTAACATTTGGTTTTGATTGTTATTGGAATGAGTCTGTGAAGCAGTCATCATCATGTGATTACTGTTGCTTGGCATAATATTGTTAACACTGTGATCAGATGAGTTGTTGCAACTCATTAGCATATCATGTCCAGTAATATTGTTTTGACCACCAGAACCATATAAGGAATTGCTGTTTACTGAATTCATCATCATATTGTTCGACATATTTGAACTATTCATGTTCATACCATGCATCATATTACTAGCACCCATGTTCATGTTGTTGTTGGAATTTAAATTATTACATTGCATCTCAAATGAATTTTGATTATTTGTAAATTGCGAAGAATTATTTGAACAGCTCCCACTACATGAATTTTGCATTTCATTCTTTATATCTGGTGTAACATGCATAAGAGAGTTAGTCATTGATTGATGATTTGTGGTGTTCATTTGCATAGCACTGTTCATACTACTGTGCATATTCATATTGGTAATCGAGTTCATATTATTCATTTGGTGTTGCATCATAGATGAATGTTCAAGTGAGTTTCTATTGTTCTGAATTTGATTCATAACATTCATATTCTGTATGCTTACAGTGTTAGTTTCATGTCTGTTGCCATGCATATTTGACATTGTATTAGTATTATCCATCTGATTGCCCAAATTCATACTATTATTTCCAGACATGTGATGCATGTGCATACTATTCTCCATCTGTTGTCTGTTATGCATTTGATTAGAAACATGTTGATGCATTCCTATCATATTGTTATCTATATGAGACCGATTGTTCTGCATCTGCATTACATTTGACATCTGATGTTGATGATGGTGACCAACATTATCTTGCTGTCTATTTTGTTGTAAGCTCATTTGTTGATTTACATGCATGTCCATTTGTTGCCGGGAATTGCTATTCATATGATGATTCATCTGTTGTAAGTTGTGAAGTTGCGTGCCATGCATGTTTTCTACTGGTCGACTGGGATGCATTTGATGCCCCATATTGTTAACATTATGAGCAGACATGTTTTCCATCATCATACGATTATTCTGCAAATTGTTCATATTAGACATAGACTGTTGCATATGCATATGATTCATGTCATTTAGATCACTTCTATTTAAATTATGATTATTTGATATACCATGCATATTTATCGATTGATTTAATATATTGTTACTGTCGGGGGTGCTTCTATTTGACATCATATTATTTTGGCTGTGTGCTTGTTGACCACTTATCATATTATCGTGAAAAGACCTACTTGATGGGCCTTGGCTCAACGGTTGATGTTGGTTATGTTGTTGATTATTCTCTACTTGTCGGTTGTGTTGAATTTGACCACCCATAATATGAATGGAACTAGGTCCTACATGCTGACTGTCATGTTGTATGATTTGCATGTTTCCATGAGGTAAACTGGAGTTATTCATAGCAATGTTTGATATGTCATGAGGTTGGTTATTTTGTTGTAAACTGTTTTCACTTGAAACTGTTATGTTAGCTCTGGAATTTGAAGCTTCTTGACATGATAAGTTTATATTTTGAAGAGAATTATTGCCAGAGTTCATTAATTGCATCTGATTATGAGTCGAATTATTTGAAAGGGCACACATTTGGTTTTGATTGTTTGTAGAATGTTGTTGAATCGACATTAAGTTTTGATTATTTGTCGAATGTTGTTGAATCGACATCGAGTTTTGATTGTTCTGTAATTGTGGTCGCATCACATTGTGTGGTATAATACTGATCGCTGGATTGTTATTTAAGTTTCCAGCTACCTGGCAACTGTTTAATTTATGTATGTTGATTTGGCTTGGCATGTCTACATTATGTTTGTCACTAGGGCCCATATTTTGGAAAGCTTTATCATTTTGAGCATTCTGTTGTGAATGGGAAGCCATTATTTCTTGTGAGAAATTCAAATGTCCACCTTCAGTCTTTGAAAGTGCATTAATTTTACTCAATTTTAATGTAGTGTCAGCATCGAAATTACTGTTCACAATTGAAGATGGTGGATAAATGTTTCCAGCTGTTATTTGAATCACGTTATTTGCTGATGAATGTACTGATGAATGATGGCTTACATTCAGATTCGTATCAAACTGATGAGGATGCAAATTCACACTGCTGTTACTATTTGGCAATGACATCAAACAACTCTGATTAAGTTTTTCAACATCGTTTTGTGAATGGGGTCGCACAGGTCCCATATTGCTTTGAATACTCATTGAAGAACTATTCATATTACTTGTTTTTACAGTCATATTTTGTATTTCTAATTTATTTTCCATGTTGCTTGTGGAGATTGGTGTACTGATTTGTCTCCAGGGTGTGGGTGATTTAATACTCTGAGTCACACTAATGATCGGCATATTAGAAGAACTTGAGTTCTCATGTAAATTTCCACTTATTTCAATCACATGCGAATTTTCCATTTTTACGTTACTTTTACTCAAAGATGGAGCAATAGAACTGGATACAATGGGTTGAGATAGCGGAATAGATTGCATAGAGAAAGATGGAACAGAATTGGGAACTGACTGAGAAATGGCCATAACAGGATGACCAGTTGACGAAACAAGCGTGACATTTGGTGTCATCGAAATAGAACAATTTGGTTTCGAGATCGTGTTTCTTTGTAAGTTCTGTGATGAACTTGATATTGTCATACTGTGTATTTGAGAGGTTATTGGGTTTATAGTCTGCCGTCCTTGCATCATATTTCCCGGTGTGCCTTGAGAGCAAACAGCTATAGGCGACGGACTCATCTGAACAACTTTAGGTGTTTGCCTATTATTATTAGATGATTTATCAGGCAGAGGCTGTAATGTCAAATTCGGTATTGAAGCTTTTGCGTTCTTCATTGTTGGTGGCGATGATTGAACAGATTGTGCGGTAACTACATTAGGTGCAGAAGAAGCTACTTGTGTCACGCTATCTCCGACATTGTTGACAACTACATAGCCTGTAGGCACCTCAACTATAGGTTCTATTTTACTCGCTTGGAACACTTGAGTAGTTGTAGCTGAAAAACTACTGTTTTGTGCCAGAACACCTTGCATTGCAGTCGATACAAATTGTTGGGAAGACATCACTGTGTTTTGCACTATCGTTTCCAAACCATAATAAACAGGCTGTGTAGTAGTTAAATACATGCAACCTGATGGATCTGTGACCATTTCCAAGGTTGGTGTGGAACCTAGAAGCACTTGATCATTGCAGAATTGAGGCAACAATGTTCCCTGAGGCAATATGGTGGTACCAGGAGCAGGAGATATTAGCGTATTTCCTTGCGATTGTAAAGCGTTAGGTATTATAGTTTGTCCATTGCCAATTCCGCTTTGGGGAACTACTGTTGCACCAGCAGTTTGCAATGTATTGTTGGGCAGAAGAGTTGCTGTTTGAGATGTTATATTTCCTGGACCCAGACCTTGTATAGTTCCTTGTGGTATTATGGTGGTACCATTTTGGGTATGAATTGCTTGCGGCAAGATAGTGGGTCCATTAGGCCCTTGTGATAATATTCCTTGCTGTATTGTGCCTTGTGGTAAAATAGTAGCACCTTGCTGAATGGCCTGAGGAAGAATTCCGACATTTCCTTGTGGCAGCAATACTGGTATACCTCCACTAGGTACAGCCACTAATCCACCAGATTCAGTTTGTTGTATTTGGAAAGTTTGTGGCATTAGACCACTTTGTGAGATGAATTGAGTAGGTCCTTTGAAATCGCCCTGAGGTGCAATCGTCGCAATGTATTGCATATTTTGATTTTGTTGTTGAGACAGTGCTTCGACATAAGCAGACATTATATTTTGATTTGCGACTGGTTGTACAATTATAGATGGTTGACCTGTTTGATTATTGGTTTGCAATTGTATGACAGTATTTCCAGGTCCTAATGGTTGATTAATTGTTGTAAATGTCTTTTCAAGTTTTGTTTGTCTTTTGATAGTTGGTTTTGGGATTGGTCGAGCTCTGCCTCTATTCGCTGGTTGGAAAATTGGTTTCGGTTGAACAGGGGCCGGTTGTTTCTTGGGCGACTTTTGGGGAGTACTTGGCATTAATATTTGTTGCTTATTTTGAGTATTAGGTGATGCAAGTCGTTGCGCTGTCATGGCTGGTACAACAATTGTAGGATTGCCTTGGATTTGTGGACGTATCATAGGTTGAATATTTTGTATAATAGAAGTATTCGGCATCGAATTTACGGGTAAGGCGATTGATGACGCACTAGCCATATTAGGAAAATTGGATATTTGATTTTTCCCTTGAATCATTGACATATTTCCTTGGTTTGATGGTATTGCCAAGACTTGATTAGGATTAGACGATATAACTTGTATCCCTCCTGTTCCCGATAGCAATTGGGCCATATCGCTCCCTTGAATCTGCTGTATATTAGTACCATTTCCTGGTTTCACGCATATATTGTATGGGAGTAATGAAGGTTGCGTTATGATCTGCGGAGCCATTATTTTCTGTCCGCCAGCAGTACTAGTTTTCGGAGGAAGTATCATTTGAGGAGTCACTACTATTTGTGGGGAAGATAACACTTGTTGACTCGCCGAAACCTGAACATTAGTAGTTTTTCCTTGATCAAAGATTACAGTGCCTGATTTCATTTGCTCTGTTATAGTCATTGTCATTTCATTTGCTGGGCCGGGCGAAGGTGTCTCTACGATCGTTCCGTTGATTGTGATTTGTCTAGTGTTAATCGAGGTTCTTCGAGCAGATATGCTTTCGGCCTTAACGGTGTTTTCACTTCCACTAACAACCCCAGCATGTATAATCATAGGTTGCGCAAATGCTCCTTGGAAAGCATTTTGTAATGTTGTCAATGTCCTATTCTCTGGAGATTTTGGGTTCTCACTCTCACTTTCACTTGTAGACATCATATCACAACTTGGGATATGTCTGTCATACGATTCTTTATTTCTATAGGTACATTGGCATCTGTCACATCTTACTGGTTGTTCCATTTGTCCAGGTACATTTATACCATCTATTGGCCTCATAACTAGTTCTGGTTGACCATTTATTGAATTGCCTGCAATAGTAACTGTGTATGTACTCTCAGTTCCACTAGCTCTATATAAAAATTGATTCGGTGGATTTCTTGAACTACCATCGCCGCCAGGATGGTTTTCATCAGCACCGTCTAGCTGAGGTATTGGTGAGAAATCATCATCGTTTCCTCTCGGACTATTTGGTCTTGAGCTACATGTACTTTCTGAGCCTGACCAATCTGCTGCTCCATCTAACTGGGATATGGGGCTGCACTGTATTTTGGTGTAAAAATCAATGACGTCTGTGTAATATCCTTCACTTTTATCGGTCTTCTCTGTAACATTCTCTACTTTTTCTTTTGGAGATGTATTACAGTAGTTTAATCCTGATGTATGTGGTGCCTCTTCACATAAACTATTACTGGTAACAGTCTCAGGTTTAATCTTCTTTTCAATACTGTCCGTTTCTGGCTCCTTTATTGCGTCTAATGAGTTCTCTAACAATGCAACACGCTGAACAGGACTAAGTTTTCCTGTCACAGTTGAAGACTTTCCCATTTTACACCGTTTTATGGTTGAGGACAATAAACTTGTATCGAATTTATTATTCCATGTTAGGCTGCTAGATCTTTGCTGTCCTCGACCCGTAGTCAATGTTTTAAGGCTGTGGTTTTGTAAGAGCATTTCAGATTTACTTCTTTTTAATTCTTTGTTACCTGATTCTAATCTCGCATTCAGCAATTCGTCAATAAAATCAGATTTATCGTTACTTCTGTCATCAGATTGGCTCATGGCACAGTAAAACTCATTTTTCAAGTCTTGGAATATATCTTGCATAGATATGCCATCTAACAGGTCGTGATTAAGGTCTTCAAATATAGCATCTTTTACTTCTGGTGGAAATAGATCTGCCGTATTCTGAGGCTCCTCATCATCTTGCTGCTCTTGTCTACAAACATTTTCAAGAAGATATTCAACAACTTGTTTCACAGCAAGATCTTCTAAAGTCATGTTACTTCCAAATTTTATAGGAGATTTGTCACTTTTAAGCATTATTACAGTTTTACTGGAAGCAGTTTCTATACTTTCATGCCAAGCACCAATTTCAGCCATTACTCTTTCCACAATGTGTACTTCGTTTGAATGATCCACTGTGATGTTCACACCAAAATCAAATCCAGGCAATGGCTCAGCCAATATCAACTTTGTTTTGATTGTGTATCTGACTATTTTGGATGGTTTTTTGCTTGACCAGAAGAGTCGAGTACACGAAAAGTCAACAGGCATCAAAAAATCTTCGTAATCAGATACTGATGGCACAATCTTCCCAAGACTGTTTACAATCAAGGAACCAAGAATAAACTGTACTTTACTTATTTCACTGTATCTCTTCTTTTTCTTATCTAATTCCACATAGACAGGTCTGGTGAGTTCAAAATCTGTATCTTTTTGTAAACTTTTCATAGGAATGTCTTTGCCATGTGGAGGGCAAAAAACTCTTTTGTCATCCAAGAAAGCACATTGTTCTTTCCGAGCACAAGCATAATGGTAAGTTTCGCTACAATTTTTCGCACAACAACCTACACTAGCTCCTTTCAATTCGCAAGCCGCACATTTAATCATCTTTCCTCTGGATATAGCTGAATGAACATTTTGCAAGGAGCCATCAATTTCTTCAAAAACTTCAGCTGACCATAAAGCACAGTTAGCATGAATCCAGTCATTTTGACCACAGTACAAAAGTCGCCCTTCCATAGCAGGGGAGCCGTCACCAACACCTTTACATAGAATACAAATTCTCGAATCTAAAACTGGATAAAATTCTAACAGATCTTCTTCTAACTTTTGTCCATCTGATTCTAATTTAGGTACTATTTGATCTAGAGGTCTCTCAATCAAAGAAACAGCAGCTTTGATGCCTTTGCTGTCAGACATTTCATGATCTTTTAGAGATTCTGAATCATCATATTCTCCATCTACTTCCAAATTAGGCTGTAAACAGTTACTTTCACAGTCAAACCACGGAAATGTTTCTGAGAACAAATCTTTGTATATCGTTTTTAAGTCTCCACTTAATGTTCTCTCAATAACAGCTTTCATATCGTGATTAAAATCTTTTAGTGAAACATATTCATCATTGTTTACCCTTTTCTTTATATCTAACAATGAGGGTGATACTATTCTACTCATATCATCTGTATCATGTAGACTAGACGTTGATTGTCTAACAATAGCTGGACTCAATTCTTGTTCACTGCGAGCTGGATGAAATGATTTCATTGGTTCATCATCATCCGAGATAGCCTCATATTTATCATCATGTACTGTAGTTGGCAACATAGTAGTTGCTTTTTCATACTTAGTCTGTGGTGGATAATTCTCATGAACTTCAACACAAGGTGCGTCAAATTCAGTTTTTGTCCCATAGAGACCCGTAGAAAAGCAGATCTCTTTATTTTGCATTAGAGGTTCTTGTAAGTTTACAACCTTGTGAGATTGATGTGGTATATCTTCCTTATTCATTTCAACATCACTGAGCAATGAAGAGCATTGCCATATTGTCTGAAATGAATGGGGATCATCGCATTTTGTCTGACCAAAATTATTACGCCGCCCTCTTGCAGTATTTCTGTAGACTTTAGTCTCTGTTGTATTCTTCATCGCATCCTCTGCGCCGTCAAAGTGCAACTTTCTTATCGCTTGCGGGGATGTTATCCTGTATGGTTTATTGGGTACTGGGGTATTTTTGTGCGGAGTGAGTTTTAGCAACGCACAAGCCTTTTTGTTCTTGGCAAGAAGCTTTAGTAGATGTAAAAGTCGCCCTTTTAGGTGTTCCGTGAGCATCTTCCTCCATGGAGGGTCGTGAGGCATACACTTGCAGCAGATGTATTCTATGGACGGGGGTAAAGCTGAGAGCAGTTGATAGCCTTCACCTGACAAACCTTCACAGCTGGCATGTACCCATCTTCCACACCAACCACACTCCATCATCTAGAAATAGAAAATATTATATGTTCGTAGCAGTTTGACTATTACTAAGCTAGTAAACATCAAGGCAGTCTCAATTTAAAATGACTTATTTATGTTTTTTTAATAATTAAACTTTACTTAAGTTAAGCTAGTAAACATCTAGGCAGTCTCAATTTAAAATAACTTATTAATATATTTTTTTAATAATTAAATTTTACTTAAGGTATATCAAGATAAGCCATAATTTCATGAATTGGAGTTATACCATCTTGTGCCTTATAAGAAAGATCGGCGAGAGAAACCTATTAGTTGAATTGAAATAAAACAATTGTTATTATTTATTTATTCCTGTTTGGAAGTTATTAACATATAAAGTTTCACACATTTATAAATAAAAACTTACCTTGCTATCAAAGTCATTGTCCCTGTAGCAGGCTTGACAAAGCGGGCAATAATTTCCTTTTTGACGCAACTTGAAACACGGTCCGCAAAACGGCAGGCTCCCCACAAATTTACTGACTCGACTGCTGTCGCAACTTTTGCACTTCAAACACGCGCTGCATATCTGGTAAATAAAAAAGTAGATCATTTAAATCAATCTTTCTCAAATTTGACGATTACACCTTGGAAGCTAGGCGCCGACAAGAGGTAGCAAGATCCGACGAGAATTGAGGGATGCTGAAGAGAGGCGTCACCTGATTTGTGTTATATTTTTCTATATTGGTTTTATGAAACTAAGGCCGTATACAGAAAGAAAGCTGGTAGCCTACCAGCCCTTATAGGAACCGGTTCGCGCAGATAACCGGCGCCGGCATTTCTATGGACCAGCGCTGATAAGCACCGAACGTCGCCGACAAGTTCCGACAATGTTCGACAAGCGCTGGTCAGCGCTAGCACCGCCCTTTGAAATTAATGAGAAAATGTTTCAATCTGCTTCCTTTATGCAACTTTATGTGTAACTTTAATCATTTACGCAGCGCACGCAACGGAAGCTCACAAATGGAATATTTTTACCCGTTTTTGCAACATTTTACATCGATACTCCGATCCTACTGGTCGCAGCGTAATATTATGTAGCCTTAAGCCTTTCTCAATAAATGTACGATCTAACAAATCACTATTTTTTTTATCAAATCGGACCATTAGTTCCTGAGATTTGCGCGTTCAACCAAAAAAATTGTGCATTCGGTACAACGGGTCCTAAAGTATGCAACAAAATTTTCACTATCAGTAAATTGAAGGTATTTATAATTATATTTAGAAAAAAGAATTATATAAAGAAATTCATTGTGTATAATACAAGCCTGACAACAAAAACTATAGTCTTCCTACAATACAGCTCTACACCGAAGCGGAGCGAGGGCGGGCTACTAGTAACAAAATAAAATCGTGAGCTATAGCGATAGCCAAAGCAATTCCGTTAGGCAGCTGACCACGTGCAAGGGCCGATACCGGTAAGCGCTTGTAGATCGACACCGGTAGCCAGTTGTCTACGTGTATACGGCCAGTGAAAGTAAGAAAGAGAAACTAACTGAAAGACAGTATCGGTGTTATTCCGGCACTGCACTTGGCTATTCGTGTTTGCTATTTGTTGTTATAACTTTCAGGTCTTCTCTTGGGAAACTTGCATTTTCAGGATGGATTTCGAATGTAGTAAACTTCTGTCGCTCGTTTCGCATCAAGATCTCATCATCCTGTTAATTATCGTATATGACTTTTTATCAAGTAAATTAAACATACTTTGGAACGACCGGGGAAAAGGGATGTCAGGTCCTCTCAATGGTGATTTGCATCACTTCGAAAAGAAAAGATATCAGAAAACATACTAGCTCTTCAAAAGTTTGGAATGACAATATTTTGAGATAGTGAGAATTTTCTAGATTAGATGGTAGGGATAAATATTAGATTAAAATATCACTTTTTTTCGGTTCTTTCATTCGTTTAATAAATACACCTCCGATTTAGGACTCTAAACATACATTATTACAAAACATTTCAGTATAACGAATTTCAGTACTGCGAGAAAGAGTAACCTTTAATTAGTAAATATGTGCAACCTTTAAATATTCTTCAATCTTCATGAAATTTGGCCTATATGTCTTTTGTACTAGTGAGACTCCAGGGAAAATCGATTTCATATGAAAATCAAAGTTTTGTAGAAATGAAACACCCTAATGAACCGCTTAGAGTTGTGGAAATACTGATCATGGTCATTGATGATAACCAACGATATTAAAGACCCTAGATACACCAACACGAACAAAATCGTGCCCAAAACCTGACCAAAAGGTAAGGACCAATGGACGATCCACGGAGCTCTGTAAGATGATCGCGTAGTCAAAAACAATATAAGGCATTATTTAAACATCGAAAGTCATCTTTAATGCATACTGTATAAGGTTTTAATTAAAACGCATACGTCAAAGAGTTATGACAGTTCGAATGCAAGCTCGTAAAATTTTACGACTTATTGCTATGTGGTAAAGAATATAAACCTTATTTCTTTGAATCTATGCTCAATTCTAAATGCGCTATTAGCAAGCAATAAATAAATATAATAAAATAGCAGGTACGGACCGTGAGGAAAAGAGACGGCTATATTACCGACCATGCATTTCAATATCACAAATATTTTCTATTAAATCAGTTTATAGTAAGTATTAAAACAAAATTTGCTTCAAATGCCTTAAATTAACAAACATCGATTAGATACCTGTCGAAAAAACGACACTTTGTTGATAAAACCTCGATTGAGTGGTGTTCAAGCACTTCTTGATTGGGACACATTTTGTGCGCACGTGGTGTATCTAGGCAGGGGTGCTCAAACGGTCGACCGTTTAATTAACCGCTTAACCATAATATATGCTACGGTACACCCTACCTAGGTAGGCAGGTAAGTGGGGTGTATCGTGTATGTACGTTTTATCGTGGGAGAGCCACGCAGTAGCTTAGGCTACTGCATGAATGGGCCGGCTCGACCGGAGGAATACCACGACCTCACAGAATACCGGCGTGAAGCAGTACTTTGTGCTGTGTTTCGCCGAGTGAGTGAGGCTACCGGAGGCCCAACCCCCCCCCCCCTTTCCTCATGATGGCGCAGTTAAATAGGACAATACCCCAGGGGGGTACCAGCTTTTTTCACGCTGGAGAATCCCCCTCTGGACGTCCATGCCCAGAACTGTCTCCTTATGGACGTGGACGTCGAGGCTGCCCTTCGTATTCTGGGGAGGGCGAAACCGCGCTCATTACTCAAACTGCTCGAGGCCACAGCAAGCGTCATACGACCCCCCCTGCCATGTTTAACGTGGATTTCTGCAACATCAGGGGCTTACACTCCAACCTTAATGCTGTTCACTACCACCTTCAGACAGTGCAGCCGGCCTTGCTTTTTTTGACTGAGACTCAGATATCCACTCCAGCCGACACCTCCTACCTCCAGTACCCTGGGTATACTTTGGAACATTCCTTTGTACCACGGGCTGGGGTATGTGTGTACGTTAAAGAGGGTATCAGTTTCCGTCGCCTCAGCAACTTTGAAGGTAGGGACCTCTCCATCTTATGGTTACGTGTAGACGTCGATGATCATCCCCGCGTCTACGCCTGCCTCTACAGGTCCCATAGCGGAAATGCCGAAATTGACCGACTCTATGATCACGTCCAGGTGGCTACAGTGCTTCAGCAGATCCCATCATCTGAAATTGTGATCCTTGGTGATTTCAATGCCCACCACTCCGAATGACTTGGATCGCCCACTACCGATCATGCAGGCAGATCTACTCACGACTTCGCCTTGGCTTATGGTCTGACACAACTGGTCACCTCGCCTACGCGAATCCCAGATGTCGAAGACCATACACCTTCACTGTTGGCGAGAGATTAATAAAACTTCCCTCTGGAACCCGCGCGTTTTGGTCTCTTGCCAAGGCTGTTGAAGGAAATTTTTGTAAGCCATCCCTTCCACCCCTGCACAATGGCGACGAATCGATGGCCCATACTGCAAAAGAGAAAGCGGATCTTTTATGCTCACTCTTTGCGTCTAACTCGACTTTAAATGACACATTCACACAAAGCTTAGTGCGTAAAGCACTCTTTTCCCTAGTAATCCACAAGTCGAGTGGGCCTGATGGAATCTCACCAATTGTGCTGAAGACGTGTGCTCCTGAGTTGGCTCCGGTACTAACGCGTCTTTTCCGGCTCTCCTACTCTTTAGGTGTCGTTCCGAACTCATGGAAGACAGCTTTAGTGCACCCGATTCCTAAAAAAGGCGACCGCTCACTCCCTACTAATTATAGGCCTATAGCCATCACCTCCTTGTTCTCCAAGATAATGGAGTCCATTATAAATTGCCAGCTCCTGCGGTACCTAGAGGACCACCAGCTGATTAGTGACCACCAGTACGGTTTCCGTCAGAGTCGCTCGGCTGGTGATCTACTAGTATACCTGACTCATCGTTGGGCAAAGGCGGTCGAGACCAAGCGGGAAGCATTGGCGGTCGGTCTGGATATCGCGAAGGCCTTCGATCGGGTTTGGCACAAAGCGCTTCTTTCGAAGCTTCTTTCTTATGGGCTTCCTGAAAAACTGTGCGTTTGGATCACTAGCTTCCTTGCGGACAGGAGCATCAAGGTCGCAGTCGACGGTGCATGCTCGGACTCCAAATCCGTAAACGCTGGTGTTCCGCAAGGCTGTGTGCTATCGCCTACGCTGTTTCTTCTTCATATCAATTATATGCTTCAAATTGATGGCATTCATTGTTATGCAGACGACAGCACGGGTGATGCCCTATATACCGGCCGCGCCAACATTTCACGGGAAAACGTCATTGAGAGCCGGAACAAACTTATGTCTGAAGTCGAAACTTTGTTAAATCAAGTAACGAATTGGGGCCGACTTAATCTAGTCCAATTTAACCCTACGAAGACACAAGTATGCGCGTTCACCGCAAAAAAAATACCATTTGTCGTATCTCCTCTCTTTGATAACACTCCTCTAACTGCCTCAGCTAGTATTGGAATTCTTGGCGTTGACATATCGAGCGACGTGCAGTTTCGGGATCATTTAGAGGGCAAGGCCAAATTGGCCTCTAAGAAGCTTGGTGTGCTCAATAGATCAAGAATGTACTTCACACCGGCCCACCGACTGCAACTTTATAAGGCACAGGTTCGGCCTCACATGGAGTACTGCTCTCATCTTTGGGCGGGGGCACCGCAGTACCAGCTTCTCCCTTTAGATCGCATCCAGCGCCGAGCGGCTCAAATCGTCGACGACCAGGACCTTTCCGATCAGCTTGATCCTTTGGCTTTGCGTAGGGATGTAGCATCGCTCTGCATCTTCTATCGCATTTATCACAGAGAGTGTTCTGAGGAGTTGTTCGGATTAATACCAGCTGCTGCATTTCACCATCGTACATCGCGACAAAAATTTCATCCCCATCATCTTGATGCGTTTGAGGCTATCCACAACCGTGCGTTTTTGTCGAAATTTTTTACCACGTACGACAAAACTGTGGAATATATTGTCGCCAGCAGTGTTTCCGGACCAATACGACCCAAAAACCTTCAAAAAAAGAACGTACTCCTTCCTTAAAGGCCGGCATCGCATTTGTGATACTCCTGGTGTTGCAAGTGTCCATGGGCGACGGTGATCAGTTACCATCAGGTGAGCCGTCTGCTCGTATGCCACCTATAACATAAAAAAAAAATGTACGACAACCCTGCATCACACATACTTGCAGCCTCTCAGAGTCAATCGTAAGTAGTCTAAAAATTTTGAGGTAGATCGCCAGCAGTTCAAGTTTAAGCACCCCTGATCTAGGGTATTTAATATCATTAATGAAAACAATAAAAACAAACAACGGTGCTATGTAGGATCTCTGCGGAATGTCAGATGATATAGCGAATGGGAATTATGCCCATTCATCACAAGTACCCCTAGCAACGAGCCGCGGCAGCGGCGGCGGGCGGCGGACCAGCCGCATGCGGCGCGCGACGTGTGTGCCGGTGTCTCACCTGGGGCCAGTCGCTGCGGTGGTCGGGAGGTGACGCGGGCAGACAGGTGGCGTGGTAGTGCGCCGCGCACGAGCGGCAGCGGCGGCGGGCGGCGGACCGGCCGCAAGCGGCGCGCGACGTGTGTGCCGGTGTCTCACCTGGGGCCAATCGCTGCGGTGGTCGGGAGGTGGCGCAGGCAGACAGGTGGCATGGTAGTGCGCCGCACACGAGCGGCAGCGGCGGCGGGCGGCGGACCGGCCGCAGGCGGCGCACGACGCACACCGAGCGCAGGTCCATCCGCGCGCGCCCATCGCGTCTTCCGCGCACCAACTGTGATACCACTCGCAGCAGCTCGTACACGCCACCATCTGATAAACACATTTTATAATATTACCATTTATTACATATGATTTATACGCTGATAGTGGTGTCAATTCTGGCATGAATGAATGTCGACTAGCTTTGTACCTGACAGCCTGACACATTGGTTGTGTTTATAGTTTATAGGATGTCAGAGATGGCATTTGTTATAAAGTTAATTGGAATTACTGAGTATACCTATTATTAGAATCATACAAAGTATTTTCAATAATAAGGTTGTTAAAATAATGTTATGAATTTTAATGTATTTTGTTGGTGTACCTTAATAAAACAAAAAAAAAAGAATCTACAGACCTAAAGTTAATTTGACAACAGTGTATCATTATCATTCTCTATACAGAATGAAAGGGAGAGACTGATGTTTAATTTAAGTTAAGATAACCTAAATAGTGGAAACCACATCAGACGTAAACAAAACCTCGAAAATGTGGTTCGGATCCTCAGGGGAGAGGGTACGAGATAATGTGCAACGTAGCGTAAGGGCAGGAAGTCAAAGCTTTCGGAAGGAACTTTAGGGCTGATGAAGGAACGTCGGCAAAGCGGACTCTAAACCAAGAGATCAGTAAGCACGTACGACTCGACCTCCGGTGCTCCAATACTATCCCGATCGAGAGAGCGATCGAGCAAATTCGAGGGTCCAAAGTGTTCGTACAATCTCTTGGAAGAAGCCATCTGACGCAGTTGACCACAGCAAGTGGGGAAGTTGTTGCTTCAAAGTCGGCCGTCCTTTCGGAAGTGGAAGACTTCTACGGCCAATTGTACGCATCACATGCATCTCGACCCGATCCCTGCAATGAGGATTCTAGAGCCACATTAACACGCCACTTCACCGAAGACCTGCCAGAAGTCAGTATTGACGAAATCGAGATTGCTCTTGGACAGCTTAAAAATGGAAAAGCCCCTGGAGATGATGGTATTACAACGGGACTCTTGAAAGCTGGAGGAAAACCCGTACTGAGGGAGCTAAAAAAAACTTTTTAACACTGTCCTGTTCGAAGGGAGAACTCCGGAGGCGTGGAGTAGGAGTGTAGTCGTCTTGTTCTTTAAAAGGGGAGACAAGACCCTACTTAAGAACTATCGACCCACATCCCTTCTGAACCACGTCTATAAGCTGTTCTCAAGAGTGATCGCGAACCATCTTGTTCAAAGACTAACTTGATGACTTCCAACCACCGGAACAGGCTGGGTTTCGGAGCGGATACGGCACCATAGACCACATCCACACAGTACGGCAGATTATACAAAAGACTGAAGAGTACAATCAGCCCCTGTGCCTAGCATTCGATGAGAAGGCCTTTGACTCGGTTAAAATCTGGTCTGTCCTGGAGTCCCTGCAGCGTTGCCAAGTCGACTGGCGATACATCCAAGTGAATAGATGTCTCTACGAAGCCACCACAATGTCTGTCCAAGTACAGAATCAGCAAACAAGTCCCATACCGTTGCATCGTGGAATGAGACAAGGGGATGTTATTTCCCCGAAATTGTTCACTAATGCTGAACAAAGGATATGTTCAAGACGCTGAACTGGAAAGGACGTGGCATCAACTAAAATGGCGAACGCATCTCTCACTTGCGATTTGCAGACGACATCGTCATCATGGCAGAAACCCTGCAGGACCTACAAAAAATGCTGAATGATCTGGCTGACTTCTATACGCATCGGCCTACGGATAAACTTGAATAAAACCAAGGTCATGTTCAATGAACATGTTCTACCGGAACCGATTGCAGTACACGGTGCCGTTCTCGAAGTTGTTTAAAAATATGTGTACCTCGGGCAGACATTGCAGTTAGGTAGAAACAACTTTGAGGACGAGGTGAATAGAAGAATTCAGCTAGGTTGGGCAGCGTTTGGGAAGCTACGTCAAGTCCTGACACAGTGCCTGAAGACGAAAGTCTTCAATCAGTGAGTCCTACCTGTGATGACATACGGAGCCGAAACGTAGACACTGACGGTACGGCTAGTCCAACTCAAAGTCGCTCAGCGCGCTATGTAAAGGGCTATGCTCGGCGTATCTCTGAAGGATCGCATCAGAAATGAGGTAATCCAACAGAGAACCAGAGTTATCGACATAGCCCACCAGATTAGCAAGTTGAAATGGCAGTGGGCTGGCCACATTTGCCGAAGAACCGATAACCGTTGGGGTAGACGAGTTCTGGAGTGGAGACCGCGTCTAGGCAAACGTAGTGTAGGACGTCCTCAGGCACGATGGAGTGGACTAGGATAGGCTGTTGATGAACCTCAATAGCACTGATTCCTTACATTATGCTGCTGATGTAGGTTTGTGTATTTCTCTAGGTAATTGAAACCACAACTTTTCTGAACTCTTTAACAAAGTGTTTCTACATTTTCGGATAATACAATCATGATAATTACTATATTTTTCATGTTCTCTATTAGAAATCATGGTTTCATAATATATTTTTTTTTCCTACGTGCTTGCGAGTGTTTACAAATCTTTTGATGTCATAGCATAGATAAATCTATAAAATAAAATGGCCAATAAAGTTTTTGTAGTTACATGAAAAATCTATATTAAAATTAAAGTTTCAATTTTTAGATCAAAAAAATACAATACATTTTTTCGCTCTAATAGAACAATTATTTACCATTTAAACCATATTTCCAAAAAGTGTCAACTTGCCTATTGTCTGTTGTCTATTGTTGAACAGTGTTGCACCAAAAATTCTAATTAAAAATAAACTTCGACTAATGAGTGGGGAAGCCAGAATATTTAAAGGTTCATCCAAATCCATCCAGTGAATTTTCATGTTTAATTAAGTATAGTCTATTCCAAACGAATTTAGACCAAAGGCCTGTTGTCTAATGGTTGAACAGTGTTGCACCGAAGTCTATTCAAAATTATTTCAATTGACAGTAATAATCGAAAAGTGAATTGATTAAATATAATTTTTATATAATAATAAATACAATTATTCACATTTGTATAATAAACATAAAAGTTGACTACTGTTGAATGAAGTAACTAAACTGAACACAGGACGTTCAACAGGATAATGCTGCGGGCTTGCTAACCGAGGAACCTAGATATTTAATAAATCAGGCGAACTGATTGTTCAGAAAGAGTTTTATTAAGTAACGAAATATAGTTCACTATACAGTTAACAGCCAGAGCTCGCTTTATGAGTAATGACAATAAAAAATTATTAATAATACAAATTAAGCCTTATAGATTTTTAAACTTTTCTAAGAATATGATCATTCAATTGTGCATTTTCATAAGGCTCTATGAATCCCCAACACTAAACTGTTTATGGCCAGACTTACCTTCCTGTTTGTTTACTTTTGTTCTAATTTGTTTGAAACAGACTATACAGTCATATTTTAAATTAATAATATTTAGTGGGAAAGGATAGCGATTGAAACTTACATTTTCTCTTCCTGCACTACCACACAGGAAACAAAGCCTCGCAACCGTAAATGGTGCTGTGCCAATGAGGCCAAAACCTGAACTGCAAACTTCATCAGGATCATAACTTTCCCAAAAATCAACACAGATTAAATCAGGATGATTTTGCCCACACTTCTGTGTTCTCCCGCGAATCTGAAAATAAAAGAAAATCATAGAGATAAAACTTTCAACATACATTCTAATGTCCTTCTATTCAAATTCAACAGTTTATAAGGAAGGATAATACTAATATTGACAAGTATAGCAAAAAGAGTGAAAATTACTAGCAATTGCAAAATAAAAGAATATAATTTTAGATGAGCACTTACATTTGTGATATTAGTAAGAATTTTCAATGTTGTCTTCCTTGGCACAAGATCAATCACAGTTTCATCTTCACTAGACTCAGCTTTGGTCTGTGATTTCACTGGAGTGTTTGTCTCAATTTTTCTCTTTTTCACTTCAACTTGCAATTCCGTATCACTCTCCTTCACTCTAGGAGGTTCTAACACTACCTGAGGTTCAATTTCCGGAGCTTTGTTCTCAGATTCAGCTTCAGATTCACAACTTGAAACATCGAGGGCCTCTTTTTCAATAGTAGGTACACCATCTTCAGCAGCCAATGGGATCTTATCCTGCTTTTCTTTCTCTTCTTGAGTAGGAAATGTTGCTATTGGTTGCCCTAAAACTATTGATGCACTGCGACAAACATGCTTTACTCTTGGACCTTTCAGTTCCACTTTCTGTCGTTTGGGATCCTCAATTTGCTTGGATTCATTTTTCTCTTTCTTTCTGACTTTCACCCTTGTAAGTCGACGTTTTTTGTTGGAATTAAAGTCATCTGTTACTTTTTGTTCTTCTTCTGGTGGCTCTTTATTCACTTTCTCCTAGAAAATAAAATTGAGAGCATTAAATTGATTAATATACCAAATTTGTTAACTGTATTCATTATAATACATTATAATACATCAAAAAAACATTAATATAATCTTTTCTACCTACCTCAACTTTCTCAATTTCTTCAACTGGCTTTTTAGATGATTTCATTGTACCAAATAGCTTATTTTCATTGTCAGGCAAAGTGAAAACAGAAGGTTTTTCTGGTACAGCAGTGTTTGAACATATCCTTAGAGGGTTAGCTTGTGTCAAAGGCAATGGCCCTGGAGAAATAACACCTCTCATGTATGGCGGCAATAATGCTGTAAGACCAGTTCTAATGCTGGGTGGTACTTGGAATGCCTTCAAACACAATTTCAACCAACATGCTGGGCAACGAGCTCTATTAGTGCATCGCAATAACTTCCACTGTTGTGACCTTACTATTGGTGGTACCTGGCAATTTCCTGAAACAGAAATATGCAAAAATATAAATGATTATTTTAATATGTATTATTTTGATATTTAGTGCTTTTGATATTGATTTTTCTAACCTTCTCCTTTTAAGCATTGCATTACTATGGGGCCTGTCCGATGGGATAGTTTTTCCTTCTTCAACATCTTTGATATAAATTTGCGACAAGACTCACAAGAGTAAATTCCAAACTTCCTTGCTTGCTTCACAAACCTATAGAATCTTACTGCTCCACAAACACCACATGTCACAGTTGTTGGAGGATTATTAGCTGGAAATTAATATTGGTTTATTAATATGTAACTTTGATCAACAATACAGTAATCTAGATTACAAAATAAAAATATAACTCACTTGATAGTGATGTAAGTGTAGAAAATGGTCCATCTAATCCAGTTGTGGACAAAGCTGGTGAGCTCAGTTGTAGCCTAGCTTCTCTAATAATCACCTTACCGCTCAAAAGTTGTGATGCTGGAGACTTTTCTTTTTCAGGGCTTGGTGCATTTTGTTTATCTTCTTCATCACCAGTTCCTTCAGCACTGTCACTTTCAAAACTATCCTCAGATTCTGAACCACTACTTGTGCTGCTTGAGCTACTGGCATCTGATATATCCATTAATTTTCTTAAAGCATGACCAGCTCGGTCTTCTTTTGTTTCTGTTGATTTCAGCTTTTCTAATCCTTCTAAATTAGAGTTCTCATCCTGTGAGTGTTCAGGGTCTTTTTCATATGCAAACAAGTCATGCGCAGGTTTTCTAGAAATAACGGTGAGACTAGAGAATGACTTGGATGTTTTATCTTTAAAAAGACTTGATGGTTTCAATGAGCTCTTTTCACTACACTTCACATTATCATTATGTTTTTCAGACTCGTCATCTGGAGACTCATCATCGTTATCACATAAGTTATTAAACACCAATCTTTTGAGTTTAGGCTTTTTAAGTAGTTTACCAGAAGATATACTGCTAGTGATGCCAGACTGTTCTTCACCATCAATGAATCTTTTGTTAGGTTTTATGACTCGAGATGAGTGAGCACTCCTCACTGGTAATACAAATCGGTTACCATTTGCAGTTTCTTTATCTAATGGTGATGTGTTTCTTGGAGGTGGTGAAACACATCGAGATTCATTAAACTGAGAAAATTTGTTCATTGGCTTTGATAGAGGGTTCAAATTTTTTCTCAAGTATCCTTCTTGATGTTCTGATGTAGATTTAGAGCTCAAGTCTGTTAGTTTAGCAGGTTTCAGAATACTTGAATAATCTGTTGTTTTCAATGAAGATCTCTTTTTTATAATAGGTACAAGAGGGGCATGATGTTTTGGGATCTTCTTAAGTGGCAGGAATATATCCTCACAACTCTCTACAGTGCCAAATGTGACAGTTTTCTTCACTGGTTTTGGTTTTTCGCCTTTAGCTGGTTCCATTTTGTTTTGTGATCTTGTTCGCACTGGGGATTTTGATGAATCAGGATTGTTTTTATCTTGATTATTAGTATCTTGGTTCAAAGTTACTTTATTTTCACTGGGTTCATTTGGTTCCTTCTCATTATTATTTTCTTTCTTTTCCTCCTCCTAAAATTAAATGAAGTGATAAGCTAGACATCCGTTGAAAAAAAGTCATGACACATGGTGAATACCATTGCACATGGATACATGTCTTAAATAACCTGTGCATACATTTATGCAGCAGGTAAATAATTAACAGATAGGTTATGTAATTTACAAAATTAAAATATTATGTATAAACCAAGATTCTCAATTCCAATTCTTTAAAGATTAAATTCAAGGATATAGGTAAGTAAATATATTTTCTCATTTCAAGTAAAGATTTAATCATAAATTGATGAATATTCATATCTTTTTTAGTATCAAGATTTGAGCAATAATGGTTTTAGCACAATTGTTCTTTGTTTGTAATGGTTTCAAAACATTGTACACATTGACAGGTTATGGAGCTATGTGAAAGTAATACCCTACTGTTTGTTTTTCAGATATTAATTTTATCTATTTTTATCCACTCTGATCTCTAAATCTATTTGTTTGTTGACATAGAATATAATGGTGATCTCAAAGTCGGGAGGTACCTTAACGAAATATACTATTTGACGTTTATTATCTGGCACATCATACTAGCTAGCATACATAGTTATTACGTAAATACGGAATTTCCGCGAAATTATTATAGTTAAGAGAGACATTTAGTTCTAAATCGAAGCTGACTTGATTTACCTCTTTCTCCCCGATAAAATCATTTGTAGACCCGCCGCGGGCAGGCGGGTGATTCTCTGGAGCATTCTCATGGTAAACAGTACCCGACAGCACACTAATACGCTTTCTGTTTTGAAATTTTAATGGTTTTCCAGGGAATCTCGACCTTCCCATTTTGATTTACACGTATACGAAGGACACTCAGTGCGTTTTTAGCAAACACGAAGAAACTGGCGCGCATGCTCCGGCCCGCGCGCTCCGCAACGCCATTTCACTCATTTATGCAATGTATACACCAAAATTACGACGCAGTTTTCATCACTAGTTCATCCAAATACAAACACTAACACCATCCTTCACATTAACTAGTTAATTAATTACTTAGCACTCTTTTTGCAAAAGGTAGCATCATCCATCATTTTATTGGTAACTGGTTAATAACGCGTAGTCGTAACGCTTCCATTCAACGAAGCGTCATGCATGCTACTATTGAAACAAAAGAGAATGTAGAAAATGCACACGATTCCTCAGCATGAAACGTTTGTAACACAATTAACGCGTTTTGTTCCATTTGATTAAAATAAACAAACTGAAATATTGTAATTAAATCGCCCGTAATATGACAAAGATGGCTGTACAATAGCGAACAAGAGTGATTAACGAGACGAGGCGCGAGGCCGCGGTGTGAACGACACCTGGCTCTCAGAGGCCAGTTATGGATTTTGAACCAATCGCGACGTTAATTCGGACCGGTATGAAAACAAACATGTCGTTTGCTACTTCTTGCTTGGCTTTGTTCGCACATCATAATCTATGAGCAGTGAGCACGCATTGATTCATTTAGATACTATGTCAATAAATACCTATACGTTTATGATTTGCGCAAGAAGCGTTAGGTACATGCAATATTTATATCTCATCTACGTATTTACTTTTGGTTTTAAATTCGTTATTTTGATACATAGGTTTTTAGTTACGTTGTCAGTATCACATACCTATTAGGATACTAATGATTTGTTATTTCAGACAGTACCTACCTACTTTATACATTAGAACTATCATAATTATATTTTAATGTCATAGAGCAGTTAAAATAGGTAGATAGTACTTTAGTTCTTTGAACAAAAACAATGTTAAATTTTTTATCTTTACAAGTAGCTACTTAGGTACCTACTTATTTCCTTTACGTAAAATGCAAATAATAGTATTAATTAATACCTAAGTACAATTATTATTCTAATGAAACATGGAAACCTTAAGTATTATCATCAATAACACATGAGTAAATAATATCACTACTAAATGCTTCATCAATCAAGAGAAAGAAAAAGATAGCATCCGGAGATCCGGAAAAGAAAAGGAGGCCTTTACGGAGTTGTGTTTTATTTATGTCATGTAGCATTATAAGTGCCTAGATAATTACCATTTAGTACATAATTTAAATACTAACGGGAGACCCCGGTCTTATAGTTTACACGACCCTTATTTAAGTAAGTATACGTAAGCTTGTATAGTACCCGCACCCTACCGTATACAATACAACACGGAGAACCCCAAAACTCTCGGTCGATCATGCGTAAAGGGCGGAGAAGGGATGCTAAAGGGACGTATTGTCGGTGATTGAACCCTTACATACACATTCATACTTAACTATAACAGATAAATTCAATCAAAAAGATAATTTTGTACTTTCTTAGTGATAACGTACTGACCTCTAGCGTGAGTTATGAGAACCAAAAGTTCCTTGCTGAAACGCTTCCTGAAATAGGTATATTTAGGACGGGCGGCATTTCCTTGGTCTTGGATCGAAGCGAGGCAATTCAGAAGCACTGACAACTATTTAGAGCTAAGATTCACTTTAAAACCATATTTTTATTTACAATTTCACTATCACTTCACTCAAACATAATAAAGACGTTTAAAAAATAACAAACTGTGTGTAAATATTATGGTATGAGTAATATTTACATCAGTTTCGTTGCACTGGTGTTCGTGCGTGAAAATGTAGTAGCGAGACTGGCGGAGAGACGCCGCGCATGCCGCAAGGGACACGATGTAAATATAAAAATGGATAAACTCCCCTTCTGGGGGCTCACCCGTATGAATCACCGTAATCCACGCACTACTCTGGTTCTTGATAAAGTTTTGTAGAGGGTTCGTAAAATGCCGTATGCATTTTGTCCGGATATTGCAACTGTAAACAATCTTGCGGTTTGAAATTAAGCAGTATCCAATTATTATGCAAATTTGCGTGTAGCACTTAGCAAAATATTGATCGACACGACTCCCGTCGTCAGGGGATATTTTTCACTGAGCCGGATTTTAGAAAAAAAGTATAATCACTGTGGATCAGCCGTTTTACCTAAATCTGACCCACTCCCACGTAGCAGGTAGATATTTTTTTTGGTTGGGTCGCATGTCGCATACTACGGTACGGATATTATGGGTAGGTAAATTAAATGATTCATACTTATAATAAAATCTCTGCAGTGGGCGTCGTATGGCTGAATGATGATGTTGATAAACAAAATCCATGATTTGCCTTTTCAATTAATTTGATGCACTAATATGTGTTGTAAAATTAATTAAATATTTCTAGATGACCTGGCGAACTTCATACCGCCACATTTTTGCTCGTTTTTGGTTTAATTTTCTTTTATACACCCTGTCCTAAAAATCCATCATACACAACGTAACACAACAGAAAAGCAATCCAATTTGGTGCAGTCGTTCGGAAGTTACGCGCGGACATACATTTCGGCAATTCATTTGTTATTTAAGTATCTATATGTTTTATTATATAAACAATAGGAATTTATTAGGATTATTACCGTCTTCTTTGGATTTTATACAAAATAATATACTTATTTTAAAAACCACTGTCTCTTATAAACTTTTAAGGATTCTTTTACACCACTTTTTTATTCTTATAGCTCCATTCTATAAGAATTAAAAAGTAGTGTAATTAATGTCCTTGATATTATTTATTTTACCGTTTTTCTTGTGTACTGGCTGTGCTTTTTATAATTACCTTCCGCTCGAGTGCTTTCAAAACTCAAAGCTCATTAAATATTATTTCAAGATAGCTTAGGCAGTTGTTGTTGGTGTCTTTTAATGTGTTTACGCAAACAATGTAGGTATGTGTAAAGTAACTACGGAACCCTACACTACACGAAACCCGACATAATATGCAAGCATAATTTAGTTGGTATTGATGACGAATCAAAATAAAAGAAGTGGTAATCAGCACACGTAACAGCATCGAAGATTCAGATAATATAATGTTCTTTTTTTGAAAGTTTTAATTCATGTTGAAGCATCTTCAGTAATTTCAGCATTCATTCTCGCCAGAGGGCGCGTGCACTGAATTATTGTCGTTGGAGCCCACTTTTGATTCCCAGATTAATATTTTTGAAGTTATGGATTAAAGCAGAACAATAACTACAAAGACGAAGAAGTATGTACGCCGGGTTTCATGGTGTCGCCGACATGAGAAGTCCCGGGTTCGAATCCCGGTGGGGGCAGATTCTTGTGTGATGTATACGAGCATTTGTACTCCAGTCATGGATGTTTAATATGTATTTCTATATAAATATACTTATATATGTACTGTATATGTATTCTATCCGTTACTCTAGTATCCCATAACACCATCCTTACAGCGCTTACTTTGGGGCTAGGCTAATTGGTGTGAGTGTTGGAAATATTTATTATATATATTATTTATCTTGACTGTCTCAATGGAAGATGCTAGCATGTACAGTAAAGAATGAAACAATTCGAATGAAAGAAAAATGCTTTACTCCAAGTAGGTAATCAAACTGCGACTAAAGAAAAAAACGAATGGATTAACTATATCTAGTAGCGGCGATGGGGGGGGGGGGGGGGGGGGGTATTGGTAGTAGCGACTAGCGAGAGAAGAGCGCCCGATCGTCTACTTTTTCTCGCTTGTCGCGGAAACTGTTCTGGGCGGATGCCTGCTTCAGTTGTGGCGGTTTCGCATCCCATCACCAGGACGAGATGGTCCTGGGGGTCCGTCCTCCCCCACTCTTCACACACCGCCCTCAGCACGGTCAAGCCCACCGGGTGAGACCCATAAGGGAGGCCCAGTGAACGACCTGCGAGCAGGCGGCGGATTTAAGTGAGGGGGAATAAGTACAGTCGGCTACACGGGCCGAAAGTCTATAGACCCGATCCATAAATCGTCTCGTTAACAAGCACCCTTCCTCACACACTAAGCTTATTCTTGTTCATTACATCACAGCCACTTAATCCAATTTTATTATAATGAAACAAACAGTCGATATTCGTCACTCTTCATTCCAACTTGCGAATGACATCAGGGCCGGTTTTAGTCCTACCAGCGCCCTGGGCGAGATTTCTGAGGCGCCCCCTAACTGTAATTCAAACCCATACGAAAAATGGCAAAAGATATAATCAAACTACCTTTTAATAAATTTTTACTTTTCTATAGGCGAAAATCCTTTCCTAAAGTTATCAAAATCGATGTTTTCTGGAAATTTACGCTGTCCACGGGATCCATAATATTCTTCACCGTCACCACATCTCAAATGTCTATTAATTTGTTTCCAACACGTACATTAATAACGAGCAGACAAGCTTGGGCAGCCCCTTATCCCACCTTTAGGGGTAGTTTAGACAAACCAAAAAATGACAAACCTTATAATTTATTTAGATAAGTATTCGTACCACGTTTTAAGTCTATTAACTTAAAGAATAAGATTTCTCATACAAACTTTAATCGCCTTTTCCCCCCTTAGGGATAGTTTTTCGAAAAACCCTGTTAGACGTTATTCTTTATTTCAGGTCTTCTGTAAAAATATCAAGTTTGAGATAATCGAAATGAGCGTTAAAATTCATCCTTATAAGTCTTTGACACCCTCCCAATCCCCTTTTAGGGGGTAGTATAGGAAAACTAAAAATGACAAATATTATAATTAATTTACATACCTAAGTATTCGTGCCAAGTTTCAAGTTTATTAACAATTCAAGTAATTACCATTGGGGGGTGAGTTTTGAAATATCGACCGCTGGGAGACCAATCATTCATCTAGGGCTACGCGATCATTCCCACGGATCTCCGTGGGTCATCCAATGTACTTTTAGGACAGATTTTGGCCAAGATATGGTCGTGTTGTTGTATCTCGGGTTCTAAATATCGTAGCATTTAGACCTCCATTTTTTTTGGATAGATCGTTCGAATCAGCCGAATCGATTTATTAAAAAACCTAGATACTTTTCCAAAGAAAACACTGAATGTCATCTAGCAAGTGTGACATGGGGGGAATGGATCCAAAAATTTTAAATATTGTTTTCAAGTCTATAGTTAGAAGTCATTACGACTACGGACTAACAATCTATCGGAAATATCGTTCTTCAACGTTGTATAGTAAAATAGATGTATTTTTTTTATGCATAATAGGCAATGCGTTTGACCAGAATCTCACCTGGAAAGTGATGATGAGGCCTAGGATGGTACACGCCTGCCTAGAAGATGCCTGTTCACTCTGGAAAATAGACCTCGGCAAGGAGTTCCACTCCCTAGCCGTTCGCATAATGAAGGCTGAAGCAAATCGCTTCGTGCGAATGGGAGGAACTTCGACAACATAAGGGTGGAAGCCCGCGCCACGCCTGGTCGTCCGGTGGTGGAAAGGGGAAGGGGGGGTCAAATTATGTAATACCTCCGCACACTCTCCGAAATGTAACCGATAAAACACCGAGAGGCAAGCTACACGTCTTCGGTGGTCAAGGCTCTGGAGATTAGCCTCAACGAGAGCGTCATTGCCTATGAGTCTCCGCACGGTGTTCCACCGAGTCCAGTGCATCCAGCTGATACCGAGCAGAACCGTCCCAAAGGTGACAACAGTACTCCAAGCAGGAGCGAACTTGGGCTCGGTAAAGGTTAAGGAGCTGCTTAGATGCAAAATATCGCCTGACCTTAGAAAGTATTTCAAGTTTTCTGGCAGCGGCTTTAGCAATGGACTCCATGTAGCGACCGAAATTGAGGCTGGATAAGATGTCCATTCCCAAGAGCTCGAGATGGTCTTTAACCGGCACGGAGACATTTCGGAAAGTCGGAGTCAGTTGGAATGGACTCCGTTTCGTCGAGAAGAAACAGGCCTGTGTTTTAGAGGGATTGAATCCAACCAAGTTGGCTTCACCCCAGAGGGAAACAGCTTCCAGAGTTGCATTCACTCCCTCCACCATCGCGTCCCTTAATGATCGGACATTTGCATCAGACTTCACATCAAGCAGATATCTCTCCGAAACTGTGCTGTCGTCTGCATACCCAAAGATACCAGGAGTTAGGAGCAGATCATTGATGTGCAGTAAGAATAGAGTTGCGGAGAGGACAGATCCCTGGGGGACACCGGCATTAATACCAAGCAGATCCGACGATGTGCCATTAATGACCACTCGTATCGATCTGCCCCTCAGAAAATCTGCAATCCAGTTGCAAAGTCCGACAGCGATTCCATATGAAGGAAGCTTGCCAATGAGACTTGCATGCATGACCTGTCAAAAGCCTTAAAAATATCAAGAGAAACGGCGAGAGCTTCGCCGCGTTTCTTTATGGCTTCACTCCATAAGTGGGTAGCTACACAAGAAGATCCCCAGTAGATCGCCCACGGCGGAAACCGAATTGGCAGTCACTGAGGAGATCGTTATCTTCGAGGTAAGCGAGGAGACGGTTGTTCAATACACGCTCCATAACCTTACAGAGTATGGAGGTGATTGCAATAGGTCGATAGTTGGCAGGGTCGGCACGACTACCCTTTTTGGGTTCTGGTTGGACATTGGCAAGCTTCCAGGTTTTCGGAACTTGGCCAATCTCAAGGGATAAGCGATATAGGCGAGTCAGAATAGGAGACAACTCAGGGGCACAATTCCGCAGAACAATAGCTGGAATGCCATCGGGCCCACTGGCTTTATTCACGTCTAGAATGCTTAGCGTTTTGAGTACCTCTTTCTGATGGATGCGAACTTCCAACATGGCAGAAGAACACTGAGGAAGCTTAGGTGGGTTTACGAGGTAATGCAAAATAAGGGATTATAAATAATAACAGGAGCCCTCTGCTCCACACCAATAAATTCTTTACAAATTGAATCAGGTATTCCGCCTATTTTAGTAAGAATGAGATACCTCACATAAAAGTCACATGTAAAAATTTTAGCAAATAAAATGTTTATTTATTTATATAGTTCTAATAATTATTATCAATGTGAGCATATAAAGGAATTAGATTTTTTATGTCAACACATAGATCGAAAAGAAACTTAGGAAGTCAGTACAATAGATATTCAAACCACTGTTCCTTGTGTTTGCTCTCACAGAGTCATTAATAATTCTGAGTTTTTGCACTTTATTAATAATAAGAAATCAGGATATACTAACATTTACACTGATGGGTCGAAAACAAAAGAAGTAACTAAGGCAGCATACTATGATTCGGAAGCTAAATTTGGAAGATATTTTACACTGGATAAGAATGCGTCAATATTTACAGCAGAGGAATACGCCATATATACCGCATTGCAATATATTCGAGGAAACAGAAATTCCAGATTTTTTTTTAATTGTAACTGATTCACTAAGTGTGCCTACCTGTCTGGAAAATGTCAAAATTTCACATAAAAATAACACATTACTAAAATAAGAGAAATGATATTGGAATTAGAAAAAGAAGACAAAGTAATTGAATTTATATGGGTACCTTCATACTCAGGAATAACGGGCAATGAAATAGTTGATAAAGGACATTGGGCAAAAATGTATGGACGCTGCACCCACGTCCGCCACGGCTTAAACTACATTTGTTTAAAAGGTATTATAGTCATCATCATCTGTGCCAAAGCGCATCAAATTCTATCCTTAGTCTTAAGTTATTTTAAGTTAAATAGGTACAAGTACTAGAACGAACGAACATTTATGAAACAAGGGAATTAATTTCGTTTGTTAGTTCGACACTACATACCCCTATGCTCAGGTATTATGGCAGTACTTCACAATGTTCAAGGGTGCCCCCTTATGTTATTCTGCCGCACTAGAGTAAATCCAAAAATCCTCGCATGGGTTGGGCTTTTTTCACACATTCTGTTCGTTATAGTAAATTGTCTTTTTTGTAAAACGTACACAAATCACCCAAACTTGTCCACGCTTCGGAGAAAACATGATTTCAGTTCATCCATACCAATTGACAAAACCGATAATCGTGTTCGAATGTCCAAAGCGTGTTAGATAAAAATCAATCAAGTGATAGGGAGCGCACAATCACAAAGAAGTAAGACGAGTCGACTATTTGCAACTGCAAGTCCTTCAACCCCCGTAAACCATTTTGAGTAGGCTCAGTGCAAGTGCAGGATTGTCGTATATCTGGTTGTATAGTACGATATGGCATATTATTATGGTTACTAATAATATAAAATGAAGGTACTATAAAATGCATTTATTTAGCTACTTAATTAAGCCCATGTGTCATATCTTTTGACTACCAGGATATTTTTTACGGTGTCATTTCTTTTGACTCCCAGGATATTTTTTTTCGGTGTCATAATAAAAAAGGCTAGTTTTTCATAAATCTATCGATTCATACTAATTACATTGTTGGCGGAGCTGGGTGTGTTTTGCCCATTGTCCTTTATGAAGATTCAATATCCAAGCTTTATTAAGTCGCAACATTACACTCCTCCAGTACCTCTAAATGATTCCGGTGGATTCGAATGTTTGACTATTGGAATAAAGACCAAAGTTTTTAAAGGAAATTGGTATGCCTAAATTCAAAAAATAATTACTCGCAAACCCTGGTATTTTAAGTGGAAGTCACAGAGTAGAAAATTTATTACCACTTTAAACAGACTCAGACTTGGACATAGAAAAGGACAATGGGCAAAACGCACCCAGCTCCGCCAACAATGTAATTAGTATGGATCGATAGATCTGTGAAAAACTAGCTTTGTTTAGTAGTTTATAAAAAAGTAAACTGTCAAAAAAGTTAGTTATGTCAGCCTACGTTAGATGTTTCATTTCGTAGTATAGTGTGATGTGTGAACATTTGGTCCATAACTCGCCGGATTTGAATAAGTGACGATAAAACAAATAGTTGGATATTGTAAATATTATATAGATTTCAAGAAATATACATTATAAAAGAGAAAATTTTCATCGTAAAATACGGATAATTATTTGACAGTTGGCAAAGAGTATAACGGAAAGTTATTTTGAATACTCTCCCTTTTCTCTATTATTCAAAGAGTATAACGGAAAATTACTTCTCTATTACTCATACCATGGATATATGAAAAATCTAAGTTGAACAAAGAGTAATATTTTATTGTGTCAAGTAACTGCAAGAAAAATGTCTTTACAAGAAATAATTATTACGCAAAATGAATTATCTATACAAATAAATAGAGCCTTATCCAATTTCAAGAAATCGAAAGCAAGAATAAATAAGTCATATATTGAAACAAGATTAGATTCATTAGAAGCAAACTTTCAATTATTCAAAAACAACCATTTTGACATTACGAAAAGGGCAACGCAAGAAGAAAAGAAAAGTTTAACATATTTTCAAGAAGATACGTACTATAGTTGTGAAGATGTCTATTTCGAGTTTAAGACTTTGATGAAAGAGAAATTGGAAGAATTGCTTTTAAACTCGTCGACTTCTATGAATAAGGGAGAAGTTCCTGTCTCCACAGCTCCAGGCAAAGCTCTAAGGTTACCAACAATTGAAATACCTGCCTTTTCAGAATGAGTGGACAGGCTTCTATGATTTATTCAAGTCGTTGATACATAATAATACACAGTTGTCTAACATAGAGAAATATCATTACCTGAAAAGTAATTTGAAGGGCGAAGCAGAGAATTTATTAAAGCAGTTTCCATTTACAGAAGCAAACTATGAGAAAGCATTAGAAGTATTGGAGTCAAGGTATGATAACAAAAGACTTATAGTACATTCGCACATCACACGTCTACTTAATCAAAGGAAGCTTACGTTAGAGTCAGCCAAAGGGTTACGCGCATTATTAGACACCACGAATGAAGTATTGAACGCACTTAATAATGTTGGCGTAACAACAACAAACTGGGATCCTCTTATCACACATATCATTGTAGCAAAGTTCGACAATGATAGTCAACGTTTATGGGAACAACAGTTAGCAGGGACTAGAAATATTCCAACTACTAAGCAGATGTTAGATTTTTTGGAGGTAAGATTCAGATCGTTGGAGGCTTTGAGTGCTACACAACACAAAGAAGTTGTTACGCGTCAACCATCAATCAGATCGTTCAAAGCGGATATCGAAGTCATTTGTTCGTTTTGTTTGAAAGATCACTACATCTACAACTGCAAGGAGTTTGTGAAATTGAGCCCAGAAGAACGTAGAGATGTCGTCCAAGAGAAACAGCTATGCTTCAATTGTCTTGTACCTGGGCATAGTGTTAAATTTTGTAAGCAGTTTAAATCTTGCCAAATATGCAAGCGACGTCATCATTCTCTTTTACATCTGAGTTCCTATGAAAAGCAAAAAACTCATGCTACACAAGTTAGTAAAGAGCATGAGGAGGATAAAGAAGAAAAGGACACTTCCCAGCTGGCTGTCCATACAACTGATATTACTGATACACAGGTCTTACTAGCTACGGTCATGGTTCGAGTTATAGGTAATGAGGGCAAGAAGTATCAGTTGCGAGCGCTGATTGACCAAGGGTCACAAGCATCGTTCATTACAATATCAGCTGCTCAGCGACTTGGATTACGTACAGAGCGTCATTTCAGCAAAGTGACAGGAATCGATTCAAAACTATCGATGATTTCTAAAGAGATTGCAGGGTTCGACATTTTTTCATTATACAATGAAACGCCGATAGTCAATGTAGAAGCTCATGTATTGAAGTCACTTTCTTCGATATTGCCACGCCAAGAGATGCGCTTGAATTTGTCATCAAGTATAAAAACATTGCCTTTAGCAGATCCTACGTTTTCAAAGCCTAGTAGTATTGATCTTTTGTTGGGGGCTGAAATATATGCTCAGATTATTAAGGATGGATTAAAGAAATATGGCTCAATAATTGCACAGAATTCGCTTCTTGGTTGGTTTATTTCAGGAAAAGTTGATGGAAAGCACACTGAAATTAGAGAAGTTGTCTTAATGCACAGCCAACTTGAGACAGATAAGTTATTACAGCGATTCTGGGAATCTGAAGAACTATTCACCAAAAACCGTATACTGACTGCAAGTGAAACAGAGTGTGAGGAGATATTTGAAAAGACACATTCTCGCACTGACTCAGGGCGTTATATTGTAGCACTACCATTTTCAAAGTATAATGGCACACCGCTCGACCAAACAAGATCTCTTGCTGTCAAACGATTATTGCAAATTGAACGAAGGTTTCAGAACAATAAGATATTTCAAGAACGTTATTTAGAATTTATGTACGATTATGAACAGTTACAACATATGGAGAAGGTACCACCTGAAGATTTGAACAAGTCTGAGATTTGTTACCTCCCACATCACGGAATATTAAAGGAGGAAAGAATATCCACCAAGCTTCGTGTTGTTTTTGATGGTTCAGCTGAGACAAGTACGGGAACATCTTTGAACAAACAACTATTAATTGGTCCAGCTTTACAAAGTGATATAAGAGATATATTTTTAAGATGGCGATCACACAGAATTTGTCTTGTGGCCGACATTAAGCAAATGTATAGACAGATTTTGGTAAGAAAAGAAGACCAAGATTATCAGCGTATTTTATGGAGGAGGGACCTTGCTGAACCTATCACTGAATACAGGTTACGTACAGTAACGTATGGCACATCCTGTGCACCTTATCTTGCCATTAAAGTGTTGAAACAGTTGGCTAAGGATGAGTGCGGTGAGTATCCACGTGCATCGCGCGTATTAGAGTCAGATTTTTATGTTGATGATCTCCTTTCTGGTTGTGACACAGAATCGGAGGCTATTAATTTGCACAAAAATTTGACTGCATTACTGCAGCGGGGAGGAATGGTTCTTCATAAATGGGGAACTAATTTCATTGGTGCAAACTTTGAGTTAACAAAAATGTTGAACAAAGCTAGATCATCTTTGCCTGTAGAATTGCGCGAGTTATTAGCTACAGATGGCACTGAGTGGCACTTTATACCTCCAGGTTCGCCACATTTCGGAGGGTTATGGGAGGCAGGTGTGCGTTCAACGAAACATCACACTATACTACGAAATGAAACATCTAACGTAGGCTGACATAACTAACTTTTTGACAGTTTACTTTTTTATAAACTACTAAACATGCCGCCACCCAAGGACGAATTAGTCCTTTAAATTAGGATACTATGGGTAATAAACATATTTTTGTAATAGGCCTTTTGAATATGCTATTATTACATTTAACCGTAACAACTCTGACTATCCTATCGTTACCTGGGTGAGTTTGTAATATTCTTCCTAACAGCCATTTTGAAGGTGGCAAACATACATATTTTACAATAACTAAATCATTAACTTTAACAGGATTTTTAATGGAATGCCATTTATACCGATGTTGTAGTGTAACTAAATATTCTTGAGACCATCTTTTCCAAAACGACTGCAACATGTGTTCAATATGTTGCCAACGGTTAAGTCTATTCATTGGAATATCAGTCACATTCTCGTGTGGAATTACACTTGGTGGGCCAAACACGATAAAATGTCCAGGAGTTAGGGCGGTATAATCATCAATCGAATTGGTTAAAGCAGAAATGGGACGTGAATTAAGACAACACTCTATCTGAGTCAAAAGGGTAGCATACTCTTCAAATGTGAGTTTAGTATCCCCCACAACACGATTGATGTGATGTTTCGTTGAACGCACACCTGCCTCCCATAACCCTCCGAAATGTGGCGAACCTGGAGGTATAAAGTGCCACTCAGTGCGATCTGTAGCTAATAACTCGCGCAATTCTACAGGCAAAGATGATCTAGCTTTGTTCAACATTTTTGTTAACTCAAAGTTTGCACCAATGAAATTAGTTCCACAGTCTGAAAACAAATGAGTACAATGCCCACGGCGAGAAGTAAATCTTTTGAATGCAGCTATAAAGGCACTAGTTGATAATTCTGAAACTAATTCCAAATGTATAGCTTTAGTTGAGGTGCAGATAAATACTGCAATATACGCTTTATACAAAGTAGCTTTCTTAAGCTTTGAAGATCTTAGATAGCAAGGACCAGCAAAGTCAACACCACTACTAGAAAATGGTTTGGAGGCGGTAACTCGTGCTGATGGCAGATTTCCCATCAATTGAGTAGCAAATTTTGGAGCATATCGTATACAAGAAATGCATCGCTTAACATGTAATTTCACAAGAGACTTAACATTGGTGATCCAATATGTGGATCTAATAACATTTAACATAAGCAATGGTCCTCCGTGCAAGGTTTTCTTATGTGTGTAATCTATGATCAATTTAGCTAATTGCGATTTTCCAGAAATTACAATAGGGTGTTTGGCGTCGTAAGGGATAGGGGCATTTTTAAGCCTACCACCTATTCTTATTATGTTATGTTCATCAATAAATGGACGTAAAAAATACAAAGGACTCTTTTTTGAAACACATTCACCATTCGATAGTTCATTGATTTCAGTTTGAAAATGATACATTTGTGAAATCTTAATGCAACAATTCATGGACTGTATTAATTCATTAGTTGTTAAATACTTAGGGAATTCATTAGACATATTTGTATCTAAAGTTACTCTATTTGTAACGCGTTGCTTACTTATTTTAATAAATCTCATACAATATGCCAAAACCCTTTTCAGTTTTGTTAGACTAGAATACTTGCATAAAATAAATTCTTCCGGCATAACATTAACACTTAAACATTGTATAAAGTCAGCTTTTAATTCTAAATCAGTTTCATGATATTCATTAGTTGACATAATATCCTTAGTAGTATGTAACCATTTTGGGCCGTTCCACCATAATTCATAATCTGGTAATTGTGCTGGAGATATTCCCCTAGAAGCACAATCTGCTGGATTTTCTTTTGTATTAACATGACGCCAACGATTAGCACGCGTCACATTTATTATTTCCGATACACGATTTCCAACAAAGGTCTTCCAAGAATTTGGTGGTTTTTGAAGCCATACCAGAACTATAGTGGAATCAGTCCATCCAAAAACATTATCGTCTGAAACATTTAAAGAACTTTGAATTTTTTCCATCAATTTTGCGGTCAATACAGTTCCGCACAACTCTAACCGTGGAATAGATATTTGTTTGAGTGGCGCTACTTTAGTCTTGGCTGCTACTAGTTTAACTTTGACCTGAAAATCATGAATAATTCTAATGTACACAACGCCAGCGAATGCAGTGCTAGACGCATCACTAAAACCATGAATCTCAATTTGCGTATTCGAACTAGTCATTCCGATCCAACGTGGTAAGTAAATGTCTGGCATTTTGAGCATTTGATCTTTATATGATAACCATTCGACTTTATGATTTTGTGGCAATTCTTCATCCCAACCAAGACCAAGTAACCACAGTTTCTGAATAAAAACTTTAGCAATTATAACTATTGGTGACATCCAACCTAAAGGGTCATATATTCTAGCAATATCAGCAAGGACCTCTCGTTTAGTAAATTTTGGTTTTGACTCTTCTCCAAACTTAATACTCAACTCAAAGCGATCCTCTTTTGGATTCCATTTTATCCCCAAAGTTTTAATTGATTTTTCCATAATGATTTCATATGACTCTTGTGGTTGAATATCATCACCGCATATAGCGCTCATAACATTTTTTGAATTATTTTTTTTATTATGGCACCAAAAAAAAATATCCTGGGAGTCAAAAGATATTCACGTGGGCATCTTCTATGTTAGGGGTTAAGGTTTCCGCACATAGTCCTTAAAGAGGACCATTGTGTGTAAGTCATAGGGACCGGTTACACACGGGCATATTTTAATATCTAAAGAAATTCATTCAATATCAATAGTACTTTCGTTTTATAATATTAGCCATAATAATATGAGTCATATCTTACTGTACAACTAGATACAAAATACTATACAACAAAGCCTACCGACCATCCTGCTTGCTTGCTGCTTGCATTTACTGAGACGCCTCAAAACGTTTAACAGGGTATAGGGGTTGAAGGATGTGATATTGCAGTTGCCGTTGCAACTAGTCTACTCGTATGCAGTTCTATGTCTTACTTTTTGTGCGCTCCCCGTTATTTCATTGATATTTAACTAACCCGCTTTAGAAATAGGAACACGATTATCGTCGCGTGCGTCATTATAATCGTACGAGCCAATACAAAATCTATGGATCAATTTAAATGCTCGTTCTTTTACTTGACATTGGCTGAATGAAAAAACCGTGCTTGCCACAAAAATAAAAAAAGTGCTCGTTCGATTGCTTCGCGCCAAAAAATTCATACGAAAAACCCCACGTCATACTGGCGCCAACTAATGACGTGCATTTTTCTAAATACTCATTGGTTTTGATAAACTGGAATCATGTTTTCTCCGAAGAATCGACAAGTTTGTGTGATTTGTGGACGCTCCGTTTTACGTAGAAGACGATTAACTATAACGAACAGACTACTTATTTGAAAACAACCCAACCGCAAGATACATTAAAATAACATTGTACCAAACTAAGTACGAGGACATAACATCACATTATCATTATACTTAATAAAGTTCTTTTTATTTTATTTTATCTAGTATACTTTTTTAATATTATTTAGCGTGTGATAGACTAAGTAACCTAAGACAGTCGTTTACTTCAATCATTATAGTAAGGATGCTTATTGAGCTAAAAGTTCCGATACAAATCCTGGTCAGGACAATGCTTGTTTATGTGTATTGTGTAGAACAAGGCCTTAAGCAACCGAAAAACTGAACTTCCAACTAAGTAGGTAGTTGGATTTTTTCTTCTAAGATAGCTATTTAAACAGTGGTGTCAATTCTGGCGTGATTCTCTAAACTTAAAACTAAATTTAAGGTCAGTCTCACCTTTTCATTCTATATAGAGAAGGACAAGGATGCACTGTTGTCAAATTTAAGTTTAGCTTTAGAGAATCATGCCAGAATCGAAATCAGTGTAACCTTAAATTAACGCTACTCGATTAAAAAGACTAATTCCCGAAAACGTCGAAATTACTTGACGCTGGTTGGTTTACCTTATTGTCCATACAATGACAGACTATGGATGAAGATAATTAAAAATATTCGAAATGAAATAATGTTTCATAATTAATCCCCCTTTTTTACACTTACCAATTAGCCTAGCCCCGGAGTAAGCACTGTAAGGCGTGTGTTATGGGATGCTAGGGTAACGGATAGAATACATATGTAGTACATTTATAAGTATATTGATATAGAAATACAAATTAAACATCTATGACTGGAGTACAAATGCTCGTACTCAGCACACAAACATCTGCCCCCAACAGGATTCGAACCCGGGACCTCTCGAGTCGACGACACCATGAAACCCGGCGTACAAACCACTCGACCACGGAGGTCGTCAATTAATATATCCGTCCTATATAATCGTCCTTGTATCTTTAAATATTATGTTCGTTATAGTTACTTTTACCTATGGAATTGTACCTATTTAACTTAAAATAACTAAAGACCCCCGGGATGGAATTTGATGCGCTTTGGCACAGATGATCATGACTATAATACCTTTCAAACAAATGTAGTTAAAGCCGTGGCGGACGTGGGTGCAGTGTCCATGCAATTTTGCCCATTGTCCTTTGCAGCACATTTGAAAAGAATGAAGATGACGTCTTCAGACAAGTGCGAATATTGTGAGACAGCTGTGGCTACATTAGATTATCTGATATTATTTTGTCCTGCTTTTAATATTCAAAGAATATTACTTATAGATGGCTTAATGAAGGTCTATAAACATAAAGAAATTCCCCGCCTCTTGCCATCTTTATTGGAAAGCGAAGATACTTATGAACACCTTTACACCTACATTACTTCTACTTTTATTATATTAACATTTGAAGAAAAATTTATAATCAACGAAGAATTTTACTAATGTATAGGCTGTATGGCCTTGTCCAAAGCCGTTAAATTTCTAAATAAAAAAAAGAAAATGGGAATAGGCGCCAATTTCATTCTTTGTGTGCTTGTCAAATTCGTCAATGTCATAATAATTTATTAAAATTTTGCCAGTTGCCTTTGTCTACTAAGATTTTGGTAATTTTTCATTCTGTTTCGAAAAATCATATTTTTTTTTCAAGAATTGTATAAGAAAATGCCTGAAGAATCAGCACCAGTTTTGAAATTCACTCGTATGAGTGAACACGCTTTCCCGCCGATGAAAGGATCAGATAAAGCTGCCGGTTTCGATTTAAAGAGGCAAGTACCTTCCTGCGTAAGCAATTATCATATTTAAACGTTCGTGTAAAAGTATAACAGAGTATATCCTTACAGAGGATATAAATAAAACATACCTACAAAATTTTGCCACCAATATACTAAACCAACAGGCGTTTGTCCATGTGGTAAATATTAATTTTATTTAAAAATATAATGTTGTGCATCTTTCACAGCGCCTATGACTACGTTGTACCGAGTAGAGGGAAAGAACTTGTAAAAACCGATTTGCAAATTGAGCTGCCTTCTGGTTGTTATGGCAGAGTAGCGCCACGATCTGGGTTAGCTGTTAAAAACTTCATAGATGTTGGTGGTAAGTTAATAACTATTATATCTCTTTCATTGAATAGAAACTAAATTTGACAGATGCTCTCATAGGAGTGAATTAGTTTTAAGACTGGGTGCACATGTACAGTTTCTTGATCAGGTATTAAAATTCGGAAACCTGAATGCATATTCTTACATTCCTATTAGTAGTTTACATTCTCACAACATCTAAAAATAGCATAATGAGCCACCTTGCACGGACATTTTAATTGCTCACTTATTTGGGACACTTAGTGTGATATCATGGTTCTCATTAACAAAAACAAGTTATCAATTCAGGTCTACGCACTTCTTTCTTTGACATATCCTGTGAACATAGGAGCTTGTTTGTTGATATGGACTTTAAATCACAACTGCTGTCAGGTTTCTAATATTGAATTTCCTAGAGGTTTATTAATATCATGCTTAAAATTTTTAACAAAAAATATTTCTGGAGGGGCAATTCAACGGTTTAATTAATAAAATTAAGAGTCATTTTTAATACATGCATAATTCCTATTTTTGATCTATCATTATAATCATTATTCTTATGCAACTTCATTCTCCAATTTATGAGATATTTTTATTTACAGACTTCTAATGTAGTTTACGCTTAGATTAGATTGAAAGAGTGTGAATCTTGTTTGAGATGAAAATCAAATTGAGAGCAGAAAGTATCTTATTACTTATTATAATTACATAACAAATGCGGGCAATAATGAATTTTCTGATAATCATTTTTGTGGTTATGTTACAAAGTACAATAAACGCAATTTTATATTTTTGTTTAACTTAAAATAACACTTCTATTTGAATGGAATTGTAATAAAAGTTCTTAGTTACTTAGTAATCATTATAGTATTTTTTTCATAACATAATAAAAAATATGGTAAGAATAAAAGTAACAATGTTTTGTTGCAGCGGGAGTAATCGATGAAGACTATAGAGGCAATGTTGGTGTTGTTCTCTTTAACCATTCAGACCAAGATTTTGTAGTCAAGAAAGGAGATCGAATTGCTCAGCTTATCTGTGAAAGAATCTGCTATCCAGTGTTAACAGAGGTTACAAATTTGACAGATACTAAAAGGGGTGATGGTGGATTTGGTTCCACTGGTAAGCAATAAAATTGGACCTTTTCACCATCTTCCCACCTCCCAGATTTGTAAACCAATTAACTTCGCAAACCACTTCAGGTACTTCCTTCCTTTCAAAAGAAAGTGTCCAGTTATGAGCTGACCACAAAACAATAATGTTGGTTTGCTCATTCATTTACTTTGTATTTTAAAACTTGTTATGAATATTTTAATGTAAGTCTTCTATGTGGTATTCTTCTAAGTTTAATTAATAAATAAGTATTTTGTAATAAATCATGTCATGTCTTTATTGCTGGGTCGGCAGTGCAGTAGTAATTTCAGGTAAATTATTTACTTATGTTTTCTCATACTTTTCTTAGTGACATCTAATCTAAAATATATGATACACCTACTGCTTCATATGCACTCAAAAAAAAAATAGATGAACTACATGAGGAAATAAAATAAAAAAATTCAACTATTTTATAGGATTTATTGGAATTGTACTATTTTCCTTATGAATCTAAATTCTCAAAATTATCTAAAACTGTTTCCAGCTTCAATTTATCAGGAACAACTAAAGCATTTTTAGTTAGCATGGGTTCCTTCTTCTTTAAGAATGGTTTGAATAGATTTTTTAATTTGCTGTCGTTATTTACACCAAAGTCATGTTCAGCTTTCTCTACTTGGTTTTCCAATAACTCTACATTTAAGGACAATCTTGACACTACACTTATAAGTGTTTCAATCTTCTTTGAAAGTAAATTTATTTCATTTCGATATTTCTTTATATCTTGTGTTACTGTCGAATTACAATCACTGTTTTTCACCCTTATCATTTGTAATACACTTGATAATTCTTCTAACCTCGTTAGCATATTATCAATAACATCTTGCACCATATGAAACCCATTCGAAACATCGAGTTTCAAATAAGCAGCATAATCTTGGATAACTTCTTGCAACATACCTATTTGTTTTATTCTTGTTTAGACTCCAAAATCTGGATATAAATATTCGAGTACACTCACTATGACCATATCAAAAATATCTGTCAATAATTTTGACAAGTCTTTTAAAGAAGTCGGGCATAGAGGGATGAACTTGATAAGTATTTCCATCGCGGTTTTCCATGGAAACTCAATATATCAATAACCATTTGAAAAGTAAACTTGATAATATTACAAACCTGAACCAATATCTATTCAAATTGGAAGGGATTCTAGGATTGTGAAATCTTAAGGACCATGACATTATTTTCGACTCATTTTCTTGCTATTGCAACCCCAACTTACCACAGACTAAGCAACTAATAATTTAGGTTTCGTTCATACCATTTAAATATCTATGTATAGGGATTAAGCCGTGTCGACTCTGACCCATAATGGTGTCGATTCTGACATGATTCTCTAAATCTAAACTTAAATTTGACAACAGTGTAACCTTGTCATTTTTTATACAGAATGAAAAGGAGAGATTAATGTTAAATTTAGTTTTAAGTTTAGAGAATCACGTCAGAATCGACTCCAATACATGTATAAAACCGATGCGTCACGATACGTTATGTATGTTTCTGACTTTACGAACAAGTTGTAGTAAAGTGATGCCAAAAAATAGTACCTGGTATGACGTCACCAACGAATGGTTCTTGACTTTTTCGATAGCAGGAGAAACAAAATAAGGTGACCATGTTTGAGCCTGTGTACAGGAGAAAGTACGCAGAAATGGTATTCATATAGGACACGTTGATAATAACGAGTTACTTATTCCCTTAAAATGTTTAATTAATATCAATTGAATAGACATCAGTTATTTCATGTATAGTTTTCAATTGTTTTCATATTTATTATAAATAAATATATATATTTCCAACACTCACACCAATTAGCCTAGCCCCAAAGTAAGCACTGTAAGGCTTGTATTATGGGATACCAGGGTAACGGATAGAATACATATACAGTACATTATAATAAGTATATTTATATAGAAATACATTTAAAACATCCATGACTGGAGTACAAATGCTCATATTCATCACACAAACATCTACCCCCACCGGGATTCTCAACTCGGCGACACCATGAAACCCGGCGTACAAACCACTCGGCCACGGGGACGTCAATTATAAAACAAATGCCTTTGTTATGAAAACCATATGTGCTAGATTATGAAGTAACTTTCAGTTAGTGAGCTGCGCCCGACATTCATAAAAAGAGGAAACTTTACAAACTATTAGCGAGCGCTCGCTACTTCGTCTGCGTTAACTTCAGTTTATTCAGAACCCACTTTTCAGGGATAAAGAGTATCCTATATCTCAAACCAGAAAATGCAACAATATGTACGTCTTTCATCCATATTTGTTCAGCTGTTTATGCGTGATTTAGTGTCAAACATACAAAATTTCATAATTATAATATTACTAGGGTACAATAATCGAATTAATATTACTACTTAAGTTATTATACTAATAATTTTAAATAATGTCGCTTAGCAAAACTAAATTATTTTAGTTTGAAGATTAAGAATAACAATTTGGGCAAACGAGTTGTAACCTACCACGCCACGTGAGTCCAGTACGTATGTGCTATTGAATGCAAATTAAAATTATGCACGGTAAGCCATTAAGATGCATCTCTATGGCTTAATGCGCCTTTGGAAGAACGTAGTGACGTAGATTGCATGCAGTTTTGGTCACTTACCTGATCACTGACCCTGACTGGACTTTCACAACCGCATGGCCAAACTAGCTACCGCGCCATCGAGTTCAATATATTTTGAATATAAAGTCAAACCAATAATATCAATTTCAACTTTATTTTATTTATTTATTTCATTCAAGAACAAAATCCGTAGCAATTTATTATATTAATTTAGATAGTTATTACAATAATTAAGTCTTAAAAGGTATCCAAGTCTGAATTATAGCTGTGTGGAGTTAAATGCAAAAATGGGAATCTGAAATAAAATATTATTAAATAAGTATAAGTGAACTCAGACGAGGATTCTGGTGACGAAAATCTTTTCACATCCATACCATTGATTGATGAACTGGGCGAAAGAGGCCTAAAAGCAACTGGTGCAATCAAGGAAAATAGTTTGTCAAAGTGCCCTTTGTCATCAATTAAAGAACTTCAAAAGCCGGAGTGTGGGATTTACTCTTTCCAATCTAGTAGAGCAGAAGAAATAGTGGTAGCTTTCCAATTACAGCATTATAGCGCATTATGCGGCATAATGCTTAACGTTGAGTGCAGTGGCGGACTAAGCCAGTTTTCGTGCTTAAAAAGCACGGCTATACTAACCAGTCGCTCTTGACTTATTTCAGATCGAAGATAATTTTTAATTAGTTTAAGTTTCGAAAAACTTCTCTCGCATGATGCAACCGAGATGCAAATGGTCAAGAAATATTGAAGTATAAGTGATATACAGGGTAACGATTCACTGAAGTCCCATTTTATTATAAATTGAAGGATTTCTTAGGCGCTCCATTTTGCAGCAACATCCATACACATATCAGTGGCTTTTACATGCCTGCGGTATCTTTTCATTGGGAAACTTGCTCCTTGTCAAATTCACCATAACTTTGTAACAAATTATCAACTGCTACAGTCAGAGCGTCATCTGAAGCTTCTAGCATAATCTTTGTTTCCATGTTTTGGAAAACATTATTGATTTGTTTCATGGTCCTGTATCGTGTCGATAATTCTTGTATGAATCGGTCAATGCATTCATACATTCATCATGAGCTGATTCACCCAGCATCGTTCTTTTTACCTTCCTTCTTGCTCGTTTCTCGATGTTGATGTCCATGTCGTTGCATTTTTTATTTTTTTTATGTCTAAAGTTAAGCATTGTCTACAGTCTGTCTATAAAGCAAAGACTTTATATAATACCTAGACTGTGCACGAAAAAAATTAGTTAATCTAAAGTAAGATTTATATCTGTAGTAATAGGATAGCTATTATCTTGATAAGCGGTCGCTAGTAAAAACGGTCCTGAGTGAGAAAGCACCCAACGGTAGTGTGTCCCTTTCTAACGTCTTGCCAGCTCAATTTATCATTGGGTTTGGTAGAAATGGTAGAAAATGTCATCCTTTTCTATTTGTGATTTACTGATTAATTACCGATACGAACGATTCGTAAACTATGAAACGTATTTAAACATTTCTACAGTTCCTATAAATAATAAAATAATCATTGATATTTTTAAAATAAATCTAAATACAGAAAAAAGTAGTATTTAATTAGTTGAGCCTGGTTATACTGAATGTAATATGGTGATTTGTTCACTTGATGACAATGACAATCATGACACTTGATGACAATTTGATTTGAAATATTGTAAATTTGCTTAATAAAGTGTATTTTTTTAAAATGGTGAACTCGTGTTGTGTAACAGGGTGCTACAATGAATCTTATCCCGGTAGCCCTTTTTCTTTTCACGGGTAAGTAAAACTTACAATCATATTCATTAGGTGAACCATGAATTTTGGAGGTAGATGCGTTTTTTTTTTCTTAACATGAGTTGTGTAAATTTAATGAATCAATTATTAAATAATGCGGTCGCGGTTACTTCCTTGTTTCGTAGGTAATTTATAGAGCGTTTTTAGATTCGTATCATCATCATCAGCCTATTAATGTCCCCACTGCTGGGGCACAGGCCTTCCCTATGGATGGAATAGGGAGATTGGGCCATGACCCACCAGGCGGGCCCAGTGCGGATTGGCGGGTGCTAACGACTGCAGATGCAGCCGGGACCAACGGCTTAACGTGCCTTCCGAAGCACGGAGGAACTCGAGATAGATGTTTTTGGTCACCCATCGTTGCTTAACTTCAACCATCGCAGCCGAACGCGCTAACCACCTGCGCCATCGAGCTCCTCACAAAAATAGAAAAAAAAAAAAAATTTTTTTCTTGTATTGTGTAGATTCCCGAAGAACAAAAAGCAGAAATTGATGTAGGAAAATGCAGTGCCTGGAAAAATTTCTAAGTCGTCAGTTGTTTGCAGTGCGCATTTTAAATATGAAGACTTTGTCCCTGGTTATACAAGAAAACTGCTGAAAGCTGATGCTGTTCCATCAATATTTCCAAAAGTAAGGTTAAATCAAGAAGTTAAAGCTTAGAAGCTACGGGAGGGATATAAGGCTACATTGCGACAAAAACTGCTCAAAACTATATTATTTAGCAATGTATAAAAACCAATTTTAATAAAAATATTGTAAACAAATGATTGACTTTTTTCCATCCAGAATTTGATGAATTTGATTTGGCATTGACCGATTTCTCTACCTCACAATATGTGGGTACCCCTTACCTTAATAAACATGCTTTTAAGAGTACTTTCCCTTCAGGTGGCTGGCATTACAAAATTCAACCCTCTTTATCTAATCTCAGTCCAAGCCAAGCTACGCGTGCTAGTTTGAATACCGAATGAAACAGTTCATAGTACCTATGTATTATTATTTTTAAAACCTACATAACTTCGTTTGGTCTGCGTTAAGAGGTATATGTATAGATGAGGTTTTTCATATTAATTCACACTACATAGTCTAAATTAATAAAAAAAAAAAGTTTTTGTCGATGTAACAGCAAAAAAAATCTGCCAAAATCAGGTATTGGCATTTATGTTAAATTAATGGTAAGTCTGATGATACATTTTTGTTTCTTAGGTTTTCACGCACATCACTCATTAAATAAAACTAGTTTTTCACGGGTTGATGCACGAAACTTTATTTATTTATTGACGTTTCGCAGCCTTTACAGGTCGCGTCGTCGGAATTTGTCATCATACAAAGACTTAGTGTAATTTTTTATTACACTAAGTCTTTGTATGATGAACTTAGCAAGTTAAAAAATACGCCATGTAGTTTTTATTTTAACTCATAATCACAAATTACTTACATGTTTAGACAGTAGCAGATACTAAACACAATCCTCTTTACAAGCTATATTAAATAACAAATACTAATAACAAATTTTGTCCCGCGTTACGCTTGAATATGGTCACTTCATTAGAAAGGAACACACTACCATTGGAAGCCCTCTCGCCCGGACCGTTTTTAACGCGATGGTGCACAGTCTAGGTATTATATAAAGTCTTTGCTATAAAGTCGTGACATTAAATGAAGGCGCCACTAGTATGCATGTAGCAACCCTGTACAGTCTGACCAAAATGATTTTGATACTAGCAGTTCATTCAAGTAAAATAGGTAATTAATAAGACACACTATACAGTCGTATTTTGTTTTTGTTTTATATATAGTAGGTACCTATGCTTATAAAAAGTTTAGCCAAGCATATTTAATTGAATCAGAATAAAATTATTATAGATAAAATAGTACTTTATGGTGTAAAAGTGTGTAATGTTGGTGATTACCGCTGAGGTGCCATTGAGACCAGAGCCTTTAGGTAATCATCAATACACACAAGTATCATCATATGACGTTTTTTAACACACTTGTAAAGAAAAGAATACTAAAAATCATTTTATAGTATATAAAAAAATTAATTAGAGAAACAATTTGTAAATGTGCAGTTAGTAAAATTAGTGATAGGTATCTATGAAAAGCATCTGGCCATGGTTCTTTATGTGACCATTTCTTTCTTTGGTCGGCCTTGCCTGTTTTCCCAGGAGTTTCAAACTTTCCATCATTCTTAAAACCTTCGTTGACTATCCGACTCTCTGATTTTCCTGAAAAAAAAAAGTAAAAAAATATGTAACCGAATATAAACAATAACTTATTGGCATGAAGCAATTAATTCAAAATTGGTAGAAAACCTGACCGAGTTGAACCATAATAACGTATCAAAAGAAATGGTCGTACTACAATATTACCTATTTACAATGTAAATCTAACCTAAAAATGTGCAATGTAAACAATGCCTTTTTTGGTCTCAAAATCGTAAATTGAGTAAATTTGTAACTTCAGGCAGATTACAAACAAATAGTTACACGATTACATACCCGTTATAGATGCTGTTCGCCCATAAAACCATCCAAATCCCACAAAATTGATCCAGCTTGGTAGTCTTCGAAACATCGCTGGAAAACTTTAAAAATCACTTCCCGCGTGCCACTCCGATTTACTTTACTCATTTTTATACCGTTCTGCGTAGTTTCGTCTTAATTTATTACAGTTTAATCCAAACAATAAAAAATACAAAAGGAAAACTGTTCCACAACTGAAACTCGATGACAGCTGATGTACATAAGTTTGGTGTTGCCAGACACATGAATAATGTTAGTTCCTCAAACATTAATGTCACGACTTTATAGACAAACTGTACAATCGTTCGTTCGGTCACTAAATACTCATTCACGGCGTTTAGTGTGGAGATTCCTGATTCCAGAGTAATTTTTGGAGACTGCAAATATTGTTGAACTTAATTTACTTCTTCCAGTAAAGAAAGCCAGAATTGTATACAGGTTAGAAAGGTAAAATCACAAACAGCCGGCAAGAGCAGGCTTGTTCCTGATCTTGTATCTAGATTTGCTTTTTTTGGATCTTGAACTTTTTTACTTTTTCCAAATACTCTAAAATGCACTAACTCAACTCTGAACTCATTTACTTTTATCACCGCAACAAAAATCAAAAACCACTATTACACTTTTTAATTAAATTACTATGAACGGATAAGATCGCGTTTATTACTTTACAATTCGAAAAAAAAATGGTTGCCTGTAAAGTCGGTTTTACGGGCGAAGATTTTACGTGACAACGTCTTTTTCTCGGTAGAATATTTATTGATATGAATATAATTAAATTGCACAATAGGAACAAGGAATTGAATGAAAATAAGAATTGCACAAATTTTAACTATAGAAATATATTTTGTTTACTAAAACATTGTACATGTAAACTTAAACTCATCGTAACGTTACCGAGCGTTACACTTTTTCATAAGTGACTCCCAGCCGCAACCTAATTTAAGACGTTGTCACGTCAAAAGCCTTCGTTTATGAAAATATCGGAACACACTAATAAATATCAACGTAATAAAATTATTACCTATATTTTTATGAGGCCGATGTTTATTTTTTGACGTAAATAGAATCCAGTGAATGTAAATGTAGGCGTACAAGAGTGAATTATTTGCACTTCGTTCATTCAGGGAAGCACCCGCTACAAAGACGGGAACCCCAGCGTATTGGATGCGTTCAGCAAAGTTAAAAAAATATTAGTACCGCGTAAAAAGTCGTCGCGGTGGCATTTGGGGGCCCCCCAAGATCGGAGGCCCGGGGCGGGCCGCCCCTTGCGCCCCCTTGTTAGTTCGCCACTGGTTGAGTGTTTCAACTACAGCAACGCTTCGCACAATCGAGCACTCTCAAAAGTAATGCTTTCGTGTGATGCGTGCAATCGTACCAACTCAGAGACAAAAAATTAACAAGTGTTTTTTCTTTAAGTTGGCATTGATCGAAATGTTTTATTTATACGTTAGTAATATTATGTATTGTTGAAAAAATATTAAAACTCGTGTCATTATTGTTTTTTTTAAATAATCAAAGTTAATTCAAACTGTTTTAAAAAATAAATATAAAAAACATTGACTTTTTTTTTCAACGCTTAACTTAGCGCACTCTGCTGATGCATTTGAAAACTAATTCACGTTCCATTTAAGTATCAGCATAATTCGGCATTGTGCGCCACTGAGTCGCATTATGCTCTGTAATTGAAAAACCACCACAGTTGTAATAGTGGCATCATAGATCATCAACATAGATTAAGGAAACAAGTAGACTTAAGTAAAACTGTACCTACATGTTATTTAGCAAAACATAGCAGTAAATGTTGTACCATAGAAACAAATAAATTTAAATAATTACCAAAAAGATAGCGAAACTCGGGCCCTTGCGTGCGATGAGAAGGAGAGGGAACTCACGCAGGAGCCCGAGACACAAGTAGACTTAAGTAAAACTGTACCTACATGTTATTTAGCAAAACATAGCAGTAAATGTTGTACCATAGAAACAAATAAATTTAAATAATTACCAAAAAGATAGCGAAACTCGGGCCCTTGCGTGCGATGAGAAGGAGAGGGAACTCACGCAGGAGCCCGAGACCGCAAACATAACACAAGGTACACAAATAGAATAAACTGAAAAACCTTTTGTTCCACAAAGCATGTGCAATAGATAATAAGTGAAAAAAAAAGAAGAAAAAAAAAGCGTATACATATAATAGAATATTCATTAAAAAGGGGATGGACAATATGTCCAAATTATATTAGTTAAGTAGACATAAGTGAGCATGCCGCATGTTTGCATGATTAAATATAAAAGGCCGCACTGAGTGCACAAACAAATGTATATAACCAAACTTAAAAAAAGTCAAACTAAATAATGGCATGGGCATACGCCTATGGAGTAATTGTATTCAAAAAAAAAAATAGTGGCATCAAACGCAGTGAAAGTTATGCCCATTAACAAGATAAAAAGGTTTTCACATCAGCAAAAGAAATACATATTAGTCTATCAACCTGCCATAATCAGAGCATACAATGAAAATATGGGTGGAGTAGATCGATCTGACCAGAACATCGGTCTGTATCGGACGTCAATTCGTGGTAAAAATTTGTACTTTTCTCTTATATGCCACTGCACTGCATTGTAAATAACTTTATAAAAATAATGACGGGGATAAAGATCACTTGAATTTCAGAAGAAGTATTGCCACTAGCTTATTAGAAACCTACAAAGACGAAGGTACTCGAAAAGGTTGTAGAGTTTCGAAGAGCTATCATGAGGAGTCGCGATATTATAATAGAGGCCATATCATCAGGTAAAAGACAGGACGACTCAGGTGTGCTGTGTGTCACAAAAAAGCTAACTTTACTTGTGTCAAACGTGAAGTTAGCTTTCATCCTAAATTATGTTTTGCACAATATCATACCAGCGAGTGAGAATAATTCAAATTTATGGTTTTTTTTCACACTGAGAAATAAAATAATTAACATTACTTACATATACTTGTTTCATTGTTTGTTTATTTATTTAATTGTAAATAAATGTATTTACAAGGTTGCACACAAATATGACCTCATAGTAGCGTAAATTACTAGTGGGACTTAAAAGAAACCCTCATTTCCCGCTTTTCCGAAATCGATATATTTTTCTGTTAATATTTTTAGCAAGTCAAACGTCAAAACGTCATATCAAAAAATCATATTGTTAACGGATCCTAATTTTTCCCGTATTGAGTGGGTTAATTTTTTGACTTGACATTGGCTGAACGCAATAAGCCTTGCTTTCCACAAAAAAGAAATAAAAAGAGGTTTTGGCGGGATTTAATCGTGTGCGGTTGACGTCTTATTTCCCATAAAAAAGAAAAAGAAGAAGAAGACGTCTTATTTCAATTATTCTTAATTCGTTCATAATGGATTTTGTGAAATAAAATTGGTATGGTTTTGTGTCACAACTGTCTGCACAACTAAAGAATTAGTCGAATCTTTGAAATATACGCTATTCCGATCAAGTGGACGTGAGAACTTTATTGTAGCGTTAACTACCTCACAGAAGCTTATCGCAAAAACCAACTCGATACATTTTGTGCCAAACACTCGAAGTAACATTAGAATGCGTCACACCGACATTCTAATGTTAAAAAAAACAGAAGATGAATAAAATTATATACTGCATGGGCATTGTTCCCTTTGCCTTTCCCTAAAATGAGAGAATCTTAAAAGTAAATACTGACGTGAGACTGACGGATGATGTCTGACTGATTGCTGTTTCTGTTCGTAAAAAAGGGGCAAGGAGCGTTGTGTTATTTTGAGTTTAGTGATATAAATGTGAAGTAGCCCACCTACATATAAATAGTTAAGACATGCTTCCATCAACTGGTTATTTCAAAGGAATTAATTGTCCTTTTTATGATAACGGATTATGCGAGCGCCCCTATTGTCACTTTCGTCATGTTAAAAAGGAATTGCAGGGAACGTCCAATGAGAGTATTGAAAGTGGAGCAATTCTCCAAAAACTAGTGTCGGCAGCGGTTCAGAAAGTACTACAACAGGCTGATTCAGCAGGCACGACGGCTGACGCAGTTGACGTTAACAGTGATAAAAGCAATTCTCAGCCGTTAGTAAAAGCAACATACAACCCAACTCCTATATCCGAATTGAAAAAGATTTCAAATCTTGATTCCGAAAATAAGGATGACGTAAATGAACAGAAAAAAAGACATATTCCTGTTCCATATACTCCTAGAAAGCCAGCCAGTCTGCCTATCAAGAGACCAATAGATACAAACGGTTCCTCAAAACCATTTATATACATACCACCACCACCTGTGAAATATACTCCTGGATGCACTGAATCTGTTCAGCAAGACCAATACACTCCAAAAGGAGGAACTGAATCAGAGAATAAATATCTTCCTGGATCTGAGACCGAAATACCAGAATACAAACCAAATGAAACAAAAAATACATCCAATAAACACAATTATGTTCCTTCAGATAAAACTGTAAGTAAAAAGAAAATATTAGAGTACAAACCTATCAAAGTGTCATCTAAGAATGAATCTTCAACTGTTACCTATCAGCCTACACCAAGGTCACTAGTACCATGCTTTTCCAGTGATGAAGATGAACCGAATAGCAAGAAAAGGAAACCTTCGACTGATCTTAATGGTTTAGATGATTTAGGGCCTGAATTTGATATATTAGACCAGATTCTAGATGAAGAACAATCTGTAGAACATCAAGGTGTTCAATCTAAAAGTTGTAATATAGTAAAAGTGAGTGATGATAAAAAGGCAAAATTAAATGATAAATCACAAGAGGCTGACAAAGTAAAAGAAAAGTCACATAAAAGTTCTAAGCATGAAAAGTCGAAAAGAAATCACAGTGAAGATCGTAAAGCACATGATAAACAAAAAACAAAATCTAAGGAACATGACAAAAAGTCGAGTTCAAACAAATCTAGTAAAGACTCAAAAAAGGATCATAAAAAGAAAGATGACCGAAAAGAAAAATATGATAGCGAAAGGAAAAAGCATTCTAGTTCCAAAAACTCTCATGAATCTTCAAAGAAATCTAAATATGATTCTTCAAAAGTTTCTGAAAAACATAATAAACATTCCAACACATCTAAAAGTGATTTAAGAAGTAAAAAAAGAAGTGATCACAAGAGCCACAAAAAATCTGGGGAATCAAAGGAAAAATCAAAGACCAGCCAAAGTAAAGAAAAAGATACAAGTAACATATCTGATAGTGACAATGCTGTCACTGATGTTATAGATTCTAATTGTGATGATTTATATGAGTTGTCAGAGTCTGATGAGGAATCTAGAGCAATGGAATGTAAAAGGATATTTGAAGAATATGTGCCTACAGAAATTAAACGTCCTGAAGAAATTATGAATAAAATAGAAAACATTACTGAAGATGAGTATGTGCCTACAAAGAAAAGAATATCAAGAACTGCAGACAAAAATGTAAAAGTTACTCCTAGAATCCCAGTGAAGCCAGACTTCAAAGTTAATGCTGCTAATGCTATGGCCGAAAGGTTGGCCAAGGTTAAAGACTATCATGCTTCTAAAAGACTTGAAATTACAAATGACAGTACTACTACTAAATTTGATACCCTCAAAAATGTAATTGGTACTCCATCTGGTAGTACTACTAAAGTTCGTATTGCACATGTGCCTTATGCTTCCACATTGATGAATGCAAAGAAGACTATATCTAATACAAATTTGTTAAAAAATGAACCATCAACAAGCACAACTATAACTCAGACTGTAAAAAAAGGTACGCAAAGAGTAGCTCATGTACCAAACGAGAAGTTCATTGATCGACCGGGTGTACTTGAACCATTGGGTTCAAAAATTCCTGCAAATATTAGATCTACTTACTTAAACATGATGATTGATGAATGTTTAAAAATTTATTTATCTTCTATGGATGCTTATAATCGTGCACAACATGAAGAGTTAACTACAAGTAAAAAGTGTTCAACTGTACAAATATATAAAAATTCTGCAGTTTTGACTGTAAGCAGATTACGGCGAGAGTTTCAAGAATGTAATGGTGTTAAGAAGTCAGGATCTGAGTGCTCAAACTTACAAAAGATTCCAGCAATCACTATAGGAAATTCTAATAATGCCGGTTCATGGAGTATAGAGAATAAAAATAAAAGAATTTCAGATAATTCTCAGGAGTTTAGTGGAGCTAAATTATATAATAATATTCTAAGGTGGGTTTTGAGTGAAGAGCAATTGCAAGCAAATGGTTTTCCAAGATTTCATCCCAGCAGTGAAAAAGGAAGAGCAATTATATATGGTCAAAAGAAACAAAATCCCCCAAAGGGTTATATCAGAACTTGTTGTAGATGTAAAAAAGATTATACAGTGGATAAAAAAGGGTTTGCAGCTATTAGAGAAGAATGTATATATCATCCTAACAATAAGTATAGGATTCGTGGTGAAGTGCATTATCAGTGTTGCAGTCAAGATGGTACCTCTGATGGGTGCTGTGTAGCACCCAGTCATGTTTATGAGTATGTTGATTATGAAAATCTTAAAGGGTATGTTAAAACATTACCACCTGAAAGGGAGCTTGAAGATTATGGCGTGTTTTCACTTGATTGTGAAATGTGTTACACAACACATGGATTAGATTTAACGAGAGTAACAGTTATAAACAGTGATTGTAAAGTTATCTATGAGACCCTGATAAAGCCCCTTCATCCCATTGTAGATTATAATACCAGGTATTCAGGTATCACAGAAGAACAAATGATGGGAGTGAAAACTACATTATTAGAAGTTCAGGCAACTCTCCTCGCCATGTTTAACAGTAAAACTATCCTTATTGGGCACAGCTTAGAATCTGACTTTAAAGCTCTTAAATTAATCCATGATACAGTTATAGACACAAGTGTATTATTTCCACATAAAATGGGTCCCCCATATAAACGGGCTCTTAGAAATTTATCATCAGAATATTTAAAGAAAATTATACAGAATTCTGTAGATGGTCATGATAGTGCTGAAGATGCCATGGTTTGTATGGAATTAATAATTTTCAAGCTTAAAGAATATTTGAAAACCAGATGATATTAATAAAAATGATTTATTTACTGGAGTGCAAAATTATTGTTATTATTACTACTAAATGAAAAGGGATTACAGTAGTGTTAATTAATTAATTTATATTTACTTAAAAGGAAACTAATAAAATTTAAGATGACTTACTTTATTTTGGAAGTAATAATCTTAATACACTATAAGAACTACATTGTGCAGTAGTAATAAGATTACCAACGATGATTTAATTTCATAATTAACGACAATATTTTTTAAGTAGCTTAATTTGTATTATTAGCTATGAATATTAAGGCTGTATTTAATAATTTTATAAAAATATTTTCCTTATTTTGAGTTTCATTTAATTTTTATTTTCTCACTCCTGCAGCGTCGCAGCCCTACCAAATTCTGCCCGTATCTAGTTCTAGCGATCCTGGTTTTATTTCCGCAGGTATGCCGAGCGCCGATGTCCATTCGCGCACAGAGGTCGTTAGCATAAGCCATAGCTTATGCTACTTAATCTCTGCTAACCGCCCCGTTAAAAAAATACTAAATTTTAAATCGAAAGAAAAGTTTACTAGAAAAAAAAATACACGCGGACCAGGCAGCGCACGGGACTCGAACCCGCATCCTTCGCAACCGGGCGAATGCACTGACAACACATAAGATACCTACAATGCAAAGAGATGGCGCTGCCTTGCAGCTTAAGGCTAGGAAAATTTCGACGCGGCTAATAGGGCCGTGGTAGCATAATGGTCAGTGCATTCGCCCGGATTGCGAAGGATGTGGGTTCGAGTCCCGTCCGCTGCCTGGTCCGCGTGGATTTTTTTTTCTAGTAAACTTTTCTTTAGATTTAAACATCTGGCAGTTAAATGCTTAAAAAATAAATGAAATCATAACTATAAAATATTTATTTAAAATGTATTAAATGATACATAAATTAAATTAATGGTGTAATTGGAAAAAAGAAAACATCTAATTATAAACTTATTCTATAAAATCATAAAGCCTGATCCCAAATTGTGTCTTTTTTTATTAATGTTTCAAATTGATTTTTTTAGAAATTGGCATTATTATAATAATTCTATTTGCTGTGCCCATAATCGGGACAGGCTCCATAATCTGATCTGTAAATATTTTGAAAACCTGTTGTAGGTAATTCAGGTGGTGTGGTTATTGAGAACAGTTCTAACTGACTCGCTTCGGAAAATCGCGTGTTGTCTAGTAAGACCTAGTTTTAACTGATATTCCATTTTAAGCATTAGTCAATTCTAGTTTTAACAAAGGTATTTACTAAGAACTAGTTCTTACTAGGGAAAACGCGTTCTATCTTAAAACTGGTTTTAACTGTAACATATACATATTAATCAGACAGGCTGCCAAAGAAGTAAATAATAATAAAAAAACATAGTCCGGTCAAACTCTTGAGATGCTCTAAGGTCAAACTAAAAGGGGTGCTCAAACGGTCTATATATGCTACGGTACACCCTATCCAGGTAGGTGGGGTGTATCGTGTATGTACGACAACTCTGCATCACACATACTTGCAGCTTCTCAGAGTCGATCGTAAGTAGTCTAAAAAATTTGATCGCCAGCAGTTCAAGTTTGAGCACCCCTGAACTAGACATTTAAAGGTACATAAATTTACATCAAGCTGGAAGCGAGAAAAATTGTTCAAAGTATTAGTAAAAATAACATTTACAAATTCCCCACCGTTAAGGTATCTACTTGGAAAAAATATGCTCGAGGTCAAAGGCAAAAAAGTTTGTTTTCGCAATTTTCATCAAAACGGTAAGTGCTGTTGTAAAATTAGCTCAGACAAAACTTGTAGATCATAAAATTATCTATAAAAAGGTATAAATATTTTTTCCTAAGACCCACCGTTCCTGTTTAAAACAGTAAGTTCTATCGACATTTTACGATAAAACTCCGTTTTGATGAAAATCGCGAAAAACCAACCTGTTTTTACCTTTGACCTCGAGTAATTTTTTTCCAAGTACCGGAACCTTAGAATTTTGAAATGTTATTTTTAATTATGTTTTGAACAATTTCAGTCATTTCCAGCTTGATTAAATGTATGTACCCTCACTCACGGCCCTCACTCTTATTTTTCTGTCTAATTTGACCAGATTATAACATTCATTTATTCATTCTGTACGGGACGCCGGGCTGTCGCGGGAGCGGACAGTTACCGACTCGTACTTCGGGGTGGAGGAAATTACACGCAGGAGTCTTGACGGCGATAGTGGACTGTAGCTTCGGTGAATAAAACCCCTGGTGTTCGGTATTGAAGAAATAGGTGGGCGCTGATAATGGATGGCCGGTGAGAGGAGGCTTCAGGTCCAGAGTGAACCGCTTGTTTCTTCCTGTTCCTTAGGGTAGGAGCGCCTGTCGCTGAATGCATGTCGGAGCCTGTTCCGACTCGAATTTTATATGCTAGGCCTGAGCTGGCCAGCGATCCATTACCTCACCCCCGCTATACTTTATTTTTCATTTATTCAAAAAATACAGAGGTGCGAGCTTAAAACTATACGTACATACATTAGGCATACAAATAGGCATATTTTTAGCGCAGTTGCGCGTCCGTAAGCATGATATTTTAGGTGTGGCGCGCAAAAAATAGGTCTCCGTGATATTTATATTTTCCCCCTCCATAGGGCTTCGCCCTGCCACAGGGCGCCGCTGCCCCACCCACGCGCTCTGCGCGCGCTGAGTGGGGAGCGCGAAACATTTTTAGGAGATCGTTCTATACAAACTAATTTTGCCTTATATTCGGTACATTTCTATTTTTATCGATTTGATGCCTATTTATTTATGTAGTCCTATGCGTTATCTATCTAATACAATAAGTTTCTAACAAGAATAATAATAAACAACGGCTCTATAGGCCTATAAAGTTTACAATTTTAAAGGTATTAAAAAACCTACTTACATTCATTTAATGCCTAACTATCATACATCATTCTATAGGGCAAGTGAAAATACACAAAATCAAAGCTTTATTATTAAAATTATAGATATAACCTATCAAATATTCATAGAAAAACTATATTTAACATTTCCCTTAATTACGCCTAAACTATTAAAATGATTTACACAAAACTTTACTATCTTAATAATATATCTACCTATTTCCTAATAAAATACAAAACATACAAATTCAAACACAAAAACATACTATTTTCGAAGGTTATCAACTTAGGCGAAATCTTAAAAGACTGCTAGAAAGAGACAGCCTATCGTCTCTGTCCCTCCTATATCGGTCCGAACTATCATATTCTAGTACAGTTTCCCTGCGCCACCGCTTGGCGTCGTGGCGATCGATTGGGCAAATTCTTATAAGATTATTGGTGAGAAAGAGACAGAATATCGCTTTGAACTATCAATTTTACAGTCAGTTACTATGGGCAAAGCTCTCTATTATTGCGATATCCGACTCATTCTAATAAAACAACAAGGAAATAACATTTTTAATGATCGTACAAAACAGTTTCATGTGAAATTGCATCTATAGACATATTTTATAAATCAATCTTGTTTCGATGTAAACTTTATTTCTTCTCGCTTCGGTCGTCGCGTACATACTCCCGCCGTGCAGCGTCGGTCGACTCGTCGCTGCATCCTTCTTCCGTGGGAGTGGCGACCAATGATGATGCGAATATCACCAGTCGCTTGGTCGGTCTGCGTACCACTCCTTCCGGCCGTCTTGAGATCGACGACTCGTACTGTGCCGTCTCGCCCGGGAAAAGTGCCGATGACGACTCCCTTGGGCCACGTGTTGCGTGGCAGGTTGCTGTCGATGGCCTTCCCGGTCCCGTGGGGCTCCCGCCGGTGTTGCAGCTCGGGTAGGTACTCTCGTACCCAGCGCGCCCAGAAGTGGTCGGCGAGGCACTGTGCTGCTCTCCAGTGCGGGCGGCCTATCAGGTCGCTGTCATCGAACTCGCCCGGCAGTGGGACGCGCGCTGAACCTCCCAGCAGAAAGTGGTTGGGAGTGATGGCTTCGTCGTCTTCGTGGTGCACGGACAAATGGGTGAGAGGCCGGCTGTTCACGGTGTATTCGGCCTCGGCGAGTGGCGTCGTAAGTACCTCTTCGGGCGGACATTTTTCTTGTAAAACCGCAGCTAGCGCGATTTTGACGGACTTCACGAGGCGTTCCCACGCCCCGCCCATGAACGGTGCTCCCGGTGGTATGTACCTACACCGTATACTGCGGATGCTTGCTTCTTCGCTCGTCGCCTGCTGCACTGCCTTCTTCATCTCATTTTCCGCGCCGTGGAAGTTGGTCCCGTTGTCCGACCAAATTTCGGTAGGGCACCCGCGGCGCGCTATCTTGCGCCGTAGTGCGTGTATGGCGGAATCCGTCGATAGTGAGGCGGCCAACTCGAGGTGCACGGCTCTTCTAGTAAGGCATGTGAAGAGCGCGACGTAGCGTTTTTCTTGACGCCTGCCCACGGTGACTGTCAACGGCCCGAAGTAATCCAATCCGGTGTACGTGAATAGCCGTCGGTGATGAGCGAGGCGCGTCGGCGGCAAATCTCCAGTAGGTGGCGACGGTGGCGCCGCCCTCCTTATGCGGCAGTTTATGCAACTGCTTATTATTTGTTTCGTGACGGGTCGAATGCGTAGAATCCAATAGTGTTGTCTGCACTCGTTGACTATAGTTTCCACCCCGGCGTGGAGAAGACTTCTATGTGTGTGTTCTATCCACAGTTGGGTGGCTCGATGGTTCCCGTCGAGTATCGCCGGTATCTTCTGTGTTTCGGTTACTCCCGCCGCTGCGTTGACCCGGCTTCGTAGGTACAACACGCCGTCGTTGACTATTAGCGAAAATGGGCGGAGTCGACTGTTTGTAGCGATGGTGGCGCCCCCTTGCAGCTGTCTTATCTCGTCTTGAAACGCGTCGTGTTGTATTACGCGAACTATTATATACGGTGTATCTTCGGTCGATTGCGATGAATTTTCTTTCTTGAATTATTTGCGTCGTTTTCTTCTTATGTGTCGGCGTCGATTTTCGATTTTTCTTCCAGTCGGGTTTCTTTTCGTTTTTTTTCTTCTGTAGTTAATTCGGTCGGTTTTCGCTTGGCAGAGGTCGATGAACTGTAGTACTCTTGCCGTAGTCCGAATTAACTTGTCCCAGCGCGAAAATCGAGTGACGTCCGGTGCAGCTTCGGATATTGACGGCGCTTTCTTCGTGCTTACGACTTTTCGAAAAGTATTTAAATACAAAATGCAAATACTTTTTTAATATAGTATTTCAAATGCAAGATACAAAATACTTTTGCCTTTTGTATTTAAATACTAAATACAAAATATGTATTTTCAAAATACTTTATTGAAATAAAATACTTTATGGCAAAATTACTGGTTTTCTTTATTTATTAAAGATTTTAAAATCACAAGCTCTTCAAAAAGAGCATCTGACATGTTGCGTCTGTGTGGACGCATAATCATACCACCCTACGAAAATAGCCTTTCCACTGGTGCTGAACTCGGGAGACAATTTTTGGTTTTTATAAATATATTTTTCTATTTCTGTATTTTTATTTGTCATTTATACATTCATAATCACTTAAATACGAATCGTTAAAATAACGTATTATTGCCTACACGGCATATTGTTTAAATACAATTTGTTTTGACATTTTTTTAAAGACATTTAGAGTGAACAATACAGAAATAATGAAATAGCTGCCAACACTGCAAAACGTAACAGTGACTTTGAGGATTGTCAGGAGGGCTACCTCATATATTATTGGTCAGGTTTTAAATGCGTTTTGTTTCATCTGTCATTTTACGCATAGACTTTCAAAGCTGCTGCGCCACTAGTGGCCATTTTTTGTTTTTACTGAATCGCGGAATGCTTTAAAAAATGAAGCTAAGAATAAAAAAAAAAAGAAAATAAAAAAAAGAATAAAAAGGTATTTTGTATTTTACAAACCATTTGACAAATACAAAATGCGTCTCCAATAGTATTTCAAATAAAATACAAAATACTTTTTAAAAAAAGTACTTAAGTACAAAATCCAAAATACGTATTTTGTATTTGTATTTTAAATACAAGTATTTCAAATATGTCACAACTCTGCTTACGAGTATGTGGTGTACGCGTTCTTCCCCGGTGACTTCGGTTGCGGTTTCGGCGGGCCATTCGTCTTGCTTGTTTCGTAGAAACGGAGGCCCGGTGAACCATCTGTGGTAGCCGTAGAAGTCATGCGGTGATACTCTTGTGGCGTCGTCTGCTGTGTTGAGCTTCGTGGGCACCCATCGCCACTCGTTGATGGTGCTGAGTTCTTCGATGGCGGCTATGCGATGCGCGACGAATGGCTTGAATGAGCGCGATCCCGTTCGCACCCAAGACAATACCGTTTTGCTGTCTGTCCAAAATGTCTTCGATTCTGGTTGTCTTGAGTGTTCTTCGATCACGGTGGCGGCCATTCTTGCTCCTAGGACTGCGGCTTGTAGCTCGAGGCGCGGTATCGACGTGACTTTGAGTGGAGCCATGCGTGCTTTCGCCGTGATGAGTGACACGTCGACTTAACCTCCGGTGACTCGGCCCGCCAGTAGAGTGCGGCGGCGTACGTGGTGGCGCTGGCGTCCACGAAGACGTGCAGCTGAAGTGAAGTGGCTTCGCTGTATCCTATGTAGGCCCGTGGTACTTTGACGCCTCGTAAGTCCTTCATGTGTTGTAGCCAGGTCGTCCACTGCTCTGCGAGGTCGGTGTCGATTTTCTTGTCCCATTCTGTGCCGCGTCGCCAAATTTCTTGTATAATTTGCTTTCCCCTGACTGTGACTGGTGATGCAAGTCCCATTGGATCGTAGATTGACATCACAATTTTCAAAACTTCTCTCTTCGTGGGTGCCTTGTTTGCAAGTAGGTCCGATGGGATGCGCGCCAACTCGGGATTGAACCCCAACTCGTCCGATTGCGGGTTCCACATAAGTCCGAGTACTTTTTCTATGCTTGATCCGTCGTTGAGTGTTATCGGTTGTTGAACGCGTAGTGGTCGGCGAGCGCTTGCCTTATTCGATGCGAGTTCGACACCCAGTTGCGTAAGTCGACACTTCTATAGCTTCTTGTTCCGTTGTAAAGCTGTCTAAGTAGTCATCCATGTAGTGCGCTTGTACTATGGCGTTGATGGCGGTCGGTTGCGTTTCTTGATATCGCTCGGCGTTCTTGTTCTTGACGAAAATAGCGGCGGCTGGTGAACACGTAGCGCCAAAGATGAGTGACTTCATTCTGTATTCTTTCGGTGGTCCCTCTCTTCTTTCACCGCGCCATAGGTACCGCAGTGCATCTCTGTCTTCCGGTCGGATCCCCACGCGCATGAACATTTCGGCGATGTCGGCTGTCACGGCGTACTGGTGTTGACGGAATCGCATCATGACTCCTATCAATGATCGAAGTAGGTCCGGCCCGGTGAGGAGGCAGTCGTTGAGTGAGGTGCCTCCGGTTTTCGCAGCTGCGTCGTGTACGATGCGTAACTTGTTCGGCTTCAGCGGATTGATGACTGGAAAATGCGGCAGGTACCAAGTTCTGTCTTCTGTTGATGTCGGCGGTGCTCGCTCGGCGTATCTATTTTCGATGAGCGCGTCCATTTGTTCTATGTATTTTCCCCTTAGGCGTGGATCGCGGTCGATTTTCTTCTCTGTGGTGAGCAGCCGTCTGTACGCATTTTCGTAGTTGTTTGGCATCTTGATATCTTCTTTTTTCCAGAGTAGTGCGGTTTCGAATTTTCCATCTTCTTTTCTGTGGGTGTGCTCTTCTAGCATCTTGATGGCCTTTTCCTCTGGATCGGACTGCGGTTTTTTCTTCTCGATGTCGATCGATTTTAATGCGAAGTGATGACGAAGTAGTTCATCCATTTTTGCATGTTCGGTTTCTTCGGTGAAGTGGTTCACAAAATGAACCCGGTGACCGATGGTGCGCGAGTCTGTGCCGTGGAGTACCCATCCCAGAGCCGTCTCCGATGCCACTAGCTGTCTTCTGTTTCCCTGTCGGACTTCACTGGCCAAGAGTAGGTGCCAGTTGTCTTGCCCGATGAGGATGGTCGGCCGGGCGTCTTCATAGGTGACGTGCTTCTCGATTCCCCGCAGGTGCTTGCAGCCCCATAAGTGTCTTTCTTCTATGGTTTGCGGTGAAATCTTCATCTTCTCGATGGTGCGTGCTAGCACCTTGAAGCCTCTGTTCTGTCCCTCGATCTTGAAGGTGACCCGGCGCGACTGTGTCTCTGGTAGCTTGGCGTCGATTGTTTCTATCTTCAATGGCTCGGCAGGCCCCTTGGCTCCTATTTTCTCGGCGGCCCTTTCTTCGATAAGTGTGACTGTAGAGCCGTCGTCCAGTAGCGCGTATGTGTCAAAATGTCCGCTCGGTCCCGTAATGCGAACCGGAATAATCTTCAAGTACGCATCTCGCTTGCGGCTGCTGTGCGTGCTGGCCACCCTCTCGGTTTCTGTATTGCTTGTTGTGGGTTCTTCTTCACGTTGCGACTTCGGTTTGTAGTGAATGAAGAAGTGGGTGGTGTGAGCGTTCGCAGCCGTCCCTCTCGCACGCGCGCGTCTTGCATCTGTGCATCTTGCTCCGATATTGCAAGCAATGAAAACAAAGGTTGCTTTTCGTCGCTATTTCCCATTTTCTATCTTGATCGGCGGCCTTGAACGTAGAGCGAGTGGCCGTCGAATGTCCGGATTTCTTGCATACTGGACACGGGAATCGATCTTCGGGCGCTCTTCTATTGTGTGTCGCCTCGATGTTGTGCGATCGAAATTTTCTTGTTGTGGAGTTTTCTTCGTTTCCAATGTACTCCGGTGGGGCGTATCTTGCGTTATTTTCTGCCTCGACTTCGATGAACTCGGCGAAAATCAATAGTTCCGGATCCGTCTTCATTTTCTCTTGCATTCGGTGATTGTTGATGTAATCGTTCCATCTGAAGCGGATAGTCGATGGCAGCTTTTCTATAATCGTCTTCATAATATCCGGCGCACGCAGGTACTAGTTTTGCCCCAGTACTTGTAGTGCGACGACGCTGTTCTTGATTTTGTTTGCAAAAATCACGATGTCCCTCGGCGAATCGGTGAGTCGGGGTAGATGGCGCAGCTTTTCTATTTCGGTTGCGGCGATGTTGTCCGGGCGGAAGAATCTGTGCTCCAATTGCTTCATAATGTCGCCCGGCGTAGTGTTGCTTATCAGCATGGTGCCCACGGCTTCTCTTGCCTTCCCCTTGAGGGCTCTTCTTAATCTCGATGAATTTTCCGCCGACGATAGGTAGGTTGCGGATTCTAGGTCGCCGCCCTGAAGGTGAGCCATTCTGTGTGCGCGCCGCTGAAGGGTGGCAGCTCTCCGACGTAGCGTGGACCCGGTGCAGGCGGTACGGCGGCACGGACGGCGGCGTTGATTGCGACGGCCATCTCGGAGACGTTCATTCTGTCTTGCTGGACCGGCGGTGGCGGTGGCGGCAACGTAGGGGCGACGTGTTCTTGAGCTTCATCTATACGGGACGGCGGACTCTTCTTTATGCACGGCTTCAGCGCCCCTGGGACTGAATCTTCGGCAAGTGGTGCGACGGACCCACTAATCGGTACGGTGTCGTCGACGGTCGGTCTTCTATACTGTTCAGTGGTGCCGCCGTCGGGGGTGGTGTCCTTTGTCGCTGTGTCCAGCCAGGTGATGACGCGTTCTTCATTCTCGGTGCCATGTGTGCTATCGGTTTCTCTTCTATCTTCTATTTGCGGGTCCTCTTGGTCCTCGTCTTCGGTATCTTGCTCTTCCATTCGTATCTTCGCCCGTATAGTCTTCTCTAATTCTTCATATAATGCCGCCAGGCGCTTCTTCTTTGCAGCTCTTCGTGTAGCTATCTTCGATTCTGTACGATGTGATGTCATTGCAGCTGATGGCGACTTCGGCAGTTGATCGTGGCGCAGCGGGTACGGTGGCCGCGTCACGGTGTCGCTCTCTTCCGATGGCGCTCTTGACGGGGTTTGGGCAGGATTCTCTCCTGCGGCGGTTCGCTCTGGCTCTTCGTTGCTTCTCTCCATGCGCTCCTCTTCGGCCTGGTCCATCTTGTCAGCTTGAGATCTTGTTCGTGGCATTTTTCTGTCTTCAATCTTCTGTTTTCTGTCTTCAATATTCCACGACGATCTTCTTTCTTCAATTTTCTATAATTTTCTTCAATTGTTCCTCGGCGCTGTAGATCCGGCTCGATGCGACCAAAAAATGTGTGGCACGCCGGGTACAGCCCAAATGGATGGTCGCTGAGAGGAGCCGATGGTCCAGAGTGAACCGCTTGTTTCTTCCTGTTCCTTAGGGTAGGAGCGCCTGTCGCTGAATGCATGTCGGAGCCTGTTCCGACTCGAATTTTATATGCTAGGACTGAGCTGGCCAGCGATCCATTACCTCACCCCCGCTATACTTTATTTTTCATTTATTCAAAAAATACATAGGTGCGAGCTTAAAACTATACGTACATACATTAGGCATACAAATAGGCATATTTTTAGCGCAGTTGCGCGTCCGTAAGCATGATATTTTAGGTGTGGCGCGCAAAAAATTGGTCTCCGTGATATTTATATTTTCCCCCTCCATAGGGCTTCGCCCTGCCACAGGGCTCCGCTGCCCTACCCACTGCTGCGCTGCGCTGCGCTGAGTGGGGAGCGCGAAACGTTTTTAGGAGATCGTTCTATACAAACTAATTTTGCCTTATATTCAAACTAATATTCCGTACATTTCTATTTTTATCGATTTGATGCCTATTTATTTATGTAGTCCTATGCGTTATCTATCTAATACAATAAGTTTCTAACAAGAATAATAACAAACAACGGCTCTATAGGCCTATAAAGTTTACAATTTTAAAGGTCTTAAAAAACCTACTTACATTCATTTAATGCCTAACTATCATACATCATTCTATAGGGCAAGTGAAAATACACAAAATAAAAGCTTTATTATTAAAATTATAGATATAACCTATCAAATATTCATAGAAAAACTATATTTAACATTTCCCTTAATTACGCCTAAACTATTAAAATGATTTACACAAAACTTTACTATCTTAATAATATATCTACCTATTTCCTAATAAAATACAAAACATACAAATTCAAACACAAAAACATACTATTTTCGAAGGTTATCAACTTAGGCGAAATCTAATAAGACTGCTAGAAAGAGACAGCCTATCGTCCCTGTCCCTCCTATCGGTCCGAACTATCATATTCTAGTACAGTTTCCCTGCGCCACCGCTTGGCGTCGTGGCGATCGATTAGGCAAATTCTTATAAGACTATTGGTGAGAAAGAGACAGAATATCGCTTTGAACTATCAATTTTACAGTCAGTTACTATTGGCAAAGCTCTCTATTATTGCGATATCCGACTCATTCTAATAAAACAACAAGGAAATAACATTTTTAATGATCGTACAAAACAGTTTCATGTGAAATTGCATCTATAGACATATTTTATAAATCAATCTTGTTTCGATGTAAACTTTATTTCTTCTCGCTTCGGTCGTCGCGTACACTGTTGAACATGTATATGCTCTCTTGCATTAGCATTAAGTCCATGGTTTATGTTGTGTAGCCATAGACTATTTTTTATCTAGATGTATTGTCTCTGCCCTAATCGTTCTCTTGGAAAAATGTCGTCATGTAGGGATTTTGCTGTTGCATTTAGATCGCTTGCTATCCATGTTAATATTGTTTAATCTGCATCGTATAGTGTTAAATATTACCGATTCATATTCCTTGCAAAGTGTAATATTTGTATTTGAGAATACAAGCGTATACTTTGAAAAGTGTCTGCGTTTCAATTGTCGCCGCCGCCACCACCTGCTCCAGAACGAATTGCTTTTATGCCTTTGTGGATTTTGACGTTGTCCTTCACCACTGCCAGCTCTCACTGCTTTTACATACACATTGCATAATAATTGTGTAGGAGATACATCTATTTCTTATAACTAAAATGTCAGGATAGGGTCCAATAAAAAATATACAAAATTTCATAATCAAGTCCAATAGATTCACTTCATTTTAACATCAAATTACAGAACGTCAGTTCTTTATGATAGCTACAATGGTTCCTTCATAAAATCATCTTTAAATGGAGTAGTAGCAGAAGCAGAAACAAATATATTCTTTTTTTTAAATCGCCTTTATAAATAGCTAATTTAAGGTCTATTGATAATTTATTAAATAATGTCGTTGACTGACACTCAACTATAACGGTTCCACATTCCTACACCGAAAGTAGGATGTTATTTTTTTGACGTCGACCCTTAGAATAACTACCCTACGGATACACATGGTGTGTTGTGTTTCAAAAAAAATATGGATTTAAAAAGGATAAAATTTTCCGATAAATTAATCCTAATATTAAGCTCCAAAAATTTTTTTTTAAGAAAGTTTTACAAGAGAAAAATTCACATAACAGCACCTGGATCGAGTGAAATGAAAACGTGTTACTATCCTATCTGAAGAGAGAGAAAAATAATTGTAAAATTTGTCTTCAGTTTTGTATGTGTGCATGTTGGAATAAAGTTTTATCTATCTATCTATCTAAAAACTTACATAGCGGTGTTCCGTTAGGATCAGTTCTAGGGCAAGTTCTTTTTTTTATAATAATAAACTTTTGACCTACTACATTGACGACGGACACGCGAGTAGGATATATCAGTAAGACTCAGTTTGGATTTGGACTTCTTAATGGTCTAAGTTGAATAGGTATTAAGGTAGGTAGGTAACTGACAGAAATACATAATGATTCATCTTATTTATGTAAATGTTTGTAGATTCGTCATCGTATTATGAGGTATTAACTCCCGTTTTAGGCCTTTAATTCAAGTATATATAATAAAAAAACTGAAGTGGCAATGGCTTCATTCCCATTTACCTCCGGTGGCAATCCGCGCGGGAGCGACTGGGAATAAAGGGATTTAGGTGGTCGTTATCGGCCCGGAATCTCAGTAGATACAAATGCTCAGATCCGCGTTACAAAAGATTTGCGCCACCCAGATTCAAACCAAAGACTGTATGTAGGCGACGACACCTTGAACAGACCGCTGTTCAAGGTGTACAATTGGCGCCAATTATGTAAATATTCGCATTCGCGAATGCCGGTACCAGATATTCGCAGCCGCATTCGCCAATGTTCAAATAATGACATTCGTTACATCACTACATTATGTACACCGGTACATACTAGTTACATCATGCCATAGACCAATTGTCTATGGCATGGTGGCAGTCACGTTCGAATTGCCGAGTTGATATGAACTCAACCGACTGAAGTGTCATTCCGCTCGCGCCGGTCTTCTGATAAACAAAACAAGTGAATTTTGGGGTAAGTGTTTGAATAGTGATTTATTAACATGAGTAAATCAAGTTCTAGTGAAATATGAACTTATTTCACACTTTGCGATGCTGAACGAGCTAAATGCAAGCTGTGTAACAATGAATATTCAAGGAAAGGAATAACTACAACTTCTTCAAATAATTTTTTTTTAAATTCATATTCGCACAACATTCGCAGAGATTTTGTGAATGTGAAATTCAAAAATATGCGAATATTCGTTACATCACTAGTACCACTGCACCGTGGAGGTCGTCATCGTCGTTGTTAAGAAGTAGGTACGAAGTTTATAATATTATTGAAAAATGTTATTGCATTGCCTTTTGTGTTATGAATAGTAAATAAAATTCATAATGATATTTTCATATTCAGAACGTCCATTTTTTTCAAGTTGCGTTCTGCAAGTTTTCATCACATAGTACAGAATGCAGCATCCACATCGAATAAACTATACATATCTACATTAGACTTGCAACGAATAGTATATTCGGCAGTATACCGAATATTCGGCGAGGCCCCTGACCGAATTGCCGAATATTAGGCAAAAGTATTCGGCTGGATTTTAGCGCCAAAAACTTGTACAGACGTGATTGTTTCGCGCTCCTTTGTTTTGTTCTAACCTACCGTCCTCAAGCTAAAATGCGGCTAAATGACAAAACCAACTTTTGAGACATATCGTTGGTTGAAAGTTGGTTTTGAGATATGTCTCAAAAGTTGGCCATAGCCAAAAACGGCGCGTAAACTTTAAATTATTGCTATTATGTAACCATTCATCACATGACTGAATGAATTAAAAACTGTTAACTTGTTTAATACAGAAAATGATTAAATTATGTACCTGTTTTATGTACCAATGACTACTTAATAAATGATTATAAAAGAAATGAGAAACATACCCTTCTAAATTTTGATTACCACAATAATACAAATACATAGAATCCTACATTTTTCCAATTCAGAAGATGATTATGTACCTGTGTTATGTACCAATGACTACTTAGATGATTATATAACAGAAATGAAAATATTAATATATACGTAATCAATCGATTAATTTTTCATTTACCAATTATTTCTCTACGACAAAATATATTATTTAAGTATTCGGCCGATATAATAAAAGCAGCCGAATAGGCCGAATACCGAATAGTAACTGAATATTCGTTGCAAGTCTTATCTACATCTATCATTTTTACATAGTTACTTACTAATATTATAAATGTGAGTTTGTATTTTTGTTTGTTACTCAATCACGCAAAAACTACTGAACGGATTTGGATTGTTGGTAAACTTATAATTGATGACCTTTTTTAGATGACGGGCAAATGCATTATATACTTATTTAAATATGTACAATGGCCAACGCCGCGATGGTTTGCTGTTAACAAATCACCGCGACGCAGGTAATTGCGTGATGCATTCGGCCCGCGGAGAGCGACCTGAGGGCCATTCTTCGGTGCAAGTATACTCTGACGTGCGCTCACGTAAACGTGGCAGACGTCAAACTAGTCCCACAGACATTGTCGGAGCGGCTAGCCAACCCACTTGCTTCCGTACCTACCAGGTAAACCAACTTCCGATCTATTCCTTACCTTTCAGGCATAACTGCACTGCGGGATCCAGTTATGAGTTGCCGCTCGATATAACCTGGATTGAGACATAGGCTACTTTTTATCCCGAAAAGGGTTTGGATTGGGTGAAAATTGTCCGCGACGGAGCATGGTGTGGATGTTCGCAACGAACGTTCCTTCCGTGCTCAGCTTTAAGACTAATCGCGTTACGCGGTCGCCCGCGCGGTTCTATACAAAATTGCCGGCACGGATTCATAAAAATTACCCGCGCGGGTCTCTGATGAAGGTACGATTTTGTATGAAACCGCGCTGACGTCTGATTAAAGCAGTTTGAGCCCTATGAGAGCGCACACTATTAAAACGTCAAGATATTTCGCAGAATCCGTTAAATTGCCACTTAATTTATGATAAATGGAACATATTTTAGATTTTTCATCCCATGTCACTATTTTAGACCCCTGTCCTTCTACGATTTCCCTACTCATGAGTTCTGGTCTGGCAACCTTATTCACTGCAGAAATGCAAAACTACATAATAGGAAGGGTTATTTGGCTGCAGTCTTCTGTAAGGTGAAAGAATCTACATGCAATTGCTGCATACAGTTTTTATCACTTGGCAACCACTGCTTCTTTCATCCACTCACCAATATGCTAAAGAAAACTCAACAGAAACACTTTTTTAAAACCGAAAATAATATTTTACTAGAAGACAAAATATTACACATTGTAAAAATGCCATCACAACATGTGAGACATTCAAACTTTATAGTTTAAATTAGATTAGAAAACAAGTAAACTGCTACACAGTATTTGATAGAACATCCATTGGGACACCTAACAGAGATCTGGAATTATTTTTGTGCAGCAGAGTGACATTAATATTTTTTGAAGCTATTTTAATGTACTATTTATAATGTAAATATTGATAAAGAACAAAAAAAAATATCAAACATTGAAATTCTAATAGCATAGTTTATTGTATTAGCCTACATAGCTGTAGTACTAATAAATAAGTTAGCATCAAACATAACATAAAATATTCATGTATGAAAATGAATATGGAGTCAATATTTTCAATAGTACTTATAATACATGCTGTAGCTCAAATACTATAATGAGGCCTAGTTCCAAGGAAAGTTTCATATTGTCAATGCAAAATAACAATATGATTACACATATTTTGTTGAAACAAACCAAACTGGATTTAAATTCATTACTGTAATTTTAAAACACTGAAATTCAATTAAAAAAAAATCATTAACCCTCAAAATAGCAAATAAGCTTTTATAAATTTGCACATCTAATTACAAAATTCTTAATATTACTTTTTTTGTGGTAAACAGGTGTATATATAGTCTAAGACAAATAATGTTCCATTATAGTGTAGTTTTAATAATGATTTTCAGAAATAAGATGGATGATGAATGAAGTATGTATTAATTTACCCAGATCACAATTTACAGAACTGATGTAGTTCAAAATGTCATTTTGGGTTATTTGTAAAACACACTTGTCCCAATGAATTTACATCGAGGTTTTCGCCGGTGTCATCAGCACAGATCCAGCATAATGTCTCTGATATTTGAGGTCCTGGCTGTCCCCTGCTAATCAATAAATGATTGCTCTACACATGCTTTCACCCGTTTTTCATATTCCCTTCGGTTCTCCTTGTATAGTTGTGCTGCCATTGAATTAGCTGGTGAATTGGGGTTAGGGTCACTAAGTAACGACTGGAAATAAATATTGATTGTATTTATAATAATATTAATTACTATAAATTAATATTTGGTAAATATGATAAGTATTCAGTATTAAAATTCTACATTTATATTTTACCTGTATAGATGTTAAAATTGCAGAAACATCATAAGTAGGGCTCCATCTGTTTTGCAGGATGTCTAAACAAATTCCACCATCAGCATAAACATTTGGATGAAACATTTTAGACACAAACCGCACTGTAGGTGGTTTGTTAGGGTATTCTTCTGTGAACTCAATTGTTAGCTTAAATGTACCATCTTCAAAGGGAGTATCGTGTGGGCCAAATATGACCGCATTCCAGATCATAATATTGTTATCTGTTGGAGCACCAGAGACACCAGTTGGGGGATCCTCTTGTAAACTGAAAGTTACAGGAATAATATATTATTGCAGTATAAAATTTACAAAGTTAAGGATATTTTAGTTGTCACAATTAAAAAGGGAGCAGTACCTACCTAGAATGGATCATCCAAAACTTAAATTTATTCATTACAATTTCTTTAGATATACTTAGAGAAAATCTTACACTTGGTGAAAAAGTGCTATTGTCACAAATAATTGAATAATATACCGCAAGCGTCTATCTAATCTATGGTGGCCGCTGACCATTTGTTTGTTTGCCACCCCTTTAACTTGAAATTTTGTTTTATGACAACAAAATGATTCAAAATTATCAAAAAGGATGGAACTTTAAATTACATTAGATGGATGGTACTTTAAATTACACCTAAATAGTTTTTATTTAAGTAATAAATATGTTTTTGAACCTATATCTGACAATACAGTAGGTATGTTAAGAAAACATACCTACTGTTCTAACAACTTAATTTAAACACATAGCCACAATATTAAGAGATGGCAGAGAGAGCATTAAGGTTCATGACTATATTTTGGTAAATATTTTATACCATAAAGTTCAATTCCATTAATACAACTAATAATTAATATAAGACTTAGTTGTATTTTTTTTCTTCTAAAGTTATCCTACATTTATACCAAGAATGAGACAAATCATGTAAGACACATTTTTGTTTAGGTTAACTTCCAGAAAATAATACATATATTTGTGATTCATTCTATAGAGACTGAAAACAATTAATTCTCATAATCTAGTTGTAATTGGTACAGACTTATTGATAAAAAAATGAAGGGGAAAATGGACGATACCAAAAACTTTTTTATAAATAGATTGTAAAAAAGGATAGGTAACAAATAATAGAATACTTAGTAAAAGAAATTGATGTCTTTGATTTAACCTAGTTTGTATTATTAAAAGAAACATGCGTGATATAGATTTTAACCAGCTTTTAGAGAGTTGATTTCTTAGCATTTGGATAAGCGGTAAAACAGTCAGACGTTGGAAATGTAGAACAGAATAGAAATCGATGACTATGACAGTGATGTAATTTGATGAATCAGCACTAGTTTTTTAAGCGTTTAAGGCCGAAGCATACTAAAATGATGGAAATTTGTGTTATGTGTCCCATTTAGATAAAAATATATCACAAAGAATGGTCACATACCGTTTGAAATCTCTCATTAGGCGTCTTCTGGCAGGAGTTGACATTTTGATTTGACGCACTTACTGTACACTGTTTTAAGCGTAATAGTTCCAAATATGTTAGCCACTAATTATTTCATAAGATCTTCTTATTTTAATATCACAAGTTTTCTTGTACACAAAAGGTTTCTCCTTTGTCGTTGTAAAATAATCTTTGTCGTCACGACTGACTGTGAGAGATGAGACGGTTGTCAGATGACCATGAAAATTAGCAATTTTTTTCTCAGTGAAACCAAGGCCCCGTTCTATACCTACGCACCAGGTGCAACAAATCACAATAATGTCAACCTATCTATAGTCGCGGTACGATATGATGGCCGTTTTGACACATTGCGATCACGGACCTGAAAAAAAACGACGTTACAATAAACTAAAACGATGTGAAGCCTCAGACCAAATAAAAAGTAACGACGGAGTCTGCCGAACAAAAAAGTGAAGCCGATAAAACTACGCCTCGCCGTGTACATACACAGTTACACGCACACACATGCAACGAAACTACGCCTTGGCTTTCCAGTCGAGCTATCCCGGCGCGCGGAGTGTGACGTAATAATAGAAAACAATATTTATTAGAGAAAATGCCGAATTGTGTAGTGAAAACGTGTAGAAACCAATCTTCCAAGAATAAAAAACAGGATGGAATCACATTTCATACGTAAGTAAAGTTATAAACTAATATTTGCAATTAATCAAAACCAAATTTGAGGTTGTCGCTTTGTAAACAAAACCTGAACGAAATGCTGCCATGATTATACGTTACAGTTTTACCCTTTTGTTGGGTACCTAGCGTGAAATATAACGTAACGTTATTTTATTAAAAACATTGTGTAGCATACTTTTATATTATTCGAATATTGTAATGCATGGATAAACAATTACACGAAATATCTTTATTATCTTTTTTCTTTATGTATTTGTATCAATTTTTTGGGATGTAATACACATTATATATTATACGTTTTGACGTGACAACGTCTTAAATTAGGTTGCGGCTGGGAGTCACTTATGAAAAAGTGTAACGCTCGGTAACGTTACGATGAGTTTAAGTTTACATGTACAATGTTTTAGTAAACAAAATATATTTCTATAGTTAAAATTTGTGCAATTCTTATTTTCATTCAATTCCTTGTTCCTATTGTGCAATTTAATTATATTCATATCAATAAATATTCTACCGAGAAAAAGACGTTGTCACGTAAAATCTTCGCCCGTAAAACCGACTTTACAGGCAACCATTTTTTTTTTTTTACGATATCCTAATCGAGATCAAAATCCAAAAGAGAAGTGGATTGCAGTCATTCGTAAGAGTAGAAATGAACCATTGTGGCAACCAGCTTCCCGCAGCGTGGTTTGTTCGTCTCATTTTCAGAGCGACGATTTGTACTACACAGCAAAAGGGTTACGTCGTGTAAAATAAAATGCATATTCAAGGGTATTTTTTTTACTTAACTTAATATAGTTACTTAGGTTAATTTATATTTTAAAGATTCCAATAATTCTTCAGTCGTGCAGACGGTTGAAACACAAAATTACACTAATTTTATTTCACAATATTCACTATGAACGAATTAAAGAATAATTAAAATATGACGCTAACCGCACTCCATGAAATCCCGCCAAAAACTCCAAAGGTTAAGCTTTGTATTTATTATATATATTTTAACTAAACTTTTATTCGTGTAACAGTTATTAAACTTATAAATCACAGGAACCCCAGATCTCCAAGCGCAGGACTTTTGGCTCACGAGAGGTTGGATCTAGCGCTAGTGTAAAACTAATCTGGACTAGTTTAGAGAATAAGCCTACGATAGTTTTTTCTAATATTTTATACCGTTATTAATAACGTTATGAAATAACGTTAGGAAACGTTATGAAATAACGTTATTACAGTTTTCTAATATTGGGGTATTTTAAATGACTATGGTAACACTGGCTAATGCACTACATACATAAAAAACCGGCTTCACTTTTTTGTTCGGCAGACTCCGTCTTTACTTTTTATTCGGTCTGAGTGTGAAGCATCAATCATGCAAGGTCCTACAATTTAGTTTGTTGTACAATATTTATACTCACACAAACGCACCAGGTCGGACAAACCGCTGCCATTTCACTCCGCGTGATAGCGGCCGTTACACGTTCAATTGCTCCTACAATTTTTTTTAAATATGCCGTCTTGTGTGATGACATCATGTAAATCTGCAAGGGTAAACTTAATAAGCCACAAGGAATCACCTAACATGCGTAAGTAATTACAAATCGTGATAATTTTTCAAAATTATATTATATTTGTGATGAAAAAATACAACTGGGTTACTTTTTTTACTAGAAAATTTTCCTAAAAGTGGGGAAATTTGTATTTCATGCATTTTTGACTCGGTAAGACAAAGTTTCGAAACTTTTTAAGGTTCCGTATTCCAAACGGAAAACAAACAGAACCCATATTATTCATATAAAATTACCCTTGCCTCCTTTTTATGATTACTGGGTTTATTCGATACTGCAGATGAGAAAACAATTGGAACCCATCAACTACCAGTACTGTGTGCAATGCACATTTTGATGATTTAGATTTTATGATTACAGCTCCTTAGCTGAAGGAGCTACGTTGTTTGGTTCCGTACGCTATCTACGCGATTTATCTCGTTTAAAGAATTCTCGTGTCACAATGTTGGTTACTTAGAGCATATACCACTGGAAACGCCATACCGTTCACTCGCCGAACAAAAATTTCCACCATTTTTGGCGCGGGACGAGGTACACACCGTATAGCACATTAATGAATTATATGTAATACTCCCACAAACACGAGCGTATTGTTGCTATAAACGCACACTTCAAAAATTACGTCACACAAACAAAAAACGCAGCATGCAAACAATTTTTATGTAACTATGCAATTGTTCGAGCGTACACCAACACAAAATTAGGGATGCGACATTAAAAGAATGAACGATATTTGAATGAACAGTTCTTGATGAATGAGCATAATGTTTGTTTATAATGAAAACAGAATGTTTCATATATAAATATCTATCGCTGAAAGCTGTTTAATAGTTTTAGTACTTATTGTTTTAGTATGTTTTTTTGCAAAATTATATTGCTGTGCAAAAAATCTTTCCAACTGATTTTGCTCCCTTTATGGGATACTCTGCCTATATTTAATTGTTTGTACACCCTAAGTAATAGGAAACGCAGTATATTATCACATAACACTGCGTAACTGACCCAAGCTTAACTATTCTTTGTTTAATATAATGGGGATAGCGAATGACTATACTTCAGTGAATTAAAGTTATTTGTTTTACTGAAAATGTTTTCGTCGGTGGTTTAAGAAGTCAATAATTTTATCATGTGTCATTTTTCTTGAGTTATTACGAAATTAGCTCACCTAACAACATCTTATACTGACCATATCAATATTGAAAATCTTTTATGTTTTAAATAAATAAATTGACTTGGTAATCGCACTTAACAATCTAATAATATGTGAGATACATTGTGTTTTCATGCGATTGACTTGTTTTTTACAAGTTATGTTTTTATTGGCATGCGTATTGAGTACGTACGTACGGAGCTAGATAGCCCAGGTGGTTAGCGCGTTCAGCTTGCGTTCGTGAAGATTAAGCAACTTTGGCAATGCTCGGAATTTGATGGGTGACAAAAAACTTATTATCTCGAGCTTCTGTCGAAGCCTGTGTTGTGCTCCTTCAGTGGGGATATTAATAGACTAATGCTGACAATGTATTGAGCATATTATTTGGAAAAAAATTAAGAATGATCTCTGTCCCACAATATAAGTCATATATCTAGCATTTCAGACCATTTGAAGATATTTAACGCGATGTGTTTGTTCCACAGCTTGACAAATTTTACATTTGTTTTAAATATAAAGAAATAATTTTATCCAAAACCATTACTATCTCTAAAAAAAACAACCTCCTGCATAAACATACTACAATAATGTGGGTATTTTGTAATTAACATAATGTGGGGTATCAATAAATCAGTTCTTTGCCTTCTACTACTTTGTTTCATTACATAACATGGTGACAGCGGTGTTTTTGTGATAATTACGTGATAGAACTAATTGTGATAGTCAAAACGTGTGATAAATTACAATTTCCATTGGTTTAATAATTAAAATTGTACTATATGGAACACGCGCGCCCGCCGCCTGAGTTGAGTTTGGGAGGCAGCTCCGTCAGCCGGGCTGATGCATGGAAACGATGGAAGACACAATTTAATCTGTTCCTCAAGGCATCGGGGGTTCATAATGAAAAAGAAGATGTTCAAGCTAGTCTATTGATAAATTTGATTGGACCGGACGAATTCGATCTTTATCAAACATTTACATTTGAACAAGCATAGCTGGGCACCGTTAATCAAATGGTTAATTTCGTTAATCGTTAATCCGTTACTAAAAAAATTAACTTCGTTAAACGTTACATTTCAGAAAATTTGATGCAAGTTAACGTTAATCGTTAATCCGTTAACACGTGATAAAAATTGCATTTTTTATATTGTTGCGTTAGTGATCTGCTTACAAAACTGTTGCTTTAGGTTCTGAAAGTTAGATTCTGCAGGAGTTTCAAAAAAAGACAGTATATTTTTATATAAAAAATAAAAGTGTGTAATTTAACCATCTGGCAGAATGTGGATATTACCCTTCACGAACATTAGTATGTTAAAGTTCGTATGAGAGTGAGGTTATTATCTTTAATGCTGGACGACTGAGCAATTTTTCTCTTTGGCTTACCCCAGTTAAATCCCTCCTTAACAGTCACTTCAAATACCAAGTATTGAGACTCATGCACTCTTCTTATATGCTTTTTCACATTGTTTAGGCTCGACATTGTTTGGGCTTTTATTTTTGTTTCTTTTGGTAAGCATTTTATGCACTCAAAAAGTATCTACTCCCCCGATTTAGATACAAACCTATTAAAGCCACTTAAACGTGGCCACGGATTTTCGTCCGTAGAGGAACTGGGCCAATCAATGATACTTATGCTTTTAATTTACACGGTAAGTACTTACACTCTTTCCTTATAAATACGCACACTTCACAAAAGCAAACAATCAAGGACGGTACACAAAATCCAAAAGTACGTAGTATTTGTAAACTTCACGTCTCGCTAGTAATGATTTGAAAAGACCACACGCGCCGCTAATACATGCCTAAATAGTTTCGGCACGCGTAGGCGCCGCTCTGCACTTGTCGTTGTTTGTCGGCCCGCCCGAACATACTTTACAGAACGAGTTTTTCGCGACACGGCGCGGTGCCTGCGGTATCCATCCATCCATCCATCCATCCATCCATCCATCAGCCTTTATCCGTCCACTGCTGGACATAGGCCTCCCCCATAGAACGCCACAATGCGCGGTCCTGCGCTATCCGCATCCAGCGTCTCCCAGCACATTTGACGATGTCGTCAGTCCACCTTGTTGGGGGCCGCCCCACGCTGCGTCGTCCGGTACGTGGTCGCCACTCGAGGACCTTTCTTACCCAACGGTTGTCAGATCCTCGAGCGATGTGGCCTGCCCATTACCACTTCAGCGTGCTAACTCTTCGGGCTATGTCGTACACACCGGTCCTTCTACGGATCTCCGTATTTCGGATCTTATCACGTAGGGAAACACCGAACATAGCCCTCTCCATAGCACGCTGCGCGACTCTGAGTTTTGTTATGAGGCCGACATTCAGAGACCACGTCTCAGTTCCATAAGTCATCACTGGTAACACAAACTGGTCATAGACCCTTCTTTTCAGGCACTGGGGAATTTTAGCCGTGAGGATGTGCCTAAGCTTCCCGAACGCTGCCCATCCGAGTTGGATTCGTCGGTTGACCTCTTTCTCGAAGTTGGATTTGCCCAACTGGACTGATTGTCCTAGGTAGACGTAATGATCGACAACTTCGAGAATTGCATTCCCAACAGATACTGGTGCTGGAGTGACATGGACATTGAACATGACCTTGGTTTTATCCATGTTCATCCTTAAACCAACCCGTTGGGAAACTCTGCTGAGGTCATTGAGCATTGTGCCAAGGTCCTCCAGGGATTCTGCCATGACCACGATATCGTCTGCAAATCGAAGGTGTGTCATGTATTCGCCGTTGATGTTGATGCCGAGTCCGGTCCAATCCAGAAGCTTGAAGACGTCTTCTAATGCAGCGGTGAACAGTTTCGGGGAAATTACGTCCCCCTGTCTGACACCCTTCTGCAATGGAATCGGTCTCGTACTTCTCTCCTGGATTCGGACTGACATAGTGGCGTTTCTATACAGACACTTCAACACTTCGATATATCGATAGTCAATTTGGCACCGCTGGAGGGACTGCAGCACCGCCCAAGTCTCGACCGAATCGAAGGCCTTCTCATAGTCCACATACGCTAGACACAGAGGCCGATTATACTCCTCGGTCTTCTGTATGATCTGACGTAGCGTATGTATGTGGTCCATGGTACTAAAGCCTTTTCGGAAACCGACTTGTTCGGGAGGCTGGAAGTCGTCGAGCCTGCGCGAAAGTCGATTTGTAATGACTCTCGAAAATAACTTATAGACGTGGCTCAAGAGCGAGACAGGTCGATAGTTCTTCAAGCGGGTTTTATCGCCTTTCTTGAAGAACAACACCACCACGCTCCTGGTCCACGCCTCTGGAACAATGCCCCCGAGGATGACAGAGTCGAATAGCTTCTGAAGGGCCACGAGGACCGGCTTACCGCCCGCCTTCAGAAGCTCCGCAGTGATTCCTCATCTTAGACCAGGAGGCTGGAGACTGCACCGTTATTTCCCTCCGCCGTTCCATGAGCTCAAGAGTGCGGTCAGAGAGTTTTCCGTTTCTAGGAGCACGGCGGGTCCTGAAAAATTTCGACCCAACCGTGTGAACAGTTTCCACAAACTTGTTGTTCATATCGTTCGCCGTTTCGCACTCGTCTAGGCATTGGAAGCGATTTTGAAGTTCGAGTCGAAAGCTCTCGGGGTTTTCGTACTCGGCAGGTGTGGGACATAGAGCAGACATCATCAGTCGGGACCGTTCGGCTTTGATATGAATATTCAATGTGCCTCGTAACATTCGGTGATCGCTCCCGGTTTTCACCCTGTTGGTCACTGAGACATCATTGAATATTTGCCGTTTGTCTGACAAGATAAAGTCTATCTCGTTCCGTGTCGAACTATTAGGGCTTATCCAAGTCCATTTCCTTTGTTGCGACTTTTTGAAGAAGGAATTCATCATGTAGAGATTTTCCTTCTCCAAAAAATCAGCCAACTTCTGCCCTCTCTGGTTTCTCTGCCCGAATCCAAATTGCCCTACTCTCAACTCATCGCTTTTCCTTTTGCCTAGTTTCGCGTTAAAGTCTCCCATAACCACAGTGAAAGTGAGTTTTGAATGAGCGGATGGCTTTCGAGATATCCTCGTAGAGAGCCTCCACCTCATCGTCGGGGTGCGTCGAGGTCGGCGCGTAGACCTGAATAATCTTCAGCGAATACCGTTTGGTTATTCTGAGTATCAGGTATGCTACCCGACTCGACACACTCTCAATCCTCCGTACCTGCGGTATATTTTTGGAAAATAATAGGTACTGGAGTGACGATTAATGGACTTAGGATAATAAGTTAACGATTCCGTTATTTTTTTCAAAGTTAACTTAAAAGTTAATCCGTTAATAGAAATGTTAACTTCGTTAATTAACGATTAACGGATTAACGAGTTAATGCCCAGCTATGTGAACAAGAAAGTGAGAGAGATGACGTCACCGTGCTCATGAAAAAATTTGATTATTATTTCAGGGTTAAGCCGAATATCACTTTAGCGAGATACAACTTCTTTATAAAGAATTAAGAAGTCGGCGAGTCGATTTATCAATATGTGACTAGTTTGAAGGTATTAGCAAAATCTTGTGAGTTTAAATCACTCGAAGATGATTTGATTCGCGACTGTATCGTCTGTGGCATAAAGAACACTGTCGTTCGAGAACGGTTATTGAGAACTGAGGAATTAAATTTGGAGAAAACAATTAAGATTTGTCAAGTGGATGAAATATCAAGCGACAGCACCCGTCTATTGAAGACTCAAGGGGTAGGTGATTCGATTCACCAAGAATTTTCAGGAATCGATCGAGTAGAAAATAATCGTTAGTAAAAATGTTCGTTTTTGGACGATTTAAATTTTTTTTAAAAATTGACGTAGAATAATTTTTTTTAAACTAATGTATTTTTCTTTCCTTAACTCGAATATACGATTGAAAATTTAAAAAATTCAGTTTATTTATGTACAGAAATTATTTACAAAACTATTAACTAAAATTCGATTACAAGACTGCGTTGTATTCTATATTTCTAATTAAATTAATTTCGTCCTTTTTGCTTCCGGTTCATAATCGGAATTCTCAGGGTATATTAGTATTATATATATATAATATATATATATATATATATATATATATTCAGAATAGTATATTCGAGTTGAGGAGAGAAAAATACATTAGTTTAAAATAAAAAATTATTCTACGTCAATTTTTAAAAAAAAATTAAATCGTCCAAAAACGAACATTTTTATTAACGTTTTTTTTCTACTCGATCGATTCCTCAAAATTCTTGGTGAATCGAATCACCTGAATTTTTTTTCCCGTTGTGCGCCTTCTGGGAAAGACGGGACAGGCAAGTACTTTTTTTTCGGAGATTGAGAATTGTTGCTAAAGTTTGCGACACAGGTCGATAAATTTTACATGACTCTCTTGGGAGTGGCGTTACCCACATGATAAACTACTTTAGAAATCAAAATGTTTATTATAACATGTTGAATTGTTGCAAACGTAAAACCGACATAATTGCAATTTACTGCTAAACTAACAATCTCACGTTATTTTTTCATAGAACTGATTTTGTAGAGGGCAAGCTAATGAACAACTTTGATTCAAAAAAACACTCAAAAAAACCGGTTTTTCTTTGTTTAAACAATTTTCCTGGCTACAAAACACGGGTTCTAGCGAGGACAAATGGAGGGCATATTCGTGGGGGTCTATACTACCTAGGAAAAAATTGGCTAAGCGCTGGTGTCTTAGAATAGAAGTCGGTCCAAATTATGGCTATTCCGACTGGACTATGTATACGACCGGTTCAGCGTCCTTCAGTTCAATTACCATTTAAGTGATATTAGTAAACCCCAGATCTCTCAAATCCTCCGAAAAACATTCTTTAAATTTATTTAATAGACTATGCAACATTAATTGTTCATCCCTATTTAATTTATCGCTTAGACAAGGTGAATTATTTGAGCCAAAAGTTTCCATTGTGACCTTTAAACAATTTAGGACATTTGATGAATTAATAAATTTAGTATTTATTGATCGAGTAAGCAAGCTGTCTTTGGAAATGGTTATTTCACTTTTCGGATGGGTTATACACTAATAGCGAACCATATCCGTTTTTTATTTCATATTCGCCAGAAAAGAGATAATATTCCTTGCCAGTGTCTCCCCTTAGTGAACCATGCACACATGTATTTCCATGAAAAAGAAAATCTGATCTGACAGAAACAGTACATAAAGATTTTTTTGCAAGAACTGTATCCTTAGTGGCTAACAAATGGATTTTAGTGTTCTTATTAATGTTTTCAAAAATAACTTCTGTTGGCGTTTTTATAATCTTAATATCATGTGATTCCGTAAAGGAGTGGCCAATGAGGACAGGATAACTCAAAACGTAGTCATCAACTACCAATAAATCGATAACTTTTTCAATACCTTGTATGCTTACTTTGGCATTAGCTATACCTATGGGGCTTATTAAGGTAGCACTAATACCCTTCAGTACTGGCAATTCTTTATAAGACTGGATATCGAGTCCAAACTCTTTTGCTTGAGTAATCCTGATTTAAGAACATTGGCTCCCTAAATCCACGTGACATGTTACAGTGTTGCCATTAATTGTAATATCAAATATGTATTTATTATTATAAGAGTTTAGTGTATCTACTTGGGATACTTGTTTTTCTATCCTATCTTCTGGTTGCGATTGACCCTTATTAAAATCAGACGTAGCAGACACCCTATTCTTATAGCAGGTGGCGGCTTGATGCCCTAACCTATCACATGAAGTGCATTTAACAAGAGGCTTTTCACACCTAAAACTAGGGTGGCCCAGCTCATTACAGTTAAAACACCTGATATTCATGTTAGCGGTCCCTGGTTTTGGGTGCTGTTGACGATGAGCTACACTAAAAGGAGTCCTACGTTCATGCCTGTTCCTAAAACCATCAAGGTTGTCTTTGCTTTGCCCGACCTTAACAGTTCTAAAATATTTGAGGACTTGCTCTGGTTCACTAAATTGGGCCGCCTGAGCACCAACCTTTATAGCACGATCTTCTACTCCATATAAAATACAATCTACAGCTCGTCTACCATATATCTTACATCTATTAAGCAAGTTCAGTTTCGCGTAATAATAGTGCTCCAATGACTCGCCATACTTGACCCGTTTTGCCAGCATTTCCGTCAGGAGTTCAGCATAGTCCTCGCGACTAGGAAATGACTCAAGTAGTTTCTTTTTCCATTCATTCCAAGAATGTAAAAGAGTCGGTAAACCCTGGTACCACGTCTTTGCAACCCCAGTTAATTTTGGCAAAGCGTAATGGATAATTTGTTTTCCTCCCACCCATATATCTCCGCACATTCCTCAATTTTAGTAATCCATACTAAGACAGATTGCTCTTTATTCATGGGGTCAAATTCCGGTATGACATTAGCATTAAACGATAGCCTAGGCCTATCTGAACTCCTGACGTTCTCGAGAATAGATAAAAATTTGTTTATTACTAAATTTGCATCGGCTTCCTGATTTTTCCCGCCAGTTTTAAAAGATTTTTGGGACTCACCATCGTTTGAGCTACTGCTACGGTACCTTTTCCTCCTTGACATCCTTTTTCCCGGTCTGGACCGCTTTGCACGTCTCCATGTCCTGTCCGTATCTTCATTATCAGAACTTTCTGAAAACCATAGGGCATTACGTACTTTTCTCTTCTCTCTTGCGCTTAGTGTCTGTTCTTGACACTGTTTAGTAAATCCTGTTGTGTCTCTATTTCCAGATGTGGGTAGTACAATACTGCTACCACCCCCCGAACTAGTAATAGTTTTCCTGCCCTCTAACTTGGGCCTTCCATTACCCTCTAACATGGGCATTCTATTGCCCTCCAACCTGGGCATTCCATTGCCCTCTAGCCTGGGCATTCCATTGCCCTCTAACCTGGGCATTCCATTGCCCTCTAACCTGGGCATTCCACTACCCTCTAACCTGGGCATTCCACTACCCTCTAACCTGGGCATTCCACTACCCTCTGACATGGGTATTTCACTACCCTCTAACCTGGGTGTTCCACTACCCTCTAACCTGGGCATTTTCCTGCTCTCTAACCTGAGCAACCTTTCACCCTCAGACCTGGGCGAATCATTGAACAACGGTCCTTCCCCTCGACCGTGTTCAATATTATCCATTTCCATTATTGTTCTGAAACAGTAAAGAAGCTTAGCGCACGCTTTGGTAGGTAAAGATAAAACATTATTACTGGTAGTAAGATATGAATTTGTCCTAATCAGTTTGATTCATACGCACTTTTGTTTTAATTAGTTATCTATACATAGTTTATATCTGTTCGGGGTACGCTACATACAATACTAGTTCAGTAAAAAGAAATCTAAATTATATTCAGTCTGAATAAAATAATGTAAATATTAATGTGTAGGTTTATCATAATCATGACCTGTTCGATTTTACATTAGTGCCAATTAATGATGATAATAAAAATAAATCTTTGTTAAAAGCCTTGTCCTGCAGTTACAAACACAATTAAATGCGTTTACCTAATCGGAAGAGTCACTTTTGAGTAATGCACTACCTTCAAATCATTAGAACTTACGATAAGAACAAATGTGCACTTATGATGAATTTACCAATAAACTGTTGCATAATTGTAAATTATACACAAACTGTTATTGTCACACTTGTAAAGTTCGTTTCAAAATTGTTATTTCGTCGTCGTCGTCTTTATTGATGGAAAAAAAAACAGGAATGAAAGAAAAAGAGAAAAAAAGAAATGGCAAGAGTTTTGCTATATCTACCTAAAAGCACAGTAACTATTCGCAAAAGCATAATTCTCATCGATTCGGTTGTCGAAAATATAAATTCACTCAATCTACCCCCTTTTTAAAAAAAATACGCCTTTTTTTGTAATGTCAAAGGAAAAACTGATACCTCATTGGATAAGAAAAAAAAGACAAAATAAACTATTTTTCAAATTCAAAGCATTGGTATTCTTACTTTGTTGCAATAAAGGTTGATATTAGACATGCTACTTCTGTTTAAATTTGGCCGTTTGTGGGCTTGGAAAGAAAATTGTTAAAATTCTCTTACGATCCCACTTCTGAACTGATAACTTCCAGTCATAATCGGGGCTTTGTAAAAGAAACCAACAATCCTTGTATCATAAACATAATTTTATTTTCATTACGGGTCCTCACTACACATGCATTTTAACAAGGGAATCGTTACTTACACGGTTTAATCCGCTATGCTTATCAATAGTGTTAACACTCGTTGTCACCCTCACAGTTTGACTCACAGTACTTCACTTTAAACGTCTAATCACTCCAACGGCTCGAACAAGAATGGCCTAGGCTTGCTGAAAATATATCGATGTATCGATATATCGATATTTTTTGTTCGATATATCGATATTTTTAGCCGATATATTTTGATTCGATATATCGATACATCGATACAAAATAACCAATATCGAAATTCGTATCAAAAACGATATTTTTTTTTAATTATTAGCGGCATATCACGATCTAACTAAATTCGTATCTGGAAAAATCGTAACTGAAGCTCAGATTAATGATATTCAACATATCTATGATTTGTGCTGTATTTAGTATTTTCTATGATTTGTAAATCTGTTTCGCTGGTGAATTGGTTGTGCTGAATTCGATTATATTCTGTGGAAGTGTGTGACTGTCTAGTGTTCTTTACGAAAGATGCCACGTAAGGAGGCCCTGCAATAATTTTCATCATTCGAAAATAGGGTCTATTTTTAGGGAGATCATTTTCGTTCCATTATTATCCCGCGTGTCATCTTTCGTGAGATATTATACTGTCATGTAGTGTAGCGGCAATTTGGTACTTTGATAATTCTTTATTTAATTATAATTTGTATTGTTATTATTGCTGACCTAAATATATTTTTGGGAAAATTGGTCCGATATATCGATATATCGATGTTTAGCCGATATTGATATTTTTTAAAATATCGATGTATCGATATATCGATATTTTTTTCAACTTTTGACATCCCTAGAATGGCCTCCCTCCACTAGCTTTTACTTATTTATGGTACGCCGAATGGCGGGCTGTCATGACAATGACAGTTAGTGGAATATAGTCAATCACAATACTTGTTAAATTAAAAATTCAGTAAAGCACTTTTAATTATTATAAACTGTGAATCATTAAATAATCAATGTATTTTTTTAACAAAAGCTAACACTATTAATTTAAAAGCGATAATTTATTACAATTTTATTAATAATTGTATGACTCATTGTTTGAAAACGTTTTTTTATTATTTACTCCAATAGATTAACGATATTTAATACCTAAAGTAATTGATACAAAAAAGGACCTAGAGCGTTAACTACTTAAAAGCCATATATTAATATTTTTGGTTTTTCTTATTGTAAATTGCAATATCTACCGCAGTTACTGCCTGTTTTTTTTAGTTTTGAGAGATCAGGATATCTGCAAGTTGCTAAAAGACTCTAATATCGAGTTGCATCCATTTGATGCCGCTGGCGAGGAATTGCAAAGAAAGTTCCACAATTCAGTTACACCTGTGTGTTACTAAGCAAAATTTTTTTTAAATTTCCGCATTATTTTAATTTTAATTAGCTATTTGATATCCAAGTATAAAAGATTGATTATGGAAAGAGAGTAATTTTCATTTTGCTTAATGATTTATAAAATTCAAAATTTGTTTTTAACCATAAGTGGTCATTATTTTTATTATGGGTTGCTATTTAATTTCTTTTATATAATACAGGGAGAAAAAACAGCCCTTGCTGAGTTTCTTGCCGGTTCTTCTCAGAACAAGGTCTCCCGCCGTAGATTTGCGAACCGATGGCGTAGCTTTTCGACATTCACAAGTGCTTGTAACAGTGTAGACTGAATAAACGATATTGAATTTTGAAGAAATTTTTTTTCTGACGAAATTCTTTTACTATAGAAAGAAAGTTTTATGTTCCTGAGTAGATTCTAATCAATTAATTAAAGTTTCATTTACTACAAAAACTGGTTCTTGTGTGCTACTTACTTCGACTCTACACCCTTTTCAACGTACTGAAACATAATTATATTTGCATATAACGCCCAAAGTACTTTTAAACGTATTAAATAAAATCACATGTGTATTGCCTTTAATACCCAAAGTACTTTTTTTACGAATTGAATTTTGATCCTATTTGTTGTTCAAAAATGGCCTTTAGGATCCTAATAAGCTGCCAAAGAAATTTCATCTATATTGCACAACCTTTACCAAAACCTTTGCCTATATTGCACAAACTTTGCCAAATATATTAAGGTGCTTAGCACCTTAATATATTTGGCAAAGTTTGGGTCTGAACGACAATAAAAATTTAGGATTTAAAAAAGGACCTTGGGTTATAAGACATGATTAGCACTAAATGAAGTTGGGCGTTACGAGGATAATAGAACGCAATGATATGAGGCCGTTTCGTTCTATGATAATTAAGCTTTGATTTTACAATAATATAATCTTTATTATTGAACACTTAAAGTCGATTATCGTATAACACAACATTTATTTCGATGTTTCGTCGTCTCGTTCGCAGCAACGAAACTAAGGACCTATCTGATCCCAATGACTAATAATAGAAATTAATAAAAATTCTTGCCAAAAAGTACGTCCGCCTAAGTTGAAGGTTTCCTGCGCTTTTCTATTAAATGTTTATAAACATAGAAACTCGTAGTTATTTTTTATTGTCACTGCACTGACTCTTGCGCAGTGCCACCAACATTGGTTCCATATCAGATAATTCGGAATAATGATGCGTGCATAATAGTAATAAGTAAAAGGACAATGGGCAAAATTGCATGGACACTGCACCCACGTCCGCTACGGCTTAAACTACATTTGTTTGAAAGGTATCATAGTCATGATCATTTGTGCCAAAGCGCATCAAATTCCATCCCGGGAGTCTTTAGTTATTTTAAGTTAAATAGGTACAATTCCATAGGTAAAAGTAACTATAACGAACATTATATTTAAAGATACAAGGACGAGTATATAGAACGGATATATTAATTGACGACCACGGAGGTCGTCAATTAATATATCCGAGTCGAGTGGTTTGTACGCCGGGTTTCATGGTGTCGCTGGCTCGAGAGGTCCCGGGTTCGAATCCTGGTGGGGGCAGATGTTTGTGTGCTGAGTACGAGCATTTAAATTGATCCATAGATTTTTTATTAGCTCGTACGATTATAATGACGTACGCGATGATAATTGTGTTCCTATTTCTAAAGCGTGTTAGTTAAATATCAATGAAATAACAGGGAGCGCACAAAATGTAAGACATAGGACTGCATACGAGTAGACTAGTTGCAACGGCAACTGCAATATCACATCCTTCAACCCCCATACCCTGTTAGACGTTTTGAGGAGTCTCAGTAAGTGCAAGCAGCAAGCAAGCAGGATAGTCGGTAGGCTTTGTTGTTTAGTATTTTGTATCTGGTTGTACAGTAAGATATGATTCACTCACTTATTATTGCTAATATTATAAAACGAAAGTACTATTGATATTGAATGAATTTCTTTAGCTATTTAAATATCATCATCATCAGCCTATTAATGTCCCCACGGCTGGGGCACAGGCCTTCCCTATGGATGAAATAGGGAGATTGGGCCATGACCCACCACGCGGGCCCAGTGCGGATTGGCGGGTGCTAACGACTGCAGATGCAGCCGGGACCAACGGCTTAACGTGCCTTCCGAAGCACGGAGGAACTCGAGATAGATGTTTTTGATCACCCATCCAATGACCGACCACTGCGGAAGTTGCTTAACTTCAACGATCGCAACCGAACGCGCTAACCACCTGCGCCATCGAGCTTCTCTATAAGGAGCTATTTAAATATGCCCGTGTGTAACCGGTCCCCATGACTTACACACAAAGGTCGTCTATAAGGACTATGTGCGGAAACCTTAACCCCTAATATAGAACATACCCAGGTGTATATCTTTTGACCCCCAGGTTATTTTTTTTGGTGCCATAATAAAAAAGGCTAGTTTTTCATAGATCTATCGATTCATACCAATTACATTGTTGGCGGAGCTGGGTGCGTTTTGCCCATTGTCCTTTTGTGGTCAAACTACAGTTTTTTTTACTGAGGTCAAACCAAAGAGGATATTATCACTACGTGGTCAAACTCTTTTACCAATTCGATGTTTCTTAAAACATCGATGCATCAAGTATATTGAAAACTTTTCAAAGCATCGGATTGTATCGATGTTTTTCATTGCAAACATCGATACAATGAAACCAAATGAAACTTGCATACGGCAAATAGCAACATTAGCCGTCATGCCATAATAAAAGAAGAAGAAGACCTTTGCCCGTCCCAACAGGGACAAATTAACAAAAAAAAAAGAAGAACTAGCGGTGGGTCGTTCTCAAATTCTGACGACGAAACACAACCGTTTTTTCTTAAACGAAAACTAGTCCTCGAAACGGTTCTCGTTCGCAACTGGTTTTGGTTGCGGCCGGCTGACGCAACGAAACGACACGCGACGGTCGAACGAATGTAATGCAACGAAACTGAACTAAATGAAATCTTGTCAACGTTCGTTTCGTTGCTGCGAACGAGACGACGAAACATCGAAATAAATGTTGTGCTATACGATAATCGACTTTAAATGTTCACTAATAAAGATTATATTATTGTATAAGCAAAGCTTAATTATTATAGAACGAAACGGTCTCATATCATTGCGTTCTATTATAGACTGTATTTATATATAAAGTACATATTGGCGTGCAGATAATCCAAGGACTAGTTGTTCGACGAAGACTGTTTTGATCCGAAACGTAAAACGGTTCTATCGTCGCGGAACACAAAACGGTCCTTGAAACCGGTTCGTCTTTAGAACGCTCACACACACCTAAGAAGAACATTCGTAGTTGTAATTTTATAGGTATACTAAGTACGTGACGTTTATGATAGAATATCAAGTCCTAATGCATAAAAACATTAATTGATTTTATTGATTGAAATAAAATTTAAAGTGCTAAAGTTCAATGAAGAGCATTTGCATTCACACTCACAGACCATAGGATAAAACAGTCAATACCAGGATAAAACGAGAAGCTCTGGCGGTTGTTTCTACTGTGTGTCTATCGTACTTGTGTTGAAAAAGAAAATGAATTTGTGCCTAAAGCTATGAATGATCCAAATTCGAAGAAAATAATCTTCAACAAATCAACTGTAAGAAGAATCTTTCTATGAAGTATTATAATTTGACATTTATTAATTATTTGCAACTTTTGTGTTCATCTCATCTCATCCGTCAGTATTTATTAATGTTGATGTTATCGATGTTGTAGCTTGAATAACTAGGTACCTATATTAAACCTACCTCAACGGCATGATTGAGTATATATAAAACAAATATCCACACATGCACTAGGCAAAATTTACCTTAAATAATTTTATGCCTTAAGTTTTTAGAGATCTTATAGAAAACATTTTGCAATTTTTTTTGTTACAGTTAGTGAGCTTGAAAGCAGAACTTTTAAAAAAACAAGATGAAGTCAAGAATAAGAAGCAGTTACATCAACATAAACTTGTCAATTTCAAACCACCCTTAATTAAGAAACAAGCTGGTGTTGAAAAGTACCACAATGATGGAAAAAAGAGTTTTAAAGATAGTTTGAAGTCTGTGGATGCAGATGAGTTAGAAGTCAATAGAAGAGTGAGGTAAAAAAATGATTTGTTTATAAGTGATTCTGAAAAGTTTTATTTAGAATGACATTGGTGTCAACGAGGATCATCAGTAAATCTGCAAATCAACACAAAATCAACAGTATAATGATCTAATAAGCTTTTTAATCAATATACTTTTTAAATCATTGGATCATTCCTTGCGATTTTATAACAAACTTTATGGTAGCCAATATTCACTCTGGTGGAACTTCAGTAGCGTCTCTACACATGCTCTAGAGTTCTGTGACATCACAGCCACCATGCGGCCAGCCGAAAATTCATTTAGTAATTTGGTCATACCATGGTCGCCCTCCGTGGCAGAGTGGTTTATACTCCGGGTTTCATGGTGTCACTGACTGGAGAGGTCCTGGTTTCGAATCCTGGTGGGGGCAGATGTTTATGTGATGAATACAAGCGTTTGCACTCCAGTCATGGATGTTTCATATTTATTTCTATATATGTACAATATATGTATTCTATCCGTTACCCTAGTATCCCATAACACAAGCTTTACAGTGCTTACTTTGGGGCTAGGCTAATTGGTGTGTGTTGGAAATATTTATATATTTAATATTTGTCTTAGAACAAAATTTAACCTCTGTATTTTATAGAATCCTTAGCTCTATAAATCTGCATTCTTAACTAAAATCATTACGGATCCTCATTTGGGCATTTTTCTTTAAAAATAAAATAAAATTTGGTAACAGGGTGTCCTTATACTATGTCTCAATCCACCTAATATTTAGAGAAAAAACAGCCTTTGCTGATTTTCTTGACGGTTCTTCTCAGTACAAGGTCTGCCGCTGTAGATTTACAAACCCATGGAGTAGCTTCTAGACTTTCATGAGTGCTTGTAACAGCCTAAACTGCATAAATGATTTTGATTATGTACCATATTTTAACTGAATCCATTTAGACATATTTGCATGATTGCGTAATAAACATAAACTTATAAATTTCTAACATTAGTAGGATACATTTTAGTATAATAGCTTTTTTTTCTAGATTGGCCTTGGCTAAAAAATCTGAACTTTATGATCACTTAGCTGACAGTTCTGGCAGTTCTCAACTCGCTGGACAGTTTCTAGTTGATTTCAATAACAAGAAATTAGAAAATGAAGACAATGCTGAAAAATACTTGGAAACTGACTATATTAACAAGAAAGAAGATGATGATGAATGGTAAAAAAAAAATCTTAGCTACTCAACCATTTATTTTTTGAGTTACAGTGGTGACGATTCTGACATGATTCTCTATATCCAAACTTAAATTTGACAGCAGTGTATCCTAGTCATTCTCTTTACATAATGAAAAGGAGAGATTGTAGTTACATTTAGAATTAAGTTTAGAGGATCATGCCAGAATCAACACCATTATTGTGTAAATTCGTAGGTTAATAAAATACAATGTTAGACTGCAAAAATAGATAAATAAGGTTCAAATATTTGACACTACATTGCATACTATTCATATTTATTTATATTATCATTGTAAATCATTCATGTTTATTTAGATTTTTATTTGCTCATACAAATTCTTATATATTTTATAGGGTTGAATTTACGGATTGCTTGGGACGTACACGAAAATGCCTTAAATCTGATAAAGAATTTTACATTAAAAGAGATAATGAGTTAATGAAAGGTCTAACAAGGGTACAGAGTAGTGGTGAACAACAAGAGGCAGTAAGTATTTTCTTTTATTAAGATTGTGGTTATAGCTAACATCTTCTTCTTCTTCTGAACGGTGGGTGTTTTCCGCAACTCGACATCAGGTGCCTATTTTGCATGAGAGGATGGCCTTAGTCATGCCATCCCAACTCCCGCAAGAAGAGCTCAGCAGTCTCTTGGTGTCTCCGCAGGCCTCAACTAGTGTCTGCGGGCTGCCCAGATGTGTCATCCGTTATCTGATCACGCTTCTGCACTGTAACAGGACGTGAGTGCTCGTCTCCTCTTCCTCCATGCAGGCTCTGCACAGAGGACTGTCCTAGACACCTATTTTAAAAAGATGTTTATTAAAGTGTCCTTGTCCTGTGAGAATGCTCACTATTTGTTTCGAAGCATGTTTTGGTAATTTGCAAAACTTACTTGCTAGCCGTTGGTCTACCTTACCTGCAGTCGGTATGGTATCGGTATGTTGGTTCTGGGTCAAATACCACAGTGTCCGACCCTCTTCTGGCCAGACAATCTGCCGCATCATTGCCCCTTGACCCACTATGTCCTTTGAGCCATTGGAGTATGACCTCGTTTTCGTTGCCTACCCTCATAAGTTTGCAGTGGCATTCAAAAACCAGGCCGGACGTCATTATATTGTTGACTAGCGCCTGGAGTCAGCCCGAGGCACTGTCAGAGAGTATCCAGATGTTCTTTCCCCTGATTGCACGTGATTGTGATGGCCTCCGCCGCACTGACAATGCCTATACACTCCGCCTGAAAGACCGTATTGAGGATAGATACCCAGGCTGTCTGATTTATGAATGTTGATATTCTCTGAGACTGAGAACACACTTGCACCAGTACCTGAGTTGGTTTTGAAGCCGTCTGTGCTAGCTCCTTGTGCAGTCCTCGATCTTTATTGTCTTCATATAGTTGTATTCTATATTTTTTGTCAAATACATGGGGATCATGTCGTTTTTCGCCATGAAGAAGGGGTATTCTTCCTCAATGCCCTTTAGCATACGAGTATGTGGCGTTTTGTAGTCTCTCCACTAGCCCAGCATATGGAGCCTAGTAGACGCATATGCTGCTTCTTGCTGTATGTAGAAATGAGGCCATGAGAACCATAGTGAGCTAACTCATTTTTTAACCATAGTGGCATATCTTACTTAGGCCAGTATGGCACCTCAAATTTAGATCACAGACTAAAAACTGTAACAGTGATTATATTGCCATCTAGTGAATATTCGTTGTATCACTTTTAGACACTTCTGGTTCTATCAAAATGATCAATTTGAACTGGAAAAAATCATAAACTCAATGTTGTAAAAAAATGAATTAGGCCACTATGGTTCTCATGGCTTCAAATGTGGTCTTACGTTAAGAATCGTGTCTAGTGCTGCTGTAGTTGGGGTGGTTTTCATGCAGCCCGTTATCGCCCGGCAGACTCGCCCTTGGTAGTAGCACTTAAGTTTGTCTATGGTTGTTATCTGCGTTGTCTTCGTCCACCATACAAGCGCTGCATAGCCTATGATGGCTCTTATTATCGTCATGTATAGCCACTTTCTTATAAGGGGGGATAAGCCCCAGTATTCTCTTGCATTGGTACAAAATGATGCAGGCTTTCTTAATGGTTTTGTCAATATGTGTTCCCCAGTTGAGTTTGGCGTCAAGGTTTATGCCTAAATACTTTACCTCCTTGGAGAAATAAAGCGTTTTGCCGAATAATTCTGGCATACGATAGCTGCCCAGGTTCCTTTTGTTGGTGAACAGAACTGGTTCTGTTTCCCCGGGTACACCTTTAGCCCATATTCCGAGCACCATATCTCTACCACTCTCAGTGCCCATTGTGTCACATCGCAAACCATGTCCGCAAACTTACCCGGGACTAAGATCGCCAGGTCATCTGCATATCCTATTGTGAGGTAGTGCAGATTGTTCAGTCGTGTAATAAGGTCGTTCAACTGTATTCCAAAGTAGTGGCGAGAGTACCCCACCTTGTGGACAACCTCTCGTAGCCAGTGCTCGCAGTTGATTCTCTCCTTGTGGTCTTATTAACCTGTTAGATAGCATATTACTTATCCACTGGACGATGGTCTCATCAGCTCCGTGTCTAAGTAGGGCTGTCGTAATGTTGCTAAAACTGGTTTTGTCAAATGCTCTCTCTTATGTCCTAGGCTATCCTCGATCGTGCTTACCACGGCATGCAAAGCGGATTCTGTCGATTTACCTGGACTGTAGGCATCTTGATTTCAGTGAAGCGTTGCCTTCGTCAGTTGATTGTCTTTCAGTTCTCTTGTCGCAAAGCCTCACTAAGGATTTTAGGAAGAAAGAAGAGAGGCTAATAGGTCTGTATGATTTTGGCCTCTTGCCTCGCCATAGTCGCTCTTACCTGGTTTTGGGATGAAAGTTACTCTGACATCCCTCCATAGTTTGGGTGTGTAAGGTTAGGACAGGCATGCTCTTAGTAGAGCGACTAGAATCCGTATTAGGTCATCTCCCGCCCATTGAAGAAGTGCCGGGAAGATTCCATTCGGACCCGATAGCTAACATCTACAAATGTTTTAATAATTGTGCATATAAAAAAGTGATTGTTTGTATTAATTAATTACAGGAAGATAGTAACAAAACTGAAATGCCATTTTTGGTTCAAAAAACAAATGATTATCTTCAATCATTGCGTGAAAAATGGGAACAAAAAGAGAAAGAGCTTGTTGGGAAAGAAAAAGATATTCACTACCAAGATTTACTGTTTGATGGTATGTAAACTGTTAAATTGGATCCAATGAGTCACACTGATTTAACAATAAAATTCAGATAATGTGAAAGCTTTATTTGTAAAATTATTACTAATTTTAAATTAACTTTCTATTAATTGTAATAACAAAAAAAATTGGTCGGACTCATTGTGTCATATATATATGAATTCAAAAATCTTATAAGCATTGGTGTAGTTACAGATTTTTCCTAGGGTGGCAGCCGCCCAGTTTAACTAATATTCATTCTGAAACATGCAAAGATATGTTTCAACAAATTTTAGGGGGGCAGAGAGGTTTCTAGGGTGGGCAATGCAGGCGCGGTCAAGGGAACATGACCCGCCGCCAAAATCGTAAAAGTAAAATTGCTACAAATTTACAATATAATCAAAAACAGTTATTTGTTCTTAGCCAATTTATATTTTGCTGACATATAATGGTGCTTTAGTGAACTACGTTGTCCATAACAACCTAGATGCGACATCTAGCAATGCCCTAATAAAAGGGTGACAAACATATATATGGCTCTCCTGATATTATAAGAAGCCTCCAAATAGGCTAATATAAATGCCTGCGTTACCTTACTACAGAATCACTAGCACATTGCTTTCTCTAAAACCCTATTCTCAACTCTGTGGAATCCTGGAAAGTTAAGTTTTTTGTTTTAATTTAAGGGTTAGAATTATACTTGTGTGTCGCGATGTGTCGACACCGTTCTCAACTAAATGTATGACACAGCTAGCTTTCTGATGCGTCACAACACAACACGACAGCTAAGTGTAGTTCTGCCATCATTCTACACTTCATAGTTTTACCACAAAAGATAGAGTACAGAAGGTAATCTCATCTATGTTCTTAACTTTGCATACCTACGCTCGCCGGCCGCGCTAAGATTATCAATATTGGCTTATGCACAAAAAACTATCGTGGTAGTGGCCCTCTTATCTATTTGTTTATTTTACTGTCCCGTTATTGCCCCTTATCTAGTTGATATATTTAATAACTGTATTGATTAAGGAGTATTTCCGGATTTGATGAAATACAGTAAAGTTATACCTCTTTTTAAATCAGGAAATAGAAGTGACCCGGGAAATTATAGGCCTATATCAATTTTACCGGTTCTAAGTAAAATATTTGAAAGAATTATTCTGGAACAATTAATGCCTCATTTCAACCTAAATAAACTTTTGCATAGGAAACAATTTGTTTTTACCAGAGGTAGATCTACTACTGACGCGGGTGTTGCACTTGTAAGGAGTATATTGGAGGCTTGGGAGAGGTCGCAGAATGTTCTTGGAGTGTTCTGTGACTTATCCAAAGCTTTTGATTGCGTTGATCATCACACGCTGTTATTGAAATTGAGTCATTATGGAGTCAAAGGTACTGCATATAAATTGATACAGTCGTACCTCAGTTCCAGAATACAAACTGTAGAGGTAAATGGTGTTAGATCATCTGGATCTCATGTGGAAATGGGCGTTCCCCAGGGGAAAAGTTGTGTGAGAGTATTATTTGCTGATGACACATCTTTATTATTTAACGTTGACAGGCGCAAGAACAACTATGAGAATGTTAATAATGCTCTCTCACAAGTTTTGCAATGGTTTAATGTTAATAATCTAAAGCTAAATGCTAATAAAACCAAGTGTGTCCAATTTTCTTTACCTAATGTAAAAGTTGAACATATTGGAATTAAATTAAATAATAATGAATTAGATTTAGTAGACTGAACTACATTCTTGTGTGTAACGATAGACTCAAAACTGCAATAAAATCATCACATTACGCTTTTGGCTGGTAAACTTAGTTCAGCAGCTTATGCCATAAAAAAGATAAGACAATTAACTGATACAGATACTGCCAGGACTGTATTTATTTTAGTTACTTTCATAATATCTTATCATACGGCATTATACTCTGGGGAATAGCAGCTGATATTGAAAGTATATTCATTCTACAAAAAAGAGCTGTCAGATCTATTTATCAATTGAGTAGCCGAACATCTCTTAGAGAAAAATTTAAAGAAATTGGCATTTGACTGCTGCTTCTCAATTCATTTACAATTATTATACTCCACGTTAAAAATAATATAAATTTGTATACCAAACACAGTAACGTGCATAATTTTAACACAGGGAATAGAAATAAGCTTGCATAGCCACCCTACGGGTAACAGAAGGTTTACCGATCTTTTATGGGGCGAAGATGAGTCTGCTCTTGCTACATTGGGTACTAATAATCGTTGTATTTAACTTAAACTGTACATTTGTTTTTATGCCTAAACAGCAGGACACGGATTTCCTAATTTTTTTTTAAATCTGGAGGCCTACTCTAATTCAACGAAAAACGAAATTTCGATCGAAACTTCGTACTTTTCTTACTATGTTTCTAGTTCGTTTTTAATTATAATAATATTCGATGGCGGAGTATAGATTGAGGTGTAGATTTTCTAAGCCTACTCTAAGAAAGCTTTCATTTTGATAGTTTATCGTTCAAATTAAGTATAACCTTAAACAGACGAAATTAAATTTCGTTTGAACTTCGTTATCGAAAGTTCGTTTCGGAGAAAGAGAGTAGACCCCCTGTTTTTTTATATTTTTTTATTTTATAGTCATAATTGTTATATATATCATTTACATTTGTAATGGAAAGTGACTTCATGAGTTATCTCATATTGAAGTCATTTTTCAATTTGACGACTCTGTATATAATACAGGCAGAAAAAAACAGCCCTTGCTGAGTTTCTTGCCGGTTCTTCTCAGTACAAGGTCTCCCGCCGTAGATTTGCGAATCGATGGCGTAGCTTTTCGACATTCACAAGTGCTTGTAACAGCCTAGACTGAATAAACGATACTGCATTTTGTATTTTTGTCGAGAATGAAACAGAAAGAACGAAAATATAAACCATATTACGTTTTATTGTATTTTACAAATTAGAAAAACGGCAATTCACCGCTTCATGTTGAATTTAAACAACCAGACGGTTGTCAAAACAAAAAGTTATTATATCTGTACTTTTTTGTTTCTCCATTTGGAATCCGGATGGAACTCGCGCTCCGCTCGTAGTGGTCCCGACTGGCCCGTGATATCGTGTCTCCGTGAGTGGTGTGCTATATGTGCGTTGCTCGAGCGCACTTTGTATGTAGATTACCTACTGGACTATCTTTTTTATGGTATGACATATTGTAACATACCTCAGGGATGATCCTTTCTTTTGGTATTCATAGATTCCATTTCACACATTTTTGTCATCTAACATCATAGTTCTTCATCGTATTTATACACAAATTTCCTGGAAACGCACAATTATTCATATTTTTGTAAATACGTATCAGAATCCTATCTTACTAAAATCACTTTTCCAGAGTGCTGGACACTTACCGCCATCTTTCTATAACCTTATATTTATCTGTAATAAAAATAGCGGTTTCTTTTGCCATATTTTATTTATTTTTAGGCATAATTTCGTTTATTTATTTCCTTGACATTTTTGTGACACCTTAATGTTTTTATCCGTTGCCATGGCTACCCATGACACGGATACTCTCTCCAACTAGGTCTATGACTATTTAACCTCCACAGACCACCAACTTTGATTCTTTTTAGTTCGATTCGAATCATGTCTAAATTTAAATGGCCGAGCCATCCTGATCTTTGATTCATTTCTTCTGCAAAAGCTGCCATAATAACTTTTGTTAGCTCGCTACCGAGCTCTAAATCAATAAAAGGCCTTGTCCCGTGGCCGTCTGCCCCGGGACTCAAGAAAAGACCTCAAAGCTATAGAGCACCCTTTGACTCTTTAAACTGTACTCTACTTGTCCTCTTTACTTATACTGTCAACCTCATCGGCGGGACTGCCGCCCGGTCTCCAGCAGCGTCATCCAGCATCCAGCTTCTTCGGCCCGCATATTAGCGTCGTCTGCCGTTCTACCAGCACTTCCGGGCGTCCTACCACTTCGCCGGCCAACCTACCAGCAGCGCCTGCCAGCCACCAGCAAGGCAGGCCAAGAATTGGGAGACGCCTCACCAGGAGCGCTTCTGTCTTCAAGGAGGGCCGTCACGGCACCCCTGCAGCACGGCCTCCCGCTCAAGCCGCCTCTGAAGATCGCCGACGACCCACGCCCACTTCACGCTCTCTACACTACATACTGCTTTTTTTATTTATTGTTGTTCTGTAAATACTTTATTCTAATAAATATAGATATTCTATACTGTTCTTCTGATTTTCCTTTACTCTTTTTCTTTCTATCTATTTATTTTGTCGCTACACGACATAGCTCTTGCAATTACCAATAATAACTTTAACACGATTTACTTAATTTCTTAGAGGCTCGTATACACGGTGTGGCGTACTATTCGTTCAGTACCGATGAGACGGAGCGACGGAAACAGATGGAAGAATTGACGAAGCGCCGAAAGGAAACCCTTCAAGCACAGGAAGAGAGCGAGAGGTTGAGGAAGAAGAGAGACGAGTTGATGGCAGCCAGGGTCGCCGCTGCTAGGGCAAGACAGAGACTGAGGGCTGGACTACCACCGGAAGAACCCAAAGGTAATGTTTGCTAAAGTTTTATTTGTTATAATGTATATTTTTGAAATTTTGTGATACGTTTTTAAGTTATCTTTACACTGTTATAGGCGAAAAAGTTTTTTCGCTATTTATATGAAAATTCAAAATATTCAAAAAAAAAAGTTTATTCACATTTAACTAAAATATGTAGATGCCATTTTGTTCGATAACTTTTTGCTATCTTGTAGCTTCTGATCAAAAAATCGCGACAAGTGGTTTTGGCAGTCCTCTCGTGATAAATAAAACAAGTTACGTAGTAACGGTATTCAGGCTGCGTTGTCAGAATTACGTATATGAAAAGGATGCGAAACGACATAAATAAATAAAACAGTGTATCCATACCGTTGAAACTTGTTTTATTTAATGAGGGTTTGCGTGAATACCTAAGAAACAAATATCCTCTCGTGATGTTAACCTGACAACGAAACAGGTGGAAATATGAAGGTCAGGACTATATGGCGGATGTATTAACACCTCTCAGTCAAACTCTCTTAATTTTTGCTGTGTGGCTTAAGATGTGTGAGGTCTAGTGTTATCATGATGAAAAACCACACCCCTTCTGTTGATTAAATCCGGCCGTTTTCTCTCAACTTCTTGCTTTAATTTTAATCAGTTGTTCGCAGTAGAGTTCAGAATCAATGGTCCTGCCTGGCTGTAACAGCTCATAATGAATAATGCCCTTTCCAATCCCACCATACACACAGCATCACCTTGTTGCGAACTTACCTAGGTTTCCCCAGAGTTTGTGAAGCCTGACCGGCCTTTGACCACGACCTTTTTCGCACGTTCTTGTCGTACGTGATCCGCACTGGACCCGCATTGTGGGTCACGGCCCAATCTCCCTATTCCATCTATAGGGAAGGCTTGTGCCCCAGCAGTGGAGACATTAATAGGCCGATGCTGATTATTATTCTACTCACCACCTTTGTTATTTTAATTACTTAGCATTGATTAAAGAATAATATGTGCTGTATTTCTGTTTCAGATAATCAAAAGGACTTTACTGCTTGTTTGTTAGAATTTCTTACAGAACAGAAAAATGAGGCGGACGAGAAAGCGAAAGAAGAAGAAAGGAAAGCTAAAGAGGAGCAGGAGAAGGAAAGGCAAAAGTTACGCGAAGCTCACATACGAGAGTGGGATTTGGGCAAGGAAGGAGTCGAAGGAAAGGTTAAAAAGTTTCGAGAAATGACACAAGAAGAATATGTCGAACAACAGCGAAGCAAGAGAATAGATGAGTTTGCACCACCCAAAGCTTTATCTAGTAGTAGAACAGATTATACGTTTGATGATAAAGGGAGAATGATAGAACCAGGTTCCGATACTCCAGTCAAGAAAACTTGGGCAGATGTAAGACCGAAAACGAAAACTCCGCCACCGCCCGAAATTGGCGATATCAGTTTTCCAGACATACAGAAAGGCCTTTATTTTTCTACATCCAATAAACCTTCGCTGACGAATTATAAGAACTTTGTCCAAACTCAGGAACCTACGCCCATAGAGAATGAATTAAGCGACGACGAAGATATCAGCGAACAACGTAAAACAGAAAAAAGAAAATTTGTTTCTAATAACGCAGAAATTGAACCACCGCCCACTTATGACTACTATGGCCCTACTCCAAAGTGTTCTAGACCGCAGAAGCCGTTTAATTCAGACATTAGAGAGGCATATGCTCAGGGTGCCAAAAGTCTAGAAAATAAGGGCTCTGATAGGCAACTGTCAAAACAGTATGATTTTACATTTGATTGAATGTAGGTACATACTTTAAATAATCAATTTATTTAAATTAAAGATTTTAAAATAACACAATAAAAAGTTGGTTTTATTGTTATGTTTATTTAAATACTAATATCACAATTATATACTACGTGTGTACAATAAACATTTAATTTTATCAAAAAAATAGTTTACCAAAATTTTGATCAAATTTTTATTTTAATTTATAATTCCAAACTAACAAAAGGCATTACTTATTTTAATAGTACATATTACTCATACTATGTTTTGTATATAAACTGACTTACATAAACTATATTTTTGTGATTGAAAAAACATATTTTTTGCTTAGATATCAATGCACAGTAATCGACAATAGACATAGGCTACATTTTGGTTTCAAAAGCAAAAAAAATGTTTCGAAATTTACATACATAACCATCGAGCTTAGTCACAGTATGGCACTGATTTCACCTTTAACAACTAAAGCCTTGTATCCATTAGGCAACAATTATTGACGCGCAACACATGACGGTATAACATATTTTAAGTAAACCGCAATAAGTAATCAATAAGTTTGTACAAGATACTTAATTTTAACAGAGATCAATATGTTGACTTGTGTTCAGCAATTTAATAAGGGGTTCATTGTCAAACACACATTTTAACATAGAGCATTAACACCTTGAATCTGCAGCAGTGCGTGACAGTGCTTTATAATATACATTATGTCTAGACAATAGTACTAAAGATAAGTGAATTTAAAATTATCCAAGCACCAACGGTTACTTTTCTTGCATTATTGCGAGATGATGTAGTTGACGTTGGGCTAGTATCACTATTACTTTCTGGGCTCGTTAAGAGCATTGGCTCCGGGGTTGTTAGGTCTACAGCTTTTTCAGTGGTTGTTATTTGACCACCATTTTGTTGTAGTGCTTCGGCTGTGGGCAGCTTCATACTAGGTTTAATGTCGTTGCTCATTAATAAGTTCTCATCCACTGCAAGTTGCTCTACCATTGCGGATTCCGACACTTTTGTAGTAGTGATGTTAGAATCTACATGTTCTTCCATCTTTGGCGTAGTCATTTCAAGTACTTTATTGTCTGTTTCTCCGTCGGTGTTAGCTGTAGTTTTTGTCATATTAGTTTCTTCATTCATTTCAGCATGTTCTGAGACAACAGCATTTTCAGAATTCTCTTTCTCAATCAAAGGCTGATCGGATAGCATCATTGTATTGTTTGTCATATTATTCATTTGAGTACTTTCGGTAGTTTTAGTTACTTCAATTTCATCACTATCCATGTTAGTTTTTGTATTATTCATGTTTTCCTCATCGTTTTGGACTAGATTCGCTGATTTAGCTTTATTAATTTTAACAAAATTGTTTAAGTGAACCGCATTTCTTTTCTTCAACCTAGTGTTTTGTGTTTTAGCCACGGCTTTGGCTAGTACAGTGAACGCATCGATTTCCCTTTGTGTGTTTGCTCCGTTGCATAGTTCACCGCGACACGGGCAAGTCATTCTAAAGGTTTTGGTAGAGTTGCAGTAGAGCTTGTAGCATTCATCTTGATAAAATTTCACACAATATCGGGACTCCACGAATGCTGTGAAAAGAAAATGAAAATTAAGGACAGATAAATATAGAATCCCTTCAAGATGAATTTTGTTTGATGAATGGAGCTCGATGGCGTAGAGTTAGCGCGATCAACATGTAATTGTTGAGTTTAATCACCTTTCACATCTATAAACTAGTTAGTCTGAACGGTAAGATTGAGTGACCAAAATTTTGCTATATTGCTTAATTAAACCAGGCGCAGCAAATTACCCCAGCTCACGATGAAAACATAAAGAAAATGTTACGCTCATATACTTATAAGACGCGCACTATAAGTTGAGCCTTCTGACCCGCGAGGAATTTCGCTCCCTTCCTTAAAAGTAGATTATAATTAATAATAAGAGGATGAGACGGATATTTATAGTACCGATAGTTAAGAACCCCACGGCCGATACCGCTGATAAGACTAATTATCGACCAATCTCCTTAGCCACGGTAATCGCGAAGGTTTTCGATGGGTTATTAGATCAAAAACTTGAGAGTGTATTGTTATTGCATGACACGCAATTCGGTTTTCGGCGGGAGCTCTCTACTGAAAGTGCTATATTAGCTTTAAAGCACACTGTGCATTATTATGTTAAGCGGAAAACCCCGGTATACACGTGTTTCTTGGATTTGTCCAAATCCTTTGATTTAGTATCTTATGAAAAGCTTTGGACAAAGCTAAGAAACGCAGGAGTGTCTTCAGTCGTAGTAGCCCTATTTTCATATTGGTATAGTCAAGCAATACAGTTAGATGGGGTAACGTATATTCTGATGAATACCTTCTTGAATGTGGTGTTAGGCAGGGGGGGCTCACTTCACCAAGACTTTTTAATATTTATGTCAATAAGCTCATCGAGAAGCTCAGTAGCACGCATGTTGGTTGTCACGTAGATGACGTTTGCGTCAATAACCTAAGTTACGCGGATGACATGGTGCTGCTGAGCCCCTCGATAGGGGGATTAAGAAAATTATTGCACATATGTGAGTCTTATGCTGTGGAACATGGTTTAAAATATAATGAGAAAAAGAGTGAATTCATGTTGTTTAAAGCCGACAAGAAAGGTCCGACTATTATACCTCCGATCACTCTAAATGGTACACCGTTGAGCCATGTTTCCCAGTTTAAGTACCTAGGCCACATAGTCACTGAAAATTTATGTGATAATGCAGATATTGAGAGGGAGCGCAGGGCATTGTCGGTGCGTGGTAACATGTTGGCACGTAGGTTCGCTCGCTGTTCAGCTGAAGTCAAAATGACGCTGTTCAAGGCATACTGCCAGACATTATATACAGGCAGCCTGTGGGCCAGCTTTATACGCGCGGCCTATAATGCTCTGCGTATCTCATACAATAATGTATTTAGGGCTCTGTTCAAGCTTCCTCGCTACTGCAGTGCCTCAGGCATGTTTGCCGATGCAGGAGTCGACGACTTCTATGCGGTTATTCGCAAAAAAGTTGGCTCATTAGTTAGAAGAGTGAGAGAGAGCACGAACAGCGTCCTGAGGATGGTAGGGGACCGGCTGGACTCCGTGCTGCTGGGCCGGTTCACTGAGCTGCACGTGCTGCGATCACGTGTGTGGTGAATCCGCCCCGCTGTATAGGGCTCCAAGCCAATATTTGTTAAAATTTATTTTATTGTATTGTCTTCTTGTTACTAACATAGCATTTAAGTCAATTAACTAACATATCTATGGACTATGTCTGAAAATAAACATTTTTTTTTTTTTTTTTTTTTTGTGTGTCTGTGTACCAGAGATCAAGTCTTCTGTCGTGTGCGTGTATTACCTAATTTTAACTTACGCGGTGAAGATGCGACCACAGCGCAGTGGGTGTAGCCAGGCTCGCAGGCAGTCACGTGGTCCCCGAGCGCGTCGCAAGACGGCGCCCGTTGGCTGCGGTGCACTTGCTCCGCCAGCGGGCCACACCAGTAGCACTGCAAGCTCTCCACTATTCCTGTAAAATACATAATAATATATGTCTGTCTATAATAATGTCTGTCTGTTCCTTCATCACGCTTAAACCACTGAACCGATTTAGATGAAATTTTTGAAAATATACCTACTTATGCGTCCTGGTAAAGGTAGGGTAGTTTTTATTCCAGAAATTATTCTTTAAGGGGGCGAGAAGAGGGTGGAATTTTATAATAAACCAATTTATCCGTGCAGATGTAGACGCGGCAGCCGGCCGGCACCCACTGTCGGTAAAGGTAACAAAAGTTATAGACAATTTTTACTAGTATAAAATCAAAACGGTCTAGCTCTCAGGCAACCATGGACATGAAGTACCTAGCGATCGTTTGCGATCCGAAATTCCGAATTCACTATGTTGTGTTAGTGGTTATTATGTTATCCAGACCAATGGACGTGTCGAATTTCTTCCTGTATTTAGGCTGCAAGCTGCAAGGCAGTGCCAGTTCTTTACTACAACGTTCACGAAATATTTTTACATATATTTAAGCAATGTAAATGACAAATAGCAGTTTTTTAAGCTGATTGATTAATTTTATTGTATCCTAACAATAAAAAAATAACAAGATAAGTTAGGCTGGATACCTTGGCCGCAGTGGCGGATTTTCAAGGTACCTATAGGCTGTACAGTTTTTGCAGCCCTTGCCTCTACAATTGTCATATCCTATATTATTTTCACAATCCAATAATTTCGTTGAAATTGCAAGTAAAATAATTTTTGGGTAAGTAGGTAAATTTTTGAGTTAATCAAAGCTCAGTCATGTACGCGCGGGGTAAGTTATGCTACTTACTTACACAATAATGAACATTTCAGGAGTAGGGGAGAGTGGGGTAATTACGGACATCGGGTAAATGCGGACACTGTTGTATTGGTTGCTCTATCCAACCCCACGCCCCGTAACTTTCATAACGGAGTCGAGTTGGCCATCTTTAGTGCCCGAATTGATGTCAACACGGGAGGCCGCGCGCTTCTTAAGGTAAGATTAATTCTATACTTTGAAGTGGTTTCTTCTAATTTTTGTTCGTTTGTAGTTGCGCGTCAATGTTATGATAATTATCTAACTTAAAAACTGTATAAGATATGTATTAATACTGTTAATCACATCCGAAAATGTGGAATAATAAACTATCACTATTATTACCTAACCTAAAATTTTTTGCCGCAAAATATCGACATCCAGGTGGGTTAATTACGAACTGTTGTCTTGGGGAAAATACGGACGTATCGTGTCGGACCAGAATGGGCACATGACAGTTGCACAGGTGGGAGTACAAGCCGAGGCTATATTTACGATTTCTGTAGCGACAAATAATGATAGTTCATTATTTTGTTGTATTATTGTTGCGTTTCAAAATTTTTTAATGTCGCAACTGCAATAGCAGTGCCATTCATAATTACCCCACATGCTGTCCGTATTTACCCGAAGCCTACCGGGTAAATACGGACTGCAAGGGTTTTGTTTTTTGGTAAAAGAATATTGAAGTTCATTAGTTTTTAATATTTATATCTGTTAATTTTATAAGGTAAAGACCAAAGTTTAATATATATTAATAAAGAAAGGCTGATTTGAGATTATACTTTATCCTTTATTTAAGGATTCCCTTGTGTCCGCAATATCCCCATTCTCCCCTATACAATCAAAGTTGGTAAAGTCCACAACATTTTAAAAGTGAGATTTAAATTGCAACACATTCACTTCCGTATCTATATTCATCCCGTAGAATAATTTTATACAAATTCTAGAAATCTCGACTGTTATTTCAAATTGGAAATTGACTATACAAACAAACGTAGCAAAGCAAGTCCAACTGAGTTGAGTTTCAATTTGCAAAAAGTCCTTTTCGACCAATAGGAAGGCTCCATTGCCTCCATTTCACTGACAGCTGTCATGGCCGCCTTTGATGAATCCAACCCTTTTCAGAGAATTGGTAACAATTAAAGGAATGTCCTGAACATTCAGTTAGTAAACTTAGTAAAGTCTAAAAACTTGGTAACAAAACTGGGAAAGTCCATCTTATACTAACGGTTTTACTCAAAAGTATTGAACTGATCGTGATAAACACTTGTATTTCCATAATGTATTACATTCTGCATATAAATAATGTTTAACATTAAAATAGTTACCTGTAATTATTAAAATAATCGTTTTCATCGTTTACGTAACATTTTGGCAATGTGGACTTTACCAACTTTGATTGTATACCCCTCATTTGGTAAACGTGTATAAATAATTCGGAGTTATTTTTTAAGTATGTGTCACCGGCAGTCTGTATATTGCAGGTATTCTATATAGACTGAGAGCCAGTGAACCGCAGACTTACGGTATAGTAGCAAACTTCATAGTAATGCTAGTTATACTAATTCATCTGCCGTAGATCAAATGGTGGTTCACTATTCCCAAAGAGGGTTCCTTTAGGCGTGCCGAGAAGTCGAAAAGCATGAAAATCGACTTTCAAAAACGTGATCGCAGCATGTCTGCCGTTTTGATATCTTAATATATATATATTTTTTATATAGAAAAACTTAATGGCAGACACTTTTTCCGGTTCCTACTATATTTTATATAATATTATAGTTTCCAAAATTACATAAAATATGTTATTTATATTATAATTATAATTATAAACATATATTTACAAAAACAGACCTATAGGTCGGTTCTGACATGCGGGCAGACCACACGATACTTTCTCAGTCGTGCTATTTGCAGTTGCATGATTTTGATTTTCTCACTCTTAATTTCTCAGGGAACTAGTGTTTCAGCAAAGCTGCAATTTATGTATGTTTTTTACATCATTATTATACATGTATATTTAAAAAACCAGACAGATAAGCCGGTTCTAAAATGCAGACAGACTACATAATAGTTTCGCAGTCATGCTAATGGAGATAGTTTTAGTTAAATGTAAATAAACTTTATTAAAAAATGTTTTGCATATTCATATAAAATGCAAAGAAACTTTTTCCCCAACCTAATATAAAACAAGGAAAAAGTCGACGCGTTCGTTCTTTTACACACATTGCCGACTGCACATCGGCATTGTATTTATTACCTAGGCAAAGTATAAAATGAATAATATTTCATATATTGCTTAGACCTTTATTGCATTCTAATATTACCTAGGTATAGTATAGAATGCCGAAATAAAGCTCAATTACATTAGGTCGTTAGCCCGTATGCGGGTGCACGAAAGACATTACTCGAATTCAGGCACCCGTAGCAATATTTATACTGGAATACGGTGTCGGGTAAACAAAACAAAACCTACCCGAATACGGGCGTACTCGACTCCGTTCATTTACACTTAGTCGTTTACTCGAATTCCATTGGGACTCGTATTCGGGCTAACAACCAAGTGTAATCGCGCCTTTATAAAGGTTGCCGGTAACTAACATATGCACATTATTATAGTAAAAGGTTATTAATGCGTAGGTACCACTGTAAAACACTGGATGCGCTCGTGTTTTCACTATATGGTAATTAAATAAAACTAGTTTTTACGGGTTAATGCACGAAACTTTATTTATTTATTGACGTTTCGCAGCCTTTTCAGGTCTGCATCTATTTTATTATATTTATTCTGACGATGCAGACCTGAAAAGGCTGCGAAACGTCAATAAATAAATAAAGTTTCGTGCATTAACCCGTAAAAACTAGTTTTATTTAATGAGTGATGTGCGTGAAAACCTAAGAAACAAATATATGGTAATTATTCGTAATAACCTACTTTTCGCACTTCTATAATAAATAACTATTATTGCACAAACAATTAAAAATAATCAACTCAGTCAAGTTATAAAAGTTCGTTACAATACCTTTTTGCGCGATTTTTTGTTGGCGAAATTGATGATGATATCGTCGTAAGTAATCTTGTTCATTAATTCCGAATCTATGTTAATTTCACAAAAGTGTTAAAGCGTTTAATTTTTTAGCTCAGCATCGATCTCAGATATTTTTTCACACTTTTTAGACAAGAAAAGCTTCTCTCACCCGACCAATTCGTCGCTGTCGTATTAAACCAAAACAGCTGCATCAAATGCAATAAACTGAAAATATATTTGAAGAATGTATCTCAGGGTGACATTGGATCTTTATTTCATTAAAATCGGTGCACACAGAAGATCGGTAATGTGATTTTATTCAAAATGTAACAATGAATACTGATAAATAGATAGCGCTGATTGATTTCTACATCGGAAAAGTTAAGGTTTTTTGTGTTTATTTACCTAGTTTGTTGTGTAGCAACAAAATAAAACTAGATAGGAAGGAAGAAGAAAAAAAAAATGAAAAGAACAGTATAGGAATATATATTTACAAGATAAAGTACTATTTACAGATTATTAAAAAAAAAATATGGAATATGTGTGTAGTGTGAGTTGTGAAGTGGGCGTGGGTCGTCGGCGATCTTCAGGGGCGGCTTGAACGGTAGGTCGTGCTACAGGTAGATGGACGGCGCTCCTTGGAGGCAGAAGCGCTCCTGTGCAGCCGTCTTAGATCTTGGCCTCCCCTGGTGGTTGCTGGCGGCGCTGCTGGTAGTTTGGCCGGCGTATATCGGCCAGAGGCGGGCGTTGAAGAAACGGCAGGAGTCGGTAGAAGGCGGGCTGAAGCAGCTGGAGGCTGGCCGAAGAAGCTGGAGACCAGGCGCAGTCCCACCGATGAGGTTGCGAGAACGTGTATAGTAGTATAGTATTGGAGTTAGGAAGTTGTTTAAAGAGCCAATAGGTGCTAAAAAGCTTTGAGGTCTTTCTTGAGTCCCGGGGCAGTCGGCCCCGGGACAAGGCCTTTTATTAATTTAGAGCTCGGTAGCGAGCTTTCAAAAGTTGAGTAGGCAACTTTTGCCGTAGAATTGAATAAATGATCAGGGAGGCTCGGCCTTTTATAGGTCCGGAACCATTTGAATTTAGACACGGTTCGAATCGAGCCAAAAAGAATCAAAGTAAGTGGTCTGTGGAGGTTGAATAGTCATAGACGTAGTTGGAGAGAGTATCCGTGTCATGGGTAGCCATGGCAACGGATAAAAAACATTAGGTTGTCATAAAAAGTCAATAAAATAAATAAATTAAATATAGATAAAATCAAAGCATAATAAGTGAAAACAAGTAAATAACAGAATAAAGAGAAATGCCGGTAAGTGTCCAGCACTCTGGAATAGTGATTTTCAGTACAGAAGAAATTATTATACGTATTTACAAAGTGATGAATAGTGTGTGATATTTTTGAAATTATGTGTTTCCAGGAATAAATGATAAAATATATGATGATGCCTGATGAATATCGATGATGTTATATGATAAAATGTGCGAAATGGAACCTATGATAATCGAAACCATGAGTCGAAACCATATTAAGGTACGTTACAAGTTTCATTTAAGATGTCTAAGTGTCGCCGCACACGGGCCACCGACCACAACCACAAAACGCCGCCACCGGCATAATTTCTTGTTGTTTTCATACATTTTATATGGACTCGCTACACTAGGTACGCTGGTGGTCGGCACACGCTACAAATCGTCGTTGCTCGCTTCTTGTGGCCCGCATCGGTGACTTAATGCGCCGATACAAAACTCCGCCACACGTCACTCGCGCGATTCCCCACCCCTCTCTCCCTTACCTTAGTCGGCCGCTGTCGCGCGCTTCAGCCACTTTAGTAGCCGCTTCTAGCTTCTCGTGGCGGCGTTAGTGGCTGTGGCGTGTGGCCCGTGTGCGGCGCCACTAAGAAATACTAGAAAGAATTCGACACGGCCATTAGGGACGCTTAAGCATAATTTTCATTAAAGATTTTTAAAATTAGTCAAATTCGAATTAAAATATGAAAGTTAATCGTCGTCTTAGTCTTGAATTTTGATTATTTTCATACGTTTATGTTTAGATAAATAATGGTAAAGTTTTATCTGTGTTGTAGTATGCGTGCATAAATATCATTCAAACTATATAAGCATTTTCTTCTCAAATAGTGATATCTTATTGTATCCCTTTGCAGATTTAGAAATTTGCTAGACGCTGCCGAACTGGAATTGGATTGAGTTTGTAAGGGGCGTTCGCCATTTTGATTTTGATTATTTGATTATTCAGGCCTAGAGGGCTAAGTGTACAATAGCAAATTACAAAGCTGTGAATGCAGTCAAACAATCTTTGCACAATATCACAAATGTACAAGGCAAATCTCCAGTGGCCTTACATCCGGCATTCGCTAGAGATTATAGTACTTTATTGAGTGATTTTAAGCAGATTTTCCCGGTAATACTTAAAGAAGTACCGACCCGAGCAACACAATCACACACCGAGAGCACAATTTTATGGCGCAAACTCAAATCTATTTGCTATTTTAGATTATAAAGCGCAGAATCAGACTTTATTCATTTATGCCTCTATTCAAAGAATTCATCATCATCATCATCAACAGCATATCCTAGTGCACTGCTGAACATAGGCCTCTCTAATTGCACGCCACTCAGATCGATCTTGGGCTACTCGCATCTAGCTCCTGCCAGCCACCATGCGCAAATCGTCACTCCATCGTGCCTGAGGACGTCCTACACTACGTTTGTCTAGACGCGGTCTCCACTCCAGAACTCGTCTACCCCAACGGTTATCGGTTCTTCGGCAAATATGGCCAGCCCACTGCCACTTCAACTTGTTAATCCGGTGGGCTATGTCGATGACTCTGATTCTCTGTCGTGTGTATGTCATCACAGGTAGGACGCACTGATTGAAGATTTTCGTCTTCAGGCACTGTGGGATCGAAGATGTCAGGACTTGACGTAGCTTCCCAAATGCTACCCAACCTAGCTGAATTCTTCTATTCATCTCGCTCTCAAAGTTGTTTCTACCTAACTGCAATGTCTGCCCGAGGTACACATATTTTTGAATAACTTCGAGAACGGCACCATGTACTGCAATCGGTTCCGGTAGAACATGTTTATTGAACATGACCTTGGTTTTATCCAAGTTCATCAGTACGTCGATGCGTATAGAAGAGTCAGCCAGGTGATTCTGCATTTTTTGTAGGTCCTGCAGGGTTTCTGCCATGATGACGATGTTGTCTGCAAATCGCAAGTGAGATATGCGTTCACTTTAAATTACAATTAATTAAGACTATTACATTATAGTACAAACGACGGCCTTATTGCTAAGAAACAATTTCTTTCATGCAACCGTATGTTCAATAGAGCTCCTATTTTTGAATCACTCGCCTTGCGTCGAACGCTCGATTTATACTAATTTTGATTCGACATAATAAATTCCGTATTTTTGAATCGCTCGACGTCAACGAGCAGTCTCGACCACTCGTAGCGCGTTGGCGAATGGTAGATTAATTGTCAAATTTATTTCAGATATTTTCAAGTTTTTTTTTTCATTCTTTTTAAGAAACAGAAGATGACGATTTTTTGCGACCATTCGACAACTGAGGTCGTCAATGATATTTTTCTAATAAGTAAGTAGAAGAAGCTATTACAAATAAACATGAGAACGACATATGTGTCGAAGGACGGCGACTGCCTTATGAATTTTTTAACACTCATCATTGCTGGGCATATTCCAGTGAAGTAATAGAATTGAAGTAATAGTAATTATCATATACATGTGTAACTGTATACAGTTACAGCACTTATTTAATAAGTTTTTTTAAACATTAAATTAGTACCTACTGCATTCGACCTTTTCAAAGTTATACTTAATAACAAGGTACCAGTAAAATGGTCCTACTTTGCTCCAATAAATGCTCAAAAAAAAGAAGAAATTATAAATATTGTTTATGAAATATATTCAGATATATTATTTTAAAGAATAATATGTTATCTAACATATTTTGAAAGTTAAATCAACGTAATGAAATATTTCATAAAATATATGAAACTATAAATAAGGTATATTCCACAAACAATCTCGATTGTAGAAGCTTTTTGAGCAAAGTTATGCTTTCCTTATTCAAACTATGCTCCAGTTATATTACGCTTTACCTTTTTTGATATTATCAATGGTCGAAAAATGGGTAAAAGTTAAAATAAACCGTGTTTTTGAAAGAAATAATGTTATATTCTTAAATTTAGTTACAAAAACACTTTGTTTCATTGGTTTTTTTAAATATTTTTAAATTATATTAGGCACTGCTACCATAACAAGAAATTTGGTCACAAATGCTGGACAAAAATCAGTCGAAAATAAACTAACGAGATAAACTTCTCAAAAATTAAAACTTAAAAAAATATAATAAAATAAAAAACCTGTAAGCGGTCAGTTCAGGAACGGAATATATTTCACAGCGGGTACTAATGTTTTAAGGGATATCAATACATCCTAATGTATCCTGCCAATCGAATCGAATTTCATCGACGGGTTTAGGCCACGTCCAGGATTCTTCAGGATTTCTTCATTATAGAGACATACCCCCCCCTATTTTTAATTATTTTTGTAATTTCCTTGATAAAAAGTGTATTAATAACCACTTACAATGAATTAAAAATGATTACTTTTGAACGGCTTATGTTTGGGTTTAGTTTGCTCCAGGCGCAAAGTTACCCCATCTTACCAAAGAAAATATAAGCACGCCAAAATTGTGAGTTTAGATTATGACCAACTGAGCAATCCAATGAAATATTTACGTATTCGTTTGCCTGATTATATAATTAATAACATTAAAACATAATTACCCTAATGCATTCCGCAGATTTCAAGATAGAAGTGGCTTTTTCGGATACAAAAAAATAACTTTTAAGGTCTTGCACTACAGCTGCACCTGACTTATGAAAAAAATTGCGGATGAAAAAATTTACAGTTCAGTGTTGCCACTTATAAGTAAGATGTTTCGAGTGTATTCACAGTTAAATGAAATGTTGCACCGATTTGGTCATATTAAGCGATAAAACATTTTAGAGAATTGGAGCATAATTACCCCTATAGGAACAAAGTAGGAACATTTTACGGTAGGTAATTTAATAGTAATTATTACTCTCCTTACAATTTATTAAAAGACTCTAAAAGACATATTAGCTACTCATGAATAATAAACAACATGACATGTACATATTTACCTACTGCATACACACAATTCTAATTACAGGGCCAACTATTTTTTTACTTCTCAAATTATCTTTGGGTGTCGACGATATTTTTAAAATTTGTTTTGTATTTCAATAAATACATTTAAATTCCTAGTAGACATACTACAAACAACGCTCCTGTCGTCATTCATTCATTGAGAAAATTTTTATTAACCCAAATACGCTACATCTTCTGTAAGTAGCTTGATGCTGTGCCATTATATCTTGTCTTGACAATATCAACAAATTTGTTTCTTAGGTTTTCACGCACATCACTCATTAAATAAAACTAGTTTTTACGGGTTAATGCACGAAACTTTATTTATTTATTGACGTTTCGCAGCCTTTTCAGGTCTGCATCGTCAGAATAATGATTTTATTTAAAATTGTCGAGCTACCTTCGAAAGAATTATATTGTGCGTTCGGTTATTTCATTGGAAGATTTTTAAAATTTTATTGTCTATGTATGAATTTATTATTTAATTTACTTAATAAAGTATTTTATTTAAAATTCTTGTTTGTAATTTTGAGTTTATTTATTTGACCCTAACTACCGTAAACTACCACCGGTTCCAAAATTGGGAGACCTTCCTGAGAAGAACCGGCGAAACAAACTCAAGAGAGGCTTTCTATCTCCTTCTTATGTTAAATTATGCAAACAAAAAGAACTAATAGTATCTGATGGTCTTGCAGTGTGTGCTCGGGGTTGGGATTTTATCTCCTGTATAATAGGTTCCCAAGCTGGTGGTATATACCAACCATCTTCCCTATTGAAATTTGGATATTTTTTAATCTCAATAGCCTCGCGCATCATTCGAGGAACGAACCGCCGTCAGCTGCAAGGATCTGTGGTCTATCAAATCTAATGTAGTGGTTTGGTCCCCCTAATGCATGTTCATTAGGTAATGCATACTTTATTAAGTAAATTAAATAATAAATTCATACATAGACAATAAAATTTTAAAAATCTTCCATTGAAATAACCGAACGCACAATATAATTCTTTCGAAGGTAGCTCGACAATTTTAAATAAAATCATTATTCTGACGATGCAGACCTGAAAAGGCTGCGAAACGTCAATAAATAAATAAAGTTTCGTGCATTAACCCGTAAAAACTAGTTTTATTTAATATCAACAAAGTAAAAGTCCACCAAATTCTAAATCAACAGTAACTGTGAAATTTGTTAGACCCTATTCTTAAATGAGCTGATGATCTTCAAACTGTTGAATAGATCTCCAGACATTATAGCTATGACCCGTTTTGATTATGTAGGCTTTCAATAAAAAAAACCGCATCCAAATTTGACCACTTGTTAAGGAGCCGGGATGCCACAGTCAGACAGACACACACAGACAGAGACACTTTAAACTTATAACACTCCTGTTTTTCTCCGTCGGGAGTTAAAAACTAGCGGATTAGTGATTAGAATTCCAGATAAGGTGATAAATATGACTCAAAATATTATAATAAATAAGTTGTTACTTAATTGAATTGTAAAAGTCCAAGCATCCTTTTGTCTATTGAAATTCCTAACGATTAATTTATTTATATATTACAAAATTTTCCTCATTAATATAATTAAAAATGAATGGGTCAACAGTATTAACATTTTTAATAATGCATTTCCTTGCAATACCATCATTTATATTTAGAAGAGATAAGTTTTGCATGTTTTTGCTAAAATTAATAAATGGTAAAATATTTTTAAGAGATTTGCAATTATAAAAAAATATTAATAAAACTTTGTTTCAGGGATTTAAAATTTCTTATTTTAGCAAGTTACATGCAATGTTATGGTTTATTGAGTAATTAAAGTGTTAATTTTAGAAAATCGATCAATATTGTAAAAATGATGATTGAAAACCATTTTTTTCGTATTCGAGAATTTTTTAATTTTGTTTCTGCATTTTCTGAGAAATTGTCTTTAGTTATGTATATTAGGGTCCCGTATCTGCAAAGGAAAGATCAGAACACTTATTGCATCACTTTGTTGTCCGTCTGTCCATCGATTTGTTTCCTTTGTTGCCAAGAAAATTCCACATCGAGTTGAAATTAAAAATATATACATTATTAATAAATATATTTTTTTCATAAAAAGCTGTTGTCTAGGTATTTTTGCACACATTGCAACAAATATGTATATTGAAATGATAAATTGTTCATTCACCCGGGACACGGCCTGAATTTTCACTTGTGTGCAGTTTAATATGTGTGATCCACATCGGATTTGCACGCCCCCTTCCCCTCTACAATTAGTAAATCAAATCGCAATATAGGTCAGTACCGAATGTTATATGGCTTCTGCTTATATTGACGACCTCCGTGGCCGAGTGGTTTGTACGCCGTGTTTCATGGCTGTCGCCGACTCGAGAGGTCCCGGGTTCGAATCCCGGTGGGGGCAGATGTTTGTGTGATGAATACGAGCATTTGTACTCCAGTCATGGATATTTAATATGTATTTATATAAATATACTTATATATGTACAGTATATGTATTCTATCCGTTACCCTAGCATATATACTCTTTATTGCACACAAAAAATTGTAAGATACAAAACATAAATATGTGAGCAAAGGAGGAGCATCCCATAACACAAGCCTTATAGTGCTTACTTTGGGGCTAGGCTAATTGGTGTGAGTGTTGGAAATATTTATTTATTTATTTATTTATTCTGCCGCTTCTCGCAGCCTGCTGCCTCGGGCCATGGTCTTGGCATCAGGGTAAATGCTCCCCTGTCCACAGCTGCTGGTCAATCTTATCGGTTTGTTTTACTTTTAAAAATAAGTTTCAGCTTGACAAATCTGACCGAATTTAATCGAAATATAAACGGGGAAATAGCTTGTCTTTGTCCATACTCCATTCTATGTTACTTGCCGGCCGATTTTAGTACAAGGTCTTATGCGGTTGATTTAAGAACCGATAGCCTAGCTTTTCCACAAAGTGTAAATGTTCACGTCTGCTTGTTAATAACCTAAACTAGAGAAATAATTTCAAATTATAATTTTCAGGCTACACTGAAAATCAGTGTTTTTCATATTTAATCTGTCAGTCTATTTTTTTTTATCATTTTGTATTGAAAGAGATAAGATGTATGTGAATTTTTATTAGCTTCCCCAATTTAGATTTAAAGTTTATGAAATATTCAGATATGTGTTATTTTGATAAATTTAATAAATAATTAAATATTTCCAACACTCACACCTCAATTAGCCAAGCCCCAAAGTAAGCACTGTAAGGCTTGTGTTATGGGATGCTAGGGTAACGGATAGAATACATACACTGTACATATATAAGTATATTTATTATAGGAATACATATTAAACATCCATGACTGGAGTACAAATGCTCGTATTCATCACACAAACATCTGCCCCTACCGGGATTCGAACCCGGGACCTCTCGAGTCGGCGACACCATGAAACCCGGCGTACAAACCGCTTGGCCACGGAGGTCGTCATCGTCAATTATGAGAAACACGCATCAAGCAAGCACAAGCTTTCATTCAAATTAAAAAACAAATTGATAATTACTTAATACTTTACCAATTTAGACCAATCAACAAACAAAAAACACCATAACAAAACCAAACATTTTACTTTTAAAAGGTTCACATTAACCAAACGATCTCATTTTTATTCATAAATATACATTTATGCTTATGAAAAACTTTACGTGGTAAAAATGGAGCGGCATTTGAATTTTCCCCGTAAAACTTATACGTTTACATGTAACGAGATTATATCATGCTATAATCTAATGCTATTATATTCATCGCTGGGACTCATATACTGTGTATAAAGATAGACTGATCATATCAGTCATTATAAAAAAAAACTACCAACCAAAACATAGCTATTATGACTATTAAACAAATGATCGTGCATTAAATTTAAGGGTTTAAGCGGAAAATGAAAATTGTCGTATGTGTATGCTTGTGATATTTCCACCCGAAGTAATTAAGGGAAATATGATATAATTAACGTAAAACATATTTTAGCTAAGTCATGTTCTTAAGTATACGATTGGTATCTGATTTTCCTACAAATTATTACTAGTTTAGGTAATGAAGTAATATTTGTTTTCAAGTAAATAACATAATAGTTCCAAGATATGCAATGTATATTTAACACATTTGCTAAAATAATGCATTTACGGATATATTATTAGAAAGTTCATAATTATGGGTGGTAAAACATTTTACCGCCCGCTTCCATACATGGCGCCGTGCGTATTCTTTACGGTTTTTTTTATTTCGATCGACGAACTTCCTTGAAAGCGATTTTAATCTATACCTCTGTCTTTCTTTAATACAGATGAAAGATGAAGTCTAATTTGCATTGCCATTTGGAAACGTGCACCATTATCGTATTAGAAAAGTTTGCTTCATGACTTAAATTAGATATAAGTACTGTGTTCTCGCAAATGTGTTGTAAAACGTTGTATGATATTCGCACGGAATTGGTATTTACAAACTCGTGACCATGGTAAGTAACATTTGTTTACTCGTTTGTATAAGCTTATTTGTTATTTCCTTAATCTTTTTTGTTCCTTAAGCATCAGATGTTCGAAAATAAATTTGTTTGTCATCGACGAAAAAGTTCCGATAATCTTGTTTCCGCGTTAATTCACAGAAACAATATTTCTTAGATCGCCGTCGCCATTTCTCACGAACAAAATAAATCATCTCATGCATCAAGAAACTGCGCGAGCATTTATCACAGAAGTTGCGAGCATTCGAGGCGCGAAACTTGCGAAGATAATCCGAAGTACTCACCACTTAGCAAGATGAGCGCGGCGGCCGCTTGCAAGCTTAACGTTGTCGAGTGAAACTTCATTTTTCCTGCCATCTAAATCACACAATTTTGTTTGCATTAACTTAATAAAATGAATGCGAAATTAATAAGTCACTTGAAAGTTGAACACAAACTGTGCCTATTATGAAAATAATATTTTCCTATAAATTTTGTCACATTTTGAGTTTTGTTTTTGTTCTAGGTTTTATTTTATGTTATTGTAAAATTATCGTTTATAAGTATATACCTTGGAAAAGGTTGTTATTAGAGTAAGGTATGTGTGTAAATCAAAGAATATTAATAAAGGATGCAAGCGCGTACGCCGGCGTCGCTGTGTCGACTACTCGTCGTAGCGCGTAGCAGCTGTAGGCCGTAGCGTGCCGTGACGTAGTCGCTACGTCACGCGTGCTACGATTACTTGGTAACTGGGCTAAAAATATTCTACACGACGCGTGACTTAATGTATTATTCGTATGTAGGTATTCGTAGAGATAGAGTAAGTACTTTACTATAAATAGTAGTTAAAAGGACATCTTTATCGTTTGAAAATATCTTCATAAAAAATAACGACAATCATTATGGTTAATGCTTTACATTATACGTGCGTCATCAAAAATCCAAATAAGAAATCTTGATTGTTTATTGCTTGAATGTGTTACATCAGTCACATTATTTTTACAATTTATTAAAACAACGCTATCAGAATTTCTTATTTACTTTCATTATGACGCACATAGAATATTAGATTAGATAGGTAGATTGTAAAGGGGAAAATTCGTTTTTCATAAGGAATAATAACTTGTTCATGTTATATATGATTAACCTACGTCGTTTCTATCTTCTAAATGTAAAAAACATTTAATTGTATTTTTGTGGTGGAGTAAGAGAAGAGATTACACGCCGGTCTTCGAGTCTAAATACCACTTCAACCTTCATACTCGACTTACACCTTGAGGCAGTTGTCACACCGCTAGAGAGGAAGCGACTAACTATCGGCTATTTTAACTATCGGCTATTTTCTCTCTTAAGAAACGTACAATACATATACATTCCGTACAAACTAAAGGGAACTGTTCACACTGCCGGCTAGAACTCGCTCCACTAGTTTATTGCTCAGCGACAAGACCTATCAAAGATATAATACTCGCTCAGCGATGCTCGCTTGGCCGTTAAAATGCATGCGCGTGCATTTTTGTTCAGATTGTCACCGCGAGCAGTAGGCGCGAGTAATCGCCCGTTGTATTAGCAAACTCGCTTTAAAACCCAGCGATATAACTATCAGAACTCTACACTCGTTTCCTGCTGATCGCTAACTCGTTTCTTGTTCTACTCGCTTTTCGTTCAAGTTCTGAATGGGAGTCGTTGTTAAAGTTTCTTTTGAACGAAAAACGTCATCAACGTAAACCGTTTAGTGAATTATGGTGAATTGTACTACACAATAGAAAAAAACCACATCACGATTAAGTATGTAGGCCACGCTTTTTGCCCTAGTCACGTCCACCCTATAATAGTTTTGGTGTAAACGTTAGTTTTTATGTTGCGTCCTAATTGGGGAACTTCTAAATGTAATAGGCATTCAAGCAATAAAATTTGGCCTGCGATAATGATGAAAATGGAAATTCGTATGGTTAATCATATTTAAAGTAGACACAAGGCTAGTGTTGACCCATTTTCGTTTAAGAAGTTTATGGTGATCACTTTATAAATTATTTATCAGGTACTGTAATGTCAGCAGCGTTGCAACCTCTTTGCTCGTCAAGTGTCTACGGCTGGCAGTCATATTAAAAATGAATATGTAAATTCAAATTATAGAGATTGTGTCGCATAGCGACCACCGGTACCTACTTGGTTTCGTATAGACGCAGCTTAGCTACAGAGTTTGAGACTAAGATTTTGGATGTTTAAATAAAAGATGTGATACCTTAGAAATTCTTATAGCGAGGGGTTGGGGACAATATTTTGCGACCAATGGCACCGTAGATTTGAATATCGCGTCCTGTAGCACCATACGGATTAGTGACTGAGCGGAACCTTAACTTGGTGGTGGAATTTACGTTCCGTCTTGCACATAAATTCCAAACAGAAATCGAGTACCTTTTGTATCGATTCGATGTTTGTCTAATAGAAAACGGGATTAGAGGCAAAAACATCGTTTTATTTTATTTCATTATTAAGGACAGCCAACAAGACAGACACCAAATAACAATACAAACTTAGAATGAAAAAGAAAACAATTCTTAGGCCCGTATTAGAGAATGACAACTAAGTGTTGGTCTTTACTTGAGTACAGTTAGAAAGAGATGTCGCTACGTGCTATATATAGCGACATCTCTTTCTAACTATGCTCAAAACTAGATCAATCACTGATAATCTTTCCATAATACAGGCCTTATTGCTGCCTTACTTACTGCATGCGTAAAAATTTACTTAAAAAATGGGCTTATGTTAAAGGAACCTAGTACAAACACTTTAACACTACAAAACTCAATATTACGTACTTATTGGTATCTATTCTGGCATGATTTTCCAACCCAACACTAGTCCCTCCTTTTCACTCTGTATACACATTGACAAGGATACACTGCCGTCAAATCCAAGTCTAGGCCTAGATAACCCTGCCAGAATCGACTCTGTCGTATGCTAAACAATAATGTGGTTTGATCATATGAGTACAAAGGTGTCTAAAAGATCGTTGTAACACCATTGTGATAATTCTATGGAATATAAATACAAAACGTAACAAGTGTTTTCTTTTGAGCTAAGTGCGTGTGAGATTCTGTCATCTGATTAGTTCTCGGAAATATTGTTGGCTGTTTTCTAGGTCGAAATAATATAAATATACTGTATTATTTAATATCATGTTTCACTCCTTCTTTGAGACTTACAGAAAGAAACAAGCGCATAATTACCTTAATAAATAAGCAAATATGAATACCTGAACCATTTAAATGGTTTATTTACTTTTCGTTTTTCATTTACGTTTCGTTTTCCACAGAAAACGAAAAGTAAATGGTTCAGGTTCAAACATTCGATTCGGTTTCTATTAATCCTACTAATATTATAATTATGAATGTTTGTATGTTTGTTGCTCAATCACGCCAAAACGGCTTAACTTATTTGTATGAAATATGGTACACATATAGTTTATGACCTGAAATGTGAACGGGAAAATATAAAACAACCATTTTGAATAGTCCAAAATAACCTGTTAACTACTCAGACCTTAAAAGCCCAATGTTATTGGAGTGTAGTAGTTGTGGAAGTGGTGTATGCTAATGTACATCATCATCATCAGCCTATTGGCATCCCCGCTGCTGGACACATGCTGTGTATGATGCTTATGTTTTGCCAACCCCGTAATTATAATAATGTAAGTAAACTTATATTCCCACATAATACTCACTTATTGGTAGTATTTTAAACGGTAAAAAGGTTTTGTTTTATAAATGGTAAAAGGTTTTTCTAAGGTCCCTTTTAATACTACACTGGTTGTATCGTCAGAAACGGTAGCAATGACGGGTGTGCTGCACCGATATTCTTTAACTAAGTGAACATCCTCATTAAAAAAAGCTGGGGCATCTTCGAAATACACAGTTTATTAAAAAACATATTAACTTTGATAATAGTTACTGGACGACCAATCTTTGCCGGACGATGAGAATTATTTTATAACTATTGAATGGTCTTAATACCGTAGAAAATTTATAGTCTTGGAATTTCCTTACAATAGCCTAAATATTATACACATTTTAATAGAAGATAAAGAACATAACTATTGTCACGCGAGACGACGTAAGAATTCTAAATACCTTTAAAGCCTTTATTACATAAAATATCCTATACGTCAAAAGCTGTTCAGGCCTATGCCTGAGTTATAGTGGAATACAGAATACGCACAAACACATAAATAAACATTAATCCTGAAAACATAACACACCTGTTTTTGGACAGTAGTCGAATCACAACGGCGTCAAAAGAGCGCTACATCAAATACACTATCGTGGTCTAGCTCAACGTTGAACTAGATTAGAGAATAGCACGGAACATAGCTGTAATCCAGTAAGACGGTGCTCGGTAATGAGAACTTGACAGCTTTGTGCACTTGCAACCAACCACGTTTGTCTTGTGTAGCACACGGCGCAATTACTCGGTTAAATTGTTGTATACCGTACTTTATAAAAGTAGGTTACTAATAAAAGGATTAAAGTAAGTTTAAGTTGTCTTGAAGAACTCCGATGTTTGTTTCAGTGATACGCATTCGGTATGTGATCATGGAAGTTAAGCAATTTCGCAATGGTAGATCATGGCCTACGACCGATCATCCCATGACTCATGGGATGAAGACCATTTGATATCTTGGTATCCTCCATTTGCAGTCGTTGGCACCTACCAATCCTCACTGGAGCTGTGTGGTTCCCATTCCCCCTTATCCATTTATAGGAAAGGAAAGCCCCCTGCTTCTTGGCATTTATAAGATGATGATATCGATATTATTTTCATTGTGCAGAAATAGTTATTTATGATATTAGTGTGGTAAGTTGGTTATTACAAACGAGTAGACCATAGTCACGAGTTTGTAATACCAATCCGCACTAATGTCATACAACATTATTCAACACATTTGCGAGAAAATATTATTAAACATAATTTAAGTAATGAAGCTATTTTTTTTATAAGATAATGGCGCGCATTTTCAAATTGGCGCCACGTGCGGTTGGTGAAAACTACATATTTCGTCTCTTTATCTTTTTTAATATTAAAGTGAGACATAGATATAGACTAAAAGTACGTTCGAGGAGGTTTGATCGAAAAAAAACCTTAAAGAATACGAACGGTGCCATGTATGGGAGCGTGCGTAATGAATTTTACCGCACGCTCCGCGGTGTGGTCCGTAATTTTGAATTTTTAGTCAAATATGTTGAAAATATAATTTATCTTAAATTAAGTATTGCTATATTTTTTATTATTTTAAAGCATGTAACTGCTTGATGTTTAAATCTAAAGGAAATATAACTAGAAAATATTCCACGCGGACCAGGCAGCAGACGGGACTCGAACCCGCACCCTTCGCAACCCGGGCGAATGCACTGACCAATTGGTCAGTTTGAAAATAGAACTCGAACCCGCACCGTCCGCGTGGATTTTTTTCTAGTTATATTTTCTTTAGATTTAAGTATTGCTTTTATTAATCGAACTTGTTATTTGAAATAGATTATATATAAATATATGAAATTATAATGATGGCGAATAGCGTAATTACTGAATTTGATGATAGGTAATACGATAAACATGTTATAAAATATAATTTTAATGGCTGGCACTGGTGATAGCAGTAATTTGGAGCAGTAGTTCATTTGTATATTGCCTACGAGCAAGTAGGTCGGTGACACAATCCATCATGTCGTATTTGAGCCATTATACCTCATTTTTCATTCATGGATATCAAATCGTTTTAGGCTGGTCATGTCACGAACACTGAACGTTAAGCATTATCGTGCGTAAATGCTATAGAATGTTGAATACAAAGCTCGTATAGAACTTACAATATACTTATATCGTTTATAAAGAGAGGATAGCTACAACAGATTTTCCGCGTGAATTGGAACCACTTCAGAAAGATTGTAGGAGACAAAAACATTGCTGCAGTGAGTTAGGAGAGTTCTTGCAAATTTAACTACAATGTTTGTATAGTGCCCTCTCTTAGATTATGAAGTACGATCATTTAGGAAAAGTATGGTAAAGAAATGACTTAACATACCTAATTATAATATTACTTTATGGCACCCATGGCATGGGAAATAGAAGGGCCTAGATCAGATTCTTTCTCGTTTACCCTGAAAAATTAAAATGTGAATTTTGTATGGAGTTTTTAAGAACTAATCCAGGGATATGCGTAGCTAGGGTCCTCCCAAACGTGGGAGAACCAGGAGATACGTGCCGGCGACTGTATCACGGGGTGATACGGTCGATGGCACTTTATGGAGCTCCGGTTTGGCTGAGTGCCTCAAACCCCGCACGGTGGCCCTGCTGCGACGACCGCAGAGGACCATCGCGACCCAGGCCGTGCGAGCGTATCGCACGGTCAGCCACGGCGCAGCCTGCGTACTCGCAGGTGCGACGCCGTGGGATCTCGATGCGCAGGTCCTGGCAGACGTGCATCGAGGTCGGGTTGAAGCCAGGGAGCGGGGTGAAAGACCTGTTCCAGCAGAGCTGCGGCAGGTCCGTTCCATCGCGCAGGCAGAGGTCTTGCGGCGATGGGATGAGGCACTCGCCCAAGTGAGCGCTGGCCACCGGACGATTGAGGCTATTCATCCGGTGTTGAAGGAGTGGGTGGGTCGCCGGCACGGCGGCCTCACGTTCCGCATGGTGCAGATCTTGACCGGGCATGGATGCTTCGGTCACTATCTGCACCGTGTCGCACGTCGGGAGAAAACGCCGCAATGTCATCATTGCGGTGCCCCGGACGACACAGCCGAGCACACCTTATTGGAGTACCCGGCCTGGCGACACCAGCGCCGCGAGCTTATTGCGGCGCTGGGATGGGAGCCCTCTCGCTGCGGTGTATGGTGGAGGCCATGCTCCGCAGCGAGAGGGCGTGGGAGGCAGTCGCCTCCTTCTGCGAGAACGTTATCTCGCAGAAGGAGGCGATTGGCGGGAGGGAGCGGGAGGATGATCCTCTGGCCGCTCCCTCCCGCCAAAGGAGGACGGTTAGGAGACGACGTCGGCACGCCCTGGCTGCGCCCGTACGATGACCCTACCCGGGGGTCCCTCGCTGACCGGCATAGCGACAGCTGTGCCGGCCACCGACGGACCCCGTGACGGCAACCCCCCCTTGTAGTTCTGTCCTGCAAAGAGGGGGGCAGCGGAGGGCTGCATGGGCACGCCCAAGTAGCCCTCCGCAGCGGACGGGGGGCGGTACGGTGGGCACTAGGCGCGTACTCAGCCCCCGCGCGCGGGCCATCCTGCACACGTGTGCGGGGTCCCCGCGATACCCCAGGAGACCCCTGCCGCGGAGCCCCGGCAAGCCGGGAGGTTGCTCGGTGCGGAGCCGCGGAAGAATCCCTAAACGGGGATCCCGCGGCTTCGCGCTAAGCAGTTTAGAGGGTTCGCAGGGTTTTTTAGCGGATATTATGCCGCAAAGCGCCCGTAAGGGTTACGGGGTCCTCAGTGGGCAGCCACTGCTGGGGCTCGTAAGGCTTGCGGGAGCCAGGTGTGAGGTCCGTTCGGCGGTGTGCTTCTTAAAGGCGCCGTCGTCTGTAAATAGTATTTTTTGCTTGCGTATAAAAAAAAGGGATATGCGTAGCTACTATTGAAAAAAAAAACAATCACATTTTAAGCCAATAGTTCTAAATAAATTACTGCGATACATTTCCATACAAAGTTAAGTTTATGTAAACCTTATCACGGTATACACATATATTAGTAAAAGGCATGTATTTAACGCGGCGATATTTTAAACTGAATTTACGATTTATAAAAAAAAACATAAATCAGCTATATACACACACAGTGAACAATAATTTGAGAAAGTGAGCGAATCGCAAAATATTCTACAATAGCGAGCGAAGACAGCGGAGCGAGTTTGACAGCGCGATGGATAAAAAGTAGAAAACAGGCTTTCTTAAATTATACAAAGAGGTAATAAAATTATATATATATATATATGTATATATATAAATATACAGGTATAAATAAAATTAACTGATATGAAAAGAATATGATCATATTTCTTTTTCAAAAACTCTAAATTAAGCAAATAGTGACACGGAAAAACCATGAATTACCGACTGCCCTGCGAATCCGGGGTGTTTGATATCACATTCGGATTCAGAAAAGAAAAAAATTTTTAGATAACTCTGACAATTGCATATGCCTTGCTTCCAATTTGCTCTAGATAGCTGCATTTTCCAAAATTCAACATTGTTTTCTTTGAACTCATCAAATGTATGTCATACTCGTGACCTTAGGCGCAACGTACACCAGGAGAGGAATGGCGAAGATACTGAAGAAACTTAACAATTTTAATTAAAGCCTAAATTAAAATTTCCATATCATAAGCTTAAAATTTAATCGTAAACATGGAACAATACACAAGGGCTCCGCCCCGTGGCTCTAGGCCGCGGTCAAAGTTGCCGCACGCCGCTCCGTTGCTCTTTGCTGCGCTCGAAGTCACCGAGCTTAGTATCTTCGCCGTGCCTCTCCAGCCTTTTGAGGTCCCCTTAGGATCATCTGCGACCAACAGCATACACACTCAAAAAACCTCCAGCCTTAGCTCTCCACCCCCCTCGTCGCGGCTGACACTCTGCTTATATGCAACGTGGGCACTTCTCGCTGATTTCATTGAATTATAATTCTACAAACATAAACACTGAAATCCTTATACTTAATTATAATACCTATTTTAATTTTACAGTACAGCTGCTTGTAAATCGCTGCCCGAAAGTGTATTTTTATATGGAAGCCCATATAGTTGCTAATAAGTTACCTTATTGGAAACTTGTTTGTTTCCCACTGTGAATATTAGCCGCCATGTCATTATTTATAGTACCTCGCCTCGTGTTTGATATCTCGTGTTTGGAACCGTAAAGTAGCAGCCGTTAATTTGTTGTATAAATCCTTACATTTTAAAAAAACTCATCTAAAATAATTATTGCTAAAATATTGAATCGCTGCCAAGTAATTCTTTTGTAACAAATTAGTCGCTCTTTCTGTTGTTAATCGCCCTAAAAATAATATGACTTTTTTTTAAATTGAAATAAAGACAAAAAAGAAAATGTTTAGACGGTTTAACAAACATATTCTCACATAATAAATAAATTGCAATGGATACTTTATTTGAATATGAATCCCATTTGTTATCAAGTTGTGAAGCCATTCCCGTTGTTTCTCTCGCATAAAACGGCTCCTTAGAAATAAGGTAGCTCTTTAGAAAATACGATAGCGCGCGGGGACAATAAATTGAGGCATGAATAAACTGTCCAAGAAAATAGATTAACGTGGGAGGGTGGTATGCCACATGAGTAAAGAAGGCACAGAGACAAAGATTCAATAATAGAATACCTCCCTGGGGCGAGTGGTATGTACGCCGGGTTTTAAGGTGTCGCCTATTCAGAGGTCCCGGGAGCCGAACCAGTGGGGCAAATGTGTGTATGATCTATACGAGAACTTTACCTGCATGGATAAATCTAAAGTTTTTTTGAAGTGAAAACTTCTTTAGCGGCTTTGTACACTTTTTTTGTAATGGGTAAAAATTGTTAAACTCGCGTCAGGACACGTGGCCTGATCGCGTCCGGGCACGTGACTTAATCGAAAATTCGTAAGACTAAAACCGTGAAATTGGAAAGGTTGTTTACTTTCAATATTGTGATGTTATATTTTTCTCCACTGCCCCTCCAGTCTACCACAGAGCGCAGGGGAAACAATGAAAGAAAACAAAAGAATTAAGATAATGTTATAATTTTATTTTACTAACTATAGATCCTAAAGAAGATGAATACAGTACTTTTAAAGTTATAGTTTATATAAATCACTTCCCTTTTCAGTGAGCAAAGCAGTAAGTTGACATTAAATGTTATAATTATATTTTACTAACTATAAATATCATAAGGAAGATGAATACAATAGTTTTAAAGTTATAGTTTATATAAATCACTTCCCTTTCAATGAGCAAAGCATTAAGTTGATATTAATGTTAGAGTTATATAAATATCAGACATTCATAACAAACTACAATGTACTTACATGAGTTCTTAAACTATATCTAATATATTTTACCTACTCTGCAATGGACTGTCAATTGAGATACCACAAAACTAGACTTTTCCAGATAATAAACTATTCAGTGGATTTTAGAAGGCCAATTCTAGTTCTCAGTGAGACAATCAGTTATATATATATATATATATATATATATATATATATATATATAGAAATGGGTAGGTCGGAGTCCAACCTCGCCTCGCGGTATCTCGGCTCCGCTCACCCAGGGTTAGTTAGAGAAATACCTTGTTGGTAGGTTTAGTAGTGTGTGATCTGTCCGCAGTTACGGCCGGGTTACATAGGACTGGAGAGTGGCTTGCAACCTTTATTGTAATAATCTCACGCGTCCCCTCTGGTCCGTGTATAGAGAGAGAATCTCCTTGTTATTAGCTTGTTCTTCCTCCAGTACTTCTTGAGGAGAACGTATCAGCCGTTCGAGACGTGAACTTTCCGTTACTCAGTTCCCCCCTATCACAAGATACTGCCCTGCCCGGCAAGATTCCAGGACCATCTACCTTGCGGGATGTTATCACCCCGAATCACAGTTCGGTTAGCGTCCCCGCGCTATGCCTGCCAATATCCTCTAGGATATAAACGTTTCGGAACTACTTCACCGACTCCGGAGTCTGGAGGGTCCTTCTTTTAATATACTTTGGGCAGAAAACAAAACGGTGGAAAGAATGTTTGTAAAAATTTTTTAAATGTTGTTTTGACAACTGAGCATAGAGAAAAGACCGTCAACTCCCAAATATGTGTCTATGATTTTTTCTCTCTCCAACTGAAGGCAAAGGCCACAGTCAAACAGACAGCCGCTGCATTCGAGACGAGATAACGTATCAACTCAAACCCATATAACTAAGCTCGCCGTAAGCGGAGTGAAAGCCTACCTAAATCAGCGAGGAAATTCAATTTCGAGTAAAATTCAAAATCGAGAAAAAAACGCCCGATTGAGAACTCGATATGGGAAAAATAATTCTAAATTCAACAACTGTCAAACTCCATCCACCCATCCACACGCACGAACTGAGATCCACTTCCTTCTTTTTTTTTATAAGTGTCAAGTCGATTTTTGAGTCGAATGAAAAAAAGCAACTATTCCTTCAATGCTACCAATTCAATCAATGAAGTTTGACAGCTACGTTGACGTAAACTGCTCGCTATCATAGACAAAACAGCTGTCCTACGTGTGTCAGTAATATGAGTGTCAGTGTCACGCCCTGTTTAAAAACAAACACTACAATATATTGGACGAAACATGGTAATATTTTATTTTATCGTATTATAATAATAAGTCTCTATCTAGGACGTCCAGGTGGCAGCTTTATGAAGCGAAAATGAAGAAAATGCATTTTTTTACAATAGATGTCGCTAGGTGCGTTTAAATGTGATTCAAGTAAATTGATTTTTCTGAGAGATAATTTTTTTAACGTAATATAAATTGTCAAGTTTGGGTACGATAGCGCAATAAATAAATATTGTATTCTACCACATCAATTATTCCCTAACTGTGAAGAGATAGTATATCAACCTCTTCATCTCTATGATTAAACTGTTAGCACTATGACTTTTGACAGAGGTTTCTATAACTGACATTCTTTTCTGATATCTTTCACTGTATTTTCCTGAATATATTTAAATTACATTTTTGTTTACTTTGATCAAGTTGTTATATTATTGCCTTATCAATTATCGTCTATAAATAATTTTACACTTCATAAAAAGTTAATATGGTAGCAGAGTTTTCGAAGTGAAAAACACGTCGGCACGACATACAAGTAAGTCGAGGTATCTATATTGAAAACTAAACCTTGTATTGCCAAATATGCCGAAGGCGACTTATCACATTGATCCACTCGATAAGGACAATTATGACACTTGGGCAATTCAGGCTGAAGCCGTATTGGTAAAAAGTAAACTATGGAAATACGTTGTTAGTCCATTAGCCCCAAACGCAAGTAGTGATGATATTGAAGGAGACAGACAGGCGAAATCAGAATTAATCTTGATAATCGCTCCATCTCAACTTAAAGAAATAAAGAAATGCACTTCTGCAAAGGCTTTGTGGGACAAACTGAAAGAAATACATGCCAGTAAAGGACCTGCTCGCAAAGCGTCTCTACTCAAAAAATTAATACTTACCAAACTTGAAGGAAGTGATGTACGTGCACACCTAAACAGCTTCATGGATACAGTTGACAAATTAGCTGATATGGACGTTAATATTAATGAGGATTTATTAACAATTATGATGTTGTATTATAGCCTTTCCTTCGAATATGAAAATTTTCGTGTTGCTATAGAGTCACGCGACGTCCTGCCAAAACCGGAAGATCTTAAAATAAAAATTATTGAAGAAAGTGACGCACGTCATCACAACTACGACAATGATGAACCTGGTACTCAAAAACATGTAGAAGAAAATGCACTCTATGCAGCTTGCAAAATCTGTAAGAAGACAGAGAGCAAGATTTTTCAGAAAAAGACACATAAAATATGTTCCCATTGCTGGAAGAAAAATAAGGAGAAGAAATTAAATAACAACAAATTTGACAATTCTCACTATGCTGAAGAGTGTCTTCTTACTTTAAACCGAAACAACCAGGACAATTGGGTACTTGACAGTGGTTGTACCTCTCACATGACGCATCAGAACTTTTTCAAAGATATGAAGACTGTGTCAAGAAAGCTCAACTTTGCATCGAAAGATCATTCCACAGACATTATGGGAGAAGGGAGAGTTACGCTGAAAAATAAGTTTGGGAGGATACATTTGGAAAACACATTGTTTGTACCCACACTTACTACAAATTTACTGTCAGTTTCTAGTATGACAGATCACGGGGCTTCGGTGACATTTGACAAAGACAAAGCAGTAATATGTAACAAGAGGGGAAAGCTATTGTTAACCGCCGAAAAGTCTAATGGGCTCTACTATGTTACATCGCCAAACACCGAACAAAGCTTAGCAGCAACGCCTGCAACAAGTTCAATAAATGCGAAACAAGGCTCCATACAAGACTGGCACAGAAAACTTGGGCATATGAACTATAAGGACCTTCATCTGGCTCTCAACAACGAGACTATGATTGGATTGGACTTTAATAAAAATGAGACTTTGTCAGACTGCGAGACCTGCATAGAGGCAAAAATGACTCGAATGCCAAACCCGCCTCAACGAACTACTCCTAGAACTACCGAACGCTTAGAGATTATCCACAGCGACGTATGTGGTCCAATCAGCACTCCATCTAATGGTCTAAGCAAATACTTCGTTACTTTTATTGACGATTACAGTAGATATGGAACGGTATTCTTTTTAAAAAACAATTCTGAAGTATTTTCCAAGTTCAAAGAGTATAAACAAGAAATGGAAAAATTCACTGGAAATAAGATTAAATATTTGCAAACGGACAATGGCACAGAATATGTCAATATGAAATTCCAGAACTATTTAAAGGAACATGGAATTGCAAGACGCTTATCCGCACCCTATACCCCACAACAGAATGGTATCGCTGAACGGAGAAATCGAACTCTAGTTGAAAAGGTTCTGCTAATTGACGCCAACGCACCAATGCATTTATGGGCTGAAGCAGTAAGCACCGCAAACTATTTATCAAATAGAAGTGTAAATAGTGCTATTGGTAACAAAACACCATTTGAGAAATGGGACTTAAGAAAGCCATGCGTCAATCATCTCCATCCTTTTGGATCCAAGGTTTTCATACTGAAAAAAGGACCCAGAGATCATAAATTTGCTTCAAAGGCAATACCGGGAGTGTTTGTTGGCTACTCACAAACCAGTAAAGCGTACAGGGTGTACGTTCCAGCCAAACGCAAAATTTTTATTTCCAGAGATGTAAGAGTATTAAAAGCAACTTTTTACTCCAATCTTACAAGGAATATCAACAACTTTATATATAATCAAGAAAACTCTATCTCTGTTCCAGAAATAAACAAAACCCAAATAGATATTGATGACACTGACGACTTATCAACAGTTAACTCTGAACAAAACATTGTTAATTCTACTCAGCAAGGAGATCCTATTGATTATGAACCGGAAATAGATAATAATGAAATAGTAACGATAATGAACAGCTCAGTGACCTAACTGAAAACGAACAAGAACCTGAACTTGATGGGTACAATCTTAGAGATAGATCAGCAATACAAATGCCACAACGGTATGATGACTTTATACTGGCAGCTGTCGCTGATGTTGAAAATTTACCAGAGAATCCAATATCATACAAACAAGCATTGGACTCACCTTATAAAATAAATTGGCTTGAAGCTATGTTGAGCGAAATAAACTCACTGAAAGAAAATGACACGTGGGACTTAGTGCATTTACCTAAAGGGCGAAAAGCACTACCATGCAAATGGGTTTATAAATTGAAAACAAATCCTGACGGTTCTGTCGACAAATTTAAAGCCAGAGTAGTTGTCAAAGGCTATTCACAACAACAAGGTGTCGACTATGATAAGACATTTAGTCCGGTGGCTCGTCTCAGCACTATTAGAGCAATAATAGCAATCGCTGCAAGAGAGAATCTTAACTTACGTCAGTTCGATGTAACTACAGCATTTCTAAATGGCTCAGTTCAAGAAGAAATTTATGTTAAACAACCCGAAGGTTTCCATGATGGAACAAATAGGGTTTGCAAATTAAAACGCAGCCTCTACGGTCTCAAACAGGCACCGCGATGCTGGAACTCATGTATTGCAGAATTTTTGATAAAATCTGGTTTTAAACAAAATGAAGCAGATCCTTGCTTGTATAGCCGATTCAGAGGTGCGTCTAAACTCTTGATTGGACTATACGTTGATGACGGACTTGTAGCATCAACCACAATTGCCGCCGGAGATGAGTTTATCAAGGAACTTAACGCTCGCTTTAAGATAACATCGAAACCTGTTTCTTACTTCCTTGGTATGGAGGTGAAAGCGGAAGAACATAAAATAACACTATGTCAGCAAGCCTATACCAAAAAGGTACTAGAAAAGTTTGGAATGACGAACAGTAAGGCCGCACCGACTCCAATAATCAAAGAAAGTAGCGACGACACGGAATCTCCTATTGATAATGGACGGAAATTTCCTTACAGACAGGCTGTTGGAGCTCTTACTTACTTAGCAGTGGGCACAAGGCCAGACATAGCATATGCTGTGAACAAAGCATCCAGAAACTTAGAGACACTTAGTACGCATGATATAACACTAGTAAAACGAATCTTTCGTTATCTAAAAGGCACTATAAATAAAGGTCTAATATATAGGCAGACTTTAGAATCTCCAAAAAGCCTGGTATGTTACTCTGACTCGGATCTTGCAGGAGATGAAACAACAGGCAGATCGACGACAGGGATGGTAAGCTTACTATCAGGAGCAGCTATCAGCTGGAAAAGTCAACGACAAACTGTCGTATCACTCTCGTCGACTGAGGCAGAGATCATCGCAGCTAGCGAGACCGCACAGGAGATTGTGTGGCTAAACAGCTTATTAAAAGACATGACGGACTTAAAGAAACCCGTGTTATATCTCGATAATGAATCAGCTGTGAAGCTTTCTCATAATCCTAAATATGAGTACCATAAGCGTACCAAACATATAAAATTGAAGCATCTGTTTGTGCGTGAATGCGTTATAAATGGTGAACTTGAAGTAAAACAAGTACCATCCTTACGTCAACTCGCTGACATGCTTACTAAACCTCTCTTTGGCCCAAGATTAGAAGAAATAAGCAGCAAAATAGGCTTAAAGAAAATTTAAGATATAAATTCTTAAAAGTTACGAGGGTGTGAAGAGATAGTATATCAACCTCTTCATCTCTATGATTAAACTGTTAGCACTATGACTTTTGACAGTGGTTTCTATAACTGACATTCTTTTCTGATATCTTTCACTGTATTTTCCTGAATATATTTAAATTACATTTTTGTTTACTTTGATCAAGTTGTTATATTATTGCCTTATCAATTATCGTCTATAAATAATTTTACACTTCATAAAAAGTTAATACTAACCATTCCAAAATATCAAAAATGCACAACGTTAATATTCAAGTTTTCACTTGTTCATTCATTCAGTTCACGCCCGGAGTGCAACCCGTCGTTTTTTTTCTACTAAAATTATCTTTAGAATTACACATAAAGCAGTACAGTTATATGCTTAAAATAAAAATGTAAGTCATGGATGTTTCTATGAGTACATACATCTAGATAAATATACTTATATTGTATGAGTATAATTGTATTCTATCTGTTACCCTACTATCCCAACAAAAGCCTTATAGTGCTTACTTTGGGGCTAGGTTAATAAATAATAATAATATTTTCCACGCTCACATCAATTAGCCTAGCCCCAAAGTAATAAACGTAAATACATACCTATAAATTGGTGTGAGTGTTAGATATATTTATTTATTTGATTGCTCGTGAGTGTGATAAGTACGAGTAAGAAGATCCCTAACGATTTAAGTTGAGAATGCTGTTTTCTTTTGTAAATGGTGGATTATTAACCACCATTATTAGACACTAACTGTTGCCGCACACGGGCCACACGCCACAGCCACAAACGCCGCTACAAGAAGCTAGAAGCGGCAACTAAAGTGGCTGAAGCGCGCGACAGCGGCCGACTAAGGTAAGGGAGAGAGGGGTGGGGAATCGCGCGAGTGAAGTGAGGCGGCGTTTTGTATCGGCGCATTAGGTGACCGGTGCGGGCCACAAGAAGCGAACAACGACGATTTGTAGCGTGTGGCGGCCACCGGCGTACCGTGTGTGGCGAGTCCATATAAAATGTATGAAAACTACAAGAAATATGCTGGTGTCGGCGTTTTGTGGTTGAGGTCAGTGGTCCGTGTGCGGCGACACTAGTTAACATCCGTCACACAAGGGCGGATCCAGGGGGGGGGGGGGGGTCATGGGGGTCATGACCCCCCCCCCTGGGCTGGGTACAGATGGACGAAACCCAGGGGGATTTTATTTAAGTACTTTCAATATTTAATATACCACGACTATATGACCCCCCCCTGGCGCCAAAGCTGGCTATATGACCCCCCTCCCCCTGGCGCCAAAGCTGAATCCGCCCTTGCCGTCACAACACAATTTTTAACAAGAAAAACAAAATTGCTAAAGTGACGCTTCCCGATCCCGCAAAAAAAAATTGAATGCAGATTTATAGAGCAAAGGATTCCATAAAATTTAATTTAGTCCTTTTGATTTTAACAATGTGAGTATCGGATATCGTGTAGATTTTCAACCTTTTCTTTAAAAAGTTGTATAAAAATTACGGTCTTATACAGATACGCAAATAAAAACAGTTTTATATGCTCATTGCATACGATGGAAGATTAAAAAGTCCGCGGAATGATGGGAAAGTTTTTTTTATCTTAATTTAAAGGCTTATGTCACTGGGTGACTATGTTAGTCCACAGTTTTGACATTGTACCCCGTGTGGGGTTCAATTGTAATCACATCCCAGCCTAGATATCGTTATCGGTAATATACGCACTAGGATACAAACACAACCGTATGTTTTCCTGTCGCACAATGCTCGAGATGAAAGGGCAGATGGCAGAATTTAAACACGAAATTATTTATCCTTTCCAAAATATTTTCCCTTTAGCCTTAAACATGTATATTCTTCAGAGCTTTCAAATAACTTATTTATACCTTCGCAAAAAAATGTTTTGTCAAACTATATATTTTTAAGAAATAATTTTAACACGAAACTCGGTTTAATGACGTGCGTATCGCTCAGCGTTGTACCTTAGCATGAAACAATATCAAATTCGTAACGTTTGCGAATACGAAATGTCGTTGTCAAATGTGTACTGATTTTTTGTTCTCTTTACGTTCATTATGGCGCTGCTGTTCAAGTTTCTATACAAAATTTGACAATGAGATTTCTGACTCGCAAACTATTCGAATTCGATATTGGTTCGTGCTAGGGGTATTGTGACGGAAATCGACTTATGCCCCACCAGTTGGGAGATATTTTTTCAGCGCATCTGCGCTTCCACGCTTTATCTAGAGAGTAAAGAATGAAAGGATAGAAGATACCATGTGCACCGTTCAGGTACTGATAATACATGTCTTAGTACATATAATTTCTTGGTATAATTTAATGAATTCTTTTTTACGTAGTTTTCTCAATATTTCTTGGCTCAGAAGAGCAGCAAAAGTATATTGAGTTGATTTGTTGACTTCGAAAAGATTCTCATTGCATGAAGCTTTGCCTCTGTGGGTGTGGCCTTCTTTACTCATGTGGGTGTACCTTGAAGATTACATATGAATACAGCTTGGATATAGCTTTAAAAACGATCATTGTATGAATGACTTTTGCGTCATAACACTTAATCTGATTGTGATATAAAAATACCCATACTAAAGTGAAAACACGGTATTTAACTTTTGTCAGGCTATTTTAATAATATAATGTGACTTGGTTTATACCTGTTCTGTTGTATTTACTTTCTAAATACAGTGTATTAAATATATTTCTTTTGCGTTAATAAATATTTCTTTATGAAAAATACTCATACTTTTTGTTTAAATTTAAAGTTGAGAATTTTAATAATTCATTAATAATACTTATGTGACGGTATTATTCTAAGATTTCAGTTTAACTTCTATTGGAAAGAATGATATGAATGTGGAACTCAGATTTCTGGTTTCATCTTATCAAATGTTTTTCTGGTGGTCTCTTAATTTTCATACAAAAAATACATAATTATTCTCTCAATGACAAACAAACATGTTGTTTTCACCGTGTTGGTTTGATGAAAGGTCAATTAACTGCAAGAGAATAAATAATTAAATATTTCCGACACTCACAACAATTTAGCCTAGTCTCAAAGTAAGCACTGTAAGGCTTGTGTTATGTGTACTAGGGTAACAGATAGAATATATATACTGTACTTATATAAGCATATTTATATAGAAATACATATCAAACATTCTTGACTGGAGTACTCGTATTCATCACACAAACATCTACCTTCACCGGGATTCGAACCCGGGACCTCTCGAGTTGGCGACACCATGAAACCCGGCGTACAAATCACTCGGCCACGGAGGTCGTCGAATGGATGATAATTCAGTAAATAACAAAGTCTAGTTTCGAGCTTTGATGCTCTTAGTTTTGGAAGTTAGTTAAATATAATATATAGTTACACTCAAAATCTCGCATCCAATAATATATGTAACAACTACCAAACATTCGAACTATCGAAATTCGATGGTGGGATTGGATGTTACAGAATCGAACGTGCAGGTTCTCAATACAAACTTATAGAAAACCAGATAGTGCGATAATTTATATATGTATAGCTTAGGGCAATTTACACCAAAATGTTTGAATCAAAATATAAGCATAACTTAGGTTAAATCATATTTTAAACCGCATCTCAATTTGACAAGATTAGAAAAAAAGTGTATTTTATCACTACTCGCGTAGAGCAATTCGTCCGAGTTGCGTGAATCGATTTCGACAATTTTTCTTTTATTTGAATCAGTTTTTCGTAGTCCCATTTTATTTTTATTTATTTTTTGGAATACCAACAGCTATATATAAAAATAGTAAAAACTTAAATAATAACAAAAAACCAATTACAGGCCTTCACGAAAAAACACATTACAACAAAATTATACATACTGTTAAACAAAAAAATAAGAAAAAATATGACCATTGTACAACTGTGCTCGTTATTCTAAAAATACACTGCTTAGTACCCGCCTCAGTGATGGAACGCTAGTGTAAAATAAATCAATGCCAGTTTGCTCAAATATAAGATATAACTTTGAAACTATTAAATATTTATATTAATGGAACTCCTCAGTCACAAATTCGTATTCGTATTCAATTGGTGTTTGGTGATTTTAAGAGATATATAAGAGATAATGCAGGTTATACGGGTCTCCGTTTCGTTTCCATCTATCCTTTCCAAAGTTCTTGAGCGTCTTATACACAACTAGCTTTTGCCTGCGGCTTCACTCGCGTTAGATTTTAAGTGAATGCACGAATGTCAAACACAGTAAATAAAAATAAAACTGTACAAAATTGCTTATTTAGTTAAAGGATTAACCTCTCGATCTCGGTGCTCCATAGAAATGTAAATTTGACTATAGTTTAATTTTATTGTATTATTTCTTACTTTTGGTGGTTTTGTTTTTATGAAGTCGATTTTAATTTTTGTTGATTGTTTATCCATTTATGAACTTTGGTATCTAAGTACAATTGGGCCAGTATATTATTTGGAATTCCAAATTCAAAATAATTGAATAAACGTAGGTATTGTCGAAGTGCAAATAAGTGTTCGATTTTCACCAACGAGATTGTTTGCTTAGGATGTATCACACAAACTGAGGGTACCGGCCACTGCGGCAGTCTCACTTACCCTGAGGCCAGAAGCGGAGCAGGAGGGAGCGACATACAAGCTCCTGATTGAGAGGGCAAGGAGGCAAATTTCTCTACCGGAGCTCGGAATAGAGACAGGGCTCAGAGTCAGAAGTAGCCAGGCAGGGGGAAACTCCTGCTGGTCCCAGGCGGCAACAGCCAGGAGAAGGCGAATGCGCTGGCTTAACGGCTGGAAGAATTGATCGCGGACTTCGCCGTAATCAAAAGGCCTGTGAAGACGGTAGGCCTGGGAGGTGCGACCCTCCTGCTATTAGGGGAAGTTCTGCTATGGGCCAGGTTGCCGAGTCTTCGGCCCCGGAGCCGGCGTCCTCAGACGGGGCGATGTCCGAATGACCTCCGCACTCTCGGCGTGCACTGAGAGAACTTCGGTCCTCGTAGTGCATGTCGGGTGACGGTGTAGGAGTACCGTCTGGTTTTTAGCGGGTATGGCCCTGCTATTTCATCGAGCCTTGGAGGATAGGACATAGGATTTTAATCTCAGAAAATCATCCTTAAAGAGGGTTAACAGGTAGGGGGATGGAAGTTCGTATGGGAAATCAATTTTTCCTCGCAGACGAAGTCGCGGGCGCTCGAATAGCATCGTATATCGTATTGCTCGAAGCACAACAATATCGTGCCTTATATATTTACAGAGAACACCACGCTATACTATATTGTATACCTGTCCCTAACATAAGTACCGCGATATGATATTTAGCTCGTTTTTATCACCCTCAATTATTGACAAAATATTTTGGATTTTGACGGTTATACGCGATAAAAAATGTAAATTGTGGTGCTCACGCAACAGGGAATGGGGTTGCTATACGCGCTATAGTCTGTAGCGCTAAGTATAGTATCTTCGCGGGCATGATCTTACAATGCGGCAAGAGCTGTGAACTGGCATTGTGGCACGGATGTAGGTCATCGGTGCATCAGCTGGTGCAATGCGGCGCCCAACTGAGCCGAACCGCGAATGATATGCACACCGGATTGAAACACGATGCGAACGTTAATTAATTTGTGCAACAAGATAGCGTTCTGTCCATATTAATTCGGTTGTTTGAAATTCGAGTTTGGTATCTTTGTGTATGTGCGGAACTTTTTTGCTGGTCGAAATAGAAGTACCGTACGTTGGATGAAACAAGTTTAAAAAAAATGTGCTGGGTACCAGGGCTGGTGCTAATCCGAACGTAAAATAGATACTGTCAAGTTACGGAAGCAGCCCGCCGGACTTCTTAATAAATGCAGTTTAACATTTATTCTACAAGGGAAATTTGGCTTTTACTTTCAATGATATAATCAACCAACCAAAGGTCATAAAAATTAAGTATTAAGTCAATTTTGAACACTTAGATATAGATAGCTTGCATATATTTTTATAAAAAAAAACTCCGTCCTGTCAGCATGTGCTAGCAGCTGACATCCTAACTCCCTTACTAATATCATAAATGCATAATTGAGTTTGTTTGTTTGTTACGCTTTCACTTCTAAACCACTAATAATATCACATGAATTCTTTCATTCAATATTCCATTATAAAACCCTTTTGTCGTTAGTAATTGACAATAATGTTTTTGTTCCTATTTTAGTGGGTAAGGACGTCAGACAAATGGGTTGGGGCAATGTATAAAGAAGGCAATATTTCAAAAAGATATAAAAAAAAGAATTGAAAATATTAAAAAAAAACATAAGATAAAAAAGCGCTGTTGGGGATATATATAAAATGAAACATATTAATGCGTGCATGTGGTTTTATTTATTCATCTCAAAGATGAGGCAGTGACCAGGATACTGGCACGATAACCATTTTAGACTTGTGTGAGACGTTATTTATCCATCTCAGCGTGTCGTCAGGGCCGGATTTAGAATTGTGTACATTAAAAACTCATTTTGATGCAAAAGCACAGTCTATTTAAAAATCGAACGCTAAATACAGAAGAGAATACAAACTTTTTAAAAAAGTACAATAACAGTTTGAAGTTGATAGGTCGATAAAAAAATTGAGCTTACAAGAGCTTTCTGAGCGAATTTTTTTTCACTATTTTCGGCGATGATTATCTCAATAACAATGGCTCGCTGACCTTATTTCTATATTCAAGAGTGAAAGCACCTAGCCATAGAACAATATATCGCTGGTATTCTGAATTTCGACGTGGAGGCGCTTCTCTTGGCTGTGTCGCTGTTGCACGCCAAGTGATACAGGAAGACCGACATATTACATATGCGCAGATTCCGGCTACTTTAGGGATTGGTATGACTGCAATTCAAACTATTATAAAAGGCGAACTGTGTGTAAGAAAGCTAGTTTCCTGCTGGGTACCCCATAATTTGTCCGAAGAGCATAATGCGGCTCGTCTCAATTAGTGCCGGACCTCTCTGCAACGTTTCAACGGTGGAAAGTCAAAAGCTGTCTATAATATTGTTTATAACCCGAGACAAAATTATATTATCATGGATTTTTTTCATTCGAGCTGGAGAGAAAACATCAGCCGGCTGTCTGGGTCTTCGCAGGTGGGATCAAGCTCTCGCAGCTTATGGAAGAAATTGGTTACCTCCTTTGTCTCAAAAATAGGACATGTAATCATAGTTCCCTTATAACTCGTTCCTACTTGTCGGGTGTCTGGCCCAGATTTTAAACGAATGATCCAGTGGCTATACAAAGCTATTCACTAATGTTGTGTCGAAAACCAATGTTGTCTCGGAGCCGACAGAATTTCGACAGAATCCAAAAATGTATTGCGCAGTCAGCGATTTCAAGGCCCTGAAAAAAAAATCGAAGCATACCAAAGGATCATTCAACTTCGGACTGGAACTGCTGCTATAATGCAAAAAATACGAATGAAAAAGTGCATTAACTGCAACGGAGAGTACTTCGAAAAGCAAAAGAAAAAAAAAGTTATTTACTCTGTGTAGTTTTTATTCCCGATCATTTCGGTATGACCTTCGTAAAGAGTTGCCTAGCAACGAAAATTTTGTTCGTGTTGTGTTTGCGAATCCGGCTCTCAAGATTAGGAGTTTAGCAAAGCTCTCAATACACCAGTAAGTCTATGTTGTTTAATGTAAAATAGATAGTGAGTAGGTACCGACACATATCCGACAGAAACGAGCTTGTTTGAGTTAATGACTAAAACATTATTTTCGTAATAGCTTTTCTGGGAAACAAAAGTAAGGATTCCCAGTTTGAGCATGATTGAAAAGCGTTTGAGTGGGGTGAAAACTGATGTTTAATATCAGCAAACCTTTATTTACGTAGTACATAATACTAAGCATCAATTTTGATTATGAATTTGCTCGCCACATAATTGTTAGTCACGTTCATATTGAACATAATATTGTGTCTATAATATGGACAAAATCATAAAGACCAGCAGCATTTGACAACGATTATGATTTTAAACAAGTAGAATAAAGTTATTACGTTTAAAAGTGATTAAAATAAACTAAACATTTTTTTGGACATTTAATTTATATGATGTTGTTAAGACAAGGTCTCGTCAATAGAATACTTGAAAGACCATTGCAGCCCTATTTATCTACGTAATAAACTTCTGTCAAAGATGACTTATGTATTCCATTTCATAGAATTCGAGTGGCATCAGCGCACCAGAAAATTGTATCTTAGTTACGGCCTTATATTCACGAGAGCTAAATCGCTTTTACAAAGGGATACATAATAAATTCTGCTTACTACGCCAAGATTTTCACAAAGGGTCGCCAATGTGACGTTCTATCTTCATTTGACGTACCTTCGTCCCTGGTCGCTGATGGAAGGTGAGCCAAGGGAGCAAAAGGGGTGGGGGGTGAGTTAGATAAATGGCACTATTTGTATAGATTTGCGGGGCTACGGGGCCTCGCAAATCGTTAAACATGCGATCGACTGTAATCTTTTTTAAATTGTCACCGATAAAGTGTCCCGCGACTTGTATCGCAGGATATAAATTCAGATTCGACGGCGGGTGGCGCGGCGATCACGCACTTTACGCGGTATTTACTGCGTTTGAACAGCTTTTTTTTATCGCAATGGACCGTATTTAGAATATCCCTATCTAGACAGATATGTAAAAAAAATATTAAAATCCATCCTAAAAGTTTATATTATTTTGATTGCAACATATCATACAAGAAAACTCATCGATAAAAACTGCCACAACCGATTTATTATCACAATCAATTCGAGTGTAGATAGAAAAAAATTAGGTACATTTTAAATTTTCTTCTGATTTTTTATGCTATTTTATTTAATATATGCGCAATAAACTTATTCTGCAATATATGTCTGCTTCTTGTGCCTACATGTCAGAATATAAAGACAAAGGAACATTTGCTTAAATAGTGAACTGAATAAGGATGATCATACTTGCTTTTTACGAGAGTAATAAAAGCGAAACGGCTCTGCGGTCGGTATGGCATACTTTAAAGTTAGATTTTAGTATTGTTGTATCTTATGATTGAAATATTGCGTATAATGGCTGTCTTGAGAGGAGAAAGATGTGTTTTTATGTTTTTATGGCCCTTTGTCTGTCCGTTTGTCAAGATTTTTTTTAAAAAACCAGCTATAAATAATATCACATAAGTAAAGGCCGCAATCCCTGAAGCAGTGAAAATTTCATATTTCTGACCTCTAAATATAAGGCAGTATACGCTGGTTTTTATTTAAAACGAGGTAGGCAAATGACTCTACCATACCTGATGTTAAGCGGTGATAAAGTCTAAACGCGAAGATAGCTGGTACAGCAGTTATAAACTCCTACACCAACCAGCCGCACCTTGCCGGCCTGCAAAAATGCTTCTTCACGCCTCTCTTTCAGGACCCCAGATTGTAGGAAGGAGGGAACACGTGCGTGGGCAAAGAAATCCACTTACGAATAGTACGACAACGATATGAGTCACCAAATTTCTTTGTTCATGTAGGATAGTGGCCACAGTAAGTCGGTGGCAACGTAGGCCAGCGCGCGTGGTCCTCTGAAGAAAAGGTGATGGATATTTGTATGATATGCCGCATATTTTTACGCTCGCAAGGGAATTACGTACCGGTCCACGCAGCGTGGGGCGGCCCCCAACAAGGTTTGACATCGTCAAATGTGCTGGGAGCCGCTGGATGCGGATAGCGCAGGACCGCGCATTGTGGCGTTCTATGGGGGAGGCCTATGTCCAGCAGTGGACGGAAAAAGGTGTTGAAAGAAGCAGACGAGTTACTAAGAAAAATACCTAAATTGCTGTAGTTTTGCCTATAGGTAAATTTTAGGAGAGTTAGAGCTCCCTGGATTTTGCCAGGATCCCATTATGAGATCCTGACTTTGTGACTATGGAATCACCTCGGGATCATAATACACGAAAATTTCGCCAATTATGTACAAAAAACACATACACGACGAATATACAACATTACCCTTTTTTGTTGGTATCCTATCAAAAAACATACACAAAAAATACAAATCGACGAATATTGCCATTCCTCAATACATGCCTGAAAACAAAACTAGTCTGCATTCTACACTAAAGCGAAGCATGTGCGTGCCGAAGCGAAGCGAGGGCGGATCATTACTTTTTATATCTATGTTTATATTAGAAATGCAAATTTATTACAAATGTTAATACATATATATGTTTATATAAAATAAATCTTCTATGCCTATGTTATTAAGAAGTCTGCAAAATACTTATGTGATGTCAAAAATCTAAAATTTCGATGTGTCACACAGCGCGTCATATGTCAATAGCCTTAAAAATTGGACCAGGAAAGCTGTATGCTAGACAGCTGACTGTGCGCTGTGGGCCAAAACAGCTCTTAATAAAAATATATATATTTTTTGCATAGAGACCTACATGTTTTGTCAAAAGCTTCAGGGTTTAAAAACCCATAAACTACACGGGATTTGTTAATAAATTTAAAATCTTTTTTTTCAACAAAGTCTGCAATGTTGTTTGTAATAAAAACACGTCGGTTCATAACTGCGGGGAATGGAACACCGAACACGCTGCTGCGGTCCGTTTTCAATTTGGCCGCAATAACATTGCTGCGAGAAATTTCTACTGAACGACTTCATTTCGCTTTTTCAAAGCAGCAAATAGGGGCGAATAACCACAGTTGACTTAGCAGTGAACGAAAGAGTTTCATTACTTGAATCTGGTTTCGGAATATTTGATAAATTATTCAGTAAATTAATATTATCGATTAATTGTTCCTGATGTGACAAAGATTATTATTAGTTGGGAAAAATAGATTCGGTCGGTTACGTGAGTTGTCTTTTGACGTGACAACGTCTTAAATTAGGTTGCGGCTGGGAGTCACTTATGAAAAAGTGTAACGCTCGGTAACGTTACGATGAGTCTCTCGTGTTAAGTTTAAGTTTACATGTACAATGTTTTAGTAAACAAAATATATTTCTATAGTTAAAATTTGTGCAATTCTTATTTTCATTCAATTCCTTGTTCCTATTGTGCAATTTAATTATATTCATATCAATAAATATTCTACCGAGAAAAAGACGTTGTCACGTAAAATCTTCGCCCGTAAAACCGACTTTACAGGCAACCATTTTTTGCATCACTTTTATGCTGTTACAGCATAAAACTGATGACTTTTTAGCAGACTTCTTGCCATCTTTAAGAGAAAATCCAGCGAATCTTACGAGATACCATAAGTTTGGATTCCTTTGTCGATTTAATTATTGTTTACAATTTAAATCGTTGATTTTATATCAAATGAAAAAGGTTTACTTGAAAACAATTTGATTCGTCCCTTGCGAGAGTCAGTCAGTTGACTTAAAAGTTCGATTAGAAAGGACATCGACGAAATCGGCCCTAGCATGCCCAAAAGAATGTCCTTCACTATTATTTTTATATTATTTTTTTAACTTATTAGCAATTAATCATTGTAAACGGACAATCTGTTTAAGAAAATAAAAAATAAAAGTTCTGTTACTAGATACTACAGTCTGTTCATCCAACTTGGCACTCCTTTTTATTGAAAATACAGCATTAAAAATCAACTGATAACTAGATTCAATAGGTTTAAGTCTATATTAACGATTTATTTTAATAGTTTATTGGCTTCGTTAATATTTTATTATTAAACGGGTGATTCTGTTAAAAAGTTGTGTCAAGATTGTTTACCTTAATGAATGCAATATAGGCGATCATAGGTATTTATCAACATAAAAATAGAACTAGGTACTATGGAGTTCTACCCAGAAGGGATAGAACCTGGGGACGTAGATATTAATTAAAAGATACTGGTAGAGATAAGTTATTTATTTTGTATTATCATTCAGGCTAATATAAAGTATTTTATCTAAATACGAGTGGTTTCCTTGGTGCCTGAAGATCTAATAATGAATGGAACCTTCTATCAAAAGACAGACGATTCCTTATTTCAAATCTTAAAATCATGACATTAACTTTTTAATATAACTGCCAACCGTAGGCATTGCAAAAGCAAAGAGTTTACCTAAACAAGGAGGTTGTAACATCACGGACGTTACAGTACCTTAGTCAATAACAGTTATTACTAGTATTTATATTATATTTATAAAAAGATTATTTCTGAAATTATGTAAATATAGTTTATACTCCCATCCCATGTTATATCTGTTTATTTTTATGAAAATCATAATGATAACCAGGTACATACCTAATTACCGATAGTAAAATATAGAAACAGGTAAATGGCAAGACTGAACATTTCATTTGAAAAGAAATCTATTATTACCTACTACAGGTAGGTATAGGTATCATAGGTGCCAACTGACAACACTCATAAATCAATATGAATATAAGCATTTATTATTTTTATGATTAATTGCATTTTATGTTCATTTAATGCATATTATTTCAGTGCTTACATAGAGGTAAAAACTAAATCTATTCAGAATATATAAAGTGTACATCTTTTACGATTAAGTATAATAATTATAACCTCTAAATCTAATACATTCTGTAGTAGGCCACTGTTCCTCAAGTTGTCCGTATCTCAACAAATGCTTAATTAGAGTTTATGAATGATTCCGAACACAACTAGCATTTTCTCATTGCTGGGCGTTATAGGGCATTCAATGTATGGGGAACGAGCAATGTCCTTTGATATTAATTTCAACTTGATACGTCAATGGGTACCTGAGGAAATAGGTATTGGAATACAGACGGACAACGAAGTGCTCTATGTTAAAATATAGCTTAAATTAGGAAAAAATAACATTTAAATCTACCTACTATCTTTTGATAGGTTGCCAATGCTGCTAAAACGTTCGTTTGCCTAGAATGTGCATAATTTTATAACGTGAACGCGTATGTTGTCTGTGACTGGAATATTTCTTAAGGTAATCGAGTCAGTGGAAGTGCGAGTGAGTCGCCGGATCGTAGCGCCCGTGACCTTACTGCGTGCGGCGCTGCGTTTAACGTTTATTTATTGCACCGGCGGCGCGGCATTGTCCCTGTTAGCTCCCTCCGTCTGTTATGTAGCTGTTGCCAACAGCATTATATATGTCTATTATGTGATGTATACATTTATGTGTTCTATTTTTTTACTAAAGGGGAATATAAATGTATGTCTGCATTCGGCCAGTAGCCCCAGTGTCGATCCATGCTCTTAATCAGCGCGTTTTCGATATATCGTGTGCGATTGTCGTTCGTTGTACTCTAAATGACATAATATTCTTCTAGCTCATTCATGTCCCCACTGCAGGGGCACAGGCTTTCCCTATGGCTGGGACCAACCTTTCGGGCCCAGTGCAGATTCGTGGGTGCTAACTACTGCAGCTGCAGCCGGGTCCAACGCTTTAACGTGTCTTCCTAAGCACGGAGGAGCTCGAGATAATAAGTTTTTGGCCACCCATCAAATGAACGACCATTGCGAAAATTGCACGATCTTTCACGATCTTCATGCTGTAGAATAAGAGTTTCAATTCAAAGCTGTAAATTTAAATAAAATCATAGAAATAACTTATACTATCCTTAATATTGTATTTGTGTGATACAAATGAAATGAAATATAAGAAATCGAATCGTCCAATATTTAGCCCTACATTTTACCTTTTACCCTTCGACATCTTTTAGCTGACGAGAAGAATGGGCGCAACTTATACATAATGTTGCATTAATATTTTGCCTCGATTTTCAACGGCAAGCAGTATATGTATGATTAAGTATTTTTTTCGTATGTATCTTGTTTTTGGTAGTTGAAATAATAAAAATGAAATTAGAACCTGCTTCAGAATTATCGTAAATCTTGCACAGAGTTATGCAAATTGTAAACAGTGGAACCTGTTACAGTCTTAGCGCTATGCAAGTTACTTTAAATTAAGAATTGATTGTGTAAAGCTGTGGTTTCCAATAAAAAAAAGACAAAATAATAAGATACTTATCACTCAGCATATAACAAAAGTAGCGTAACATTTACATAAAGTCGTTACCAATGTATATCTTCCACTCCTATTTTGATAGCTGTGTCATACAGTATAAATACAAATAGTGTTATTTATATTAGCTATACAATATCTTGAACCCTGTTTATCTTAGAAATGCATGCTGCTAACACACGTGGCCATAGAGTACATTGTTATATATATGTATATAGGTGTCGGCGCACCGGTAGGAGGTAGATGGTTAGGAGGTATCTCGTGCATGCACATGTAATTTGATTTGACTCAATGCACGTGCCTGCACTTATTTATCATGCGAGAACGTGAAAATATATCGACGAGATATGAATCCATGCATACTTAAGTATCACAAATGCAAAGCCGACCTATAAGGAAGCTCTTTTTTTAAGCTTTTCAGGTTGTACTGATTCACAAACAAAATTTTTATTAAGTAATCTTAGGTAATGGCACCTATGACCGACAAGAACTAATGATCGACATGTCCTTCCGTAAACGATTAAACTCAAAGAAATCACTTACAATACATATAAATAAATTTATTAAACCAGGTTCCTAAAGAATTAAGTACATTAGATTGCATAGTCGTTTTCGTGTGATTGTTTAAAGAATACTGAGTTTCATGAAAAGTTTCGCTAAATCGTAAATATTATTTGAAGATTTTTTTTGGCAAAAGGAAAACAGTGATTTCCTATTATTAGGTACTGTAACGCCCGTACCCTTACGACTTCCTTGTATAAACTCTTTGCTTGTGTAATGCTTACGGTTGGCAGTTGTATTAAAAGTAGAGGAACAACTGACTTACATATACGATTTAGATAATTTGGCTTTCAAAGCGGGAAATATTATTGACGACAAAGTTTTATTAAACAATTTTTAAAGCCGGCAAATTTCCAAACCAAGCGTTGCTTAGGATCACAGATACATGTAGGCAAACAATAATTAACGGAAGTGGTTAAGCAGTCTATGAAATATACGAAGGGGGAAACACGGAACCAAAAATAAAACTTCCAATTAAATTGTCCCATGTAACCCATTCCGGTACGCAAGGTGGTCAAGGGGACCGATATCGAACCTTATCGACTCGCTTTCTACGCCTCGTAAATAATTATTCCCCTAGAAACCCACGTCTCGAACACATAAATCTCCGTCATAATTAGAATTTTGACCAAGAAACAACAACGCACAGCCGACCAGAAACCCAACCAACAATGATGGAGGACACCCAAACGAGCGAAGCCAACTGATGTAATTGCTGGAAGCATACAGCCGTCTCAAATTTTAAACAACCAGCAATACACACGAGAGTTCGATCCATTTATTAAAGTGCTATGCCGCGATAAGAAATTTATTTCACTCATCGACACCGGTGCGTCTCTTTCGGTTATTTCAAGTCACGTTGAACGGAACTTCGTCAACAAATTGTGCCATGTGATATTGAAGGAACGTAGGTGACCCTATGAAATAAATGAATAATTAGCCAGGTGGGCCTTGGCCATCCAACCCCACGAATTTGAAATCGTGCATTGTTCCGGAAAAGAAAATGTGATCGCCGACTTCCTTAGTAGGAATCCATTGGACGACAGAAACGAAACGACATAGTACAAGGTAGTTGTTAGTCAATGTGTTTACATATTAATCAAAAGGTGGCGTTAAAAGCGTTCTAAAACACGCTGTGGTTTTGCTACACAGATTTGTAGATAGGTACTCGAATAGTTTGTCACAGAGTCTAAGCTACGCTCTGCTACTATGTTAATTTTTGAAGATATTTCAATCGAACGTTAATTTCAGCATTCGAGTGAAATGTCTATCTATGTATGCACACATCAAAAAAAGTTTGAGATCACTTGCAAAAACTGATATATTTTCAAAATTTAATTTAATCAAGAGAAAATGTTTACGTTGTATCTTTTTTTATTTAAAAAATTTACCAGTTTAAAAATACACTTTCAGAAATAAAAAAAACTAATTTCATTGTTATATATTTCTTTATTATTTTTAATTTTTATTTTATGATCATGTAACTGTTTGATGTTTAAATAAAAAAAAATATAACTAGAAAAAAATCCACGCGAACCAGGCAGCAGGCGGGACTCGAAACCGCACCCTTCGCTATCCAGGCGAATGCACTGACCAATTATGCTACCGCGGCCCTGACGGCCGCGTCGAAATTCCTCAAGCCATTCTTAAGCTCCAAGGCAGCGACATCTCTTCGCATTGTAGGTTACCCACAATGTCAAATGAATACTTTTAATACTTTTATAAGTATTAAACATTTGAAAGAAGAAATAGAAATGAAAGTTATAATTTTTATTTTTTAAGCATGTAACTGCTTGATGTTTAAATCTTAAGAAGTCAGTGCATTCGCCCGGATAGCGAAGGGTGCGGGTTCGAGCCCATCTGCTGCCTGGTCCGCGTGGATTTTTTTCTAGTTATATTTTCTTTAGAACTAATTTTATTTTTTAGTATAAAAATAATAATAATTTAATCATAAGGCGATTGTAATATAACTTTGATAGAAATAAAAAGACAGTTTAACTAAACTGCAAAACTTTTTTTTAATAAATTGTTGTTTATCTAATACAAAATAACTCCTCCTCTGACTCGAACACATGCGGTGATCCTCCTGGGCATACTGAGGATAAAGTGATCCAGCATTTCTTGTGGTAACCTGTCCCATTCTTGAACAGCAGCTTCCCTGAGCTGCGGCACTCTCTGGGGTGGTGGATGCCGGTTCCAAACAGCTCTCTTAAGAGCATCCCACGCGTGCTCTATTGGGTTTAAGTCAGGAGAGCCGGAAGGCCAGTCTACCCTTGTGATTTCGTATTCTCGGAGAGCAGCATTGACTCGTTCAGCTCGATGTGCGGCGCATTATCGTCAACCAGTACAAATTGGTGCCCATGGTTTACTCGGATAGGTCTGACGATTCCATCAATAGCGACAATTTTGCATCTGTCTGCTATCATAAAGCCTTGATAAGGGATTAATGGCGGTCTAGCCCCAATCATAATACCACCCCAAAAGGACACTGATTTTCCGCCTTGCTGAACCGTTCCAGTGGCCGTTCTTTGCCTTTCAGAGTCTCCAGGTCTTCTCCAAACACGGACACGTCGGTTATCTGGATGAGTACTGATTTGCGATTCGTCAACGAAGAGGCAGTTTTGCCAAATGTTTTCCTCTTCATCTTCTTCGTTTTGCCGGAGCCTAGCCCACTGAATCTCCGTCGCTGACGTTCCCGTGAATTTAAACCTCCGTGCTCGTAATCCAGCCTTGTGTAAGCAATTCCGAATGGTCTGAGTGCTAACTTCAAGTCCGGAGGCGGCCCGTATTTCTACTTTTAATTTAGTGGCGTTTATTGTTGGATCGCGGGCTACCAGAAACCTGATGTAGCGCTTCTGAGCAGCTGTCAAAACAGTTAGGCGACTGCTGCTGGGTCGATCAGCTAAATTACCTGCCGTGGTACTCGTACCTCTGCAACGTGGTTAATACACAGGATTGGGATATGGAAACTCTGCGTGCTATTTCTCTCCTAGAATAGCCATCTTCCTTCAAAGTTACAATTCTGGCTCGTAAAACATATGATAATCCTCGTGGCATTTTTTAAATCACAGCTTTCCGTGAAATATTATTTTAAATTCGTACATCGTACTATCAACAGATACAACAACACTTCGTCTGTCGAAGACCAGAAAAAGATAGGGACGGCCGCCTGCTGTTAGAACTACAAAAGCTGTTAGTGTTGTTAAAGTCAGAATTCGTCAAAACCTCATTATGTAGCAAAAAATCTTATCGCGAGGAATGAAGATTCCCGCTAGGACTCTGTCGCGTATTATAAAATAAGACCTGAAGCTCCGTGCTTATCGCAGATATATAGGACATGCCCTAAATCAATCTTTACAATTAAAGAAAGTGGATCGATCAAAACGCCTTCTGTCGCGATACACAGGTGAGAAGCACAGAAATATCCTCTTTACCGATGAAATAATTTTCACGATTGAAGAACACTACAATAAGAAAAATTATAAAGTGTACGCTCATAGTTCTAAAAACACTGCTCAAGTGGTCGAAAAGGTACAAAACGTGGTCATCATCTTGCGTCAGTGATAGTTTGGTGGGGCATGTCTCATTAAGGAGTCACAAAACTATATTTTTGTGAAAAAGGGGTGAAAACTTCAGCCAAAGTGTAACAAGATACAGTCTTGGATCATGTAGTGAAACCTCTCAGCAAACCACTTTTTAAAAATATACCGTGGACTTTCCAACAGGATTCTGCACCTGCACAAGGCACGAACTCCCCAAGCCTGGCTTGAAACCTAACGTTCCGAACCTTATAAGAGCTGAAGACTGGCCCTCATCTTGCCCAGACCTCAACTCTTAAGACTTCAAATTATGGTTAGTTTTAGAGGACATGGCCTGCTCAAAACGACACAGCGACATCGAGTCTCTTAAAATATCTTTGGAGCAAGCCCTGGCGTAACTTCCCTTGAAAACAGTGCGTAAATCCTTATATTCGTGGCAAAATATATATAAAGGAAAAAGGTGGCCATTTCGAATAGTTTTTTTTTTTTAATTTTGCTGAGACTAATATTTATTACACATACATGTTTATGTAGGTATAAATTTTAATAATATTACATTACTTCATAAAAAATGCATTTTCGTTTGTAACAGAACTTATGGCTGGACTGGGTATATTATACAACTATCCATGTAATATACTCGTACATATACTACCTACCTACCTTAGGCCCAATCACAGAAAAATTGCTAAATATCAGTTCAACTAAAACTACATTAACCCATAGAAAAATGACAAAATGTCAATGTCAATTTGACATAATTGTATGGGCTAAATCTAGTTTAACTGAAATTGAGATTTAGTAAATTTGCTGCAGGTGGAACAAAGTCATACGCAGTCATATTCTACATATTTTCACCTCAAAAATAAAGAGACAGCATTAACTTTAATCACCCTTATAACTTTAACAACGTTTCTGAGTGCACCCGTTAGATATTTACTGATATTTGGTCACGAAACTGAAGCTGTAGGTTAAAAAAGAAACACAGCTTTACTCTTTGTACAGGCACAATGTTATGTTTTTTTTTAAATAAAATGCAAAGGTCACAAGTCAGCTGGACGAGCGAGCCAAGACATAATGTCATTGTGGCTGGAATGTAGGGTTGAAGTCGGTGGCAAATGTCATGTGAACGGTATGAATTGGTAAACAAGCATGTCAGGGCCTGGCCACATAACCACGGTGCGGTGCGTCGTAAACGTGAAACCGCGCGACACCGTAACGTGCTTTGATGAGCGGATGCACTGTACGGTGTCGCGTCGTGATACATTGACAGCACAAGATAAAACAAACAACTGCTAATCAGAATTACATTCAGTGACATTTCTATAATGCACATAGTGTGTTACAAGCTATGTTACCATGGTTGCGACGCTGCCTTGCCGTGCATCCGTTCAACACGGCACGGCGCTGTACAGTGCCGTTTTACGGTGTGGTATGGTGTCGTAAACATGAAACGGAAAAGGATTTTACGACGTTTCATTGCCGTGCATTTTACGCGACGCGGCACCGTTCTGTGCACCCGCTCGACACGGTACGACACCGTATATCTGCACGAGACGCGGCAAAGCACCGCATTCCAATGCCGCGCCGTTTCACGTTTACGACGCCGCGCCCGCCGTAGTCATGTGGCTAGGCTCTTAGGGCCGAGGCTCGGGAGAATAACGAGTCCCGGCACATAACTCACCGCGCTGGACACATGTCTGGGCTGGGTTTTGAATTCAGACCTGATTATTGTTAAGGATAGTGAAAAGGTATAGCTTATATCCTTTTTTGATTCTTGTAAAGTTATATTGCATGAATTTACAAGATTCAATCCTACTATATCCTACTAAAATCATAAATGTCAAAGTTTGTATGTTTGCTACTCAATCACGCAAAAACAGTGGAACGGTTTTGGATAAAATTTGGCACATGTATAGTTTATTACCTGGTTTGAGACAGAATACTTATTATCCCGAAAAAATGTTAGTTTCCTGAGGGATGTACAAATTACTAAAGTTAACGCGGACGAAGTCGCAGGCGGCTGCTAATATGCTATAAATGTAAAAGTTTGTATGTCCGGATGTTTGTTACTTAAATAAGCAAAATACTGCTGAAGGTATTTAGATAGTTATGGTTAAAACATAGAATACTTCCATATACCGGAAGAATATTGGGTTTCTGGGGGTTCTCAGAAAAGTAAATTTAATGAGAAGGAAGTCGCTGCGAAAGCTAGTGCAGTTATAAGAAAGAAAGAAATAATTTATTGACTAGGTCCCTGCCTCAGCACAATGGCACAACGACACCAAGGCCGTTGCGGCACTGATATTCTGGCAGGGCCTAAGGTTGACGTGAATAAAAGTAGTAAATGACACAATCACGGTTAACAATACCACAAAAAAATAAACAATCTCTGACATCTTAAAAAAAATGATTCGCCTGTCTAGATAAACAGAAATGTCTTATTATGTATCAGTTACATTATAAGTTAACCTTTACTTTGGTACATAATTATAGTACCCAATTCACAATATAAAATCGTATGGTAAAAAAGCGATGTAATGCACATGTAACACTCGTTTCGAATTTCTTTTTACTGCGCATAAGAATAAAAATACTGTGCTACAGTCGCAATCAGATAAAAGGGGCACAATGAGATCTTTGAAGTGTGATTCATACTTTTGTTCATGCGAGTGGACATTTATTATGGAGTTCTAACATGGCGTCCTACACATACGCGGTACGCCTACCCGGCTTAATGCCAGCACCCAAATCTTAGGCCACAAAGAGACTTCGAAATTGGATTTGGGTGAGGATCCTTTGTGCTTTACTAACAATATCGCTTTTTGTCATCGCGAACGCCTCTTATGATCTTATTACACGCAGTACGCTTCACTGGATAACTGGTAACTACTGGTGTTATTGTGTAAATTGGAATTAATTCGGTGTTGAGCAAATAATAACGTTATGTTTTTATTTTTTAAGCATTTAATTGCAAGATGTTAAAATCCACGGGGCCCGTAAGACTTGCGGGAGCCAGATGTGAGGTCCGTTCGGCGGTGTGCTTCTTAAAGGTGCCGTCGTCTAAATAGCATTTTTTACCTGCGTTATAAAAAAAAAGGGCCGCGGTAGCATAACGGTCAGTGCATTCGCCCGGATAGCGAAGTGTGCGGGTTCGAGTCCCGTCTGCTGCCTGGTCCGCGTGGATTTTTTCTAGTAAACTTTTCTTTAGAGATAATAACGTTTCATATCTGAAAAGGAGCTAGTTTTTTGTTACATTTAAGTACCAATGGAGGTCAGCAGCATCATCAGCCTGTTTTATATTAAATATTCTAAAATATGTTATCGAAAGCGACTTCGAGAATAATTTCTGAAGTCACTTTTTTGTCTTCTTCACAGTACAAGGTCTCCCGCCGTAGGTTTGCGAACCGATGGCGTAGCTTCTCGACTTTCACTTCTTCACACAAGTGCTTGTAAAAGCTTAGACTGAATAAACGATTTTTTTTATTTGAATTTGTTAACTTCGCCACTGCTAGAGCACAGACATTGGCATGTGGAGTGACGATTTGCGCAAGGTGGCAGGAGTTGGATGCGAGTAGCCCAAGATCGACCTCAGTGGCGTGCGATTGGAGAGGCCTATGTCCAGCAGTTGACTAAGATAGGCTGTTGATGATGATAGAGAATAGACCATGACCCACTATGAGGGTCCACTGCGAATGGGTAGGTGCTGATAAATGCAGATGCAAAGGGACTCACGGCATAACGTGCTTCTTAAAGCGAAATAGCACACTTTTGAATTGCTACTTAGTTCCACTTGCATCAATTTTGCTAAATCTCAATTTAACTAAAACTAGATATAGCTCATACAATAATGTCAAACTGACATTGACGTTTTGACATTTTTGGGTTTTGACTATGGGATATATCTAGTTTTAGTTGAATCGAGATTTAGCAAATTTGCTGAAAGTAGACCTTAGTTATCATACAGACAGTGACAGCATCAACTTTAATTTCTTTGACCTCCGTGGCCGAGAGGTTTGTACGTCGGGTTTCATAGTGTCGCCGACTCGAGAGGTCCCGGGTTCGAATCCCGGTGGGGGCAGATGTTTGTGTGATGAATACGAGCATTTCTACGTCATGGATGTTTAATATGTATTTCTATATAAATATACTTATATATGTACAGTATATGTATTCTATCTGTTACCCTAGTATCCCATAACACAAGTCTTATAGTTGCTTACTTTGGGGCTAGGCTAATTGGTGTGTGTGTTGGAAAAAAATAATTAAAAGTTGATTGATCTCTCTGAATTCTCTCGGCATTTAGTCTTTAAAGCTAATCTTGCGGACCTCTAAGACTTAAGATTCCGGAGTAGAACAGGACGCAGGACGTCCGAGCGTCGAGGGCTCTCGCAGTCGACCTTGCGCACCGGCCGGCCGGGACTGGAGCGGATAACTGCGATTTGCAGTGGCTATTACACGCGGCCAATTGCTTACCCGGCTGTCATTGTTCGTAAATCACTTTTTTATTTGATTTTATAACCAGCTAGTGCCAGCTTTAATGTCTGCGTTTGTAGGTATATTGTTTCCTTTGCTCTGAGTAGATTTCCATATTTCGTTTCCTCAGTATTTTGACATGTAGCTTATGTATTAAGAATAACAAACTGTGGTTATTACGTGTGCGGTTATCTTGGTTATAATTTTTTGAACAAACATAAAATTATAAGAAAATATTGTGCTAGGTTTATGATAATGAAATACGATATTTTCGAACTATGATAAGTTCGGGAATATCTTACTTTGGCAACTAGCTAGTACCAGATTTTATTCCTGCGTTTAAGCCTATATTGTTAACTATGTAAATTTCCTTACAATGTTTCATATGTTTTTTAACAAAAATAAAAAGAAATATATAATGAAATATTAAGAACCCCCTGCTTTTTGAAGTCGGTGAAAAAGATCATATGGATAAAGTTGATACATTGATTATTAACTTGTATTTTCATTTATCTAATTTCTGAATAGAAACACTGAATTATCTATCATACTTACCATAAAAGGTAGCCCTTTACTAATATATAGGGCGTAAAGTGGCACTGTAAATGCTAATGCCTCTGCTATTGTCATAAACCTAACACAATATTTTCTTATAATATTTTGTTACGTTCAAAAAAGATTCACTGTAACAGAATGTTTGTGATTATGTTACAAGATATTATTTATTCTATGATAGAGCCGGCTGAGGCCGAATTTGGGAAAGAATATTGTTTCTCAACGTTTACGAGAAAAAGGTTTATTGTAATTTTTTCTTTTCGCCGACCCACGGCTGACTGGTCCGTATAAAGGGGAGAAATTAAACTCGAATGAGGTCGGTCGACGGTTGCGTCCCTAAATTCGGCTCTGTGTATTACAACGGTTTTTCTCAATCAATTAAGTTTACAAATTGTTTGTTATGAAATCCGTTTTTTATTTGAATAAATCATTCACCTTCTTTAATATAGAGGTTATTTACGTTTGGTTAACACGTTATAAAAAACGTCCGTTATGTTACAGCCTCCTTGTTTGGGTAAACTCTTTGTTCATGTAATGCCTACGGCTGGCAGTTATATTAAAAAAGGTAATGTCATGATTTTTAAATATTTGAAATTGGGAATCTTCCGTCGTTTGATAGAAGATTCCATCAGATAGACTTCAGGTACCAAACCATGCGTTGATAGATTAAGCTCAATTATTATATTCGCCTGATTTCCAATAAAAAACATATAAAATCTTATTAGTTTTCAGTTATAAAGTTACGCTCCCATGGCCTACCCCTTCAGGGTAGATCGCCGCATGGTGGACGCGCCGCGTAGATTCCAGTACCGCAAGTGCAAAACATTTTAAAGCAAGGAAGAAGAAGTTTTAATAAACATGGAGACCAGGACCACATTCGACGGAAAAGGTGATTGATGTAACCGATTTCTTTCGACAGCTTAACATCATCGCCGCGATTAATAATTTTAATGAGAAAACAAAGAGTTTACCCAAACAAGGAGGCTGTAACGTAACGAACGTTACAGCACCTACTCCACATTTCCCGTTTGAATTAGTGCCTCAGCCTGGAAAAACACCCAGTGCCTCATAGACGACGAATAGAGAAAGTACGGAACTACGGAAGAACACTTACGATCAGAGCCTTAGTACTAAATAGCTATAATTTTACATGGATAAACATCACGTCACCAAAGATCACGCTATATTATTCTAACATTACATTCTTTTTTATCAGTCTTGTTGATTGTACTATCCTTTAATATGTAGTAGGTTATGCGTCTGGCACATAAGAAGGGGTGTTTATATACGAGTCTGTTTATCGCGATAATAGGTTGACTCGAGTGTTTTAATACCTAATTATATAAACTCTAAATGAGTCTTTACTCATAGGAACAATTGAAATAAAACAATGTAGGTTACAAAAAAGTATTTTGCAAAACATATCTGAAATCCTGAAAACAAAACACGTTCGGCAGAAAATTGTATGGGAAGCGCGAGAAAATTTCGAATACGTGCGGCGCTTTTTTACATTCAGCCTAATATCATAGCCTAAACTATTAAATTAAAAAATAAAAGTGTGCCATAATGATTAAAAAGTTATTTTACGATACCATTAATAGCACTGTAATGAGTTTATTTTTGAATTTTTTGTATGTTCTATTATAAAGTACGTCTTTATAAAACCGTTTTTAATTTCGCAATTAGAATATTTCGACATGAGTGTAGATACAAAATTTTACTATACCACCATTATAACGTCTCTGACCTAATATCCGGGACCATCAACCTTTACCGTACGGTAAAATTAATAAAACGTCTTCCGAGACATTGCAGTTAATTTATCAGCCTTTTTAGTTCCACCGATTCAGAAGGGAGAAACCTTACCTACACCAGGAGTTTAGTACTTACAAGTAATAAATAAATTAAACACGGTTCTCCGTTAGTACCTATACCTAAGTATTAAATAAATAAAAAAATATCTCTACTTTTCCTATAAAGAGGTATTTCATTATACTTACCTAAGAAATAGGGATATCTTATTAAATTTCTCGTTAAATTAAATGTCTCATCGACTGTGAATTTTATTCTTCTTATAACGAGATAGTTTGAATGAGAGGTAAGATGTTGACGTAATTGAATAAAGTTGTTTAGCATTACATTAATGTCAAACTTATTAGGCAAAGTCAGTGTATGTAAAGTGTTTGCTTTTAATATAATTGAAGAACTTACTTAAGTTGTGTTTATGAGCTCTTTTATTCAAATATAAGTTGGTCAGGTCTGAACACACGAGTAACACACAATTTGTTTAACATTCATTACGAATATCCAAATCAAATACCCTAATTTCCGACCGATTTAAATATCTGAAAGATTCGATTTTACTGTAGAACATAAATTTTGTTTTTTAATCAGAACACTAGATCAACGGCAGCTTCTTTACATTAACTCAATCCTAGTAAGGCATGGTGTAGGTATGTACTGATATAAAAAATTCATTGCACTGTACGGAAACGCAAACGCAACTAACCTATGTGGTTATATGAATTTAATATAATTAAAATGCGGTGTAGTCTGTAGTTTCCAAGGTCAACGACTGAACAAACATCAATAAATGTATACATTTTTAATTCTTACCGTAACAGCAAGCATACTCGACATATATAGGAAAAAATGAATAACTCGTTTGTTCTAGCTCTTTAAAATAGTAACAGCACTGGAACCCGCCGCCGCTAACTCAATCGGAAGTCACCGGAAAATGTTTATCATTCTAATACGCGGACGACGACACCTGCCTCAGTTTAATGCTTAATCTTTCGCGACTGACGGTCATAAGGATTGGCAAAGAAATATTTGATATTTTGACCTTTGTGCTAAGCATCTTTCGCGACTGACGGTCATAAGGATTGACGAAGAAATATTTGTTATTTTGACCTCCTCTATGCTAAGCATCTTTCGCGGCTGACGGTCATAAGGATTGGCGAAGGAATATTTGTTATTTTGACCTCCTCTGTGCTAAGCATCTTTTGCGACTGACGGTAATAATGATTGGCGAAGAAATATTTGTTATTTTGACCTCCTCTATGCTAAGTATCTTTCGCGACTCACGGTCATAAGGATTGGCGAAGAAATATTTGTTATTTTGACCTCCACTGTGCTAAGCACGTTAAGCTGTAGATCTCTTCTGTTTTCGCAGATGTAAGCACCCACTAATCCACACTGGGCCCACGTAGTTGGTTTGATAGCCCGTTTTCCCTATTCAATTCATAGTTCCAATTTTGCTTTCCTTATTGGTTGGTAAACATTTATTGGTTCGATTTAAAAAATTATCAAGCGAAATGTAGTGCATGGCATAAAGCTAAATAGAGTGCGGTGTTGTTGTTATTGCCTCGGGGTTGCATACTGCCACCGTTAATAATTACGCAAATCTTCTCTATGATGATGATCAGTAAATATAACATCATACAAAGCTTAGGCAAAACACATCAACAACGCTGTTGTAAATGTACGCTATAACTATAGTATGACTAGATATAGTTATAACATTTTAATTACTATTCCATGGCATACTACAAACAGCCTTCAGTTTGCTACAGGCATCATTACATAGTCAAAATATGGAAACAGTACCGAATATATTACGTCGTTGTTCCACCAAAATTCTTATTTAAAACTAAATCATGCTTAAACCTCAGTGACAAATACTATCTTTTAAATATTTCACTCTTTTCTTCTCGGATTCTTTGATCTTGTGAACTCGAAAGTTGATAATTAGGAAGTGATGACTGTGCTAATCAGGATTAAGTTTAAATTTAAATTAGGAATGAGGTGCCAGTGGCCCTTTAGTTACTTATTTTAATTCATCTATTGGTTTTAATAGAAAGCTTGTGTGGGTGATTTTTTTTAAATTCTTTTTAATAGGAGAATTAAAAAAACCCGTTATTTTTTTGTGACAAACATAAGGATTTGCCTCTTGTAAAACTATTTGATTTTATACGTCTGATCGGCTGCCCAACTTATATAATTGGCACTATAAAAAGAACTTTGATTTAACGAAGGCGCTACCTACTCAACACGATGCAAAGTATCTTCCCATCAATTCTAATCTAAAACTTTTGAGTAAAACCTTAATTTTCTTCTAAGGCTCCCCTATTAACGACTATGTCATGCAAATCTTTATATACGAAATATAAACATATTTTGTAAAATTGTTGTTTTATTATATGAAAAGTGTCTGAGAAGTCTTTACTGCGATATTCTTTTGCTTATCTCTTTGAAATATTTTCGTGTAAGTTTATGTTGATAAGTACTATCTTTCTTTACTGAAGTTGCAATTCTGTGTTGTATTCGAGTGGGCCTGTATCATATTGTATTAAATAATTTTCAGCTGTGGGCTGATAGCATGCCGGTAGTTGGGTTGCGGACAATAGCCAAACTTTATCTATTCACGCTTTATGCAACTTTGTTTTATTTCGCTGTTTATTTTTCTCAACTAGTTTGTTGTTATCTCCAACTGTATATTTCACATGAGTAAAGAGACGTACAGATACAAAGCTTTATACTACCGCACTGCGATCGTTTCACTGTAAGACACGCGTGTATGAGAGAGCACTGGTTGCCTTTCACGTACGCAGTCACACACACGTCAGTGCCAGTGCTCAAGTGCAGGGCTCGCGGAACTTTTGCATCGTATTTATTTTTTATACGTTTTGATTTTTAAAATAATGTTTAAAACTATTAAGGTTAATACGGTTTAATGAACTGTGCATTTGAAAAATTATAGAACAAATACGAACTTAAATAAAGAAAATCTTGCAAATAAAAATTATTTCTAGTAAAACTTTCTTTAGATTTAGACATCTAGCTATGCTTAATAATATGAATATAATAAAGAACATGTATGTTTTTTATATATCATGAGCACTTTACTGAGTAACTTTGCTATGTAATATTTATATTTTTTGTGTGGTTAATAATCATAATCAAAATCATTTATTCAGTTTAGGCTGCTACAAGCACTCATGAATGTCTAAAAGCTACGCCATCGGTTCGTAAATCTAATAAAGTTGCATAGATAGTTAGCGTACCTTTTAAATCAGACGACAATGCAATATTTTTATAACATAAAGCTGATTTGATGAAAGAGTGTGGAGGTTTCTATGGTAACTATTTAATAAACAACACATCCATATCGTGTGGGTGCAAGTTTGATTTTTCTTGACAAAAAATTATCGTATATTTTGATATCGAAACCAGCACTGTCAATATTGATAAGCTGAAATGCAACTTATAAATATTATAATTAGAATTCAGATTCAATTAAAAGTACTAGCAACATATTATGAATGAACGAAAATACATATAAAAAAACTAAGTAATAGTAGGCACTTACATTGTTCACCGAGGCACAAAAATCTAGTATAACATAGCGCAAAAATCTATAATATCTGTAACACAGTCCTACAATACTAAGAAAGAAAGAAAACTGTTTTTATTGTTGACAGCACATAACATACACATAAAATACAAAAATACATTAAACTTATAGTAAAACGAAACGAACAAGTAAAATCAACAAACAATAAAAAACAGCTACAGAATGTGTATTTTATGTGATGCCAACACTGGATATGGCTCAGCATACACAACAGGTAAAATACCTGTTGCACTGGTATTCTGCCATACCCAGAGCAGTGACATCACAGAAAACATTATTAAAAAATAAATATATATATATATACAAATTAATTATCTCCTAAATACAAATAGAAAAGAAATCACACTATAGGTCAGAACAGTCAGAATTGGTCAGAATACATCACAATATCTGTGGCAGAAAATTGCTTATGATTACAGAAGTAATCTGTGGTTGCTTACGACAGCTTGTTCAATGGACTTTGACCTTAATTTTTTTTAAAAAAAAAAGAGAAGTGACACGTATAGATTATGAAAAAATATTAAAATTACCAATTAACTGTAAGACACCATGTTAAATAAATTAAAAAGAGTTTCGGCTGTTACAAAAAGTAATATAATTTTGGAAAATAAATTAAAAAGGTAAGGAAAACGGATATTTAAACGGGCTGCACCTGTGACTGCAACAAAAATAACTTGAAATTGTTTTTAAATGTGCCATGTGTTTTCAGTGAACGTATTGGGGGTGGCAAGTTATTACGGTTGTTATGCTAAATTGTTATATTGTATACTACTTGTCATGGTTCAGAAATAAAGATTTGTTATTATCATTATTTTACTACTTACTTTAACAAAATATATTTCTAACGTTTTGTTTATTTTAATTTATCCGCCTCTGTCAACCCTACCAAAAACGGAAAAATTTCGCCCGCTCTATAGAAGCTTTGTCTTTGTACGTGTCCATATTTCCTATTTATGTGGTTTGTTTATTCGAGTATCTGATGTTTTTCACATTGTTTTTGTTGGATACTGCTATAAACCTTTCAACAGTTGTAGGTATTCCGTGTTTGATAGATATGTTAATATGATTCTGTTATTATTCAAGTAGGTACATATACAACAATACATTATTAGTTGACCATAATTGTTTTGGTAATCTACTGATGATCAATAGGTTTTTAAAGTGAAACTATTATTACATCGGTCCCCACAATTTTCATTCTCGTCTTTAGCAAGTCATATTACATTTTTAATTGTTATTAAAAATTCAGGCCTTATCAACAAGCATCGGTAGTTCAGTGGTACAAAGCTCGCCTGTTACGCGGGAGCCCGGTTTCGATTCCCAGCCGAGGTAGAAATTTTTTAATAATCATTTTAAAAGTTTCACTTGCATTGTGGTTTTATAAAACCACACCATTTTTTAGGGTTCCGTAGTCCTGACAAGGAACTCCTTTAGTTTCGTTTCGAGTAGGGCGTCCCTCCCCCGCCAAAAGCTATACTATTAGCTTGTAAATTCTGAAATAAATCATAATAAGAGTGCTTTTCATGAACTTTTAAGGAAAATTATAACGGTCAAGATTGATCAGTTAGTTTAAGAGAAATACGCAGGTAGTCGTTCAAATTATGTAGAAAATTTCTTACCATATAAAACAACCTTAGAAGAACACATTAAAAGCGGCTAAGATGAAGTAATTTCTTGTTTGTCATGCGTAAAACCTTGCAAGGTTGCATCATCTCAAAAAACTTAATCTAAACAAACTATTTAAAAAACCACAATTAAATATCTACGGAACCCTAAACTACGCGTGGCACGACACGTACTTGGCCGGTTTTCTATATAAAAAGAAATCTCAATATCACTCACAAACTGTCATGTGCTTAGGTGCACCTTATCTCTCTTTGCGTCCCGGAAATTAATCCCGATGAAATTAACCGTCTAATCTTAGCGACGTTCGCTTAAAAGTTTTCTTCATCATTCAAACTCCTTCCCTCTATGTTGTCAGCTCGTTATATTGCGGAAACTTTTGACACTTTGTATTTCAACCTTAGAGCTGTGTGATTATGGTAAAATAAGTTTAGGAACAAAGTCAATTTAATTTATTAGATACGATAAAATTCACCTACAGGTATTATAGTTTGTCGCTTTTTCGTGGCTTTGCTGTAGTTACCTAATCTAAACTCCTAACGTATTTTAATTTTTGAATAAGTTACACTTTTATTTTTTAATTTTTCCATAATCAATAACTCGAAATAATATTAAATTTTAAGTACTTACTACGTCAAAAAAAAGAGATAATGGAGAACGCATGAAAATGGATAACGTGCTTAATTTTGCATTGTAATCTCAGAACTGTAAGTCATTTCTGTAATTAGAACTTCTCAAGTACTACACTTGGGAGCTTTTAGTTACAAAAGTTTCATCGAAAACTCATTAGCGTGAAGGAACTATTCTTTGGAGTAAATTGCAATTGTTTTCATCCGACCGGGGACCAATCGCCTAAAAGGGTTGCTATCGCTTACTTTTTTAAGATTTGATAATAACAATATTAAAGAAAATGAACGTGAGGTATTTGAAGACCTTTTGCGGTCAGAAATAATAAAATGAAATTGTAAGTGTTAGCGATAGGCATAGCAATCCCGTCAGGCGATTGACCCCCAGATTTCTGCTATAATGGCGTTAGGAAATAAAGCATCCCTGTGTTCCTGGTGGGTCAGTAAAATTCTGCCGTGTGTGCCCATCAATCGACCTACTATTTCCCTTACTCATCGTTATTATTAGTAATATTTATTTGGTATCCCTTATAATAAAACCTTTCAATAAAATTTTTTTTTTATTTATTTAAATAAAATGTTTAAAGATTTCAATAAAGCATGTGATTGGATAAACATTCCCTTGGATTCTCAGTAAAGTTTTCTTGTGCTACACTGAAATATTTTTCATAACGAGAAAAATAAAACGAAGTAATACTTAGCGAGGAAGTAAATATTGAGAAATGTCATTCAATTCGAAAATTTTTTTGTTGTTTCGACCTTATTGCAATGCGATATTGCGAATGTTCAAACTACATTTTGCGGCAATGGGTCCCTAATCATAGCACTTGGCTGTACATTGATGAGATAGGTACGCTTTTCAAATCAATTAATTTCTTGACTCGGTAAACTCTTGACACAGTTACAAGTAATATTACACTTTATTAGTAACAGTCGAAACTTTGTTAAACCAAGTAACGAATTGGGGCCGACTTAATCTAGTCCAATTTAACCCTACGAAGACACAAGTATGCGCGTTCACCGTAAAAAAATACCATTTGTCGTATCTCCTCTTTTTGAGAACACTCCTCTAACTGCCTCAGCTAGTATTGGAATTCTTGGCGTTGACATATCGAGCGACGTCCAGTTTCGGGATCATTTAGAGGGCAAGGCCAAATTGGCCTCTAAGAAGCTTGATGTGCTCAATAGATCGAGAATGTACTTCACACCGGCCCACCGACTGCAACTTTATAAGGCACAGGTACGGCCTAACATGGAGTACTGCTCTCATCTTTGGGCGCGGGCGCCCCAGTACCAGCTTTTCCCTTTGGATTGCATCCAGCGCCGAGCGGCTCGAATTGTCGACGACCAGGACCTTTCCGATCAGCTTGATCCTTTGGCTTTGCGTAGGGATGTAGCTTCGCTTTGCATCTTCCATCGCATTTATCATGAGGAGTATTCTGAGGAATTGTTCGGATTAATTCCAGCTGCTGCATTTCGTCATCGTACAACGCGATAAAAATTTCATCCCCATCATCTTGATGCGTGGCTATCCACAACCGTGCTTTTTTGTCGAAATTTTTTACCACGTACGACAAATCTGTAACTGTCAATACGACCCAAAAACCTTCAAAAAAAGAGCGTACTCCTTTCTTAAAAGCCGGCATCGCATTTGTGATACTCCTGGTGTTGCAAGTGGCCATGGGCGACGGTGATCACTTACCATCAGGTGAGCCGTCTGCTCGTATGCCCCCTATAACATAAAAACAAAAACAAAACAGTGGACTAAGGTAACTTTTTATTTAACTTTCATTGGTAACTTTTTGAATCATCATCATCAGCCTATAAGTGTCCTTTGCAGCCTTCACTGCTGGGGCACAGGCCTTCCTTATGGATGGAATAGGGAGATTAGGCCATGACCCATCACGCGGGCCCCGTGCTTATTCGTAGGTGTTAATTACTGCAGATGCAGCTGGGACCAACGGTAAATGTGCTTTCCGAAACACGAATTGCGCCATACTCCATCGCTTTTAAACACATACGTGTTTTAACGTAAATCTTATTATAATTATCACAAACTTTTAGCATTGCACCGTTCGACAGAGCAGATAAATAAATATAAATATATGCAGAGAATTTCCTTTGCGGTTGCTCTGAACGGGGCGGGCGGTTATTGTGACTCGGCGCATCGAAATTGTTGAGTGTGTTGTGTGTGTTTTATATAATACATTTGCTTTTACAATTTTAATAACAAGCTACCTGACTTTGAAAACGTTTATTCGCTGTACGATAAATACCTTTTGTGATGACGAAAAGATGCGCCTTATTCATCGGCAACTTCCACAAAACTTGAGGACTATTTTGTGCTTCTCGAAAGGCTAAACCACTTAATCCGATCCTGGGCTTCTTTGTTCACTAGACACGGACCTTGTTCCGAGTGGTTAGCGACCTGCTCCCGTACCTACCGTTACGCCTGGAATCAAACCTAACCTAGCCTACACATTTGGATATAAAGTGACGGTCGGATTTTATAATACCTAGGCAAAAATTGCCTAGGTATTGTATTTAATGCCGGATATACAGATTGCCGGTAACATATACCTAGTCCAGCCATAAGTTCTGTTACAAATGATTTTTTTTTATCGAAGTAATGTTTACTACATTAAAATTTCCCTACATATTTATTAAAGTCTCAGCAAAAAATATTATATTCGAAATGGCCACCTTTAGTTTTTATACAGGCCTTTAATCTTTTTGGCCACGAATCTATGGATTTACTCACTGGTATAAGGGAAATTTCGCCACTGCTTGTTCCAAAGATTTTTTAAGAGAATGTCGCCGTTTCGTTTAGAGCAGGCCATGTCCTCTAAAACTGACCATAATTAGAAAGTTTAAAAGGTTGAGGTCTGGGCTAGATGAGGGCCAGTATTCAGCTCTTATAAAGTCCGGAACGTTGGCTTCAAGCCATGCTTGGGTAGTTCGTGCCTTGTGACCAGGTGCCTATCCTAAAATCCTACTGGAAAGTCCACGGTATATTTTTAAAAAGTGTATTGCTGAGAGGTTTCACAACATGTTCCAAGACTGTATCTTGATACACTTTGACTGAAGTTTTCACTCCTTTTTCACAAAAATATAGTGTTCTACAATCGTGATTTTTTGTTTATCGATGAAGAGGATATTTTTGTGCTTTTCACCTGCGTATCGTGACAGAAGGCGTTTTAATCGACCCACTTTCTTTAATTGTAAAGATTCATTTAGGATATGTCCTGTATATGTATAAAACTAGTTTATGACTTGTTTCTTGGTGTAAACAAGGGGTAAAATATTAAGGATATACCTTAGTTTAGGCACATATTAAAGTTACTAATATTACAAAACTAGTTATGGAGAGAAATAAAGCAGATTTATTATTATTATACATTCACCTAATTAGTAAGCCATACTACTAAATAGTAGTCCAAGGCATCTTATGCCGTAGTAGCGAATCTATTCTGGTTCCTTGTTTACTATCGAATTCTCTATTACTGTTTTACTATTCCAAATTTTCTTGCGGGCATGGCAGCAAGTTTTCCTTCGGAGTCTCACCAGTGTAGTATGTTTAAAATGCCTAGCAAAGTTAATAAGTAGGTATTCACTTCGGAAAACTTATTGATCGTTTTAGTAAACATTAAAAACTGTATTTGTTTTATCGAATTCAATGATAATGATTTTATCATCGGCTTATGGACATCCAGAACTGCATGCACATAGCATACAAACTTAAGCTTTCCACATCCAGTGACTGCCATCGATTCCTTTGATTTCAGTCTATTTCGGTAGGGTGTGAAGGGAGGGGATAGGGGGGTCATTTAATTGTTGGCATAATAACCGTGTTCAAATAAAGCAGAAAGGTAGGTAGTAGTTCGTTATATTTTTTTGACGATGACCTCCCAGCAGTGTTGTCAGTTTAACGCATTTGTCGCTAGAAATGACGACTTTTGCTTAAGCAAAGCTTAAGCTTAAGACTTAAGTCTTAGCGACTAAAAAACAGTTTTGACGACAAAAATTGTTTAGCGACTTATCTAGCGACTTTTGCCGCAGGCAACTCGATACAGTGCCAAGAGATATATTATTTATAAATACCAAATTAATTATAAAATTAAAGATTGTGCAAAAAAAAAATACGTTTTTGAGTATTCTTAATTTATACGATTGTTACAATGATTATATAATTTAATTAAAAGCTATTTTTTTATATGTAGGTATCTATGTTGAACACGATGTGCAATTGAATTATAATCTAATTACTTATGTACCAAAAGGCTGGCAGCTACCTTGGTCAACGGATTAGCCTTGCTATCCAACGTGGAAATGCTGCCAGCCTATTGGGCACCACTCCTGACAGCGGCGCTGGCAGTGATATATTGTTTATGTTGAAAATTGAATATTATTTAAGTACTTAGTTATTTCTGGTTTTTAAGTTTTTAGACATTAAGTAGTTTGTAATTTGAAATATTTGTATGACGAGGGGAGGTCCAAAAGTTCGTGGAATGGAAGGGATGGAGTGGGGATAAGCGTGCTCGCTTAGTGTTATACGGATTGGAGACTCATCATTAGTGTATATACCCAGTTTCAACACCATTGCGTCATTCGTTTACGAACGAGTCAATCCGGAAAAAAACTGAAACAATGGAGAAAATTGAATATCGCACTGTGATAAAATTCCTTACCAAGCAAGGAAAGAACGCTAGGACCATTTTGAATGAAATAGGAGCCGTTTATAGGGAACAGTGCCCTAGTAAGTCAATAACATAAGATTTACAAGTGGCATGGTCTTTTTAAACATGGTCGAGAGTCGATTGAAGACGAGCGCTCAGAAAGACCAGTTAAAGCCACCACATCTGGCATCGTCGAAAAAGTGGAGAAACTTGTATTGGATGATGCCCGTTTGAAGAAAAAACAGATATCTGCATTAGTTGGAGTATCAGATACCACCTACCTGCATGACCACCTGGGTATGACAAAAGACAGTGCAAGAAGGGTACCGAGAATGCTCACGCCGCTTCAGAAACAGCAGCGCGTCGATGCGACAAAACATTTTTTTGAGTTGTGTGGAGACGAACCTGCACAGGTTTTGGAGCGGATTGTCACCGGATATGAAACATGGGTTCATCACTTTGAGCCTGAGTCCAAACAAGAGTCCATGCAATGGCAAAAAAGGTGGGACACCACCGCCAAAAAAAATCAAGGTGTCGGAGTCGGCTGGAAAGTTGATGGCTAATGTATTTTGGGATTGTGAGGGGATAATCCTGATTAATTATAAAGAAAAGGGAAGGATTATAACCGGAGAATACTATGCAACAATATTAGAAAAATTAAAGGATGCTATCAAGGAAAAACGGCGAGGAAAATTGACTAAGGGGTGCTCTTGCAAGGCAACGCGCCGGTTCACAAGAGCAGAGTTGCAATGGCTGCTCTGCACACGAATGGCTTCGAAACCCTAGTCCACCCACTCTACAGTCCAGACCTGGCCCCAAGAGACTTTTATTTATTCATCAATTTAAAAAAAAACTTCATCATCATCAGTCCATGTTTGTCCACTGCTGGACATAGGTCTCCCCAAATGCACGCCACTGCTCCCGATTTTGTGCTACTCTCATACAGCCTACTCCAGCCAGCCTACGAATATCATCATCCCATCTTGTCTCAGGGCGACCTACACTACGTTTACCGAGTCGCGGTCTCCACTCAAGAACTTTCCGGCTCCAACGTCCATCAGTTCTGCGGCTAATGTGACCAGCCCCCTGCCACTTCAGTTTGCTAATTCGGTGGGCTATGTCGGTGACTTTGGTTCTCTGTCGGATTACATCATTTCTGATGCGGTCCTTCAGGGATACTCCGAGCATAGCCCTTTCCATAGCTCTCTGAGCGACTTTAAACTGGTGGACTCGTCCAGCCGTGAGTGTCCACGTCTCGGCGCCATATGTCATAACTGGGAGGACGCACTGGTCGAAGACTTTCAACTTGAGACATTGAGGGATGGGTGACGAGAAGACTTGACGAAGCTTACGAAATGCTGCCTAGCCTAACTGAATTCTTCTATTGGCTTCTCTCTCGAAGTTGTGTCTGCCTAATTGGAGCGTTTGTCCTAGATAGACATATTCCTGAACAACCTCGAGAGGTACTCCATTAACAGCAACCTGTCCCGGATCAACGAGCTCGTTGAACATGACCTTGGTTTTATCCAAGTTCATCCGGAGACCGATGCGTTTGGAAGATTCAGCCAGGCTGCTCACCATCTCCTGTAGCTCTTGCAGGGTTTCAGCCAGAATGAGGATGTCGTCCGCGAATCGGAGGTGTGAGATGTATTCGCCATTAATATTTATTCCACGTCTTTTCCAATTGAGCGTTCCGAACATGTTCTGCAGCGCAGCGGAGAAGAGTTTCGGGGATGTTACATCCCCTTGTCTCGCACCACGGCACAGCAGGACAGGCTCGGTCCGATCATTCTGGAGTACGACGGACATATTAGCGGCGTCATACAGACATCTCAGCACCTCGATATATCGCCAATCAACTTGGCACCTCTGCAAGGCCCCAAGAACAGACCAGGTCTCGAGGGAGTCAAAAGCTTTCTCATAGTCCAGAAACGCCATGCACAGGGGCTGGTTATACTCTTTGGTCTTCTGTATTTTATCCGTGCGGTGACGGAGAAAGAATACAACTCACCGCCCCTTTTCTTCCCGTGGGTGTCGTAAGAAGCGACTAAGGGATGTCGGAGCTTCCATCCGCTCTTCTGGTGGTAGGGTGCCTAACACCCGCCTGGTTTGTTACCACCGTGCGCATGGTGAAAAACCCGTGAAGTGCTTCTCGCGCGTTTCGGGGTCAGCCAGCGTACAACCAGAGCTCGAGTGGAAGTTGTCGCGAAGGATTCGGTCCAGGGGAGGCATCCGTGGAACCGATGCCGGGAGGACTGCATCGACCCGTCGGCCAGGGAGACCCGTAGAAACGGCTGTCCCGCTGGCCGCCCGTGGCACAGTACAGGGGCCCAAGCGTTCCTAACCAGTTCGCGAGGCTGCCCCATCATGTCACGCATAATCTCGGGGTGGACCGTCGTGCCGGTTGGTGACCGGGGCGTGGGGTCCCGGCGGCCACTCCCGGGGGGGTGCGGGGGCCCTTCCGTCCGGCGGGTCGGCGCATCTCCACTGCAGGCAGTCAATCGGGAAGACAAACCCCCCTTATTTGCCTGGACTCTTCGCGACGGCGTCCGCTCGTTTTCGCGTCTCTTTTTTTTTCACTTCCACCATGGCAGCCTCAATAACAAAGTTTGGACGTACAGCGGTGCACACCCCCACGCCTTCAACGCTGTTTGAGGTCGAGTTCTGCAACATACGCGGACTCCACTCTAACCTCAACGCTGTCCACCACCATCTCGAGACAGCACGGCCAGCATTGTTGTTCCTGACGGAGACACAAATACTTCCGCCTGCTGACACAGGCTACCTTAATTATCCCGGCTACGTGCTTGAAGAGTCCTTCAAAGCGAAAGCCGGTGTATGCCTGTATGTTCGGGCGGATGTTTGTTGTCGCCGTCTCCGCTGCTTGGAAGATCCCTCCTTCTCCATGCTGGGGGTACACGTTGACTCTGGCCCCCGGGCCAGAGTCTACGTGTGCCTTTACAGATCCCACACCGGCGATGTTGAGACAACTCGACTTTTTGAACACCTTAGTCGGGCAGCAGATGACGCGCAGGAGCGATTTCCCAATGCAGAATTGGTGTTTTTGGGGGACTTTAATGCTCACCACAATTTGTGGTTAAGTTCTTCCAAAACTGACCATGCAGGGATCTCTGCTCACACATTCGCTCTCACGCATGACTTGAAGCAACTGGTTGATCAGCCCACCAGGATCCCAGATATTCCAAGTCAAGCGCCTTCTTTACTGGACCTTCTGCTCACGACCCATCCACAGGGCTATCAGGTTGTGGTAAGAGCCCCCCTGGGCTCGTCCGACCACTGCCTGATATCTGCCAAAGCACCACAGGCCAAGCCTCCGCGTCCAGCAGTGGTCAAGCGCCGTATCTGGCATTATGGGTCGGCAGATTGGGACGGTATGCGTGATTACTTTGCGTCCGTCCCTTGGAAGCAGCGCTGCTTCAGTGACAGGGACCTATCGGGCAGTGCCGTTGCCATTACTGAGGAGATCATAATGGGTATGGAATACTATATTCCTCATTCTGATCTCATCAGTAAGGGCACACGTAACCTCTGGTTCAATCACGACTGTGCTGAAGCTGCTTCGCGTAAGCAAGCGGCATATCGTGCTTGGATCAGAGGCCGCGCTCTCAAGGATCCCGGGGTCGATTCACTCAAAGCAGCCTACAATTCTGCTTCCAAGGCCTGTAAGAAGGCTTACATCAGAGCGGATGCCCAGCGTGTTGCACGTGTTGGCCAGGAACTTATAACGCATCCTGGGGGTCCCGTAGCTACTGGCGTTTGGCCAAGGCCGTGCAAAAAAACTTCTGCCAGCCCTCGCTGCCACCTCTGAGATGCCCAGACGGAACACTAGCTCATAAGCCGCAGGAGAAAGCCGATTTACTGGCAAAACTCTTTGCGGCTAACTCCCGAATCGATGATTGCATTGCACTGCCACCATCATTACCTCACTGTGGCACAACGATGCCTGATATTAAAATCAGGCAGCGTGAGGTTCGTGCCGAATTGCAATCACTCGACGTCCGGAAAGCTAGTGGACCTGATGGCATCCCAGCAGTAGTACTTAAAAAATGTGCAGCGGAGTTGTCTCCCGTGCTCACGCGCTTGTACCAATGCTCGTATTCTTTGGGGCGTGTGCCGGAGACTTGGAGAGATGCTAACGTGCAACCGGTGCCCAAAAAAGGGGATCGCTCAGACCCGGCAAACTATCGGCCAATAGCAGTCACCTCAGTTTTATGTAAAGTTCTAGAAAAGGTCCTTAATAACCATCTGACCCGCTACCTAGAGGATCACTCCCTGATTAATGATCGTCAATATGGATTTAGACCGAAACGATCGACGGGTGATCTTCTAGCGTACTTAACTCATATCTGGGGTGAGGCTATCGACAAGCGTGGCGAGTCGTTGGCTATCAGCCTTGACATTGCCAAGGCGTTCGACAGGGTCTGGCACAAAAGCCTTCTCTCCAAGCTTCCGGCATACGGTCTGCCAGCCCAGTTCTGTTCTTGGGTAGCTGACTTCCTGCATGAGCGTAGAATTCGTGTCCTTACGGATGGTAGCAGTTCGCGGTTCATGTCAGTGAATGCCGGCGTTCCCCAGGGCTCCGTCCTATCCCCCACTCTCTTTCTGCTGCATATCAATGACTTGATTCCTCTTGGGAATATTCATTGCTATGCAGACGATAGTACAGTGCATGCGGGGTATCTCGGACAAGCAGCGGCTGGGCAGGCAGTAACCAGGGAGAAACGGGAAAATCTTGTCATTGAACTCAATCAGGCTTTGGACCACATTTCCGAATGGGGTACCAGGAACTTGGTTGGGTTCAATGCCAAGAAAACTCAGGCTTGCGCTTTCACGGCAAAAACATCGCCATTCCTTCCCCTTCCATCTCTTCAGGGCACAACACTACCGCTGCAGAGCAACATTTCCATGCTCGGTATGGAAGTTCGCTCAGACCTGAATCCAAAGGACTACATCGAAACCGTGATCAAAACAGCTTCACGCAAACTCGGAGTCCTGAACAAGGTGCGGCGTTTTTTCACGCCCGATCAACTGTGCTTGTTGTACAAAACGCAAGTGCGGTCCTGCGTGGAATATTGCTCGCACCTCTGGGATGGCTCCGCCAAGTACTTGCTCGATGCTTTGGATAGGTTACAAGGGTGCGCGATCCGCATCATAGGCGATGAGGAGGTGACTAAACACCTTGAGCCTCTTCAATTACGCCGTGACGTGGCGTCACTAAGCGCGTTCTATCGTTTGTACCACGGCGAGTGTTCTGAAGAGTTATTCTCTCTTATCCCACCTTCCCCTTTCCTTCAGAGGACCACGCGCGCTGGCCTACGTTGTCACCGTCTTACTGTGGCCACAATTCCAACGCGTACAAAGAAATTTGGTGACTCATTTCTTTGTCGCACTATCCGTAAATGGAATGCTCTGCCCGCTCACGTGTTCCCTCCCTCTTACAACCTGGGATCCTTTAAAAGAGGCGTGAAGAAGCAACATGCAGGCCGGCAGGGTGAGGATGGCTGGTGTGGCAGGTAGAACTGCTGTATCAGCTATCTTCGCGTCTGGACTTCACCTTCACATAACATCAGGTGGGGTGGAGTCATTTGTCGTCTATGGTGCCATAACCCCTTCGGAACCCAGCCTGCTCCGCAGGTTGAGCTTCGTCAAGTCTTCGTGCAAGACGATTCGAGATGACTCTTGGAAACAATTTATAGACGTGGCTCAGGAGTGAAATTGGTCGATAGTTCTTCAGCAAGGTCTTGTCGCCTTTCTTGAAGAACAATACGACCAAGCTCCGGTACCACGCCCTTGGAGTTCTCCCGGAGAAAAGAACAGAGTTAAATATACGCCGGAGCTCCTTCAGCACCGGCTTGCCGGCAGCTTTCAGAAGCTCGGATGTGACTCCGTCCTCCCCCGGGGCTTTTCCATTTTTAAGTTGCCCAAGAGCCGCCTCGATCTCCTCTAGGTCGATGTCGGGGAGATCCTCCGTCACATGGCGGGTTAATGTGGCTCTTAAATCTCTCTCATCCGACGTAGGGTGGGGCGAGTGCGACGTGTATAACTGGCTATAGTAAGTATAAACTTCCGAAAGAATCTCTGGTTTCGATGTGACGACTTCTCCACTTGTTTTGGTCAACTTCGTAAGGTGGCTCCTTCCAAGCTGTTGTACGAAGACTTTAGACCCCCGGTTCTGCTCAATTGCTCTCTATATCAAGAGTGTATTGGAGCGTCGGAGGTCACGCCGTATCAGCTTGGAGATGGACTTATTCAGAGCCCGTTGCTCTGACGAAGTGACTAGTGGATCGTTTCGCCGCTTGTCCATTAGATCCAGAGTCTCTTTCGAAAGCTTAGACCGCTTGCCCGTACGTCGCAGCTCACAGAACTTCGCACCCTCGTCCCGAAGGATTTCTACCACTTGGTCGAGTTCCTCGTCGATGTCAACGTCAATTCTGGTTTCCAAGGCAGCGAATCGATTTTCCAGTTTCAGTTGGAAAAAAAAAGACTTAAGGGGAAGGAATTTTTCCGATGACAATGAGGTAAAGGAGGCAATTTTGGCTCATTTTGAAGCAAAATATAAAAAATATTTTTATAGTGGTTTAGAAAGATTAATTCATAGGTCTAATAAATGTAATTGAGCTTAAGGGTAATTAAATTGAAAAATAGTTGTTTGGACCTCCCCTAGTAAATATAAATTAAATAATTCCTTATGTACCTACTTTTAATTTTTTTCACATATCCCAATCTTTCACACTGCATGCCGGTGGCCTCTTCTGCCTCTCCCATACAAAATCCTGCGTCCGATTCTGGTGGAATTAGTTTTAGCGACTTTTGGTGTCGAGTCTAGCGACTCGAACTTCTAGGAGTTGGCAACACTGCCTCCCAGCCTTTGTCGCCCGCGATCCATGTTGATTATAGGGATACATTTTCCTGTTGATTGTTTATTTTATTCATTGATGTACTTAATCCATAGTTTGGTTGATTAGCCAAGTCCTCAATTTACTGAAAATGGCGACGATTATTAAGGACTTGACTTATTAGATAATTCAGTGCTATAAACACATGCTAGATGTTTAGTTATGTTGTAATATGTTTTCATGGAGAATTATTTTAGTAAAACATTAGCACACATAAAATGACATTGACATTTCGCACTCGCAAACTATTCGAATTCGATATCGGTTCGTGCTTAGGGTACTGGTATTAAGTAAATATACTAGTACGCAAGTACTTACCAGTTATGTATTTACTCTTGAAACATAAATAATGTTTCTTTCATACGTTTTAATAATAGAGTCATGGTTATGATTGAAAAGGAAATTATAATTTGGCTTTGAGATATTGTAGTATCAAGGTAAAAAAACCATAACTTCACTTAGAGTTATTTATATTCAAAGAAAATTTAATAATTTAACTAAAGAACAAATGTAAGATATTTATAACTATAAACTTACTATTTATTCTACATTATTAAATAACCTCCATTACTAAAACATATTTTGTAAGTATTATCAATTAATTGTCAAATGTATTTTGTGAAAATTATGACTTTTGTATTCTTTTCTAAGAAAATATCGCTTACATGAGAGTGCGATGTTCAAGGATTCTGAGAAACAATAAATTATTTATAGCAAGATGTCGTTTAGCAGAATAGCGCTCGCTAACTTGAAAGAGCGGGAGGAAGCTTAACAAAGAATGACATAGACAAACTTGCAAGTTGCGACAGGCAATACAAAAAAAACTCATTTCCTGAAATAACGTAGTCAGTTAGTATAGCTCAAAAAAGAGATGTAATTTTAGGCATCACACTTTTTGGCATTGCATGAAAGGTTTTTTTGTCATGCAGTATAAATTTATTTAACTTAGTACTTTATTGAACGGGTATTAAGTACAAAAAAGCGACCAAGTGCGAGTCGCATTCGCCCATGAAGGGTTGGGAAGGGAAAACCTGCCCTCTGCACCCGCTACCGATCAAGCCACGTCCCGCGCGAATTACAATTATTGAAGTTATACTTCTTTAGGCGCGTTATGAAAAAATTATGAGAGTGCAATTTTAAGATGCGTGCGCATCACTGTAACACAAAATTTTAACAGCATGAAGTTGGTCGCTTTAGCGACCAACTTCATGCGTTACTTTTGTGTTTATCGCACATTAAGAAAATCTACCAACAAAATAGAAATAGAATCTCTATTTAGTGGGTGTTAACGACTGCATTGTGAAGGCCTATCAAAAGTATTTATTAATCTGGAACAACGGAACCAAAGCGCGATTCAGGAGACTACAGCGCCATCTCTTGACCATTGGATTGGTGTAGTAGAACCAAAAACCACATCTTTTTTTTGTAATAAAGTAACAGTTATAGGTATTCATATTTATAATATTTATCCACATGTTTCTAGTTTGTATATTCGGAATACGTGTTTGAGTTTCATACAAGTGCAAATCACATATGTTCTAATAAATTATATTCAGTAGCGATTTTAATTGAATATTTTGATAATTTATTTATTTTTTCAAATTTAAACTGAACTTTATTGACTGTGTCCTTTTCCAGACTTTTTATTAATTTATTGTAATTAATTATTTGCATGCAATTAAAAACTAATTTTAAACGATGCCAAAGAAGGATAACTTCTCACGCGCCTACATAAGTACACGCACCCATTTTTTTTTATTTACTTAGGCACCTATTACAGATTTATTATTAGAAATAATGGTTCACGGTTTATGAAATTAAATGTTATTTTTTTTACATTTCAGTTCATTGAATAAAACGTAAATAGCGGTTTACGATTTATGACGTATTAAAAAAAATAGTTTTTTTTTTAATACGGGGTAGATCTCGTTCAAACCAATTGGCGGTGAATTTTGCATGGTAATGTAAGCAGTTCCTTTTCGGAAGGTATGGCGGATGGGGGCTAGGCAAAAATTTACCGTCAAACCTTGCGAGGCAGTTAGCTAGACAACCAACTGTTAGCGGTAGCTGGGCGCGTAGTTAAATGAGCAGCGAGGTGGGCGACCACCGACGATGGTGGCTTTGGACTTGGTTTAAAGTTTTGTTTGGTGAGTGATGGACCGGGAAGGGACTAGGAGCGTGTGTGATGGACCGGAAGCGTCCGCACTGGGCCTAGTGCGGTATTAGTGGCTAGGATACTTTTTTAATGGAATAGGGAGATTGGATCATGACTCGCCACGTGGGCCCCGTGCGGTTTGGTGGGTGGTATGTATATATTTATAACTTCGTTCCAACCAAGAGTCCCACGACACACATTTTTTTTCCTTGTCCTGTCCGGTCTCTCGGTGTCCTTGGTTGTTCGGGGGACTGTTGTATGCGGTATTCTTAATTTGTCTTATGCGTTACTTGATGCAGTTTTAAGCGATCTATTTGGACGGACAAAAAAGTCAGCAGACAAAAATCCCTCGTCTGAGCAGGTTGCTGCCGAACGTGCTGTCCATAGAGAAAGTAAAGTTTACGAAGTCATTCGTATAAGCGGATACATACAGCTACGCTCGATTTCGCAGATGACAGAGGAGCTGTATGGCGCAGGTAGATAGCAAACGATGATCTCAGCCCATTGCGAAAGTTGCGTAACTGCCACGATCGCAGGCCAAACGCTAGTGTTTGGCCTGCGATCGTCATGGCCAAATGATGGGCTGAGATTATCCAGTCGTCGTTGCCAAATAATGGGCGATCGTCATGGCCAAATGATGGGCTGAGATCATCGTTTGCTATCTACCTGCGCCATACAGCTCCTCTGTCATCTGCGAAATCGAGCGTAGCTGTATGTATCCGCTTATACGGATAACATGTGATATGATATGATGATATGAATGTGTATAATAAATATAAAAAATCGGAAAGCACAAAAATAAGTATACTTTTCAGTGATTAACATAGGTGCCAATGTATGTACTCCTAGAGATAATAGTAAAGAATGGCACACCAAAACTAATGTTTTGTTGAATTTTAGATAAAACTCTGCTAAAATACAATTTTCATGGTTACATTTTTCTAATTATGTCGAAAAATAAAACATGAAGTTAGAAAAACGTGTAAAAAATACCTATCCCTTATTGACGTCAATAAAATGGCTGCCTTTTCGTAGCTTGTGCGACTATAAATTTCTTTATCTTTTAATTCAAATGCAACAGGACCAATGATACGACATCTATCTAGCCTTCTTTAAATAAATAGCAATAAATAACCATTATAAAAACCATAAATATATTAAAATAAAAAGGTACGTTTAATAAACCATATAAAGTGGTACCTACTAAAAGTTCATAAAACTTGATCAGAATAAATTAAATGAACAGCTTACTTGTAAAAAATACTAACGTGTATATCAGCGGTGTTAGCAGATCAGCAATTAGAAGTTTTCCCGTATCGCAATTCGCAATCGATGTTGTTAGCAGAGTTGGCAAGCGGCCAACTTAGTGGCTCGCGGCTATAGCAAGCAACTAATGTACAGTCACCAACGTATCAGGTTGTGCAACGTGTATCAGAAATGACAACTTGAAAGTAGTTTGTTACGAATATTCTTATGAATCAATTTCAGTCATTTTCATTTTTAGGAATTTCCTAAAACCAATTACAAAGACTCCACTGTCCAACTGTCTGTTTCTCTGTCTGTCTGTTTGTTACCAGGCTGTATTTCATAAGCCGTGATAACCAGACTGTTGAAATTTTCACAGGTGATGTATTTCTGTTGCCTATATAACAACAAATACTAAAAATAAGTAGAATAAAATTAATGTTTAAGGGGGACGCTTATAAAACGGTCTTGTTTTTTGAAGTTCTTTAGGCGCGTTATGAAAAAATGATGAGAGTGAAATTTTAAGATGCGCGCGCATCACTGTAACGCAAAATTTTAACAGCATGAAGTTGGTTGCTTTTGCGACCAACTAACTTCATCCGTTACTTTTGTGTTTACCGCACATTAAGAAAATCTACCAACAAAATAGAAATAGAATCTCTATTTAGTGGGTGCTAACGACTGCATTGTGAAGGCCTATCAAAAGTATTTATTAATCTGTAAAAACGGAACCAAAGCGCGATTCAGGAGACTACAGCGCCATCTCTTGACCATTGGTGTAGTAGAACTAAAAACCACATCTTTATTTTTTGTAATAAAGTAACAGTTATAGGTATTCATATTTATAATATCAAAAGTATTTATTAATCTGGAACAACGGAACCAAAGCGCGATTCAGGAGACTACATCGCCATCTCTTGACCATTGGTGTAGTAGAACCAAAAACCACATCTTTATTTTTTGTAATAAAGTAACAGTTATAGGTATTCATATTTATAATATTTATCCACATGTTTCTAGTTTGTATATTCGGAATACGTGTTTGAGTTTCATACAAGTGCAAATCACATATGTTGTAATAAATTATATTCAGTAGCGATTTTAATTGAATATTTTGATAATTTATTTATTTTTTCAAATTAAAACTGAACTTTATTGACTGTGTCCTTTTCCAGACTTTTTATTAATTTATTGTAATTAATTATTTGCATGCAATTAAAAACTAATTTTAAACGATGCCAAAGAAGGATAACTTCTCACGCGCCTACATAAGTACACGCAGCCATTTTTTTTGCTGTATTTGCTTATTATAATATCGTGTTTAATATTGTGTAGATCTTTACATTCTCTATGATGATGCGGAACCCTTGGGGGGTAAACTGGTGAATGTGTTACGATTTTTGCGTTACGTGTGCACCGGTGACACATCGGTAAACAATGAACAATACCCGTCACAAAATACATGAATCTAGACCACCCACCAAGGGTGATAACGGACCCAGCGCGGATTGGTGGGTGATAACGGACCCAGTGCGGATTGGTGGATGATAACGGACCCAGCGCGGATTGGTGGGTGATAACGGACCCTGTGCGGTTTGGTGGGTGATAACGGACCCAGTGCGGATTGGTGGATGATAACGGACCCAGCGCGGATTGGTGGGTGATAACGGACCTAGTGCGGATTGTTGGATGATAACGGACTCAGCGCGGATTGGTGGGTGATAACGGACCCAGCGCGGATTGGTGGGTGATAATGGACCCAGTGCGGATTGGTGGGTGACAATGGACCTAGTGCGGATTGGTGGGTGATAACGGACGTCATTGATTGATGGTTTTTTTCTATCAACAAATCTTCAGGTTAAGTTAAGATTTTCAGATCATTGGAGCTAAAGCAGTTTCACTTCAGTTGGCGGTCATAAGCACACTCGCTTTTTTTTTCTTTATTGGTGGTGAATTAATTAAACAAAATAAAGGTAAAAGTTAGTAGTAGCAAAATTCCGTAGTACTGACAAGGAACCCTTATAGTTTCGTCATGTCCGTCTGTCCGTCCTCGGGTTTGCTTGGAGACTATTGGCACTAGAGAGCTGTTATTTTGTAGAAATTTGTATATCAATCACGCTGACAAAATAGTAAAATAAAAATTTGAAAAATATAGGGACGCGCTTGCTAAATATTGAACTTTTAAGTGCTAATTTCTGTTCGAGTAGGGCATCCCTCCGCTCTAAAAGCCAAACTATTGGTTTGAAAAACCTAGAAAAAATTCATGATTAGAGTGTTATTCGTGAACTTTTAAGGAAAACTATAACGGTTAAGATAGATTTGTTACTTTTACAGTAATAGTCGTTTAACTTTGGTTCAAGAAAATTTCTTACCTATTGAAAGTTCCTTAGAAGAAAATATTAAAAGTGATATAGATGAAGTTATTGTAGCTTGAAATCTTGCATTGCAAAAAAATCTAAAAAAGAAACTATTTCAATACCACAATAAAATACCATTGGTTCCTCAACCTCGAGTACCAACGGCTTCTGAGTCGCGCTAACGTTACGTTTCTATAAAAAGTATATAAGCACTTCAAAAGATCGCAGGGCATGATCGTCTCATATGAAGCTTTTGGTCAGTAAGAGTCTGGCATAAACTTGCTGTAGGGTATTGAATGATGAAGATTTCACAATCACTCCCCCGCCTGGGAGGAAGCAAAAAAATATCGACGGTTATCATTCGTATTAAAAAATAATAATATGGACTTGATTCTTTGCCTACGCACGTGTTCCCTCCTTCCTACAATCTGAGGTCCTTTAAGAGAGGCGTGAAGAAGCATTTTTGCAGGCCGGCAAGGTGAGGATGGTTGGTGTAGCAGATTATAACTGCTGTACCGACTATCTTTGCGTTTGGTCTTTATCACCACTTAACATCAGGTAGAGTAGAATCATTTGCCTACTTGGCTCTAACAAAAAATATACATAGATTAATATTATTGGTTTTTCTAATTTCCTATATAGAAAATAAAGACTCCTGCTCAGATATATTGTGGTAACTACAGGCAACTACGGAACCCTACACTGCGCGTGGCACGACACGTACGTGGCCGGTTTTCTAATATGATTCGACTTTTTCTTGATAAGCAGTTACCATTTTTTAGAGTTTAAACATGCTTGAATAGGATGTTAAATCTAATATACACATTTTCAAAGACGTAATTAATGATTTTTATAAGCAACATCTATTACGATGACGGATGGTAGGGATGTGATGTGAGAGCGAGTGTTACGCGGTGAGCTTATCATTTTATTTTCGATACCCAATAAAATAAGACGACATATAATTGACAATTGCTTTTTTGCTTATGAAGGAAGAGACGTCTTTCCGTAAATCTAAACCAAACACTAGCATTGAACTTGATACATCTAAATAGGTAACATATACATAATTTGAATAATGAAATTCAATATTTTAGGTGTTCGCGGTAGTTCTCAGATATATTAATAGCTATCAATAGAGAGAGAGAGTGATGTGGAGTATGTGTTTATGAAACCCATACATACGGCTTCCTATAAGTTTCATATTATGTTATCACGTAATAGAAATGCTTTGGAAGTAGCGAATTACAGTTATATCGTGTCGTGTCCGCGTGAACCATTAATGTTTCGTCGGCCAATAAACCGGTTTATGGCTGTATTTATGTTCCATACGGCCCTCGCATTCAGCACGATGATTATCTTAACACAGCTATATAACACATTAACGGGTGAACACAGAAAAATAACAGGCATCCCATTGCAAAATGCCTAAAATGTTTAAAATATAAATGCACCAGTGCGCTCAAGAGAGAAGAGCATGCATAAAGTGCTAAGCCATTAAGGATAGCAAGGAGCGTTTGTTGATTCTTGCAGTTTTTACATTAATACCCTAAATAAATATAAATAAATCAAATAATAATTAACTTTGATGCAGTTTTACAACTTAAAACAATAATTAATGAACCGATTAGCATAACAAAACTACATCTTAATTCTCGCATTGATTTAGCTTTCAGAGATTCTACTGAATACAAATAGAGGAAACTTAAGCAGGTGATTATGGTCCGATAATTATTTCTTTTATATTGGGAACAAATTGAATTTCGAATAAGAGACTTCACGGGCGCACAAAAGTCAAAACAGCCATCATAGCGTGCCTCTACTATAGTAAATATTAAATAAAAAATAGTAATAAAAAGGGTTGGGAGTCGGCATAAAAAATCTTGTAAACATAAAAGAATATTAAAATGATGTTTAACGAAGAAAAATACAGAATAATAAGAATAACGTTTTAATGTTATTTCTCATATACAAGTGAAGTATGAAATTATCAAAAAAAAAACATAAGACAATTGAAAAGCTCCGAAAATAAATGTAACACTATGTGACAAACCATAAACACAAACTTTGGTAAAATAAAAAAAAAACCTTTAAAAAAATATAGTCATAAAAACTACTCGTTGTATTAATCTGTATTAAAGTTCATAACTTTCGCGGTCAGAATATTCCTTGTATAACTTATTATTTTGTAAGAGGAAAATAAATACCTATATAAGCAGATTTTGATATTTAATTCCACCAAAGACTAAATGCGCTTATAAGCCACAGGAAAAGGCTCCACTCCCTTCAGAGACCCCTCCGGAACATAAGTAGATTAGTGGCCAGACGCCTTGTGTTAAAGTATGTTATTTGATAGGGTCATAATAAGTATTTCAGATTTGTTTTTATGTAAAACCTGAAATGGATTACTCTGTGGTTAGTATGCCACTGATACATTTATATGTTAGGATTGCTTAAAAAAGGAATCGATTAATTCATTCGATTTCAAACCTGTTGCTTAATAAATGCAAAGAGCTTCTCTGCGATGCCACCTCTGCTGCACGTCTGGCAAGAGTGGCAATGTGTAAACACCGCCACGCTTCATTCTGTTTTCGATCGCCACCGCTCCGCCTCCGGCGTCTGTGTTTATCGACCTTTAAAGAAACCTCTGTGCAAAATTTCACCTTTCTTGATCCTAGGGTTATTGCTGGACGCTGATGAATCAGTCAGTTAGCGGTTGTCATTTAAAATTATATATATATATATATAAATATTCACATATATGTACTTTTGAACATATACATTTGATATAAAGCGACCTATCCTGGGACCACAGAGCCTACAAAGGGTCCAAATCGTAAAAACTGATAAAAAAACGCTTTACCTGTTCATAAATGTTTTATTTTGATTAGTGTGTGAAAAACATAAGAAATAAATATTACAGATAGATCTTAGGCCAAGAGGTTATATTTTCTTACATCAATAGGGTAAATAGCGTGGGGGTGGAAGGTTATTCACTTGCAGTGAAGTGGCTCCCGTCAGTAAACAGATTAGGCGCGTCGAGTCAAGGCAGACGTCACCGTTCGCCGTCGCGACGAATCAATGCGGTGATTGCACACCCCTAACTTGGTTATCGTTAGACTCAAATACTCAATTCACATTGGTGATTATTTTTTACTGAGTAAGCCAGTACATCGAGGGAACCGATCTGAATTATGACGCCTTAAGTGTCTCTAAATATTTTGTCTTTCTTTATGTGTTATATAGACGACGACAGCCACAGGACAAGCTACCCAAAACTTACAAATTGAAAAAAAGTACAGTTTGTAGATTTCCGTATATAGTTCAATTAAATCTATATTTGTTTGAAGTTTATTATATAAAAATGATGATGTTGCAAAAACCTATTAGCCTACCTTCTGTTTATATGTCTTAGAATTGCATGTCAGCAGAGGAATTAGAGAGATTTATTAATATTTAGTGGAATGATAATCAAAAATATTTGTTCCCGTGCTACGATAGCTGTATTTTGTACTCTTATACTATGTAAGTACTATGTAAGGTTAAGGTTAAGGTAATATACAATACAATACAAAACACTTTATTGTACACCACATATAACATTAAATTTAGTACATAACCAATTAAAACTAGTGTAACAATGGGCGGCCTTATCGCTTAGAGCGATCTCTTCCAGACAACCTTTGGATGGAGAGGACTAGAAGGAAGTGGGAGAGACGGCGGTGTAAATCACTTGAGTGATATAGGTGATAATATATACATACATAAATATGAATATATAATAAATAAATACATACATACACATAAATAAACAAATCTAGTTCAGTTGGTAGTAGTCACAAATAAGATTAACATCGAAAGTTATAAGGACAAATAATGGGACTTTACGACTTTTTTAAAAGCGTAGATAGATTCTGCACGTCGGTGTCGTATGGTAACTGGGAGAGAATTCCACAAATGTACGGCACGCACTGCAAACGAACGGTTATAAAATGTTGTTGCATGTACAGGAGTCATGAGAGTAAGATTTTCTGATGACCTAAGGGATAACGTGTTAGAAGTGTGAAGGAAATTAAAACATTCCTGGAGATAGCGCGGGGTCTTAGGATTAAACAATATATTGTAAAGGAGAGCAAGAATATGAGCATTCCGGCGAAGACGAATAGGTAGCCACTTGAGTTGCGAACGAAATTGAGAAACGTGATCATATTTGCGCAAGCCAAATATGAAGCGGATGCAAAAGTTTTGAAGTCGCTCAAACTTATTTAGCTGGTCCTCATTATGTAAGTTGTATAATATAAATCAATCAAAGAAAATTTATACATCAAAATGCAATAACATTGGATAGAACTTTAATGGCGTATTGTACAAACGTATATTAACACGCTATAAAAATTTCCGAGAATGTGCGAGAATTCCCTGAAGAGTTTATATCTGGGTTATACGAAAAAAAAGTTATTTATAATAACACAAGACTTTTTTTTTAAACAAATTCGTTTCAGTTCTGTTTCGCGGCAATGTAAATTAAGCTTTACTTCGTCCGCCATACTTCGAGCCAAACGATTTCTTATTTAGTTACCAAATCAATCGTTGCATATATTGGGGTCATTTCGGTTATGAAAAGGTTTAAAAAGTGAGTGTGTGAAAAAAAATTACATTCCAAGACCGGTACTTCAAATAATGGTTGTTACTACATTGCCAGTGATTAGGCTATCTTTCTGCACCGACAATTGTATGTTTTCTTTATATAAAGAAAACAAAGATTTTCATCATATTTTAAATCTTAAGAAAATGTTACTAAAGTTTTTGTTTCTTCAGAGGAACTTCAGAAGAAAATTTTACTAGAATAAAAATAAAACTTACCGATTTTTCCTAGTAAAATTTTCTTTATAAAAAGGAATTTGTTCAGAATCATCAGTTTTGACTGAAGTGTTTGTTTATATACTATTACTTTGTCAGGATGCTAGGAGTAATGTCATTAATACAAAATGTATAAATCAATAAAACTCGGTGGCTGTGTCTCAAGTCCATCTCCGTTGGTCGTCATTTCGGATCCTTGCATGAAACATTCAGCCTCTGTCAGTCACTGACAGCCGTGAACTGAATTATTTATACCTACTCTTTCCTAGATTTACTTTGACTCCATCTTCCACTCGACTATAAATCTTATTTTCAACCGATTTTAAAAAGGAGGTTCTTAATTTGTCTCTATGTTTTTTTGTTACGCGATATCTGCGTTAATTATGAGCCGATTTTTTAAATTCATTTTGTAATCGCAAGGGCATATTTTGCGACGTGGTCTCATAGAATAATTATCATGAACTCTTTGTAGGGTCATAGCAGAATATAATAGATCTGAGTTACCATTTACTGCTTGGGTTAGCATGGCACCGACACCAAATGTTAATTTGACTTTAAATGTACTTTAGATCAATTAATCTACAAGTAAAGAATATGTTTATTTTTGAACTTTTTAGTGCTTTTGTTTTCATGAAGTCGGTTTTTAACGAAAACACGACACATATTTCAGTGAATTCCATCCTAACTTCTTGCATTTTTACGCTTACGGATAAACTTATACCTAGGATTATATCGCGTTAATAATTGTATGCAGAAAGTGCTGACATACTTCACGCTACAGGAAAAGCTGTAAAGTTGGAAGGAAACTACGTGACGTGTGCAGTATGTGTACAGACTCACATTAATTTTATGTAAAGTTCTCTGCCTCGTCTTTGTGCTGTGGAGAAGCATCATTAGCAGAAGAAATTACCATATTGCTAGAATGAGCAAAACGAGGTAATGGTAGAACTGACAGAGAATTTACTAATTAGTGGTTAGTAGTTTAAACTGGAATAGTAACCTGGAATACAATTATTTTTGTATCTGGAACAGGGTTGTTGTGCAAAAAATTTTACATTCGCGGATGTCAGGATATATCAATTTAAGTTTATCTAAGTTCATTACTAAATGTGAATCGATTTAATTTTAAATGTTTATTTGATCATATTTTTTTCCGTGCAGTGACAGAGAAAGAATACAACTCACCGCCCCTTCTTTTCCCGTGGGTGTCGTAAGAAGCGACTAAGGGATATCGGAGCTTCCATCCGCTCTTCTGGTGGTAGGGTGCCTAACACCCGCCTGGTTTGTTACCACCGTGATGAATGCGCATGGTGAAAAACCAGTGAAGCTTCTTGCGCGTTTCGGGGTCAGCCAGCGTACAACCAGAGCTCGAGTGGAGGTTGTTGCGAAGGATTCGGTCCAGGGAAGGCATCCGTCGAACCGATGCCGGGAGGACTGCATCGACCCGCTGGTCAGGGAGACCCGTAGAAACGGCTGTCCCGCTGGCCGCCCGTGGCACTGTACAGGGGCCCGAGCGTTCCTAACCAGTTCGCGAGGCTGCCCCATCATGTCACGCATAATCTCGGGGTGGACCGTCGTGCCGGTTGGTGACAGGGGCGTGGGGTCCCGGCGGCCATTCCCGGGAGGGTGCGGGCGCCCTTCCGCCCGGCGGGTCGGCGCCTCTCCTCCTAACCTCCGTTATTGCCCGGATTCTTCGCGACAACGTCCGCTCGTTTTCGCGTCTCTTTGTTTTCACTTCCAATATGGCAGCCTCTAAAACAAAGTTTGGACGTACAGCGGTGGACACCCCCACGCCTTCAACGCTGTTTGAGGTCGAGTTCTGCAACATACGCGGACTCCACTCTAACCTCAACGCTGTCCACCACCATCTTGAGACAGCACGGCCAGCATTGTTGTCCTCTCTGGGATGGCTCCGCCAAGTACTTGCTCGATGCTTTGGATAGGTTACAGCGGCGCGCGATCCGCATCATAGGCGATGAGGAGGTGACTAAACACCTCGAGCCTCTTCAATTACGCCGTGACGTGGCGTCACTAAGCGCGTTCTATCGTCTGTACCACGGCGAGTGTTCTGAGGAGTTCATCATCATCATCATCAGCCTATTAATGTCCCCACTGCTGGGGCACAGGCCTTCCCTATGGATGGAATAGGGAGATTGGGCCATGACCCACCACGCGGGCCCAGTGCGGATTGGTGGGTGCTAACGACTGCAGATGCAGCCGGGACCAACGGCTTAACGTGCCTTCCGAAGCACGGAGGAGCTCATGTTATTAAAATTAAAAAGTCACCCATACAATGACCGACCACTGCGAAAATTGCTTAACTTCAACGATCGCAGCCGAACGCGCTAACCACTTGCGCCATCGAGTTCTGAGGAGTTATTCTCTCTTATTCCACCTTCCTCTTTCCTTCAGAGGACCACGCGCGCTGGCCTACGTTGTCACCGTATAACTGTGGCCGCAATTCCAACGCGTACGAAGAAATTTGGTGAGACATTTCTTTGTCGCGCTATCCAAATGCAATTTAATGCTCTGCCCGCTAACGAGTTCCCTCCCTCTTACAAACTGGGATTCTTTAAAAGAGGCGTGAAGAAGCAACATGCAACCCGGCAGGGTGAGGATAGCTGGTGTGACAGGTAGAACTGCTGTATCAGCTATCTTCGCGTCTGGACTTCACTTCCACTTAACATCTGGTGGGGTGGAGTCATTTGTCGGACCTATCTATATATAAAAAAAATCTTGAGAATAAAACTAAAATAGATTTCAGTCTTATTTAACATCATTGTAAGCACGTGCCATTCTGGCTTCGCCCACTTAAGTAGGTATAATTATTTATATATTATATTTATATGTGACATAAAGTGTGTGATCGGTAGCCTTAACTAGGGCGACTCTGTATTTCAGGACTCTAGGTCTCACTCAGAAATTTGATGAAACAAGAGAAACTTCAGAAACGAATTTTACAAATTTAATAGATAATTATATATGAACGCATAACAACAGCTCATCCGTGATGTGGAATAAAGCGATGTGCAACTTTAGCGAGTTTTGATTAGATTTTAAATAAAGTATGGCGGTTATTGAATAATTCAGGTGTGGCTCGAGACTCGCTCGAAAATTGCGACGCTAAACCAACTCAAACTTAGTTAAGGCGAGAACTTGAGGTGGGCGCATCAAAATTTCATGACACCAGTGCATAGTTGCCATTAAAACTGGAACTATACGCCGAACAAGAGAAGCTAGTGAAATCACCATATCACAAAGGAATGGAATTTTGTATTAAATTTTGTTCCTAAAACAAGTAAAAATCGCTAGAGCTAACTTAAATTATAACATGTCATTTTCATTTTGAGCTGATAGTTTTTAGCATTAGTTTTAAATGTTTAGTATTACAGTAAAAGTAAAATAATCATGCATGCTGTGTTCGTCTAAAAAAATGTACAATTAGTTTAAGTAAAGAATTTGTATAGTATGTAAGAAACATTGTAACGAATGTTGATGAACCAATAACAAAAACATATTGTACTTGTCCGCAACGTCGTATTCGTGAAAAATTTGGTTTTCCTTAGAAACTCTATGTTTTAATGAGCTGAGGGCTGAGTTTTGGAAAATCCTTTCTTAGCGCACGCCTACATCATAATAGCTATATGTGTGGCAAATTTCAGCGCAATCCGTAAATCCGTTCAGTGGTTTGAGCTGTGCATTCATGGAACAGAAAGTCAGTAACGGTTGCCTTGTATACATACAGAAGCATTACAGACGTAGTAGCTCTAATCTCCTTGTGCATAGCATCAGCATCCAAGTTGCGTTGCAATAAAAATATCACACTCGCACACCTTCATGACACCCCATTTGGCATAGGCTGTGCTTTATGTCCATTTGCAATATAATCCTCCATCCAATAGTAGAATCCTCGCGTATTCGTAGTTGGTTGGTTTTTAGCCAACTTCAAGAATGAGAAGGTTCAGAATTCGTCAGTAGGTATATTTCTTTGATCTAGGATGTTACAGGTATCTATCTCATTTGAGTTTAACTTAACAAACAACAACAAAAGAAAACCACTATGGTCTAACATCATATGTTAGGTGTTTTTTACGTGAGAAACTACGAATTCCCGAGTTTGGTTTAATTCCTCTCCTAAAAGGGGCCTCGCAATGTGACCGCTGTGAGATCCAAGGCAAAAACCGCCAGTGGCAACCTTTGATCCGTTCCCACTAGATAGGAAGTAAAGCCAAAAGGTAAAATATAATTAGGTAAAGGATATAACTAAAGGTCTTTGAGAAAGAAATACTCATTTTTTTTTACTAGAAGAGAAAACATTCCTTCAAAATATACATCGAGACACAAGAAAAAGCTAATGGTTCCAACTGCTCGCCTTAAATTATGCTCATCGAGCACTTTGTATGTCTATAATAATCTATAATAAATTACCTGAAAATTTAAAAAATGAAGAAAATTATAATGTATTTATTAAAAAAAAATAAGTTAATGCTATTGACTAAATGCTATTATAGCCTCCAGGAATACCTAAATAATAAAACTACTATGGAATAAATATAATAAATACTATATTATTTTTATTATAAAAAGATATAATACAATACTTAAATAATTAATAATCGTACATAAATCATAAATCTAATTATACAATATCTTATTGGAGTAGTATAAATAATGTTTCTCTTTTATGTAATATTTTATTGTGTGTGTACAAAATAAATAAATAAAATAAACAAATATTTTTTATGGGTTTTAATTCATTGGATATAACAAATTATATCACAATTAGGAATTATGAATAAGACGTCCTCTCCTCTTCCAATTGCGATACCCTAAACAACAGGGTCCATAATGCACTTTTTATCTGTTAATATTACCACCTTTTTACCTCCATTATGGTCTGCAATAAATGAATTGAATTGAATTGAAACCAAAAAGGGAGTGATTAAACACGTAGACTGAGATTTAGGAATTAAAAACACACATACTTTTCATATACATCGCATTCATTACATTATGTTATTTGATAAAAAAAACCTTAATTCGATTTGTATTTGATGAAATCTGTGGCCGAGTGGTTTGTACGCCGGGATTCATGGTCTCGCCGACTCGAGAGGTTCCCGGGTTCGAATCCCGGTGGGGGCAAATGTTTGTGTGATGTATACGAGCATTTGTACTCCAGTCGTGGATGTTTGATATGTATTTCTCTATTAATATACTTATATATGTACTATGTTTAGTATTTTATCCGTTACCCTTGTATCCCATAACACAAACCTTACATTGCTTACTTTGGGGCTAGGCTAATTGGTGTTTAAAAAAAATCTAATCGAAAGCATTAAAATAGACAAAATGTCAAGTCTTTGTCAAGTATAAGCTACATATGTACTGTAACGTGAAAAACCGGGTATGTGGGGTAAATAAAAATAAGACTCCGATTATAACTCCATTTATTGGTAATCTCCGTACTTTAAATGAATAGGTTAAGGTAAATTACGTTAAGGTTAGTTATAATTAAGTTAAGTTTAAAACAATATTTGTGAAACGGAGTGAAATTAGCCGCTGGCTGGAGCCGCACGGTCACGCATATAAACGGTCGTTACAATTAAAATAGGTAGGTAAAAAAACAGGTCGTGGCGCATTTGGTCGATAACGCTTGGTATGTTAAAAGTTAAAGTTAATTTAGGTAAAAAGAATTGGTTATCTTTAGGTCCAGAGTAGACAGCATTCGTGCTGGGTAGTCTGCGCACAGAGTGCAGTCCAAACTCGTCGGGGTAAGTAGATGAGTTGGGGTAAGCAGGGGCTTCGTCAGCTGCTTAGGACTGGAGAGTATTTCTGGGGTAGCTACTGGTTATATGAGACGTTGCCTGGGTAGCAGGACGTCAGGGTAACATGGCAGTATACTATGGTATAACATAGCACCATAACATAGCACCTCCTGGAAGGGGACGGTAAGTATTAGCCTTCCGGAGAAAAAAATACATAAAAGGTAAGTATGTAATCTACATGAAATGTAGATATTAAATGAATATTAAGAAATTATAAAATCCACAATATATTAAGAAACATTTGTATGTTATTGTTTTTAAAGTTAATATTTTAAAGTAAATTGAACATTCCTCTTTATGGAAAAACTGCGTTACAAGTTATAATTATCTTAAAAACTGTTGTTTCAATTACTTATACCCAGTAATTGATTAGAAAGTGAAAAGTTATATAGTTAAAATTGTTCTTTCATTGTATTATAATGATTGAATTAAATAAATACCTGTCGGAGGCGTTGAAGACAGCAAGTATGATTTAATAGTTTATTCTTCCATGTTATTATCTGTAATTAATTAGTGTGGTAAGTAACACATTCCTACAAAACTAATGGATTTAAGGGAGGTAATCCTTTTCAACAAACACTGTCTTCAAAGAAAATTTCATAATGGGAGTTACTCTTTATGATTTATTTTACAGGATATTGATTCCTGAAGGGAATAAATGAATATTTATGCATATTTGACTAATCATCATAGGAATGTAGTATTAACTAGTTAATAATTTGTAAGGATTTATAAAAATCTTGACAAGGAGGTTATCATATGAAGTAATACATGATTTCCACATGTGATTACTATAAAATAATGCATATTTTACTGTGATCTGGTAAGATCATTAAAAATAAAGTATAGTAATTGCTTACCAATTAAGAAAACGTGTGACGATTTCTCAAGTGGAGCCGGCACATGTTGGATTTTGTATAAATCTGTGTAAATAGGGGTTTCTTATGCTTCGCCTGTAATAATTTATAGGAATAAGAATCCACAAAACGAAATTACTCCTTTTAAAGTTGAAAAGTATTAAATAACTTCCCAAAAAAGCGAAACGTGGAACGTGTTCGAGAAGAAAAATGTAAAAATGACTTTTTTCTTAAAAGTTTTATAGCGTTGGCATATTGATAAATAAGGGCGGCGTTATACACAGTCGGTGTGCGAAGTCTATGAACAGTGCGCTGGAGCATAACGTGCCGGTGAGTGATATAGGACGGAGGCTTTTTGTCCTTTTCTAACCGTGTAATTAATAAATTATAAAAAATAAATTTTATGCATTAGAGCAAAAATTTAGGGCTACAGTACATACATCATACATTTTTTTGTCTCAATATGTAATTAATATACGAATCGTTGCGCCACAGGTAAATCGGTTATCAGTGCATAGCACTTTTCTACCCCTTCTAGGCACGGCATGGGTTACTATGGAGCTTTGTTAACGACACCGGTGCTAGCGACGGCGACGGTTTGAGGTATCATCGCTAACGTCGGTGTCATTAACATCCATAGAGTTCCATAGTTACACAGTTTGGCAGATGTATACATAGTGTTAACATGTCTAATGTTGTGGAAAATAAATTTAAAAAAAAAGTTAACTGGTGACCGCACGAAGACACGACTTAAAACCGTACCGAGAAAATATTAACGGCTTAAGGCGTTACAATGATATTATAAATATATAAATAAATTCGTTAATTTATTAAATATTATAATACAGTAGGCACATAAAATATAAATTAGTAATGTTTTATTCGTTACGTGTTCTAATATTTATGACAATTTTAATGATAATGTCAATTTCATCAAGTACTAGTGTGTCCCCGTGACTTCATCTGTGTGTAAAACTTGGTTTCCAATACAAAATTCCATCCCCACTTTCCTCCCCTTAAATGTTGATTTCTAGGATAAAAACTATCTTATGTCCTTTCCCGGGACTCAAACTATCTGCATACCAAATTTCATCTACATCAGTTCATCAGTTTAAGCGTGAAGAGTTACTAGACACATAGAGAAAAACAGACAGACACACTTTCGTATTTAAAATCTTAGTATGGATATGGAAGTCAAACGGTGACAGAAGGATCTGTATTTTTTCAATGTCAGACACCAAGAATGGCAACGAGTGCGATGCCGTCACAAAAAGCTTTCAGGGACACCTGAAAAATGGGAATTGTTCCCTGGATTTAATTTAATTAGTCATAGACATTAGCACCTGCGAGTCAGAGACCAAATTAATGACCAGATTAACTAATGTTAGCACAGACACAAAAAAGCATTCAGCCACTCAGAATAATATCATTTATCTATTAGCCCTCAGCTCTTAGCCCGGGCACAGATATTCAGAATATTTCGTTCCTCGGATCCATCTCAATGAAGGCGTAGTGGCAGCTGACACGATAGTTCATTTTCGTTTGGAAAATACTTATAAGTAATGGTATCTAATGCAATACTTTGTTCAGGGTAGATTTTCTATACGTACTTATTACATTGTTTCCCGGAATTCCCAACACCAATTCCTGAAATTCGCAATTGATTTGGAAATAAATGCGAGAAGTAAGTGTATGTGCGGCCGGCCGGCATCAATTAGATGTTTTGCATTTTTATTCGACCTCTCTTTATTTTTAATGTAGGCAGATAGGTCAGAGTTAAATTTGTACTGGATATATTTTTATACATAAATAGCTTTCCCCCACATCCCTTGCTGGGTGCGGCAGAAGTTTTTAGGGTTCAATATGCAATGGTTGATAACTAAAACTGTAAGTAAGCTTTCGTTGTTTGCCAATTTTAAACTTCCATTACAAGCTAGGTGATAACACAAATAATGCATAACACAGAAAAGTATATTAACTACTCAGGAATGGAAGACAGGAGTCCAACATAGGTAGACCCGTTCTATGGAATCTCCTGGCTTCCTCTCGAGGTTTAACATATTTTTTACATTTTGTTTTGTTTTGGAATGTAGTAAATATCTACGATCACACATAAAATTCACTACCAAGCATATTTGGATTCTATTTTAGAATTTTAATTATATTGATTAAAATGTTTAATCAAAAACTGATTTTCGTTATTTTCCTAATTATAAATACATATCTGACATGCTACACCCACACTTAAACATACATTTACAGACACAGCGGTTACAATATTGATTTTCCTGTAGACATTTATAGTTTTGGGAAATCTTCAGTATTGTAACAATTTAAGGAAAGAAGATAAGTTGTGACCGTATTTTTATACTTACGTCTATTCATCAGATATATTTAAGTAAATTTATTTATTACATTATATAGTCTACCACCAAGGTTTGGATATTTTTATCAGCGGAATGTGTCTTCTGAGGCGGCAACCAATTAACCCCGTTTGATATTCAGATGATCCGTCATTGAAGTAGAATAATATTGTTATTTTTTTGTATTTGTGCGGTACGAAGTTCGTAGTGTCAGTCGGGTAGTACTTCTAGACTATATACTTATATGCCAAATTTCATTTAAATTCGCTCAGCCGTTTTAGCGAAAAAAGAGTAACAAACATTCATTCAAACTTTTTCGTAGTAAGGATTAATGATGCACGACGCCAAAATACTACTACACTGTATATAACAATACAGGGAGAAAAAAACAGCCCTTGCTGAGTTTCTTGCCGGTTCTTCGCAGTACAAGGTCTCCCGCCGTAGTTTTGCGAACCGATGGCGTAGCTTCTTGACCTTCACAAGTGCTTGTAACAGCCTAGACTGAATAAATGACATTTCATTTCATTTCATTTCAAAAGGCATATCAAGGCTCGATTCGTATTTTTTTTTATTTGATAAAATCGGAAAATATGTAGTTTTCAGATGTTATTTTTAATCTTACCAATTCACATGTTCTTATGTTTTTATTTTTTAAGCATTTAACTGCTAGATGTTAAATCCAAAGAAAATTTTGTTAGAAAAACATACTATGCGGCCAGGCAGCAGGCAACAAAATTTTATTTAGATTTAAATTCCAAACAAATTTTGTGTCTATCATTCTGAAGTGGTAAGATGGGGCTGGTTCGACATTGAATCGCTATGTACTAAGAGGATCGATCGATATAAATGTCTAATTATATCAGATGTAGAAGTAGTACCTAGCGGGGGCATTTACAATTTAATAAAAAGGCTGTCAAACGAAGACCTCTAATGCCCGTATTAATAGATAGCTCTCAACTCTGAGACTACGATCTTGAGATACCGTTTTCATACAAAACAGCATCTTAAAATCGTACCTAAGATCGCTCCCAACTCTGAGCTAGTTATATGACAGCAATATATTGGAGACACGGTTATATTGGACCAATTATCACGACAAAGTTTGATTTATAAAAAGACTTACGCACTTGAGTGACTATTACAATTATAGTTTAATATCTTGTCTATCACTTAAGAATGAAATTATTCTCTTATATTGTATTTAAGGTGATTTATTTTTTAGGTGTTTTTGTATTTAAGGTGATTTTATTTTTTATGTAAGAACGTGTTTTTTTGGAGGCGTGCTAACGGTACAATTTCGCTAACTAGTTGTTTCAATCGTACCATAGCCGTAACCATAGATAGTTAAAATCTTCCTTTATGTGTATAATTTTAAACCATTAATAAAATCAATAAAACAATATTTATTCAAATGGAAATATTTATTTTTGTATCATTAAATATAAAAATATTAAATAATAGACATGTCATTTATGTGTTTAATAAAGAAAGATCAAGAGAAACAACAATAAGTATGTAATTAAAGACATATAAATTATAAAAAAATATGTTACTACTTACTTTGTGTTAAATGAGGCATTTTTACATATTTTATTATATTTATGTTATGACCATTTAGATAGTATTTTCAAATAAACTAAATGACATGTCGTATTAAAGCTTTCATGAAACAATAAGAAATCTGAAGACAAAAAAAATAAAACCAAACTGTGTATTTTTTTTATTAATTAAGGCTATTTTTGTAACATTGCAAGGGGGGAACTATAATTTAATATTTTTAAGATATATATAATACTAGTGGCCCGCCCTCGCTTCGCTTCGGGGTAGAATTGATCAAAATCCTTTCTTAGCGGATGCCTACGACATAACATCTACCTGCATGCCAAATTTCAGCCGTCCAGTGGTTTGGGCTGTGCGTTGATAGATCACTATGTCAGTCAGTCACCTTTGAGTTTTATATATATAGATATCCTTATCGAAGATATCGAAAAGCAATTAAGTATCTTAATTAAAATTCTACCACAAATGTGTATATTTTAAATCTATATCACATGTACCCAACTATGGCACCATTTTAAAAGTTTTAAGCACAATTGTTAAAGATCATTTCTTTTTTTTGCAAGCCAAAAGTGCTCTCTGCAAATATTCTTTGTTGCATTGAAAAAAAATTATTTAATCACCTATTTCCGACATTGAAATAAAAAAAATACTAACGAATATAGGTATATTGTTATGTAAGTGTTGTATAAATTGTACCATCACAATATGACCAACCACACTTAGTACAATCAACCATGTATTTAAAAATAAAACAGCTGATAGCTTTAAACCTAAAGACTACTAAAACAATGAAAAAACTGTTTACATTTTTTAGTGTTTACTACATTCAAATACTGTCGATTTTGTCGATATTGCAATAAAAGTTCACCTTTTTCATAAGTTACAACCTTACGAAATAGCACAGGAATTTACATCAACTTCCACGAAAACTTCTTTTTTCACTATCGTTAGATAGATAGATAGATAAAACTTTATTCACACCAACATGCACACATACAAAATTGAATACAAATTTTACAATAATATAAATCCTCTAAAAATATAACAAATTATATTTATACAAAAATACTGATATTTTCGTATGCAGCAGCGATGCGAATGGGCGAAAACTCAGCGTAACATTTACTCCGAGAGTAAATAGCTGATTTTCAGTTCCGTTTCAGTTTCGTTCTCAACCAATGCCATCTGTGAGTGCCATTACAAAAATTCTAAGAATTAATGATACCACTAAAGTATAGTTAAAAATACACGTTTGCTTGTGGCTATTCCAGAGATGGTACGATTAAAACCCCGGTACCATTTCACCAACTCTCCCCTAAGTATCTTATGAAGCTCTTTAAAGATTGAAAATGACTTCTATAAAATTTTCAAATAGCAAATACGAATAGCCAATATGTTAAGTGCATATTATTTATATAGTGAAAACGGAAGAAGCTTAAAATGCATAAAAATATATATTGTTTATGCATTGTCTTCTTCATCCGTTCCTGGTATCTACTGTAACGTTACATCGTGACTAATGATACTAAGCTTTGTACTACTACAAAGATTAAAAAAAAATATACAAAGCAGCTAGCTTTTTTGATAAAAGCCTTTTAGTATTAAGGTACCTATGTACTAAAGAAAGGAATATGACTATGACTTTTAAATGTGCAGTGATTCAGGCAAATGTGTCACCTGGGTTAATGTAGCTAGATTGAAACCACACCAAATTGTGTTTGTGAATTCATGTCAGACACAATTCTAATTATGTTTTGAGTTGATATCAATTAGCTGCATGCATTGCATATACTAACTTGTCAACTCTGTTGCGCATAGCGGCCGAATTCAGAGCGTTACATAAAATAGGTAGCTAAATTGGCTTGCATTGCCATTTCTGCCAATGTCAAAGCATGTCGCTATAAAAGTATATAACGCTATAATGTCATAACATTCGTTATACGTACAAGGTTACTACAGTAAACAGTTATTTATTTTCATCCAACGATATTAAATACCTTAGATTCATCATCACGAACAAAATCGTGATCGAACGTGTCCAAAAAATCGCAATGCAAATGAATGTTGCGCACCCGTGGCACCGGGCAACACACGAGTTTGCAGCGTTTTTAAAGGTTTAAAACGCGACTGAATGAATGCAGCGCGATCGCGAACTATCTTGAAATAAGGTGCAAACGTTAATTGGCTGATTGAAGTCTATTACATATAGAGGTATAGAGGGCGGTGTTATCGGCGAAAAGCACGAGATCGACTTTAGGAGTCTTGGGCATGTCGTTCGTAAAGACCGAGTAAAGGGTGGGCGAGAAAGGCGAGCCCTGAGAGACGCCGGCGCGCATAGGGCGAGGCGAAGAGAGCGTTCCTTCGACGAGATAGCAAAACGAGCGATTCAACAAAATCTCCCGTATGATGAGCACGAGTCTCTCGGGCACCCCGAGTTTGTATAGCTTATAAATTAAGCCATTATGCCAGTCTGTCTCAAATGCTTACGCCACGTTGAAGAAAAACGCACCTGTGTGAATTGGGGAGGCTCGAAATAGATCGCGGTAGTGGAGGATGTGCTCCGTTAGGCGATGCAATTGGTGGACACACGAGTGTTTGCGACGGAAACCAAACTGTTCGTTCAGAATAAGATTGTTCGTAAAGACAAAATCTTTAAGGCGGCTAGTGAGGGCGCGATCGTAAAGTTTCCCCAGCGTTTCGAGGAGACTTATAGGGCGGTTGCCCCAAAGTAAGCACCGTAGGCTTGTGCAACGGATGGAATACATATGTTGATACAAATATAAGTTTATTTATATAGAAATACATTTAATACAACCATGACTGGAGTACAAATGCACCTTGAAACTCGGCGTACAAACCACTCGGCCACGGAGGTCGTCAATCAATGATCACATGGTACATATTTAAATGATCATCAAAACATATAGGTATTAAATTGATCCTCAGAAAAAATCAATAGGTAATCTAACATAATGAATAACAATGAGTTCCATTTAATATAAGCTTCCCGTGAAGCGATTTTTCGTTTCTCATGTCTAAGCGAGTGCTTGTTTAGCAGAATACAAAATGCACAGCCCGCTCGAGCCAAGTTTACAAAGTCATCTCATTTAGGGGTAACTTATTCTGTCCTTGACGTCAGGTGAAATTAATTCGTGGCACCTTTTAACGGTTCGAGTACAGCCTACGGCAAATTTAAACGGCACATTGCCTAGTCAAAAAGGTCTCTTACCAACAAAATAAATGAGAAGAACGAGTAGAATAAATATAGTACAAAAGAAGCGTAGGTAGGTAAATATAAATGACGACGGCCGTACCGCGATGTCAGCGCTTCGCGACTGCCTCAAAATGTATATATTGTTCACTCGCGCCGTCTTGTGATGGCTTTATTAAAATTTTCCCCTGTGTTTGACTGATTGGCTAAATTACTCTTTGTAACACAACAATATTTACATTTGGATGATTGTATGATGCTTGTGTAGCGTAAATAGAATAGATATGAATGAGAATGATATGTTTTGTGAGGCGATGTTATGGTGTCAATAAGTTCAATGCTTAAGTTTCATTGATGTTATTAATAAATTAGTAAAACTATAATTAATGCTTAAATTAAAACAAAGTTAAATTTTATTTAAGAAATCGACTTTAGAGAGTAGTCGAAAGTATTTTTATTTACCGGAATAGAGACATCTGGCCAATTGGCCATTTATATAATAGTGACACGCCCTACCTTCTTCGGTTCGACGCAGACTTATAAATATTTAAATTTTGTTGCTTTTGTTCTTGAGCAAGTAATGTAACTGTAGGTATAAATAAACAATACAAAATATAAGTAATTATAGTTATTAAGATCCTCGCGAAAAAACATACAGATATACGCTGCTAACTTTGTTTTTTTTTAATGTAAGGATATAATATTGATCAATGGGCTACGGGATAGAAAAGTATAACATAACCTAAGGCTGTAACATCGGTAGTCATGGTTATGACGTGAGGACTCGTATAGTTATCGATTGGCTACCGACTGGAAACTATTTAACCAATTTGTCAGGCATTGATTACCTTTGTGACTAAACGTCCTACCGAAGTCGTATTGTAACCACATTATATTCCACTGCCCAGTGATAGAATATCAAAACCAGTGCGAGTTCGCTATGTTTACTAGCATCTGCTCGTACTCGTAGAACCCCTATAATGTAAAAAACACGCTTTCTAAAGATATTATTGTCGCTCGGAATCAGAACATAAATGGAAATTTGATCTTATTCATACCTAGAATTGAGTTATTACTAAATTAGATTGTGAGATTTGTTTAACAATTAACAAGTTACTCATCAAGCTAGAATTCATAGACTACAATGTACAAATTAACGATTCCTAAAGTACAATATTAGATGTAATCCGATAAAATATTGATGTTTCGATACTGTTAATAACAATTTTAAATCAAATAGCTCTAGCTCTTCTTGATTTATTAAAGAAAAATGTTACTGTTGACCTAAAAAATAAACTTTTTTATGTTAAATAGATGGCAAACAAGGATATATTTGTATTATTCGCTGGTTTAGATACTATTTGTCAGTATTTTTATTAAAAGGTGAGTGCGATGACTAAAATTCATCACGGTGTGGTATCACTTCTTGTATCGTCATTGAGTCCGGCCAATGACACGAATTGTGATGAAAAATCTACTTTGACCAGCATTTTAAAAAATACTTAAAATAACCCACTGTTCACGATCAACACTACCTATTACATAGTCCATGTGTAAATAAGTCATTTTTATACTCTCTCATGTAAATATTCCATAAGTAAAAAAGAAAATAAATTAGTGTCATTGAGAAACAATTGCCTTTTAATTAACATTTTTGGTGTCAGAAGAAAAAGTCGTAAAAAAAATTACAAAATGCCGTTTACAAGATCGCAAAAACAGGCCGAAACAGCAGCAGCAGTGCAGGAACCTAATGCAGAAGTAGCATCATCCTCAGGTACTATACACAAAAGTGCCCACACTGCTCGCTCTAATAGCAGTACTTTACGAGCTCAAATCTTAGCTGCCAAGGCGGAGCACGCTCGTCGACTGGCAGAAGCCGAGGCGAAGCGTGAACGTGCTTCAGCGCAGCGTGAGCGTGTCGTCGCCGATCTGGAACTGCAGGCAGAATTAGCTGCCATAGCAGCTGCCTCTTCACATCGATCCAGTAGATCGAACGGCTCCAACTCTCAACGCGTCGAAAATTGGTTAGCAGATTCTGACAATATTAACGCTCGTCATGATCAACATATTAAGGCTTATTCGTTGGTTGACAGGGAAAGATTAGTACCATCGTTCAATAATGAAAGACCGCAGGCGCCACAGTCGCCGCGGTCGGCGCCTCCCGCTATAGCAGATGCAGGCGCCTCTACAAAGCTCCGGATCCCTGTCTGCTCGCGACCTCTGCAAGTTGCGCCAGCTGAACCAACGACATCTCAAACACTCAATTTAGGCACACTTAATAAAGAAACAGATTGTTGTTGCTACATAAATAAAAATACCGAAAACAATATAGGTACACAATTTAATCAGCTGGCCAACGCGATAGCTGGACTGGGAAAGAAGACTACAAGGGTATGTGACATTTCTAAATTTGATGGGCGTGTCGTGGACTGGCTTCTCTTCAAGAAGTCCTATGACCAGTCTAAGGCACACTTCTCTCCCAGTGAAAATGTTGCAAGGCTCAGTTCGGCGTTGAGTGGGGCCGCTAGAGAGGCAGTTGCTGGTCGCCTGATAGCTGCTGATGATCCGGACCAAATTATGCGAGCATTGGAGAATAGGTTCGCACAGCCAGAAGTGATCGTTCTCCATCAACTCTCACTGGTAAGGGCTTTACCAAAGCTAGGCCTGTACGAGTCGTCTCGGGATTTAAATAATTTCGCTTGTCGTGTTCGTAATTGTATCGAAATTATCCGCCTACTAAACCAGCCCGAATATCTAGCGTCGCCGGAATTGTCTAACTCCATTATTGGCAAGTTAACCCCACTCCTTAGGTCCAGGTGGGCCGATTTTGCTGCAGCAAGGGCCGATTCTGGCAAATTCAAGCTAGAAAACATAGCAGATTTTCTTGATAACGAGGCATGTTTACAAACTAAATTTGGACTTGTTCCGTCAGAGTCGGCATTTGTCAAATGTCAAAATCAGCCTTTCACTTTCAAAACTACCAAAGACAAGATTAATTTAAACGCAGTGACTTCATACTCGCCTAGCGTACCAAAAAGTTCGGATGTATGCAGATACTGCCAGGCCGGGCTTCACGAAGTTACTGACTGCACAAACTTTCGGTTGCTTAGCTTAGATGATCGTTGGCAGTGGGTGATGGATAACAAGGTGTGCCGCAAATGTTTACGCAAAGGTTCGCATCAGTACAATAACTGCAAAAAGAGATGTGAAGTGAACGGCTGCGTTGCGAATCGTAGACATCATACGCTACTTCATAAACCTAGGTTAGACACAACACCGTCGTCAGCTTTACCTCAATCCGACGAACAAATCGCTGTTGTAGCGCATAGTGCTGCACCGTTCGTCAATAAACAGCAACCCCTATTAAAAATCGTTCCTGTAACTTTGACCGGTAAAAAAGGCAGCGTCAATACTTTTGCTTTGCTTGACGATGGTAGTTCCGCTACGTTGCTAGATAAATCCGTGGCTAATATGTTGGATGATGAGGGACCTAGAGAACCTTTACGAATTCATTGCGTTGGGGGCCTGACTAAGTTGTCAAACGTCAGTTACATTAACATTAAGGTGAAAGGCCGCTACAGCTCCGAAAGCTTTAATATTCGTGCACGCTCTATTCCGGACCTAGACTTAAGGCCACAATCTGTGAGCGTTAGTGACGTGCAAGGATTCCGTCACCTTTTCGACCTAACTGACGTACTGACGTATAAAAACGCTAAGCCAACTTGTCTTATCGGTACCGACAACTGGCATTTGCTGTTGCCTCAAACCGTACGTCTTAGAACCAAAGCTGAGCCAGCTGCAGTGCTCACTCCCCTGGGTTGGGCTCTTTTCGGTTTTATTAGCGCAAAAACCAGTCCAATAGAATATGTCAACCATGTCGAAGTTGATGAGTTTGATCATAGAGTGGATACTTTAATCAAACATTATTACAAATTGGACTCTATCGGCATCGAGAAAAAACTTCATCGTAGTCCTAGCGACAAACGCGCTTTAGATATATTGGAGGAAACTATGGTACGTTTACCTTCTGGTCATTTTCAAACTGGACTTTTATGGCGAAACGATATCAAACTTGTCCCAGAAAGTAAACCTCTCGCGTTGTCTAGGTTTTCAAGTCTTGAACGTAAGATGGCTAGAGATAAAACTTACGCCAATTCTTATAAACAAAATATCCAAAATATGATTGACAAGGGGTATGCGGAGCTTTGCTCTGGCCCTCCTTCAAGTAACATCTCGTGGTACCTTCCGCATTTTGGGGTAGTACACCCACAAAAGAAAAAGTTACGAGTGGTACATGACGCGGCTGCAAAGTGTAACGGGGTGAGCCTCAACTCTATGCTCTTATCGGGTCCGGATTTGCTGCAGCCTTTGCTAGCCATAGTAATGCGGTTCCGGGAAGGTAAATTGGCTCTTACGGCCGATATAAGGGAAATGTTTCCCCAAATTAAGATTCGACCTCAGGATCGCGACGCGCAGCGGTTTTTATGGAGGGAAAATCCTCAAAATCCACTTCAGGAGTATCAAATGTCTTCCATGATTTTTGGGGCGACGTCTAGTCCATGTACAGCTCTTTATCTAAAAAATAAAAATGCATTAGATTTCCAACGCGCATATCCAGAAGCAGCCAGATCCATTATAGAAGACCATTACATGGACGACTACCTGGGGAGCGTTGATGAGGTGGATGTCGCAGCACGTTTAGCCTCAGACATAGTGACTGTTCATAAGGCAGCAGGTTTTGAAATGCGTTCGTGGGTATCTAATCATTCTGACGCCCTGTCCCTAATACCTTCCGATCTCCGCGCCATCAACGCTTCTGAGGTAGGGTTAGGTCCGTCGTCCCCTTCACAAATACGTGTCCTGGGGTTGACTTGGCTTGTCAGTAATGATTCTTTGTGCTTTCTCAAGTGCATACCCAGTTTACCTGTGACCTATACTAAACGTTCCGCCTTATCTCTGCTCATGTCGGTCTATGACCCTTTGGGCCTAGTTACCCCTGTAGTGATAAAGGGCAGAATTATTTTCCAAAAGACGTGGAAATTAGGGCTAGATTGGGACCACAGCTTACCTGAAGTTCTTATTCAAAAATGGAAGTCCTGGTTTCAGGAGCAGCAAGGTCTGTCTGGTGGCGTCATCCCAAGATGTTATTCGGGTGGATTCCCAATCGTAGATAGCCAGCTCCATATTTTTTCCGATGCAAGTGAACTGGCTTATGGTTGCGTCGCTTATTGGCGTTTCACTTTGGCCGACGGTTCGGTAAAACTAGCATTAATTGGGGGCAAAGCTAGACTTGCGCCACTGAAACCAGCCACTATCCCAAGGATGGAACTTCAGGCAGCGCTTATTGCAGCGCGTTTCGCTACATACATCCTCGAGGCTCATAAGAGAAAGCCTGTAAAATATGTGATGTGGTCAGATTCCCTGACAGTATTGAAATGGTTACGGAGTGATGCTTGCTCATTTAAACCGTTTGTTTCCTTCCGCGTAGCCGAGATTTCCGAGCTAACCGATGTTCAGAGTTGGAGGTATGTACCTACGGCCCTAAATGTCGCCGATGATGCTACTCGGGATACTGGAGATTTATCTATTCGTTCTCGTTGGTTTACCGGCCCATCTTTTCTCCTTTCACCAGAAGAAACATGGCCCAGTGAACCAATAACCTGTGATATTCCTACCACGGATGAAAATAAAACCGTTTCCGAACTGGTCGGATGTTTAGTTAGTACATTTACTGAACCTTCAGCCACTTCACCTATAGTCGCGGATTACCACCGATTCAGTAAATGGATCCGCCTGCTCAGAGCCACAGCTCGAGCACACCAGTCGGCAGAGATTTTTAGATCACTTTTACCTCAAAATTCCAAATCTTTCGATACCTCTCTATGTTGTCATAAAAATTTTCCTCTCGTTTCTGTAAATGAATTAAATTCAGCAGAGCTTCATTTATTTATGTCAGTCCAACGTGATTCTTTCGCAGACGAACTCAATTGCGTTTACGCAGGACGCCCTGTTTCTAACTACAGTAGGCTTAGGAATGTGTCCTTGCTCTGGGGGGAAGATGGTCTTCTTCGGCTATGCGGTCGCACGTCTGCCTCAGATGTAGTCGAGTCTCGTCCTATTGTTCTCGACGGCAAGCATCAGATTACGAGAATGCTAATCCAATCCTACCACACCCGATATGCACACGCAAATAACGAGCTAGTTGTGAATGAATTACGCCAAAGATTCTATGTTATTGGACTAAGACCTGCCGTCAAAAGAGCTGCCTCTACATGCCAATTCTGTAGAATTCAGAAAGCCAAACCTGTCACGCCACCCATTGGAGACCTACCTGAAGTACGGATGGCCCACAAAGAACGTGCTTTCACCTATGTCGGATTAGATTATTTTGGCCCGCTAAGCGTCACGATTGGACGGAGACACGCCAAAAGATGGGTGGCTCTCTTCACCTGCCTTACCATCAAAGCTGTTCACCTTGAGGTAGTAGAGAGCCTATCTTCAGATTCCGCCATAATGGCCTTACGCCGCTTCATTGCCCGTCGTGGTAACCCATCCTGCATATACTCAGACAACGGGACGGCATTTGTCGGAGCTGCCAAGATCGTCAAGGACGTCTACGAGTTCGCATCCACCAAGATGATTCGGTGGAAATTCATCCCCCCGTCTGCTCCATTTATGGGAGGCTGCTGGGAGAGATTGGTACGAAATATCAAGAACGCCTTGGCTGTAACATTAAAGGACAGGTCACCAAGAGAAGAAGTTTTTCTGACGTTATTGATGGAAGCGGAGGCGGTCGTGAATTCTAGACCGCTAACCCACGTCTCCGTGGATTGCGAAGCAGAAGATGCCCTCACACCATTCTCCTTTTTAATTGGTTCCACCTCAAACGATATGCAAACACGGCGTTTCGACGATACCGATCTCTCCAGTAGAGCGCAATGGCGGAAAGCACAGCATCTGGCGGACCATTTTTGGCAACGATTTGTACGCGAGTACTTGCCCACCCTAGTGCCGCGACGCTCTTCGACCAGCGGCCAGCAGACGTTTCAAATTGGCGATTTGGTTTGCATTGTGGATGGGACCCTACCAAGGCATTGCTGGCCACGTGGACGCGTAGTAGCCACATATCCCGGCAAGGACAAAATTGTTAGGGTAGTAGACGTATTAACTAAAGGGGGTGTCCTGCGTCGCCCGGTAAGAAAACTGGCAGTGTTGGCCGTTGCCTAAATAAGTAGGTGTCTACACCGCCGGGGGCCATGTTCACGATCAACACTACCTATTACATAGTCCATGTGTAAATAAGTCATTTTTATACTCTCTCATGTAAATATTCCATAAGTAAAAAAGAAAATAAATTAGTGTCATTGAGAAACAATTGCCTTTTAATTAACACCCACAATGACTGAAGTTTACTATCAAACAAAAGGAAGAGTAGATACATTGGATCAAATGTGGTCACTTGCTTCTTGCAGTCAAAAAACAAGGCTGCTGCTGGTCGTTGTGCAATATTTATGGAATGTTCAACATTGCATTTATGAATATTTACGTTATTTATGTAACTAATACTGTAGAGGCTAACAAAAATATTTGCTCCGATGTAATTACCTAAAAGCTTGCACCACATGGTAATTGAATTGAATATGGAAAAGATATCAGCAACACAGACGTTACAAACTTCTTTGCCGGACTTAATAACACAAATTTTAAACATATCAGGAAATAGTGCTTTGAGTTCTACAATTGAGGCCAAACATGACAAATCAGCTAATGTACCTTCTGAATAAAAATATGTGCCTTATATCCATCCGTAAAGCGAAGGATTACTAAGAGTGGTTGGAGCAAGTGTAATAAATCACTATATGGAAAGCATAAGCTTTATATACGTCACAAATGTATAATTATTTTGATTTTCATTAAAGTTTTTATTTCATAAGGTTAAAAGATTCTTTTAAGTTAAATATTTAAAGTTTGTTACAATTTCTTTTAAAATTAGTATTAAGTAAGAGATTTCTAAATGTAGCGATTGTTGATCCTGCATGAAAACTACGACCTCTTTCGAAAGGCTTTTTTAATAATAAATATGCCATACCATTAATTGAAATATATGTAATTAAAGAAATATATACTTGAAATTAATAACAAAAACAAATTATGTATACTATTTATTTAAATAAAACCCTTTTACCCCCTTGATTTAAAAACGTAGTCGCAACGACGAAAGTTAGTATTAAGCGTTTTAAAAATAAGGTTCGTGATTTAGGGTAAATTTAATTATATTTACATAGAAAATACATTAAAATAACATCAGCTTAAAAACTTAACTTACTTCCTACATAAATAAATAATTTACAAAATAAAAAATATATCACACCCATCGCCGCCATCGGGAATGGTGCCCAATAGGCTGGCAGCATTGCCGCGTTGGACGGCAAGGCTGAGCCGTTGACTAAGATAGCTGCCAGCCTTTTGATCACCAGTCACTTCGGTGAGCCTCTTTGACAATTCAAAGCTCTACTCAAAACAATTATTGATACATAGAGTTATCATAATCTTTAGAAATTTGCTTGCCGATAAATAATGATCCTAAATATATGTTTATGTGCTAACCACCCGCCCCAAGGATCTCTGGTTCCCGATTTCAGATTGGCGCTCGTTGTGTGTATCTGTTCACGACAGCTTCTTTCTCCACGTGATTTTACTACGTCACTGAATTTCACTAGTCCCTACCATTTTTCCTACTCTCCTATTGCCTGAATATGTAAACTCATCATGTACAGTCGACTAGGATATTGTTTTGTTACCACAAAATCTCCGATGTGAATTTTATAGTTTTTGATAACTTGACCTATTTAACCTGTATAGCAGAAGAATGGGGAGATTTGACCTTTTTGAGTGCTAAAAGCAAGCGTTTATAATGCTTCCTCCCACGATCAACATAGAGTTTGAGTGTCTAGCAGAATATCACTCTCTTATTTAGTCTTGTAATCACTATAAGATTTATTAAGGTGATTTTATTTTTGTTCACGTTAAGCACATGCTAGCTCATTACATTTTGAAATGTTATTAAAAAATCAGACTTTATCCATAATCTTCGGTGGTTCAGTGGTAGAAAGCTTGCCTGCCATGCTGGCCGGGCAGCTCGGGTTCTATTTCCAGTCGAGGAAGGACTTTATTTTTATTTTCCAATTTTGTATAAACCACAGTAACATCAACTAATTAAAAGTTTCACTTCATAAAACCACATCAATTTTAAATTTTTGGTAACACTTTTATATGTTTAAAAGCTCGATAAGAATAAGTTACAGATTGTAATTTGATAAATACCCACATTGTAAATACATTGAATCTGGTTCATAGCCTGAAACTAGTCTTGGTGTTAGAACTTCACTTTTGAATGTAACGTAAGCGAACATTTAAGTACACATGGCGTGACACCCATTTACACGTAATACGTCTCCTCCGAAACTCGAAGTTTAACAAAATTTACTTTGCCCTGAAATATGGGTAATGTCGTATGCAATATCTGTGGATGTTCCGCCATCCATTATCTCGACACCGAGGAGCCCATAATAAATCTGCGAGATGTTTCAGCTATACTGCGTTATGCGGAATTAGTGAGAGAATCCCGGATGACAGGCTTTAAATTAAGGATGACACGTGCGGCACTTTAGTCAAGTTTCGTGAAGGTGTGAAATTATTACCTACAATCATTAAATCCAAATATAATAAATAATATTTCGTTTAATCAGCTTATTAAGTGGATTTTTTCAACTTATAGCACATATTCACACAGAAAAAAACTGCTAGGTTAAGACATACCAAATGTTCAGTAAATAAGAATTAACTCTCTGTGATAGCTGCTAAATCTTTTGCTCATATTCAAATTATTTTGTAAAATATAACTGAACTGGTTGATAAGTAATTACTACAAACTAAGCCAAACTGTAGTGATAAGAATAACTAAATTGTTTGAAAAGATATTACTGTTTGGTAAACTCCAATCTATATATATAAAACTCAAAGGTGACTGACTGACAGTGATCTATCAACGCACAGCCCAAACTACTGGACGGATCGGGCTGAAATTTGGCATGCAGGTTATGACATAGGCATCCGCTAAGAAAGGATTTTGATCAATTCTACCCCCAAGGGAATAAAATAGGGAATGACAGTTTGTATGAAACTTTGTCAATTTTAAACCGATCGGGCTGAGACTTTGCATGCAGGTATAAGAAGAATCATAGATGAATGTCATTGTGTATAATACATACCTGAGAACAAAAACTGCAGTCTACACTTCAGCTCTACACCGAAGCGAAGCGAGGGCGGGCCGCTAGTTATGTATAATTCCTTAAAGTAAGTAACTGAACTGTTTAGTTTCGGTAAATAGGTAGGTACATTGTTTACATAAGATATGTTTATTAGGTAGATACCTAATAAATATGAATAGATATTTAAAACGATTTTGTTAGTGATCTGCTTGACCTCACTTGAGTTGAGTAATTTTTTGTATCAAGATATTGTCGTAGTATTTTTAAGTGCCAAAATGCATAAAAACGATGAAATGTGAAAAGTTGGCATCATGAAGAATTGCCAAATGAGGTGATATGTCGGACGAGGATTGCTGTGACGTCAAGTTATATAAATGAAAAATAAATTTAAAAAATGAGGATCTCTTGCATTTTGAAGTCTATGTATTACTTCGTTTAAAATTAAGTATAATATATAATTTTATTCACGTTTTTTTGATACCTGGTTCTTATATAGAGCTCTAGAGTATGAAACATTATTCTATTTATTCAGTTTTTTCATTATTGCTATGGATCTCACAAGACAATTCATAATCTACACGCGGTCTCTGAGACCGCACGTAAGTGGTTAAAGAACAAAAATAAGTGGTTAAGGGTTAAAAGTAGTTATAATTTTTTCAAAATCGTGCTGAGCGTTTTCATAAAGATATTTGATATCCGGGTGCCTAAAATTAGAAATATATGTATATGATACATCTTAAATATAAAATTTTAACTAGGTATGTGGTCATTTCATTTTCACAGATATCTGTCAAGTCAATTTCATGTTTCAAGAAATTCTAAACTCTTGTCGTTTAAATATTTGAAAAAATTATATTAAGGACAGAAATATGAACAACTAGCTGTGCCCTGAGGTGTAACCCGCGTTTTATTAGGGATATTTTCCCGCAGTGAAACGTAGCCTATGTGTTAATCCAGGGTGTCAGCTAAATCTATACCAAATTTTATTAAAATCGCTCCAGCCGTTTAGACGTGAAGAAGTAACCAACATACATACTCACAAACTTTTGCCTTTATAATATTACTGTGATATAATCAAGATGCAATCTCGCTATTTTAGAACCCTCAGAAGGTTACTCTAGCGAAAGTGGTTCCAAACAAGTTTCTTGTATGTAAGTTCTCCTATTTAAGTAACTCAGATGTAGGTTAGGTTCTAATTAAGGTTGGATAGTCCAACTCGATGTGTAATGCCTGCGGTTCTAGTATTATAGTGTGACCGGGGTCAAACTTAATAAGTGTCGCGGAGCAGTTGCCACGCTGCCAACTCCGAAATGACCCTTAATATAGATGAAATATTCGGCTATTGTCTAAACTCCCCACTTATCACAAGAGGTCGTGAATCGGGCCAATTTAAACTTAATTTCTTATGTTCAAGGTGCATTATGACCGCTTCACGTGTATAGGCATTTTGTTATTATTCTAGATACTTTATTTTTATACGTACATCAGTTTAATTTGGTTAAATTAAGTCCCCTACATTTTTATAGCTTATGTTAGCCACAGATATTGACCACCCGTTATTAAACATCTTTTTAATTTTATTATACTTTTATTTTAAGCACGGGACTACTTGATTTATGAATCTAATGCAAAGTTTACTTCATAGAAAACAATTCACTTGGTCCCCATATTATTTATTTACCTTTATTTATTTTGTACTTTCATGTTTTTATTTTTTAAGCATGTAACTGCTAGATGTTTAAATCTAAAGAAAATTTTACTAGAAAAAAATCCACGCGGACCAGGCAGCAGACGGGACTCGGTCATTTGATATTGTGGGTTACCTACAATACGAGGAGTTGGCGCTGCCTTGCAGCTTAAGAAAGGCTAGACAAAATTCGAAACGGCCGGCAGGGCCGCGGTAGCATAATGGTCAGTGCATTCACCCGGATAGCGAAGGATTGAGACGGGTTGGAGACGTGCTGCCCGTTTGCTGGCTCGTCCGCGTCGAATTTTTTCTAGTAAAACTTTCATTTTTGTCATTCTTGCTGAATTTATTAGGCAATGAATTCCATAATCACAATAAAATGCTCCAATTATCGTGATGACAGTTGCAATTACACAATAATGAGCAATATTTAAACGACTGTTTGGTTTTTTACACTAAAAACAAAATAGGTACTCGGAATTCTGTGGAGTCAACATGAATTTAAAGCGTCCGCTCTCTCGTTTACTTAAGTACTGTGTAAGTAAGGAAGCCCCGTTTGGGATCGAAACGTGTATTTCAATTGCAAATTCGATTTATGTCCGATTGAATGCGTCTGCGTACCTGCGCCGCTGTTCCGATACCGTCGGGTCATTGTTTGCCGACAGATTAATCGACGTCGGGACACCTGGAGGCAGCTGCGAATATTGGAGCCGGAAACTAAACTGAATCCTCTATGCGATGCAGGACATCGGGGTAAAGTAAAGGGAATTCTATTTAGTCCGTCGTCAGTTAGATTAACGAAATATAATGGACACGTATTTTTTTATTCTCAATCAACCTTTTGGTTGATAAAAGAAAAAATATTTACATACTGCATCTATCGGATCTAGCATTATAAGTTTTAATTTGACGGTCCCTAGCTAAAAATAAAGTCACATTGAGCAAAAAAAATTACGCAGTTTTGAAGTTGATTTAATAACCATCTTTTTCGTGTGTGTTTTAATAATATATTATTATTGCTCAACCTAACATATATATTTTTCGCTATAGACCGTTGAAACTTGGACCGATATATGTGTCCGGGAATGTAATAAATAATATTATAAATGTAAAAAATGAGTCGTGATGTCACTTCTAGGTAAGAATTGTACTAAAACGCGCCACGTTTTCATGGGTGGGTCATCAATATATAAAAATTTATGTAATGTTCTGCTCTTGTCTGTAATGTTTTGATGATGTAAATAAAGAAAAAATACGTGTCCAATACTTTTTTTTAAACCTGATAGACAAAGAAAGAAAGTTGGTCATCATCCCTTTTGTAGTACTTGCAGTACTAACTGAATAGTGTGAGACGATTGCGTAATTCCAGAAATAATAATAAATATTTTCAACATTCACACCAATTAGCCTAGCCCCAAAGTAAGTACTGTAAGGCTTGTGTTATAGGGATACTAGGGCAACAGATAGAATACATATACAGTACAAATATAAGTATATTTATATAGAAATACATTTTAAACATGGACTGGAGTACAAATGCTCGTATTCATCACACAAACATCTGCCCCCACCGGGATTCGAACCCGGGACCTCTCGAGTCGGCGACACCATGAAACACGGCGTACAAATCGCTCGGCCACGGAAGTCGTCCTCCGTGTAATATTTTATTCTGGATGTTATCTTTTAGAGGATTCGTGTAACGTAGTACTAAAACCCATTAAATCTCAATTGAATTTTATAAAATGTACTGATCTGTTTATGTTTTTTTGTATTATGTATACAGATAATAATATTTTTTAAAGTTAAAAAAGAAATGATATAGATGTTACATTATTCATGAGTTTTACTAAGGTTTTTCTCATGTGCATTAAATGAAATTATTTTTTTCACCAATCATCTACTTTATGAAGGTAGCTAGAAGAAGTAAAAGGTTTTCATGGAATCGTTCGATTTCCTTCAATGCAATCATTTCCGTCTGTAAGCGTGTCCCCTATTTTTGAATGGGATCTTGCCTCATTCCGATTTCAATTTGCTCTGTCTGCTTATAAAGAATTTAGTACTTACGCAGGTACTGGGATTTAATCATTTCTAATGGCTGGTTTATAAAGAATAATCATTTAATACAAAATAGTTTAAAAACATCCTTTAATATATACATTACAGTCTTGAGTGATTACGTAGGTAACAAACATACAAATAATAAGTATTTGTATTCTAAAAATAAATCAGCATTTGTCTATCCTACTAATATTATAAATGTGAAAGTGTACGGATTTGGATGAAAGGAGATTGATCAGCTTCCATACATGTTTGGCCTAAAGACCAATAAAAAGAAAAATTATTTCCTAGATTCGAAATTATATATAAATTACTGTAGAAACGAATATTATTGACGGACACCCCTGAGAAGTTCTATAAACCATATACACTAAATATATTAAAATAATAAAAAATAAATAAGTTAGATAGTAAACTAGGGAAATCAAGCCAAGTTCCGAAATTATGGATTAGATTCAGGTATATAGAGCATGTAGATTAACAGATAGTTGCCTATTTTTAAAGTTAATGCATAAGAGTTACTTTTAAAATCAGGTGTCATCTATGCATTTCCGGTTATAATAAGGTACTCTGTGACAGAAACTGTGTGATGATTGTGAATGAGCCACAGATTAGAGAGAATTTTTAAACGCTCGTTAACCAAAGAAAGCTAAGAGATTTAGGTTCTATAACCATATATTCAGTAGCTACATTATTTTTGTTGTTTTTAATACAACCATATTTTAGATTTTTAGTGTATCTCACCTTATAATTTTATTAATTTATAGTCAGGCAACGTAGGCCCAAAGATACCTTAAAGTCTAACATATATACAGATTATAATGTGTTTATGGAGGTGTTTGGCGAAAAATATATGGCAATAGACTTTATGATGTCGCCTACTGTCTATAATAATTGTCTGAGCACATTTGCATGTAGTGAAAATGATAATATAGTTGTGGATATTAACACCACAGTGTAATAAAAAAAGGATTTATTTTATCGATTTTTACAGAATAGATTTATTTTTATGTTATATAAACAACTTCGATCAGTCTTTGACTGAATGTTACTACACCCATAGCCATTAAAAATGATTCGTATGTTTTCCAAACCGGTAAAATTAAAAGTCCTTTATACTTAAAGTAAATATATTATACAAGGGTGTCCGTTGAAATCTAATGACTGTAAATTAAATTATAAATTACGCCAAGAATTACCGTGTATGTCAATATTTTTTGTGCATTTGGGCCAATTTGAGCAATCTCCTTTGGTACGCATATAGTTACCAGCGTTATAAATAGGGGTTGGTGGTAGAAGGGTGAAAATTCATGCTTGTATGGAGTATTTTTGTATAATGTATCATAAACAAATGAAAACAAAAAAGTTGTTCGATTCCGAGACCTACTGAATAGCACATAAAATTTCACGAAAATCGGTCGAGCCGTTTCGGAGTAGTACAATTACGCACATCGTGACACGAGAATTTTGTATATTAGATGATCTTTATTAAACAACCAAAGAAAAACGTTGAAACTGACAACAGAAATAATGTTGGTTATACCGTTGGCTCTTGAAAGTTCAGTAATATGGCTCAAAATACTTAATACGGGTCGATCAAGTAATTATTAAGTTTTGGAACGAGCTATCGGAATGAAGAGATTCGGATGACAGATCTTACAGAGTAGGTTACCTATGTTCTTAGCTACCTAGCTCCTCGGACCTTACCAATTTATAAATGAATTTATTTGAATAAGATACGTAAGTATCCTACAGCGCCTATAGTCACAGGGCATGATTAGTTAACCTTTCTTTTTTCAATTTGTACAATTCACTTAACAATTATCAGATAAAAATGTCTGGGCATGATATTAGCATTTTTTTTTATACGCAGGCAAAAAATACTATTTACAGACGACGGCGCCTTTAAGAGGCACACCGCCAAACGGACCTCACACCTGGCTCCCGCAAGCCTTACGAGCCCCATTAGTGGCTGCCCACTGAGGACCCCGTAACCCTTTCGGGCGCTTTACGGCATAATATCCGCTAAAAACCCTGCGAAAACCCTCTAAGCTGCTTATCGCGAAGCCGCGGGATCCCCGTTTAGGGATTCATGCGCGTCTCCACACATAGCAACCTCCCGGCCTTGCCGGGGCTCCGCGGCAGGGGTCTCCCCGGGTATCGCGGGGACCGTGCGCAGGATGGCCAGCGCGAGGGGGCTGAATACGCGGCCTAGTGCCCACCGTACCGCCCCGCGCCCCCCGTCCGCTGCGGAGGGCTACTTGGGCGTGCCCATATAGCTCCCTCCGCCGCCCCCCTCTTTACAGGCAGAACTACAAGGGGGGCTGCCATCACGTGGTCCGTCGGTGGCCGGTACAGCTCGCCATGCCGGTCAGCGAGGGACCCCCCGGGTAGGGTCCTGGGACGGGCGCAGCCAGGGCGCGCCGCCGTCCTCTCCTACCCGTCCTCGTTTGGCGGGGGAGAGAGCGGCCAGAGGATCATCCTCCCGCTCCCTCTCAGCCGCCTCCTTCTGCGAGATAAGGTTCTCGCAGAAGGAGGCGACTGCTTTCCACGCTCTCTCGCTGCGCAGCATGGCCTCCACCATGCACCGCAGCGTGCAATTTTGGCTATCTTGTAACTAAAAATATGAAACTATTTTTTATTGCTATAAGAAAGGTCCCGTCTTACCCATGGACCAACCACACAAATAACGAATTTAATTTAATTTTTTATTTGCTTTGATCATAATTCATATTTATTATAATTAGTCTTAAAGGAGAAACCAAACTTATTTGTGGGATAGAATCCAGTATTCTAGTAAATTCAACAGTAAAACTATTATCAAGAAAGTAGAGTCGAGTAGTTTGGCGAATTAATGGTACTGCGGAGCCTCCTTCCTATTATATGGAACAAGCCAGCTTTTAGATGCTATAATTTTGGCTTATATTTTACGATTTAAAGGCGTATATCGCGTGTTTCATTAAGTTCGAAATATATTTGGGAATGAAAATCTGTAATTTCCGTTTTCATCGTACTGCTCTGATAATTCACTTACTTCTAAACTCAAAATACTTATATTTATAGTCGGTGTTAATTTCATTGCATAGTTTAAGTTTTTCGGGTTTCAATTACACGCTTATGAAATGATCAAAAGGGAAATGTCGTAACAAGGATGTGATTAAAGAAACAATCAATCGAAGCCCTTTAACCGCCTTTGGTAGTGTTATGAATTAGAATCGTTACGAGTGTTCAAAAGATCCTGTGCGACGTGCAGAGCACAATTAAGTACCGTGTAAAATAATTATTTGTATTAAGCGCCATCTATCGAAACTCATGAGAATCAGTACATAATGAGAAAAAAAAACGAGTTCGCTTAAGAGAAAAAGAAGAAAAGGTTACGAAATGAAAGCTGGCTAAGTAAGCACCTATTTTTATTACTTTCTATTAATTAGATCAACAATTCGTGCATTTGAAAATCGCTTTGGTATATCCAGAAATATAAAGTTCGCTTAAAATAGAGACAACAATGAACTTTGGTCGGTGTACCGCTTAACTTCTCGTGAAACTGCACCACTTCCCAACAGAACTGCGAAACTGATAGTTAATCAAAGTAACTTTGTTTATTCAAGCTACATCATTACTATTCTACGATAGTTGTATTTTAAACAAATTATTTCTAGAAATTAACAACACTATTGTTAAAACAGCTAAATAGTTGATTTACAGATTCAGTAACTATTTTAAGCGAATGTTGGCAACTTTTCCCTCAACAAAAAATAAATCTAAGAAGCAACAATGCAAGCGGCATTGAATAGTACTTATATATATATATATATATATATATATTTAAATATATATTATTTATAACTGCACATTATAGTAAGTTAGCATTAGCGTTTGCTTGAATAAAAAAATAGCGCCTTGTTTACGGGCAGCGCTAGATTCTAACCCTTACGCTAGGATGTTTGACTTCTTTTTCTTTTTACCCGACTGCGCACGCAAGCAGCGCGAAGCGCGATGCGCAGACATGGTATTATGTTTAACAGTCTATATGTATGTATGTTCCTCTGTGGCACACTAAACGTCATTCCAAATAACATATAAAATAAGAAAACAATGGCTCTTTTATAGGTGCTCATTTTCAACTCATCTATACTTATAATAAATCTGTAGAGAGGTCAATTCTGTACATGAAATATATTTTCAAAATAACTATCAGGGGGTGATTAGTGATCGATACTGATGCCAATAATGCAATCAGTAAAATTTTTGTCTGTCTGTCTGTCTGTGTGTATGTTCCTTATAGAAACAAAAACTACTCGACGGATTTTAACGAAACTTGGTACAATTATTCTTCATACTCCTGGGCAGGTTATAGTATACTTTTCATGACGCTACAATCAATAGGAGCAGAGTAGTGAAGGGAAATGTTGGGAAAACGGGAGAAGTTACTCCATTTTTTAAGCTTCCGTCGCATGTGCAGCCTTAATGGTTAAAGTTACATAGAAATCATGTATGACGGAAATATTTTACATAAAATTGTCTAAAAAATATCCCGCAACAGCATATGTCTATCTTTAATGGTTGACTCACAATAACACGTGTAACTCCTGATAGCTTAGCAGTTCGGAGCATTCTGATTATATTTGTTTAATCTTACGTTTATAATACTCTCACTCATCCCTAATTTAAAAAAGTTAACATTATTACCTATTCAATAAAAGGAGAATCATAGAAATCGGTATAGAAACACCAAACTTATACATGAAATAAGCCATCGCGCCGTCGCACGTGAATACTGAATCATGCTATAAGGATTATTTTTGTGTAACGGTTGCCGCGCTCGACACGGGTCGCGACGGCGGTAGGTTATAAAAAGGCGGGAGGTCCGAAAGCGAGCTTCCCCGCCCCCCCGATCCTGAGAGACCTTCAGTCGCTCTGTCCTAAACCGATACGGATGCACATCAGAGTGCATCCGTCCTCTAAGCGCACTATGCAATAAATTTACTAAGGCAGCGCTGCATTATCCTCTTCTCAGGGGTTGATCGCATCAGATGAAGCCTCTATGGCCCCTAAGGCCATAGGCATCCCCCACGGGTGTGTTTTAGTCAGTAAGAGTCTGACATAACCCTACAGCCGGCTGTAGGGTATCCATGAGGATTTCACACCCGCTCGCCCACCGGGAGGACCTTATTGACAGACAATAATTGATATTAAGAAACCGTGCTTATCTTAGAATAAAAACCAAACATTTGTAAACAAAGTTAGCAAATAAATTATGTAAAACGTGTAGAAAATGAGTACTGGAAAACGGAAATATGAGAATTTTAGTTTGATTATAAATACAGGTAATAAAAATGACCGTTTTTATCTATATATGTATATAAAAGTCAAAGGTGACTGACTAACATAGTGATCTATCAACGCACAGCCCAAACCACTGGACGGATCGGGCTGAAATTTGACATGCAGGTAGATGTTATGACGTAGGCATCCGCTAAGAAAGGATTTTGATCAATTCTACCCTCAAGGGGATAAAATAGGGAATGAAAGTTTGTATGAAACTTTGTCAATTTTAAACCGATCGGGCTGAGACTGCATGCAGGTATAAGAAGAATCATAGATTAATGTCATTGTGTATAATACAAGCCTGAGAACAAAAACTGTAGTCTACACTTCAGCTCTACACCGAAGCGAAGCGAGGGCGGACCACTAGTTGTGGTAATAAATGTTTGTTGTGTTATGTTAAAACACAGCCATCTAAAAAATTACGTACATAAAAAATAAACTATTAAATATTTATATTATAAAGAGAGTCGTTCGAAATATAAAATATTACTTCTTCTTCTTCCTCGTAACCTCATGACTGAGGGTCGCGACAGCATGAGGACGCCCGGTGTACCAGCTCCCTCCACGTACTGCGGTTTTCGGCCAACCGGATAGATGTCTGAATGTCAGTTTGGCAGACTTTTTTGACCACATCAGTCCATCGGGCGAGTGATCTTCCGCGGCTCCTTTTTCCTTCCACATGACCTACGACGATGAGCTTTTCAAGATTGTCTGGTTCTCGTCGGGCCACGTGTCCGAAGTACTGAAGAAGTCGCTGCATACATACAGTAGACAGGCGGGATGATATGCCTAGTTCGGAGAGAATAGAAATGTTGGTGCTGTGCTCTGTCCAAGAACGCCTAGCATTTTCCGCCAGCACCACATTTCAAACGCGTCGATCTTGGTTCGAATGCGTGCCTTGAGCGTCCAGGTCTCTGAAGCGTACAGAAATATAGAAAAGATAAGGGTCCGCATGAGTTTGACTTTCGTCGTCTTGCTTATTCCTCTGTTCCTCCAAACCTTTTCTAACCGCTTTACAGCCGATTTTGCAAACTGAACTCGCCTTACTACCTCCTTTTCGCAGTCGCCGTCACTGGTAATCATAGAACCAAGGTAAATAAATTTCTTTACGGTTTCCAGATCCTGCAGCTCCCAGGTTCTGTGTAGTGTGCCCGCTCTATCTACAAAAATCAGCTTCAAATATTACTACATGATTATTATAAACCACAAAATGACTCTGTTGCAAAACATAAAGAAACAGAGGTTTGCAACCTGCATTGAAACGTATATGTATAATTCGAGCAAACTAAATGTAAGGATGTTCGATGATGATACAGTTTGCGAAATAATGACGTTTTGATTTTACTGGATGGATCATTATGAGTCGCTTTTCATTAAGGAACGACCCTTGCTGGAAATTGTTAAAATTTTCTTTGATTTTTTTTGGTGATGCACACATGTTTGACGTGATTTTAAATTGTCTTTCGTTTTGTTGAAATTCTTTTTTTGTTTTGAATTATAAAATAAGTGATACGGGTGCGGGCTCTAGTGACTTTATGTGTCTAGTGCGTGTGTATCTTATGTGGATAATTCTGTAAGATACGAAGCATATAATATTAAGTTTCAGAGTTAAATTACCCCTTTCACCGCCCTACCCCTATAAGTATTTTGATAATGTAGCTTATAAACAAAGTCCCATCTATTTCTATAGCAAAATTCATCAAAATTGAATCAGCTATTAGGACGCGAAAGCGTAACAAACAAACTCACTTTCGCATATAAAAAATATAGTATACTAGTGATCCGCCCCGGCATTGCACAAAACTATTTATATGCCACCCACTAATCCACACTGAGCCCAGTGCGGAACAGTCTCAGTTAATAATATATTAAACATAACCGTTTATTTACATAATTAAAACATTTAAATAACGAAAACTTAAAAACTTCTTTGAATCCAGATTACCTTAACCTACTTACCTTCTTAAATATATTTAGTTAATTAAATATTATAAACTTTGCTCTATGGTGATCATATTTGCTTGTTTAGCCCTAGCCCTTGCTGAGTTTCTTGCCAGTTCATCTCAATACAAGGTCTCTCGTAGATTTACGAACCAATGGCATAGAGTTGACGTTTACAAGAGCTTGTAACAGCCTCTAGCGATCTAAGACTGTTACCGCCACTGTCCAAAACAACAGACGGGGCTTATTGCTTCCTTAACCTGCGATATTAAAGTCATAGATTAGTATTGTAAATAGGGTGATTAACAACTTTGAAACTCTAGCATCTATTTATAATATGATTCTTGTGAATTATGTAGGTAATATAAATTATGAGACAAGGATACGATACTGCATTTGTGTATATCTGCGCCGGACTTTGAAAATGCACCACTGCCAATTTTAGATAGTCGAGGAATAAACGGAAATTAATTTTATATTTACTCCTCAAGTACTAAAAAGAATATAAGCAAAAGACGATGACTTTTTTAAATTAGTTAAAATAAGTACTATTTAACTGTATAATTAACATAACTCATTAGATATGTAAGTGGAAGCAACGAATTGATTAAACTTTACACATTTTTGCAAAAGTTGAGGCCCATATTATCCTTGACTCTGGTGGTAAGGTATCGATATTATGGATAAATAAATCAGTTGTTTAGACCACCGCAAGCTACCTAATAATCCCCGCGATATTAACTCCCTCGATGAAATGACAAAAATGTGGTATTTACTGTCTTATAATCCTAACTAAAAAGTGTGAAATACAAAGGAAAATTTAAATAATCAAAAAGTTATAAATGACCTGAAATAAAAATTGAAAAGAAAAAAACTAATTCAGAAGTCTTTTACCTCTTCTTTCTCTTTACCATAAGTTTTACAAAAACCTGTCTAATTGACCTTATATTTATATAATTATTCCTTTATTTCTGTCTCCATTTTCTAATCCACTGGGTTGTACTTAATGAGGCTGGATCACGGACCCAAACATACCCGACACAACCTGCTATATTAAGAAGTAGGATCGAAGTTTTCTAAAGTTGATGATATTTACGAGGACATGAACTTAATATTGTGACCTAATTTCTAAGCGTTTATTTATTTAAAGACTACATAACCAGTTTCTTAAGTGTAGCTAGATTCAAGGTCCTATAGCTTCTATGTTACATTCTTCAGATCTATCACAGATAAAAAGAAAGATATGTCGATGTCAGATATTTTACAGAAAAGCGTCCTAAGTGCCAGTCTATTGAAGTAATGGTGCCTCCATACACCTGGCGAACAGTCGGCAAACTTTCAATACATCCCCACTGTTGCACTCACTATTTAATTGACCTTGTACGATTTAAACTTTTAATTGTATTTTTTCATATTATAAATATCCTTTTCTCTGTTTTCAAGAATACACACGCACTGCACCGACCTCTCCCCCTTTTCCATAGAGATGCGCACTCCATGCGATAATCCTTCTTCATACAAGCAGAACCGAAACCCACTGTAGACATGGATGTCCTTAATATCCAATAGTACAAAAAATCAATATACCTAAATACCTATCTATTTATCTAGCCTAAAATGTGAAAATATTGAACAAAAAAAATCAGGTTGATTTTTATATTTTAACCTTTTTATTAATTAATTGATTTTCCCAGTAAATGTTAAGAATTTATTGCATCGTTCGGAACATTAAATAATCATCGCTCAACCATTTCTTTATACTAGAAGATTAGTACTCAAGAATGAAAAGGTTTTTAAAGGTTGTCTCAAATTTAAATTAACTTTTCACTTTCACAATATAACTTGGATAAACAATGAGAGATGACGAAATAATGAGATTGTACGCGCGAACGCCCCATTGGCAAGGAATCGATCTTCAGGTTATCTAGTATGGTTTTCGCAAGACTTATCAGGTTGAATAAGGGGAAAACGAAATCCTTGATCAAGTAGAAGAAGTATGGTATACTACCATGAATTTTCTGAGTATCGTTTGTCGTTTAAGTTGTCGTATAGCAGCTCCTGCTATTCGTTTTATCTGAATTCGGTTGAGGAGAGTCTCTTTAGAAACCCCAAACATTATTGGACATATATCGCTAACTTAAACCGTAAATCTTTAATTCCATCGACAATACAATATCAAAATAATAAATGCAATGAACCAGGTGTATGGTACCAGGTACTCGATGGATATCTTTCTTTAGGGTCTAAGAACACTACACGCCAATAGCATAATATGTAGACCGCTTTGGATAATTTACAACTAATGCCTGGAGAGTGGTACGTTACCTGAATTATGGAAAAGTGCTAATATCGTACCGGTACGTAAAAGTGACTCGGGGCACAATGTTGAACATTATAGACCTATTTCAATACTGTCAGACCCCTCAGTATCTTTGAAAAAATTGGTACACGCTTAATTTATCCTATATTACATCAAAATGTGATAGCCCAGAAAAATGGATTCGTGATGCGCCGCTCAACAACTTTGTTGGTATTTACTAACGCACTGTTTGAGAACGTTGATACGCGTGTTCAAGTTGACGTTGTGTACACAGATTTTAAAAAGGCATTTGATAAGGTTGTTTTTAAAATACTTCTCAATAAAATTGCATTTAACGGCATCCGTGGAAACTTACTTCGATGGTTTAGTTCGTATGTTCAAAACAGAACACAAAAAGTTGTGGTAAATTGCTAGCCAAGGAGTATTCATATCACATCTGGTGTACCACAAGGTTCCGTACTGCGACCTTTACTATTTATTCTTTATATAAATGACATTAACAACTGTTTTCAAAATTCAAAATTTCTTATGTATGCTTATGATCTTAAGATCTACAGACCCATGCATTCGGTTGAGGACTGTCGTTTATTCCAGGAATATCTTAATAGGCTATCAGCTTACTGTACTAAGAATAAGCTTCGTTTTAGCATTCCAAAGTGTAGCTTTTTTCACTGTTCTAAAAATATTAATGTTGTTCACTTTAACTATCAGCTTTGTAATGCAGAATTGGATAACGTTATGAAAATCAGAAATTCCGACGTACAATTCGATAGTAAATTAAAAATGGATCAGCTTATACACTTTATTACAGTATATTTTATAAGGCATTCAAAATGTAAGGTTTTGTTATGAGGTCTACGAAGGAATTTAAATGTGTAGCAACCCATCTGAGCTTATACAAAATGCTGATATATTCACAACTTGAATACACACCGTATTCAAATTTCCACTATTTGGAACCCTTTTTACAACAAATACAAGGAGATCGAGAGAGTTCAACGTAATTATCTTCGTGCTATGCATTACAGATGTTTTCGGTGTTATTTGTCATATCCCCAGTTGCTAAGCAAATATAATGATGACTCTAGAGGATACACGCAAATATGTAGAAGTTACAATATTGCATGGCATTGATAATAACGATTTTGATTGAAGTGATATTACGAATAAAATAGGTAACAAAGTGCCTGGAACTGTTAACATACGCAAGTTCAGAAATATTAATTTATTTGCCACTAAGATTTGTCGAATAAATATAAGGCTACGTTGCTCTACATAGAATGACTGAAATTCACAATACTTTGTTTGCAGAAGTGGATATATTATTAAAAACAAAATATAAAACTCGGTATGATGTTATTAAAATATTGCAAAAAGACACATACCATCCATATTTATATGTATTAAACTCGCTTAGTGTAGTCTTAGTTTGTATCTTGATGGTTATCCACAACCGTGAGTTTTTGTCGAAATTTTTTATCACGTACGACAAAACTGTGGAATATATTGTCGCCAGCAGTGTTTCCGGACCAATACGACCCTAAAATCTTCAAAACAAGAGCGTACTCCTTCCTTAAAGGCCGGCATCGCATTTGTGATAATAAGTGATTTGGTTTTGCAAGTGTCCATTGCAGGCGACGGTGATCACTTACCATCAGGTGAACCGTCTGCTCGTATGCCCCCTATAACATGAAACCCCCTATCCGTGCGGTGACGGAGAAAGAATACCACTCACCGCCCCTTCACTTCCCGCGGGTGTCGTAAGAAGCTGTAACAATTTTAGTTACCACCGACTATTTCAGGGCGTACATGAGACTCGAAACTTATTTAATTTAAAATCAGGGCGCCGTGATACTGTGATTTGAGGGAGATAAATGAAAATGTCTAAAACAGCAGTGAACAAGATATTATATTGTTAAAAAGATTCAGATCTTATTTCATCATGGTTAAAACTTAATACTAGTCACATTCAAGTTAAAAATACATAGTTATATTTCTTCAAAGATTTTTCTTTTGATTTAAAGCTATTCAAACATTCAAGATCATGTGCTAATACAGTAATACTCAATTTAAGTTTCTTATATAAACAAATTATTAAACAAGTTATAAAATATTAAATTTTGAAAATCTAACAATAAAAATTTGTTATGTACTTATAATGGCTTTATAGTTTACTAATAGAAATCCTTTATCACGTTAAACAGAAATTGTTATCCGGAGTATGCACTGGTTAAATATCAAGAAGTTATAAGTTTTACTTAGCTTGGCAAGATCATGGGAGCATCAGGATCACTCAAATGTCCTCAGGGATGAAGCAGGACTTGCTGTCATCACGTGAACCCGTCACTTTTTTGCTCAAGGAAGCTTCACAGGCTCATATATATATATATTTCCAAGGAGATTCCAATCAGGATTAAGTAAATGTGACTATTACTGTTATTTATTAGCCAAATTAATGGACCTAGAACCAATTACATATTTTTCTTTAATTCAATAAAAAAACTAACTGGACCTACAGCCTAACGAATCAAATGTATTGAACTTACCCGTTAATCCGGGGAGAAATAACAAGTATATAATGCACTGACTACCACTGCTAGTCTTAATGCTATTTTCTAAGTATGGTCTTCAAGGTTCTATCAGCCAAAAGAGAGCGAATCTGTTTGTGCACTGCTATTTATAGGCTACTACAACACGTGACAGCGTCATTGCAAATTTCTCTCATATTACCATATTTGGTATGAGGAAGCACACGGACCGGTTTTGCTGACTCCGCCTTTCAATGTTTCCAGAACATTAATGTGACGTCACATCCATTTCCGCATCTCATTTAAAAAAATTACACACTAGCTCCCTCTAACTTACATTCCAAATGCAACTACTAGGTTCACACATATATTGTACTTGTCCATTGCTTTTCAAAGTGGATTTCGATATTGAATAATTTATATGCATGATGATAGATGGCGCTGAATAAATAATAATATTTCTACGACTTAATATTTAAGAATTATATTGCTAAGTTTTTAACGTTATTAAATTTAATTGCTACACAACATCCCCCTTATCTCAAAAAATTTTTTTTTCCAAAAAATTTTTTTTTTAATTAATTAACCTGCAACTGACTTGCAGACAAATCAACAATACTAAGTATTAGCCAAGATAAAAAAATTTAAACTTATATACGTGAGTATCCATTTATTTACTCCACGTAATGTTCTAAACTCTAAGTCAATAGCAACAATTAAATATTTGCTGTTTAATGATTTTTCTTTTAGTTTCATGTAAATACCTTTCTTGGATCTAATATCCAGTGGTATAACATGGCTTTTTTTTTCATCTTAAGAACTTAAGGTAGTTAAGAAAACAACTCAAGATTAAAGAAGTTTGTATGTTTTCTAACTCAAAAGATTAAGATTATTTTCCAACAATCTTCCTATCTTTAATTATCAAGACTAAAGTATATGTCTACTTCCTTATGCTTATGCCTTTCTTACATCAAGATCTATTTTTCTATTAAGTATTAAAATAAATTGCACGTGCTTATTTTGGAAAAAAAAAAACTTTTCATACATCACGCATTTCATACTACTCTCATACTCATATGCATATCAGTAAACACAACTTGACGAAAATAATTTTATCAAAAAAATTTTTTTTTGTGTTAAAATATTAAAATTCCTCGAAATTTCATTTAAGCATATATTTTTTTTTAAAAGTGACCATATAGGTTAAAAAAAGTTGTAAATAAATATTTATTTAGTTAAAAGAGAAAAACAATTTAATTTTCAGGCAGGTTTCGAACCGTAGCCCACAGATTTCCATATGCACTCTTCCTATACCATAACTCTTCTTAACCAACCGTTTAATACTGAAAGTGACTAAAATAAGCATCCTATGTGGAATTCAAAGATTTGTTAGTTCTGTTGTTCAGAATATTTTAGTATATCCTTAATATGATAATTACCTAAATATTTACCATTTAAATCGGTTAAAGTATAAACTAAAGGTGATAATTTAGCCGTCACTACACATTTAATAAATTTTGGTGCTAATTTGGAAGAAAAATTCTTTGCCTTATTGGATAAATAATGAGTACGTTTATACACTATCTGGCCAACTCTTAATTCAATGTGTCTTTTTCTGAGGTTATATTGTTTTTCGTTCCGTTGGTGGGCAACAATCAAATATTTCCTCACCTTTTGGAAGATATTATTAAGTTCAAGCAACTTTTTCCCATACTCCAATGTACTGTCTGAGGTAATTTGATCTAACGGACATGGAGGGAAGGAATTTAAATATAAATTACCATCTATTATATACTCTCTACCATGGACTAGGAAATAGGGTGAAAATTTAGTTGCTTCATTCACAGCCGTGTTTAAAGCACATTGCAATTCTATTAAGTGTTCATCCCACCTTCTATGTTCGGATTTTACATAACAGGCTATCGCATGAACTATGTTTCTATTTGCCCGCTCAGCTTGGTTCGTTTGGGGATGATACTTTGGATTGTAATATATGTTTGGTACATTATATTTAGTTAACAGCTGTCTAAAATGGGAGCTAACATATTGTGGACCGTTATCTATAAAGATGGTTTTACAAACGCCATGGACTAAAAATACATATTTTTCTATAAAGTTTGCTACAGCCATGCCTGTTGCTGACCTTATAGGGTGCAACATGACATATTTACTAAAGTAATCTGAAACAACTATTAAATAAGTATTTCTATTCCTTGAATTTGGAAAGGGTCCCAATAGATCACAACTAATGGCTTCAAATGGCTTGGTCACTTTCTTAGGACTTCCCATAAGACCGGGACGTGCCGTGTTCACAGGTTTGTATTGCTTACACGTCTCACATTCACTCACATACTTTTTCACACATTCGTATAGGTGGGGCCAGTAATAATGTAAGGCGATCCTCCTATGTGTCTTCATGACACCTAAATGTGCACTAGTAGGGTCATCGTGATATTTCCTAAGAATTGCCGATCTATTTTCTTCAGGAACTACCAGTTTCCAATCAAATTCGCTAGTAAGATCATATTTATTTTTCGAATATCTATATAAGTTTCCATCTTTTTCCATGAAGTTAGGAAATTTACGTGGGTTATTCTTTACTGCATTTAACATATAAGAGTACCAACTATCTTTTGATAAATCTATTTCTATTGAATCTAATTTAATACGTGACAAAGTATCCGGGAGGATATGATCCCGACCCTTCCGGTGTTCTATTTTAAAGTTAAATTGACTAAGACGCATGCTCCATCGTGCTAAACGACCTGTGGGGTTTTTTAATTTATAAAACCACAACAGTGAAGCATGGTCTGTGACTATGGTACATTCCTGACCTTCAACATATTGTCTAAATTGTTCTAATGCATAAATAACAGCTAATAATTCTCTTTCTGTTGTACTATAATTAACTTCATTTTTATTAAGTGAGCGGCTACAGTAGGCAATAGGGTGTTCCACTCCGTCATAAGACTGGGTGAGAACGGCCGCCGCTGAGTATGCAGATGCGTCAGTCAAAATACGGAAAGGGCGCGAATAATCTGGCATTTTTAAAATAGGGGCAGAAACAAGGGCAGTTTTAAGCAAATTAAAGGATTTCTGTGCCTCAGAGTTCCATTCAAAATCCACATTCTTACGGGTGAGTTTACATAACGGTTTGCTGATTTCAGAGAAATTATTCACAAATCTTCTGTACCAACCTGCCATTCCAAGGAATCTTTTTACCTCCTTGGGGTTCGAGGGTGTAGGATAGTTAAGGATTATATCTACTTTACCAGGGTCCGTTCTTAAACCATGTTTATCAATGTAATACCCTAAATATTTGAGCTCTTTGCGACAAAACTGTGATTTTTTTTTATTTATTGTCAGGCCTGCTTCTTTCAGGCGCTGATATATTTTCTCTAGGAGCTCAATATGTTCTGAGAAAGTGTTACTAATGCAAATTATATCATCTTGAAAAGCAAATACCTTATTATCGAATTCTGGGCCAAATAATTTATCCATTAAGCGTTGCATGGTTGCTGACGCCCCTACTAACCCAAAACACATCACATTAAATTGAAATAAGCCTCTACGAGGAACTGTGAAAGCTGTCTTTTCAGCAGATGCTGCAGAGTCATAAGGAATCTGCCAATATGCGGCACTAAGGTCAATTGAGGTTAAATATTTAGCGTTGTTAAGATGATCTAATATTTGGTTAATATAAGGCAAGGGATAAGCGTCTGGTTTTGTGACGTAATTAAGTTTTCGAGAGTCTAGGCATAATCTGGTTTCACCATTGGGTTTTTCTACCATTACTACTGGAGAATTCCAAGCCGATTGGGAAGGAGAAACTACCCCCAGGGCTAACATTTTATCTAATTCCTTCTCGAGTGCTAGTTGCTTGATAGGTGATAAGGGATAATAACGCTGTTTAATCGGACAATGGTTACCAGTATCTATTTTATGGTGTTCCAATGAAGTTCTACCAAGACCAACCTTTTCTGTGTTAATTAAGTCAAATTTATCAATTATTTTATTAATTATTCGCTTTTGCGCCGTCGTTAAGTTATTGTAATCTTCTAACCCGTTTTTTAATGATATTGAGTTAATAGGATTTTCTGAGTTTAAAGTGATATTACTAAAGTTGGATGACATCAAGTTTTTTGTCAAACCAAAATGGTGCCAAAAATCAATACCTAATATGATTGGTGTAGTAATTTCCGGAACAACATAGAATGTAATTACCTTAAGTATTGAGTTATATTCAATGGGCAGAGACATGTAACCTACGCAATGCAATTCAGTGCTATTAGCGGTTTTTACAATACGCTCTTTATCTAAAGTGTTAAGTTTAAAGCCTAAATTCAGAAAGATGAGGTGCGAGTTTTTGCCGAGTATCGAGCATGACGCTCCAGAGTCAGCAAGTCCTATCGCATCTACATTTAATATTTTAAATTGCAAATAAGGTCTATTGTCAAACTTTTTTTTATGGAAGAGAACTTCACGGTTTTTTAAGTTAATGGGTGACCTTTTTTTACCGTAATTATATGTGAAGTTCCCACTTTTTAGTTTTTTTGAATTATTACTTGGATTACATTGTGGGCACTCAGGTCGTCTTACGCCCTTTTTACCACACTTAAAACAAAGAATTTCTCTCGAATTTACACACTCTCTAGTGAAATGCTCTCGACTCTGACATCTCATACACCTCCTATCATTTGAGACATTTTGAGGTAAAGTTACGGTTGAGATCTGACGGGTTGGTTTGAAATTATTTTTTATTCTTCGTGACTGAAGGTCATTTGAAATAAATAATTTATTCAAATTGGGTTCCGTAAATTTCTCTGCACGGACTTGAGCCAATTCCAAGCGCTTTCCTAATTGTTTTAACTTGAGAATAGAATCAACGTTATGAAGAGCCAACTCTTTCATATATTCCGGACGAATATTATGCATTAAAATTTCTAGCTGTTCTTCTAATGACATGGGAATAGACAATCTCGCAAACATTCCTTGCATCGTGGAGATATAGCTCACAATTGACTCTTGTCTAGCTTGTGTGCGTTGTCTAATTTCGTTTTTAAGTCGATAATCTAAATCCGGAATATCAAAATCCTCTCTTAAGTGTAACAATAGATCAGAATATGAGTTAAAGTTTGCTTTGTTACTTCTAAACCACGCCAATGCAGAATCTTCTAAGAGATCGGAAAATGCTGTCAGCATACGAGATTGCGGAATCTCGCGGGCCTGTCTAAGTTCCTCTAACCTCTCAATAAAACTTCTAACGCAACTCGAACCATTGTATTTTAAATTGAGTGAATTTAAGTTAATTGGTTTTTCTTTAATGACAATTAATTCCTCACATCCATTCTTTTCATTCATCCTTGTTTTCGAGATGGGCAACACATATTCATCCGTCTCTTGTTCCCTCACATCCTTCATGCCGGTTTTACTACACTTAGGAGTACCTTCCTTATCACTTAATTCGTCTGAACTACTTTCATCTTCCTGTTCTACTTGAGCTAAGATACGTATGAGCCTGTGGCGCAAATCCACAAGAGAAGCATTGTCAACCTCCAATCGAGCAAGTCTATCGATTAGATAATTAGCCCTAACTGACACACGTAAGTGAAGATTACTGTCCTTTCCGAGGTCACCTGATGACAGCAGATCCTCTAGCTCAGCAATTTTCGGCGTACATGCCTTGAGCTCGCTTGCCGGGAGTGGTGTGATCACTGGAGCACACTTGATGCTGCCACGTCTCTTCAGCTTGAAAATTTGGCGAAGCTGCTTTCTCAGTGCATCCACCGATGTGTCAGGAGCTGTGGAAATGCCAAGAATATCCAATTCATATATGATTTCATCCTTTCTTAAGTAGTTTACATATTTTTGTATAGAGAGCATTTTCTCAGATTTTTTCAAGTTAAAGTCAGTTATTTCTGTTACTAAGTTAATTATTAAGTTAATTATTAAATTACGTTTAATCAAGTTTTTAAATCAAGCTACTTATTCAAGTTATTTAATCTAAGAAAGTTAAATACAAAGGAATTTATAAAAATTTTTTTTTTTGAAGGAGGGTACTTTTATTATTACAAGTTTCAATTCTTAAAGACTATCTTGTTCACTGTTCAAGGTCAATTTTTTACGCATCCAATCAATACGAAGGTGTTATTGTAGTATAAGTTGATTAATTCTAATGTGCTAAGTTAATTAATGCTAGTGTGTTTTTCAGACTGGTTGGGGATTTAAGCATCTATGTTTCCACCTACCTTTTTTATCATCATTTAGACACACTAGTATTCCAAAAGTATTGTTTATTAAAGTTTTTTAAGTTATTAAGTAATTTACTTCTAATGTGCTATTCAGACTGATTGGGGATTTTAAGCATTAAATTTTTCCACCAATCTTTTTATCATCATATTAACACATTAGTACAAATTCTGAATATTAATGATTTTTAAGTTAAATTTTTTTTTTTTTGATTAGATGTTAAATTCTAGTGTGCCGTTCAGACTGATTGGGGATTTAAGCATTTATTTTTCCGCCAACCTTTTTATCATCATATCAGCACACCAGTATTTCCCTCAAATACAGTATTTTATTGCTCGGCCCTAAAGTTGGTCGCCATTTTGTAACAATTTTAGTTACCACCGACTATTTCAGGGCGTACATGAGACTCGAAACTTATTTAATTTAAAATCAGGGCGCCGTGATACTGTGATTTGAGGGAGATAAATGAAAATGTCTAAAACAGCAGTGAACAAGATATTATATTGTTAAAAAGATTCAGATCTTATTTCATCATGGTTAAAACTTAATACTAGTCACATTCAAGTTAAAAATACATAGTTATATTTCTTCAAAGATTTTTCTTTTGATTTAAAGCTATTCAAACATTCAAGATCATGTGCTAATACAGTAATACTCAATTTAAGTTTCTTATATAAACAAATTATTAAACAAGTTATAAAATATTAAATTTTGAAAATCTAACAATAAAAATTTGTTATGTACTTATAATGGCTTTATAGTTTACTAATAGAAATCCTTTATCACGTTAAACAGAAATTGTTATCCGGAGTATGCACTGGTTAAATATCAAGAAGTTATAAGTTTTACTTAGCTTGGCAAGATCATGGGAGCATCAGGATCACTCAAATGTCCTCAGGGATGAAGCAGGACTTGCTGTCATCACGTGAACCCGTCACTTTTTTGCTCAAGGAAGCTTCACAGGCTCATATATATATATATTTCCAAGGAGATTCCAATCAGGATTAAGTAAATGTGACTATTACTGTTATTTATTAGCCAAATTAATGGACCTAGAACCAATTACATATTTTTCTTTAATTCAATAAAAAAACTAACTGGACCTACAGCCTAACGAATCAAATGTATTGAACTTACCCGTTAATCCGGGGAGAAATAACAAGTATATAATGCACTGACTACCACTGCTAGTCTTAATGCTATTTTCTAAGTATGGTCTTCAAGGTTCTATCAGCCAAAAGAGAGCGAATCTGTTTGTGCACTGCTATTTATAGGCTACTACAACACGTGACAGCGTCATTGCAAATTTCTCTCATATTACCATATTTGGTATGAGGAAGCACACGGACCGGTTTTGCTGACTCCGCCTTTCAATGTTTCCAGAACATTAATGTGACGTCACATCCATTTCCGCATCTCATTTAAAAAAATTACACACTAGCTCCCTCTAACTTACATTCCAAATGCAACTACTAGGTTCACACATATATTGTACTTGTCCATTGCTTTTCAAAGTGGATTTCGATATTGAATAATTTATATGCATGATGATAGATGGCGCTGAATAAATAATAATATTTCTACGACTTAATATTTAAGAATTATATTGCTAAGTTTTTAACGTTATTAAATTTAATTGCTACAAAGCGACTGAGGGATATCAGAGCTTCCATCTGCTCTTCTGGTGGTAGGGTGCCTAACACCCGCCTGGTTTGTTACCACCGTACACATGGTGAAAAACCCGTGAAGTGCTTCACGCGCGTTTCGGGATCAGCCAGCGTACAACCAGAGCTCGGGTGGAGATTGCCGCGACAGATTCGGTCCAGTGGAGGCATCCGTCGAACCGATGCCGGGAGGACTGCATCGACCCACCGGCCAGGGAGACCCGTAGAAACGGCTGTCCCGCTGGCCGCCCGTGGCACAATACAGGGGCCCGAGCGTTCCTAACCAGTTCGTGAGGCTGCCCTATCATGTCACGCATAATCTCGGGGTGGACCGTCGTGCCGGTTGGTGACCGGGGCGTGGGGTCCCGGCGGCCACTCCCGGGAGGGTGCGGGGGCCCTTCCGTCCGTTGGGTCGGCGTATCTCTTTCGCAGGCAGTTACTCGGGAAAACGTGCCTCCATATATTTGCCTGTCTTTGTCGCGACTAACTCCACTCGATTCACGTCTCTCAACTTTTTTCTCATGATGGCAGCCCGTAAAATAAAGTTTGGTTGTACAGCGGTGCACACCCCCACGCCTTCCGCGCTGTTTGAGGTTGAGTTCCGTAATATACGCGGACTCCACTCTAACCTCAATGCTGTCCACCACCATCTTGAGACAGCACGGCCAGCACTATTGTTTCTCACGGAGACACAAATACTTCCGCCCGCTGACACAGGCTACCTTAAATATCCCGGCTACGCGCTTGAAAAATCCTTCAAAGCAAAAGCCGGCGTATGCCTGTATGTTCGGGCGGATGTTTGTTGTCGCCGTTTGAGCTGCCTGGAAGACCCCTCCTTTTCCATGTTGGCGGTACATGTAGACTCTGGTCTTCAGGCCAAAGTCTACGTGTGCCTCTACAGATCTCACACCGGCGACGCTGTGACAACTCGACTGTTTGACCACCTCAGTAGGGTAGCAGATGATCATCGCGACCCGGGCCGTGCGAGCGTACCGCACGGTCAGCCACGGCGCCGCCTGCGTGCTCGCAGGCGCGACGCCGTGGGACCTCGATGCACAGGTTCTGGCAGAAATGCATCGAGGTCGGGTCGAGGCCAGGGAGCGGGGTGAAAGACTTGCCCCAGCAGAGCTGAGGCAGGTCCGTTCCATCGCCGAGAGCGAAGCTCTGCGGCGATGGGATGAGGCACTCGCCCATGTTAGCGCCGGCCACCGGACGATAGAAGCCATTCGTCCGGTGTTGGAGGAATGGTCGGGTCGCCGGCGCGGTGGCCTCACGTTCCGCATGGTGCAGATCTTGACCGGGCATGGATGCTTCGGTCACTATCTGCACCGTGTCACACGTCGGGAGGAGACGCCGCAATGTCATCATTGCGGCGCCCCGGACGACACGGCCGAGCACACCTTATTGGAGTGCCCGGCCTGGCGACACCGCCTGGCGGCGCTGGGATGCGGAGCCCTCTCGCTGCGGAGCATGGTGGAGGCCATGCTCCGCAGCGACAGGGCGTGGGAGGCAGCCGCTTCCTTCTGCGAGAACGTCATCTCGCAGAAGGAGGCGGCTGAGAGGGAGCGGGAGGATGATCCTCTGGCCGCTCCCTCCCGCCAAAGGAGGACGGGTAGGAGAGGACGGCGGCGCGCCCTGGCTGCGCCCGTCCCATGACCCTACCCGAGGGGTCCCTCGCTGACCGGCATGGCGATGGCCGTGCCGGCCACCGACGGACCCCGTGACGGCAGCCCCCCCTTGTAGTTCTGTCCTGCAAAGAGGGGGGCGGCGGAGGGAGCTACACGGGCACGCCCAAGTAGCCCTCCGCAGCGGACGGGGGGGCGGTACGGTGGGCACTAGGCCGCGTACTCAGCCCCCGCGCACGGGCCTACCCGCGCACGTCTGTGGGGTCCCCGCGATACCCCGGGAGACCCCTGCCGTGGAGCCCCGGCTTGGCCGGGAGGCTGCTAGGTGCGGAGACGCGGAGAATCCCTAAACGGGGATCCCGCGGCTTCGCGCTAAGCAGCTTAGAGGGTATTCGCAGGACTTTTTTAGCGGATATTATACCGTAAAGCGCCCGTAAGAGTTGCGGGGTCCTCGGTGGGCAGCCACTGGGGGGTTCGTAAGACTTGCGGGAGCCAGGTGTGAGGTCCGTTCGGCGGTGTGCCTCTTAAAGGCGCCGTCGTCTGTAAATAGATTTTTTACCTGCGTATTAAAAAAAAAAAAAAAAGGGTAGCAGATGATGGCCAGGCGCAATTTCCCAACGCAGAACTGGTGTTTTTGGGAGACTTTAACGCCCACCACGGTTTGTGGCTTGGCTCTTCCAAAACTGACCATGCAGGGATCTCTGCCCATGCTTTCGCTCTCACGCATGACTTGACCCAACTGGTTGATCAGCCCACCAGGATCCCAGATATAGCAAGTCAAGCGCCTTCTTTACTAGACCTTCTGCTTACGACCCATCCGCAGGAGTATCAGGTCGTGGTTCGAGCCCCGCTGGGTTCATCAGACCATTGCCTGATATCTGTCAAGGTGCCACAGGCCAAAACCCCTCGACCATTAGTGGTCAAACGCAGGGTCTGGCACTATGGGTCGGCAGATTGGGATGGTACGCGCGATTACTTTGCGTCCGTCCCTTGGAAGCAGCGCAGCTTCAATGAAAAGGACCTATCATCCAGCGCCGTTGCCATTACTGAGGAGATCGTAATGGGAATGGAGTATAACATTCTACATTCTGATCTCATCAGTAAGGGCACACGTAACCGCTGGTTCAATCGCGATTGTGCCGATGCTGTTTCTCGTAAGCAGGCGGCATATCGCGCTTGGATCAGAGGCCGCGCTCTTAAGGATCCCGGGGTTAACTCACTGAAAGCTGCCTATAATAGTGCTTCCAAATCTTGTAAGAAGGCTTACATCAGAGCGGATGCCCAACGTGTAGCACGTACTGGCCACGAATTGTTAACGCACCCTACGGGCTCCCGTAGTTTTTGGCGTTTGGCTAAGGCCGTGCAACACAACTTTTGCCAGCCCTCGCTGCCACCTCTGCGATGTCCAGATGGGTCACTAGCTCATGAGCCGCAAGAGAAAGCCGATTTGTTGGCAAAGCTCTTTGCGGCTAACTCCCGAATCAGTGATTGCAATGCACTGCCACCTACACTACCTCATTGTGGCACTACGACGTGATGTTCGTGCGGAGTTGCAATCACTCGACGTCCGGAAAGCTAGTGGACCTGATGGCATCCCAGCAGTTGTTCTTAAACATTGTGCAGCGGAGTTGTCTCCCGTGCTTACGCGCCTGTACCAATTCTCTTACTCTTTGGGGCGTGTGCCGGAAGCTTGGAGAGACGCCAATGTGCAGCCGGTGCCCAAAAAAGGGGACCGCTCAGACCCGGCCAACTATTGGCCGATAGCTGTCACCTCAGTGTTGTGTAAAGTCTTAGAAAGGGTCCATCTGACCCGCTACCTAGAAGATTACTCTCTGATTCACGATCGTCAATACGGATTTAGACCGAATCGATCGACGGGTGACCTTCTAGCGTACGTGACACACATATGGGGTGAAGCTATAGACAAGCGAGGAGAGTCTCTGGCTATTAGCCTTGACATCGCCAAGGCTTTTGACAGGGTCTGGCACAAAAGCCTTCTCTCCAAGCTGCCCGCATACGGTCTGCCTGCTCAGCTCTGCGCCTGGGTAGCTGACTTCCTGCATGAGCGTAGAATTCGCGTCCTTACGGACGGATGTAGTTCACAGTTCATGTCAGTGAATGCCGGTGTTCCTCAGGGCTCCGTTCTATCCCCCACACTCTTTCTGCTGCATATCAATGATTTGATTCCACTTGCGAATATTGATTGCTATGCAGACGATAGCACAGTGCATGCGAGATACTTTGGACACGCGGCGGCTGGAAAGGTAGAAACCATGGAGAAACGGGAGAATCTTGTCGTTGAGCTCAATCGGGCTTTGGACCACATTTCCGAATGGGGTACCAGGAACTTGGTTGAGTTCAATGCCAAGAAAACTCAGGCTTGCGCTTTCACGACAAAAACATCGCCATTCCTTCCCCTTCCCTCTCTTCAGGGCACAACACTGGCGCTACAGAGCTATATTACCATGCTCGGTATGGAGGTTCGCTCAGACCTGAATCCAAAGGACTACATCGCGACCTTGATCAAAGCAGCTTCACGCAAACTCGGAGTCCTGAACAAGGTGCGGCGTTTTTTCACGCCCGATCAACTGTGCTTGTTGTACAAAACGCAAGTGCGGTCCTGCGTGGAATATTGCTCGCACCTCTGGGATGGCTCCGCTAAGTGCTTACTCGATGCCTTGGATAGGTTGCAGAGGCGCGCTGCCCGCATCATTGGCGATGAAGAGGTAACTAAGAAACTCGAGTCTCTACAATTACGCCGTGATGTGGCATCATTAAGCGCATTCTACCGACTATACCACGGCGAGTGTTCTGAGGAGCTATTCTCGCTTATCCCTCCATCACCTTTTCTTCAAAGGACCACGCGCGCTGGCCTACATTGCCACCGACTTACTGTGGCCACTATTCCTACACGAACAAAGAAATTTGGCGACTCATTTCTTTGTCGTACTATTCGTAAGTGGAATTCTATGCCCACGCACGTGTTCCCTCCTTCCTATAATCTGGGGTCCTTTAAGAGAGGCGTGAAGAAGCATTTTTGCGGGCCGGCAAGGTGAGGATGGTTGGTGTAACAGTTTATAACTGCTGTACCAGCTATCTTCGCGTTTGGACTTTATCATCACTTAACATCAGGTGGGGTAGAGTCATTTGCCTACCTAATCATAAAAAAAAAAGTTATTTTTTTATTTAGTGATAAAATATATATAAAATAATACCGATTGATTTATGAAAATTGTTTAAAACTTTTTATGTTTGTTAAAAGTATAGTTAAGCACAAGGATTATAATAGTGTTAAGCTTATTCTCACTCAATGTATCATCAGTAAGGCACTATTTTTAATCTATATATATAAAACTCAAAGGTGACTGACTGACATAGTGATCTATCAACGCACAGCCCAAACCACTGGACGGATCGGGCTGAAATTTGGCATGCAGGTAGATATTATGACGTAGGCATCCGCTAAGAAAGGATATTATGACGTAGGCATCCGCTAAGAAGCGAGGGCGGGCCACTAGTTAATAATAATGTGGATAATGTTGTGGGTTTCAATATCACCTTATATTATTACCGCTATCAGACCGAAGTCTGAGACGAGATTAAATAAAAAAAATCTACTAATATAAAAAAAAATAAGAAAACTCATAAAGCTGCTTCATCGAACACCTTTTGTTCGATAGATAAAGCAGACTTTGCAGAAGAGTAGTGTTAATAAAAGTTCAAACCTCTCTTGTAACCTTGTTGATAATAATTAATTAGCAAAGCTTAACGCATGTTGGTACTAAGTATCTAAAAGCAATCATGAACATGATATATTGTATTTTATATTTCCTACCTATTTCTTTCTTGACAACATTGACTTTTACTCTCTTAACATCTACATAGTAAAGAAAAATAAATCCCTTCGTCGATAACAGGATAATTCCGATCGAACTTCGATAAGGTAAGTTCGTTTGATCATTCAATAATAATAACGTGAATTTATTAAAGTGTATTGTCATCAAAACTATAGATGTACCAAATTTCAGATCATTCCGTCAATAGGAAAGGGATGAAATTTTAACTACTTTTAACCCAAATTAATAAACAGGACAACGGGCAAGCTTAATATAACCGTTAAAATTTTATTAAAATTTGTAGCGCGCATCTCTAGTTTTCTTACGCGATGTTGGCTGAACGTCCGCGATGCGCGTCCATTGTGTTGCCTGCACTGACACAGCCACAACCAATCGGAGCGCTTCCCGCCAAACGCACGCTTCGGACCGTGTAACGCGCGCCCCTCAACCAATCAGAGCGCTTCCCGCCGATGCGCCGGAGTCGGACCGCGCTCCGCGCGGCCCCCTCTCGCGATGCCACCGTTTTAGTAGTCAGTTAGCCGTACGAAGCCACTACGTATTGACGATTGTTACGCTCTCCATTGTATAGTGTTAACTGGTGAAAGTAAACTCTTTTAAACCAAAAGGACTTTGGTTTTCTTATTAAAAGAACGTTACAAGTGGCTGCCCAACGTTGCGCGGGTGAAGAAAAGTGAACCCGGTCAGTCGTAATACCAAACGTTTCCGCGTGTGACCATCAAAAAAATGCCACGTGCGAAGAAGGACGCGACGCCCATGGAGCCCGTGGACGCCGACGATGAATCTGGCGTCGAAGAGACAGTTTTTTCTTCGGGACAAGTTGCCGCCATGATGGCCGCCATGCAGCAGTCCCAAACTAAAGCTTTCGAACGCCTGCTGGAGAGAATAGTTCACCAGCCGTCATCCCCTACTTCTGCGCAGACTCCCACTCCGTCCGCCGGCAGCGGAACCTTCACGCACTGCACCGCTAGGTTTGGCGGTGACGCCGGTGAGTCAGTCGAGGCATTCATCGACGCCATACAGAGTTATAAAGAATGCGCTAACGTGTCGGAAGAGAATGCCCTCAGGGGGCTCTCCATGGTGCTTACACACAACGCAGCGGTATGGTACCAAGGTATCAAGAAGGAGATCACGTCGTGGGACTTTGTCATAGACCTCCTGATACACACTTACGGCGATAAACGACCCCCGCACCAGATATATAAAGAATTGTTTAAACAACAACAAGGTAACCAGAACACCGACGTGTTTGTCTCGAAATGTCGAGCGTTATTGTCAAGGATTCCCTCCGGTGATATAACAGAGAAGGCACAAGTAGACATGGTATACGGCCTGCTCGACGTACGCATTCGTAAACGTCTACGGAGAGAAGAATTCAATAATTTTTCCGGCATGTTACGCTTGGCTCGCTCCATAGAAATAGAGGAAAGTGATACGCGTACCCAGCAGCACGCCGGTCCGCCGCCTAGGGCCCGCCAGAAGTCGGCGGCGCACGACAACGGCCACAGCAGCAGCGCGGCGCGGCCTCCGGCGCCACCGCGCCATTCCGCCGGCCCGAGCGCTGATAACAATGGGATGGAGCCGGTCGCGAGCGCGACGGCGCCGTCGCGACGTCCTGCGGGCACTACCGATACCTACTCACGATCGAGTCAGAGCGCGAAACAACGATGTGTGTATTGTAAAAGATACGGACACGTACGGGAAAATTGTAATAGGTTAAGAAAGTGCAGTGATAATAATAATAATAGTGATGATGATAATAGTGATAAGTCGCCTAAGCCGATTTACTGCTACGGTTGCGGAGCGAGAGGGGTCATGCGGTCGCAATGTCCGACGTGTAACAATAATATAGCTTTCTCATCTCTTGAAATCGCAAAACATACGCCGGATTTGGTAAGTGATCGATGCCATTTAATAACTACACCCTCTGATAACACTCCAAGTCATGAAGTTAGTTCAAATGATATTTTGAATAGGAGATCGATAACAGATGCAATTGGTAGGGTGAAAGTGCCTATTGTTGGTCCCAATATTAACCGACCACTAAACACGCCTATTGTTAGTCCTAATATAAACCGACCACCTGATAGGGTAAATCCGCCTGTTATTGTTCCGACACATGGGCTGTACTGCTATGATAAAAATCAGCAGAGACCTATGCTTAGTATTCGGATTCTGGGTTTGCGGGGCATGGCGTTGATTGATACCGCCGCCAAATGCTCGGTAGCAGGACATAAGCTTTATAAAATATTCCAGGAGAAAGGACTTACCTTCGAATCCAAACAGGTGAGCGTGAAGCTTGCCGATGGTGTCGTGCATCCTCGTGAGGTTCTGGTGGCAAGTGTTGACGTCACCATCACTGTTGATAAAACTGTACCAGTGGACTTCATGATTTTTCCTGATGCCGATAACAACGACACACTTCTAGGTATCGACTTCCTTAATGCTGCAGGTATGGTAATCGATTTTTCTGCTTCTATTTGGCGCTTTTCGGGATGCCCGCAGACTTACCCACTTGAGTATGAAGGAAATCCAACACCGCGGCGTGACGCGATCCTGGTGTACTCGATGACACTAAGGGCTGATGAAGGCTTGTCGCTTACCCAGGACCAACGCCAGCAACTCATGCAGGTACTCGAGCGTCATGAAGATGTCTTCCGACTAGGAGGAGAGGCCACTCGCTTCGCCGAGCACCACATTGATACAGGCGATCACCCGCCTATCGCCGCGCCGCCATACCGCATCACGCCCGCTAAGCGGTCAGTAATGGAGGCGGAGATCGAAAAGATGTTGAAGGATGGGGTGATCGAAGAGTGCGAATCAGCGTGGGCCGCACCAGCTCTCCTAGTACCAAAGAAGGATGGTACGTATCGTTTTTGCGTCGACTACCGTCGCCTTAACTCTATCACTAAAAGTGATTCTTACCCCTTACCTGTCATGGAGGACCTCCTCCACTCCACAAAAAGAGAAGGATACATGAGTTCTTTAGACCTTCGTTCCGGCTATTGGCAGGTGAACGTTGCCCCTGCTGATCGGGACAAGACGGCGTTTGTTTCGCCGGTAGGTACTTACCGTTTTATACGCATGCCCTTTGGTCTCAAGAATGCTCCAGCGACCTTCCAACGGCTAATGGACCGTTTTCGCTCTGGGAGCGCTTTAAAGGATGTCACCTTATTAGTTTATTTAGATGACCTGCTTATTTTCACAAATGGAGACTTCCAGAAGCACCTGGATGACCTGGAGGCCGTATTTGAACGTTTACGGTTATTTGGCTTACGTGCCAATCGAGACAAGTGCCATTTTGCATGTGAACAAGTTAAGTATTTAGGACATCTCATTACCCCTAAAGGTATTATGCCTGACGAGTCCAAGGTGAAGGTCATTCAGCATATGAACGAACCAGCCAACCTCAAGCATCTTAAAAGTTTCTTGCAGACTTGCTCGTGGTTCAGAAAGTTTGTGCCTGGTTTTTCTGAGATAGCCCAGCCTCTCACAAAACTCACAAAGAAGAATGAGCCTTGGGTCTGGGCCGATGATCAACGTCGAGCCTTTAATGAGTTAAAGAAGCGGCTCATTACAGCACCAATCCTCGTACAGGCTGATCATAGCAAACCGTTCATAATACACACGGATGCTAGTAATTATGCATTGGGTGCTGTCCTTTTGCAAGGCGAGAGTAACCACGACTTGCACCCCATTGAATATTCCAGCCGTCTATTGACATCTGCTGAGCAAAGGTACTCTACTACCGAACGGGAAGCACTTGCCGTAGTGTGGGCAGTAGAGAAGTATCGCCCATACATAGAGGGTCATCCAATTATTTTGCGTAGCGACCATCAGCCCTTGAAATGGTTGTTAACCTTAAAATCACCTAGTGGCAGGTTGATGCGCTGGGCCCTCAAATTACAAGCTTTTGATATAAAGTACGAGTACACACCTGGTAAGACCAATGTTGTAGCCGACGCTCTTAGCCGCCCTTTCTGCAACGAGACTACTCAAGAAGCATGTGGAGTCTGTTCAGTCATCATAGACTTACCCCGCAAAAGTGCTGCTGAGCTCAGATCCGCACAGTTAGAGGATTCCGAGGTGAGTAAAGTCATCAACGACATGGAGAGCAGCAGTGACCTTACAGCTTCAGCTCGCTGGTTAGATCGCGGTTATCTCATGGACCAGGGTGTTCTTTATCGTCACTCTCCTGAATCTGATGCCGAGGAGCCGCAGTTAGTGGTACCCGCAACTATGCTCAAGGAAGTACTTGCAGAATTCCATGACACTCCTACGGCTGGACATCAAGGCGTAGACCGTACTATAAACCGTATCAGACAGAGGTACTATTTTACAGGTATGCGGAAGCATGTAACAGAGTATTTGAAAAACTGTATAACCTGTCAACGCTACAAATTCGCGAATCAAAAGCCCACTGGACTTCTGCAGACACCGATCCTTCAGCAAAGGGGTGAGGTTTTAGCTATGGATTTATTCGGTCCACTACCCGAAGCAGAGTCTGGTGAGAAGTGGGTTTTTCTCATCGAGGATACTGCCACCAGATGGGTGGAGATCTTCGCCCTCAAAGAGGCAACCGCTGAGGTATGTGCGAAAGTCATGATAAAGGAATATTTCCTCCGTTATGGCTTTCCCAGACGGGTCATCTCGGACAACGGAGTCCAATTTGTGTCGGCAGTGATGCAGCAATGTATGTTTTTGTTCGGTATCAAACAAAACCTAATACCTCTTTATCATCCCGAGGCCAATCCAGCTGAGAGGAAAAACCGTGACCTCAAAGTTCAATTAGCTATATTGGTACAAAATGAACATCGCTCTTGGCCGCAGTTTTTACCCCAGGTACGGTTTGCCCTTAACACAGCTATGTGTTCGACAACTGGTGTTACACCGTCCTACATGATGTATGGCCGTGAAATGCGAATGCCGTTCGACGTACAGCATGACCTACGAGCCATATTGGAAAAGGAGACATTCGTCCCTCAGGTGACACCTTACCTTACTAAGTTTGTAGAGTCTTTAAAAGACATACGAGATCGCGTTGAGAGACGACAGGATTCAAAGAAGGAGTATGCTGACTCGTCCAGAAGGCCGTCTCCTATGTTCCAGGTTGGTGACAAAGTACTGTTAACCACCCATTCCTTTAGCAATGCTTCCAAAGGTTTGACTCGTAAGTTTATGCCTCAGAGAGATGGACCGTATACCATCAGAAAGGTCGTTAGCCCTACAGCCTATGAGTTGGACGATAACCAGGGCCAGTACTTGGGTCGCTTTCACGTCTCCGATCTTACGGGTCTTATTTGTGACAATGTGACTAATGTCGTTGAGCCGGTCCAACCTCGTCGTCTGCGAGGTCGACCTCGTAAGTCCCCGAGGCAGGCGCGCTCTTAGTTTTGCCAAATCATCGTCGGGTCGACATCATGACTTGGAGGAGGAGGATGTAGCGCGCATCTCTAGTTTTCTTACGCGATGTTGGCTGAACGTCCGCGATGCGCGTCCATTGTGTTGCCTGCACTGACACAGCCACAACCAATCGGAGCGCTTCCCGCCAAACGCACGCTTCGGACCGTGTAACGCGCGCCCCTCAACCAATCAGAGCGCTTCCCGCCGATGCGCCGGAGTCGGACCGCGCTCCGCGCGGCCCCCTCTCGCGATGCCACCGTTTTAGTAGTCAGTTAGCCGTACGAAGCCACTACGTATTGACGATTGTTACGCTCTCCATTGTATAGTGTTAACTGGTGAAAGTAAACTCTTTTAAACCAAAAGGACTTTGGTTTTCTTATTAAAAGAACGTTACAAATTCTATTTAATAGATACATTAGAAATCTTATAATAATAACTATGCAGTCAGTTTTGCATCAGTGGATTAGTGTTATAACACTTAAATCAACTTCGATCTCCGCCATATCTGGCCATCTGGAATATACTAGCATGATCACCAAGCGTGAGGAGCCTGCGTGTGATTGTGATCAGCGTTTAGTACTTTGTTTGACGTGTTTGACATTTTTAACAAAGAACAAGCGTGTGGAGGCACCATAAGAATTAGGAGGTTTTATACTTACCTACTTATTTTTCTGACGTTGTTTTTTATTTTTATACCTTATATCAATTTACCTGTAATTCTTCCCTATTTCATTGAACGTGGGTGACTAACATACAAAGTTTCATAACTTTGTATGTTAGTTAGACTTGCAACGAATATTCGGTTGCTATTCGGTATTTGGCCTATTCGGCTGCTTTTATTATATTCGGCCGAATACCGAATACTTAAAAATATATTTTGTCATAAAGAAATAATTGGTAAAATGAAAAATTAAAATCGATTGATTACGTATATATTCATATTTTCATTTCTGTTATATAATCATTTAAGTAGTCATTGGTACATAACACAGGTACATAATCAACTTCTGAATTGGAAAATGGAGGATTCTATATATTTGAATTATTGTGGTAATCAAAATTTAGAAGGGTAAGGTTCTCATTTCTTTTATATACCTAATCATTTATTAAGTAATCATTGGTACATAAAACAGGTACATAATTTAATCATTTTCTGTATTAAACAAGTTAACAGTTTTTAATTCATTCAGTCATGTGATGAATGGTTACATAATAGCAATAATTTAAAGTTTACGCGCGTTTCTGGTCATATCTCAAAAGTTGGTTTTGTCATTTAGCCGCATTTTAGCTTGAGGACGGCAGATTAGAACAAAACAAAGGAGCGCGAAACACGTCTGTACAAGTTTTTGGCGCTAAAATCCAGCCGAATACTTTTGCCTAATATTCGGCTATTCGGTCAGGGGCCTCGCCGAATATTCGGTATACTGCCGAATACAGTGGATCCCCGGTAGTCCGACAAACATTTTGCAGGGCAGTGTCGAACTATGGAATTTGTCGGATTATAGAGTACTGCCTAAGACCCCCTATAGTCCGATTTTTTTTACAAAAGTGTACCTTGTATTCCGACAAATTACAGATCCAATGATAAGATTACTAATCATACTTCGTTAAGTATGTCAAATTTAGTAAATTAACAACACAATAGAAATGTTACGTTTTATTATAAAAGTAATAATAATAAATAGTGATGGTGCGTACAAGTTGTAACTTGTTCAATCGTGAATTAGCGAATACTTGTATGTAATAGACGGATGTCGGATTATAGGGGGTGCCGCATTAGCCAGGGGCCGGATTACTGGGGCTCCACTGTATACTATTCGTTGCAAGTCTAGTTAAGATATAATTCGTGTATTCGTAAAATATCTCCGCCCACTTTCTGGTGCATTGTTGTATTTGAATCAAGGTTATTTTCAGCTAACCGCAGTCTAATGTTATATAAAGAAGTGTCAGAGTTACTGTGTAATAACATCGATTTCTGCTATTTCAAGACGAGTTCTTTGATTGATTTACCAGTTTGTTGTGTTCTTAAACGTACATACGTATAAGAAATTCTTTCACAGAAATTGGGTTGCTTTAGCAAAATCGAGAAAGCCTTTTGAGATTGCGTTTCATGAAGACGAAATGAAATAAACATCAGGGATCATTTTCTTCAGGTTTTAATGTTCATCAAAACGTTGACCCCAACGTGGAATAAGGACTTTTTGAATTCTGATTTCATCAATGACCCATTCGTTCCGCCCGTTCCAGTGGATAGATATTTTTTCGAACACTTCAATAGCGGATTTGCTGCTGAAATAAAGCCTCGAGAAGTAACCTTTACGAAGAATCACAGTAAAATAACATAACCTGTTATACTCGTAGGTCGACCGCTTAACTGTGTCCTCGCCTGCGGGATAAAGTGTGGAGGAGAACGAGAACGAGGAGCGTGAGAGGTGCGGGCGGCAGGCACATTCTTGTCAAAATTACAAGTGGTCGCCGCCCGCACCTCTCACGGTCCCCTTTATCGTCCTCCCCCACACCTTTTACCCCGCAGGCGAGGACTCAGTTTAGCGGTTTACCTATAGTGGTGTTGTGTTTTTGATAGTCGCGTAGTAAGTAGTAGTAAGTAAATTCGTAAGTAAATCGGTATACCTCCACGGTATAGGGGATTGAATTTAGACCGCCAAGGTGGCCAAGGATAGCTGGAACGGCGCATTTTGCTGTCACAACAGCTATTTTTGCGACTGGATATGTTATACTTAATATCAGGTGCGGTTGGGTAATTTGTTGCGTCTCATCTTACATAAACAATCCCTTCGGCCGTTTTTGAATCTATTTTTCGAATCGAGAGAAGAACTGTAATTTTTTTTTCGAAGCCGGTACCATAATAAGAAAAATATTTCTGTTATCTAAAATAGTATCGATAATTTTGTTATAATTCTTGTATCGAATATAGTGATAGAGTTTAAAATCTTCTTACATTAAGTAGCCCAGTAGTCATCCTCAAGACTTTAATTTAAAAAATCTTATGCATTTTGTTTTCAATATAATTAGCTCGCATCTGCACTTCATGTAATTTAGGGTATATTTGCGTACGTGCAGTTTCGTCGTGCAAATGACTTATTCAGCGGAGATGGCACTGGGGGCAGTCGGTGGCCTGTTTGCTTTCAATTATTACTGCGACCACACCTACTTATGTTACTGTTGACACCCATATACATATAAGGATAATTATTATTATTATTCTCTCATTTATTTCATTTCACAAGTTAGGTTTTTTTTTTTATTATTATTATTATTATTATTATTATATATCTGCCTGCCGCTTCAACAATGTTGTACAAAATGTTCGAAAAAGATTTCTAACGGTATGTCAATCGTTGCTTTTGTTTTAAACTCTTAGCTATGAAAACGTTATATAAATAAAGTTTAAGATATCGTGGAGCAGGATGGATTAAGAATTTACGGTTTTTTTACTCAATTGAAGTTTAATCTAAAACTTCCAGAAAAGAGGAAATTTTCCTGAAAAATTTAGTTCAGGAAAATTTCCTCTTTTCTGGAAGCACGGAACAACTAATAACTAATGTTATTATTTGAAAGTATTTAGTAACTAGTACCTGCCCACTTACTCATACAGGATTTCCCTACTATAAGTACGTGCAAAAAATAATAAAGCGATACTTATACATACCATGCACCGTTTCTTTTTTATTGTAGTTTATATTCAATTATAAAAAAAAGCCAAATCGCATCATTTTTCTTTCATTTAAAATGCTTTGTTATTTAGGAAAAAATAATCCTCATGAATAACCCTGTCGACGGTTATCATAAAATACATTGGTTTTTTGTTTCAAATTTCACGAGATTGATTCACGGTTTTGGCACGTGATTTTTTAAAATCTGTAAATGCAATTGTACTTATTATTAAAAATAAAATGATGTCGTCTTACAGTAAAATATCCCATCTTCAAGTTAATAATATACTTTCCCTCCGTGTGACAAACCTGTGGGACGCCTGTATATTAATTCTTTTATTTTAAACATAGGTATAATATTTAAATATATAATGATAACTTTGCGGTCTATTCGTGAAATATAATTGCGTCTTTCGTATTTCTTTTGTATAGAAACAATATTGTTCAGGAAAAATCGTTTGTTGGTTTTAATTAAAACCTCAATGCAATTACGGAACAACAACAAACATTTAATTTTTCCTAATTCCATAAGTCTCCTTACCGATGACGCTGCCTAAACAAAGAAAAGTTTTTAAAATAATTATTTCTTCACAAAATTGTAAGTTCCCCTGAATAACGATGACTTGGATTTGACCGTGGGGAAAACGGAGGAAACTTTTGTGGGGCTCGACGGACAAACAAAAAATATTGCCGGGAAAAATTCACCAGCAGCGCCGACTGTCACGATATATTGAATTGTTTTTATGCCGCAATATTCTAACATTGCCTCAAGCAGTTTTTGTAATATCGCGCATAGTAGAATATATCTAAACGAGAATAAAGTTCTATTAAAGTTTACACTATGTACGATAAATATATTAGCTCACATTTAACTAATTGCTAAACTTTATATGGCTACTTACTTTGCATTTAAATTATTACATAAGAGTGGACACACTACAAAAGGTCGATAAAATATTGAAAATAAAAACTTGTGGCATTCGGGAACTGCCGCGGTAAAGCTATTGCATAGCATTTTTTATCAACTTATGCAGTTATAATTATTTAATTATGCAGTTTTTTTTCTTTGATATTAATTCATGTTACACTTTTTGAGCGTGGTGTCCGATAAGAAAACATTTTTTTAATTTTATTGAATAAATGAAAAGTTAACATTGTTTAAAATATTTTTGTAATCTTACATGCGAGCTTCGTACAGTCGTACCATATATATGCACGTTAAGGTTCAACTAGTCGTGGGCTCGAACTCACTCGTGGATGTGGCCAAAAAGCACGCTGTCTCACCTAGCATTGTGTCTAAAAGAGATAGAATCAGTTATGACCAGTTAGCAGCTAGTCTACACGCATACAAACACCGTGCCGAAGTCTGCCGAACTGAAACGATGCACGGCTTTCAAGCGCGCTCCAAGTCCATCCTACCAGTTGCATCAGGATCCACTTGACGCTGCTTCAACACCGCAATTCAACTCGATGGATTTGAACTCGAAGGAGTCAAGTCGAGCGGTAAAAGAACTGCGGAAGGCCGCCATCTCCGAACGGAATTCCCTCATCTCCTTCATGTAGTCAGCCAGCATACTTTTTATATCACTGGTGTGATTATTTCCGGCGGCGTTCTCCTTACCCTGGACCTGTTTTGGAGAGCCACTGGCCGGGTCGATAGGTTCCCGTGCAGCAACCGGTTTTTCGGGCTCGGAAGATTCGCTGATACCCTTTACGTGTACCGTACCTATGCGTGTTGTCACCCCTGCGTGTGCTCTTCTTGCAGTTCGGGCGTATCCTGTCCTTGCTAACACGCGACTTTTCCGGGATGGCAAGGCAGGCCTTATTATATTTTATTGGCCAAGCACAGCAAACAACAGCATTGCCCGGCGCCGAAAAACTTCCACAAGCTCCACAGTTTACCATTTTTAGTCCAAACATTTAAATTATAATTATAAAGTCTAAGGAAAAGGGAGACAAATAAAAATAAGTACAGGTGCTCGGGTGTAAAACAAATATATAAAAAAGGAAAATAATAATAAAAAATTAAAAATACGAGTGCGGGATTTGAACCGACGACCGCGGTGATGCGTCGAACATTGGTACCGTGACAAAGATTTAACACACTGCGTCGTTTAGATTTTTACTGGAATGGCGAAAATTGTGTTCTATTGGTATATGCACTCTCGTTAGGTTTTTTCGTCACGGAATTTCTTGATTCGGTCCCCGCGCTCAAAGCCCGCGATAAAAGCTATACAATAGCTTAAAAGGGTTTACACTGTGAAACCTTATTTTTAATATTTTATCGACTTACAGCGATCACAAAATTCACATCTGCTGTGGTGCAGCGGAACTTTTCCGCATGCAGATGTGAATAAAGTTGTATCTTCTTTTATCTTCGGTGTACTTAGTGGATCTGTCTTACCTTGCAGCCCTTAAACCTTTCTCTTTGCTATTTTAGGGTAGTTCTTTGAAATTTCATTCGTTGCGTGATCCAACTGGCCAATATTTACACTCACTTTGAGCTCTGTAGCAGATGTTCATACGAAAACAAGTGTACAAAAGAACATATATTTCAATATGGGACTCGTTTTTGTCAATTAGTTTGCAAGATATCGATGTTCAAATATTTTGTGCCCAGATGAATCAGAATTTGTTACAGATGAATCAGAAATTACAGATTTTTCCTCAACCAGATCATTTTTCCGAAGAGCTACAACGACCAGCTCCATATTTTCGTAATATGTTTCTCGAAAATTGATGTTTGGTAGGCAAAATGGACAAAATACTGGCGATTTGAGCTCGGAAAAGGTGTGTGTGGGGGGGGTGAATTTAAAGGGGGGTTTCCCCCCCTTAAAAGCGGTTAACCTATCAGGTTTACCGTGATTATCGGAAAAACTACAACTTCTATAAAAAAGAATCTACAACTTTCATTTTGTATGTTGTGTATTTTGCATTTTCCGATAAAAAAAAATCTACCACGGAGGCTGATATTGAAGAATTTGGTGACGGTGGTTCTGCTTTTCGCGAAGGAACGTCAGCATTTAATAGTGGATCTGGTTGTACGTGCAGAAAGTGGTGAATACTGTGTTAATACCTGTGATGAGCTGGCAATTTCCGAAGATCTTGGATCTTTTTATCGTGTGAATCGTAATAGCTTGCCCCCAGATCACCTACAGCAGTCCGGGAGGTAAAATCGCATTTTTGTTTATGCAAATTGAAAGTATACGATAAATCTACCTAGAGTAAATCAATTATTCCAAAAGGAAATAGTCTAGACATTCAATTAGCTGCGTACGGATAGGGCGTTCTAGGGCACGCGTAGTGTTACGCAATAACCTCTTGATTTCTATCAAATGCTTCTTTCAGCTGACGTTTGTTTTGATTTGCTTGCTGGGTCTGATTGTGAGCATTTTCTATCACACTCACACCTACCTCCACGACTTTGTAGTCGTGAAGGTAGGGTCAGTAGAGTAGTCAAACATGAACCAAGTATGAGCGTAATGCAATCCTAGGTTCATAACTAAAATACTTTCTGAATATTCTCTGATTTCTATCAAATGCTGCTTTCAGATGACGTTTGTTTTGATTTGCTTGCTGGGTTTGATTGTGAGCATTTTCTGTCACACTCACACCTACCTCCACGACTACCATCATGAACCAAATATATGCGTAATGAAATTCCTAGGTTCATAACGAAAATACTTTCTGAATATATAGAATATTCAGTCCTTTGACAATTTTTCAAAGATTTTATGTACGGACCGTTATATAGGTATACAGATTCCTTGCAATCTTTTGCTATGTGCATAGCAGTACTGTAAACAATTACCTAGATGGTTATTATTTACTGACATAGCCACCGCAACTATGTAGCTTATCCAAAAATAATTTAAATTTTCACACAGGGAATGATCACCCTTTTTTAATAAGTATCACACAGAAGTATTTACCCTTTTTTAACATAACAACTAATCGCAAAAGTTTTAATAGCATTTTGACCTCGCAGAACTCGATCGGCTAGTCCATTGAAAATTGAAAGCTATTTAATAGTTGACTACTGTACAGTATTAATTTCACAATTAATTCTGTCGGGATGAGACACAGAGCTTTGCTATTCCGTACAAAGTTTCTCAATACAGTGGCGTACATTATTTGAATAATGCAAAGCTATTCAGGTTTATTACCGGGGCCGCAACTCTGTTACACGAGCGGCGCCGCGGCCGTCATCAAATTAATGCTCCTCGGTGTTTATTACTGTGAATGCCTTTAGATATGCTTCATAAACTGTCAAGTGACACGTCCCCGTGTAAATAACGTCGAGTTTCTGGAATTAAACGGTCATTTATGTTAATAAATTAACACTTGATTCATGTACTGTCAGGGGTGGAAATCTATTTCATCATACTTATATTAGATTTAGATTTAATCGTTTCATAACTACGTATTTTTATGGAAACCCCCGGTATAATAAGAAGACCAGTTTGTTACCACTCTAAGTTATAAATCAATGGTTTTAGAACTAAGTTCGACTACAATAATGAATCAGATAGGTTGCCGTATATCCCATCTTTGCCTGGTGACAGATTTAAAGAATCCGCTTTGAAGAGTATGTTTTGCAAAGTAGGTCTTAAAAACACCACTTAGAGCCAGTGGTGTTTTTAAGACCAATGTAAGCTAAATAGGTACGACAAAGCAATATTTATAAATTGGTAGCTGTGCCCTGTGATATTTTCCCGCAGTAAAACGCAGCCTATGTTTTGATCCAGGGTGTCAGCCAACTCCATACCAAATTTTATTAAAACCGCTCCAGCTGTTTAGACGTGAAGAAGTGACAAACATACACACTCACAAACTTTCGTCTTTATAATATTAGTGTGATTGCTGCGATTATATTTAAATCGACGTAGTACCCGCTCTCTGTCTTTTGATCTATTACCACCTACATGTAATGTTATTTATTCTTTATGTAGCAAGTTATAGGCGTACATGTATTGTAGTGAGTCTTTGCGAAACAATACCAACAATTGTAACACTTCAGGATTTAATCGAAATCTAAATTGATGTTGTCCTACACGCTACATGGTACCCGAAACTCCTTGACAAGGGTAGAGGGGAGTTTTAACCGTTTTCGATAGGCAGCGCGGGTATCGCGCTCGGCCGGCCCAGCATAAACGTTATCGGTCGATCGTAATGAGTGAATTCAGTCGGCGGATTGTTTCGGATCCCTCTTGTCACACCATGATGAGGGAACAAGGGTCATCGCAAAAAAGGGCAAGCCTTCGAAATGTTGCCAATATATCAGCCCTAGTGACGATCAGTTTACGAAGGCCAGCTCCCAAATATTCGGCTCGTTAATACTCGAACTTACGCGAACGGCCCGTTTGCTTTTGCTGAAAGAATAAAATTCACTGCGTGACGTTTGAGTGAGTCACCGTTTTATCCAAGTAAGTAATTTACTTTTCCTAAATTTATTACTTACGCGTTTTCCTTGTTCGGACTCTGATGTCAAAAACATGATTCAAATTTTAATAAAATTAATTTAGTAACTAGGTGGAAAGGGAGCAATATTTTAGCTTGTCAGAAAATGTAAATATAATCTCGATAAATATTTACTTTTAACACGTGTAACAGAAAATATTGAAAGTCAAAGTTATGAATAGTTTCATTACGTGTCCAATTATAAGTAAAAGCTATGTTCATGTCATGTTCGTTCCTCCTGCCGGTATTTATTATTATTTTCATATTCTTATTCACATATTTATTTACAAGATAGATGATAGTCATCTTAAAAGCACAACATTTGAAAATATTATTACCTTCTGTAACAGCACGTTTTTTTTTACTTCTGGCAAATTACAACTATTTTTAATTTTTATTCTATTAAAAAAAACAAGATTTCTTCTTTCTCAAATTGTACCTTATTATGATTCAAAGTAAAACGAAGTTACCAGTCAATGTATTTTGCATCCAAAAGTAAGGACACTGCGGTCCAGCTTGGTTTAGTAATAAACATAGTTCTATAATAATAAACACTCCATCTTACTATGATGTATTCTCGACGTATAAAGAAGAATTCTCTCTAGCCTTGTTTAAAGGACTTATACTTGTCTTGTTTAAAGGGCCTAAGCAACAGTTCACAATGTTAAACACTGGGACGTATTTTGAAATCTGGCGCCCCGAGCCATTACGATAAAACTCATCAAAATTATAATAATTTATTCACTTCATTTCATGTTTTTGTATACAACAAAGTGACTTAAATATTTCAAATTTTAATTTTCTATGTAGTATCTGCACTAGTTTAAACTGTATGGCAGGTACCAGCGTTTTCCCATAAATAAACAGTTTAATTAAACTACTTGACCGTCACTGAAAGCTTTATATTGAGATAGCACTTCCGTTTCCCGTCGAATTACCATCAGTTTCCGTACTTTTATTCACCTTATATCCGGTCCAGTGGCGACACCTGGCAGAAGCGCGGCCATTTTTGTTTTCCTAAGTTTTGACAGCGCCATATTAACTCATTGGCGTTCTGACTCCCGTCGAAGCAACACGTCCTCAATCTGAGCGATCGTTGTGAGATTTTAAAGGTTTTATTATTATTAAGTGATAAAACTGTAAGTAAAACTATTTTATTTTAACGGTTTTTGCCGTTCGTGTTATTCCTAATAGGTACTTTACGTGTCAAAAGTGAAGGAATCGTAAGTAAAACTATTATTCTTTTTGGAAGTTTTTGCAGCCCTGGTGATAAGGGATATTTAAAACAAATATGTTAAATTGTGCAATACGCTTGTTTGAAAAAGTAATAATAAGCCGTGAGTAAAACTTAAAGGCAATTCAAGGTGCGTTTTGTTTAAAAAAATTAAAGTACCTACATTAAAGTAAATTTTGCAATACTTTACGTCTGTCTTGGTCGTTTATCATAAAAACTATTTTAAGAGTGTTTTCTCTTGGTACTCTATTAATGTTTCCGTATAAGTAAATGTGAAAGTAAATTGGTAAATGTATTACAAAATACTTAATTAAATTGTTTTACAGTTTAGAGTGAAGGAATATCGGTCAATATTGACGTTTCAGCCGCCGACTGACTGGCATTATTAGCAAAAACAGCAAGATGTGTGGATCTAGTCATTATTGTTCTTCGAACAGCTGCAGTAATAATTGGTTGAATTTGTCGTCTTCTGGTATAACGAAAGCGGCATCGCTGCCTCAAGAAAAATAAGCGAGCTTGATATTCCAGCCCTTTTATTAAAAGATTGTTCGAGGGGTAAGTGAACTATGTACAATCTTAATAAGGTATTTCTAATGTCGATATGCCGTTTTCTGAACATGGCCAGCTATCAATATCTAAAGGCTTATGAATAAAAAGTTCTAACATTTTTACTGACCAATACACGTAATAAAAATTCTCATATGAGTCGTGTGACTAAACTAGGATAAAGGAACGCTCTGTTCGAAAGACATTCAACGTTTATTTTAAATGATATGCTGATGTAAATTAAAAATTATAATCATAGTCCAGGCTTTATCAACCTGGAAACAAACAACGAGGTAAAGAAGTATGATGATAATTTATGATATATCACGTTCCTGACATTAATTTTCTTTCAGCAATTGCATATTTCTAAAATAAAAATGAATCATTGCGGGAAGGCACCTGCTCAGTTAATTTTAATAACGAAAGTGATAAGATAACAGAATCGTTTCTTAGGTCTTTTACAGCTAGCACAAAGCTAAAAAGTAAAAACTAAAGCACTGCTTAAGAAGTTAGTGATCTCTGTGATGAAGCACCACTTAATAAGATACCATCTATGAGGTTGTTTTTATCGTATTAAGTAAGTATTTGTCATGGATTTAAGTGATTGACATTTCATCAACCTAATGAGCAACTCGCGCTGAGGCAAGTGATATTCATAAGCTTCATCTCAAGAAGCCCAAGGCGTGTCAGGACATGCCCTCCCATGGCGTACCTACACATATGAGTGCATATTATATATAATTTGTTTCCACTACGTGGAATCTTATTAAATGCCTCTAATGCCTTGCCTACATATACGAGTACCGGTGGCAAATCACCCTCGCGGGGTGAATATTGTGTACAATTAGTTTCCACTACGTGGAACCTTATGAAATGCCTCTAATGCCTTGCCTACATATACGAGTACCGGTAGCAAATCACCCTCGCGGGGTGCATTATTATATACAATTGTTTCCACTACGTGAAACCTTATGAAATACCTCTAATGCCTTGCTTACATATACGAGTCCCGGTAGCAAACCACCTTCGCGGCGTGCATATTACCAAAACTCTGATGACCGTCCCTCGCGGGGGCATATTATGTATAATTTGCTTCCTCCGTATGGAACTCATTATCAATAAGGACTTGCCTTCCATGGCTTGCCTACACATACAAGTATCAGTAACAAAACATCGTTGATAGAGAAATATCCTCATCAATTTTATAATCGCCCTTGTGGGGTCATATGACACATAATATATTATTTCCATTACGTGAATATCAATATATGTTCTCCTTAGAACATGTTCGCTTATGGAGTTCGTACTATTATGTAAGCACTGGTAACATACGACACTCGAGTGGAGCAAATTATGCATAATTTAACATGTAGTCTATTCGTGATTCATAATTTATTTTTGTGAACATGGGGTCTGTAAAAGTGTAAACGATTCGAAACATTAAAAATAAGTAAATTGAAAATATAATAAATGTCGCTTGACATAATTCATTACTTCCATCGCGTGGAAATCCATACATCAACGCAACGCAACATACCCGCTCATGGCTTGCGTACACACATAAGTATCGGCTATAAACTACCCTCTTAATAGACTATAAAGATCGAACATCGAATGTTGACGTACCCCGTTGGGAAGTGCAATGTACGTGGTTTTTAAGGTGTCGCATACTCCGAGGTCTTGGGTTCACCCCGGTGGGGCAAATCATTGTATGATAAAAACGAGCATCTGTGCCTAAGTTTTGGTTGTTAACAAATATGAATTCAAAATCTAATCTAATAAATTCTAACCTATGCATCATCATTATGCATTTCTAGGCGTTAGCCCATAACACAGGCCTTTCAATGCCCATTATAAGGCTAGGCTAATTGGTGTGAAGTGTTGACTCGATCACTACGGTTGTTCTACCGTAATATATAATACATTTCAAAAGAAAAAGGAATATCGAAACAATTAATGTTTGAAAAAAAAAAAAATAGTGCAGGTAAGTTGATAAATTGGGAGCTCCATAAATAATTCTTAAATAAATTTAATGGTATCGCATGCCATTCAAAAGCTTGTTTATCTAAATCCAATATATATCAAACTCCAATCTCAAGTGCAGTACACTATAAATATGTAAAGAATTCTAAGTTTTCTGCAATTTAAGGACTATCTGCCAGATAAATAGAAGATAACATATTTTCTCTTGAAAATAACAAAAGTAAACCAAATGGGTTGCTCACTCTTTTGATCGCGTAATGAGAGAAACTTGCAATATTAGAAATGTCGTGTATGTTGTGTCTGAGGTGGCCAACATGATCATTTTCATATATAAGTGGTGCTAGTTACTGAAGAAAGATTGCACGATCAACCAAATTCTTGAAAGGTTTTCAAGATCATTGTATGCAATTATCCCCTTTATGTTATTTTAGTAAAAATTACTGAAAACTGTTCTTAATATTAAACTTACGCTTTCTAACCTTGCCACGACTGTCTGGAATAAATATACTTCAAACCCTACGCATAGTACATGCACACCTCATGTAAGCTGTGTAAATCTTATAAATAACTAAATCTTTATTTAGTATTAAGTAATACATATAAATGACTCAGATCTAAGAACTGAAAAATAAAAGAAAAATTACAATCAATTATAGATTCCAGGATGGCAAATGAATTTCATAAAATCTGGTCTGAACTTCGTAATAGCATAATTTATCACGGCACCCCAGCAACAATATAAAAACTATACCAGAGAATTTCGTTGTAAAAACGTAAACTTCAGAAGTTGATCGGTTTCAACATTTTTGTCATTCCGTGGGGTTGTATCAACCACTCCCTACTTCTAACAATAATTATGAATTAACTGCAATCGACCTTGCAATCACTTCCCGCCAATCTAATATGAAAGCTTGGGAAGTATAGTTGAAGAACAAGAAGGCACGATATGCTAGCACTACGCTTTTCAACATATTCTACAAAGAGCGACAGCTCTGTCTTAAACAGCTATGAGATGGCTCGGAAACGCTGGCTTGCGTGGTTGCATTGGTCTAGGAACAAGAATGTTTATCGGAATAATCCCGCAAGTTGTGGACTCTGCTCTGAACTAACACGATTTTTGAGAGACTTATTTTTAACTCGTGACTTATCTTAAAATAAGTACCATTATTTTAAATAAGTCAGTAGTTTTTACATGATATACCAATGGATGATAAGTCTAATTACCTAAGCTCACCTGTCTTGGCAAACACATATATTGAAGTCGATTGTTTTTAAAGAATCAGTCCGTAACCTACAATTCTGTGTCTATAAGTTAACTTATTTCCTTTTCTTCAATAATGTACTCATTACATCATAATGATCTGTTTCAAATACTTCGTCATATATGTTGTTCTGAACGTCATAGAGTAATTATGCTGCGTATTATTTGGTTCAGCATGTGGTACACATGACTTGTTCCTACTTCAAATTATCCCGAATCATTGTATTTGTACCGACGAAGATTAGTTTAGCCTTGTTTTGGTTCAAAACAGGTGAAAGTAGTTAAAGACAATCCGATTGGTGACTTGTACCGAATAATGGTAATCGTAAGTGGGACCCTGATTTTTGGTACTTAAGTAAAAAGTACAGTCTTGTAAAATGTAAGACTCGGTATCGAACAACTTTACATCTTTTTCTCGCGTTCTTACGCCTTATTTGTGATATACAAAGATACAAATGAATGCTACACAAGGAAGCGTCCGGTCATTAACAAAGCAAATATATGTAGAAGTATATATATATATACTTCGCGAGTTTTAAGCAAAGGAATATAGCGATCAGCTAATACATATGTTAAAGCCTATTCGTAAGCTTGAAGAAATTAAAGGCGTGATTCAAATAATATTATTTGATTTATTTTTAAGCTTACTCGTTTCTTTATACAGTTTCATATAATCTGATAAATGTTAATATTTAAATTTATCATAAATTGTCACATTGGCGTATATATCTATGTACGTGGCGATCACCAGGCGATAACAAACAGGTCTCAATATAAAGCTTTCAGTGACGGTCAAGTAGTTTAATAGCAGCATTTTACCTGAAATAAAATGCATATTAAAATACTTACCTCACTGAAAGCTTTCACTTTAAATTCTGCCTGGTGAAATAATTGAGCCAATGAGTTAATATGGCGCTGTCAAAACTTAGGAAAACAAAAATGGCCGCGCTTCTGCCAGGTGTCGCCACTGGACCGGATATAAGGTGAATAAAAGTACGGAAACTGATGGTAATTCGACGGGAAACGGAAGTGCTATCTCAATATAAAGCTTTCAGTGAGGTAAGTATTTTAATATGCATTTTATTTCAGGTAAAATGCTGCTATTAATATCGTGCAAGCAGAAAAAAAATATAGGTATATGACTTTTGCCGCCTCTCGCAGCTCTTGCAGCCACCCTGCGCAGCATGCCTTTTGGCTCTAGGGTAAATACACCCCCTAGGCCGCGCACTTAGCTCCCAGCGCGGGCAATCCTGCGCACGTCTGCGGGATCTCCCGAAATACCCCGGGTGATCCCTGCCGTGGAGCCCCGGCTAAGCCGGGAGGCTGTTGGATGCGGAGACGCAGTGAAGTCCCGGGGATCTCGCGGTTCCGCACTTAACAGCGTAGAGGGTTTTCGCAGTAAGCCGCGTGGACTGCATACGGCTTCTCCGTTTCGCACCTGTTAGACTTGCGAGAGGGTAGGTGTGAGATCCGTTCGTTAGTGTGCCCCTTAAGGGTGCCAACGTCTGTAAATAGAGGTTTTGACTGAGTAATAATAAAAAAAAGGGTAAATACACCCCTGGTTAAACATAAAAATGTGAATTATACGTCTGCTTTCAGAGAGCGCTTGGATTTAAAGTTGTTATCAGGCGGAAGTCGTGATGGATGCGATAGGAGGTTTCCGTTCACGCGTAAGTTCATACCCTTATTAAATTCCTGTTACGTACAGGATTGATTGACTTGACGCCTTCGGATGAATCGATTATGTTGTCAATCATTATTGTATAGAGAATCGGCAAACATTCTCTCAATCATGTATTATCTTTCTTTCCGTCTAAAGCGCTTTTTTTATTTCTTTTCAATAAAAAAAAATGAATTTTAACACCTTTATACTATGTATAGTATAGTATTGTTTAGTTTATTTTGATCTAGTGTTCTTTAATTTAACTAGGAAACTAGTGTTACCTACCCTATTTTCTATCTAGCAAAAAACCTATAAACTTCATAGTATACTATCTTTCCTATCTTTTTGTAAATATAGCAAAACAAAGCTATTCCAAGAACTTAATGTTGAATCAATATTCTTGACAAACTTTGATGCTTACGTATAATACCATATCCATATCTACTGGAAACAGCCCATAAAATATATTTTCATTCTTTTTATCTGAATTTTGTTTGAATAATTTCTATAAGACTAGTGCTATAACATTTATTATTATACCAAGAAGATTTGATGATATATTTAAATAACTAAAGCTTTAAACTACCGTCTTTAAAAATTTAAATCAAAATTATTCTTCGGGGGTAGTTAAAAACCGTTAACATCTGTTTTTGACAAGGTCTTGAATAATTTAATTTTAAAAATAAAATACATTTTATTTTGAGTAGAATAAGTGATAAATTTTATGTACTAATAGTGAGTAGTACCTACAGTTGTTTTCTCCTCTCGCTCTCTACTCTACATCTGTGATCTAAACTTCACTGCACTATTTTACACATCAAACAAGCACTGCACTACCAAAATGGAAGATATCAGGAGCACTATTGATACACTAGCACAATCTTTTTCTGAGCGTATGACGGCATTTGAGAATAAGCTCAAGAATACAAATACACCTCAACAATCATCGCTGTCCACTCTGTCACTGGAGTTCGACGCTTTCCGGGCCTCCGTGATTGCAACATTTAAAAACCTTGAGAAGCAGGTAACAGTGTTATCCTTGGAGTGTGACAGGATTGAGATGCGGAGTCGCCGAAGTGCTCTTTAGCTACATGGTGTTCCCGAGAGGAAGGATGAGGAATGCTGTGAAGTGTTTCTGGAGGTTGCGTCGCAGCATCTGGCTACCCCACAGGTTCAGGCAACTGATTTAAGCCGAGCATTCTGTCTTGGTCGGGTTCGGGGGGATAGGCCATGGCCACTTCTTATTAAATTTCACTCCGAGGCAATTCGTGACAAACTTTGAATGGCCAAGACAAAGCTGAAGGGTACAGATATTACCATGTCCAAGTTCCTGACCAAGCTTCGTCATAAAATTTTTATGGCTGCGCGGGAGCGTTTTGGTGTCTCCAGGTGTTGGACCAATGCTGGGCGCATCATCGCCTTGGATGCCGCAGGGAAGCGACAACACGTTACATCCATAGCTGACTTTGATAAGTTGGGTCCGCCGGTTCCTGTTCCCGTGGCTGATGCGAGTAGTACGGATGCGAGTGATGCTGTGGCTACCGTAGTATGTGCCAGTAGTCCTGTAGCTCCAGTTACTGCCCCTACTGCCTCGAGAGGCAAGCGGGCTGTGTCTGCAAGAAGGAAGTAATGGTTGCTTACTGGTGTTACTTTTTTTTCTTTCACTTTTTTTTGTCAATTTCTTCTGTTTATCCATTCCACAATTTCATTATAAATAATTTTTACGATAATTCAAGTAAGGAAGTAAAGTAATTTGACTGTTTTGTTATCGTTTTAGCTGTCATTCATTGTCATTGTTTAGTTTGTTCACCTTTTAAGCTATTTTAAGTGCTTTCAGAAAAGGGAAATACTCAAGGAAGAACGTATAATCGGTTATTTAACGGTTTCTACCGAGCAGTCTTTCTCGTGTCTCTCTCACTACCTACTGGACATTGGCGAAATTTCTGTGCAAAACGGAGAACGCCACAGAAAGAAAAAAAAAAAAAAAAAGCTATTTTAACGCCTGTCACGCTGGGTTACGTTCCGAACCTACGCTCCAGTCGCATGATGTTCACGGATGTACGTCCATGGTTGCGTATTGTATAATGTTTTCTTTCTTATTTAGTGTAGCTCTGAATTTGAGAATGTGTAAATGTTAATATCTTTTTTTTTTTTTTCTTACAGACAACCTGTGGGTATTTATATATGTAGTTTGTTAAAGTATATAATAATTTATTTTTAGTTTATTTTATTTTTGTTTTGATCATTTATATATATATATATATATATATATACATATATATATATATATATATTACATATTGGATATATCTTTAAGTAATGATATTTTCTTATCATGTTCATCTTCCTCTACTTCCAACTCCAGTTTTCAGAATTTAGATCGCCCCTTGAACGAGCTTTTGAGTGATGCTTTTTCGGATGTTCCTAAGAACCTTAACGTAATCCATATCAATGCACAGAGTATTCCTGCACACTTCCCAGACATGCTTGCATCTTTTGCTTGCAATAACATACATGCTATTCTTGGTTCAGAAACTTTTCTCAATCCCTGTCTTTCTTCTTCTACCTATTCCTTACCTGGATTCCAGTTGATACGTAATGATCGTGTAAGTTCCTCGCATGGGGGGGGTGGCTATTTATCTTCGCTCTCACATCTCTTTTCCCATCCTTAGTCGATCCTCACAACCGCCGCTCCCTAACAGTGCTGAGCATCTGTTGCTTGAAATATCCTTGTCCCATACTAAAGTTCTTCTTGGTGTTTTCTACAGCCCTTCACTTTGAGTAGATTATTTCGAGTCATTGGAGCAGCTACTCGAAAATTTCGTTCCTTCGTATTCCCATACAATTATTATGGGGGATTTCAACACATGTCTAATGAAAGACGATTCCCGTTCCAAAAAATTACTTTCGGTGATTGATTCATCAAATTTAAATATCCTTCTGTTAAATGAAATACACCACTTTCCTAATTGCACTCCTTCTCTGCTTGATCTTATGATCGTCTCTTCACCCACATTCGCCGCTAAGCACGGCCAATATTCTGCAGATGCTTTCTCATATCATGATTTGATATACCTATCGTATAGGATTTGTACTCCTAAATTAAAGCCCATAGTTCAACTTCAGCGTAGTTTTGCAAGAGTGAATCAGGAACATCTCCTTGAAGATGCTGCCAATATGGATTGGTCTGCGATTTTCGTTTCTAAGTCTGTTGATGAGCAAGTGGAACATTTTAATACTCTACTCACTAAGTTATATGACGTGCATGCACCTGTTTGACCGGTAAAAATTAAGCACCCGCCGGCTCCATGGTTATCAGAAGAGATCCGCGGGCTAATGACTAAGAAAAATACAGCAAGATTCAAGATTAATCCCTCGAAACAAAATGAAATGAAATATAATCGTATCAGAAATAGGTGCAATACTGTGTTAAGGGACGCTCAAAGACGCAATATTCACAGATCTGTCGAAAATGAAGATCCTGCAAAAGTTTGGAAATTCTTAAAATCTCTAGGGGTCAGCAAATCCCGTAATTCTATTCCTACTAATAATTTAGAAATTGACAAACTTAATAGTTACTTCTCTACTTCTATGCCGTTTAATGCATCCCGCAAAGTTGAAACATTGCAATTTCTAATTTGCCGACTCAAGATTCTTCTTTTTTCTTACATCAGTTTGCCGACTGTGATTTTAAGAGAACCATACAAAAGATTTATTCCAATGCAGTTGGTTGTGATTCTATTAGCCGGAAAATGATTCTTCCCATCCTTGAAATTTTAACTCCCATTATTACCCACATCCTAAATACTTCTATTTTGACCGAAGTTTTTCCTGCATCTTGGAAGGATGCAAACGTTATCCCAATTCCTAAAAAAAACAATCCTGGCTCTTTTTCTGAATATTGTCTCATTTCCATCCTTCCCTTTCTTTCCAAAGTTCTGGAGAAGCTAGTATATCGGCAACTTACAAGTTTTCTTAACCAAAACCAGCTTCTAAACCTCTTCCAGTCCGGTTTTCGTACCGGTCACAGCACTACTACTGCATTGATTAAGATCTCGGATGACATTCGATGTGGCATAGAGAATCGTCAACTTACACTGATGACGTTGCTTGACTTGAGCAACACCTTCAACTCTGTTGATTTTGATATTCTTCTTGCTGTTCTACGTTCTCTTAACATATCTCCAGCGGCTATTGATTGGTTTCAAAGTTACCTGCTAGCACGCCGGCAGCGCCTCTGTATCGAAGGCAACTTCTCTGCGTGGTGCACTGTCAATGCCGGAGTTCCTCAGGGTGGCGTCTTATCTCCTCTTCTCTTTTCTCTCTTTATAAATTCGATCTCAGAAACACTTTCCAGTTCCTATCACCTTTACGCTGATGACCTACAGATCTACACTCAAGCATCGCTATCTGATATCTCAAACGCTATAGCAACGACCAATTCAGACCTAGCTATAATTAGTAGTTGGACTAAGTCATTCGCCTTACTGTAAATCCTTTAAAAACGCAGACTATTATAATAGGCAGTCCGTACTTTGTTTCTAGGATTGATTTTGGATTATTGCCCCCTATTATCTTTGATGGTACTATTATCCGTTTCTCTAGTACGGTGAAAAATCTTGGTGTGATCTTTGATCAGTTTTTCTCATGGAAGCCTCAGGTGGAAGCGGTAAGAAAGAAAATATTTGCCGCATACAATTCACTAAACCGGTTGCGTAATTTTTTTCCAACAAGTACAAAGGTCACTTTGGCTCAGACACTTTTACTTTCCATTATCGACTACGCTGATGTTTGTTATACTGACATATCTGAGGAACTCCTAAACAAGCTGGAACGTCTGCAGAATATGTGTATCAGATTCATTTTTAATCTACGTAAATATGACCACGTGTCTCACTTTCGATACAAACTAAAATGGCTCCCTATTCGCCGACGCAGGGACTTACACACTCTTACGGTTCTCTATTCTGTACTTTTCCTTCCTACTTCTCCGCCCTATCTAAAAGAATGTTTCTCGTTTCTTGATTCCAAATCAGAACGCACTTTGCGGTCCTCTTCATATCTAACCCTTGCAGTCCCACTCCATTCAACTGATTTCTTTTCGTATTCCTTCTCTGTACATTCTGTACGGTTGTGGAACTCCCTACCTGAAACAATTGTAACAACCTAGACTGAATAAACGATATTGAATTTTGAATTTTGAATTTTTTGAATCCGAAAGGCTCGCACTCCAAGCTCGTTTAGTGATCAAGTTAGAAGTTATTTCCTTTCCCAACTTTAAGTCTTACCTCTCTCTTGTCTCTCTCTTTGTATATATATATTGCATCTATTATTCATTATTTATTTTACTATATCTGCTACACCCCCCCTTCTTGTTCCTCTTATTTATTTATTTCACTGTCATGGGTTGCCTGGAAGAGATTGCTGTTTAGCAATAAGGCCACCTATTGTGTACGTTTTCACTGTCATGTGTAATGTCTTGTATGTCCTGTGTGGTGTATGTCAATAAAGAATATTATTATTATTACCGTACCTACCTAAATAATATAGTACATTGTAGGTAACAATGTATAAAATAAAAAATATTTTTTATAAAATATATTATTTCATATTATATTCTGAGAGTGGAACAGGGAGAGCTTATCGATATTTAAGAAACATATTTTGTTTTCTGTCAAATTCCGTACCATCACCATCAACCTATTGATGTCCCCACTGCTGGAGCGCAGGTCTTACCTGTGGATGGAATAGGGAGATGGGGCCGTGACCCACCACGCGGGTCCAGTGCGGATTGGTGGTTGCTAATGACTACAGATGCAACTGGCACCAACGGCTTAACGTGCCGCTACATAACAGAGGAGATCGATATAATATGTTTTTACTTACCCTACATCCAAAGACCGACCATTACGAAAGTTGTTTAACTTCCACGATCGCAGTGCTAACCACCTGAGCTATGGAACTCCCCCGAAACTCCGAACCCAAATGACAAATGTGGTTGTTACCTACAAGTAACATTATTTAGATGATATTCAATAATATTATTTAATGTTGTAAGTAACTTCTGCCCGTAAGCTCGTACTCGTTAAATTTAGTTTACCCCAACTTTCTCATTTTCCGTAAGAACATTCTACAAAGTATTAGTAATATTAAAAAAAGATGGAAATTTCGGTAAAGTTGTTCTCAAGCTTAGATTAAATCAAAAGTTATGACGTAACTAAGGAAAATAAAGATTACTTTTTGACATTCTAAGTTAGGTATATGTACCTTCCATCATTATCATCATCATCATCATCATCAGCCTATTAATGTCCCCACAGCTGGGGCACAGGCCTTCCCTATGGATGGAATAGGGAGATTGGGCCATAAAAATACTTATATTAAAAATACGAAAATGTGTCTGCCCGGCTGTTACCTCTTCACGCTTAAACCGCTGAAACGATTTAGGCATTTAGCTGAAATTTGGTATTGATATAGTATGCATCCCGGGATAGGACTTAGGATAGTTTTAATATCAGAATCCATTGTTTAAGGAGGTGAAAAGGGGGGTGAAAGTATGAATGGGAGATGAATTGAACCACGTAGACGAAGTCGCGGTCACCCACTATACTCCTTCTATATAATATTATAAGTGTCAAATATTGTATGTTTTTACCGAGGCCCTGACGGCCGTGTCGATTTTTCTCTAGCGTTTCTTAAGCTGCATGGCAGCGCCATCACTTCGCATTGTAGGTAACCTACAATGTCAAATAAATACCTCTACAAGCTTTAAACATTTGAAAGATGAAATAGCAATTATACTTATATTTGTTATTTTTAAGCATGTAACTGCTAGATGTTGAAATCTAAAGAAAATTTTACTAGAAATAATTCCACGCGGGCCAGACAGCAGACGGAACTCCAACCAGCACCTGGAGTAGAGGTGGTTAATATAGCGTCTAGCGCCATATTATAGCACGCTATCTGTCCATAGCATCGCATGCTATTTAAGAAAGCTATAAGACACTATGCGTTATGGTGCTATGTTGAATTGAGTGACCGCGCGGCCACGGTAATATTATCTATACAGTATTGTGACTCCGCCCTGTCCTTGAAAATAAATGCCTACACCGAACGCTGCGTTGGCACGCGGTAGGGCCGCCAGCCTACAGTATTTTATGTAGTTTTGTTTTTAACGCGAGTGTAGGTAGATTACTCGTTTGTCTCTTTTTTCATCCTAACCACTTATTTATATATTATTCCAGATATTTTGCCCGATGGAAAAACCGAAATACCTAAATATTAGAAACAAATAACGTACTAGTAGATAGGTATATAAAAAATATTCTATAAAGGTAAGACACCTTTCCAATATTTCAGGTAATTTAAAAAATGATATCTCTGGGTGTGTTATTGAAGAGTTCAAGCAACCAAAAACAGCAATTGTGCTGTTGTACGATATTGATCGTCGTTTGTTCTTTTCCATACTAAATTATGTAGGTATCTACTTAATTAAATCAAATATTTACAATACAAAACGCATGTTTAAGCACGGCTAACTGCATAAAAAACAATTCAAACCGTTCGGTCGTCGTTGCGGTGCGGCGGCGCATTCGCGACTGGGTGCACGCCGAGAGCACATCGAACTCGAGTGGCGTAGGTATGACTCGCTCTCCGACCGTTTGTATGAAGATAGAATACTGTATGATATTATTACCGTGGCGCGGCAGCGGGTGGCGCTAGACGCGACGCTACCGGGCAGGCCTGCCAGTGATCGCATGTGCTTTGTTAGCAACGTAGGGTTAACGTTTATTTTCGCAGCGTCGCGGCAGAAAAATATTTACTATCGCGGACGATTTCAAAGTGTTTTCTAATATAATAACATTATTTCTTAATAAGATATTGTGTTTGTGACTTCTTTATATAGTTAAAATAGTGTAAATATTAGTATATAGAAAACAATATTGCAATTAAATTATTTCATTTATATTATTTCGCATACCAACCTTCAAACTTAATAAAAATTAAACGCTATTAAAATAGCATATTTATTAGCGCGCTATTTAAAAGAAGCATATAGTTTGCAGCACGCTATTGCTTTATAGCTTTGAACACCTCTAACCTGGAGTCGCACCCGGTCAGTGCATTCGCCCGGATAGCAAAGGGTACAGGTTCGAGTTCCGTATGCAGTCTGGTCAGCGCTGAATCTTTTCTAGTAAACATTTCTTTAGATTTAAACATCTAGCAGTTACATGCTTAAAAATAACAAATATGAAGATTGTATGTTTGTTACTCAATCAGGCAAAAACTGCTAAACGGATTTGGATGAAATTTGGCACATATACAGTATATTACCTGGCTGGAGACAAAGGATAATTTAAATCCGGAAAAAAATAGGTTCCTGAGGGATTCTCAAAAAACTATAGTTAACGCGGACGAAGTCGCGGGCGGCCGCTAGGTCAAAATAAATGTAAAATCTATGCTAAACCAGTTATGATAACGCAGTGTGGCAATAGAAGGTTGAATAGATTGAACCACAACTTGGATAAATGTTATTCCTAATTCATATTTTTCAAATAATGTTATTATTTATGTTCTTATACTAAAAATGAAATTTATTTTATGTACCTTTAGTGGTCTACCAATCATTGAGATATAGGTACGAGTACTAGTAAAAAAGGAAACCACATTAGGAAAGCATGCAACCGTATCATAATTGCTGTAAAACACTTATGACTATACGTAAATGAATACTGATTGTTACAAAAAAATGCTCAATTTTGTTGGATACGCGCTCGCAAAAAGTGTGACTCCTAGCTATAACAGCCATAGCCCGAGGGCAAGATTACACAAAACCTACCCCAAATGGCTGCACCTGCGTCGCATGCCAGCACTCACGATGTGTAAACGTCAGACTGCGTACGGATATCGCGTTCTCAGTGAAGTCCCGTCAACGGGTATATTGATATATTGCTATTGCTATGTGAAATTAATGGCTTAATGTAAATTAGTAATATTAATGTAATTAATGCATTGTTTAATATTTACATGCTATTGTATATGGCAGAACTTTGTATTTGTAAGAGATCCATTCTAACGGGGATCTCGCGGTTCCGCACTTAACAGCATAGAGGGTATTCGCAGGGTTTTTAGCGGATAGTATGCCGCAAGCGCTGGTAAGCGGCTTTTCCGGCGGTTTTGCGGCGGTTTCGCACCCGTGAGACTTGTAAGAGGCTAGGTGTGAGGTTCGTTCGTTGGTGTGCCCTTAAGGGCGCCAACGTCTGTAAATAGAGGTTTTGCCTGCTTAATAAAAAAAGGGTAAGCATAGCTGACTACTCGTGCCCTGTAACGCGCTATTGCTATTGCGCGTAATTATATGTAATTACCTGCGATAATTATTCTAAGTACATAATTATTATATGTAATTGCGCTACTTGTGGCTACGCGTGCAGTCGCGCGTCAAAGGAAACTCGCACATCATCATCAGAGAGCATCGAGTTTCAATAGTGAATAATAATGACAGGCGGGGAACGCGTAGCGCTACGGATCGTTCCGCCTCGCGGCGGTATAACATGTATCCGATGAAAGCGTGGTCAGCGGGTCCCGGCTACGCGTAGCAAAAGAACGCGCTATCCGTACGCAACTTTAGATTCACCTAGTATTTTTAGAGTCCCGTATGTCAAAAGGAAAAATCTTTATTTATACGCTCACTTCGCTGTTCATTTGGCGGTCAATACCCATTTTTTTTAGTAGCATGAAGGTATTAAATCGAACTTAATATCAAAGTCTGTTTCTCTGAAAAAATCTAACTGCTGAGTGAAAGTAATAAAAAAAACAGCTGTTTATGCGCCTATTTTGATACTCGAAGTGGCACAAAACCTATAGGGTACTTTCCTGCTAACCTGGAAGGAGATTTTTTTTATAATCATTAGATTGTAACAGGTAATTTACTTTCACGATTTGAATGATCCCCGAAAAAGTACAAAAATAGCTTTAAAAAGTTATATTTTTTGAGTTTTAACAATCTGCGCCCTATATTGGTGTATGCATAGGATAGTCAATTTTCCAATGGCAAAGATAAGTTTGTAAGGAACCTTCGCTCGAGCCGACAACGTTTGCACCTGGCCGCTTTTTTTGTTTGAAAAATGTCTGCGAAAGCGCTGTATAATGAATTTTGTTAGACGCCGCTTTTTTAAGGGAGGTAATGCTCGGATTTCATCACCTTCAAGATTTATCGTACTTTGACTTTTCATATATGTTATAAAGGAGGAGGTTCTCAATTTGTAGTGTCAAGTATAATTTTTATATAATAGATGCCACTGAAATCAGCCAGGTTGTTGATTTACTTCCAGTAAGAAATGGTAAGGTTAACCTGGTTCCGATTAGCAACAATTTTATTATAATGTGAATAATAAAAATATCTAGGCAATAAAGCTCCAATAGGCCTATCTCTTACTTAAGTTTGATTATGGAAACTGTCCGTTAGCCAAGGAATAAAACTGTTTTATTAGCAGACTATAGAAACAAAAATCATTAAATCGTTTCAATATTTTTTTCGTGAGAATGCGAGTTTTGAGTAAAGCTGCATTGACAATTTATTATTGGAATTATGTCATCGGTCTTTAAAATATGCTCACAAAATTTTCAGCAATCCGAAAATATTGATATTTGAAAATTTGTGGAGTGTGCTTAAAGTCGTTTAGAAGTACCTTCAATCTGTAGTTGAACAAAAACAACGCTGTGGTTTCGAACACGTAGGAGCGTAGGTAAGTGGTTTGTTGCGGCGGCATTAATCATTGTGCTTCGGTAAACTTGCCCTAATCTGTTTTCGTTTTCTCGCAAACTCGTCGCCCGATAATTACTCTAAATAAATGACCTAACTTTAGATTAGAAAAATAGAGGGCGGCACGAACTACAGTATATAGATATACATACCTATACCTTTCGTTCATATTGCGATGAAAATAAAGGACAATGTTAAAATTGGCCTAAGAACCAACACCAATTTGGCATTTATGATAATGCTTATTATATTTTTTGCGATAATTTTAAGTATTTAGATTGTGACGGACACTTCCAGTTAAGTAAGCTAAATTGAAAAGTTATCAAATAATCTGAGACAATAAATATATGTTTAATCTATGACAGCGCTGCAAACAAAACACTCTTTCTTCATAATGCCGGCACTTCACTTGGCTATTCGTATTTGCTATTTAAAAACATGACATCAGTCTGTCCTTTTCATTCCTTATCAAGCATGACAAGGACAAACTGTTGTCAAGTGAAGGGCCGGCATAAACTCGATACTCTGTGGTTGTGGTGCAGACAGTTTGCATTCGTAGTAATCTGTGGCATTCGTGCATTCTCGTCAAAGAGTACTTTTTATATACGGAAAATTCTCGTTTCGGATTACCTGTTGTGTGTGTTTATTTGCGATTGTTTTTCCTTTAATTTAACTTTTACTATTTCGGCTATCTAATATGCCATCGATTTTTCCAAAAAGCAGAGACCTTATTACCAAGTGCTAGTGAACCTGTGCCTCAACATCCTGAGAGGATCATACTGCCAAATTATTCAAGAACACCTGATATACATTCACGCTGCATATTTACACAATATACATGTGTTAAACAAATAAATACAATATGATACAATTATGTGAAAAATAGCCAATAAATAACAAGAAGTAAAACTACAGTTTTTATTTTATTCATGATTCCTAATCAAGTTTTTCCTAATAGTTATTCTTTAAAATCGCACCGAACAAAATGAATTAGTTAGTTGTAATATTAATTCACTTCAAACTGAGTTCATACTAAGTTCGTAGTTTCATTGAATATTAAACATAACCTCAAAAAAAATTTAGTTTTCCTAATAATTTAAGTTCTCAAAAGTGTCCGTCAATAATCTTTGTTTTTACAGTCATTTACTTGCGATTTCGAACCTAGAAAATAATATTTCATGGTTGTTGGTTCTTAGGCTAACTATGTATGGACGCTGAACAATGTCCTTTTAGAGTAATTACAAATATAACAGCCCATCAGAATAACTATAAACCTTAAGTACAGTAACAATTGAAAAATATTTTTTTCCCAAACACAATTGTTCCGATACCAAAGTTATGAAAAATATATAATAATTATTTATCCACCATACCATACTTATAACACAAAATTTTCACCCCTTTACCACCAACCCCTATTTTAGAATTTTTACTCTCATCCACAGATGGCGGTATGAAGTTTGCTGGGTCAGCTAGTTTTTATATAAAGTACCTATTGAACGAATGTTTTCTCGTGTTCTATGTAGGTACATACATACCTAGGTAGGTTAGAACGAATGAGGGACATTTCGAATAGAGGGACATAAAAATTGGTCGTCATATTTCTTCGCTCGCGTCAGAATGGTAACCTACGTTGGTTCGGTGAAAATAAATATTCTACTGTTTGTGAGCCCAATTTTTAATCTTTAAGTATCAAATAAATGTGCATTGATGATGAACGTTGAATGAATGAATGTGGTCGGATTTATAATGATGAAATTTTATATGTAGATTAAATGACTAGAAGTAAAATATAAAAGGACGTAAGTGTTAAGTCTCAATATTCAGTAAACAAATCTAGACTTAAGTATTCGTATGTACAATTCCAATAGGAATGATGACCGTGTAAAGTCCTGGGTTCAAATCCCGGTGGGGGCAGATGTTAATGTGATGAATACGAGCATTTGTACTCCAGTAATGATTGTTTAATTTTTATTTCTTTAAATATATACTTATATATGTACAGTATATGTATTCTATCTGTTACCCTTGTATTCCATAACACAAGCCTTATAGTGTTTTTTTTTCTATGACACACACCAATTATCCTAGCCCCAAATTAAGCACTAATTAATTAATTAATGTTTTGGTTATGTAAAAAAAGAAAAAATACAAGTATAATACTTGGATAATCTACTTCATAGACGAAACAAAAAAGTTAGTCATGCGATGGGTTTCATCGTTAATTTGTTTTATAAAAGATCCAAGCTGAAATTAAATTTACGGAAAATTTGAGGGACAATGGCATTGAATCAATGTCTGTTCATCAGTCCATCTGCTTTTAAGGGCGTTAACCGCATCTGAAATATTACAAGTACCTACCTAGCTATAAAATATTACTCCGTTCTAGTTTTCGAAATCATTATAGGACAATAATAAAAAAATACCACCAAATACATGGTTTTAAAACCACCGATGCTTTTAATAAGGTCTGAATTTTTAATAACTATTAAAAATGTAATGGGGCGTGCTAAACATGAACGATTTTTTTTTGCGATATAATAAAAGTTTCACTTTAGTTATTACAGTAATAAATAATTATCTCCCATAAAAAATATACGCTAGGATAATACATTAATTTTTAAACTCTCTCCAAGCAAATACAAAGAGCCATTACTCCAACATCTATCTCCACGTCACTTTTTTCATCGCTTATATCCTGCGATCTAGTTTTAAATTAGTATCTTAATCTAAGGCGAAGGAAAGCTTCGAAATCCCAACCTGCGTGAGCAAAACGAATAAATCCAAAATGGAAAACCAATTTATTCACCTTCCTTCGGTACCTACTGTATGTATATCGAATGCCATACGATTCGTCAAGTTAGTGAGATTGTAAATACATTAACGGCGTGTGATATGCGACCCTTTCAAATCTACCCGCGGGCCAATAAGCTCGCTCGCTCCTGATTGAGTTTTTATTGCCCTTCCACCGAATCCCCTTTTTCTCTGCAGGCATTTCTGAAACCATCACTGTAAGGTTCAAATAAAAATTTCTGCGTAATACAGTAATTGACGAAATCCGTTTTGTTCATGTTTCCGTAACAGAAGCTTATTCTGTATTTCTTATAAGAAATGTAATGTGCGGAATGTCTCCAGAAACAGATTCGGGTCGGTTCGGTGAAAATGTCTTTTATGTAGTGTACTTAGGATAAGAGAAAAAAGTCTTGTTATCCCTATAATGTAACAATGTGGTGAAATATAATGGTGCAGGTTAAGTAATATTCGCACTAAATAGGTAAAAAATACTCTCTATACCGCCATGAAATAAGTTGATGTCATTTGGCCAGCTACGACGTTTCTGATATTTTGCTTTATATCTTACATATAATATCTTATAATGACGACTTCCGTGGTCGAGTGATTTGTATGCCGGGTTTCAACATGTCGCCTACGTTTGGGCCTCTGTTTGTGTGATGAATACGAGCATTTCTACTCCAGTCATGGATGTTTAATATGTATTTCTTTATAAATATACTTATGTATGTATGAGTTTAATTATGTTTTCTATCCGTTACCCTAGTATTACAAGCCTATAGCGCTTACTTTAAGGCTAGGCTAATTGGTGTGCATTTAATATATATATATATATATATATATATATATATATATATATTTACAATCGATTGGGGTAAATATGACATATTAGGTTCAAATCTATTTTGTTGTGTGGAAACTAGGTTCTTAATTTAGAAAAATAACGTATCTTTAAAATGTAATATGAAATTCTCTGTGTGAGAATAAGCTACCGATGTATGCAGCAACCGAATACAGCCTAATTGATTTTTTTTAAGTAAACATTTTTCTGGGTATAAAATTCTCAAAATCATTTTACTGTCTGCTTTTTGACCACCATATAATCATCGCTTTTTCTTGGATGGCACGTTGAGCTGTGCTTTCCGGGTACTATGCCAATCTTTATAGATCCCGCACGAGAATTTTAAGGCCCATTTTCTCAAGAACATGTTGAACTAGTATCTACTTATTGTCCCTACGGGCAATAAATGCCGAATGAGAATGAGAAAAAGGACATAATATATCCGTTTCTTTACTATTATTATTCTATAATAGTGAAAGCAAGATCGTAAGTTTCAAAACTGGTTCAAGCTTAATGTAGTCGACACTGTACGATTATTATTGCAATAATGCCCAATAAATGAAAATCTGGAGAGGTATAATATATATAAGTGGTAATAAGTATACAAATAGCCTACGACTTATTTTTATTAAACCTAACAAATATACCCAAAAAATGTCTTAAAATATCGGAGGTTTTAGAGCAGTTCGAAAACAAACACTGTGACACGAGATTTTTTTTAATGATAAGATGTATCATACTATATTCTAATTTCAGTTTTATAAATGTAATAAATTAAAAGCTCTCTGGCTCTAAGCTTAATATGGAACAAACAACTCTGCGAAAACGTCTAAGTAGAGCGAGTTAAATGCAGTTTTAAATGTTTCAGTTGTCCAAAATAGGGCGTTGTCAACAAGACTTGAATTAGCGTACGGCGGACGACCCGTTTTAGTCCGAGCTTTTATTTCAACGTGATTTAGCTCGAAAACTTGACAAAGCGAACATTGCAACAGCTTTCTTTTATGCACATTTACTGAGCAAATTTATTTTTCTTGTGGTTTTATAGAATACAAATTATGTTAAGTACCCATCTAAAAAGTCATGCACGCACGCATTAAAGTGTCCATTTTACGTAAAGCCATTGACACGCATATGATGTACCTATCTATATACTTAGATAGTACATTGTATGAGAAATAATAAAAAAGGGTTCGTACTCACAATGAATAATCTACGACTGCATTGCAGTGTGGCAGTGAGGTCGTTCGGGGCAGCGGATGCACGCCGCCCAGAGCTATCAAGGTACACTTCCTTCCGGCTATTCGACCCTGGTACACGACTAGCGGAGCCTTGTACAACTCAATGCTTTTTATTTTAAGCTGAATGCCAAACCATCTGTTTTATCTATCTATATGCTTTTTATGTAAAGAGGGTGGCTGACAAGTACTTACTAGTACATAATACGACATTTTTTTTTTCTATAGATAAGTCCGACAAATGACTTCACCCCACCCGATGTTAAGTAACGGTGAAGTACAGGCGCGAAGATACAGCAGTTCTACCTGCCACACCAACCATTCTCACCCTGCCAGCGTGCATGTTGCTTCTTCCCGCCTCTTTTAAAGGATCCTAGGTTGTAAGAGGGAGGGAACACGTGAGCGGGCAGAGCATTCCATTTACGGATAGTGCGACAAATAGTGCGGTATATATATATGGACCCACCATCTACCCTACTTGAAGTAAACGGCTATCGAGTCTAAATAGACGCTTGTGTTATCAGATTACCGCTCTTGCCCTGAGATAAACCGACCCAAAAGTGAAAAATCGAACTAGTGCGTGTTTGATTCGCCCACCAAGTCAAACTCGCACTTGTTCGGTTTTTACTGTACCGCAGGGTACTGTACAAAGTTTTAGGTACGCAACATAACGACGACCTTCGTGGCCGAGTGGTTTGTCACCTACTCGAGAGGTCCCGGGTTCGAATTCCGTTGGGGGCAAAAGTTTGTGTGATGAATACGAGTATTTGTAGTCATGGATGATATATATGTATTTAATAATCATAGGCTAATTGGTGTGTGTTGGAAATATTTTTTTTTATAAACGCTCGTATCTTTTTTTTACGTTAACTTAAAAGTCCTATTTTTCACAGCTTCAATTACCGTAGACCTGAGCATATGCTTTTAATTTCCTTTCGCTACAGACAGAAGGACGGACAGAAGAACAGAAGAGTGATACTATAAGGGTTCTTTTATTTCCCGTTGAGGTACGGAACCCTAAAAAAATAACCAAAGGTTATTTAACTGCAGTTTCTATTGTATTTCTATGAAAGCATTTCATAAAAATACCCAAAGATTGTTTTTACTAGAAAAGAAAACAACTTGGTCTGTTTCGGCTGGTCATTTAAATCCAGTCATTGCAGTCGGGGGACCTCTTAGATTAAAAAGGGCTCCACAAAACGTCGGTCCCTATACTGCAATAACTTTTTATTTTATTTTCACTTTGTTTATTTTTACATTATGGCACTAGGTAAATTTTAAATTTCTTCTTTTTTCAAACGAATTTGTTGAATTAACTTTATCATTTCAAATTCCAACGGTCAACAAAAAACGCAAGCTTTTGTAGACTACCAAACACCAGTACGGCAAAGTAATTAATCTGAGGCATTTACCTAGCGTATCAAATACGAGTTCCTGCATTTAATGTTGACGGAAAAATTGCTGGAAAAAGAAAACCGGCCCGTAGAAGAAAGTCTTCGTTGTAAAAAAGTTAATTACTTATAAGAATAGCTATCCATAACGGTGCCTCACTCGCTGGCCTTGTCAAGAAATTTTTTCAAAGTTGATCGCTTACCTTCAATATTTGGAGAGGACAATAAGAAGAAGTGTTCCGAGTTAAACGAAGTTTGTAATAAGTCCTCTTAGCTCGCATGCGACGCGTACAATAACTTTAACCTGCTTTAAAAAGTCCATTGAAAGACTTTTATTTAACTGCTCCGAAAACTAACAGCTAGTGCAACTTTTTTCCTTTTCTTCCAGTACAGCATGGGAGATCATTATGAAAGATTACAATGTTTACGTTATTTACCAAGAGCCAAAAACCTCCTCGTCATCATCTCCGACAACTTCATAACACGTTTTTAATTAGGCGTTAATAAAAGCTCCAATTTTATTAATAACTTAATCTCTCAAGTACGCCCTAAGCCGAAGCAGACCTTGTCATGAAATCGTGACTAATTAATTACTTAATGCTTACTTTATACATCCGATTAAGCCGACGTCAGAAGTGAAATATTATGAGCGTATGAAAATTCAGGATCTCATTAATACGATTATTATTAAAGCTTAACACGTGTGAGTTCAAATAAACTGTGTTGACTTTTGGCCTTGTCTTAATTGGTACGTGTAAAGGGTACAGAGAGTCACAAATGAAGAGTACTCCGGCGTGTAAATAAATCAAGGCAACTCATAAAGACCTTGAAGAGAAGAAAGGTAGCAATTTTGGTCATATTTTATGACATGAGCGCTTTAATCTTCTCCAGACTATAATGATGGGAAAGATAGAAGGGAAAATACGCAATGGAAGAAGGAAGAAGTCATGTCTCCGAAACATCAGACAGTGTACGCCAGCGCGGAAAAACTATTTCGTCTAGCACGAGACAAAGATGACGGTGCAGAGCTGACGGCCAACTTCCAGTAGTGGAGAGGCACCATAATAACAAAGGGTATTTCATGGTTACCTCGGTGAGTTTTTCTTAAAGAGGTGTTTAGTTTTAGGTGCTAATTACCGAATCGGAGCGCTTATCCTTTTTTAGGTTTATTTTTTTAGGCTGTGTTACATGGATAAGAGAGTGAAAGATATTGAGAAACTTGATGGCATAAGTGTCTGGCGCGTTTGGCTTCAATTGTTGAAGTTAAACAACTTCCGCAGTGGTCGGTCATTAGATGGGTAACCAAAAATTTTTTTTCTCGAGCTCCTCTGTGCTTCGGAAGGCATGTTAAAGCCGTAGGTCCCGGCTGCATCTGCAGTCGTTAGCAGCCATATGTCCCAGCAGTACGGACATTAATAGGATGATTATGATGATGCAAAGCTGATTGTAACTAAAAAAAGTTGATTTAGCAAGAATATTTATACTTACCAAAATTGCAACCCTCTATAGGTAGGGTCTTAGCACGTACCAAACCGGTATTGTTATTATAGTTTCTGAGATTAGCCGGATCAGATTTTATTGCATCCGGTGTTTGTTATACTTTCGATATACATATAAGTTGGGGAAAAAGTTTCTTCACGTTTTATAAGAAATTTCAAATAATTTTTAATAAAGTTTATTTACATTTAACTAAAATTTGAAGGTGCCATTTTGTTCGATAACTTTTTGCCATCTTGTAGGTAGGGACATTATCCCATTGCTATAGAAATGTTGGGGCTTCTGATCAAAAAAACCGCGACGAGTGGTTTTGGCAGTCCTCTCGTAATGTTAACCCGACACTGCCTAAAGAATTCTCCAGAGACCGAAACAGGGGAAAATCTAAAGATGCAAGGTTAGGACTATACGGCGGATGTATTAACACCTGCCAGTCCAACTTTCTTAATTTTTGCTGAGTGGCCAAAGATGTGTGAGGTCTAGCGTTATAATGATGAAAAACCACACCCCTTCTGTTGATTAATTCCGACCGCTTTCTCTCAACTTCTTGCTTTAATCTCATCAGTTGTTTCCAGTAGAGTTCAGAATCGATGGTCTTGCCTGGCGGTAACAGCACATATTTAATTACAACTACAGGCTATGTTACTGTATGACCTTTGCCACAATAAATATGACTGTACTGAAATCATAAATAGAATATTTTATTAAGTGCCGGTGAGACCGCGTATAAGGGCATGCCGTACCCCTAAACTATTTATTACAAAGTATTGTCGTACTACTTCTGGAAAGCGCTCACCTATGTACCATCTCACCGAAGCTTATGACATAAACTTTTCAAATGTAGATATATTTAGTGTTAATGTTTATTCAAAAAAAAATGTATTTTAAATATGGTGTCAACTTGAAATCAACATTATTTACACCACTTACAGCTTATTTTGAATTACATGAAAAGTGAATATGAGTAATATCTGCTTCAATAGGGTGTTAAAAAAAATATTTATTTAACTATCTGTGGTCAACGGTATTGGTTTCACAAATACCCAAAACATATTAATGTTATTATTTTTGAGATTTTTTTTTGTGAAACTGTTTTTTGATCCAAAAAAAAAAAATATGAGCTTCCAGCCCCACTATACACACAGCATCACCTTCTTGCGAGTTAACCCGAGTTTCGACAGTTTGTGAAGCCTGACCGGCCTTTGATCACGACCTTTTGCGCACGTTCTTGTCGTACGTGATCCACTTCTCATCACCAGTTATCAGCTCCTTCAAAAATGGTTCGGTTTCATAACGTCGTAGTAAAGAATCACAAATGAGTACACGGTTCATTAGTTTTCTTTCAGTGAGCTCGTGAAGCAGCCAAATATCGAGCTTTTTTGTGTATCCAGCTTTTTCAAATGCGCCAAAACTGTTTTGTGGTCAATTCCCAGTCCTTCAGCTACGATGTTACTACTGATATGCCAATGTTGCTCCACTTTTTAGAAACTGGCATCCATTTTATCCGTAACAGGGCGACCAGAGCGACGTGCATCTTTGACATTAATTTTTTTCGGATTGAAAATGCTTAAACCAAATTTGTGTTACTCTCACAGCCACTGCACTGTGTCCATAAACATCACAATGTTTTTTCGCGCTTTGCGTTGCATTATTACCTTTGTTATAGTAAAATTTTAAAATGTATCGAATATCTTCATTCATCATTTTGACAGTAATAAAAATAAATAAAATTACACATATTTCTAATTTGAATTTGGAATTAACATCTCTATTATTTAAACTTTTTAATGATACCAAATCCAGCTAGATACAAATGGGATAACCAAAGAGATTTTATTCCAAGTTCATACATACTATAATGCGAAAAGACTTTTTCTCCAACCACAAACGTTGCAGCTGACATGTTTCTGTTTACGCCATGAAAAGAAATATGTAATCTCCTAAATATGAGATGTATTTTAATAAAATAATCTATCAACGCACCGCTCAAACCACTGAACGGATTACGCTGAAATTTGGCACAAATATAGCTATAGATGTGACCTAAGAAAGGATTTTCAAAAACTTAAACGGGGCTACAAAGTTTGTATGGAAAACTAATATTTCCAAGCAGACGAAGTCGCGGACACCAACTAGTAAGTTTATAGATATATAGTCACAGAAGTAGACCGGAAATAATTCTTATGTGGATGGCAAAATGGCCAAAATTTAACAAACAAAAGTACGCACAAATGAATCACCTGAGCTGTAATGATAATAAAATTAATGAACCATTTGTGTACCGCGTTATAACAAGTTGTATTAAAACAAGGATTTTAAGGTAGATATTTTTATAAAATAGAGTACTCACACGAGAATGACACTATTTATGTCTTTCTTTCGTGTTGTAAGTAACTTTCGAAAGAGCTATGTATATTGCTACTGCATGCACTTTTCGCCTTGAAGATTTCCTTTTGCTGTAACAACAATTTAATTTTTGTTATGAGGTCGTTTGCGTGTCTTTTTAGCCTGTAGAGTTATTGTCAGTAACTTAAAACTAACTAAAAGAAGAAATAAAGAGATACCAAAAATAGTCAAAAAAAATATCAACTTTTATTGCTACATGATACCCAAATTTTTATTTATCACACGCACACGGAAAAAATATATTTTTTAAATAAAGACAAATTGCTTTGAATTAAGGACATGTTTTTTGAATCCAAAAGATAATATTATTTTAGTCAAGACATCCATTATTTTAACAGAGAAGTAAATGAATTCTTCATACAAAAAGGAATATTTTCCTCTTGTAGAGTAAGCAACCTTTCTTAAAATAAAATATCTCAATTTAAGTAATTTGTAGTAATTCTAATATTATTTTTATTCAATAAGTAAATGGAATTTCTTGATTTAAGTAAATTCCATTTAATTGATATGTGACTAGAGTAAGTCTTGAATTTAAAATATTTCTCTAATTATTAAGAAAAAAAATACTGAGAGGAAGAAGAGCAGTATTTTTATTCTAAAAATATTGAACATAAGACCAAGTAAATATAGTTGTATAATAATGAATTATTATGAGGAATTGGTTTTTCTTATTTAAAGAAACCCTTTTTATCATGTAGCGGCCACCCGCGACTTCATCCTCGGTAATTTAGTTTTTTTGAGAATCCCTTAGGAACCTATCATTTGTTCGGGATAAAAAGTATCATATGTCTCAATCTAGGTAAGAAACTTCATGTGTGCCAAATTTCATTCAAATTCGTTCAGCTGGTTTTGAGAGATTGAATAACAAACATACAAACTTTCACATTATATTATTAGTAGAATGTGCTAGGCAGGTTAAGATGTCGGTCCTGGCAATCTGCATCTGCTGTATGGATCACGGTTCGTTCTCGCCATTCCGTTGATAGAGAAAGCCTGTGCTCCAGTAGAGAGAGAACTTTAAGTGTCGCCGCACACAGGCCACCGACCACAACCACAAAACGCTGCCACCTTGTAGTTTTCATACATTTTATATGGACTCACCACACACGGTACGCCGCCGCCGGTGGCCGCCACACGATACAAATCGTCGTTGCTCGCTTCTAATGGCCCGCACCGGCCTCTTAATGTTCCGATACAAAACGCCGCCACACGTCACTCGTGGGATTCCCCACCCCTCTCTCCCCTACCTTAGTCGGCCGCTGTCGCGCGCTTAAGCCACTTTAGTAGCCGCTTCTAGCTTCTCGTGGCGGCGTTTGTGCCTGTGGCGTGTGGCCCGTGTGCGGCGACACTAATTGGCTGATAATACGAAAAAACAAAAAAAAAGTGTCATTATGCCTTCGTTGTGTGGTAAGGTAAAATATATAGACATAAATATATTTATAGATCACAACGTTAAATTATTTCGTCACAAAATTTATGTACGGTTCGACGCGTGCCGAGCAAAACAAACAGACGCTCACAAAAAGCAATTCTAACTTTTTAATTGGATCAGCATCCGTTAGGCATAGGTGAATTGAATAAAGCACCTCTTGCATTTCTCTATACACAAAATATTACCTTGTGATTGTCAAACTGTTCTAAATGTTAAAAAACAAAAATCAAATAAAATTTTCGTAAAATGTTGTGTTTATTTTTGGTTTCTTTTCTAGTAACATTTTCTTTAGATTTAAACATGTAGCAGTTAAATGCCTAAAAATATAAACAAAATATAAAAAGTGTTAAAATTTCTGCCATTATTAATATTACATTAATTAAGAACTATAATTCATAATTTCTATGGCTTCTATCTTTTTATTTATTTTTTATAGACAAACTGAAACTTCGAGGAGAGGTATCTAGGTATTTCTTTGCCAGCGGATGTTACAAAGGCATTTCTGACTAAAATTGTTTTGATAACAATCTTTGTAACTTCAACACTGAATATGATTTTATTTTCTACCTATGTCAATTCCTCTACAAAGGTTCTTTTATAGATTAAATGTTACATTCGAATGTATTTCAGGTTTCAGGAGTCGCTTGTGATATTTCAACATAATTTTTATGTTTATTTTGTCTTATGATTTTGCTTACATTTCAAATAACAATATCTGTAAATTTGCGAACGTAAAAAAGCAACATATTCAAAAAAAACCCAGAAACACTTATGTTTGAACTTTGAAGTATTTAAAACGACAACCAATCATTCAAGGACTTATAAATAAAATTATAGCTACCTATGCGTACTATCATAATAATTAACAGGAGACAATATTGAGCTCTGGCACAGATAACGTAATATTGTGAACGAAGTATGCGGACGACGAGTACCCAATCTATTTTCCAAAGTTAAAACCTCGAAATCAGGCATTTTATGTTCACAATTTATTGCTCAGATAAAAAAATGCAGTAACAGTACTTAAGTGCGGCGGGCTTTACATCAAATCCGTCAACACGCGCTGATAGGGTGGGGTGGGGGAGTTTCCCTTTATCGCCAGAGATTTATTAACGTGGTCCCCAAATATTCATACCCTTTATCAATTTTTATACCTACGTCTAAAAGAGAAAGCCTAGATATGTTTTTTTGGTATAAAATTTGACAGAATAGTAAAGATTTTCACGAAACTTTCATCGTAAATAAGGACAGTGAAAAATATGTAGGACAGTGTAAAAAAGAAAAAGCGTATTACAAAAAATATATATTTCATTTGTATTTCTATAATCGATGGATTTAGCAATTTATTGTCATTTTACTCTTTCAAACTACTATTTCGATAGGATGATAAATACCTGTGCTTTTTATTTTGGATATCAAAATTGCCTTTCAATAACAACTTAATTAATGAGATTCCATCAATATTATTCAGAGCCTTAAAATAAATAAACCAAATATCCTAAACCTTATTACAAGCATTTTCAGTCGGTATTTCAGGCAACAGAACTTCGTTTGTCGGTGAAATCTTTTTCACTCCGGATGGAATTATTGCGTTCCGAATGTCAGCCCCCCTCTGTCAGAAAATGCCAGGGAGAGGGTAAAGAGGTTGAATTCTTCGCACCTCTAAATGTTTCCGTCACAGCGCCAAAAGGATCATGCCCGAACACGAACAGCCTTGAACAGTCTCAGCAATTGGAAACAAGCGATATTATTTCTTGTTTGCATTCTTTAGTTAGGCATTTACATTGTCTTGTAAGTGTTTAAGATTTTCACAAAATTGAATATTTATGCTTGAATTATGTAGCGAAATTATATACTTACGTAATGATCACGTCGCGTCAGTCGACTCATTATGTTGTATTCAATGCCTGTACTTTATCTTTCAACTTAAAACAAGCACTACAATTTATTTATTACACAGCACAATGGAGTTTTGGCGCCATCGAGTAAGTTTGTCGGCGTATTTTAATACAAATAAAATTATTTTTTGTGACCATTGTTATGTAAAAATTGCATCTCAAGTATCGATTTACTAGGTTGAAAACTTGGTAGAGCGTAGTTAAGGAAGAGTTTTATTGTAATACTACCTTTATGACACTCGGAAACCAAGTGAATATATCGATTTAGTATCAAATATTCCCAAAACATTTACAGAATTTCACAAAAATATAAATAAGAGGAATAAAGCGAGAACTTTTAAAAACATTATACAGCAGTCCTTTTATATACTTTCATTAACTTTAATGGCCTTTTACTAACGAAAAGTGGACGCCAGCACTATATAAGTAAGTATAGTTCATATTTCTCTTTCGTTCAATCCTCTCAGTTTGAGATAGGCATCCGTATTTAATTAAAGTAATTTTGGAGGTGAATTCGTTCGCTCATTTACAGCCGTAATCTGAATACATTGGGAGCAAGTGTTTTGATCATTATCGATTGTAAATGAAACTAATAGGTAACATTAACTACGAAGCACCGATATATAAGTATTACAAGAAGGTAGAGTACAGAATAATTAAAACACAAGCTTTCTGGAATAGAAATAGCTCAAACTCAATGTTCATAATAAATCAACACTTTCCTATTGTGTTTGTCTTTATTAAATAATTTGCAAGCCTGAGGTCTATCACAGCTAGGGTAATCACTTAGGAATTTTAAGTCCTGATAAAAATCCTAATATTTCGATAAAAGTCCGGACTTTTTAGTCACAAAATAGTACCATTACTCACATAGTTACAATGCTAGGGTATATAAATCAATATGTTCTTTTATTATTCATATTCAATGTAATTTAGGGATCCGGACTATGGTCTGAATGTCCGGACATGTCCGCACTAATCCGGACGGATGGTAACCCTAATCACAGCTGAATATTTTCACATATTTTATTATGAAAGTCTGGTGACCTTACTATTGCAGTAGTTAAACGTTCAGGGGTCTGAGCCTTCTTTTTACTTATACTATTTACTTTCCTGTCAAGTCTATGTATTACGTTGAAATGAAAGGTATTGCGATCTCATGAACTTGTGTCATACTTAATATACTTGGATCCAATCAAATGACTCCACCTCACTGTGGCGGTGAACTCCAAACTCGAAGATAGCTGGTGTAGCTGGTGGTGGTTTAACAGACCAAAGCCTATCCTACTAGTATAACAAATGCGAAAGTTTGTATGTTTCATAATCAATCACGCTAAATCGGTTGAACGATTTTGGATGACATTTTTCACACAGACAACTAATAACCTGGAAAGAGGTATAGGATACTTCTTATCCTATTTTGAAATTTCAAAAAAACTAAAGTTAACGCGTACTCCCACTTGATGTTTTTTTTTTATATTTCCTACTATTACCTCGCACGATTCCTTGGAATGAATACGTCCTTTCATGAGCCCACTTCATTACATAACACTATAGATATCAACACATGAACAGAAAAAGCAACAAATATGATGAGAGATCGTTTGAAAACAAAAGGAATAACTTGTCTGCATACAGATTTTACAATATTAATCAGACTTGTTCGCAGACGGCCAAAGGGCATAGAATCGATTTACAGTTAGAAGGTTTTATTGCAGAAGGCGAGCAAACATTTTCGAACCCTATCCATGAAACAGATACGCTTAGACTTTAATACCATTAATAGGTACCCATAAAAACTTAAGTACTTAAAATAAACGTAGGAATTCTATACATTTGTTCAAAGTAATTTTTATATAACGAAAATTGTATTTAGATGAGTTAGGTATAAGTGTTCTTTTTATTGCAAATTTGAACTTTATTCTAAAGAAAATTTTACTAGAAAACTTCCACTCAGTCTAGGCATCAGGCGGATTCGAAATTGCCGTATCTTTCGCCAGAAAGAGATAATAAATCTGGTTGTCGGGTGAAAACTGTTTAATTTTTATTCCATAACGGTTTAATTTAACATCGGGTAAAATTATTAAATTGTATTGGTTAAACGTTAATAATGCAAACAGGAATTGTAGTGATTAAAATTTTATACATTTGAACGTACATAAATTCAATAAAACTTGGGAAGTGAATGAATTTTAAAAATCTTCCTGGTATTTTTAACTGTTCTGTAGAATAAATACATTTTCTTTTAATGCCGGACCCGACTTAGTGAAGTCCAGGATACCTCAAATATTAATTTTAAGATTACACCCTTAAGTCCATTTGCCTTGTAATAGTAATTCAGGAAACACAATTTAAGTAACGCAATGCAAAGAATTTTCTACTGGAAGTATGCCAGTCAACTCAACACATAGTTATTTATGATATTAGTACGGTAAGTTGGTTATTGCAAACTAGTAGAGGAAATAGGAATGTAAGCCCGAGACGAAGTCAAGGGATTTTTTGAGGAAATATATTAAAAAAGTATTTTTCTGTAGAGAAATCATGTAGGCGTATTTGATTAGGGTTGATTAAAGGATTTTCTAAAGAATAATAATGTGTAAATATTTGTTGCCCAGTTTAGTTTGCTTATGTGCTTTCCTTTTAAATAACGTTGTTTATATTATAAAATTCTGTAAAGCAAAGATTATTTCCCAAAATAAGCAATCAAATATGTTTAACCAGCAAAAAAATTACCATAATCTGCCTTTCAACGTTTTATATTTATGGAAAAAAATATATGAATGCATTTATATAAATACATATATATTTTGTATGTATTGACTTTAACTCTGTTTTCTTTTCTTATACGGTTACAGATAAAATGCTCAACAATGCGATGAAAGAATTTCGTATCACATTGTTCGCTGTAATACTCAGCAACGGCAACTATAAAAACTCTTTTGTTACCTCGAGCATATTCGGAACTTCTTATACGAAAATACGTTATTATAGTATCAATTAAACTTTTCCGTGAACATCTTGCAATACTACTTGTTAAAATTTAAATTGAGAACGGGATGCAATGCCATTCTACGTAATGTGCAACATGAATTTTTTAGGGTTTCGTATCCAAAGGGTAAAAAGGGGACCCTATAATTAAAGTCCGATGTCCCTCTGTCTGCCACCAGGTTGTATCTCATGTACCATGATAGCTAGACAGTTGAAATTTTCACAAATGTTGTACATCTGTTGCCGCTATAATAACAAATACTAAAAACAAAATAAAATAAATGTTTGTAAGGATAGTGTTTTATTTTTGCCGTTTATACTTTAAAATATTCACAGATATAACTAGAAAAAATTCCACGCGGACCAGGCAGCAGACGGGACTCAAACCCGCAGCCTTCACAATCCGGATGAATGCACTGACCAATTATGCTACCGCGGCCCTCACGGACCGCGTCAAAATTCTTCTAGCCATTCTTAAGCTGCAAGGCAGCGTCATCCCTTCGCATTATAGGTAACCCACAATGTTAAATGAATACTTTTACAAGTATTAAACATATGAAAGAAGAAATAGCAATTACTGTTATAATTTTTATTATTTTAAAGCATGTAACTGCTTGATGTTTAAATCTAAAGAAAATATAACTAGAAAAAAGTGCATTCGCCCGGATTGCGAAGAGTGCGGGTTTGCGTCCCGTCTGCTGCCTGGTCCGCGTGGATTTTTTTCTAGTTATATTTTCTTTAGATTTAAACATCGACCAGTTACATGCTTTAAAATAATAAAAATTATAACTATACTAGCAAACCAGTGAACCAAATGTTCACCAAAACCTGATTTAAAAAAAATGTATTTAATTAATTGAGAACTTCGGAGATTTTGTGTGGTTTCGTTTGAAATTCGTGATTTCTCGAAAACCGGAAGTGCTACGTTACTCAAATCCGGTTTGTAGTCTTATCAGACTATTCTTAACTTATAAACTTAAATATTCTCTTTATCTATCTCTTACGGTTTGGCCGCTGAAACAGCACCACAGACGGACGGACGGACTTGTCTAATAGATAAGAGATTCACAGATGTTTTTGTTGTATATTCACTTATAATTAATATTTAACTAACAGATGTAATTTTTGCCCGATATTATTATATATAGTTTTTAACGTTGTGTAGATAACGGTGCGGAACCCTTCGTGCGCGAGTCTGACTGGCACTCCCCGGTTTCTTTATCACTCCGTGCGGTTACTATCTTAGTACGCTTACAAGTCTATATACAGCTTAACGAAAACCTATGTTTATGCTTATAAACTATGAGAGTAAAATTTTTGTTTGCACTTTAATCTCAGAATATTATTTATATATTCTCTAACGCTGTACATATCTAAGTACGAGATTTAATTTAATGATAAAATATATTTCATACAAAATTAAAGCCTCATAATGGATGCTTAACTCTTCATAGACAGCGGAGCGACGAGCTGTCTTCCTTAATTTGTGAAAATTATTACGAGAGTAATGCGCTCCACGAGGACCCTGCCAACGTCGACACTTGAAAGGTATTATAAATAACTCCTACAGCAAAAATGACATCGACTTCTTATAATGTAAGGGGTTAATTTTAGGAAAATCTTAATATTTGTAATAGGCTAATTGATAGTATTTAACTTAAAATAACCAATTGAGGAGCTGGCGAACAAAACAGTATAATAGGGGTTATGACTTTTTTTTAACCAGTGTACGTTTTGGTCTAGCACTGTAAGTATACTGTGTAATAAATAAATAAATAAATAAATAAATAAATGACGGGATACAGTAAAAAAATAAATTAGTCATCATCCCTATTACGCATATGATTTTGACCATATAATAACTTTATTTTTACAGCCTGAGGTTTGGGCCAGCTGAATTTGAATTTCAACTCATGTCAATCGAAACCGCCTAAAATAGTGTTAATTACTAAATTAAAAATCAAACCAAAAGCTCCCTGTAGGCATGCCATCCACTTTTTTACTGCTCCTGTAAAATTTTATTTCATGTAATTATACCATTTAGTTCGCCACCTCCTCAATTATTGGTATGTTGTTTAACAGTTGGAGCTATTTCACTATTCTGACAAAACATTCGTTGATATTATTATTTAACATCATGAAATAGAAAACTTGTTTTTGATCTATTGTCACGTGAATATAATGACTCACCTGCTTGTAAACATGCTGGCGAAGTGACATTACTTTGTGCTGAACGACGTTTTAAGGAAAGCTTTTTGACGTCACCTACCTGTGATACGCCATATTTCCTAAAGAAACGTTTCCGTGGCATATTAAAAACCATACTTAATATTTTCGTTTTTTTACATCAAATTATAAATCTCCGTTTGTAATGGAGTCACTTTAAACACTTGAACGTTTTCAAATAGGTGTCTCCTTAGAAACCTCTTTGGATAGGATTTTCCATACTTTAGATACCAACAATGGTACATTCGGTATTATAGAAAGGTTAATGAGTTTAATTAATGCCAAATGATACATTTGGCATTAATTAAACCGGCAAGGTGAGGATGATGGAGCGGCACACTTTCTGCCGCATCATCCGAACCCCACATACTCGTAACATTAGGTAGGATGGAGTAATTGGTTGCGCCTCGTATAAAAAAAACATTGGATGCCAACCAGTACCCGTAGCATGAGCACTACAACTTACATTATATCACGTTTTATATCGCGTCTAACTGTCAAACTCCATAGTTTCTTTTTTTTTAATTTGATTTAATTTTAATTTGACGTGATAAAAACGCGTTATATATCATACCGCGGTGCTCATGCTACGGGGGCTGGCCTCCACTGACCGGATCCCCCGTCCGTAAGACTTTAGGGAGCCAGGTGTGAGGTCGGTTCGGCAGTGCGCCGTCGTCTGTAAAAAGATTTTTCATCTGCGTTATAAAAAAAGAAAAAAAAGGGGGGTTGACCTGTTAGTGATATTTAATAATAAAGGAAAGGATCACCCTGGGCTTCAGTAGATCAGGTCTTTTATATTGCATTTGAAGGCAGAAAACCACCCGAATACGGGCGGACTCGACTCTGTTCATTTACACTTATGGCGCGATTACACTTGCTCGTTAGCCCGAATACGAGTGCCAATGGAATTCGGGCAAACGACTAAGTATAAATGAATGGAGTCGAGTACGCCCGTATTCGGTAGATTTCCTTTTCTTTACCCGACACCCTGACTTCCAGCCCGTATTCCAATGTAAATATTGCTTCGGGTGCCCGGATTCGAGTAATGTCTTTTAGGTCCAGAGTACCGGCTAACGACCAAATGTAATTGCGGCATTAGCCGTTAACCCGAATTCCATTGGCACTCGTATTCGGGCTTATGACTAAATGTGATCGCGCTATTAAGTAAGCATCCATAGTATAATGTTGGGTTAGCAAGTGCTTAGAAACACGTTAATCTTACTAATATCATAAATATGAAAGTTTGTGTATTTGTATGTTACTCAATCACGGAAAACTTCTCTATGGATTTATGGCTGAAATTTGGTACGCACATATATAGCTTATGACCTGGATTGAGACAAAGAATACTTTTTATCCTGAAAAATGTTTAGGGTCGTGTGGTATTTTCATAAAACTAAAGTTCACGCAGACGAAGTCGCGTGCGGCCGCTATAGAACTTTAATAAATCATAATTAATGATTATACTACAAAAAGTAAGACAATGCTTTAAATCATTTTTAAGGAAATTCTGTATGATATTTTCTTCTTAAACTAGTGATGAACGCCTGTGTAACTTGTTTGTGGAAATAACGGTTTTGTTTATGGCCGAAGTTATAACCAAGGATAATAATTAATGGTTAGGTATAATGTACAAATCTACAATCATACACAACAGTTCTATTGTTTGAAAGTATGTGTCGTCGTATAATAGGCTATTTGTAAAGTTTTCAAAATATTTATACGTTATTATTTAATAGGGGGCTTCATAAAAAGTGGATATTTATAATAATTTTGCGTATATCAGCAAAAAAGACAGTTTTAAAATATTCCGCGGAAACGTTTCTGTAGCAAATATGGTGTGTTTACAGGCAGGTGACGTCACACGGTTCTCATTGGAACGTCAAACAGTAGGTATAAAGTATGTCATTGCGACAACACGTTTACAATTTTTACATGCCGCTGACGTCAGACGGTGAATAGATAAAAAAATAACATTCCATTTCATATTTTTTAGTAATATTTTCGACTCCTTTTTTTGTCAGAATAGTAAAATCGCTTCCAATATTCAACACATACCAATAATTAGTACTCTATTTTTCATAACGTCCAATAGCCTATTTATAAATCCATTTCATGGTGCAGTATTCATACTCTGCCAACCCCGCAAGGGATTTCACAGCGATAGAGATGCAAATATAGATTGAATTAAGTATTTAAAGTCCTGCAATCGGAATATTTTAACAAGAGTGCATGGTTCGAATTGATTGTGGTAATTATTGATATCCATATGACTATTCATATAGATATCAATAATTACCACAATCAAAACTTCACTATTGAAGTTAACAGAGACCGCTAGAGAGAGAAAGTATTGTGTCCCTATGCCTAACGTGAGCTGTGGCTGTACCATTAAAAAAGATAATAATCGATATATCGTATACTTCGTCGTGTAACCTACTTTATGGCATTAGAAACTTTATAAGTTGGAGTAAGATGAACAACGATGACGATCACGATATCGAAAATCTATTTCGAGAGTACAGGCGCGGTTCCGGAAAAATGTATTTTGAAGATGTTCTAGTAACAAGATACTATTTCCAGAACAGACAACAACTTGACAATGGAACCTTGACTGAAAATGGAGTTTTGGATTTTAAGTGCAATTTTCCAAATAACATACCATTTCTCATATTTTATATTCGTCATGATGCTCTGCTCTGCTGCACTAGTGAAAGAATTAAGAGATTATTCATTCAGTCAAAGCTACAAACATCCATTCTCTTGAACATAATTCCAAAAATTAATTAATACTTATTGCAGTAGGTTGTGCTAAAATAGTATGAGTATATTTTCTTCATTAAATTTGCTGATCAACTCTCCCTAACTTCATTTAGATCACATTTGTTTTAGTGCAAAAAATTGCAATCCCATCATATATAAGTATAATAAAACTTGCCAAGCTAACCTTTTTGTGGCGACGATTTCTTATAAACTAACTTAGCTTTTATATAAGTTCAATTAATTTAATTCACGTTTAATTAAAATTTATTTCCATATATTTATTGATTTGAAAATTGAAAATTTATTTGATTTATTTCACAGTTTAGCTGGGTTATGCCTACCAACACAACGTGAATTCATCGTTAGATCATAGCTAAAGAGAGGGAACAATATAGGGATTATTGTGTCCCAAGACATTGCAGCGTACTTATCATTTATGTAGTAAACGTACGTTCCGGGCCGGTTTTGTTCCACAATCGAGTGCCGTGTTAATGACTGGGCGTACTTGTTTGAGCTTTAATCCACGCATTGTCTGCAAAGCGAGTCACGGTCCGCTGCGTGGCTGGGAAATACACTCTGGATTATTAAAGTGCCAGCCTGTTGTGCTCTCCGTCTGAAAATTATCATTTTATCATTCACTTTTTTCCATAAATCTACGTATGTAGGTGGCATATTATAAAAAAAAAATTAAAGGATCATAGCTTGCTAACAACTAAACATGCTATTTGGAAACTTATGGAAATCGCATTTTATTTCGTCTTATTACAAAAGTGGAATCAGTCTAAAATATATTACTATCAAATTAATTTAAAACATACAAAAAATATGTGTTACTAGCTGTGCCCCGCGGTGTTACCAGCGGTTTATCAGGGAAAATTCATTTTCATCTTTTTTCCAATGGAAAACAGAAATCTTCCCGTAGTAAAACGTAGCTTTTGTGTTAATCCAGGGTATCAGCTAACTCCATACCAAATTTTATTAAAGATGCTCCAGTCGTTTAGACGTGAAGAAGTAACAAACATACACACTCTCACACTTGTCTTTATAATATTAGTTTGATGAATGAAATATTTTATTAAGAAAACATTGATACAGAACCAATATATTAAACAAACCACTATTAGACGAAAACGACATTACAATTCAAGTGATGTAAAATCAAAACGTAAAAATAAAAAAAATACGTTAAACGAACAGACACAGACATAAAAAACAGCAGAGTTATACTAAACAACCAATTTGAATAAAGATATTATGGATTTCTAATTTCTGAATACCTAACATTTTAAATATCAATATGTACTAACAAATTCTTCATCAACGTATAATTAAATAACTCGCAGTCTGCGCCAAAATAGTCTCCTTTCAGGATCAAATATCCCCGTTACAAGGGCGCTCGTTAGGCGTGGAGCGATTCTAATTTGAGGACAACACGTCGATAAACGCGAGAGGCTCGCTACAGAATGAAAATAATTTTTAATCATGAAGCTTAAAATTTTCGTTTGAGCAGCCTCCGGGCCAGCTGCCGCCGTAACAAAGAAGAGCGACGAATAAAACTGCAACAATTACCCGTAATAATATGATGAAAGGAAAACATTGTTTAAGCACAGTGTACTTTTTCGAGTGCAGGCCACGGCAGTGGACAGACCAACATCCTTACAATTAAGTTACGATCCGCGTAGCGTGCAATAGTGAAATTGTTTAATTTTGTTTCTTTCAAAAGAGCACTCTGCATTCCATGAATAAAAAAAAATACAAATGTAAAATATTGCGTTAGTGTCGTGAATCACTCGGTTGGAACGAAACTAAAAATATTTAAAAACCACCGCTATATCAACAAGACTGAAATGGAGTCGAATAAATAATAAACATTTCCAACACACACCGATTAGCCTAACCCCAAAGTAAGAACTGCAGTCTTGTGTTATGGGATACTAGGGTAACGGATAGAATACATATTCTGGTACATATATATATAAGTATATTAATATGAAAATACATATTACACACATCCATGACTGAAGTGCAAATGCAGTATACATCACACACCATCTGCCCGCCATCAGGATTCGAACCCGGGAACTCTCCAGTGTCACCTACACCTTGAAACTCGGCGTACACACCACTCGGTCACAGATCCCCGAAATTCGGAATTTATTTATTTACTTTATTCGTCCGTGTTTGGGTCACAGATAAACATGTATGTACCAAAATTAATCGGTCCAGTAGATTCCGAGAAAAGCGGCTATGGCGTCTGCCATTATGCCTAGGTATGTCTGTCTAGACAGATAACCAAATGATCTTATAAGGGTTCCGTTTTTGCCTATTGAGGTACGTTAACCCTGATAATAGTTCTTATCTTGTAGGTATCCATGTCTGTGGCGGATCAATGTTTTCTGATTCTGACGCTAAATGAAGCAATGGCTTAAAATGTTGATGGTTTCCGGCCAAAATGAATCAACATCAAATATAAGTATTAAGCTTAACAGCTCTCTTCCTTTCCTTATAAATTTATAAGCCTACTAAGTATTATTAACGCTCACCGCAACAAAACCGACAGACATCTCTTCACTGGATCTGGATCCAATTAGGATCTCACGCTTCACAATCACTTTTACCACGATCGTCGAGAATTTTTTTATTGTTTTGCTATCAAGATGAATGCGCATCCTAATCTTTCTCTGCGTCAGTGTCCCCGACCAAACCTTGAGCCGGATTTCCGTGGGAAATCTGCTGGCACCAGTTCAGCACTTGACGTACTTATTTTTCTATTGTAAAATATCGCCGCGACTTGTTATACGTTAACGTGATTTATTAGACTCCGCTCTTGTGAACAGAAATTACGGCACAATTTTCATATATTCCAGATCATTTATATATTCCAGAAATAGGTTAATAAAATAAAGAATGTTGAAAATGTAATTAACCTTACGTTAACGTTTTAATACAAATTATTGATTTTAACCGACGACAGAAACGACGACACGTAAATATATTTTTTATGTATAACTTACCACGCATAACAATTTACAGAGTAGGCCAATTTTGATTATTATTTTGTTATTGTAAAGGGTAGGTATACCCCGAAGTTGGTTACATATGAATTTGAAAAAAAATCCAACCTTAAGGGTATGATAACAGGGCATGATGATTGTACACTCACTGTTTTCTTTAGTCAATTTAATATTTGGAGTCGGTATCATGCAAGCCTGGTAGATCTGTACCCTTGGCGTAGAAATATCGAATTCGAATAGTTAGCGAGTGCGAAATGTCATTTTGTACGGAAACTTGAACATAACGTGCGTAACGAGAACTTAAAATCAGTACACATTTGAGTGGAGATATGTATATCGATCACGCCAACAAACTGGTAGAATAAATTTTTTTAAATATTTTTTTTTGTGTAGCTCCCCATGTACATGTAACCTGGGAAAGATTTTTTTTTCATAATCTACCCCATCGTGTGAGATATCGTTGAATAAGTCTTTTGAAATTACTCCTAAGGGATTCCTAAAACTATTTTTCGATTTGAGATCTGTTTGCGAAATATTGAACATTAAAGTGCCCCGCCCCCCCTCCCACCCCTCTACCGCTTGATGATCGCTTCAGATGAAGCTTATAACGCCCTTCTGCTCATAAGTATGAACTACGGGTGTGTTTTAGTCAGTAAGAGTCTGACATAACCTTGCATTAGGATTTCACATCCGCTCCCCAGCCTGGAAGGAAAATCGGCGGTTATCATTCGTATTTAAAGAAATAATAATATCGAATTGATTTTGAGTTTGAGACTCAGTTTGACTTTAATTTAGGTATTTTAATTGAGATACATAGATTGATATTCATTGGTTTTTCTAGTTTCCGATATAGAAAATAAAGGCTCCTGCTCAAATATATTGTGGTAACTTCAGGCAACTACGGAACCCTGCACTACGCGTGACATGACGAGATGCACTTGGCCGTTTTTTTTAATGCAAGGATTTTGAAGGATGCTCTGTTAAGGAACATGGGAAAGGCCAAGGTTTTGACGATGTACATTTTAGTCCTCTTTTATATATTTCGGTCTCTCCACACTTTCTCCAGTTATGTCATTGCTGGTTTTTTCAATCCAATTCGCCGGTTTCATTTCGTCGTCTGATTTCTCCATATATATCGATCGGTATAGGAGAAATGGTGTAACCCTGTCTAACGCATTTTCTGAATATAAATGTGAAATATAATTATCTGACGTAACATCTAGAATTCACATTTTTATTTAGAATTTTCAACAAAATATCCTTTGTTTTACCTTATCTTAAAAAAATCTCTGAACTCTTTGTTCTAAATAAGGTCATGTGAGAGCTCGATGCCGAAGTGGCGATGAGCTCAGTATCGCAATCTTGATAGTCATCTCATGTATGTTCTTTTGAAGATGCCGCTCTTGACTTAAGCAGGCTATGAAACGAGGTTAGATGAAAATTTTCTGTAAAAATTATATGCCGGGAATAATCTAGGCTAGGTAATAAAATTTGATACGACATCATTCAACGTATTTTTGGAGTCAATATAATTTTCATTATGACGATTAAACTGTTAGATTTTTATAAATATCTCCTTCAAAATTATTAATATATTTATGCCTGAAAATGATTATGCTTTACAAAAAAAATATCTTTAAAAAATAGCCTTGATAGTGTTATTCAAAGTACGAAAGGCCTTTAAAACGATTAATGCTACCCGTAATTATGTCGATTTTTGATTTTTTTAACGCCCTTTACAATAGAAGGCAGAAAAATGTTGTAAGATACGTGGCGATTGAATATCAGATGGGACGATTTTATCTCTAACGATATTTATAAAACATGGTGCGATTGGATCGATCTATTGAAGGTTACTAGGTTTTAATTCCCATAATAGTAGTGAGACGAAGCGACGCGATGCTATTACTCGTTAAAAATGCAGTTTACATCTTCCGCCCCGCGCGCCGCTCCCCCTGCGAAGCCTTCGGCTACGGAGACCGCTACGAAAAACTACGATGCTACGGGCTCGGTAAGCGCTACGGTATGTTACAACGATTCTCAGGTGCATACCTTTTGTGATGCGTCAACAAAGGCCATATGTACCGTTGCGTATTTGCGTTGAATCTCTTATCTATTAGACAAGTCCGTCCGTTCGTCCGTCTATCTGTGGTGCTGTTTCAGCGGCCAAACCGTAAGAGATAGATAAAGAGAATGTTTAAGTTATAAGTTAAGAATAGTCTGATAAGACTACAAACCGGATTTGAGTAACGTTGCACTTCCGGTTTTCGAGAAATCACGAATTTCAAACGAAACCACACAAAATCTCCGAAGTTCTCAATTAATTAAATATATTTTTTTTGTTTTTTTTTTTTTTTTTAATCAGGTTTTGGTGAACATTTGGTTCACTGGTTTGCTAGTTAATAATAATATAATATGTGTTGCATTTGTGGCTAGTAAATGTCGTGTTTTACCTATTAAACCTATAACCGTTCCCCGAGCAGAACTGCATTGTTAACGAACAAAAAATAACAGTCGTGCGCCGATTTCTCTGGTGCGACTCCACTACTGTTTTACAGTGGATAAAAAACAACACGCGCACTTACTAAACGTTCGAAGCAAACCGGTGGGGCTTACATGCCTACCAAACTCAATGTCGCCGATTTAGCTACACGTGACGTATTTGATGTTTCTTTGCTTGATAAAGAGTGGCTTATTGGTCCTCAATTTTTATATTTAAATGAACAGTCTTGGCCAATGAATTTACTATTAAAGAACATATCTCTGAGTTGTAGTTATAAAAAAAATGTGTCCATCGTACATAATGCTGGTAATTTAATGTCACCTTATTTAAAATTCAACGAACTATAACAAGCTCCACTGCTCTTTGCTGTCGCTTGAAATTCTATGGACCCTAAAAGTATTATAAGTATCTCCTGAAATTCTCAGTAAACTCCTCTAGAGTTGTATCTAATGGCACAACCATACTTTACTTCGTCTAACGGGTCTTGCAGTAACAACTTTTGGCCCAACAACACGAAGATTCAAAGAGGCATTAGCTACAGTCTGACGATGCATCTAAAGTTACTGTTTGAGAGCTTTTGCATGTATACGAGTTTAATGGCATTAATTTAAAAGGAATCATTTACAAAATATGCAGCCAGTAATAGATATCTATAACTTTACGCTACTAATTCAACGTAATTCAAACCAAGTATTTTTTCTAAGATAAATGAGCAATTGCTCGCCTGATGTTAGGGTTGAGTAAAGTCCAGATGCGGCACGGCCGGATCTACCATATGGCTTTTTGGGCTTAAGCCCAGGGCCCCGTGGAGTCAAGGGCCCCCAGCTAAGTCATAAAGCAGTACACACAATAATTATAAGTAAATTCAATGTAGAAAAAATACATTGTTGAATATAACCCCATTTATATTACCCCTAGAATGTGAGGAGCAAATTAAAAAAATTGCCATTTCTGCACTTTGCAGAAAGTTTGCTTTGTAATTTGTCCATTTATTAACAGTTGTATAACACTAAGGCATAATATATTATAATTTAAATTAAATAGTTTACCGTCTCATTTTTTCTATACTTTGAGTAATTAAGTGGGTCCCTAAGTAGTATTAGCCCAGAGGCCCCTAAACTCACGGTCCGGCCCTGAGATGCGGAGATACCTTAACTTGCCCTTGAGTTATCCTATCTTGTCGGTATGATCTCAATTGCCTACACTGTGGATTACAAAGCTCTGACAACTTATTCATTACGACATATATACCTACATACATTATATATCATTCTTCTGTAGTACTTATAATTTTCTTTAAGATGGAGGAGGCGGAACTCTTATACGGTCTCATAATAAGTGCTATTGGCTGCGTCTGCCTTCAGCGTAAATGTTCCAATCGAAGTCTGAACGCCGTGTCGGCAGTCAGTACATGTCAATACCGTCTCGTTCACAACAGCGAACGTCGTCGTCGTCGCTCGTCAAATTTCGACAATTTGCATTGTCGCTAAATACGACTTTGACGCTGCAATAGTTCGTAATAAATAGATAATAGAGAGGCGGCGCAAACCGTTCGAATGCTACCTACGGCGTCCACACACCGACGTCAGCGTATGAATGAGATCATAACAATGCATTTCTCTATTAAGCATCGTTACGCGGCGTACGGCATTTATAGGAGACCAAAGCCTAAGTTCAAATGGTTGCACGTCGATGCACGTACATTCTAAAGGACCGCGTAGGATGATCGCGCATAAAGTGAACGCGCGATAGTCTTAAGTTTAGACTATTGCGCATTTAGACTCTAAACCAGCGGAACTCAAATTGCGGCCCGCGGGGTGTATGCGGCTCTCTAGCCTTTACGATGTGACCCGCTACACCGACACCGCCAGATTGGTGAAAAATACCATGCATTCCCGTCCATCACACCAATCATTAACACCAAATCCATGATACGGGTCAATCTATGATATGGAATATCTTTTTTTATTAATTACGTAGGTAAAACATATTTATTTTCATATTAAATATTACCATAGGTAAAAGTTAAGGGTATAACATGTGTGTGACTTCCAAGATTAGTTTCACTAGTTATACCCTTAAATATTGAGTAAGTTAAATGAATTACTTAATAAGTTTATTTAATAAATCACAACAACATTTCATTAAAACAAAGTGATGTATTCGATTATACGTAATTGACTATAATTATGACTACTTTTTGTATGTGCATGATTGAATGTGGCCGGTCTCAATAAACTATGATACTTAATTTTGTTAATTGTTTAAGCATACAAGAAATAGTTTCGCTGCTTATATATATACGGGGTAGAAGTAAAGATGTTTTAGTTCTGCCCCGTATTCAATAGTATTCAAAAGTTACAAAAAAACTATTGAAACAAAATAAAATACTGTCTACCACACTTATCTGATCTTCTCTGTATTCTATTATTATATTCTATTCTATATACCCATAACAATTCAAATTCCAAATATTATTTAAGAAAAACCCATTTTAAAATCTATATTCTAGAAAATATTACATATTACCAAATATACTTACGTTACAACTTAACAAACTTGTTAGTTCTTTTATTATAAATCATAGTAGAAACTATGTTAATGGATCGCTCCAGTGTGTGTGTGTTATATTTAAGCTTACAAAAACACAATCAAGTTGTGATTATCTCTGGAGAAGCCGTTGATAATAATTAATGAACAGTAATGTTATTTAAGCTGTGAATATAATTACGAATATTTAAAACCTACTACATATTAATTTACTATTGCAAGCGATTCGAATAATATGAATCTTTAATTTATAAGCACCAGGACTAACTAAGGGATAAATTTATCTTAATAGAACAATACGAATTTTAATTAAATGTGAGAGAACAAACCGTCGGGTCACTGTACTTTGTACACACGTTATACTAAAATCCTTCATTAAAATTTTCAATCTCCCAAATGGAACGCCCTTTATGTGTTCTACCTACTTACCTTCAAGGGTCTACCGTAATCTTTCGTGCCATATATCTACGCGTACTTCCCTCTAAATTGATTTTATCCTTTTTAGACAAAACCTTTGTCAGTATTTACAATGCTACGTTTGGCACGTAGTTACATTATCACAAATTGGAGTCAAAATCTAAATACATCAGTAGTGTTATTCTGTAAGGACGAACTCACTTTTCACCTCGTAATCAGCGGTGTGTTATTATTCTCTTTAATTAATTACAAAAAACTGCAAGGTGTCCCATATACTACAATATTTTTTGTTCTGTTATTTTATTAGTACATATATGTATGTAGTTGGAGAAGTCATGCTCTCTTTTAAGTCTCTCTGGGGATGAGACTGCCCTGTACTACATATATTATATATTTATTTGGAAGTAACGTTGCTTAAATGGTATTAAATTTTGTATTTGTACTGAATGATACGGTATTCTTATGACTATTCAATTATCTTAATTGAGTAAGATAGTTTATTATTAATTACGATTTATTTGTGAGCCGTCTCCTGTATTAACTTTATTTTTGTAATTGTTTGCAGTGTCCCATAGATAAATGACTTTAATTTTAATTATATATATTATTTTGCAGTTTAGTATAGGTGGTTATGAGTAGTCATGCTATCTTGAAAATCTCTTCGGTGGTGTCTTGTAAGGCGGGTAGTTACGTTTCCTAAAATATGGTTAAGAAAAGCGATGGCTGGTTCATACTCGTGAACGGGTGCTGCCAGCGGAGATGATACAATAAGTCAATTGGAATAAAGTATAATTTCATTTCATTTCATATGAATTACAAATCACCCCGGTGAATTTCGAGGTGAAAGTGAGTTTGTTCTTATAGAATAATAAGCACCACAGTAGATATCATGTACAAGATTTTAAAATGACAAACACATCGGTATTAAATATAACACATAAACGATTCTGTAAAGTAAACACTACTTTTTAAACCAACCGCTACGGAAATGAAATTTTACAAACATACATTTGATCCCAATAGGTAATCACTATAATTAGTTTAAATTCTCTGGAAATGGTAGGTATCTAATACATTTATTATATAAATTTACTTAATATTAGTTTATTTTACTTTTTGAATAACAACGTGTAAATTTCGCTTAATTACGCTATGAAATAGAAAATTGGCGGTAAAGTCAAAAGGTTGAGGTTTATGTGGGGCGCTTTATTTTCTGCGGGAAGATAGGAGCTCGGGTTCGCGGGGGCCGCCGCGGGCTGTCTCTGGATCCTGGTCTCCTCGTACGATCCGCTGCCTTCACTCTCGTCCTCGTCGTCATCTGAAGGAGCCGGAGCACCCTGTTTTAAAGCCTCACTCCGAGGCATGTTTTCTACAGGTCCTACGACTGACGAGCGCGCACTAACAGCACTAGCACTCACAGTTGACTGTAGAGTCACTGGATTCTTCGTTGTTTGTACCAATGTAACAATCATATTTTTATAATCATGCACGCTCAGGTTGGCAAACTTGAAAAACACCTCCGTACAGTCTGTCGAATTCTCGGCGGAATTGGAGGAAGTAAAATTGAGTAATTTCTTTTGTATTTCTGTTAAGAATGGCGCATTGCACAAGTCCTCCATACAAACGCAAGTGAGCTCGAAAACTTTGTCAGAACTTTGTGTCAAGGAACACGGAGTTTTTGCGGCGGTATAAGCGACACAGCTGAGGGATGATGTGAAATCTGTGGAAAGAAAGATACAATATAGTTTTTTTAAAATGTTGATATTATTTATTCATAACGCTGTATTTAGCATGGTATCTCAAAACTCTTTTATTAATTTCAAGTATTTTGTTTTCGTTGATATAGTATTTTGATGATCTGCGACATGGCACAAGTTTTGTTTCAATTTAAATCAACACATATTCCATCTTTGTACAAAATCGCGTTCTTCAAAAAGTAAAGATGGCAAATTCAAAGCAAACGGCTTTAATGATTTAATAGTACCCCGACTAAGCTTCCACTCAACTTTAATTCAGCTATATTTAGTGTTATCTACTCTTACGTAACAAAGTTTTAAATAAAGTTTTAGGTTTATTTTAATCTTCGAACCGGTACTAATACAACATGAGTAAAAAGACGTACAGAGACAAAGCTTTATACAACCGCGCTGCCATCGTTTCACTACCACAAGCAAGACACTCGTGTGTGAGTGAGCACTGGCTACCTGTCTCATACGCAGTTACACGTCAGTGCCAGTGCTTAAGTGCAGGACTCGCGGAAAACTCGCATTGTATTTGATTTCGTGTGACGTTTTGAAATAATGATGTGTCAAAAAAAACAAATAAATATGATTAACTGTACTGTGCATATAAAAAATAATAGAACAAATGAGAAATTAAATAAAGAAAATTTTACTATTACAATTATTTTCTACTAAATTTTTCTTTAAATTTGAGCATCTAGTAGTTAAATGCTTAAAAATATAAATATAATGAAGAACACATATTTTTTCAATTATCATAAGAACTTTACTAATGGAATAGTAACTTTGCTATGTAATATTTTTGCTTTTTATGTGGTTAATGCACCTTTTTTTTATACGCATGCAAAAAATAGTGTTTACAGATGACGGCGCTTTTAAGAGGCACACCTTCGAACGGATCTCACACCTGGCTCCCGCAAGCCCAAGTAGTGGCTACCCACTGAGGACCCCGTAACTCTTACGGGCGCTTTTCGGCATAATATCCGCTAAAAACCCTGCAAATACCCTCTAAGCTGCTTAGCGCGAAGCCTCGGGATCCCCGTTTAGGGATTCTTCCGCGTTTCCGCACCTAGCAGCCTCCCGGCCTAGCTGGGGCTCCACGGCAGGGGTCTCCCGGGGTATCGCGGGGACCCCGCAGACATGCGCAGGATGACCTGCGCACAGGGGCTGAGTACGCGGCCTAGTGCCCACCGTACCGCCCCCCCGTCCGCTGCGGATGGCTATTTGGGCGTGCCCGTGTGGCTCCCTCCGCCGCCCCCCTCTTTGCAGGACAGAACTACAAGGGGGGCTGCCGTCACAGGGTCCGTCGGTGGCCGGTAAAGCTGAAGCCATGCCGGTCAGCGAGGGACCCCCCGAGTAGGGTCATGGGACGGGCGCAGCCAGGGCGCACCGCCGTCCTCTCCTACCCGTCCTCCTTTGGCGGGAGGGAGCGGCCAGGGGATCATTCTCCCGCACCCTCTCAGCCGCAAGGAGGAGACCGCCTCCCACGCCCTCGTGCTGCGAGCATGGCCTCCACCATGCTCCGCAGCGATAAGACGTTTCCTCCCGACGTGCGACACGATGCAGATAGCGAACGAAGCATCCATGCCCGGTCAAGATCTCCACCATGCGGAACGTGAGGCCGCCGCGCTGGCCACCCACCCATTCCTCCAACACCGGTCGAATGGCCTCAATCGTCCGGTGGCCGGCACTCACTTGGGCGAGTGCCTCATCCCAATGTGGTTAATACACCTGAATAGATAGATAAGGTTGACCGTTGACATATACTTCAACTTCTAAAGAAATAGTTATAATTACTATTTTTTAAGCATGTAACTGCTTGATGTATAAATCTAAAGAAAATATAACTAGAAAAAATTCCACGCGGACCAGGCAGCAGACGGGACTCAAACCCGCATTTAAAGATATATTTTGTTAGGTTATGTTATTGATGGTGAATAATTGTCACTTTTTAGGGTTTCGTAGTCCTGACAAGGAACCCTTATAGTTTCGTCATATCCGTCTGTCCATCCCCGGTTTTGCTTTAAAACTATTAGCAATTTATGTAATTTTTTGGAAATATGTATATGCACGCCAGCAAAATGGTAGAATAAAATTTTGAAAAAAAAAATTTTTTTAGGGTAGCTCCCCTACATGTAATCTGAGGAAGATTTTCTTTTTCATCTTCTACCCTATCGTGTAGGATATCTTTCAAAAGCTCCTTTAAAATTACTTCAGAGTTTTAATGACTATTTTTCGATTGAGGGATCCGTTTGCAAAATATCGAACTTTAAAGTGCTAATTTTTGTTCCAGTAGGGGAGCCCCCCCTCTAAAAACTAAACTTTTGGCTTAAAAACCATGAAAAAATGTATGATGAAAGGGCTTTTCATAAACTTTTAAGGAAAACTATAACAGTTGAGATAGATTTGTTAGTTTAACAGTAACAGTCGTTCAACTTTTGAAAATTTTCAATAGGTAAGAAATTTTCTTTAACCAAAGTTGAACGACTGTTACTCTTAGCTGTAGTTATTGTTGCGTAAAACCTTGCATTGCAAGAAAATATAAAAAAAAAACTTTTTAAAAATCACAATAACATATCATTAGGGCCACAACGCTACCGCGAGTACAAACGGCAACGGCTTCTGAGGTATTAACCTTACGTATTTATAAAAAGCATATAAGCACTTGAAAAGATCGATGGTTATAACGCATCATCCCATTCTCAGGGGATGATCGCTTCAGATGAAGCTTTTAGTCAGTAAGAGTCTGACATAATACTTGCAGCCGGCTGTAGGGTATCCATGAGGATTTCACACCCGCTCCCCCCACCCACCCCCGCTCCCCCGCCTAGCAGGAAAAAAAAACAGCGCTTATATTTCATATTTAAAAAAATAATAATATCGAATTGATTTTGAGTTTGACACGCAGTTTGACTTTGATTTAGGTATTTTAGTTGAGATACAAAGATTGATTAATTGTTTTTTTCTAATTTCCTATATAGAAAATTAAGACTCTTGCTCAAATATATTGTGGTAACTACAGGCAACTACGGAACCCTACACTGCACGTGGCGTGGCACGACACGCACTTGGCCGGTTTTCTTTATTTTGCAGGATAGGTAGGCAAGAATATACCTACAGATCTCGCAAAACGCCGCGTTCGCAAAAATAAAGAACCGTCATTCTTTTACGAACCCAAAAAATATAAGTTTTTATTTATATTATGTATCTGCCTCTTGGTAATAAAATCTTGCGAGTAAAATTTGACGCACTTTCCATTTTTCGGTTGAGATTTTTAAATCAGATGACAATGCGTAGCTGATCTAATGATGGAGTCTGGAGGTAGGTAGGAGTGGGTTCCACGGTAACTATTTAATAAATCAACGCAACCATATCGTGTTGGTTTACCGAGAGAGAAATATCCATTATATAATCCATTACTACTTAATCAAAATACATTTAAAACTTTTTGTTTGTTTTAATTTATCCTGCGGTGTCAAGCCCATAAAAAAAATCGTCCGTTCTATAGAAGTCTTTTCTCTGTACGTGTCTATATTTACTACTCATGTGAATTTTGTAATTTATTTGAATAGCAGGCGTAAAGAAACGTACAATTTGAGTAATTTATATATAATAATTAATATTTCCAATACACATCAATTAGCCTAGCCACAAAGTAAGCACTATAAGAAGGCTTGTGTTATAGGATGCTAGGGTAATGGATAGAATACATGTACTGTACACAGGATGTAAAAAAACCTATGACAAAGACTAAACCTACGCATTCTGTACACCCAAACAAGTAATATTATAGAATATTATACGTGGGAAACAAGTATTTTTAAGTTAAAAAAATACAAAAAAATGTCCAGTACGCAATGTATAGCACGGCACGCTATTGTGGTGCTACGCAAACAATGTGCCTGTGTGTATGTGTGTGCGTATGTGTAAGTGCGTCGATAAAAAAGATTCTCAAAAATGTTTTTGTAGAAAAATTGAAAAAAAATGTGACTTTGACCTTCAATATCTCCATTACCATAAATTTCCCAGGTATGGACCAAAAGAAAGAAATAAAGAAATCATTTTAGAAGAAAAAAATGATCGTCATGATGTGGAAAATACGCGGCCTTCGACTTCGTTAAAGATTTTCTTTACACCCTGTATATAAACATATTTATATATAAATACATATCAAACATCAATGACTGGAGTACAAATGCTCGTATTTATCACACAAACATCTGCCCCCATCGGGATTCGAACCCGGGTCCACTCGAGTCGGTGACATCATGAAACCTGGCGTACAAACCACCCGGCGTCGTGGGTCGTCAAATAAAAGAGTTATACCTAATATAAAAATCTATGTAATACAGATTAGCTCACTCACTTGGTGTTGCAGCAGTCGTAGCACAGTATGGACGATCCGTAGGACACTCGGCTGACACAGGTACATCGCAGATCTCGTTCCGAGAGCATTGGTAGCAGTGATGCGTTGCCAACTCTGTACACAGAAACAAATTGTTAATCCACACAAACTCCGTTATAATCAACGAGTAGAACACTGACGTCAAAAATATCGGTGACTCCTAAAGTAACATTGCGTTTTTTTATGAAAGAGAAAAAAAAGTTAAGCTCCCCTGGAGGTCTCTTCTGAAACATCTTAAATGTACAAAGTCATGTAATTACCGAGATAGGGAGCCAAGTTTATTTAGTAAAGGAGAGTAACACAAACATGATAAATTATGTATTAGTTAAGTAATTGCTTGGTGCCGCGGCATAACTCCTGGGACACCCACCCATCATGCTGTTTGTGAGATGCGACTTCGGTGTCTTGACTTGACCCTTAACTTTAGACTCAAGAGATCGTTTGCATAGTCTACGTGAATATCCAAAAAGGTCTCTATTACGCAGTATTAAGAGTCATATCCATTATGCAAATGTCATTAGGATCATGGTCGCGCCTGTACTAGTATCGAGTGTTTGCGTCTAAAGAGATTTACTCTAAGGTTTACAGTGTTTTGCTTAAGCCTAGATCAACAAGCAAAAGATCTCTTATCTATTATACATATGTAACTAAACAATAAGTAGCAACTAATACTACTGTTTGTATTGCAAGTGTTAGACATATAGGATAGCTTGTAGAAGCTGCAGAAAGCGACGCTTTCAGTTAGCTGTAAAATAAGGTAAAAGGTACTTATTTTTGTTAGAGACATGTTCCCTGTGATTAATTGCTTTAGTAACTTCTCACAACAATTGGTGTTTGATTATTATTGGTACCCGAACTAGATAACTAAATAATAATATGTTTTATGAGAATAATTAAAGAAATACCTCCTTTATAAACCCATTCTATATTCTCAGCAACCGTTTAAATATAAAACAAATGTTTTATCTAAATCGTGTTTGTCCCACGAATCTTAATGTAAGTACTAGGTGTTTGCCTTTACCGAGAGTATTTTGATATCAAATTTATATATACGGTATGCCCAATATGTATACACTGGAAGTGCCGCAATAAAACCTAATAGCGTATTACTATTCCACAAAACCCCTTTCCATTCCATTTGTACAATTTGAGGTAAATATAATTTGGCTTTATTAAAACACCCTTGGATTCGTGCAGAAGGTATTTTCATAATAGCGCGGACAATTAGTGAATTTAACAACTTTGGAGAGTTTTAGTAGGACTTGGTGCCGTTATTCAACTGGTTTCAGGGAGATTTATAAGTTTTAATCTAGTAACGCCCCTCGTTTCTATCGAGTTTTTGAAGCAAAACCTTCGAAAAAAACTGAAGTTCGTCCCTGAAGTAGTTTGGTAAAAATAGTAGTTTTTCTTGACTGAAAATAAAGGAGTATTGGATGTTTTCAAAGCTATGATAGTCTGTAAACGAGATTCGTAATATTGCTTTTGGTCCTAACAGCGGCTACTATTGTAGCTTTCAAAAAATATCATATTCCTCTGAGATATACTTAAATCAACCCGCTCTGGGCCCACGTCACCTTATATATCTGTCACCTTACATACTGTGCCCGCGTGGTGGGCTATGGCCCTATTCCATCCATAGGGCAGACCTGTGCCCCAGCAGAGAGCACAATAATAGGCTGCTGGTGATGATACTTAAATACAGACGGAATATAAACTTCTTCAATTTACTCAGTTAGTCAGGTAGTTTATTCAACCATGAAATTAATTGAACCAGGATCTAACCAACTTCCTGAGCGCTTGCGATTGTAGAACAAAATAAATTTTTCATCGCAATTATCAATGCGAGTCAATATGCCTTCGTTGAGCAGTGCAAGGCGCGTACTTCGCGCTGGCGATCATTCGTATATTCATATATATCTATTATGAAAATAACATGTACTACCTGTTTTTTTTCTATGCTAGTTAAATAAAATATAAATATAATGTTTGAATATTGTGAATTATTTTCACTCTGTATGGATGTATTGTTCTTTGCGATCCTCGTACTATTATTTACTATTTTTTTTCTTTTTATGCAAGGAAAGTTTGTATTAGCACAAAATATACATATTAAATAATATATTATATTACTTAATTATTTATTTTACCTTCGTATTACAGTTTCGCATTCTAACTTAATTACTTTAAAACAAATGAAATATGAGTCAATAAGTTTTTTTTTACTTTGTGTTTTGTATTAAAAATTACTGATTTTGGGATTTTATCTGTTGAATAACGGGTTCCCAAGCTGGTGGTATATACCAACCATAAAGGCTGCGAAACGTCAATAAATAAATAATTTTAGTACCCGTAAAAACTACTTTTATTTAATGAGTAATGTGCGTGAAAACCTAAGAAACAAATATATATTAAATGTTGATTTGATCGCCTTGTGTCTTTGCAACTCTTTTTTTAACCGTCTTCAAAAAAAAGGATATTCTCAATGTGACCCGTATGTTTGATTCATGTTTGTCCGCAATTATCTCGCGTTTAGCTAAACCGATTTTAATGCGGTTTTCTTAAAAGTATTTTTTACATACCGAAGGATTTGCTGTACAACAAATGGATACCCTGAGACATCATCCACATGGATCCATTATTAAGCGATATATTAGTTCAACTCAACCGACTTTGTTGATGTCTCTTTCTCCTAGTGCTGTGTTCCGATCCTAGTCAGGGTACACTTGATCATGATCCTAGATGTAGCAAGTCTGGGTAAATTACATTAGAGCGACTGCCATCTGACCTCCGCAACCCAACCACAGGCGAACCAGACCATTTTTTGGATCATGGCAACACATCCATCGCTATCTGAATGTGCAGGTTTCCCAACGATGTTTTCCATCACCATTGAGCAAGTGATATTAAATCCGCACATAGATTCCGAAAAATCCATTGGCACGTGCTGGCATTTGAACTCACAACCCATGGATGTGAGGCGTGAATTAAATTACTGAGATACCACCGTTATACCGATTTTGTTGATGTGGTTTTTGAAGTGAAAACTTCTTTAGCACCGTTTTAATTAAAAATTCGATAAAACGAAAAAGCAAGTATTTGACACAAGGTATCCGTAATTTTGTATCGCCCTGCAAGAGACTGATAGCCGAACGGTAACGGTATTGGGGTCGACACCATATGACCGATTGTTCGATCCTGAACTCGTTATCAGTGGTTAGATAAACACCTATTCCAAATACCTTATCCGATATTTATGCCTCACCTCTAATAACAATAGTTTATTAAATCAAATAGCTACGTTCACTCCACAAAGTGGTATGTTCAGCTAACATCGAATAGTATTACAATGTTCCAATGGAACAAACAATATGTTCTGGCTGAATGGCTGGAGTTGCGGAGAAGCCAAGTGGAATAATTCGTGTCCACAATAACACCCGTGGCACCGCGGCCGGTTCAGCAATCACGTGGACAAATAAGGCACAGAGGCAAAGCTTTATACAATTGCGCTTGTACGAGGAAGCACTGACGCCTGCCGCGTACGCAAAGAAAAGATTCAGGTTCAATTCCGAGAGGGGGGGGCAAACTGCAATGGCAGGTAACACTGCGGCTAGCGAGAGCAGTCGACTGCAGTGTAACTTTTCCAAGCACTGCGAACATGCCGCGACTACAAATACATAAAATCATGCCTCGGTTTCACTCCAATCTGCGCTGCGGTAGTTACGCGCCACGGCTGCAGGCCACAGTCACAGTGTCGCCGCGTTCGGGAACAAGTAATGTCGCTACAGTTTGCGGTCTGCAGCCCATCTCGGAATGGCACCCCGTCTCGGAATGGCACCATTCTATTGGCGGTGACAGGCCGCCAGTGCTCACGCACACACGCGCACTGAATGATACTTTGCCTCTGTGACCTCTCTACTCATGTGCAGCAATAGCGCAAACTAAACCGAATGAACCACTCGAATTGGGTCACCAAAGAGACGCTCGCATAACTCCACTCTAGTTCACAAAACGTGGTTATATGTAAACTAGCGGCCGCTCGTGAATTCGTTCGCATTTATTTTAGACTTTTGATAATCCCTCAGGAACCTAACATTTTTTGGTAAAAAAGTATACTATGTCTCAATCCAGGCAATAAACGATATATGTGACGAAATGCATGCAGTTATTGTCTATAATACATTTTTAAATACTAACCCGTACTGGAACTATCGCCCAGGTAATCAGAATCTTTATTAAAATGTTTGTGACATAACCTCGATTTGTCATTAGCCTTGAAATTTTTCCTTTTTATTGCTCGTTCCCACAATCTTCTTACTTTCCGGTCTTTTGGAAACTTGTGCCTTCCGTTCTCATAACAACCAGGAACTGCACAACGCGGCATTTGTAATTAGTTTAATAAAAAGCTTAAAAATGAATATAAGCTAATAGGTATGTATTTCATAGAAGTTTTGGGTCAAGCGATTACAGCGCCCCTAGTGGCCAAATTTTGCAGATTTCTTGTCCATTGTTGGCACTTTCAGAGTAGGTTCCATATCTGGCAGACATTACAGTACCATAAAATCACATCTTAACGAGTTAGTACAAAACGCATGTAACAGTATCAAAGAAAATAGTTTAATCTTTGTTTTCATAACTATTTGTATGTCATTGAATGGTAATATAGACATTTTATACTTTAAACCAAAAAGCTACAGAAAATCCTATATCGACATAAAAATTAGACTCGACTCAGTATTGGCATATATTTATAATAGAATAGAATTAATTTATTCATAAACATAGGTACAATAGTGATGTTACAATATAAATATTAGTCGTGTCTATGTTTCACCATTCTGGTATATGAATAATTCGTCTAATTATTAGCATTACTTGAAAACAGGGGATATGAATCTATCTAGGTAGATACCTAACGACCATTTTTTTTAAATACATAAATTATTATACCCTGGGTTTCAGAAGGTAATTTGGTATTTCTTGTTTTTTATAATGATAGGTACCAGCGGTGCTCAAGAAACGAGGGTCTAAGTAAACCGATGGTGTTGGCACATTACGTATGCAATACTAGTATCGAAAGGTTGGAACTATGCTATACAAATATACTAAGGTTACATGAACTCAGACGAGTCAAATACTTCGAAGTTTGTATATAGTTAAGAGTTGTTTCTTTTGTTTTCTACCGTGAGGGACGGACAAGTTTGTTACCACGATAAATAATGTGACTTTTGAAACAAACGTGACATTTTCTTATATATTTTATGGAAGATTGAAGTATATTTATTTAAGTGATGTGTTACTGCAGTAAATACGCTTCCTATAACTTCTTGCTTCTCTGGGTATTATGGGTATTATGGGGATTATGAGTAAGATGGTAATGCATTAAATAATACCAACTTCAAATTTAATTAAAAATGTTTTAATATTTATTTAAAGTTCTTTTTAGGGTTCCGTACCTCAAAAGGAAAAAACGGAACCCTTATAGGTTCGCTTTGTTGTCTGTCCGTCCTCCCGTCCGTCTGTCAAGACCGTTTTTCTCAGGCACTCGTGGAGGTATCAAACTGAAATTCATATCTAATTCTTATGTCTACTGTAACTTGGAGCTATGGAAAAATAAAATTTCTAAGCCAAAGCAATCAAAAGATACAGCCGTTTATGCTCCATATTTCCGCAATGAAGTAGAAAACTTAATGAAGTAAATAATAGAGCTTTACATAAGGAATACACACTAATCACACTCACGTACACACTTACAAACACACACGCACACACACACACACACACACACACACACACACATACACAGACAGACAGATACACACACACACACACATGCATGAATTAACATAGTTTTAGTATTTGTTTAAGTTAATCGAATTTGTTTGAATATATATATAAAAAGTACTTTGTCAATACAATATGTATGTCTGAAACGCCCGTCTGTTCAGAGGTGGGCGCTAACATCTGCGACACAGTCTTCGACTACTGCGGATGTCAACGCAAACTGTGTTTATGTACAAATGTTTTGGGTTTCAATAAAGATTTTATTTATTTTATTTATCTTATAGTACAGATAAAGGAAAAATTGCGAACCCCGTAAATTTTTATTTACATCATATAATAAAAAATATTTTTAGTGAGACAAACAAATCAGTCACCAAATTGCTTTGTTTCGCGTTAAGTGGCCACAGTTAGTCGGTGACAACGTTGGATGCTCGACTTCCTCTGAAGAAAAGGGGAAGGTGGGAGGGGAGTATAACTCCTCAAGATAACCACCGTACAAAGGATAGAATGCGCTATGATACCACATCACGTTCACGGTGTAAATGAAGGGGCTTGAGGTGTTTAGTCACCTCCCCGTTGCCAATGATGCAGATCGCGCGCTGCTGTAACCTATCCAACAATCGAGCAAGTACTCCCAAAGGAGGAAGTGGAGCCATCCCAAAGGTGCGAGCAATATTCCACGCAAAACTGCATTTGCGGCAAGACGTAAACGGCTGAGCAACTGTGCTTGTTGTACTTGTACAACGTTGCCCAGGTGTGAAAAAACGCCGAGACTTGTTCAGGACTCCAGGTTTGTATCACGATTTCCATTTAGTATTTGTACTTACATCTAAAATGTGTAAGTGGGTACCTACTTAATTATGAATGATTTCCGTGAAATCTTTAAGTAGGTACATAGTACACCTACACAAACGCTGTCGACCCAAACATTTTAAAGAAGGGCCAGGTCAAGAGTACTCTAAATCGGAGGTCGAGATAAGGACTATGATGAGAGTAGATGAAGCAAAGGAAATATGTAATTATCGTAGCGAGTGGATGGTATGGGAATGGTTTCAACTCACTCTTTTAGAGAAGAAAACACGTAGCTTTATTTGTATCACGCATGCTAATTTTGTGACGTGAATTTGTATTATAATGATTTAGTACATAGCAAATCACACTACATTAGACGTGAGTACGACGGATACGTATTCTTAGTGGTTTTATTGCAGAAACTAGCCGGATAATAATGTCCAATGTCAATATAAAACAACAGATAAAAACTATATTGTATTTACTACTATTTACTACTAGTCAACAGGAGCACGGGCAATGAAAGTTTAGGGACGCGCCGGCGCGTTCCGCTTCGCTGAATTCGTCGTTGGCAATAAACTAAAGTATGAAAAAAATTGAGTGATGTGTGTGTATGTGAGTGATATAAACGTAGCGAAGCAAACCTTGTTTCGCTCTTGGTGAGGCAAATATGACACAAAAACAGAACACCGTGCCATTTTTACCCACGTACGTACGTGTAAATAAGAGTTACTCAAAAGCTAAATCACGTGCAGATAATAAGGAATATCCAATTTAAACTTTATTACGAAAGCAATAAAGGCTCCATGGAAAACAACCGACGGGACGGTTGACGGGAAGGCTCGACGACGCTAAGGGATTTGAACCCGAACTTTTGTTATAATAAATCTGAGTTTGTAAGATAGTACCCAACTTCGTGATTGTAGGCAGAAGTTATTAAAAATATATCTTGTGTGATTTTTATCGCCCAGGTTTGAAAACTTTCTATATTCTAAAAGTAGTCATGTGTATACTGAAAAGAGATATATATATTTCGATATTTTTTTAATCGGGCTATAAAAAACGTTTACAAATTTTTCTATAACACTGCCAATCCAAGCTGGATACGACGAGAGGTCTTTTTCTCGAAGTTGGACTTATCTAACTGGACTGTCTGTACCAGGTTAACGTCATGGTCGACAACTTCGAGTGTTCCCAATTTTGAGTGGAGCGGGTATACATGGACATTCGACATGATGTTCTGTCTATACTCCATGATGATATGATGTTATGTCTAGATTCACTCTCCCAGTTAAGCATAGAATATTTATTAAACAGAATAAAATAAACTTTGGATTTTGGTCCTGTAATGAGATTAATATACCGACTAATAATGATTATTTTAATATTGTTTAATTTTATTTTCGTAATAAGCTTTTATGGTTTTCAAATTTAACTCTTGACTCATTGTGCCATGCGATTCCCTGTTGACCGAGAATCATTAAATTTTCATGATTCAAGGTCAATTGTTAAAACATTTTATTAAAATTTTACCGCACACCAATCCTAATATCCTCTTTTTAAAATACTTCAAAATAGTGGAGGTTCTCAATTCGACTTTTTTGTCTCGATAACTCCTTTAATTTACGCCGATTTTCAAAATTATCTTTGTAATCAGAAGGGTATCTCGAGGTGGTCCCATATAGATTCTGAACTTTTTGAGAAAACCAACAAAAACCAAATTGTAAAGCGCTAAAATTTTCTTTAGATTTAAACATCTAACAGTTAAATACTCAAAAAATAAAAATATTAAAAAACTACAATTTCTATTTCTTCTTTCAAATGTTTAATACTTGTAAAGGTAATTTACAATGCGAAGAGATGGCGCTCCCTTGCAGCCTAAGAAATACTAGAAGAAATTCAACACAGCCATTAGGGACGCGATAGCATAATTGGTCAGTGCATCCACCCGGATAGCGAAGGGTGCGGGTTCGAGTCCCGTCTGCTACCTAGACCGAGTAGATTTTTTTATAGTATAGTTTTCTTTAGATATAATATGAATTTTATAATTGAGACATAGAATAATTTTCATCCCAAAAACTTTTTAGTTTCCATCAGGATTTTCAAAATACCATCCAGGTGTTACGCGGCGAAGTCGGTGGCAATTAATAGAACACATCAGTTATAAAACTGAGATGTCTGTCAGCGATACATAATTACCATGACCATGCATTTAGTAAAGGGTCTGTAACATTACTTAAAATATAAAAATAAACAACGCAAATTGCCCTATATGTTTTGATTCCCTTGCAAATCAAATTATCAAATTGGGGATAAACAGCATCGTCTTTTCATTGTTTTAACCTACATGTTTTAATTTTAATAATAATTTTACTTTGATAGCCTGTAATTCCGATAAAAAGAGTCAAAACACAAAGAGACGGGATATGGAGTTCTACTTTAAGTAGGTACCTACCTACACTTTGTTATGTGTACTAATTTATTATTTTTATATGTATAAAAAGGGTATATCAAAACGAATATAATTAATGCCTTCTACGGCAAACAAGCTCATTTTGCTATAAATCAGAGATTTAATAGTTTTACTATGTTACCGTTTAATCAATAGTTCTGTTAATGACGTTGTCGCTAACGAAGCTAATCTCGGTTTAACTACAAATATATTGAATATGATGGAACTAATCGGCACTAAAAACTAACTTTATTAAAATTACGCAAAAATACATATGATCAATAAACAATGTCTGAAGTTGTCCTCCTGAAAGTGCAGATCGTATACTGGAAAAGTTATAATATAAACAAATAACCGTTTTATTAATAAACTAGTGGCTCGCCCTCGCTTCGCTTCGGTGTAAACTGGACTGCTATAAGCTATATAAATTATATAATATCACGCTGCGACCAGTAGGAGCGGAGCATCGATGAAAAATGTTCCATTTGTGAGCTTTCGTTGCGTGCGCTGTGTCAACGGTAAAAGTTACACTACAATTGAGTTCTATAAAAAAGTCCGGGACAGCATATGACCATCTTTTAAGTTTGACTCACTATAACCTTTTTCATTAAATTAACGCGAGCGAAACCGCGGGGAACCTCTAGTTGTGACAAAACTGTAATAGTTAGTTAGTTATATATGGAATTATGGACTTTTTTGCAGATATCAATGTACTCTTTTAAACTTTAGTACATCACTTTGCTCTATTGTCAATGATATCCGCAGCGTACGCGACAAAAGGTTATTTTTTGGTATTTTTTTCACACGTTGGGATACATTATCGAAGTTCTCATATGAAACTCTAATTTTATTGATAATACTCTATAGCCTATGTTCATAAGAGATAATGTAGGATTCTAAAATGTGAAAGATTTTTTGAAATCACGAAGTCAAGAAACAATTTAAGTATAGAATATTTCAATTTGCCCAGTAGTTTACAATACCTGAATAGTTAAGTATTAAACGTTTGGTATGTGCCGAAATTGTTTATTAAAACAGGCTTGGTTTTTATCAACTAATGAATGCTAAATGTTTAAATCCAAAAAAAAATATTAGCAAAAAAAAATACTTGATGGTTGAATAGATATTAAGGAGTTCGATGGCACAGGTGGTTAACAAGTTCGGTCACATTTTAAATCTTAGTGGTGAAACCGAAATTATTATAAAATTCCACATGCTTAAGTTATTTTACAGGAATTTCAATTAAATTTAATTTATAACATAACAATGATAAAAAGTAGATAAAATATTTTTAATGCTTTAATCGTGTTTCAATGATTTTTATTGTATCCGCATTCGAAGGCCAATTACAACAAAAATACGCTTATTAAGTACATTTTTTTTTCATGTTTTTTGGTAGTTTAGAAGTATGCGGAGTTTTTAAATTTAAGCAGACGCTATGAAATTTTTAAATTGAAGTTGAATGTTTGAGTAAATCCTACTAAAAACTAAAGTTCCAACTTTCAAGCCTTTTTTGAGTAACTTTAAGTAATTTCAGAAAGCCGAGTTATTTTTTTATTAAAACAACATTCAAGACAATTATGTCACAAAAAAGACTGCAAAATACATACTACGAAAAAAGATATGAATTTTTGAAACCTCGATGGCAGAAATCGTTAAAAATACTCAAAAAAAATATAACTCGAAAACTAAGAAAAATCGCGGAACATACATGGGGTAATTTCGGATACCCACAGGTGCGAGGAATCTAAAAAAAATTGTTGTCGTCACTAGTTGGACCAGCCTGTATACTAGTGATATGTAACACAAAATCGCCCTCGCTTCGCGTCGGTGTAGACTTTAGTTTTTATTCTCAGACTTGTATTAAACATATTATATGTATAAATAAACCTTCAGTGAAAAAATGTTTATTATTTAATAGTGAAAATTTTGTTGCGTAATTTAGGACCCGTTCTAAAGAATACACCATTAATCTGCTGTTAAAAGTTCATTCATCACATTCATCACATCCATCACATTTATCACATTATTATTGTACTCATGATAACTTTTGAATAGTATGAAAATTGGGAATGGTCTGATCAAAAAGTAATTTCAACAAATTAATTCAAGCCAATATCAGGGGCTTACCTGATATAGTCTTGAATGAGAACACAATCAGGCCGTCTCACGCTGGTGTTGGCTGTTTGCCGTCTGTTTACCAAGCATGTGGAGGCACCATATTAGTTAGTTTATTTATTTATTTATTTTTGAGAAACCAACAGCGATACAAATAGATAGTACATAATTGAACTTAGTAATAAGAATGGCCAATAACAGGTTTCTACGAATTAAATTAGGTACAAAAACTGTCGTTGTGCAGGCTAAACTAAGGTTACATGTAGGTATGCATTTAATAATGCCAGGTCGCGTGAGAACGTTGCAAGGCGGATATTAGTGTTGATACTTTAATTTGGAAATTATATTGGTTTTGACAGCGCTTTTAGTATTTGAGAAAATGTCTATACCACAAAAAAGTCTGTTATATAAGACAGGGAACCGAGTCGGAATTGCAATAGTTATATGGTAGCGCGAACTTTTCTGTAGACATTGATGCTCTCTATAAAACTGTAGTACATCACTTTGCTCTATTGTCAATGACTTCCACAGCGTACGCGATATAAGGTTATTTATTTGGTTTTCGACGCCATATCGAATGTTAATATATCGAATGCTAGTTAATCGATGACAATAAACCGAAAACCCAATATATCGACAACCGCCTCTTTTTGAAGACTAGACTATGTACTTTACAATCCCCTGTTCTGTTTCAAATTTACTTAAGTTTGGTGCAATATGTTTTTCCCTTCCATTCTTTTCGACCTGGCTGCCATTTCAACATTATCTCCTTTTTTTATGATATCGGCTTTTACATAAACTATAACATATTTTCTTCAATCTTCATTCTCTTCACTTGTAGGTCCATATAGAAGGGACATGGAACGGTAGACTATATCTCTATCTATGCGGTTTGATCCATCATGGATCTGGGCAATGGATCATTTTCAGTAGATCCAGACCGCCTAGCAGTAATACGTATGTTATTGCGAAAAAATTAACCTTCAGATTTACAGCCAACTAACCAAGCCGCCATTCGCTTATCAAAACTTTTTTTCTTGTATAAAGGTATGCTGATTGTCGCAGATTATCTTTACAGTGTCACCGGGTAAGGGGCGGCGAGATCCTTAGGGGACCTAAAGCCGGGAAATAGCAAGTGGCTCGAGTGGTTTTCTATGAGGAGGGCATCTCCTTGGGGAAGTCGCCTCTCGGAAAGATATACTAGGTCATATGAGCCTGATGTGTTCTGGAGCTAGATACTAGGCGTACTCCAAAACACTAAGTTTAGATGATTAGCTTCAGTTAGATGTGATGAATAAATATATGCAACTCTTACAGCAAGAGTTGGATTTGTAAGATTCTTGGAACCTTTATAATTCGATATATATATATATATATATATATATGGTATTCAATATTCATGAATTGAGCAAAATTGTGATTATATTTGAGTCGATATAATGTTTTGAATACAATGAATGTACTGTCCGTATTATAATGAACTGAAGTCTAGTTCAATTAACAGGAAAATGTGAAGAAAATAAGGATGACAGCAAGCAAAAAAAACACCAAACGTATATCAAATTGCGGATACATCTGGTAAGGAAGTTAAGGTATCTGCTAATATTATCGGCATTTTAAAATTAGTAATTCTCTCATAATATAAAATAAATATTTTTGAATCGAAATTCTACCCATTCAGTTCTTATCCAATAATTAATAGTGATAACTGCGAACGTATCATAAGGTGGTTATGATTCACAGTTTGAGTTGCTATACTCGAAGCGCAAGTATTTAAAAAATTCTCTGTATTTTTATCTATAGTACAGAAATATTTTCCAAAAACTTTAAATTTTCATTCAAAATGATTTTTAAACCAACAGGTGAACGCTGCCTAAATGTTTTTATATCGACGACAATTATATCGTATAACAATTATTTTATCATCCTAACATAATATAACAAAAGCATGTTATCCATTTCCTTTTATTATTCGCAACATAAAATTAGAACCAAAAATAAAGTCTATTTCTTAACTCGATCGAGGGATAGGGTTTTTGTTTATAGCGAGGTATTCAAATGACTCTAGCCCACCTGATGATAAATGGTGATAAAATCCATACGCGAAGATAGCTGGTACAGCAGTAATAAACTGCCACACCAACCATCCTCACCCTGCCGGTCTGCAAAAATGCTTCTTCTCGCCTCTCTAAAAGGACCCCACATTGTAGGAAGGAGGGAACACGTGCGCGGGCACAGAATTCCACTTACGAATAGTACGACAAATTAATGAGTCACCAAATTTCTTTGTTCGTGTATGTCGGTAAGTACAAAGAAAATTACCTGAAGGTTGAATAGATATTAAGAAGTTCGATGGCACAGGTGATTAACAAGTTCGGCTTGTGATGACCGGTCATTGGATGGGTGATAAATGTAACTTGTAAAAAAATAAAATTAATATACACTTTTATAAACTTTTACTTTTTGTGTTATATATATACTAGTGATATATAACACAAAATCGCCCTCTTTTCGCGACGGCGTAGACTTTAGTTTTTGTTCTCAGGCTTGTATTAAACATATTATATGTATAAATAAACCTTCAGTGAAAATTTTATTGCGTAATTTAGGACCCGTTGTAACGAATACACCATTGATCTGCTGTTAAAAGTGATACATCCATCACATTTATCACTAATTTTTATTGTACTCATGATAACTTTTGAATATTATGAAACTTGGGAATGGTCTGACCAAAAAGTAATTTCAACAAATTAATTCAAGCCAATATCAGGGGCTTGCCTGATATAGTCTTGAATGAGAACCCAACCCAAGACAATGAGGCCTCCTCACGCTGGTGGGTCTAAGTAAGTCGGGGGCAACGTAGGCCAGCGCGCGTGGTCCTCTAAAGAAAAGGTGATGGAGGAATAAGGGAGAATAAGATGAGATGTAAGTTGCTGCTATGTGATTATGGATGTTAAACACACTTATTGGTCTGCATCTTCATATTGGTAATGCATCTGCGGTCGTTATCATCCGTCGATCACACTAGACCCGCTTATTTTTATATAAAAAAGCAAATAACCGTCTGGCCCGCCTAATGGTGCGCGACCACCATAGCTTATAGACGCTTGCGATAGCAAAGATATCACTCGTTGCATACCGTGACCCAATCCCCTACCCCGTGGAGCCATGGAAACTTATTCAACAAAAGAAACAACACCACCAAAAGGAATATTATTGGAGTTTACTCCTTAAGATTCGACTTGCATATATAAGGGGCCCGGTATGAGAAAAATGTGAGGAGTAAAATCTATCGATGAATGACATTAATGACTTCGTTACGTTTTTGTGCGCAACCTCATCTGCGCACCTTTCACTTTTAGCCATGGCAACGGATAAAAAACATTAAGTTGTTACAAATGTCAATAAAATAAATAAACTAAAAATAGATAAAATCGGAGCAAAATTAATGAAAACAAATAAATAACAGAATATAGAGAAATGCCGGTAAGTGTCCAGCACTCTGGAATAGTGATTTTCAGTACAGATGGAATTATAATATATATTGATAAAATGATGACTAGTGTGTGATATTTTTGAAATTGTGTGTGTCCAGAAATACATAATAAAATATATGATGAATATCGCTGATGTTAGATGATAAAATGTGTGGCATGGAACCTATGATAGTCGACACCATGGGACGATTCCTGAGGTATCTCTACTTGTAACCGACTTCTTCGGACTTGATTTTGTTTTGTGTCTGTTCAAAGACAATCGTTTTTAGAGTGTAAACTCCGGTCGTGCGTCGGAGTTGACACACACATTTTTTTTACTGTGGTTTTTTGTGAGGTGGAAGTTACTTCCCCAAATGAACGCTCCGATTCGAGCGGAAAATCCGTTATGCCTTACCTCTCTTAAATCTGCTTGATCTGTCATTGGATTCGTGACCAAAAATTTACTATCTCGAGCTCCCGAGTGCTTCGGAAGGCACATTAAGCCGTTAGTCCCGGCTGCATCTGCAGTCGTTGGTACCCACCAATCCGTACAGTGGGTCATGGCACAATCTCCCTATTCCATCCATAGGGAAGGCCTGTGCCCCAGCTATGGGTACATTAATAGGCTGATGATGATGATGAATTCACCTTTTTGTTGCAGTGCTCCCGTTCTCATATCCACCACCAGCATAGCCACGAGGCTCCCGAGCCACAGTGACGTCATCATGTTCCTTTGACTACACCTGCTGACACCACACTCCACACTGATCCCAAATCCCACTTATTTCACGCTGAAAAATTGAACACTATTTTTATACACGCTTAATGATTGAGGAAAATCAACTCGAGTTTTATGACGTTCGTTAATGACTTGACCAGTGATAACGTATAGTATTATAACAATGTGTACTTATGTTAATTTTGGTAATAAAGGTTTTAATAAATCAAAGTTATACTTTATCAATAAAAATTAATAAAGTACCTACATCTAAGCAGGACTACACTAAAAATCATGCACATTTTACATGTGAAATTTTCACTAAAAGCAATTTATTAAGATCAAAGATCTTGAATTATCCAGTAACTGAGAATACAACTGTCTAACAGAAACTTTGTCTCGATAATACTCAATTGGTAAGTCATTTAATTAGAAACTGTTGTATATTGAAAATCGTTACACTTCTAAATGCTAAAATAAATGCAGTAATAAGTAAACCAAGTCACTCGGACACTTACAGCAGTTATGTTTGAGACCAATTACAAGGTTCTATTAAATTTAATTATTTACTATACGAGCAGAGCAGTCAAAACAAAAGATTGAACTCTTAAATTGTAACGCGACGGCTTTTCAATATATCTTATTAATGAAATATCGATAAAACATGATATAATTACAAAATTCTATTCACGCCGCGATATCGAAGTTTCGTAGCTATGCGCGTCTACGGCGTAGCAACCGCTTCTACGTCACGTAGCAGACTGCCGTAGCCCCGAACCCTAGGCGGCTACGGCTGCTGGACCGGCACCGCTCGGAATAATTCATTGAATTTATGATGGATGTCTCTCCATTGCCGTCTCGCTATAACCTATTTTAAATATAATTCTCTTAATAGCCGCATTGCATTGAAAATTAAATTGGTCTCGTTTAATTATTGCAGTGACATAATGAAAGTGGGTTTGATGGCAGCAACCATATTACCTGGCCATTGTGTAGATTATTGTTTCTATCGCTTTGTATTTAAGCTTCTCATTCATTACCCCTGTACTGTACCGTATTGTGGGCGCCTGTAAATCTTAATAGGTATGATTCTCGTTTGAATGACGGGTGTATTGTGATGTAATAATGAGAAAAATTTTCACATTTTCTTATTCTTACAAAAACCTTAAGATTTACGAGCTTGAATGGATTTACTGGGATTCACTTTAAAGCAATTTAATTGAATGGTAATAATTTTCAGTAAATTATAACTATTCTAAATAGTATGTAAGCGAAATAATACACACGAACACATAAGGTTCTCAAGATTAAATGGATTTACGGGGATTTACTTAAACAATTTGATTGAAAGGTAATCATTTTTATTGCATTGTAAACATTCGTGACCAATCCTGAACTAAAACGGAAGTAATAACATATAATTCGCTAACAGTTTACTTTCCAGTGCAGGGCGGTCTGTAAAATTCTCATGCGCTGATCCGCATCGCATCCGCGCGTGAAAATTTTACAGAATAGCCCGCTGATACAGCAAAAGCTTAGCTACTATATCACCGTACCAGTACCAGATAAAGGACATGGCATATTCGGAAACTGTTGTAGGTGACAGCTTGACAACTTATAACTGTCGTTCCGGACAACAATTGAGACCTAAACGATGCCAAAAGTGGCGTTGTTGATGGTGCTCCGCCAACCCCGTAAGGGATACCTTAATGTCATGAAAGTTTCATTACAAATATTTAAAAAAGGTAAAGTTTGCGAATCGGGAATGACTGAACCAATTTTAGACGTTATTTCACCAGTAGATAACCCACATCTGTAGAATCTGAACATAAAGGTCACGCGAGTAAGTAATAAGTGTCTTATACCCAAAAAAGTGCCTGAAATTAAATTCAATAATTTTTATTTTCAAACAAATACATAATTGGAGTGATAGAGTATCTTTTCAGTACACAAGTATTTTGAAACCAACTTTTAATTAAAAATACTTAACCCCATTCTGAAATAAGTTACTAGCAGGTGCATTGTTTTAAGCAATTGATCTTACTAGATAAAACGGTTACGTATGTATTCAAAGTAACAAATCATATTTATTTATAAGTCTGCTATAGCGCGGTAGACACAAAAAAATACCAAACTGGTTTGTATAAAAACTCACGCATTAGATCCCAGGGGAAGGGAGGCGGGGTGGCGGAGAAGTAATTATTTACAAATAAGAATAATGTATTCAGAGAACGAGAACAGAAAAGATCGGAATAAATCTCTTCAACGGACGCAAGGTATCCAGGGATATCAATAAAGCTACGTCCACATACAAATATCTACTACGTTTTTGTTAAAATTGAATAAAATTTTACATTTGCATAAACAAATCTAATAAGTTTAGCATCCGTTAAAAATATTTACGTTGATTTAACTCATATTATCCTTGCAAGTTAATATTCCAAAAAAATATTTTAATTCTGGTATTTATCATACAAGGAACCTAAAAAAAGAACTGGAGATTTTAGAAAGGTATACATACTGCAGGAAATCAATCATATTTTTAAACAAAGTAAAGGTGTCCATTGTGACAGGTTTTTTTTTTGTACAGGTTAGTTTTATTTGAAAATCGTTACACTTCTAAATGCTAAAATAAATGCAGTAATAAGTAAACCAAGTCACTCGGACACTTACAGCAGCTATGTTTGAGACCAATTACAAAAAGAACTGGAGATTTTAGAAAGGTATACATACTGCAGGAAATCAATCATATTTTTAAACAAAGTAAAGGTGTCCATTGTGACAGGTTTTTTTTTTGTACAGGTTAGTTTTATTTTTTTAAAAAGCTCCCGTCAGACGGCTGGACTGCGTGACTTTTTATTTATTATATGCGGTAACATTAAATTTATCGCAAAAAATGCTTAAATTTGAATTAGGATACTATAATTAGACACTGTATATTATTGTTAGATATGTATTTATGTATGTATATATTTGTGTGTACCTATTACATATGTTGCTATAATGTATATTTATATAAGTAATTAATGCTTTTTAATGTTTTCTCTGTTCGTTGTCTGCCGTTTCATATTCTCTGTACCTTCTCTCCGGTTGACTGGTAGAGATACCGGACTTAATGCCAGTATGGAATTGCATTGTAAATGCAATAAAGATTAAATAAAAAAAGAAAAAAAAACTATTAAAATTTTCTTTAGATTTATAAATGTAGCAGTTAAAAGCTTAAAATAAAAAATAAAATATACAAAAAATAATCTTACATTGGTAACCGGGAGTATATTAACTTTTCAATTAATTCCACATTTTCTTAAGTCATTGATTAAGTTTTGTGTCCCCAACATGGAAAAAGAAACTAGAGTCAATCGTTCGTTTGCACCTAACTAGGCTACCATTCAAGTTTGTTCCCAATACGGCATAGAGAGTTTCAATAGTTGTTTTGTCAATTCCTTGATGAAGCCATCAGAGTTAATTGCTAAGCAAACAATTTTTGAAATAGAAAGTGCTCAGTGAATTTAAATGGTATTCTCGAACTGTTGATCCTAATTGATGACGTAGTAATGTTGTTAAAAATCCAAAGTAATGTTGTTTAAGATCCATATCCTTTCACTACACTATTGCCAAATAAGGAGGAGTAATGTTTTGAGGATTTATATTTTAATTCAATATCCCACCATATTTAAATAAAGCAATTGCCCTGCCAAAAATAAACTTTCTCGATATCAGATCTATCAGAAAAAGAATTATTCAATTTGAATCAGTAGTTCCTGATATTTGCGCGTTCAACAAAACAAACAAACTTTTCAGCTTTATAACATTGATTACAATTTATTTCCAACTAGCTCACCCGGCCAACTTCGTACCGGCTAACGCCTATGAGATTAAATTGAATTAAAGTAAGGGTTTCACAACCTAAATGATATAAGCTCAAAAATACTTAAAAATATCCCATGTTTAGGTGTATCATTCTTGCAAAAAACCAACCGACAAACTTTAACCAAACTTCAATATTATTACACGTCTCGTGAGTATGTCCGATATTCTCTTTTTAAACGTGGCCCTATTTTAAACGAAACTCGATTACATTTTATGAAGTAACCTTTTTCAGAATGAACTTCTGAACATAAATGTAACGAAGACTACTTCAACAATGAAAGATACTCTTGTGAGCTGGCCGTCGTCTCGAGAACTTGCGATATCAGGAAAGTTTTACTATTGTGCTGTTCTTAAAGGCAATCATGGTCTCAGTTGCATCTTATATAATTACGGACTTCTAAAGAAAGCATAGTAATATGTCATGTACGAGGTGATATATCAACACAAATCATTATCTAAGTACCTAGCTGAAACAACTTTCTTACGACTGAAATAAAATCATGTTATTTCATTATATTTTTATTTTAGGCATTTATTTGCTAGATGTTTAAAAATATTTTATTTTCAAGAATTCATGAAATTTTGCCAAGACATAATTATTTCTTTCTCTATTAGGTCTAGAGATAAGAAATATTTTTTAAAGTTCAAACGACGCCGTACTTTATTTATGCTTTTTTCAGTAAATACATGTAAAATATAACTTGTATATGCACTTGTAAAACTTTTGTACTATGATGAATAATTATTTAATTTTGAAGACCTATGAACTAAAACTTGTACGATAAAAGCAAGATATATATATATATATATATATATATATATATATTGTATAGTTATTAATATGAATTTGTTTAAAAATAAATAGATATCTATTAAAAAAAAGTCTCGCCTTTTCACTTCCATCATAGAGAATATGCCCTCCTCATTTTAATGAGATATTGTATGAAGTGATATAGACTGTGATATATGAACCGAAACACCCTTAAGTCTGATAACATTATCATGATTAAGGCCTTTCATAGATAATTTATTAAGTTCGCTATCTAGTAGTACTCTCGAGAACGTGAACTGTTTGTTAGTTACTTGAGAGACAAGGAACAGTTTACAGTAGTGTTTAATTCGTTAAATATATTATATAGGTATAACTAAATATTGGGCTAACGGCTTTATATTTTTTAAAATGTATGTGATATGTGTAACTACTTACCTGATATAACAAAAGAGCTCTGTATAATATCACAATAATATTATAAAGGCGGAAGTTTGTGAGTCTGCGAGTGTGTATGTTTGTTACTTCTTCACGTCTAAACGGCTGCAGCGATTTTAATAAAAAATGGTATGAAGTTAGCTGACACCCTGGATTAACACATAGGCTTCGTTTTACTGCTGGAAAATATCCCTTATAAACCGCGGAGTACAGCTAGTATGTTAACAAATCGAAAAAATTGAAGCTTTTAAACATGTTGGCTAAAAACTTATTGATATGTCGCCTAAAAGGTAAAGCGTTTGCTGGTGCATAAAAGAGAGTGTAAGGAGAAACAACAATATTTGCTGGTGCAAAGGTTTCGCCTTATACGCTCTTCAATCCAATTTAAATAAAGATATCTTTAAATCTCAATCGTTCTCTTTTAACCTTAACAAGGATACAGCAGTGTATATAATTACACTGATCTGCAAAACTAGGTATCACATTTTTTTTTCTAAAGTAAAGAAGTTAGAGATTTAAAATAAAAAACGTTTTATAGCAAATTTTATCAGATTTTTTTATTCTTATATACAAAATTAAAATCTTTTACGAGCTACTATCTGTTATCTTGATAAATAAAGGTTATTATTGTTTAATCACTACAATGCACACGAAAGGTTGTTGCAAATGAGTTTCCATATAGGTATGATTTTCGTAATGAATTTATTACCTACCGATAACTTTTTGTCGCATCGTAATTTAATATCAGTCAGGTATGTATGGAATTTATAAAGTTTATTTTCATTATCTTCTCTTGATACTTGCTAAAACAACCTAAAAACAGCTATATAGTTGGCAAAGTTTACCTGCTTCTAACATATGGCATAGGTAATATTCTAAGGAAACATGACACATGTTGACTCAATACTTAAACAACAACAAAGCTTTAAACAATATGTTAATTTTATGTAGTACAAGTGTGAAGAAGAATTTACATAAATTGTATTTAAATAACAAGTCAGGTTAAGGTTGCTTAATATTGTTATGTATACCCATTGGAAATACATCAACATACATTCAGCTCTAGACTTTTCAGAATACTTACACTGAAAACGAGAAATACTTCACGTCCGAATACCGGCCATGGAACATAATTTACGCATTCTGAGTACCTGCCCTATAGCTATGAAGTATATAAAAGTGTTTATAGCACCATCATAAAATATTTATCGACTTGTATCCAGATAATAAAAAACATACAAGGTAACAGCCCACTGGTTCATTATAAAGGTTTCATCTTAAAATGTATGAAAGCATGTAAAAATGTATGATTCTAACCTAATCTATAGAAACAAATTAATGTAGTACCTATTTTGACATAATAGTAATATAAGTTATTTACGGGATTGTTACCATGTACCTTGTTTTTAGCGAGTTTCCGATATTTCGGCACTGTTGCAAGCGCCATGATCAACAATCCCGTAAATAACTTATATTATATAATGTTAGTGACCTTGAAAGTTTAAAACAATATATTTTGAAATTATTTTGTTCTAATTATATAGAGGATGTATAAAAAAACAGTTCAACTATCAAAATATGGTAGTAAGTGTGAAGACAGCCGTAGCAACTATCAAATTCAAGTCGATGTACTGCCGATGTGGTACTGTTTATAACAATAGCGCTCAATGCGACAGGTTAGTGAGAATATGGATATTTACGATGTGTATAGCATAACAGTATTTTCACTCATATAAATTCTTTTGCAAAAAGTCCTGGCCACATAAGTGTCAGGTAACGAGTTGTAGGATTATGAAGTTTCCCATCACAAAGCGCACGTGGTGATTTTTCCACAAATTCTCAAACAACCATTTTGCTTGTAGGGGGGGATGCAATTAGCTGTACCGAAAAATGCAGCAATTGCGTCACGCGTTTATAAGCTGATCAGTCCTTAGCCAAGTGGCAAACGCTTCGTAGCAAAAAATCTGCAAGCATTGCGTAAGCATGTTAAAATAGGACAGTTCGTTTATAATTGACCTGACATTGCTATGCATTTGACATTTTAATTCACGCTAAAAACAAACGTCAGCCACTTAGCTAGGCCTTCTGAATTAATGATTAAACGGAGAGACGTAAGTAGATATGGCTAAACAAAAACAGTTCGAAAGGATTTTTTGTTTACTTAGGAACACTTAAAAATGGATTATTGTTTAAAAAAGAGATCACCAACTTATTACATTCACTTTTTTGACAATCACTGTCGAGTTAGATTCTTGACTGTTTATTCTGAACAATCTTTAAAATCGACATATGCTCGAAGCTTTAGCAGCGCTGGCACTAGCGGAGGCGGGCGGGAGGGTCGACACATTAATTGGCAATTTCCGCGACCCACTGCTCGCCTATCCGCCGTACATTACTCATCTCACAGATATCAGATAATGACCTTCATTAGCACACTCGGACCGCCCGAGCACCCCACATTGATCATTTGTTACCGAGAATAATATTCTGTTTATGTTTTCCGCACTAACCGGAGGAAAAATAACTCGTCTCTTGTTGAGAGAATCGTAAGCAAGCGAGCTTCCTATAGTTATGTAAGTACCTACACCAGATTGCTGTCACGAAATAATAGCTACGAGGAATGGAATGGAACCGGAATTGCGTCCGTAGGTCGCCGCCATAGTAACACCGAGTGCTACAGTATGCAAATACGTGAAAGGAAAGTTTAATTTTAAGATCGGAGAACATTTCAAACGTGCTTTTTAAAAAGGAATCTCAAAATGGTTTGAAACTAGAAGGCGACACGCAACATAGCTAAGTCTGCCTAGAACAATCGATTTTCCAAACAGTGTTTCATCCTTTTATTTTATCCTCTCAAGTATTTTTGCGATATAAATTATACCCATATCTTTTCTTCGAGGACCCTTTAATTATTAATAAGGTGAAAAAATGTTAGGCGTCAAAGCCTATCAGACTGACAGACAGTGTAACTTACATTAATATGTTAAGAATGTGTAGTCACCTACGAACCAATCGTGTGCTACAATGCTACAAATATATATTACACTACAAGTTACCAAACTTCATGATTGAATTACATATTTATTGAATCCTATAAACTTTAAATATTATATATAGCTCTCAGCTGAAGTTTTGAACTTGTCCTGACAGCAACACGAAAGTTTGTTAAAACTTAGTTTTAGAATAAAGAAAACCGATTATTTTTATATAAAATCGGTTGATAAATGAATATTTGCTAGTTGTTGCAATCAATCAATCACTTAAAATCTCGTTAAGGTAAAATACACAATACAATACAATACAAAACACTTTATTGTACACCACGCATAACATTAAATTTAGTACATAACCAATTAAAACTAGTGTATCAATGGGTGGCCTTATCGCTTAGAGCGATCTCTCTCTTCCAGACAACCTTTGGAGAGGACTAGAAGGAAGTGGGAGAGACGGCGGTGTAAATTACTCGAGTGATTACATAAATATAAATATATATTTAATAAATACATACATACACATAAATAAACAAATCTAGTTCAGTTGGAAGTAGTCACAAATAAGATTAACATCAAAAGTTATAAGGACAAATAATGGGACTTTACGAGGTTTTTAAAAGCGTGGATAGATTCTGCACGTCGTATGGTAACTGGGAGAGAATTCCACAAATGTACGGCACGCACTGCAAATGAACGGTTATAAAATGTAGCATGTACAGGAGTCATGAGAGTAAGATTTTCTGATGACCTAAGGGATAACGTGTTAGAAGTGTGAAGGAAATTAAAACATTCCTGGAGATAGCGCGGGGTCTTAGGATTAAACAATATATTGTAAAGGAGAGCAAAAATATGAGCATTCCGGCGAAAACGAATAGGTAGCCACTTGAGTTGCGAACGAGATTGAGAAACGTGATCATATTTGCGCAAGCCAAATTTGAAGCGGATGCAAAAGTTTTGAAGTCACTCAAGCTTATTTAGCTGGTCCTCGGTAAGATCAAGATAGCAGACGTCAGCATAATCAAGAATGGGAAGCAACAACGACTGTGCTAGGGTAATTTTGGTAGTGATGGGTAGGAAATTACGTAGTCTTCTAAGCGAAGCTGCTGAAGCAAACAATTTGCGGCTGACCACTTGCATCTGTGGACCCCAGCTCAAACAATTATCGAAAGTCAACCCCAGGTTTTTTACCGACGCGCTAAAAGAGACATTTTCACCAGCCAGCTGGATATTGGGTAGTGAATGCCATTCTACTCTATCTATCATCCTAGAACTACCTACTATTATGCTAGTAGTTTTAGAGGGATTCAGTTGCAATCCAAAGGATTTGCTCCACTCTGATATAGTATGTAGATCGCTATTAGTGGCTCGTACCGCATCTCCAAGTTGACCAAGTGATGCTTGGCGATAGATTTGGAGGTCACCTGCATATAGGTGGTAGGAAGAAGAAATATTATTTGAGACGGAGTTAATTAAAACAGCGAAAAGAAGAGGAGATAAGACGCCGCCTTGCGGAACGCCAGCAGTCGTGTCGCTCCAAGAAGAAAATTTCTCCTGAAGGCAAACGCGCGGCCTGTGCCCATACAGATAACTGTGAAACCACTCAATCACTGATGGAGATACGTAAAGTGAGCGCAGCAATGCCAAAAGAACGTCAAAATTGATGGTGCTAAAAGAATTGCTGAAGTCCAACAATGTTAATACCGTGAGGAGACCATTATCCATCCCAAGGCGTATGTCATCTGTCACTTTGAGCAAGGTAGTCGTAGTACTATGGCCGGGACGGAAACCAGATTGGAAAGGATTAAAAAGTTTGTGGCGAGATAGGAACATATTAAATTGGTTGTGGACGAGGCATTCAAGGACCTTAGCTAGGAAGGGTGTTATAATATTAAACACGTTAAATTGTAAACATGATGTTTATTTTAGTGACAACCAGTGAAAAGTATAGTCAAAGAGATGACATGACATATTTAAAGATGTTTTGTTTATAAAGAGATTAAAACATAAATAGATGATAGAGTTATTATACAACATCACCCCTCACGGGGAATTAAAAGCCGAATCTGTCGGGTGGCCTGTGATGTCGTTCTGAGCGACGCAGCACAGGCAAAGGTGTTGTGTCCTGTGTGGGTTCAGGAGCCGGTGGTTCTAGCCAGGACGGGCCCGGCTGTGGCGATGGCAAGCGACGTCGTTGCTGGCTGTACTGTTCTATGCCTCGGTCTCCCTCCCCCTCTGAGAGGACAGGGTCCTTTGTGTAGTATGAGAAACCCTGCGGCTTAGGCTCTCTTTGTACGACCGGACTTTTATCCTGTTGTGTTAACGGAAGCTCTGTTTGAAATCTGGGTCTCAGCTGGTCAGTGTGTTTACGCCTGAAAGTGCCATCATTCATTCTAGTTATGTATGAATACATGCCGGTACGTCTTCCAACTACGCCAGGTTCTGATCCCTTAGCAGTAGGACGATCCACCCAAACCATATCCTGCGGTTCGTATTCTGTCGCTACTCGCTGCCTGTTCGACGGTCTCAATTCTTGTTTAAGGCGTGCTTTTTCTAGGTTTTCTTTAACATTCGGTTTCAGTAAGTCAAAAATTGTGCGCATCTGCCTTTCAAAAAGCATCTCAAATGGGGAGCGATTCGTTGAGTTACGAGGGGTGTCGCGATATGCTTGTAAAAATTTGTAAAGTCGTTCAAAGATATCAGTATTTCTACTTGCTGCTAAGCCATTTGTACGGGGGTGATAGGGGGTTGATCTTATATGTGTTACTCCCAACTCCTTACAAAAAGAAGCAAATTCTTCTGCTACGAATTGTGGACCGTTGTCAGAAATGATGTAACGGGGTAGGCCAAAAGTGGAGAAAATAGCTTTTAATTTTAAAATTGTTGCTTTAGTTGTTGTAGTCGTCATTGGGTGGATTTCAAGCCATTTGGTGTATGCATCGACGACTATGAGCCAAGTCTATCCATAGCAAGAGCCTGCAAAGTCTATGTGAATTCTGTACCATGGTTCCAGCGGTACTCCCCAAGAATATACCGGGGAACGTGATGTGTTCTGGCGAGACTGTTGGCTTAAGGTGCACTTTTTCGAAAACTGTATTATATCTGCGTCAATTTTGGGCCAATACACGTGCAATCGTGCTAATTATTGCATCGCGTTGATTCCTATGTCCGTCATGCAACATTTCTAAAATAGGCTGTTGCAGTGTTTTTGGTATACATAACCGTCCATTCCAAAGGATGATACCTTCCTCATATGATAACTCGTTCCTTTTTTCAAAGTATGTATGAAGGTCATCTTTCATAGAGTTTTTTGCAGGCCAATGCGATGTTATGTAGTTTTTAACTGAGTTCAGAATTTCATCTTTTAGCGTAAGTTTCTTTAGTGTATTCTGTAGTCCCCAAAGCTTCTTTGTCAATGGTTGAATAACATCGTTCAGTATCTGTTAGGGTTCTTGAAGCAAACGCAATTGGTCTTAAAACTTCGTCTTTTTTGTGAAATAGGACTGCACCAATACCTTTGTCAGATACATCGCTGCTCAAGTATAAAGGTAACCGTTCATCATAATGCGCTAAAGTGTCTCTCGATGTTAAAGTATGTTTTAGTTCATCAATTATCATGCTATCATCATGCGTCCAGATCCATTTCTGTCCTTTTTTTAGGTGTCTATAAAGTGGTGCACAACGTGCGTGCAAATTATTAATGAAACGACCATAGTATGTTATAGAACCTAAAAAAAATCTTAGTTCGGATACATTTGTAGGAATAGGCATTTTCTGTATTGCTTCAATTCGCTCATCAGTGGGGTGTAAGCCATATTTATCAATCCTACTACCAAGAAATGTAACACTATCCTGTAGCCATAGACATTTTGTCTTTGAAGTACTGCTCGTACACGTTGTAAGTGAATATTTAACGTACTGGCCGTTATTAATATGTCATCTAAATAACATACAACGCCATCGAGCCCATTAAGTATGTGATGCATAGTTTTTTGGAAAATTGCAGGTGCAAAAGATATACCGAATGGTAGGCGTTAGTAACGAAAGTATCCCTTGTGTGTCGAGATCGTCAGATACTTTCTTCATTCAGGATGAACTATAAGTTGAAGATATGCGTCCTTTAAGTCAATTTTCGTGAAGAGCTGTCCACCTGCTAAATTTGCTGTCACTTCCTCAAACCTAGGCAGAGGGTAGTCGTCAATTTGTACATGAGAGTTGATGGTGACTTTGAAGTCTGCACAAATGCGAATATTTCCATTAGATTTAATAGCCACGACGATAGGTGACGCCCACTCTATAGGGGTTTCCATTGTGTTAACAGGTTCAATAATTCCTTCTTTGACTAAGCGCTGCAGTTCGTTATCCACTTGTTCTCGGAGTGCCAAGGGTACTGGTTGTGGACGGTATGCTTTAGGTGATACATCTTTTGAAATATGGATATTTGCCACATGATTTTGAATTGGAGACACCAATCAAGTCCAAAAAGTGGTATATCATTGTGCTCTGTGACATAGGCCTGTAGAATTTTTGTAGAGTTGAAGGCTGTTACTGATAAATCACAAATGCCGAGTGTTTTAATCTTAACATCTGTATATTCTACAAGTTGTTTACATTTGTTAAGTTTCGGAGATCCTACTACTTTCCAAAGAGTTTTTCCAATAAGAGAATGTGCTGCGCCTGGATCCAAAAGCATTTCGATACTTATATTGTTAAGTGTTGTTGGAATCATGACTTCTGTGATCAAAAAATTTGTAGGATTAACTGGATATACGTTGTTGCTGTCATCGCTTCCATCTTCATCATCTTTGGAGTGCGATACGTGTCTCGCTTTAAACTGTTCTATCCTGGCTTTTCCACTTGAAATGCAAACATTAGCAAAATGATTTTCTTTTGCACAGGCTTTGCAGACTTTTCCTCTTGCTGGGCAACTATCCCTCCGGTGAGGTCTTTGACCACAAAACATGCATACTTTGTAATTAGAATTTTGGTTGAGTCTATTGCTGACAGAAAATTTCTGATTTCGTTGATGATGAAAGAGATTAAAACATAAATAGATGATAGAGTTATTATACAACAAAGGGTAGGATAGAAATGGGGCGAAAATCGGCGGTAATCCACCGAGGGCTCGATTTTTTAAGGAGTGGGATAATTTGGGCTTGCTTCCAAACTGACGGAAAGACAGCATTGAAAATCGAACTGTTAAATAGGAAAGTAAGGACAGGAAGAATGGTATCTAGGATTGGTACTAACATGTTGCGACTAATGCCATCGTTCCCCACCGCATTGGAGGAGATAGAAAGCATACCTTTCTTAACGTCACATTCAGTGAATTGAGTAAAGACAAAAGGAGAGTAGTCAGGAACTGGTAACGAATAAAGAAACTTTAAAGTACTAGTCTTGTTAGAATCACTGAGACTAGAAGATGAAGAGAAATGAAGGTTGAGTGAATCGACATTAATGCTACTAGGAATAGATTCTTGTCGGGACTTACCAATTCCAAGAGACCTGAGGAAATACCAGACTTTTGCTGGATCTTTATTATCGACGGAAACATGAATATGGCGACGTAAAATATACTTTTTGTCTGGTAAGCAAATGGATCGAACGACGATCTTTCTTGAGATCTTTCACTAAATGTAGTAAACTACACACATAAAAATTAAGATGTCATAGACGGAAAATCATGACTTATTATTTTCTAGTTGTTTTGATTCTTATGGAACCGGTGTCTTGTTTTGTTAAAAAGTGTTTATTTATTCTATTACTTGACCAAAACAATATTTTTTTATCTTTTTTTATTAAAAGACATTTTTTCTAGTGCGGTTGTTATTCAGCTGTTGTAGTTTGGAAGAGTTCCAAGTTTTAGGGGATGCTCGGTTATTGCATCGTTCTCGAAAATATCTATTAACTAAAGCATAAATTGCATGAATATGTTCAAGTTTCAGTAAACAAATTTCATCAAATTTGTTTCAGCAGTTTTGGTACTAAAACAAAAACCGAATTTATAATATTAGTGTTTCTTCATTTGAATATGATGTCATTTTTCTTCTTCGATCATCATAATCATAATTATTTATTTTACTTTGTTGTTTTCTGTGTAAAGATAAAACTGTTCATTTACTCTTTTCACAATAATTTAACAATAATGGAGAAAGTGTCAATTCATAGAATAAAAACATATTTATTGGTTATTTTTAATTCTCACGACTTTAATTTAGCAGTTAATCACAAACTCACACATACATATATATAATAATATCACATATAGGTAATTGAAGTATTTTGCAAGTATGCGTTTGCCTTACCCCACAGCTATGTAAGTGGATGATTTCAGCTAGATGTGGAGAAAATTATTTTCATTTTTCCTATTTTGCGTTTTATCATATTTAGTGATGCTTTTTAATTTACATATCTAATATATAGATAAGTTTGTAGAGAAACTATTCAGGATTGATTTAAGACAAATTAAACCTGAATGTACAGTAGAATTCGAGTAAATGGAGGAAAATCGGCTGGAAAACTTTTTTATTTTACGGCCGTGAAATACAAAGTAGATACACACAGCTGAGGGGTAATATATTTCTTTTCTTTATCTACTCTGTGATCTTATCGATTAAAATATAATTAAAATCCTGAAATTCATTGCATCCATATCTGTACTATACATACATGTTTTATAAATGTGAAAGTGTGTCTGTTTGTAGTAACGCTTTCAAGCCGCTGAATCGTAATTAACGTCAACATATTAAATTTCAGGGAAACAATAAGTAAGTACAGTGTTATTAAGAGCATTTTTCAATCCAAGGAATAAAATGGCGACAACGCATAATATGCAAAATCAAGCATAATTCGATTATGCTAATCAAGTAGAGTACTCAATTTTTGGTTATTCGAAATTAATTCCGGCCATGATTGGATTATTCACCAGTTTTTGTGATTTAGTGATAATTATTTATTTTATTTTAGGATCTATTACCATACCAAATCAAAAGCACAATTGTTTTATTTAATTTGTAGATAGTTTAAAGCTGAGCATATGTATCTAAGGTTTCCTGACTAGGAATTCAGCCTAGCGCAGACGTTTCGTTTTTTTATTAGATAGTTTCCAAACCGGACGCACGGTTATATTCCATTCTGAAAAAAATAAGAATATTGTGCGCCGCGTTGAACATTTTATATGTGCATTCAGGTCTCCGAATCGTCATTTCTGATCAGGAAACCAAATCAGGAAACCGTAGGCATACGCATTGAGGCTGGCTCAAAGTAAAAGTTGCAAGTTGAAATAGAGCCGTGATCAGAGCCAAGCAGTTTAATCAGACTGCAGACGGACATGGCCGGCCCACTCGTTCCTTCCACGACTAACACAATTACCCACTCTGAGCGACAGAGTAACCGAATACTTACAATATAATATACACCGTAGGTATAGCGCAGTTGCAACACATCGTACCCTGCAAATGTTTTAATGGATATCCCATGCCGAATTTGCCAACGGAAGAGAAGTGGCGTGCAACTAAATTAATCGTTTAGAAAGTGTTTGTGTGCAGTGCGTACCTAGTTATCATTTTTTGATATTATTACGCATATAGATAGGCGAGGATTGCTGTGTCCGAAACAACAACTCAAAACTAAACAAACATAGCCGTAAATCGGGACTTATAACATATAATGCAACGCCATTAATTACTTCCGCTAATAACATTCTTTGACCGAGGCTGATTATTATTATATCATTTCACAAATACTTGTAAGATGCGACTGACGCGACTAATTTCTTGGGAAGAATCTTAACAAGGCAGGATCATTAATTCTTCTACTGTATAATTATTTACTTTTGGAGGTCTCCTTTTTACTTCTCCTCCATCTGAATCGGTTGTTAACTCAAAGCCAATAAATGGGTTCAGTATATTACTGATATTTATAGAACCAAAATCTTTTTGATATAAAGGTTGGCTGCAAAGTAATTGCTGGGGAAAAACTCGCATGTCTTTTATTAGTCAACTAGCGGCCGTCAGCGACTTCGTTTGGTTTTTGAGAATCTCACAGGAAACTAACATTTTTCCGAGATAAAAAGTTTTCTATTTTATCAATGCAGATCATATACTATATGCGTACCACATACCAATCCGTTCAGTAGTTTTTGCGTGATCGATTAACAAACAAACATACTTTCAAATTTATAATATTAGTAATAAGTAACGGTCACCCTGATACGGCAGAGCTAGTAGAGCGGTGGCTCTAAAAGTTAAGTAGAAAGAGTTGACCGTAGTCCACTGAATGGAATTCAATCCTGTTTTACCCTTATCAAGTTGTTTGGGCCGTTGTAGGTCACTGGCAGTGCAAACGGACGACATAAGCAACTTTTAGCCTAATCTTGGCTCTTCAATGTTTAACATTTGATATTTTGTATTTTCTACTCAGTGATCTTTAGATCGTAGCAATAGTCCGTTCCTTCGAGGCAAACCTTTCTACATCTAACTTTAGCCTATCTTCACTTAATTCAAAATACGTAAGTATTCAGATCTTATCACGTATTCAAAAATTATTTTAACCGTTTTAAAGAAAAAAAAGTAGATCTCATATTTTCGTTTGTCATCACGTCTATTCGTTTTTAAACCTTATTGTAATATGTGGATAGTCGTAATTGGCTTTCAAATTGTATATCATTGATTGTAAATCCAATATATAGATAAGCTGTGTATTTTCCCTTAAATAAATAAATAAAAAACCGTCACTTTAAGTAGCTATAACTATAACGTATGTGGTGAAGCCGAATGCGGTAAAACGATATCTGGTGGGGTCGAAACCCCGGAGATTGGACTGTAAGGCGATGGTTCGATATATAAGGCGGGTTTGGTCTATGGGATAGGATGAGGACAAAAACACTGTGCTTACTTGCGGAGGACCTCGACGGTGGCGCTGGCCATACGCCAGCTTCTCCTGCAGCAGTCTCTTCCTGATGCCAGCGGTTAAAGATGGCGCTCAGGAAAGTCGTTGTTGATAGCTATCACACATAAAACCTCTTATTTTCGAGGAAATCTGTTTATATAATTAAGATTGTTTATTAATCTGCACACACTTCTTTATCTGAGTTTAATGCGGAAAAATATAATCACAATAGCTTGCGGCGCGATGACAAATTCGACCATTTCGTTTTTTCGCGGTGACAGACTGATGAAGTGATGACAGACTGCCATTTTCTTTCGGTCATCGGTCGTTGCCGGCGAATATATTCCGTCTTCTTCCCTCATAAGCATAAGGTAAAGTGTTTGAAGGAGAAGGATCTATTGGGATGCTGTTAATTCGAAAAGAGAATGACACGGTATGGAATTCAGAGATTAAAATATGTTTTGGCGTTACCAGTATGTATACAATAAAATTGGAAATTCGATACGAGGAAAGGTTCCAATATCGTGAATATAACTACGAATAACAGCCACGAACCAAAGCAGAATGCGATGTTGCATCGCCTTAGAAATTACCTGAAAATCTAATTTCCGGCAGAGAAACCGGCAACCGTGGTACCAGGGAGCCATAAAATATATCAAGAGGTAGAATTGTGTCAAAAATATAGAATTTACAAACATTTTAATTAAATGTCAGTATAAATTCCTCTCGAATGGAGCAAATTCTTAAGATTAGTCCAGTCAATGTAGGCTTAACTTTGCCATTTTGAGTTGATCACCTGCAACCAACGCGAAAATTTCCGCAAAGGTTTGTAGATTAATATACTAAAATTGCAGGGTGCTGCATTGACAGCAAAGGGTGAAAAAAAAAAATGAAATGGTGCAAAAACAAGTTTTTCGTCAATATCTCGCGACTGACTGAAAAATTAGAAAAAGTTCCTAGTACAAAGTTGTAGAAAATTTAATTTCCTACAAAAAATGTATCTACATATTTTCCCGTATCTCCTATAGTTTTTGCACAAAATGCAATTAAAGGTGCAAAATAAAAAAAGAAAATATATTGTTAATGGTTTTTTTTCCATTTTTAAACGATCCTACGGGTCAAATTCAACAATCACCACTTACTAAAATATTTAAGGATGAGTTTTCGGCAGTCCACTGAAATGAAAATTGTCTACCGAAATGGTAAAAAAATTACCACCAAAATGATACAGCCAAGAACATCGCCTTTGTAGTAGAAGGGTTACCTATTTTGAATTTAAATAAATTTCCTTATTCTTTGTAAATATTTTTGTTCATTATTTTTTAATAAGAATTATTAATGAAGAATTAATTAATTGTTACTCCTATTAATTATTATTACGAATTATAATTATTAATATGTACATTTTCAAAATAACGAACAAAGCGCGTTTAGAAAGCGAGAAGTTTATTAGTTAGTAAATACTCCCTTTAGTGCCAAAACCGATTATCTGCACTTTTCCGCTACTGAACTTTTATAATACCAATCGACCCGTCTCATTAAGCCGCATCTACAGGTAAAACCATTATGCTCTACGACGCATACTTCGTGAAATAGCTAATGAATAAACAGAATAACTGCAAATTATTTCCAAAATTCTTGATTTAAAACCTAATAAACCCATTCAAAACACTTAAGTTTGTAAATGTATTACCGCTGAAACCAAGTTTCGGATTTAAACTCATTTTTCATATAGACACTTAGAGTAAATATCCTGTGAGTATCCTGTAATTGGCTTTGATTATTTGAATTTTACCAGATATTTTAATTTTACTAGATGAAGTAAAAATTAACAGATCTAAGTCGCTTTTTTCAAAAACAAATATATAGTATATTTGCGTAATATTTGAGGCAATTGAATAAGATACCGAATTTCAATTTGTTTTTACTTAATAACTTTTATTCAACGCTTTATAAATTACTTCAGCTAAAATCGATTATCGGTGCTTACTCTTTTCTTCCACTATAATTTATTAGCGTTAGACATAGTTACTTTAAAATTTATGCTTCAACTAAAATCAGCTATTCATGTTTAACCGTCTTTTCCGTACACAGATCGCGCGCTAGGTAGTGTTGCCTCCTTGGATTTTTTTAAGGCGCCAAGTCAAAGGTAAAATATCGCTAGATTTCAAAAATTTGGTTTTTAATTTAAATATACACCAAAATCCGCTAAATTACAATTACATCTCTGATAACAAAAAACCCTTATTTAAATAAAAAACCAGTGAATATGTATGAGATGCTACAGAAATAACTGTATCCCGTAGTCGTTCTAAATTAGTAAAATTTTGTTATTTAAAAAAAATGGCAATATTGTTTTTACCAACCTTAAACTTTTCCGAGCGTTACCTTAGTAGTACTAGAGAATGAAATAAAACCAGGTCAATATGTATTTACATTCATTATGTATCTATGTCATCAAAAAATAAATCCTTAACAAAATGTGAAATTTAAAATTCAATATTGTTAAATGTTACATCTTCTATAACTCCATCGTCTTTCACAGACGCCGACGCTTCTTTCAATGAAGCCAATATCGAAGCTCAAGATGTTTGGTTGTGGTTGTAGTTGATTTTTGAAAGAGTATTTTGTGTGTTTTTAAATGATATCTTTCGATTGCCGGATAGAATTTGCATTTTTTGTTTGTACTTTTTTGTTTCAGCATGTCTTCTCAAATTTACTACTCTTGCTAATAATTCTGCTTTACAAAATGAACAAAATGCCTTCGCATCAACACCTGCTAAAGGTTTATGCCAGGTTTGGAATTCGTCGAGTGATTTCCATTCTTTTCTATACTTTTGTATGTAATTATTTTTCTTGAATAGAATTTCCATAATAACATATAATTGAATACTCTAAACATACAGATTCAGGAGTTCACACACTGTGACAAACGTTTCTATCAAATCAAACTGTTTAACTTTTTAACAACACAATGAACGCGAACCTAATACCTGAAACAGAATGAACGATTGAAGGAAGCCCTTAACAGACAAACGCGTCTAGGGATTCCCCTGTAACCATAAGAGTAACCATAGAACATTATGAAAGTTCGGAAAGTTAGGGGATTTCCCCCTTAAAAATATGTTGCTAGATTTTATGTTAAAAAACCACTAAAAACACTAAAAAAAATATACCCGCTAGATAATGAAAATATACCACTAGACGCCGTGAAAAACCACCAGTTCTGGTGGAAAAACCACCAAGGCGGCAACACTGGTGCTAGGGAGTGAGTTGCTCACTTTTATTCATTCATTGTTGAATCGCGCGCTGGGCAACAATGTTATTTTTTTGTTTAATTAATCACTAATAAACATTACTGGGTAAACTATTATCGAATATTAGAAGAAAAATAACGAAAAATAAACTTGATAAAAAAATGATTTCAATTTAACTTCAACATTTATTTTTTATTTCATCGTGTTCAGCGCAAAATTTGCATTTAAAACATATATTTGCAATATGCCATACATATTCTTATACATTATCATATAATAAAATTGAAATCATTTTTTTTGTCAAGATTATTATATGAAAAAGGAAATAAAAAAATGCCCGAAACATATTAATTAAATCCCAATGAAGCATGTAGAGGTGAACTCCCCAAGCAAAAAAAAATACACGGCATTGCTCAGAGCGGCAGTGCAATGTGCTGATTTATGATTTTGACTTTTTTTCTTAGTTAAGTAGGTACTTCTCAACCTTGTCAAAAAGAATAATTGAGTAATGGGCTCTATTCCATAAAATAAAAAAATACGAAGTGACATTTTATCATCACGGTTACCTGTCTAAAACCCAATTCCTCTCGTAAAATTACTTCCCCTGTAGTTACATTTATTATTGAAATTAACTTTTTTAACATTAATATATATAGCCTATCAACAAAACATACTACTGTTTGTTTACCTTCTTCCTTAGGGGCTGTTCAAGTATTACGTAAGCACTATAGGGGGGCAGGGGGGTCTTTGCTTTGCTTATTTTTGATGACATGGGGGAGTAGGGGGTAGAGATGTTGATTACGTCAGCATCATCAATTAAGCCTTTTTAAGTACTGCTGCTCATAAAGCTCATGAAAGCTCATGAATCAATAAAAAAACAGAATACATTAAAGGAAAAATGCATATAGGTACCAATGTTTACGTAAGGATGGGGGGGGGGGAGGGGTAAGAGCTTTGCTCACTTTTGCTGACGAGGGGGAGGAGGGGGTAAATAATTGTAATAAATCTGCTTACGTAATACTTGAACGGCCCCTTATACATGTAACAAGCACTCAACTTTTGTCCTGGAAAAAGTTATCATTTCCATGGACAGTAAGTTTTTGTGAAATAGGTTCGTCTACATTGCGTTGTTGTGTCCCGCTTGTCAGTGCTCACTTCGAGCCAGTCCGCCTTCGCTGGAGCACACGCACGCGCAACAACGTCATTGTGGATTCCCGCCAAATAGTAAGTATATCATTTCAGTGATATGGGGACAATTGATTCGGTGGACAGTAATGCCGATAAGAGTCCAGGGAATGAAAGTATCGCCGAAATGATACATCCATAAGTTTTTAGAGATCCTTGAGTCAAGGACAAATCAAGGTCAAAGGTCAAAGTCAAATATAGGTATATTTAATAGTTTCGGTTTATGATGTACATTTATCTAGATACTGTAGGTTCGATATTTCGGGTACAGTAGTATTTCTATCTAAACTATGTAGTTTAAAAATGTATATTAAAGTTAAAGTGAACGAATTTGTTGGCGGCCGATAGTATTCCTAATTAAATAAGTGTAAAAAATCAGTATTATACATCTGCACTTAACTCACTTACACATAATGAGTCATTAGAATGGTTTCTGAAGGAAAACGATCAGATTGGCTTGTTTCTGTAGCCAAAGATCTGTATAATCCATGGTACTCTTCAGGTATGACACCTTTGTTGCACAAATCATCAAGATCTTTTTTCTTTGCTATAGATCTTTTTTTTATAAATAGGTTCGACAAATGACTCCACCAGAGGTTAGGTGACGGAGGAGCTTAGACGCGAAGTTAGCTGGTACAGCAGTATTACTTGCCACACCAGCTATCCTCATTTTGCCGGCCTGCAGAATTGCTACTTCACACACGTAAGAGGGCAAAGTAATCCATTTGCGGATAGTCTGGCAAAGAAATGAGTTACCAAATTTCTCTGTTCACGTTGGGATAGTGGGAATAGTAGTTCACAGTAAGTCGGTGACAACGTAAGCCAGCGCGTGTAGACTTCTGTAGGAAAGGGGAAGGTAGGTTAAGGGACAATAACTCCTCAAAACATGCGCTATGGTATAGACGATAAAACGCGCTTAATAACGCCACATCACGGCGTAATTGAAAAGGCTCGAGGTGTTTAGTCACCTCCTTATCGCCAATAATGCGGACCGCTGTAACCTATCCAAAGCATCAAAAAAGTACTTGACGGGGCCATCCTCTGGGGTGCGAACAATATTCCACGCAAGACCGTACTTACGTCATGTACACAGTTGCTCCGGCGTGAAAAAACATTAGTTTTACCGTGAAAGCGCAGACCTGGGCTTTCTTGGCAATGAACTCAACCAAGTTCTTGGTACCGCATTCCGAAATGCGGTCCAAATCTTGATAGAATTCAATGACAAGATTCTCCCGTTTCTCTTTGGTTTCTACCTGTCCAGCGGCTGCGTGTCCAAAATATCCCGCATGCACTGTATTATCGTCTGCATAGCAATGAATATTCTCAAGAGGAATTAAATCATTGAATGCAGCAAAAAGAGTGTAGGGGATAGGACGGAGTCCTGAGAAACACCGGCATTCACCGACATGAACTGCGAACTACATCCGTCGGCGTCCGTTGACGCTCATGCAGGAAGTCAGCTACTCAGGCACAGAACTGAGTAGGCAGACCGTATCCAAGAAGCTTGGAGATAAGACTTATGTGCCAGACCCTATCAAAGCCTTGGCGATGTTAAGGCTGATAGCCAAAGACTCACCTCGCTTATCGATAGCCTCATCCCAGATATATGTCACGTACGCTAGAGGGTCACCTGTCGATCGATTTGGTCTATCCTCTTTTACTTGCCTCAAATATAACGCAAACATATTATATATATTTTTTTGCAAAAAGCGACAGACTTGTTAGTTTTTACTTCATCTAGTAAAATTAAAATATCTGGAAAAATTCAAACAGTCAAAGTCAATTACAGGATACTCACAGGATATTTACTCTAAGTGTCTACATGAAAAATGAGTTTAAATCCGAAACTTAGTTTCAGCGGTAATACATTTACAAACTTAAGTGTTTTGAATGGGTTTATTAGGTTTTAAATCAAGAATTTTGGAAATAATTTGCAGTTATTCTGTTTATTCATTAGCTATTTCAGGAAGTATGCGTTGTAGAGGATAATGGGTTTTACCTGTAGATGCGGCTTAATGGGACGGGTCGATTGGTATTATAAAAGTTCAGTAGCGGAAAAGTGCAGATAATCGGTTTTGGCACTAAGGGGACGATTTACTAACTAATAAACTTCTCGCTTTCTAAACGCGCTTTGTTCGTTATTTTGAAAATGTACATATTAATAATTATAATTCGTAATAATAATTAATAGGAGTAACAATTAATTAATTCTTCATTAATAATTCTTATTAAAAAATAATGAACAAAAATATTTAATAAGGAAATTTATTTAAATTCAAAATAGGTAACCCTGCTACTACAAAGGCGATGTTTTTGGCTGTATCATTTCGGTGGCCATTTTTTACCATTTCGGTAGACTATTTTCATTTGAGTGGACTGCCGAAAACTCATCCTTAAATATTTCAGTAAGTGGTGATTGTTGAATTTGACCCGTAGGATCGTTTAAAAATGGAAAAAAGAACATTAACAATATATTTACTTTTTTTATTTTGCACCTTTAATTGCATTTTGTGCAAAAACTATGGGAGATACGCGAAAATATGTTGATACCTTTTTTGTAGGAAATTAAATTTTCTACAACTTTGTACTAGGAACTTTTTCTATTTTTCCAGCCAGTCGCGAGATATTGAGGAAAAACTCGTTTTTGCACCATTTCGCATTTTTTTTTTACCCTTTGCCGTCAATGCAGCATGCAATTTTAGTATCTACGAACCCTTGCGGAAATTTTCGCGTTGGTTGCAGGTGATCAACTCAAAATGGCAAAGTTAAGCCTTCATTGACTGGACTAGATCTTCTAAATTTATTATTATTTAGAAAAAAAACGGAAAAATGCGAGTCAGACGCCAGGATTCCGCGCAAATTTGTAGGTACGCAATATAAATGGCCATATCCTTTGTGCGTTAACTTAGAAGTTGTGGTCCCATGAAGATTTTTTCAAAGCTTTAAGGTACCGCAGGTCAGGCCTGCGGTCCTGCTCCTGAAAACATTAAATGATAAACAAATCTGTCAAAAATTGTCTACATTTACCCTCCTGATGGAATGGATTACCGCAATTTTTTATCTGCTTTATTTTTTATAAAAAAGTATTAAGTTACTACATTTTAATATTGGTATAACAGCCAAATCTTCATTCCCAGTCGCTCTTACTCACGAGCAGCATATGGAATAAACAAAACCATGCAATTTATTTTAAAGAACAAAATAACAAATTAAACAGAATTATCGTAGTGTCTCCGGGGCGTTTAGAAGGCGTAGTCGAACTAACAACATATTCCTGACTAAATTACAATCTTAACACAGATACGCAATTCAGTGTAGACGTCATACTTTTTATTTTACAGGATTGCATTTTTATTTTATTGTTGGCAAAAAAATTCTTACACTTTTTTTTTTGTATGAAGTGACTACGGCGTGAAGCCTGATTAGACGCTTTGAGATAGGTAAATTACACGACTCATAGTTAAACAATGGCGCACTTATTAGTTACTCATGCGATATCAATTTCCACCCTCTGGGTGTACCATAGTCAAATAGATCGGTATTTGATACGTTTGATTATGAATGTTTACTTTCCGATCAAAGGAGTCTTGTCTTACTGTAATTATTTTTGATAAAAATCTCCAACGCCTTAACACAGAGACGTCAATTAAAATTAATTATTCATTATAAATTAAAGTTACAGAAACAAATTGTATAAAAACTGTGACTTCTTTGATATAAATACGACACTTTCTCAAACGTTTCTCTGTAAAATAGCCGTTTAAAAAGCTACCTATTTAAAAATAAATCCAAAAGAATGCTACAAATAGAAAACTACAAACGTAACCTAAGTAAAAATAAAGTCATTTACATTGCTTATACGACGGATAAATTGACGCTTTAAAATTAGTTAATTGTAATTCAGCTTGTTGTTATGTGATATACATGAGATGATAACTTTAACTCATATGGGTAGTAGGTACCTACTATAAGTTTCAAAATAGTCAGAATAATAGTTACATATTTCAATAGTTTTTCAATAATAGATTTGCCTTGAGCAATATCTCTTTCTGAAGTAATAGAATAAAGTTACCAAATATAAAGCCGACTTACATTGTCGTACTAATAACAGGTTCCTAAATATATTTAACCAGTAGCTACTTGAAGTCAGTAGGTACTTAAAAATTATACATAGATAATTTGCTATAGCTCAGTCGGCTGTCGTCTCGTCTCAACAAATAAAATAACCTTCTACGCCTTTAGACTAACATTAAACTTGTAAAAATTGTGCGACTTTTATAGAACGTCTCATATTTCAGTCTTATGACCACGCATTTGTAATAGTTTCAAAGTTATGTCAAATATCATGTATAATTCAATTATAGGTATGTCACGTACTGAAGTAACTTTAGTACCTGACCTTTCTTAAAAAGAAAGAGTTTTATTGTAATAGTACTCGTAAGTAGTTTAGGTACTCAAAGCTTATTATCAAGTAATTTCAAATTCAAAGGAGCTATCAATAAGTCAATTTCAATAAAGTATAATTTCATATGTTTGATGAGTATAAAGCTTAAGCTATCGTAGAAACGAATAGAAAGAATGCCATTTTTCTAAGCCCCCTGGCCATTCTCATTATTAAAGCCATAACTGAGTACCTACATCGAGTTATGATTAGGAGCCACAACCACAACCCTTTTGCGCCATTATTTAGTAAGTGGAGCGAGGACGTAAAATTTGTCGCCATATCGAGTAATTTCACGATAAATTGCCCGAATTTGTCAGTCGATTGAACGCGCAAAATTTGCGCTTTCGATCGCCTTCTAATGTCGCTCATCTTGTCGTGCATTTGTCATCGACATCTCATAAATCCGTTTGCTAGATGAAATTATTGATGACGCAACTAGGGTTTGTAATTCGAATATTGCGAATATTCAATCATATCTATTATTCAAATAAAAAGTGACTATTATTCGAATATTCACAGGACAGAGCGCGCAATAGGCAGAATAATATATACTTATATATCATCACCGGTGTTTTGTTCATGATGATATGATCAAAATAAGTAAATGTTAACTAAATTTCCAGGAACCACCAGTTCTTCAAGGTTGTGGTCATCTTTTCTAGCGATGTGACCAAAGAACTCCAATACTCTATGAAGACACACATTTTTACATCCAGTTCTTGTAGAATGGACTGGTTGGTGCGAAATACTATATGACGACCTCCGTGGCCGAGTGGTTTGTACGCCGGGTTTCATGGTGTCGCCGACTCGAGAGGTCCCGGGTTCGAATCCCGGTGGGGGCCGATGTTTGTGTGATGAATACGTGCATTTGTACTCCAGTCATGGATGTTTAATATGTATTTCTAAATAAATATACTTATATATGTACAGTATATGTATTCTATCCGTTATCCTAGTATCCCATAACACAGCCTTATAGTGCTTACTTTGGGGCTAGGATAATTGGTGTGTGTATTGGAAATATTTATTTATTTAAATACTATTCGATTAAGTTAGCCAAACGCAGCGAACACCTTTTTTCTGGCTACTTCCACCTGAAGGCTCCAAGAGAAATTTTAGCACTGTAAAGCTACCTGCGCGACGAAGCTTGTTACTATATGTGCTAAAATGAGCGTTCGATATTTTTAATGTAGTTCTATCACAATGAATTATCGAGCTGCATGCCTATAGATGCTGGACGACTGCTTGACTGTTGATTTTTAAAATGCATAAAAAAGATTGTGGGAGACGATTGTGTGTGTGCAGCTGAAGGAGCGTACTTACGATGGAACTATTTCAAATTTTGAAAGCTAATTTTAGTACCAAAGCTTCGACGCGCAGGTGTGGGGGAACATACTTGATGCGGCAGAAAGACATATTACTTCTTTTTCTGGGGTATCGTAGTCCTGCCAAGGAACCCTAATAGTTTCGTCATGTATATCTGTCCGTCCTCGATTTTGCTTGGAGACTATCAGCACTAGAGAGCTGTAATGTTGTGGAGATATGTATATCTATCACGCCGAAAAATGGTAGAATATAAGTTCTTTTGTCTTCGTAAGACTACCTGGCTCCATCCCGTGCCAGCAGAGACTGCCACGCACCCAGCAGCAGGCCTGAGCACGCCGTAAGGTGCTGCTCGGCAAGGATACCCCTGCAGCCGAAAAAATTTCAACACCTACCACCGCATCGTACACCGCAGCGCCACTCGTGCAACCAGTCCCCGGCACAGCTCCCACGGCCCGACGGACACAAATATCCGCCGCTAGTGGTCAAGCACCTGCCGGACTGGTCCACGCACATGAACGCCCTGCGCAAAACACGCGGCCGAGCGCCCGATGCGCGCCCGTTTGGGACGGCAGTTCACTTCAAGCCAAAAGACGGCGATGAGTACCGCCTCATCCAGGCTTACCTTTCTAAACTGGAGGGGCAAAGCGAAGACCGCAGCCTCAAGCAGCCTTCCGTACTAGCCTATACTGACTGTTAATCCGCAATATAGACGCTTAAGCCGTGGCTCTTAGTACAGTGCCGCAGACACAAAGGAATTTTGATGACAAAAATCTGTAAGTGCTCCCCGAGTCCCAGCGCCATATTATTTCTATCTACCCACCCACGCTCATCATATAATGCTAACAACCAAATTATTTTCCACCCTACCCTCTTTTTAAAATTCCGAAGAGGAAACCGCTGGACGAAAGGACACATGCCCCTGGCAGGGCCGTGGCACCGGCCGCGCCCGCCCACCCAGCAGAGCAGTTCCACCTGTACTCATGCCGCGACAGCTGCCACCTACGATGCGACCCAACCCAGGCACCGCCGATTTAAGTGTCGAGAGAGCTTTCACGCCCTCCCTCGCTACGTATCTACGGATGACCACCCAAGAGATTCACGCCGCCGCCAATTCGACGATGATGACGATACCTCCGGAGGCGACGACAAGCGCTCCAGACTAGGCCCATCACCGCCGAAGTCCGCCCCCAACGCGAGCGCCATCAGCGCCGCAGTGGATAATGAAGACCCCAAACATATATCGTACGAATGAAACGACCCTACACCACCCAAGAAGCCACAAGTTCGACATCCTACTATAAAATCAACTATACTATAAAATACAGAGTTGTCGAACCCCGCGCAGGCATCGGCACCTACGCCGACTCCTGCCTCGCCCTGCTCCAGGACACCCCAGGAAACCCAAGCAGAAACCACCAAAAACTACTCACCAATAATTGTGGACAAATTACCCTCATGGCCGGACCACTTCCTAAAATTAATAAAAGCTCACGGCAAAAAGGCACACTCCAATGGGCGTGCATTGGAGTGTGCCTAGAGTGAGTAGAGTGAGTGATGTGCGTGAAAACCTAAGAAACAAATATGTGCCTAGAGCTTTTATCAATTTTAGGAAGTGGTCATTCGGAACGGGCATACGCTTCAAACCAAAAAGCGAAAATGAATTTAGGATTATCGAACAGTTCCTCTCATACGCAGCATCTCGAGATGCCGCGATAGAGTGTTACTGCTACTCGCCAGTAACAAATAGGTTGTTGAAAGTGGCAGTTAAAGGATGTAGTGTTTGTTTTTAAACAGGGCATGACACTGACACTCATATTACTGACACACGTAGGATAGCTGTTTTGTCTATGATAGCCTCATGATAGCGAACCGCTTACGTCAACGTAGCTGTCAAACTTCATTGATTGGGTTGGTAGCATTGAGGGAATAGTTGCTTTTTTTCATACGACTCAAAAAATCGACTTGACACTTATAAAAAAAAAAGAAAAGAAGGCAGTGAATCTCTGTTGGTGCGTGTGAATGAGTGGATGGAGTTTGACAGTTGTTGAATTTTGAATTATTTTTTCTCATATCGATTTGAGTTCTCAATCGGGCGTTTTTTACTCGATTCTGAATTTTACCGAAATTGAATTTCCTCGCTGATGTAGGTAGATATTCTCTTTTCCTCCGCTTACGGCGAGCATAGTTAAATGGGTTTGAGTTTATTCGTTATCTCGTCTCGAATGCAGCGGCTGTCTGTTTGACTGTGACCTTTAACACGGCAACGCACACAGAACTTATCATTTCCCACCAGTTGCACGGCTGACACCCTAGGCAGTTGTCAATTATTGCTATTCTTATAACTCAGATCTGGAGCTAAGCAAGACTGGGTTATTTTAGGTGGTTCACTAAAATGTTGGGAACGTTCCTTGGCACCTTCCAGAAGTCTACATTTGCGTTTCAAATCTGCCCAAGACTCTATGGGATTCAAAGCTAATTGTGTAGTGTAAAAAGGTCTAATATTAAAAAGAACAATATTCAATTTCTCTTCCTCTGAGAGTGACTTTGATAAACGAGTAAAATAATTCTGCATAATGCTAAGATAATTCACTATGCTTTCATTGGAACCCTGAGTGCGAGACCGGAACTCTTGTAATAAACGATGATCATAATCTGATGGCAATTATTCATCAAGAAGCAAGTTTTTTAACTCTAACCAGCCATGTACTTCGGTTTGCACACCACGATACCAACAAAGAGCCTCGTCTGTAAACAATTCAGCTGCAGAATTGAACAATTTACTATCTGTTACACCACGAGACAAACATAACTCCTCTAATCGCTGCAGGAATGCCTTTACACAGGTTTTCCCATTAAACCGTATGTTTAGTTTATGTACGGCAGCACCAGAATCCGGGGAAGCATTCCCAGTGCGTTCAGAAGCAGCATGGATTCTGCTATGTTCTTCCGGAGGCACCTGAGTTAAACTACTCTTAAAACGGTGCATAATCTCTAACTTAACCAGAAACTTATCCAGACGTTCCTGCAGCACTTCTAATTGAGAGGCGATGCTATCATCATTATCAGAATCTAAACGACTAAGTCTATGAAACAAGTGATGTCCTAAAGCTTGTATACGGTTAAGTGCCTTAAGAGAACTAGCTCTAGAAGAAGTTTGAGAAGTAAGATCATCTAAACTGTCTAATTTCTCCTTAATAATATCTAACTCTGATTCTAGCTCTACTTCACAAGTTAATATTTCATCAGAAGGTAAATCTTTATTTAAAGCACGTACTTGTGCCTTTAAAGCAGGCACCCCGTCCACCGGCTTCGCACCCCTAATTCTGACTTCATATTGTAACTCATCTTTGTGTAACAAGTTAAAAGTGATTGGCCTCTGTTCCATTTTGTAAGTTAAAATTACTTCTAGTGTGGCAAAATAAAGAAATGTTCAATAACAAAGTGTAATTAATATGATAATAAAATCACCTACCAGTTAAGATATATCAGTTAAAATAGTAGTGTTGTAACAAGTGTGGTTTCACACTTGAGGGTTGAAAATTGTTAGGTTGCAAAGGGTTAGGTTTCTCACTGTTAGGTTCCTCCTTGTGAGGTTCAAAAAGTGAGGTTGGTGAACTAACCTACCAAAACTCAGAACACAAGAGGGTTTTTTTTTCTTTAAATTAGGTATAAAAAAGTAAATATGTCTTTTTTGACTGTAAATTTTGAGCCAATATCGATCATCCGATGTTACAAATTATTATGTTTACAACACAGTACAACCAGATAAACAAATCTTTGGATATAAACCAAATAATTCAGAGAAAAGAAAAAGATTAAAAAAAAATCACCAATACCGATCAACCTTTTTTGAGCAGTAAATGACCAAAAAAAGAGCAAAGTAAACGCTACAAAGCCTTTTTGCCACTTGTTCGGGCGCCACATGTGATGTTATATTTTCCTCCACTGCCCTCTACAATCTTCCTCAGAGCACAGGGGAAGCAATGAAAGAAAACCAAGGTATTAAGAGAATGTTATAATTATATTTTACTAACTATAGATTCTAAAGAAGATGAATACAGTAGTTTTAAGTTATAGTTTATATAAATCACCAAGTTGACATGAAATGTTATAACTATAGTTTACTAACTATAAATATCACAATGAAGCTGAATACAGTAATTTTAAAGTTAGAGTTTATATAAATCACCAAGTTGGCATGAAATGTTATAACTATATTTTACTAACTATAAATATCATAACTAAGCTGAATACAGTAGTTACAGCCCTCTCAGTGAGTAAAACCTTAAGTTGACTAAAAATATTAAATATTTATTATTTATTTTACCTACTCTGCAATGGACTGTCAATTGAGAGATCACAACACTAGACTCCTCCAGATAACAAACTATTTAGTGGATTTCAGAGGGCTCGTTTGATCGATATTGGTGATGCTGTATACTAAGGTTAATTCTAGTTCTCATTGAGACAACCAGTTATATAGATATATATAGAAATGGGTAGGTCGGGGTCCAACTTCGCCTTGTGGTACCTGCTGCACGCTCACCCAGGGTTAGTTAGAGAAATACCTTGTTTAGGATAGGTTTAGCAGTGTATTATCTGTCCGCAGTTACGGCCGGGTTACATGAGACTGGAGAGTGGCTTGCAATCTTTATTGTAATAATCTCACGCGTCCCCTCTGGTCCGGGTACAGAGAGAGAATCTCCTTGTTATTAGCTTGTTCTTCCTCCAGTACTTCTTGAGGAGAACGTAAAAGCCGTTCGAGCTGTAAAACTATCCGTTACTTTGTTCCCCCTATCACAAGATACTGCCCTGCCTTGCAAGATTCCGGGACCATCTACCTTGCGAGGCTTTATCACCCCAAATTACAGTTCGGTTAGCGTCTCCGCGCTATTTCCGCCAATATACTCCAGGATATAAACTTTTAGGATCTACTTCACCGTCTCCGGAGCCCGGAGTGTCCTTCTTTTAATATACTTTGGGCACAATACGAAACAGTGCCTCGATTAATTTCGAAAATTTTAAATGTTTATTTGACAACTCAGCATAAAGAAAAGACCACCAACTCCCAAATATGTGTCTATGATTGTTTTTCTCTCTCCAACTGAAGGCAAAGGTCACAGTCAAACAGACAGCCGCTGCATTCGAGACGAGATAACGAATAAACTCAAACCCATTTAACTATGCTCGCCGTAAGCGGAGGAAAAGAGAATATCTACCTACATCAGCGAGGAAATTCAATTTCGAGTAAAATTCAGAATCGAGTAAAAAAACGCCCGATTGAGAACTCAAATCGATATGAGAAAAAATAATTCAAAATTCAACAACTGTCAAACTCCATCCACTCATCCACACGCACCAACAGAGATTCACTGCCTTCTTTTCTTTTTTTTTTTTATAAGTGTCAAGTCGATTTTTTGAGTCGTATGAAAAAAAGCAACTATTCCCTCAATGCTACCAACCCAATCAATGAAGTTTGACAGCTACGTTGACGTAAGCGGTTCGCTATCATGAGGCTATCATAGACAAAACAGCTATCCTACGTGTGTCAGTAATATGAGTGTCAGTGTCATGCCCTGTTTAAAAACAAACACTACAAGGATTACCGCTAAATATCACTTCTCAAGAGTTATTAGAAGCACTGAGCGAAAGACGCTTCCCAGCTACCTTTGCCCGAGGCATTAAAGCCAAGAGAAGCCGCCCGTGCTACATCTTTTACGTCCTACTCGAGAGGATGGAGAGGACCGAGATGGCCCGACTATATGCCACCTATGAACTACTGGACATGTCTGGCATCATTGTTGAGGGCTGCAGGCCGAGGGTGGGACCCGTCCAATGCCACAGATGCCAGGCATTCGGAAATAGCTCCGAAAAATGTTCCGCACAGAACGTTGTGTCAGATACGCCGGCGAGAAATACGCAACAGACTGGGCACAAAACTGTAACAAAGGGCACACAGCCAACAACAGAAACTGCAAAGTGTTTCTCCAAGCCTCACGCCGCTGGAGAACCCACTGGGCAGGCCAAGGTTCCTGAGCCCAGAAACGGACCAGCCCTAAACGTCCACGCATACCCGCCCGCCGCAAACTGACCGGGGCGCAAACTTACCACCCAAAATAAGATGTTGACGCAAGAAACGCAAAACCCTCCGTCGACCTGCGACGGCAGCCCAGGAGGACTCGCTTCAACATCCCAGCACCTCAAGCCACCATCAAGAACAAGACTGTCTCCCCCTCCGCCCAAAGCACCGGGAGGAACAAAAAGTCGAGACGAGGCCACACATACAGTCTCAGAGGCCCAAGCCCTACCGCAATAAGAAGGTGGACTGACAAAAATCAATTACGCCACGATTGAAACTATGACAAAAATAACGAGAAAAGTCAACATGGGAGGAACAACAACACAACAACCCCATACAAGCCCTAACCAGAGCAATGGCCTGGTTGTTGCAAGGACGGAACATAAACGGAACCCAAGAAGAGAATATTGCTTTTAACGTGGCCCCTTTTAATTATGTTTGTCCACAGGCCTACGATTACGCAGCGGCGACAACATTCGCCGCCACCACCCAGAACTACCCACGATCCTAATTACTACCTACCCACACCTGGGCCTGGGCCTGCCCTGCAAAGGGATCTCACCTGGCATGGCAGACCATGCTGAGGGCCGCGTAGTAATAACCCTTTAGTGAAGAGACAGAGTAACGAAACAGACTCGTCACCTACGACGGCCGCTGTTAGATGCAGCCCGGGGTAAGGTGCTACGCATCGTTCCCGAACCCACCTGTTAAGGAGGAAGACCCGAATGCGGTAGTTACACCGCATGATCCCTTTCTCAGGGGATGATCGCTTCAGAAGAAGGTTATAGTTACTAAGAGTCTAACATAACCTTGCAGCCGGCTGTAGGGTATCCATGAGGATTTTACAACCGCTCCGCCACCTGAGAGGAAACTAAAAAAATCGGCGGTTATAATTCTTATTAAAAAAATAATAATATCGAATTGAGTTCGAGACGCAGTTGGACTTTGCTTTAGGTATTTTAGTTGAGATACATAGATTGATTTTTCTAATTTCCAATATAGAAAATAAAGACTCCTGCTCAAATATATTGTGGTAACTACAGGCAACTACGGAACCCTACACTGCGCGCGGCAAGACACGCACTTAGCCAGATTTTTTTTAATTTATTCTGGCCAAAGCCTATAGCCATATAAGCCATACTCAGTCCTTTAGCCGAACGTATCACTTCAGCAACCCCCACTTTCCAGGCCGAAACCCATTTCTCCTACTCCCCAGAGCTACAGAATTTGGCTGTTGGCTTCTCTGAGATTGAGGTTACTTCCCTATACGTGAGCCCCATTCGTGCGAAAGATCTGCTGCTATAAAAGGTAGGTTTCTTTGTATTAATCGCTGCAAAAATATTTGAAACCCCTACTTGATATATTTATTGTTTAATGTACTATAATGGAAAAAAAAAACAGTTGTTTTTTTCCGGTTGTAGTGCAAACTTAGAAGAACGATGGACTTCAGGCTATGACCAAGTGACATTTTAAAGGACTATTCAAAAAAGGGCTTTCATTTTCTCTTGTCTCAAAACCAAAGTCTCAGTCTGAAGCCTCCTAAAAACATAGCGAATTTTCTGTACATTAACAACAATAACTCTCTGAAAGTAACATTAAATCTCTACTTCAATTGCGATTTTCCCTCCAAACTGTCAAAGGCATAAAGAAAACACGTTTAAGTAATCCGCTTTTGTTATGAAGTTCTCCATTGAAACCGATACGGGTAAGTGATTTAAAATTCCTCTGAACTTCGTCTAAGTTTGGAAATGACAAACCATCTCGAGATTATTTCTCGGCATAATCATTGTTTAAAGATGCTACTTCAATGAGCGGAGAGAATGGGACGAGATGCTGTATTGTAACTCAAGGTTTTCAACTGACAATTAAGTAAAACGAAATCAGTGTTGAAGCTGAATTTTATCCTTATTTGAAAAAGTCATATTTACAGTGACAAAATTAAAAAAGATATTTTATCGTTTTTCAAGAAAATATTAGAAAATCTGTTTTAGAATACGCTTACAAAGTATACTTAGTTTACCATACATCACTTTAGTTAACCAACTTATATCACTGTGCGAGTTATTTGACTCCACCCAAAATCAGACCCCTCTGACGGGTTGACACGAAAATTGTTCTAAATTATTCAATGTACATTCTCGCACTCCCTAAACAATGTCCCCATTTCGTATAATAAAGATTTACATCTCATGCTTCATACAACCTACTATCGCGATAAAAGTTAACGGTTAGTTGGTTACCATAGGAATAAATAAAGACTACTTATCGCAATTTTTACGGGTCACTGGTTAAGAACAGAACATCAGGCGGCTGGCGCGACGGATCTCCTTTAATTGAATCAGTGGGAATGCTATACCCGCCCAGTGGGAGATAAGCGGACATTTTTAACTAGTATGCCTACTTACTTTGTTTAAAAATGAATACTTCGTCCGCTTTCGGGACTGAGTAAACAAACAGGCAACCCTTTTTTTTCAGCAAAAGCTTTCAGGGCATTGTGAATAATTTGTTGGCTCCGGAAATTATATACATTTTAATGGGTATTTATTCCCTTTTTAGAATCTTTAGGGATAAATGCTTATGGGTATTTTGGCGTTAATGTGTATTTTTAGAGTGAAAAGTTGTCTTTTATATAAGACTGGATTTCATAAATGATTTTAGACCAGACAAATAAAAACTTAATCATTGTTTTAAGATGTCAAGTTTAGCATTGGTAAGGTGTTTTTGATTAACTTTAACTATATCTACGCGGAATAGTTGTAACTGATGCATTTCTTTTTCATTATATAGTGCGATTCAAATAAGAATAGGAAAGCAATGACCTCCATCTGTCAAATGTCGCTTGAAAAGTACGGTTTGCAAAAAAATCTTGGAACACTTATTCAACACACAGCTAATTCTAGAATAAAAACCATAAATTTGTAAACAAACAATAACAAATATTGATAAATTAATATTGGTTGATATTTTTTTTCATTTATTGAGCTTTGGCTATGAATGGTTGATAACTTAAACCGTCAACCAACTGTCACTTTTTTTCTCAATCTTAGTAAATAAATTATAATAATAAAATCTGATGTTTTTTCTCACTTAATCTTAGTTAGAAGTTTCATTAAATAAAATCTTTTTTTAATAAATAAATAAAATAAAACCTATTTGGTTTGAATTGACAGCTATGACGTCACAATATGGCGCCCAGTCAATCCTATTCTAAGTTGAATCGCATTATACTTTCACTTTTAGTCTAGTATGGGAATTCAGTATTTATTCAAATATTTGAATGACTAGACATAATTTAACGATACTAACCTAAGCGTCAATATTTTAAAACTTTTGTAATTACATACTCAAGCAATAGAAATTAATTACTATTATTATAGTCGTTTATGGTAACAAATTATAAGCTATACTTTTAATACAGTATTTATGCTTTCATTTTATAATAAGTACTTGCGTGGCCCATTATTGCGGTAGGTACCAATGCGTAAAACAATTTTCAATTTAGAAGGGTAAAATTCGATTAAGTTGGAATAAAGCGTTCGTTGTAAACACCAGCAGAGGGTATACAAAGGCAATTTGGCCAACACATTACGCTAAAAATATTGAATTGTTATCACAAAGAAGGGACTCATTTAACCCGACTCGCATTTTAATCACTATTTCTTTGAAACCAATGGTGTTTAATAAAAATATTTCAGTTAATAGATTGGAAACACGCATTTACAGACACAGAATGACTTGCATCATTTACAAGTTCTGGCTGATATTACTCTGTCTCATGCATTCTCTATTATAATAATTATATCTATGTACAAATTATAAATAAGAAAATATTATCTATAAAAATAGAATGTCTGGATATGTAACTTATGTATACCTATTTTGTCCTATGTCTATCTTCACGCTGCGTCCAGTGTGGAATAGGCAGGGAGAATAGAATTTAAAGAGAGGTAGGGCACAGCGGATTTTCCGCTCGAGTTGGAGCGCCCGTCTGGGGAAGCAATCTCCACTTTACAGAAAACCACAGTAAAATGATACTTTTAAAGCCAAAACACACAGAAGCCGGAGGCAGAGCGAAAGCGTCGACGGTTTTTTGTATAATTCGAATGAGGATCCGTAATGATTTTAGTTTAGAATGCAGGATTATAGAGCTAAAGATTCCATAAAATAAAGTGGTAAAATTTTTGTTCTACGACAAATATTGACGAAGTTATGACAAATTACTAAATGAATTTTCAGCTTGCCGCGTAGTGGCTGTAACGTCACAGAGCTCTAGAGCTCGGGCGCGAGCGTGCGTATGTACGCTACTGAAGTTCAACCGGAGTGAACCACGATCGAGATCTGTGAACTCACACGTTTCAGCCGCCGGTGAATATTGGCTACCATAAAATTAGTTATAAAATCGCAACGAATTAACCGATTTTGACGATTTAAAAAGTATATTATTTAAATAGTTTATGAGATCATTATACTGTGATTTTGAGTTGATTTGCTGACCTAGTAATGATCCGCATTAGTATGAAGTACTACACACACAAACCGTAGCAGGGCGGCGACACAAACAGGCGGCGTGCGCGGCGCGTGGCGGAGGCGGGGCGGTGCGGTCTCGGGGCAGAGGCTAAAGGTCAACTTTAGTGGTGTTGTGTTTCTTCTAGTGAGATGGGTTCCAGGGCTCCGCGGGGTAGGGTATCGGGATTAAGGCCGGCAAGGTGAGGAAGGTCGGAGCGATACACCTGCCGCATCATCTATCTTGGCAACTGGACTCCACTTATACTTAACATCAGGTGGGGGGAGGTAATTTGTTGCGTCTCGTATCAAAAAAATTGAGCGCCAATTTATCTAATATTAATTTAGAAAATAAGAAACACCAGTTTTAGAGTTAGTATGCACTAGATCAATCAATACTCGATAAGTTACGCTTCGGATACTCCGCATACTATCCAATCAATGCATACGTCAACACAGACGCGAACTCTCGTGTCGGGCTGGGGTTTGAACAGGAGGCTGTCAACACAGCTTCGCGACCTTATTAAACTTAATCTAGGACCTCGGCGTAATCGACCCTTCTATTTTTAGAAGTGACATGAGGAAAAGGTCTTTTAGGAGATATTATATAGTCCAGCCAGCGTACGGTTATGAATAATAAAACATTCAACAGCTTTTTATGTTTTAGAGGCTATTATATTCCAATATCAATCTTACTTTTATGTTTCTTTTATTAGGTAAATACATGATAGATTACATTAAAAAAAACTGAATTAGAAGCTTTTGTGTGTGAAAAAAATAATATTTTTAACACATACTTACCAATTAGCCTAGCCCCAAAGTAAACACTGTATACTTGTGTTACGGGATACTAGGGTAACGGATAGAATACATATTATACTGATACACATAGCTCAGTATATTTATAAAGAAATACATATTTAAAACCCATGACTGGAGCACTAATGCTCCTATTTATCATACAAACATCTGTCCCCGCCGAGATTCGAACCTGGGACCTTGGTGAACGAAAATACAAACAGATTTTCTTTCTCCATTTTAGTCACAGCCACTAATTTAATTTAATAATTTCTTCATCCAATCATGTATTGACTCTTTTCATTGCAAAAGTTGACATCAATTACTTTAATCAAATTAATAGGGTAAATAGCAGGTATTTATACACATTTGTTTGAATGAATGTAAAAAGCGAAAAGTATGGGAATATTGGGGAAAATTCCTCTGTGCCCCAGCAATGAGGACATTATGGAATGATGATGATGATGATGATAGGAAAATTTGCCCAGGATTTTCAGAAAGACAAGGTGTGAAAAATTTTAACCACATAGAACCTGTATTCATGTTGCATATGAGAAGTGGTAGCTAGAAGAAATTGTCAGATACATATGTATACGAAGAACCAAATAAATACGTAAGGTAATAAAACCCTAATAAGAACATAATACGCTTTTGGTTTTGGGCGCGGGTATAGTGTGATCTATTCACATCGTCTATTAACATTTCTCATGCATTTGTAAAAAATCTCTTCGCCTCACTCTATTTTCTGATAGATAACGTAACGTTGTCTTTATGGCGCCATAAAGTAGTTATTGCTATGAGGCGATAACGGCGATTTATGACACTAGTTCATAAAGTGAGCCCTTCAAGGGTTTCGATTCGAAGCACAAAGGCGAACCCGGCCACGAGTCTTCATCTTTTTTACGTAAATAATACATCGCGTATCGTCTTAATGCTTTAAAATATATCATGAAAAAGTATTATAGGACTATGACGCTTAGACGTGCGGTCAAAATACACTTCCGGACATATAGTCCAGGAAATGAAGCATTTTGGCTCGAAATTTTTTCCTCCACCATGGATTTACTTGAAATTTTCTCAAAAGGTAGGGTACAGCTCAAGGATCATTTTCTATATCATGCCGCTGTACGCTAGAGCCTTGGGAATGGTTGCTACCCCATCTCGGGGGTAGAATTTTTTTATTACATTTTAACTGTAGGAATCGACGGAAAAAGTAATTCTAAGAAAAAAAATGTTAATTACGTGCATTTTATCAAAAAAAAGTGTAGAGAGTCCAATTTTAGCTTTTAAAAAAACGAAAACAATGCGTTTTTTATAATTTTTCTATGACAAATATGAACTGAAATACAGCAAATTAATGCTTACCTTTTTTCGTCAAATGCATAAATTGGGTTTTATTAAAACTATTTACATCAATTATATAATAATGTTCTGAAAATTGCATAGCACACTGTAGTAAAAATACTACACCTAAAGTCTAATTTCACACAAAAAGTTTGTTTAGTCTGAGAGTCATAAAATGCTGAAGTTACATTATCTGATGTTTTGAACCCTGTATACAAAGTATAAATATCTTGTTGTTCGTGTAAATATTGCAAGAATTCAATTTGGTTAGATAATTTTTCCAAGTTAATATTAATACTGCTATTTATTGTTTTATAACTTAAAGAAAAAATGGGTAAAGGCTTTGAAATTTGTACATTATTGCAGCTGTTTTTTATATTCAATACAATTTTTATCATATCGGGGAAGTGATCTGAGATAAGTTCATTTACACTTATCTCAGTGTTGCTGGTCAAACTCGCAGGGAGGTTTTGACTTGGTAAAATTCTATTAATACTAAATTATTATCAGATGCCAATACTTTAAGGCAAAAATTTATTAAAATCTGTAGCCTTCTTTTTTTTAAAGGAACTATGCAAGATTCGGCTTCCATTGCACTAATTGGAGTATAACACATGGCACCTGTGATAATAGGGGTAATGACGGGGTACAGTAAACGAAATTCTATTTAGTCCGTCAGTTAGATGATCATAAAATAATGGACACGTATTTTTTCTTTGGGCAATCAACCAAAAAATGACAAAGTTATAGCGCGTCAAAGTTTGGGAGTAGGGGCTCGTGACGTCACTTTTGAGTGAATTTTCACTTATAAGTGTACTCAAACGTGACGTCATGCGACTTTTCAAATCAATATATCTCTGCAATGTTTATATTATGTGAAAAAAGAAAAAATACGTATCCAATACTGATAAACGAAGAAAAAAAAATAGTCACCATCCCTATTCTGTTATGTCTGATTATGTCTAGTTTTCTTAAAAGACATTGGTGTTCATATATTCCACTGCTGTAATCAAAGTGGCTTCTAACTATACTTCTATAAAGCATTGATAGAATTTTGGGATCAGAGCCCCATTGTACACCAGCCAGAGATCGTAAGATATTTAGTCCATGGCTAGCACTTTTGATCAAGTGGTTAATATGCCGTTCAAATGTTAATTTCGAATCTAAATGTATTCCAAGGAACTTCTTATTATGCAGCCATCTTATAGGTACGAGTACATTATTGAACAAAACTACATGTTTCCTTGAGAAAAACATTGCTCCACTTTTTACTATGTTAATTATTAGGTTCAAACTATTATAGAAATGTTGAATTTTTGACAAACCATTGTTTAGGTTTCTAGCAACACTATTTACACGGTAGGTTTCTAACAACACTAGAACTATATCATCAGCGAAAAGAAGGCATCTTACTAATGAATCTGTTAGATAATTGTTAATTTGAGACGTGTAAACCCCAAATAATAACGGAGATATTGGGGAGCCGTGCATTGTTCCTTTATAAACATTTTTAGGACCATGTAATATGTTATTATACCTAATATACTTTGTTCTGTTATATAAAAAGTTAAAAATACATTTACAAAATTTTCCAGGTATACCATTATCACTGAGGATTTGGATGAGAATAGATAGGGTTAACGGGTTAACATTATCAAAAGCACCACAGACATCAAGAAAAGTACAATCAGTATATGAATGACTATGGAATGAATTTTTAATATTAGTAATAAGTGGCACATTATTTTCCACTGCACTTCTACCTTTTCTGAAACAAAACTGCTGTTCAGCTAAAATGTTATGTTTTTCACAATAAAACTCTAATCTCCATTAAAGCATATTTTCAAATAATTTACTAATACAAGATAAAAGAGACTTCAGCGATATGAATTGCAATTATTTTCTGGCCTATGTGCTTTTAATATTGGTATAACACATTGTGTTTTCCAACTGTTAGGGATGTACTCTTTATTCCATAGAAAATTATAATCTTTTAACAAAATGTTGAGTGCCTTAGGAAGTTTACGTATTAAATTGTAAGAAATATTATCAAGGCCAGGTGTTGTATCTTTTCTTGTTTCGGAGATGCAAAGGGTTGTATCCTTAGGACGATACGGTACGCTCATACTAGCATCAAATAAAATATGATCCGGCTCAGTCATCCGACAGAACAGAACGCTTCAACGCCGCGTGAGCGAAACGGCGAGTCCGATTCCAAGTCCGTACGGCTGAGCTGTATTGTTGTCCTTTTCTTGATAACAAAATGGCGAAAAATGGCGAATACGTAAATAACATTCACGACAAACCGTGACTTTTGAGAAAAAAATGTTTTACAGTTTTACGATTGAAAAGTGTTGCCGAGGTATTTGATTTTGAACTATTTGTGTTCTATATAAAAGCATCGAAGGCATTGTTTTATATTTATAACACATAATATACGCAATATTGTTATATTGAGTGCACATGCAGCGTGTTTGAATGTCCAATTGTGACTTTGTTGGTCGCAGATGACCATTATGGCGTCACCGGGTTTGGGGACGGCGAGATCCTGAGGAAACCTCAAGCCGAGAATTTGCGAGTGCCTCTGGAGGTATTCCAGGTGGATGGCATCGCCCCACAGGGGGGAGTCTCCTCTCCGTCTGGAGCCTCTAGACCACTCGAACCAGAGGGGGTCGGCTCAATTAGAGGGCGTCTCTGAGATTCGGACCTCGGCTCTAGTTAGCCGTTGTCGTGGGCAGCGAATTGTGATCGTGCACCACAATTTAAGCGGATCACTTTTGAGCCGCGAGTGCCGTTTCTTCCCTTTTTGTTTAAATGTAAGGTTAGTTAAATAGGATTTCTATTGCATATCTTCTGTCTTTCTTTTGACTTTACATAGACCGTATAATCAACGGCACTTTTTTTCAAAAACAGTCGAATTTAGTTGGTTTTAAAATATATTTTGTACTTATCCTCCGAAGAGTCGACAGTCCTTTTATATTTTCGCTTACGCTCGCCCTCCTCTCCGCCGCCCATTTTCACAGATGGGGTTCGCTTCTACGAATATATCTATTTACTTGTGTCATCATTATCATCATCATCATCAACCCATGCTCGTCCACTGCTGGAAATAATTTGCTTGTATATTTATTAGTAATTTACTATTAAAAGAAATAAAATTATTTAAAGAGGAAAATTTCCGCGCGCCTTATTTGACTTCCAGTCAAGAAGTTCACACCGGCGGGTACGTGGGCAGTGTTACCAGAGTTTATACAACAACAATTCTGGGGACCTTATCCCTTAGAATGCGTGTTGGGTACAGAAGTATTGTCTACTTTTTAGGGAGTAGGGCCTGGCTCATTTCTTCGAACTTCTAGAACTCTTTACTAATAAGAGTTCTAGAAGCTTATCTTAACTCTAACGAAATCATAAAGATTTAAGACCCTACTTTATACTTAAATGCCATGGTGTACATCCATTATAAATTAATCAATAGATCGAATTTCTACAATAGCAATTTTTAATTGAAAGATTTAAATAATAAAAAACTGCATACTTAGGTCCAAATTTTTAAATATAAGAAATTATTTCACCCAACATCACCCTTTGTATCTGCTCTGCCAGATCAAGAGTGTAATTCATACAGATTATTTATGATATGGTCATATCTATATCATATCTAACAGACAGTCTGTTACAAGTTACGTCAACCACTTCCTTTTCCTAAGGTTTCAAAGTTATCCTTTACTAGGAATGCTTAGTTTTGCTTTTTATGTACTTCCATTGACTTCAGCTTAGCTCAGACTTAGTACTAAAAAGCTGTAATTTGGTTGAATATACATATTAGTCACCCCAACTGAATATACATTGCTGTATATAGCTGAATGGACACAATTTTAAAATTATCACAGGAGTTGTGAAGTACCTAAATAATATATGAGGTGGTCAATAGCAAGGGCCTTATAAATAAAACTATGATAAATACAAAGTATTTTTATTACATACCCAATATAAACACAATTACATTTATTAAAATACAAACATTAATATATATCAATTGGCGGTGGTCTTCCAAATAAAAGCTTCCATGACACTGGTTCTACCAATTGAGACATTAAATCTTTCTTTTCAGAAAACAATGGCAATAAATTGGCTATATAGTGGACCATTTCATAAGCATCAGGAATATTATTTCCCTCGGAGCAATACTTATACAAGACTAAGCATGGCATTGTGTGCTCTGAGCAAATTTGAAACAATAATGATGCAAATCCACCCCCATAGATTTTTAATCCATTATCATGAAATTCATGCTCCATCCAATTCAAACGTTTTATTTCATTTTTGCGAGAGAATAATTCATTTGCCACATATCTAAATGGTGATGTTGATATATATTTCTTTTCATGAGCGAAACTGCTAGTCAAAATGACGATATCTTTAACATGCTTTTCTTTAAATTTAAGAACAACTTCATTCAAAAATGGCTTAGCATATCTATACACGAGTGGTGCTCTGATTTGCAATACGATTAAGTTTCTAGTAGCACACTTATAAACTTCGCAGCTGCTAGACAATTTTGAAGAATTCAAATCGTATGGATCATAACCCAGAACCGGTATTATTGCTGTACTGTAAACAGAAGCTATTCTAACCATATCGAAGGATGAAATTAGCAAGTCAGAAGCTAGTTGGCCGACATTTCCTACTGCCACGCTAGGAATTATCAAAGTGTATCCACTTATATCATTATCATCGAAAAATCTCCAAATATGAGTATCACTCATTTTTATTTATATCAGTTCCTGCACTTTCAATTTACTACGGTTTCAATAAAATTTTGCTAATATACACCAACAATACACTAAATCCACAGACTATTTAGATACTACGTACTAAATCAAAACAAAAGATGATTGACTTGACTTGTCACTGTTTTTTTTTTTGTTAAGTTCTCCCTTTTCAGGGAAGGCAAGGGAAACAATGCCCATACAGCGTAGTCTTAAGTTAAATTATTCTGTTTTTCTTTTTACATTAGAATGTCGGTGTGACGAACTCTGTTTTTTGAAGTGTTTGGCACGAAATGTATCGATCTGGCTTTTTCTATAAGCTTTTGTGAGGTAGTCAATACTACAATAAAATTCTCACGTCCACTTGACCGGAATAGAGTATATTTTGACAATTTAAAGATGCGCGCGCAACACTGTAACAGAAAAGTAACACCATGAAGTCGGCCGCTAAACCGCACATTACTCGTAAGGGTGCGGCCAGAGTGCACTCAGATTCAGATTCAGATTCTGTAAACAAGCTCGAGAAATAAACAGTGTAGTCTAAGCAGGTTGCCTGCTTTTTCTCGCGCTTTGTTTTCTGAGTCTGAATCTGAATCAGGAGTGCACTCTGGCCGTACCCTTCGACTACACTGTTAATTTCTCGCGCTTGTTTTCAGAATCTGAATCTGAGTGCACTCTGGCCGCACCCTAAGTCTCGAAAAAAAGCTTCCAACAAAATAGTAATAGGATCACTTAGTCGTACATGTTGGGACGCTCGTCGCCTCTGATCACTGTTTTCATATTTATAATATTTATCCACATGTTTCTAGTTTCTATATTCTTAACACGTGAAATGAAATTTATATGTGCTAATAAATTTTATTCAGTAGTGAATTTTTTTGTTAAATTCTCCCTTTTCAGGGAAGGCAAGGAGAACAATACAGCCTAGTCTTAAGTTAAATTATTCTGATTTTCTTTTTACATTAGAATGTCGGTGTGACGCATTCTAATGTTTCTTGAAGTGTTTGGCACGAAATGTATCGAGCTGGCTTTTTCGATAAGCTTCTGTGAGGTAATCAATACTACAATAAAATTCTCACGTCCACTTGACCGGAATATTTTGACGATTCTACTAATTCTTCAGTTACGCAGACAGTTGTAACACAAAATCACACCAATTTTATTACACAATATCCACTATGAACGAATTTAAGAATAATTAAATTAAGACGCCAACCAAACTCGATGAAATCCCGCCAAAAACTCCGTTATTTTTTGTTAAATTCTCCCTTTTTAGGGAAGGCAAAGAGAACAATGCCCTTATAGCCTAGTCTTAAGTTAAATTATTCTGATTTTCTTTTTACATTAGAATGTCGGTGTGACGCATTCTAATGTTCCTTGAAGTGTTTGGCACGAAATGTATCGAGCTGGCTTTTTCGATAAGCTTCTGTGAGGTAGTCAATACTACATTAAAATTCTCACGTCCACTTGACCGGAATAGCGTATATTTTGACGATTCTACTAATTCTTCAGTTACGAAGACAGTTGTAACACAAAGTCACACCAATTTTATTTCACAATATCCACTATGAACGAATTTAAGAATAATTAAAATAAGACGCCAACCACACTCGATGAAATCCCGCCAAAAACTCCCCTGTTTTTTTTTAGTTTTACGGCCAGCCGCAAGAAGCATATAAGATTGTGTATTTCTCCATGAATGATATTAAGGGTTGCCCGATCTGAATCGATTTTTGGAAGTCGATTCACGGCAATACTATCCATTAAATTTTTGAATCGTTTTAATAAGATGTAAATGTGAAATGTGATTTTTTTTTCAGAAAGTTAACCGTATATCCAAAAGATCGTATGAAAACATCGAACTTTATAGATATGGCATTAAAAATTTGTAGCCAACCGAAACCGAATTATCAGCCGAAGGATTAAAAATATATCTTTCTTTGTAAGCACTTCCATTGTTGTGATGAAGGACAGGACAGGCAGACAACAAAGTCGTATAACCTACCTAAATATCAACATTTAGTTAAAAACTGGTAATGTGTTAAATTTTTCTTTACTTAAAGAAATACCCACATTAAGATCACTCAAATATCCGATTTGTCACAATTTTATTAAAAACCCGAAAGTTGAATCAATATCGTTAATAGTGGGCCATCCACTACCGTTCATTCCTACTAGAATCTTTAATAGGTACGAATTGAATGGTTGCTCGCTCTCGCACATCGACTACCACTCAATCCGTACGGATTATACATGCCGGCAGGAATGAGCGTTAGTGGATGACCAACTAATATCTAACAAACCATGATTGCAACTCCCTAAACGAACTGGAAAATAAAATTAAAAATATTAATTATAGTCTGCCATTCTATTATCTTGTTGACAGAACGGAGCCTATGAAAATTTGTATTGTTTACGTTAAAATGTCATACAAATAATATTGTACTTCATGGACGGATACCGCCCACTTGGTGATGTGGCACACATAACGATTACTAAGATTGTGCCACAGGTTACGAAAAATCGGTTGAATAAATGAGTACAACCAAATAGGCTAGTTGACTCATGTCGAATTGTATTAAATAAATGTTTATTTTTTAAAGTATTTGGTCTAATGAACCTAAATATATCGATTTCACTTCATAAAAGCAGAAGATTGCTGTAGAAATTTAATTTAAAAAAATATTTTTTAGTCTATACTTTTTAAACACTAAAAACGCTGTTCGCCACATCCGCCATGATTGTGACGTCTCTTTTAGTAAACAACTAAATGTCATTCATACATAACTTTAAAACTAGTATTATTAAACCTGATTATAAATGAAGAGACTTAAAATATTATTCAATGAGTACTTACATCAAAGTGATCTTCGGAAAAATAAATTTTACTATGAGTCGATAAAGTTGCAGGATCACTTTTAGCAACTTCTAACCAGGTATTGCGTAGGTTAATTTCTTTCGGCACTTTAATCCACAACTTTCAAAGTAGTATCTTCAAGGATGTGTTTTTACATTCTCGTACAATACAATAATGATAATTACTATATTTTTCGTGGTATTTATTAGAAATCATGTTTTTTTTGTTATTATAAACTCAGTTATGTTATTTTTTACGAGCTTACGAATTTTTGTTTACTGCCGTCGACGTCAGAGCATAGACAATCTATAGACTAAAATGGCCCACAGCGTTTTTGTATGTCCATGAAAAGTCTATTTTAAAATTAAAGATTTGTAGCTTTCTAGGTTTCAAAAAAATACAAAAAATTTTTTTAGGTCTAATAGAACATTTATTAACCATTTACAACGTTTTTCCAAAAAGGGTCAACTAGCCTATTGTAAGGTAGAAACCAGGTAATTAAAATATTAGCATTATATAAATGTCTTCTTAGTTCTTTTTTAATTTATTCAGGCGTATCAGATTCTTCATACAAACTGGACTCATCGTCAGATGTGTCCTCGGTATTAATGATAAGTTCATTCTGTTGTATTTTGACAAGGGCAACATCTCGATCCCAGTCAGACATTATAATTTTCTTTGTTCGTTCAACGACACTCGCCCAGTTTTCAGGTGTAACATCACCACACACGTTATTTAAAAGTCCCATCATCTTGTTTGTTGTGAACGGTGGCGTAGTATTCTTTCTTGCGGCGTTTCCTTTTACTTGTGCCCATATCAGCTCAATAGCATTGTACTGTCAATGGTAAGGGAGTATGAGCACAATATTCTGCTGCCATTTCATCAATGACATACTGTTTTTGTTGTTTATTTTCATTTAAAATATTTACTAATTCTACTTTTAAGTAGGAGTCGTCCACATCCTTGCCATTAGCACGAAGCCAGTTAATAATCTCTGCTTTGGTATTTGCTTCTGTGGGCATTTTATTTATTTGCCGAGAATGATAGAGTGCGTTATCAATAAATATCACCTTCTAACGATAACAGCATTTCCCTAAACCAATTTTCGTAAACTTCCGCGTTCATTTCTTCGTGATAATCACCAGATTTTTTTGATTTGAACGTTAATAGAGCACCTGCCACAAAACCTTTTGATATTCCAGCGTGACAAATGATAAGGCGTTCGCCCAGCCGGAACAACTGTTCGACGGAGGCAACACCGGTCCACTCCCGGATATTCCGGAGCCATGACTTTTTTCTTCACCCAGCACATCTCTTTCCGTCCACTTTGCCTATCATTATCAACTGCAGCAGCATGTATCTATCGTTCCTGAGCACGTGGCCAAGATATTCTATCTTGCGCTTTTTGATAGAAGGCAACATTTTCCGGGACATATGAACGCGCTGAAGCACGGTTTCGTTCCTGACCCTCTGCGTCCAACTAATGCGTAACATGCGACGGTAACACCACATCTCGAATGCCTGTAGGCGTCTTGTAGTGTCTTCTTTCTGGGTCCACGTTTCGCAACCATACATGACAATAGGCCAGATATAGCACATGAGTAGCCTGACTCGGAGCTTTATATTCAGTTGACGACAGCAAAGAACTTTCCTTATTTTATTAAAAGAGGCTCGAGCGATTTCTATCCGGGTCTTGATTTCTTGATCCGATTCCCATTCCCATCCGCTTCATTTTGTAATAAAACAGCATAAATAATATAAAATAAGGGCGTCTAAAATAGCAAGATCATATGTTTTTTTAATATGTATTTATTAAGTCATGGTTTTTTTAGCTTCATTGAATTAACGATTTTACAACCGAAATAAAACAAATACAAAAGAAAATCAATCAGTTTGGTATTTAATGTAATAGATGTAGAGAAAATTATTGAAAAATGTGTACTTCAATGGTGTATTAAAATCGGGGTTAATTGATTGCCAGGTTTTTGGCACAATATTCTTTATACACAGTCATCCCTTAACCTGTCAGTACCTTAAGACTTCTTTCGATTTAGAATGGTTCTATGTTTTGGAAACTAATACCAAAAGGATAGAGCGCGTGAAAGTTTGGGAGAGAAGGCTTGTAAAGTCACTTCTAAGTAAAAATTGTACCAAGACGTGACGTCATGGGAAATTTCATATCAACATATCTCTGTAATGTTTTGATTATGTGAATAAGAAATAAATACTTGTCCAATACTTTTATTAATCTACCTGGCCGACGAAGAAAAAAAGGTTTTGTCATCAACCCTATTGCCACACAGTAAGATTCTTACTTCTGTTATAAAGCCCAAGGCATGTTGCAATGTAATTCTTCTTTTTGAATATTTAATCAAACGTTAAGTTGAGTAATCTTTCGGGGACTATCAACCTCTTACTTAAGGGTGCGGCCAGAGTGCATTCAGATTCAGATTCTGAAAACAAGCGCGAGAAATAAACAGTGTAGTCGAAGGGTACGGCCAGAGTGCACTCCTGATTCAGATTCAGAGTCAGAAAACAAAGCGCGAGAAAAAGCAGGCAACCTGCTTAGACTACACTGTTTATTTCTCGCGCTTGTTTTCAGAATCTGAATCTGAATCTGAGTGCACTCTGGCCGCACCCTTAAGTAAGAGGTTGATAGTCCCCGAAAGATTACTCAACTTAACGTTTGATTAAATATTCAAAAAGAAGAATTACATTGCAACTGTCTCATGATCAGTGAACAAGTTTTTTTTTTAATTTATTCATGACCTGGATACAGAGTCCTTCAGTCGAATACATTGTGGGTTACAAAATATTTTTAAATTAAAACCTAAGTAGTTAAGTGTCCTTCAAAGGAGAGCAAGAATTGCAATACTTACTACAAAATTACAAAAAAGAACATTAGTTTTTTAAATTTTCAAATTTTGGTGTAATTGCTAATAATAATAAAGTTATATTTAAATGTAATTACAATCTAAGCAGTACAAATCAATTAAAACAGAAATATTTACACTTACAAAAATAGTTACAATGTATTCCTTAAACTAAATATTCTGTACAGTATTTTCTATTAATTTAAACAGTGGTTTATAAAAGTCTGAATTGTTTAGTAATTCCTGAACGTGGCGGGGGAAACTGTTTTGACTTTGCTCACTAGACATGGGCGTTTTTGGTTTTGAACGCAAACGGATATTTATCGGATTTCAGATTTCAAAATCGATTTTAAAATCCGTTTTTAGATATCCGATTTCAGATGTGCCGAACTAAGCCAATTCACTAGTTTGTGATATGATTTGGTTTTATTAGCTAACGACAATCACAAACAATTAATTGTACGAAGCAAGGATACTCGTAGATTTGCGCGATTTTCCTTTATGCTTTAAATCTAGGCTTAGGCAAGAGTATATATTCTGTGGCTTAGGACTAGCAGAAAAGTTATCTTTATACGGCTTATGTTAAATGATTTCTTTTAACATATTTTTTTAGTAATTTTTTTGGTTTTTCTGTTTGTTTTTGTTAGAGCGACAAATTGCTAGGAGTTTATATTTGCGTGTAATCTCATTGCTGTTATTCGTATGGTTTGTGGTTGTCAGAATTATTTGAATATACTGACTGACATGCACTTCAAGTTTTTGGTTGTTACTTGCTTAGATACGTTGTTTGTACTCATGTGTTCTATTTTGTTTGTAAATATATATATTAAGTCAATATTAGCTGGCATTCTTTATTTATTATATATGATCGAGGTTATCTAGTCTTCGATCAGGTTATGGGCCGCATATGATAAATATAAGAAGACTTAAAATATGGCTACACAAGGAAATAGTATGAAGGTAAATTCGAGCAGCGATGGATCGGAGAGATCTCAGCCTTCACACGACACAGGTATGAGCATAGAGAAACTCGATGGAAATTCGAATTATAGTACTTGGAAATTTTTGGTAGAATTATATCTAATTCACGATGATTTATGGGAGTACACACAAACAACGCCAGATAAAACTGATGTAGTAGGCTGTAGGAAAGACCAAAAAGCGAGAGCAAAAATATGCTTGATGGTAAAGCCCCACTGTCTGATTCACGTTCGAAACGCTAAGACAGCTAAAGAAGCGTGGGACGCTTTGAGATCGGCTTTTGAAGATAAGGGTCTTAACAACCGTTGCAGACTTTTGACCAAGTTAGTTAGCCTAAAACTTGAACAATTTACATCAGTTAGGAGTTATGTAACAGAAATAATGTTAGTAGCGCAGCAATTACGGGACATCGGTAAAGAAGTTGACGATGAGATGCTAGCTGCTCTCATGTTACAAGGTTTGACCGAAACTTTTCAACCAATGAGGCTTGCGATTGAAAACTCAGGAGTAGAGTTGACCACAGATTACATAAAAACCAAATTACTTCAAATGGAAGATTCGTATAACACTAGTAGTTCAAGCAGTAATGATATAGCATTGCGTGTTGATACACATAACAAGACTAGGAGATTTCCATACAAGAAGTCACAGAAGATAAAATGCTTTATTTGTAATGGACCACATAAAGCGAGAGATTGTCCAGAGAACTCAAAAAATAAGAAGGCTTCGTTAGCATTGGGACTTGCAACTTCAGGAAAACCAGACGAGTGGATTTTAGATTCTGGGGCATCAAGCCATATGACTAACAGCAAAGAGTATTTAATGGACGTTAGAATGTATGACAAAAAAGTGGAAATCGGATGTGCGAATGGTAGTAAAGTATATGGTATTGGAGAAGGTTCTGTGGTATGTAAGGAGAATGTTGCAGGCGTAAGTGAAGTGATGTATGTACCACACTTAGCAACTAACTTGTTGAGCGTGAGTGCTATTGTAAAGAAGAATGTAGTTGTTGTATTTTCAGCGAAAGGCTATGAACTGTTGAAAGCGGATGGATGTAAGGTTACTGGTGATGTCTTATATACAGGTGTGGAGGATAATGGTGTTTATAAACTTAAGCTCTGTTCACAGGAGAAAGCACTAGCCTCGACTGTCAGTACCATAGACATAGAGTTGTGGCATAGACGTATGGGACATCTTGGTGTACGGAACCTTAAGCTGCTGAGAGACAAATTGGCTACAGGGGTAAGTTTTACTAATAATCCAGTTAACTTACAGTGTAGAGCTTGTTTGATGGGAAAGCAGACCAAACAACCGTTTAAAAAGGGTTTAGCAAACAGAGCTGATGATATTTTAGGTTTGGTTCATACTGATGTATGTGGACCAATGAGTAAAGACTCAATGTCGGGCTGTAAATATTTTCTAACGTTTATTGATGATTTTACAAGAAAAACTTTTGTATATTTTATCAAAAACAAAAGTGAAGTCTTTCAAAAATTTTTAGATTTCAAGACATTTGCTGAGAACCAGTCTGGAAAGAAATTAAAAATTCTTCGATCGGATAATGGCAAGGAGTATGTCAATGAGCAGATGAAGAAATTTTTGAAGCAGTGTGGTATACAACAGCAATTAACGGTTGAGTATACACCCGAGCAGAATGGAGTTGCAGAACGTGCAAACCGCACAATAACAGAAAAAGCTAGAAGTATGCTTCAGGAAGCAGAGCTAGATGAAAAGTTCTGGGCAGAGGCGGTGAACTACGCTGTGTATTTAAAGAATAGATCACCGACCATTGCAGTTAAAGGTAAAACGCCAGAGGAAGCGTGGACTGGAAGGAAGCAAGACTTAAGCATGCTACGAATTTTCGGATGCAAAGCGTTTATTCACGTACCAAAAGTAAAACGGACGAAATGGGACGCTAAATCTAAAGAAATGATTCATGTAGGCATCTGTGAAGAATCGAAAGGCTACCGCTTAATAGACCCAATAACTAATCATTTAAGCAAGGCCAGAGATGTTGTGTTTTTCGAGAACGAGAATATAAACTGTAAGCAAACAGTTGAAAGAGTTGAGAAGTCAGCACCGCTTAGTTTTAAGGATAACGTCACAGAATATGAAGATCACATAGAAGTTCAAGATTTTCAAAGAGATCAAATTGAATCGGAAAATGAACCTGTAAATATTGTAAGTAGTAATGATGATGATATTCTGCATGAGAATTTAGAAACAGAAACAAATGAAGAGAGTTCTGTTACAAGAAGATATCCTTTAAGAGATAGAAAGAAGAAAGAGATACCTGACTGCATTACATATCACACAATAGCTGATTGTGATGATCCGCAGAGTGTGGATGAGGCATTGTCTAGAAGAGACAAACACTTATGGAAAGCTGCGATCGACGAGGAACTTAATGCACTCAAGAAAAATAAAACATGGAAATTGACGTTACCTCCAGAATCTTGCAACGTCGTTGATTCTAAATGGATATTTAAAATCAAAGAAGAGGCAGGGGGAAATAAGAGATACAAAGCACGCCTAGTTGCAAGAGGTTTCAGCCAGAGGCATGGAATAGATTATTTTGAGACATTTTCTCCAGTTATTAGACATAGCTCTTTGAGGACATTGATTGCATTGGCAGCTCATATGAATCTTAATATAGACCACATGGACGTGAAAACCGCATTCTTGAATGGTAACTTGGACGAGGTGGTTTATATGAAGCAACCAGAGGGTTTCGTTGAAAAGGGAAAGGAGAATTATGTGTGCCAGTTGCAAAGATCATTGTACGGACTTAAACAAGCTCCCAGAGCATGGAATAAAAAACTTCATTTGGAATTGCTGAAACTTAAATTCAAGAGGTCTGAGTATGAACCATGCGTTTATATTAGATCTACAGGAGATAAAGTAATTATTCTTGCCATATATGTAGATGACATTTTATTGTTCTGGAATAATGTTGAGGAATTAAGGAAGGTTAAAACCGATCTCACAAACAAATTTGAGATGAAGGACCTTGGCACAGCGAAGTTGATGTTGGGAATACGAATAGCACAAGATAGTGAAGGGATCAAACTGGATCAGAAGGGATACATAGAGAAGGTTATTCGTACATTTGGAATGGAGAACTGTAAACCAGTTGCTACTCCAGCAGTACCAGGACAAAGGCTAGAGAGGCCACAGCTTGATCAAGAACTTGATGAAAAAGTACCGTATCGCGCATTGATTGGTTCACTGATGTACCTTGCTGTTTGTACGCGCCCTGACATAGCACACACAGTAAGTCAGCTCAGTCAGTTTAACAACAGCTACGGAGACGAGCATTGGATAGCTGCAAAGAGAGTGCTCCGCTATTTGATGGGAACCAAGGATCTAGCATTATTCTATAGAAGGGGAAAACAAAATGAGTTTGTATTAGGTTATGCTGATGCAGATCACGCCGGAGACTTTGATAGAAGATCAAATTCAGGTTGGGTATTTTTATCTCAAGGAGGAGCTATTTCTTGGGAGAGCAAGAAACAACGTACAGTGGCAATATCGTCTGCAGAAGCTGAGTATGTAGCGTTATCAGAGGCTGCAAAAGAGGCAATTTTCATTCGCAGGTTTATTGCAGAATTAAGAGATGGACCCAATCCCGCAATCTCAATTTTCACTGATAGTCAGTCGGCTATGGCAATTGCTAAGAATCCTGTACATCACCAGCGTACGAAGCATGTGGATGTAAGATATCACTTTGTACGTGAGGCGATTGAGAATGGTGACATTCATTTGAGGTACAAGGAAACTAATAGAATGACAGCTGATGTTTTGACAAAGTGTTTGTTGAGAGGTAAATTTGAATGGTGTGTGAAAAGCATGGGTTTGAGTTGTGTGTGAATAAGATGGCTGTTTATATGGTAGGTACACTAACAGGCATGAGATTAAGGAGGAGTGTTAGAGCGACAAATTGCTAGGAGTTTATATTTGCGTGTAATCTCATTGCTGTTATTCGTATGGTTTGTGGTTGTCAGAATTATTTGAATATACTGACTGACATGCACTTCAAGTTTTTGGTTGTTACTTGCTTAGATACGTTGTTTGTACTCATGTGTTCTATTTTGTTTGTAAATATATATATTAAGTCAATATTAGCTGGCATTCTTTATTTATTATATATGATCGAGGTTATCTAGTCCTCGATCAGTTTTTATTATTTTTCAAACCATTTACAAAATCAAAGCTAATTACTTCAGGTTAGCGTTCAAAAAAATGTCAGTTGCTCGACTTTTGATGTTTTTAGACATCTTTTTTCAGTAATAAATAATCCCGCCTTAGAGAAGAACAATAGATTTCCGTAAACAGCAAACCGAAATCGGACTTCCGAGCACGAAATCTGACTTCCGAAAACGAAAGCACGAATTTCGAATCCGATTTACATTTGGATACTTGTGGTGGTATTAGATCGCTAGCGTTTTGGTTCGGTTAGATTTCTGAAATCGGATTTTCTTGTTGAGAAATCGTTCGGTATCGATTTGTGTTTGAAATCGGATTTTGGATTCGTTTTGATATATCGGACGCATGCCTATTGCTCACAGATGTCATTGATGAAGATGAGCCGTTGAATGTGGAAACTTGGACAGTTGAATTTAATGTGCTGAAGATCTGCATTTTCTTGATTACAGTGGAGACATCTTGAGTGGTTATAAATATTTATTCTGTGCAGATGTGCTGGCATGAGGCAGTGTCCAAAGCGCATACGTGTAATAGTGGTAATAAATTTTCTGTTAGAGTACTTCACTCTGGAATACCATGGCATTGTAGGTAGGTGTTTTTGAATGTTTGCATACCATTTGCCTTTCGTCTGTAATGTATTTTGCCAGTAGGAATGCCAAAGCTGTCTTGAAATTTCTTTAAAGTGACTGTAGAAGTCTGTAAATGGAATGTTCAGTATGTGGCTATGATCTTCATCCTGCTCTATATGTGTGAGGCTATCTGCTATTTCATTACCTTCTATGCCACTGTGGAAGGGAACCCAAAGAAATTGTACTTCTATTCCTTTCCTTTTTAGTTGTTCTATTAATTGAACTACATTACACAGTATATGACTTGTTTTATAAGATGAAATTCCATTAACTAAGGCAGATAATACACTTTTTGAATCGGTTACTACTACAATATTTACATTATTTACAAGGTTATTTACATAAGTTAGAGCTTGCTGTATAGCATAGCTTTCTGCTGTAAATATACTACAGTGTTCATTAATTTTGATACATTTAGAGTAACCAGCCTGGGGATCATAATAGGCTGATTTGACATTATTATTGTCTTTAGAACCATCAGTATAAATAAAGTAATAATTCATATAGCTGTGCTTAAATTCTAAAAAGTCGTTGTTATTAAAAATATTGTTCAAATGGTAATTAAGTGAATCAAAATTTATTAAACTTTTAAATTGGCATGTATATATTAGCCACATTTCACTGTTATGAATTCCGTAACAGTTGTTTTTTACATGAGTGAATATTGTTATCATTTCAGGATTATTGAGCAGAGAATCAACAGTAATGTTTGGGGCTGCCATTGATTGTAAAAGTTGTGACATTTGATTGAACTTTTCTGTAAGGATATTATTAGAAGATAAAACCTTAACATTGAATTTCATAGCTAATTGCAGTCGTCTCAAGAACAATGGAGGTATACATGTTTCAATTTCTAATGAGTTTATAGGAGTAGATCTCATTGCTCCACAGATTAACCTCAGGCCTATATTTTGAATTATGTCTAACTTCTTAAGCAGTGTGCTACTGGCATTCTTATAAGCAAAACTGCTATAGTCAAAATGGCTACGGACTATGCTTTTGTACAGCATACTAATGGTCTGAGGATCTGAACCCCAAAAAGTTCCAGCTAAATATCTTAGAACAGTTACTGCTCTTAAAGCTTTTGTACTAATGTGATCAATATGTTTGTCAAATTTTAGCTGGTTATCAATGATGACTCCTAAAAATTTATGTTGACTGACAATAGGAATCTCTATATTATTGTATGAAATTTTTATATCACAATTAGTTTTACTGAAAATTAAAACAGAACTCTTTTCTGAACTTATATCTAATTTAAGCTTGTTGTTGTAATAGTATTGTAACTGCTCTAAGGCATTGTTAATGTTGTTTTGTGCAATATTTATATTTTGATTGGTACTGTACAAAAGCAAGTCATCAGCAAATTGCAATGTATTCACATTTTCTGTATTTACATACTTTAAAATTTCCGAAGTATACAAGTTATATAATAAAGGAGATACAGTGGCTCCCTGCATTGTGCCCTTATTGGCAATCTTGGGACCATATAATTTATTATTGAATTTCACATACACTGTTCTTTTAGTTAGAAACTTATAGAGCCATTTTATTGTTTTTAGTGGTATATTACTGTTGTGCAATACTTGTACAAGAACTTCAATATTAACATTGTCGAAAGCACCCTTGACATCTAAGAAAACACAGATCATGTTAGAATGACTGAGTTTGACTTGTTTAATATCATGAACAAATGATACAAAGCTTTCAGAGGAACTCTTACCCTTTCTAAACCCATGTTGGATTGGAAGAATCAACTTGTTGGTTTCTGAAAAGTAATCTAGTCGGAACTTTAACATATTTTCAAATAATTTCCCTAAACAAGATGATAATGATATAGGTCTATAAGAGGAAGTAATACCATGTGTTTTATTTGGCTTTAAAATCGGAATTACACATTGTGTTTTCCAAGATTCTGGTATAATGCAATATTCCCAAAGTTTATTGTAGATGTTTAAAAGAATGTTAAGTGCATTAGGGTGTAACTTTTTAATTAACATATAAGGTATATTATCCAGTCCTGGTGTGGTATCTTTCCTACTTTTTAATGATTTGATAAGTTCAAAAATAGTATATGGTTCATTAAGAAATGTATGTACAGTGTTTTCCTCAGAGTGAAGCAAGTTTAAAAGTCTTTCCTCGTTGGTTTCAGTTGAGTCAGATAAATTCTGGAACCCATTGATCATCGAAATGCTTGTTAGAGTTATCTACTGTAGTGTTTGTTTTTAAACAGAGCGTGACACTGACACACGTAGGACAGCTGTTTTGTCTATGATAGCGAACCGCTTACGTCAGCGTAACTGTCAAACTTCATTGATTGGGTTGGTAGCCTTGAGGGAAGAGTCGATTTTCCTATTCGTCTAAAATATTCGCCTTGAGAGAATCTCTGTGGGGGCGCGTGGATGAATGGATGGAGTTTGACAGTTGTTGAATTTTGAATAGTCTTTCCCAGATCGATTTGAGTCCTCCTTATCGGGTGCTGTTTTTTAATCGATTTTGAATTTTACTCGAAATTGAATTTCCTCGCTGATTTGGGTAGGTATTCCCTTTTCCTCAGCTTACGGCGAGCGTAGGTATATAGTTTTGAGTTTATTCTTCTGCGGCGGCTGTCTGTTTGACTGTGGCCTTTGCCTTCAGTTGAAGTGGGAAACAAATCATAGACACATGTTTGGGGAGTGGACGACCCGTCTATCATCTATGAGCAATTGTCAAAACAACTTTTAAAATTTCACAATCTGTTTGTGGTACGTTTAACTTTTCATCTTTTCTTCTGCCCAAAGTATAATAAAAGGCATATTATTGTCGTCGGAGTCGTGAGTTAGATCCGAAAAGTTTATATCCCGAAGGATATTGGCGGAAAAAGCGCGGAGTCGCTAACCGAACTGAGTTTCGTAGGTATATTGGAGTGGCTCTTTTTCCTACATAATTTGCAAGTTTGGGCTGTGAAAAATAACCTTTCTGTTGATATTCTGTATCGTAGGTGGACGAACACGAACCTTCGCAAGGCGATTGCAATAATAAGGCGGTAACTTGTGATAGGAAACAAAATACTTACGGATAGTTTCATATTTCGAACGGTAAGCTATCATCTGACCTCATATTTATTCTCCTAGCACTAATTGAACTGCATTATGCACAATATAGTGATTCTTGTCAGCAAATATACCTAATCATTCTTGTCAAGTTAGTGAACGTGGAATTGATTTTCTTCAACCCGGTGGGACGGGCCCCAGTCCTGTAGTGACTCAAATTTTAAAGTGTAAACATTGACCGTGAATATCCATCACTCCCTCACCCACCACAGATGTGGTAATCTATGTATTTTCCCCATATCTGACCATTTTTTTTTTCAATGTGAACTTCAGGCTTGTACGTTCCCCTCAAGAAATACTGGAGGACTAACAAGGAGACTTTTGTTCTGTGCACGGACCAGAAGGGACGCGGGAGTTTATTTGCCAGCCGCTCTCCGGTTTTATGTAACCCGGCCGTAACAGCAGACAGATTATACACAGCTAAACCTATCATACTCAAGGTATTTCTCTACTAACCCCGGGTGAACGTGGAGAGGAACCATCAGGCGAGGTTGGACCCCGACTTACCCATTTCCATATATATACAGATATCTATATAACTGGTTATCTCACTGAGAACTAGAATTAACTAAGTTGGTCACCAATATCGATCAAACGAGCCGTAGAACCTCTGAAATGCACTAAATAGCTTATTCAGTCTGGTCTATGTGGTATTTGTGGATAAAATATATTAGTAAGTATTATATTGTAAGTACATGGTAAAGTGTTATGAATGTCTGATATTCATATAATTATAACCTTTCATGACAACTTGTTGGTTTATATACACATTAACTTTGAACTACTGTATTCAGCTTAGATATTTATAATTAGTGAAACATAGTTATTATATAAATAATAAACATAGTTAGACTTGTTGATTTATATAAGCAATAACTTAAAACTACTGAATTCCTATGCTTTGGTATCTAAAGTGGATAAAATATACTTATAACATTATCTTAATTTTTTGGTTTTCTTTTATTGTTCCCCCGGTGCTCTGCCGTGAGTGGAGGGGAATTAAACATCACACTACCCTTTTAAACTTTTTTATATAATTCCATATTCTGGAGACAGGTGTTAATCTATTAAAACTACTGCATAGCACTTTCTAAGACTCTTTTTTTCCTGTTTAATAATTAGTTTTTTATGGGCATCCATTCTCTTATACTCTATAAAGTTAGAAATAGATGGATTTACTTTATACATCCACAAAGCTTCTTTAGATTTTTTAATAGCATCCTCACAATTTTTGTTCCACCAAGGAGCTGGTTTCCTTAACATTTTTTAATTAGGTGTTCCCTTTCGTTTCGGTATTGTTTGGTCCCTTATATTATTTAATATATTTACAAATTTGATATACAACTGTAATGGCTGATCATTTTCAATATTTAATTCGGAAAAAGCTATTTCTGAAAGTGTATAATATTCATCCCAATTTGCTTTGCTATAAATATATTTTTCTTCAACAGGACCAATTTCAAACTGTGATGGCTGGATATTCAAATAAAGAGAAATTGGGAAGTGATAACTGCCCATGGGATCGTCTTGTACACACCAATCATATAAATGAGCAATGGAGGGGCTCACAAGTGTTATATCTATTGCAGAGGGCTGTCTATTGGGATGTGGAAAAGTAGTTGGAGTGCCATTGTTCAAGATGCATAAATCAAACTCATCTATTATATCAAATAAGCTATTACCTCTGCTATTACTACTCTGACACCCAAAAGCTACATGATGAGCATTAAAGTAACCCATGATTAAACATGGTTTGGGTAAATTCTGTATAATGTTTTTTAATTTGCTGCTATTGAATCTACCATTGTTGGGTGGACAATAAACACATAAAATAGATATATCACCAGATTGCGTTTTTAAAGTTATGGCTATGTTCTGAATAGACTCGTAAAAAGTTGTGTTTAAAATACTGTATTTTAAACTATGTTTAATTAAAATTCCGACACCATTACATTTATTTTTAGAATTCTTAAATATAAAATTATAGTTAGGAAATCTTGGAGGATGTCTATTTTCTGTTAGCCAGGTTTCATTATGTAAACAAATGTCAATATTTTTTTTCAAAATGAGCTTTTGAAGTAAGGTTTTTTTGCTCTGTAAACTTTGTATATTGTACTGAATTATATGCAAAAAAAAATGGGTGCGTGTACTTATGTAGGCGCGTGAGAAGTTATCCTTCTTTGGCATCGTTTAAAATTAGTTTTTAATTGCATGCAAATAATTAATTACAATAAATTAATAAAAAGTCTGGAAAAGGACACAGTCAATAAAATAAATAAATAATCAAAATATTCAATTAAAATCGCTACTGAATATAATTTATTAGAACATATGTGATTTGCACTTGTATGAAACTCAAACACGTATTCCGAATATACAAACTAGAAACATGTGGATAAATATTATAAATATGAATACCTATAACTGTTACTTTATTACAAAAAATAAAGATGTGGTTTTTGGTTCTACTACACCAATGGTCAAGAGATGGCGCTGTAGTCTCCTGAATCGCGCTTTGGTTCCGTTGTTCCAGATTAATAAATACTTTTTGTTACTTTATTACAAAAAATAAAGATGTGGTTTTTGGTTCTACTACACCAACGGTCAAGAGATGGCGCTGTAGTCTCCTGAATCGCGCTTTGGTTCCGTTGTTCCAGATTAATAAATACTTTTGATAGGCCTTCACAATGCAGTCGTTAGCACCCACAAAATAGGTATTCTGAGATGAGAAGGGATGATGCCTTCATTTTATTAATAGATAAAAAGTCGTCCTGTTTCAAAAAATAGTTAGCGGAGGACGCTTTTTTAAAAGTCACCCCAATTTTATGAGCGTTCACACGATGAACCCCTACTATATCTGTAACATGTTCGGTGAAAGGGAAATAGGGTTTCGATTTCCTATTTTGTCGTGCTCAGTGGATACCACATAAACGACAAACTCATTTGTGCTGTTATCTAAGAAAAGACGTTTAAAATTGGGTTCGATAAAAACATTGTACTTTTCATTTTCTTTCTTTCTCGAATTATTAGATATATTATTAAACTTCCTTTTCCTCTTCTCTGCAGGATCTTCCCCATCACTCTGGGCGCCCATCTCCAATCCCTAGCAGTTTTTCCCGTTGTGTTTGTGCGCAGAAAGGCTAATTAAAGTTTAAATTTAATTATGAGAAAAATTAAAAGCTCCCGCTCAGTTTTCCAGTGAACAAGTGACTTCAAAATGTCGCCATACTCCACCAAAACATGGTATTGCCAACACTCAAAAATATTTAAACGTAAAAAGTCAAAAATATAGCTTTATATAAACCTTTTTTTAAATGAAATTATTAATTATAATCAATAAATCTAATCGTACATAGTATTAGTATTAGGATAAAGAAACAAAAAGTATACTGCTTTTTTGTTGTATATATATAAACATATTATAGATAAATCGTACCCAGACACAGAACAAATACTCGTGCTCATCACACAAATATTTGTACTAGGTAAAATAATAAATGTAATGGAATTTTGTAATAATTTATTAAACACCAGTATTTTTAATAACTAAAATAATTTCGATACTTATAATTAAACAATGTTATAGCATAAATCGATTATAGCTTTAAAGCGAACGAGTTGTGTGGTAGAGTGTCACTATTTTTACTACAATCAATCTGTCAAAAAGATAATAACAGAAAGAACAGACTATAGTCGCATTGTTGTAGGTAGGCAACGAGTATCCGTAACGATTTTAGCTGAGAATGTAGAGTTGAAAATTACCCAAAGTTTCTGTAAGAAACGAAAGCCAACCAAAATTATGTAATTTAAGTAACTTTCAAAAATGATTTTACTTACAAATGTGCAACAGCAGCTTATTTTAAACGCTTTTGTCTTCTTTATATTAAACTCCTCGAGAATTTTAGCAGCCATACTCTGTCACACAAGCTAAAAAATGGTGGTGAAACGAAGTGTGTGGGGCTGGTCTTTTTTTTTAATTGTAGATTTGTGCAATTTGTATGCATTTACTTCAATATGCAATTTTGTTTTTTTATTTCCTCATCTGGCAACACTGCTTTCCATATAAGGAAGAATCCCACAATGTATTCGACTGAAGGACTCTGTATCCAGGTCATGAATAAATTAAAAAAAAAATATATGGAAGAATAAGAATAATAATCTATGATTAAAAAAAACGTAGTCATCTGTGTTAAAAAAGCTGTAGTTTTCTTCTCGCTTGGAAAAACTTGGTTAATCAGATTTCCCGATGTGTTTCCCTAAATTTTATGAATAAAATGTCATGGAAAAGCTTTATATGACCATATTAGATGTTTAAAGGTAAAGTAGAATAGTTTACAAATTCTGTTGTTAAAGGATATTGGACTGATTATGACCGAAAAAGAAAGTGTTGATCCACAGTTACAAGACTTTATACTTGCTGAAACGCAAAAACAACGTTTTCAGGTTAGATGAAGTCCTTGATTCGCTGTAATAACAGATTTACTGTAGATAACATAATTGTACATGACTGTTAATATCCATTTTGAATTACTAATTCTAATCACGACCTTTGGCCTACCAAACACAAAGTCCCAATTCATTTTTATGTTATATTGTTAGAAGTTTGACTTTGGATTAACTTTACATCAAAATGTTGCATGTAGGTACTTATATAGAATTTATTCCATTCCATAAATCTTTCAAAATTTCAGGTTCTTGTGCATGGATTAACAGATACATGTTGGGACACTTGCATGGGAAGGCCATCTATGCGCCTAGATTCCAAAACAGAAGTCTGCATTATGAATTGTGTTGAAAGATTCATTGATGCCACTACATTCATCACCAAACGTCTTATGAACACAACTAAATATAGGTCCGATTCTCCTCTTGAATTTCAGTAAATTATAAACTCTCAAGGTTAATAACAAATTTTACCATGTTTTCAAGCATTCGGAATTTCTTGCATCGCCACCGCAGGAAGTTTTTTGTCACTGGTGCAGTGGTTGGTGGACTATACTTATTATCCAGTTATGCTCAGAAGAAACTTAGAGAATGGCAAGAAAAAGAAGCTAAAAAGTTTTTTGAAATGACTCGTAAGAAACAACACTTCGAGAGCACTGAGCGCACATGCAATCAAACTGTATTGTCATTGTCGAAAATAGTTTCAGAGAGTATTTTAGGTATTTTGAAGACTGAAAATATAGTCCAAAAACTTCAAGAAAATCCTGAAAATAAATTAGAACTATGGGAACAGTTGAAAATCATGATTTTCACCAGAATTTGTGTCATGGTGTATGCTCTATGCATACTTCAGGTGACACTGAGAGTCCAACTAAATGTGATTGGTGGTTATCTCTATAGGGATTCAGTTCATGAAGAGGAACCTTTAATTGACAGTGAACTACAAGCTAAGTACTTATCTTTATGTCATCACTTTGTCAGCCGAGGTGTAGAAGATTTAGCAAAACAAATTGAAAAAGCCGTTAAAAGAGTTGTAGAATCTGTTCCATTGAAGAAGAAAGTAACAATTCAGGACATAGAGCAGATGTTTTGGTCAATACAAACTTTATTGTGTACTGACTCAACAGAAGGAGACCCTGTAAAGAAAATGGTACATTATTTGATAGGTCATACTGAAATTAATGAAGCAAAATTAGACACTATTGTAAAAGAAACTATGGACATATTAGAAAGTGAAGAAGTGACTTCAGTAACAATGTCATCTGTGAGTCGGAGTTTCTCTTCTGTAATTGATGAAGTAGCAAATCTATTTGCTACAAAATCAGCACCTCTCACAAAGAATCACTTGGAGGTAGAAGAATGTGTAGTAACAAATGGAGCTTTAAAATTAAGAGGGTCCTCTGAACCATTCGTTGATGTAAACAAACTAGAACTACACTTTGTTATGCTCTTGCCAGTAATAAATGAATTACTCACTAAGAACACTTGCAAGGGCAATAGCAACATTCCAGACATGCTAACCCAACAACTCACTTTGAATGACAAATTTAAATTGTTGGGAGCTAATATTTATGAAGTATTTAGTAATGCATAAACAAGTTAATTGCCCTTCACTTTCAAATAATATGTGTAACTTGTCTAGGTATTTTAGCTTTTAATTATTTGCCTAATTTTCTGTGAATTTATTGTGATTTTGAAGCAACCTGACTGTAATTAATGCAATGGGATTTTTGCACATGATTGTTTATTGTTATAACATAAAGTTATTGTATTGTATTGGGGAAAATTAAAGATATACTTAATTACAATATATTATATTATTATTTTGTACATTAAGAGCCCTTTTACATTTTTTGCAAGAAGTCGTAATTTTTGAGCGCCTACTTTAACCTCTTACAAATGATTTTGACTATTTTTGATACAAGTAAAAAGTAGATTTACCTTTCTTAATAAATAAAATACAAAGCCTTTTATTTACCATATTTGATATATATTACACAATTTGTTAATCTTATACATTAATACAATAACTATGGTCCCCTAAAAGGATGAAACCCTGTTGCTGGCTTTCTTGGTCCAGTTTTGACCGGCTATGCTGACTTATGTCATCTGCCCATCGTTTGTATGGTCTGCCAACCGACCTTTTTCTGTCTGTAAAGCGGCAGACATGTCCAGCCCATCGCCATTTTAGTATTAGAGCATGTGCGAAGTGCGTGTGCATCACTCAGTTTGGTTTTTGCTTTTATGGTGGTACTCTTTATTTATTGGACCTTCCTGATTTTTAGAATACTCCGTTCCATTTCTTTCGTTTTTCAGGCAATTTTTCTTATTTTTCTCTATGTAAGGTAAGAACCAACTTCGTACTTCAAGGACTATTCTAAAAAAAGAATTATCAAATTCGGTACAGCTGTTCTCGAGATTTGCGCTTAGCAACACATTCAGCTATTCATTTTTATATTATAGATTCCACATCCTGCTACTGTGATTGGTTTCTTGTAACTGTCGGTCATTATTTTTGTTTTACTTTTATTTATCTTCAGTTAAAACTTCTAAGGTGGGCACCTTAGAAGTTTCCTCATCCAGTCCTAATAACATTTCTTCTAATTCTGATGCTGTTTCTGAAAAAAAACAGCAGTTATCAACGAATCTTAGCTGGCTCAAGCAGTTATTTCCAATTTTGAGACCTTTTTTTTTTTATTACCCCGCAGACGTGCGCAGGTAGGCCGGCGCGTGGGGGCCTGGGTACGCGGCCTACTGCCCACCATACCGCCCCCCATCCGCTGCGGAAAGACAGAACCGCATGGGTAGGGCCGCCGTTCCTGGGAGGGAGGACCGGGAGGGGAAGCGTAATTCTTCCCGTCCCTCTCCCCCTCCCGGTCGCCCTCGTCTCCTCGCGTCTTCTCCCAAATGGGGGAAGCGCGGGCGACAACATCCGCGGGGGGTCCGAGCGGCCGAGGCTACTCGGACATCCCCCCCTCTGAGGGCGTCCGTCCGGGCGCCGCCTCAGAGGCCAATCGTTCGGAGGGCTTTCCCTTGGTGACCGGTGGGTCACACCTCCCGCTCCCCATTATATGGTCTGCCGGCCGACCACTCGCCGAACAATTTTGATACCTTTATTTTACGTTTTTAAATATAGATTCAAGGACCACAATATAAAGGTTAGGTGACTCCCTGTCTGACGTCTTTTTTAATTTTAAACTCCTTACCACTTCTTTCTAGCTTTATTTTGCTCGTGCTGTTTTTTAAGGTGCCGTTGTCTTGACAAATAAAAAAATTGTCTTGATAAATAAAATTTCTTATCTATTGAAGATTCCTTAGACGAAAACATTAATAATAACATAGAAGAGCGTAAAACCTTACATTGAAAAACAAAATCTAAAAAAATATTTAAAAACCACAATAAAATAAGTATCTTTAGATCCACAAAGCTAACGCGGGAGTATCAACAACGGCAACGGCTTCTGAATCGCGCTATCGTTACGGTATTTACGGTTTACAATAAAGAGTATAAGAGCCTGTCCAGATGAGGCGTTTTACGCGCGAGTCCACACGCGCGTTGACACTCGCGCGTATCCGAGATACTAGAGCTACATATATCCCGTCCAGATGCCTACGCGCGTATCCTCACTCGCGCGTAAAACGCGTGCAATGAGCGGGACTCTCGACTCGCGCGTTTAACGCGCGAGTGGACGTATTTGTAACGATGGAGCGTGATAACTTCGATACGGAACTTTTTATTGATGAAATTGAAAAAAGGGCAGCCATATGGAATATGGAATCATCAGATTATTCCAATAGAACCATAAAACGCAGGAACTGGGAAGAAATCGTCGAGATTTTTGTGAAGCTGGAGATTCCGAAGAAAAGAAAAAAACTATAGGTAAGTAAAAATAGTTTATTTAATAATATTATTCCAGACTACATACATTGTACGACCTAGTAGCGTAGAGTATACGGGGCTAAAAAGGTATACTGAAGAACGACCATTTTTTTTGGTTTCCATATTATAGGATTTCCTGATAATTTGTCACTATGTTAATGACATATTTGAATCATAAGTTGTAAAACAAAATATGACTATATCATTTTATCTTGCCAAGGGAGTTTGCCTTCGTTAACAAAATAATCAGCGAATCTGTCTCTTGTGTTCAGCGATCTGGCATTAGGCCTTACTGCCTCAGTATTTATATGAATTAGAGAGTTTCGTAAAGAGTGTGGTCAAACCTATAACCATCCCTTAACCTTACAAAATTATGAAGAACACAGCAAGCTTTAATAATGCTTTCTGCAAACTCTATGTCTACATTCAACGGTCTATGAAATATTCTCCATTTATTTACCAAGATGCCAAAGCAACATTCAATGTAACGCCGGGCCCTGGATAAGCGATAGTTGAAAATTCTTTTCTTAGTTGTTAGAGATTTACCGCAATAAGGGCGCATTATATGTTCAGATAGACTGAACGCCTCATCTCCAACTATCACATGGGGTAAGGGAGTTATATCTGTTTGCGATATTGGCTTTGGGTCTGGAATATCTAAAGTTTTCTCGACAAGTTTTTTATAAAAAACAGAGTCTTGAAAAATTGTGGAGTCATTGCTTTTTCCATATGCGCCGATATTTACTGCAATGAAACAATAATTTGCGTCGCATACAGCCAACAAAACAGTTGAAAAATAACTCTTATAATTATAAAAAAGAGACCCAGAATCATTAGGTTTTATAATACGGATATGCTTGCCATCAATGGCGCCGATGCAATTTGGAAAATTTGTGTATTTTTGAAATTGTTTAGAAATCTCTTCCCATTCAGCCTTCGTAGGTACTTTCATTACGATATTTTTCAGTTTATGCCATATGACGTAACAAGTTTTCTGTACTATTTCGATAACTGTAGACTTTCCCAACCTGTAGGCATAATGCAGATCCGCAAAATAACATCCTGTAGCCAAATATCTGAAAAAAAAATGCGTTTAGTTAATTTATATTTTATTTACCACACTAATTAAATTACTATATTACTGGTTACAGGTAATATTTTGCAAAAGAAGTGGAAAGGGTTACGTGATGGATTTGTAAGAGAAATGAAGAAAAAGAAAACCACTCCGTCTGGATCAGGAGCCTCCGGCAAAACCAAATATATCTATTTTGAACGTTTGATGTTCCTCGAACGATCGACACGCAATAAAACAACTGATAGCAACATTAACACCACTCCTGCTGCAGCTGAAGAAGAAGACTTTTCTGGTGATGGGGAAGATGTAATGAGACCTCCAGTGAGTCAAGCAAAAAAGAAGAAAAAACTAAATGCGGCCGCCGAAGAATTTCTCGCTATCATAAAAACAAATTTAGCATCTAAAAATCAGCCACATACATCAAACCAAACGGAGTCTGATGATGACAAACTATTTTGTTTATCGTTACACAAAGAGCTTCTTAAAATACCAGAGCAGAACAGACTTCAAACAAAAATTGAACTAATGAAAGTACTTCAAGGTCAACAAGCCCTGTATCATAAACCTTCAACTGCTCGTTCTGTCTATATACCTCCACAATATAATTACCAAACAGGAATGACACAACGTGGACAGAGAGACTATTTTGAAGAAACAGGATATAACACAATAGACCCCTCAATATCTTCAGTTCCTCCTGCAACCTTTTCGTCTTACAATCGAGGTTATTGCACTGTGCAACGCAACACCCCATCAACAACGTCTGCCTACAATAACCCAACAACTCCATCACCGGCTTCTACACAAGATTCACAAGAATCTGAATTGATGGAACTATATGGTGATTAAATGTTAAGTTTGAATGATTCCTAATTTTTGGTGTTTTTGTTCAAATTCTTTATTTTTGTTAAATTAATTCTTAATTTAAAGATACAAACTTGATAAAAGTACAATTACATCACAATAATAAAAAATATTACCTCAAAGTAATCACGAGTTTTTCTTCTGCAGAGACAGTATCCCGTACCACATAATTTTGACATGGAGTCAAATCTTCTTGAATAATTTCTAGTAATTCATCAAACGATGTTACTGACATCCGGAAGTAGTTGAAAAACTTTTCACCGTGTTCTCTGAGCTTTGGATATAATGTTATAAACATACTATGCGTCATTCTGTCACGTAGAATTGGGTGCACGTTAAATCGTCGACGTTCTCTTCGTTTACGATTTTTCCATCGACAGTATGCAAGCCACAACACAACCGCTGTTTCCGAGTTCATGTTTGTAACTGGCTGGATCCCTCCCAGCGTAGAAACGCGCGTAAAACGCGGCATCTGGATGCAATAGAATTTGAAACGCGCGTGTGGACTCGCGCGTAAAACGCCTCATCTGGACAGGCTCTAAGGTGTCGATTCTAGCATGATTCTCTAAACCTAAACTTAAATTTGACAACAGTATATCCTTGTCATTCTCTATACAGAATGAAAAGGAGAGACTGATGTTAAATTTAGTTTTAAGTTTAGAGAATCACGCCAGAATCGACATCTCTACTTAGTGTCGGGAATGTTTAAGTAAAACAAAAAAATACAAATTATTCATATAATTTTAATTTATCGCCTTCAAAGTAGGCCCCATTGCTTGCAACACAACATCTCGACCGCTTCACCCTAGGCTTGTTGAAAATATATCGATATATCGATATTTTTTGATTCGATATATCGATACATCGATACAAAATAACCAATATCGAAATTCGTATCAAAAACGATATTTTTTTAATTATTAGCGGCATATCACGATCTAACTAAATTCGTATCTGGAAAAATCGTAACTGGATCTCAGATTAATGATATTCAACATATCTATGATCTGTGCTGTATTTAGTATTGTCTATTATTTAAAAATCTGTTTCGCTGGTGAATTGGTTGTGCTGATTTCCATTATATTCTGTGGAAGTGTGTGACTCTCTAGTCTTGTTTACGAAAGATGACACCTGAGAGGCCCTGCAATCGTTATCATCATTCGAAAATAGGGTTTATTTTAGGGAGATAATTTTCGTTCCATTATTATTCCGCGTGTCATATTTCGTGAGATACGTTACTATCATGTAGTGTAGCGGCAATTTGGTACTTTAATAATAATTCTTTCTTTAATTATAATTTGTATTGAACTATTATTACTGTGCTAGGCTGACCTAAATATATTTTTGGGAAAATTATTCCGACATATCGATATATCGATGTTTTTTTCGCGAGATATCGAAGCCGATATTGATATTTTTTTAAATATCGATGTATCGATATATCGAAATTTTTTTCAACTTTCGACATCCCTACTTCACCCAGTCCTCCATACATTTTTCGTAGGCTACTTGCGATATGACCTTTAGCTCATTTAGCGAATTTTCTTTTGTGGCTTCTATCGACTCAGAACTTTTTCCTCAAAGTGGTTATTTTTACTTGGGAAATAAAAAAAAGTCATACGGAGCCATATCAGGTGAATACGGTGTTTGGTCGAGAATCTTCTCTCTGGATGTTTTCGGCGAATACTCTCACGCAAACGCTCATGACGCCTAAATAATATTCTTTATTCACTGTTTCTCCCTCTGCTCTGTAAGGAATTCGGAGTTAACTCCACTAATTATTTGAATTTCAAATTCAAAAAAAACTGTCAGTATCGCCTTGATTTTGGAGCGACTTTGCCGCGGTTTTTTGAGTTTCGGCTCGTTTTCGAAACGCCATTCTGAAGACTGTTGGCTTGTTTGCATGTAGTAGTCATAAACCCATGTCTCGTCGCCAGTTATTATACATTTCGTAAAGGTAAGATCCGCAGTTAAAAGGAAGCAACTCTGCATCATGCCCCTCTCAGTTGATGATCGCTTCAGATGAAGCTTCTAAGGCCCTTCCAAGCCATAAGCATGAACTACGGGTGTGTTTTAGTCAGTAGGAGTCTGACATAACCTTGCAGCCGGCTGTAGGGTATCCATGAGAATTTCACTCCCGCTCCCTCGCCTGGGAGGAAACAAAAAAAGTCGGACTAGCCAGGCAACTACGGAAGTTCCGTAACGGAACCCTACTCTGCGCGTAGCACAACACGCACTTAGCCGGTTTTAAACTTAATTGCAAAGCTTATACCATGTATAAAAGAAATATTATATAACATCTTTTCAATAAATAACTTTTAACCAAATCGGTCTGTGCATCCGTCCACACAGGTTTTTGAAACTACATACTTGAACAAAATACTGAAACAATTTGCAAATGTGTGGCGTTGCAGAAATAAATCAGCGCCATGTATTAGCACTACTCATAGTTATTTTTTTATGAAATCACATTTCCGTACGCCTCACAGTGTGGGAATTTTGTAATCTAGGGGGATTTAAATCAATGTTTTTTTTTTCAATTAAATTGATGATATAGTATAACTTATATACTTATTTAAACCTAAGGCCCTATTTGATACAGCTACATATAAGGGAATTCTTATAGTTAAGTAAACAAAAAAAAATGTTAAAGTGGGTAGATAATAATCGTTGTATTCTCACAACACGAACAACCACATAAATGTGTTATCTTCACTTAGGATAACTTATTAAATTTACGTGCAGTCTTGTTTATTAGTTTTTTTATTTTATTGTCTATATATTTTAGTGTAAGTTAGTGTATTTTTGTTAAGTAACAGTTTTAAAACATTGATCTAATAACATCATTTGAAAGCATAGTTAAATAAAGCATTTTAAGAGATGATTTGCAAAATAAAAGATGTGTAGAAAAATATGACCTAAATATCCCGGTGTTCTTGTGGTTTTATTTTATAGCTTAGGGTCTTAACTTTTGAGAACAATTGATACTTAGTCATATTTTTTTTTCGGTTTTCAGAATGACAATGCATGGAAGTTTCTACGCTCTCTTGGTTCTGGTGAAACCACCCCCAAACATATATCTTCTGTGTCACCTGATGAATTCAATAAGCATTTCTCGTTCCTTCTCTACCGACTTCAGTTACCCTTTCTACTGTTTCTCCTATTGCTTCCATGGCACCTTTTACAAACGATTCATTCTGCTTTCGTCCAGTCACCGAAGAGGAAGTTCGTAAAATTGTGCTCTCAATAAAATCCAAAGCAGTGGGTTGTGATGATATCGGGAGCACTATTTTCATGTTTATACTTGATTGTTTACTTCCCAGTCTGACATTTATTATATTTTTTTCTCTTTCTTCTAGTACATTTCCTTCCATCTGGTGACATTCTATTACTATCCCTATTCCCAAAATCACCTCACGATCCTCTCTAAGCCATTATCGGTCCATTTCAATCTTACCGTTTTTTCTAAGACTTTAGAAGTTGCCGCACATAATCAACTCTCTTCTTTCATTTTTCGTCATAGGCTGCTTAGTCCTCTTCAATCCAGCACACCCACTGCTCTTTTTAATGACCTTGATGACGTTCGCTGCGGCATGGAGAAATCGCAGTTGACAGTAATGGTCCTGATTGATTTTTCCAACGCCTTCAACATGGTCAACTACGACATTCTCCTTGCAATCCTCACTCATATCTCTTTTTCGGTGAGGACCTGGTTCTCTTCCTATCTTCGTCGACGCCAGCAGGCTGTTCGTATTGATCAAAGTATATCTAGCTTTCTCGATATTACCGCTGGTTTTTCACAGGGTGGTATTCTCTCTCCTCTTCTTTTTTCACTTTTTATTAATTTCTTACTACCTTAATTCAATCCTCTTACCATTTGTATGCTGTCGATCTTCAACGCTACGTTCAAGCAGATAGGCATAATCTAGACTCTGCTATCAGTCGCTTAAATCATGATCTACAAAGAATCTCTGACTGGTCCAACTCCTATAGTATCTTTGAAAATCCATTGAAATGCCAGGCCATTATTTTAGGTAGTTCCCGTGAATTGGCTTTGCTTGATTCAAGTAACTTAGCTCGATATTGTACAACAATATCTTCCTAGTGTTAGAAACCTAGGTTTACTTATCGATGCTTCTCTCCGCTGAAAAGAACATATTAATAAGGTTAGTCACACTTCGAGCACTATATCGCCTAAAACACTTTCTCCCTTCCAGTACCAAAGTCGCTCTCGTTTAGACTCTTATTCCTCCCATCCTCGACTACGCGTCAGCGTAAGGTTTTGATTGATATTAGAATAGCAGATGTCAATCTGCTATTCTGATATCAATCAAAACCTTCTTATCAAATTGGATCGTTTGCTCAACAGCGGTATTCGCTTCGTCTTTGGGTTACGTAAATACGACCACATCTCTTCTTTTATTAGTGACCGTAGAAAACTCAGATTACTTTGCATGCTTTTCAACCTTTTATACGATCCACGTGATCCAGAGTACCTGAAATCTAGATTTCAATTTCGGGGCACTTCCAACCATCGTATTCTTCGCTCGTGCAAAAATCTTACCCTACAAATCCCCACTCATCACTCTGGCTTTGGATCAAAATCTTTCACTGTTACTGCCATACGCCTGTGGAAATCTCTACCACTCAACATTCGTAACTCTAACAATAAGATGGAGTTCAAAAACTAGTGCGTTAACACTTCCTGACCTGACTACGCAATCTCTTCTTCTTTGTTATTTTTTATAGTTTGTATGTATTTATATATTATATTTATTGTATTTTATGTATGTATATATTTATTTATGTACTAGCTTTTGCCCGCGACTTCGTCCGCGTTATCGTCGTTTTTCGTAAAAAAGTAGCATATGTCCTTCCTCAGGGTTCCGTGGTTTTGATGTGACAGACAGATTAACTTTCGTATTTTAGTAGGGAAATATAATACTGTTAAAATATCGCAATAAGGAACCGCAGAATATTATTATTATCACTGTGCCCCGAGACCATCAGCGTGTAACTCCTTGTATGTTATTATGTTAATGTATTGGTAATATTGTTTAGATCGCTTTCACATGAGTCTTAAGTACATATAGAATGAAAATACTTCAGCGCAAAGCTTCCGGGTAGACTACGTTGAAATTTGACCCGTCCGGAACGTGAACATAAAAAATTCTAGGACTGCTAACCCGGAAAAGACCGACATAACTGACCATGTGAAAAACAACTGACACCGAGATCTACTCCAACAACACGAAAGGTCTGCCCTTGAGCCTTATTTATTGCATTGCATAACACACCGATACTGGGAATTGCGTTCTTTTAAATTGGAATGGAAAATTATTTGGTATTATGGGAATTCTGGGAATAAAGATGGTTTCTCCTGCACCGCAACCTATTAAAATTTGAGCCTCGATTACATTTTGTTGCAACTGGGTTACTTTAAGCCGAGTTCCATTGCAAATTTGTGGTGGTCTTAAATTTCGGAGCAGAATAATCGGAATGCCAATTTTTAAACAAATTTCATGAGAAGGAAGTACGGGCATATTTAAAGAATTTAAAAATTCTATCGGGTAATTAGTGGCTTCTTGTTCATCGGCCATTCTATTTATTGAACTATAAACTTTGCTTTCCCCCTGGATATTCGACAGTATTTTATTATTAATCTCAGATGCCTGGTCATTGCGAGGAGTTAAAATGGACCTTTCGCATAGCCAAGAATTGTTCTTATTTAATATATTTGTTACGTCACCGTAAACTGACGATGTAAGATGTTGTTGGGATTGCACTATACAACATAACTCAGGCGTCAGAATAAGTTTTCCTTGGTGTAGCAGTGGATAGGTATCTTTGGTGAAGGTATTTTCTTTAATAATATATCAGAAAATTCACGATCATCTGGGTTATCTACAGTTCTCACTCGCATGTTTATAGTCAAATGCACCGATTGTATATCACGCCACAAATAAGAGCTTTTCAGGCAAGCCCTAACCTCAGCAGCTCGGGTTCCCCGTGGTATTACCGTTAAGGTTTGTCGGAAATCACCACAAAATCAAACTGTGATACCGCCCATGGGTCGATCATTTTGTCTTATATCTCTTAAAGTTCTGTCTACCGCTTCTACTCCTTTTCGATGGGCCATCGTACATTCATCCTATATGATTAAATTACACTTTGAACGAATATTTAAACACTATCAAAACAACTAATACGTGGTCCTAACTTTAGCTACCTTACACATAAAATCTAAGTGACTATTTGAACTAAAATATTCTTATAGAATTATAACCAGAAATATATACAACTCACAACAAAAAAGAAATGAAAATAAAGCTGAAACGCCTGTGCAATACTATCTACCTATACCTCCTTCACTTAAAAATAAATACTTATAACTACTTTAATTAATAAAAGTACCTACGCTTAATAATTTTTAATTTGAACGAATATTTAAACACTACCAAAACAAATAATACCTGTTTTACAAAATAACAACAAAAGAAATTCATATAAACTATTTAAAGACTAAAAGTCGCGCTGATAAGCAAGGTTTCGGTCTCCCAGGCGGCGGAGCAGATGAGAAATCCTCATGGATACCCTACAGCCGGCTGCAAGGTTATGTCAGACTCGTACTGACTAAAAAACACCCGTAGGGGCTGCCTCTGGCCGGGAAGGCCTCTAACGCTTCATCGGAAGCGATCGTCCCCCAGGGGGGGAGCGACGCAGAAAACAGATTTAGACAGCTCGCTCTCGGACCTTTGATACCCTACCGCTGCCGCGACCCGTGTCGAGCGCGGCAACCGTTACACAAAAATAATCCTTATAGCATGATTCAGTATTCACGTGCGACGGCGCGATGGCTTATTTCACGTATAAGTTTGGTGTTTCTATACCGAGTATTATAAACGTAAGAGTAAACCAATATGATCAGAATGCTCCGAACTGCTAAGCTATCGGGAGTTACACGTGTTATTGTGAGTCAACCATAAAAGATAGACATATGCTGTTGCGAGATATTTTTTAGACAATTTTATGTAGAATATTTCCGTCATACATGATTTCTATGTAACTTTAATCATTAAGGCTGCACACGCGACGGAAGCTTAAAAAATGGAGTAACTTCTCCCGTTTTCCCAACATTTCCCTTCACTACTCTGCTCCTACTGATTGTAGCGTGATGAAAAGTATACTATAACCTGCCCAGGAGTATGAAGAATAATTGTACCAAGTTTCGTTAAAATCCGTCGAGTAGTTTTTGTTTCTATAAGGAACATACACACAGACAGACAGACAGACAAAAAATTTACTGATTGCATTTTTGGCATCAGTATCGATCACTAATCACCCCCTGATAGTTATTTTAAAAATATATTTCATGTACAGAATTGACATCTTTACAGATTTATTATAAGTATAGATAAGTATAGAATTTATTTGAGTAGTTTATGTAGGTGTATCGAATTTAGTATAAAAGTATTAATATATCTTTATATATATAATTCTTCTGTGAGTGTGTATGTCACTGAACTTCTCTTAAACGACTGGACCGATTTTGATGAAATTTTTTGTGTGTGTTCAAGGGGATCTGAGAATGGTTTAGATTCACAATTTTGTCCGCTGGACAACCCCTATTTTTTTAGGGCGGTACGAAGTTCGCTGGGTCAGCTAGTTTTGTATAAAAGTATTCGTTATTTTCTAAATGTTTTATTATAACGCATTTTGCTCTATCGCCATACTATTTGTCTCTAGCACTCGTTCAGGTTGACTGGTAGAGAATGCCTATGGTATTAAGTCCGCCGTTTGATACGTAAGGCAATGAATTTTAAATAAATAAATAAATGACCGCCGAAATTACAAAAATCAATGTTTTGATATTCGGACCTCTAAGGCCAAAAATGAGCGAATTGATGCTGTTTTAGCTTTTATATTATGTCGTTATCCCCATGTGCAATTTTCGGAAGGTGCTATAAATGAAATGAAAGAAGTTGTTTAACAAATTAAATGAAAAATGGACAGCCAGCGGTAGACATCAAAGCGTTCACGATGTCTACCGTTGGCTGTCCATTTCTCATTTAATTGTTTAATAACCTCCTTAAGAAGAACTTAATTTCATTTAAAGCACCTTCCAAAAATTGGAAATGAGGGTAAGGACTTAAAATAAAAGCTAAAACAGCATCAATTCGCTCATTTTTGGCCTTAGAGGTCCAAATATCAAAACATTGATTTTTGTAATTTCGGCGGTCATTCTGAAAACTGAAAAGAATGTATGACGGTCGCACGAAATCGCAAGTTGTATCAATTGTTGGGCTGGGCAACTTGTCCAGAACTCATTTAATGGAATTAGTCTTGAACAAAACCAAAAATACCGTATTAAGAAAATATCCGAGGTTTCGTCTTAAATCAAAACAAACATGTTTTTGTTTTAATCTACGGGTTTAGTGTTTGAATGTTTCTGTCAAAGTACAGTGAAAATATCAGGTACCTACTTTTATTAATAATCCACCGTAATACAGCCATTTTAGTGTAGCAATAGTTTTTTTTGTCATGACATCTTTTATTTAGAGTGTTGTTAACAATAACTATTTAATACCTACCTATAATGTGAAAACTCTATTTCGACATAAGAAAAACTAGAATCTTGATGAATTCTAATGTGTGTGGTATGTAACCGTTAAGAAAAGTTTAATTTATAATTAAATCAAAAATAATTTAAAATTTTCATGTGTTATGTTATGGCTATTTAAGTAATTGCACGATGAATAAAAATGCACAGGATTTTCTTCAACGGCTTAGAGGAGTAGGACGTTGCTTTTGTGACCTAGTAATGTTATCTGAGATACCTAACTAACTACCCGTTTTACACAACTAGCAACTAAGTAACTTTCAACGGAATTCGTACGAAGTTTTTACTTCTCCGATTATATTTATGACTTGTAAAATAGTAAAGCCTACTTAGCTGTTATAGTCGTAGTTAACCTTAATAACTTATTATTTCACAAAATTGTATTCGCAAGACTTCAAATATTTTTAATGACACGCCGCATCATGAACATAGCTTTTATTTGCGAAACTATGGTTACTTTGTTGTCCTGACTTTGAAAGACAAATCGGAACTCTAAAAAAATAAAAATATTTTTGTCACGGTTAAAAAGCAATTATAACCTATAGTTGGGAAGCCCAAGCGGGGATTTTGGGATTTACTAAAGCGCGACTGAATAATATAAGGGGGTAATCTTCCACCTTGTGAAGTACTCCCTCCATATCTGAGCCCTTTATATGGGGTCGAACGTCTAGGGCAGCAAAAATATACATAGAGGGCTCTAGTACCTGTCTACCTATGGTTGGCGTACTTCACAAGGTGCTAGTGCCCACTTATGTTATTCTGTCGCGCTCAAGTAAATCCCAAAATCCCCGCTTGGGCTTCCCTAATACCCAAGTATACTTTGTATTTTTAACTTGGCTTTAGAACTCGTTTAAAAATATATGTTAATCTTATCTCAAGATTTATTTTCGTATTACCATTAAGTTTTGCGGTCGAATCCATAAAGAGAAAATATATTATGCCAAAGAATCAAAGAAAGCACACTAATCTTGTATCTCAGCTGTCTCAATGCGAGACAGATGATCTTACAAACGCGTGACTACCGTGACTAGTTAAAAATACCTATATAGGAGACAGATTAAGAAAATAATTACTGTCCATCTTGCTTCTATCCATCAACTTGCCATCAACCAAATTCTTTGGTGACATTAACTTGAGTGTTCCATTAATTAATTTTGACTTTGTTACACTACCATTTACGTAACAAACATATGTAGCTTTTAAAGAATTATTCTATAGAAAATGAACAATATACGTTATTTTTGAAGAATTTTCAAAGCTAGGATCACTACATGGTATGGAAAACACGTTTTGGATTTGTACCTAGTCAGATCATAAATTCTGTCACATTTTTAATATAAAATAATTGAAACAAGTTTATTCATTATGTAACCATTTATATACCAAAATGAACTTAACGAAACATGGATTCTTATGACAATAAAGTTTATTCAAAATGACCTCCGTGATTTTGAATACAGGCCTTCAATCTGCGCAGCCAGTCGTCTATCGCAGCACGAACGAGGTCCATTTCAATATCGGCGGCTGCCTTCAAGGATGTCTTGAGTGACTCCAAATTGGGATGAGGCTTTGAGCACGCCATTTCCTCCAAGTGTTGCCATATCTTGTAATCTAACGGTCTCAAATCTGGACTGGAGGAGGGCCAGTCTTCGTGGCGGATGAAGTCGATTTCACGCGCCGCCAGCCAGTCTTGTGTGCTCTTCGCTCTATGAGCTGGCGCCGAATCTTGTTGGAATACCCAGTACCTGTTATTGAATATGGTATGAGAAACAGGTTCCACAAGGTTCGTCAGGTCTGTATTTTGATACACAACTGCATTCGTTTTTACACCTTTCTCACAAAAGTGTACCTCTGTTAAGCCCCAATAAGAAACTCCCAACCATACCATGAGTGAGGATGGAAAATGACCTCGTTAGACACGCGGAATACGGTTGCTCGCTTCTTCACTACTGTGTACGTACACCTTATCATTTTGTTTGTTATAGCTCTCTTCTACGGTAAAAATTTTTTCATCCGAAAAAAGAATTTCCTGATATATTTTTCCCTCGTACCGCTTCAACAAAGCGCGACATCTCTTTAGTCTCAGGTCCATTAGACGAGCATTCAAACGATGTCCGGTTTTTCTTCGATATGCCCGAAGCCTTCATTTAACACCCTTTTTACCGTGGTTCTGCTTAACCCCATCTGAAGGGCCAACAGTTTCTGCTTACGTTTGGGATTTCTTTGAATTCGCGCCTTCACAGCTTTTATCACTGCTGGACTCCTAACAGACCGAGGGCGACCACTTCTTGACCTGTCATCTACACTAGAGTCTTCATTGTATCGTTTGATGGTACGATAAACGAATCTTTTTGTTGTATTCAAAATTTTCAGTATGTCAAAAATTTGAATTGGCGCGTAACCGCAACGATACAACGCAATAACTGCAACACTGTCTTCTTTAAGCGTCCACTCCATATTTAAAAATGAATAAAATTCTAAAAAGTAAACATTTTTATTTTCATGAACAATTCGAAATTCGAATTGAATAATCTTTTTTGTGGTCTGCATTCTAAAAGAAAAGTTTTTACTGTGTGACAATACTTATGACCTGACTAAATCACGCTTTATAGTCTTTTTTTTTAGGTCATGAATAAATTTAAAAAAAAAAGACTGTATAAAGCGTGATTTTTCTTTATTATATATTATACCTATCCTTTGCATTGGTAAGTAGTAAGCAATACGTACCAATGTAAAGGGTAGGTAGCACTCAAATAGCAATCTGAGAAAAATTACTACTTTTATGTCCGCAGGGATCCGAAACGTCAAAAATAGTTAATACAAGAATTACGCTTTAAACCCGGACAAAAAGTGTAAAATAAATTATTGGTATGTTTACATATGTGTGAAAACATTAAGTTTTCAAAGTTAAAGAAAGATATAATCAGATTAACGTTCGCTTTAAATTATTTAATAATAATATTAGTAACTCCTGTCTCTTGGTGTCATATAAGTGTTTTTTTTTGTTAGACCAGTTAATAAAAACTAGCATACCACCGATACTATTATGCCCATCATCTCATGTTTCCAAAGCATACATAGTTGCAAAATAGGCATGTTTGTTTTATTTTAATAATTCGGCACTATTTCTTCTTTGCCAATTGATCACGTCCCTACGTACCTTCTTAATGTGTAAGTGGGTACGGTACGTGGAAAATGTCTTATTACCTAATCCAGCTATACTCTAAGTGTGTTCCGCGGAACCCTAGGGTTCCGTGATACCTCTGTCGGGGTTCCGCAAGAATTTAGAAATAAAAAAATCAAAACACCTCTCTCTGGTCGCTCCGCGGCTGTGCGGACTCCGCGGCCGCGCGGAGACAAAACGCTATGAATGTTATTTATTTATTTATTTGTATTTGTATAAGCTTGTGTTACATTAGCTGGTACAATATCTCATAAGTTTGGTCTCAACAATTTTATACTTGTACAACGCGTTCGCTCTAAGTTTGCCGGTCTGTGGAATGCGCGTACCCTCCCCCACGTGACAACAAAACTTATAATGTGTCATAGTTTTACCCAAATATCTAACGTACACAATTTTTATTGTTACAATTAAATAAAAAATTTCGAACGTCATACACTCATACCTATCGCCAGCGGCAAACTTAAAACGAGCGGGTAGTATACTTGTAAGCGCTCAGTCTCTTTGATAAAAGCCGCCTCTGAATTAGACGCTATAGTTGTCAACTAGCGACTTTCGTCTCTAACTTCAAAGGATAAAGTCGATATTGTTTACAACGCTATTTTTAAATTTCTGTTTTTATTTTTGCTTTTTGTTTATCAAAGGTGCCGACTCGAGTATTTTCGAGAATATTTGAGATCGAGTCTAGGACTAAGTATAAAAGCGGCGATCGCGCGTTGGCGTCGTCAGTTGATGATTAGCGTTCGGAGCGATAAGTTACTACCTACTTACAAGCTCGCTAGCGAGAAACTGGTGTTCATTGTTTTACTGCCTGCTGTATTCTGTTGTCTCAGTTTTATACATTTCTTCCCTGTAGGTTCTAAATTTAGTCTCTTATACGCAGTAACGATTGTGCATTATTTAAACCCCACTATCCTGACTTGTAACATTATAAATAAAGAAGAATGGAACGTTGGCTTAAAGGTGTTAAACGTGTTCCAACAACATCTTCTAATGACGCTGAATGTTCAAAAGCAATGCGCGCGGAGAATTTAGCAATCACCGATCCAGAAGATGATGCCACGAGTGCCACGACGTCAAGCTCGACGGTTTCAAAGACGAAAAAAAGGAAGTATGATGAATCTTATATCAGTTTCGGATTTGTTGATTCCAACGGCTCACCTCTCTGCATGCTCTGTAGTAAACTGCTTCCTAATAGTTCCATGGCACCTGCCAAATTGCGTCGACATTTAGAAACCGTACACCCCGAGACTAAAGACAAGAATAAAGAATTTTTTGTTCGCAAAAAAGATCAGTTATTAGAAAGTCAAAAAAATATGATGCATGTAACACAAACTACCAACGAAAAGGCCACGGAGGCATCATACTTAGTTAGCTATCGCATTGCACAAGCAGGTGAAGCGCACACTATCGCTGAGAAATTAATAAAACCATGTGTATTAGACATAACAAAATGTATGCTTGATGAAAAATCTGCAAAGCATCTTTCTACTGTTCCGCTATCAAACGATACTGTTTCACGACGAATCCATGATCTGGCAAGCTACGTCAAACAAGAACTAGTTACACGTCTACAAAATACACGATTCGCTTTGCAAATGGACGAGTCGACTGATGTCGCTGGTTTGGCTATCCTGCTGGTTATTGTGAGATATCCATATAAAAGTTCTTTTGAAGAAGACATGCTTATGTGTTCATCGCTGCTTACAAACACTACCGGGGAAGAAATTTTTAATAAAATAAATATATTTTTTGAAGAACATAATCTCAGTTGGAACAATTGCATTGACATTTGTACAGATGGGGCCAAGGCGATGACAGGTAAAACAGCAGGAGCAGTGTCACGAATGAAAAATAAAGCGCCTAATTGTAGTTCCAGTCATTGTATTCTGCATAGACAAGCACTTGCGATGAAGCAAATGCCGTCTAATCTAAAATTAGTTATGGATGAAGCGGTAAAAATAATTAATTTTATCAAATCACGACCACTACAATCCCGATTGTTCTCATTATTGTGTGAAGATTATGGCAGCAAACATAAAACACTGCTGCTCCATACAGAAGTGCGATGGCTGTCTCGGGGAAAAACTTTAACAAGGCTATTTGAACTTAGAGCCGAGTTACAAATGTTTCTTTCAGCAGATACTTCTTTTAATTTGAAGGACCGTTTGTATGATAAAACTTGGTTGTTCCGATTGTCTTTTATGGCGGATATCTTTCAAAAACTTAACGAATTAAATTTATCATTGCAAGGTAAACAGACAACAGTGTTTCAGGCCTATAATAAAATAACTACTTTTAAAAGAAAATTAGATTTTTGGATCATTTGCATTGGTAAGAAAGAAATAGAAAGTTTTACGTTACTCACTGAGTTTGTTAGCGAAAACGACTCAGAAATGTTTGAAGATAATGTGTTTGAAGAATTGGTCCAATATCTCAGTTCGATGCGCGCATCTTTTGAAAAGTATTTTCCCGAAGAACACAATACAAAAATTAAAGTGAACTCCTGGATTCATAATCCTTTTTTACCCAACTTGGAAAAGCCTGAAAACATGTCAAATGAGATATATGAATCTCTTTTAGAAATGTCATCAGACACAAGTATGGAGTCATTGTTCAAAACGACGCCTCTTAATGATTTTTGGTGCAGAATCCAAGATGAATATGCAATGCTTGGCCAAATGGCTCTGGATATTCTTCTCCCGTTCCCAACTACATATTTGTGCGAAACAGGATTCTCTACCTACGCAGCCACGAAAACAAAATATCGCAATAGACTGGACGCCGAAGCTGATATGAGACTCCAACTTTCTTCCATCAAACCTGATATCAAGCAATTGATGAAAAATAAAAAACAGTTTCATACCTCCCACTAGTTAGATTTTTTCTTTTTTAATGTTTTCTATTATTGTCCTTACCAAGTGGTGAAGTAAATAATAATTAGTAACGGATACATTGTACTTTTATTATGCTGATTAATATAGAATACACTTATAAAAATAATTGTTTTATTGTAGGGTTCCATCAAGTATTTTGCTTCCCAAAAGGGTTCCGTCATTTAAAAAGTTTGAGAACCACTGACCTAATCTATAAACAATTTCGCATTCATATAACTAAAGTGTAATTTTAAAATAATGATAAATTGATCAATTTAAATCACTTATTATCATTAGGTAAGCACTCGATCTTAAAACTGCTTAGATGATATCTTTTCTTGTAACCCATTACTATAAAAGAAATTATAGATAACATTGTCCCACATTCAAGTCGAGTGAAATTTTCTCAAAAGAATGTATTCAGGTATGTTTTACATACCTACAACACAGTAACCTTGTATTGTCAGTTATCTACGTATATCCGACCATTCTGTTCTATGACACATTTTATCTGTAAAGGTCAAAGATATAGGATTTGTTCAGTGCACCATGATGTTTACACTCATCTCAAGATCGACAATAGGAGGATTGTAGTCAGTGAAACAATAAAGTTAGGTAGATTTATCTATTATGATAACCAATATTTTACCGGTCTCTATCGCCTAGTGAACGTACTACTTAATATGGTGGGAAAATTTTGAAATTGGGAATACTCAAATGCTTCAATGTTTTGATTCTCGGATTTTCATGCGTGCCCAGTAGGCAGCGGTCGTCAGTCGATGCGGCTCGGGTATGCGGCAGCGGTGCGCGCGCAGCCGTGCGGCTTGCTCGCCAATACCCGCGCTGCCACGAAGAGCGCGCGTCGCATCGCTCCATCGAAGTATCGACGCAAACCACACTTTACTAGTGCAATAAACTGGCAGCTCCGTTCCAATCGAACTACATAAAAACAGTAACAACACACAAAGCGACCTAATACAACATTTTGTGCGGTCGAATCCAATTAATCGAGAAGCGCCAGCAGCTGTTTCTTCGTTATCGGAGTACCTTTCAGCAGGTGGTGCAACACGCATTTTCATGTAAGTAATGTTTCAGACACATTTTATTTTTCATACGGTAGAAAACTGTTTTTATCACAGGATTTTTTTTGTTATATGTTTATAGAGTCGTAGGTAAGAGCAGGTGCTCTTGTTTATCTGAACCGTTATGAGAGTGCATCAAAAAAAAAAACAAATGGAAACCGAAACTAGCGTGATTGCAATAATTTAAAGTAATAATCGTCCCACGAATCACTCAGGTGTTTAAATTTTAAATTACAATAAGTTGTTTCTTATTTTAAGTTAAAACTCATAAAGAAATCGGACTTAGAAAGATCGCGAGTTTCAAAACCATGTGTAAACGATGAATAATAAATCTATCAAATGCACATGGAATAATTATTAGTAAGGCTGTGATTAGGATCTATCATTTCCAGGTGGTGATGTTAACATGTTTTATATTGAAAGTCTTAATGGTGTTATGTAACTTTTCCATACCTAATGTAAGGGAACAATAAAGGGCCTTAAATTATTAACTAGGTCAGTAACTTCTCTAATCTATATATACAGGGCTTCCCACGGGTACCTCACACGGAGGGAAAGTATATTAAATATTGGAGATAGGATATTTTACCGAAAGAAGACATCATTTTATTTTTAGTTATAATTAGAACTGCATTCACAGATTTTATTAAAATCGCCTGCTAAAACGGGGAATCTAACTCGTGAAATTTCGAAAAAAAAACACTACATGTTTTATGATAACCATCGAAAGAGTTAATCATGACAATTATTTTTTGCTAAATAACATAGCATTTTAAATGAAAGAAAAGTCATAAAATTACACATTTTATTAAAAATATTCAACAAAAAGTAATAAAAAACGAAATGTATCAAATGTTCAAAATGTGATCCGATTTGTTGTATGCAAATTCTCACTCTATTAATGTTTTCTCTGCCTGACGATTTCATTATCTTTGCATGGTGAATGTTTGTAATAATACGTCTTATTTATTTGGTAACTCCTGCACACTGTCTTACCGGTTCTTGTATACTACATCTGTTACATAACCCCACAAAAAAGGTCCAGTGGAGTTAGATCTGGGGATCTCGCTGGCCATCTTATTTGTCCATAAGAACCGATCCAGGAAGGAAAGTGTTCATTAAGAAACTCGGCAGTTCTCCTACTCTTGTGAGTCCCATTTTGCTGAAAAAATGAGATTTCGTCGATTTGCATCAGGAAGATTATTGATCTTACCTCTTAAAATATTAAGTAAGTATTTCTAGATATCTTTCCGTATTTAGATTCCATTTGTAAAAATGTATTAAGAGAACCCGGTTTTTAACTAAAATGAAAAACACAAAAAAAAGAACAGTAACCGTAGCACGAACCAATATCGAATTCGAATAGTTTTCGAGTGCGAAATGTCATTGTCAAATGTGTACTGATTTTTAGTTCTCGTTACGTACTTTGTGGTGCTGCTGTATAAGTTTCCATACAAAATTTGACATTGACATTTCACACTCGCAAACTATTCGAATTCGATAATGGTTCTTGCTAGGGGTACAGACGCTTGAAAATGTATGTGTTTTATTTTCGAATTATTATTTTTACAAATTTCAGCCAATCGCATTGTAACTGAGTTCAAAAAGAAATGCATACGTACCTACTACAGTTTGTATATCACTTTATTCTTTTTATCACGTAATAAGACATTCCTTTCATTTAAAATGTTAATTTGTAAAAAATAATCTTTATGATAAACCCTTTCGATGGTTATCATAAAATATGTCGTATTTTTTTTTGAAATTTCACGAGTTTGATTCCCAGTTGTAGCAGTCGATTTTAAAAAAATCTGTGAATGCAGTTCTAGTTATTATCAAAAATGAAATGATGTCTTCATTCAGTAAAATATCCTATCTTTAATATACTTTCCCTCCGTGTGAGGTAGCCATGGGCGTCCCTGTATATAAAAATGTTATGATGGTTTGTGTACGCTTCAAAAACTCAAAAAGTTCTGCACCGATTGAGTTGAAATTTTAACATGATATAAAATCCGCATCAAGGATTGTTTTTATCTATTTTTTGAATCAGTCACATATCTGCGACCGCGAGAAAACAGTTTTTTTAACGATCAGCTGTGTACCAGTGACAGCGCCATCTGCCAGAAGCGAGGAAAACACTCGCTGACAACCGCAATAGTAACGACGCAGTCATTGTTTATTTACAAAAAAAATTGCATCTGATTCTGATTATTATACAATCTAAATTAAATATTCACTTAAATCAAGAATTTTTGGTGTGATAGTGTTGTGATCGAACTGCGCCTTTCACCAAATCGTAAGTAGAGGTTATATTTTATATCAAAGATGGACAGTTAAATAATTAATCAATAACAAAACGTATTTATTATTGAAGTGAATCTTTTTTAATAATCGTGTTCCCGAGTCGGCAAACCAGATAGTCTTTAAATCTACGCAGACAGTGGAAAAACAGAAAATTTGTATATCCACAAGTATTGCAAAATTAAAGTTATATGAAATGTATTCTTTGTTTTGTTTCTCATTTCTCAACCATTAAATCACAATGTGCCACTACGAAGCGTGGCAGGGTACAGCTAGTAATTTATAAAAGCTTTTGTATATTCTGAGAATTGCTTCCAATAATAAAATACCTAATATTCTTTTGTTATATTTCACGCACACGCACAATCTTTTTGATAAAATACGTTTTACACGGTTATAAAGCACGATTTAGGTACTTATTTTTACAGATGTATTCTTGACGTGGTTTAGACTATACACCGGACCGCCAGGTCTAGGGCGACGTGTATGTAGCAGATTGTCCGAACTCCAAATGGCAATATTCATGTGTAACCTGTGGTCTATAAATCTAATGTGATAAAAAAAAATACATTATTTAAGAAGCATTATTCTATGCCTAAATTGTATGGAATTGTTTAAAATTCCCCAATGTTTTACTTCATCCGTCTTATATATAAAATTCTCGTGTCACAATGTTAGTTACCATACCCCTCCGAAACGGCTTTACGGATTTTATGAAATTTTATATGCATATTCAGTAGGTCTGTGAATCGGCTATTTTTTTTTTCATACCCCTAATTGATAAGGGTTGTCCACGTGTAACATTTTATTTTTTGGACATTTTTTTAGATATGGCATTAAAAAATTCATACCCTAAATTTTCACCGTTTTACCGCCAACCCCTACTTTTATGGCGGTACGAAGTTCGCTGAGTCAGCTAGTAACATATAAATTAATATACCATTCTGGTAACGTCTTCACTTAAAAACTTCGCGATGTTTTCTCTTCCGTAATACCTCAATGCTTGAAGACCAAAGTCTTCGAATAGTACCTACGCGTTGCTAGTGATGACATACGGAGATGAGACAGTCGCACTGCGAGCGATCGAGAGAGCTATGCTCGGTGTATGTTTACGTGAACGAATCAGGAATGTGGAAATCCGTGGAAGAACTATAATAACCGATATAGCTCAACGGATCGCCAAACTTAAGTGGCAATGGGCGGGGCAATAAGTTCGGCGGACCGATGGACATTGGGGTCCGAAGGTACTACAATAGCGAACTCGCACCGGGAAGCGCTGTGTCAGTCTATCCCTCACCAGTCCGTCCACGACATCAACCGTGTCGAAAGGATCCACTGAATGTATAAAGCTCGGGACCATTGTGTATGGTAAATCCCTAGAGGAGGCCTATGTCCAGCAGTGAACGTCCTTCAGCTGATGATGATGATGGTAACTTCGTAATATAAACTCTTTCAAGTCCGACAGCCGACCGAGAGCAAAGTGAGTCTCGCAAAACGGTTTTATTTTTAACCGAGTTCCAGGAGTAGGAGGTTCTCAATTCGTTATTATATTTCTTTGTTGTTGATCGCACATATCTCAGAGGATAGTGGACTGATTTTGTGGTTTTTTTTTGTTTGGAAGAGTTTGTTAGCGAGTTTGATCGTACTAATTTGGTGAAGATCTGATTAATACTTTCGGAGATAAATAATGGAACTGATGACTTAATGATTAGTCTCCAATCATTTATCTAAGATTGAATCTATTCCCCTCAGATTATTGATCATTTTATCTGTAAACAGAATCATTGATCGGTTATTTTGTTTAAATATTGATATGGGGTAAGTAAATCCTTACTTAAATATATTTAGATATTTTATTGTCTATCAAAACATAACTAACTCCCTAGTGAGACCATTATTATATTATATACTACTTATTATATTATTATTATTATTATATTATACTTATCATATATTATATTATATAATGATAAGTTAGCAAGAAGCATCGACATAGTCATTATTTGTTATTTTTATATATTGGCGATAGATACACACTTTGATTTTTTTTACAAGTTGATTTTTATCTTTTATATGTATTTTGAATTAATTTCATGAAAAAAATATTCTCATGCTATAAACCAAAGCCAGGCTATGTTAGACGGAAACAGTACTAACTGGTCAGGAACTGCTGTTTTCCCCAATTTTTCTGTTCTGTAGTTTTTCTATCTCATGTTACCAATGTTTGGAAATCGAACATAACCGAACTTACCAGAATTACTGCTACTAAAGAGCAATCACAAACAAAAATATTTTGTTAGGGCCGAACTACTGACACAATAGACAACTCTACAGTCCGTTATCATGTACAACCGAACTACTGAGAAGAAAAAGTCTCATTAGTTTGGTCGGCCGGATTTCTTATAAAGGATAGAATAGCACCCTATTGGATTTATATATTGTTAAAAGAGTGGCAAATAAAACAAGTTTGGCCCGCTTGATGGTAAGCGGCCACCATAACTTTTAGACGCTTGACGAGTATCACTCGCGCCGATTCCTACCCTGACCCCATCACTTACCCCGTAGAACCTTACTTTTTACCTTGATATCAGATGTAAGTTTTGAAATTTTCGAGGTCCAGGGGTGATGAGGCTGGTCGGGGTCGCATAAAAATCGAAAAAAAAAACTATTTTCTATTGTTACATGTTAAGATAATGATCTTAAACTATCAAATACCATGGATTCGCACAACAGTCGCTAATTCATGGTTTTTGCTGGAATATTTTCATTTTGCAATAAATCACGCAAGCACAAAATCAGGCCACTCATCCGTCTGCTGTTGTATACGTTTGGGACTAAATAGTTGTTGTAAATTAAGAATTTATTAGTAGGTCCTTTTTTTATTATTATAGCCTTTTAATTCCGTAATAAATATACATGTCATTCATTCAATGCAATTCAAATATCAGGTCAATTAATTAATTTCATTTTTGAAAACATAATTGACATGTATGTAACATGTCAATTATGTTTTCAAAAAAAAATTCAATAGACATTTTTAAAACCAAAGAAAATATTACCAGAAAAATCCCACGGATTTTTTTCTAGTAATATTTTCGATATAAGGTACGTTCGGTAAGGTGACGTGGCAACACTAAGCGCGTTCTATCGTCTGTACCACGGCGAGTGTTCTGAGGAGTAATTCTCTCTTATCCCACCTTCCCCTTTCCTTCAGAGGACCACGCGCGCTGGCCTACGTTGTCACCGTCTAACTGTGGCCACAATTCCAACGCGTACAAAGAAATTTGGTGACTCATTTCTTTGTCGCACTATCCGTAAATGGAATGCTCTGCCCGCTCACGTGTTCCCTCCCTCTTACAACCTGGGATCCTTTAAAAGAGGCGTGAAGTGCTTCTTCCAGGCCGGCAGGGTGAGGATGGCTGGTGTGGCAGGTAGAACTGCTGTATCAGCTATCTTCGCGTCTGGACTTCACCTTCACTTAACATCAGGTGGGGTGGAGTAATTTGTCGGACCTATCTATAACAAAAAAAAAGGTATAAGGTAGCATAATTGATCAGTGCATTTGCCCGGATAGCGAAGAGTGCGCGTTCGAGTCTCGTCTGCTGTCTGGTCCGCGTGGTTTTTTTTTTAGATTTAAACATCAACCAGTTAAATGCTTAAAAAAATAAAATTATGAATACACATTTTTCAATTTATTAAGGACCCCTCAGCGAGTAAAGGCCTCCTCAATTTTACTCCATTTTTTTCTATCTTTGGCCTTGGTGATCCAGTCTCTACCAGCCACGTCGTTAATTTCATCAATTCATCTTTGTTTTGGTCTACCTCTATTTCTTTTGTGTCGGAGTCCTTTCCATGTAGTCACTTTATAATTATTCATATGTGCAATGTGTCCAGCCCCAGACCCCGCTTTCCCAGTGGGCACTTTGGGCAAGTGCCCAGGGCCCCGCGATCGATAGGGGCCCCCCTCAGATCAAATACAAAGTCCCTAGTACCTGTTTAATCATCAAACGGGGGTCATAGGGGCCCCATTATCTTAATAAGCCCAGGGCCTCCAATAGGTCAAAGACGGCACTGTCCAGCCCATCTCCATTTAAGGTTTTTACAGTGGTCTAAAGCAACAATAACATGTTTTGTTTTTCTAATATCATTGTTTCTTATTCTGTCTTGTATTTTTATATTTAGCATACTTCTTTCCAAGGACCTTTGACATACTTGTATGTTATTTTTTATGTATTTATTATATATCCAAGTTTGACATCCATAGATCAGACATGGCATTAAACATAAATCCACCACTTTTTTCTTGAGTTTTTTCAGGAAGGTTTGATTTCAGAATTTCTTTGTTACTCCAGAACTTATTCCATGTGATGTTTATTCGCCTATTTACTTCATCTTGATGTGTGGTCGTTGAGAATGATAGATATTTGCTTGCCCAGATATATATACTCTTGAACATATTCTAATAAAATATTATCAACCTTAATTGGTCTTGTTTGGTTATTAGTCATAACTTTCGTCTTTGTCGTATTTAATTTAGGCCGATTTCTCTTCTCACTTTATCCAATTCATTAATATGGATGTATCCTTGTACGAATTAAATGATTATTATTATTAATCATTTTTCCCAGTTCAATTGGCGATTCTAAGAATAGTATGATGTCATCTGCGAATCTAAGGTTGCTTAAATAGTCTCCGTTTATAAAAATACCTCTTCTTTTCCAATCCAATTTATTCATTATGCTTTGGAGTACAGTTACAAAGATTCTTGGTGAGAGACGGTCTCCTTGTCGTACACCTCTCAGAATAGTTCTTTCTGGGCCCTTTTTTCCATTTTTACACAACTTTCGCTTTTACTTTTTTTACTATATATGTCTTTTAAATTTAATTAGTAGGTATTATTGCTTATTAATTATCTTCACTATATTTATGCACTCATTGTGTGTAGAAACGGTACGATTAAACTAACCTCCAAGAAAGTTACTGTATTACGCAAATCTTACAAGATAGTCACGCCTGTATAGTAAAATTTAAATGAATGCGCTATAAAGCGATAACGACTTGTGGCTAAGAAAAGTGCAGGTTTAAACCATGCTTTAAACTTTACTATCTGAATAATACGATAATAAAAAAAAGGTTTAATTATTCACATAATTTTGAAACATTTAAATAACAAAAACGTTAAAACTACTTAGTATACAAATAACCCTAACCTACTTATATAAATAATCATAATAAAAGGTTATTATATTTGTATTTTAAGCATTTAACAGATAGATTTATAAACGTAATAAGAATCTACTATTGTATATTATAATATCAATTAATTGCAAAAGTAATGGTGTAATAACTATGCTGTTTGAAAGTTATAGATACGTCATACGAGCTTCTAATTTGGCAATACGAAAGTCAGGTAATTGCCCGACTTGCATTCAGTCGGGCAAGCTCTCTCGCAGATGCTACACTTTGCTACAACGTGTTAATATTTTACGTTTTACCAGACAAAAAACCCTATTTGTGATTTTAGATAGTACACAAAATACACGGGAACTATTCGAGACAAGAAAAACGTGTCATTTCATTCGTAAGTACAATTTGAAGATTAATGTAAAAATATCTAGTTATTACTTATTTTGACCTTTGCTGACACCGTTGACACATAGAGGCTAAAGAGCGAGATGATAATTGATTATTTGGTTGGTTGAACGCGCTAATCTCCGGAACTACCGATTCAAATTTGAAAAAATATTTTTGTGGTAGATAACCCATTTATCGAGGAAGGTTAAAGGCTATATAACATTTTTTTTCTTGAATTTTCTCAGTATTTTCGAAAGGCTTTACATTTTTATCAATTTTGTAAAGTGCTAAATGATAATTTCCGTTCATATGTTGCCGTCTCGTTCATCTAAATGTTATATAACGGGAGAGAAGAGCAGAGCTGAGACTGCACGTCACAGCGACATGAAAAGCTGCTTTTATCTGCTGTCATCGTGTTGCCATTACTTACAACTACGGAATCAGTGTTTTCCAAAGAGCCGAGATATCAAACCGACATACTCTATCGTTTGAATCATCCAATCGATTTATTTTTTAATAAAACAATTTGGATGATTCTAACGATCTATTCAAAAAACATCGAGGTCTAAACGCAACGAAATTAAAAACCCTACATACAACAACATGAACAAAATCGTGACCGAAACCAGGACAGTTTTAAACTCTTAGACAAAAATTGGTCCACGCATTTGGTCTGTGTACCACACACACTACACTGTGTGGCACATATGGACTGTTAAGCACAATACCCTGACCGCGCACCGCGTTTTGCGATGCTTGTGTGTGCAGTCGGGTAGAAATATATAGGTGAGTAACACTGAAAAAGTTTAGAACCACCGCCGACGGCCTCGCGCCTGAGGGGGCCTCGCAAAAATTTTTTACAAGTTACCTATTTATTTTCGTTTCTCCTGGCCTGGCTTAGGTAGCCGACCCCGAACAATTCGGGGAAAAAGCTAAGCAGATGATAATGACTTTTATTATTTTCGAACACGTGCCTGATGGAAGCGAGTAGTACTTTACGGGTATTCAGAATCGTCTGTCTGACAACACTATTTTTATAATTAAATTTCTATGTTTGTAATTATTTTTTGTCATCATTTGATTATCAACAATAAAACTCGTTTACTCATACGTTATTTTATGATTTGGCTGACTTAACGGTTTTTTACTGCGAATTAAAATAGGCCTCGCGAACTTGATGTCGCCGACGTCCACATGTGGTCTAGCGACGCCACTGCCGACCAGTTAGAAACATTGCTAATGAAAACTTTTTTTTTGTATTTTAATTTTAGAACTGTTTGGTAACCTAATGTTTTTGTGAATTGGCGGCAAATCTAACTCTTGTTACACGTGAAAATGAACCTAACGCGAGAAAATTTTCGGTTAATGATTTATTATGACTTTCGTTGTGGGCTTACTCAACAACAAAGCTATGATAGGCTGCGATTAGCAATTCTATTGAAGCCCCATCTCGTGCCACTATTTACAATTGGTTTAACGAGTTTGAGCGTGGACGTAGCAATCTCAATAATGAACCGCGTGATCGACGTCCTTTAACAGCAACTACTGAAGATAACATCAGTGCTGTGCGACGGATGATAGAGGAAGATAAGAAAGTGACCTATCACCAGATACGGGCAAGCCTAGGCATTGGTATGAGTCAAGTTTAAAAAATATTACACGAACATTTAGGTGTCAGGAAGCTTTGTACCAGATGGATTCCCCTTACTTTAACCGACGACCATTACACATTCGCATGGACTGGTGTCGCCAAATGTTAGATAAGTTCAACGGCGGTGACCTCAATGCTGTATTTGACATCGTCACAGGTGATGAAAGCTGGATATATTGCTACGAACCCGAAACTAAAAGACAATCAGCTCAGTGGGTGTTTCCTTTCGAGGATCGGTCAACTAAGGTAAAGAAAGGAAGAAGTTAAGGAAAAAAGATGATTGCCTCATTCCTTGGTCGGAAAGGTAATTTCGCGACAGTTGTGCTGAAGATGGAAGGACAGTTACTGCAGACTGGTATGTTTATAGCTGTTTGCCTGTTGTCTTGGAAAAAATTCGACAGCAGTGCCCTCCAAGCAGAATCCTCCTTCACCACGACAATGCTTCAGCGCACTCCGCAAAACGGACTGTTGAACATTTGACTATGGCAGGTGTCGAGATAATGAGTCATCCGACATACAGTCCTGACCTGGCGCCCTGCGACTTTCATTTATTCCCAAGAACTAAAGATAAAATTCGAGGTATTCGCTTTACGAGCCCTGAAGATGCGGTGAAAGCGTACGAAAATGCCATAGAAAAGACCCACCCCTAAGGAAGAATGGGCCCACTGCTTTTCTCAGTGGTTCTATCGAATGCGACGATGTGTAGAGAGGAAAGGAGATTACTTCGAAAAATAATAAAAGTATTGGCAACTTTATACATTAAGCCGTTTTTCATTTTCTAAACATTTTCAATGTTACCTAGGTACTTGTTACAAGAATAATAGATTTAATCCAAGACATAACATAATTTAAGTCAAGACACCTGTATTTGTACAGCCAAGTTAATGTATTCCTCATAGAAAAAAATATCTATTTTTGTGATAGAGTAAGCAATCTTTATTAAAGTTTTACTTACCGCACTAATATCATAAATAACTATTATGATATTAGTGCGGTAAGTTGGTTATTACTTATTATAAACGAGTAGACGAATTTCGAGTTTGTAAATACCAATTCCGCACGAATATCATACAACGTTTTTCAACACATTTGCAAGAAAACAGTACCTTTTTATGCCTCATATAACTAATAAAGAAACTTTTTGTAATACGAAAATGGCGCACATTTCCAAAGGTGCGCATGGTATTTTTTTTTTATAATTACTCGCACGGTTCTTGCAATGGCCACGACAGGGTAAAAGATGTGGTGAAAATGAAAAAGGACATCTACCGTCTCTTTTTCTTTTAAGTATTAAAGTGAGACAAAGGATTAAAAGCGCTTCTAAGGAGGTTCGCTCGAAATTAGAAAAAAAACGTAAAGGATACCCACGGCACCGGTATAGGAGCGTGTGGTAAAACGTTTTGCCGCACGTTTAGTTTAGTATGGCCTGTAATTTTGAACTGTCCAACAATATATACAACCTCCGTAAAAGCATTTTTAATCTACCTACCTTTGCCACACTTCAAATGTTAGATATAATCTATCAAACATTACGATTTTCTTAATTTCTTATTTTAGATGATGAACACCTATGATAATATTAAAATCATTTCTTTTTTAGTTATGTTTTTAATTACTTATTTTTTAAGCATTTACCTGCTAGATATTTTATTTAAATTAAAATTAATTTAAATCTAAAGAAAAGTTAACTAGAAAAAAATTCAACGCGGACCGTTCAGCAGACGGGGATTATTACTTTTGTGAATATTGTTTGAACTGCCACTGTCGTTTTATTGGTTGTACACTAAAAAGCACGTGGCACCATTTGGAAAAGCGCGTCATTTTCTTATTAGAAGTAGTTGATAAACATTGTAATACATTTGTGCGGTGTTGGTTTTTACAAACTCGTTTGTATTAAACTACTTACCGCACTATTATCGTAAATAATTATTTCACCAAATATGGTGAAATAGTTATTGAAACAAGTGCGGAAAGAAGTACCACATAGTGAAAACACGAACTCAGCGAGTGTTTTCAGTGGTACATATTCGTAACTAATAACATTTTACGCTCACGTGCCATACAATATTTTGCCATACAATATTTATTTTTTAATGTATTCTGCGAGAAAATAAAATAAACTCATAACTTTTACTCCGAAACATGGGAACCTAGGAGGTTACCTTCTAAAATGTTTTATTTTTTCGAACTGACCTGCAAATTCAAAGCTGTTTATTGAAAAAAAACAAATGAACGCAATGCTGCGTGGTGCTAAAGCGTTGTGCTAGGCTTTAAAATAAAAAAAATCGCACACGCGCAGAAAAGAGTGTCTTTTCGCATTATGTGTATAGATACATATAAAAGGTCACTTTTCGAGCAAGTGCATTGAAATACATAGTTATTTTCAACACATTTCCTTAAAAAAAATTCATTTACGGAGGATGTATACATTGTTCGAAAGTTCAAAATAACGCACCATACAACAGAGCGTTCGGTAAAATTTTACCGCAAGCTCCGGTATAGGGCACCACGCGTATCCTTTACGGTTTCTTTTTTCATTTATTCGAACCTCCTTGGAAGCTCTTTTGATCCATACGTTTGGCTCACTCTAATACTAAAAACAAAAAGAAGAGACATTAGTTAAAAATTAAACTGTTTTCTGGCAAATGTGTTCAAAAACGTTGTATGATATTCGTGCGGTATTCGTATTTACAAATTCCTGACTATGGTAACCCTTGACTTCGTCTTGGGCTACATTCGTCGACTCGTTTGTAATAACCAACTTACCGCACTGTTATCACAAATAACTATATAGTTATATAAGAGTGCTCAATTTTGATGATGAGGAATCAAAAGAACACGAGGTGAAAAATCTTTGCACACGAGTCCAACACTTGTAACTTTTCATCCCATGTCAGCGAGAAAATGACTTAATACAGAAAAACATTTACGATCAAGAGATTAAGTTTATTATAAGTTATTAAGGATATTTCAGTTAAGGTACTAACTAATACAGTATGTAGTATTCTTTAAATGATAACAAATAGACTTAGGTATACTGAAGAAAATTTTAAAGTTACGTTGCTTACAGTTATTTACTTGTAATATTTTTGTTAGGTACTATAATGTTGTTATTACTTGACTTATTATTTCTCTTATTTATTTTTTATTTATAAGATCATTTCGTCTGTGTTTATACTCAAAAGATGCACTCAATTTGTATTCTTATAAAAACATGATTTCTGAAAATTTACCGAAAATGTAAATAGTTAAGTGACATTTTATTCGGCTATCTTTAGCCGTCACCTCTTGGTGTTTCATATTACACTTAGGAATATATATGAATTCAAAGTGCATTTTTTTATTTTCGCACATTACAACCGCAACCTTTACCCGTAACCTGTCCTTGTTGTCTGAGTTGTTACACCAGTGATGCATAAGTATAACCAATCAATATTTCGAGTTTTGTGTTAACCCCTCTTTGACCTTCCAATGTTAAATAATATAACGAAGGACACTGAAGCACCTACTATTTCTTTTGTCACAGTGTTCAGTAATGTAAACTTATACTACTAGTAGGTAGAAAGCCTTCGATGACCAATCATAATATACATATATATATGTATATATTATATAAATAAATATTACCAACACTCACACGAATCAGCCTAACCCCAAAGTAAGCACTGTAGGCTTGTGTTATGGGATACTAGGGTAACGGATAGAATACATATACTGATAAATTTATGGGTATATTTATATAGAAATAAGTACATATTAAACATACATGACTGGAGTACAAATGCTGGTTTTCATCACACAAAGATCTGCCCCCACTGGTATTCGATCCCCGTACCTCTCGAGTAGATGACATCTTGAAACCCGGCGTATAAACCACTCGGCCGCGGAGGTCGACAACATGTACATTTAATAGTTTGGGGAAAAAGTCTTTTCGCATTATAGTATGTATGAACTTGTAATAAAATCTCTTTGGCTATACCATTTGTATCTGGCTGGTTTTGGTATCATTAAAAAGTTTAAAATTTAAAGAAGAAAATTCCAATTTCAAATTAGAAAAATGTATAATTTTTATTTGTTTTTCTTACTATCAAGATGAGCGAATTAAATGAAGGAAAACAATGCATTTTAAAATTTTATTACAAAAAGGTAAAAGGTAAGGCATGCCGCGAAAATGAAATGTTTTTAAGGTTAAGGGCTATCTCACTTTGACCAATATTTATATATTACAATCAGCAATTTTTATTAAACAAAATCCAGAATACTTTGAAAATAAAACCACATTACGTCCGAATACGCGTAATAAATACAAATACGATATATGCATACCTAGGATAAATAATCACTTGTATTATAGTAGCGCTTTCAGTACTAGCATTAGGATCTTCAATCATTTGCCTGCAGAAATTAAAGCGTACAATTTGCCACTGTTTAAATTTAAGTTAAAAAACTGGTTATTAAATAATGTTTTTTATAATCTTGATGAATATTATACTTGTAAAACTTAATATAATTTAGGCTCTAAAATGTACTTTTTAAATTAAGATAGTTTTAAGTTATAAATTTTACCATTGCATGCCCGTTATGGGCACACTGTTGTGACTATGTTATTATTGCAATTCCAACTGCATAATTGTACACAGTTTTTTAAGCAATAAAGTTATTATTATTATTATTAAAAAAAAAAGTGATATTTTGGACCTAGTGCAGTGCCTGTAAAAATAGCACAAATTTGGTCCATTTTGCTTTTCCAATCCGGAATGTTTGTTACGGATAAAATGGATGCCATTTTTGAAAAAGTATAGCAAGATCAGCATATCAGTATTCACGACGTAGCTGAAGAACAGGGCGGAAAAAACAGTTCAAATGCGCCAAAAAAACAGTTTTGGCGAAAAAGGCTGGGTACGCAAAAAAGCTCGATATTTGTATGCCTCGCGAGCTCATGTAAACTTTATTAAAAAAGGTTATGAATTTTCATATAAAATGCGAAGAAACTTTTTCCCCAACCTAATCTCTTATCTATTAGACAAGTCCGTCCGTCCGTCCGTCTGTGGTGCTGTTTCAGCGGCCAAACCGTAAGAGATAGATAAAGAGAATGTTTAAGTTATAAGTTAAGAATAGTCTGATAAGACTACAAACCGGATTTGAGTAACGTAGCACTTCCGGTTTTCGAGAAATCACGAATTTCAAACGAAACCACACAAAATCTCCGAAGTTCTCAATTAATTAAATACATTTTTAAATAAGGTTTTGGTGAACATTTGGTTCACTGGTTTGCTAGTAATAATGAATACACTACATGGTTATTTACTCAAGTTATCCAAAACTTATCTTTTTCTGTCTGACTGACTCTCAGCAGTATCAAGCTTGTTATCAAATAACAATCCATTTAGATTGGCAGTTTGTGGTGATTTAAGTATTTTTTAGATATGTACGTACATACATACATTGGTGATTTTAGTATTTTTTAAGAAACGTCACGAATATAACTGTAACATGTAAGAAGACAGTGGCCAGGGAGGCCATGAAAAATGCCATGAACGCCAGTAACAGAAGTTAAAATTGGGTAAAAACAATGAAATGCCAATCGAGATTAACACAACTAAGTACATTGTCGTCAACGACCAGTGCATCAGCAATCAGTGTCTAACGTCACGGCAGCCATAGCTGAAGTTTTTTTATGTTTTCCTCTCATAAGGAGTTTACAACACAAACAGAATTAACCATTAAGTTTATGTCAGTCAGGTTTCTGCAATTTCGAGAGTTCCTGTTCATCTGCGTGGTTCCCACCTTCAGAGTCTAAGCGAAACCGGAACCACTGTTCGAAACCACTCACATTCAAACAACTAAGTACACCGATTCGGAATATAGGTAGCTGCAATACCACCGTAACCTGGATACTCTCTTAGCCACGGGAATCATATTTTGTTGTTGCTAGTGGTACGGACATTAATAAGTTGTGATGAAGATAAGAGCTGACCAAAATAGATTGTTTTGCTAAAATCCTTCCTAATTTTATATAAAAAATTGTGTGTCAGCTCCGACGCACGACGGGAGTTTACTTCTTAAGTTCGATAGTCTAACCAGACGCAAAAAGAGTTTATTTAACTTAAAAAAGATTGATACTGTATGAAAGGGTAAATTAACAAATTAATGAAAATAATATACATATATAAATATATATTTATTCATTTCATATACATTTATTAAAACTAATAGACAAAATATTTTACATTAAACTTTTTACAATAGTCAATTTCAGATGTGCAAAAATATATCATTAGGAATGTTTTTAAATTATGTAATTATTATTATCAGACTATTATAATTTTTTAAATATTAATTAAATCAACATTGTCTGCATTATTAATTACAGTGACAAGTGGTTTATGGTAACTAAAATAAGACACATGGACGTTCGTAGATACGTGGTTCACGAATCTTGAAAATACCGCATCAATGGTTGTATAAATGTACAATATCTAAATTAAGTTCAGATTTAAAAAAAAAAAATTAATGTCAATCCGTCATCTTTGTTTGTCAAAGTTGCGCGACATAGGATGCGCACCAAAAACGTAACGAGGTCATTCATCGATAGATTTTACTCCTCACATTTTTCTTATACCGGGCCCCTTATCCGGCAAATCGATTTTTGAGGAGTAAACTCCAATAAATACTTTTTATTTCATTAAATAGTAACATTCTAAAAACGTTAAATATTCTAAAAACGTGTAATAAAAGGAATGTCAAGATTAAGCATTAAGAACATAAGGCTCCTAAGAGTGTTTCGAATCTGCATCCATATTGCGGAGCTTTTACGGATGTGGTTTCATATCAACATCATTACATCAACAACTAAAGACTTGTGTAAAGAAAGTCGCCAGTTTGCTCATTGCCATCTTCGTTCGCTTACTGACCAACAGGAAGACCCACATTGGAGTCAAGATGTTACATATTTAGTTTTAGTTTATACTGACACCAATTTTTAAATTTGATTATTGATAAATGCTTGTCATTATCTTAAAATAATAAAGTGAGACTGAAAATTGTATTACTTTTGTTCTCAAAATTTATTTCATTAAATATAACCGTGAATATAACCTAAAAAAAATGACAGAAACGTCATCATCATCGTCTAGGTTTAATATTGTTTAAAAATTGTTTTCATCCTATATTGGGAAAAAGAAGACCAGTTTTTGGCAGCCCAAGGTTTTATTCATGTGCCCGCATGTGGGCAGGCTGTGCTGTGGTGTTTATCTTTGGTATTTCTCTCCATAAAATCAACTGTTTTGCAGTCGTTTTGCAAAAGTGATTGTTTCTAAGGACGCCTTGAACAGCCGCGCCTGTTGCTAGGTGCCCGCTTCTTCACAGCCAATAGGATGCTCGAATTGTTACGGCAGCCAAGCAACCTTGATAGACGTGTTACTGAGGTGTTAATTAATGAAATTGACATTTGAAATTTGTTGTGTTTTTATAATATTTATGTTTGTTTTGTATATTTTTTTCTAATTAGTTTATAGAGTTATTTTCATTTTAATATTTTGGTCTTGACGCTCTTTCAAATTGAATGTCGGCAAATCCCGTCCCTGGCAGTGACGACGCACAACTGATACAATGTCCTAAGTGCACACAACCCCGGTTCTTTAAAGGTAACCGGGGCTTAAATATACACATTGGCAGGCTGCATAAATCTTCTGCCTCTGTGCCAGCAGTTTCGCAATCTCTAAATTCAGGTAACGAACCACTTTGCAAAACTCTTGGTAATCTCAAAAATACACTTCCAGTTATAAAAAGAATACCTCGTTCTGCACGGCCCTCAGTCGCTGTTTCTTTATCACAATGTATCGAACATGTGCTTAGAGTAAACACGCCTGAGAGTTGGGCAGAACTTCTAACATTTTCATATAGAATTTTACATATTAATGCAAATAGTACTAGTTCATCACTTACAAAAAAAATAAAGGAGAACTGCCGCCTAAATCCTTCTGTGAATTCTTTAGTCTTTCCTCCCTCTCGGCCTCCAAATTCTAATACATAATTCTTTAAAATTAATTGAATCAAAAATTAGCAATGGCGATCTCCGAGGAGCCGCAAACCTACTGTTCAGCCACGATGCTGTCGCCGTCAACTGCCAGGAGGCCCTTAGTGCTCTTGAAGACAAGCACCCACCTCCAGCACCAACTCTTCTCCTTCCTTCGCCACCTGATACAACACTTGCTTATCTAATAAGCAAAGATGCTGACGTATCAGCCGCGATATACTCCTTCAAAAGTGGCTCTGCCAGTGGTCTAGATGGTTTGTCACCACAACATTCAAAAGACCTCCTTTCAATCTCAGTCGGTGACGCTGGCAGAGTCCTATTACATAATACCTCTCTTTTGGTAAACTTAATGCTATCCGGCGAAGTACCTAAAGACATTGTCGAGTTCCTTTACGGGGCCAACTTAATTGCTCTAAAGAAAAAAGATGGCGGTATCCGCCCTATAGCTGTTGGCTCCACCCTTCGTCGGATAGCATCCAAAATTTGCTGTCAACATATTTTACCGGCACTTTCAGCTATTTTCCAACCGGTTCAACTTGGTTTTGGCGTCAAGGGTGGTTGTGAAGCAGCCGTTCACGCTCTTCGCACCTTTCTATCGCTTGACGCTGCGGAGGTGGTGCTGAAGGTGGATGTCAAGAATGCCTTCAACTCCGTAGACAGAGGTGCCTTGCTTACAGTAATTAAAGAAAAAACTCACACTATTTATAATTCTCTTTGGCAATACTACAGCGAACCGACTAAACTTATTTTTAAAAACAACCTTTTGCATTCATCTGTTGGCTGTCAGCAAGGCGATCCTCTCGGGCCCGCTATCTTTAGTTTGGCAATACAACCTATTATTGATTCGCTAAATTCAAAATTTAATGTGTGGTATCTTGATGACGGAACTATCGCAGCCGATATTTTTTCAAATTCAAATGATTTATTGTGTAATGTAGGTTAGTACAGCAATTTGGTGTTAGGTAAAAAGTTTAGTGTCACTACATTTCGACCTTATTACAAGGTATACAATATTTTTTAAGTAATAATCAGGTTTACAATTATATAAAAATCAAAATTATTATATTACAATCAAACAAGTCATAGTTAGAAATAAATGTCAAAATATGTTTATGTCACAATTACTAAGCAATATTTCTTTGTCAAACTAAAAATATATAATAATAATAATAAATTGTGCTATAATAGGCTAAAAATATTATTTAATTAGGTAATGTAGTCCATTTCTTTCAAGGAAGTGTCACTAAGAAACTCTTGTGTAGTATAATATACCCTGTCAATTAACAGTTTCTTTAAGCGTTTCTTAAAAATAGTCATTGGCAAACTCTTTATATTATTAGGTATTTTGTTAAAGACTGCAGTAGCCATACCAAAGACACTATTGCTAAATAGTGCAGTTTTACGTTCCATCGCACATAACGTATTTCCTATCCCTCGTCTATAGTTTCTATGTGAATTCTGTTCTTTAAATGTAGGAAACATATGGTAGTTATTTTTAACGAACACTGCAATTTCATAAATATATAAGGATGGTAATGACAAAATTTTTAACTGTTTAAAGACCTCCTCACAACTATCAGTAGTCTTCAAACCCTTAATAGCCCTGATGCATCTTTTTGCGCTTTAAAGACCATTGTTTTATTTGTAGAATTACCCCAGAATATTAACCCATAGCGTAATATTGATTCTATATATCCATGATAGGCCATTACGACGGTCTTGGTGTTTGCTATCTTGGAAAGCTTGAACAAAACGTAAGCAGAGGAACATAACCTTTTGCAGAGCAGAGATTTCCAATTCATTTGATAGTCAATTTGTATACCTAAGAATTTAATGTCAGAGACTGATTCAATTATGTCATCATTAATTTCTAAAGATACATTAGGTTTGTGAGTTTTTTTTGCCTAAAATGCATAATTTTTGTTTTGTTAGTATTAAGTATTAGGTTGTTTAATTTTAACCAGTCATTAACATTTTTGAGAGCTACATTTATTTGTTGTTCGTAAGTGCGGATGTCATCACATTTGATTATGGCAGTACTATCATCGGCAAACATTATCATAGGGTGATCAATAACAGTTGATAGATCATTTATGTATACATTGAAAAACAAAGGTCCCACAATGCTGCCTTGTGGGACACCTACTTCCACATTTCTACAAACTGATGTAAATGTCTTTATTATTCCCGATTTACTAATTAACTTTGTTATAACAGTATACTGTTTCCTGTTACTGAGATAAGACCTCATCAAATCATGTGCTATACCTCTTACACCATATGAGTAAAGCTTGTCCAACAGCAATTTATGATCAACATGATCAAATGCGCTTGTCATGTCCATAAATATTGCACATATATGTTGTCTTTGATCATCAGAATTAATAACAGCCTGCAACAAGTGATAAATTGCCATATTTGTATTTTTATCTCGTCGAAAACCATATTGCTCTTTACAAAATATGTTATATTTCTCAAAAAATTGGTAAAGATTGTCACAGATAAATCTTTCAAATATCTTTGAGATAACATTTAATTGAGCTATTGGTCTATAGTGGTTTATGTTAGTGTGTTCTCCTTTTTTATATATTGGCTTAACAATAGCAATTTTTAACGCGTTAGGAAACACGCCGGAATTAAACATCAAATTTATTACATGATTTAAGTTCTACTTGACTTGATCTAAATTATTCAAAATGTATATCAGAATCAAAATTTTCACAGGATCAGTTACAACGCATTATCACCGAATTTTCGGCTTTAGCTCCTAATATTAAAATTCTAGATAATAAATCACTCCGTCTCCTAGGGTCCCCCATATTTGACGATGCTATTCCGATTTTTATTGATGAACAAATTTCTAAATTTCAGCAGTCCTCCGAAAAAACGTTAAAAATTAGTCCTCTTTGTATTTAATATACGTTTTTGCGCTTTTGCCCCAAAATTCATATATTTTTTACGTTGTACTCATTTTTGGCTTTTTCCAGGGCTACTGTCATCTATTGACAGTTCGCTCAGGGATACACTTTCCAAAATTCTAAATTGTTCATTTTCTGATAACGCCTGGAAGCAGGCCTCTCTCCCTGTTCGTTTCGGAGGACTTGCTACTCGCCATATTTCACATATTGCCCTTCCCGCTTTTCTGTCTTCTGCAAATGGTACAGCCGAGCTCTTTAATAAAATACTATGTCCTTCTTTAGGCGTAGTGGAGCTGGCTCACCTTGCAGAGGCCAGGAATGCTTGGTGTAGGGCATGCCCGGGAGTATATCTACCTTCATCCTTATTTTCACAGAGGCAATGGGACGAGCCACTCTGTTTGCGTCTTCAGAGTGATCTTTTAGCTTCCTCTGAAAACGCAGCTGAGCGTGCTCGCCACCTAGCGGTCTTTCAAGTAGTCTGGTTACTGGCTGCAAGCTCTTCCTTCAGCCAATATCGGGACTCTGCTTGACAGATGCACTCTATCACTTGCCATTTCACTTAGACTCGGCGTCAAGATCAATCACCCCCATCGTTGTCGTTGCGGAACTCGCCGTCGGTGAGTTGGGACACCATGGTCTCACATGCCAAATGAGCGCTGGTCAAGTTTCCCGTCACGCCTGCGTCAATGACGTCATCCGCAGAGCTCTTGTCGCAGTCAATGTGCCAGCGGTCCTAGAGCCCAGCGGCATCTTCCGAGACGATGGCAAGAGACCTGACGGAATGACGCTCATTCGCTGGAAGCAGGGTCGTCGTCTTGTGTAGGTCGCAACTTGCGTGGATACGCTTGCTCCGTGCCATACAAGGCTGCAGGCACGACGGCGGCCTCCGCCGAGTGCTCCAAGCGGCGCAAATATTCAGCTCTCAATGAGAGCTACATATTTGTGCCGTTTGGTGTGGAGACTATGGGACCATGGGGTCCAAGCGCTCGTTCCTTCCTTAGGGAATTGTCTAAGAGACTTACCGAGGTGACCGGTGATCAAAAGGCTGGCAGTTACCTCGGCCAAAGGATTAGCCTCTCTATCCAACGTGGAAATGCTGCCAGCCTATTGGGCACCATTCCTGACGGCGGCGCTGGGGGTGATATATTTTTTATTTTGTAAATTGTATATTATTTAAGTTCTTAGTTATTTCTAGTTTTTACGTTTTTAGACATAAGGTAGTTTTAAGCTTTTGTAATTGTAACCTTATTGACATTTAATTATATAGTTAGTCTCAATAATTATATAATTATAATGCACTAGTATATATTGCATTTTACGGGTGATGTTTCGAGTCTTATAAAATAATTATTAATAACCTAAAATTAAATTTATTTTTATTGCAGTAAAACCTTTTGTGATTTTAAACTCGATGAAACGAAAATTTAACAGTTTTTGATACACGGTATCCTTAATTTTGTAACTCGCTGCAAGGGATAGATAGCCGAGAGGTAACGGACTTGGGGTCGACACCAAATGATCGGTGTTCGATCCTGAACTCGGTTGTTTTTTCTCTTATTATTTATTTTTCGAAACAATTTAGGTATACAATATTTTATTTTGCCCAGTATTTTACAATACCCGAATGGTTAAGTAAGACACGTTTGGTGGGTGCCTAAGTTGTTTATGAATACTTTCCAAGGTTTGCATTTTTTACAGAATTTTTTTATAAATAAATATTTCGAAAAAACCTAAGATAAAAAAAACATAACAAAAGAAATAGGTTAATTAAAAATAGCTGGTAACAAATAAAGCCGCAGGCGGCTGAAGGACTTATGTGTTCACATTTATGTAGGTTTCACTTCTATCGCATGTGAACAGCACATGTCCGTTTTTTTTTATTTATAAACTTAAACTTAAAGTATCTTTATGTAATCCTGAAATACGTAACCGCATCGACATCTGCGGAAGTGAACCTAAAATAATGCATTCGTAACAACCCTGCTAGGTATATCAGTAATATTATGTAAACGAGATTAGAATTCATACCGTCACGGCTGCGCCCGTCGCACCGGCGCGCGGCATTTAACCAAAACAATAATGACGACAACTTAAACATTTTATACAAACATTGGTAACTAACTACTCACTCAATGTATTAGTTATTGTGCTATATTAATTTCAATTTTGTTATTAGTGAATGTTCAGAAATAATTTTAATTTAATAAATCAATAATAATAAATAGTAGTAATAGGTATATTTATTTTCCTCATGGACTTGATTGTTTTTCTTATAAATAATAGTTTATTTATATTTTTACCACAAATCAATTTAAAAAAAACTAAACTTTATTTTCCCTTTTTTTTACTCGTTCCTTGGAAGCTGGGACGGGCACTTGTGTGGGACGCAACCTGCGTCGGCACTCTGGCCCGTCTCATATTCCCGGAACCTCGATGTCCTTAAGCGCCGCAAGTATGATTGCCTCAGTGGAGACCTCACATTTGCTCCGGTGCCCACCATCTTTTCAAAGATATCGCGATAAGATTAGTGGAGATCACTCGAGACCGCAGAGCTAGCGGCTTTTTCGCCCAACGCATATGCCGCGCCATTCAGCGGGGAAATGCCGCCAGCGTCCTGGGAACCTTTGCCGCCTTAGGGCAGCTATTTTTTTAATATTTTTAATTTTTGTCTAGTTTTAGTGATGTTTTAGTTTAATATCTAAATGTAAATTGTTTTTTTTATAAATAGTTAATTAATGTATTATGTATAATATGAGCCTTTGTTACTTGAAAGAAATAAATATATACACATATATATATTATATAACTCCCTTAATAATAAACGAAGAATAAGCTTGGATTAATTACTCCAAGTTTTGCCTCTGTTCATTGAATGTCAAATGGCATTCACATTCATTCAACACAGGCAAATTGTCTGATATGAACAAAACACTATGTAACTAGTCTAAGCTTATTCCTCGTTTATTAATAAAGCGGTTAGTAGTTCCATACATGGCGACCTGGAAGCTTCAATCAATCCGTCTTTTTAAATTTGTTATTCTTTTGATTGTATTGTATTAGTATAAACTACTGCCGGGAATTTTGCTGCCCTGCCAGCGTGTGGTGGGGACACTTGACTGTAACAAAAAAATCACCTATTTTCCAAATTGATCCCTAAGAAAATAAAACCTCAACATACCCCTTTTAAAATGTTAATATACTTAGTACAAACTATTTACTAACTATGCGAATATACTTAAGCTGTAAGCCTTATGCTGTTTTATTGATCCATCGATCTATTTGTTTGCATTTCTCTGAGTATGTAGTTATGTTTTGAAAAACAGATGATACGTTTACAATCACATTTCTAATTGAACAAGAGTATCGATTGTATTAACAACACATGGTTTGCCGATAGGCTTAGTCACAATTTTTTTATTACAACGTTATCAATTACTTTTATCTCTATACGACTTTACATTGGTTCAATAGTTTTAAACTTTAAAGTAATCACAACATTTGAATTGTTGTTATAATAAAAGAGTAAATTTCTCGAACGTAAACGTCTGAACATATTTTTTTTTGAAGAAAGATATTTAGTTATGCTATTGCAATCCCGTATGTTTTATTAGTGGATCAGGTTTTAAAGTTAAGTAGCTTTTGGTTCTTATATCGGTTGTTTGTCCACAATTTGTTTTTGCCGAGATTTATCACAATCTACTCCAAAGTGCATTAATTATTACGAGTAGTAAAAACACTTTGATTTCAGTGTTATTTTATCTAAACCCAATGAAATTTTTTTAGGTGCTATACTTAGTGTATTGAAGAAAATATGAAAGAAGTCAGTCGGCGTAAATATAAAACTTGCCCCCTCATTAATAACCGAAGAATAAGTTTAGATTAGTTACTCATGACTTGAGTGATATGAACAAAACATCTATGCTCATTTCTCGTCTATACTAATATTTTATAGAGGAATCATTTGTTTGTTTGTTTGTATTGAATAGGTTTCGAAACTATTGGACCTTCTACTCCTTCTATTCCTTTACTATCCTTGATGAATATATGCTATAGTGTATTTCCAAAAAAGTAAGGATTCCGTGTGTAAACTTCGATAATGTAACCCTACGTGTGTAAAAAATGGCAAAATATATCCTTATATCGCGTACGCTGCGGAAGTCATTCACAATAGAGCACAGTGATGTACTAAAGTTTTATAGAGGACATCAATATCTACAAAAAAGTTCGCGATACCATTTATATCTATCAGTTATGAACAACTAGAGGTCCTGTGCGGTTTCACCCGCGTTAATTTGTAGAAAAAGGTTATAGTGAGTCTTAAAATAGTCGTGAGAGAACTTAGTATATAGACATATACTGTCGCGGACTTTTTTACAGAACTTTTAAAGGGGAACACTGACACAACTAGAGGTCCTGTGCGGTTTCACCCGCGTTAATTTGTAGAAAAAGGTTATAGTGATAATTTGTTTTAAACTTTCATGGTCACTAACATTATAGCTATTAACGGGATTGTTACCATGTACCTTGTTTTTTATTATGAGTCTCCGATATTTCGGCACTGTTGCAAGCGCCATGATCACGGAGTAACTGAAGTAATTGCGGGTAGATGTTATTGGCAGACATGTCGGTCTACCCTCTGACGTCGTCTTTTACTGCGCTCGATACCCGTACCACTGGTCACATTCTCACTATTCACTCGCACTTGTTCCCGACACACAATACTCACAGTATCAGATCGCGGCACGACACTTTTTTGATTTTTGCGGTTTTTACACATACGAACCACTGGATTCCAAACATTTGACAATTTAAACCGACAGACTTCGAAGTCTGGCATTTTTGCCATATATCAAAGGAGTGATAGACAAGATCTCGAACATACTTAACTTAATAAGTACACACTGAATACTGTCTTCACTCCTTTACAAAAAGTGTCACAGATTCTACGGTCTCCCAAAGACAACTTCCCCTTGGAGAAACCTGGTGTATACAAGATTGACTGCAGCTGTGGTAGTTCGTATATTGGCCAAACGAAGCGGACAATAGCGTGCCGCATGAAAGAACACATAAAAGCAGTCAGAAATAATGATACGCAAAAATCAGCCATCGCGGAACATTTAATTGATTCGGGTCCTAATCACTGGATTGAGCTCCATAATCCACAAATTATTTCGACAGAACGCCACTACATACCAAGATTGGTCAGGGAAGCGATTGAAATAACCAAACACAAGAATTTCAATCGTGAGGATGGGTTTAAATTTTCAAATGTTAGGAATCCAGTGGTTCGTATGTGTAAAAACCGCAAAAATCAAAAAAGTGTCGTGCCGCGATCTGATACTGTGAGTATTGTGTGTCGGGAACAAGTGCGAGTGAATAGTGAGAATGTGACCAGTGGTACGGGTAGCGAGCGCAGTAAAAGACGACGTCAGAGGGTAGACCGATATGTCTGCCAATAACATCTACCCGCAATCACTTCAGTTACTCCGTGATCATGGCGCTTGCAACAGTTTCGAAATATCGGAGACTCATAATAAAAAACAAGGTACATGGTAACAATCCCGTTAATAGCTATAAGGTTATAGTGAGTCTTAAAATAGTCGTGAGAGAACTTAGTATATGGACATATGCTGTCTTTTTTACAGAACTTTTAAAGGGGAACAATTACGTTATACATAATATTTGTGTAATTTTAACCATTTACCCAGCGCATGGAAAGGAATCTTACAAATGGAATATTTTTACCCGTTTTTGCAACATTTTTCATCGATACTCCGCTGCTACTGGTCGTAGCCTGATGTTATATAGCTTATAACCTTCCTCGATAAATGCACTATCCAATACAAAAAGACTTTTTCTAATCGGAACAGCAGAGCAATGGGGCATTCGGTACAAAGGATCCTAAACTACGCAGCATTTTTTTTTACTTGGAATGAGAGGTTTATAATTATTATGCAGAAAGTAATTGTGTATATTATACACACAAGCCTTTGAACAACAACTTTAGTCCACACTACAGCTCTACTCTTTAGTGTGCATAACGAAAACAATCACTTGACTCTATCTGGATCAAATTAAAAGAACATTATTACTTTAGATTATTACCAGTGATAGTTTAGTCGAACACTCACGCGCAGTGGTAGGTAACATTTTGTGTAAGACTTTGTTGCGTCTTCCATGCAAAATCGGAAGTAAAGGTGTTTTTGCTAACTTGACAAAAGCTACAATCTTGGTGTTGATAATTTAAAAGGTTTTATATAATGTGTATGGTAATATCTAATTATTCCCTCGTTTCGAATTTTTTTTCATATTTTAATTTTTCCTATTTTGCGTTTTATCATATTTAGTATCTCTTATCTATTAGACAAGTCCGTCCGTCTGTCTGTGGTGCTGTTTCAGCGGCCAAACCGTAAGAGATAGATAAAGAGAATATTTAAGTTATAAGTTAAGAATAGTCTGATAAGACTACAAACCGGATTTGAGTAACGAATTTTGTGTGGTTTCGTTTGAAATCACGAATTTCAAACGAAACCACACAAAATCTCCGAAGTTCTCAATTAATTAAATACATTTTTTTTTAAGTCAGGTTTTGGTGAACATTTGGTTCACTGGTTTGCTAGTTGGTATTTAATTAATTTACACATCTAATATATATATATAGAAGTTTAACTATTCAGGATTGATTTAAGACACAAATAAAGCCTGGATGTACATAAGAATTTGAATAATCGGCCGGAAAACTTTTTGATTTTCCAGCCGTAAAAAAACAAAGTGGATGGCTGCACAGCCGAGGGGATATATTGTAGCAAAAAGGTATACGTTTAAATTTATTGAAATATTTTTTTTTATAAAATTGTTTGAGGAGCTCGATGGCCAAGTGGTTAGCGCGTTCGGCTGCGATAGTTGAAGTTAAGCAACTTTCGCAGTGGTCGGTCATTGGATGGGTGACCAAAAATCTTCTATCTCGAGTTCCTCCGTGCTTCGGAAGGCACGTTAAGCCGTTGGTCCCGGTTGCATCTGCAGTCGTTAGCACCCGCCAATCCGTACTGGGCCCGCGTGGTGGGTCATGGCCCAATCTCCCTATTCCATCCATAGGGAAGGCCTGTGCCTCAGCAGTGGGGTCATTAATAGGCTGATGATGATGAAAATTGTTTTGTTCTGTATAATTAAATTAAGATATTGCACAAGAATGTAGAAAACAAAAAATATATAAAAAAAAAACAAGCTTTTATTCATTGTTCTGCAATAAAAGAAAGATTTTCTTTTTATTCCCGTATAGAAAAAATGACGTTTTTGAAAGGATTAGAAGCGTATTAGGTACGCTCTTTTTTAGAAGTCCGTAGTCAACAAGCATACCTCATAATTTCGAGTAATATGTTAGTTGACTTTCAATGTTGTTTGGACACGTTGGACAATCTTGACCAAAGAATGGTAAAGATTGCATATTAATGCACTCTAGATGAAGAATTGGGTGAGGTATCTTTAAAATTCCGTGCTGTTGCAAAGAGACGTACTGCAACCAATCAACGTTCTTCCTGTAATATTTTTCGAATAGCTTAGCTGATCACTTCGGGTGCTTACAAGGACCACCGGTTAAGATAAGAACCACTGCTCTACAGGGAAAATTCATGTGAAGTGACTTCTTCCAGCATCACGTTATTATATAGTTTTAAATAGTTACACGAATAAACAAAAGAAAAAAAAGGATTTTATTTTTTAAGCATTTAACAGCTAGACGTCCCATCTGAATGTGACCTACCACTGCGCGTGAGTGCTCGACTAAACGGATCAATCAGTGGTAATAATCTAAGGTAATAATTAAATGAAAAAATGTTTTCGTCAAATCTCAAAATCAACCTGAAGCCACCAATTCTTTGTTTATATTATTACTATAGTACTGGCAAACAATGTCTACTTATTCATCATCCAAACTAAACGCAACTTTATACGATCTTATAAACGTCCTATCCTAACTTCCGCTCCATTTCGTACGCATTGAACCAATCATCTGATCTTGAAAATAACTGTTCTATTACAATGTTTGTGTAAAGATAATATTTCAGTTCAAATTAGGACAGCGTAATATAAATATAGTTATATACTAACACATTTTCGATCACCAAAATGTGTTAATACACTTCTGGACACATCTATTGGCCCACCTTGTATTTTCAGTTTCGTTTGGTCCTAGCTAAAATTTTATATTAGGTCGAGCAAAAAGTTTTTATGCAGTTTTGAACCTGGCACATACAGAATTTCATTCAATAGTCTTTTTTTGAATTTCGAACACAGAATTTAAAGAAACAAAAGACAATTTGGAGCCTGTTTGTTGATATCAAACAATCGAATACTAAGAAAACTTGGTTTTATTGGTTTACTTGGATTTAATTCTTGAAAAAGTGATTGATATCTTTGGTTTTGCAACAAACATTACTTATTATTAACATTAAGGTGAGGTTCTATCAATAATCTATGGATACTTCACCTGAAGTCGCCGCCCAAGCTGTGGCACTTATTCAGGCCGGACACAGCCAAAGAAACGTGAATGCTCAACTTAATTTAAGTCGATCTGCGGTCCGAAATGTTTATCAGAGGTACCTAGAGACTGGCGGCTTTGTTCGTCGCCAAGGAAGGCCACGATCTCGGGTCACAACTGAACCTCCATTGAGATACAAAAACAAATTCGCGACTTCCACGGAGTATCTGTGAGCGCTCGAACTGTTCGGAGAAGGTTAAAAGAAATCGATATGGTACCACACAAGCCAGCTAATGGGCCCAAACTAACGCGAGCCCACCGAACAGCGCGCCTTCATTTCGCACGCAGTCATTTAAATTGTACACAGCAAGATTGGAGCCGTGTACTCTTTTCTGATGAGTCTAAAATTGTGTTACATGGCAATGATGGAAGGAAGAAGGTCTACCGACGTAAAGGAGAGTGTTTCGCACAATGCTGCTTTCAAGAGAGGGTTGCTTATGGCGGTGGCTCATGGACTGTCTGGGGCGGTATATCCGCGAGCGGCAAAACTCAACTTGAGGTTGTTACAGGACCACGGCAGCCAACATTAAATGCTGAAAGGTACATTCGTGAGTGCTTAGAACCTCACGTGATACCATATGCGGACTATGTGGGCCCAAATTTCCTTTTTATGCATGATAATGCAAGAGCCCATGCGGCCGGCATCGTCAGGGAATATCTTCGGGATGTGAACATCACAGTTATGGACTGGCCAGCCAAAAGCCCAGACATGAACCCCATTGAGCACATGTGGGACGAGCTAAAAAGACATGTTAGGGCTCGTCAGCCAGTTACCCAGACTATGCAGGAGTTGAAAACTGCCATAGAAGAGGAATGGGAGATGATCCCTCAAAATTTCATAGAGCGGTTGATAAACTCTATGCCTAATCGTGTGAGAGCTGTGGAAGATGCCCATGGAGGCAACACGCGTTATTAAATTAAACCTTTATTTGATAAAACATGTTTTTTATTCAAAAATCAATTTCTTTTAACAATGCGCATATCCGACTTGTTAGGCGTAGCTCCATGTCGTATGGTATTCTGAATTCAAATTTAAAACAATACGATCGAAAAAGATGGTAAAATGTATCAGGTTTAAAACTGCATCAACTGTTTTTGTTCAATCTAGCAATCATATTTCGGTAGGGGCCATCGAAACCTAAACTCTAAGGTGGCCCAATAGATGTGTCCAGAAGTGTATTTATATTAAGTTAGTAGATACATAATTTGTAAAAGTGACTTTATTCTATGGATAAATTTCCACATTAGAGGATTATCAAATTTTCCGGCAATAATGCTCACTGTTGCCACTCTCGCGTATTTTGCCCGACAGCAACGCAGTCTTTTTAACCCCCGACATAAAAAGAGGTGAGTTATAAGTTTGACGTCTCTGTGTCATCATAGCTCCTAAAGTAATGAACCAATTTGGATGTGTTTTTTTTTATTTAAAAGGTGATATGATCGAGATGGTTCTTAGCTATAAGTTATGAAGATCTGTTTAGGGGTTTAGAGAACATTATCTTCTTATTAAATTTCACACTTGCTATTGATTTAGAATTGACTGCACTTTTACTTTGGTGATATTTCCAAGGCATGGTTATGATGATGGTAGGTGATGACGTAGCATCAGCTACTCAGCTACTCACAGCAGATGTAGCGTGTATGGACTCATAAGAATGGTCTCATTCAATAAATGACGATCGAAGCGTTATTTGTAGTGCGTCTACAAGTAATTAAAAAACCCCCACAAACCCAAAAATAATCTCAAATGTAATAAAAATAAGTATTAAGCGTGCCTTTTGCACCATTGTTATATATTTTGGTCAATAGAATTTAAAAATAAATAAATAAAAACATATGACAAATGAATGCAATATACTACATTAGGTTACCATAGAGTTCTAAAATTGAAATTCAAAAAAAGTTTTCATTAGCAATGTTTATTTTTTATTTATTTATTCTTTATTACCAAAAACAGTAAATGGCGGACTTGATGCCATAGGCATTCTCTACCAGTCAACCAGTATGGGTGTATGAGACGTGAGAATGTTTCTAACTAGCCAGGCCTAAACATTTTCAGTTTTACCCACGTACTATCGCGGTTGCGTTTAAATCGAAATGAGTATGGAAAAATGTAAAATGCCGCCGCGTGGTACGTAAATGAAGTTATTTTCTCCGTACTAATAAGGCTTATTCGACGTAAAGTTAAAACGAAACAACTCAATTGGCTGGGTACAATTGAACCACACACTTGCTGCGTTTTACACATCATTATGTGCAATAAGTGTTGTTTTAACAGCTGTTTTAGTACATCGCGCGCATCTATGAGACAACATTATTAGCATTGACTGAAAATGCCCTGCACTCCCTATCCTCTATATCGGTTACTTTGTCCTAAGTAGTTAAACTGATCCACTCTCCTAAGAGGAATGCCATTCAATGTCACGGACGGCGGCATAAAATCTGGACACTTGGTACCAGCCAGCCTTAAAAACAATGTACTTACTCAGTCTTTTAACAGTATATCGTCACTTCAGTGCTTATTTGTTATATCAATCCATCAAATTTTACAGGAGAAGAGATTTTTGTTTTATTTAAAAAGCTTTGATATTAAGTTTTTCCAGTTTTCATCTAACATGGTAATTAATTAGTTTACGGTTTTTATGTAGAGGTAGAACAAAGATGCACAAATAACATTTAGGATGTGGACTTAGAACATTAGCACATGGGAGATAGAACAAAGTGACTGTTTAATTATTGTGTGCTTATTTGTTCTATATCCCAAATATATAGTTATATATACATGTTAAATTCCCCATAATTTAACTGTAACTTAGAATAAACCAACTTAATCAAGTAAAAATGTCCAACATTTCGAATAACCATTTCAGTTGGAAAGAAGAAAACAAAATATCTCAAAAGAAATGTGTAAATATGAAATTAAAAAAATTAAAATTGGTACCATGAAAATTTCTATACCAACAGGGTCAAACCATCCTTAAACATAATATATGTATAGCTACAAATATTTGCTCTTTATACTGATCTGCATTGCATGTGAGGTTTTTATTATAATACCTACCAACTCACTTCCACGTATGAAATTACACAATTTATCTATTTGATTCCATGAAATTTTGCTTGGCACAGAACATCATTGTGATAAACAATAATAAAATGAAATTATTCAGTAAGTACCCCATTATTACGGTTGTCCACGACCTACGACTTTGTTGTTTGTTTATCATCATGTGTGTTATACAATGCTGTCATTCTGATGTACCATATTTCTATGAACGGAAATACAAGGCAGTTCAGTCCCCGTAGCATGAGCACCACAATTAATATTAATTATATCAAGTTTTTATCGCGTCTAACTGTCAAACTCCATAGTAATTTGACAATTGAGCATGATAAAAACTCGTTATAGCTATATCATATCGCGGTACTCATGCTAAGGGGGGCAGGCTTTTTTTTTCATTTGTAACGCAGTATATATGTCAGATGATACGAGGGTATCTATATCCTCGTAGTCATACTGATATGACAAACTAATATGACCCCGAAGAAACGGGGCAGGTTACAGATTAACAAGGAAGATAGTTATTTGCCAAATTCTCAACAGTACCAAGACTTATGTTGAATGAATAAATTTTACTTATAGGTACCACATTTCTTAAATCTATTTCATACAGAAATACAAGCACTTGAGCAAAGAAACTTAGAATAAGTACCTACATAGGCTTTAACAGTAAAGAATTTGAAGCTTTGCGGGACGAGGAATAAGTACTAATGGGGATATGAACAAATGGAATACTTAATATATTGTATCTCTATAGATAGGTAATAAAATTCTTTATCGGAGAATAGAGTCCAAATTTAACTATGTTAGATAGATAAATATATTATCTCTTCAATCCAAAATCATTCGACGATAATATTAGATCTTTAAATGTATTTGTACAAGGTAGTCAATTTAGACTTAAGTTTATCTCTTATATGAACCATAATTAATATTTATTATATATAAATATCAAGGAATCAAGAAAAAATTGCATTAAAAAAATATCCAATTTAAGTTTCGCAAACCCAGTCTTCCAGAATGGTTTTTAAATTTTGTACTTACCTATGTAGGTATATAAGTTAACAACCCCTACATTTTGTAAAAATAAAGAAGTTTCTATAACAGCAGCTTACGTAATATGTATTAAGGTACCCTATGGTACTTGCGAACTTGATCCCTAAACAGTGATGTGTAAAGTAGAAATTTGACAGAATTCAATAAAAACAAAAATAATACTATATTCAAATAAAAAATACAGGTGCTCCTTTGCTCGACCTTAACAATCGCTGTACCTATTTAAAATTTCAAACCTTGTACGATGACGCGAAACTCTTCGTAATGCGAAAACGAAAATAACCGCATAAAAAAAGCTTTTTAAGATAGCTGATCACCCTATTTAGAATAAGTACCTATAACATTCCGTAGTTATTTTGTGACACAAGTCGTTGAAATGTACGTAAGTACCTATAAGTACTACATCTACACAAATATTTTCTATCACTGAAAATGTGGCACTATCGCTTCAAATCGTCGGGCGGTTCACTAAACTTTTGATAAGATTACAAATAGATATTCATCGTATTTACACGTAAATGTGACAAACATGTGATAAGTGACCGGCGCGCGGTGGCAAAGCCGACGTTATTTTTTAACACTTTCTTGCACTTTATGCCACAAACTGTATTTATTAGCAGAGTAAGTAGGAATAAAGGAATACTCTGTGTTTAAGACAAGACTGTGACAGCTCTTAACACGGGAAAATAAGAGCGATATTCGTAGTGCTAGTGTATCCACAGCAACTGTCTCAACTGCACCTCAGATGTTAACAAATTGAGTAAAGTTCGAGCACCTCTATCGGTAAAATAGTTCCACGTGCTGCTTACTTAAAATGACAGCTGATCAGGTCATTTTTAATTGAATAGTTGTTTATGAGCGCTTGTGAAGGAAAACAGTGAAAGTGTCAACCTTGTTCTACTCGAACAAAAAGCTTTTCTTAAAAAATACAAGTAAGTAGGTATTTTATTAGCGTGTGTTTTTATTCGTCCTCTTTGAGAAGTAATTTCTCAATCAAATCAATCAATCTCATTCTCCTTAACTAAGGAATACTGCACCCTGAACCTAAATAAAATAGCAGTACCTACTTTTATATTCTGCCAGAACTGTGTTCCTCCACTCATATAGTAAGATTGCCCTGCCCGAGCTCAAAGACTTAAAGCTATTTGCTTGAGACCCCTGGTTAGTACCTATAGCAGCGTAGTGTGGGCGTAGCCCCTCAAGCGAGAACAGACGTTTTTACATAACGATATTGTTTGAAAAAAAATTGATAAGTACCACACCTTCCCGAGTGGAAACTAGACCAGTTTCTAAAAATAATTTTGCCATCCCGTAAATATGCTACCTGGGTCATACTCATACTACTCCGCCACGCTAAACCAACTGTTATGGTATTGTGGGAAAACACAACAGCAAGGCAAAGGTTGTTTTGTTGAGCTGAGACGAATTCGGAAAATACCTAAGTCTCTTTACCGCGCCAACTACCTCCACAGCAATGGGCTCCACTCAATCTAGTGGAGTGGAATTAGGGATTGCAATCCGGCGTCATTTTCACTCCGGCCGGATACGACCGGATTCCCATCAATCCGGCCGGTTTTGTGTGTGTTTTGTTTTGTAAGTATTAGGTAGGTTACTAATGCATTTTTACGTACAAGCAGATTAATTAAGCATATAACAAGTATATTCGCCGACTTATGAAGTGATCTTCTCAGCATCGAATAATGGTCTTTGGAGAATAATTGTCATTTCTCTTCGCAGCTTGAAACCACTTTTTTCAGTTTTGGGTCAGAAGTTCCAGTCAAAAACAATTTATTTGGGAACTTTGTTGAAGTAGATTGGCACAAAACATGAGTCAACACGGCTTTTTTTCGGAATATTAGTGGTATTGTTATGATCACATGATGTTGATGAATAGTCCATTTTAATTTTTTTAAAAAAATATTTCGAAATTCGAAAAAATATGCAAAAGTATAAAAATTTAAAGCCAGCAACGAACAAGTACGACCAGTTGCAGACAGGAGTGACGTCATCGCAAACATACGTTCGTTTTCGCGCGAAAATTTAAATTGTCAATTTAAAACCGCATTTTTTCCGATAAATCACAATGTGTTAATTTTTTAATATATCTGTGGTTTATTCTACATGGAATTCTTTAAAATGAAAACAAAAATAAAAATATTGCATCTTCCCTATTCCATGAAAATGCCCCTCGTATGAATAACTAGCGGCCCGCCCTCGCTGCGCTTCGGTGTGGAACTGAAGTGTAGACTACAGTTTTTGTTCTCAGGCTTGTATTATACACAATGTCATTCATCTATGATTCTTCTTATACCTGCATTCAAAGTCTCAGCCCGTTCGGTTTTTTAAATTGACAAAGTTTCATTCCCTATTTTATCCCCTTGGGGGTAGAATTGATCAAAATCCTTTCTTAGCGGATGCCTACGTCATAACATAGAGTAATACAGTGTTTATACGAGTCTCAAAATATTCTAAGCAAATATGAACTTTTAAACTTTTGATTCGACCGATTTTTAATACTTATATTTTTTGTTCATAATAACCAATTTGATTTATTGGTGACTAAAGCAAAAAATCATTTAAATAAATTATAATCATAATCAATCATAATCAAAATCATTTATTCAGTTTAGGCTGTTACAAGCACATACGAATGTCTAGAAGCTACGCCATCGGCTCGTAAATCTACGGCGGGAGACCTTGCACTGAGAAGAACCAGCAAGAAACTCAGCAAGGGCGGTTTTTTTCTCCCTGTTTTATCATTTACAGAGTCGTCAAGTTGAAAAATGACTTCAGAGATGATTCACGAAGTTACCTTTCATTACATAATGTGAAATTATACATTAATTGTTCACCTGCATTTTGATTGCTGTGTCACACAGTATAAATACAAACAGAGTTATTTATAATAGGTGTAATTAAATATTTACATCTTAAATATCAAAGTAGTTAGGGCAGACTCATCTCCGCTGGCAGCACCCGTTCACGAGCATGACGCATGAACCAGCCATCGCTTCGCTCAACCATATTTTAGGGAACGTAACGACCCGCCTCACACGACACCACCGAATAGACTTTTAAGAGAGCATGACTACCCATAACCACCTATATCAACCACAACATATTTACTTAAACTTAAAGTCATTTATCTGTAGGACACTGCAAACAAAGCAAAAACAATGGAGAAATCATGACCACACCGTTTTGTCATTCAAATCTTCTTAAATAGTATGATATTCTTCCTTACGTAATCAATTTTAAATACAGCTTTTCAATAAAATATCATATACATTTCATACAGCCTTAAATATAAAATATCAACTGATAAAACTTTCAGTTTACGTAAATGATGCATATTGCTTGGATTTTATTAATGTCTATACTTACATGGTAATTACTTAAAGTACTTCCATACCCATAAGTATTTTCGTTTTTAAAAACCTAGAAAAGTTTCAAAAATTTCACGCTTCAAGTTCACGTTTCTGCAGATGTCGTGCTTCATGTTGCTAGTCTTTTGTAGGTTTGTATGTACTGAGGAATGTACCTATTCTGCACCTATCTAGTTCACAAATGTCAAATATGATTGACGTATCATGGACGCACCTACGACGCCATTTGCAATAATATAACATCAATCAATGAAAAATATCTTATTATAACAGGTATCTTAATTTGTTTGACATTAGTTAAATTTAATAAAATCAAATAAGACGACCTCCATGGTATATACGCCGGGTTTCAAGGTGTCGCCTTCTCGACGAATGCCGGGTGCGAATCCCGTGGGGGCAGATGTTTGTGTGATGAATACCAGCATTTGCACTCCAGTCATGGATGTTTAATGTAATTACGAATATACTTATATATGTATTCTATCCGTTACCCTAGTATCCCATAACACAAGAATACAGTGCTTACTTTGGGGCTAGGCGTCAAGTGTGTTAAAAAATCCAATATATATTAGTAATACAAAATAAGGATATAATAAATACTAATCACCTAAATTAATAATATTGACATGACGTAGTGACATTTTCTGTACTTATTTCATTTTATTTGTTACTAATGTATCCCCCGAGATTTCGTCTGGTATAAAATTTGGTTTGCCATACAAACTGTCACCCCCATATATTGTTTTAAACTTTCATGGTCCATAACAATCTCGTTAATAGCTATAATTTTACCCCCATTTTACGATTTCTGGGATAAAAACTATCTTATGTCATTTCCAAGGTAGAAAGTATACTAGACGTAAGTATAACTAGTATTTAGACGTGAATAAGTAATATACAGACAGACAGACACACATTCGCATTTATAATATTAGTATGGATGGATTCTATTTTATAAGCCCAGTAACAATTTGCTGAGTCCGAAAAGGTCGCCTAATATTGAAAGTACATATATTGTAATTTTCCATAAAATGTAGGTGCACTTTAGTTTGCATTATTGCAATTTAAACGTTTGACTGTTTACTAAAGTCTATCGTTTGATAAACGCTAATAAACTATAGATTGAATAAGAACTGCGTGTGTACTACGATAACTCGATAATTAAAAACGTTACGACCCTAAATGGGGACGTAACACGAAGAAAATTTATTCTGCATTTGAATACGTAGGTAATCTACAATTCTACAACGACACAAATAAAGTACTTACCCCGAAAAATACTCTCATTTGCATAATGAGGCTATGGAAATAGGGACACGTACGTTTCAAGGTTTAAGTCAAGTATTGCTATGTTTTGTAAAAAAATATTCGGGAGCATTGTCAAACTACTAAGAAATATTAACATTATAGACCAGGGGCCAATAATTTTTGAGAGCAAAAAAATTCGAACAAGATGAAACCCATACCAAAAGGAAGAGAGAACATAAAAAAGGAAAAAAAATGGTTGCCTGTAAAGTCGGTTTTACGGGCGAAGATTTTACGTGACAACGTCTTTTTCTCGGTAGAATATTTATTGATATGAATATAATTAAATTGCACAATAGGAACAAGGAATTGAATGAAAATAAGAATTGCACAAATTTTAACTATAGAAATATATTTTGTTTACTAAAACATTGTACATGTAAACTTAAACTTAACACGAGAGACTCATCGTAACGTTACCGAGCGTTACACTTTTTCATAAGTGACTGCCAGCCGCAACCTAATTTAAGACGTTGTCACGTCAATAAATTACCGGCAATCAGAGGTCGGGAAGAGTGTGGGAGTGACCTTTTGAGAGGGGGAAACGGTTTATCGCGATTTTCGGGAAAACTTCAACTTCTATCGAATATTTTTTTTTACGTGTAGTGGTGAAAACATACCTTATCATGTCCCAAACACGCTCTAATTTTATTGATGCATTTTATTTTATATCGATATTATATCGAGAGAGTTGATTTTTAAATTGATTGATCGATTGATTTTTACATAAATTTTATGCGCTGTTTGTTCTCTTCTTTCTGATGGTATGCAAAAAAAAACTTTTTTTTTTAAAATGCAAAGGCGTCAATTTTTTTTAATAGAAGTTGTAGTTTTCCAAAAATCAGGGTAATTTAAGCTTCTTAAAAAGCTACCAGACTCATAACATAATATAAGAGACATGTTAAGTTAAACTGTTAATACTATCGAGACCTGCATAACCCAGCGTATCCAGATTCACTTCCATACTAGCCCTTGTCCCGAATCATGTGTGCCTTTTGTACCAACCATAATAAAAAATACACACTACCAAAATACATAGGAAATCTCAAAATAGTGATGTACCTTACCAGATATCGAAAATAAATGTGGTGTAATTTACCAGACAAATGTTTCCTGGTTCCATAAATCTTAAATATTTCACAGAGAAAGGTCCACTTGCAGCAACATGGCTAAAATTTCGATTCCACTAAAACTAAATTTAATCCATAGAAAAACGTGAAAACGTATGTCCAGTTTACATTATATAGGCTAAATCTAAATTTAGTTAAATTGAGATTAGCCAAATTGTAGCCAAAAGTAATCTGTCAAAAAACTAGATTTTTCCCTCTGATGATTTGCTGTGAATGTATTATTGCTTAATTTTTTATTCTCTATTCTTTTTTTAAATAAGCGAGAAACAGTAAATCAATATATTCAAAACAAAAATCTAAATAAATTATAATCTGACCTGAGCTGTCCTTGTAGCGCTGTGAAAATGAAAAAACTACGCCATTTGTTCGCAATCAGATCCATGTGGTAATGGAGTATGAAGTCATGCCAGTTTATAACGGGTGTGGTATCATGTTGGTCAGTCAAGGAAAAATAGAGTGGTTCTTCCATCCGGCGGGTCAGCATATCTCATATTTAGGTAGGTAGTCACTCGGGGAAACAAAGTCCTGGCAATTTCAGATTTTTTATATATAGGGAACATGCACAAAGAAGTTGCTGCCAACTGGCATGGCCCATTCAAATCTTGTACTCTGTACATAAAATATGTATAGCTGGGACAAGAAATTAAAATGGGAAAGGAAAATCAACTAAACAAAATAGGCGCATCCGTCTCATGTGGGCTGCCAACGCAAAACTCGACTTTGCTTTCAAAATGAATTTAACAGCGGTACAGAAAGCCAGATTGTTCGGTCAGTGTATGTTACCCGTACTTACCTATGGAGCTGAAACCTGGGTTCTGACAAAAGAAAGTATCAACAACATACTAGTCGCCCAGAGGAAACTAGAGAGCAAACTAGTACGAGACCGCAAATGTTGTATTTCTTGAAGTACCAATACATCCACAAAAAATGAAAATAAATCAATTAGCGCAAAATATTATTCCTTCTGAAAGTATAATAATTACTGGTAAGATGGTGGATTTGACGCTTTCAGGAGAATGGACATGTTATTATATAACTAAAGCGCAGATGTGCTTACATTTTCCTAGGGGGCCAGCCTTGCATTTACAATTTATACTTGCAATGTTTCTGTTGCAGTCAAGCTGACAAAATAAAAACATAAATAAAATTACCTGTATAGGTACTTTGAAAATTTAACTAATAAAAACTATTATTAGTTAGACTCCGAACGGAATGTTATGTTTTTTTCCACGGTGTTTCGGGATGGACAAAGTCGGTTATTTCTATCAACCCATTTCTATCAAAAAAATAGGGTGTCATGGGGGCATCGCCACTCCTCTGAAAAATTCTAAATCCTGTGTCCCCTTACAAATGCAGGCACTAGTGGGATCATGAAGATGGGGGTTAACGAAAAAGTGTCCCATACAAACGTTATTCCTCAGTTCCTCATCACCCACCCCCACAACCCATTTCCATCGGCTGAGTCAAAGTTCCTTAATCTGCGAAATTTTTTCAAGATCCTGCGCACCTTTTCCTTTATCAGCTGTATATACTATATCCAAAATAAAAACAAATTTACGATTTATTAACGAAATTTATTTACCTTTTAGGCTCCAGTGGAATTGTAGCAAAAAATATATAGGAGGTAGATTTGCGCTCACTCCTTATGCCACAAACTTCATATGTTTGCAGGGTCTTTCCACACATTATAGTTAGTTCACAAACATGATTTTCAATGCTAATTACAATAAATTCTTTAAAAACAATATTTTTATTTCAACTTGATTGTTGAAGGAAGACATTTTATTTTATTGCAGAATACCAACATAAATGAAGTACAAAGTGACTAAAATAACAATCTTAACAGAGATACGGGACTCGGTGAAGAGTTAATACTTTTTGTTTTAGCAGGATTGTATTTTTTATCTGTTAATTGTCACAAAAGGCACGCCTCAGTTATTTTGTTAGAAGTGACGACTACCTGCTACAATGTATCGTGACCAAGGAACTTATAAGTTAGTGTAATAAGTTCCTTGATCGTGACTTTAATGTTTGCCGTCAACTGTCAATTTGATATCTTTAAATATTAATAAATAATAAAAAAACGGTATTCTCAAAACTAAAAACAAATCTTCTGTGCCTTAGAAATAAAAAATACCATTAAACACTCCTTAAAAATTCAAATATTTATTTGAACTAAAGCCTGAGCATAAAGACAAAATAGACTAGGTATCTTATAATTTTCAAGTGCTAGGATCGAATGACAACAACCCTCTACAATAAGAGTTTCCAAACAAACTTGCGCATTAGGCATTAAAGAGACATAGTGCATTTTAGGCATTTCGATTTGTAGACGAAATAACATTAGGCAATTACAATGTCTAGGCATTCATGGGTAGGCAATCTGCTTCTTAGTCAAAATGACGTGCAGCAGTGGCATCCTGCATTTCAGGCACTATGCTCACAACCGATTTTAATCACTTCAATCTCAGATTACTTCAACGGCCTCAACAATAACCCATTAAAAAAAAAACTGTCTAATTTTTGTAAACGAAGACTTGTTTACATATTTTATATTATAATGTTATAATTTTTAGGTACATATATTTATTTATCACGGACCTGAAATTTATCTTTAGAACATTCATTTTCAAATGAATAGTTTTATAGCATCAGCGTAATTTATAATTCAATACGGGGAATATCGATGAACTGTTTGTCGACGATGAACCAGTCACAATAACTATGCGTAATACCATTTGCTTTTAAATGGGTTAAGGGTGAAGAGAATAACCTACTGGCCTTTTCCGCCTTTCTAGGTCAGTTCTTGAATTCTTAATCAATTTTGTGGCGTTTTTACTAGAAGAAGGATTCGTGCCGTGCATATCGTGGACGTTGAGGATGATAGCTTCTTAACTTACCTTTACTTACCCTACCTATAAGCGTTTGATTGGACATGAATTTACTAGAAAACTAATTAATTTAATGGGTTACTCGAACCGTTTCCCGAAAGGGGCGTTCTGTCCCGTATCTGTTCAATAAATATGTCAACAACCTCGTTTGCACGCTTGAGCAATGATGAGGAGTCTAATTTACAGATTGGCCAATGCTGAGTCAGCATGTTAATGGTTCACAATCGCAAACGAGCAAAGAGGTGCTAAACTCAAAATTTCCTTTTACAGATGTCTACGAAATCTTGCGTCATATCAGGATAGTGCCTATTGAGATGAGCCCGCGCCAGCAAGGGTGCGGCAGCAACAGGCACGCGGCGGGAGGGTAGTGACCGACTATGTGGGTGCGGGCAGCACGCGCGCTGCGGGCGCTGCGCCGTGCAGCGCTGCTGCTGCCGCTGGTGCTGGTAGCGGCGGCGCTGGTGCTGCTGCCGCGCCCACAACCCGTCCCCTCGCCCATACGCCCGCCCTCCTCACCGGCGCCGCCGCGTGCTGACCCACCAGCTCATCAGGTATCTAATTAACTATACTTTGGTGTAGCATAGTAACCAGATGATGATAGCAGATGTATCCGAAAATAGTTGCTACCGCTGGTGCCGGTGACGGCGGCACTGGTGCTGCTGCCACGCCCACAGCCCGTCCCCTCGCCCTCCTTACTGACGTCACACTTGCAGACCCTTACTACTAACTTTTTTTATATAAAGGTCCGAACCAATGACTCTACCCCACCTGATGATAAATAATAGTGGAGTCCAGCTGAAAAATTGCGTCGAACTATCTACTTACTTTGGAATAGTATCTATAAGAAACAGATGATTCCCTTCGAGATAGGTTTGGTCTCAGGGTGTCTTCATATTTCGAAATTCAACTTCTCAGCTCTGTATAATGATGATGAATGGCGACCCGTTTAGCCCACGCTTATTTAAATTTCACGAAAATGCAATCCGGTTCTACTGTGTATTGGTTCTGATCTGGTGGTCAATAATTGCATTCAAAATATGTTACTTCTACATTCTACTAGTGATTTATAAATAATACCACTAGCTAGCGTATGCCCGCGACTTCGTTGGCGTGGAAGAATTGGTTTTCCATACAAACTTCCACCCCCTCGAAAGATGTTACAGGGATATAGACTAACTATCCTATGACCTTCCCCGGGACTCAAACTATCCTATACCAAATTTCATCTAAATTGGTTAAGCGGTTTAAGCGTGAAGAGGTAACAGACTAACACAGACAGATACACTTTCGCATTTATAATATTACTACGTATACTATTTTACCATATGGAAACTGAATATATACCTACAGTATTGGTTACTCCTTTTAGATATTGAACGAGATCACTGAAAGCAATGAAGTGTTCATTCGCGATCTTGATGATGTATCACGAAGACCGTGGTACATGCGTGGTGGGGAGCAACGCCCTAACCAACACGATCCACAAGCAAACCTGTTTCCAGAAGACGCACCTGGAGACGACAGGTAAGGTGATTACTTTAATGCATTAAAAAAATATTTTTTAAAGGTTTCTCTCATTCGCTATTCCCCGGATGTAGGAAGTATGAACATTTCCCTTCCAAAAACGAAAGAAACAAACAGTTGGACTATCTGCCAACGAAATTCAATTATGTACAAAAAAATAGTGTGCACAGACCACACATTTGAAGTGAAACTTTCTTTCTTAAATAACCTAACATTAGACGGAACATAAGACATGGGGAATAGAGCAGCGCTCGCATCACTCATATATATATACATATTATATTGTCGCGTGTGACGCTCGTGACGCTCGTAACGTTTCAGCCTTCGCCAAGTTACCCTCCAACTTTCATACTCGCTTGAAAACACGACGGAAGTGACGCATTTCCGTTTCATCTTTTCCGTTGGATTTTCCCATTTCCATCCCGTCCGAGAAGAAGTTTTTACTTCAAAAGCTGCTCAATATGTGTCATTGGGTATGTTCTATCTTTCCTGGTAACATTTCCTATAGGGAAATAAGAGTACACGTCACCTACACTCACAAAATAACTATTTTTCCTATATACGATTTCAAAATAATTATGAAACCAAATGGTGTTTTCAGTACAGTTATTTAGCAGTCTTGCCAAGTTTTTATTTTTCCCACGATTTCAAAATAATTGATGACATCAAATGTCTTTTTTTTATATAGAGTTATCCAACAGTTGATGTACATATTACCGAAAGACGAGGACCCTCCAATAAAGAAGATACTGTTGGCCAACGGGCTGGGCGCGTGGGGAGTGCCGGCCGGGCGCACCGAATTCGTGCGCAACAAGTGTCCAGTGGACCGATGCTCCATCACCGCGGACGCCAGAGACGCTGCCAATGCCGATGCCGTCCTATTCAAAGATCACCATACGCCGTTCAACGTGAGACGGCCGTTCAACCAAGTCAGTATTTAAAATTAAATAACAGAACGAAAACTATCCTATTTCTCAATCCAGGGGCCTACTGCCTATCGGTATTGCTATGGTTACAGCTATAGCTTATGATTTCACCTTGTTACTCCTGACAGCTGAATGCTTTCAAATACCTCATGCTCATTTTCTTTAATATTGTTATTACCAATGCAAAAGAAAAGACAACTTCCTTCGGTGGTCAGAAATAACAAAATGTAATAATCGTAATTGATTGCTATAGCCATAGCAATCCCCATAAGGGCAGTAAGCCAAATTTCATCCAAATCCGTGCAGCCGTTTTCACATTTTATTCACCAACATAGAAACTTTCAAGATATAGTAGGATTGTCTGGATTGAGACTAAGTTACTTTTTATCCCGGAAAAGCTTAAGTTTCCTATGGAACTCTCCACAAACTAACTAGTTATAACACGAAAAAAGTCGCGGGCTAGTTAGAACACAAGTAGGCTATGTGAATAAAGGAGGAGGAGGAGTGAGGAGCTTGATGGCGCAAGTGGTTAGCGCGTTCGGTTGCGATCGTTGAAGTTAAGCAACTTTCGCAGTGGTCCGTCATTGGATGGATGACCAAAAATCTTCTATCTCGAGTTCCTCCGTGCTTCGGAAGGCACGTTAAGCCGTTGGTCCCGGCTGCATCTGCAGTCGTTAGCACCCGCCATTCCGCACTGGGCCCGCATAGTGGGTCATGGCCCAATCTCCCTATTCCATCGATAGGGAAGGCTTGTGCCCCAGCAGTGGCGACATCAATAGGCTGATGATGATGATGTGAATAAAAACATAAATAAAGATGTGTGAAATGTTTATTGATAAAATGTTCTAATTAATTACTTAATTGTAAAATGCATGTATTTGTAACCTTTATTGACTTTAGCAAGGCGTTTGATGTTTTAAATTATGAAGTCCTCTTTGACAGGTTGTCGCGGAGCGGTATACAGGGCCCCTTCTTAAAGCTTCTTAAAAACTATCACTTAAACCGATATAATACAGTAAAAATAGCTAACAATTACAGTGAATTAATGCCAACACATCAGGGCACGGCACAGGGATCGATATTAGGCCCTACCGAGTATTTATTATATGTCAATGACATGTGTAATGTCATAAAGAGGGGTCATGTTTACCAATTCGCAGATGATACATGTCTACTGGTAGCCAACAGGAACATAAATCTTGCACAAATCGATATGCAGGAAAGCTTTGATCAGTTATGTAAGTGGGCACATGATGTAGGATTGGTGATAAATAGGCAAAAAACAAAAATAATTCACATACACTCATCGCAGAACAGGACACTTGACACACCGACAATCCTGGCTCACAGTCATCAATGCCTGCATAGTGATACAAATGTTTGCTCATGTCCAACTTTAGAGGTAGTAGAGAGTCATATGTATATTGGTCTTATTATCGACAATAGATTCAACTGGGGATATCATAAAAATTACGTATGTTCGAAACTAAGGTCTATTCTAAGCAAATTTGCTGTGCTTAAATATAAAACTTGCATACAGAACCCTCAGATTAATGTATATGGCCCTAGCTGACTCAGTTATTGGCTATTCAGATCTCCCTGACTCAGATTCAGATTCAGTCTCAGAAAACAAAGCGCGAGAAAAAGCAGGCAACCTGCTTAGACTACACTGTTTATTTCTCGTGCTTGTTTTCAGAATCTGAATCTGAATCTGAGTGCACTCTGGCCGTACCCTTCGGGTGCGGCCAGAGTGCACTCAGATTCAGAGTCAGATTCAGATTCTGAAAACAAGCGCGAGAAATAAACAGTGTAGTCGAAGGGTACGGCCAGATTGCACTCCTGATTCAGATTCAGATTCAGACTCAGAAAACAAAGCGCGAGAAAAAGCAAGCAATCTGCTTAGACTACACTGTTTATTTCTCGCGCTTGTTTTCGAAATCTGAATCTGAGTCTGAATCTGAGTGCACTCTGGCCGCACCCTTTGACTACACTGTTTATTTCTCGCGCTTGTTTTCAGAATCTGAATCTGAATCTGAATCTGAGTGCACTCTGGCCGCACCCTATGGCTTGAGCAGTTATGGTTTGACATATGATACATATTTGAAAGATATATACAGATTACAAATAAGAATCTTAAAAACTATTGTTCCAAAATATATTAAAAATAAATATAAAGAAAATTATGGTGAGTTGTTTAACCATTGTAAAGTGTTGAGTGTATATGATAAAGTCAAATTTTGTGTTTTAACAGAATATAACAGTGCTCATAATCTACAGACTCACCATCGTCCAGAATACTTGCGAAACCTTAATTATAAAAAATATCTCCCACCGAAAACCAACAATGTATATGGTTCGAGAACACTAAAATATGTTATTCCTAAATTTCTAAATGAAATGCCCCCCAGTATTCAAGAATTGTATATGAAAGATAATTGTAAACATAAACTTAAAAAATATTTGTTAGAGCGAATCGCTGTAGACAGATAAATAGTTTAAGGGTTTTTTAGATACAGCCATTGTATATCAAAAATGTAATTGATTTGATTGAATAAATGAATAATTAATTAAAAATTAATTAATAAAGGATGATTACTTCTTCCTGATGTTCCTTTGTAAGAGAATTCAGTTCTGGGCCAATGATCTAAGAAATAAGCGTTTTAATCATATTCGCTTACTTTTCAACTGCTACATTCCACATTAAGATATACCTACTTATTTATTATTGTGTCAATCAATCTCTTTTCAAACGTTCCCATCCCACCCAGACACTTTCGATTCGTCACTTTTCATAGCCTTGTAAAAATAAACAATGCCAGGTGCACACTATGACATCAAAAGAAATAGTTGTTTGATTATTTTCTTACATTTTTTTACAGATTTGGATACTCTATTATTTGGAGTGTCCATACCATACAGCGTCCTTGCGACCCGCGTCTTTCGACGTTTTCAACTGGACATCCACGTATCGCCGTGACTCCGACGTAGTCGCGCCGTATGAAAGATGGGTTTACCACGACCCGCTTGTCACTGAAAAAGAACTCGATAGGAATTACGCAGCAAATAAAACCAAAAAGGTTTGTTACTCACACTTCATTTATCTACCTAGTAAACCTTTACCTTAATAGTTTATAGCACTTATAGCATAGAGGTATAAAAATAGTGTAGGGGAGATATAGACTACTAGAAGTGGAAGTGTCCCTCTAATAGAAAGCGAAAGAAGATGAGAGACCGCTAGCTTTCTCTCTGTAATCGCGCATGCTTTTTGCTTTCTCTCTGTAAATGCTTATTTTACTATTTCGATGTGATGCCATTGGATGCAATGCATCACAAGAGAGAGAGAGAGAGAAAGCTAGCGGTAATTCATCTTCTTTCTCTTTCTACTAGACGGACACTTTTAGAGCCGCCATCCCCACGCTATTCTTATTCCTCTATGACTTATAGACGTCCTCACCAACTAATAGAAACATTTTTACTCTAATCGATCCCGGTGCGTATCCTCACAGCGCAATGACTCTAGCACAGACAACACAACCTTAACACAATATAGAGTTCATGTTGTCTGTAAACTTTAGCAACGAAAATCGGAACACCGTACTGAAATAATATTTACAGATAGGTAGCCCATCTACTGGGCGTGTCATGTAAAAAGAACGCTCTAAGAAAGTGAGATGTGTTTGCACATGGGTACATTCGCGTACAAAAATACTAGGCCTATTGTTTTAAATAATTTATTAATTAGCCTTCCGCTCGTAGCTTCGTATATTGGTTATTGCTGTCACCAAATAGACCGACAAAACGCCTACTACGCAGCCTTAACCGCCAGCGTTCTTTTAATGTAACACGACCTTTACCTGTCTGTATTTGGTTATGAACATTTACTTTGGGAGCTAGTTTACATATTCCAAACCTACCTACTTGGTACATCTGCAGTTCTGCACGGGAAAGGTGTGTTGAATATCCTTTCGTGCTATGGAAAATATGCCAGTAGTCCATAATCGTTTGGTAATCATAGCAAATTTTATATCATGGTCCCCCGGAATCTTTGTCAGGTAGCGTGGTTCGTGTCGAACTGCCACGCTCGCAACAGGCGTCTGCAATTCGCCCGCCAACTATCCAAATTCATCCAAGTGGACATCTACGGAGCATGCGGATCCCACCATTGTCCACGCACCGACCCCAACTGCTTAGACATGCTGGATAAGGAATACAAGTTCTATCTGGCCTTTGAGAACTCCAATTGTCGAGACTACATAACGGAGAAATTCTTCGTAAACGGATTACAGTAAGTGAATTGAAATTGAGTTTTTATGTGAAAAATGGGGTTGTGTGAGCGACTGTTGTGCGTCGACGCTGGCAATGGCCAATACAAGCTTGAATCGAGAGCTTATACTTATTACTATGATTTGGTCGTTATATAAACAACACTGGCTGACTCAAGATTATCTCTTACAAAATAAGGCAATTCGTTTAATAACTCTTAGATGCACTAACAGCGCCCAAAATGTGTTCCGGAATCCGGATCAAGTAGCGCTTAACAAGCGCCGCGTAAGCACTAGATAGGAACTTCGTTTACAGTCACGCGCGGACCGTACGTAGTACGTCCGTTTTTTTTAAGTTAGCAAATCAGTGTTTTCTAGTGCTTTCGCCCGGATTGCGTAGTTTGCGAAGGGTGCGGTTTCGAGTCCCGTCTGCTGCCTGGTCCGCGTGGATTTTTTTCTAGTTATATTTTCTTTACATTTAAACATCAAGCAGTTACATGCTTAAAAAATAAAAAAATATTAATATTAATCTAAATATAATGAAATATATTTTACAAAAAAAAATGGCTTTATATTCCTCCTGTACAAAACGCCAATTTCATATGTAAGGAAAGGACCTTATACTATTGTCTAGATAATTCATAAATCATGTTTAGGTTCCTTACACCATTTTTCATTTTATATGTCTGTTTAGGATCTACAACGATTTAAAGTTGTATATGTTAATATTTGCGCTTTTAATTTAAATCTTACGTTTGTATGGATCTTTGTTACTCTTTCACCCAAAAAAACAGAATGGATTTTAATGAAACTTAACAAAAATATAGCTCATACATAATTATAACATATAGATGATAATTTATGTAGCTATTGAGTCAATTGACCAAACTATAACAATCAGCTCGCGATAATGTTGATTTTGTAATTATCAACGCTAATTCTGCAAAATTCAAAGCAAATAATATATTATTTGCTTTAAACTTTATAAAGTTTTATAGATAAAGCACCCCTTCCATCGCCCTACCCCTATAAGTCTTTAGATAATGTAGCTTATAACCAAGGTCCCATCTGTTTCTGTAGGGAATTCATCGATCCCTAACAGCTAAATCGAATCGATCGATCGATTTAGCTGTTAGGGCGCGAAAGCGTAACAAGGAAAATCACTTTCGCATCTATAATATTATATTATACTAGTGATCCGCCCCGGCATTGCACGGGCGAAATTTATTTTAACGGGTTAAAATAAAGCCTAGGATATAATGTAGTTATAAAGAACATTTTTACTCGAAAAATTCCCTCTCGGAGAAGTAGACAGAGTGTATATAAAAAAAAAACTTTACATTTATAAATCGAGCAGATTAATCAACGATATTGAGATTAATGCTTAAAAATATAATAAATAAAGTAGTTACCGTAGGGTGAATGAATTTTCGAAATCAGTAGTTTGAGAGATTATTTGTTACAAACATACAACTCTTGCTGTACGAGCTAGCTTCGTATAATGTATTTTTCCATGTTATAACTTGACCGCATTTTACATTATTGCACAAAATTATTTTTTAAAGCTACTTCGCAAACAACAAGCTACCATATCACACGTACTCATACCATTATCAATTAGCAAATAATTTATTTTTAGTATTTTTCTCAAATATACCATAATTATCAATTCTTATCATTTATCGGGGCATCCCGAACATTGGTCCTTCGAGTCTTACAAAAGATGGGATCAGCTGCACGTAGGGTTGCAACGATATATCGGAATATCGATAATATCGAGACCAAAATATCGATATTTATATCGATCTTTAAAATTCACTGGTATCGATAATATCGATATCGGAAATTCAAAAATATCGATATTTCGTAGACTAAATTTGAACACAATAATATCAATTAATTTACCTGCTATGACTATCTAAATTGAATAATATCGAAATAACTATTGCTTTGAAATCGCAAGAGCTTATAGATGTATTACAAAAACCTTGAACCCCAAGAAATATACCAAACTGGTGTGGATTCTGGCATGATTCTCTAAACCTAAAATTAAATGTGACAACAGTGTATCCTTGTCATTCTCTATACAGAATGAAAAGGAGAGACTGATGTTAAATTTAGTTTTAAGTTTAGATAATCATGCCAGAATCGACACCAACGTATATAGGTATAATCGTATACCTAATGGTAACTCATGTACATAAAATCCTTGCCTCTCTTTCTAGATAATTGTCAACTACTGATTAATTGAAATTTAATATCATTGTAATATAACACAAAATAAAATTAAGAATCTTATACAAATCGTAATTTTTTTAAGCTCGCCAAGTCAAGAAAGTAAGATTGGTATAGTAATTTTGAAAGCTTTGGGCTTACCCTTTCTGAAGCCATGGGCACGCCCCTGATGTTTTAACATTTTAAACAAAATAAATATCTTTGATTCGAAATTGCTTTTGATTTGATACTTCTTACAGCGCTATAAAAATATAGAAAATATCTATAAACACCGTGTTGGAAATGTTGGAATGGCTGATATATCGGATCGGATATCGATATTTACCTGCCCACAATATAAATATCGATATTTTGGAAACCTTTGCTTCTTTAATTTTAGGTTTTTGCTTTGCAAACGTAATACAAAGCAAAAAAGCAAAAAAATATCGATATATCGATAATATCGAGTTAAAATCGTCGATATATCGGATATCGATATTTTCCTGACTTCGATATAAATATCGATATTTCAAAAGACTTTGCATCCCTAGCTGCACGTATCGATTTCGTCGACTGTGTTACGTCAGTTTTCCTGAACTCATTGCATACGTGTCGTTTTTCCGGTCAATAATTCGAAAATAGTTACTTTGAACCACGCCACTGGAGACATTACAACCAGTTTCCACTGCGGATTCAATGCTATCAGGAAGGCATACACAGTCCAGGAGCAGCGAGGCCCTCGACTCACCAGGTTACCAGCATCGCGTGTGAATTTGCACGCAGTCGCCACATCAGCAGCAGTCTCAAAACTAAGATCTGACCAATTTATTTAGCAACTATGGCCAACGTAGAAGACATCTACGCTAACCAATGCCAAATTTCCAATGCTGCGATCCAATTATGACCAACGTCAAAAAGGATGGCGAGGACAGAAAGACACCGGATTATCTTCAACGTGGCCTGGATATTTTAGACAGCTATTGACATGAGTTTGTCAATAATCACGGTAAGTTGTCAGAGTTTGGTATAGAATCGTATACTTATTTCGTTAATAATGAATGCGATAGGGTAAGGGAGAGGTACGACACAATCCCATCGTACATTCATAATTACCAGTCGACTTATGAGAAACCAAGAACACCTTTATTGAAACCTCCGACTTTAGTTGGAAAAACCACTGAACCCCAACCGACGCCTACAACATGAGGTCCCACTAACAAAACTGAAGAAATGCTTCGGAAACAGCAGAGTAACCTAAAAGCATTTCAACGTACTATCGCAAGACAGTGTTTCCGAGAAATAGAAGTTCGATGACCTGCTGCGTACCATTCAAATGCGCTGGGGAGTCGTCGACGCCTTACACTGGGACTTGGACACCGAGCTCAACGGTTCTCATAAGGAGTACCAGGATGTGTTCACCCAGTACGAAAAAGAATACCAGACCATCAAAAAAGCAATAAATAAAAAGTTGTCATCCGTAGCTTACGTGAAAAAAAGCACTCCACAGATGGAAATACCGCAGTTCAACGGATATTACATCAATTGGATTTCATTCAAGGATATTTTTACCGAAACCATTCATAATTACCATTCTATGTCCAGAGCACAAAAAATGCAGTACCTCTAATCGAAAGTTAAAGGGGAAATTCAACGCCTGATACAGCATTTGAAGGTAAGCTCAGACAAATTATGATATTTGTTGGGAAATTTTGAACCAGAGGTTTAACAACAAAAAGTTTATATTTTCATCCCACATAAACATTCTATTAAATATCCCGATAATGTAACAACAATCGATCGATCATATAAAGCGCATGACTCTACGTTGGAATTTTGGAACGCAATCAAGAATTTAGGAGTTGATATGAGTGGCTGAGACCCGCTGGTCGTGAATATTCTCTCGCAAAAACTAAATACAGAGTCACACATGGACTACGTCGCATCTCATAAGCAACCAAGACAACTTCCAAATTTCAAGGAACTTTTATCCTTCTTGGAGACAAAGTTTACCTCATTAGAATCTTCTCGAAGAAAAGAAGGACTCAGCTGCTACGATTACTAAGAGAGCAGTGCAAAAGTGTCATCTCTGGCGTAGGTGATTAGGATAGCAACATAAAAGTTTTAATGAATATAAAATGCGCTTCCCTAGTAACAAATTTTACATTCGACACAAAGGCATTAATCATTAATAGTCTCGCCAAAAATTTACCAAGTACCATTTATAAAACCAGAGTGGCCGTACTTAAAAACATAAATCTAGCAGATTCACAGCTTTATCTTAGCCGCCTTGTGGACGTCCTTGTAGGTGCAGATGTTTACTCACTTCTTTTCCTCGACGGCCTGTACAAAGCAGATTCAACCTTAACAACAGCTCAAAAAACCCAATTAGGTTGGATATTGTATAGCAACATAACCAAGACTATTCAGTGCAATGTTGTTCTTCACGATCTTGAAAAGATAGAGATTCTGGGTGATCGAAGAAGTTTCGTAACCATCCAAGAAATGTATAGACCACTACCAGAAAACAACCAAAAGACAAGAAGATGGAACTACCAGTCAGACTACCACTCAAACCAGATTATGCACATAAATTAGGCCAATCAAAACAAAATGCCATCGCCCAGTTTTACAAATTAGCAAAATCACTCGAAAAACGTCCTACCATAGCAGAACAATATAAATTATTTATCGATGAATATAAACAACTCTGCCATATGATACCGGCACCCGCCGCTAGCCGGAACACGACACCAGAATATTATTTGCCCCACCATTGCGTCACTCGGAAGGAATCTACTACCACCAAATTACGCGTAGTATTCAACGCTTCTGAAAAAACATCTACCGCTATCAGCTTGCACAAAAGCACTAACATAAAGCACTTGCATAAAAGCACTTCGCCTGTGCATCCATCGGTGTTTCATATTTCAAACTCAACTGTTTTTGTAGTATTTCAGCACGCGACGCACAAGCACTAACCATTCCGTCCTGAATACCTTTCCTTTAGATGTAAGTGATTTTTTCTTTTTTATTAACTTTGTTAATAGTACTTAGTGAAAATCATATTATCACTCATCAATCATTACCATCACCTAATCACCTTACCACTCCCTATTTTCCCGCCCGGTAATATATACGAGCTAGCTTTTTACAATGCATTTTTCCCGCTTCAGCACTTTTAATTTCACCTCATTTTACATAATTGTGCAAAATTATTTTATAACTTAGTTCGCAATCAACAAGCTACCATAGCGCGCGTACTCATACCATTGTCAATTAGCAAATAGTTTATTTTTCTCAAATAAAGCATTTTTAATTTTTTACCAATCAATTCTTATCATTTATCGGGGCAACCCGAACACTTGCCTCTTTATAATATTAGTATAGTTAGGATAATCTCCTATCTATTAGACAAGTCCGTCCGTCCGTCTGTGGTGCTGTTTCAGCGGCCAAACCGTAAGAGATAGATAAAGAGAATATTTAAGTTATAAGTTAAGAATAGTCTGATAAGACTACAAACCGGATTTGAGTAACGTAGCACTTCCGGTTTTCGAGAAATCACGAATTTCAAACGAAACCACACAAAATCTCCGAAGTTCTCAATTAATTAAATACATTTTTTTTTAATCAGGTTTTGGTGAACATTTGGTTCACTGGTTTGCTTGTAATATCTAATAGATAAAAAAGATTTAAAAATAAACTTAGTAATAGGTTTATTTGATTATATTTGTAAAAGTTACTTATCATTTGTAAACAGTGATTCGTTATTCGCTAATTTATACATACTTATTCCTTGTTTATAGGTAGTAAAAAATATTTGAAAAATAACTGCTATGATTGTACCATTTGCTGTTTTGAAAATAAAACTGAGAAATTTATGGAAAAAAAATTAAGTATTTTAGCAAAAAAAGTATCTTCAAAATACTAAAACACTGGAAAAACGTATTTAAATACAAGTTACAAAATTAATTTCAAAAAAGTATTTGAAATACAAGATGAAGAAACTGTATTTTGTATCTTAGATACTTTTATCTTAAATAAGTCACACCTCTGCCAATGCAAGCAACTGAATTGTGCATGTGTGCGCGGATCGGTGTTTGATTGTCAGTGATAGTGCCGTTTTGTCAATATACCTATGCATAGAACACAGAATACCATAACACAAACTGAAAAGTACAATCGTTTTCTTAGTTTCACAGAATCTCATAATAAACTTAACTAGCAAACCAGTGAACCAAATGTTCACCAAAAAAAAATGTATTTAATTAATTGAGAACTTCGGAGATTTTGTGTGGTTTCGTTTGAAATAGAAATCACGTGATTTCTCGAAAACCGGAAGTGCTACGTTACTCACATCCGGTTTGTAGTCTTATCAGACTATTCTTAACTTATAACTTAAACATTCTCTATATCTATCTCTTACGGTTTGGCCGCTGAAACAGCACCACGGACGGACGGACGGACTTGTCTAATAGATAATAGATTATAGAACGGCTTGACAGGACGCTGTTGGCTCTTACTTTATTGGAACAAAAGCATGTAGCGTCCCTTTCTATCTCGTAGGATTGTCATAAGGGCATGATATCTCTTTTCCTTACTCTGTCAGTCTTTAAATACTAAGTCTATGATTTCATCTGTTAATTTTTAGGCATAACGTGCTGCCGATAGTAATGGGGGCGCGCGCCTCCGAATACGCAGCGGCGGCGCCGCACAACTCCTACGTGCACGTGGAAGAGTTCACCAACGCGGAGGAGCTGGCCGCGTACCTGCGACGACTCGACGAAGATGACACACTATACAACTCCTACTTCAAGTGGAAGGTGGATCGATTATATCTATCTTTTGATTTATGTTTGACCATTTACCTAAAGAGTAATTCGAAACATTAACACTTCCTAGTAAAAATTCGAAAATTAAACACTATCTACTCGAACGCTCGAGCCATGTTGACGCATTTCTGATGAGACAAAATCATGAACAAGAAATTTTAACAGATACAGAGAACAGGTAGGTATCTTAAACCATATAGGTGCAGTGTGCGCGCGATCAGAGTACAGCTCTGAGGAATGCGGTAGTGCACTGCGGGCGTGCGAGGCGAGGTGTCGGCGACAGGTGCTTCCGTCCCTCAACCTCATACTCAGATCACATGCGTACTGTAATTGTCCCTGCGCAAAAATGTTCAAAATGGGGTACAAACTTTGATTAACAATACAATGTCTTATATAATGATGATGTATTCGCAGGGCACAGGAGAGTTCATCAACACGTACTTTTTCTGCCGCGTGTGCGCCATGGTGCACGCGAGCGAGCGGCGCCAGCGCAGTGCGCACTACACCGACGTGCAGGCGTGGTGGCGCGACGGCGCCTGCACACGCGGAGACTGGCGCGCCGCCGACCGAGACAACCCTTAACTCCACGCTGCAACGGGCAAGCACTACGCCGACGTGCAGACGTGGTGGCACGGCGGCGCCTGCACGCTCGGTGACTGTCGTGCCGCCGACCGAGACCACCCGTAACTCCACGCTACAACGGACAAGCAGCGCAAAAGGCACTTTAAGGAACGGGCGCCACCAACCGTGACAACCCATAACTCCACGCTACAACGCACAAGCAGCGCAGCACGCACTTTAAGGTACTGGCGCGCTGCTGATCGCGACAACTTGTAACTCCACACTACGACGCACAAGCAAGCAAGCACGCGTTTAAAGAACTAGCGTGCTGCCGACTGCGGTAATCTATAACTGTATGCTACAACGCACAAGCAGCGCATCAGGCACTTTAAGGAACTGCTGCGCTACCGACCGCAACATCCTGTAACTCCACGCTACAACGCACAAGCAGCGCAGCACGCACCTTAAGGAACTGGCTCGCCGCCGCCGACCGCGACATCCTGTAACTCCACGCTGCAATTCACACGCAGCGCAGCACGCACTTTAAAGAACTGGTGCGCTGTCACAGGCGTGGTAGCACGACGGCGCTTACAAGCGCGCTAACTGGCGCGCCACCGACCGTTGTAACCCGTAATTTCACTCTACAACGAGCGTACAGCGCAGCATGCACTATATGGACGTGCTGGCACCCAACCTGTAACTCAATGCTACAACGTGCAATCAGTGCCCGCCCAACTGACACGTGAACGACCGCGACAACCCGTAATTTCACTCTACAACAAGCAAACAGCGCAGCATGCACTATATGGACGTGCTGGCGCCCAACCTGTAACTCAATGCTATAACGTGCAATCAGCGCTCGCCCAACTGGCACGTCACCGACCGCGACAACCCGTAATTTCACTCTACAACAAGCGAACAGCGCAGCATGCACTTAAAGGAAGTGCTGGCACTAAACCAGTATCTCCACGCTACAACGTGCAAGCAACGCTCGCCGATTGGCACGCCACCGATTGCGACAACCCGTACCTCCACACTACAATGCACACGCAGCGCAGTACACATTATAACGACATGTAGGCGTGGTAGAGCGACGGCGAAGAAATAAACTGCTGTAAGTTTAGTGAATCATTCCAGAATTAAAACACTACATATGAAAAAAACGTTAGTTTATAGAAATTCAAAGTGACTCCGATTAAAAGTATCCTAATTAGGGACCTGCAGTTTGCAAGTTTATAATTTTGCAATATTTCTTCGGGGATGTTGTAACTGACAGCGGCACTCTTGTTACCGCTAAAGGCTCCTTTAGGAAACAGCGCTGTTGTCCAATGTTAAGACGATTCAAGTTTTCGTAAACTTACTAAACTCGTCCTTATAAAATAAAATTACTCTGATGTCGACACAAACCGAGCGCTTCTGAGCGATATTTATAAGCATAAAGCGTAACAAAGAAAATAATTTTTAAAAAGTATTTGAGCAGGATAATCAGCACAAGTAACTCAAACTCAAACTCTTTATTTGCATGTATAGTAGTAGTATTTTTTGGCATGACCACATATATACTTTTCTATATTTTAACTTCTAAAGAAAAATCTTTATGATAAAGTTGGATAGTACATATGTATCCACCTATCTCGATACCAAACTTATGTCCTAGCCCGAATTCAATTTTAAAATTTTTCGTTAGTATAAATTTTGTTTAGAAAACAATTTCTAACAGATTCATACTTAAATAAAAATATAATAAAGAAATTATTTGTTTTGATAAAAACCTGTGTTAATGCACAAAATAAAGAGCGGTTTATCGCTACCCGTTGAGTGAGACTCATTTATAACATATTTACATTTTTTTATGAATTTATGGGCTGATAAAGTCGACTGCACGGCATAAGTAAAATTGTCATACTGCTTAATATAAATAGTAAACCTGTATGCGTCCAGTTGGCGCCCAACATGGTGCATAATGTTAATGATAGACGAGTGGTTGGTAATGATAACAATAGTACCTAAGTTAAAGTAATTTCAACCAGATTAACAGTGCATTTGAATATGTATGGATGTTGATTTAGAAAACTTGTTCGTTACTGTATTTAGTAATTTTGTGTTGAATAGTAAACAGCTGGTTCTTATTAACTCGTTATATTATAGGATTTATGACTGTTTGTCTAAAAATAAGTTGAAACCACTACGTTGTGTCCAAAGTCGTATGGAATACAAATACATAAAAGCAATTTGAAAAATGTGGATTTCTAATCTTCGCTTTAATAAATACTTAAAATAAGAGCCCATGCTAAAAATATACAGTGACCCAAAACTTCCGAAGACACTATATCTACTTATCAACAAAGCTCAAAATGTTGCCTAGTCAAGCATGTAAAGATGCGAAAAGTAATTATTAAATGTACTTAATTACACATTTCTTTATCAACCAGTAGTTTCTTGAATAGCACAATTTGCACAATAACAAAATTTTCTTCTATTCTACGTATATTTTGCAATCTAGGTGTTATTAAACTACGTGAAGTATTTTTTAAATGTATATTTCATTGGTCCTCTTTTATTTATATAAAATACCTACCTAGTTACTTATTTTTATACAATATTAATGTTGTTAGTTCACGTTTGCGTATATTTGTTAATGTTTATTTATTTAATTTTAACTATGTAGGAACCAAAAGCTAATTCCTAAAAATTTTATCCAATCTTACAATAGAAATTCTAATCAGGGTATTGTAGATAATATTATGTTACAAATAAATTGGAATCAATCATTAACTAATGGTGATTAAAAAGATAAATGGCGGATACAAAACAAAAGATTCAATCAATGTATTGTATTAATTTACCAAATGAGGCTGCAATTAAATTATGAATCCAAGTATTAGGTACTTAATAAATTATTGTTAAGCTTTTAAGTTCATAGATTTTTATTTAGTTATTATAAAATTTGTTGACTGTTAAAAAATATTATGTTAATATATGATTTCTGATATACCACAAATTTTATAGTGTTTTAAATTATTATAAGTAAAATAAAATTGTTTACAAATCACATTACTGGATTTGTTTCATTTATGTAATCAAGATTTGATTGCATACAGAAAGATATATGTATATATGTGCTAAATATATTGGGTGTAATATTATATAAAATTAAATTTGTTTAATATAGCAATGAGCTTTAATATAAAATTGAAATTGTTTAATATAACATCTTCAATAACAAAATTAAATAAAAAATGAATATTTGAATGAAACTGTATAGTTTTATATCATAATCATTTCAATAACAATCCTTATAAATAAAAATGTTTTATGACAAATATGGTATAATAAATAGCTAATAATAACCTTTTTTAAAATTCAACAATAGAATAAGGTAAATCAAGAATTTCCTATAGAAATTAAATATATATTAGGAAATAACCAATTATATGTCTAAATATGAAGAATATTAGTTCAGACATCAATTTATTACACTTTCCAAGATAATGTGAAATAAATATTACAATCATACTTCTACAATGAATAATGAAAGTATTAAATGCATAACATTTGTCTCGTAATAGCCAGCATCTCCTTGTTGTAACAATAAATAAATAAAAAGCATATCTTTGTTGTTTATTTTAATTATATTATTTGCCCCATATTCTGTATCTACCTTCTTTATTTACTTCATTATATAAAATGGATATTGTGACATATATTTTCATTTATTACATGTATCATATTATTTAATTTCTAGCTAAACTGACAATTATTTGTTGGGTTGGTTGGATTTTGAGCAAAGCAAAGAAAAGAAAAAATAATATTATTTGGTCTATCCATTATAATAATACACATAAATAAATAGAACTATGAGTATGAAAAAAATAAAAGGCCAAACTATGCCCCTACTTCAGCATAAGCAGCAGCAACTCTGTAGTTGTAGGGGTTCTGATTCTGACAAGCAAATATTACTAAGGTTTATCAGAACTAAGTAGCAGTTACATTTACCAGAGTTATTTTAATACTCATGGTTTCACCATAAGTTTATACTTTTTCAAAACCTCTATGTTCTGAATGTTCTCATAAATTTGCATTTGAATATTTACACATTCAACAACAAAATTAATTGTGTTTTGGAATATGCTTTGAGCCCTGTGCATATTTTGTGGAACTAAAATACCAAACCAATTTAATGGGTTAATAGTATTGCAGGCATTACTTTCTGCGACTTTAAATTGTTTCACACCATCTTCATCTACAGTTTCACATATTGTTGAAGCTGAAAACTCAGGACTACTCTCCACTGGAAGTCTAGTAGTGCTTACAGAATTTTGACCCATTATGTATCTTGACTTCGCAAGATGGATACTTCCATTATTTATACTCGATTCAACATTCAATTCACAGCGCATTTTTTCTTCCATTAAATGAAGTTGTTTTACCATAAGCTTATCCAGCACATCACAGACTATATTGAATTCTGTAAAGTAAAAAAATATGGTACAAAGATATGAAAATTATAATGTTCCAAAATGTCTATTGATAGCGCAATTTTTACCATCTTTGTCTTGCATTGTCATGTTCCGTCTTTTCAAACCGAACACTTGTGTTGGAGAAGATCAGAAAAGATTTGTTTTTAGATCCAAGAATGCCCTTTAATGCCTTAATTTTATCTGAGGTATAGGGAGTTAGAAGCGATCTCTTCTTGGTGTAAATTATTTGCTGGTGGTCAGTTGTGGATGACGTGGACCGCAGTGAGTAAATTACTAGTTACCACGTAAATGACTGCGTTTATGTTGGGATGATTTGCTACAAAAACAAGTGTACAACTACGTTTATTAGAGCTATATGTAAAATACAAACAGTGTTGCCAACTCGGATTTTGAAAAAGGCGTAGGCCCGATGACAAAATTACGTAGAATTAGTAAAAATTGCATATGAAAAGTTCGTAGATCTACGTATTTTTTTTTTGAGAGAAGCTAGTTCGTTAAAACGAGTATTTTGTTATACAATTTATTTAAAAAAAGGAGATAGAACATAGAATTCTTGGAGAAGACTCTACATTGGCAGCATTTACCATGCTGTGGTAGACATTTACCATCAGACACAGACGCTGCTAGGTGTCAATTTGACATAATTCTCTAAACTTAGCACTAAATTTAACATCAGTCTCTCCTTTTCATTCTGTATAAAGAATGACAAGAATACACTGTTGTCAAATAGGCTAGTTGACCCTTTGAAAATATGTTTTAAAATGGTTAATAATTGTTATATTAGACCGAAAAAATGTATTGTAGTAATTATCATGATTGTATTATGCGAGAATGTAGAAACACAACGTTAAAGACTCCAGAAAAGTTGTAATTTAAATTGCCCAGAGAAATAAACATATCTACACATGAACACATGTTTAAAACTTGCTAAATCCTGTAACTTTATCGACTGAAAGTCATTTCTTTTTGCATAGATCACTTCGGTGTAAGTACTGATTCATTTTTTTTTTAAGTTTATTAATGTACCTACTAAGTAAGAGAGCTTTGTCGCTTCTGCTTTTACAAATTCGGCGTCCAGCATTAATTTAGACAACAAAACCAATAAACGGAAACTCTTCGAGTCTTTAGATATATTTTAGTCCGACGAAAGAAACCATAGTAACACAACAATGACGTTTAGTTGTTTATAAATTTTGTGACGTCATTCTGAATTTATGAAGTGAAATCGATGTATTTCAGTTCCTCATACCAAAAACTATAAGAAATAAACATTTGTATAGTTAACGGAAAATATGCTTCCCTATTCTACTGAGTTATGTTATTTTGCAAATTTGTACAAATTAAAAGAAAATACGTAGATTTTGGGACTGAAGTTAGTAGGTTAGCAGAAAAGGCCTAAAATACGTAGATCTACGTAAAAAGACGTAGAGTTGGCAACACTGAATACAAATACTGACTGAGGAATCTCTTTAGCTCAAGCACGGACCATTAAGGGAATAAGTAATAATGGTTACTTCAAAGAGTAGTATTTATATTAGGGGTTACTTACTTACTCTATGGCCTGAAGATGGAAAAAGTCAGCTGAGTATAATACGGTCAAATAAAATTTGAACTAAAAGAAAACACAAAAATATGTATTTCTCATTCTCACATTATATCATGTGAGGGAGAGATAAATACTTGCACAGCCTTTGAAATCCATACTTTAATTAATCGTATTATAATTAGGGATGGAACGATAGGAGTAAATACAAGTAACTACTCGATACCTCATTGTCACAATATATCATGTGAGGGAGAAATAAATACTTACACAGCCTTTTATATCCATAATTTAAGTAATCGTATTATAGTTAGGGATGCAACGATACGAGTAAATACAAGAAACTACTCGATACTTTTCTTTCGATACCAAGTACTTTTGGCATCGATACTTGAGAACTGAGTACAGTTTGTCTATAACGTCGTGACATTAAATAATGGCGCCACTAGTATGCATGTAGCAACCCTATACAGTCGGACCAAAATGATTTTGATACTAGCAGTTCATTCAAGTAAAATAGGTAATTAATAAGACACACTAAACAGTCGTATTTTGTTTCTGTTCTGTTTAAAATAGCTACCTATGCTTATAAAAAGTTTAGCCCAGCATATTTTATTGAATCAGAATAAAATTATTATATAATCTCCATAAAATAGTACTTTATAGTGTAAAAGTGTGTAATGTTGGTGATTACCGTTGAGGTGCCATTGAGACCAGAGCCGTTAGGTAATCATCAATACACACAAGTATCATCATATGACGTTTTTTAACGCACTTGTTAAGAAAATAATACTAAAAATCATTTTATAGTTTAAAAAAAGTTTATTTAGAGAAACAATTTGTAAATGTGCAGTTAGTAAAATTAGTGATAGGTACAGTTTGTCTATAAAGTCGTAACATGAATGTTTGTGGAACTAACATTATTCACGTGTCTGGCAACACCAGCGGTCTTAAAAGCAACTAATTTCATCAAATACAAAAAGCTTTATTCATAGCGTGCCTACATGAGAAAAAAACTAAAATAGTAGAAAAGTAAAGCTAAAGACGTATACTATGACGGCCGTTTTGACATATTACAAGAGTGACGTGAGAAGTCAATTTGTTATCGAGATAAAATTAAGTATAATCAAATATAACCCGTTTTTTTCATCAAGGTATTATGTTTTTGGAATTTTAACCAATATTAGGAGAAGTAGCTAATTAAAAATATACATGTTTTCTTACGCGCAGCTATCATATCAATATATTTTTTTAACATTTCTAATTTCGTAACATACAAATGCCGAGTAATGCAGTCAATAAGTATGCTATATATCATTTGAATAATATAACAGTTCTTAATGATAATAATAAAAAAAGTAAATTTAAAAAATCAAAAAACCCGACTGCTTAATTATTCTTCAAATAAAAACTAAAAAGAAAAAAACAAGTCCAGTAGTCTATAATTCTGTTAATAAGGAACAAAGCTACTTTAACAGTCGGGACCCATTAGATATTCAAGAATACATAGTATTTTTCAACAGTGGGTCCCGACTGTTAAAGTAGCTTTGTTCCTTATTAACAGAATTATAGACTACTGGACTTGTTTTTTTCTTTTCAGTTTTTATTTGAAGAATAATTAAGCAGTCGGGTTTTTTGATTTTTTAAATTTACTTTTTTTATTTCACACTTTTTAGTTAGTATTTTAAGACGGTATATACCGTAGTCTTGTTACTTCAGTAAGGGAATTAATATCGCGGGAATTATTAAGTACCTTGCGGTGGTCTAAAAGATTGATTTATTAAGACATATAAAGACTTTACCAGCGATGTCAAGGCTACAGATGGGCCTCAATTTTCGCAAAAAATGTGTGAAGTTAAATCAAGTCGTTACATAAATATCTCTAATGTATGTAAATTTTATAGTAAACTAGCACTTACTCAAAAAGTCATCTTTTGTTTATGTTTTTTTTAATAGTTTAGCAGTAAATATAAAATTCATTTACTTTTATTCGTCGACTATTTAAAATTGGCAGTGGCTGCATTGTCATGTCAATGCCGGACGTCTAAGATTGTGATATACACAAATTCAGTGTCAGTCCCTAGTCTCATAATTTGATATACCTACATAATTCACAGAAACCCAATATGTAGATGCCAGAAGTTAACTTCAAATGTTTTTAATCATCCTATATACAATACCAATCAATGACGTTTATGTCGCAGGTTGAAGAAAGAAGTAATTCCCGTCTGTTGTTTTGGACAATGGTGGCAACTGCCTTAGATCACTAAATTAAATAATTATGCAATCACCAAAGCAAAGTTTATAATATTTGATTAAACTAAAGGCGCATAATAAAATTTTCATAGCGTTACGTAGAGCACCATAGCAATCTCATTTATTATCAATTTATAGTTCTCTTTGTAGTTTTCTTTTAAAGCGTTCACATTTAACAGGTCAAAGACTTTGTGTTCGACCCTTTTTTATTGGTAGTGTAAAGCTCGAATGAAGAGTACTCCCAGTAGTGCAATCATGGCAATTATTTTCCAATTGTTTTTTGTTATAAAAATACCGAATAACGTATCACTGTTAAGCACAAATACTAAGTAACTTTTACAAATAAACCTATTACTTACTTTATTTTTAAATCTTTTTCATCAATTAAATACTTATCTTATCCTAACTATCTATACTAATATTATAAAGAGGCAAGATTTGTATGTTTGTAACAAATAATCTGTCAAACTACTGAACCGGTTTCAAATATTAATTCATCATAAGGTAGCTACATTATTTATTATAACATTTTTCTTTATTTAAATACATTTTGTTTGAGTGACATAGGCTATATTTTATCCCGATAAATAAATTTCGCCCGTACAATGCCCGGGTGGATCACTAGTAAGTATAATATAATATTATAGATGCGAAAGTGAGTTTGTTTGTTGCGCTTCCATGCCCTAATAGCTAAATCGAATATAATGAATTCCCATATAGAAGTAGATGGGAACTTGGTTCTTAGCTACAATATCGCAATACTTATAGGCGTAGGGTGATGAAAGGGGTGATTTACCTATAAAAATCTACATTATTTACTTTGAATTTTGCAGAATTATTACAAAACCAATATTATCGCGAGCTGATTAATAAATACAGGGATTCCAATAAGTATGTACTTACTAGCGAAAAATGGGTTATTTGTCATTATATTAAGTAAACCTTTTTTGTAACCTTAAGTAATATCGTTAAAAAAATGAAAAACAGTAAAATTCTGAGTTTTTCATTAAAATTCAATAATCATAAATACCTATTATGATAATATATTTTTCATCATTTAATAAGAAGGAACTGTATCACAGTTTTAATGTTAGTACTTCCTATAGGATCAGATACTGCGAATACACCTTTTTTTTATTTTACATAGTACACCGCGCAATCACTTTGTCATCATTGTAACTTTTTAAATATTTGTCGAAATGACATAGTGTAAAAAGCAAAGTTTATCGTCTTTAAATATCAAAAGCGATTAAAGGATTTGTTTTGATAAAAAATGATTTGTTAATACAAAATGTGCATTTTGGAAATAGATATCAAATAATATTTTAGTTTTGATTCACTATTTTAGCGGTAATGACTTACACATTAGAAATAGATATATGGTGTCACGGACTTCTTTAAGAACTATTTAAGAGATACATTTTCACTCTACATTACATTCATGTAACTTTTATTGTTTTTGCAGTGCAGGCCAAAATGGCTCGCAGATGTGACATTTTTTCCCGTCTTATGTGACACTTATTGCTATGTATTGGCCAATTCACTCAATAACTACATAAATTATTATATATATGTAATTATCATATGTGAGCTATATTACTGTTAAGTTTCATTAAAATCCATTCAGTATTTTTTAGGTGAAAGAGTAACAAAGATCCATACAAACGTAAGATTGAAATTAAAAGCGTAAGTGGTTAATATACAACTTTAAAGCGTTGTAGATCCTAAACAATCATATAAAATGAAAAATGGTGTTAGGAACCTAAATATGATTTTTGATTATCTAGACAGTGATACTCCACTCGACATATTTTGTCAACTTTTCTTTTTTACTTCGTCACAATATGGCGCCTAATTTTGCCCATATTGAATTATGATTACTATCATATCTTTAGTAGCACTCCCATGATTGAGACGAATCGATTGATGTATGAATCATCAAAATCGGTCTAGGCGTTTGGTCTCTAGTGTGCCACAAAGGAACAAACATACATATATAGACTGTTAAACACATAACCCTGTCTGCGCGTCGCGCTTCGCGCTCCTGCATTGCGCAGCCGGGTAAAAAAAAATTACTTAATCCTTTAAAGATTCTATCAAATTGCGGGTGATTTTATGTTAAAAGTTACATTATAAGCAAACCAGTGAACCAAATGTTCACCAAAACCTGATTTCTCGAAAACCGGAAATGCTACGTTACTCAAATCCGGTTTGTAGTCTTATCAGACTATTCTTAACTTATAACTTAAATATTCTCTTTAACTATCTCTTACGGTTTGGCCGCTGAAACAGCACCACAGACAGACGGACTTGTCTAATAGATAAAAGATTAAATTGTTTTTAACTTAAAAACTTTTCGGAACCTTAAGTTAGTTACAGTATAAAATAATAGTGTTTAGTAAAATTTTAATTTCATACCCCAAAAATCACCGATTCGATAAATTTTATGACTAAGTACGCGTCTATGACAATAAAGAAGCATAATTATTATTTAAAATTAGGAACTAATTTCGAATATGCAACTTCACGGGCACACAAACTGAGAAACGGCCATCAAACTGTGCCGCTAGTGTAGGAGCATATTCATATATAAGTATATTTAAATTTATATGTTTTACTGTAAAGTTATGTAATAAGTTGGCAATAAAAAGGCAATTTAGAACAAGTCATTTGCCTGTTTGGAAGAATAATACCAAACCGCTATGCCAGTATTGATCAAAATATTGTCTAATATATTTTTATCTACTCTGATACAATAATACAAAGATTCTAAAACTGAAAACAAAATGCTTATGACAAACATTACGTACAGGCCAAAAATAATAAAAAAAAAAGTTTAATTACCATACAGGTCTTGATTGGACACCTGTAACATAATATAACTTTTTAATCATAACGATACACCTATACAACCTCCAGCTGGACCAAGAAGGTTGAACCTCTACTTTAAAAAGGTTTCAATGAACGAGTCCCCGACGACGCAACACGCATGCGCAATCGATGTTTGCGCCTTGGCGCCAACATTTGACATTTAAAAAATCTTTTCAATATTTAAACAAAGTTTGGTTTTGATTGTAAAATACATAAGTTTTTGTGGAAAAACGTGTCTGAAAGCGGAGATAGTGGTGATTGTACACCACCAGACATTCTGGAAGCTGCGTCAAACATGACCATGAACCTGTTGCCGGCAAAGTCTAGGAGCAACTATAATAAATGTTACCACGAATTCATGGAATGGAAAATGAATAAAAATGCTACATCATTTTCTGAAAATGTATTGTTAGCATACTTTCAAGAGTTATCTGAAAAATATAAAATGTCAAGTATGTAAGTTAAATACTCCATGATTAAAAGTACACTCAATATTTACAACAAAGTTGACATAACTAAATATAGCAAGCTGATTGCATTTTTGAAACGAAACTCACAAGGATATAAAGGGAAAAAATCCAAGACTTTTACAGCAGAGCAGATAAATAAGTTCTTAAATGAAGCCCCAGACACATTATATCTCTTCACAAAGGTATTTTAGTTGTTTATCAGTTAACCATGTACATTTTTTTGTTAATATTTAGTTAATTAACCGTAATATATATATATAGATATATTACGGTTAATTAACTAAATATATATATATATATATATGAGTTGTTACAGACTTCACTAATTTTTGGTATAATGGGTGCTTGCCGTTACTGGGAAATATTATGAACAATGCAAAAAATACAGGGGGGGCAGGGGGGTCTTCCCTTTGCTTATTTTTGATGACATGGGGGGGTGGGGGGTCGAGATAGTCATTACGTCAGCATCATGGATTCGGATGCCATGGACTGAAGACTGTTAATTGGAATTAATACGTATACCAAAAATTCGAAAGAAGTGTGTTTAGTTCGTAATAGTACTTAATAAGATTATAATATATTATGTACCTTTCTCTATGTTGGATACAGTATCAATAAAATTTATTAAAATTAATATTATGTTCATTAAAGTGCTCTATCCTAAGCCTATTTAATTACTGCTGCTCATGAAGCTCATGAAATAATAAAAAAACAGAATACATTAAAGGAAAAATGCATACACGTACCAATGTTTACGTAAGCATGGAGGGGGGGGGGGGTAAGAGCTTTGCTTACTTTTGCTGACAAGGGGGAGGAGGGGGTAAATAATTGTAATAAATCTGCTTACGTAATACTTGAACGGCCCCCATAACTTGGTCTTTTAACACTCGTGTGATACTATAAAAAAAACTCTCATGTTATAAGAACCCTTAAAGTGCAACAGTATCATAAACTACTATTATGTTAGAATGACAAACTACAAAATATTTTTTATTCCATCTCTTTAATAACTCATGCGGGTTAAGGTGGATTAAGTCGCGAGCAATCGCTAATAGTAAATAATTTGAATTTAATTTAAATTACATCGCGTCTTATTGTTTTTTAATTTACCCTTCCAAATGTTGATATTTTAGGTTTTTCAATATCGATAAAAACGATTTCCTTGAATTCAACATAACGATATTTTGATATCGATATAATTGATTTTTCGATTTATCGGTGCAACCTCACTAACCTGGGCGCCATTTTAGTTACACGCTGAACTAGCTTGATATGCGCATTTTGCGTCTTCAAAAATATAGTTTTGTGGATATTAATAGAGACATCCTAAAATAACTTCCAGCGATGTCGGATAAAAAACGATTACTAAACGACCTTAGGGTAATCGACTTGCGGGCTGAATTAGAGAAGCGTAACCTAGATAAAAGTGGCGTACGCGGCGTGCTGATACAACGTCTGTCAAAGGTAGTAATGATTATTGTGAATTCTACACATCATTGACGTAATGAATTCTTATAAATCTTTTGTTCTATAGCATTTGCAAGAGGAGGGCTACGATCCAGAGACATTCAACTTTGAAGTAAACACTGAAGCCAAAACTCCTTCAAAAAGAACAAGGCGATCTGCAAGTGCCGCAGAGCAAGAAACAGAAGAAACTCCAGCTATGGAGGATATGATTGTCCAAGATGATGCCGGCGATGAGGAAACTGAACCGGCGGAAACTCCCGAAAATTCTGGTGAACACCCAGAAAAAACGGAAGATCAGATGGAAACGGATGATAAAACGAATAGGAAGAGAGAATCCAGAGAGGAAACCGAAGCAAGTGAACCCAAAAAACCTTGCCTCGATAAAGATATTAAAGAGGAAGATAGTAAAGTTGAGAATAACACTGATGCAGAAGACAGCATTAATTTAGACCTTGGTGAAGATGAACTGCTCAATGAAGAGGTACGTTTCTATTTCTTCAGGGTTACAGTAAAACTGCCAACAGTTACCCCCAAACTTTCCAATGGATATCTAATGGAAGTAGATTAGATGGTTGATTATTATGTATATTGTTTAATTTATTATTGTTATTGGTTGTTTTCTAAATAGAAATATATTTCATTAATAAAACTGTATTTATTTTATCATAAAATAATGCAAATCTCATTATTAAAAATATTCTGTTGGTAGTCTATGTTGACAATAGTGTTGTATATACATTGATACATATTAACTATGTAATAGCAGTTTATGTCTAAGATTTGGGAAAATGCCAAAGTAACATGTGTTGTACATTAATATTTCTAACTAAAATGTTTGTCTCTCTTCCAGACTGACAATACTGAGAAGAATGATAATAAAGGTAAGTTCCCTTCTTATTAAGCCTGTAGTGGTGAGTTCTAACACTTATTACAAACTCAATACTTCTGACATGAAAATTGTTGATATATTTTTCGGAATTATAATTAAAATATAATGTGGAAAAAGTTGACCGGGCATCATTATTATTATACATTTTCTTCAATATGAGTGTAATCCAAAGAAAGCTAACTAACATTTGTTATCAATATTTAACCAACAATCCTAAATGTATTTTATGTGAAGTGCTGCCGTTACAAGAATGGACTTAATACATCTGAAGAATAAAAATACTGTAAAGGCACCACAATAATATTTATACAAATATTACTTGCTGAAACACAGGATATATGCTTTGTGTCAAAGGAGGGATACATGCTGACATTTGGAAACCTTCACATAAATATATGATTATAAATGAGGCATTTTTGTGAGGTTCTGCTACCATACATTAGTGGACATGGTTAAACTTCTAGCTTCTGGTGTTCAACAACACTATCCTACTATCATAGTGGCCCAGTGCTACTGCTGCTCTATATCCAGATGGTGGTGCTAATTTGCGATCAAGTTTTCAGGTCAAAAATTTGTAAATAATCTACATGAAAGTTTAGAAAATGTGAAGAAATTGTGTCATCTGCTGTCTAAAGAAGATGAAGAGAGGCAGGGCAGGCCGCTCCCTTATGCAGAGCGACCTGTGCTGGCTCAGCTGATAACGACTACTGACATAGATGACGTGGTCCATGAAGACGCAGCCGAGACTACTGGTGACAACCCGGCGCCCAGTGACGCCGCCGCTGATGCAGACTCCGCTTCTACGACTGACCATCAACAAGTAAACGCCGAAGCCGCCGCCACTAGGTTGGTGAACGCCGAATGGCCGTCGCGACGCTGCCACGCGCATCTATATTACGCTCCGATTATACCGACATTTCCATTTCGTTAACCCTACAAAGTTTTGCACCTATTTACATAGAAGAACAAGATCCTGTATGCAGTTCCGTAATGATCTACATTCAAGAAAGAAGATCATCCATGCATCTCTTCGGTCAAATGTTCTAGTGGATTTACATTGCTGTGCTCCTCTACAGCTCTCTGCAGTTATGAAGTTCTATGCAGCAGCAAGATTGAAGATCATCACGTCTATGAGGTCTTCCAGATTGTGGACAACTATCATCGCAACCTGAGGCAGAGAAGAAATGGTGCAAAACTTTGTAGTGGCTGTGTGTGTTACTGATACTGCCTTTGACAATCTTAATCTCTCAGAAAAAAACTAGTACTGTGTTGTCAAAACTTCTGATTGATTTATTTATTTTAATGTGATTACAAAAATCTTCTTTTTTTTTTCAGTAATGACGGAGAAAAGACTGAACAAGAACAAAAAGGTACAGTTTTTTACCGATTTTTTTAATGTATATCTATATTATGAATATATTATTATAGAATTTGTTATTATTTCAGATGTGAAAGACAAGGATGATGATGGGGATAAAAAGGAAAAGAAAGAAGACGGCAAAGAAGGTGGTGCACGTAACCTTTGGGTTAGTGGGCTTTCAGGCGACACTCGCGCCAAGGATTTAAAACAGTTGTGCAGTAAGCATGGCAAGGTAAAGGTTGATCATATTTGGTCATACAAAACTGTTAAATAATATGCTTATATTGTTAACTGTATTTCTTTTTAGGTGATTGGGGCAAAAGTAGTAACTAATGCTAGGACACCAGGTTCTAGATGTTATGGCTATGTTACAATGGCAAGTCCTCAAGATGCAGAAAATTGTATCAAGAACTTGCATCGAACTGGTAAACTAATTTTCTATACATTTTTTTTTCTTTAGTCAAATTATATCTATGTCACTACTGTTCTAGTGATAGGAAATATAAATCTTGCAAAATATGATAAAAGTGAAGGTTTGACTCGAAGCTTAAAGAAAATACTACTTGTATATTACATTACTCTTCTTCTCTAACGTCTTCCGCATTAGATTTAGTTTTTTTTTAATCCCTTAGGAACACTTTTCCGGGATAAAAAGCATCCTATGTCTCAATTCAGATTATAGATTATATGCATACCAAATTTCGCCAAATCCGTTCCGTGGTTTAGGTGTGAAAGTGTAACAAACAAACAATTTTGCATTTATAATATTAGCTAGGATTAGAAATATGACATGCAGTGTTCATGTCACTGTGGATGTGATCAATATGCATTTTACTGTTCAGTTAAAATCGTTAGTCTTGATTGCTTACTTGAGAGAGAAAGAGAACCATTTTATTGACCAATAAAAACACACAAACATAATTATAAACAGCTAAAATAGAAACATTTATAGAAAGTAAACAATTCAAACATTGATACTTGAGTAATAAAATTTTAATAATCTTAATATATCAATAATGTAATTCTCAGAACTCCATGGCCGTATGATATCCGTGGAAAAAGCGAAGTCTGAATCAGAATCGTCATCGCGACGTCAACCTTCAAGAACAGAACGGCGACCAAGTAAGGATCGTAAGGAAGAAGTTAAAGAAAATGAGGTCTGTAAATACCTATTAACTATTTGGTTTATAGTATATTTAGCATGTTGTACATTATATTATATAATTACATATGTAGTTTCGTAGTCATAGTCAACATCACCATATTATATTTGCTTTTAGACTTGTATTTACATTATCTACCTCTCCTTGGCTGAAAGTTGAAGTTATATTTATTATAACTACTCTATGATGTTTTAAAGTTATAGATACGTCATACACGCTTCTAGTTAGTAGCAATACGAGAGTCAGGTGATTACCCAACTTGCATTCAGGGCACGCTCTCTCGCCGGGGCTACACTTAGCTACAACATGTATTTTTAGACAGTTCACAAAATACACGGGAACTATTACAGACAGGAAAAACGTGTAATTTCTTTCGTAAATACAGTTTTAAAGAAATTAATGAAAAGTGATTACTTATTATGACAGTTGCTGACACTGTTGACGTGTGGATGCTAAAGAACGAGATATAATTGTTTCACGAATGAGAGTGAAAGAGACTACTTTAGTACGCTCTATTGGCGGCTGTTGCCAAGGGAAGGTGGGGCGGGGACTACTTTTGCCATTTTAAAATGCAATAATGTTGGTGTATGACCTGTCTATTTATTATACATCATTGTAACTACCCCATATTGAGTTCTAATGGCAGAATCCACATTTTAACTCTTTAGTTCAAAGTTCTTTATATTTATACTGATTTTGTGTGGTTACTTATTATAGGAAAGTAAAGAAGGTGCAGATACTACTGGTGAAAACGCTAAGAAAGAAGGGGAAATATCAGGCGCAGAGAGTACTAGGTCCACATCGCGAACGCGCGAGAAGTCTCATCGTTCTGACAAGGTTAAAAATATAAAACATTAATTATTTACGTAATCACTTCAATTAATTAAAACATGTTTCTTTTATTCAATATTTTTTCTACTAATAAAAGACTAATTACTTAAAATCTTCAATCTGTTTTCAGGATAAGCCCCGCCGCAAGAGTGATGAACGCAAGAGATCACCAAGAGAGGTGCTATCTTTTTCTAAAATTTGGGTAAGTGTGATTTATTCTATGACTAAAGTCATCACAAAATAATAGGCCCATTATGACATTTGTGCGCCCATAAAGTTTCATATTCGAAATTAGTTCTTAACTTGAAAAAACGTGCAGTTTGAGACAATATTTATGGACTCCGTAATTTGGGGACGTAGAATTAAAATTTTACAAAATCATATTAAATAATGGTCGTGCTATAGAATATGGTTTCGGAAACTTTTTATTTCATGCTTAAAACCATTAAATAGGTATCTAATTTTTACCAAACACAACCGCCATTTGACAGAAATTTAAAAGATTTAGTAAAATTAATTGACTTAAAAATTATAATTATCATTAAGAACTATATGTCCTTATTCTTCTTGAGTCATATGGTTACATCACTAGTGACAAATGTCGAAACGGGCCTATTATTTTGTGATGACTGTAAGTGAAAATTTGAAGACTATGTTGTCAAAAGTCAAAAATTCTTTACTCAAATTGAATGCACAATTTACCTTTTGAATCATCCAAATATTTTGTGTCTTTTTGTACCTTTACTTCCTACATTTTATGATATGATGGTGCTACTTACATAAGCCTTTTGATGGCTTCCTGATTGCAAATGTTTCTTAGATAATTTTGAATAGTCTTGCCTTGCCGAAATAATTCAGTCAGCCCAGCAGAAACGAACCAACGAAACTTTAAAATATTATTTCTATATATATAATGCAGAAGGAACGCGACGTGGCCCGCGCTCGGGAACGTTCGCGCGCGGTTCGCGAGGAGGAGCGCAGGCGGAGGATCGCAGACGACGCGCTGCGAGAGCGCGAACGCAGGCAGCGGCAGGAGAAGCACCGCCTCGCCGTCGAGCGGGAAAAGCTGCGCGCCGAGAGGTGAATATATGTATTGCAGCAGGAACGCGACGTGGCCTGCGCTCGGGAACGTTCGCGAGGAGCGCAGGCGGAATCATGTTTGTCGTCATAGTCTTTGGATATTCCCACGGAGGAAAAACAAAGAGGAGGTGTGGTGATTAAATTTCCTCAAGAAACGACGCGTGATAATTTGCGGGATGCGGGGTGTTCAGCTCCGCCCACTTCTCAATATTTCATCTATCGGCTAATAGCAAAACTAGCTTAGGTTGATATTTATGTTACTACGTAGTAGTTCAGCTATCTAACACTAGATGTTCAAAAGTTTTGTATATAATTGGACGTACTCAGAACTTGAAGCTTCAAAAAAATGAAATATGTAGGTAAATAAATAAAATAAACGTTAACAAATTTGACCGATTTTAAAATTTTTAAGGTATAATTTTTATTATTTTAAAACATGTAACTGCTTGATGAAAAAAAATCCAGGCAGACCAGGCAGCAGACGGGACTCGAACCCGCACCCGCTCCCGTCTGCTGCCTGGTCCGCGTGGATATTTTTCTAGTTATATTTTCTTTAGATTTAAATTTTAAGGTAGTTTAAAAATAATAGACAAAATGTTATTACAAACATAATTTTATTAAAAAACATCAATTACCTGTAAGTAATAGTTTTGGTTAGTTGTTGTCGGTTGGTTGCCCTATCGTTTTGTATTGTGGCAAAATGCTTAAAACAAATATCAATATATTTTTCTGCAATCGATTTCATCAGAAATACAACATGATTAACTGTAGGTGATTGGTCAAACATATGGTTGACCGATTTTTTTGAAACAATCTTGTCCAATAAGTGATTTTAATGTATTCGATACAATTTTATGTTTACGAAAGTTAAGTTACGGAGTATTGTTTTAAACTTTCATGGTCACTAACATTATAGATATTAACGGGATTGTTACCATGTACCTTGTTTTTTATGAGTCTCCGATATTTCGGCACTGTTGCAAGCGCCATGATCACGGAGTAACTGAAGTAATTGCGGGTAGATGTTATTGGCAGACATATCGGTCTACCCTCTGACGTCGTCTTTTACTGCGTTCGATACTACCACTACCATTGGTCACATTCTCACTATTCACTCGCATTTGTTCCCGGCACACAATACTCACAGTATCAGATCGCGGAACGACACTTTTTTGATTTTTGCGGTTTTTACACATACGAACCACTGGATTCCACACACTAGACAATTTAAACCCATCCTCACGATTGAAATTCTTGTGTTTGGTTATTTCAATCGCTTCCCTGACCAATCTTGGTATGTAGTGGCGTTCTGTCGAGATAATTTGTGGCTTATGGAGCTCAATCCAGTGATTAGGACCCGAATCAATTAAATGTTCCGCGATGGCTGATTTTTGCGTATCATTATTTCTGACTGCTTTAATGTGTTCTTTCATTCGGCACGCTATTGTCCGCTTCGTTTGGCCAATATAAGAACTACCACAGCTGCAGTCGATCTTGTATACACCAGGTTTCTCCAAGGGGAAGTTATCTTTAGGAGACCGTAGAATCTGTGATACTTTTTGTAAAGGAGTGAAGACAGTATTCAGTGAGTACTTATTAAGTATGTTAGAGATCTTGTCTGTCACTCCTTTGACATATGGCAAAAATAGTGGTTGCCTGTCTACTTTGTGTTTCTGGTGTCTTAATTTGTGTTTGGGTGGAAACTTTCCCTTGTATCCGTTATTCTGTAAGACCTGCCGTACATGCTCCAACTCTTCGTGCAGGTGTTCCTTGTCACATAAGTCATATGCACGGTTCGTCAGTGAAGTGACTACAGAATTTAGATGTTTAGGGTGGTGATGCGAGGAGGCGTTGAGATAACGGTCTGTGTGTGAAGCTTTGCGGTGAATGGAGTGACTCAGCGAACCGTCATTCCGCACTCGAATCTTTACATCAAGAAAGGCCAGACTTCGGTCTTCTTCCATCTCATATGTGAACCGCATTTTGGTATGGACTCCATTCAAATTTGCCAAGTGTGCCTCGACATCTTCTTTGTTTCCTCTCAAAACACAAAATACGTCATCGACATACCTCTTCCATAGTGCAATTTCTGTGGGGGCGGTGGCGAAAGCTTTTTCCTCAAAATACTCCATCCATATATTGGCTACTACTGGAGCTACCGGACTGCCCATTGCCACCCCATCTATTTGGAGGTAGTACTGACCTTGGTATATAAAGAAGTTCGTTGACAAACAATGATGTAACAACTTGGCATATTCTGTCGGGATGCCATTGTCCTGCAACTTCACCTTTACTACTTCCAGACAGTCCAACACAGGTACATTTGTGAAAAGTGATTCCACGTCGAAACTAACCATCAACTGATTGTATTCCACCTTGTTTTGGTGTAAGATTTCCACGAAATGGCGGGAATCCTTTACAAATGACGATGTTCGTCCCACTAACGGCTGCAATATTTTTGCTACGTGCTTGGCCAGTTCATACGTAGGTGAGTCTATCTGACTCACAATCGGACGTAGCGGCACATTCAGCTTATGTATTTTAGGCAGACCATATAGTTTTGGAGGTTGGACGTTTCTAGGACGCAGCAAATATTTGACGGTATCGTCGTCTAGAGCGTAGGCACATTCTTTTATAAGTGAGCGAGTGCTTCGATCAGTCCTCGCCGTTGGGTTGTAATTCACCTTAATATACGTGTTTTCATCAGTGAGTAGACTATGAATCTTACTTTCATACTCAGTGATGTCCATTATGACTGTCGCATTCCCTTTATCAGCTTTAAGTATTATTATATTCTTGTTCTTTCGAAGATCTTGTAACGCAGCTGATTCGGAGGAAGTAATGTTCGGTCTTGGTGGCTTCACATGACGTAACACCACAGCAACATCTTGTCTAAGTGTATCCGCATCGATTGCTGGTATCTTGTTACGCATGATCCCTTCTTCAAATATCGGAGACTCATAAAAAACAAGGTACATGGTAACAATCCCGTTAATATCTATAAAGTTACGGAGTATTCAAAGATTGCGATTTAACACAACGAATACTGCCTTCGGTCCGTATACATATTTTTATGACATCTCTAGATGGGAAAGTAAGACCACCCTTATTTTTAGTTTTTATCAAATCAAGGTCACTATCGTCGTAGTTATCAGCTATAATTCTTTGAGACAGCTCTCACATTTGATCTTGGAATGTAAATACACACATCAAAAGTGTCTAGGGATCAAGCATTTTTATGCGGATTTCTTGAGATTGAGATGTGGCTTTGTAATAAATTTATGATTTTATAAATTTATATGGATCCTTTTTGGTGCATTTCATAATTTGAATCAGGAACTGTGAATCAAATTCGAGTAAAAGATGAAAATCAGCTGTCAATATTTTCCCTATAAAAACATACAACGCATTGAAGACATTATTAGTGCTACTGTTTTCCTACTACTGATTAAAACCAACGTTATTATGGAGCGGCGACGTCATTTAAGCAGGGAAGAAATGCTCAGAGCCGTGGGAATGATAGAAGCTGGTTCCCGGCAACGTACTGTGGCTTTAGCTCTGAATACAAGTCAGAGTGTTATCAGTCGACTTTGGACACGATACCGAAGCACTGGAACCGTGGCTGAGCGCCATGGAGGACGGTATCGCTGCACCACACGGAGACAAGACCGATACATTCAAATCTTAACTCGAAGAGCTCCAACAATAACCGCCATGATGTTAGCCGTGAGGCTTCATCACTCTTCAGGGAACTTAATTAGCGACCAAACAGTCAGAAACCGCTTGCATGAAGTGAACCTTCATTCCCGAAGACCGCTACGGGTACCACCTATAGCAATGCACAATCGTAGGATTCGATATCAATGGGCTCTTGAACACAGAAATTGGGCAGAAGAACAATGGCGTTTCGTGTGCTTTTCTGATGAGTCTCGTTTTGGTATGAGACCGGATACAAGACGTATACGACACTGGAGAACCCCTGGACGCCAACAGCGATTAAAATCCTGCCAGGAAGTCCATCCTTATAGTGGTGGAACCATCATGGTATGGGCGGGTATTTGGATCGGCGGAAGAACTGAGTTGATTTGGATCAGAGGCAACCTCAACGCTCAAATTTATGCTGAGACGATTGTATCAGACGTCATCGTTCCTCTACAAGTGCAAATCGGTCCCTTATTTCAGTTAATGCATGATAATGCACGACCGCACACCGCAAGAGTTGTAAGACAGACTCTCGCCGCAGCTAACATCAATGTCCTGCCCTGGCCTGCTCAGTCGCCAGACTTGAACCCGATTGAGCATGCATGGGATATGCTACAGAGAAGAGCTCTGCCGAATATGGAGGGTATCCAGTCGCAAGAAGACCTTTTTTTGTTGTTGCAACGAACATGGGCGGCCATTCCACAGCGTGATTTGGATGAACTCATTTTGAGTATGCCAAACCGATGTTCTTGTGTTGTTAGTGTTCGCGGTAGAAATACGGATTATTAATTGTTTAAGTTACCCAATAAAATTTTAGAGAAAACTGTTATTTCAGTCTTTTTTTCGAACTTTTGTGTTAGTGGTTCAAATGTCAAAAATCCCTTTATTAGGAAAATGGCAAATTTCTTTATTAATGCAAAGGTGACTTGGTTTATCGTTACTGTGACAAACGAAAACACTTTATTTGATGAATCCTTAAAGAAAATTTTAATTAATATCAATCAGGAGAAAAGTTATTGCAAAAATATATGTTGATCCCTAGACACTTTTGATGTGTGTATTTGACCACATACCCAGAAATATATGCTACTATTTGACGGCGCAAATAGTCACCTATAGTTGTATTAAATTGTTCATCAAATTCCAATAACATATCGTCAGGCATAGGCTCGACATCCGTGCTATCCGAAGACTCGAAACTCATTTTATTTAAAATGTGATAACGATTTGCACAGAAGATTCATTTAAAATGGAAATATCTTCTTCTTCTATGGTGTCCAATCCGGTCTATTAAGTTTTGAAATCCATTGCTGTTTTAAATTATCGTTGGATGGAAATCTAAAACGAACATAAAAATAATTAAAATTTATTTACTTGGTAAAATAATTTAATACGTATTACGGCCCTGGATATTTGTAACGTTTAAAAAGTTATTCTATATGACGACAGATGGCGGCCAGTTAGTAATATATTGATAAAATTACTGTTTTAGATACTAAAAGTTATTTAGGAATAAGTGTATAACAGTTTTCAGTATTTACGTATGATTATTACAATATACTACTGCAAAATTATACGTAAACTTGTGTATTTTCTTCCTAAAAGTGTCGCCATCTGGTGTCAAGTAGTAGAATTTTAACGCTGATAGCTGAGGCTGAGAATGTTCTAGAACTTATATATTTAATTACGTATAAAATTACTTACAAATGAAATGTGATGCCATCCATATTATCAGAACGTCTGTCTGAGTAACTTTGACATAGTAAAACACAAAACTTCATCCTTTTCTTGTTAAAAACGCATAAAAACACTTATAATGCGAGTCTCGTTAAGTGTGCACCTGACGAACGCTGAAAGCATACTGACTTAGGCCCCGCCCACAATGATGACGTCAGGAGCTAGTTGAAAATCACAGTGCACAGTTGCTTAGGCCAGCTCCTCTTTGTTTTTCCTCCGTGGATATTCCCTATGCTGTGTAGATTGGATGATTTTTGCCAGCAGTTGAAAAAAATATTTTCATATATTTATTTTCACTATTTTGCACTCTACGAGCGCGCGTGGCCTTTATTTGTAGTGTGTGTACCGACGGAGTGGTTAGTAGCGAGCGAACCTACGCTCGAGTCACTTGTACTTATTGTTTCTATGTTGCTGTTGTTCTCGAAGTACGGTCAGCATGTCAAATCTATGTAAATATAATATAATATGTAAATTAATATTATTTATTACGAATAATAACTGAGGGAGATTTTTTTATGTATAGAGTTAAGGTGTTGCTTAGGATTACATTTCTTTTGTATTTATTATAATTTTCTACCTGTAATTATTAATTGTTAGTAATAACTTAGTAATAATTTATTACTAATGTAAATTGGTAACTACGAATTACTATAACGATGTTGTTTATTTCTTATTTTGACCACTCCTTTTAACAAATAAAACGAGCGAGCCTTACAGTAGTCGCGTATGAGGTGTAACATTTGAAACCTCACCTTATATTAGTAAAAAAAGAAATAAAACCTACTACAAAAGGATATGCCATTTGAACATTATGTTCTTAAATCAAATTAAATAGTGCGCGCATTCGCGACTTCCTGTTACACACTTCCGTCCCATTTCACGAAATCACTCGCACAAATTGCAGGTAAGCGAGGGGAAAGATGTTACACATCAAAAAAGAAACAAAATATAAAAATGGTTGTAATCCATTACTTGAATTAATGATTTTTTGTCTGCTAATCGTACGCACGGTCACTCTCGTGCCTACATTGACGCGTATACAGATTGGTCACTCTCACAACTAAGGGCGCCGCGCGCTCGTATATTGCAAGATCTATAATAGTTTTTAATTTACACATCTATTAAATAGATAAGTTTGTAAATAAACTATTCTGATTCCGATAAATGAACCCTGGATATACAGTCAAATTCGAATAATAAGAGGAAAGTCGGCCATTTGAAAAAAAATTATTGCCGGCCGTGAAAAACAAAATAGATGACACAGCTGAGGGGATAAATTTTAATGCTTGTTCGATCAATTCGCGCTAAAAACTTCATACAAATGACCTCGTGTCACAGTGGCACCAACTGGTGACGTAGTTTTCTAAACTCCCTGATTAGACGTTACAAGACATGTCCTATAGCAAAATTAGCAGCCGCCCGCGATTTTCCCCGCGTCAACTTTAGTTTTCTGAGAATCTCACAGGAACGTAACATTTTCTGGGATAAAAAGTATCCTATGTCTCAATTCAGCTTATAAACTATATGTAAAAAAAAAATCTGCATTTGTTCAGTAGTTTTTGCGTGAAAGCGTAACAAACGAAAAAAAAACTCGCTTGCGCAATAAGCTGCAATATAGATTTAATCGTTAATATAGAGATTTTCTGTGGAAAGCTGCAGGCAGATAGATGAAAGCAGCTTTGGATAGAAACACGTCAATCCAGTGTTTTCCGCTTAAACGTTTATAAATTGTTATGTATCAAATTTTTGTTGTATGTGTGTTATAATGTAATTTTGTTATTCCAGGGAAAAAATTGAACGTGAAAAGAATGAGTTGCTTCGCCTGGAGCGTGAACGTCACAGACTGGAGCGTGAAAAACTCGAGTTGGAAAGATTGGAACTGAAGCGGGCCCAATTAAGGTATTAATTTTTGATACTCTATCTATTTTTAACTTAACACATACACCTAATTTTACTATGTAATTACTATTTTTTTTTGTATATACCTACATTCAACAAATTATTCATTTATTTAATCCATTTAAAGACAATTACATTTTGAGAACGAAACTAACCTCTACTTATTACTGATTTATTGCTGTGATTAGATTAACGACTACTGTAAGTTACCTGATTAATGTAGTAAGATTGAAGATGAAAGTATTTAAATGATTTGCAATTACACACTTGATACTATCAACTTTCGACCATAGTTATCACTTATTCCTCTGAGACAAAAGGCAAACAAACCATAAAATGCTTTTTCAATAGCTCAAAGTGTTGCTCACATCTCTGTGCTGGAGCTTTCTTTACAAAGACGCGCGATTAGGATTGTCGATGATCCCAAGCTAGCGGAAAATCTGGGAGTCTTTAGAACCGCGCACGGACTTTGGTTGCCTATGCACATTCTACAGTTGAGTGCTCCGAGGAATTGTTCCAGTTAATACGCATTTTTTTACTTTTTTTTATTGACTATTACGTAAAAAACGAAAACACCGGCTTAGCTGATTTCTTTAAGCCCGGTTTTTGCATGCCGTAGTATATCTGGGACAAATACCAAATCACCAAAGAGTGTCGAGAGAATGAATGGGTAACCGTCAACATCCTTATTAATGAATATTGAGATACCCACAAAATTATTTTTTGTTCTAGATTGGAAGAGGAGCGCCGTAAGCGTGGCTACGAGAGCGGTGCCGCATACCGCAAGCCGGCATCCAGCCCCCCGCCCGAGCCCGCCTATGAGCGCGAGCGGCACAAGCGCCCGCCCCCGCCGCCTATGGTGACTATCAATGTGTATTAAATGATACTAGCGGCCGCCCGCGACGGCGTGTGCGCAAGCCGGCGTATGAACGGATTTTGATTAAATTTGGTATGTGCATACTTTATGGGATGCATGAGCTAATGGAGACGAATGGAGGAGCTCGACGGCGCAAGTGGTTAGTGCGTTTTGGCTGTAATTGTTGAAGATAAGCAACTTTCGCAGTGGTAGGTCATTGGATGGGTGACCAAATCTTATTATCTTGAGCTCCTCCGTGCTTCGTAGGCCACGTTACACCGTTTGTTCCTTCTGCATATGTAGTATTTGACACCTCGGTTCCGCACTGGGCCCGTGTGGTGATGGAAAACGGAAAAAGATATTGAAAGCTTCCGTTACGTGCGCTGCGTAAACGGTAAAAGTTACACGAAAATCATGTTTGGTGAAGTTGTTCTCCTTTAAGAGTTCTATAGGCTTATATAACATAAGGATACAACTAATAGAATCGGAAATGGTCACATTATCTAAGCCATGCCTCCCTATTGTGTTGTTCTAATTGAAATTGTTTCGTTTCGTACAGTCGTCGAGCCGGGGTCAGTTCGAAGCGCCACCTCCACCGCGCTTCGAGATGGCGGCCGGATACGACCGTGGCGCGGACAAACGTGACCGCGACTACAAACGGGACTACCCTCGGCACGTATCCTGTAAGTAAAAAAGATATTGTTTCGTACAGTTGTCGAGCCGGGGTCAGTTCGAAGCGCCGCCCCCACCGCGCTTCAAGATGGCGGCCCGATACGACTGCGGCGCGGACAAACGAGACCGCGACTACAAACGGGACTACTCGCGACACGTATCCTGTAAGTAAAAAAGAAATTGTTTCGTACAGTTGTCGAGTCGAAGGCAGTTCGAAGTTTCCTTCGCTATCCGGGCGAATTCATTGATCATTATGCTACCGCAGCCTAAGGCTAGAGAAAATTCGACGCGGCCGTCAGGGCCGCGGTAGCATAATGTCAGTGCATTCGCCCGGATAGCGAAGGGTGCGGGTTCGAGCCCCGTCTGCTGCCTGGTCCACGTAGAATTTTGTCTAGTAAACTTTTCTTTAGATTTACACATCTAGCCGTTAAATGCTTAAAAAATAAAAACAACTAATTGCTATTTCTTCTTTCAAATGTTTTATACCTGTAAAGGTATTCATTTGACATTGTGGGTTACCTACAATGCGAACACATGGAGCTGTCTTGCAGCCTAAGGCTAGAGAAAACTCGACGCAGCCGTCAGGGCCGCGGTAGCATAATGGTCAGTGCATTCGCACGGATAGCGAAGGGTGCGGTTTGGAGTACCGTCTGCTACCTGGTCCGCGTGGATTTTTTTTAGTAAACTTTTCTTTAGATTTAAAAAAGATATTATTTCGTACAGTTTTCGAGCCGGGGTCAGATCGAAGCGCCGAATTTAGCGTAAATCATTTGTTAAATCTTAACTAACTGTGATTTATCTTTGCAGCTGGAAGCATGAAATACCCTAGCAATGGCAGTGCCACTGACGATTCCCGTCAGCCGATGCCGCCAGGAACAAGAATCAAAGAGCCCAGGTTACCGTTTATTTAATTTCTTTAGCAGTATTTTCTTGTCTGTAATTTGAAGTCTGCTTTTTTGTATATATACAATGTACACGAAACAGAACGGTCTGAGTGTCAAGATGTATTCTGCTGGATGGATGAGGTGATTTATCGTAATTTCTTTCAAAACAGTTGATGTACATTGGTCCTTGTTAATTAATTCATAAGTTACACTGAACAAGCCAAGCATTACCATTATTTTTAAAAGTCTAGCTGGAGTGGCCTATCTAGATATATACACATAGTACCAAGTTCTACGTTCCCGTTCCTAACTGCGTTGTTTGTGTAGGATTCTAGCCATCTCATAGATTACAGTAGGCGCAGAACTGGACCGTAGACCGCGATGAAGCCGACAAAAAGTTTCAAACTTAATGGCTTATTTTATATTCAGGCGCTGCCATTGCCATTGAGTGGCTCTCTAAAATACTACAGTAACAATGTTAGTAGGTTTTACTAAAACTCCAAATAACCAATGCATATTCAAAATACTGAAACACCATTGATACACAATTTAAACTTTAACTCAGCACAAGCTACACACTGTTTACATGCCTGCAATACTCATGTGCCATGTACCTGCTAGCAAATAGTCTGAATGGAAATTCTGCCTATTGTCTCGACATAGTGTGGTATAGTTTATACTCAGGTGTATAGAAAGGTCTTAATTTCGATCAATGGACGAGTATCAGTACAAACCAGTACAGCGTTATTGCTAAGCGAGATTGGTTTGCCCTTAGCCGTCAACGATATTATATACCCTAGATACACCAACACGAACAAAATCGTGCCGGAAACCTGTCCAAAAGGTACATTGAACGATCCACGGAGCTCCGTAAGATGATCGCCTAGTCAATATCAATATAAGGCATTGTTTAAATATTGAAAGTAACCTTTAATACATACTGTATAAGGCCTTAAATAAAACGCATGCGTCAAGGACTTCTGACAGTTCGAAGTGCAAGCTCGTAAAATTTTACGACTTATTGCTATATGCGGAAGAATTAGACCTTAGTTCTTTGACTCTACGCGCAATTCTGAACGCGCTGTTAGCAATATAGCAGGCACGGACCGCGAGGAAAAGAGACGGCTATGTGGCGACGTATAACCGACCATGCATTTGAATATCACAAATATTTTATATTAAATCAGTATATAGTAACTATTACATCAAAATTTGCTTCAAATGAGTTCAATTAACAAACATTGACAAGATACCTGTCGAAAAAACGACACTTTTCGTACTCTAAGTATTATTTTCGCACTTTTACGCGGAGCTCTGTGGCATCTTGACTTTGTAACAGTCCGCGCGTAACTGTGAACCAAGAAGTGCTTGAGTGGAGTTCAAGCACTTCTTGATTGGGACACATTTTGAGCGCTCGTGGTGTATCTAGGGTATTTAATATCGTTGTTAGCCGTTTATAAGAATCGCGTGACCTTATTGCCGCATGAATGGGCTTCATCGAAAACAGAAATAAGAGTTTAATACTTGTTCATAATGTTATTTTGTTCCTATAAATACATATTTGGATTTTGCATAGAACTTGGCACTTATTTAGATCTCCATTCTTTTTGCGTCGAAGCCCACAGCGAAGCATGATTTTTGTATTGAACTTGGCTCTCCTTTTTTGCATTTAAGTTTTTGGTGGGATATAATATACTAAGCTAGATCGTTTTATCCACAGCCGTTCATATGACTCGCGCGACAGTCGTTCGTACAGGCCCTCGCCGCCCGGCAAACCGGAGCCTCGCTGGACCGCCTCTAGCCGCTACCCCGATTCTGCGGCACCAAACAAAGGTAAAGTATACAGATTAACAGGAAATTAATTGTGTAACCGCCTTATTTATTTAAGGGACAGTACACAGCTTATATGTATATTGGAATTACAATCAATGGTATATAATTTGAAAGCCAATTATGACTATCCACAGATTACAATAAGCTTTGAAAACGAACAGACGTGATAACAAAAGAAAGTATGAGATGATGACAATTAGTTAGTGAAACAAAACCAAAAAATAATAATAATATAGACCTTATCTGTTTACAAAATATAGACTAAAGTTAAACCTGGACTAAAACTGATGTTGTCTTTTTTGTTTGCTAAAAAGACACAGGGACAACATGAGGTTTAAATCAAGACTTCAGTCTGCGTAATTTACAGTAAGATTAAGAGTAAGAAGCGGCTTACATTTTCATAGTCAAGATGTCTCTAATTAGTGTAAAAATAATGACGACATTCCTCGGCGGTATGAATAGAGCCTATGGAATCTCACAATAGGCTATTTGACAGTATGAGAAATGATGTACCAATTGTTGGCGTCTGTATTTAATTATCATTTTGAAAGAACAAATAATAACTTAATAATAAATAACTTTTCTATAAAATCATGAAAACGAAATGATTTTTTTGCTCCATGGTCACGTGACCGAAAACGCCTGGGACTGGCTAAGACTAATATGGCGTCACACGCTAGTACACTTCCGGCCAAAGTGGCATTACATTGTATCGTTAATGACATTTAATGACAGTCGTGTGACGTCACACATTTGTGAGACGTCATAATGTCCAGAGAAACGTTTTCGCGGCAACTTGAAAATACAATTTTCAATTTAGTATTTTTACTGAATTTCAAAACACAACAGAATTAAAATATCCACTTTTTATGGACTCCTTAAACATTTGTTTTGAGACATTTTCTAAAACTTGTCAAATATCCTGTTGCCTATATATAATATCTGATTAATAACGTGTGGCAACAGCATCATGCCGAGGCAGGGTCCTGATTAACTATTTTTTTACTTTTATAGTTTTAAGTTAGTTTCTAATTTTTCATGTTAATGTAAATGTGATTTTTCATTGTTTTTGTACTTCTCGTGCAAATGGTTAATAAAAAATCTCTCTCTCTCTCTCTATTGTACAGGTAGCGGCGGGGGAGGCAGCGGCGCGGGCGAGGGATGGTCGGGATCCGGCGCGGGCGGCGACGGCGCGCGGTACGGCGCGTACGAGGCGCGCTACCCGCCGCAGTACCAGCCGCCGCCGCCCGGCGCCGCCTATCCCGACCGGTACGCGCCCTCGCAGCGCGACTACCCGCGCAAGTACTAACTGCCACAACGCTGACCAACACGCGCGCGCGATCACCCGGTGGGAGCCATGCTAAGTGTCGCCGCACACGGGCCACACGCGACAGTTACAAACGCCGCCACCAGAAGTTAGAAGCGGCTACAAAGGTAGCTGAAGCGCGCGACAGCCTCTTATGGCCGGTGGTCGACACTAGCTGTCGGTGGCTGCTACTTGTTTTTCAATACATGTGTGCAGTAGCATAATGGACTCTGACGAAGAAGGTTTGAAGGCGGGGAATCGCGTGAGTGGCGTGTGGCGGTGTGTTGAATCGGCGCATTAGTGGTTGGTGTGGGACATAAGAAGTGAGCAAGGACGATTTGTAGCGTGTGGCGGCCACCGGCGTTAACCGTGTGCGGCGAGTCCATATAAAATGTATGAAAACAACAGGAGATATGCCGGTGGCGGCGTTTTGTGGTTGTGGCCGGTGGGCCGTGTGCGGCGACCCTAACACGCGCGCGTGTCACTATAGGTAGCGTTTACGGCGCTTGCGAGGCGCGCTACCCGCCGCAGTACCAAACAATAGACTCGCGCGGTTACTTGGTGGCCAGTGTATGAGTTGAATATGTCGACCAGTAAATTGACATCTTATGCTCAATAGGGGTGATGACGGGTTAAAGGAAATCCTATTTAATACCACAGTTATATTATCAAAAAATTATAGACTCATTTTTCTTTCGCCAATCAAGATAAACCGCGTCAAAGTATGGGAGTGGGGGCTAGTAACGTTACTTGTAAGCCGTGACATCATGCGATATTATAAATCAGTATATTAGGAGCTGGCGAACAAAACGTTATAAATACGCATCTGATCAAACTACTTTTTTTACAGTCTGGACGTTTCGCGCCCGTTGAATTTGAATCTCATATAATTTTCATTCGAAACCGCCTAAAATAGTGTTAAAGTTACTAAATGTATAAATTAAAAACCATGCCAAAAGCTCACTGAAGCTATGTCATTCAGTTTTATACAGCTCCTGTTTAATTTTATGTAATTATACCGTTTTGTTCGCCAGCTCCTCATATCTCTACAATGTTCTGATTATGAGAAAAAAGAACAAATATGTTTCAATACTTTTTGGTAGACGAAGAAAAAAGTTTAGTCATCATCCCTATTTTATACTAGCGCAAAGTCGAAGCGCATCGAAGCTAATTTGAGAAACAGTAACACAGCAAAATCTCCCTAATCTCCGCAACGTAATCCATATTATTTTTTATGAGTTGATTAATGAGCGCGAATTCTTTGGATCTCAGAAAGAATATGTACCTACATTACTTTGCAGAGATAATGGTGAAATTACTTTGTTGAGATTCTGAAATTCGCTTCCATGCACTTCGACTCTCCGCTAGCATGCATTAACCATTAAGGACTAGTTGTAACAAGAAGACGAGGCGCGCGTGCAGGTATAGTGCTACAAGGATCTTCATTAATGTGGCGAAAATTTGAACTAATGCATTGCATTTGCTTTGTAAACCTCATATTTTGTATGTCATTTACGGAGACAGTGGCGCCCTCCCTGAACTGTCACTTATTTAGAGACCCTTGTCGCACTGTAGTGCGGGCGATGGTAGTTCGGATTAGTCGGTTGTGTACTAGATAAGACAATCGGTCCGGTCGGTTGGTCCTTAGCCCGTATTCGGGTGCACGAAAGACATTACTCGAATTCGGGCACCCGAAGCAATATTTTCACTGGAATACGGGCTGAAAGGCGGTGTCAACTAAAACTACCCGAATTTCATTGGCACTCGTATTCGGGCTAACGCCTAAGTGCAATAAAGCATCTTTTTTCTTGATTCAACGCGCACATCAAAATTTAATTTACTACGCAGCAAACCGCGCTACTTTTACTACAGTAATTGCATCGCATTTCACACTGCTCGCGTGTGCCACTAGCTAGAAAAATCAAAACCTTTCTCACCTATAATATACACAGTACACACACATAAAAAACAGGAAAAAAGATTACAAGATTTCCCACCTATACACATACTACATTTAACAACACACTCGTTCTCAATCGTAACAATACTTGTAAAACACATTCATAAACAAAAATATACTTTGTTTAAATGTATTCCTAAAATTATTGTAAACGTGATACTGCATTTCATTTTCTGTTATATAGAGTACTGTTTCAAATCTCATCGGTCATCAAATCTCATGTTATTGTTATGGTCTGTCAAAAATAGTTAAAGATTCTTTTGCTCATATATACTGAACTCACGAAACAATACAATTTGCTTTGTTAGACAAAACATGTTTTATTCGGCCTTGTGCGCTGATAGGTAACGTAACGGGAACCTAGTAACGTAAAGTTTTATTTAAAATGGTTCAAGGAGGCCAGTAACTTAGGTATAATCGAATGTGTTGGTAGGTGCGCCACTTCTTCTGGTCCTCGATCACTATAGTTTGATGGTGACAATTAAGCTTTAGCTATTGTCGCTGTATAAACAGGTTGTACAAAAACGTAGTAATAACAATTTGACAAACAAGTGACCTATATTTTCAAATTCCGTGTGTTTTGTACACCCTGAATAGTGGCAAACCACCGACATCTTCGACATTACATTCTTACCCCTATTCCTATCTGTCGGTACTATAAGTTAAAAAAAATAGATATTTCTATTATCATTCCCTATACTGCATGTGTATTATCTCAGAATTCAGTCGATCAGTTTCAAAGTTTGCAAACTATGTTTTTGTCAAAAATGATATCTGACGAATTTCCAAATCAAACCCCGCCATATTTCACTTAGGAAGATGCTAGTATATGTGTCATAAATTTTAATATTTTTAGAAGACTACAAAATATTTTTTTATGTCTGTTCAAAATCTGTTTGCCTCCTTTGAAACTATTTGACTAAAGTGTAATTGCGCAACGTTAACTCACCACATAACGTTCTAATACGTTAAAATTGTATATTTCTGACATTGTATAAATGTCCGAACATAAAACGTGGTTTTAGGAATAATTTAGTAAGTTTAATTTAGATTTATGTTATATATTCCTACCCAATTATCCTGTAAAGTAACTATATAATATACATTAGAACTATCAATTGTGTTTTATTGTGTAATTCTTTATTTGACTGTAAAGTTTTAATAATAATACTATGTAAGTTGACTTTTGATTTACGTTTTATACGTAGTACCTTATTATTCTGTAAAGTAACTAATAAACATTAGTGAATTATTAATGTGTTTTATTACGTAATTCTTTACTTAACAGTAAAGAGATAGGGTATAGTATTTAAAATACAATATGTTTTGTAGTTTCATTTATTAAACCACACCACCGTGTCTTAACTTCATTTAAGTTGCTTAATATCTAAAACTAAATTAAAAAGCTCAAAAAGGTAGTTTGCCAAATACTTTTAGATCATCATCACACAATCGGATTTGATCATAATTATTAAAACTGTGTGAAGTAAAACTTGTATAATAATGAAATAATATTCCTGTACTAAAACAGAAAAAAAAAAACCTAGTGATCGCGTAAAATTAACAGAATGTGTTAGCTGACCCAAACTAGCAACTAAATTCGTCTGTTCCATATATCCTTACAAAGTGCCTAGTTATCCATAATACTAAAGAGATATAAAAGTTGGCTAAAACAAAAGTAATTCGAAACAAGTATCTCCGTTGGAGTTCCTTTACTTCACGGAAGTCTGATTAACTTTGATGATCATGATTTTTTGTTTTACAAGTAGTACACTGTAAAAATAATAATCATGGTCATGATACTTATCATCATCCATCAAGTGGACTATCCCAAATGTACCACGGGCAATAGACGGCCGGTCATTGGATGGCTGACCAAAAATTTATTATCTCGAGTTACTCATACTTCGGAAGGCACGTTAAGCCGTTGGTCCAGGCTGCAAATGCAGTTGCACACCCTTCAATCCGCATTGGTCCCATGTGGTAAGTCATGGCATGGCCCAATCTCCCTATTCCATCTTGAGATATATAGAGAAGGCTTGTAAAAAAAACTGTTCTGTGTAGGCTGGTGAAGAATTTTACATTTTACTTTCATTGTAGTAAATAAATAAATCTATAATGATAAATAGAACTATAACGTTTAACTTCCCTATCCATACTGGTATATGGATAGGGAAGTTAAACGTTATAGTGGACATGGATAAGCACAAAATTATCTTTCGTCGTATGTATGAACTTGATGAAAAGAACAGTTGACTTAAGTGCAGCTTTGCAAAATCAGGATCATTCTTCAACTAGAATTGTTATGTAGTAACAATTGTAGTTGAAACAAAATTTATTATAATTTGACTGAGCATGTTCAGATCTTTAGAATGTATATAGATTTGATAGTTACATTATGTTTTTTGCTTTGACTTTTAATTTTGACTGACTAGGTTGTTCAAAACATTTTATCATAAAAAACGGCTAAACTAATGAAACTTATTTATAATGCTTATTAGTTTTTAATGCTTTGCCAAAAATGATTCATAGCAAGCCTCGAAACTATTTGAATATTAAACTTCAGATAAAACTGAAGCATAGATACTCAACAAGGTTATTGTCTGAGACAACATAAACTAAAATTATTATTTAATTTTTCTCAATTATTGTTAGAGAGAATTAATATACCAACTATTTCTAAACAAGTATTCTACTAATAAACAGTAGCTTTGATTTTACGAGGACAATAATCAACATTTTCAACAAAAAGTGTTGTGGGTATAGGTACAATATTGTCTTGCGTAGAAACTTCTAAGTTGTAAGACCATGGATGAACAGCAGGTTTGTTGTGAGCAGGGTCTTCATTTTCAACTTCCAGTGATTTCAAAGCTTCAATTGCTTCCTGTTGACCCTGAACTGCAGCCAGTCGCAACAAACGTGTTGCTGTGGTGGTGTTGCGAGTGAGCCCACCTCGACCTTGGCCATAATAAATTCCCAAATTGTACAATGCACCAGGATGTTCTAGGGCAGCAGCAGATCTGTACAACTCCATTGCCTAAAAGTAAACAAGTGAAGTAACACAAATAAAAATGGACTATATTAAAATATGTTCACTTTGAAAGCTGATCATTTCATTATTATTAAGATGTAAAAACATATTTCCTGTTGTTATTTAAAGATGTATTTCATAAAAAAATTTTTAGTGGACTGTCCGTTACTCCTATTGTGTATAGGTGTTTGTTTAGGGGACAATGACCAGTTAGGGTTCCTATAATTATGCGGAGTTTGTCCCTATTAATACTTGAAAAAGTATTCATTTGACATTGTGGGTTACCTACAATGAGAAGAGATGGTGCTGCCTTGCAGCTTAAGGCTAGGAAAAAATTTCGACGCGGCCATGAGGGCCGTGGTAGCATGATTGGTCAGTGCATTCGCCCGGATTGCGAAGGGTGCGGGTTCAAGTCCCGTCCGCTGCCTGGTCTGCGTGGATTTTTTTCTAGTAAAGCTTTTCTTTAGATTTAAACATCTAGCAGTCAAATGCTTAAAAATAAATAAAATAAATTTTTGAACCAATGGCGCTTACTTCCCGCTATTTGACATATGATTTGATGTTTGCTTAACAAAAATTGTATGGCGGGCTGAGTGATTTTAACTTTAGCAACATCTAATTTGTTGGCACTATGTAACTCTTTAGTAGGAGGATTATTAAATGAATATCTTTATGGTGCTACTTCTTATTTACAATGTTTTTTTTATTTTGGGAATAAAACAACTGATTCTCGTTCGTAAAGTTACTAAAGTGGCATTTAAGTGATTTTGCTATTCCACTGTCAATATGAATTATAAAATCAAAAATAAATGAAAGAGCAACAAACCATCTTCTCATCAGTTGTAACACCTAAGCCCATTTCATAACATATTCCCAAATTGTACAAAGCAGGTGCATAACTGCGACTAGCAGCAGACCTGAAAACAATAAGGTTTAAAACTCAATTCAATTTTCATTCAATATCATGCTATTTACACAAATCACCTCAGTAATTTTAACCCATCTTTCAATTGTCCATTCTCTATAGCAGCTAATCCCAACTTATTCTCTATGGAGTTAAGTACATCTCCAAGAATATCACTAGATGAGTCTGGAGTAGTGGAACTACTAGTGGTGCTGTCAGTTCTCTGTTTTTGAATGCCAACTTGCTCATTTGTTATCAAATGCACTGTTGGTGTAAAATGGTCAAGCAACTTCTCTATTTGAGAGACTGGTTTTGTATAAGTAGGATCTTTATTCACTGCATTAATGTATGGTTGCAAGGCTGATAACAAAGCAGTTGAACAACTATCATTATATCGTCTTGAATAATACTTGTATTTCCATTGAATCAGATGAGTTGTATACCAACTGATTACTAATGCACCACTCTGAAAAAAAATTGTATAATCAAATTGTTGTTCTAAATTGATAATGCTCTGTAAATTACTTATAATTTTTATGTTTGCCTCACCCAAGATATGGCACTTAACCAACTGGATGTAAGATTTTCAAAGTTCCATCCATTATTATTATTGGTGTTGCTTCCTTGTCTGTAATATCCCCAACATCTTTTACTCTTGAGCCAAGAACATGGAGGACCTCCCCTTTTGTTTTTTTCTTCATTTATATTTCCAGCAGTCACAACACCAGTTGTACCTCGCTTATCTAAATGATTTGCACCTCTCTCGAATGTGTCTCGTACACGCCGGGTCATATATTTCCACATATTCGGAAATTTAAGCCTGTGGATCAGCTAAATCTAGAGGCACTGTTCCATTTCCTTGAATAGATCGTAGATCAAATATTTTTTTTAAATGAGGCTATATTTATTTTTGTACAGAACCACGAGGAAACAAACACGATCACGCAGGATTACAAACTAGAAATAGAAAACTGATTAGAAGAAAACGGCAATAAAGTTTAATTTATTTACGTAAAGTAAATAACTCACAAGACATAGGTACTGCAATTTTTTTATTTATTGTTGAATTTCCCTTTTTAGGGAAGGCAAGGGGAACAATGCCCATACAGCCTAGTCTTAAGTTAAATTATTCTGTTTTTCTTTTTACATTAGAATGTCAGTGTGACGCATTCTAATGTTTCTAGAAGTGTTTGGCACGAAATGTATCGAGCTGGCTTTTTCGATAAGCTTCTGTGAGGTAGTCAATACTACAATAAAATTCTCACGTCCACTTGACCGGAATAACGTATATTTTGACGATTCTACTAATTCTTCAGTTACGCAGACAGTTGTAACACAAAATCACACCAATTTTATTTCACAATATCCACTATGAACGAATTAAAGAATAATTAAAATAAGACGCCAACCACACTCGATCAAATCCCGCCAAAAACCTCGCAAATTTTTTTTTGTTCAATTTGTTCGGATGGGCAAAGGATCCAGTCCATACAGCCCTGTCTAAAACTTTTCTTCCTTAAAGAGTTTTGACAGTAGCTTTTACAAATTTGTATAGAGAAATGTAGGTATCGTTCTTCTTTTTCTTTTTTTTTGGCATGTACGGTTTCTGCGTTCAGTAGGTGTCGTTATTTTGTAAAAGTTTACTCAAGTCGCGCGGGATGGTTCTTCTTCTTTTTCTTTTTTGTGGCAAGCACGGTTTGTGCGTTCAGCCAATTTCAAGTAAAAAATTTAAGGAAACGGTATGGGGAAAAAAGAATCGGAAATATTACGAGATTTGGAAGGGATCAGGATTGTAAAAATAAATGTATACATGAAATTCTATACATTTACAATTAAAGTTTTATATCATTAAGTAAAAGAAAAGATATAATACATTTATACACAGATAGGTCATTGGTATGAAGAAGTGTAGCTATATTAGTCGGGAATGGTATATGAAGGGATGATAATTCTTTGAAAAATTGAGTTCTATGGAATAGAGGACAGAAAAACACAATGTGATCCACATTTCCCTCTTCGAACCCGCGGTCACACCTAGGATCGTTTATTATATTGAGTTTGGCAAGATGGGAAGGCACAGACGTATGGCCCAGTCTCATTCTGTTTATTGTAGACGTATCCGTCTTACTAAAGGACAATGGGCAAAATTGCATGGACACTGCACCCACCTCCACCACGGCTTAAACTACATTTGTTTGAAAGGTATCATAGTCATGATCATTTGTCTATAAGGACTATGTGCGGAAACCTTAACCCTAATATAGAACATACCCAGGTGTATATCTTTTGACCCCCAGGTTTTTTTTTTTGGTGCCATTATTAAAAAAGCTAGTTTTTCATAGATCTATCGATTCTTACTAATTACATTGTTGGCGGAGCTGGGTGCATTTTGCCCATTGTCCTTTTGTCTTTCTTCCTCCATTGCCGCTTGTTCTTGCTTAACAAGGTCAGTTGTTTCCTTCGCAAACTGAAATTTAGTAGGTCTGCAATAAAACGTTGAAGATGGCTTTGGATTATCCCAAATAACAATATTTTCGGCCTCTAGCTTCAGGGGAACGAGGCTCGTCATGAACACAGAGGAGTCGTCGAATTCTGCCATTTCACTTCTTTGCTTGTAGTTGCTCTGTGCTGAAAAAACATCAAATCCCCATTTGCTGGTCTGCTTCAAGCTTCCACTGGAAATATTTAAATCATCACCAACGATTTGCAAAAGCCTTCGAGTTGTGACATCTAAAAGTGCTTGCAGTTTCACCTTCGCTCCATCTTCTGATATTATAATATCTCTGGCATTTGGAAAACACCTTTTCTTAGCTTCTAACAACTTGTGGTAAGACGGAAGCTTCAACTGTTGTGACAATGCAGACCTTAAAGTGAGGTACATCCACTTTGAAAGATCCAATGAAGTAGTTAGGGTCAAAACTTGATCTTCCTGCATAGTCTCCTTCTTTTCGTTCATAAATAAAAATGATTCGACAACTCCAACCTTTTCAGGCTTCTTCATAAGATGATCGATGATGCGAGCAAAAACTTCTTTTCCATTACACTTTAGTGTTGTGATAAAAGCAAAAGTCAGTTCCTCTTCCGGATAGTCAAGTATTGTACCCGATCGCCTTTTCTTCTGCTTGTTTTCTAGGTCTTCAAATGGCTTTCTTGATACGATGTCTGTAGAAGTGCCCATGTCAATAGTCGCCTTCGAAGTAGATGCAAAGGGTAAAACAGCTGCTTCTTCTTCTGTGGAACAATATTCAAAGGACGTTGGGCAAAGATGTATGGACGCTGTACCCACGTCCGCCACGGCTTAAACTACATTTGTTTGAAAGGTATTATAATCAAGATCGTCTGTGCCAAAGCGCATGAAATTCCATCCCGGGGGTCTTTAGTTATTTTAAGTTAAATATGTACAAGTACTATAACAAACGAACATTAATGAAACAAGGGAATTTAATTTAGTTAGTTAGTTCGACCCTACATAGGGTGCTCAGGAATTATGGGAGTACTTCACAAGGTGCAAGGGTATACCCTTATGTGATTCTGCCGCGCTAGAGTAAATCCAAAAATTCCCGCTTGGGTTGGGGTTTTTCCAAACATTCTGTTCGATAAAGTAAATTGTGTTCTATGTAAAACAGAGCGACCACAAATCACAAAAACTTGTCCACACTTCGGAGAAAACATGATTCCAGTTCATCCATACTAATTGATAAAACCGATAATTGTGTTACAATGTCCAAAGCGTGTTAGATAAAAATCAATCAAGTGACGGAAGCGCGCAATAACAACGAAGTAAGGCGAGTCGACTATTTGCAACTGCAAGTCCTTCAACCCCCGTAAACCGTTTTGAGGTGTCTCAGTAAGAGCAAACGCAGGATGGTCGGCAGGCTTTGTCGTATATCTGGTTGTATAGTACGATATGGCATATTATTATGATTACTAATAATAGAAAATGGAGGTAGTATAAAATGAATTTATTCAGCTACTTAAATATGCCCATGTGTCATATCTATTGACTACCAGAATATTTTTACGGTGTCATATCTTTTGACTCCCAGGATATTTATTTTCGGTGTCATAATAAAAAAGACTAGTTTTTCATAGATCTATCGATTCATACTAATTACATTGTTGGCGGAGCTGGGTGCGCTTTGCCCACTGTCCTTTTCGGCTTCTTCAAAAATTTCGGAGAGATTCACGGATTCGCATTCAGGCCACTTAATTCTTGTTTCTAACCAGCTCATATGCTTTTTCATGAATGTTTTTTGCACCCTGTGTGCTTCGGTCCATCTACGATTTAAGTTGACAGTGAGAGATCTTGCAAAATTAAAAAAAAAAACAGAATCTTCTTACGAAATTTCAAGCAAAATGCAGTCCGAAATTGCCCCTTTTCGTAGAAACATGTAAATGTCCAGGTAAGTACCAAATCCAGCCATGATTAAGTAGGTAGATTTCTTCAGGTTAAATTTCCAGGTATATTTTCATACTCTTCAAGATTTCAATGTCTTTTGACGCTCAGCCGGACCTCCCATCTATTTTATTTGATTCATCAACATCATCATCAACAGCCTATCCTAGTCCACTGCTGGACATAGGCCTCTCCAATTGCACGCCACTCAGATCGATTTTGGGCTACTCGCATCCAGCTCCTGCCAGCCACCTTGCGCAAATCGTCACTCCACCGTGCCTAAGGACGTCCTACACTACGTTTGCCTAGACGCGGTCTCCACTCCAGAACTCGTCTACCCCAACGGTTATCGGTTCTTCGGCAAATATGGCCAGCCCACTGCCACTTCAGCTTACTAATCCGGTGGGCTATGTCGATAACTCTGGTTCTCTGTCGGATTACCTCATTTCTGATGCGATCCTTCAGAGAAACGCCGAGCATAGCCCTTTCCATAGCGCGCTGAGCGACTTTGAACCTGTGGACCAGCCGTACCGTCAGTGTCCACGTCTCGGCTCCGTATGTCATCACAGGTAGGACGCACTGATTGAAGACTTTCGTCTTTAGGCACTGTGGGATCGACGATGTCAAGACTTGACGTAGCTTCCCAAACGCTGCCCAACCCAGCCGAATTCTTTTATTCACCTCGTCCTCAAAGTTGTTTCTACCTAACTGCAATGTCTGCCCGAGGTATACATATTTTTGAACAACTTCGAGAACGGCACCGTGTTTTGCAATCGGTTCCGGTAGAACATGTTCATTGAACATGACCTTGGTTTTATCCAAGTTCATCCGTAGGCCGATGCGTATGGAAGAGTCAGCTAGGTCATTCAGCATTTTTTGTAGGTCCTGCAGGGTTTCTGCCATGATGACGATGTCGTCTGCAAATCGCAAGTGAGAGATGCGTTCGCCATTGATGTTGATGCCATGTCCTTTCCAGTTCAGCGTCTTGAACATATCCTCCATTGCATTAGTGAACAATTTCGGGGAAATAACGTCCCCTTGTCTCACTCCACGATGCAACGGTATGGGACTTGTTTGCTGATTCTGTACTTGGACAGACATGGTGGCGGCTTCGTAGAGACATCTAATCACTTGGATGTATCGCCAGTCGACTTGGCAACGCTGCAGGGACTCCAGGACAGACCAGATTTCAATCGAGTCAAAGGCCTTCTCATAGTCCACAAATGCTAGGCACAGAGGCTGATTGTACTCTTCAGTCTTCTGTATAATCTGCCGTACTGCGTGGATGTGGTCTATGGTGCCGTATCCGCTCCGAAATCCAGCCTGTTCCGGTGGTTGGAAGTCATCAAGTCTTCGCGCCAGACGGTTCGTGATCACTCTTGAGAACAGCTTATAGACGTGGCTTAGAAGGGATATGGGTCGATAGTTCTTGAGTAGGGTCTTGTCCCCCTTTTTAAAGAACAAGACGACCACACTCCTACTCCACATCTCCGGAGTTCTCCCTTCGAACAGGACAGTGTTAAAAAGCTTTTGGAGCTCCCTCAGTACGGGTTTACCTCCAGCTTTCAAGAGTTCTGTTGTAACACCATCCTCTCCAGGGGCTTTTCCATTTTTAAGCTGCCCAAGAGCAATCTCAATTTCGCCAATACTGACTTCTGGCAGGTCTTCGGTGAAGTGACGCGTTAATGTGGCTCTAGAATACTCATTTCCGGGATCTGGTCGAGATGCATGTGATGCGTACAACTGGCCGTAGAAGTCTTCCACTTCCGAAAGGACTGCCGGCTTTGAAGCAACAACTTCCCCACTTGGTGTGGTCAACTTCGTCAGATGACTTCTTCCAAGAGATTGTACGAACACTTTGGACCCTCGATTCTGCTCGATCGCTCTCTCGATCGAGAGAGTATTGGAGCACCGGAGGTCATGTCGTACGTGCTTACTGATCTCTTGGTTTAGAGTCCGCTTTGCTGACGAAGTGACGGGTGGATTTTCACGTCGTTCCTTCATTAGCCCTAAAGTCTCTTCGGAAAGCTTTGACTTCCTACCCTTACGCTGCGTTGCACATAATCTCGTACCCTCTTCCCTGAGGATCCGAACCACATTTTCGAGGTTTTGGTTTACGTCTGATGTGGTTTCCACGGCAGCAAATCGATTCTCCAGATTTGACTGGAACGTTTCAGATCCTGTTATAGATTGGAGCAGAGTAGGTCGGAGCCTGGATTTCATCAAACGGACGCGCTCGGCCTTAAAGTTGATATTCAGAGAACCCCGGACGAGTCGGTGATCACTACCTGTATTGAACCTGTTGATCACGGAGACGTCTCTGAATATATACCTCTTGTCCGTCATGATGAAATCGATCTCATTTTTAGTCATAGTGTCGGGGCTTTGCCACGTCCACTTCCTTTGGGGCTGTTTCTTAAAGAAAGAGTTCATCAAGAAGAGCCCTTCCCGTTCGAGGAAGTTGACGAGCATTTGCCCCCTATGATTTCTGCTTCCAAATCCATGGGATCCTACTACCGATTCGCTGCAATTCTGTACTCCCACTTTAGCGTTGAAGTCACCCATAACAACGTTGTAGTGGGTCTTAGTAGTGGAGTGGAGGGCCCTCGATATATCATCGAACATATCCTCCACTTCGTCATCAGAGTGTGTCGAGGTCGGTGCGTACACTTGCACCACCTTGAGGCTATACCTCTCGGTGAGCTTTATAATGAGGTACACTACCCTGTTCGACACGCTGGACATTTCCACAACGTTATCGGCAAGGGACTTATTCACCAAAAACCCAACGCCACCTTGGGACTGTTGGTCTCCCCCACGGAAGTACATTAGGTGGCCCGATTCGAGCGTTATGGTGTCCTCCCCCTCTCTTCGGACTTCACTTAACCCTAAAATGTGCCACCTAATCTTCCCAAGTTCCACCTCGAGTTGCGCCAGATGCGAGTCAAGCCGAAGCGTGCGTCCGTTGTACGTTGCCAGGGTCAGTCTATTGTGGTGGCCTCCCGTAGCCCGGAGATTCTTGGCACCCCCTGCCCCGCCGTCACCGTGGTCGCCACCGTGACCAGGAATAGCGGAGCTGCCTGGAACTGGGGGCCGTGGCTTGTGGTTTGTTTGCATTGAAGGTTTTGCCCATAATCGCCACGCTGGGCAGGCGGGTTGGCGATCGCAGAACGTAGGTTAATTCACTGATGACGCTGCTGCCCGTCACCAGTGAGATTTCCCTCCCCTACGTCGTTGGATGGTTATACCGCCATCGGTCGGTTTGCCAGAGCCTCGTCTGTTGGTCAACAGGGTGCACCGCGTGAAGGTGAGGTTGGCTTGGGTTCTTGCAGGTGTATTTAGAACCCCTTACACCCCATTTATTTGATTCACAAACGCGCAACTAGCAAGGGTCTTAACGAGAAAAAGAGAGCAATAGAGAAAGAGATAGCATTAGTAGAAAATGAAAGATAGCAATATTAGACAATGGGAGGGGGAAATTAGTAGCCAATACGTCATTCGGTCACTAACTGCGCTTTGGGTAACAGCGATAACCATTATGAAGTAAAATATGAAAATAATTTGTATCTTTTTTCGAAATCATTTTAATTTAGGAAAGAATGCATTTTAAAGTTTACAATATTGAAAATATACGAAAATTATGTGACTATAAATGATTAAAAACCTTTAAATGACACAAATAGTTAGAATTAAAAAATTGAAACTTCTGATGCCTATTTCGCTCATGGCTGCAAGTGCATGCAAAAGATTTATTGGTGAAATGTATAAATAAATATAATACAATAATTTACAAATGGTTTCATTGCTAACACTTTTAAACATTTCGAGAAAAAAAAGTATTTCAGTTTTGCTCCATAAGTACATTTTTTTCTTAAATATTTTTTTTTTCGCGAAAATATACGATTACTTATCTGTCCGCATGAATTTTTTCAGCGCGAAATATTAACCTTGGGTCTTAAGACCACTATACTCAAAATCCGGACCACTGTGGCCCGGGAGGAAAAAAAACTGTCCTATGCCAAACAGTATCACAGTAAGTATAGCCTGTTCCAAATTAATTTAGAACAAAAGTAAATGCTTGCTTCAAATGCTTTACCTCCTAATTCCCACGCAATGACTAACTAAATTGATTTAACAATACATTCATTTGCAATTCTAAGGGTTTGACTTATTAATTCACTATCTCTTATAGCACTAATTTCTTTATAAATATATAAAAAATTGAAAATAAAAACGAGTTGAAAAGTAAGGTTGTTTTGAAAGATGAGAATTGTCTTTTGTGTATGGTTGAACAGTGTTGCACCGAAAAGTCTATTACGTTGGTAATCGAATAGTGAATCAATGGTGTCGATTATGGCGTGATTCTTTAAACTTAAAACTAAATTTAACATCAGTCTCTCCTTGTCATTCTGCATAGAGAATGACAAGGATGCACTGTTGTCAAATTTAATTTTAGCTTTAGAGAATCATGCCAGAATCGACATCACTATATTTATAATTTAATAAGGACCTATAGCAAGCGCGAGAAATATACAGTGTAGTCTAAGCAGGTTGCCTGCTGTCACTGTGCTGTGTCTGGCCGTACCCTAAGGGTACGGGTAAGGGTACGGCCAGAGTGCACTACACTGTTTATTTTTCGGGCTTGTTTTTGGAATCTGAATCTGAATCTGAGTGCACTCTGGCCGTTTTAAATCTCAGTTTTAGTTTTTAATCGAGTTTCTGAACGCAACTTAAACTGACATTTGGTTGACAGCTGTTCTGTGTAGTACAGCTTAATAGATGTTTTAGTCTGTGGCTAATATGTAGCCAAGTTATGCTAACCTGTGGGACTGACACTTTTGACTCTGGCTCTTGAGATATGTAACCATTCTATAATAACTTGATTTCTAATAAATTAAAAGACATTGTTAAGTATAACAATTATTTAATAAATCTGTTATATCTTGGAGTATATGGCGTACTTATTAACATGGTGTCAGAAATTTCTCTACTACTATTATAAGATTGTGGTAAGCAGAGATCAAGGAAAAAAAGATGGCGGAACCAGCAGAACTTACACAACTGATTGAAAAACAATGTGAGCTATTAAAACTGATGAAAGCACAAATGGAGCTGCTGGGAAGTCCAGATAAGGGAACTAGAGTACATGTTCCTTGGCCTGCACCCTTAGATGTAGAATCATCGGACCCAGCGCAAGCTCTGGAGTTCCTCAAAACCACATGGTTAAATTATGTCGCTGCCACGGGACTACAAGAAGAGCAAAGACCAACTCTTTTACTTAATGCTATTGGGCACGCGGCTATGAAGAAATACATGCATTTTGGCCTAGAAGAAAAAGATAAAAAAAGTGAGATTAAAATATTTGCAAAAATAGAGAAATGTCTTATAAAAAATAATAATATTATATATAACAGATATCTCTTTAACAAAAGAAATCAAGAGGAAGGTGAAGACATAGATACTTATATAAGAGAGTTGAGAAAATTAATCAAAACATGCAGTTACAACGCTAACATGGTAGATGAAATGTTAAGGGACAGAATTGTGGTTGGAATAAGAAACACGGAAACAAAAAAAGAATTGTTAAGGGTCGAAGGACTCGATTTGATAAAGACCATTAATATATGTCAATCATCGGAAGCCACAACGGAGCAGTTGAGATCACTTGGCACATCAGAAGGTATGGTCAATATTAATAAAATTAATAAAGACGTTAAAATCTGTAAATTTTGTGGTGAAAAGCACATATTTAATAAAAAGCTTTGTTCTGCATGGGGAAAGAGATGTGAAAATTGTGGAGGCAGGAATCATAATAAAATGGTTTGTAAAAAGAGCAAACTAGTGAAAGAAATAAATACAGATAACATAGAAGAAGAAACAAGTGATAACAGCTTGTATATAGCAAAAATTAGAACTAATCAACATTCTGGACAAAAAGAAGTGGAACTAAAGTTAAAATTTAATAAAACATGGTTAGATGTTTTCTGCACATTAGACACAGGTGCTCAGGTATGTGTTATTGGTGCTAAGCAATACAGTAAGATGAGTAAAGATTACTGTCTGCAACATCTACAATCTACAGATTTGAAACTCAAATGTTTTAACGGCACAAGTATAGACACATTAGGTGTGATTGATATAGAGTGCATATATAAAAATAAGAAATACCGCCTGCTGTTTCATGTTGTAAATGTTAGTCATCAACCACTCTTATCTGAAGCTGCTTGTGTTTCACTTGGGCTGATAAACTATTGTAATAGTGTCACAGTGAGTGCAGACAATCAGAAGGAGGCTTATGATATCATTAAGAAATATGCAGATGTGTTCGAGGGGTATGGAGAGCTTCCAGGGATAGTGGATTTGGAAATAGATGAATCTATTCCTCCCCGCATTCAACCTGCACGTCGAGTTCCCATGGCGCTCCGAGCATCACTTAAAGAAGAACTGGATAGGTTAGTAAAAAATGACATAATTGTAAAGGAGGAATCACATACAGATTGGGTTAATAACATACTGATAGTGCGCAAAGGTAAAAAATTTCGCATTTGTCTAGATCCTATACCATTAAACAAAGCGTTAAAAAGACCTCATTTTCAGTTCACAACTTTAGAGGAAGTATTGCCAGAATTAGGAAAAGCCAAGGTTTTTAGTACTGTTGATGCATTAAAAGGTTTTTGGCATGTGAAGCTTAATGAGAAAAGCAGTAAACTCACAACCTTTTGGACACCTTTTGGAAGGTATAGGTGGTTAAGACTTCCATTTGGTATTTCCCCGGCACCAGAAATTTTCCAACAAAAATTGTTATCGGTTCTACATGGTCTAAAGGGTATTGAGGTTATGGCTGACGATATTTTGGTATATGGGTCAGGGAACACAACAGAAGAAGCAATAAAAAACCATAATATTAATTTAGAAAACCTTTTATTAAGACTGAGAGAAAATAATTGCAAACTAAATAAAGATAAATTAAATTTGTTACAGAAATCAGTGAAGTTCTATGGACATGTTTTAACTGATACTGGCCTTAAAGTGGATGAGGAGAAGATCACAGCCATCAAGAATATAACTATACCTACATGTTCTAAAGACGTATCAAGGCTTCTGGGGATGGTAACATACTTGAGCAAGTTTATTAAAAATTTAAGTCTAAATGTCAGCTCTTTGAGAGCATTAACAAAAAAAGATGCTATTTGGCAATGGACAGAAAAAGAACAATCTGAATTTGATCAAATAATTTCATCTTTGTCTAGCTTACCAACCCTTAGATACTATGATATGGGCAAACCTTTGATTATAGAATGCGATGCCAGTAGCATAGGACTAGGAGCAGCACTCTATCAAAATAATGAGGTGGTAGCATTTGCTTCTAGGACTTTAACTAAGACAGAAAAAAGGTATGCCCAAATCGAAAAGGAAATGTTGGCTGTGGTCTTTGCTTGTGCTAGGTTTAGTCAGTATGTAACTGCAAATACTAATACTATTGTCAGAACTGATCATAAACCTTTAGTTAATATCTTTCAGAAACCTTTAATAGATGCTCCAAAAAGATTACAGCTTATGTTAATGATCCTACAAAGATATGATTTAAAAATTGAGTATATATGTGGAAAAAATAACTTTGTTGCGGATGCTCTTTCGAGAGCTCCAACTGAAATGAAACACTCCTCTGACACATCTGATGATTGTAAACAAATTTTTAATATTATAGCTAATCATACTTCAATAAAATATCTCAAAATATCAAACAAAATTATGAATAGTATAAAAAAAGAAACTGAAATTGATTTAGAATGTCAACAGCTAATTAAGTACATAACAAATGGTTTTCCAAATTACATATCAGATATGCCTGAAAGTCTAAGATGGTTTTATAAATTTGCCTCTTCCCTATCAGTCCAAGATAATATGATATTTAGAAATGATCAGGTTTTAATTCCTAAATGCCTGAGAAAAGATATGTTGTCAAAGGTTCATTTAAGTCATAATGGTATCAACAGTTCCATTAAATTAGCAAAACAAAATATCTTTTGGCCAGGCATGTCTGAAGATATCAAGAACTTTATTGAAAAATGTAGACTTTGTATGAAATACTCACCATCTCAAGTCAGATTTCCGATGTTATCACATGATATACCTACGTACCCCTTTCAGTATGTATCTATGGATGTTTTTAATGTAAAAATTAATTTACAGTCTCTAAATTTTCTTATAACAGTAGATCATTATTCAAACTTTTATGAAATAGATAAAATAAAGGATCTGTCATCTAGAGAAGTTATAAATATTTGTAAAAAGAATTTTGCGAGATATGGAATACCACAAAAGCTATGCACTGATGGAGCTACTAACTTTGTTAACAAAGATTTTACTAAGTTTGCTGAAGATTGGGATTTTGTTCATGTGACCTCTTCACCACATTACCCACAGTCAAACGGGATTGCTGAAGCTACGGTTAAGTCTGCAAAGAAGCTCATTATTAAATCCTGTGAAGCTGGTGATGACTTTTGGATCTCTTTATTACACCAAAGAAATGTCCCAAATAGTGAAGATGATTACAGCCCTGTACAGAAATTTTTGTCTAGAAAAACTAGGACTCTATTACCATGTACTTCAGAGCAACTGGTTCCTGTAAAAATTTGCAAAATTCCTGAAAAATTGAGATTGAGAAGAGAAAAATCAAAATACTTTTATGATAAGAAATGTAGAAAATCTTATTCCTTAACAACAGGTCAGAATGTGGCTGTCCAAATAAGCCCAGAAAGCAGCAACACATGGAAATTAGGAGTTGTTGTTGAAAGAGTAAGTGAAAGATCATATAAAGTAAATGTAGATGGTGTTATTTACAGACGGGACATAACACATATAAAACCCTACAAAGGATCAAGCGAAGAAACAGTTTCTGAGAAAAATAATGTAAGGAAAGAAAGGAAAAGTGTGTCTAACAGTGAGGCTAATCAGGACTGTGAATTAAATAACAAACAAAATAGTGATAATATAGATTATGGTTGTGATTTAGTTATTAATGACAATAATGTAAACTCTAGTGTAACCTCTTCTCCAAGTGAATCAAATATAGATATTTCTAGGCCTGTACGATCAAAGGGTATCCCAGTAAAGTACAGAGATTATACATTGTACTAAAAATTTATTTGAGATCTTTGTTATGGTTAAAAAGTGATAATAATAATTAAAGGATATTGATTTGTATGATGTAGGTGCATATATGATTTCTGATTATGTAAGATAAGGTACTGAGATGCTTGTTAAAACAGAGAGGATGTTCTGTGTAGTACAGCTTAATAGATGTTTTAGTCTGTGGCTAATATGTAGCCAAGTTATGCTAACCTGTGGGACTGACACTTTTGACTCTGGCTCTTGAGATATGTAACCATTCTATAATAACTTGATTTCTAATAAATTAAAAGACATTGTTAAGTATAACAATTATTTAATAAATCTGTTATATCTTGGAGTATATGGCGTACTTATTAACAACAGCCAAAGCTCAATAAACGAAAAAAAAATATTAACCAATATTAATATTTGTTATTGTTTGTTTACAAATGTTTGGTTTTTATTCTAGAATTAGCTAAGTGCTAAAAAAGGGTTCCAAGATTTTTTGCAAACCGTACTTTTCAAGTGACATTTGACAGATGGAGGTCACAGTTCATAGGACTTTATGCCTACTTTGGCAGCTTTGGTGGCTATCTTCTGTGCAAAATTTAGTCGTCCATGACACTTAAGTAAAGACTCATCAATGACGATATTCTGTGACGGAAGATACAGCTCACTGAACTTCCTTTGCAGGTGGTTCAGCACAGGCTTTACCTTCCGCAACTTAATATCGTCAGTGCTCAGGTTTTCCGTGGTCTGTGTCGGTGGTGTGAAGTGAAGAAGTCTTTTCAAAAGTACAAATCGGTTATACGTCATTAAATTTTTGAAGTATTTCAGGGTCAGGTGGCCATTTTCTCGCCAATAATCTTTTTCTTCGGACAGCGGAGCTAATCCTTGGAAAATCAATATTGCCAAAAAAATAGCCATCTCACCCCGATCAGTATTCTTCCAAAAATTTAGTCGGGAGTTGGCTGTTAAGTCTCGGTCAATTATATATGTTGAATATTTGTTAGTTTCAAACACAAGTAAATCAAGTAAGTCCTCGTCAAAAAATTTAAGAAAGACGTGTATGGGTTTAACTTCCTCATTCATTTCGAATGTAGGTCCTGCTCTACCCACAAACGTCTCTCTCTGACCCCTAAATGTCATAGCGTCATTGTCCCAGTTAAAAGTCAAATTGTCCGGTAGTAACAAGTCGCTGAGAATCCTATCAGACTCCTTGTCATCTGCGGTAAGCCAGTCAGTCGCAGTCTTTGTCAGATTATCGGGCAAGACGGCTGACTCTGTATCATTTAAATGGATGCCTTCCACCCCACCAGCATCCACCATCAATCCATCGTCTTCATCGGAGCTGTCTCCATCCAGCATTAACCATCCCTTTATTTTAGTATCCGCTTCTTTGGTGAGCAGATCTGCATGTAGAAATTTAAGAACTGTTACTTAGAATTCCACAAAACTGTAGCGAAGTATAACGGAAGGCTATTTAATAATGAGATACATAAATGTCATTGGTACGGTACCTCTTGCTTTGATAATATTGCTGGATTATCGCAGTCCGCGCCTGGACTGACGAAGGATGAAGAAGATGGGCGGAAGATTTAGATGCTGAAATTAAAATAAAATAGTGTACAATTACAATACTATTACTATCCTTAAATGCAATAGAATGGATAATTTGGTTGTTACTTCAATCATGGCAAAACGGATTTTGATGAAGTATACAACACACAATCAGAATGTGCTTTGGAGACGGACCAATAGAAAACTTAATGTATTACACCATAAGAGTCAAGTTTTATATAAAACAATTTCCAATTCAAAATTACCTGACTGGGGAGTGCTATTGGATGAAGTAGGTCGGGTTATTGATGGTGGAGTAGTCTGTTCACTTTTGGTCACTGGAACAAAAACAAAACATGGTAAGTACAATTTCTATTTGTTATAATAATATCTACCGATATTTATGCTATTCAATTTTTACCAAGATTTCCCGTTGTCCAATCGACGAGCAGAGGCTCAAACCCAGGCACTTCCACACAACTATCAAAGCTGACATGACGGCTGGAAGAATAAAATTTAGTTATATTTTGTGTGTACATTCATATAATTAATAGTATCAATTTGCAAAAACTATAAATTTCACCTTGAAGTGCGGGAAGGCCTCTCTAGGGTAGAACTTGGAGATGGTAGCGATTGCATACTGTAAGAAAAATATTAAAACAATATATTATGGGTGACATGATATACATACACAAAAGAAGTACCGATCTAATATAAGGATGATGGAAAAAAAATAATGGGAATGCAAAATATTTTACCTTTTTTTCATTTGCCATGTCATGAGCTTGGGAGTTGGCGGTGTAACCGGCGTCCCCTCCACCAACCGATAAGCAGATCTTTCTGGCGATTGACGTTTTCTGTAAGAAAACGGTAAAGTGTTTATTCTTTATAACTAAATAATATAATAATAATAGTCTTGTAATTATTATATTACTCACCGCGAACGTTTAGGCGGTGGCGCGTCAGGAAGTAGTACCCTCTCAAGCTGTTTCCGCTTCTTTCGCTCTATGTAATCCTTCCTAACGGCCAATGGCATTTTTGATAGGGCCTTTTTTGTCTCGGCCACATTTCTTTTTTGTATAGCGTAATTTGTTTCATATATACTGTAACAATATTAAAAATGTTACAGATATGCAATTGAGACGAAAAAATATATATTTAATGAACAATAAGTACGTACTAAAATATACTAAGCACCTTTTTGCTGTACTATTGCCGCTCCTCCCGCTAGTGCTAGGGACCCCCTCGCTAGTCCTAGCAGCGCCCCCGCTAGTGCTAGCAGACCCCACGCTCGTGCTAGCAACCCTACCGCTAGTGCTAGCATCCCCCCCGCCAGGACCAACAGGCCCCACGCAGGTACTATCACCCACCTCGCTGCTACCCCCCTCATTGGTGCTAGCACCTCTACCTCTGCTGGTGCTAGCGCCCCCCCTTTTGGAAACTCCAGCCCTACCTCGGCCTTTACCTCGTTTTGATGTTCTAAAAAATAATATAACATGACTGCAAGCCAAGACTGGCTAAATGCAACAAACAACACACCACCAAGGAAAAGCAAAATTGTACTTTTGATTATTGAAATAGTAATCCTCAACCAAATGAATAATACAACATAAGACCGCAAATAAATGTAACACGTCACCAATCAAAAGCAGATTGTACTTTTTATATATAATTTAAATATTTAGTAATTTTTAAGAACATAATTTTAATAAATTTTAATAGAAAATATACGAAATAATCGTAAATATTTCGAATAATTTTCTATTGAAATTTATGTTATAATAAAATGCAAAAACTTGAAAATCATAAATTACTTTTGAAATTATAAAAAGGACAATCTAAAACAAGTGCAAATAAAATAAGAAACACATCACCAATAAAGTGTAGACATATTTTCTGAAAACCAAATTTAAAAACAAGCATAACTTTATTTTGTGCCTCCAACCTTATCTTGAACTATTACCATTTGCTTCATGTGACTCTAGTCACATGGATAAGATTTATTGGCACTCATGTACTTACAGTCCTGTTTTTCAGAAGAATCCTGTTTGTAAATAATAGAATATGAAAGTTAATAATGTTTAAAACACTCCTAAGTAAAAAGTCATTCAGTAATTGTACACAATTATTGAATCCGACAGTGAAAACAAAAACTAGCTGAAAACCGACACAATTGAAAAAAAAAACAATATGCTACCATTTCGTTGAATTTTATGTGAATAATCGTCGAGATAAAAACAAAATAAAGATGCATTGTAATAGAGTATTAATCGAAGATTATTTTGATATATAACACAATATGATAATAACAATAATCTTTACATAATAAATAATTTACTCGACACTCACCGGTCCATGTCGCCTAGAAACTCGACGAGCACTTAGCACTGATATATTTACTGTACTGACGTTTGTTTCATTCATTTTATGTTGCCACTTCACTCCTTTGGGTTTATACTGTCTATGATTCGTTCAATTTCATTCACAAAAGCCCTTACACGCGGCTAAAAACGCCTGAATAGTTAAAGTAACACCCATGTGACTCCAGTTACATGAAGCGATTCGACAAATTTTTTTCATGTAACTGTGGCTACATGAAGCGAGTGAGTGGATAAATGCTCTAAGACTCTAATGCTATCACCATAAGGAACTGACACGACCTGTCAGAAACGCAATCTCTGAGCGGCCGGACTAAAGCTATAATTTTTAAAGCAAGTAACTGCTTGATGTTTTATTTTTTTCTAGTTATATTTTCTTTAAATAAGTTTTAAAACTTTTTTTGCTCACTCTACCTCTTTGGTTTTAATTGACAGCTATGACGTCACAATATGGCGCCCAGTTGGTCCTATTCTTAGTAGAGATGGGCGTTTTTAGATATTTGTGAAATCGATGCGCATCGGCTTCAGATAAACCGCATTGGATCCGCGTCCCGATGCAGGCATCGCATCGATGCCAAGTGAATGTCAGTATCGTAGTATCACAAACTTTTCAGTACAGGTGGCAAATATTGGAACTTTAATTTATCCATAGCATTGTAACATTTTTACATATTTGTTCACCGCTAGCGACATTTTCACTGGCACAGATAAGTTTGTAGCACTGGTAGCTTTCCAATTACAGCGCATTATGCGGCATAATGCTTAACGTTGAGTGTTTCAACTACAGCAACGCTTTGCACAATCCAATCGTACCAACTCAGAGACAGAAAATTAACAAGTGTTTTTTCTTTAAGTTGGCATTGATCGAAATGTTTTATTTATATGTAATATCTCGTTTACATGCAGCGCGAGTAAGGAGGGAAGTGGACATGACGAGTATGTAAACACGATACTCGTCATGCCACTGCCATTGCCACTCGCGCTGCCCGGCGCTCTCCAAAAGAGCGGTTTTTTGTGCGGAAGTCAAAGGACTGGCAGCGCGAGTGGCGATGTGTATTTACACTCTGCGCGTCGCTTAGTTCGTGCCAAAGAGAAAAGGTATGTTCGTGCCACGCGCTTGGTGAAAAAAGACGTGTACTTTTTTAAGATCAGCGAAAAAAGACAGGTATAAATACCTCATAGAATTCGTATTTAAATGCATTTAAAAACCTTTTATGGTGTGTCCTTGAGGTATTATGGCTGCGACGGGTGGTAGTGCGGCGGAAGTCGTGTTATCCGAGTTCACTTTGGTGACGTCACGGCGACTTTGTCGTTTCTTGCGGCGGCGGCTGGACCAGTGTTGCCAACTCTACGTCTTTTTACGTAGATCTACGTATTTTAGGCCTTTTCCGGAAACCTACTAACTTCAGTCCCAAAATCTACGTATTTTCTTATTTTTTTTTCAAATTTGTAAAATAACCTAATTCACTAGAATAAAGAAGAATATTTTCCGTTACTTTACTTAAAAACTATACAAATGTTTATTTCTTAAAAAGATATATCTTACACTCTCGTATCTTGTACAAAAGGTTCCCATTATTGGTTTTGTTGACTAAATTAATACTGGACGCAGGATTTGTGAAAGCAGAAACAACAGAACTCTTTGACTTAGTAGATACATTCATAACATTAAAAATTGTATTTTTAAACTTTTAATATTATCCATGAGTACCTACTCACATCGAATTGATCTTTGCAAAAATTAATGACTTTCAGTCGATAAAGTTACAGGATTTAGCAAGTTTTAAACATATGTTCATGTGTAAGTATGTTTATTTCTCTTGGCAATTTAAACCACAACTTTTCTAGTCTTTTACCAAGTGTATCATGATAACTACTATATTTTTCATGTGATCTATTAGAAGTCATGGTTTTATAATATTAACGTAGAAAGTTTTTTTCCTACGTGCTTGCGAGTGTTTGTTTACAAATGTTTTGACGTCATAGCATAGATAAGTCTATAGACTAAATAGCGTTTTTGTATAATACATTTTTTTTCGATCTGATAGAATGATTATTAACAATTTAAATCATAATTCCAAAAAGTGTCAACTAGCCCATTTAACAACAGTTTATCCTTGTCATTCTCTATACAGAATGAAAAGGAGAGACTGATGTTAAATTTAGTTTTAAATTAAGAGAACCATCCAGAATCGACACCCACCAGTGTCTGTGTCTGATGGTAAATGTCTACCACAGCATGGTAAATGCTTCCAATGCAGCGACTTCTCCAAGAACTCTTTGTTCTATCTCCCGTTCTTAAACAAATTGTATAACAAAATACTCATTTTATTCGGTTTCACCTAACTTCTTCATTTCACTCAGAAAAAAGTACGTAGATCTACGTACTTTTCATATCCAAAATTTACTAATTCTACGTAATTTTCTCATCGGGCCTACGCCTTTTTCAAAATCCGAGTTGGCAACACTGGGCTGGACTTAGACTTCGGTTGTGTAGGTACGGGATTCGCGGGGGCCATAAGGGTGGCCGGCGCGTGTTCGCTCACCTCGCTTCTTTGGGTTGGTAAGGCGGGCTTGCGGCCAGTTCGGGCCACTGTGGATGCTCTCTTGTTTCGCGCCTCGCGATGAATCACGGGGCACGAGCTGTGGTTGGCAGGATGCGGGCCCTTGCAATTGACGCACGTTGCGGGTTGCGTTCGCGGGCGGGGGCAGTCGGCGGCGGCGTGCGGGTCTCCGCAGCGCACGCAGGCAAGCGTACGGTGGCACCCCTTGCTCGAGTGTCGTGGGCCCTGGCAGCGATGGCACTGCGCAGGGCCCTTCTTACCCCTCCAGGCTTCTATGGTGATCCCGGGCATACTCAGGAGCTCACTCAGCGCGTATATGCCCGGGATAAGGTCAGGTGTGCGCTTGAGTGCTGCGTAGAAGATACATCTGGGGCGGCCTGCTCGCGCCCGGATATGCTTCACGTGCTCAGCTTCGTAGCCCTTGGTGGATAGGGCCTCGATGATGTTGTGCGGCTCGGTGTTGAAAGGCAGCCCACGTATGGCTACCTTTAGGCTGCGTTCCTGGGGGAGGGCGTATGAGTACCAACTCACCCCGCTCTGTCCTCCAGCTTGGAGAGGTAGGCTTGGATGATGCGGTACTCATCGCCGTCAGCTGGGGTGAATCTGATGCCCGTTCCAAACGGGCGCGCTATGGGTGCGCGGCCAAGAGCGTCGCGCAGGTGGCTCATGTGGGTGGGCCAGTCCGGTAGATTCTCGACCACTAGCGGCGGGTATTTAGGTATTTAGGTACAAATGCATATTTGACTCCAGGCGATGCTATCTCGATCGACTTGGCTAAAACGCTGGTGAGCTCCTCGTCCGAGATCGGAGTGAGGCCTTGCGAGGTTGACGACGTCGGGGTTGGCTGGTTAGCCATGCTGCGTACCGGGGGCTACGCCTGCGCAATCCTGGCCGAGCAGCGCCCTAAGGCGCGCTCAGGCCTGCGGCTGGGTGCGCGGCAGTCTCCGCTGGCACGGGATGGCGCCAGGCAGTCTCTAGAGGCAGAAAAACTTACAAGTTTTTTGTCGGAGAACTGGGAGGTAGGTAGGATTCGTGCGTAGTGGCGTAGTACGGTCCTTTGGCAGCGGCATGACGAGTATCGTGTTTAGATACTCGTCATGCCCACTTCCCTCCTTACTCGCACTGCATGTAAACGAGGTATTATCGTTAGTAATATTATTTATTGTTGAAAAATTAATAAAACTTTCGTTTCATTATAGTTTTTGTTAAATAATCAAAGTTTTTTTAAATTGTGTTAAAAAATTAAATATAGATATGGATGAAGGTACAAACATTGACTTTTTTTTCAACACTGAACTTAGCGCACTCTGCTGGTGCATTTGAAAACTAATTCTCGTTCCAATTAAGCATCAGCATAATTCGGCATTGTGCGCCACTGAGTCGCATTATGCTCTGTAATTGGAAAACCAGCACTGTTGCTATAGTAACGTTGACAAAAACTATATGGCATGGCATCGGCATCCAGTCGCATTGGATGCAAAGAGTAGTATAATATACCGGAAATCGGATTTATATCGGATGATCGGATGCGCGCATCCAAACCTGGAAACCTACTGTATTTCAACGAAAAACGAAAGGACAATGTTAAAATTGGCCTAAGAACCAACACCAATTTGGCATTTATGATAATTCTTAGTTTATTTTTTGCGATAATTATCAGTATTTAGATTGTGACGGACACTTCCAGTTATGTAAGCTAAATTAAAAAGTTAATAAATAATCTGGGACAATAAATACCATTTTATGTGTATTATCTATGACAGCGCTGCAAACAAAAAACACTTACTTCCTATTGCCGGCACTTCACCTGGCTATTCGTATTTGCTATTTAAAAACATGACATCAGTCTGTCCTTTTCATTCCTTATTAAGCATGACAAGGACAAAATCCGGCATAAACTTGATTTTGTGGTTGTGGTGCAGCAGTTTGCATTCGTAGTAATCTGTGACATTCGTGCATTCTCGTCAAAGAGTACTTTTTATTTAAGGAAAATTCTCGTTCGGATTATCTGTTGTGTGTGTTTATTTGCGATTGTTTTTCTTTAATTTAATTATTACTATTTCGGATATCTGATATGCCATCGATGTTACAAAAGAGGAGAGACCTTATTACCAAGTGCTGGTGAACCTGTGCCACAACATCCTGAGAGGATCATACTGCCAAATTATTGAAGAGCACCTGATACACATTCACGCTGCATATTTACACAATATACATGTGTTATACAAATAAATACAATATGATACAATTATGTGAAAAATAGTTAATCAATAATTGTTTTTATTTTATTCATGATTCCTACCTAACCAAGTTTTTCCTAATAGTTATTCTTTAAAATCGCACCGAATAAAATGAATTTAGTTGTAATATTAATTCACTTCATACTGAGTTCATACTAAGTTCATAGGTTGACCTATGTTTCATTGAATATTAAAATAACCTCAAAAAAATTTTAGTTTTCCTAATAATTTAAGTTCTCAGAAGTGTCCGTCAATAATCTTTGTTTTTACAGTCATTCACTTGCGATTTCGAATCTAGAAAATAATATTACTTGATTGTTGGTTCTTAGGCTAACTATGTATGGACGCAGAACAATGTCCTTTCGCACATTCCTTAATCTGTTTCTTTTTAATTTCGAAAATTCGTTCGTCCGATAATAGTTTGACACATCTCTTATCTATTAGACAAGTCCGTCCGTCCGTGCGTCTGTCTGTGGTGCTGTTTCAGCGGCCAACCCGTACGAGATAGATAAAGAGAATGTTTAAGGGTACGGCCAGAGTGCACTCAGATTCAGATTCAGACTCAGAAAACAAGCGCGAGAAATATACAGTGTAGTTTAAGCAGGTTGCCTGCGGCCACTATGGCCACCCTGCTTTAACTACACTGTTTATTTCTCGTGCTTGTTTTCGGAATCTGAATCTGAATCTGAGTGCACTCAGGCCGTACCCTAAGTTATAAGTTAAGAATAGTCTGATAAGACTACAAACCGGATTTGAGTAACGTAGCACTTCCAGTTTTCGAGAAATCACGAATTTCAAACGAAACCACACAAAATCTCCGAAGTTCTCAATTAATTAAATACATTTTTTTTTTGGTGAACATTTGGTTCACTGGTTTGCTAGTAGATGAATAATTGGTCTGGCTTCACAGCAGCGAGACCAATCATCTCCAAGCCCACTCTAATTTCGAAACTTTTGAATTTGACAGATAATTAATTGTTCGAAATTTTAACCTCAATTAGACGAAATGAAAAGTGTTACCTTTTCATTTTCGTTTTGAGATTTTTATTTAAATTAAGCCTTAGATGACTGCTACAGTATTTATTTATTTTATTTGTGATTCCGACCATTATTTGAGTGTTCGAAAATGAAATAGAGCAGTCACTTGCGAAATTTCGTTTAAAATTCGTTCGTTGCCGAATTTTTTTTTTTTTTGAGTATGTATGTTGTTGGTCGCAGATGACCTATACAGCGTCACCGGGTTTGACGGAGAAAGAGTACCCCACCCCGTAATTCTTAGTTGAATGAGTTGAAGCATGGTATGCCAATATACAAGATGTGATACCTAAGAAGCCATGGCACCAAAAATTGAAAAATCCATCTAGAAAATATATTACAACTATGAACCGCTTACGAATTGGTCATGGAAGATTCCGGGAGCATTTAAACAGAATTAAACTAGAAGACCAAAATGAGTGTTAGTATTGTAAGTCCAAGAGCGTGGAAACTTTACAGCATCTTATTTTAGAATGTCCTGCATTCTTTATACAGAGAATCTTATTGATAGATGACTTAATAGAGATATACAATAACTGCAGAATGCCCAGCCAATTGTCATCTATCATACAAAACACTAATACCTATCCTATATTATTTGAATATGTTATGAATATACAACTAAGAATAGGATCGACTGGGCGCCATATTGTGATGTCATAGCTGTCAATTCAAACTAAATAGGTAGAGTGAGCAATAAAAACTTTTTATTTAATAAAACTTATTTACTTAGATTAAGTAAGAAAAAGCATCTGATTTTTTTAATAACATTTAATTTACTAAGATTGAGAAAAAAAAACACCGATTTTTAATAATATTTATTTATTAAGACTGTGAGAAAAAACATTAATCAGAATCTAGATCTTCTATTCCGCTCATCTCTGCATTACCGCTGGAGTAGTTAAGAATAATCATGCACAATTACTAGGTCACATACGAACATGCAGCTTTTATGTAAACGAAAGTTTTAAATAGCGATTCTGAACGCAACTTAAAGTGACATTTGATTGACGATTTCGGTTATCAACAATTCATGGCCAAAGCTCAATAGGTGAAAAAAAAACAACCGATATTAATTATCAATATTTGTTATTGTTTGTTTACAAATGTTTGGATTCTATTCTTTAATGAGGGCTACCGTTTTCTGCCTCACCAGATGGCGCCACTGTTGAGTGAGGTCCTAAATTGTAACTTTTAAAGTTTATTACTACGCACATGAAATCAAAGGTTACATTTAGATCGTATTTTAACACAAAAGTACCATATCCTAAACATAATAGGCCATGCCATAGTGGCGCCCAGTTTTGTTTTATTCGGAAAAAATGGGAACATAATCATTTTTCTAAGCTCAAATTTTTAATAACTGACATTCATTGCCACATAACTCATATTTGCCATAATTAAGCCGAATTGTTACCAATTATTCACAACATTATTTTAATTAGAAATAAACACGCGTAGTCAACCAAGAAGCAATAACATTTGACATTTCGGAGACCTCACGCTACACTAGCGCCTCTAGCGGCGGATTCATACGCGATAGCCCTCATTAGCGGAGTGCTAAAAACGGTTCCAAGTTTTTTTTATGCAAACCGTACTTTTCAAGCGACATTTGATAGATAGAGGTCATTGGCTTTCCTATTCTTATTCGAATCGCATTATACCTTCGAAGACATTTAATGATTTAAAATTATGAATTTAACTAATGAACGGCCGAAATGGAGAAATTCACAGCCCTAAAAATTAAAAAAAAAAAAATATTTTGAATCGTAATTCGTAAACACTGGAAAATAAATGTTTTGTGGTCCTGCCTGTGACTATTGCAGATATTTACTAGTTTATTGAAGAAAAATGTGTGGTCGAAGTGCTTTGTAAGTATTTGTCAATTAATTTCAGTTTTCTCTTTATGATCAAGCAGACCTCAAGTACCTAATTGAATAGGTTTTGTTGAGTAGAATGAGTTTATGGTCCGTTCTTCTCAGTACAATATCTCCCGCCGAAGTTTTGCGCACCGATGGCATAGCATCTCGACCATAACAAGTGCTTGTAACAGTCTAGACTGAATAAATAAATTTTGACTGAATTTTTAGAATTCATATATCTTTGTATGCACTATCATCTGCAAAATATGTACATAGTACGTAACCAGCTATAAATTTTATTCTATTCTGAATAGTATGTCGAAAATCTCAATGCCTTATAGGTGATATTCTAAGATTATATCTGCATCACCTAAAACACGGTAATATTATCTATACAGTATTCTATCTTCATACAAACGGTCGGAAAGCGTGTCATACTCATACCTACGCTACTCGAGTTCGCTCGGCATCCGGGCCCGGTGGGCATCATCCAGTCGCGAATGCGCCCCAGCATCGTCCGAATGGTGTGAATTGTTTTTTTAGCAGTTAGCAGTGCTTGAACGTTTGTAATTGTGAATATTTGATTGAATTAAGTAGATACCTACATAATTTAATATGGCAAAGAGCAAAGTTGATATTGTGCTGTTTTTGGTTGCTTGAACTCTTCAATAATAAAACTCTTTATACGAATGCGTATATATATTTATTATAAATTGAATAATAAAGCTTTTCGTACGTCTCAGTCGAGGCGAAAATATTTTTCTGTCTTAAATCTATATTTTTTTATTATTAAATATTACACTTAAATAACATGTATTTATGTAACACTTCCTAATTCATGCACATTTTTTTTACATATGAAATAAAATATTTACAATCACAAATATAGAAACTGAATTATGTAGATGAAATGAAAATACTACCAAAGGCAGTTATTTCAAGGACAGGGCCGAGTCACAATACTGCATAGATAATATTACCGTGCCTAAAATCACGATGTCATCCCATCAAATACCTACCAATAATTAATAACTTTAAAAATACCTACATTATTTCCAGATCCCTGAATAAAACTGAACTTCAGGGTGCCTGTAGTTTTAAACGTAAAGAATCAAATATTTATGTTAAACCAGATTGGTTAGTGGAACATAATGATGGGAAAGATTATACTCCTTCTTACAACATTGCACCCACTGATGTAACTCCAGTCTTATTGTCTAGTAGTAAATATAAAAATGCAACAAAATCAGACAGGTTACTAAAACCTATGATGTGGGGAATGATTCCTCCTTGGCACAAGGTAATAAAATAGAATATATGGTTTGTAATCCAACTATGTATTAATATTTTTTTCTATAGATAAAAATATGAAACTTATTTAACATTAAGTAATTGTTTTAGGGTAATTATAAAAATCATAATTTAAGTACTAACAATTGTCGCATAGAAAATATTACAAATTCAAAACTTTATACACCTATTTTAAATAATGGTGGCAGATGTGTCATTGTTGTTGAAGGATATTATGAGTGGCAAACAACAAATAAAGCATCAAAAGTGAAACAACCCTACTATTTATATGCTCAACAAAAACCTGAGGTGAAGGTAACTATAACAGTTTTTTTTTAACGAATAAACATGAATCGGAGTTGCTCATTTCATCAATGATACAGGCACACGCAGGAGCTTGCTGGCGCAAGTGGTTAGCGCTTTCGGCCTATGTTAGTAGAAGTTAACCAAGTTTCGTAATGGTCAGTCATTGGATAGATGACCAAAAACTTATTATCTTGAGTTCCTCCATGCTTTGGGAGGCACGTTAAGTCTTGGTCCTAGCAGCAGCTGCAGTCTTTGGCACCCACCAATCCGCACTTATCCACTATGGTGGGTTGGGGTCTAATAATCTACCTTATTAGTTGATAATACCAATATTCCATTACATCCGAACCAACACGCCTATAGTCCAGGCAAGTCGACAGAATCTGCACTACATGCAGTCGTAAGTAAAATAGAGGATTGTCTTAGACGGAAAGATCTATGTTTGGGCACCTTTATAGACATAGAAGGGGCGTTTGACAAAACAAGTTTCGCCAGTATTGTAGACGCACTCGGCAAACACGGAGTAGACGAGACCATCATATACTGGGTAAGCAACATGCTCCGTAACAGACTAATCAGACTACAGAACGACAACCATCTCAGATCATTGGCGACTAAAGGATGTCCTCAAGGAGGAGTACTATCGCCTCTTCTGTGGAATGTAGTCGTAAACGACTTAATCACCAAACTAAACAACCTTCACTTCCACACGGTGGGCTACGCGGACGACCTGGCAATCATGGTCCCGGGTAAGTCTGCGAGCACCGCCTGTGATGTTACAAGGGGAGCATTGAAGGTGGTTGAAAAATGGTGTGACGACTATGGCCTCAAGGTGAATCCGGTGAAGACAGAACTGGTAATGTTCACGAACAAAAGATCCTTAGGTGACTATCGGCTACCGAAACTCTTAAACACGACACTCACTCTCTCCAATGAGGTAAAGTATCTAGGAGTAACCCTAGACTCTAAACTGAACTGGGGATCACACATAGACAAAACTACTACGAAGACCAACATCATTTTCTGGCAGTGTCGGAAAATGATTAGCAAAACTTGGCACCGTTCATTGTCAGGTGGCTGTACACGACAATAATTAGGCCCATCATCAGCTATGCAGCAGTAGTATGGTGGACCAAGACAATCCAGGTAACGACAACAAATAAGTTAAGACGTCTCCAGAGGCGAGCCTGCTGTGCAATCACCGGCTGCATGAAAACCTCTCCCACATCAGCACTGGAGACTATACTTAATGTGAGACCACTCCATTTATTTATACAACAGGAGGCTGCTTGTACAGCCACTCGCCTAAGCATGCTGGGGCTATGGAGGAACAACAACTCTCCACATACCAGTATCTTAGCAGACATACACAGGCACTTTCCGTACTTTGCAGCAGTAAAAGACCTTATTCCTAAGACGTACGTATTTGACAAAAAATATAAAATACAACTGTATGAAGACACTCCGGACCGCTGTTTGCACAAGGAGCTAAGGGTCTACACGGATGGTTCAAAAACCAACTGCGACACAGGTTCGGGTGTCTGTCAGGGAGCGCTGTCAACGACAACACGATGAATATTGGGCAAAACACACTGACTGCAGGCAAGCTACGGAAGCCGTTCCTAAGGTAAACCAGCAGCTATCACGTAAGTTAATCCGACTACCTAGACAAGCCCTGAAACAAATCGTGGGTATACTCACGGGTCACGGCTACTTCAACAAACACCTTTATAATATAGGTATTTCTGACAGCCCTCTGTGCAGAGCCTGCTTGGAGGAAGAGGAGACGAGCGCCCATGTTCTGCTGGAGTGCAGAGGCGTTGCAAGACAAAGGACTTCTCTAATGGGAAGCCCGCGGACACTAGTAGAAGCCTGCAGCAACATCCGGGGACTGCTGAGCTTTTTGGAGGAGCTGGGATGGCAGGACTGATGCCAATCCCCACGCAAAATAGGCACTGTGTGTCGAGTTGCGGAAACAGCCCGCCGTTCTACTAAGACTAGTTGATAATACTTCAGTTAAATTTAATACTAAATAACAATAATATCATATACTGTCATAGATCACTCGATTATATCCAAAACTTGGAATTCAATCTTGAGGTCCTTACTGTAAATCTCATATCAGGTTCTAGCGAAATGCACTAACAACTAAACTCACTTTACTCACATTAATAGAAAATTGTTTTCTGATATTAGATAGATGAACCAAACACTTGGGATAACACATATGATGAAGAAAATGGTTGGAGAGGCATAAAACTTCTTTATATGGCAGGATTATATAATATTTGGCAAAATGAAGATGTAATTATTTATTCATACTCAGTTATCACTATGGAATCCAATAGTTCTCTCAGTTGGCTACATCACAGAGTGCCTGCTATTTTGGATACACAGGAATTGATGGAGGTTTGATTTTAATACAATTTATTTACATACAACTTAAGGATGGTTTATTTGTACAGTGCCTATAGTAAAGGTTGTAGTCCATTTATCCCGCCATTTTGTCTTCTATGGGTTGGTTGATCTCAGTATCTAGAATTCTAGATGCGTGTTTCTTTACCCTGTTCGGTCACCGGACGTCACATTTGCATATTTCTAAAGAAATACCCTTTACCGGATCAGAAAATCCGCCGGTCCGGCATAATGGGACCCTCACTTACTCTTTGAGTTGATACGGAGCAAGCACAGGGGACCCAGGTTGTTATGCGCTATCTCCGCACCGTTAGCGCGCGCTATCCTTACACTAGTGGACTGCGCTGCTTTTTTGTAATCGATTAGGTACTTATATAGGTATTTTACTCTAAAACCACATTATGTATTTTGTGGCCGACCGACGGGAATTTGTATGCCACACACAGTTTCAAATCCATTTTCTTTACTGTTTAAAGGCGTAGCTGATCCGTGATCAGCCTCCAAAGCTGCAGCAAGTGACATTAGCTGAATTGGACTATGTGCCTATAACTTTTACATTCTAATTAATTGTGTAGGAAAAACTTTCGCACCCGGATTTTTTACTTTTTTTTTCGTACCTCGTTACTTTATAAGAGCACACTTTGCTCACGAAGAAGTGTGAGATTTTGCATATTAAAAGTTTATATAGAGAAGGAATGCAGTAAGTTAATATTTTTTCAACACACTTGCTTAAAAAATGCATTTACGGAGGTTGTATACATTGTTGAAGTGAAACTTCTTTATCGGCGTTGGAAAAAAATTTACCGTCACATTTTTCGGACGTTACGCGTCACATTTTTCCGTTACGCGCCTTCTTTTTTTATATTAATAGTTGATAGCTGAATGATCACACTGTCGCCGGCGCACACTGGACCAAGATTCGGAAATCGTGGACTTAGGGATCAAAGTTGAGCTATCGCAATGATTTTTTTTTTACGGACAGCTTAAAACAATAGCAGAAACTTTTGTTCTAGCACTTATGCTAAAAAGAACTTTTTCATACTAAAAAAAAATATTGTTTTTTTTCTTGTATGGAAAAAAAGTAACTATAGTGTTTTTTTTTTAAATGGTAAAGAGTATCAAAAAAGCTGCTAGTAGGTGTTATAGTGCTTACAATTATTGACAATTTTTGCCTTGACGTCATATCCATAAGTCTGCAGCTTTGGCGTCCACATGCCTTGGAAGTTTCCATACAAAATGTATGGGATTTTTTAAGTAGTTGAGGGTAAATTTAGCATCTATGTGATTCGAAACAGAAATTAAACTACCAATAATAATGTTTGATACTTAATACAAAGACGTAAACTTAAAATAAAAAACTCACTATTCGATTTTTTTTGTATAGAGAATTATTTGATATACTTGTCTTCCATTGACACAAACGTTAGAAAAAATGACTAATAGGTTAAAATGTGATTATAGCGTGTGCGTAATATTGTCTGACGTCACAAACCTAAATCTACCGCTTTGGTTTCTTCAGCTCAAGGATGTTAAGTGAGCGACGAACGGGAGCGAAATGACTGGCGCAGACAGACCCACCTATATTTATAACACGTATGCGGGTCTCTTACTATGCTGTCAGTACACCGATTGTGTGTCAGTTAATAGCGTGCGCGCATTAACCTCTACCTTGCTCTCTGTCTTCTCTATCCTCTATAATTATATGCTGGCCTACAAACTATGTGTGTGTCACATTGTGAAACAAAGAGTATATGTTAGTTCTGAAAAGAACTTTTTGTAGGGCTTTGAAAAAAGCCGTTTGGTGTATAATGGCGATGATCAATTTTCAATTCGTCACAAAGGTAAATCTACTGCTTTGGATTCTTCAGCTCAAGGATGTTGACTGAGCGGCGAACGGGAGTGAAATGACTGTCGCGCGCGCGTCGAGGTCTTCTCTGGCCCCCCGTTAGAGGATGTTGAGTGAGTGGCGAACGGGAGCGAAATGACTGTCGCAGACAGACCCACCTATATTTATAACACGTATGCGGGTCTCATACTATGCGGTCAGCACAGCGAACGTGTGTCAGCCAATAGCGTGCGCGCATACCAAAACACACTTAGTGATAATCCAGACCTCATCCCCACCCTTCCAATTCAGTTGGGGAAAAAGATACAAAACGCACCTCGCGCATCATTACTCACCACCCAGTAGGAAAAGCTTTTGGGACGCGGAAACGCTGCTCGAACCGATCTGAACAATTTAATTTACTGATATACTAATACTGTATCATGTCTCGATTTGTGCCTTACTTGGACTTCTATGTATTTCTACGCGAAAGCGAAGGCGAAGGCCTTAGAAATTACAAGAGGCTCCATCAAGGCATTTTGTCTTGCATCGCAACTGATGTCACTGAGACAGATTGCGAAAAGATATTGAAGTTCTGTAAAATCTTCACTATGAATTTGCATCGACGATGGACAACGGCATCCAGAATCCAAAAGACGTTTATGAACAAAAATATGGATTGGCTGGAGCAAAAAATCAAGTGGCCTGTATGCGATAACCTTGATCTCGCAGAGATATTTCAAGATGACACGGAAGAAGAAAATCAAGTACCAGAAAACATTGATTACGATGACCTTCCGTCAACATCTTGTACGATGGATGTGGGCACCTCTACTACGGTTATACCAAGAAACCCCTTTGAAGAGCTGGGAAACAAACAAAAGAAAAGACGATCAGATGGGCTTAAAGATTTTTCCGAAGATGAGTTGTCGTTTGCTTTGGTCACACTACTTAAGACAAACGGAAAAAATGATGTTGCCCAAGTGATTGAGCATCTCTTGAAGACCCTGACCGAGTTAATGAAGTCAAATCGTATTTGTTTGACAAAAAGGAGAGAGATATTATGCACGAAGATCATGCTCTAGCCCTTGCTACTTACCTGACGCTGAGGACTTGTTTGACTGATATCGAGGGAACTGCGCAGCTTCCTTCATACCACAAAATACTCAATGCCAAAATGAATTGCTATCCAGATAAATCTGATATCGAGGTTACAGAAATTGGTGCAAGAGTAAAGCTACAAGCGTTGCTGGATTTGACTGCACGAAGAATAATGCAAGTTGTTGGTCCTGTTGTTCTACCAACAAGTGAAATGAAGATGACCAGCAAATGGGGTTTCGACGGATCCTCATCACAAAGTAATTACAAACAGCGAAGTGGATTGCCTGATTTCGATGATTCATCGGTATTTATGACTAGCCTGGTCCCGTTGAAGCTAGAGTCTGGCAATATAATAGTGTGGGAGAATCCCAATCCTTCTTCCACATTTTACTGTAGACCGGTGAAGTTTCTGTTTGCAAAGGAAACCAAAGACTTTGTCAAACAAGAGCAATCAGGTATGGAAGAAGAAATCCGAAAGCTTAATGTGACAAGATACAAGGATTACCAGATTTCCCATGACTTGCACATGACGATGATTGATGGAAAGATATCCACAATCATAACAGATACTCCATCTGCAGCTACCTGTAATATATGTCTTGCGAAGCCAAGTGAGATGAATAACCTCTGTGAAGTTATTTCAAGACCAGTGCGAACTGAGGTGTACCAGTATGGACTGTCCTCTCTCCATATGTGGATCCGAAGTATGGAGTGTCTATTGCACGTATCGTACAATTTGGATTTTAAAATGTGGTGTGCAAGAGGCGATTATAAAGAGCTCAAAAAAGCCAGGAAGCACTGTACACAACAACAATTCAGGGAAGAAACAGGACTGTTGGTTATCATCGTGAAACAGGGTTTCGGAACCACCAACGATGGCAACACTGCCAGGCGATTCTTCAAGGAATACGAAAGCAGCGCACGGATAACAAAAATAGATGAAAATCTGATCAAGCGCTTTGCTGTTATCTTGCAAGTGATATCCTCCGGAAACGCCATCAAAATTGAGAGACTCCGGGAATATTGCAAAGAGACAGCTGAGCTTTTTGTACACCATTATCCGTGGTACAATATGCCAGTAAGCATACACAAGCTGCTCATACATGGGGCAGACATTTGCCAACATTTCTCTTGTCTTCCCATAGGAATAATGTCAGAAGAAGCATCGGAAGCTAGAAACAAGGAGTTTAGAAATACCAGAGAACATCACACTCGCAAGATCGGGAGAATCCTAAATAATGAAGACATACTGAATAATTTTTTGATTACGTCAGATCCTTATATATCTCATATCAGGCCAAAATATGGGAAGTCCAAGAAGATGGCTTTATTCCAAGAAGCTATTGATCTCCTAGAACTTCCGGCAGAAAAAGAAATCGAGATTGATGAAGTAGAAGTAGTTGCTTCAGAAGCTCCAGTAATGGCAGATCCCTTGGCTTGATCATCGCCATTATACATCAAACGGCTTTTTTCAAAGCCCTAAAAAAGCTCTTTTCAGAGCTAACATAAATAGTCCATGTTTCACAATGTGACACACACATAGTTTGTAGGCCAGCATATAATTATAGGGGATAGAGAAGACAGAGAGCAAGGTAGAGGTTAATGCGCGCACGCTATTAACTGACACACAATTGGTGTACTGACAGCATAGTAAGAGACGTGTTATAAATATAGGTGGGTCTGTCTGCGCCAGTCATTTCGCTCCCGTTCGTCGCTCACTTAACATCCTTGAGCTGAAGAAACCAAAGCGGTAGATTTAGGTTTGTGACGTCAGACAATATTACGCACACGCTATAATCACATTTTAACCTATTAGTCATTTTTTCTAACGTTTGTGTCAATGGAAGACAAGTATATCAAATAATTCTCTATACAAAAAAAAAATCGAATAGTGAGTTTTTTATTTTAAGTTTACGTCTTTGTATTAAGTATCAAACATTATTATTGGTAGTTTATTTTCTGTTTCGAATCACATAGATGCTAAATTTACCCTCAACTACTTAAAAAATCCCATACATTTTTTATGGAAACTTCCAAGGCCTGTGGACGCCAAAGCTGCAGACTTATGGATATGACGTCAAGGCAAAAATTGTCAATAATTGTAAGCACTATAACACCTACTAGCAGCTTTTTTGATACTCTTTACCATTTAAAAAAAAAACACTATAGTTACTTTTTTTCCATACAAGAAAAAAAACAATATTTTTTTTTAGTATGAAAAATTTCTTTTTAGCATAAGTGCTAGAACAAAAGTTTCTGCTATTGTTTTAAGCTGTCCGTAAAAAAAAATCATTGCGATAGCTCAACTTTGATCCCTAAGTCCACGATTTCCGAATCTTGGTCCAGTGTGCGGCGAGAACTCTCTCTACTCGTTTGTAGCTGAGTGACAATAGTTATTAAAGATAAGACTCGCTCAGCCAAACTCGCATAGCGATACTCGCTCAGCGGTACTCGCTCAGCGATACTCGCTCAGCGATACTCTCTCAGCGATACTCGCTCAGCCAAACTCGCATAGCGATACTCGCTCAGCAACATGTGCCTTAGATTACTGAGCCGTGTAATCATTACAGTTTCATAGGCAGTAATTTGTATTCATGTCTATGATAATAAAATCCTTTTGTTTAAACTTTATCTAATTTAACTTTATTTAACCAATTTCTGGAAAGTTGCATGTAGATCATTTTTCGAAAAATAAGGCCATAAAGAAGTTTCACTTCTTTATGGCCTAAAAAATGTGTGCGTGTACTAGTGTACGTGTGTACACTAGTCCACGCACACATTTTTTTCGAAAGTTCCAAATTACGAGCCATCCAACGGATCCCTCCCATACATGGTGCCGTGCGTATTCTTACGTTATTTTTTTAATTTCGGCCGAGTCTCCTTGGAAGCACTTAAACAAAAAAAAATGGGTGCGTGTACTTATGTAGGCGCGTGAGAAGTTATCCTTCTTTGGCATCGTTTAAGATTAGTTTTTAATTGCATGCAAATAATTAATTACAATAAATTAATAAAAAGTCTGGAAAAGGACACAGTCAATAAAGTTCAGTTTTAATTTGAAAAAATAAATAAATAATCAAAATATTCAATTAAAATCGCTACTGAATATAATTTATTAGAACATATGTGATTTGCACTTGTATGAAACTCAAACACGTATTACGAATATACAAACTGAAAATATGTGGATAAATATTATAAATATGAATACCTATAACTGTTACTTTATTACAAAAAATAAAGATGTGGTTTTTGGTTCTACTACACCAATGGTCAAGAGATGGCGCTGTAGTCTCCTGAATCGCGCTTTGGTTCCGTTGTTCCAGATTAATAAATACTTTTGATAGGCCTTCACAATGCAGTCGTTACCACACACAAAATAGAGATTCTATTTCTATTTTGTTGGTAGATTTTCTTAATGTGCGGTAAACACAAAAGTAACACCATGAACTTCATGGTGTTTATTTTTTGTGTTACAGTGATGCGCGCGCATCTTAAAATTTCACTCTCATCATTTTTTCATAACGCGCCTAAAGAAGTATAACTTCAAAAAGCGTGTGCGTCTCGGGACGGACGACAGAATTAGTTTAAGTTCACACAACTTAAACTAATCTAAGTGGCGCTACGGGTTAGAGTGACGAGGAGGAGTATCTACATCAGTAAGTAAACGGATTGGAAAAGGATTTGAGGGTGAAAAGGGAATTCGAAAGAGAAAAGGGATTCGAGGGTGAAAAGAGGGATGGGCGTGTGATAGTGGGGATTGATGAGGGAGGGAGTGGGGTGTATCTAGGGACACCCTTCTGCTACCTGGGCGGGCTGTGGCGAAGGCCTTACGCACCGAAGGGAATCCAGACAGACCGCCGCCATAACGCGTTGTGTAACGCAGCGGTTTACCCTCCCATAATAAGTTATCACTTCGTAAAAAGAGACGTAATATGTATGTATTTTGTTCTAATTTTCACCACCCACACGTGTCACTATTTGGAAATGCGTGCTATTTTGTTATTAGAAAAAGTTTGCTTCATTACTTAAATTATATATAAGTACTGTTTTCTCGCAAATGTGTTGAAAAACGTATGACATTTGTGCGGATTAGTATTTACAATCTCGTGACTATGGCAAACCCTCGACTTTTCGTCTACTAGTTTTTTTATATCCAACCGCACTAATATCATAAATAATTGTTATATAATATTAGGTACGTGTCTACCACTGAACAACTTAACGGCTGAGCTGATTTTGATGATTCTCTTTGTGTAGAGATTCCTTAGATTTACGACTGAGCCCGGTATTTGACGCTGTGTTTGAGTTCATCATAACTTCTGACGGGTCTGCTATAAGCTACTAAATAAAATATTCAAGAATTATCCCAAGAATATCTTGGAGTTTAAAAAAGACATTCCTTTTTTTTCAGGCCTGGTTGGATGTTGATAATGTGCCACCAAATGCAGCTATTTCTCTTTTGAAACCAACCAACACATTAAGTTGGCATAGAGTGTCGAAACTTGTTAATAACTCTAAATATAAAGCAAGCGATTGTAATAAAAAAATACCAGAACAAAAAACAAATAAAGAAAAACAAAAAACTCTCACTACATGGTTTACTAAAACTGCTAAAAGACAAAATGAAAACTGTTCTACTGTACCATCTAAGAAAAATAAATTTTAAATATTGATTGACCTAAACATTTTTTTTCTGATTTTTAAGTCTGCTGTTATACATACATTTCTAGGATCTTTTATCTATGACAATACACTCTTCCCAGTGTACTTGAGACCTAGGCCTATATTTAATAGGTGAAACAAAGCTCATTAAAATTTATAAACATGTACCTCCATAATAAAAGGAACAATAATTAAAAATTCAAACAGTGGCTTGATATTGTTTATTTTTATTATATATTTAAATATATACCCTCACATTCCCTAGTCTTCTTTTGAGCACTGAAGAGTATGATTTTGGTTTAACAAAACAACAACAACCAAGTATTAGAAGGTAAATAATGTTTCCACATTAAGCACAACACTTACAAGTTCTCTATTCTGAATTGCTTGAAGTCTGCTTCACACCGTATCATTTTATGATTTTGTAAGAAATCCGATACAAAACTGGTCACCTCATACTCTTCTGCAAAAAAATATATAAATGAATTTAGAAGTACGCAGTGCGAAACGAACGACCGATGTTCGTTTTACTACATTCATGGCTACAGCATCATGTTATACTTTTAAAATGCGAACTACAGTACTAAACGACACATACAAAGCAAATTTAGAAATATGCGGGTCCACACAGAGCGAGGCGATTGCCGCGCGAGGCAGCTCGGTTAGTGTGATCGTGCCTCGGCCGAAGCAAGCGCGGGCGCTGCCGCGGATATACGACCGAGCGCCCGAGCCATCGAGTGTGGGATTTTTATTTTGCTCAAAGGTGCTTCAGTCGTTTGCTGCACGTCCAGACGCTTCCGTATTTTGTTTCGTGCTTTCAATAATAAAGATCAGTGCTTGAAATTAATATCTCTCTATGATGTAAACCACCCGGCTATGACATGAAAGTGATCCTAATTTTACAAATAGAGGACATGGGGAAGATTCTATAATATTTTTTTTATATTTGATGATGCCATGATGTCTTAATTAGCCGACACTCGATGGCTCGGGCAGCGCGCGCGCTTGCCTCGGTCGAGGCGCCTACACACAAATCGAGCCGCCTCAATTGGTGGAGGCTCGAGATTTAGTTATTTTTACCCGACTGCGCAATGCAAGAGCGCGAAGCGCGACGACAGGGTATAGTGTTTAACAGTCTATATTGTATGTTTTTTATTTCGGATATCGACCCCGCAGCCCACCCCCCGCCTGCGTTGCACGTAGTCCGACGCGGACATTATGATTTAATTTAGATTGAGTAACTAACATTCCAAAAGACCACACAATAAAATTGAATAAATATTACGCTCTAACCATCGAACTAACCAAAAATGGGTATCTAATTAATTTAGAACTGCTCAGTTTCTCTCTCCCATACCATGGACCTGATACCCGCACGGTGAATCCACGGATTGTTAAGAAGTCCGTCTCTCTATCTGCTTAACATGCAGCAACGAGAATTGATTTGCTGTCTCATGAAGTACTTACGTGGATATCTACTGCACTGATAAATGAGTCTTATTAAATGCTTAGCCAATGCTTTAAAAAGACTTTTTCCTCTTATCCGTCCTTTTATATAATAAGGAGTTAATAGTTTAACCACCCATGGAGCAATGCGTTCTTTGCAACTTATAACAAACTCGGAGGTCTCTTCTAAAGGTGACACTATGCACTCTTCATCACTATCGTCACCAAATAATTCTTTAAGCATTTCTTTGATCTGTAATTATTGCATAAGTTTGTTAATTAATATAATGGTGTGTATAGTGATAGTTATAGGTACGCTCATATTTTAGCATCAAATAAAAAATGCTCCGACTCAACTACATAAAGCAACTCTTCTGTAATTAAACATTCAATTGAGCGAGCGAGACAGAACTGTACGCTTCAACGCAGCGCAAGCGAAACGACGAGTCAGCAGCCGACTGCGTTTTCTTTTCTCTCTCTAAAAATGACTGAGCTGTATTGTTATTCTTCTCTTGATAACAAATAGCGAATAAGTAAATAAAGTTCATGACAAATCGTGATTTTTGATAATAAAAAATGATTTTATAGTTTTACGAATGAAAACTGTTGCCGCGTATTATTCGATCTTTTGTGTTCTTTATAAAAGCATCGAAGGCATTGTTTTATCTTTGTAACACATAATATACGTAATATTGTTATATTGAGTGCACATGCAGCATTTTTGAATGTCCAATTGTCAATAAAGCGAATTGTGGCCATGCATCACACTAAAGCGATTTGTGGTCATGTATCAAAATCTAAGTGCTACACTTTTGAGCGGCGAGTCATCCCTTTTGGTTTTATCTAAGATATACATCCTGAAGATTTAACTGAAGATGTACGTATCTGTCTATGCGAATCTTTAATCTGTAAAAACTAAATTACACTGACACAGTTATTGGAAAGTGCTTGCTGGAACGAAATAAAAATATTGTTCAACGAGTGCAAAATTCGTGCGTCCGGTTTGTTTACAAGATTCCACGTCGTAGAGCTCACAAATCTCGATACCTAAATATCAAGAAAGTAGTTAATATAAAATCTCGGCCTAATTTACATTTCCCATGTTTCTTATTTTTTATAATCAAGTCCATCGTATGTGTTTCATAAATTAAAATTCAGTGATTCATTAGAAATTCTCGTGTAACCGACCGTCTAAAGTTCGTTTCCCATCGTACAGCTGCTTTCCGTTGTAGTTTTAGTTACTCTGCAACGTTATGTTGGAACAACATTCCTTCACCCGTTCGAAATTATTTAAGTATAAATTAATTTAAAGTTAAATGTAAAAGAAAGACTTCTATTAGACTTACAAAAAACCTAACTAACTAATTAGTGTACTAAAGCCACCACAGACTTGCTTTTTATTATTATTAATGTTCCTCGTTCTGTGTTTTATTATTTCCTTATGTTATATTGTGTTTATTATGTTTATCATTTCATTTTTTATATTTAATACCTTTTTGAGACTGTTTGTTTGTCGTAGTGCGCATACCTGCGTGGCGTTCGAAGAATACCAGCAGATTATTGAGGCATTATGCTGAGCGAAACCCATTTTGGTATATAAGGATTTAAGTTTTTATTTTATCTGTCTTTAGTTTTTAAAATTTTATGTGATAGTTTTATTTTATGTTTATTCCTACTTACTACATAAAAATTTTCCTATTCTATTCTATACATAGTGAAGCCCAGCAACTTCACATAACTGCAACTTTTGGATGTATTCTGGTATGATTCTCCTATAAACTTGTAATAATTTTATTACAATGACAGATCGTTATCCTTATCGTGCTTTTTACAAAAATGAAAAGGAGAGGCTGCTGTCATATTTAGTTTTAGGATTAGTTAAGAGACTCATGCCAGGGTCAGTGCCTATTATTTGGTAATATAACCTTTTACTTTATTTTTTTGCATATTTCAGTAATTATTTTATGCCTTATACGAAATAACATATTCTGTCAGGAGTGTGTTTATATTATGCTTCTTACCCTTGCAAGCTTCTTCCTATTGCAGTCACCGATTTGATCCAACACTTCAAACAGTTTAGACTTAAGGAAGTATTCTTCACATAGCCATTTGCTAGTATTGCTTTTATTATTCTTGGGAATTTCTGCTTTTTCTTGGAACACATTGTCAGTATTGTTCACTAGCAAACCAGTTAATGATGCCAATCTTTCATCTAGTGATTTGATTTGGGCTGTATGGTTTTCAATGACTGTTACTTGTGGTGTATTTGGTTCAGTTTCATTAGATTTTTTAATATTGGTGATATTATCTTGTAAAGTTGTTTCAATATTATCACATAAAGAACCCTCAAATAAATCATCTTCATGTGAATCACACTGAAATAGCTTTTCTAACTGCATCATCAATTCATCAGAGTCTTGAGATTCTATAGACATCCTAGGTGGATTGTGAGACATATTGGGCGATTTTGTCTGATTAACTGTAGTTAAGAACGATGAATCTACAGAAGTTTTACCAAAATTATCTGTAACCTGTGGGCTATCAGCTTGTAAATTAGCAATAACTGGTATATTATATGTTGGAACATTAGTTTTCATGTTAGATATAAAGTATGATTTTGTTTCTTCTTTCTGTATAACTTTAGGTGATGTTGATGTTTTACGGATTTTTTTCCGTTTACTACACACACACTGACAATTGCAATCTATAGTATAGGACAGTGTACTTTGCAACTTTTTTTCATTTTCAGGTGGTTTCCGTAGGCATTCATACAGCTTTCTATTTAATTTTCCTTTTTTGGTATCTTCCTTCAGTGCTGTTATCTATAAACCATTTAGAAAGATGTAAGAAAATGTTATCAATTTAAAGCTCCACACTTCCTAAATAGACTGAATCTTACGTTTTTATTTTTTGAGTATTTAACTGCTAGATGTTTAAATCTAAAGAAAAATTTACCAGAAAAAAATCCACGCGGACCAGGCAGCAGACGGGAATCGAACCCGCACCCTTCGCTATCCGGGCGAATGCACTGACCATTATGCTACCGCGGCCCTGACAGCCGTGTCGAATTTCCTCTAGCCTTAGGCTGCAAAGACTGAATCTTGGATATGCTAAACACCTAGGTCTATAACATCAACAGGAGCTGGGTCGAAAGCTCACTGCTGGAGAGCGTGTCCGGCCGCAACATGCGGTGGGCCTAAAAAGGAGAGGGGAAAGCCCTGTGGGATTGGGTAGAGAATGAGACGATGGGGTTTCTCTAAGAAATGGTGGCGGGACAACTGCCCCTTCTCAGATATGGAGTATAGTGGTCAAAAAGAAGAAACGGAATGGGCATGCTAGGGCGCCCGTACCGACTGATCCTATTGGGGAAAATTTGCCGAATGCCTAGAGTTCGGCAAAGGAAAAGTACAAGAAGACACAGACTCCGCTAGCTAAGGGCGCCTAAAATAAACACTGCGGTCGGTCGGTTGGGCTCAAATTGATGCCGAAAGGAACTACAAGTGTGTCCTCAGTACCTATACTGGAGTGATCTCCAGGCCTAAGCTGTTTATTAATCGGCTGACTTCGGGATTGAGGGAGGCCTGACCATTAAGGAGGGACAGGCGGGAGACACAATGTTAATGGTCTCTGGTCCTGAGTGCCAGAAAAAATCGGACAGCTTGGCGGACGCTATTAGGAGCTTCTTTCCAGACAACCTGGTCAGGACCATGAAACAGACATGAAATGGTGTCTAAGGACGAAGTCGCAGCTGCAGTCACGGCGTCGGCAGACTGCCTCCAAAAGAAGGCGAAGGTCGGATATACGCTCCGGACCCGGTGGCCAATATGTCGCTATAGTTCAGTGCCCAGAGGTGCCGCTAAGAAGTTGGCCAAGATAAGCAAATTAAAGGTGGGATGGTGCCTATGCAGGATCCCATCCCTTTGCGCTGCTATAAGCGCATGGGCAGGGGATACGTTTATTTAAGGTGTCCGTCGAAGACAGATAGAAGCCAATTGTGCTTCCGATGTGGAGTTGCGGGGCATAAGGTTGCGCAGTGCACCGTTGTGCCCCGCTGCTCAGTATGTGAGGCGAGTGGCTGTCCGTCGGGCCACGTTACGAGGAGAGGGAGAGGGAGAAGGAAATACGACTCCTGCCTTGGGGACACAGGTCGCGGAGTCGCCGGAGCCGGAGCCCCCGGACCGGGAGATGCCTGAGTGACCTAGATCTCTCGGGCACTTCTCTTCCCCGTCGCCTGCGGCTCTCCTCCTCTTCACAAGGAGAAGAGCCGCATTTCACGAGGAGCGGGAGACGCAGGCGAAGGGGAATGGGGGGCGACGACTCCCGCTTCTCCAGGAAATAACGGCTCGACGTGGAGGGCGCCGAGTCGCATTGCACAGTTCCCGAAATAGTCCTTTGCCCGGAGGCACCGCTCATCGGGGAGGGATCCGGAAACGGACCTTGCGGGTGTGCAAAACAAACCATAACAGCGCCCGCACTCCCGACGCGCATTAAAGACCGCGGTCCTAGTAAGAGTATTGTCTGGTTTTTATTGTAGGTATGGCCATGTTCTTTTAATCGAGCCCCAGGGCTGGATGCAATGAACAAGGAGAAGTGCCAGATACGTTCTTCTTGCTGTTCTGGTGGCTATAGAAGACAATCAAATAGCCCTCTGTGCTTTCCTTGACATTGTAGGAGCTTTTGCCAACGTCACCACTAAAACGCTTTCCCAACGTCCCGCTAGATCGAGTTGATGCTCCTTAACAGAACTGTTAAAGTAAGCGTTCATGGAACAACAAAAGACTTCAAGACAACAAGAGGCTCTCCATAAGGGGAAGTTTTATTGCCTCTATTGTGGTCTTTGGGTGTTGATCAGCTACTAACAAATGTTTCTGATATAGGATTAGATATACAGAGACAGGATACGCGGAAGATGTCGTGGCTTGCGTCATTGGTCCGTGTCAAACTACCGTATCATCTATCCTGCAAAGATCTCTGACCATCATTGTTAAATGGTGCAACAATATATCAGTAAATCCGCTAAACAACAATAATACCTTTTACTAGGAAGCGAAAGTTAAAGGAAAAGAAAAAAAAACAACTTACAACGCCCACGATAAAAGCAATTCCTGTTCCATGCTCCACAGAGGTTAAATACCTGGGCGTTACTATCGACCAAAACAACAACAACGTGGAACAATCACATTGATAATGTGATACAAAAGGCGAAAATCGCCCCTGGAATATGCTGTCGACTAGCTGGGACGAAATGGGGTCTAAACCCAAAAATCGCCGTGTATGTACACCACCATCGTAAGGCCGATGTTAACATACGCCTGCCTAATGTGGTGGAAAAAAGCCACTCAAAGACAGTCATCAACAAGCTGAATAGCTTGCAAAGAATAGCATGCCTTATGGCAACCGGTGCTACGAGTATATCTTTGATGCCAGGTGCTGCACTTAATGCTTTGCTAAACATACCGTTCTTTCATTTATTTATAATAAAGGAGGCAAAAGCAAGTATATACAAAGTAAACTACTGGCAGGACGAACTGGCACTCTCAAGCACTGAGGTCTCTCCACTAAACAGCGCTTGAACTAACACCACTAGCAATGAAACAGATGTCATGCTACCACTGAGTAATTTTGCCAGAAATTACTTGGTAGAACTGCCAAGCAAAGAAACGACTATGAATCCTGCAAGGCTGGATGTCTAATCTGGTTCACAGATGGCTCCAAAATGGGTCAAAATGAAGGAAGTGGAATATAAGGCGAAAGGGCGAGATTTAAACAAAAGCGTGAAAGCACGCCACTATATTCCAGGCAGAGGTATATGCCATCATAGAATGTGCAGAAGTCAATTGTCAACGAATCTACATAAACCAGGCCATGTAAATTATTTCATATAGCCAAGTAGCGCTTAGAGCCATTAACTGAACACAATATGCACGAAATTGGTGAAAGACTGATAAACTGAATAACTAAGGTCAAAAGAATAAAGTTATTCTTTAATGGGTACCAGGACATTCAGGGATAATTAGCAACGAGAAAGCTGATGAACTGAAAGAGCAGGAGCAACAGATGGGATCAGAACCTTTCTGTGGCATCCCTAGAAACTAATGAACACTATGCAAATTCTTAATGACGAACTACTAGGCGGATCTAAAAAATACTGATTAAACCAACCAAGATTAGAGCACACTAAATCACTAATAGAAGGTTACTTGAAAAAACAGGCTGTTGAGTTAATAGAACTTAGCAGACCGAATACCCGTACTATTGTTAGAGCCTTAATTGGACACTGCAAACCCAACAGACATCACTTTCATACAATATTAAGTGACACTGATGTCACTGTATTAAGTGAAATATCAAAACACCTTCTATGTGAATGTGGGCTTCTTATCCACAAACCAAAGTATTCATGTCTTTAGAGTCTTTAGAGTCTGCGTGTTGGGTCATGACCCAAACTCAATATTCCCTCCATAGGGAATATCTGTGCATCAGAAGTGGGAACATTAATAAATAGGCTGATGATTATGATTTATAACTGCAGTAAATTTGTTGATCCTCATACTTTAGTATTAATGATAAATATACTCCCAGACACATCTATTGGCCCACCTAGCATTCTAAGTTCTGACCTGTATGGTTTTGACTGTCCCTAGCTAAAAATAAATGCCACATTGAGCAGAAACTTTTTACGCTGTTTTGAAGCCGATTTATTAACCATCATTATCATGAATTTATTTAAAAGAATAATTCCCAATTCCCCACTTACTTAATTAAATTTTTGCTACAGACTGTTGAAACTTATAACACTAAGTGGGCTAATAGATATGTCTAGAAGTGTAATTCATGAGTAAAATTTTAGACAAATTTTTTGGAAAGAAAACTTATTGAGTATTATAAGTGTATTGGATAGAGTACTCACCTCAGCCACAATATTTTTCCTGTATAGTTGTACAACCATACAAGTTTGAGCAGCCTTCATTTCCATAAGTTTAGCACATCTCCATATAGCACTTGGCAAATAGATATTTTTATTAAGAAGTTTCTGATTGTTTTCATAATTTATAGAGAGAAGTCTAATTATATATTCCATATAGTGTTTACGAACCTTGAAAAAATATTTATTTAATTTACCATAGGGTTTACCATGCAACATTTTTGATCAACTGATACCAAATTTGTAACTTTATGGTTTCAACCATACCTTTTCTTTCGTAGGAATAAAATAGGATTATATAGTTACTTTTGCGATAGTTTGGAACGAACAAGCAAAAGAGATAAGTCAAACAGTAGACCTCTGCTAACTCCAACTTTGTAACAATCAAATTTACTTACTTTCGATATAAGAAGATGAGGTTCAAATTCGATATCTGGTAAAGGCATAGACGTCTCATCGTATTCATTAATTAATTGATCTATGAGGTGGTCTGAGTCAGAGAATGCATCGAAACTTTTGCTACTTCTTTTATTCATCTTTTCACTAGGATGGTACTCACAGTTCTTTCATTATTTCACCAAAATTATATTATTTAAAACTATGATGGCCACAAGACATTCAAATCTTTAGATTAATTAATTATTAGAGAAAAATACAGCTAAGATCTTATTTTTATTGTAGCCGGCTTAGTTTTATGTAAAAGTAAACAACGAATGACCAAAGACCGAAACTGATTCCCATTTGTTGTAGTTTTTATTATGAAGTGTACTTGGCTATTCGTGTTTGCTGTTTGTAAACTTGTCATGAGTCTATCCTTTTCATCAGCAGTCAGGTTCAGACCAAAGGGTGCGGCCAGAGTGCACTCAGATTCAGATTCAGATTCTGAAAACAAGCGCGAGAAATAAACAGTGCAATCTGGCCGTAGGGTGCGGCCAGAGTGCACTCAGATTCAGATTCAGATTTCGAAAACAAGCGCGAGAAATAAACAGTGTAGTCGAAGGGTACGGCCAGATTGCACTCCTGATTCAGATTCAGATTCGGACTCAGAAAACAAAGCGCGAGAAAAAGCAGGCAACCTGCTTAGACTACACTGTTTATTTCTCGCGCTTGTTTTCAGAATCTGAATCTGAGTGCACTCTGGCCGCACCCGTACCCTTCGACTACACTGTTTATTTCTCGCGCTTGTTTTCGAAATCTGAATCTGAATCTGAGTGCACTCTGGCCGCACCCAAAGACTGAATCTGAGTGCACTCAGATTCAGTCTCAGAAAACAAGCGCGAGAAATATACAGTGTAGTTTAAGCAGGTTGCCTGCTTTTTCTCGCGCTTTGTTTTCTGAGTCTGAATCTGAATCAGGAGTGCACTCTGGCCGCACACTTAGACTACACTGTTTATTTCTCGCGCTTGTTTTCGGAATCTGAATCTGAGTGACTCTGGCCGTACCCTTCGACTACACTGTTTATTTCTCGCGCTTGTTTTCAGAATCTGAATCTGAATCTGAATCTGAGTGCACTCTGGCCGCACCCTATGGCCAGAGTGCACTCAGATTCAGATTCCGAAAACAAGCGCGAGAAATAAACAGTGTAGTCGAAGGGTACGGCCAGAGTCACTCAGATTCAGATTCCGAAAACAAGCGCGAGAAATAAACAGTGTAGTCTAAGTGTGCGGCCAGAGTGCACTCCTGATTCAGATTCAGACTCAGAAAACAAAGCGCGAGAAAAAGCAGGCAACCTGCTTAAACTACACTGTATATTTCTCGCGCTTGTTTTCTGAGACTGAATCTGAGTGCACTCAGATTCAGTCTTTGGGTGCGGCCAGAGTGCACTCAGATTCAGATTCAGATTTCGAAAACAAGCGCGAGAAATAAACAGTGTAGTCGAAGGGTACGGGTGCGGCCAGAGTGCACTCAGATTCAGATTCTGAAAACAAGCGCGAGAAATAAACAGTGTAGTCTAAGCAGGTTGCCTGCTTTTTCTCGCGCTTTGTTTTCTGAGTCCGAATCTGAATCTGAATCAGGAGTGCAATCTGGCCGTACCCTTCGACTACACTGTTTATTTCTCGCGCTTGTTTTCGAAATCTGAATCTGAATCTGAGTGCACTCTGGCCGCACCCTACGGCCAGATTGCACTGTTTATTTCTCGCGCTTGTTTTCAGAATCTGAATCTGAATCTGAGTGCACTCTGGCCGCACCCTTTGGTCTGAACCTGACTGCTGATGAAAAGGATAGACTCATGACAAGTTTACAAACAGCAAACACGAATAGCCAAGTACACTTCATAATAAAAACTACAACAAATGGGAATCAGTTTCGGTCTTTGGTCATTCGTTGTTTACTTTTACATAAAACTAAGCCGGCTACAATAAAAATAAGATCTTAGCTGTATTTTTCTCTAATAATTAATTAATCTAAAGATTTGAATGTCTTGTGGCCATCATAGTTTTAAATAATATAATTTTGGTGAAATAATGAAAGAACTGTGAGTACCATCCTAGTGAAAAGATGAATAAAAGAAGTAGCAAAAGTTTCGATGCATTTTCTGACTCAGACCACCTCATAGATCAATTAATTAATGAATACGATGAGACGTCTATGCCTTTACCAGATATCGAATTTGAACCTCATCTTCTTATATCGAAAGTAAGTAAATTTGATTGTTACAAAGTTGGAGTTAGCAGAGGTCTACTGTTTGACTTATCTCTTTTGCTTGTTCGTTCCAAACTATCGCAAAAGTAACTATATAATCCTATTTTATTCCTACGAAAGAAAAGGTATGGTTGAAACCATAAAGTTACAAATTTGGTATCAGTTGATCAAAAATGTTGCATGGTAAACCCTATGGTAAATTAAATAAATATTTTTTCAAGGTTCGTAAACACTATATGGAATATATAATTAGACTTCTCTCTATAAATTATGAAAACAATCAGAAACTTCTTAATAAAAATATCTATTTGCCAAGTGCTATATGGAGATGTGCTAAACTTATGGAAATGAAGGCTGCTCAAACTTGTATGGTTGTACAACTATACAGGAAAAATATTGTGGCTGAGGTGAGTACTCTATCCAATACACTTATAATACTCAATAAGTTTTCTTTCCAAAAAATTTGTCTAAAATTTTACTCATGAATTACACTTCTAGACATATCTATTAGCCCACTTAGTGTTATAAGTTTCAACAGTCTGTAGCAAAAATTTAATTAAGTAAGTGGGGAATTGGGAATTATTCTTTTAAATAAATTCATGATAATGATGGTTAATAAATCGGCTTCAAAACAGCGTAAAAAGTTTCTGCTCAATGTGGCATTTATTTTTAGCTAGGGACAGTCAAAACCATACAGGTCAGAACTTAGAATGCTAGGTGGGCCAATAGATGTGTCTGGGAGTATATTTATCATTAATACTAAAGTATGAGGATCAACAAATTTACTGCAGTTATAAATCATAATCATCAGCCTATTTATTAATGTTCCCACTTCTGATGCACAGATATTCCCTATGGAGGGAATATTGAGTTTGGGTCATGACCCAACACGCAGACTCTAAAGACTCTAAAGACATGAATACTTTGGTTTGTGGATAAGAAGCCCACATTCACATAGAAGGTGTTTTGATATTTCACTTAATACAGTGACATCAGTGTCACTTAATATTGTATGAAAGTGATGTCTGTTGGGTTTGCAGTGTCCAATTAAGGCTCTAACAATAGTACGGGTATTCGGTCTGCTAAGTTCTATTAACTCAACAGCCTGTTTTTTCAAGTAACCTTCTATTAGTGATTTAGTGTGCTCTAATCTTGGTTGGTTTAATCAGTATTTTTTAGATCCGCCTAGTAGTTCGTCATTAAGAATTTGCATAGTGTTCATTAGTTTCTAGGGATGCCACAGAAAGGTTCTGATCCCATCTGTTGCTCCTGCTCTTTCAGTTCATCAGCTTTCTCGTTGCTAATTATCCCTGAATGTCCTGGTACCCATTAAAGAATAACTTTATTCTTTTGACCTTAGTTATTCAGTTTATCAGTCTTTCACCAATTTCGTGCATATTGTGTTCAGTTAATGGCTCTAAGCGCTACTTGGCTATATGAAATAATTTACATGGCCTGGTTTATGTAGATTCGTTGACAATTGACTTCTGCACATTCTATGATGGCATATACCTCTGCCTGGAATATAGTGGCGTGCTTTCACGCTTTTGTTTAAATCTCGCCCTTTCGCCTTATATTCCACTTCCTTCATTTTGACCCATTTTGGAGCCATCTGTGAACCAGATTAGACATCCAGCCTTGCAGGATTCATAGTCGTTTCTTTGCTTGGCAGTTCTACCAAGTAATTTCTGGCAAAATTACTCAGTGGTAGCATGACATCTGTTTCATTGCTAGTGCACTCTGGCCGCACCCAAAGACTGAATCTGAGTGCACTCAGATTCAGTCTCAGAAAACAAGCGCGAGAAATATACAGTGTAGTTTAAGCAGGTTGCCTGCTTTTTCTCGCGCTTTGTTTTCTGAGTCTGAATCTGAATCAGGAGTGCACTCTGGCCGCACACTTAGACTACACTGTTTATTTCTCGCGCTTGTTTTCGGAATCTGAATCTGAGTGACTCTGGCCGTACCCTTCGACTACACTGTTTATTTCTCGCGCTTGTTTTCGGAATCTGAATCTGAGTGCACTCTGGCCATAGGGTGCGGCCAGAGTGCACTCAGATTCAGATTCAGATTCAGATTCTGAAAACAAGCGCGAGAAATAAACAGTGTAGTCGAAGGGTACGGCCAGAGTGCACTCCTGATTCAGATTCAGATTCAGACTCAGAAAACAAAGCGCGAGAAAAAGCAGGCAACCTGCTTAAACTACACTGTTTATTTCTCGCGCTTGTTTTCGAAATCTGAATCTGAGTCTGAATCTGAGTGCACTCTGGCCGCACCCGTATCCTACTGCCGCAGGCAATCTGCTTAACTACACTGTATATTTCTCTCGCTTGTTTTCGGAATCTGAATCTGAGTGCACTTTGGCCGTACCCGTACCCTATGTATACCAAAGGGTTCAGACTCAGAAAACAAGCGCGAGAAATAAAACAGTACAGTTTAGGCAGGGTGACCATAGTGGCATAGAATAATATATGCACTGCAGTGTTGTTGGCAGATCCGTTTTTTGAAAATCGGGAGGTGTTATAGAAAAAAAACAGTAGATGTATGGAAAGAGCTACAAGAAAAACAGTAGATGCAGAGGCGTACTTTTATCGATTTGCACCCCCCCCCCCCCAGGGGGGGGGGTGCAGGGGGGAATTAGTAAATCACATCAGAATAAACACCAGTAACGAAACAGTATATGACATATACTGTACATATATAAGTATATTTTTATTTAGAAATACATATGAAACATCCATGACTGAAGTACAAATGCTCGTATTCATCACACAAACATTGCCCCCACTGGGATTCGAACCCGGGACCTCTCGAGTCGGCGACACCATAAAACCGTGCGTACAAACCACTCGACCACGGAGGTCGTCATAACAACATTGTAGTACACGTCAACAGTGTAGTTTAAGCAGCTTGCCTATATAATACATTGTATTGTATCCGTTACCCTAGTATCCCATAACACAAGCCTTACAGTGCTTACTTTGGGGCTAGGCTAATTGGTGTGAGTGTTGCAAATATTTATTTATTTATTATTATTTTACACTGTTAATTTCTCGCGCTTGTTTTCTGATTCTGAACCTGCGTGCACTGTGGCCGTACCCTTAGGGTGCGGCCAGAGTGCACTCAGATTCAGATTCCGAAAACAAGCGCGAGAAATAAACAGTGTAGTCGAAGGGTACGGCCAGAGTGCACTCCTGATTCAGATTCAGACTCAGAAAACAAAGCGCGAGAAAAAGCAGGCAACTTGCTTAGACTACTCTGGCCGCACCCTTCGACTACACTGTTTATTTCTCGCGCTTGTTTTCGGAATCTGAATCTGAATCTGAGTGCACTCTGGCCGTACCCAAAGAGTAACATGTATAGATAATAAATGCCAACGTCTTGATGACAGTCAAGAATGTTATTCTTTTATCTTGTTAAAATATCTACAAATAATGAATTGTTATGAAACATTGTAAAAGGAAATAAAACACAGTTTCGATTTAAATACTGCTATTTATTAACTCTATCACATTTAATTTTATTAAGATTGCAATTAGTAGTAATTTAATAGGCTAGTTGACCCTTTTTGGAAAAAGGTTTTAAATGGTTAATAAATGTTCTATTAGACCGAAAAAAGGTATTGTATTTTTTTTAAACCTAGAAAGCTACAAATCTTTAATTTTATAATAGACTTTTCATGGACATACAAAAACGCTATCGGCCATTTTAGTCTATAGATTATCTATGCTATGACGTGAACTGTCGTAAACAAAAACTCGTAAACACGTAGAAAATTACTTTTAACTGAGTTTATAATAAACAAAAACATGATTTCTAATAAATACCACGAAAAATAAAGTAATTATCATTACTGTATTGTACGAGAATATAAAAACACATCCTTGAAGACTCCAGGAAAGTTGTCGATTAAAGTGCCGAAAGAAATTAACCTACGCAACTTTATTACACTTATTCATATGTTTTATTTATAATACTACATTGTAATACTAAATGCACTGTACTTACATAGATGCCTTGTCGTTTCTCTGCTCCGCAGAGCAGAAATCGGGGTTTAGTGCAACAGATTCACCAACCATCAATGCGTTTCTGCTTTCACAAAGCCGGCATCCTTAATTAGTTTTGTCAAAAAAAAACTAAGTTTACTGTTTTTTTCTTTCCTTAAGTTAAAAGTGTTATAAGATAAATTTAGTCAGACGAAAGAATCCACCTACAGTAACACGCGAATGACATTTAGTTGTTTACCACAAGAGACGTCAAAATCATGGCGGATGTGGCGAACAGCGTTTTTAGTGTTTAAAAAATATAGACTAAAAAATTTCTTTTAAAATTAAATTTCTACAGCAATCTTCTGCTTTTATGAAGTGAAATCGATATATTAAGGTTCCTTAGACTAAATACTTTAAGAAATAAACATTTATTTAATACAATTCGACATGAGTTAACTAGCCTATTATAAATTGTTTGTTAATTGACTTCAAAATATAATTATATTTATATATTTAATTCGAACGTTATTTTATTTTATATAATAATTTTATTGTAAATTGTTTGTGATTTACAATACGATGAAAACACGGATGAAAATTGTTTAGGGAATAAATGGGTATTTAAAAAAACACGCTTACACTACATTACAATTAGATTATTAAAATACAATAATAAAATACGACTTCATGCATCCACTATTCTATAGTTATAGTTAAACAAACGTATTCTAACATGATCCTCTAAACTTAAAACTAAATTTAACTTCAGTCTTTCCTTGTCATTCTGTATTAAGAATAACAAGAATACACTGGTGTCGATTATGACATGATTCTCTAAACCTAAACTTAAATTTGAGATCAGTGTATCCTTGTCATACTCTATGTTGAATGAAAATGAGAGACTGATGTTTAATTTAGTTTTAAAAGAGAATCATGCCAGAATAGACACTACTGTATTCTTACCTGATGTTAAGTGGTGATAAAGTCCAAACACTAATATATTCGACCAACTTTGGCCAAATATTTTTAACGAAGGTCGCTCGAATATAATGATTTTTTAGAAATATGACTATTTATTATTGCAAAGCATAAAATATTCTTATTACTTTGACAGAAACATAGCTTATTTGGTTGTTATTTTTTGCAATTTTAGAACGCACATTGTGGCACCGAAATGCGTGTTTACATTGGCTGTTTATTAACCAGGTCAATAGCATATTGTTAATCGAAGCATACGACCGATCTCCATGCGAGCATATTATAACGTGTATGGCCCCTCCTGCCCTGACCTAACGTTTAAATTTTCGCTCCAGGTGCAAGAAAGTTCAATTTAGACATATCTAAGGCTTGTACATATTTCCCTTTAATAATAAACAAGGAATCACGCTATGTTTTGTTCATGTCACGCAAATGGTATTTGTCATTCAATACACAAAGACACAAAAGTGGATCCAGGGGGTTGGATCATGGGGGTCATGACCCCTCCTGGGCTGGGTCCATCTGTACCCAGTTCACAATATGTACCCACTGTGACTTGACCTCCCCCTATCGCCAAAGCTGGATCCGCCCCTGAAAGAGAAAACATGGTGTAAGTAATCCCAAAACGTAGTCTTCGTTTATTAATAAGAGGGTTTATGTCAATATTAAACCGTCAGAGTAAAAAGTTGCGCTCGGAACGAAGTATTGAACGCAGCCCAAACCAACAGTAGTGCCGATTCTGGTATGATTCTCTTAACCTAAAATTACATTTGACAGCAGTGTATCCTTGTCATATTGCATACAGAATGAAAAGGAGTGACTGTTGTTAAATTAATTTTAAAGTTTAGAGAATCGTACCAGAATCGGCACCATAATCTCTAGAATCTGTATCTGTGCCTAACTGACACTGACAAATTGAGAATCGTATCTGACAAATTTGCTATTTGTCCTGATTACGCTTTGTGTTTTGTTGAGTTAATCTTGTAGTTTAATATTAATTATTTATTATAATTTGAGCTCCACATTCTTTTTAATAAAATGGCTGATTCAACAGTAGTTGATGTATCGAAAATGAAAGTAATCGATTTACGCAAAGAGCTGAAATCACGGGGCTTGTCTTACGCGGGAGATAAAGCAGAACTTGTGTCGCGCCTTCAAGCAGCAATGTCTCAGGATGACCACGGAGATATTAACTTAGACTCTGACGAAATTGATTCGGACGGAGTTCTCGAGGACGAAGACGATAAAAGTCAGACCGATATTCTTGATGATACTGGTGTGGATACTATAAACGAAGAATTAGCTCTTGCAGATAACCTGCTTACAAAAGATCCGGCTGATGAAAAGCAGCACAAAGTTCTCAAACGAAAAATATCAGAAACTGATAAGAGTTCCAAAGTTGGTGACAATAATAAAGAAGTTGGATCTAGAAAAATCGTATTAAATAGAGCTACTTCTGTTAATTCAGTGACGCCAAGACCAGCCACTGAGACTACAGATGAAAAAAAAACTGATGATACTAAAACTGAAAATGCCAAAGTCAGAATAACTGCTGAGATTGACCCTAAAACCAGGTTAGAAATGAGAGCCAAAAGATTTGGTTTACCAGTCAAAATGAGTGAAGATGAAAGAAAAGAAGCAAGGAAACAGAGGTTTGGTCAAAATAGTTCCATTGATAGAAAAATTACTGGGCCCAGTGGTTCTTTATCAGAGAACCTTGACAAACTTAAACAAAGAGCTGAAAGGTTTGGTCAGTCTGTATCCAAAATTATGACAGATATTGAAAATAAAGAAAAGCTGGAAAGACGCAAGGCTAAGTTTGGAACAGTCCAATAGAATTAAGACTTAATGTTGTAAAATTAGATTTTAAGTTTCACTGTTTACTGACCTCATAATGCATCTGCCCTCTAAGATGTTTTTCCACATGTAAAGAATTCAAGACTTTCCAAAAATAAACAACACTAATTTGCATTGTATGTGAGATTTTTTATTTAGTTTTTAAGAAAGTTATAAAACAGTAAAACATAACCATTTCAACTTTCACAAACAGTCTTTAAATTACATAAACAATTTTTATACTACAATACTTTTATACATGCAAGAACAACATAAAGTTAATCTTCAATACAATCATAAAATGGTAATTCCTCAAATTCATAATATGTTACATTTGTTTCCTTTTGAATCGAGTTTTCAACATCATTGTTATGATAGAAATCTTGTGGTATATTCAAAGCATATTCCATAAATGGTTCTTTATGTAATTTTGCCCATCTAACTGCAATATCTCTATGGAGCGATTTTCTAAATGCCATGCAATGCATATGCTTGAATTTCTCATACTTTATTCTTGAGAATCCAATACATGCTAAAGTATATCTCCAACATTTTATTATTTTAGAATTTGCACCAACATGTTTTGAATCAGGTGTGTTGATAATAAGCAAACCGCCTGGTTTCAATAAATTGTATGCTTTAACACAAGCCTGTATTCTCAATTTTGAGTCTGGAATATATTCCAGCAGAAAGCAAAAAGCTACAACGTCAAAGAAGCACTCTTGTAACTGCTCTACTTCAACTCCGTTAAATATTATCTTTGAACCTAAACTAACTTTTAAGAAATCACACTGGTACACAGTGTCATTAGCTGGATACAAATCTATAGGTAACACTTTAAAATAATCAAACTCTCTGAATGGATTGTAGCAACTTCCTACATCAATTAGCTTTATTGGACTAACAAAATTTTCCTCTACGTCTAAATTTATATAAACTTTAGTGGCTATATTAATATCCTTTTCTCTACATTTCAAATAAGAATTATTTATGAAGTATTCAAAACAAAAATCTGCAGTCCACTTAATTCGTGAAGTTGCATCGCTAGATGACTTCGCACTATTAGCTTCCCAATAAGTTGTAGCTAATTTCTCCATACAGTGTGCATAATTTTCTAAAACATATGTTTTCTTTGAATGCTCTAACCATGCTTTGTCCGCTCCATGTAACAAGGTTGATTTCCTTAATGATGAGTGAACTTCCTTTATGAACAGTGCTAGTTCTTTATGCTCTTCGTTAGCCATATTAGTGTTTTTCCTTCTTTGTATATATAATAGGTACCATAGGTTTTTCCTTAATCTTCTTGTAATGATAGTCAGTCAAATTTTTGTATTACATGGTTTACTTTTTCAAAACTGCTCACATATTAGAATTACCAAACCACTAACGAAACCTAGAGTGACTTCTAAACACTGAGCAAGTAATCTTCCTACAACAGAAGAACAAAAGCTCTTGTTCTGTTCCGAGGTCCAGTGTAAGCAAGATCCACATCCACAATCACACAATCCCTCTAATCCAGATGTTCCACACACAGACTAGTTAGAGATACTACGTATCAGACGACCACAGACTAGTTAGAGATACTACGTATCAGACGACCGACTCTAGTACAAAAAAAAGTTAGCGTCTACACAAGTACTTCTAGTCTTGTATGACATTTACTTACTTTTTAAAATTTTGTCAAAGGGTGGCTAAGGCTCAACTTTATTCATCCATAAAATTTTAGGTACCTAGGTATGCCACTTAATCGGAATTTTTATTAATAATTAAAGGAACTTCAATAAAACACATGAATTATTTATTAAAAGATTTATTTTTTAATTTTTTATTATATTTTTCCAACGCCATTTTTTGCGTCATAGGCAAAGAACGATTACTTAACCGGAAAATGTCAGTGCCCTTTAGTATTTTGTTTATTGTTCTGCACCAATTGATTATAGCAAATTTAATAACTAAATTTACAAAATTATCTATTACCAATAACTTGTGCTCGGTACATACAATAAAATCAAATGAATACTTAAAAATAACTACTTCTTTTATATTCTTGGCTATATTTGTTTCATGTCCTTTTATTTCTAAGTATTCATTTAATTCGTTAATTATTGTACCAAAGCACCTTACTGCACCTTCTGATGGGTAGTGCAACTGGTTTTTAGCTTTTGTATATTCTCTGTGACTTATCCAGTCATGTATATTAGTTAAGTCCCTGGTGGTGAGGGAATTTTTGCGTGTTGTGGAACCACTTTTTAAATTTTGCAATACCTTTCACACTACCCATCCAGCAGTATACGCCCGTGAGTGTACATTTATTTTTTCTCTTCGTGCCTGTTCTAAAATCATATCAATACTGGGATGACCCGGCATGATATCTCTGTCATCAAACAGTGTTTGCAAATTAAGTACTTGATCAGCCGGGTCATCCTCACAAGTAAACGTTTCATTATGAAATTTTAGTATTCTAGTTATTAGTAAGGATTTATATGTGCAGCTGAAGCTGTGGCAGTCTGGGTCATTGTTCCTAAAATTATAGGCTCGCACTTGCCCAAAGAAATTTTCAATAGGGTCAGAATTAAAATATCTCAGACACATTATCTTCATATTTTCTTTTTTAAAAAGCTGCCACAGCCTCTGATAACTTTTTAATGTAGTTATAAAATTTGCCAATGAGGGCACTGACTTTTCTGTTTCTGTATTATCGACATATTTCATATTTTGTAATTTATTTATAGATTCATTCCAGAATACATGATGCGGTGAATTATTTGTGACCGCCGTTCGTAGACACTTCCCTTTAGATTTTTTCCCTAACATGGAGGCTCCGTTTATGCTATCAAATAATTGGTCTAAGAATAAGACGGTCTTTGCGGTGTTGTCCAGGGTTTCACTGACGGGTCTACCATCGGAATAGTGCTCTGAAACAATATTTTAAACATCCTATAAAAATAATGTCTTTTACAAATATTGATAACTTATATTATGTAAGACCAACCAGATATTAGGTAAGACATATGATATGGTCAGCATCAGATGATTGTACTTTTGATGCTGACTGTACTAGCTTTGCAAGATTATTTCTTTGTATTAATGAAGGAGAACCCACCTTCATTTTCTTTATCTTTTCTGGAATAACATGTTCGTCATTCAATTTATGTAATAGCCTGACCTCAGCATGACTACAGTCTGTTTTGTAGACATCAACAATATCACTCCATTTGGAAGTTCTCCCATCCTTTAATATATTTTTAGTTATAAAGTTATTCCGCAACCCCTTAATCAAATGACAGGGGTCATAAATAATATTTAAATTCACCCCTCTGATTTTCACAGTGCCATCTGAAAAATAAATTCTATTAAATACAATTTATTTATATAATGTTGATAAACTTTTTTGCTGACTTATTGCATAAGACACTGTTTTGTAATAGGTGGAGGTGACAATAATTCCACTCAATATCTCGACTTCAGTGAACAATGATGGATAAGCAATTTTTTGAGCCGTGATTCCGACGTAACAAAACGAGTCTCGAAGTGCTTTTGACACGCGAAAAGCTTCGAAAGCTGATCTTTAGGTAATGCCTTCAAATCATCACGGTTTATACACTTTAACCACATAGTAAGTCTTTTCCAGTTGCCAGGAAAATGATATAATAAAGCGTCCTGTCGCGATCTTTTGCACACACAGCACTTGTAGTACATCGTAAAAGACGTAAAATTCAAATAACAATGAAGGCCTAATTGCATTTAAAGTGGAGAGTAATAAGCACAAGTACTTGATTCGATAAACACGTTAAAAAACGCAATCAACAATATGGCCGGCCGGCGTATCATACATGTCATGTGTCATGTCATGCTTGTCAAAGAAGCAATTTCATCAAAATTAAAAAAAAGAAATGTCACTTATTTCCAGTAATGGCGGCCGACTATGATTGCATTCCGTTGTATGAAGATTATCCCCCGTGCAGACGACCGACTCTAGTACAAAAAAAAGTTAGCGTCTACACAAGTACTTCTAGTCTTGTATGACATTTACTTACTTTTTAAAATTTTGTCAAAGGGTGGCTAAGGCTCAACTTTATTCATCCATAAAATTTTAGGTACCTAGGTATCCCACTTAATCGGAATTTTTATTCATAATTAAAGGAACTTCAATAAAACACATGAATTATTTATTAAAAGATTTATTTTTTAATGTTTTATTATATTTTTCCAACGCCATTTTTTGCGTCATAGGCAAAGAACAATTACTTAATCGGAAAATGTCAGTGCCCTTTAGTATTTTGTTTATTGTTCTGCACCAATTGATTATGGCAAATTTAATAACTAAATTTACAAAATTATCTATTACCAATAACTTACAATAAACATATAACATACAATAAAATCAAATTAATACTTAAAAATAACTACTTCTTTTATATTCTTGGCTATATTTGTTTCATGTCCTTTTATTTCTAAGTATTCATTTGATTCGTTAATTATTCTACCAAAGCACCTTACTGCACCTTCTGATGGGTAGTGCAACCGGTTTTTAGCTTTTGTATATTCTGTGACTTATCCAAACATGTATATTAGTTAAGTCCCTGGTGGTGAGGGAATTTTTGCATGTTGTGCGACCACTTTTTAAATTTTGCAATACCTTTCGCACTACCCGTCCAGCAGTATAGGCCCGTGAGTGTACATTTATTTTTTCTCTTCGTGCCTGTTCTAAAATCATATCAATACTGGGATGACCCGGCATGATATCTCTGTCATGAAACAGTGTTTGCAAATTAAGTACTTGATCAGCCGGGTCATCCTCACAATTAAACGTTTCATTATGAAATTTTAGTATTCTAGTTATTAGTAAGGATTTATTTGTGCAGCTGAAGCTGTGGCAGTCTGTGTCATTGTTCCTAAAATTATAGGCTCGCACTTGCCCAAAGAAATTTTCAATAGGGTCAGAATTAAAATATCTTGGACGCATTATCTTCATATTTTCTTTTTTAAAAAGCTGCCACAGCCTCTGATAACTTTTTAATGTAGTTATAAAATTTGCCAATGAGGGCACTGACTTTTCTGTTCCTGTATTATCGACATATTTCATTTTTGTAATTTATTTATAGATTCATTCCAGAATACATGATGCAGTGAATTATTTGTGACCGCCGTTCGTTGACACTTCCCTTTAGATTTTTTCCCTAACATGGAGGCTCCGTTTATGCTATCAAATAATTGGTCTAAGAATAAGACGGTCTTTGCGGTGTTGTCCAGGGTTTCACTGACGGGTCTACCATCGGCATAGAGCGCTGAAACAATATTTTAAACATCCTATAAAAATAATATCTTTTTACAAATATTTATAACTTATACTAAAACGCCGCCCCCAGCTTCGTACGAATGCAATGTATACTATAATATATATGTAAATGTTCCTCTTCGATCATTCTTCTTTATTGCTAAAAACTGCATGGAATCCGATGCCTAGATTAAAAGTTTTAGGGGTACATATAGAAAGAGCAATTTTGTACTATACTATCTATAGATTGTTTTATGAGTCCTGTTGTATCTATAGATTGTTTTACGAGTCCTGTTGTACCATGTCATATTATGACCATTACTTTGTCTGTTAGTGAAATAACATTAAATTTATTTTATTTCTATCTAAGATGAGCATGACACACCTTTTACTTCAGTACAACAGAACTAAATGTTTATTCAGTATTATAAAATATACTTACCAAATTTTGCAGTGTACGATAATGCAGCAGACATGGTACTGCTTAATAATTTTACACAATTCTTTACCTATAACAAAATACAAATTTCAATAAAATGTTGACAAGACAAAATAAGTAAGACCACCAACCAGATATTATGTAAGACATATGATATGGTCAGCATCAGATGATTGTACTTTTGATGCTGACTGTACTAGCTTTGCAAGATTATTTCTTTGTAGTAATGAAGGAGAACCCACCTTCATTTTCTTTATCTTTTCTGGAATAACATGTTCGTCATTCAATTTATGTAATAGCCTGACTGACCTCAGCATGACTACAGTCTGTTTTGTAGACATCAACAATATCACTCCATTTGGAAATTCTCCCATCCATTAATATATTTTTAGTTATAAAGTTATTCCGCAACCCCTTAATCAAATGACAGGGGTCATAAATAATATTTAAATTCACCCCTCTGATTTTCACAGTGCCATCTGAAAAATAAATTTTATTAAATACAATTTATATATATAATGTTGATAAACTTTTTTGCTGACTTATTGCATAAGACACTGTTTTGTAATAGGTGGAGGTGACAATAATTCCACTCAATATTTTGATTTCAGTGAACAATGATGGATAAGCAATTTTTTTGAGCCGTGATTCCGACGTAATAAAACGAGTCTCGAAGTGCTTTTGACACACGAAAAGATTCGAAAGCTGATCTTTAGGTAATGCCTTCAAATCATCACGGTTTATACACTTTAACCACATAGTAAGTCTTTTCCAGTTGCCAGAAAAATGATATAATAAAGCGTCCTGTCGCGATCTTTTGCACACACAGCACTCGTATTACATCGTAAAATACGAATAACAATGAAGGCCTAATTGCATTTAAAGTGGAGAGTAATAAGCACAAGTACTTGACTCGATCAACACGTTCAACGCAAATCGCAATGAACAATAAGGCCGGCCGGCGTATCATACATGTCATGCGTCATGTCATGCTTGTCAAAGAAGCAATTTCATCAAAATTAAAAAAAAGAAATGTCACTTATTTCCAGTTATGGCGGCCGACTATGATTGCATTCCGTTGTATGAAGATTATCCCCCGTGGTTCCACAGGACAGACCAGACCACAAACCAATAAGAGAACAAGTTGGACAGACTATTATGAGAACAATTCCGCAGTGATGTGTCGAGTAGGGATATTCATTTAATATCGATATATCGGTTTTATTCGATATTTACGATACAACTTATCGTAGTAATCGATGTTTTGACAAAGATATTTTTTATTCAATATATCGATATATTTATAAAAATAACGTATCGAAAAAACTAACGCTGACTCATACTGACAATAAAACCAAAGTAAAGGAAATTGGCAAACAGACTGTCATTGGAATGTATTATGTACATACCAGAAGCGGGATATATTATAGATCATAATGCCAGTAACATTTCCCAAAAAAAAAAATTCAACAAAACAATATGCCTTCCACGCGCTTTAAGTTCATGACGGTATCTTTTATCTACCCCTTCTTCTGTATGACTTCTCCTTGTTTATTTTAATATTTGAATTCCCATAAATAAAAGTTAGGATCATCCTATTAGAAAGGGATAAAAGGCCTCCGTTCTCTATCCTTCACTCATTCCGTTTTATTGGTAACAGTGGTGTCCTGTTTAAATAATACACCGTGAATTTTGAGTTACCTAAGAAACTTTACTACCTATTTCAGAAAACGATTTAGATTATATATCTGAAAAAAAAATAAAAAAAAACAAATACTGTTTTCGAAAAAGGTCTCCACCTTAACTCACAATTTTTTTATTAAAAAAACCTTTACATTTTAAACAATAATATTCTTTAAACGGATAATAAAAAAAGTCAACCAACAAAGAAACAGAATGAAAGTAAACGAAAAAAAATTTGTATTCCTACAAAGTCTACCTACATATACATCATTGGTCTTAAATGGGTATTATTGTAATAAAATACCGAGCATATTAAAGAGGCCATAGAGCGGAACAAAGGCTCCAATGTGTTCGCTAGAGATCTGTCTATTGGGCAAAGTCAACTGACGAGGCTGAAAACTGAGGACGGTAGTATCATTTCATCGACTCCTGAAATCCTGAGGGAGATTGAGAGTTTCTATAGGCAGTTATATTCCAGCAGAACACCAGGCGAAAGCAGAGCTCGAGATCCTAGAGCCAAGCTTACCCGACATTATACCGAGGATATCTCGGACGTCAGCCTGTACGAGATTAGAATTGCCCTCAAACAGCTTAAAAACAACAAGGCGGCGGGAAATGACGGAATCACAACAGAGCTTCTGAGAGCGGACGGTACGCCGGTACTTAAAGTCCTCCAGAAGCTTTTCAACTCCATCGGATGATGGAGGGGCAAAACACCGAACGACGGTACAGTCTTCCAAGCCGAGCTGTATGCCATCCTTCGAGCCACGGAATGCGTGCTAAGGAAAGAATGGAAGGAGGTCGCCGTGCTCAGCGACTCGAGATCCGCTCTGCTGTCGCTGGCTGATCCAGACTCCTCGCACCCGATCACAAAGGCAATACAGGGGAACCTGGTCCAACTTAGGGAAAACGGAAAAACCGTATCCCTGTATTGGATCAGGGCCCACGTCGGTGTGGTCGGGAACGAGAGAGCGGATGAGCTAGCAAAGGGAGCGGCTCTCGGGTTGAAGTGCAAGTCGCACTATGACAGCTGCCCCATCTCTTTTGTCAAGCGACATTTACGCGCTGAGACAAAAGTAGAATGGGGCAGACGTTATAGGGGCGAAAACACGGCGGCCACAACAAAGGCATTTTTCCCTTGCGTGGAAAATGCCTTTGGAATAGTAAGGAAGATTGAGATTGACAGGATTGCTGCTCAGATACTCACGGGGCATGGAGGTTTTTCCGCCTACCTCCATAGATTTAAGAAGAAGGACAACCCTAGATGCGTTTGCGACCCAGGTGCAGAGGAGGACATTTTCCATGTCCTCATAGAGTGCCCCCTGTATGGAACACACAGACACACTTCAGACACGCATAGATACACAAATCAGTAGGGACACACTAAGAGAAATTATCAAAAACGAGAAAGAAAGGAAACTATTCCTAGAGTATAGTCGTGAATAGTACAGAAAGTAATAAAAAGAAATAAGGATTAGTAAAGGAAGCTTCTCAATTGTAAATAAAAAGTGGAATTGAAGTGGGGTTAATTTATTAATGTTAAATGTAGTATAAAATAAGTATAATAAAAATAAGAAATAGGTATATAAGGAAGCAAAAATGTAAAAATCATAGGATATAAACAAACCAGAAATGTATGTAAAATAGATACAAGAATTTAAGAAATGAGTAAAACAGAAATGTTATCATTAAAGCATAACTTAGAATAAGAAGAACATATTATATAATTTAGAAATATATATAAATAAAGAGAAGATAAAGACCTGTCACAAAACGGGGGTAGCAGTATAAAAAAAAATGGGTGCGTGTACTTATGTAGGCGCGTGAGAAGTTATCCTTCTTTGGCATCCTTTAAAATTAGTTTTTAATTGCATGCAAATAATTAATTACAATAAATTTAATAAAAAGTCTGGAAAAGGACACAGTCAATAAAGTTCAGTTTTAATTTGAAAAAATAAATAAATAATCAAAATATTCAATTAAAATCGCTACTGAATATAATTTATTAGAACATATGTGATTTGCACTTGTATGAAACTCAAACACGTATTCCGAATATACAAACTAGAAACATGTGGATAAATATTATAAATATGAATACCTATAACTGTTACTTTATTACTAAAAATAAAGATGTGGTTTTTGGTTTTACTACACCAATGGTCAAGAGAAGGCGTTGTAGTCTCCTGAATCGCGCTTTGGTTCCGTTGTTCCAGATTAATAAATACTTTTGATATTATAAATATGAATACCTATAACTGTTACTTTATTACAAAAAATAAAGATGTGGTTTTTGGTTCTACTACACCAATGGTCAAGAGATGGCGCTGTAGTCTCCTGAATTGCGCTTTGGTTCCGTTGTTCCAGATTAATAAATACTTTTGATAGGCCTTCACAATGCAGTCGTTAGCACCCAGTAAATAGAGATTCTATTTCTATTTTGTTGGTAGATTTTCTTAATGTTACAGTGATGCGCGCGCATCTTAAAATTTCACTCTCATCATTTTTTCATAACGCGCCTAAAGAAGTATAACTTCAAAAAAAAAAAACGCCGAAGATATGGAGCAGAAGCAAGGGGATTTTGTTCTTCAGAAAGGGCGATAAGACCCTACTGAAGAACTACAGACCCATCTCGCTTCTGAGCCATATCTACAAGCTGTTTTCGAGGGTCAGTACGAATCGTCTCGCTCGCAGGCTCGACGACTTCCAGGCTCCCGAACAAGCCGGTTTCCGAAAAGGCTTTAGTACCATAGACGACATCCATACGCTGCGGCAGATTATACAGGACTATGAGAAGGCCTTCGATTCGATCGAGACCTGGGCGGTGCTGCAGTTTTTCCAGAGGTGCCAAGTGGACTACAGGTATATCGAAGTGTTAAAGTACCTATACCAAAACGCCACTATGTCGGTCCGAGTACAGAATCAGAGCTCTAATCCTATCCAACTATAGCGAGGGGTGAGACAGGAAGACGTTATATCTCTGAAACTGTTCACTGCGCGATGGAGGATATTTTTAAGCTTCTGGACTGGAAAGGACTCGGCATTAATAATATATTATATTATTATTAATATATCGAAGGTGTGTCAGGTACTCGCCAACCTTCGATTTGCCGATGACGTAGTCCTAATGGCGGAGACATTGGAAGACCTGAACACCATGCTCAAGCATCTCAGTGACGCATCCCAGCGAGTGGGTCTTAAGATGAACATGGGCAAGACGAAAATCATGTCCAACGCCCATGTTGCACCCGCTCCAGTTAATGTTGGGAACGTTACACTTGAAGTTGTTGACCACTACGTTTACCTAGGACACACAATCCAGTTAGGTAAGTCCAACTTCGAGAAAGAGATCTCTCATCGAATACCATTACTCACTTAGTTACAATATACTCATATTCAATGTAAATTAAAAAATCAGGACAATCTAAAAATACGTACAAAGTCCGGACTATTGTCTAAAAGTCCGGACGGATGGTAACCCTACTGCGGAGGGTAACGTTAACCGAGTGTATATATATGTATCTCCGTTTCTTTCCACGCCCTATAGCCAGAATGACTTGTCATGCGAGGTATCATTAGTCACAGACATCATTCATAAAGTATCATTAGACAGTAAAGTACACGGGTTTTTGGCGGCTTTCATCGAGTGCAGTTGGCGTCTTAATTTAATTATTCTTAAATTCGTTCATAGTGGATTTTGTGATATAAAATTGGTGTGATTTTGTGTTACAACCTTCTGCACAACTGAAGGATTAGGTGAATCTTTGAAATATACACTATTCCGGTCATGTGGATGTGAGAACTTTATTGTAGTGTTGACTACCTCACAGTAGCTTATCGAGAAAGCTGACTCGATGCATTTCGTGCCAATAATTCAAGAAACATTAGAATACTTCATACCCACATTCTCAAAGAAATGTGATGACTAGGCTGTATGGGCATTGTTTCCTTTGCCTTACATAAAAAGGGATAACGTTAAAGAAAAAATACAAGAGTACTCTGTATTGTGATCTGTGGTGAAGTGCCAAGGGTACGGGTGCGGCCAGAGTGCACTCAGATTCAGATTCCGAAAACAAGCGCGAGAAATAAACAGTGTAGTGGAAGGGTACGGCCAGAGTGCACTCCTGATTCAGATTCAGATTCAGACTCAGAAAACAAAGCGCGAGAAAAAGCAGGCAACCTGCTTAGACTACACTGTTTATTTCTCGCGCTTGTTTTCAGAATCTGAATCTGAGTGCACTCTGGCCGCACCCTACGGGTACGGGTACGGCCAGAGTGCACTCAGATCACAGACTCAGATTCAGATCAGCGGGGTGGCCATAGTGGCAGCAGGCAACCTGCTTAGACTACACTGTATATTTCTCGCGCTTTGTTTTCCGAGTCTGTATCTGAGTGCACTCTGGCCGTACCTAAAAACACCACTCGACACTAGGAGCGTACATTTAAAAAATATATCGATGCATGTATTCGATATATCGCTTAAAAATATCGATATTTTTCAATATCGAATATTTTTCAATAGTTTAATTTACTATGGGTATTACTTTAATAGAATTTCTCAGATAGTGGTCGGATGATTTTTATACATGTAAGGGAAACACTACAAAGTTATGGTGGAAATATTTTATTACATCATCATCATCATATCAGCCGTACGACGCCTACTGCTGGACATAAGCCTCCCCCAAGGATCTCCACAACGATCGGTCCCTGCTGCCCGCATCCAGCGTTTTCCCGCGACCTTCACCAGATCGTCGGTCCACCTTGTAGCGGGTCTTCCCACTGAGCGTCGTCCGGCACGCGGTCGCCATTCGAGAACCTTTCCGCCCCAACGGCCATCGGTTCTCCTCGCTATGTGTCCCGCCCACTGCCACTTCAGCTGGACTATTCTTCGAGCTATGTCGGTGACTTTAGTTCTCCTACGGATTTCGTCATTTCTGACTCGATCACGCAGGGAAACACCAAGCATAGCTCTCTCCATTCCCCGCTGGGCGACCTTGAGCCGTCCTATGAGACCCATAGTAAACGACCACGCCACACTGCCATAGGTCATCACTGGCAACACACACTGGTTAAAGACTTTCGTCTAAAGCCACTGAGGTATTTTGGACGCGAAGATGTTCCGCAGCTTCCCGAACGCTGCCCATCCGAGTTGGATTCGACGAGAGATCTCTTTCTCGAAGTTGGACTTACCTAACTGGATTGTGTGTCCTAGGTAAACGTAGTGGTCAACAACTTCAAGTGTAACGTTCCCAACATTAACTGGAGCGGGTGCAACATGGGCGTTGGACATGATTTTCGTCTTGCCCATGTTCATCTTAAGACCCACTCGCTGGGATGCGTCACTGAGATGCTTGAGCATGGTGTTAAGGTCTTCCAATGTGTCCGCCATTAGGACTACGTCATCGGCAAATCGAAGGTTTGATTTGCCGAATCGAATCTTGGATTTGCCGATGACGTTAAATTAAGACGCCAACTGCACTCGATGAAAGCCGCCAAAAACCCGTGTACTTTACTGTCTAATGATTCTTTATGAATGATGTCTATGACTAATGATACCTCGCATGACAAGTCATTCTGGCTATAGGGCGTGGAAAGAAACGGAGATACATATATACATACACTCGGTTAACGTTACCCTCCGCAGTAGGGTTACCATCCGTCCGGACTTTTAGACAATAGTCCGGACTTTGTACGTATTTTTAGATTGTCCTGATTTTTTAATTTAAATTGAATATGAGTATATTGTAACTAAGTGAGTAATGGTACCATTTCGTGACTAAAAAGTCCGGACTTTTTTCGAAATGTCAGGATATTTGACAGGCTCAGGACTTTTGAAATTCCTAAATGGTAACCTTACTCCGCAGTCGAGTAAAAAGTAGATTTCGCCATCTTGGATCACAAAATTATTGTAGTATTCGTAATCAGCTCTCTCGAAAACTATGAATTACAAATACTATTATTGGTTTTATTAAAAAAGGCGAGTCCGATATCAATACATCTTTTTTCTTATTTCAATGGACTATATTATTGTTCTATGTTTATGCAGGAGGTTAATTTTTTTGTGGTAGTAACGGTTTTTCACTAAATAATTTCTCCATATTTAAAAAAAAATTGTCAAGCGTTGGAACTAACACATCGTGTTTCTGATCCTTAGGGAAGAAATTAGCAATTGAATAAAAATATGTCTTGAAATAAAATAATTGTATTTTCTTGAGTTTTTATCAACAGAAATTAAGTCTCCATAGTAACAATATAATAACATGACACAATGAAAAAGAGTAGATAAAAATGACCATAAACATACCGCCCGCCAAAGGACGTATTTTTTACGTACTTTAAAACCTAACATTAGATACAACTTAAATAACTTAAACTAAATAAAGAAAATGTACTGTGTGGGTACTTGAACAAAATATAACAGAAAATCTATAAAAGATGTCCAATCTGACAAAAAATCAAATTAATGTTAATGAACTAAACCTTAGATCTATTTACAATTAGCTTAGTTATTAGGGTTAACAGGTAATATACACAACTTGGATGTGGGTCGTTTTAACAAAGACCCTTTCACTCGTAACGTGACCACTCGAGTGATATTGTCATGACCTGGATGTTTTTCTAAGACTCGACCAAGTAACCACCGACAGGGAGGTAAATCATTTTCCTCTATGAGGACTACATCACCTATTTTTGGTTCTGGTGTTTGATATTCCCATTTGTACCTATGTATAAGACTAGTCAGGTACTCCTGAGACCACCGTTTCCAAAATTCCTGTACTTGCCTTTGAATTAACTGCCATCTATGCAAGGGACTGATATAGGTGTTGATATAATTTGGATCAGGGACAGTAGTCAACGCTTCTCCTATTAAAAAATGACCAGGAGTCAATGGTAACGGCTCGTCAAGATCATTCGGGTTAATAACGGTTATCGGCCTAGAATTTAAGCATGCCTCGATTTGGCATAGTAATGTACTCATTTCTTCAAATGTTAATAAAGTGTTGTCACCAAGTACACGCTTGAGGTGAAATTTAGTCGATTTAACGGCTGCCTCCCACAGCCCACCGAAATTTGGCGAATGAGGGGGTATAAAATGCCACTCAGTGCCATTTCCTTCGATTTGTTTTGCTATGTCAGGTTGTATTCGAGTCAATTCTTGTAGTTCTCGTGCTGCGCCTATAAAGTTTGAGCCATTGTCGCTCCACATCTGAGAACAATGACCACGCCTGGACACGAACCGTCTAAATGCAGCTAAGAACGCTTGTGTGCTTAAATCGCTAGCAACTTCGAGATGTATTGCTCGCGTAGTCATACAAATGAAAATGCATATATAGCCTTTATATGAGCGATGCCCCCGCCCCTTACTGGTCCGAATATTAATAGGACCTGCGTAATCTACCCCACTGTGAATAAATGGCCTAGCTGGAGTGCAACGTACGGAAGGTAAGGAACCCATCAGTTGATTCTTTACTTTGATATTGTTCTTTATGCATATTATACAATTTCTGATGTGTTGCTTCACCAGACTTTTTATTTTAATGATCCAGTAAGCTGATCTCAAATAATTGATCATTAACTGATTACCACCATGTAATGTCCGTTCGTGGGCGTCAGTGACAATAAGTTTTGATAAATGTGAATTGTGAGGAAGTATTATTGGGTGTTTGGTTTGATGTGGCAGCAAAGACTGTTGTATTCTACCATCAACTCTGATTATATCTTCCTCGTCAATATAAGGACACAATGATCTTATTTTAGAATTCTTTTGTAATTGTTTGTTTCCTTGTAATCGTAAATATTCTTCTTGAAACTCTTTTTTCTGACAAGCTCTAATGCAACATTTTAATGCTTCATTCAATTCTTTCTTTTTCAGATAATTCGTTGTTACAGGATTCTTCTTGGAATATATAAAACGCCTGCAAAACGCTACAACCCGTAGAAGCTTTCTTAATGAAGAATATTTGACCCATACCGATTCTCCTTCATTGGTTACTAAATGAGATTGGACGCGTTCTTCTAAATTGACACCCTGAATATCAGGTCTATTGTATGTGATATTTTGATCCCACAAAAATTGTGGTCCTTGTATCCAAAGTGTATTTGTCAGTAGAGATTTCGGTTCTAATCCTGTCGATGCACAATCAGCGGGATTATCTTGAGATGAGACATGAGACCACTGTGTAGAATCTAGACTCGTTAGTATTTCCGAAACACGGTTGGCTACAAACGTCTTCCAACGGCTAGGATGACTGTTTAGCCAAGATATTACTATCGTTGAATCGGTCCAAGCTCGCACATTGTCTTTTGGAATGTTCATTTCACGGGCTACTTCTATCAACAAACGAGTTAAAAGGAGTGCTCCACACAATTCTAATCGTGGAATGCTTATTTGTTTAATGGGTGCAACTCTAGTTTTTGCAACTAAGAGTGAAACACGAACTTTGTTGTCTTTACTAACTGCTCTTATGTATATTACTGCAGCAAATGCTGATTTTGAAGCATCACTGAAGCCGTGAAGTTCGACGTAATCTTCGTCCGACTGAATACCGATCCATCGCGGTACTTTAAAATTGGTGAGTTGAACTAAATTGTTACGGTAAGTATCCCATTCCATTTTCAAATTGATTGGAACTTCATCGTCCCAACCGATACCGGACAACCAAAGCTTTTGTATATATATCTTTGCTAAAATTACAACCGGAGCAACCCAACCTAAGGGATCAAACAAACGTGCAATATCTGATAATATTGATCTTTTTGTTTCAGGTCCAGATCTAGATGGGAACTGCACTGAGTACGAGAAATTATCTTCTGTACGAGACCAGGTAAGACCTAAAATCTTTGTAGTATCTGTGATGTCTTTATTTAAAATTTCTTGTTTATTTTTTATTTTACTCTCATCACTATTCTCTTGACAACTTTCTTTTATTTGAACTTCTTTTATATCCCTTGTACTTATTGTAATATTACCTATCCTTTGTTCACATGCCCTTATTGCATCAAGTAGTTCTTGATTGTTACTGTTCCATTTCTGTAGTACAAAACCACCTTTGCTTAGTAGATTTTTCATTTCTTTATAAACAATCTCTCCTTCTTTTACAGTGTAACAGCCCGTCATGAGATCATCCATATAAAATGAAACTGGAACTCTATCTCTAGCGTTTGGAAATTCGTGACCCTCATCTAAGGCGACCTGATTAAGTGATTTTACCGCAAGGTATGGTGCTGATGCTGTACCAAATGTGACTGTCAATAGCTCATATTCCTTTATTTCTTCCCTAGGATCATCTCTCCACACGATTCTTTGGTATACTGCGTCTTCCTCAGCAACTAATACCTGTCGATACATTTTGACAATGTCTGCAACAAGACTAATCGGGTATACTCTCCAACGCATGACAATATGCCGAAGATCTAATTGCAAGGTAGGACCTATCATTAATTCATCGTTTAATGATACACCTTTATCATTTTTACAAGAAGCGTCGAAAACTACTCGTACCTTGGTGGTAGTTCTTTCTTCTTTCACTACTGCGTGATGAGGTAAATATACAGCCTTTTCGTTATTATGACTGCCTTGTTGTACCGGCCTCATATGATTTAACTGTAAATATTCATGTATAACATCAGTGTACCTTTGTCTTAAATTCGAGTCCTTGAGTAGTTTGCTCTCTAATGATTTGAATCTTCTTACAGCTATTTGTTTGTTATTGCCGCCGACACACTGCGGATTGTTATTACGAAATTGAAGTTTTACGACATAACGCCCTTCAGAAGTTCTTTTGGTGGTTTTGGCAAACATATCTTCACATTTTTGTTCTTCCTCTGTAAATAATTTTTGATTATATTTGTTATCATGTAAATAATCTTCTATTTCCCAAAATTTCTTAAGCATATAGTTATTGTCGACCTGGGCATGCATAACTATGGTATTTTTTACGTTATTTTCATCTCTTGAATTGACTACACCAGAAAGAATCCAGCCGAGACTGGTACTCTGTGCTAAAATATCTTTGTTTGGAACTCTTTTAATACCTTCCTTAATTATGCGACTATAGACACCTGCCCCCAACAAAATGTCAATTTTGTTAGGCTGATGGTATTCAGGATCTGCGAGTACGAGATTTTTTAAATGTGAATAATCAAACGATTCTACTCTTTTCGTAGGAAGAAACGATGTTATAGTTTTCAAAACATAGGCACTTAATTCGATTTTAAAATTTAAATCTATCAATGACTGCAACACTAGTTTGACTTTGTACTTTGAAACAATGGTTTTGTTGGCACCTAGACCAGATATTATTCCATTAATTGGAATTTTCTTTAATTTTAAGTACTGAACTGTAGCTTCAGTAACGAAACTGGCTTGAGATCCCTGATCTAATAAAGCTCGAACTACTTGATAATCGCCACAATGAGACTGAACTTTTACTAATGCCGTAGCTAATAAAACTTGTTTCGATTGGATTACCTTTCCAGTTGAAACATATGACGCCATTGGTGTATCTGTCGAGGAATTTATAACTTCAGATGACGTACCAGGGTTGTTCTTCTGAACTCTTGAACTTGAACTATTTGACGAACTATTATATGTAGAAGTACTGGGTATATGCAAAAGTGTGTGATGTCTCCTTTTGCATGTGTGACAACAAGTAGGTTTCTGACACTGATTCAACATATGATTACCACCTAAACAATTAAAACACATTTTTTTTATTTGAAACAAATTCACGTCGTTTGTCGTAATCAAGAGTTATAAATTTCTTACAATAACACAATTTGTGAGGTTCGTTACAATATTCACAATTTATGCTATAAGAATGATCTTTGCGAGTCGCCACCATGACTTTAGGGTTAAATTGATTAGTATTTGAAGTGTATTGTTGACCTGTTGTCCTTTTAGGTTCGATACATTCTAAAGCTCTAAACCGACTATGAAGAAAAGTTTTGAATTGCTCTAATGTAGGTAAATTATTAGAATCGTCACTAGAAATTGATAGTTCCCACTGTTTTCGGGTTTCTGGATCGAGCTTAAACGTAACGACATGGATTACTATAAGATCCCAAGTGCTAACGTCAATCTTTAAGTTTTTCAAAGCATTCATACAGTCCGTTGTTGTATCCAAAATATCTTTCAAAGCTGTAGCAGATTCTACGAATATGCGTTTTTGAGCAAAAAATCTCTTAAGAATACAGTTTACCAAATATTTTTTATTGTTATACCTCTTTTCCAATTGATACCAACATTGTTCGTAATTGTCTTCAGTTACAGAAGTATGACGAACGAATTGTTCAGCTTCGCCTGTTAGATGACCCTTCAAATAATGCATTCGCTGAACATTGTCGAGTGAACTATTTTTATGAACTAGGGATATAAAAAGATCATGAAATGTAGTCCATTCTGAATATTTTCCTGAAAATGTCGGAATCGTTATTTTCGGCAATTTTATTGAAGTACTGCTACTGTTGCAATTTGAACTGGTTGTTTCTAGGCTTTTAGAGTTATATGACGAAAAATTATTTAACATTAGTTTAAGCTGACATTTATAGTCTAAATACATCTCTTCAGTCTTATCAAATGTTTCTAAAGTCGTGTAATCACTGTTCTGGAATGTATCCCAATCTAAATTTAAAACAATTTTTTGATGTGTTGACATAAAAATAGACCAATTCTGTTCTAACTGTTGTAGTCTAGTCTGAACATAAGGCTCGGTTATTCGTTCTTTGGGCGATTTTTTATAATTTACCCATGCTTTTTCTATTCTATTCGACAAGTCTTTCTGCAAATTTATTTCTACTTGCATTTTGACGCACTAGTTATATGAACTTATTTATAAATTTAATATAAAAAAACAACATTTAATGACAATTATGGAAATACTAAAAATACCAGCACTTCTTTGGATTATAATTGCTTGAACTCGTCGAACTGTGCAACTTGAACTAAGCTTGAACTATGCAGGTCGTACTCGAACTAGATATAAGCGACGTACTCGAACTTGAAATATGCGACGTACTCGAACTATAACATGCGACGTACTCGAACTTGATCAGAATACTTGGTTTTTTTCATACCTGGACCTTGCCGAACTAATTTTCACCAATACAACTGTTTGTACTATAATGAACCTTTTGCATGACCTATGATTGTGTTTTGTCCATTTTACTGGCGACGAAGGACCATGTTTCTGATCCTTAGGGAAGAAATTAGCAATTGAATAAAAATATGTCTTGAAATAAAATAATTGTATTTTCTTGAGTTTTTATCAACAGAAATTAAGTCTCCATAGTAACAATATAATAACATGACACAATGAAAAAGAGTAGATAAAAATGACCATAAACACATCGCGTTAAATATCTTCAAATGGTCTAAAATGCTAGATAAATAACTTATATTGTGGGACAGAGGAGATCATTTTTGTTTGTATTTTTTTCCAAATAATATGCTCAATACATCCATTATCATCAGCCTATTAATATTAATTTTCTAGGAAACTATTCTTCAAATTTGATCATCTAGCAGTTAAATGCTTAAAAAAAATAAAAAAAAAGTGTGTTTCAGCTCCGACGCACGACTGGAGTTTACTCCTTAAGTTCGATAGTCTAACCAGACGCAAAAAGAGTTTATTTAACTTAAAAAAGATTGAAACTGTATGAAAGGGTAAATTAATAAATTAATGAAAATAATATATATTTATTCATTTCATATACATTTATTATAACTAATCGACGAAATATTTTACATTAAACTTTTTACATTAGTCAATTTCAGATGTGCATTTAAATATCATTAGGAATGTTGATAAATTATGTAATCATTATTATCAGACTATTATCATTTTTTTAAATATTAATTAAAACTGTCTGCATTATTAATTACAGTGACAAGTGGTTTATGGTAACTAAAATAAGACACATCGACGTTCGTAGATACGTGGTTCACGAATCTTGAAAATACCGCATCAATGGTTGTACCATACCTCGTTGTCCCCATTGCTCTATCAGAAACAATATCTATAAATTCAGTTCAGATTTTAAAAAAAATATTAATGTCAATCCGTCATCTTTGTTTGTCAAAGTTGCACGACATAGGATGCGCACCAAAAACGTAACGAGGTCATTCATCGATAGATTTTACTCCTCACATTTTTCTCATACCGGGCCCCTTATATATGCAAATTGATTCTTAAGGAGTAAACTCCAATAAAAACATAACTACATATATATAGGTTTATATATTTTTTATCATTTTGGATTAAGCGTACGCTAGCGGAGCTCTCGTTGAAAGCATAGGATTGATCTTTTCCGAAAGCTTGAGTCACTGAGTTCTAATTGATCATACATGATAAAATTATAGACTTCTTAAACCACCGAGGAAAACATTACCAGGAAAACAAATAACCTCAATTCACTGAAGTCTATAAGCTTGGGTCAGTTACGCAGTGTATTGTGACAAAAGCCATTAAATGTAGGCAGGGTATCCGATAAAAGGCAGCAAACTCAGTTAAAAAGATTTTTTGCACAGCAATACAATTTGCAAAGAAAATACTTTGAATATTGTGCATAAAAAAAATCATTTGTACTAAAACTACTTATTTAAAGTTTTTCAGATAGTTATTTATAAACGAAACTTGTTGATTTCATTATAATCAAACACTGGTGCCAATTCTGACGTGATTCTCTAAATTCAAAACTAAATTTAACATCAGTCTCTCCTTTACATTCTGTATAGAGAATGTCTAGGATATACTGTTGTCAAATTTAAGTTTAGGTTTAGAGAATCATGCTAGAATCGACACCAATGGTCTCGATTCTGGCGTGATTCTCTAAACTTAAAAATAAAGAACATGGAGCAAAACGTACCCACCATGTAGCACATTGAAATTAGTACCATAAGAAAGGTCTTCGAAAGTGTATTAATTTATTGTATGGGAGCAAGTTAGCAGCGCGCAGGAAATAAAAGATATTCGTCGTAAATGCCGAAAATTCTGAATAAAATCTCCCTACCCATATTCAAAGTTTTTGAGAAAAAACTTAACCTACTAAAATAAATAGGATAAAAATCCTATAATTATAAGTACTTAGAACTATATTATGCGTTTGGGTCGGTATGCCGTAAATATTAATTATCTTCAGTATGCCATCGTTGCCATCGGTCGGCCATAAAAGGCTAGTTGACCCTTTTTAGAAAAAGGTTTTAAATGGTTAATTAATGTTCTATTAGACCGAAAAAAAATGTATTGTATTTTTTTTAAACCTAGAAAGCTACAAATCTTTAATTTTAAAATAGACTTTTCATGGACATACAAAAACGCTGTCGGCCATTTTAGTCTATAGATTATCTATGCTATGACGTGAACTGTCGTAAACAAAAACTCGTAAACACGTAGAAAATTACTTTTAACTGAGTTTATAATAAACAAAAACATGATTTCTAATAAATACCACGAAAAATAAAGTAATTATCATTACTGTATTGTACGAGAATATAAAAACACATCCTTGAAGACTCCAGGAAAGTTGTCGATTAAAGTGCCGAAAGAAATTAACCTACGCAACTTTATTACACTTATTCATATGTTGTATCAGTTTTATGTTTATTACTACATTGTAATACTAAATGCACTGTACTTACATAGATGCCTTGTCGTTTCTCTGCTCCGCAGAGCAGAAATCGGGGTTTAGTGCAACAAATTCACCAACCATCAATGAGGCAATTCTTGGCAGATTTGTGCTTTCTGCTTTCACAAAGCCGGCATCCATAATTAGTTTTGTCAAAAAAAAACTAAGTTTACTGTTTTTTTCTTTCCTAAAGTTAAAAGTGTTTTATGATAAATTTAGTCAGACGAAAGAATCCACCTACAGTAACACGCGAATGACATTTAGTTGTTTACCAGAAGAGACGTCAAAATCATGGCGGATGTGGCGAACAGCGTTTTTAGTGTTTAAAAAATATAGACTAAAAAATATTTTTTTAAATTAAATTTCTACAGCAATCTTCTGCTTTTATGAAGTGAAATCGATATATTAAGGTTCCTTAGACTAAATACTTTAAGAAATAAACATTTATTTAATACAATTCGACATGAGTTAACTAGCCTAAGTAGTACAGCAGAGCTGCAGAACCGACTTAGATTCAAGTGCGAATGAAACGGATAGTATTTACACGGTGACGCTAGCGTTATTGTCCACCAATCCGCACTGGGTCCTTTATCACCCACCAATCCGCGCTGGGTCCATTATCACCCACTAATCCGCGCTGGGTCTACTATCATCCACCTATCCGCACTGGGTCCATTATCACCCACTAATCCGCGCTGGGTCCATTATCACCCACCAATCCACGCTGGGTCCGTTTAAACCCACCTATCCGCACTGGGTTCGTTATCACCCACCAATCTGCACTGGGTCCGTTATCATCCACCAATCCGTATCTACCCCCAATCCGCACTGGGTTCGTTATCATCCACCAATCCGCACTTGGTCCATTATCACTTACCAATCCGCACAGGGTCCGTTATCACCCACCAATCCGCACTGGCTCCGTTTGACCCACCAATTCGCGCTGGGTCCGTTATCATCGACCAATCCGCACTGGGTCCATTATCACCGATCAATCCGCGCTAGGTCCGTTATCACCCACAAAGCACTAGGTTCATGTATTTTGTGACGGGTATTGTTCATTGTTTACCGATGAGTGCGTGCCTAAAGAAGTTTCCACAGACCAATAAGAGTGAAGTTTCACTTCAAAAAGTCAAATTGTTATGACACTTGGCTATTAAAAATGTAAGGTCTATAATGCTACAAGGTGGGTACGGGTTCCATACTAAATTATCCATTGTTCTTAAACATCAAATTTAAATTATGTTTATTCATCAAGAACTGTTCATTGAAATATCGTTCATTCTTTTAATGTCCCATCCCTAACTTTTGTGTTGGTGTAGGCTCGAACAATAGGGTACCTATTTGAAAGTATTAAAAATAAAGTGCCAATTGTTAGCATTTGTGTTTAGAATGAATATTGGCAGGGGTTTTTACTATTTTAACAAATAAATATTCATAATTTTACTAAAAACCCACGAAAAAGATATTTAGTTTTCTTATCTATTGTCACGTGAACCAAAACACTAGGGATTCGCGGAGCCTAAAATGACGTCAAACGCAAGTAAACTTCCGGTTAAAGTGACATTACATTGTATTGTTTGACGTTTTAATAACAGTCGTGTGACGTCACACACTAGTAAGACGCCATATTGTCCAGAGAAACGTTTTGGGGGCAACTTGAAAATGGAGTTTTTGATTTGGTTATTTTTACTGAAATACACAACAGAATGATGAATAACCACTTTTTACAGATTCTGATTAACGTTTTTTGTCACAGTCTTAATAAATAAATATTATTAAAAATCGGTGGTTTTTGTTTTCTCAATCTTAGTAAATAAATGTTGTTAAAAAAATCTGATGCTTCTTCTCACTTAATCTTAGTAAATAAGTTTTATTAAATAAAAACTTTTTTTTGCTCACTCTACCTATTTAGTTTAAATTGACAGCTATAACATCACAATATGGCGTCCAGTCGGTCCTATTATTAGTTGAATCGCATTATAAACAAAAGAAGAAAATAAATCATGTTAACGTATAGAAAATTAACACTGGATGGATATATTATCATCATCATCATCCTATTAATGTCCCCACTGCTGGGGCACAGGCCTTCCCTATGGATGGAATAGGGAGCATGGGCCATGACCCACCACGCGGGCCCAGAGCGGATTGGCGGGTGCTAACGACTGCAGATGCAGCCGGGACCAACGGCTTTACGTGCCTTCTGAAGCACGAAGATTTTTGGTCACCCATCCAATGTGCATTCGCAGCCGAACGCGCTAACCACTTGTGCCATCGAGCTCCTCGAGGATGGATATATAATAATAATGAACAGGTAATGAAAAGACCGTTTTTACTTTAAATAAAGTTTTCATTTTAAAATCTACAATAAGCAATAGGTATTTTATTCTATAGCCGAAAGCAGCAGTGATGATGATGATGACTACTCCGACGGTAGTGCAGAGATGACCGATATTAAAGAGCTAGATTCCGATTTCTGTTTTTTCTTACTCAGTCTTAATAAATAAATATTATTAATAATGATGTTTTCATTTCTCGCAACATTAGTAAAAAAATGTTACTTATAGTCATTACAAAATAATAGGCCCGTTTTGACATTTGTACACTCATCAAGTTTCATATTCGAAATTAGTTCCAAACTTGAAAAAAATAATTAATGTTCGTCATTGTCATAAGAGACGTGCAGCTTTTCATAAAATTTATCGAATCGGTAATTTGGGGACGTAAAATTAAAATTTTACAAAATCATATTAAATTATGGTCGTAATATAGAATATGGTCCCGGAAACTTTTTATTTCATGTTTAAAACCATTAAATGTATAATTTAAATGCAACAGCTATTTGACAGAATCTTTAAAAGATTTAATAGTAAAATTATTTTTTAATTTATAATTATCATTAAAGAACTATTTGTCCTTATTTTCTGAAGTTATATTGTTATTGTTCACTACATAACTCGCCACGGCATTTGTTTTTTTTTTTTCGAAATAAGGGTGTAAAAATTATAGAGTCAATACGATCACTGCATATAGGATCGTTGAGTGTAAGTTTACCTAGCATGTTCATTTTAATCAATTTCATAATCCGCTAATACTTCCAATATTAGTAAAAATTCCAAAAATATAATAGCTGAAGTCATCACGAAAGTGAGATAAAAACAAAATGGAAAAATACGGCACTCGCGGCTCAAAAGTGTAACGCTTTAATTGTGGTGGTATTAAATTTTCTAATCAGAACTTAACTCCAATGCTCTTTACAATACATAATTAAATCAATCAAATACTCATACAAGCTTGTATCGATTATCATGTACCGAGTCGTATGGTTACATCACCAGTTACAAATGTCAAAACGGGCCTATTTCATCACAAAATAATAGGGCCTATTATTTTGTGATGACTGTAATCATGGTAAATAAGTTTTATTAAAGTAAAACTTTATTGCTCACTCTACCTAACCGGGTTGAATTGACAGCTATGACGTCACAATATGGCGCCCCGTCGGTCCTATTCTTAGTTGAATCGCACTGTACTTTAGTGCGCTCTAATGCGCGCGACAGTTGGGGCGAGGACTACTGGTGCCATTTTAAAATGCAATAATATTGGCGTATAACCTATATAATATTATACGTCATTGGTGAGAATAGTTGAGCAGTCAAAATTTTGCTCGACCATGCACGAGTATTTTGCTGTATGGTTTGCGCTTGCCGTTAAGCCACCCTAACGCACACCGAACAGCAAAATGTTAAGCTACACACCAGTTGCCAGACGTTCCGATTTTTAAATCAAAATTTTATGTCGCGCGCGGGACAGGCTCAATCCCGCTTTTTGGGAATAACTCGACCGAGCGTGCAGCGTAGAGCGCGGGCGGGTAGCACAAACAAGTGTGAACTGTTTGAACCCCCGGCGCGTAATGAAGATAAAATATTCAATAACTTTTGATTATATGTTTTTTTTTACTATCCTGCATTCGACGAAAGAATCCCGATTTTATACTCAAAAAGTTCCTAAATACCGACTTGGCAAAAAAAGCTGGCAATGCTGCTACACACAGTCGGTTCGGCAGTATTCGTCGAACAAGAAAGCAAACCCGTAGTAATTATTGTCGAACATTCATCTACATATATTCGGTGCCGGCCCACTTATGTGTCCTCTCTACTACTCTTTTATCCTCTCCATCCAAAGGTTCTCTGGAAGAGACCGGTCTTAGCTATGAGGCTGCCCATTGTTACACCAGATTGATTGCTTTGTATTAAATGTTATATTTTGTGAAGTGTTTTGTATTGTTCGCTAAATGTTTATCGGAGTAAAGTCAAAAACATATTTGCGTGTCGTGACGCGCCAGAAGCACATAAGTTTCATACATTTACTATGGTTAGAGACATATTTGCGTGTCGGGTTGCCGACTGCTTGCTACCGATTGCGCCACGACACGACATGCAAATGTGTTACTACGCGTAGCTAGGGTTGCCAACCCTGCTATATAGTATTCTACTATATTAGGGGATCAAATACTATTTCATGGAGGTTAGAGAGAAGGAGAACGATCGCTACGTGCTAGAGCATTAGTCCCTGCCTGCCTCTGAAAATTTGTAGAGATTATGGTTCATTTTGCAGCCACCAGTCGCGCTGCCATCGGTCAGTAGTATCTGTGAAGTTAGCTGTTTATGAGTACAAGTAAATGAAGTTAGTTAGTTAATGGTACCAATTCTGGCGTGATTCTCTAAACTTAAAACTAAATTTAACATCAGTCTCTCCTTTTCATTCTGTATAGAGAATGACAAGGATATACTGCTGTCAAATTTAAGTTTAGGTTTAGGGAATCATGCTAGAATCGACACCAATGTACAAATTTTATTCGCGGCATTGGTCACTTAAAATTAGCGCACAACAGCCCGCTTTTATTGAGACCACTTAGTGATAGCAGCGCCTCACTTATTTTGTCCATATTTCTGGGACACTATTTTCTACAGCGATCGTTGTCCTTCTCTCTAACCTCCATGTACTATTTTATTCGATGATGTTATGTTACTTAAGCCCTCTTTCCTCTTCTGTACTTGTCATAATGAAAGGGTATGACCATGAAGTTATAGATAATACTGGAGGCCAAACTCCTCTATACCTACTTGAAGCAAAAATAAATGCATTCTATCTCGCTCCGTAGGTCCCCCTCCTCTCTTTCTAAATAGGGTGTCCACACAACTACAAAGTAAAGGAGACAAGTTATGTAAACTTGTAATAAAAGTAAAAACGTATCAATATCTGTGTATGATTTATGAAAGTTTACACATTGGCGAAGGAATTGGTAACGGAAATGTATTAAAGGAAAATCACGGTTATTAAATATCATCAGTTTTGTTTTTATTTCATTTGCTTAGCAATGATTGTGTTAAATTAAGAACCTAATTTTGTTTATTTAACCCAATGTTATTAAAAACAAAAAATACAAGCCAATTTCAAATTAATCAAAAACTTAGTAATATAGAAATCAGAGTTTGCACAAAATTCTTCATACAAAACAGTAATTTAATACCGACCAATATTTGAAATAAACCGACTAAAATGAAAATAATATAATATAGGTATGTAATTCACATTCATCAATTAATTTAGGTATAATAGTATTTGCTGGGTGGTGTGATAACTGCAGAACAAAATACAATTGCTCTTCACCTGCGTTTCTGTCAAACTTCATTGTAATAAGCTCCCAGCAAATAATTCACCCCTATGTCATGTCACTCCATAGATTTACGCATCATATTCCTCTTCTTACATTCTCAGATGTGATTCTTATTTTTTAATTAGAAATAAAACATCGTAGGTTATAAATACAAAATCATTTTAATATGTTTATTTACAAGTTGCTAAAAAGCACAGTTTTATGATGTTTTTGACGTTTCCCTCGTAAAGTGCCAAGAGTCGATTCCATTTTGCTTTTCAAGTAAGATTTTATACGCATTTTGAAAAACAAACTTGAAATTTTCTTTAATAAATTTATTTCATGCAATTCATTGCAAGTTATTGATTCTGAAACAGGATGTATAAACATTTGCGTTAAAGACGTTGAAAAATGTTGCTGAACAATATTAATCATGTTTTTTTGAACTAAATTTGAATTAAGCTGGTTTAATAAAACTGTATGTCTAAATACTTTATCTGCGTATTTCACAATTTTGTATGCTGAAACAGAAGGGAAATGTAATTTTCCTCTATTAACAAAGGTAGTAAAAGAATCGAATTTATTTATATTCATGGCATATAAATGGTCTTTTTGGGAATCATTTTCAGCTACCAATAAATTTTGGCAATGTTTACACGAAATGTGGGTCAACATTTGTTTAATAATATATCCCGTGATATAGAAAAGTATATTTTCCTGGTAGGGACTTGTTTCGACGGAGCGAATTAATGTCTCTAATTCATGTACTTCAGCCTGACATTCTGGTTCTAGTGGTGCCTCTAATAAACTTTTATGTTTTCTTCTAAATTCTAGAACGTGCGATGATTGGAATCCATAGTCTACGCAATTAGCGTTTATTGAGGGCTGGACAGAATTCCGAAACAATAATTTTCTCATTATGTACCGAAATTCTAGTGGACTAGGATTATCTTGGGCCCGACCACGTGCCCTGATACAAGAAAAAAATATTTCCAAGTTATCTTGAGAGCATTTAAAAGTAAGTAAATATTTAAGAGGATTTACTTCCATAGCACACAGATCTGTAACTAGGGATGATAGAGATGTAATATTCATCAAGAAACCTAGGGCAAATGTTTTCCTTCTGTGGTTTAAAATATTCTGACCATTAATATTTAGGCACTTAATGTAAGCTTCAGTTTCGTTAAATATGCCTTCCCAGTAATTTTTATTCCAAAGAGAAAGCGGGGGGACTTGTAACCAGTGCCAAAAGGGGATTTTGAATTCATTATGTCGAATATCCTGTCGATCATTCGTAAAAATTCTATTGTAGGTCCACTATCTGCAAAATCTAGGTTTCCGCTAGCTTTTAAAAAATGTAGAGAATCAGCTACAGATGAACTCATGACTTGGGCGGCAAGTTTCACATTCATTTTTTTGTTTTTAAAATCCACATGGTTGGCGCTCAATTTATTAGCAAATTTCAAACCTTCCTTCATTTGAATTTCGTGCAATTTTTTTATGTATTCAAATGAAATATTTCCCGTTTTAGATGTAATAACAAATTCAGCTAAAGTATTTCGTGCTAATTTTAACATGTGGGCTGCATCTAAAATGCAATAAACATTAGTCACACTATTTGGGTGCAAAAAATATGGCTTCCAATTATCTTCCTCCAAAGAACAGCCTAGACATTCATAGGCTTTTATATTTGAAGCTGCACCATCACAGGTCAAACTGCGTACGGTAATATCAATTTCATGTAATAATATTATTGCTGTATGTAATAATTCTGCTAGCAGATCCCCAGATAAACAATTTGGTATGAAAAAATATGCTATCGGACATTTAAAGTAGTGGCCGTAAGACACTATTTGAAAAACAAGTGCCTCAGATGCTAATTGTTCGGGATCACTAACAGTAATTTCACCTAAATCGACATATCCAAAGATTTTGCCTGTTTTTTGATCAGGAGATAAATCTTTTTTCACGGACATACCGTCAAAGATTAGGGCCACGTTTTTTAAATATATCTTGTCGGACTTCATTACTTCTTGCTTCAAGTAGTCTAAAACTTCTGTTAAAAAGCCAACGTTGCAATTGAAAGTTGCTAAAGACCTACGTAATGTTTCAATATGAGGCAGAGCAACAAGTTTTTTTAAGAATTCGTATGCCTTAGGCGAATAAAAATGTAATGTTAACGCAAATGCTTTAACTTCATCGCTATACCGCACACCACGTGGATCAGTTGGCGGTTTTTTGAATATTTCACAAATATTTGAAAAATTGCCTTTAATAATATTTTCTATTTCGGAATTATTTGTGTATTCCCGTATAGTCGCAAGCAGTGACTGCATATTGTCAACCTTTTTTTTATGTCGGACAAATTTTTGCATAAGGCTCTTGTTCCGTTTCTGCAAAATTTCTTCTCGTTTTGTTTTTAATTTTACCTGCACACTTTTTTCTGAATAGAAAGACTTCATGGGTGCAGTGTTTTCATCGTCAACCTAAAATGAATATAAAATAATTAAATATAACGTATATAGGTAGGTAGGATGAGAGTTTATATACTAGATATTTTATAAAAAAAAAAATAGAAAACTGTATTTAAACTTTTAAAGAAAGAGCTCCCTCCTAAATATGAACAAATTACTTTACTATGGGATATAACGAGACATACATCTAGATATAGTACTAAACAATAAGTGTAATAATCTGTACCTCGTTTTCAACGATGATTTCTTCCAGAACGTCTCTACGACACGTTTTTTTCTTAGGAGGTGAAATATTATCTTGGCCTGCAGCATTTAAAGGGATGTTTTCAATAAAATTATCAACCTCAACAAGTTTTTCAAGGTCAATCGGTGTCAACATTGCATTACTGGTTGGTAATGATTCTTCAGGCTAAAAACATAAAAAAAAATAGCTGGATATACAAACACAAATTTTATTTATAAATTGAAATGGTAATAATAATAAATACTATTTATTTATTACCATAGCAAGACTATCTGACAACCCACAATGAGATGTTGAAGGTGTAGAAGGGAATATGGTATCATGTTTCACTGGAGTATAATAAACAGACACTGAAGATGCTTCATTTTTTACCTCTGATTGCTCCAACTGAAAAGAAAAGATTATGGTCTAATTTAAAAACTATCAATTAGCAATTAAGTTTCTTTGAGACCATTTCTAAATGACATTATAAAGTAGAGAGAATAAATAAAAATATTTTGTTCCTTAGCAATTCCAAAATTCTTTTTTTAATCAGGAAAAGTAATAGTAGTAAGTAAAATGGATACAATGCACTATACAAAATCATAAAATAAATATGTAAACAAAATAATTATTAATTATTTCTTTATCAAGGATAACGATACACAAAATGTATACTAAGTGTGCATCTTTCATGTTCAAATGTTCCAACATCCTACTAATATTATGAATGTGAAAGTTTGTATGTTTCAGTATTTGTATTAATCACGCAAAAACTACTGAACGGATTTTTGGTAAGCATATAGTGTATGACCTGGATTGCTACATAGGATACTTTTTATGCCAGAAAAATGTTAGGTCCCTGTGGGACACTCAAAGAACTAAAGTTAACGCGGACGAAGTAATGGGCGGCCGTTAGTTTAATTTTATTAATTTATAAATAATATTAAAAAGATATGTGATTAAATTTTGTATAAAATAAAATAAATAAATAAATATTTCCAATACTCACACCAATTAGCCTAGCTGCAAAGTAAGCACTGTAAGGCTTGTGTTATGGGATGCTAGGGTAACGGATACAATACATATATTGTACATATACAAGTATATTTATATAGAAATACATATTAAACATACATGACTGGAGTACAAATGCTCGTATTCATCACACAAACATCTGCCCCCACCGGGATTCGAACCCGGGACCTCTCGAGTCGGCGACACCATGAAACCCGGCGTACAAACCACTCGGCCATGGAGGTCGTCAAAAATATTTAATTGTAATAATAATCTCTATATCTATAAATTTGCCATGCCCTTACAGGGCTCTTGTTTGCAACCTTACCATACCTGTAACTTCTTTTATTGCATCTTGTTGTATTCATAGGTGAATACAACACGCTGCAATAAAAGAATATGAATATGAAATATTTACTTTTTGTCCCATTACTGTCTGGACTACAAAATAACAACTTGGAATTAATCCTAAAATATATGATGGTATTATTTAAAATAATACTCAAGCCAGTTATTTTATGTACATGAAAATTTGGATCAAGCAAGCTAACAAATGAAATAAACTGATGTCTCTATTTTGTATATATTTTTTGCTACTAACTATATGTAGTGGCAAACTACTTGAGCAAAACCACAGACAATTGAATTTGCGCAGTAGAGCTTTTTGTATGTAAAATTTTTACTGCGCAGGCTTCCTAGTCTATGGTAGTTGCTCAAGAAGTTTGCCGGGATTTATAACTCTAATCTAAAGATACTCCATCGATCTTATGGGAAGAATGTATGTAAACAAAAATTTCAACACTCTGTAATTTTTCTACAAATCCAGACACCTAGTGCCAAATATCAGACTTGTACAATATAAGTAAACTGTTAATGAAGAATAAATATTTCTAAAACATGTAATAACAAAGTACTTTTGAAGTTAAGTATGGGCGGTTTGCTTATAAACTTTCCCTAAGATGGCTGAAGTATATACATAAATTTTTACTTACAACATCAGAATAAAAGGGAATAGCTGTATGTTTTAATCGATTCTCCAGTATATAATCAGTAGCCACAAAATGATTACTGCATACTTTTGCAGTTTCATAAAACTTATTTTTTAATTTTAAACTTGATAGCCATTGGCTTCTCCTTGTTGGCTCCTTAGGAAAACTAAAAAAGGAATAAAAATAATAAGTTCATGTTTTATTGTTAATAGTAATGAAGACAACAATAAATATGTAACATGAATAAAATATAGTAACATATGTGTTTTACAATCTGCGCTGTTGATACTGTATGTGTGCCTATTAGGTCTTGGTACTGCCTGCTTAGTAAGTAAGTTGTGAACACAAACGCTCAAATGCCTTTAAATGTAATTATAACGTGATATCATAATAGCCCTATATCAACCTGCTAGTAAAAAAATCCTTAAAATGAGGGTTTTCATATTACGAAAATCACCTTTATCCTCCTTTCATGGTCACCCCTTTAGTGTTTATTTTACAATGCCAACTGTTGTTTTGGTAATAAAATTCTGAAGTATTACTACTGAAACCTATTGAATTATAGGACTTTGGAAACTATATAAAAGTAAATGATCGAAAAATAATAGGTTCTATGTTAAAAATAACATTTGTAATAAAATGTAAGCAATCATCAATTTATGATAAATTATGTCTCACCTGTGAAATACCAAGGAACACCCAGGATACCATTTACTTCCACAACCTAGGACTACACACTTTTGTACCATTTTTCACGTATTGATAACGAAAAACGCACTAATATGAATCAAAACTTTCGAGTCGACAAAATTTTAAATTGACATCCACCATATTGACACATCCGATGTTACCATTAGACATGGGCGTTTTTGGTTTTGAACGCAAACGGATATATATCGGATTTCAGATTTCAAAATCGATTTCAAAATCCGTTTTTAGATATCCGATTTCAGATGTGCCTAACTTAGCCAATTCACTAGTTTGTGTTAAGATTTGGTTTTATTAGCTAACGACAATAACAAACAATTAATTAACGATATTTTGAAAACCAACACAAAACTCGTCTAATCAATTAAAAAGTCAACAGTTAAAAAAAAACAAATTAAAAACGTCTTTTTCTCGGTAGAATATTTATTGATAAGAATATAATTAAATTGCACAATAGGAACAAGGAATTGAATGAAAATAAGAATAAGAATTTACTTGCACGCGTGGGTCACACATTACCTGCGCGTGGTGCACCAGCCTGGTGTGGTCGTATAGCGCGGCGTGGTAGGTGAAGCATGCCCGGCAGGTGGGGCACGCGTGGGTCACACATTACCTGCGCGTGGTGCACCAGCCTGGTGTGGTTGTATAGCGCGGCGTGGTAGGTGAAGCATGCCCCGCAGGTGGGGCACGCGTGGGTCACACATTACCTGCGCGTGGTGCACCAGCCTGGTGTGGTTGTATAGCGCGGCGTGGTAGGTGAAGCATGCCCCGCAGGTGGGGCACGCGTGGGTCACACATTACCTGCGCGTGGTGCACCAGCCTGGTGTGGTCGTATAGCGCGGCGTGGTAGGTGAAGCATGCCCCGCAGGTGGGGCACGTGTGGGTCACACATTACCTGCGCGTGGTGCACCAGCCTGGTGTGGTTGTATAGCGCGGCGTGTTAGGTGAAGCATGCCCCGCAGGTGGGGCACGCGTGGGTCACACATTACCTGCGCGTGGTGCACCAGCCTGGTGTGGTCGTATAGCGCGGCGTGGTAGGTGAAGCATGCCCCGCAGGTGGGGCACGCGTGGGTCACACATTACCTGCGAGTGGTGCACCAGCCTGGTGTGGTTGTATAGCGCGGCGTGGTAGGTGAAGCATGCCCCGCAGGTGGGGCACGCGTGGGTCACACATTACCTGCGCGTGGTGCACCAGCCTGGTGTGGTTGTATAGCGCGGCGTGGTAGGTGAAGCATGCCCCGCAGGTGGGGCACGCGTGGGTCACACATTACCTGCGCGTGGTGCACCAGCCTGGTGTGGTTTTTAACTATAGAAATATATTTTGTTTACTAAAACATTGTACATGTAAACTTAAACTTAACACGAGAGACTCATCGTAACGTTACCGAGCGTTACACTTTTTCATAAGTGACTCCCAGCCGCAACCTAATTTAAGACGTTGTCACGTCAAAATTTCAATAATATGTGGGTACACAATTTACTAAGTTGACTTATTATTATTATCTTTATGAACTCTGAACTCCAATCCAGTCTTAACAAACACGTAATTAATAATTATCTAAACCCGGCAAACAAAAATCACTGACTGACATGCGTGCACTTGCATATCAAGGTCAAATTTGCATCTAAACAAAAGCACCAAGTTTTTGTAGTAAACAAACGCACGCTAAGATATAAGCCAAAATACATCACCTCACAGCCTAGTCACGCAAATATAGTCTTTAAGTACTGTGTCGTAAGACTATATTGATCGCACATATTCAATGGCAATAGATTTCCGTAAACAAGAAATCCAAATCGGACTTCCGAAATTCGCGGCATCTTTTTTACTCCGCTTTGTTACGATTGGTAAGAAAGAGACAAAGCGAATTTTACTGACGTTCGAAATTGTAAACAAATTCGCTTTCTCTCTTTCTAACCAATCGCTACAAAGCGGAGAAAAAAAGATAGCACGAATTTCGAATCCGATTTACATTTGGATACGTGATCGCTAGCGTTTTGGTTCGGTTAGATTTCTGAAATCGGATTTTCTAGTTGAGAAATCGTTCGGTATCGATTTGTGTTTGAAATCGGATTTTGGATTCGTTTTGATATATCGGACGCATGCCTAGTTACCATTGATTGAGGATACCGGTTACCACAACTATGTGGAAATTAAGAAAAAAAAGGCGATGATTTAATCAAGGACATTTGTTTACGGAATATAATTTTACAAATAAGAAGTTTTAGTAATAATTCACCAGATTTAATAAGAACTCGGGAATATTAAATAATTAAATTGAAATGAGTCGATAAAAGTCATTAATTTCTATTTGAAGTAGCTGCCTACAGCGTATTATTTGCGTAGTGTTTTTACTAAATGTTTTATTAAACATTATGGTTAATAAATTTATGTATAATTATATAAATTTCCCCTTTATATAAATTGTTCATCTTGGATTCGATTTGAGAGTAGCTTTAACGTACAACCTAATTCATAGATAATCTTTCAAGTCTTATGATATAAACGTCAGTCACGATTATCCAGAGTCCATATTATTAGTGTTGTCAAAAAGTTTATGAAACAAAATGCTTACTTATAATATGTAATGAGTAAAAAAAAAACTTATATCAGTAACTGACCTGGCGGGACCTGCCGGCCTATTCGCTAACTTTTTCATCGATACTTTTCAGAACAAGTAATCTGGCCTTAAAATGCTTAAAAAGCAGGTCTCGGGTAAATTTAGATTTATAAGATAGCCACCCAGAAGTCCAACGAAAGGTCAATTGAGGTCATACCTACTTGGCTTCACCCAAATGTACTGAGTTTGGCCTCCAGTTTATACTATAACTTCATGGGTATGACAGGACAGGCAGGCGGGCGCAGTCATAATTAAGCCTAGGGCCCTAACAACTGTAAATCAGGCACCGTGTGCACTACCTACCCGACGAATTGTCAATAGATTTTATAAGTATTATAGTAATTCGTTTAAATATGTTGCTTGCTTTATTGAGGGTCTAACCTTTTGTTTATACGAAGCCTAACCGCCTCTGAATAGCAATTGTAAAATATTATAATTGGTATATCTTTCATTTGTCATGTGAGTTAATATGTTTCAAAATCCGTTTTAACTTTGATCAATTTGGAATTCACAGAACTCTCATTCGGACGGGTACGAAAAATCCTTTTGGCCGCCATTGCAACTTTGTTTCGTATCAAGTTGTCAACAAGGACATTTTAAACTTTGGTCTCGCTCTATAGCTTATTGCATTCGCCTGACAGGGAAAGTAAAAGTACGTGGCTGCTTGCTCATTGATACCTGGTCAGAGTTAATTACTTAAGATTCTTACTTCTTCACCAGCATGGGTTTTCGGCCGAAGAGGATAGAATAGAACAACCTATTAGCCTTCTTTTTTTTTACTTGCCAGATGTTCCTTCCCTGGAAAATGATCTTGAATGGAAAAGGCAGTTTCGTAGGATTAAAAATATACATTTTGGGAATAGGGTTGTTAATTACAGATGATAAAAACCTGTATTTGTTTTCTTTCCATCCAAACTTCATATTTGTTTTATACATTATTTATTACAATATGATTAGAGTGCTTTACATTTCAGATTGCAGATATTTTAGTACTTAAACAAAACCTGTTATTCTCTATATAAAAATGAAACAAAGTTGGTGACATTCTTCCAGAAAAAAATCTAATACATACACTTACGTGAAATGAAAGAATGAAATGCATATATTAATATTATAGAATTTAATTAGGGTACATACAAACATTTTGTAATGTTGAAGTATAATAATCAAACTAATAAGCACTTTGAGAGTAGCCAGTGAATTCGTGGGTTTATCTGCATCGAAAATTTTCGTGACTGGGATTCTCCATATTTCGTTAATATATATTTTTTAAAGGTAACTTTACAATAATAATAATTAACTTTCAATCTATGCAGAATACAACGAAAAAAAAGAAAAAAAATACAAACTACGCCTCGTTTCACAGTCGTCTAACGTTCACCGGGGTGCGACGTGAGCCGGGCGGCCCGCGACCGACGCGACGGACGGCGACGACGCTCTCGTGACATTTCGATGAATATCATTAAATTCTAAACTCGTGGTTAAAATCGATTAAAACATTCCTATATATTTTCTACAGTAAAGAAAATCACACTGATATTTCGAAAGGCAACAAAACAAAGGTAAGCGTCCGCTAGGGAGGCGTCGCGGTGGCGGGGCGCTGACGGCGGGGGCCGGCGGGCGGGGGCGGGGGCGCGGGCTGCACGGAAACATAATGCCATTCAAATCACCTAATCAACAATCAAACAAATATAAACAAACATTATGTAAAGAAAAGTTTACTAGAAAAAAATCTACGCGGATCAGGCAGCAGACGGGACTCGAACCCGCACCCTCGTAATCCGGGCGAATGCACTGACCATTCTGCTACCTAGTTTTTTTAGTAAACTTTTCTTTAGATTTAAACATCTAGCAGTTAAATGCTTAAAAAAAAAACATCACTATGATTGCTATTTCTTCTTTAAAATGTTTAATACCTGTAAAGGTATTCATTTGACATTGTGCGTTACCTACAATGCGAAAAGATGGCGCTGCTTTGCAGCCTAAGGTTAAAGAAAATTCGACACGGCCGTCAGGGCCGCGGTAGCATAATAGTCAGTGCATTCGCCCGGATAGCGAAGGGTGCGGGTTCGAGTCCCGTCTGCTGCCTCGTCCGCGTCGATTTTTTTCTAGTAAACTTTTCTTTAGATTTAAACATCTAGCAGTTAAATTCTTAAAAATAAAAACATAAACATTATGTATTCAAATCTGACATAGCGGAAACCACCCAATCATTGGCACTCTTCCAATAGAGGTGACGACGGGATAAAGTAAACGAAATTCTATTTAGTTCGCCAGTTAGATTCTTTGGTCAATCAACCTAAAAATTACAAACGTAAAGCGCGTCATAGTTTGGGAGTCGGGGGCTCGTGACGTAACTTTAAAGTAAGAATTGTACCAAATCTGTGTAAAGTTTTGAATATGTGAAAAAAAGTAAGTGTAAATACTTTTTGATAATCTACCTGATAGACGAAGAAAAAAAAATTAGTCTTGATCCCTATTATTGACACTTTTGAGTTAAGTTCGAAAAAAAACAAGGAAACAATAGATTATTCAAACTCAACATATTAAAAAGAAAACATAGTAATTATGGTTTAAAATTGGCAGCACTATTTCGATAATCTATTGTTTCCTTAACTTTTTTAACTTAATTCAAAATTGCCAATGATTGGGTGGTTTTCCCTGATATTATGTATTAGACCCCGACTTAAATAATTTTAAAATTATGAATCTACAAGATCTTTCATTCACAAGTAATATCTGTTTTTTTTTGGTTTGGTAACCTGATATGACCGGTCATTGTGTTTAATTTGTATTATAATTAGTTTAACTTTAACGACGGCAGACCGAATGTGCTAACTACATCTGCTGCAGATATAATTTTCGAGTGGATTTAAGAAACTTTTATACTTAAAGGATGGCCGGTACCATTTACAATAAAAATGGTGATGCAATGATTGTCAGCATTATTCCTTTTAGGGTTGATTTTCTTTGAGTTATTAGTAACTTTACTTCTGTTAAGCAGCTCAAATATTATAACGCCATTATTTTACAGTCACTCTGCGTATGTCTTATTGATTCTTCGACCGACATATTAAATATTCTATTCAGCATGTTTAAAATATGCATACTAGTACCTTTATTAATTGAAGATTGATTACGCAATTGTAGATTTAACCGAGGATCATTTTGAAGGTAGTACGTTAAATTTTATTTATTTGACATACCATCGACAATTTCACAAATTTCAATAGATTCATGTAGTACTCAATCATGTGAATTGCTGCAGGCATGTACAACATTCGACTATATCGACAGTGGAAAGGCGAAACCGACGACCGTAACCCAAATGAATCCAAACGTTATTCGTTTGTTTTGGTTATCAATGAGAATTAGGAATACAAGAGAAACTATGTCGATACAGCCTTGTTTTTAGTACTGTAATTTCTTTGTTTTTATTTAACTTAGTAGGTATCAAAAAATAAATATAAGTAGAACTGAAATTCGTCAATTACATCAAAAAAATATGCAAATCATAAATACGACTGCTTAACAGTTCATATTACTATGAATCTACTTTAACCAAAAAACAAACTTATTTTGATGAATATCTCTTGACACCCAAAAGTAAACTTAACTAAATTTGGTACGTGTCATTCTTATGATAGCATAATCAAGTATAGGTATTTATACCGCGACACAAAAATAATAAGATCAAAACTTGTTCATACAAAATGGGCATTCTCCTTTGTTATTGAAAGTAACGTAAACTAGTAATAGTAATAAAAAGAAGGCAGACTAATCACCTTATTCAAGTATACAATGGTTTAAGATTGGTTGTTTAAAAGCACCGACTACACAGCCCCTAGACGCCTAACGTTATATTTTCCGTACTAAATGCATTCTGACAACTGCCGGAGGCAAGACGAAGCAGAGCGACTGCGCCTTGATTGCCTATACAAGTCATAATGCTAAAAAATGATGTGATGATGGTAGACCGAACCATTTGGACTTTTTTTGCATTCCGAACGCTTGTCAACAGGTCACGAAAGTGGTTGACACTGATTGAATATTTCCCAGCGGGATTATTTATCTGATTTATTAGTCAGATTATTTGTCTATTATAAGGCGTCTAGATGCTGTGTAGTGGTTGTTAAGAAGATTTTGTTTATACCTCTAGCGCGGGCCGCGGCTCCGCCCGCGACTACCTGCCCTCGGGCAGCTGGCGCGCGCCCGCGTGCGCACGCGCCGCCGCTTCCTGTGACAATCACAACAACGATATATTTTTTTTTATAGATAGGTCCGACAAATGACTACACCCCACCTGATGTTAAGTGAAGGTGGAGTCCAGACGCGAAGATAGCTGATACAGCAGCTCTACCTGCCACATCAGCCATCCTCACCCTGCCGGCCTGCATATTGCTTCTCTTTTAAAGGATCCCAGGTTGTAAGAGGGAGGACCGCTCACGTGGAGCGGGCAGAGCATTCCATTTACGGATAGTGCGACAAAGAAATGCAATTGTGGCCACTGTTAGACGGTGAGAACGTAGGCCAGCGCGCGTGGTCCTCTGAAGTAAGGGGAAGGTGGGATAAGAGAATAACTCCTCAGAACACTCGCCGTGGTATAGACGAAATACGCTAGATACGCCACGTGCGCTCAAAATGTGTCCCAATCAAGAAGTGCATGAACTCCATTCAATCACTTCTTGGTTCACAGTCACGCGCGGACCATTGAAAAGTAAAGATGCCGCAGAGCGCCTTGAAAAAATGCGAAAAAAATACTTATAGTACGTGTGTCGTTTTTTCGACAGGTATCTAATCAATGTTTGTTCATTTAACGCATTTGAAGCAAATTTTATTCTAATACTTACTAAAACAGATTTAATAGAAATTATTTGTAATATTCAAATGCACGATCGGTTATACTGCCGTCTCTTTTCCTCGCGGACCGTGCCTGTTATATTGCTAACAGCGCATACAGAATTGTGCGTAGAGTCAAAGAATTAAGGTCAAAATTTTTCCGCATATAGTCGTAAAATTTTACGAGCTTGCATTTAGAACTGCCATAAGTCTGTGACGCATGCGTTTCAATTAAGACCTTACACAGTATGCATTAAAGGTGACTTTAATTTGTTTAAATAATGGTTTATATTGTTTTTGACAACATGATCATCTTACGGAGCTCCTTTTTGGACAGGTTTCGGCCACGATTTTGTTCGTGTTCTTGTAGGGTATTTAATATCGTTGAAATACAAGAACAAGTTTAGGAAGGGGGGGAGAAAACGGAAAACTCACGTCACAGTGCCCCAAGGGTCTTCATGAATGTGAGTGACTGTTTCGGGAGGGCGCCACTGTCTACGTATATTACCGTAAATGACATACAAAATATGATGTTTACGATAACGGCGGTGTTAGTTCAAAATTTCGTCACATCCATAAAAATCTTTGTCGTACTATATAGATCACGTGCCATTCGTCTGACCTATAAACGGGCGCCGGCGGTGTCGCTGCGAGTGTAGGCGCGGGCGCGGGGAGCGGTTGGCCACCTCAGTGACGCCAGCATCAATAATGCCCTAAGTTCAGATGGTCACGCATCGACGCGCGAACATATGATAACGAACATATGTATGGACATATGATATAATTATCTTGGTGCGCGGCTAAGCCATAACGCGCAGCATAGCATAGAGGCGGCCTGTGGCCACGGCTTGCCCTTATTGGTTGGTTGTTTGAACACTCGCTTACATTGTAAGCCAATGCAATTGACCGTCTCTATCTGTGAGAGACTCTATGCGGGGCTGCGGCTTGACGAGCAGGATGGCGGGCAGGGCGCCGGCGGATGCGGCAGGTGTGGCGCGGGGCGCGGGCAGCTGGATTCAGCGACGTCATCATCACGCTACGGTTACCTTGGTGCACGGCTGCGGCTTGACGCGCAGCATGGCGGGCGGCGGCGGTAATGGTGCGGGTGCGGGCGCGGCGCGGGGCGCGGGTAGCTGGACCAGCGTCGTCATCATCACGCTACGGTTACCTTGGTGCACGGCTGCGGTTTGACGCGCAGCATGGCGGGCGGCGGCGGTAATGGTGCGGGTGCGGGCGCGGCGCGGGGCGCGGGCAGCTGGACCAGAGTCGTCATCATCACGCTACGGTTACCTTGGTGCGCGGCTGCGGCTTGACGCGCAGCATGGCCGGCGGCGCGGGCGCGGGCGGCGGCGGTGTCGGTGCGGGTGCGGGAGCGGGCGCGGCGCGAGGCGCTGGGGGAGCGCGGGGCGCGGGCGGGGGCGCGCGGGCGACGGGCGGCGGCCGCCCCAGCGACGCCAGCATCAGCCCGCGCAGCAGCGCCGCGCGGCACTCAGCTTCCGCGCCCGCGCGACTGTTCGTCACACCTGAACAAAAACACAAACAGACACGTTAAGATCATCATCATCATCGATTTATTATTGTCCGTACTGCAGGTCTTCAGAGGATCCCTTTGGATACAATAGGAAGAATGAGCCATGTCTACTATTGCTAAGCTTATGCAATGATATGGCAGAAGCTTGTGATACGCCGCCAAACGTCGCGATAAAAGTTTGCACCTAATTTGTCATGCAGCCATTACGTCATACTGATGTATCCAATAAAATACAGCTTACTCTCGACGCACGACACCAATTTTGGTGATTTCGATTTCAAACAACTAAACAGGCAGAGAAGGAAAATTTTGTGATACAGTTTATTTTAGCAATTTTTAGGTACGTCATACCAGTACTTCTGTTGGGTTTGAGCGGATTATAAGACCGTTCAATTAGTCGCCAGCGTCACTTTGAACTGCAGCTACGAGGATTTATCACTAGCCACTCACCCAGGAACCCGGAGAGTAGGAACTGCGAGTCGTTGGCGTCGCTGGCGGGCTGCGGTTGCGCGGCGGGCTGCGGCTGCGGCTGCGGCGCGGCGCCGGCGCCCGTTCCCGCCGCGCCGCTCGACGACGCCGCCGCGCGCCGCGGCAACCTCTCTATCTGTTGTCGGGCCGCCTGCACACGTTACAATTATATCTTCTTATAACTTATTTACCCAATACTAAGGATATGCAAAACCTACAATTAAAATATACAATATGACAAAATAACTAAAAGAGACGTATTTTGCTAAGTAGACGACCACTAATTAATTTATCATAATAATCAATGCATTTGTAATATACTAGTTGATGCCTGCAACTTGTATGCTTGGTTTAATAGGGATGATGACGGGCTCCAGTAAACGTAATTCTATTTAGTCCGTCAGTAAGATGATCAAAAAATAATGGACACGTATTTTTTCTTTGGGCAATCAACCAAAAATGATAAAGTTACAGCGCGTCAAAGTTTGGGAGTAGGGGCTCGTGACGTCACTTTTGAGCGAATTTTCACTTATAAGTGTACTCAAACGTGACGTCATGCGACTTTTCAATTCAATATATCTCTGCAATGTTTATATTATGTGAAAAAAGAAAAAATACGTGCTGGCAAATCTCAGCATTTAGGTAATTATTAATGAAGATAAAAACCATTATTACCCTGGCAAATGTATACGTAGTGCGAGTGTGACGTACCGTGGCCTGCTGCCGCTCGAGCTGCAGCTGCATCTGCAGTTGCTGCAGCTGGCTGGGCGTGCCCGGCTGGCCGGCGCCGCGCCGCACGCCCGACAGCTGCGACAACAGCTCGGCTATGGGGTCCACCACTGCGTCGCGCGACGACGGCGACAGAGACGATATGCCGCCGCCCGTGCTGAACGACAAAACAACTACAATTAACCCCTATTTCTCCATACTTAGTAGCATAACGCACTAAACGTTAGCCGCGCTGGATGGCGGTCGCGCGGATGTTAATTTATATAGGCATATAAGTACGACAACGCTCGGGCATCTACGTAACCGCGCGGGTGAGCCATAAAATTTAACATCCGCACATCCGCCATCCGCCGCGGTTTGCGGCTTTTGCGTTGTTCACCTTAAATCAAGTTTATGACCAAATTTAGTTGCGGTTCTGATTTTAGCACATGTGAAGTTGGAAAGGTACAGTAATAAAATGAGAAGGTTGGTTGGTGACATGGGTATGACTCTTTTAATCGAGTTTATGAACAAATGACGATTTTTATTTTAAATGTTGCAACGTTGTACGTGAATGTAGGTCTTAATATCAATAAGTTATAAAAAAATAAACTATTATTTTTCAATTTTTACTGTCAAAGGCAAAATCTTAATTCTATAACTCTATCTAAAGAAAACATTAATAGCATACATATAATAGTTGGGAATTTTAGCTACGGTCCAGCTACGGATGAGCGTCCGCGATTTTAAATTTAGTCACAGTCAAGCAATCGTTGAGGACACCCGTGTCCGTATTTACTTACTCCAATACGTCACGAGTGATGGTACGGTGATAATTCTACATCAAGTCCCGCTGGGGTGAGTTTAAAGACTCTCTAGGATTAACAATAATTATAAAATGTTCTCTTCTCTAACTCAGACGGAATAGCAACCACGCACCGCGGGAACCGAGGCGTTGGAAATTTGTTCAGTGGGTTGCGTCTTGTTATAATAGCTCTAATAGCTTGGGCGCACAAGGCATCCCTGCTAGAAATCGCGTTACTTAATTTCTGTTGGAAATCGAAATGCCAGGTTAAGTCGCGTTTTGATTGGCCACGTCAGTGCAGTCGGATTGCAAATTAGGTACAAAATTGTATGGCGACGTTTGGGGAGTGTCACCGCTTATGGTGTTAGTCAAGTGTTAGTACATAGCTTGGCACAAGTATGCGTGCTTTTGGTATGCGGTCTCTAGAGAGGGTGCTCTGTGGCTGTCCGCTATATTGAGTACCGGGGAAAGGCAACATAAGAGTGCATTATCTTTGAAAAGCTTAAAGGAGCAAAAATTTCAAACATATTGCAGATATGTCACACAAAAGCTGACCAAGATGTTAGCAAAAGGAACCATGTAAAAATATTTTGTTATAACATTATTGCTTATAATAATAACGGGATCATTTAAATGTTTCATGCTTATTAGAGAGACATGTCAAGCTATACAATGAACTTATAAAAAATATCTCTGTATGCTATTTGTATAACCTGATATGCTGTCCACTGCGTGTGCTTCAACAGAGAGATAAATATAGTCAAATACACAATAAATATACGGTCGCAGTCTGAAAATGTTTACCAGTTTTTAAATTAGATTCTATATCATACTTTGTTCACTAAAGTTTAAATGTCATATCAAGTAACTTATTACCTTTCAAAAGTTATTATGCAAAATGATGCATCGAGAATAACAAATATATATATATATATATATATATATATATTACTTTCTGATATTGAAACTCATTTATTTATTTGTTGAAATGACATTTATAAAAAATGATTGTTTGAACATTGTTTGGACCCATGGTTTGGACAAGAGCAAAACTGTACGGAAAATATTTTCATAACGAAATAAAATGGCAAGTTTAATTATAGTTGCTGCTTTCCTTTTTTGGTAGCAATAGACAAAATAACACTTCAATTTGAAAAGCATTATAGCCTGGGCAAGGGATATTTGTCCTCCGAAGTAAACATTCTCGGATTACGTTGTGTTGTAATATTAACATGAAGTTTAAGAAACAAGAAAGATATTTTAAAAGAGAATACTGGGTCCATCCCATTAAATCGGATCGAGAGCGCAACGCGGACTGAAGCTCGCTGTTTGCGCTGCTGCGCCTAGTCACATGAATACTATTTTTTTCAGGGAGTACTTTTGTCCAGTCCGTACTGTCGGTAGTATCGATGTCCTCGATTATTCGGGGGACTTTTAACCCGTCGTGTGCCAAAAAAGTTTGCGGACAATTGTTCCTCAACTGCGCAGGCCATTAGACTTGACAATGTCTTTTAGTGTAGGTGTTAAACCCTGAGTTAAACCCACATGCTGGATTGGAAGAGAAAGAAGACCATAGAATGCATCACCTGCTATTTTTAATGCTGTGATATAATTAAAAACTATAACAAGAGAAATTAATGTGTGCAAATTGTCGAGGACGTGCTGACTACTAACCTACACTATAGTTCTTGAGCAACTCCGAACCAGCTGATGCTAAATGTGGTATAAAAGGGCATACCTTATAGTATAGAAAGAATTTTCATGTATTCTACGTTATGCCATCCATCACATAAGAAATATAATCTAATATTTTTTTCTCTTTATGTGTTAATAATATCTATCTATCTTCACGCGCTGAACTAGAGCGCGCTATAAGACACGATCCGTATACACATGTTTCGCTTCATCCACAATCATTAGTCTTCATACACGACCGCCGATTTTTGAGACTTCTGACGTCACCTACATTCAAAATGTGATCAATTTGATCGTGAACGGCGAGTCTTGGCCTCCATCAGCTATTCACTATCGCATTGTAGATCTCTTTTGTCATTCTCTCACTAGACATTAGTGTTAATATGCAGAAGTAAATACCTGAACTGCATATTGGTGCGTCTCGGACGACTCACGCCGCGTCCTGACTGCGGCATGCGGCGGACTCCGCCATGTCTGATGCCACTGGGCTCGTCGTGCATAGCAGTTAACGAATCTTATTACAATATTGAGACTTTACAAATATCACAACTAAATAATCATATTACTTGATAGCAAGACACAGAGCAACTCTACCAGACTGCTAACAAGGTCACCCGCTAGCGACAAGCTATAAGAATACTGCATAATCAACCCCAAAAGTCGCAATATAATTTTGCACCTATTTTGTAATGGGACTGTAACGACACACTGACGTGTCCAATCTTAATGCAGCTTAGCCTCCTGAACACCACCAATTTTTGCAATTTAGGTTCTTAGTAGGGGTGCTCTATGCAGCAAGATAATAAACATTAGATTACACAACAGCAGCTAATTTCAATTGTTATCATTGAACTTTATATTACAAATGGGTATCCAGTATTTTCTGCATTTAAAAAATATATGTATTTGTTGCACTTTTGTCAGCCATGGTTGTAAACACCCATTAAAATGATGCAAATTTTAAGATCAAAAGTGAATACTAATAAAACAAGGTATACAGTAGCTACTAAATTACATGCATAAATAATTTTTTCAAAATTTTTGTAGGAGATTGGTGGTGGTTCTCAATTTATTTTGTGAACAAAAGAATTCAGGTTTATCACCAGGTTCAGTTGTTATCTTGTGTTTGGTGACAATACTTCTCAAAGATTATTTAATTCAGAAAATGAAGTCGCATTTCTAGTTGCATTGTACTAACTTCATAATAGCTTTTTATGGGGGAATATAAGTAGTATTCCAACAATTGTTTGTTATTGTGGGACATTTCTATCAAATAAAATTTTAACTGTTGCACATGCAATACTCTGCCACCCTATACCTGTGACAGGAAATAAACCATATTGATGTAGATTCTGGCATGATTCTCTATAGCTTAACTGAAATTTGACAACAGTGTATTCTAGACATTCTCTACACAGAATGAAAAGGAGTGACTGATTTCTAATTTAGTTTTGTTTAGAGAATCATGCCAGCTTAATTGCAGTTCTATTTAAGCATTCAGTTACAATCATTAAGTATTTGTCTACAATGCCAATTGAAAAGGATATCAAAAATGAGATGAGATCTCTAGGTCCAGTCCTGTGTTCGAGTGTGAGATGGCCAGCAAAGTCATCAGTAACAAAGTTTGGTTCACCACCAGGCATTGATGCACAAACAGGACAAACCACCTGTAACATTAACAATCAATTTTGAAAGTGCAAAACACAGGTTAAATATGTATTAGAAATATTTTCCAGAATAGAAGATATATTTTACTAATAAATGTTGTACATCTTTGTGTTTTTTTTACATAAAATTTTAACTAGTCAATTCCTAGCTATATAACAGGTGTTCTCAATAGTTACTGCAAAAAGTAATATAAAATAAAAGCATCAAGCAATTTTGTTTTGTTTGTTATGATAAAAGAGATTCTAATAAGAATTATATCTAGTTAGTAAACTCACAGCCAATGTGGTATCAGCATGTTCAGCTGTGACATGTTCCATGAGAGCTGTGTCTGTGAACCCCATACGGTTGCAATATGGACATGTGTATGCCTGAGGTTGTTCAAGAGCCAATGCTTCTCCCCCATAGTATAAATCTGCAAAAATACACAATGTTTTGAAACAATAATATCATGAACTGGTAATGAATGAGGCTTATTTGCTTTTAAAAGTCATAAGAGCATAATATTCAGAGCTCCATATGTGCTTCTTTGTTGTGTAGCAGTATAGGGAATATAAGATTAGTCTACAGAAATATTAATAGCAAATATTCACTCATTGATATTAATAGTTTTCCAACTAGATATTTTTTGTTACTTTAAGGTTTCATCAAAATATAAAGGATTAATCATTTGGAAATAGTAAACGAAAGATAGTGAAAGTTTGAAATGTAATTATTTATTATTATAAAATTGTTTATTTATACATAAAGGCCATGTCCTACATCAGAAAGAGCAATTTGATATTTTAATATTGGAATATGAACATACAAACGTAAGTACTCTTGAAAATAATTGAAAACTGGAGAGTTGAAAGTTAACCAGGTCATTAGTTTTTTAGTTAATCTTACCAAAGTCACTTCTGGAAAGAATGCATTGCATGGGGTGCTGGGTTGTGTGTTGATTTGTGGTAGCGCCGGATTCATAACAGGCTGCGCATAGGTCATAATCGATGCATATCAAACATTTGTATCGTCGTCCCCTAAAGTTATTTTTCAAACAAGAATCACAGCTGACTCCTGAAAAGATGTCAATAGGTTTCACATACACAAATTGCAATTTTGAGTAAGAAAAATGTGCATTGAAATCTGTTAAATATCATAGTAAACTTATGTCACTCAGGTCTCTAATGTTTTCTCAAAGAAAATTACGATGACAATAGCATTGAACAAATTTTGATTATCATTACCCACCTTCATGGCGATTCATTTTCGCCAGAAATTGTAACCGAAACAAACAATCCTTGGCACCACTATTAATGCTACTCTATGAGGTATTTATATGACTATTCTAAATTAAGTAGCACAACATATAATACACTAAAATACAAGACTTTTTACAAAAATTTCCAAGCAAACCTAACCCAACCAGGCCATCATGACGTCACATAAATGTTCTTTGTGTTGCTATAATAAAAAAAAAATGTATTTACACGTCCGTGGTACCTATTTTGTATTTTACAGTACAGACTACAGTAGATTCTCTAAACCTAAAATTAAATTTGACGACTGCGTTGAACAGAGACAGTGGTAGAACAGAGACAGAGACCTATTGATAGATACATAATCAACTTTTTAAATTATTTAAACAGGCAACAATTTAATTCTCTAATGAATAACAAAAATTTTACCCTAGATCTTTTTATCAAAGACTTTATCTACTTTTTAAATGCATGTGCGAACCACCGCTCCATTCTTTGGTCCTTCCCGACCCGTCATATCCCGCCTTTTTAATTAATATTTCAACTTACGTGAAATTTAGTGCAATGTTACTGAATTCTGCACCTCGTTATCGTTATAACGAAGCTAATTATAGCTTAATAAACAAAGATATTGCTAGTATTGACTGGCACAATATATTACGGAGTTTGCCCATCGAGGATGCTGTTAATATTTTTTATGAATCTATCTATAAAAGAACGTGTACCCGTACGTCCCAATAAAAGTAATGACTTTCCTATTTGGTTCACAAAGCCATTATTACATGTTTTTAAAAATAAAAGCAAGGCGTGGATAAGGTGGAAAAAATACCAGAATATTTCTGACTATGAAACATTTTCCTTGTATCGTCAAAGATTTATGATGTCGAAAGTACCTAGACACATATATATTAATTCTGTAGAGGTGGGAATGCGTGATGATATTCGAAAATTTTGGTCTTATGTAAATAACCGTAAGTCAAGGAATGGCATACCTCAAGAAATAACATATCTGAATTGAATTCTAGAACAAATAACCCAAACGGCGCATGTGAGTTATTTTCACGATTTTTTAGTTCCGTTTACGAATCATCTGATCGCTGTGATGCCGATGATAAAATGTCTTTTGATCAAATAGATAGCGGTGATACGATATCACATATATATTTACCAATTGATGTAATAGTATCTGTCATTAAGTCAATAGATAGCACCAAAGGTGCTGGACCCTTCGAGCTCTAAAGCCGCTAGAAATTGAGTCAGTCATAGACATCTATGGTACGTAGCCTAGAATAAATATGTCAACTGTCAGTGTCAATGGTGAGTCCAATCCAACTGTCAAACATCTTCATTTGGTTAGAACTTGATACAAAAAAAATTGGTTTTTATCAGTTTTGCTCGGTAATTGTACGTATATTATGAACATTTAATAGTTATAATTGAAGGAGTTTATAGAAATAAAGATTTTCTAAGGAGAAAGTATAAATGATCTTAGGTTTGATTAAAACAATCGTTGAAAAATGCTTTTGTTGCTTTACAGCCAACTGACATTTTTGCGCGGGAAGAAGATAGAAATTGTAATGAAAGTGAACACTGCGATTTTCAATTAAATAAAAATGACTGATACACTTTGTCACTTAGTTGTGGACGGAAACGATGTACTGGATTTTAAATTGGGTCTGTATTTCAATAGATTCAAATATATTATTACTTTAGCATTTGGTATAGAATAGAAATAATCTTGATTCAAAGTAAGGATAGATGGTTAGGTATTTAATCAATGTTGACTAGGTCTTTTTTCAAATTGAAATCACAATTCTGTAGCAGTTAACAATTCAAAAATTATTGGAAAATGTTTTGAACTAACATTTCTACTACCCACATATTAAAATATCATTTGATCAAATTTACCACTCTAACAGTATTATTTTCCATTTCAGTAAGGGGAATTGCAGATTTGGAAAATGACGAAAGCAGTTTTGGTCCCGAGATGTGTCATCAAGTATTTGGGGAAAATGAAAATATATTTGGCTATACAGACTTACGGATACACCTTTATTATAGTGCAGGGAGTTTACAAACCTATTTAGGAATTGAATACATGGACAAGGTAAATAAATTTTATTGTAAATACATGTATTTTTTTTTTACTATAGGTACTTATGTAAGGAGTTTTGACTAATGCAGTACAGTTTTATTAACCCCTTGCCTGTCAAGATACTATAGTGTATATTATTAAATATGAAGAAATAACATTATTAGAATCCAATTTAACCATTAATCACCTATAGATATGGTTTTTACTGTATAATTATTGTGGACAGTAATTATTTGATGAAATTACAATAGGTTATATTATAAATGAAGATGTTATGTATAATAGGTTAGAGTATATAGTGTCCAACGCTGACTTTTACAGATTGAACCTAGTAAGTCTGAAGGAATGAAGGCAGATGATGTTGAGGGTGCATTAACAAAAGTTTTGGCACCTGGCTATGTGACCAATTTGGATCACTTTGTCTCCATGCTAGAAAAGGACAAATCATTCACTCCACATGGCCGCCTCCTACATGCCTTTACAGTCACTCCAAGTAAGTTATGTGAAACATATTGTTATCAAACTTAAAAATAATAAAATTATGAGGGTGAAGTTACACCTACTTACTTATTTTTGTTATGGCCTTTATTGTTAATAATTCACTTTTTAATTCTAATACATAACATTTAAAAATTAATCACTACTTAGATCACTGACCATCTTGCTTTTCAGCAAATACTTCGCCTAGAGTAATGCCCCTATGTAATCTTATCTGAAGTTGCTCTCATTTATACTAATTTCTTGAGGTCATCTTCCAATCTATGACCATTCCAATCTCTTCTTTTCTTATTGGACTCTATTTTATTTTTCCCGTCTTTTATCATATGAACAAGTCATTTCCATTTTGTAATACAATTAAAAACATCAGTTACTCTTATTACTTTTCCTGTTCTAAGTAAAAATCATACTTATTAAAAAAATATGTAAAAGATTTTTGTTTTTATGATATGCATCCTTTTTTTAAGTTATGTTGACATGTCTATAAGAATATAATGATTAAATATTATCACCTCATGTGTGTAAGTGGATGATTTCTACCATGAGTAGAGCAAATTATTTTCATTTTCTTCATTTTATCATATTTAGTAATGGTTTTTAATTTACACATCTAATATATAGATAAGTTTGTAGAGGAAATATATTAAGAATTGATTTAACACCTACTTTATAAAGTTTTAAATACCAAAATTATAAGTAGAACATTTAAGGTGTATGACAGGGTATATATTATGTCAACTAGCAAGTGCCTAAATTCATCTGCATTAAATAATTCACCCCATTAAGTTTGTTATTTTGACAAAAAGAAAGCAGTTTGGTTTAATTATTTAGATGTGTAAAAGTATCACTAATTATTTGTACTTTTGATAGAGGAAGGTGGTGATAAGAGAACATTTGAAGTGTATTTCTGTGAAACATCTACTCCTGGATTCTTGGCGTTTCATGAACGTCTGCAAACATTCCTTCTTTGGTATGTGGATGCTGCCTCTTTCATTGATGTAGATGATGATCAGTGGACCTTTTTCACAGTGTAAGTCCAAGAATTGTGATTTAATAATTATTTCTACCCATGATAGCTACTTTCTGCCTATTAAGAGCTGAGTTTACGGCTATCAAAAACTCCTTTGGATTTTGTCAATCCCCATATAGTATAGAACTTTTCTAATCACAAAATCACTTAAAATAAATAAATAAAGGACCAGTAGAGAAATCTATAAATGAGAAAGTTTGTATGTTTGTTACTCAATTATGCAACTACTGAATGGATTTGGATGAAATTTGGTATGCATATAGTTGACCTGAATTAAGACATAGCGTACTTTTTATCTCACAATAATGTTAGATTCCTGTGGGATTCTTTAAAAACTAAAGCTAACTCAAACAAAGTTGCTGGTGGCTGCTTGTATGCTATATCTAGCTCAGATAAATTTATTGAAAAAGGAAACTAGTTCTCTACTCTTGTTTTGATGTATTATCAAAGGGAGGTATATAGGGCTTGTTTTTTTTTCTAAAAATATTATTTGACAGAGTAACTAACCATGGAATTTCAAAATTACAAAAGTGGTCTGGTGATTATACACACGTACATATACACATACATATTTACTGCTAATTTTCTTGCATTTAATCAAATACTTTTTTAGCAGTGGAATGTGGTATTTTTTTATATTTTCTTTAATTTTTCTTAAAGTTTTGGAACCTTTACAATTTATCTTGTGACTGAGTCCTTAAAGGGTCCGAAACATTAAGAAAAATGATTTCCGTCCAATGTTTTATTAGAGTACAACTGGCGGCCCGCGACTTCGTCCGCGTTAAATTTGACTATTGAGCAACAAACATAGTAACATACAAACTTTCACATTTATAATATTAGTAGGATAGATATCTATAATATATTGATTGTATGATACGCTATCGGTAACAGTTTCGAGAAGTACCAGTCGAGCGAAGGCAACACCTGTTACGCGACGGCCGCGTACGCGACCGTGTACCGCTACTACGCGTACCCGCGTCACTCGCGCCCGCGCATCTCACAGGTGCTCACGTTACCGCCCTTCCGGAAACTGGGGCTCTGCGCGAACCTACTGCAGGTAAGTGCCGCGATATCATAGTTTCTAAGGTCGTCACTAACCAATACTCTCTAACATTCGACCGTGAAGCGCTACTTCGCGTACCCCCATCACTCGCGCCCGAGTATCTCGCAGGTCCTCATGTTATCTTCCTTAAGGAAACTGGGGCTGCGTAAACCTACTGCAGGTTTGTGCCGCCATATCGTAGCTTTTCAGGTCTTCACTAATCAATACTCTTTAATTAACATACGACCGGGTACCGCAACTACGCGCGTACCTACTGCCGTTTTGTGCGGCGATATTGTAGCTTCTAGGCTCTTTAATAACTAACACTGTCTAAGGTAATTACTAAGGTATTCACTAACGAATTATCAGCATCATCATCAGCCTTTTCAGGTTCTCACTGCTGCGACACAAGCCTTCCCTATTGATGGGAGATTGGGCCATGACCTACCATGCGGGCCCTGTGCGGATTGGAGCGGTTGCAGCTGGTACCAACGTCTTAACGTGCCTTCCGAAACATGGAGGAGCTCGAGATAGTACATTTTTGGTCACCCATCTAATAATCGACCACTGCAAAAGTAGCTTAACTTCAACGAGCGCAGTTGAACGCGCTAACCACTTGCGCCATCGAGATCCTCCACTAACTAATACTCTATCATAAGACCGGGTACCGCTACTACGCGTACCCGCGTCGATATGAATAGCCAAGTGCAAGTACGAAAAACGTACGTAAGTCCCGACTTGCACTCGCATGATTAGTTTTGTGTATCTACTGGGTTACAAAGGACATATTTGAGGCCACTGGGCGTATTCTTAGAATAAATGAAATATAATATAAATTGTTCTGCGCTGCATACACACACTTAACATCAGATGGGGTATAGTCATAAGGTCTTCTATAAATAAAACGAAAAGCCTCATTGAAAGTGGTGTTGATTCTGGCATGATTTTCTAAACTTAAAACTAAATTTAACATCAGCCTCTCCTTTTCATTCTGTACAGAGAATGACAAGGATACACTGTTGTCAAAATTAGTTTTAGGTTAAAAGAAACATGCCTGAATGGACACCAATCGGCGTGATTCTCTAAACTTAAAACTAAATTTAACATCAGTCTCTCCTTTTCATTCTGTATAGAGAATGACAAGGATACACTGGTGTCAAATTTAAGTTTAGGTTTAGAGAATCATGTCAGAATTGACACCAATGTCTGCATAAAATTTTATAAAAAAAAAATACCAACACAAAGGAGTTCCATTCACTTGTTGTTAATCTATTTGTGTATTAATTAGTCATAATTTATATCAGCGTATTAATTTCAACAGGCCATATATTCATACTTCACGATATTACCTGATGTGGTGGATATAACTGTTGAAGACCCATCACAAGACTTTCAAAGGATAAGAGATTATGTGGACGCCAAGAATTGTGAATCATTACCTGCTTTTGAACCTGCAAAACTCATTCAAGGGTAACATTACAATAAGATAGCAATTTTTTTATTATGCTGTTTGTGTCTTACAGGAGTAACTTTCAGTAATACCGAAATTTCTTTGTACAGTTTTTCCTCGGAAATGGCAAATCAAGCGTGTGCCAAATTCAAGATCAACAAGAAGCAAGCACGGAGAGTATACGAAATTTTAAGATTAAAAAATACAAACACATCTGATAAGACTGCCTATCTCAATTATCGACTTGACGTTAAGAATCGCCTCAATGCACCTTTCCAGGTCAGTTCTGTTTTAGGATAGTACAATTTATATGTAGAAATAATATGAAGTTGTAATCTTGAAGAAATCACGTGTCAGTAGGTTTCTCTTAGCGTTGCCAGTTTTTTTTTTGCCAAGTCGGGATTTAAGAACTCTTTGTGTGAAAAAGCGGGATTCTTTCATTGAAAGCGGGACATATTAAAAAAACGTATATAATCAAAAGTTATTGAATATTTATCTTCATTACGCGTCGGGCAGGCGGCCAGTCCACACTTGTCTGTGCCACCCGCCCTCGTTTTCCCAGTACGGTCGAGTTTCCCCGAAAAACGGGATTAAGCCTGTCCCGCGCGGGACATTAAATTTTGATTTAAAATCGGGACGTCCCGCCAAAATCGGTACGTCTGCCATCGCTGGTTTCTCTAGCTAGACGGTGTTTGGTTTTTATTGTGTCAAGAGTGCAGGGCAGTCGCTACTATTGCTGTCCTGATCACTCCTACCACCGCACTCTGATCTACCTTGTGATTCCATTCCACTTAAATGCAATAACTTAAACATACATTGCTATTGACGTTTCTGCAGTAGTATTTTGGAAAGTATTTTATAGCAACGCAAACAGCAATGTCAGTAGTTGAAATACATACAACCCTAAATTTTCACCCTTCTACCACCAACACCAATTTTTTTATGGTGGTACGAAGTTTGCTGGGTCAGCTAGTTTATTTTTAATCTTTGTTTATTTTTAATTTTTGAAGTAATGTTTTTGTTTTAATAACAGAAGAAGAAATTGGAAATGAAGAAGCTGCAAAAAGTTTTGAAGCCTGAGGAATTCGCCGCGACCGCTAGTGCTAGTGGCGCGCACGAAACGCAGGGCCGGCTCGCCGCTCAGTACGCCGCGTTGGAACTAGATTATCGCCGCGTTATACACCGTCTACAACACGAATGAACTGTGTGCGATACTAAATATGTGCCGGTTGTGAAGAATGTGAAGTTAGCAGAGCAATTGTTACTGAATTTAGACGATTTCACTACAAATAAAGTTTGTTTATCCCTCAAAATAATTGTTTTCGTATGCAACAGTCGGCGCGAGTCGCCGCGCAGTACGTCGCGTTGGAACATGACTACCGCCGCGTTATACACCGTCTACAACATGAGTCAACTGTGCGATACTATATTTATGCCAGTTGTGAAGTCAGCTGCTAAAATAGCTAAATAAATTGTTTGTTTGTCGATGATTTCATTTCAAATAAATATTATTTTTCGATAACTGTGTTTTCGTATTTAACATATTTTGGCGCCCCTTGCTGCGCAGTACGCCGCACTCCGCACTCGAGCTCAACTACCTCCGTGTCATACAACACCACCTACAATACTAGTGAATTGTGTGCGCTACTAAATAATATGTGCTTGCTTGTGAAGAATGTGAAGTTACCAGAGATTGTATTGTTTTTCAGATTTTAGTAGAGAATACACTTCAAATTAATTAAAATTTTCGCTAACATTGTGTTTGTTGATTTAAACTTGATTTTTCGCTGAATATTGTTTTCGTATTTTGCGAGCCTCGTTGCGTACGCCGCACTTGAGCTGGACTATCGCCCCGCCATACATCGCCTACAACACGAAATTATGTATGCGAAATTACGAAACTTTTTCGATGTTTACTTACAATTAAAACATTTTTTTTATTTGGCACGTCGCGCCATAAGTACCTATCTATAATATGCATGAAGCAGTCAGTATCGACTGCTTCAAGCTGCGACTGCATAGTGTACTATAGTCTTCTATGTATACACATACACGGAACCACTCGAGCAGTTGCGACTGCTTTGGGCGGTTGCCAGCGCGGTGAAATAGCAGCTTCAATGTGACTAAATACTCGAGCAGTCCATGTATGTTAATCACTGGCAATCTGCTCGAGCAGTCCTTGGATGGTCGCTCTTAATAATATAGATATTTTCCTTTTTCAGAAATTTGCCTTTAATAGTAATTTTTTGAGCAGTAATATATTTTCTTTTAAAGAAGGAAGTACTACACTTAGAAATTCTGCGCAGACGAATGTGTCGAAATAAAATTACAAATAAAGTTTACGTCATAGATAAACTACTTTCACACAAATTATGAAGTACCTAACCAGTAAAGCCTTCTCACGAGTCACGTAGGGTTAAGGCAGATCTCTTTATAAGAATTAATGTCATTTAATGTATAGTATCCTAACACACTGATCATCCAGGTTCCTTCGCAATAATTTGCTTGGTATGACCTCGGGAACTTATCCAACATTGTTCGTTTCATTGGGTATTACAAATGTGAATAAGTTTGTAAAATGCCGCAGCAAATTAATGAAAGTTCATAGTTCGGCTATATTTGCTATATCACGGCAATCTTGATGTTATCAAACATTGTATTAGTCATTTGTTAATAAATCTTGTAGAAATGTTCTTCAAGTGAACCAAAATTACTAGTCAATTAATTTTCCTTACTCGATGGGAGCGTAAGAAACGCACAGAAAACTGATTTTATCAGATATCTACATTAAAATTTAACTTTGGCATTTTAAACCGTAGTAGTAAAATTGTTATGTAATTAGGTATATGATAATGTTCAATTCAATTTATGAATAATAATGTCTTATATTTTTGTGTAAGTATTCATCTGTTTTGCCAATTTCGTTATATTAAGTAAACTTCCATTTTAAACTTTGTTCTAGGTTTTTTAGATTTATGATTTGGGCAGAATATAATTGTTTTATATTTACTAAATATGGGTTTCTTCCCAAGAAGAACCTCATCTCATCATCATCAAACAACCTGTATCGGACTCGATATTGTTACTCGACATGTTAAAACAATCTTAGTACTTAATATTTATAATATTATTCTTATATATCTTTTTCCTTATAACCAAAATCAATATTTTATAGAATATTAATTTGGAACTTATGAAAATGATTAATTGATGATTTGGTAATTGTATTCCTTTGTGTATTGTTGAATGTAAATTCGTGCATCTTAGTGCCTTTCAAATATTATGTATGTTGGTTGATAAATCGCAGGCAACGATATTAAATACCCTAGATACACCAACACGAACAAAATCATGCCCGAAACCTGTCCAGAAAGTACATTGGACGATCCACGGAGCCCCGTAAGATGATCGCATTGTCTAAACAATATAAGGCATTATTTAAATATTGATAATCGCCTTTAAAGCACCCTGTATAAGGTCTTAATTAAAACGCATGTCCGAGAGTAAGCTCGTAAAATTTCAATGACTTATTGCTGTATGCGGAAGAATATAGACCTCGTTTCCTTGATTCTACGCGCAATTCGTTATATAGCAGGTACGGATCGCGAGGTAAAGCGACTGCTTTATTACCGACCATCCATTTGAATATCACAAATATTTTCTATTAAATCATTTTATAGTAAGCATTAAAACAAAATTAGCTTCAAATGCTTAAATAACAAACATTGATTAGATACCTGTCGAAAAAACGTCATTTTACATACTACTTGTAAGTATTTATTTCGCATTTTTTCACGGAGCTCAGCGGCATGTTGATTTTTCAACGGTCCGCGTGTGACTTGGTTCACACCAAGAAGTGCTCGAGTCGTGTTGAAGCACTTCTTGATAGGGACACATTAGGAGAGCATGTGGTGTCTCTATGGTATTTAATATCGTTAATAGCAGGTCTTAAACTTTGTTTTTTAAAACTGTTTCAGCATATATTTTTTTTTGTGAATTGTTCTTGTTATGGCTGCCACAATGAAGATGAATCTTGATAATAAAGAATAGTTTTATAAAAAAATAGTTTTTCATTTAGTCCAAAATAATACCGGGGTTCAAATTAAATAAGAAACATGGAAAGTTTGCTCATAACTTTATCAAGTAAAACATTACGACTAACTACATACTTATAAATTAAACCGTGGATTCCTAGCGCGTAGTCAGTTCTATTTTATATTCTAAACAATCTAAGCTAGTGAGATCATTCTTTATTAATATTGTTTGGAAACTAGTCCAGGCAACGAATGCTCAAAAACAGGTATAGAGGGAAATGCTTGGAACACAATTTTTGACTTCGTAACTTTGTTAGGGCTAGTTAGGAGGTAAACATATCAAAAGTCCCCGCCCGTAGCCCTTAAGCCGGGGGGAAGGGGGGGATTGAAGGTCCCTTTTTTAGGTTTTTCGCGTATATCTCGGAAACTATTCATCCTAGCGACATGAGACAAAAGTGAAAGCTGATTAAAGTCAAATAAGTCTTATTCAGTCAAGTTTTTTGATATCTTGTATAGTTTTCGAGATATCCGCTTTAGAAAGTCTGTAATTATGGAAAAAAAAATTGCCACCACTTCCTGGGAATGCTGTTTTACTGCTACCTCGGTGGGAGGAAGACAAGAGATATCAGGCTTGATGGTGGCCACTGATTTCAAGAATGACTTGTACCAGTTGTACCTGTAGGCATTGAGGGAAATCTCTTTCGCTGGAGCTCCATACCACCTTAAGATGCAGATTTCACCTGCCTTTTGTACTTGAGTGGTGGTGGAGAAAGGGTGTGAAAAGACCGCTGCTGGTTTCTGGATTTCTGGTGACTTGATAATGTCTCTGGTCTCTGGCAAGGGAGGAAATTTCTCAAACCAATCGGTGAGCTTGGCAATGTCAGCTCCATCCTTGTTTTGGCGGGCTGGTCCGAAATCTGCATGCTGCTCACTGGTGGAACCAACAACCCTACGGCCGGCATTGTTGAAGAGTTATCCGGTCAAATAGAGCAAAAATGTGAAGCAATTTTTTTTCCATAATACAGACTTTCAAGAGCGGATATATTGAAAACTATACAGGATATCAAAAATCTTGACATAATAAGACTTGTAGCAATTTTAATCAGCTTTCACTTTTGTTAAAGTCTCATGTCGCTAGGATGCATAGTTTCCGAAATATATGCGAAAAACCTAAAAATGGGACCTTTAATCCCCCCCTTCCCCCCGGCTTAAGGGCTACGGGCGGGGACTTTTGATATGTTTACCTCCTAACTAGTCCTAACAAAGTTACGAAGTCAAAAATTGTGTTCTAAGCATTTCCCTCTATACCTTTTCGTTGCCTGGACTAAACGTTTTGCGACACTTAAAAAGAAACAATTCCTTTAGCAAAATACTTTCGCTGAGTAGTAATTAAACATTAAGTTTTTATTTAATCTAATTTATATAACAAACAACATAGTATATAGTAATTCCTTCCAATTTGTAAAAACGTTGTGTTATGTAAATAATGCAAATTTTTAACATGATTTAGAATATTGGTAAAATATGTATTTTATAAATTAAGATATTTTATTTTCATGACCTTGAATCTTTAACACTATAATCTGTTTAATTTTTTGTAGGCAAAGGCTTATAGCAAGTCACTCGTTTCATATCTTATTCCTAAATTAACATTACATATTTTATGAAATGCGATTAAAAAAGCAATATTGGGGATCACTTACGGACGGTACATACAAATGCATTTTTTCCTTAAATTTCACTATTGTTATCGCGGGAAAAAATTGCGATGCCCAAAGAAAGCACCACTACGAAAAGAAAACTAAAGGACTTTGTTTGTTATATCTAATGCATTCATTCATTGATATCTAATCTCTCTTATACGTAGCATGACCAACACGATAATAGGGAAAATACAATGACAGTAAATTTTCGCAGATACATCTATGCATATATATATAAAATATGTTGCATATTACTGCATATAATATGTTGAGGTGGTCATGCTATAATTTAGGAAAGCATGCATTTTAAACCGACGTGTAATTTTTGAAACACTGTCTTGTCTAATACACTACACTATAGTTAGGTATACAAAATATGTTATAAAATGAGTTCAGAGCCGTAGCCAGGGTTGTATTTATGGTATTGATGCTATTTATTGGAGCAGAGCAATGTGCCATAATGCCTCCCCTAGATGCGGCCCTGATCGAGTGTGAGATTACAATATAGGGATTAAAAATTATTAACTTAAAAATTAATGCGATCGAGACATATTGTCTGCAACATAGTACATCTCTCCGAACCATTCATTGTGTTCATCTAAGTATCTGAAAATAGAACAACGAATTGCTATAAAAAAGAAATTATTTTTTAGTTTAGCAACAAACTGTTTCAGAATCTTTAATTGCGGCATTAATTATAGTATGGATGTCGATAAAGAACATTATGCAACATAAAATATGGTATTTGTATACTTACTGAACAAACATATCAATGTGTTTCAAGATGAGTTTCAGTTTGAAGTCTGGCATCTGCGTCGCATTTAAAAAATCTGGTAATTTCACTGGAAGAGAAAACATAAAATCTTATTATTAAACCTACTTGGTGATATTATGATGTGTGAGATAAAAACTATTTTATGTCCTTTCCCGGGAATTAAACTATATCTATATAACAAATCATCTAATTCAGTTTAGTGGTTTATGCGTGAAGAAGTAACAGACAGACAGACACACTCGCATTTATAATACCTATACCTACGCCGGTACCCTCAGCACAAGCCAATACCGAATTCGAATAGTTGAATACGATTACGATACGCGTCAAATGAAAAGAAGTTTTGTATGGAAGATTTTTAAATCTTGTTATATCCTTTGTGGCTTTGTTTAAATATTGATTCGTAAGGGTACTGATGTAAGATGTAAACCTGTCACGGGAATTCTTATTTCGATCATTATGAAAAAAACGACCTACTGTAGCGTAGAATAGATACTTTATTTAGAGTAAGTATAATTCGTTTCAAAGCTTACCGAATAATCGCGCCAGATGAATTGCACCATACACGCGACATGGCAAATGCTCTGTGCCCTCTCGCGGTATAATCTGCCATTTCGCTACCTGTTACCATACAAATTGAACACTCAAAAAATGGACGAAAATAGAATGAATGAATACATTCTTTATTGTACTATTACACACAATACAGAGAACATAAAACACAGGAACAAAAACACAAAAGGCGGCCTTATTGCTAAGGTAGCAATCTCTACCAGGCAACCTTTGGCTAAATGAAACCATACCATAAGAATAGTAGAAACAGCGGGCTAGTGCATTGTAAAAATAAATAAATAAACGTAAATATAAGAATATATAATATAGTAAGTATATAAGGAAGCTATAAAATACAATAAATAGTAATGTACAGATAAAAAGATCAGGCAGAGTTCAGCTTGAGGAAATATTCCTTAATTTTAATAGTAATGGAGTCCCTCGTCTGTGCACGTTTCATATCCAAAGGCAAAGCGTCCCACAACTTAACAGCTCTTACATATAATGACTTGGCTACGAAATTAGTGGATTGAAAATAGATGTTTATTCTTAAGGGCTTCAATATGAATCTTATATCAAACAAAACAAGGGTCAAAGGTGCCTGGGGCAGTGGGCGGCCTGTGTGGGTTGCCCCCACGCTACTCATCGTGTGCGTATCCTGACCTTGTCCAGCAGCAGGGAGAGCGGCGTTCGCGCGGGCGTGTGGGTGGCCTGTGTGGGCCGCCCCCACGCTACTCATCGTGTGCGTATCCTGACCTTGTCCAGCAACAGGGAGAGCGGCGTCCGCGCGGGCGTGTGGGCGGCCTGTGTGGGCTGCCCCCACGCTACTCATCGTGTGCGTATCCTGACCTTGTCCAGCAGCAGGGAGAGCGGCGTCCTCGCGGGCGTGTGGGTGGCCTGTGTGGGCTGCCCCCACGCTACTCATCGTGTGCGTATCCTGACCTTGTCCAGCAGCAGGGAGAGCGGCGTCCGCGCGGGCGTGTGGGCGGCCTGTGTGGGCTGCCCACACGCTACTCATCGTGTGCGTATGCTGACCTTTTCCAGCAGCAGGGAGAGCGGCGTCCTCGCGGGCGTGTGGGTGGCCTGTGTGGGCTGCCCCCACGCTACTCATCGTGTGCGTATCCTGACCTTGTCCAGCAGCAGGGAGAGCGGCGTCCGCGCGGGCGTGTGGGCGGCCTGTGTGGGCTGCCCCCACGCTACTCATCGTGTGCGTATCCTGACCTTGTCCTGCAGCAGGGAGAGCGGCGTCCGCGCGGGCGTGTGGGTGGCCTGTATGGGCTGCCCACACGCTACTCATCGTGTGCGTATCCTGACCTTGTCCAGCAGCAGGGAGAGCGGCGTCCGCGCGGGCGTGTGGGTGGCCTGTGTGGGCTGCCCACACGCTACTCATCGTGTGCGTATCCTGACCTTGTCCAGCAGCAGGGAGAGCGGCGTCCGCGCGGGCGTGTGGGTGGCCTGTGTGGGCTGCCCACACGCTACTCATCGTGTGCGTATCCTGACCTTGTCCAGCAGCAGGGAGAGCGGCGTCCGCGCGGGCGTGTGGGTGGCCTGTGTGGGCTGCCCACACGCTACTCATCGTGTGCGTATCCTGACCTTGTCCAGCAGCAGGGAGAGCGGCGTCCGCGCGGGCGTGTGGGTGGCCTGTGTGGGCTGCCCACACGCTACTCATCGTGTGCGTATCCTGACCTTGTCCAGCAGCAGGGAGAGCGGCGTCCGCGCGGGCGTGTGGGTGGCCTGTGTGGGCTGCCCACACGCTACTCATCGTGTGCGTATCCTGACCTTGTCCAGCAGCAGGGAGAGCGGCGTCCGCGCGGGCGTGTGGGTGGCGGGCGCAGGCGCGGGCGCGCGGGTGGGACGCGCCCACACTTCGCTTAATGATGATCCGCTGCTGCCCACGCTACAAACATAACGATTTTTGGAATTAATTGGGACCGGGATCGATTGGGATGATCGGACATGGACTGGTAATAATGAAATACGAACTGTCACACATAGTTAAGTTTAACAAACACAGTTCTACAATACTAGATACAATAATAGAGATACTTAGTAGCAAAATAATGTATGTAGCCTTCAACCATAACAGGTGAAACATATCTGTACTCCAGCGAATTCCAACTTGTTACAACAAAACAAAACAAAAATAACTTGGTTTTAATTTTTTATATTACGCTTACGACCGATTTGGATAATTGGCGATTCGGTTAATCGGCGCTCTGATTATTGGCGTTCTACTGTATTTTGTTTTCTATATCAGACATCAAGTAATAACAATGTTTTATTGCATAGTATCAAATTTCACTTGGCTATTCGTATTTGCTGTTTGTAAACTTGACAATAGTCTTTCCTTAAGATGTTCTATAAGGAAAAGGACAGACTGATGTCATGTTTACAAATAGCCAAGTGAAGTGCCGGCATTACAAAAAGCACAGTATTTTATACTAAACAGAGCGTAGGTTATAGAAAAAAAAAGTTTCTAGTAGGGTCAACATTCTAAGTATATTTTTATTATTGGTTGTGATAACTATAGATCGGACATTCGGTTGCATATTAACCGAAAGTTGAAGTTAACTAATATGGAAAGCACTTTTTTATCGGAAAAACCCCCGCGATTCCGGCAAACTCAAATTGAAGTACATACTCCGTGAGATCTAATAATTTCAGATTCACACAAATGAAAGTTGTCCATATTGAATAAATAACTTTACATTCATTTTTGTTTTCTTATTAACCACCACACACCTAACATACTCAAATGGGAAATTTACATTAAACTTTAAGTTAATATACATCCGATTAGTTAATCCCGGAATCTTGGGATTTTATTTTTAATAAAAAATATCCTAAAAGCCTCTTCCATAATTTGTTTACCAAAAAATAACTTTAGGTGTGGGGTTCTCCCACAATCTTACTTATACACATTATATAAGTATTTAGAAATATATCAAATATTATATAATATGTATTTACATTTTATTACTCTAAATAAATATATTTACATTTATATAAAATAACATTTATAATTTATATTCATATACATTCATCACAAGCACATACATTTATTCACAAACAATATCACTATCGTGCCGTGCATCAGTTGATCTACGGAAGTCATATGGCGAATGGACACGCGCACTCGCTCCACCGCCTATTGTTCGGCAAACCGGCCGGCTCACGCGCAGAGGTCACGTTGCACGACAGTCGGAACCTATACTCTGTACCGTACGCACGATCAATCGCTCCGCGCTTGCTAACTCATAACCGTATTATTGTTATTGTTTACGTTTGCTTTCACTGTGCTTTTCCTTTCTTCCTCTGTGCTTGTTTATCACTGACTGTGCTCTGTACTCCTTCTATTCTGTGCTTGTGCAAATAAACTGTTTACTGTTGAGTGCTGGACTTATTGTTTACACCGCCTCCCGACTGCACCGCAGATAAGTACAAGCGAATTACCTACCTATCTACACACAACAACGCTTTATAGGTAAATATGCATCCGATTATCCGATCTCTAGTGATAAGTATCTCATCACCGTATTCTGTAATTTTTCTGACGTCTTTTAATATCGCTCAAGAGATGTTGCCTATGTGTGAGTGACTGACAGATAGCAGAACAGTCGGCTGAGGCAAAGAGCATACAAAAAATCTGGGTACGGAACCCTAAAAATAGGTAATTTGATATACTCACCTTCGAGGAGCTCATTCAAATGCGATCGTTGAAGTTAAGCAACTTTCGCAGTGTTCGGTCATCGGATGGGCGAGCAAAACTTTTTTTGTTCGAGTTCCTCCGTGTTTGGGAAGACACATTAAGCCTTTGATCCCGGCTACATCGGCAGTCGTTAGCATCCACCAATCCGCACTGGGCCCGCGTGGTGGGTCACGGCACAATCTCCCCATTCCTTCTATAGGGAAGACCTGTGCCCCAGCAGTGTGGACATTAATAAGCTGATGATGATACTGACCTTGAAGATAGGGTTTCAAATGCTCTTTGCTCGCCGGACGTTGACGGCGCTGGTTCCTCGTTCTCGGACTGTGACACCACCGATTTGTGAGAGCGAAGCCTGCCGGAGTAAAATTACAAGTATTTACGCACAATAAACAAAAAACAACACGCGAAAATTAAATTATACTTTATTCAAATTACTTATTGGATTATTGTTATTATTTATTATTATATAGATTACTAGCTGACCCAGCGAACTTCCTACCGCCATAAAAAATAGGGGTTGGTGGTAGAAGAGTGAAAATTTAGGGTTGTATGTATTTTTGTATGATGTATCATAAAAAAAAAAAAAATAGATAAAATTGCAAAAAAAAAATTAGGTGTGGATTACCCGTAACATTTAGGGGGATGAAAAATAGATGTTGTCCGATTCTCAGACCTACCCAATATGCACACAAAATTTCGTGAGAATCGGGAAAGCCGTTTCGGAGGAGTTTAACCACAAACACCGCGACACGAGAATTTTATATATTAGATTGAATTGTCCAATATTTTTTCCTACCATTCATTCAGGGACATGTTTTAGCTGATGGGAAGAATGGGCGCAAGAAACTCATCAGCATTTAAATAGAAAAAAATCTACGCGGTCCAGGCAGCAGACGGGACTCGGCAGCGTTATCTCTTCTCTTCGCATTGTAGGCAACCCACCATATTCACAAATAAGACACGGAAAATTAGGGCCCCGGTAGCATAATGGTCAGTTCATCCGCCTGGAATGCGGAGGGTGCGGGTTCGAGTCCCGTCAGCTGCCTGGTCTACGTGGATTTTATCTATATCTTTATATATATAATTCTTCTGTGAGTGTGTATGTCACTGAACTTCTCTTAAACGACTGGACCGATTTTGATGAAATTTTTTGTGTGTGTTCAAGGGGATCTGAGAATGGTTTAGATTCACAATTTTGTCCTCTGGATAACCCCTATTTTTTTAGGGCGGTACGAAGTTCGCTGGGTCAGCTAGTTATATATAAAAATCAATTGCTGTTCGTTAGTCTCGCTAAAACTCGAGAACGGCTGATCGGATTTATCTTATCTTGGTCTTGAAATGTTCGTGGAGGTCTAGGGAAGGTTTCAAAGGTGAGAAAAATAATTATAGAAAGAAATTCATTGTCTATAATACAAGCCTCAGAACAAAAACTATAGTCTACCTACACTACAGCTCTATACCGAAGCCACTGGGCCCGCCCTCGCTTCGCTTAGCTTAGAAAATTTTAATTTAGATTTAAACATCTAGCCGGAAAATGCTTAAATATTTTTTTTTCAATACTCGTGGGTGTTTCATTTCCTTCAGCAAATCGTGCATTAGACAAGGAATCAGCGATAGAAATGAAAAAGGTCTTCAAGGCGTTCAAGTATTACGTACCTAACGAAATTGGGGGGGGGGGGAGGATCTTGTAAAATGTTACGAATAGTTACGATGCGTTACAAGGACGGGAGGGGGTTCGATCAACGCGTTAATTAACATTGTTTTTTATCTAAATAAAAAAAAACTAGGGTATTAAAATCTGTATTGCGAATTAGAAATCGATTGTTTTAATTATTAATTACTACCAAAAATACAATTTAAACCAATAAAAAAGGTAATTAAGCGAATTTCCGGTAGTTTTCGCAACATAGATGTGACATTTGGAAAAAAAATGGTCACCGATGTTACGTAACGTTGATGGTGGGGAGGGCAGGATATCGTTACGGCGCGTCACGAGGGGGGGGGGGGGGGGAACATCAGAAATATGTTTTTGTTGTAACATAATGTATTAGAATTTTGATTTCCCATCTAATTAATTATCATAAAAAAACATCTTACCTCCGTGAGTTTCCCAAAAAATAATGCAGGTTTACCTCGTATTTTGATATTGAATTAAATAGAATTACTATCAAAAACTTTCATTATCTAATCTACCATCATTGAACTACTGAAATATGTATATATTTTTATAATAAGTTCGTTAATAATTATTTTATAAGACTCGAAACATCACCCGTAAAATGCAATATATACTAGTGCAATTCTACCTACGCGCCGATCAGTACGGCGGCAGCGGCGCAATTTTGTAAAAGGGCTCTTCAGCGAGGTGTTTTCGCGGTACCTTCTAGCGAGTGTGGGTCGAGCCGCCGCCCTTTCTCGCGGCTTTGATTGGTTGCAAGCAGTAGAGTTCGATTCCTCACACGAGTCGCCCTTTGCCTTCTCTGTGTCCGCTTTCGGTGGTTCCTCTTCGTTATTTGTCAGAGGTGCTAAAGGATTAAATAGTATTTATATTTAGAATTAACATATCTTGGTAGACAGACAAAATAATGTTACAATGGTGTCGATTCTGGCAGGTTTCTCTAAACTTAAACTTGACAACAGTTTATCCTTGTCATTCTCTATATAGAATGAAAAGGAGAGACTGATGTTAAATTTAGTTTTAAGTTGAGAGAATCTTTGTTTCTTAGGTTTTCACGCACATCACTCATTAAATAAAACGAGTTTCAACGGGTTAGATGCCTTGTTTTTATTTATTTATTGACGTTTCGCATCCTTTGCAGGAATGCGTCGTCGGAGTAACGTATCATTTATTTAGAGAATCATATCAGAAGTGACACCATTCCATTCTATTCCGATCCAGCTAATCAAATACCTGTTGTATTAAAAATCGGCTCTTTCAAAACCAATAACCGGTAAAATATACAATCAAAACAAATAAATAGAAAAGTTCAATTATTAGTTTTATACAATATGGCTTATTTTAAAAATAGGTCCGCCAAATAATTTATCAATAATTTTGATAAGGTAAATGCTAATTTGACGGGGTCTGTGTTTTTTGTGTGGTGAATCACACTCTACTATGCTACGCTGCGCAACGAAATTATGTATCTTTTTAAGGAGCAAAAAAGTTTGTAAGTTTAGTGACAGTGGCACTACAGTACTTACAATATTTGTTTCTTTGGTTTTCACGCACATCACTCATTAAATAAAACTAGTTTTTACGGGTTTTATTCAGTACTTACAAGTCTTCCCTGTTTCATCTCGGTCTCCAATGTCACAGGGATCAGGCGGCAGATGCGCGTATTCAGGTATCTTGGGACTCTTTAGGTCATCCTCTAAAGCCTCCTCTTGAGAAGCCGTCCCCTCTTCCATTTCCGCTCCTGTCTCCACTTCCTGACTGCCGTGACAAAAATTCATTATATAGTAGTACTAACAACGAATTAGAAATTATATGGAAGCATTACTCTCTAACAAAGGCAGTTAAAACATGGTTTTAGACTAGACCAGACTCATACAGCTAACGCGACACGCACACGCATTTATCTGCAAATGAATTTGACTTTCCATTCATTGGATAAGATAATGTTAAACGGAAATCTTAACCGATCTCATGATCGGCGTGGTGTTCGCAATTTTTTTGCCCCGACCACTTGATCGCACTTTGCGTGTGAACTTTTCAGTGTTTTTCGTATTCCATATCATATCTAATTCGTTGTTCTATAGATTAGATTGTTAAAAATATTTTTTATATATAATTGTCCGCACTACTTTTCAATTTAAAGTTGGATTGTTTGTACCTAACTTAAAAATTGAGGTGATGGAAGAGTAGACCGTCGTCGTAGTAGATACTTCAAATTTCGGTAATAATGCGGCGTTGAGTTGTGATATATACTAATAAAAAGTGTTATTGCCGATTTAAATAAATAAAAAAAACATTATTGCTATTGATTATACAGTACAAGCCGTACTCGACTTACGTCGTTTCGATTTACGACGTCTCAAGTTACGCAAACAATGTTTTGACACTATTCCTCAAGCACACGTCAATTGTTTCGATTTCCGGCATAGGAGAATTTACTTGTCGCGAGGTCAATATCCGTGGGGCTGGCGTCCGTGGAGATGTCTCGACTTACGTCGTTTCGTTTTACGTCGCGTACTTCGAGAACCTAACATGCCCTAAGTACGTGGACTGCCTGTACACTATACGAAGTACAGGTCGCGTCATGTAAAAAGAACGCTGGTAGAAAGTTGAGGGAGTGTGTTTGCGCGTGGGTACACCCTCAGACGAAAGTACTTTAAAGGTTTTTTGTTTGAAATAATTATTAATTAGGTTTGCGCTCGCAGCTTCGTATATTGATTATTCCAAGGTACATGGCAAATAGTATTACAATATTATCAAATAGAATTAAAACATGTTCAATTCAGTGAAGAATGTTTATTATTTATTAATAAAAGTTTGTAAAAAATAAAGTAATGTTGAAAATCCGTCCATTAGGTCGTCCTGGGTGAGATGAAAACCAGATAAGAAGGTAATTTCTTTAGTAACTTGCCTATAGTAGGCAATTCTTTTTCAGTCACGTGGAAATTGTGCATGGTCCTTTTTATAACACCTTGGTGAAAACTGTCAATGTCTGTAATTGGTTTTTGTTTAATTCATTTGTTTTCGCCGGGAGTTCGGAAGACAGTAAGAAATTAGGAATCATTCGAACCTTTTACAATTAGTCTCACATAGGCTCTGAACATTTTGTTGCCTCTGCGGTCCGTTTCATACATTGTTTTATATTAACAACTGCATTATTTTTCTTATCGGCCTCTCTTTTAATAAAACAATAAACGTCATAAATACTTTTTCTTACTTTTCTATGTAAAACCATTTCGAATTTAAAACTTTTGTGCGCGATGGTATTTTGAGAGCAAACGAAACGTGGACACAGCGCGGAAACCAAGGGACGACTGACGAACCAATAGCGCTCCGGTAAGCATGCAGCGCGTGAGCCACCCGCCCTAAATAATCGCCTACTGCGCAGCCTAACCGCCAGCGTTCTTTTTACGTGACGCGACCTGTAGAAGTAATCATTAATGAATACCTACTCTCTTAAGAACTGGCCGCAGATGTCGTGATACTGCGCTAGTTCTTGTTTGTACAGTAAATGACCACGTAGCACGAAGTCGAAGTAAACGCGCAGCCCGTCGGCAACCTCACGGACTAGGTTCAACCTACACATAGGAAATAATTATATCAATAATAGAAAAATACATATGCCATAATCTATTTTTTTTTTGGGAGGATATGTAAGTTGCGTTACTATGAGATTATATAAAATTATCTACCGTACTGCATGGAATGTTCAGTTCCATGTATAAAATGCCGCACATTTTGAACCGTGCAAAAACTGCAGCAGACGTTGAGCAAGTCAGGTGTTCTACTTTTAAAGTTTATTTTCGACTCCAATTTAAACAGTTTCTAATTCCGTATTTTAGGTAAGACACGAAGATACACAGAATAATGATATTAAAAGTACGCTCTGTTGATGTTGCTGCCTTGGGTGGCAGGCTACGAAGGCCGGCTGCACGAGCTGCAAGGGGGCGCTAAAGCCATAAATGCATTCGTAACTAAACCTATATTTTGATATGATTTACAAATTGTGGGACCCAATCCTGCCTGCGCTTCACCGCCTTAGATGTCGGAACGTGGGTCGGAATTTGCAGGGCACGTCCAGCAAGTCCAGCCGCTGCGGCGGGTCAAAACCTCTTGACGAACTACTGAAGGATCTCCGCGGCGCACGGCGTCGCCGGCAGCCGGGATAAACGGCCGCGCTTCACCGCCAGCAGGTAGATAACGTGCGTTGGTACCTGCAAGACACGTCCAGCAAGTCCGGCCGCTGTGGCGGGTCGTGTCTCGCGCGGGCCGGATGCCAGGCGCCGGCGCGCGCAAACCACTTTACGAACGACTCGAGGATCTCCGCGGCGCACGGCGTCGCCGGCAGCCGGGATAAACGCCCGCGCTTCACCACCAGGTGGTAGTCGAATGTGAGACGATCCCTACACATGAGCAAAATATAATAAAGGTTTAAATTATCCTTCACATTAGATAAAACTGTAGTTAAGTATCACAAATTCTGGAATCCTAGTGTTCTTGCGGTGAGCGAGATTGCGAGAGCTACTCAGGGGTGACTACAGACTGGCAAGGTAAGAATGGTTTGTGAGATACGCATCTTTTTTTTATAACGAAAAATAAATTTACCACACAAAATAGCTTGTTAATGAAACATTGATAAAATTAATATTTTCTGATAACTTTGCAAAAAATAAACACATCCACACATCATCTTTCTTAATATTAAAAAATGGGTGCGTGTACTTATGTAGGCGCGTGAGAAGTTATCCTTCTTTGGCATCGTTTAAAATTAGTTTTTAATTGCATGCAAATAAATAATCAAAATTTTCAATTAAAATCGCTACTGAATATAATTTATTAGAAAATATGTGATTTGAACTTGTATGAAACTCAAACACGTATTCCGAATATACAAACTAGAAACATGTGGATAAATATTATAAATATGAATACCTATAACTGTTACTTTATTACAAAAAATAAAGATGTGGTTTTTGGTTCTACTACACCAATGGTCAAGAGATGGCGCTGTAGTCTCCTGAATCGCGCTTTGGTTCCGTTGTTCCAGATTAATAAATACTTTTGATAGGCCTTCACAATGCAGTCGTTAGCACCCACTAAATAGAGATTCTATTTCTATTTTGTTGGTAGATTTTCTTAATGTGCGGTAAACACAAAGCGACCAACTTCATGCTGTTAAAATTTTGTGTTACAGTGATGCGCGCGCATCTTAAAATTTCACTCTCATCATTTTTTCATAACGCGCCTAAAGAAGTATAACTTCAAAAATACTTTGTTTGTAGTTTTTAAATTCTTCATCCCTAGAAAAAGTCTGTTGAGGTCCAAGTAAACCCATTACCTGAGCGCGGAGGGTAGCGCGATGTGTGCCCTGCCGACGTGCGCGTGCGGCGGCGGCGAGCGCGGCGCCGAGCTGGAGCCCGAGCCAGAGCCCGACGAGTCCGTGTCGCCGGTTTCGCCCTCTGTCGTCACACACACACTGCCTACACACACCGGCCTTAGTCTCAGGTGAAGAACGCTCCGTTTCATACAAGTTGAAGCACGTTCGTTCTACTTAAATTTAGGTATGTGGTGCTAAGTGCCACACCGCACGAGCAGCGAACCGCGGTGGATGGCGGCTGCGCGGATGTTATTTGTATGGCTCACCCGCGCGGTTAAACGGATGTGAATAAGTTTTCGTACCTATGTGCCTATACAAATAAACAACCGCGCGACCGCCATCCGCCGCGGTTTTGACTCGTGCGTTGTTCACCTAGTAGATGACGCCTGTGTTTCAACTTGTATAAAAACCGAGCGTGTCATATTTTGAGAACACATTAGGTGGCGTAAAACGTGGATTCCGGCCATCCGTTTCAATTCTATGGTTTTGTTTTCTACAGCTTAATTTGTCACAATTAGATTAAAAAAAAAATGGATGCGTGTAACTTATGTACCCGCGTGAGAAGTTATACTTCTTTAGCATCATTAAAAATATTTTTTAATTGCATGCAAATAATTAATAATTACAATAAAATAATAAAAGGACTGGAAAAGGATAGTTAACACAGTCAATTAAGTTCAGTTTTAATTTGAAAAATTAAATAAATATTCAAAATATTCAATTAAAATCACTACTGAATTTAAGTTATTAGTCCATATGTAATTAGCACTTGTAAGTAACTAAAACACGTTGTGTCTATATAGAAACTAGAAACATGTGGATAAATATTATAAATATGAAAACAGTGATCAGAGGCGACGAGCGTGCCAACATTGTTTTTGACAACGCGATCATCTTATGGAGCAGAAGTATAACTTCAAAAAGGAGATTGGTCAAATTGGCCTAAATGCAAATAAAATATTGACATATACAGTAATTCTTGGCGTAATTTATACTTTATTTTACAGTCATTAGATTTTAACGGCCACCTTTAAATAATATATTAATTTTAAAAAAGGACTTCTATTTTTACCGGTTTGGAAAACATACGAATCATTTTTATTGGCTATGGGTGTAGTAACATTCACAAAGACTGATCGAGGTTGTTTATATAACATCAAAACAAATCTATTTTGTAAAGATTGATAAAATATTTCGATGATATTTTAATTCAAAATGTAGATGATATGTAATATTAAACGCAACATAAAAGTACTTAAGTTGTTTTATTTCATTAATTTACCTTATCAGAATATTTAAGCTATGTCAGGAATATACATATTTCACACATTGATCGAACTATCATGAACCTACGCAATATATTATTACATTAGAATTACCTTTTACCATTATTTATTTTTATTTTATTTTATTTTATTCGGAAAACGTAGTGTTTTTTTAACAGTAATTATAACTAAATGTAAATCTAGACACCATTAACACGTTTTCGCATATGACTAACAATACAAAGCTCGTCGCTGAAACCATACAAGCAGTGCCAAGTGAAAAATACAGGAAAGTAATAAGACTAGAGATAATTGAGATATAACAGCAAGCGACGCTTAAAGCATGCATTAGTTAAGCTAGGCAGTTTGAGAATCAGCAAACCAAGAACTGACTAAGATATTTTTAAGTATTTGTGGTTTAGTTATAAATAAGTCAAGTTGGGGGAAACTTACTAATTTGTTAGTTTCTTTAGCAGAAAAAATCTTTCATTATAAACCTAATTATTTCTAAGAAAATATCCTATTGGTTTTTATAAAATTATGATAACAGTTCCATGTTTCTCATAACATAGGTAAGCAGGTACCAGTTCCTTGACATGCATTTTGTTAGTGTAATTAGTGTTAGACACTTGTCAAATGAAACAAGATTGCTTCTGAAAGTCGCAATGGCATAATCATGATTTTAAAACTTACTATTGTGCATTAATTTTAAAAACAGGCAATTATCTGTTATTTTACATGCTCTATATACCTGAATCTAATACATAATTTCGGTACTTGGATTGATTGCCCTATTTTCCTATATAAGTTATTTGGTTTTTATTATTCTAATACCTATGTGCCTATTTGCAAACATAACCTCAAAATCATTCAGTGTATATGGTTTATAGAAGTTCTCAGGAGTGGCCGTCGATAATATTCGTTTCTACGGTAATTTATATATAATTTCGAATCTAGGAAACAATTTTTCATGGTTATTGGTTTTTAGGCCAAACATGTATGGAAGCTGAGCAATCTCCTTTACGTGAAATACCGACAACGGTGACGTGAAGAAATAAAAGAGCGTTATAGGAGGACCTTGGTCTCCCTTTTGACGTTTTTGGCACACGAAGTACATACACTTGCGGTCTTTAGATATATGTCTGTGCTCAGCACATAAGTAATAGAGCTTCATAAAGTTTCGCGTGTATGATGAGCAATGGTGGCTTGTCGCCGCCTATCTCTGCGTACGGCGACAGGCGCCAGTGCTCAACACACGCGCAATTGTATGTAGTCTTAGTATTACGGTGGGCTGTTTTCCTCAACTAGACACTATGTGTCTATTTTACGTGAGGAATGGGAACAGTCCTGCCACCCCATCTCCTCTAAGTTAAAATAAACAAGTTGACTTATTTAAAGGCACCATTTTAATTAAATTATTGCTTTTTAATTTCCCTGAATTTAAAAAATTCCTCATTGCTTTTTATTGACAATATTAGAACTTTAAAGCAAATTAGTTTTTAAAGGACAATGGGCAAAACGCACCCAGCTCCGCCAACAATGTAATTAGTATGAATCGATAGATCTATGAAAAACTAGCCTTTTTTATTATGACACCGTAAAAAAATATCCTGGGAGTCAAAAGATATACATATGGGCATGTTCTATATTAGGGGTTAAGGTTTCCGCACATAGACCTTAAAGAAAACCATCAGTCGTGTGTAAGTCATGGCGGCCGGTTGCACAAATGGGCATTATTAAATAGCTAAATAAATTCATTCAAAATCAATAGTACTTTCGTTATATAATATTAGCCATAATAATGTGAGTCATATCTTACTATACAACCAGATACAAAATACTATACAACAAAGCCTACCGAATATCCTGCTTGCTTGCTGCTTGCACTTACTGAGACGCCTCAAAACGTTTAACAGGGTAAGAGTATGGGGGTTGAAGGATGTGATATTTGCAGTTGCCGTTCCAACTAGTCTACTCTTATGCAGTTATATGTCTTACTTTTTGTGCGCTCCCTGTTACTTCATTGATATTTAACTAACACGCTTTGGAAATAGGAACACGATTATCATCACGTACGTCATTATAATCGTACTAGCCAATAAAAAATCTACGGATCTATTTAAATGCATTTCTGCATATATGCATTCATTCAGCCAATGTCAAGTAAAAGAAGGATCTTTTACTTGACATTGGCTGAATGAAATAACCGTGCTTGCGGTGCTTGCCAAAAAAATCTGTGGCTTTTGCGAGCAAAAATAGATTCGAGGCATACGAGGTCTAAGCTCTATTACTCCTATATATTGATAAATGAAGACGAGTATGGAATAAATTTATTAAAACATTATTACTTATTTTATTCATTATGCTCATGCTAAACGGGAAACTGCACTTTAGGCTGCTGTGCTCATGTTATGGTGGTCATATGGTTTTTATGTCTGGCAAGACATGACGAGGATATTCACAGACCGGCTCTCTTCTTAGACACTGTGGATGAAGATTATTAAAAATATTTGAAATGAAATAATGTTTCATAATTAATTCCTTTTTTTAAACTCACCGATTAGCCTTGCCCCAAAGTAAGCACTGTAAGGCTTGTGTTATGGGATGCTAGGGTAACGAATAGAATACATATGCAGTACATATATAAGAATATTGATATAGAAATACATATTAAACATCCATGACTGGAGTACAAATGCTCGTACTCATCACACAAACATCTGCCCTCACCAGGATTTGAATCCGGGACCTCTCGAGTCGGCGACACCATGATACCATTACATGATGCCGGCGTACATACCATTCCACCACGGAGGTCATCAAATAATCGATCCGTCCTATACAATCGTCCTTGTATCATTAATATATATTATGTTAGTAATAGTTACGTTGACCTATGAACTTGCACCTATTTAACTTAAAATAACTAAAGACCCCCGGGATAGAATTTGATGCGCTTTGGCACAGATGATTATGACTATAATACCTTTGAAACAAATGTAGTTTAAACCGTGGCGGACGTGGGTGCAGCGTCCATACAATTTTGCCCATTGTCCTTTATTATATTACTAAGTTATTCTTTTGATTATATTCCTTCTACTGGTTAAAATGAATAAAGGAAACGAAAAAGTCTAGGCAGTTGTCAATAAATGTATTACCGTCAGGCTGAGTGCTGCTGGAGGAACCGTCGTCGCTAAACCCTTGTCGTGACCTCTTGGCAGGTCCCGTCCCCGCACCTGTACTGCCGCCCTTCTTACGCTCGCGACGGTATAAATAAGCACCCCTGGATTAGAAACAATATGCCAAGTAAAATTATGTAAAGGAATTTTTGGATATACATAAATTTAATAAAAAACATTCTCAGAAACTACTCTGGATTATACATAAAATTCAAAAAACAATCTCTGATACATAATCCTCCTAAAAAAAATAAGACGGGATTGACATATATGCTTTATTGCTTCAACTTTCTAGGTTGGCAGATTGTCCACCTAACCATACTGCTTTTTATTCATACACAAGAAAATTTTATTTTCAAAAAAAAAAACATGACAAGTAGACCTTATAGAATATGTCAGCGAATACACAAATATATTTGGTAAACAAGCTTCTTTTAAAGATACAAATAATGAATATGAAGTGTACAGATGAACAAATATTTATGGAAAAATGATCACAAAAAGAAATCCTAAACTGGGACATCCCTATATTAGAAAAAAACCTGCATACTGCCTAATTTAACTTATGGCAGTCAAACTTAGGTTAACAATAATAAAGTTACAACAAAATAACCAGCTGTGAAAGAGCAATGGAAAATAGAATGCTTAAACTTAAAAAATAGCAAAAGATAAGAAGTGCATAGACTAGGAAACAAACTCAATTGACAGATATGCTTCAGTAAACATTGACAGAAATGGCATTGGGCAGCTCATACCGTCAGATTTAAAGATGGATGATGGACACTAGTGGTCACCAAATGGAATGGACCATGTGGAAAAAGAAGTCAGTAGACCCAGGAATAGATGGACTGATTGATGACCTAATCATAATATTAGGAAACAATTGAATGGAAACTGTTCGAAACTGCGAAGAATGAAGCAGTCTGGAGGAGGCTTTTACCTTTCAAGGGGATCATATCATGGAAAGAACTTAATTGTATTAACACTACAAACTTAATAATTATTTTCAGAAACTCACTACTAACACACTAACAAATATAAAATGAAACAAGAGTCACACTAATAAAGGCGAAAGTTTGTATGTGTGTGAGTGTGTATGTTTCCTACTTTTTCACGTCTAAACAGCTGCAGGGATTTTAATTAAATTTGGTATGGAGTTAGCTGACACCTTGGATTAACCCATAGGCTATGTTTTACTGCAGGAAAATATGCCTATTGAACCGCGGGTCACAGCTACTGATCAAATAAAGATTTAATATTATTATAGACTAATAATAAGGGAAAATAATAAAAAAGTATCTATTAAAAATGGATTATGGTTTTTAACTCACAGTTGAAGTTGGGATTTTTCAGCAAGGTCTCTTTGCAGTTGTCGGTTTTCTTCAGTATCTTTCAGCACAAAATCTTCACTGACACATCTGTCCCAAGATGAATTCCAGCCTTGGAAGTGTATCAGGTACTCAACTGTGCGACGCCCCCTTTTGTCTTTACTTTCAATTACTTCAAGTACCTAAATTGGTAGAAAAATTGGATTGAAAAGTAGGCATAAAAACTAAATATACGAAGAAAGATAATTTCCTTTATAAGTAAAAAGATGTTACAAAATGTCAGTAAAATGGCTATGCACACAAACACACACATGAATTTTGTTTTATTTATAGAACAATAATATTTATATACTAATCATTATTATGATATTACACATAATTAAAAGCTTTTAATAGTTTTTCTAAGGGATTCGTATGGTTAATTTATTTTTTAAAAATACTACCAGGGCATAGGTTTGGACACTTTGTTTAATAATGTGGTTAAATATCACAAACCTTTTCAACAAAACACTGTGAAGTTGTAATGAACTAAATTGTGAAGTTTCTACTCTTGGGCCCAGGAAGTACAGTATATATAATTTACTGTGTCCTCAACTTCATGTGAATGTCAAATATAATAAATTAGTTACCTTTGTAAGATTCATTGTTTTATAAAATTATTAGTGTACTACATGAAAACAATTCTTCCAAAAATTTTTTTTCATAATAATAAAAAAATTTCATAATAAAAATGAAAATCAAGTAATAAACAAATGACGATATATTTTCAATTAAGAATCAGCTAAAATATAGATTACTGGACATTGAGTTATAGGACTGTTATTTTATGGCTATGACTATACCATTCAACCATTCACACACTTCATTTTGATATAATAATCATTGGGTTAGGTTATGGTTATATATTATGGTATACCTACAGTTCTAAACTCAAAATTTTAACCAAGAATATATCAGAAACTGTACACTACCGCGGAGTGGGAGTAGTACCGGCCGGTCATGTCCACTAATCTATATTTTTACCTACGTAACTTATCAGAGGCAATCATCATAAGAAATTTTTGGTTGTTTACTTTTTGTTTCTGTTAACATTTCATAAATTTTTAAGTAATATCTTATTACCTATTATTCTACCAAAAAAGTCATTACTAAAATTACCAGAAGTAAGAAGAAATATAACATTACCTTAGAATCGTAGAGGACTTTTGCCTTTGTTGGATCTGGTTCATAGCACAGTACACGTTCGCCTTCACTGAATTTATAGCGTAAGCCTCTAGTAGAAACCATTTTTTCCCGTTTTATATATGTCCGTATACATAAAAGACTACAAAAAATTTAATATCCCAAATTTTTGTAGTTGAATTCGTGATCGTATGTGTTTAGTTTACTGACATACGATATTACACAGGTTCTTACTTTACAGTTATTTCTTAATTATTTATATATATTGAATACACATATAATGCAACATCTAGCGCGCCATAATATTTATTTCTTTAATACAACTTCACAACGCACGGACAGAAATATTTTTATTTTGGGCGTCAACCACAGCCGTACACAGAGGATTGTTGTATGTTGTTTGTTGTTGACGTTGATTTTTTTTTAATTCATGTTTTACGGACGTAGTTTTCACCATTTCGGCCTTTCAATAATCGGTATCTCTAGTTTCTTTGTTTTATTTATATATCTTCAAAGGTGTTAATCACGTAATTATAAAGGGTAGGGTATATATTTGTGTTTTTTCGTAGCCGTAGTTTTCACCATTTCGGCCTTTCAATAATCGGTATCTCTAGCTTCTTTGTTTTATTTATATATCTTCAAAGGTGTTAATCACGTAATTATATAGGGTAGGGTATATATTTGTGTTTTTTAAGATAAATGGCAATTGGCTGGGAATGCTGCAGTTTTGGTAGATCTGAATTAAGCCATCTATCAGTAACATCCTCTGTTTATGAAAAGCAGGGCAGTCCAAGTTAAGATGTTGCAAGGATTCAACATTATTTGTATTACAGTGATGTCGATTCTGGCATGATTCTCTAAACTTAAAACTTAATTTAACATCAGTCTCTCCTTTTCATTCTGTATAGAGAGTGACAAGGATACACTGATGTCAAATTAAAGTTTAGGTTTAGAGAATCATGTCAGAATCGATACCAGTATCTGCATCTGTTTGAGTCTTTTAGTTTGATTCTGTGTAAATGTTCACGAAATCTTCCATGACCAATTCTCATTCGGTTTATCGTAGTAATGTACTTTCTTGTTGGGTTTTTTAATTTATAATGCCACGATTTTTTCGGTATTGTATTTTGGATTTCCGCATGCCATGTTCCTTTAGTTTTCCTTTTTTCTTGCCAATATTTCTTAGGGATGTTCGATTTCGATTCGATTAATCGACTAATCGATTAACCGTTTGTAAAATTTTGCGCATTAATCGATTAATCTATAAATTAAAATAATCGATTATTTTACATCGATTAATCGATTCGCAATGACCTTCATTATGGTCTTATCAGTTCATATATTAACAATGCCTAAACATGAAACACGTCTCAAAAATCATCATAACAAGCTTCGACAGCCGACAGCTTTGTCCATACAATACCCACTGTTACTTTAGTCTTTAAAACCATCTCTGTCTATATGTAATAATGTATAATGGCAGGGGAGCCCAAGCGGGGATTTTTGGATTTACTCGAGCGCGGCAGAATAACATATGGGGAGCAACCTTGCACCTAGTTAAGTACTCCCGCGATAACTGAGCCATCTATGTAGGGCTGAACGTCTAGGGCAGCAAAAACAAAATTTCAACAAACGGCCATGACTTTTGGTCGGGTCCAAATCGTCAGTCTTTTGAATAGGAGCTACTGTAGGGTTCACGAAAAATCTCTCCTCAATGTCTGACGCACTCGGTTATTTTTTCCTACATTCTACCACTTCGTTCCGCCACCCCCATATCATGCAAACTGCGGCAGATCAATATTTTTCTGTTCTAAGAAACGTTACATGAACCCTCTTGTAGCTTATATTCAAAAGACTGACGATTTGGGCATGACCAAAAGTCATGACCGTTCGTTGAAATTTTGTTTTTGCTGTCCTAGACGTTCGGCCCTACATAGAGGGCTCAGGTATGGTGGGAGTACTTAACTAGGTGCAAGGTTGTTCCCCATATGTTATTCTGACGCGCTCGAATAAATCCAAAAATCCCCGCTTGGGCTCCCCTACGTAACGTTTATGCAGTTGAAGCTACGTATGTTTCTTCTAGATGTCAAACTGGAACAAAATGTTCATGTGGCAAAAGACCATAGTCATTAGTCATTTAATCCACAAAAATAATATTCCATTGCGTCGGAAATTATGTTAAGTACCTACATAGAAATAAATCCCAAAAACAAAACCCATAAATAGCCTGGGGTATTATTAAAAACCAATATCCAAATATTTATAGAGTAGCAATCAGACATTTATCAATCATTTCCACGCCTGTGCCTTCTGAAAGACTATTTTCAGAAGCTGGGCAAATCGCCACCGACATGAGAAAAAGATTGACTAGTCCTCATCTTTCGATGTTAATTTTTCTGTCATCCATACATGAATCTCAACGGAAATGTTAGTGATTAAATAAACATTCTTATTTTAAAATTGTAATTCTTTTATTTGTAATTAGAGTTCATGTATTTTTTTTTGTATTTCTGCGGAACATTTATTTTCTTACAAAGTATGGAATTTTTCTTCGATTAATCGATATTAATCTAGATCATAAGTGCAATTAATTGATTAATTGTAATCGACACTGTAGATATAATCGATTATCGAATAATCGATTACTTTGCTATCGATTAACATCCCTACGACTAGTGTTAAGGTTAAGGATGTGAAATAATATTTTTTTTATCGTGTAAATCGATTTTAGATATGAAGCTGTCATAATTCTTTAAACTTAAAATATTGAATTTGATATTCAAATAATAGTGATTAATTATTTGGTGAGAAAGAACATATTATTTTTATGTTTGCATAGTTTATTTATGCAGAGGAATTAATAGAGAAGTGACTAGTGTCGTATCCCCTTATTAATAAACAAGGAATAAGCTTAGACTAGTTACGCCGTGTTTTGTTCATGTCACTCAAATGCCATGCCTTGGGTATATGTGTTCTGTGTATTCAATAGACCGAGACAAAACATGAAGTAACTAATCCAAGCGTAGTCTTTGTTTATTAAAAAGGGGGCTAGTGTATAAAGACATACAAGATGTTCTCAGTGTAAAGTTTAAACCAATTCCCCCTTTCGGAGTAGGTTTAAAAAAAGAGCTAATAGTAGGCATCAGTTATTAAAATAAATAATGGTTTCGATTCAGACGTGTTTCTCTAAACTTAAAACTACATTTAAGATCAGTCTCTCCTTTTCATTCTGTTTAGAGAATGGCAAGGATAAGCTGTTGTCAAATTTAATTTTAGGTTTAGAGAATCACGCTAGAATCGACAACATTGGCAGCGATTTTTCTATATTTACAGAAATTTTGTCTGTGAAAACACTTTGTCAACGCCAAGTAACTTATATACTAACTGGAATGCTTACGAAACAATATGGGAAATAAAAAAAAATGTACTGTAACTAGTTATTTAAAAAGTCCATATAAGGGGGAAAAATACTCCTAGCGCGACACGACGAAAGTGGAATCGGTCCCTCTCTTTCACCTGTTTGGGCACACTACTAGAACGAGACAAATTCCACTAATTCAGCTATGCTCTTGGAACGATTTTGAGGGTCGCGTAAGCATTCCAGTTAGTATATAAGTTCCTTGGTCAACGCACATGATGGAAACTCATAAGGGAGGTTCAATCTCACATCTCTCATCTCGCGAAATTCATTGGCATCTTAATGGCCCCTTTTCATATTGTCAATGATGGGCAATTAAAAAAGAGGCAATTATTGTCGCGATGATGGGTTGCTATCCACGCAATAATATAAAATAGACAGGTATGATTGTGTGGAGGGCATAATCGTCCATGAGTGGCCATCATTGCCTGTAATCATGAGTAATCGGTAAAGTACATCAAAGGGATGCGTGCTGATAATCGTGCGCGCGTCCCTTTGAGTATCTATTGCGCGGCCACACAAACATTATTCAATCACACGGAAGAAGTCGAGGCTCGAGGACGTGCGTAAATTAAATCCAAAGGGCGCTAAAGTTGTATGGATGTTCCCTTGGGTAATATAGGGGCCCTCCCCTACTGGACCCAATCCGCAGTTGGCCTACATTATAGTGAGCCCATTCCAAATGGAGAATCACATCTTTATTAAATTTACGATTTATCTTTCCGCTTAGCAGTGATCCGAATGATCTCGAAGCTCTAACGCCGGGACATTTTTTGATTGGGCAGCCTCTTCTCGGGTTACTGGAATATATGAAATGAAATATATTTTATTGGAACAAAAACAGTGAATACAAATGTGTATGATAATAATTGCATTAGTTATAAAAACTGTGTCGCAACTATTATCATCCACCTCTGAGAGTACATTGGAGTTCCTTACATATGACAAACTAACAATAAATATTATTAATGATTTAAATTTAATTTAACGTACTTAAATTAACAAATCATTTAAATGCATTTTATGCGTGTGCGCATGGGTATGTGTGTGTGTGTGTGTGTGTGAGAGAGAGTGTGAGTGTGATTGTGTGTGATTGTGGGTGTGCAGCTTAATGGAATAAGCTGAGGTTATCCTCCGTTACTATCTACTCAGAAAGTCTTCTATCTGCTCATAAGTAAGCGTATATAGCCAATTGTCAACCAAAGCTTTACATTCTCTTGAAGAAAGCCTGTAAATGGCAAGAACTCTATTTACCTTGTTATACAATTTTGGGCTCAGGAATCTATACTGTCGACTCACCACACCAAGGCTGCAGGTCTCTAACTTGCACACTCTATCAGACCGACGTCCTTGTTTTGTCAGGCTAGGGTCATACACCAGGGTAGCATGTTTACGAAGCACAGTATTTAACACAAAAGAGTGTCTCACCCTTGGTAAATTACAAATAGCGTAGAAAGTATTTGTCGGGAAATACAGGGGCTTACGGGACATAACTTTTAGTACAGCTCTTTGAGCTCTTTCCAATCGAAGAAAGAAACTCTTACCAGCATTGCCCCAAGCGGTAATGCAGTATGTTAAGATAGAGTGTACTAAGGCAAAATAGATGACCTTTAGTATACTGAAATCGGCGGAATTTCTTAACACAAAAATTAGTTTTCTAACCCTTGAGACGAGGGAATCGACCTGATTATTCCAAGACAAAGTGCTATCTATTAACACGCCAAGGTATTTTATGTTATGTGTTCTAGTAATATTAGGACAGTCACAGCCATAGTCCATTATTCTGTTACATCTGTGTGCAATCATTTCAAAGGAGAAATCCGGCTGGGATGCAACTCTGGGAGCAAAAGTAATATATTTAGTTTTCTGTGTGTTAAGGGTAAGCAAATTTGAATTTAGCCACTTCAGAACTATGTTCAGAGCAGCTTCCGCGCATGAACGCGCTTCCATCCAGCTAGTACCACGAGCTATAATAGCAGTATCGTCTGCATAGGTGATAATTTTGAAGTTGTTTAATGACATCATACATAGGTTGTTAATGTACACCAAAAACAGGGTCGGCCCGAGGACACTACCCTGTGGAACGCCGAAAGTGAGTGATACCTCTTTACTAATAAAGTTGTCAATCTTGACAACTTGGGAACGTTCGCGCAAAGACGTTCGCTTAGGTAGCTGATAAAAATATCAAGTGCCAGACCCCTGACCCCTACTCTTTCTAACTTATTTAGCAGGATTGGAACAGAAACGGTGTCAAATGCTTTTGACATGTCGAGAAAGATGGCTACAGTTTTTAATTTTTTATTCAAATTTAAAGCAAAAGCAAAATTGTTGCAAAAGTTTCTGTAGCGTTTGTAAGTGATAAGATGGTGTTCGTTGTATGACTATATAGTCTGGAGCAAGTTCCTGCTCATCTTTTTAAGCAAGAAATTATACAACATTTTTGGAAACCTTAGATTAAAACAAAAAAGGGAACGCTGGCGTAGCGAGTACCTGCGTACACTGCAGCAGAGCGCGAACGTTGGCGTTGGTTTAAAAATGAGCGTGGCTTACAACCAGGCGACTTAGTTTTAGTTGTAGAATCAAGTTTATCTCCGCTGCAGTGACCAAAGGCTTGTATTACAAAACTTTTTCCTGGTAACGATGGCGTTGTTCGATTTGTAGAGCTCAAAACATCTACAGGAGTATTGTTGTATGCAGTGGTTAAATTATATCGACTTTCCCAGAATTCTAAAAACCTTAATTTAAGTCTTATTTTATTTTATTTTTGTTCCACCCATCTTAGTTTATTAGCATCAATGTAGAAATTCGAGTAAATCCCATAATCCCCGCTTAGGCTTTTCTTTTTTCTTTTCTTGGAAATCTGAACGTGCAAGGTCTTGTCTATATGGCGGATGCATTAACACCTCCCAGTCAAACTCACACATCTTTATATGTGAGGTCTAGCGTTATCATGATGACAAACCACACCCCTTCTGTTGATTAATTCCGGCCGTTTTCTCCCAACTTCTTGCTTTAATCTCATCAGTTGTTCGCAGTAGAGTTCAGAATCGATGGTCCTGCCTGCCCGTAACAGCTCATAATGAATAATGCCCTTCCAATCCCACCATATACACAGCAGCACCTTGTTGCGAGTAAACCCGGGTTGCGCCAGAGTCTGTGAAGCCTGACCGGCCTTTGACCACCACCTTTTTCGCACATTCTTGTCGTACGTGATCCACTTTTAATCACCAGTTATCAGCATCTTCAAAAATGGTTCGGTTTCATTACGTCCGTCGTAATAAAGAATCACAAATGAGTATACGATTCATAAGGTTTCTTTCAGTGAGCTCGTGATTCACTCAAATATCTAGCTTTTTTGTGTACCCAGCTTTATTCAAATGCGACAGAACTGTTTTGTGGACAATTTCCAGTTCTTCAGCTACGTCATAACTACTGCAATGTCGATCTTGCTCCACTTTTTCAAAAATATAATCCATCCGTAACAGGGTGATTAGAGCAATGTGCATCTTTTACATCAAAATTTCCGGATTGAAAACGCTTAAACCGAATTTGTGCTACTCTCACAGACACTGCACTAGGTCCATAAACATCACAATTTTTTTCCCGGCATGCGTTGCATTTTTACCTTATTTGTAGTAAAATAATAAAATGTATGGAATTTCTTCGTTAGATTCACTCATCTTGATAGTAAGAAAAACAATGAAAATCACACATTTCTCTAATTTCAATTTGGAATTATCTTCTTTAAAATTTAAACTTTTTAATGATACCAAAACCAGCCAGATACAAATGGTATAGCCAAAGAGATTTTTCATACTACAGGTTCATACATACTATAATTCGAAAGGACTTTTTCCCCAACCTATTATTTACTTGCGACTAAGTGTCGTGTGGTATCATAGTCTGCTAAAGTGCTAAACACAAGAACCCGGCTGAAGCAGTTCGATGATGTACGGCAAATCACTTTGCGGTGAGTGAGTGCGGATCCTTGAGGTAAGGGTACGGCCAGAGTGCACTCAGATTCAGATTCAGACTCAGAAAACAAGCGCGAGAAATATACAGTGTAGTTTAAGCAGGTTGCCTGCTGCCACTATGGCCACCCTGCTTTAACTACACTGTTTATATCTCGCGCTTGTTTTCTGAGTCTGAATCTGAAAACAAGCGCGAGAAATAAACAGTGTAGTCTAAGCAGGTTGCCTGCTTTTTCTCGCGCTTTGTTTTCTGAGTCTGAATCTGAATCTGAATCAGGAGTGCACTCTGGCCGTACCCTTCGACTACACTGTTTATTTCTCGCGCTTGTTTTCAGAATCTGAATCTGAATCTGAGTGCACTCTGGCCGCACCCTAACACAGCATTGATCAGATCAGATGAACAGTCGTCAACAACTACTTATGATATTGAATCATGTTCTAAGTGAATTCGAAAATGAGTCTATTGTCTAAGTTTTTGTGGTATTGAGGAAGGCAGGTCAATATTTGGTGAAAAGGGGAGTATCTTCCTTTGGGCTGGATATATCTGTGCCCGGGGTTAAGGACCTTTATTTTAGCGATAAAAACCAGCCTATGTTCTTGTCGGAGTTCTCCATACCACAATTAAACAAAATATCTGCGGTTATTAGGGTATCCCATCAAACACGAATTTGAAATAAGAGCCAAGTTCAATGTTATGTATTATATGTCTTGGTTTGTTGACTTTAACGACAAAAGAAGTGAGATCTAAACTAAATGGGTACCAAGTTCATGGGTCGGTCCTAAAATTTATTAATAAAAAAAAATACATTTTAACAACTTAAAATATCATATTTTCTTAGGACTTTAGAGGATTATATAATGAAGCCTAAGGTTTGAATTGGCTAGTTCTCATATACGAATTATGTTAAAGTCATGGCAAGTTCTAAAGCCATGAGTTTATTATTTTATTCTTTCATAATATTGAACTTAGGTCTCATTCTTGGGTGATCTATTAAGGGGGAAACTGTATATAGCGATTATCGAGAAAACTACGAAGCAAAATTATAGGCAATAAAAAGATCTTTTGTATTTATCCTTTATTCAAATAACCTTAAAATATCTGTGAAAAATCAAAATAACGGACTTTTTGGTATATTTATTATTATCTCCCACAACAAAAAAATATAATATGCATCGCGACAAACGTAAATTTATGTAGCTTGGCAAACAAAGGAGATTGCTCACATTGGCCCAAATGTACCGTAATTACCGTACCGTTACCGTAAGTAAAGATCGATAAATTAAAACATTTTTTTGTTACACTGTGGTATTAATATCCACAAGTATATTATTATCATTTTTACTACATGGAAATGTGCTAGGACAAATATTATAGATGGTAAGCGACATCATAACTGACTATTGCCATACATTTTTCACCAAACACCTCCATAAACACATTATAAGGTGTGATACACTAAAAATCTATAATATAAACATAACAAAAATAATAAGCTTTCTTTAGCTAACCAGAGTTTAAAAATTCTCTCTAATCTGTGGCTCATTCACAAATAACACACAGATTCTGTCACAGAGTACCTTAATATAACCGGAAATGCATAGATGATACCTGATTTTAAAAGTTACTCTTATGCATTAACTTTAAAAACAGGCAATCTATTAAAGTACATGCTTTATATACCTGAATCTAATACATAATTTCGGTACTTGGTATTATATTTCCCTAGTTTGCTATATAGCTTATTTGTTTTTTATTATTTTAATACCTATGTACCTATTTGCAAACATAATCTCAAAATCATTCAGTGGTTTATAGAAGTTCTCAGTGGTGTCCGTCAATAATATACGTTTCTACAGTAATTTATATATAATTTCGAATCTAGGAAAAAATATTTCATGATTACTGGTCTTTCGGCCAAACATGTATGGAAGCTGAGCAATCTCCTCTAAGTTATCTTAACGCAACTCTACCTGCTTATTATTGATTACTTCCGGTGGTCATCTGTGAATTCTGTGATTTTCGTCATTAGTTCGTCTTTACCAGATGGCGCTTCCAGAGAGTAAATGGACGAGATACTCTCAAAATTATCTAAATTCATTACATGTGCCTTTACTATTGAAGAGTTCCCTTGATTTCTCCAGGTTCCCATTGTCAGACCCTGATCTAATGACAGTGGGACCAACTAGGAAGAACAATTATTCACACAAATAAGTTTTTTTCAAATTGATCCAACCGTTTTCGAGTAGTAGAAAAACATACATAAAAAAGATCTAGACGAAATGAGAACCACCCTCGTTTTTGGAAGGCGCTTATAAATTTGAGTAAAATAGTTTAAAATGCACAAATGAATAAAATAGATTCTTCGTGTTTTAAAGTTAACTAGTGGGTGCTCGCGACATTGGCTGCAACGATCAATTTACTTCCCATACAAACTTCCACCTTTAAATATAAACACTATCCTATGTCCTTTCCTAAGCCAAGGAACTATATTAAATACCGAATTTCATCAAATTTGGTTTAACGGTTTAAGCGTGAAGAGGGAATAGCAGACACACTTTCGCATTTATAATATTAGTATGGATGGTGTATGAGGGTGTGCGTAGGTAAATACGGCCTAAATTAACTGCGAGTTGCGTAACTTAGCCTACGGCCGCGCGGCGACGAGGCCTGTTCGTCGTCGTGGGAACTATGGAAATACCAAGGTCGACTGGCGGTTATCCAGTGTAGTTCAACCACGTCTAGACCTTACGGTAAGGGCATCTAATTGCATCCAGTAAATAGCAAGCATAAGATTCATCTTCATATGAGCTTGTCTATGTTGTAAACGTTTTGCCTTAAGTATATTTACCTATTAGCGAGGTAAATTTTTCAATTGTTTTTACATGTTTACTGTGTTGTAAGCAGGGGCGTATTTTAAAATCTACCCTTCCCTCCCTCCTATAATTAGTAAATCAAATCAGAGGTCAGAAATGAATGCCTTTATGGCTGCTGCAGCCCCATGCAGCTCTTGCAACCGCCCCTTGCAGCCCTGCCGCCCTGGGCTGTGGCCCTCTTAGCGCTAGGGTAAATACGACCCTGGTTGTATGTTAGTCTTTTGAAATTTTTATTATACGTAGTAGTAACTTTTTAACAAATATTGATTGAATAAAACGGTATCTAGAGCTAGTACTTATGAATTCTAGTAAATGTAAGTCACAATTTAATACTTACAGCATTCGAACCCAGAAATAAAACTACGCCAACCGTCGTCCGTGTCGTGAATAGCTTGGGCTATGTTATAGAGAATTTTTATAATGAAATCAGAGGAAATTTATTGGTTTGCGCATTCAAATTGTGTTTTTTTATAGTAAAGCGAAGAATTATTAAATCTTAATGCTTATGACCCTTATATAGAAGACCGCATTAGTGTAGAACCCTTCAGGGGTCCGTTCGTAACGTGTGTTTCAAGGGGGACCCTTGCAATAGCACTTTGACCCTGCGGACATTTATAGCAGTGCCTAGGTATTATAAAGCAACATTAATATATACTAAAATATTATATTTTAAACTTTGCTTGATTTATAAATATGATCTAAGATATTCTAAGCTTTTGAAGTTCTGAAACTGTTCTGTGACGGCTAAAAGTTCAAGAGCAACTGACTAAAGAGTTCAGTTAAAGCATCCTGCCTGATATTAAACACGAGTAGAACCCTTGAAAAAACTCACATAAGCATTAACAGAACATAACAGTATTTCCAATTTAAGAATAGATATAAAAAGTTAAGTAATGTTAAAGGGTTTTTAATAGAAAGCAATGAAGTAGGCGTATAAAAATATAATTTAATTCATTTTACGTACATATCTAATCAACACGATTTTCACACAAAAATGTCAACAAATAAATGTATTCTACAGATTTGTGTAACAACTACACTACATTTGGCATCAATTTAGTGGTGGTAGACAGGGGCAGAGTGGTATACTGCTGGTGCGGGTTGGTAGACTGGCGCGGAGTAGGATAAGGGTGCAGCGAACTTGGCTACGGGAGCTGCGTGCACAACGGGGCTGGCTGCGTAGGCGACAGGGGCTGCGATCTTGGCGACAGGGGCGGCGTAGGCAACGGGGGCGGCAGCGTACTTAGCGACGGGGGCGGCGTAAGACACAGGGGCGGCGACTTTCACGGCAAGAGCCTCCTTGCGCACAACAGCGTTGAAACCGTTGTGGGGGTCAGCAGTGTAGTCAACAGTGCGCTTGGTGCCATCAGGGTCGACCACGGAGTACGAGCCCTGGACAACGTCGCCGTCGCGAGATTCGTGCTGGCTCTTGGAGTCACCAGTTAGGCCGTCTTGCACGTCATACGCGAAGCTGTATTGTGGGTGCGCATCGTATTCTTCGACGGCGACGGCTTTGGCAACGGGGGCGGCGTAGGCCACAGGGCTGGCGTAGGCGACGGGTGCGGCCGCGTACGCTGCATGGCCTACGGGGACTACGCCGGCGCTGGCGGCAGCCACCAAGCAAGCGAGGATCACAAACTGTAACACAAAAATGTTTACATAAGATACATTTCTTAAATGTTGAGAAACCGGCTACTTAGTGAAGAACCCATTTTTTTATCTGCAAAGCTTAAAGACTTGTCGTTTTATAATTATTTATTTGTGTTTCTAAGATGAGCCACTGAAAACATACTACTGTTTGTAGAAAAAGTTCTAAGAAAAAATATAATCTCTGGTGAATAGATGCAGGATTCGTTCTCGTTATCTTTTTCCTTATGCCACAAAAACTTTGATTTTAAAACTGACTGAACACGGGATTAATTACACTTTTTTTTTAAATCGCTTCTTTTATCTATTTATAATAACACTAGCACGCATGATATTTCGTCAATGAATATTCAAATACCTTAAATGCCATTGTGTATGTGAGTTGATGGACTGATGCCCGAAGAGCAGTGCTTGGAGCTTTTATAGTGGTAGCGGGGACGCACCCTTTCACTCGCGGGCGAGGTGCGTCATGTGGCCCTGACTGCAGCCCTGGGGCGACCATCAGGCTCTCGCGTCTCGTATCCAGGTGTGCCATCCCGTATGCCTAACAAAACAATAGGGATGATGACTAACAATTTTACAATTTTCCCCGTCTATCAGGTAGATTATTATTGAAAGCTATTTTTTCTTTTCACATAATCAACAGAATATTACAGGGATATATTGATTTGAAAAGATGCCTTTCGTTACGTTCTAAGTAAAAACTTAGAAGTGGCGTCACTAGCCTTTGACGCACTTTATCTTTGTAATTTTTTTGGTTAATTGACAAAAGAAAAAAATATTGTCCATTTATTAAATAATATAACTGATATGGACTTAATCGAATTTCGTTTACCCCGTCCATCATCTATATTGAGCGCTGGCTTGTTTTTTTATACAGGTAACATGCAGTAAAATTATGTAACGATCGACTTTGATGTTTCATTTATTACATGAGTGTTTGAATTATTTCAAAATGCTAAGAAGTTTCATTATGCTACAAATATAGATAAATTGACGACCTCCGTGGCCGAGTGGTTTGTACGCCGGGTTTTTATGTGTCGCCGACTCGAGAGGTCCCGGGCTCGAATCCCGGTGGGGGCAGATGTTTGTGTGATGAATACGAGCATTTGTACTCCAGTCATGGATGTTTAATATGTATTTCTATATAAATATACTTATATATGTACAGTATATGTATTCTATCCGTTACCCTAGCATCATAATATACCAGAAGCCTTATAGTGCTTACTTTGGGGCTAGGCTAATTGGTGTGAGTGTTGGAAATATTTATTTATAAAGTAAGCTTTATGTGGGGTCCTATTTTGTATTAGCCTTACATTGATTATGGTGTTTGAGGATTGCAGATTTTTTCCTTTGTATTGTTATAAACACGATCACTATGAACTAATTAAGCTTAATTTGGTATTTATTTGTAATATTTGCCAATTAATATATTTATAACGTTATTGACTGATCTATCAACGCACAGCTCAAACCACTGAACGGATTGCGCTGAAATTTGGCACACCTAGAACTATTATGATGTTGGCGTACGCTAGGAAATATTTTTTCAAAACTTACCCCCTAAAGAGGTAAAACGGTGGCTCAAAGTTTGTATGGGAAACCAATATTTCTACACAGACGAAATCGCGGGCACCGAATAATTATTAATATTTTTAACCCACCTTAGAAAAAGAAAGATTTTGAAATGAAATGAAATTACACTTTGAATAAATTGACTTATAGAAAGCTCTTTTGAATCGGCCAATATTTTTTCCTACGACTAATTATTTTATTAGAAGCTGTAAAATATCTGGTATTTTTAAATGTTTAGTTAGATTTGCTGCAAAATATACCTCATTTTCTAGAATAATGATGACATATTTGACACGTCATTCGGTGGGACATTGTAGGGTTGTCAGAAGTCCGAAGACAGGGGGAGGACACGATAACCCTCCGGTCTGGAAACTTGCTCTATCACCGGGAAGGCGACGACTTGTCGCAGGGCGGTGTCGGGTTTATCGTTCGTAAGTCTCTCGCAGCCAACGTAGAGAGGATTGAAAGTGTGTCGAGTCGGGTAGCGTGCCTGATACTCAGAATAACCAAACGGTATTCGCTGAAGGTCATCCAGGTCTACGCGCCGACCTCGACGCACCCCGACGATGAGGTGGAGACTCTCTACGAGGATATCTCGAAAGCCATCCGCTTATTCAAAACTCACTTCACTGTGGTTATGGGAGACTTTAACGCGAAACTAGGCAAAAGGAAAAGCGGTGAGTTGAGAGTAGGGCAATTCGGATTCGGCCAGAGAAACCAGAGAGGGCAGAAGTTGGCTGATTTTTTGGAGAGAGAAAATCTCTATATGATGAATTCCTTCTTCAAAAAGTCGCAACAAAGGAAATGGACCTGGATAAGCCCTAATGGTTCGACACGGAACGAGATAGACTTTATCTTGTCAGACAAACGGCAAATATTTAATGATGTCTCAGTGATCAACAGGGTGAAAACCGGAAGCGATCACCGAATGTTACGAGGCACATTGAATATTCGTGTCAAAGCCGAGCGGTCCCGACTGATGAAGTCTACTCTACGTCCCACACCTGCCGAGTACGAAAATCCCGAGAGCTTTCGACTCGAACTCCAAAATCGCTTCCAATGCCTAGACGAGTGCGAAACGGCGAACGATATGAGCAACAAGTTTGTGGAAACTGTGCACACGGTTGGGTCAAAATTTTTCAGGACCCGCCGTGCTCCTAGAACCGGAAAACTCTCTGACCACACTCTTGAGCTCATGGAGTGGAGGAGGGAAATGACGGTGCAGTCTCCAGCCTCCTGGTCTAAGATGAGGCAGTTAAATAGACAGATCTCGAAGTTTGTGCGACGCGATATTCGACTCTACAATACCAAGCGTATTAAAGAGGCGATAGAGCGGAACCAAGGCTCCAAAGTGTTCGCAAAAGATCTGTCTGCTGGGCAGACTCAGTTGACCAGACTGAAGACCGACAACGGCACTGTCATTTCTTCCAAAGATGAGATCTTGAGCGAGGTCGAGCTGTTCTATGGACAGTTGTATAAAACATCCCAAACTCCTGTTGTCGGCTTGGTCCAAGATCCACGATCCAAGCTAACCCGACACTATACCGAGGACATCCCGGATGTCAGCCTGTACGAGATCAGAATGGCTCTCAAGCAGCTTAAAAACAGTAAAGCACCGGGTGATGACGGAATCACTACGGAGCTTCTGAAGGCGGGCGGTAAGCCAGTCCTCGTGGCCCTTCAGAAGCTATTCGACTCTGTCATCCTCGGGGGCATTGTTCCAGAGGCGTGGACCAGGAGCGTGGTGGTATTGTTCTTCAAGAAAGGCGATAAAACCCGCTTGAAGAACTATCGACCTATCTCGCTCTTGAGCCACGTTTATAAGTTGTTTTCGAGAGTCATTACAAATCGACTTTCGCGCAGGTTCGACGACTTCCAGCCTCCCGAACAAGCCGGTTTCCGAAAGGGCTTTAGTACCATGGACCACATACATACGCTGCGTCAGATCATACAGAAGTCCGAGGAGTATAATCGGCCTCTGTGTCTAGCGTATGTGGACTATGAGAAGGCCTTCGATTCGGTCGAGACTTGGGCGGTGCTGCAGTCCCTCCAGCGGTGCCAAATTGACTATCGATATATCGAAGTGTTGAAGTGTTTGTATAGAAACGCCACTATGTCAGTCCGAATCCAGGAGAGAAGTACGAGGCCGATTCCATTGCAGAAGGGTGTCAGACAGGGTGACGTAATTTCCCCGAAACTGTTCACCGCTGCATTGGAAGACGTCTTCAAGCTTCTGGATTGGACCGAACTCGGTATCAACATCAACGGCGAATACATCACTCACCTTCGATTTGCAGACGATATCGTGGTTATGGCAGAATCCCTGGAGGACCTTGGCACAATGCTCAATGACCTCAGCAGAGTTTCCCAACGGGTTGGTTTAAGGATGAACATGGATAAAACCAAGGTCATGTTCAATGTCCATGTCACTCCAGCACCAGTATCTGTTGGGAATGCGATTCTCGAAGTTGTCGATCATTACGTCTACCTAGGACAAACAGTCCAGTTGGGCAAATCCAACTTCGAGAAAGAGGTCAACCGACGAATCCAACTCGGATGGGCAGCGTTCGGGAAGCTTAGGCATATCCTCACGGCCAAAATTCCCCAGTGCCTGAAAAGAAAGGTCTATGACCAGTGTGTGTTACCAGTGATGACTTATGGGACTGAGACGTGGTCTCTGAATGTCGGCCTCATGACAAAACTCAAAGTCGCGCAGCGTGCTATGGAGAGGGCTATGCTCGGTGTTTCCCTACGTGATAAGATCCGGAATACGGAGATCCGTAGAAGGACCGGTGTGTACGACATAGCCCGAAGAGTTAGCACGCTGAAGTGGCAATGGGCAGGCCACATCGCTCGAGGACCTGACAACCGTTGGGTAAGAAAGGTCCTCGAGTGGCGACCACGTACCGGACGACGCAGCGTGGGGCGGCCCCCAACACGATGGACTGACGACATCGTCAAATGTGCTGGGAGCCGCTGGATGCGGATAGCGCAGGACCGCGCATTGTGGCGTTCTATGGGGGAGGCCTATGTCCTGCAGTGGACGGAAAAAGGCTGATGGATGGATGGATGGATGATTTGACACGTTAGGACAGTATAAGGAATGCTACCGGCCCTTGGCCAATCGGTTCCAAAATCAAGGTTAAGGTCTCCCTTGTTTAGTAGGCGACGCTCATGATTGTTTAAGACATTATAGTATTTTTTTTTATTAACATCTATTCAGTATTAGTGAGAGTTGTGTCAGTAAAAAATGATGTACCTATTTAAAAAAAATCATTTGAAGTCCATGTCTCATCCTTGAATCTTGAAATCGGAAGTCATTGAATTTTTCTTTCAAAAAATTGACTATTTCTTTTGCTATATGAGAGGTGACGCTGCTGTGATGAAACCAAATGTTCATCAGATCTAAATTAGATTTAACACCTTTAACTAAATTAGATTGATTCCGTGCGTGTCGTAAGTGGGTCGTTAGACGTATTAATACAATATATTTTTCATTTAAGTATTATCATACATTTTAATTAACATACTAGTGAAAAATACGACTAATTATGGGCTTATGTTAGGCTGATATAATTAGCAATGCTGGTACTACGTATTTTAATAAATTGAAATCTATATCTAAAATTATTTTGTTTTTATTTAAAAGCTCTATATTAAAGGAAGGAGAAAAATCCTAATGATAAATATAACATATTTTAGTAGGTTTTGGTTTTGAGGACGGTTAAAAGACGGTTAAGAGATTGACACATAAAGCATAGAATTTGCTTATTCATTCTTAAGTGGTACATTTATCACGAATATTTGTTCTGTGATTTTAAAATATGCACAAAGGCGATGCTTACGCTACATAAACGCAATAAGCCCAAAGCTGCCTCGGGTTTAGTTAGTTGATTGCAGCGGCATTTAGCGTTGTCGCGACGGCGGTCGGTGCAGACTTGACACCGTGACATCTAGATACCAGTATGGAATACGAATTGCACCGCTCATGACTTTATGCGAGAATAAAAATAAAACTTTTTGAAGTTGGCAGAGCATCAAAAATGCATGGTTGCAAACGCAATTCAGCTTGATAATACCTATATATACGACATGCTTTAATTGGGTATTAAAGGAAATCTCTCCCTAGTCATACTTCAAGTTAAACATCAAATATATATTTTTGAATCTTCATAAGAAAGTTCTTCATAAGATTACTAATTACAAGGCGAGCATGAATTAGGAATTTCGAAAACGATTTTTTTTAAGACTATTATTAACATTTTATTTTATTCATACAAGTTTGTATTGTAATAAGTATGAATAAGTAGTACTAAGTGCTTCTTATCATCACATGTAATGAGCTTGAGCTATCTGAATGACGTAGGCGTAACATTAGTTGGTAAATCTTAAGAAAGTTCAAGCAGTAGGTAGTTAGGTAGGTATATTATTAGTATAGCGGCTGCTCTAGTTATAGGTTGTGTAACCGCCACGCCTGCTCAAGGATGGTCACAAATGTTTATTAATCTGATCCACTGTCAATTAAAACTAAACGGCTCATTTTAATAGCGTATGAGTAAAATATGGAAATTTAAGTGGGTGCCCGCGATAATTGGTAATTTGGGTAGTTATTTTTTTATCCATTCTGCGTTTTCATCAATCTAATGTGGAAAACTTTATAATTTATTTAGATAAGAATTTGTGTATATAGTAAGTAGTAATAAGAGTTTAAAGTTTAAAGATTTTTCATACAAACTTCCATCCCCTATTTTAAACCCTTGAGGGATGAATAATGATAAATCCCATCTTAGTGCATCCCTAGACCTCATAAGGAACCTACGTGATAAATTTGGAGTCTCTAAATCCAGCAGTTTGGGCTGTGCGTTGATATTGACAGTCTGTCAGTTTCGCCTTATATATATTAAGACTCACGCGACCATGCATAAGACAGCGGTCATTTAAATAACATACCTTTGAGCATTAGGGTCAGGCCGTAGATTTTGCCACAAATAGCGCAATGGTGTCGCAAAATGGTAACGCAAAATTGTTAAGGAGTGCATACAAGATATGTAACGTAAGGACAGTGCTACAAAATAAAACACATTTTTAATAGTTAAGTATGACAAACGTCAACTTTTACTCTTATCTTTAAGTCTTAAAAGGTGTTGTCTTAAAAGCGGAGAGTTCTATTGCTAGAAATACAATTCCTTCACAGGAACTAAAATCGAAACCTCAAAAAAACACAAATATTACAAAAGCTAAAAAAACACCTGCAAGCCTATGTGTGTAAGCTCCTTTATTTGGTAGCGTAAAATTAGTAGCGCAAATTCTACGCCCCTGGTATCGCAAAGTTGCATAAAGTCATTTTTGCGCAACTGTCGCGCAAACAAAACACATTATGACTTGATAAATAACCTATTTTTTAATGTAAATTAGGCCTTGAAAGATGTCAAACATTTCATTAAATCGTGCTCAATAATAAGTATAGATATAAATCAAAAACTTACTTATATATCAAAAAACACTCTCCGCAAAAAATATGACACTTCCTTCTTTCAAACGATGGTGATGTTGGACTGAAAAAAATATGGCCGCTGACAGCGTATTGACCATAGACAAAGTTTGTTCGGTGATGCCACTACTCAGACTTGAATACTGCTATTTTTTAAACACAACCAAATGGGCATTTATTAGTTGCGCAATAAAAAGTAGCGCAAAGGAATGGGTTTTAACGTTTTTCGAAAATAAGTGAAAATTTATGAAATTTCTTAGGTAATACGAAACGATATTTAAAATGTGGCTAGCTAACTATTATTGTATAGCGTAAAAGCAAACAGATTATCAAAAAGATTTTTATTTTTGATTTTACTGATGCTCAAAGTACACCTCTACCGGGACGGATAAGCGTATTTTATGAAAAATTTATCGCTTTTTGTAGATATTTAAATATATTTAATGATCGCGATTCACCATTTGTTAGGAAATATGATTCTGTTATTGAAAAAAATGTAATTACCGTACTTTTTTTTAAAATGTGGCGGAGAGTTTTGTTATAACTAATGTGGCAAAATTTACGGCCTGACCCATTAATTAAAAAATAAGGGTTTTAAATAAATGTATAATGTATTGAGGTTCGCCAAAAAATCATCAAAATATTATGAAAATAATACTGACAATTTACTAACTCTTGCGACATGATATCATATTATCCTTCATCTATATTCTATATCTATCTTCTTCTTCATTCCTCTTCAACCGGACCTCGTTAACGAGTACATGAATACAAACCGCAGTTGGTGTTTTTTTTCAAAATATTAAAATAAAATTAAACAAAAATCATCATAAGAAAATAAGAGTGCATAAAGCAAAGGAGCTTTCGTTAGCCGTCAATGCATCGTCATCACATCTTCTACCACCAGTAAGCAGCCATCTTTATATTATACGTTTTGTGCAACAACGTACGGCATCCGCTGCTACCGCTGCAAGGACCCCTGAGTGGACAAAGCGTGCGACCATATTGGAGGTGAGTGTGGTGTTAAACGAGCTTCACCCCCGGCCTTCCTTATTCTTACTTACTGTACGTATCACTATACTAACTGACTTGAGCTCCTGGTACTTTTTGTGATGGACGGGAACTTCACATCACATTACTGTTTCGATTACTGGTTGCGTGCTATCTTTATTTCACTGCGTTCCTGGTGTTTCTACAGACTAAACAAGATGCCGCTGAAGATGATACACCTCCAAAAAATCTGTACCATTTTCGTTCTGCAGTTTTACAACATAATGAGTCGGACCAAATATTACACAGTGTGACACACCGTCTGCAGAAATTTCAACCACCCGCAAGCGTAAGCGTGAGGAGAAAGAACTATTGATGTTTAGAAATGAATTCATGGAGCTTTTTTCATCATGGAAACGGAAACAGGGAGCGAGGTTTTCTGCAATGCTATCAGCAATAGAGCAGATTAAGGGACAGAATACTGAAATTCGAAATTCTATAGACTATTATGGCAACAAAATATAATGAACTTTTAGCAAAAATTCGCAATTTAGAAGCTGAGAAAGGTACAATTTGCAAACAAATAGAAGTGTTAGGATCCAACATCGAGTCTATGGAGAGAAGTCTCCGTTCCACCAATATTGAGTTTTCGAATATACCTACCTAAGTTTCCTAAGGGGAACAAAGAAATTGTGCTGCTGAGGGAAAAAGTTTTAAAAGCAGTTAGGAAATATAATAATGAGCATAAAAGTAATAGATTGAGTAACAACCATTTCACTACACCTGGACTGCCCCTCACGAACAGTATTTATCTCAGAAAATCTTACATTTCAAAAAAAGAAACTTCTCTTTGCAGCAGGAGAATTTGCAAAAAATAACACCTTTTCATTTTGTTGGATTTCACAAAGTAAAATTTATTTGCCAAAAAAAAACGGGGATGCTTATATCCTGATCAACAATGAAACAATTGACCTCGCCAACATTAATGTAGAATGCAGAGATGCAAAAGATACATTAAAAAAGTATGTGAAATACAAGATACCAGGTAGTCAAGTATTTAGATAACAGATACAAGATACCTTTGGAATAAAGTATTTCAAAATCCCAGATACAAGATACGTATTTACAAATTACTTTCTTTAAGATTAGATAGACACTTTTTGAAACAAAACATGTTAGCAATATAGCCTGTCCGCTGTGCTTGGTTATGGATAACAAAACTGTTAGGCCACGCCTCTAAAGACGTGGCTGCTGTTCTTTCTATCATCAAATTCATCATCATCTTACGATTGATCTTACTTGCCTTGTCGTTTCTTCAATTTTTATCAAGAACTATGAGCTAATGATAGTTTAGGTGCAATTTTTTTTTCGATATTCTGAAAGTGCAGGGTGTTTATGATTAGCTGGGTTTGGGATGGGTGACCGCGATTATTAATAATATGCAGGTTGTTTATGATTGGCTGGGTTTGGGATGGGTGACCGCGATTATTAATAATATGCAGGTTGATTACGATTGGTTGGGTTTGCGATGGGTGACCGCGATTATTAATAGTATACAGGTTGTTTAAGATTGGTTAAGTTTGGGATGGGTGACCGCGTTTATGAATAATATGCAGGTTGTTTACGATTCGTTGGGTTTGGGATGGGTGACCGCGTTTATTAATAATATGCAGGTTGTTTACAATTCGTTGGGTTTGGGATGGGTGACCGCGATTATTAATAATATGCAGGTTGTTTACGATTGGTTGGGTTTGAGATGAGTGACTGTGATTATTAATAATATGCAGTGTTTACGAATGGTCATGTTCAAGAGATGATATCATTAATAAGTACTGGTCTCTCTCCAATTTTATTTGTAAAAATAACCTGATCATCTTAATTTCACTTCATTACAAAACAGATCAAAGAAAATTGACACAAATTTCAAACTACCTACTCTTCTTCCTCTAGTGAACGCTAACAAAAAATACGTAACTTAGGGGAAGTTACGTATTTTAGTTCACTACCACCTAACCCATAACATTAAGGTGAACGAGACGCCAATATAATATGAACTTACGCTTTTCTTTCCACAGTGAACAAAGTTTATAGAAATGTAAAGCACTTAGGCTTAGAATAGTAACGCGCTAAGTTACAACAATGCATGCGTTTTAAAATCAATGTTGAAAATTATATGTATAGGAAAAGAAAATGCTAAGATACTTCAAAATACTAAGATAAGTATTTAAGTACAAGACACAAAATAAATCTCAAAAAAGTATTTGAAATACAAGATACATTATACGTATTTTGTATCTTGTATCTGTACCTTAGATTCTTTTATCTTAGATAAGTTACATCTCTGGTAGAATGAGTAATTGCAGCAATCAGGTACTTTTTGCTACTTTTAAGAAATTTTATCTATCATATAATTTTACTGATTATTTTTTAATATAGGCTTAAGTTTAATATTGTCTCTTTTATATAATATTTACATATAATCATTAATTGGGGGGATGGGGGGTAATGTAACAATTTGCTAATAAGAAAATACTCGAGCAAGGAAAGGTGAGGCAGAAGTAGAACAATTTTCTTGATACAATATTCAATATAATGTTTTCAAGATATTTAAGCTAATCTTCGTGAAATCATCTACGTAACATCAATTTTAAAATTAAGCCGCCGGTGAATGCTTAAATTAAGAAACGTTTGGTCTCATCCTGTAATTGAGATCTCTACATGGCAAAGTAATTAAGTTACTGAATGAAATTATCAATGTTTTTAGCCATATCCTGTCAAAGATTATTTCTGTTTCAAAGTAGGGCAAGGATTCTTTATAAGCAGTTTTATTTTTATTTATCCTAGAAAACACACATGTTGACTCTACTTAGCAAAAATTTTTTTTGACTATCAGCGATTCTTTTACGTCTAATCTGTAAGACACAGTATTCTTATACAATGTGTTATATCCAGAGATGTAAAAGAGACCCTAAAAAAGTATCTTAAATACAAAAAACAAGAGACTAGGTAGTCAAGTATTAAGATAACAGATACAATATACCTTTGGAAAAAGTATTTGAAATACTAGATACAAGATACGTATTTTCTAAATATTTTTGTAAGATAAAAAGATACTTATTGCAAGAAAGCATAATTTTAATGATTTTAAAGTTAATTTAAGTTAGTTAAGAAGAAAATCACAGTTTTATTTATTTTTAAATAGTCATATTATATGTTTTTTAAATATTAAAATCAATGGCTTTACTCTAAAAAAATACAAACTGCCACTTATCTACAAAAATCGTAAATTTATGCTACTAAATGACGACACAGTAGTTATGCGATATATTTAGGTGACCTGGAGATGCAGCTGAAATATTATATTTTTAAACATTTCATTTTTTTGACATCCAGCGGCAGTAGAGGGCAGAAATAATAATACTTTAATTAGGTGCGGAATTCATTCGCAATTCGTTATGACAAAAATGTATGTAGATTATGTTTGATGAGAATATAAATGAAATTTCAATCTCATATTACTGATCGTGCTAACATGGTAAAAGGACATTGGGAAGTTGCGCACACATCATTAGTGTTGTGTTACATAGAGATGTGAAAAATAGATTAGTAAAAGTATTTAAATACAAAATGCAAATGCATAGTTGTTAGCACTATTTCAAATAGAAATACAAAATAGTTTTAAATAAAAGTATTTAAATACAAAATGCAAAATACGTTTAATTTTCAAAATAGGTTTTGAAAATAAAATACCTTGTTATGCTTGTGCATAAGCACTTATTTTTATTTAACTGATTTTAAAACTTGTATTTGTTCAAAGAGTTTATCTTTCATGTTTCGCGTATGGGGCCTCATAATTATTCCACCTAAAGAAAATAGTCGTTCAACAGGGGCAGAAATCGGTAAGCAGGTATTATATTTAAGGAAGAGTTTTTTACATTTAGATACCTGTTCAAGGATTCTAAGGTATTGTCTTCATCTTTTAAATATTGTAGTGTTTCCAGATCTATTGTAGTAGTATTAACATTATCACTGGCTGCTGAAAGAATCAGTGTCCTCAACAAACATGTAATAAGATTCTGTCCTTTCCTTCTTTTTATCAGAGTGACTCCAGGTGCCAAAATTACCTTACCGAAATGGGGTATTTGACAATATTAAAAATTATGGTCATCATGACTTTATTTTAAACGAAATAATGTATATTTCTTGCAGATTTCACAAAATAAAATTACATATTATTATTATTATTTTATTTATTATTACATTATTATTTTCTAATTAACATTATTATAATATAATATACCCATATTAGAAAATATAGTAATAATATAGGGTAATTATCCAAAAACGTTCTAAGTTTAAAATGAATACGAAGGAGATAGTTTTTAAACAATTCCCTAAAACAAAGGAGATTTTGTTAGCTGGTAATCCTAATTTCACACCCACGTCCTCATGTTAATGTTATTCACGTGCCTTCAAAGTCTTGTAAGACTGTAGTCGACAATGACAACACTACGATCAGGATCAGTACCCCTAGCACGAACCATTATCGAATTCGTATCGTTTGCGAGTCCGAAATGTCATTGTCAAATGTGTACTGATTTTTAGTTCTCGTTACGTACTTTGTGGCGCTGCTGTTCAAGTTTCCATACATTGACATTGACATTTCGGTTTGCAAACTATTCGAATTCAGTACAGTGCGTTCACAAATAAGGTTATCTTGGATTTAAGAATGAAAAATAGGAAAAATGAATTAGAAATGTAACAAAACTATTTTGTATTTTAAAAATCCTAAATATTTATATAAAGTATTTCTAATAAAATACAAAATACATTTAGAAAAAAAGTGTTTCAAATATAAAATAAAAATAGGTATTTTGCATTTTGTATTTGCATTCAAAATACGTTTATGTATTTCAAATAATTCACATCTCGGGTTGGTCACCGAGATCACTTTGACCACCAGCATTCGATATGTATTATATTTTAACGGGAGATATAAATTCAATAATTCTTTATTTTGATAAAAATAAAATAAAAAAAACAATATGTGCATACATATTGTTTTTTTTGTAATAGATCCTGGAACCCCAATGATAGATACCTAAATCTCGGATCTGCGATGAATCATCGAATATGACGATTTTAATGAATCCCAAATTCTAAATGTTCTAAGAGTTAAAAAAATATATAATCCAGCTGCAACTCCAGATCACCTAGATACATTCTTCATAACTACGGATCAAGTAGTACTTACTCGCAAGACCGCGTAATCACTAGGTACTTCGTCTACAGTCGCGCGCACCGTTAAATAGGTTTCGGTTTTTTGATAAAATGTTTGTTACCAATTAAATATTAGTTAATTTCGTTTTAAAACTTGCTAGTTCATAGTTTCAAGTCAACTATTTTTAATAAAAATGATTGTAATAATGAAATGAATAGTTGATTGCGCTGCACCTTCGTTTCTCGCGTTACTGCAGGCAATATTTTTAACTATATTTTGTTAACAGCGCTCTCAGAATTAGGACCAACGTTCATAAAATTAAAGATTGCAGCGAAGTCGTTGAAATTAAGATCTTATATTCAATCTCTAGAAAATAAGATGCAGATACGTATTTTGTATCTTGTATCTTTTGAAATACAAGATGCAGATACGTCTTTTGTATCTTAGATACTTTTATCTTAGATATGTTTGTTTTTTCTACCCGTGATCCGACGCTTGTTGTCTTTAACGGTCTCTAGAGGAGGCCTATGTCCAGTAGTGGACATGCATCAGTTGATGATGATGATAAAAATGCAGTATAAGAATAACAACAAATATTATGTATAAGGATGACCGTAACTTTAAATAGTATATTCAATTATTTCTCATATTTCATTGAAATGCTCAATGTACATATCAATCTCAAAGTTAATACGTTATTAGCACTTGCCTCGATGTGTTATTATCTTGTAACCGTCGAAGGTAACTGTCACACGCACAGCCAAAATAAATCTTAGCAGCCTCAAGCTTCAATGTTATTGATTTGCGATGAATGAAATTAATATCCATTTGAAACAATACGCATTTCACCTTGACATTAAGCTGCTTGGCTAATGCAACAAGGCTTACCGTAGTACAAAAAAGCACAGAAGGTTACTGTGGTTACCCAGCAGATTTACTGTAAATTAATGGGCAGGTAAAGTGATGACTGTAAACGTAGCTGGGATACATAAGTATTTTAGTTTTGACACACATATTTGTATGGTTTTAAGTGAACAAGATGTTTAAACTATGAAAATTTTAAGGTATAGGCTTAGCCTGTAAAACCTGTGTGACAGGCGAAGAAGGACACGCGAGTAACCTTTCTTAAGGTACGGAACGATAACAATTATAACAAATTTTATAGATAAAACCGTATATATTATATAATGTGTATGTGTTATCCTAACTATTAACTTATGTAGAAACTTAGGTATATTATAGAGAGGAAAGATTTGTATTTTTATATGTTTGTGACGAATAAATTAAAAAACTACAGAACCGGCTTCAAAAATTCTGTCTTCATTAGAATGTTACATTATTCCTGAGTAAACTATATTTCATGGCTTTGAAATAAATTTCACCAATGTAAATTGGGGGCGGATCATATAATATCCTAAGTATTTTAAACATATGAACAAACTCTAAATGATGCAAAACGGCTGGATTTGGTTAAACTTGAAACATATATATGTAGTTTATTACCTGGATTGAGACATACAATAAAATATTATAAGTATTCTGGAAAAATATTAGGTTAAAAAACAGAGAGTGCAGCCGCTTTATATTCTGAGTCAGGATAGTGTAAATAAGTCATGGAATAATGTGTTAATAATGTTGAATCAGGTCGATGTATCTCACTGAACGTACAGCTATAAGCACCTATGATAAATGTAAGATTTATCGAAGTCCAACATTAGTAATTGAAATAGGTATAGTTTGAAAATGTTGAAACGAACATCTTACATAGGACAGGGATACGATCATTAACCGCCTTATTACAAAACATTAATTCCCGCTGCTGAGGAACAGGCCTTCCCTATAGATGGAATAGGGAGATTTATGCCATGACACACTACGCGGGCCCTGTGTGGATTGGTGGGTGCGACTGCAGATGCAGCCGAGACCAACGTTTTCACGTGCCTTCAGACGCACGAAGGAGCTCGAGATAGTAAATTTACTATCTCGAGGTCCTGCGAAAGTTGTTTAACTTCAACGATCGCAGCCGAACGCGCTAATCACTCACGCCATAGAGCTCCTCTAAAACAAAACGTAGACTAAAGTTAAACCTAGATTAAAACTGATGCTGTCACTTTTTTTGCTAAAAAGAAGACAGAGACAACATTAGGTATAAAACCAAATCTAACTTTAGTGCGTGTTTTTGAATTTTGCAAATATCAACTTGTCTCAGGTGACTCCGAAAGGGACTCGAACTCGAACATTTCGCATTTAGGGCGACTGTTCTTTGATCAGACAATTTAATCAAAAATTTCAAATTCCGTTGGAATATGAAATTTCAAGATATCATTAAAATATAATATCCAAGATAAAAAAAAAATCATAAACCCGATGGGAACGGCGCTAATCGGGTAAATTTGTAAGTTAAGTTTAATGAGTTTCTTTGATAGGAGAGTGTTTTTCTTATGCGGGATTTCAATATAACGTTGATTTATTCATTTAATTTAATTTTATAATCACAATACATTTTCACTGTGTCAAAGCCGAGGCCAAAGAGAATCATAGAGTTCCTTGAGATAACATAACATAGACTTAAAAAACATGGACGTACTAGAGCTTTGTGCGTTGCCCTCAATAAAGTTTTCTGAAACTTTCTAATTTTTTGTGCAACTTTGTTAATTTTTTTTCTGCATTTTCTACAAGCTATTAGAAGAAAACTTTAAAAAAGATGAATGATAAGATAAGTAAAATCATTTCTAAATTATGATGTGGCTAAAGAAAATGGGGATTAAAATTAGAAGTTCTATAAAGGATGTTATGAATGCATTAATCATCAAAATGTAAGTAACATCTAAATAATCGTGTAGTTTATTATAGAAACGTACTTCAAGTTCGAATTACAAAAAATATACCTGAGTGAAGCGAACCTACTGCATTCTTATTGATCTTGTTTAAAGTCCAACGCCAGTGGGAGACCAATGGTTCCAGCTGATTTTATCGCTTATTATATGCTGAATAAACTTACTATATTAGTGACCTAGAACTATCACTGATACTATAATTATAAATAATTTAATTTCAATAAAACAACAAACATTAAGTTTAAAAATAATATTTACATGATACTATTTTAAAATAATGTGTAAGAAGATGGGCTAATTATAACTCAGTCCCAGTGGCATAGTTTTATATTTAAGATATAAGATATTGCCAATTCGGGAGACTGCGATAAGAAAGAGCACTAAAAAAAAGTTTTCCGATTTAAATATTAATTTCTTGCGGACTTGAAGATGTCTCGGTCTAACTAAATATTACTAAGTAGTTACAATAAAGTTAAAGGGCCAGCACATTTAATCTTTTCACTTTTAAGATTATTCTTGGTAGGATATTTTTATTTTCCAATTTAATTAATTAAATTAATTATATTTTTTACTTAATATTTTTATTGAAGAATTTAACTGCTGGATGTTTAAATCTACAGAAAATTTCACAAGCAAAATCACCACTTTTACCCGGCTTTAGACAGGAATTAGGGGGTGAGTTTCAATTTTATTTGTCGCACCAAATAGGATTCAATTTTGTTTTTATCGTAACTCGCTTAGTTTTAGTATAAACTAATAAAATAGGAACTTCCATAAAAAATAAAAATAAAGGATTATTAATCACATTAAAAAAAGTTCTATGAGCTTTTCCCGAACACTAGATTGTTTTTCGGACATTTCAACTTGAAACTTTCGATTTTGGCGTTTGACGAAGAAGAACCAACCTCTATCAAGCTCCGTTGGTCTACTAGTGATATTTTAAACCCAATTTTTTGTTAGATTTTATGATAAGCTACAATTTTACTGTGAATGTTTTTTTTCCATAAAATACTTTTTTTCAGAGTTATTTATGAAAAACCACTGGAAATCTTTTTTCTTTGATAAAAATTGTCTTTTTCACTCTCGAAGAAGTCGAAAAGTATTTACTTCCAGTAAAAACTTTAAAGAACAAAAGTTGCTTAGAATTAAATAAAACTAGTTTTTACGGGTTAATGCACGAAACTTTATTTATTTATTGGCGTTTCGTAGCCTTTACAGGCTACGTCGTCAGAATTAAACTTTTATTTAATTTGTCGAGCTACCTTCGAAAGACTTATTGAGCGTTCGGTTATTTCATAGTTCGATTTTTAAAGTTTTATTGTCTATGTATAATTTATTATATAATTTACTTAATAAAGTATTTTATTTAAAATTCTTTTTTGTAATTTTGAGTTTATTTATTATCAATAGGGAAGATGGTTGGTATGTACCACCAGCTTGGGAACCTATTATACAGGAGATAAAATCCCAACCCTGAGCACACACTGCAAGACCGTCAGATACTATTAGTTCAAATCTAAAGAAAAGTTTACTAGAAAAAAAATCCACGCGGATCAGGCAGCGGACGGGACTCGAACCCGCATCCTTCGCTATCCAGGCGAATGCACTGACCATTATGCTACCACGGTCTTATTAACCGCGTCGAAATTTTCCTAGCCTTAAGCTGCAAGGCAGCGCCATCTCTTCGCATTGTAGGTAACCCACAATGTCAAATGAATACTTTTCAAGTATTAAACAACAATTTAAATATCTAGCAGTTAAATGCTTATAAAATAAATAAAATCATAACTATAATTGTTATTTCTTCTTTCAAATGTTTATATGTATTCTATCCGTTACCTTACGATCCCATAACACAAGCCTTACATTGCTTACTTTAGGACTAGGCTAAATTGGTGTGAGTGTTAGAATTATGTTTTTTGTCTCTTTTGTATTAAAATGTATTAGCAACCTTTTATTTTAATAGTTTCCGATTCAGTAGCAGTATGAGTAAGCGCATGCCCTAACTTTACCGCCTGCGCTGTCACGAACTATGATGCAACATTCAGAGCAACGGCGTGGTTCTACGTGTGCGCCTGTCTGTGTCTGTCAAGCCACTTTTAATTTCTCATTCGTAGACAATATTTTTATTAGTTTATTTTTAATGGATAAACATACTTATTCTTAACAAACCATTTATAAAAGTGCAGCAAATTAATAGGCTCCACCATAACGTGGACGTAGTTACAACTAAACCCTTTTTACCACTCTATAATGAACGAATGAAATGAAAGGGCTTCGAAAAAATTTAGTATTTAGTATAAAAACAGACTCAAAAGTGTAAGTGTGAACATAGCTGACACCAACCATTGTCACCTTCTTGGTTTAAACCTAATTCCCCTTCCAGTTCTGGAATCATACTTATCAAGAGATAAGTATGATTCCAGAACTGGAGATAAGTACAATATCTATCTACCAGATAACAACAACGCCCAGTGTTCTGCGCCGGTACTCTTGAAATTTTCTTCCGATACGAACTCGTACTTATTTATTATCAATGTCATCCATTCTACTTTTACTCAATTAGTTTTTAATGCCGTAGTGTAGGGCAAGATAAGACGAAGTTCAAGTCACACGAAGTTGATTTTTCCTATAATTTCAGAAGTTTCATCTACTAGCAACTTTCAAAATCTTAATAAACATTTGCCGCTACAATACAAGCTGACGTGGAATAAAGCTAGGTTTGATTGTCACCCTTTAGCCAATACTAGTACATCCAAGTTTAAGTTTAACTGTTTCTGACGGGATTCAAACCAGCATATTTCGGAAACCGGGTGGATTTTTTTTTACCAACAAAGATCTCACTACATGCGAAATATAGTGTCAGTAAAAGCGACTGTTTTTTTTTCTAAACCAGTTTAGACAAGAGCATTAGGTTGAGCATGAATAGCTAGGCGAAAAAAAAATCCAGTTTCAAGGAACGTTTCATAAGATAAAATCTGAATTAAAGATTTATGACAGCAAGTTCTATATCAATAGCACTTTCTAAATACTCGCAAACGTAGGTAATATAACGTTAATTATTATGACCTCACTCACCTGTATGGTAATGATTGTGTCTGGTTTCTGCATCCTTGTAAGTATTTCTATTACATTATGTACTAGTCCAGTTACAAAGAGGCAGTTTCTGAGTAACATTGCCGTGGAAAGTGTTTAGAACAGATGTTTGGACGTGAATATCAATTAGGTTGTGATTCATGCTTGCATGTCACTTACCCTGTGATATTGCATAGTCCGGAAGTAGCACAGTACCGAGGCCATTACAAATTCGAGTCAAGGTCGTAAAATTTTATAAAAGATTCAATAAAGTATTTTTTTTTATTATTTTTAAGAGATATTTTAAGAGATTTACAATAATTAGATTATCATGAAAATAAATTAAAACTACTTTCCTTGCTCACGTCATAATTGAAAACCACTAGTTATCATATACTAATTAAAAACAAATAAAATAAAACGAGTTTCAACGGTTTAGATGCACTGATTTATTTATTTATTGACGTTTCGCATCCTTTTCAGGATGATGCGACGTTTGGCATCCTTTTCAGGATGATGCGACGTTTGGCATCCTTTTCAGGATGATGCGACGTTTCGCATCCTTTTCAGGATGATGCGACGTTTGGCATCCTTTTCAGGATGATGCGACGTTTGGCATCCTTTTCAGGATGATGCGACGTTTCGCATCCGTTTCAGGATGATGCGACGTTTGGCATCCTTTTCAGGATGATGCGACGTTTCGCATCTTTTTCAGGATGATGCGACGTTTCGCATCTTTTTTAGGATGATGCGACGTTTCGCATGCTTTTCAGGACGATGCGAAACGTCAATAATAAAAAAAAACAGTGCATCTATACCGTTGAAACTTGTTTTTTTTTAATGAGTAGTGTGCGTGAAAACCTAAGAAACAGATAACTTTACTGATTTCAGCATTTTTTTAAAATTTTACTTTTACGGAATGTTTACGGAAAAAAGTTGCAGTCGAGTTTTAAGATATTTTTATATTTATGATTTTATTTATTTTTAAAGCATTTAACTGCTAGATGTTTAAATCTAAAGAAAAGTTTACTAGAAAAAAAAACCACGCGGACCAGGCAGCGGACGGGTTTCTAGTAAACTTTTCTTTAGATTTAAACATCTAGCAGTTAAATGCTTTAAAAATAAATAAAATCATAACTATAATTGCTATTTCTTCTTTCAAATGTTTAATACTTGAAAAAGTATTCATTTGACATTGTGGGTTACCTACAATGCGAAGAGATGGCGCTGGCTTGCAGCTTAAAGCTAGGAAAATTTCGACGCGGCTAATAGGGCCGTAGTAGCATAATGGTCAGTGCATTCGCCCGGATAGCGAAGGATGCGGGTTCGAGTCCCGTCCGCTGCCTGGTCCGCGTGGATTTTTTTCTAGTAAACTTTTCTTTAGATTTAAACATCTAGCAGTTAAATGCTTTAAAAATAAATAAAATCATTACTATAATTGCTATTTCTTCTTTCAAATGTTTAATACTTGAAAAAGTATTCATTTGACATTGTGGGTTACCTACAATGCGAAGAGATGGCGCTGCCTTGCAGCTTAAAGCTAGGAAAATTTCGACGCGGCTAATAGGGCCGTGGTAGCATAATGGTCAGTGCATTCGCCCGGATAGCGAAGGATGCAGGTTCGAGTCCCGTCCGCTGCCTGGTCCGCGTGGATTTTTTTCTAGTAAACTTTTCTTTATATTTTTATATGTTTTTATCGAGCTGTTGGATCCGCTAGTTTCTTATAATTTTGTGATTATTAAAACATTATTACAATTTTTGGAGTTTTCTGTCCGAACTAGAGCTTTTAGCTGCAGCAGAAGTTCACTGTTTCTGACTCCACTCGATAAGGGATGGGATTAGGACGCTTGTTAATAACCGGTTATCCACCGGGTCTAGGCGCTGTTTCTACCCGGGCCTGTGCCAGCTAAGCTTGTTTACGAGCATGGTTTGTACATTTGTACCGACCCCAAACAGTCGTTAGCGCCGGCGTCCTTTAACAAACCTCCATAGAGTCTCATACTGAACAGAAAACCAGACATAGACACCGTTTTAAACCGAGCCCGGACCCGGGTAGAAATTGTCTCGTTAACAAGTCTATAGGCCATGGCATAGTGGCATGGCCATCAGGTGGGGCATATCATATTTGTTTTTTGCACAATATAAATCACATTTACGTGATTTTCAATAAAATCAAATTTACATAATCTATTTTATGAAATTCTCGTGTCACGGTGTGCGTATTTGAACTACTCCGAAACGGCTCGACTGATTTTCGTGAAATTTTATATGCATATTCATAAGGTCTGACAATCGGAATCGGATTTCGGATATCTGAAAATATCTATTTTTCTTCCCCCTAAATATTGAAGGTCCACCCTTTTTTTTTGGACATTATTTTTTGTTTTATTTTTTTATGATACAAAAATACATACAACCCTAAATTTTCCCCTTCTACAACCAACCCTATTTTTTTATGGCGGTACGAAGTTCGCTGGGACAGCTAATTATTTATAAAAACATAACGTAATAATGTACTTAGATAATACCATGACATTTAAGTAGCTACGTATATCTAAGGGTAGACATTTGTAAGCGGTAACGAGTAATATACAAGCAGATGTCGATGCCGCCAGTCCATCAGTGTTGTGTAACGTCTGGCAGCCTTGTGAAGGACGCGCGTGTGCAACTTGGAAAATGCCCGGTGCGCATTTTCATGTGCGCCCGAGGCGGCCAGCTCGTACCGCCTTTCCTAGGGTTGTCTCATAACTCTTTTATCCTTAAAGCGTTTTTATATATTTAAGGATTGTTAATGTGCTGATGTTCTATAAAATGTATCAATATTTAATTTGTGATTTGATGTAAATAAATGTAAATCTTATAAAAATATATTATTTTTAAATATTTTTATCCGAAATATATGTTTTATTAACAGAGAGCCTACTCTACAAGATTAGAAAAGAAAATTGGACTCAGTTTGTAATATTTTCCTGAAATTCCCAACCTTATTTTTTAATTAAAAAAAAAATAAGTATATGCATTTGATTGTCAAACTTCGGTCCGATTTTTTTTGTAGTAACGTCAGAAATGTAATCTCTTTTGCTAATCTGAAAAAACGACGGTTTTAATATATTTTTATTTGATTTAAGCATTAGTTGTGAAATTTGTTATTTACTGATTCTATTATGTTAATAAATAAATAACAACAATCAATATTGATACACAAAACTTTTTACACATAATCACAGCGATTAAACAATCCGCAGTAGTCGATGTTGATATTAATAGAGTTGTCTAATGAGAAGACACTCTGAACAGATGATTTCTGAATATATTAATAGTTTTATTTTAATATTCTATAAAACTGATAGTTCTATTGGTTCAGTAGCTGTATTATGTGTCACGTTGTTTGTCCGGGCTGGACTCCTAAACTACTTAACCAATTTTAATCAAATTCAAATTTGCACACCGTATTTAGTTTGATCCAACTTCAAAAGTCAGGAAAGCTTACATCTCAATTTATAGTCGCAATATTATTTTATTGCAAATGATTACTTTTTGGCTGTACGAAATTCGCCGAGTCAGCTAATATATATATATATATATTAGAGATGAGCCGGCTGGTGTGTGTAGTATTTGCCGACTAACCGACTAGCCGACTAATCATATAAGTTTTCGAATTGCCGATTAGTCGGCCGACTATTCTGCAATGCCGATTATACTAATATCTATCGGAAGGTGTTCGGAATTTTTGTCACTACTCGGCTTGCTCACGCACGAAACGAGTCCCCCAAATCAAGCCGAATATTCACGTTCCAACATCACAATTTACCTCTAGAAAAAAGCGCGGGAAACTTCGGTCTGGTTGGTCGTGAGAATTTTATAAAATTATTTTTTTAATGTAAATTGGATCAGTTGAGTAGTATTGTGTTAATATTTTAGTTTATTGGTATCTATTTAGTGTACATATTGTATTATTCTTCATATAGTTGGTAAGTAATAGTTATAATTTCAGTTCTCATTTTATGTTTGATCCGGACGACCCTGGGGGCTCTGGCCCTTCTGGCTTCTTCTGCACCCGTTAGTACACCAATGCAAACTAATTTACTTCCAATTCCTTCTACAAATTCAGCATCTCAATTACAATATACTCAATTTTCTATTGACAACAAAAATTCATCACAGCAGCCAATAGGTTGAGTTCTTTATCAGTCATCAGATGCCTCTCCTTTTATTGTTCACATCCAAAAGACTCAAGAAGATCCGAATAATAAAGCATCAATCCACCCAGTTTCCTTTGGACAGTTCTTAAAAAAGCACTCCATTAAAAATATTGTTAATGGTAGCTTGAAGCGCATTGGCAGAAACAGACTTTTACTTGCATTTAGCCATTTTGAAGATGCTAACTTATTCTTAAATAATCCTGAAATAAAAAAAGAACAATTTGAAGTCATTCATTCCCACTAACAATATTACGCGTATGGGTGTTGTGAGGGGAATCCCTACAGACTGGTCAGAGGAAGAGATTTTAAAAAATATAAATATTCCCATTGGATGTGGAGCTATTCTTAAGGTAAGAAGATTGAATAAAAAAGTAATTAATAATGGCAGTACAAGTTACATTCCAATTGAAACAGTAGTGCTCACTTTTGATGGCCAAGTCTTACCAAAACGTGTATATTTATGTTATAATTCTTTACCTGTTGATCTGTACATTTATCCGACTATTCAGTGTTTTCAATGCTGTCGATATGGTCACATTAAATCACAATGTAGGTCTTCTCCCCGTTGTTTCAAATGTGGTAATGGTCACTCTGATGACTGTTGCAATGTTGAAGAAGAAAATGTTACATGTTGCCTTTGTTCTGGATCACATTTTGCCACTAGCCGTAAATGCCCTGAGTTTTTTAGACAAAAAAATATTAAAGAATCTATGGCCAAAAGTTGTCTCTCATATGCAGAAGCTCAGAAATTACATCCTCCTATTGGTAGATCATATTCCGATGTTTTGTCTACTCCAATATCTACTACATCATCACAAATAAAAGTCTTGAATCCAAAGCCAGAAAATGTTAACAAATCTTACAAAAAGACAGTTTTTCTAAAGCCTAAAACTCCTGTACAACTTGGTAAAGGATTTGACAAAATAGCTCATGCGAAATTAACAAATGAATATGATATTCCATTACCAACAGTTGGAACAGGGTGTGATTTCAACTCCCTTCAAAACTTGTCAACTCGTGATTTAATACTCACTCTTGTAAATTTTCTTTTTCAATCTTCACAAGTAATATTTGAACATTCTATACCGTCCAACACTGCCACTTTTATTGCAAATGAATCTTCAAACAACAACAATAATGGATCAGTCACAAATAATTCAGTGGAATTGTCGCAGCATTAGCTCTAAAAAAAGTGATATAATCTATTTAGCAAATACATATCAACCTTTTTTAATTTCATTACAAGAAACCTGGCTACGTCCCGGTTTTAATTTCCGAATTCCCAAATATTCTAGTGTTCGTCAAGATAGGTCAGACGGATACGGCGGAGTAGCAATCTTCATTAGAAATGATATTAATTTTTCTCAGTTTACTATTCCAAATCATAGTTCTGATTTTTCAATTATTGCCGTTTGCATTAACAACATATGTTTTGTTTCTCTATATATTCCCTCTTCAAGTGTATTTAATGAAATAGAATCAATTTTTTCTATACTTCCCAATCCAATCTTAATCATGGGAGATTTCAATGCCCAGCATGTAACATGGGGCAGCTCCAATATTGTCATTATGGCTCTCGACTGTTAGATATGGTCGATAAATATAACTGGTGTATTTTAAATAGTGGTGAGGCAACTCGTCGCTCACAACCCCACGAAGGAGTCAGTGCCCCCGATCTTTCCGTCTGTTCACCTAATTTAGCTTCTATCATTTCTTGGAAAACTTTATCTTCCACTTATGGTAGCGATCATTTTCCAATATTAATAAATTTTCCTTTAACATCATCATCTCGTACTAATAATCGCTCTCCTAGAATGAAATTTAAACTTGAAAATGCTAATTGGTTTTTGTACAAACAAGAAGTAGAACAGGTAATTTCTAACCTCCCGTCCATCGAACAAAACAATCATGAAGTTTGTGCAGAAGCCTTTGCATTGACTTTGTTGCAAGCTGCAGAAAAGGTGTTCCCAGTCAAAAATAATAATCGTAACAAGATTCCATCTCCCCCTTGGTGGGATAACGAGTGTTCATTAGCAGTTAAAAAAAGAAAGCTTACAGAAAAATTATATAGAGAAAATTCTACGAACGAAAACTTTCATTTATTATCTTGTGTAATGAACGAAACAAAGAAGCTTCTTAAAAAAAAGAATTGGGAAGGCTGGAAGGTCTTCCAAAAGGTCTTTTGTACATCTTTATCACCTGACATCTCACCCTCTGTAGTTTGGCAAAATATACGCCGGTTTCGATCAGCTTTTAAGGAACCTGGTGCAGCTTTTCTTCCAAAGGATGTAGCAGACAACTTTTTAGATAAACTTGCTCCTCCACTAGTTCCCAATTTCTTTATCTCTAATACTCTTTCCCCGATAATTATTAGCAACAACTTAACCAGTCTCGATTCCCCTTTTAGCCTTGCAGAGCTCAAAGGTGTTTTATCATACGTTAAAGATTCTGCCCCAGGAACTGACGGTATACCATATTCCTTTCTATCTCATTTAAGCGAATCTAGCCTTCTTTATTTTTTAAGATTAATTAATTCCATTATGATTTCTGGTAATATTCCTACTTCGTGGAAATTACAAGAAGTAATTCCAATATTAAAACCAAATAAGCCTCCTTCTGATGCGAATTCATACAGACCAATAGCCCTCTCATCCGTTCTTGCTAAATTAACCGAGCATCTAATAAAAAATCGATTAGAATGGTTTATTGAATCTAATGAGTTTCTTGCTCCGAATCAATACGGTTTTAGAAGGAGACGAAGCACTATGGATAGTCTTGGTATATTTACTACCGATATAAGATTATCCTTTAGTAACAATGAATCAACACTTGCAGCTTTCTTAGATATTAATGCTGCCTATGATAACGTTGATCTTCACGTATTAAAGCTAAAACTCCTAAAACTTAAGGTTCCTTTTTTGATCACTAATTTTATCATTAATTACTTGTCTGGTAGAGTGATTACAATTGATACGGGCGATTCAAACTATAAATATAGAACTTTATGGAAGGGTTTACCCCAGGGATGTGTTATATGCCCTATCTTATATAATATTTATACATATGACCTAGATAAAGCTATTAAAATTTCAAATAGTGATTGTAACAGTGTATCGGTATTACAATATGCAGACGATTTGGTTTTATATGTTTCGGGACGATCTATTTTAGAAATAAGTGATATTTTAAGTAGAGCACTGTCCAACCTTAAAATTTGGCTAGACTCTAACGCTCTTAATCTCTCCGTTTCAAAAAGCTGCGTAGTGTTATTTTCTAGAATGCGTAAACCCCCTTCTGTTTCCGTATGTTTTGATAATAAACCTATCCCGGTACAAAACGAAATAAAATTCTTAGGAGTTATTTTAGATGCAAAATTATCAGGTTTATTTCACTGCTATTACGTTACAGCTCGATGTGAACGAGTTTTAAATATCATGAAATGCTTAACCGGTGTTTGGTGGGGTGGACACCCATATACTTTGAAACTTCTTTACAACGCTCTTTTACGAAATATTTTAGACTATGGAAGTTACTTTCTTGAGCCATGCAATGCTGTTGGGCTTAAAAAGCTTGATGGGATACAGTCTAAAGCTCTTCGCTTAATAGCCGGTGCAATGAAATCTAGCCCTATCAATGCTTTACAAGTTGAATGTGTGGACCCTCCTCTACGACTCCGGCGTCAATATCTTTCTGACAAGTTTCTGTTCCGTGCTTTGCAATTTGCTAAGCATCCCCTTCATTCCAAATTATCTACTCTTTCACTCATAGTATCATCATCTTCTTACTGGAGGCTTAAGTCACTACCTTGTTTAGTCGTAAGTTTTCGTAAATTTTCCTCTTTGCATTCCCTTACTCACATCTCCCAGCGTCTCTCTATTTTTTCTGCAGACTATGACGCTTTAACTCTTGTTCCTAAAATTTATTTTACTTTAGATATATCGCGATCCATTTATTCTGCAAATGCTGATTTTAATATAATCATAGATAGAGACTGGCCAGATCGACATTACATTTATAGCGATGCATCTAAAAACTCTTCCTCAGGCCACGTTGGTGTTGGAGTTTATCATCAACAATCAAAAATTGTCCAAAAAATTAAATTACCACCTGAAAGTTCTGTTTTTACTGGCGAATGTTACGGATTATTTAAAGCTTTAGAATATATTAATCTTATGAAATTGCAAAAATCTGTTATATTTTCTGACTCTAAAAGTGCGCTTCAAGCACTACAAAAATTTCCTTTTAAATATACCAATCATCCTGTTATTATAGATTGTAGAAATGAAATTGCGGATAAACTTGCCAATGATGCTGTAGATTGTGGCGATATTTTTCCATACAAAAACTTCATTAACGATCTTTTAGGTCTTCCTAATTCGCATCTTCGTGAATCCTGGGAACAAATATGGTCTGTTTCTAGTAAAAACAAAGGAAAGCATTACTCACAAATTCAAACTTTCATTCCTACAAAGCCTTGGTTTTATAATTTTAAATTTGGCAAGAAAACGACGTCTATTGTAACTCGGATGAGATTGGGTCATGTTTGCACTCCTTCTCATCTGGCTAGATTAGGAATAGTCAATAGCAGTATGTGTAATTGTGGCGCTGATGTTGGTGATTTAAACCATATTTTTTTCGCGTGCTCCTTATATGACTGTTCCTCTTTTATTGACTCCTTAACATCCCTTCGTATTCCCCTCCCGACTTCTGTAAATACTTTGCTTTATTGTATGAAGTATGATATTTATTTATGTATTTCTAATTTTATCCAGAAACACAATATTAAACTGTAAATACTTACCTGATCCTGTCCTTCTAAATTTCCGTTCCTTTTTTATCCTGTTTCCCTACCTTTACACTTGTATGTGGCTGACGCACAAACCGTGCAGGCTATAAAGGAGAAAAAAAAATTTTACCTCTAAGGGTTTATTTTTTACCTATGAACATCTTTAAGACTCGCTAGCACTTAAGATTTTACTCAATTAATCAAACCTCCATAGTTACTACATACTTACTTCCCAGTGCTATTGTGTTATGTTCTATATAAATTTTGTTAAGTTATCTGAATTACTGACAGATACAGAACTTAGGATCTTAATTCTTATTATGTGACCTTATTTTTTTTTATATTTTAAGACTGTAGGTAACTTTAAATACATACACTAGGTACTGTTCAAATATTCAAAACAAGCTAAGTTTTATAGTAATTTATATTTTCAAAGTAATTTATAGATTTACGGTAATATTATAAATTAAGTGTTTCTGTTTAATGCAGCCCTAGTACGTAACTATGGAGTGTGGTCCGCTGACACCGAAACATGGTTTTATTCGTTTAGGTGTCAATGTCAAAGTGATAAAACAACTTGATCATGATTTGATATTCATAGAATTTTCAAGTGATACACATATAAGTATTTAGAACTCGTAAATTAATAATTTTAAACGCGAACTTTAAAAGTTTATTATTGTTCAATACTCACTTATACTGTATTTCTTATACTTTATACTGTTTATCTATTTAATATCAACATATAAGTATATCATATTCTAGAGAGCGATTAGCAATTCGATTCACACCTCAAAAATTAACTATTCAACATGAACAACCAGTCAGTAAAAGATTACATTCCTTTTGAGGCGTTCTTTAAAAGTTCTGAAACAGTTTATCGTAGATCTTGGTAAATCTCAAGAGAGTACCGCGTGTTTGTTATTCATGGCAGGATAAAATTATGTGTTAAGCGACCACAAAATCAGATGTATCACTGATTTTTATTAAATTTTATAAAGTTATATATGCCGCTTACTTTGCGCTTACTCTTAAAAAGGTAGATAAGATTCGGAAAAAAAATATCATTATACATTCTGCTAAAAGCTTTTATAAATACATACATTAGGTTTCTTATGATAATATTTTCATACAAATAAACGATCGATTGATTGCTATGAACAAAATAGAGATGACGACTAACTTTTTTTTTCGTCCATCAGGAAGATTATGAAAAAGTATAGGACAACTATTTTTTTTTTCGAACAAACTTATAGTTTCGGGAAAAAGTGGCTGTGACATACGGACGGACAGACAGACAAACATGACGAATCTAATAAGGGTTCCGTTTTTTGTGATTTGGCTACGGAACCATAAAAACACATTTAAACGCTGGTTAATAAGGAGTGCGTGCGAGCGCGTAATAAGGAGTGTGGCCTAGCCATCACCAAACGACGATACCCGACCAAAATTAGTGGTTCAATTTTAACTTACCCTCCTAATATTAGGCAAGAACTGAACACATTTAATCAAAAAAAAACCGTGAATTAAAATAAATGGAAGTCAAAAAAGCATATTTACGACGATTATCAAAGACAATTAATAAAAAACGAGCGAGCCTTACAGTAGTCGCGTATGATGTGTAACATATGAAACATCACCTTATATTAGTAAAAGAAGAAAAAAATCCTACTACGAGAGGAATAAGCCATTTGAACATAATGTTCTAAAATCAAATCAAATAGCTCGCGCTTCCCAAACTTCCTGTTACACACTTCCGTCCCACTTCACGAAATCACTCCCACAAATTGCACGAAAGCGAGAGGAAACATGTTACATATCAATAAAATGAATGTAATACGGTCGTACTTAGAGACATCAAATTAATTTAATGTCATTAAAAGTCACTGTTATTACTATAATCGCAAAGAAAGTGACAAGGACTGCGCCGATTTTACTTAAACTTTAAAGTTAATTGCTGTATCTAAGAACGGCCGATAGACTGAAACATATTCAAAATTATTTGAAACCTTTAAATATCATATTGATAGTAATAAATAATATAGATATACAGATATTAAAAATTAATATCGTTGCATTTGTTATTGGCGTAGGTTTATAACAAGTGTAAGTATTGTGTAGTCAACTTGCGACCTTGTGTCCTTGGAAACGAGCCGTCTCAAGTTCCATTTTCATGGAGATTAGTTCTTAAAACAGTATGAAACAGATGAGTCTAATGTACAAGCCCATTACTGTGTTACATTACAACATACTTAGAAATTCGGATCATTTGAGTTTATGGTTTTGGTGAAGGTCGCTTGCTTTTTTAAAGTTGCATCTAGCTGTGAAATACTTGTATAGTCCTTTTTCGAAACTTTTGCAAGAGAGTCTGCAAAATAAAAATTATAAATAAAAGTATTAAAGACATTTTGAGTAGGTTATTTTAAATCAATAAAGCATAAAAGTTAGTGCAACTAGCTGATAAAAGCAAGCTCTAAATGTCATAACGGATTTTCTGGGTCCGGCCATGCAAATTTAGTCAACTGGTTTAAAATATCGTATGAATAACTTATCGTAAGCATTTGTGACATGGTATAATTAACTATAACAAAATATATATGGTGTATATAGTACCTATATGGTGTATTTGGATATATGAGTGATAAGTATCTGGGTGGCTGGGTATTCCTCTTTTATTTTAACCAAATTTCATCAAAAATTCTGAAACATTAGAGCCGTGCCTGAGACACGTAAAATAAATAGTTATAAGATACTAGCGGCCGCCACCGACTACGTCCGCGACAACTTTAGCTTTTTGAAAATCCTACAGAAACCTGTCATTTTTCCGGGATTAAAGTATCCTATGTCTCAATCCAGGTCATAAACAGCTATGTGCATACCAAATTTAATCGAAATCCATTCAGTAGTTTTCCCGTGATTGAGTAACAAACATACAAACTTTCGCCTTTATAATATTAGTGTGACTAGTGGCCCACCCTCGCTTCGCTTTGGTGTAGAGCTGTAGTGTAGACTATAGTTTTTGTTCTCAGGCTTGTATTATACATAATGAATTTCTATGTATAATTATAAACCTTCCGTGAAAATTTATTTAGCTAAGAGTGAAAATTTTGTTGCGTAGTTTAGGACGCGTTGTACTGAATGCACAATTTTATTGGTTGAACGCGCAAACCTCAAGAACTAATGGTCCGATTTAAAAAAATCTTTCTGTGTTAGATAGTGCATTTTTTGAGGAAAGCTTAAGGCTATATTATATTACGCTGCGACCTGTAGGAGCCAAGTATCAATGTAAAATGTTGCAAAAAGGGTTAAAAATATTCCATTTCGGAGATTTCGTTGTGTACGCTGCATAAATTATTAAAGTTACACAAAAATTATGTACGACGGAATTGTTCCCCTTTAAAAGATCTATAAAAAAGTGTGCGTCTGCGACAGCATATGCTCTTTTAAGTTTGACTCACTATAACCTTTTTCCTTTTCCCCCTTTAGTTGTGACATAACTGTAATAGTCAGACAATATATATATGATATCGCGGACATTTTTGTAGATATTTATGTCCTCTATAAAACTTTAGCACATCACTTTGCTCAATGACTTCCGCAGCGTAAGCGATATAAGGATATTTTTTGGTATTTTTTTCACACCCTGGGTTACATTATCGATTTTCCTTAAGGAACCCAAACTTTTTTGAAAATATTCTATAGCTTATGTTCATCAGGGATAATTTAGGATTCTAAATGTATAAGAATTTTTCAAATCGGTCCAGTAGTTACGGAGCCTATTCAATACAAACAAACAATCAAATCTTTTCTCTTTATAATTTAATATGGATTGGGATATATCCAAATCATAGGTTTCGTAGGGTGTAAAGTATTTTGATATGAGCCTATTTATCACGATCAGTTAACCAGTTGACCCATCCTACATAATAATTTGCGATTGTTATTTCTTGTTATTCAAATAATTTGTTTTTCAATATAACAAATAGTTGTCTATGGCCAAAAGAAGAAAACAAAAGATTGTAGCGGTAAATACAATTTGTAGTACATACAAGTTAAATGGCAAAACAAACTCTTGATATTGTGCCAATGATTCGCAATAATTGATACTGATGCAATATTCTAAAGTTTACTAGATTTCAGTACATACACGTGTTTAACATACACGTCCAATAATACTTATATGTGCATTACTTACATTCAGCTGGTCATGTCGTAAATTGCTGTCGTATTAGCATTATTAACTTAATTTAGTTCGAGGCAACATAGTGCTGGGAATGAATACTTCGGTGTATTTTGAACGTTTGACGTTTTTAGTAAACTTTCTTTAGAGGACTTCGTTTGAGGGATTATCTACTAACAGTTAACCATGAAGTTCGTATACCAGGTCTCCTGAAACAAGTTGTTTTGAGGATGGACCGGAAAATTGGCGTGACCGCGACGTTCATAGGCCCACGCGGTTGCACAAGTAGCCGCTTTGTCTGCGGCATTGTCCAGTCCTGGCCGGTACGTGCGTACTTGAATATATTTAAATTTGGAGATGCGGCCAGGATGAGGCAAGCGCACTGTTCCAACTACTATAAATGCTGTAAGTAACTAACAGGGGGTACAGTTGACAGCTCCAAGCACCCCTGTCCACATCTCAACAAACAATACAAAATGGCTTTCAAGGTACACTGGATTGATATTGTGAAGTGTTAAAAAGTGTTTGTCTAAAAAAGTGCTACATTTAAGTGTTAAATAAAAAAAGAAGTTTTATAAATGACTTATTATAATAGTTCGTCGATAAAGTGGAATACATATTTTACACGTTTAGTTTGCTACCTAATAGCGATGCATTGGATTAAGTAATTAATAATGATAACTATTTTGTTTATAGTTGGTGGTCTTCTCGTGCCTCCTGGCAGCGGCTTATGGCAGTGTGGCCCCGGCAGCATACGCAGCAGCGCCTGTAGCTTACACTGCTCCCGTTGCCGCCGCGGCGCCTGTTGTGGCCGCCAGACTCGAAGAATTTGACCCCTTGCCCCAGTACCGATTCGGATATGACGTAGCGGACTCTCTCACCGGTGACTACAAGAGTCAGACAGAGCAGCGTGATGGAGATGTGGTCCAAGGCTCCTACTCGCTCGTGGATCCCGATGGTACCCGCCGGACAGTAGATTACGCCGCTGATCCCGTCAACGGTTTCAATGCAGTAGTGCGCAAAGAGCCGTTGGTTGCTGCCGCACCCGCGGTGGTTGCAGAGCCTGTAGTAGCTGCCGCCCGCTACGTCTCCGCCCCAGCGCCGGTAGCAGTGGCCGCAAAATTTACCCAGCCTGCGGTATACGCCGCGAACTACGCCGTTGCCCCCGCCGCTCCTGTCGTCGCTGCACGATACGCCGCCGCTCCCGTTGCCGCACGATATGCCGCCGCTCCCGTCGCCGCTGCAGTGTCCGCAGCTCCCGTGGCCCCCTTGGTAGCGCGTTATGCCGCCGCTCCAGTCGCCGCTGCAGTGCCTGCAGCTCCAGTGGTAGCACGTTATGCCGCCGCTCCAGTGGTAGCGCGTTATGCGGCCGCTCCGGTTGCCACTGCTGTGTCTACGGGCCCAGTGTTCGCCCGATACGCGGCTCCCGCTCCCGTGGTTGCCGCTCGCTACGCCGCTGCGCCGGTTGTCGCTCGGTACAGTGCACCAGTAGCAGCTCCAGTAGCTCCGGCTTACACGGCTGCATACACAACCGCTTACGCCGCTCCGGTGGCGGCAGCTTACAGCGCACCAGTGGCGGCCGCCGCTTACACCGTCCCCGTGGCGGCTGCGTATGCCGCTCCCGTTGCCGCCGCATACAACGCGCCTGTCGCCGCTGCTTACAGCGCACCGGTGGCCGCCGCATACAACGCGCCTGTCGCCGCTGCTTACAGCGCGCCAGTGGCCGCCGCATACAACGCGCCTGTCGCCGCTGCCTACAGCGCGCCGGTGGCTGCCACTTATAGCGCGCCTGTTGGCGCGCCAGTGGCTGCCCCGGCCAGGTTAGCGGCCGCCCCGACGGTTGCTGCTGCCCGCGCCGCTCCTGCCAAAATTCAAGAACAACCAGCTGCTGCCGGTTACAGATACCCTTAAAAATAAGACTAACGACTTGATGGCTCATTTTGTAAAGACTTAAATTATGTATATAGCTAAGATCATTTTATTTTTTATGGATTAAACTGAGATTTTGATACACGTAACATGCAGTTTTATACAATTTTTCCCCGTTGTCTCTTATTATATCTAAGGGTATAGGATTAAATAATACACTTAATATAAATTATTGGTCAATAGTAACACAAGCTTTACAGTGCTCTGTGGCTAGACGTGTGTGTAATATTTTTTTTTTAAATAATAATTTGTGAACTCTAAAGTTACAATAGGGGTGGTGACGGGGTACAGTAAACGAAATTCTATTAAGTCCGTCAATTAGATGATCAGAAAATAATGGACACGTATTTTTTTCTTTGGGCAATAAACCAAAAAATTACAAAGTTATAGCGCGTCAAAGTTTGGGAGTAGGGGCTCGTGACGTCACTTTTGAGTGAATTTTCACTTAAAAGTGTACTCAAATGTGACGTCATGCGACTTTCCAAATCAATATATCTCTGCAATGTTTATATTATGTGAAAAAAGAAATAATACGTGTCCAATACTTTTTGATAATCTACCTGATAAACGAAGAAAAAAATTTAGTCATCATCCCTATTGTATTTTATTCGGAGAGTCAGAAAATTTAATATATAAGTATCTATTTAAAATGTACCTATGCTTTCCCAGGCCGAAAAAGAAGTAAAAATGCATTACTACTTTTGAGCTCGCATATTGAAAGGCATTGGTTCGAATCCAGCTTGACCTGACACTGGGTCGAGTTCGTTTGTTTGTAGCAATTTTTTCACTGGAAAAATTCAAGTAAAACGATTTACCATCTACATACTTTTAAGTAACAATAACATTACAGTAGTTAAGTTACAGTTCGGCAGTATATATCGAACATATATACTATTTTAACGCTCGGCTGTGCTGATTCATGAAATGTTGGATCTTTGGGATCAAACCTATTTTTTTACTGGCTGCAATCTATCCTACTCCACCTTGTAGTTACATATTTGCCATCAAATCTCGCCACTTAAGAGCCGCTCTCGCGTGTCGCCACTTAATAGGAATTTTATACCAATAATAGTTTCTTCTTAGCCGAAGCGTCGCGGTGCGTCATGTGTTTCGCCATGGGAGTACCTTAATAGGGGAGGCGGACAGTGTTGTTTCCATACAAACCTTCTCGACTGATTCCTCCTTCATTTTTATCACTACAGAAATGATTTACATACATAAAATATAATTTTACTCCTTCTATGCTCCTGTCTTCCCTTTTTCAATAACTTGTGTTTCAAAGCAATCAGAAGCCCTCAAAAATGCCAAAAATAAAATAAAAAATTACCACCACTAAAGACGTCTAGTGTGGAGATTAAATAAGCATTTACAAAAAAACCAAAACATAGAGGCCTAGTGTAACTACTAATTATTATTATTATGATAGCCTTTTAATTCCTTAATAAATATACATGTCATTCATTCAGTACAATTTAAAAATGAGGTCAATTAATTAATTTGATTACAAACATGTCAATTACGATTTAAAATAATTGACAATACACATTTTTCTATTTATTAAGGACCCCTCAGCGAGTAAAGGCCTCCTCCATTTTACTCCAAGATTTACTATCTTAGGCCTTGGTGATCCAGTCTCTATCAGCACGACGTTATTTTCATCTATCCATCTTTGTTTTGGTCTACCTCTGTTTCTTTTATGTTGAAGTCCTTTCCAAGTAGTCACTTTATAAGTCCATTTATATTATTCATACGTGCAATTTGTCCTGCCCATCTCCATTTAAGTTTTTAGTGCTAATTATACAATGGGTAAAGTATCTTTTACATATATCTAATTTTGGAGAAGAAAATCGTCGAGGGCCAAAACTCGAATTAAGCAATTTTATACGCAAACTCCAGCGTTAGCTACTGTTATCCCTATCGCACGATATTTGCCAAAAAAAGGGATTTGAAAATACTAATGCTGTCGCGCGACAGCATTAGTATTTTCAAATCCCTTTTTTTTAAATGTCTCTCAGCTCGCATCCGCTCTTAACGGGCTGGCTAGTACACGCGACCGATGCCGGCGCGTGCGTCGAGCTAAATGCTAACTCATAGCGCTTTTTGTTCACAAATGCTAACGTAGTGGCGGGAGCGTAATGGTAGCCATACACACTACGAGAAATCGTTACGATCAGACTGTACAGTTCGAACGGAACAGTTTATCGTACGTGGCGTACGTATAGGAAACTGAGCAGTTTTATAACATACACGCTACGATTTATCGGTACCGTTCGGACGGTACAGTCTAATCGTAACGATTTCTCGTAGTGTGTATGACTACCATAATGTAAACAGGATTTACCTGTTTACATTATGGTAGTCATACACACTTGTGCGCTTGTGGCGCCGCCACGCGGTCGCGCGTACCCGTGACCAACAGGGGGGAATGACATCCCTCAAGATTTGCTACAGGCGATAAACAAGAAACCTGATCTTAAGTTAGTGAGAATGTCCTAATAATGAGAAAGTCCTAATAGTGAGAAAATAGATATAAATTTTCTATAGCGAAAACATTACGCAACCATGAGTTGAGCCTTAAAACAGAAAGCTTTTTGACGCTTGTTGAAAATATGCTGAAATGGAATCAGTTGAAGCCGATAGGGCGTTGTACTTATATTTGTTCTTGTTTTCTTTAATCCGATAAAGCCCTTGTACGTGCAAATAGCTTAATAAATAAATAATAATAAATATTTCCAACACTCGCACCAATTAGCCTAACCCCAAAATAAGCACTGTGAGGCTTGTGTTATGGGATACTAGGTTAACGGACAGAATACATATACAGTACATATATAAGTATATTTATGTAGAAATAATTCGAACCCGGACCTCTCGAGTCGGCAATACCATGAAACTTGGCTTGCAAACCCCCGGCCACGGAGGTCGTCAACTTAAGCTTGACTGTTTTCATAAGTTATTCGTATTACATTACGTCTATTAAGTAACATACTTTAATTATCAGTAAGGAATATGCGATGTATATTTGTATTACTTTTATATACAAAAGACCTATAAATACGTTTGTGCATAAATATTTTAGTATTAAAGATTTATTTTTTATAAAATTATGCTGATGCTTGCTATTTAGACGCTACGGAGATTTTGCTTAACAAACTTGAGCGCCTGCAGAATCTTCCCATTCTCTTTGGTCTTCGTAAGTACGATCACGTCTCCAACTTTCGAAAGGAACTCAAGTGACTCCCAGGAATGTCAGAATCCTTTGTCTCCTTTTCAACATCTTTTACAATCCTTTATATCCTTCCTATCTTCGAGAGCGGTTTTCTTTTACCCACTCGCCTAATGGGTGATTCCTGGGACTAACGTTCTTCGCATCAGATCCGTGGCTTTTATTTTATTGCGTTATTAGAAAAAACTAAAATTATATGGCTAATGAGGGCTGAAAAACAAGTCATTCTGTAGATGAGGCACACACGTAGACCTTATAGATTCTTGAAAAAAAAAAGAAAATGTTTTGGCTCGCCACGGATCTGACCAAGGGCATCACGGATCTGACGAAGTATATAAATCAAGTAATGGCGTCGCGTTAGAATCGCCTATTAGAATGCTGCAATAAAGAAAATTATAAATAAAACATCATTATAGTAGAAGTTAACAGAAGTTTTTTTTTTACATCCATTGCATATAAAATATCAAAAAATCAATAAATAAACTACTTTGGTATTTGCTAAATTCTTACGTTTAAACATCAGTCTTTACAGGGTAGGTACCCACGGCAATTAAAATTGAAAGAAAATGATTGAAGCTGTAAAAAATAGGCCTCCTGGTCGATTTCTACCACAGCGGCTAATCTCAACGAGATTAACCAGCTACGCAAGAGATATTATGTTGGTCCGCGCGGGATTCGAACCCACGACCTTCAGGTTGGGAGTCCAACGCTCTAACCGTTACACCACGGAGACAGTGAAGCTATAATATTATGTGGTCAGATCCATGGTCGATAAATCAGATCCATGGCTTAAATCCAGGGATCTTACGACCACGAATCTGACGATAATTCACATATGAAGGTATTACTGTAAAACTATAAATAAAATCGTATTTATTGGTACTTCAGCGCCTACACAGGGATAAACGTATTATTAATTAAAGACCAGTTAAGTGAAACTATTCTCAATTTAACAGCAAAACGAGCCACGAGTTATACCTACCCCGTTGGACAAACTCTTGCAGAACTTAAAGAACTTATCTAAAATTTTTGGCGCAAAATCTACGGATACTTCCTTCACGTCCGAACACTGCCGGTCAACAAGCGATCTTTTGGACCAATCGCAAGACGATTACCGCATATTTCACTAAATAAATTGTCATAGTTTCGCCGCGAGATTGAAACTATGCCCGCCGCGTGACATGTATTTGAACGAATAAAGGTATACTAGACTTTGATTATTTTAGAACAGTTTATTCATGATCTAATAGAATAACTCTTTATGTATTTAAAAAAGTATATATTCATGTATAACCTTGAGCGTAAAAAAAAATATTCACTATAACATAGCAAGAGTCGCGCGTGTGACACGTAAAAATCTAATGAAATTACCGCGTTTTTCAGTTTCAAATGGATATTTTCACCAATTTCTTTAATTAAATATTATTTTTTATCAATGGGCCTCAGCACTACAGTAGTTAGGTAAAGTTTGGAGTGGTACTTTATTCAAGTTGGTCTATTACTCCAGTTAATATTTCAATGTGACCGTTAAAATCATGGGTCCCAGGAATCACCCTAATGTTCCTTGCCGGTCCCACCTAAAATCTCTTCTCAAATGTCCTACTCACAAAACTGACTTTGCAGCCTACTCTTTTACAGTACATGCCATCCGCTTATGGAATTCGTTGCCAGCAGAAATCAGAGACGCCCAGACTATTTCTACCTTTAAAAAACGATTGAAGGAACACTACCTTTCTACTTGAATATCTAAAACTTTATTGCTTCTCCTAGTTAGTTTTTATTTATTTTATATTAATATATTTGTTAATATTGTATATATATATATATGTATTGTATGTTTATGTATGTATTGCATATGTATTATGTTATATTTATTCAGGAGCACACACTGACTGCCTTTTTCTATGTTCTTTCCTTTCGCGGGCCTGCTGGAAGAAATTTTATTATAAGCAGTGCCCTTGTACATGTCTCTTGTTTCTCTTTTTTCTAATATTTTATTGTGTGTTTACAAAATAAATAAATTACCATTAAGGACGAGAACTTGGCACATAGCTTGACACTAGAACTTCATTCAAAGCTCAAGAAATTGCGTTATCGATGCTATCTTTGAACTTAGTATGTAAGTCTACACTGGTCTCCAATTAATCAATCTGGATGAAAAAATGTGTATCACAACGCATATTGCAAGAGTAGCATCGCGTAACGCACTTTCTTCAATGCGTGGTGCGGTATGGACCTCACGTCCCGAGTTGCGCATCGTTCGAAGTATATAACGCGGTGGCGGCCTGGGACACCCACACTCGACCTCGAGGACTCTGCAAACCACCCCACACAAGCAGACATGAACACCAAGGTAAGTGTAGCGATTATAAAATAGATTAAAATAAGTAATAACAGGCAATAAGGAAAATACATGTCTTTTTTTGTTTAAAAAAAATTGAAGTAGTTTCCTATAAAAGAAAGCTGGGTATATCTGGACTTGAAAAGCATTAACAATATTTACTTAGAAATAAATAAATTACATCTATTTGTAGATTCTTTTGTGGTATATTAAAGCTTAATGTGAATAGCTTTATAAATATCTATAGTCCATTACGATAACTAGCGAATTCTTAAACACACACTTAAGTTACGGTTTTACATCTTTGAAAAAATACAAAAACATCATAAATAGTACTTCATTGTTAATTTTCATTTATCAATTTTTTGAGCGAATAATAGAAAAATATCAAATAATAACTGTGCAAATTGAGTTAAGCAATGCCATTTATTATTCTTCCTGTAAAAAACTTTAAAGTATTAGAAATAAAAACTTGAAAAGTAAAACAAACTTTATCCTTAACATTTATCAAGTGGGCTTTTAAAGATCTTGTGTCAATAATCTAAGTAAGTAATAATTATTTTACTCACTACCTACGTATTCCTAATATCTTGTGTAAAAAATGTTAATTTGACTTATTTTTGAAAAACATCGTCTATCATAAAACATCATTGCATAATGTCAAAAACAAGCTCAGTTAGCTGATGTGCAAGAAGTGGATCAAGTGTAGGTAAGTTTACAGCCGTGATAATCATATTAAAGAGGCTCGGACCAAGTTAAAATTCGTGTGGCATTGTCGCGGCGCAATCGTGCCCGCCCGAGTTATGGCGGCCAATAATTGATTCAATGCAGGAGCAAACGTCAAGATAGCTGTAGGGATGTCAAGTTTTATGTGTACTTATAATTTATGTTATTTAAATTTAATTGCATGCAGATTTTATAATATTCACATTTATCACAAATAGTGTACACGATTTTGGTAAAACACAAATTAATAATTTCTTGATTTCTTTTCATGTATATGACGCAGCTTTTTGTTATTCGTAGATTACTCGATATAGACGCAGAATAATATTATCTAAAATAAAAAATAACCTATAAATAACATATACGTGGCTTAGCATTGAAGTGCAATAACATAAAATAGTAATATAACCTCATTTCTCTGATGTTATATTGGTTGCGTTTAAATTTTTTATTGAAAATAATAGTGACAGTAGTAGTTTAACAATTATTTAGAAAATAATTATTACCAAATCTCACCCTAAATTATCTACATCGAATAAAATCAAAGAGCTAACTTTAATTTCTTAGCATTTTCTTCACTTTCATTTTCGAAGCGTTAATTTGAATTGTATTTATGGAAGCCCTGCATGTGACATGTGCCCATTAGGCAATGCGATCCATATCGAGGGTTTGCGACACTTCTTCTTTCTAACCAACTCGCGCGTTCGACGTTTGTTCTGACTCACTCATAAAAATGCGCGCTGCATTATGAAAATTCATTTAATTTCAGTGGGAATCCTGTAAAAGTATTATTACCTATAAAAATTGTATGCTAATAAATTCACGCTTAAAAAAGATTTTATAAAGTCAAACAATATTATTGTGAATAAAAACTTCAGATTGTATGTTTACATCATTGTTATTTTATTTAGGTTACTATTATAGTAATATAAGGTCTTCTAGATAACAACTTTAATCACACAAGCAATTTCCGGAGAAAAAACATTCATGCTTTTAAAGTTTTAATAAATTAGGCAGGTATTGGAGAATTACTTTTCATACATAAAAATATATTTATTTCTTCTTAAGTAATGGAATATGATATTGTCTTTTTTCCATTCTCATGTTCCAAAATTAAAGAGATTCGGTTTGAACTTACGAAATAGTTATATTTTGTTAGTTCCATAGAAAAGATATCAACGAGTTACGAAGTATAAATTAAAACTGTCTCATTATAATTTTAATTACATACTTTTACTATCTGCACGATATTTTTTGTTATTATTAATTACTTATTTTCCTCGATTTCTTTGTAATTTCTATACTAAGGTCGCGTTGTTTGATACATAGTGTAAAGTTTTGACAAATGGACCTAAATATAGGTACAATTATTAAGTTATCTAACTATAGAATATTATTAGACCGTTTATATGAAAGAGGTCGCAAGCAAGCAATTTGTAGTCGCTAGGACCGTTCTAAGTGGTCATCGGTATACTTACTATCGTATGTAATGCGATTATGCGACTCTTTATACGCGCAGGGGCAACTATTGCACAACACATGGCGGCGCGCTTATCTTTCTCGAACTTTGATGATTCGAGCGATATGCATTATCATTGCATCACTATGTATTAGCTATTATTCAATGAAAATAAATTAATCACGTTGTCTAAATTGCTTTTAGAAAAATGTGTTCTTCATACACGTGGAGATTGTTTTGCTTTGCGACTTTTTCTTTGTGTATCAAATCAATCTGATTTGTAGTTTTCTCGTTAGATGTTTATTTACTGTCAATTGTGTTTAATTAAATCCTGCCATCGTAATTCATAAAATATTTAAATTATTGAATAATGTTGCTAAAAGAAAATGTGTTTCAAGCGTCCATTGTTTTGCATGCGTTGTAAAAAAAGAAATTTAATTATGTACAAGGAACACTGTTGTGTTAGCTTCAAATTAAAAACTAAAACACGTCATGATATAAGTTACATTTTCCTTGTTGCAGTTTGTAGTATTCATCAGCGCGTTGTGCGCGGCGAGTGCCAGCCCAAGTGTGGTGCCGGTAGCGCCCGCGATACGCGTAGACCCTCTGCCCCAATACTCCTATGGGTACGATGTCCAGGACTCCCTCACTGGCGACTACAAGGGCCACCAAGAGCACCGCAACGGGGACTTGGTTACTGGCTCTTACACAGTCGTTGACCCCGACGGCACGAGGAGGATTGTGGATTACGCTGCTGATCCGATCAATGGGTTCAACGCTGTTGTGCGCCGGGAGCCGCTCGTAGCTAAAGTAGTGGCTCCAGCTCCAATTGTTCCGGCGCCTCTGGCTGCCCCTGTCATCCCCCGTGCCCCAGTTTTTGCCCCAGCGCCCGCGCCCCTTTTTGCCCCTGCCCCTGCACCTGTTTTCGCTCCCGCACCCGCGCCTTATCTAGCTCCAGCTCCCGCACCATACAGACTACCTAATCCTTACTACTTTTAGATGAATTTATTGCAATGTTGTTGTGTTCTTTTTTATATTATGGATATTTTTAGTGCCTGTTATTTAAATTAAATGAACTGAAGACCAATACCTTTGTTTTAATTATGTTTGTTGATAATACAATTATTGAACAAGGTACATATTGTTAGGTAATATTTATACAATTTCCATGTACGAATATTAAAACACGCGCAATGTATGATTCAGTACTTACCTACCATGCACGAAGTGCAAATAGTGAACTTTTATGTAGCATTTCATTTGAATAGCATTCATTCTGTATATTTTTTAAATGGTTCACAAATTTTGTTAGTTATTTTACACAGCTAACAACTTAATGTACTTAGGTCAATAATTTTTTACTTGTCTATGAGCTATAGCTCGTAAGTTTTTTTTGCTCCTAAATTCAAATTCGTTATTTACCATTTAACAGGGTGGGTACGTTAACATGTTAATGTTAACAAAAAAATAAATGTAGCCTGAAGCCTATTTACAGTTGCATGCAAAAGAAACGTTTCCGTTTAAATTTGATACCTATATAAACTACTTGGCTGTCATAGTTTTCTTTAAATTTGTTCAATATAAATCTTGTATATTTTTACGTATTACGGCTACCGTAGAATTATTCATATAATTGTCCAGGAAATACCATTTCAGACGGCCACAGTGAAAGAAACTAGGTTTTTGTTTAATCGGAATCCTGAAATTATGACTTTTAGTCGTGTAACATCTTTCCTCTCGCTTTCCTGCAATTTGTGGGAGTGATTTCGTGAAATGGGACGCACGCTATTTGATTTGATTTTAGAACATAATGTTCAAATGGCTTATTCCTTTTGTAGTAGGTTTTATTTCTTTTTTAGTCATATAAGGTGAGGTTTCAAATGTTACACTTCATACGCGACTACTGTAAGGCTCGCTCGTTTTTTTCATTATTACATATCAATTACATAGACGTATATAAAATAGGACACAACTGAATTGTACTATCTACAGAGTAAAGTAGATGGCTGGCGCATTCTACGGTTTTTCTTACACTCCTGTCCGGTATATGGGCATAAAAAAGTTCCACAATAACTTCTGACATGAAGAAGCTTGACAATTAACGCTATAGTTAGTGCACTGGCAGCGCTAGGCTTTAGGGGTGGGCATTTATTTATGTAATGAGCTTGATTATTTAGTGTCGAGTCTAAATAATGTATAATATTTATAAGCCAAAAAGACGGCAGATGATCTATCAACGCATAGCTACAAATGCTGAATCTTGAAGCATGTTTTTTAGTGCATTGCCTGTAGCTGGGATACTCCGGTCGAGTGGACTTAGTTTTTTTTTACAATAGTCCAGTTAACTGGACTATGGTAAAATAAAAACCATCCAGTACCCGTAGCATGAGCACTGCAATTTACATTATAACACGTTTTTTATCGCGCCTGACTGTCAAAGGCCATAGTAATTTGACAATTGAGCGTGATAAAAACGTGTTATAATATCATATCTTGGTGCTCATGCACTGTAACATGGAATAAATCCATTTGCGTATGTCCTGGTAACTGAACCACGGAATAAATATATTTTAATTGTACCACCGATTATTTTAAGTAATGTTAAAAATGCACATATTTTTTAAGACAAATAACAAATGTCACATCACTTTTTATTCGTGATATTTTTAAAACTTTTTTTTTCAGAAATTACCTATTCTAATGAATGTTATTCGCTTATATTTGCAATTTGTTATGCAGAAAAGGACAACAAGGAGAATAAAAATATAAAATTGCCGAGCCAAAAAAAGCTTCTAAGCCTCGGGATAAAACATAGAAATACTTGAAATTACGATTTTATCTTGTCTCTGTGTCAAGGATCCGAAAAACTAAAAGAAACGGTTACATAACAAAAGGCCCTCATGCACCAAATTTGGTAAATATCAAATAAGTAATACTAGACATAACACATACAAAAACATCTAAACGTCAATATCTGTTTGACATTCTTATATGGCCTAAATCAAGTTTAAGGTAAATCGAGATTTTTGTAAATTCGGGTGCAAGTGGGCCTTACCTTAGTCCGGTTAACTGTACTACTACGAAATAATAACTTAACAGTGGTACGGTGGTCCACTCGACTGTACTATGGGATATAAAAAAATCGCCTGTCCGCTGTCCTGTCAACTGTACAATTGGTTAAGAAAAATTGCCTCTAGTTTTTTTTAAAACTCCTATTGGCCTAGCCCCAAAGTAAGCACTGTAAGGCTTACTTAATACTAGGGTAATGGATAGAATACATATACTGTACATATATAAATATATTTATATAGAAATACATATTGAACATCTATGACTGGAGTACAAATGCTCGTATTCATCACACAAACTTCTGCCCCCACCGGGATTCGAACCCTCTCTCACTCTCAATCGGCGACACCATGAAACCCGGCGTACAAACCACTCGGCCACGGAGGACGACGAAGTTCAATTACCCGTACTACTAAAAAATAATAAAAAACGGTATATTAACTGACGTGCGTGAACTCAGATAAGGGAGTCTTTGATGATTTCTTTAGATCATCTTCTAAGGAAATTTAAATATGAAATGAAACTTAGTATGGAACTGTGAAGATAGAAATACACAGTAAAGTTGTTTATTACGTTTATCAATAAATGTTTACTTTTTTTTTATTCATCCCCTAAGCGTTTAAAACGTCAGCGTAGCCGAAGCCGTGGATAGAAAGCTCGTTTTATATAAAAGGAAGGCAAGGTGAGGATGTCTGGAGCGGCACACTTCTGCCGCATCATCTATATTTGCAACTGAACTCTACTAGACTGCAGGCCCGAAGCAAAAATTTATGGGTCATTTGAACCACTAAAAGACCTATTTAGAAAGACAGAAGCACATTAAATAATAAGATTCAGCACTATGCCGTCACTGGTAAACTGTCCAACTGAGTGCAGGTGAGAATTCAAACGTATAGATAGAGGAATTACATTTGGTCATATATTTTTGTACGGCATTCTTACCATCGATAGATCCATGAAAAATAATAATAAAACACGTAGTGCCGTACAAAAATAGTGCACCACAAAGTCGTGAAAACTTTTGATTTTCCGAAGATTTCCAGGCTAAATTTGGTCATTTGATTCTGTACGGCAATTTTTGCCACGGGCCTGTAGTCTATATTTACATTTAACATCGGGTGGGGTGGGGTAATTTGTTGCACGTCGTATAAATGCAAAAGGCGACTGACTGACTGATCGATCATCGCACAGCCGAAGCTGCTGAGCCTAGAAGTATGGAATTTTGGTCAAGTAAAGGTTTCTTTAACGACGTAAGTGAGCATAAGAAAGGAATTCTGGAAATTGATCCCAACGTTCATGCTAAAAAAGGAATTCATGTTGTATTTGAATTGAATTAATGAATCCGAGGATTGTTACATGGATAAGTTGATTTTTTTTATATTAAATTAGCCCGTGTCTTTGACCATGTTATATTTCTTTATTACCCATGGTTCTACCAAGTCTTGCTACCAGTAGTAAGACGGAAAATTCATTTAACCGTGTTACTACCGCCTCGTCCGGTTGAACTACCGGCAATATTTTTTTTAAAAATCCCAATGAAAGATCTCTCTTAGAGATAAGCCCTCCTTTGCTCACATATTTATGTTTTGCATCATACATTTTTTTGTGCAATAAAGAGTATAATAATGAAAACTTTTCCTGGATGACAAGATATTTCTAACTATGTGTGTGCCAAATTTTATCAAAATCCGTTCAGCGGTTTTTGCGTAATTGATATTGTAAGGCTTGTTTTATGAAATGCTGGGGTAACCGATAGAATACATATACTGATACATAATTATATAAGTTTATTTTATCTAGAATTTTATATTATACTAGCTGACCCAGCGAACTTCGTACCGCCATAAAAAAAATTAATTAAAAAAACATTGTCCAGCGGACAAAATTGTGAATCTAAACCATTCTCAGATCCCCTTGAACACACACAAAAAAAATCATCAAAATCGGTCCAGTCGTTTAAGAGAAGTTCAGTGACATACACACTCACAGAAGAATTATATATATAAAGATTTATATAAACTGTTATATAAATTATTATATAAATTGAGTGACAAACATACAAACTTCCATATTTATAATGTCATTAGGATAGTAGGTATAAATGACCTTAGTGACCTATTTAATTTACAAATCAACCGGCCCATAGAAATAGGTTGTGCAAAAACTTTTTATTGATTTCCTCAAAACCTAAGGTCAATCAAGTTTCAATGTAAAGTAAACCCTACGTAATGTAAGTTTGAGGTTAAGACGACTTTATCACAATTTGTAAGGTAATGTGCGAATGCGAGGAAACAAGTGGGCCGAATTCTTCGAAAGATCGCGACCTTGCATTACTTGCCTCAATTAAAAGCGAAAGTTACAATAAGCTCCTCATACGGGTTCGATTATCGGCCCAAATCTTGTGACGTCACCCAAAGCTGATACTCACGAATGGACTCCGCGCCAAATATAAAAGGAAAGTTTGCTCTCGATTTTGCAGTTCATTCTCACTGTTGGACATTACCACTACCTAAAATGGCATTCAAGGTACAAGCTCAATGTAATTGTGAATTTAATTAATTGAAAAAAGCGTGAAAGTGCAAAGTGTCTTCGAAGTTTCTGATTAGATTTTTACCATAATAATATTTATAAACCTTTGTATCTTAGTGATAGCTCTTAACTGTGACGAAAAGTACTATTGAATAGAATCAAATTTTACAACTCATCAGCTATAAAATTTTATTGACAAACTGTATTAATGTCATTGTGATTATCAAGTGATTCTAAGAAAAAAAAAATTAATTTATTATGTCTTGCCTTCTAGTTTGTCGTATTCAGTTGCCTGGTCGCTGCCGCTAGCGCCGGCCTCCTGCCTGCAGCCCCCGTCGCCTACTCGTCTCCGGTCGCCTACGCCGCGCCTGTGGCTAAATACGCCGCTCCCGTGGCGTATGTCGCCGCCCCCGTCACCAAAGTTGTAGAGGCGTACGACTCCCACCCACAATACACCTTCGCGTACGACGTGCAGGACGGCCACACTGGCGACTCCAAGAGCCAGCACGAGACCCGCGACGGTGATGTTGTCAAGGGCTCTTACTCCGTGGTTGAACCTGACGGTACTAAGCGCACTGTTGAGTACACCGCTGATCCCCACAACGGTTTCAACGCTGTGGTGCACAGGGAACCTCTCGCTGTGAAGGTCGCCGCTCCCGTCGCATACGCCGCCCCTGTCGCCAAGGTCGCCTACTCCGCCCCTGTTGCCAAGGTTGCCTACTCCGCCCCCGTCGCCTACTCCGCTCCCGTCGCCTACTCCGCTCCCGTCGCCTACTCCGCCCCCGTGGCTAAGTTCGCCGCGCCGGTGGCTTACGCCGCTGCTCCCGTTGTCCACTCCGCCCCTGTCGCCTACTCTTCACCCATTTACCACCACTAAGTCATTAAATTAAGAATAAATTAATAAAAGCAAACTTGGATGCCATAATGTAAATAAATTATTTGTAAACACTACATGTTTTTTTTTATAATAAAAACTGTGTGAGTTTCGTGGAACACTCGGTTGGAACGAAGTTAAAATATTTGAATACCTAAATATTTGAGTCATGGCAATCTCCCTATTCTAAAAAAGTATCTTACCTACTATAATACACATGGGCCAAGTGCAGATTGTACCCAGTGTGGATTCGTACTAGTGCGGACTGGGCCCAGTGCCCTCCCCTATCCATTTCAATATCGCTCTATCTAATAAAAAAAGTAACCTACCCACACACCAATCATGTCATGTCACTATCCTCCGATTCCGTCAAACTATTAAACAAAACTTTTTACCCACAGCTAGCCCCGTCAGTGGGCCATAATCAAATCCCCACCCTACTAAATGGAGATGGATGAAACACTGGAACCTTACGTACTAGGAACTGTGGTCGTCGGTAAGGTAGTTTACTTTCCGAAGCAGGTGCTCCAACGAACACCTGCTTCTGAAAGTTGAACTGTGTAATGAGAGGTAGAATCCAGTCTACCTCTCATAACACAGTTTAAATATTGCAAGTAGCAAGGCCATATTACATTCAAACAAAATATTTAAAACGGATTCAGTAATGTAATAATTTGAAAATTGTACACATCTATTTAATGACTCAAATATCAAATACCTGGAAACCAAGAGTGTTTGACTTGGGTGGTGGTGGTAATGCTCGTTCCTTCCCAGGAATGACAGTAAGACCGCGCTGTTTGCGACGTCGCCTCTCTGAGAGAGTCTCAGCGGCTTCGGCCTTACGAGGCAGTACCGAAAACCGTCGTCCAGTCGGCACTGTCGACATGCGCTTAAATAGCACCGACGTCTCCACACTCTGAGCTTCATCCATCACTGCTACTATTTGTCTTTCCCGTTGCACGATCGCTTTACGTTCATCAGCAGTTACCGTCTCCTGCGCCATTTCCGAACATTTGCACAAGAAAGCTTGTACCCTCTCGGGGTCCTGCAATTTCTTAGACCACTCGTACGCCTCTTCTACTTGTATGCGCACCTCGTTAGCGTTGCCCTGTTGCATATCTCCACTCATGAGTACAAAACAGCCGTTCAGCCACCACACCACGTTTCCTAGGTCCTGAGCTTCTTTCTGACAACGCTTAGCATAGAACTTTGCAAGAGCATAATTTTTCTGAGTACACAATAAGCGAGCCAACTCATACATAAGCCAACATTTCATTGTAGAATTTTCGCACATTTCGAGGGTTGCAGCGACTTTCTCCGTAGCTTGTTTGATGTCGATAAACTTGTAAGGATAAGTTGCCATTACAGAATCGAATGATGTCGGCCTTCCTACCGGGAGGCCCATCAAGAAAGCGATTCTACGTCTGTTACCGCGTTCGCTGAGCGTGTAAGATAATCTATGTTGTGATAAATAACCTTCACCAACGGCTCTGTACAATCTATCTATGTAATATTCTTTATCTGGTAATGTCCTCGGCGTCTTCATGTCTAAGAAAAGCTGCATACGCTCCGCTTGTGCAATCAAATCCATAACACGATTCTGTCTCATACTTCTTTCAATCTGTCGCAGCAGACGTTCAGCAGTACGAGCTCCAATTTCTCGTTCCTTAATGAGAACTGCTTCTTTGTACTTATTCTGGTATTTTGAGTCTGCTTTTTCTGCTAATTTAATAGTGTAATATGGACGTTGCGACCGCAACATTTCTTGCCTTTCCGTGAGAGAACGAAGAGCTTCTTTCACAATGGCTCTTAATTCTAAACTGCCACCACTATTTGCTGACATAATTCGCCGGTCCTCTGTGAGTTCCTGCAGAAAAAACTTATCATAAGCCATCGGGCCGAGGTATTTCATTGCAAGTACTCTAGAGAGCGTCAAATGTTTCCGCGCTTCCATTTGAGTTAACTTACGTTTTCGTTCCGGTTGTGGGATTCGGCACTTGTGCAGAGGTTTCTGTGGTTCATGTTCATCGATATTCCTTGATAACTCTTCATTTTGTTTAATTATGGGTAAAAAGTCTAACATAACGTTTCCCGCATTAACACCGATGCAATCTTGAATTGTTTCTACACCTTGGTTAATACCTTCCATGAAGTAAGGTGGTTGGCGACGGACTCGGAGTCCTCGGAAATTCATGACAACCGATCTTTCGAAATCAGACATAGTGTACATGGCACGAGCTTGCATATTCCTCGCAATCATATTTCCAGGTGCTAGCTTAAGTGCCACTTCAGCATCAGCGTAGGCCTGTACGGGCTGGACAGCATCAGCACAAACTTGACTGCGGCCTGTGAGGGTACGGACATCATCTGGTGTGCTTTTGAAAGCTTCGTCGTATGAGGCTTTGGCCTTTTCAAACTGTTCCAACCGTCGTAAGTACGCACCCCTTTCTCGGTACACGGTCAATGCACCGTACAGCTGCTTTTCCTCCATTTGCATCTGCATTTTTAATAGTTATGAAAAAGCGCTATAAATCTACCAAATAACTTATTGTGTAAACACTTTACAAAGGGCTTTTCATCAAAAAATGTTATTGATTTATTTTCAAATTAACTTTTTTATTTTTTACAATTCTGTCATTTTAGTGGGTTAAGCATAGAGCATGCATAGAGAAGAAATCTGTGTTTCTTAGGTTTTTAAAATAATGGATCTTTGTTCCATATGTTTATTTTTTGATATTTTTATTTCTATGCGATTTGTCGCAATGTCATCGAATGTGTGTTTATTATTGTCATCAATTCCTAACAACTATCCCAAATATGATTAACTTTACTCATAAAGTCTTTGTATAGGGTTTATAAAAAATATGCTTTACAAGATCTAGTATGACACCTATTAAATTCCAGTAGCTTGAAAATGGAATTAAAGTTATTTACTCCTTTAAAATATTTTTTCATTAATTAACTCAATCGAGGTGTGTGTCTCAATAAAGAGATAAAGAAAGAGCAAATTTTACTATATGTATCCGTATTATCCTACTTAAGTGAAAGGAAAAAAAAAACAAATAAATAAATGAATATTTCCAACACTCACTTCCAATTAGTCTAGCCCAAAAGTAAGCACTGTAAGCTTGTGGATGATAGGGTAACGGTTAGAATACATATACTGATACGTATATTTATATAGAAATACATATTAAACATCCATGACTGGAGTACTTGTCAAATTAAGAGACTTAACACCATAGGTAATATAAATTTAATCATAAATTCTTTTCTTAAAGATTAATGTTATGTTGTGACTTGTGACTATAGAATTAATTATGTTGTGAAGTTGTGATGGATTTTTGAAAGGAATTAACAAATATCTGCGAGTATTAATATATCTACCACCGCGGGGTGTGAAAACCACCCAGAGCCATTCCAGGGTTAAAACAGAATTAAATATTATTTAAAATTGGTTAATAGAACTCTCGATTTTCGCTTGTTTAAAAAAAGGTAAATTTAAAAAATCAAAAAACCCGACTGCTTAATACTTCAAATAAAAACTGAAAAGAAAAAAAAACAAGTCCAGTAGTCTATAATTCTGTTAAGTAAGGAACAAAGCTACTTTAAGTGTCGGGACCCATTGGATATTCAAAGATCATTTTTTTTCAATAATGTGTCCCGACTGTTAAAGTAGCTTTGTTCCTTACTTAGACTACTGGACTTGTTTTTTTTTCTTTTCAGTTTTTATTTGAAGTATTAAGCAGTCGGGTTTTTAGATTTTTTAAATTTACCTTTTTTATTTTACACTTTTTAGTTAGGACGGTATATACTGCAGTCTTGTCACTTCAATAAGGGAGTTAATATCAAGCTGATTATTAGTACCTTGTACCTTGCGGTGGTCTAAACGACACCTTACCATCAGGGTCAAGGCCTTATGGGCCTCAATTTTCACAAAAATGTGTAAAATTAAATCAATTCCTTATCCGTATATCTAATCTATGTAAATTATTTAATTAAATAGTGCTTATTTTCCGTATTTATTCAAAAATTCATCTTTTGCTTATGTTCTTTTTAGTAGGAAATAAAAAAATCATTTACTTTTATTCGTCGACTATCTAAAATTGGCAGTGGCTGTATGCAACCCTTTTTTTCCGTCAGAAAAATGCGTTACGCATACCCCACCGCCTTGAGAGTGCGGCGAGGTTATGTGGGACTCCTCCGCTCCTCCTCTCGCCCACCCGCTCAGCCAGCCCGAGGGTTGGCTCTACTACTACATTATATTCGAGTGACATAGGCTATATTCTATCCCGTTAAAATAAATTTCGCCCATGCAATGTCGGAGCGGATCACTAGTATAATACAATATTATAAATGCGAAAGTGAGTTTATTACGCTTCCGCGCCCTAATAGCTAAATCGATTATGATGAAATTCCCTATAGAAATAGATGGGGCCTTGGTTCTAAGCTACATTATCGAAATATTTATAGGGTGATGGGAGGGACCATTTACCTATAAAACTTTATATTATTTGCTTCGAATTTTGCAGTATAATATGAAGTTATATCGTTAAAATAAACTTTGAAAACCGTTTCATTCTCAGTTTTTCATTTAATTTCAAAAATTATAAATACCTTTTATGAAAACCTAATTTTCATCATTTAATAAGAATGAACTTTATCACACTTTTATTGTAATAGTGTGAGTAGCTCATGTTTTTGTCTTGTCCTCCTAGGTTTTTCCCACCATTCCCGCAGCGTACTCGTACTCCTGCATAGCACAACGCGCTATCACTTTGTCATAAAAAATCAAATATCAAAAGCGATAAAAGTGTATGTTTTGATAAAAAATAATTTGTTTATACAAAATATGCATTTTGGAAATTTATTTCAAATAATATTTTATTTTTAAATCACTATTTTAGCTATAATAGCTTACACATTAAAAATAGATATATGCTGTCCCGGACTTTTTTGTAGAACTATATAAGAGATACAATTCCACCATACATTATATTCATGTAACTTTTATTGTTTTTGCAGTGCAGGCCAAAATGGCTCGCAGGTGGGAGATTTTTTCCGTGTCACATGACACTTATTGTTATATTTTGGCCAATTCACCAAATAACAACATAAATTAAAATCTACATGCTATTATTATGTATGAACTTTATTATTGGTTAGTTTGATTAAAACCCATTTAGTATTTTTGAGTAAAAGAGTTACCAAGATCCATACAAACGTAAGATTGAAATTAAAAGCGCAAGTGGTTAATATACAACTTTAAATCGTTGTAGATCCTAAACAATCATATAAAATGAAAAATGGTGTAAGAAACCTAAATAAAACCGATTATCTAGACAATGATACCCCACTCGACATATTTCGGCAACTTATTTTTTTTTCTTACAATATGACGCCCAGTTGTCTCCTTATTGATTTTTGATTATTATCATATCTTTAGTAGCACTCCCTTGATTAAGACGAATCGAATGATGTGTGAATCATCAAAATCGGTCCACGCGTTTGGTCTCTAGTGTGCCACAAAAGAACAAACATACATATATAGACTGTTAAACACTATACCCTGCCTGCGCGTTGCGCTTCGAGCTCTTGTATTGCGCATTCGGGTAAAAAATAACTTAGCTGCCGGATCTTTCTACTTAAAACCGCCTCAATACGAATGATTAAACAATGCTTCTTAATGTACTCGTATATTGTTTTTTTTTTTAATATATTTTAATGTTTAATATAAATAAATATTAAAACTACCATATCGAGTAAAAAAATAATCATTTATTGGCCATTATCACTTAAGTCGATCCTTTGGTTTTTATAGATTCATTCATTTCACGGCTACAACTGGTGCGGCCGCTGGGAAAGCTTTCACTGCAGCGAAGGGGGCTGCTGCATAAGCGGCAGAGTAAGCGGTATAAGCTAACGGGGCGGGGTACGCAGCGTAGGCGGAGTACGCCGCCGGCACTGCAGCGGTGTATCGTGCGGCTACTACCGGGGCAGCGGCAACACGGGCTGGCAAAACAGCTGGAGCGGCTGCCACTACTGGGGCTGCAGCAACTGGAGCGGCGGCAATACGAGCTGGCACCACAGCCGGAGCGGCAGCGACTACCGGCGCGGCAGCCACTAAAGGCTCCTTGCGCACCACAGCGTTGAACCCGTTCACCGAGTCAGCAGAATAGTCAACGGTACGACGTGTACCATCAGGATCCACGAGAGAATACGAGCCCTGAACTAGATCTCCGTCACGTTGCTCCGTCTGACTTTTATAGTCTCCGGTGAGAGAATCAGCGACATCGTATCCGAAGCGGTATTGCGGTAGGGGATCGAATTCCTCAAGCCTTGCAGATACCACTGGCGCCGCAGCTACAGGTGCAGCTACGGGTGCAAGTGCTGCTCCCGCGCTCACAGCTGCTACTAGGCCGGCGAAGATGATTACCTGAAAATAAATATTTACTGTTTTAATTTTATTTGCAGCTTTGGTATCTAATGACAAGTCGAATTACCGAGTCACGCTCACGATGGCCCATGCCGTTATTTGAGAAATTAAACATGACAGCATTTGTCTTCCATCTTTGACTAAATGCAAATTTTGATATTTTTTTTTCTTTAAGCTATTTAAAAGAAAATATCGGTAATTATTATTTGTTCGTTATTACTGTAAAGTACTTTGATGTTAATTGAACCAAATAAATTCAAAAATCTAAACACAACGAACATTTTGCAAAAGCCATCATTGAAACTGGTTCCAATTACTGACAACAAATAAAACATGTGTATCGAAATCATAACATTAGTTGAAACTTAAGTAGTTTTGATAATGATAATAAAACATGAATGTCGTCCATAAACGTCACGACAGTTGTACTTGAAATAGTGACACGGTTTTGCGAGGGCGAGACTAGTACGGTTGCGCAAGCCCATGCGCGGAGAAATTACAAACAAGCCGAGGATGCGGTGCGTCAAGGACATCCGAGTGACGCTTCCCGCATCTAAATTAAGTCTAAGAGAGAATTAGAAATATATAAGATCGATTGAAAATAGATAATTGCAGAAAACGTTTTAAATAAATCGATTAGTGGATAGTAGATAGAAATACAATCACGCTTTATAAGTTTAAGATCACATACACATCAAAATGAAACATATTTTATTTATAAACATGAAATGAGTTTTAATTAAACAAATTGTCAAAACAGTTTATCATAGGAATTATATTTTAACTCGAAATTATTTATTGTCTCCTAAGTAAGTAAATATGTTCTATTTAAACAAAAGTGAATGTCCGAAATGTGTGCAGTGCATAACTTCCGAACGACTGAACCGAAATTGATGTTTATTTTTATTGATAAATATTTTTTATTATTTTTAAAACATTTCATTAATTAAATTACTAATATTATTAAATCATTTTTATACTTTTTGATAGATATGTTAATAAATCGTTTATAAGTGTTTTGTAACTATGTACACATTTTCAAAGTAGATTTTTTTAAACATTTTGTTTATTAATTTGTTGATTTTCAGAAAGGAAAAAGGTAATATAAAAAAAATAAAAAATCTAGTCAGCTAGTTAATAAGTAAAGGAGCTTTTCAAGCTTCATAGTAGTTAACTTTATTTAAAAATGATCTGATGATTGCTGATTAATAATTTAGACTCCGACCAAATTACTTAACGATTATCTTATGAACGATTATCTAACGAATATTTCCGACTAATTGGAAAGTTTTTAGCTGTTATTTTCCTGACCCATTGATTTTAAATTTGTGAATTATCGGGTTATAGTAAAAGTAAGTAAGTATATAATTTATGTAGCATATAGAGAACAGGTTTTCAGAAATATTAGTTTTGTTAAAAGGAATTTTGAACTGTATATAAATATTTTTCAACAAATGCTTTGACTCTATAGGTATTCACAGTTAATAGAGACAAATTCTTTTTCCGATATTTTCTTTAATATCGTATTTTGCGGCTTTTACAATTGGAATTTAAAGGCAATTGGAAAAAAACATGTTATTTTTTTAAAATGCGATATTAACAGAATTTTTCTTTGAAAAATACCTTGAATGCCATTTTTGTTCCTGAGGGTTGATGTTGATTGAAGTCAAGTGTGTGTCTGTTCCTGAAAGAGTCAACCGACGTATATATAGTTGGTGCGCATTGTGACACCCATCCAAGTTTGCGTTTAGTATTGTGTCTGCGCATCTCTATGGATGTGAACGCAATTGGAAATGAGCTGCAATTTGTCAATGGCGGAAAATTCGAACGCGTTCTTGACTTTAAGCCAACTGTTATGAAATTTTAAACAAAATATTACTATTCACTTATGTAATTTAATCATAATATATTGTCTTAAACTTACATGGACACTAACTGGCATAAGCGACAGTGACGAAATTTCGGGGGAAAAAGGCAAAAAAGAGGAACATGCAAGGCACACTCTCGCTAATTACGCTAATTTCTTCAATCACAATTTTAAGCATTCATTTAGGTACTTGTGCTGGAGTTGTGCTTATATTTATTACTACCGCGCGCTCGCGACTTTATTTGCGTGGTTTACTTGGTTCCCCATACAAACTTCTACTTCCCTTCAAACTATATCTATAGCATCAAATGTTTAACAGCTGGTTTGTATGAGCTAGAACAGTGTGTTTCCATTATTTCCTATACAATTTTATGCCTTTCTCTCCATAAAAACCTTCCGTGTGCCTCAAGGAAAATAATATGAAAAAAAATGACGAATTGGTTCAGCCGTTCTCGAGTTCTACGCTTAGCAAATTTTTTATTTATATCGATTTTGTTTCATCAGTGTTTGCCCTAGAGTTGTAGTTATGAGCGATATACTTACACATCTTCTAATCTTTTCTTAAAAAAATATTATTTGTGCCATTTTGCTGCCGTTTCGTTTGCTTGCTCTGCTTCCCTGTTAATTTAGATTTTAATTAGAACAATCTGTCATTATGCTCTTCACATTATAGGTAATGTGTTTTAGGTAATGTATAGGTAGGTAATATTATCTAGGGATAAGCAAAACCAAAACTCATGATTGAAATATTGCGTTTGATGTTCATAAGTAGCATGAGCATTGTAAGAATTAATTAATGACTTATTTATATTTTTTTTTAAGCAATTAGCTGCTAGATGTTTAAATCTAAAGAAAAAACCCTATAGTAAAAAAAAACCACGCGGACCATGTAGTAGACGGGAATGACATATTTTTTAAACATAAGTAGAGCAAACATATGTCGTTAGTGTCGTTACCCCACAGGTTTATCGATCTTTTATCCCACTAATATTATAAACGTGATGGTTTTTATGTATGCGTGTTTGTTAATCAATCACGCTCAAAACTATAGAATGGATTTGATGCAATTTGGTTTGCAGTTTAAGACCTGGATTGAGACATAGAATACTTTTAATCCAGAACAATGTCAGGTTCCTGTGGCATCCTTAAAGAAACTTAAGTTAACGGGGACGAAATCGCGGGCGGCTGCTAGTGCTATATTATATTTCTATAATTGAATTCTCGCCTTACTCCTAAGAGAATTATGTTCATAAATTAATAAATTGATTTACGGTAGGTACGGTCATCACCCAGAGGAGTAAATTCTTAAAAAAGTTGACAACAGCGATATTTCATTATTACTTCAAATTTTTATAAATTAACTAGCTTCCACCCGCGGCCTCGTCGGCGTTATAGTTAGTTTTTGTGAGGCCTAGAGGAACCTTAAATTTTTCTGGGATAAAAATTACCACGTCTCAAGTAGTGCAAGTAAATTTCATTTAAATCGGTAAACATACAAATACTTTACGCATTTTTTTTCTTAAATTTTAAGTAATTTCGATATCCATTGGAGGTTTATATTTTTGAAATCGAAAATATTGCAAAATAAATTACTTAAAGAAAATGCTTCTGGTTTACAATTTCAGAAAAAAGTGATTAATAGAAAATACGATTTCATATCGTTTATTTGCGAATCCTTAAAAGTAATAAACATAAATAACATTGCTTACTAGGCCGTAACATGGTTCATATTAACAAAATAAGTCAGTCTGGTCTTAGTGGTGGTAGATGGGTTGAGAATAGGCGACAGGGGAGGCGGCGTACGCGATAGGGTTAGAATAGGCAACCTTGGCGACGGGGGCGGCATAGGCGACGGGAGCGGCGATCTTGGCTACAGGGGCGGCGTAGGCGACGGGAGCTGCGATTTTAGCGACGGGCGCGGCGTACGCCACGGGAGCGGCGACCTTGACACCTAGGGCTTCCTTGCGCACGACAGCGTTGAATCCGTTGTGTGGGTCAGCAGTGTAGTCCACAGTGCGCTTTGTGCCATCAGGGTCGACCACGGAGTACGAGCCCTGAACAACGTCACCGTCGCGAGATTCGTGCTGGCTCTTGGAGTCACCCGTTAGACCGTCCTGCACATCGTATGCGAAGCTGTACTGTGGGTGTGGATTATACTCCTCAACGGCAACTTTGGCGATCTTCGCGACTGGCGCGGCATATGCCACAGGGCTAGAATAAGCCACAGGGCTAGAATAAGCCACAGGGCTAGAATAAGCCACAGGGCTGGAGTAGGCGACGGGTGCTGCCGCGTAGCTCAGCGGCGCAGCAGGGACTACTCCGGCGCTGACGGCAGCCGCAAAACAAGCAAGGACCACAAACTGTAAAAAAATTAAAAAAAAAGGTTAAAACAACACCTTTCAATCCTAACAAACTGCAAATGTTCAAAAGTGGTGTATTTTTAGAAATTATTTCCAGATCTTAATTACCTTAAACGCCATTTTTACTAGATGCTTTTCGTACAGATAGTACCGTGAGTATGATTTTGATCAAGTTCATTCAAGACATTATATATTGAACAAATAACGCCTCGGGCGAGAGACATTAAGCGCCCCCGAATAGCGGGGACTGGCTTGATGACATATTCCGATCAATTGTATCAGTAAAATTTCAAGCACAAGGACTAAGTACCTACCTAGTATATGGGAAGTGAAAGAAAGCCGAAAATCGATCAATGCAAAGATAGGGCATGCAACAGGCTGGAAAATTTCAAAAACTATTAAGATACGGGTTAGCAACCATCACATCATAGTTTCCGAGCATCAAGTTAAACTCAATCAATGCTAAATATATTATACAGCTATTTTAAGTATAGCAGTGGCATTCATTCTGAAATAACGCCACAATGTTAACTTATACATCTTGTATTAAAATGGTTCGAAGAATTGACAAATCAGTCATCCTAATGTACGCCGTAGCCGTAGTACTTGCTCCACGAAGAGTTTCTTTATGATGGTATTTTGTAATACTTATTTCTAAAACTTGTAATACAAGAATCGTTAAGGCTGATTCACACAGAGGCAACAACATACGACAGTGTCTCATGCTACATGCAGGGTGGGCGAGGAGAGTAGCATATTCGGCCTAATTATCATTATAACTTTAGTAATATACTCGTATTATGCTAATATAATTTAATTATTAATGTTACATAGTTTAAGTATTTTAATATTTATATATTTTTGCACTGAACTTCCTGTTTTATATACCATTTGATAATTTTATATTATTTTAATATTTCATCCCTCTGGCATCCTTGTACAGGCCCTACCAGAATACCAGCGTTGTTATGGTGGGAATATTCGTTCCCACGATAGCAGCATTAAGCTGAGGCAGGGTCCTGATTGGCCATTCTTCTTTCTCTTTTGTATTTCTCTGTATTGTTTAATTTTATTGCATTTTTTTCCTCATTGTTTTTTTTCTACATATGTATTTGCGTGGTGGCCAATAAATACTTTTTCTTTCTTTCTTTCTTCATATTTTGGCGTGGGCTATCTGGTGACAATGCACTAAATAGAAAAAATCTATTTCATTATCAACATTCAGCAGGCTGTTTAACGTCTATGAAACATCATGCCTAGATCATATTCAAAGCATTATGTGTAAAATATATGGCATGCCGCATATAGAATCTGTCAATATTGCGTCGCCTTTGCGGCGTGATGCAGACTGGATGGCAACGTGATATCTTATTATTATAAACTAACTTCCTACTAATATTATAAACGTGAAAGTTTGTGTGTTTGTATGTTCGTGTATTTGCATGTTTATTACTCAATCACGCAAAATAAATTAAACAGGATTGGATATCATGATATGAGACAATTATACTTTTTATGCCCGAAAAAATTTAGGTTCTGAGAGATTTTCGAAAAGACGGGCCAAGTGCGAGTCGGACTCGCGCACGAAGGGTTCCATTCCAAAAACGGAAAAAACGTCACGTCTGTTGAATGGGAGCCCGCCTTAAATCTTTATTTTATTTTAATTTTATAATTATTTTTAAATAAAGTGAATAAATTAACTAAAAATTCTGTGATAATTTTAAGTGCCTACCTGTTGCCGTTATTAATATAGAGGAAAAAACGGCAAAAAGCACGTTGGTTAAATGGCACCCCCTTAAATAATTATTTTTAATATTTGTTGATATAGCGGTATAACACATCTGTGAAAAGGACATTGTTCAGCGTCCATACATAGTTAGCCTAAGAACCAACAATCATGAAATATTATTTTCTAGGTTCGAAATCGTAAATAGATGACTGTAAAAACAAAGATTATTGACGGACACTTCTGAAAACTTAAATTATTAGGAAAACTAATTTTTTTTTGAGGTTATGTTTAATATTCAATGAAACATAAGTCAACCTATAAACTTAGTATGAAATCATTATTAAGTGAATTAATATTCCAACTAATTCATTTTATTCGGTGCGATTTTAAAGAATAACTATTAGGAAAAACTTGGTTAGGTAGGAATCATGAATAAAATAAAAACTGTAGTTTTGCTTCTAATTTATTGACTTTTTTTCACATAATTGTATCATATTGTGTATTGTCTTTATTTGTATATCCCATGTATATTGTGTAAATATGCAGCGTGAATGTGTATCAGGTGTTCTTGAATAATTTGGCAGTATGATCCTCTCAGGATGTTGTGGCACAGGTTCACTAGCACTTGGTAATAAGGGCTCTGCTTTTTGGTAACATCGATGGCATATTAGATAGATATTATAGATCGATAGTTATATTAAAGGAAAAACAATCGCAAATAAACACACACAACAGGTAATCCGAAACAAGAATGCACTTTCCGATATATTATAATTATACTACTCTTTGGAATTCACGAATGCCACAGATTACTACGAATGCAAACTGCCTGCACCACAACCACAGAGTAACGAGTTTAATACAGATAATTACCGCAAAAAATATACTAAGAATTATCATAAATGCCAAATTGGTGTTGGTTCTTAGGCCAATTTTAACAATGTCCTTTCAACAGACTAGCTATCGCGGTTCATGAAATACAGCCTGGTGACTGACAGACAAACAGACGGAAAGACCGACGAACGAAGCAGTCTTAGTAATAGGGTCCTGTTTATAACCGACTTCAAAAAAGGAGGAAGTTCTATGTTCGACTGTATAGTTTTTTTAAACGTATGTTCACCGATATCTCCTGCAATTGTGGACTGATTTCCATTTTTTTTATTCAAAAGAGTGGATTTCTGAGGTCAAGTCAGGATCTGATGGTGGAATCCGGGGAAATCGAGGGAATCCTTCATATTTCAAAGGCACGCACAATATTTTTTTATGCATGTTCACCGATTTCTTCGTCAATTGTGATATTGTTTACTTGGAAAAAAAAACAAAAAAAAACCGACTTCAAAATCGAAAATGGAACTAAAAAGTAAAAAATAATATCTGGTTCATGATTTGGAAGTCGGGCGGGGTCAAGATTGAAATATTAAATATATTTTCGTTTCTGAGCGGTAATAATACGTCTTTCAATCTTGACCCGCTCGACTTCCAAAACATGAACCAGATATGATTTTTAACTTTTTAGTTCTATTTTCGATTTTGAAGTCGGTTTTATTTTTTGTTTTTATTCTTTGGGTACGGGTACGAAGTTAAAGCGGACGTCAGGGGCGGCCGCTAGTATTATAATAAATGTTCAAGTTTCTATATTTTGTTTTCTTTTTACTCAATCAGGCAAAAATGGCTGAACGGAAGTGGATTGGAAATTTTACACACAGACAGCTTATAAGGATACTTCTTATCCCGGTACAGTGTCTGGTTCCTGAGGCATTTTCATTTTTTTTTTCTGGTGCAGCTTTTATATCTACAACAATAATTATAGCAGATTCTGTAGACGTCAAATTCATACTTCCATGCTAATATTATAAATACGAAAGTGTGTGTCAGTCTGTCTCACTTCACGCATAAACCGCTAAACCGATTTAAATGAAATGTTATATAGATACTAGCTGAGCCAGTGAACTTCATATCGTCATAAATATATTGGTGGTAGAAGGAATTTAGGGTTGTATGTATTTTTATAGGATGTATCATAAAAAAATAAAACAAAAATGTCAAAAAAAATGTGTTGGCCACCCTTAATATTTAGGGGGATGAAAAAAGATGTTGTCCGATTCTCAGACTTAATGAATATACTTAAAAAATTTCACGACAATCGGTCGAGCCGATATAAGTATTAAATACTTTTAGCCTCAGGAAAAGACAGTTATTATCCCAAAACTCATCCTTTAAGGGGATCCAAAGGGGGGTCGAAATGTGTATGGTAAATCTATAGAACTATGCAGACGAAGTCGCGGGCACCGACTGGTTTTGGATCTAACTATACTAGTGGCCCGCCCTCGCTTCGCTTCGGTGTAGAGCTGTAGTCTATACTAATATTATAAAGAGGAAAGATTTCATATAGGACCGGATAATCTTTGAAAAATTTTACAAAAATGTTAAAATACCGTAATATTTTGTAAACCGTAGATAAAAATAATCCATTTGTAAACTTCCGTTGCGTGTACTCGGTAAAAGGTTAAATTTACAAAAAAAACATGTAAAACGGAATTGTACCCCTTTAAAAGTGATATAAAAGAAGTCCGCGACAGCATATGTCCATCTTTTAAGTTTGACTCACCATGACCTTTTTCCTCACTTTTCGGACTATTTTGTAGATATTGATGTCCTCTATAAAACTTTAGTAGATCACTGCTCTATTGCCAATGACTTCCACAGGGTACGCGCTTTTTACTCATTTACGCGTATTTTTTCACACATTTTCTAAGTTTTCATACGGAACCTAACTATTTTGAAAATACTGTATAACATATGTTCATGAGGAATAATGTAGTATCAATATTAGAAACATGAAGCGAAGCCATATGCCGTTCTTCCAATGAGGATGTGGAAACAAACTAAAAATACCTAATAGCTGTGTGGAGAGGTGTCATTACTCAAAAGATCCAGGTGTTAATTTTGATTGAAATTTAACTTACCACGACCACCACCATCTGACAGTTTTAGCAAAAGAGTCATATTGTAGATTGGGTTTTAAACTCTAAAGCTTTCCATAATTTACACGTTATTAAACTTATTTTAGTACGTTTGTGCGTAGCAAACTAGAAAGTTCCATGAGTGTGTGGAACCCCCATGAAAGCTCGTATGTACTTTTAATAGACAAAGGGCAGAAAGCTTTTCTGAGATATTTGTTTAAGCGTACCCACGGATACTACCCATACATGTATCCTATAATTTTTTTTATGTGTACCGTGTGTTCTAGGGCATAATTCCTAAGAAAAACACCAATTTTTCATTATGTGCAGGATTCTCCGGGTAGATGCTCCAGACCTACAGGGTGAATTGTGTCGACTCTTCATACACTGACTACAAGGGAAACGGTCATTAAAGCTACAGTAGGAAACACAAGTTATTTGCAGTTCCATTATATCACACTTCTGCTAGTGCTAACTCCCCTATACCACGCATTCTATCGGCTTTCAACTCTGTCTTGGCCCCCAGCCCCACGTGCGACCTGTGATGTTTGCAGATGCGTGATCTTATATATAGTCAGAATCCCTTCGCTATTGTGGAAGGGATGCCTAAGTCTGATATGTTTTTGTTTTTTTGTTTATTATCACTGCTGTTATCTGTTGGTATTTTCATAATAATGTGCGTAGGTATCATGCGTGTGTCTGAGATGTTTTTTTTTATAGACAGCCTATTAAAAATAATTATAATAAAATCCCATACGCATTTACACCCAGGAGTGGAGAGTGTAAGACTGAGTCACGAGTGGTGGACTGGGAGCAGTGAGTGATTCGGTCTGGTCGGACCCAGTGCGGATTGATGGGTGGTATAAAAATATTTGTAAATTCGTTTCAACCGAATGTTTCATGAGAATCATGCGTTTTTTTTACTTTAAATTAATTTCGATTTCCGTTGGAGTTGAATAATTTTGTAATCGATTATTTTGTATTAGAATTTTTTCTGATTTACAATTTCAAAAAAAAAATATGCAAAAATAGAAAATACGATTTCATACAGTTTATTTGCAAATCCTTAAAAATAATAAACATAAATAACATTGCTTACTAGGCCGTAACATGGTTCATGTTAACAAAATAAGTCAGTCTGGTCTTAGTGGTGGTAGATGGGTTGAGAGTAGGCGATAGGGGCGGCTATTCTGGCTACAGGGGAGGCGGCATACGTGATAGGAGAAGAGTAGGCAACCTTGGCGACGGGGGCGGCATAGGTGACGGGAGCGGCGATCTTGGCTACAGGGGCGGCGTAGGCGACGGGAGCTGCGATTTTAGCGACGGGCGCGGCGTACGCCACGGGAGCGGCGACCTTGACACCTAGGGCTTCCTTGCGCACGACAGCGTTGAATCCGTTGTGAGGGTCAGCGGTGTAGTCCACAGTGCGCTTTGTGCCATCAGGATCGACCACGGAGTACGAGCCCTGGACAACGTCACCATCGCGAGATTCGTGCTGGCTCTTGGAGTCGCCCGTTAGACCGTCCTGCACATCATATGCGAAGCTGTACTGTGGGTGTGGATTATACTCCTCAACAGCAACTTTGGCGATCTTCGCGACTGGAGCGGCATATGCCACAGGGCTAGAATAAGCCACAGGGCTGGAGTAGGCGACAGGTGCTGCCGCGTAGCCCAGTGGCGCAGCGGGGACCACTCCGGCGCTGGCGGCAGCCACAAAACAAGCGAGAACCACAAACTGTAAAACAATTAGAAGGTTAAAAACCACCAACAACACCCTGCTATCGTAACATTTAATTTCTCAATGGTATAAATATTTATTCAAAAAAATGGGTAAGAGTTAGCTTACCCTCGACGCCATGTTTGCGAGATGTTATTGAATCGAATAATACAATGTGTATAATATTATTAAAATTCATTCAAGAGGTTATATATTGAACAAGTAGCGCCTCAGGCGATAGATACTAAGCGTCCCCAGAGAGCGGGGAGCCGCCTGATGACATGTTCCGATCAATTGTATCAGCCGTATCAGATACAAGGACTGCCACACAAGATAATATAACTTATGTATCATTTGCTTAAAGTGAAAACTAGAGTAATTATTTTGGAGGACTATTTGCAGAATATAAGATCATGCTAATTATAAAAAAGTTGCAATTTTAATTAATGATACCTTTTAACTTATTAACTCATCAATTAAATTGCCTAATCTAAGAGTATTTATGTAAATGATCTAATAAAAAATACAACACCTCATTACGAATGCACTCTGAGACGTCAAATTAATTTAATACTCGTTGAGTGAAGTGGTGTGTTGTCTTTTTCTATTTGTAGCACTAAGTAAATTGAAACATTCTATATTTCACTTAAATTAATCATCATAAATTATTGACATCTCTACGCAAAAGTGTCATCTGTTACACACTTCCATCCCGTTTCACGAAATCACTCCCACAAATTGCAGGAAAGCGAGGGGAAAGATGTTACACATTAAAAAATACATTTTGTCAATTATCCAAAGTAGTTTTCAAAAATTACAGTGTGTTAGCTTGGCAGGGCAGACCAGTCAATGTCCCTTGTCCCCTTGACTAAATAAGAAATATTTTTGTCTTTTCGAAACCGGTACCAAAAAATATCTTTGTTTTTGAAAAGAATAATTCTGACAATAAAGGCGTAACGTTCTAACAATTAAATACAATTGTGGTACGATCATCGCCGTAGAATATAAACAAAACCGAGTACTATTAAAAATTACATTACTGAAAATTTACCTTGTCCAATCGGTTTAATATTTGGTATGAATTATGAACTGCTTTGAACAGTTCTTTAAAATAAAGAAATGAAATGATAGATAGGTGAAAAAAATATCATTTTTGTCATGTTAGTATGTATTTGTCGTGTTGATATTGATAGCTGAAACAGGTGAGTTTTTGAACTCCACAATTTTTACAAAACAGTGACGATATCAACACTATAGGTTGTGTACTTTTAATTTTATTTAAAAAAGTTATGATCGTCCTGTTAGGAAGGATTAAAGATCTCTGTTCTATATCTCTCACTTATCCCGTTTCATGTAAAAGTAGACAGTCTTAGTTATATCGTCACTTCCATAGTAAACTTACGAATTTGAATTTCATAAAACCTACTATGCCAAAATATTTTATATTAATTTAGTAAGTTTACTTTGGGTGTATAGACATAAAATGCAGATTCAAACAATCAGACTTTTGGGGTGACTTTTCCCTGGTGTTAAGTACCCCATTGTGCAGTTATTTTATTTTATTTTTTTTATTTTATTTTATTTTATTTTGTAAGGAATAACAAACAGTTCTACAATTTGTGTTACATAAAGATTTACAGAATTTTTATTACTAATTATACAACCAGCAACGTTATCCACAGATTACTATTAAAGAGTAATGTGCTATGCTATACACTAATATCTTTGTGAGATGTGAGTAGTTACTGGCAAAGAATCACAAAAATGAAAACTACAAAAAAAAAGGATAAATATCAAATACCTGAGGAGTTCAAGAACTTGGTGTGACAATTAGTTCATAAATGTTAGTCTTGAAGGAGGTCGTCGGGGCTGAGAAAATATCAATTTCGTGGGAACTCATGTGTTCATTAAAAGTGTTCATGATCCTATTCAGTGGGGCACGGAGACCCGCGTTAGTATTGACATTATTGGGACAAAACGGTTTGTACGGGTACATTTCGCGGATGCGCTGAGAACCACTGGGTATTCTGATCTTGACATCGCAGGTTAAATCATTACAATCATATTTATTGTGTAAGATATTATGTAAGCAAGAGATGTCAAAAAGAGTTCTCCGCTGCTCCAGACGTGGTATTGAAAATTTTTGTAATAGATTATCATAAGATAATTTACATCGACAACATTTATAACTTACGCGCTTGAGAAATTTGCGCTGTACTGACTCTAGATTGTTTTTGTATTTGGTGTAAAATTATTTATTATAGACTTTTACTAAAAAAGCAGATTCGTAAGTTTCAAAATTTCTTGATATTTTATCCATGCAGTTTTCGTTTATATCGATATAAAAAATCATTTTCCATCGCACTGCTGCAATCGGTAAAAAAATTAATTACGCCATACTCACTTTTCGGGGGAATTTTTTAACGAGACACTGACATCACTTTGAAAATGTCAAGATGGAGTCGTAATAACTAATATGATAATATAGTTTTATTTTTTTAAGGTGAATAATGCGTTACTTAGCTATGGTAAGTGACTTTGTTGATAGTTTTTATGAGTCCTTTAGAATTTCGGCAAACTTTTATCGCGCATCTCGGCATTTCAATGCAATAATTTCAACACGAAACACTGTAATTGTCGTGCGTATCGCTCAGCGTAACATTGACCATAAGTGATGGGAATGGGAGAGTCAAGAGAGGAGTCAAGCTGTTGGCTCATATTTTTTTCAACGTCATCTGCGCTGCCATGCTCTATCTAGGATAATCAAAGGTTTGAGAGTAATTTTATCAATAAATTGAACCTGTGGAAGTTATTAAGTTTGAGAATAGGATCAAAACTTTCGTAACATTAATTAATTTCCAAATGATTAGTGTTTAAAGAATAACGTACATTAGTGTATGTACTAATAAATACACATAAAATTACATATGTACGTAAATATTATATCAAGCATTATAAAGCTGAAAGATTAGATTTTAAGTAAATTTTGAGTAACTGTTATTTAAATGTATCTTTTATTTAATCAAGGCTATGATTAATTTATTTATTTAATATTTAAGTTTTACAAACTGAAAGCCATTTAGCTAAATATAACACAATTTTGGGTAACTGAATCTGTGGTTTTATCTGTCAATTTATCAGTACGTTTCATAAGCCTCAGCTATAGAACTCAAAATTGAGGGTGGCCAGTCCAAATATATATATACACGGGGTGGCGGGTGGCCGACCCGTACGGGTAAGTTTGATGACTTTCCATTTTGATAGGATTGTAAATTGTAGGCAACTTTAAAAGCTATGTAGGATATGGTACACATCCCCAACGGATTTTTTATTTTTTTGTGACGAGGGATTTGATTTTTATAAATTACTAGCTGACTCAGCGAACTTCGTACCGCCATAAAAATAGGGGTTGGTGATAGAAGGGTGAAAATTTAGGGTTGTATGTATTTTTAATGCAACATTAAAAAAATGACTGAAAAATAAGAAAACAAGTTTAAGGTATGGACAACCCTTATAATTTAGGAGTATGAAAAACAGATAATAGCCGATTCTCAGACCTACTGAATATGCATATAAAATTTCATAAAAATCGGTCAAGCCGTTTTGGAGGAGTATAGCTAATATTGTTACACGAGAATTTTAAGAATTTTATATATAAGATAAATCGATGTAAATACTCACACACTTAAGGGTAAAATTTTCAAAAATCCTTTCTTATTACTAATGATGTTCATAAAAGGTTCCTATTGTCCAAATTTCATCAGTCTAGTTTCATGGATTTCGTCTCCACGTTAATGACTCCGTCAATCAAATTCTTTCTTTATGTGTGTGTGTGGAATATTTATATTTTTTAAAGTTCTTATGCAACAATCATAAATGATTCAGTAAAGAGATCTCATTGAATCGAAGAGACTATTAGAGAATCATCCTGGAGACTTAGCAGAATAATAAAAACCATTTTGCAGTGTTGACTTCCTGTACTAAGTATCGTTATACATATAGTTTAAGAAGCCCATTTTGTTAGTATCAAATAGTACCAGCAACAGTGGCGGCGCTAGGCGTCGGCAACGTCGGCCACCGCCGACGGCCTCGCGCCTGAGGGGGCCTCGCAAAAAAATTTTACACATTACCTATTTATTTTCGTTTCTCCGGGCCTGGCTTAGGTAGCCGACCCCGAACAATTCGGAGAAAAAGCTAAGCAGATGATAATGACTTTTATTAATTTCGAAAACGTGCGTGATGGAAGCGAGTAGTACTTTACGGGTATTCAGAATCGTCTGTCTGGCAACACTATGAATCAACAATAAAACTCAAAAAGTTTACTCATACATTATTTTATAATTTGGCTCACTTAATTTAACGGTTTATTACTGAGAAGTATAATAGGCCTCGCGAACTTGATGTCGCCGCCGACATCCACATGTGGTCTAGCGCCGCCACTGACCGGCTAAAATGAGCTTCATAAACTTATTCATAGAATGGTGCCAATTCTGGCCTGATTCTCTTAACTTAAAACTAAATTTAACTTCAGTCTCTCCTTTTCATTCTGTATAGAGAATGACAAGGATATACTGCTGTCAAATTTAAGTTTAGGTTTAGAGAATCATGCTATAATCGAATCCAATATTCGCTTAAAAACGGTGATTTAGTGGTTAGTGTTTTTATCTTTAAGGCATTACCAGCTAGATGTTTAAATCTAAAAAAAAATAACTAGAAAAAATTCCCCAATTTTTTTCTATTATAGTAGTAGTAATTTACTTTTTTATTTAATTAAAGCGGTCATTGAATGTATTTACGTTGAAGACTATGAAAAGTTAAATTATCGTTATTTTTAAACAGTTAATGGGTGATGATGGGCCAGTTCCTTCTTTTTTCAGTAAAGTTTACCCAGATGGCTTACGCAGTCTGATATTAATTCAGATAATTGTTAAGAACGCGTATAAAGCATGGATTTGTTTAATTTTGAAGTTTCAGAGGACTATTTTGTAAAATTTTCACGCGCGGATCCGCCCGCATCTAAATTTTACAAGAATAAACTAACTGAAACGTCAAGATGTAAAATTAAAAAAATCACGCTTTATTAAAAAAAATGGTTGCCTGTAAAGTCGGTTTTACGGGCGAAGATTTTACGTGACAACGTCTTTTTCTCGGTAGAATATTTATTGATATGAATATAATTAAATTGCACAATAGGAACAAGGAATTGAATGAAAATAAGAATTGCACAAATTTTAACTATAGAAATATATTTTGTTTACTAAAACATTGTACATGTAAACTTAAACTTAACACGAGAAACTCATCGTAACGTTACCGAGCGTTACACTTTTTCATAAGTGACTCCCAGCCGCAACCTAATTTAAGACGTTGTCACGTCAACAGTTTTAAAAGTGATTTATTAAATGATTGGCTGAATGAAAACCTCACTTATATTGTAAAAAATAGATATAGGTATGCGTAGAGTACCTACAGCTGCGAGTACCATCCTTGCTACATATATAGTGATCTGTGGTACCATCTGTATAGGTTATATTATTTTGGTATATTTTTTGTAAATGATTCTGCACATTCACATCTTGTAGAGAGAATCCTCGAATTGTCTCTTTTAAGAACTTTAACGTTAGAGTATACGTTGTAAAATTTTGATGGACCGTGTGGATTTTCTCTAGTAAGGAAATTGTTCTTTAGATTGAAGCATCTTTTAAGCAGATAAATGCTCAAAAATTAAAATATAATACCTACTCTGAAAATTTTAGTTGTACCTAGTTAACATCAAAGCTCCCTTACAGATTAAGCTTTTATTATGTACCACATGTTGACCACATGCAATTACATAGATTTATAATTAGAAATTCAACACACCTGGTAGTCTCGATAAAATAATTATTGTTGGTGTATTCGCTCGGATTAGGACGCTGGTTCGATTTCAACCTGGTAACGGCGCAGAGATAATTTTTTCATCATGTTTTTTTAAATACAGCAATTAGATGAATAAACTATATTATAAAGTATTAAACTAACGTTCTTTAAGAATGTTATTGAGTCTTATTTCGCGTCAATAGGAGATTGGAAAAAATACATTTGATTCAAATCATTAAAATGTTGTAATATAAATGTATAAAAAACATTTATTTAAATAAATAGGATTTGAATGACTAGTAGCATGGCGATCAGTGGTGGATAAAAGGAGCGGAGTAGGCCAAGGGCGCAGCAAGTTTAGCTGCAGGAGCGGCGTAGGCGACGGGGGCGGCGAGCTTGGCGACAGGGGCGGCGGCGTAGGCGACGGGAACAGCGACCTTGGCGACGGGAGCAGCGTAAGTCACGGGAGCGACCACCTTCGCGGCTACTTTCACAGCCACCGGCTCTTTGTGCACGACAGCGTTGAATCCATTGTGGGGGTCAGCGGTGTACTCAACGGTGCGCTTAGTGCCATCGGGGTCTACGACAGAATAGGAGCCCTGTACGACATCACCATCGCGAGTTTCATGCTGGGTCTTGGAGTCGCCAGTGAGACCATCTTGCACGTCATAGGCGAAGCTGTATTGTGGGTGTGGGTCGTATTCATCGACGGCGATGGCTTTGGTAACGGGGGCGACGGCTGCTACTTTGGCAAGCGGAGCGGCGTAGGCGACAGGGGCTGCGTGCACTAGGGGCGCGGCCGGAGCAGCGTGCAGTACAGGGGCAGCTGCATATGCGACCGGCGCCGGGTGTGCGGCGTAAGCGGCGGGAGCGATGACGCCCGCTTGGGCGACAGCGATCGCGCACGCCAATACTACCAGCTGGAAAGAGATACCTTATTATATCAAGTAAAAACTGTTTTAAAGGATTCCTGGCCTACTCATTTCAAAGACGGTGCACTTTAGTAAGTGATCACTACACACACTATATATCTTACTTTTTCATAAATTAATTAATCTAATTTCTAATTATAATATTGGACAACTTAAATATCAGTTTGAAGAAAGTAAAAGTCTTCATTTTTCTATTTATTTAAATAAAGATTATTTATAAGTATGGAAAGCCCTACCTTAAAAGCCATTTTAGTAAGAATGACAGTGACTCTTCACTACGAGGAGACCTCAAGTTGAATGTGCCTTTGTTGTGTTAGCCGGACTTTTTATATGCCTCAGTGCAGCCTGAGGCATTGCATTATCGCTGTACCAGTGCGAGTGCGATCTATAAACCGGTTGTTTTTGAATGTTGCATCACGTACTAAGCTCTTAAGAATTCGTCATACCACTTTATTGGGTCGTGTTATATGAAAATAAGAACAATTAGGGTAAGATTGATCTCAGTCGTAAAGATCACTTGCACGTAATGCAAGGCTGCTTTCTTTGGGAGGTCCGTCCTTGTTGTTCGATATGCTTATTTGATGTACGATAACAAACCTAAATCAGAATTGCAATAGATGATAAGTTAGTTATAATAGGAAAAAGGATGTGCAATGTGTATAAGTGGTGACCAGTGCTAAAAATTAAAACATCATCGATCTATATATTTCTAGTCAAAATCGCTATGCAAAAATAACAAAAAAAATATATAATAAAAAGGTCCAAAAAATATTTGTAGTGGGCCCAATCAATCCAATCAACTGAAACTGGAGAGCCCAGAAGAAGCTGGAAAATTTACAAAACGAATTCATACTTTTTACAAAAACATTCATTCAAAAAATGATTAAATTTGTCATCGTCATAGTGACATGACAAAATCACTCAATGACAGAAGGTTTTCTGTTAGCTAATTGGGAGCTATTTGGTTAATGATTGTTAAGTCGTAAGAAAAATAAGTAAGCAATACTTGCAATAATTATTCTTTATAAATTAGAATGATATTGATTTACATATATAGATAAAATAACTCTTTAGAATAGATAGGAGATGAGGTCAGTTCAACCAGTGAAATTTGTTGTTGTAAGCGTTTAATAGTCTGTAATCTACAGTATAGTGACCATGCCACCATTAGGTTAACCATATGGTTGTGTACCACTTTTTTTTTATTGATGATTAATAATGTCAATATCGATAAAACATCCATCCATGAAACTGTCGTAGGATGTGGTGGTCGAGAGTAGTGCCACGTTTGCGGCAGGCGGGCACCCGTGTCTATGGGCAGTTCCATGACCCTCTGGAACACGTGACCGGCATAGAGAAGAGGGAGCTGCTGGCCCACCTCGCGGGGGACTGCGACCCCTTCCGCATTATGGCCATCAAGCGAGGTCAGTTACGTCATTATAGGTAGTAATGTTATCGTAAAATGTGGTGATCTGAAATAATGCCACGGTTCCGGCAAGCGGGCACTCGTGTCTATGGGCAGTTCCTTGACGCCCTGGACCACGTGACCGGCATAGAGAATAGGAGCTGCTGGCCATCTCGCAGGGGCCTGCGACACCTTTCGCATTATAGCCATCAAGCGGGGTTAGTTATGTCATTATCATGATATGACATTAGTAGTCGTATTATGTGATAGTCAAGAGTAGTGCCACTTCTACGGCAGGTGGGCTCGCGTGTCTATGGGCAGTTCACGACATTAATAGGCTGATGATAGGCTGTATTATAGGGGTCATTGTGTATGTATAAAAATATCTTTTGATCAGGTCCAGGCACGCGTGAACGGCCAAATCTCATCCCCAGCGCTAACCAGCAACGTCTGCTCGGCTGCAAGTGCAACGACCACGTGATGCACATCGAGTACATGTGGCTGCACATGGGTGTGCCCAAGCGTTGCGGCTGCGGCTACTGGTTTGAGCTCTGCCCGGTTGCGCCGTTGTAATATACTCGTAGACGTAGAACGCATTAAAAGCAGACCACCGGGAGCGAAACGACAGTTTCTAAGTGTTGTTCATGACGACATGATGATGGGGGGCCATATTCAGACTAAAACACCTCGCGTACTAGACAGCCACTACCGCTGCCATTGGCCGCAATGACCAGATTAACTATAGAAACCATACGTGCACTTGGCCACAACGGCAAACTTGTTAATCTGGTCGTTATAGCCACTGGTCGTGTACGTGGCCGTAATTAAAACCTTTATAATTTAGAGTAGGAAGGCTGGATGATAATAACGATCACGATAAATCGAAATTAACTTAAATGGTCCGTACTCACATAGGTATAGTATTACTTGATATTTTTTCTCTAAAGCAAGTATAAATTAATGCGTCGCGTACTACGTAACGAGCCTTCGAGTTGTGACTTTTGCGGTCCACTCGTTGATTTTTACTCACTCTAACTAAATTATAACTATCAAGTACCTACTACCGTATGTGAGTACGGACCATAAGAGTGGGATAGCTGATTAAATAGATTTTTCGTAGTAAGAATCGAAGTATGAGAAAATTTTACGATTTTAAGTTAGTTTCGCTCCGCTTCCGGTGTAGTCGGCGTGCGCTTTAACGACGAGTGCATGTAACGATTACCAAGTCATTCCAAAATGTAACAATGTTAGTGATTAATACAATAATGGTTTCGAGTATTGGATTGTTTTATTCTTTACAAATTAAAGTTTTAAGGACCGGATAAAATATTCAGCTAATAAAAACGAAAGACATATCTGCACTTGGAACAATATAAAATATTTTCTTTTATAGTCGATCTGGCGTATAATTTTAATCTAAGTATAAATTGAAAAAAATATCCAAAGTAATAATATCACTCTTCTTATCCGTTGACCGCCGTGGCCGAGTGGTTTGGACGCCGGGTTTCAAGATGTCGACTGTTCGAGAGGTCCCGGGTTCGAACTCCGTGTAGGGGGGGAGGGGGGGGGGGGGATGTTTGTGTAATGACACCAATTAGCCTAGCTCCAAAAGTATAGGTGAGATCGGTGGGTATTTTTCTGTGAAAATGGCTATTCCTTTTGTGTACATGTCTCTTACCGCCGCCACAGTGTCGTCAAAAAAAAACCGGAAGCTTATTAAGTCACTTGCAGTTATATTATTTTTTATCACAATAAAAGTGACAGTGACAATTTTCATCAAACTTAAAGTTAATTGCCGTCTTGATTGCGGACGCTTGACACTTTCTAAACTGTTAACATATTTAATCTTTCATGGCAGGCAGTTCCAGCAAATTGGCTGGAGTATTGAAAAGCATAATAGAGTAAGATCCCAGGCCGCCTTACTTATTTTGTGATGGACAAAATTTGGTTAATCGAGTAGTATTAGAGTGTACAATGAACGTATTACTCATCAACTTGTGCTGTGACCCAATTGTCAAGTATCTGGTGGCACAGGACTGACACGGGACTGAGTCTTATCCTTTCGCAAGGGCGTCGCCAGCTTATGACTAAGGGGAGGGGGGGGGGGGCAATGGGGCAATATAGCAATATAATAGCTAAGGCAATCAATTGCTCGCACTTTGGTCGCTTTACGGCTAGCTACATTTGATCTCTACGGGGGGGCGACGCTAGAGGAGACATCTGTAGGTACTATAGAAATTCTAATGTCTCCCTTAGGATGGGCGACAGTCCGAAGGGATTCTTACGTATTATGTAGTAAAGAATATGAAAACAATTTAAATTAATATGGACTATAATGTAAGGTTATAATTGTTTTCTTTTTTAACTACATCCGACGCTGGAGGTAAGTGAACGAAGCGCAGACGTCAGCCCGAGGAGGTCAGTCGCCATTCGCCGGTGTGCCAGCCGCGCCGCCCCGGCCCACTTCCCGCGCGACCTTGAACCGTTCGTCTTACGAACCGTTTAAATACCGGAACTGCACGTTATCGTTTTTATCTTAAACCATATTGTTCTCATGTTTATCAAGGTACAAGCTATTTTTATAAAACACTTGACAGCTTTTGTAATCTAATATATAAAATTCTCGTGTCACGGTGTGCGTAATTGAACTACTCCGAAACGGCTCGACCGATTTTCGTGAAATTTTATATGCATATTCAGTAGGTCTGAGAATCGGACATCTATTTTTCATCTCCCTAAATGTTAAGCTCCAATTTTAATGTTTTTTTGTCAAAATTTTATTTTTAATTTTTTTATGAATGAACCATAATAAAACAAAAAATCATACAAAAATACATACAACCCTAAATTTTCACCCTTCTACCACCAACCCCTATTTTATTATGGCGGTACGAAGTTCGCTGGGACAGCTAGTTTACTTAAAATATTGTTGAAATGAAAGAGAGATTGGACCATCCATGACTCGCCACGCGCGGGCCCAATGCTAATTGGTGGTATACAAATGTTTTTAGGTTCCAACCGGGTGTTCCATCAGGCTCACACAATTATTTTATTCTTGATTTTATATTTCAAGCTACTTTTTCTCTATATTTATGTACTACCAACGTGTAGAAAATAACGGAAAATCGGTACGGGATGGCAACACTGGTTTGGGTCTAATAGAAAATGTAAAGAGAGAGCACAATCCGACGTTCTGCTATGAAAAAAATTTCGGGCATCAATTCGTTTGCATCCGGGGCTTATAATCAGCGGATGTCTGATAGGCGGTAGAGAACAACTCTTATTCCTCTGTTATGGCTTATGGCTCACCGGAAGGTAAAATATGCGGCCGGGTAAAACTCATTCATATTGTATGGCAATTTTTAAAAAAAGTTAGTTTATTAAAAATAATATTGCATTAAATAAGTTTAAACGTAGTCTCCAGTAGCTCCTATTCAAAAGAATGACGATTTGAACGAGACCAAAAGTCATGGCCGATTTTTTTGAAGCCCTAAACGTACTCCAATCATGCCCTTTATATAGGAGCTAAGTGTCGTGGGAGTACTTCACAAGGTGCAAGGTTGCCCCCCTCATGTTATTCTGCCGTATGTGTTAGGCATTTATTACTAACTAGCTGTGTCCCGCGGTGATACCCGCGGTTTATTAGGGATATTTTCCTGCAGTAAAACGTAGCCTGTGTTAATCCAGGCTGTCAGCTAATTCCATACCAAATTTTATTAAAATCACTCCAGCCGTTTAGACGTGAAGAAATAACAAACATACACCCTCACAAACTTTCGCCTTCATAATATAAGAGTGATTGTTTATAGGGGTAAAAGATAGAATATTATATATTAGATGTGGACCAAACTAGGACTAAACATCTTGATGTATAAATTGGAAGAAAAAATTTCTGGACCCGGACCGAGTGGAATTATTTATAAATATTAAAAATAGTCTTTATTTAAAGGATACACCATAAAATCCATTATATTTACAATATAAATTACTTATATGGATATATCTATCTGTCACATCACACTAATACTACAACACAGTATGAGGGAGGTATCATGTCTTAAAGGTATATGAATTACAAATTTGTAAAATTTGTTGTCATTATCTTTGAACATAAGTATCCATATTTTTTTAACATGAAAAAGAAATAAAAACAAAAATACATCATATGCGTATAAGATATAGACTGGATCCTTAGATTAAAACAAAAAGGGACTGGATCTTATTTAAGAAGCAAGATTTTACTGTTTGGAATCCAGTAACTTATTTATTCACTCCAGATTAGCAGTTTTTATAATAATAATTACAGACGACACGTCGGAACACTGTCTGTCTGTCAACTCCTCACGCCGCGCCATGATTGAGTCGGCCATTGTTCATTCGCACCATCTGATACTTTAATGGGTTTAATTAATTTTAATACAGTGATCGATAAACTACTTTTAAATTCATAAAAAATATAATATAATTTGATTAATAATTTGGACAAAATAAAATTGAACCCAATATTTCGAAGAATATTTTGAGGACAGATAAACAAATTGAAAAAACATACTTATACTTAAATTGAGTAACTTAAATAATACTGTAGGTATTTAGTAAATCGGTCCACAAAAAAAAACATGTCAATTTGTGAAAAAATTGGCGGGTGCTAACGACTGCAAATGCAGCCGGGACCAACGACTTAACGTGCCTTCCGAAGCACGGAGGAAACCGAGATAGACGATTTTTGGTCACCCATCCAATGACCGACCACTACGAAAGTTGATTAACTTCAACGATCACAGCCGAACGCGCTAATCACCATCGCCATCGAGCTCCTCATATCGAAATTGGTCAGACGCCCTTTTTAATCAACATCAGAGCGCGTAAAACTGTTATTTTGTTATTAAAAATTACACCTTAACAATTAATATCACATTACTTCGCTCAAATATTAGATAAAAACTTATGAAAATTACTATCAATTTCTATTATATGGAACAAAATATTGCTCTCGATGTAGCGGAGACTCCGGAGACCTACCATCAGATATATGATTCGCAGGAGCGAAATAAAGTACAGAATTAGGCCGATAAGTTTTAGCCTGGTAAAGGAGTGGTACTGTATTTCCATTAGCATATAAGTCCTTATTAGGTGCCAATTCAAATCGTTCAAAGGCCTGACGGTTATTGGTAGGTATCACATAATTGTTCACTGGCGCTGGAGTACGCTGAGTAACAGCTGGCTCCGTGTGCACGACTGCCGTGAATCCCTTTCTTGGGTGCACATTGTAGTCAACAATACGCTTAGTTCCATCTGGTTCAACAACGGAGTATTGCCCAGTGACTATGTTGCCTTGTCTAACCTCATGTTGACTCTTCGTGTCTCCTGTAGTCGGATCCTGGATATCGTACGAGTACTTGTACTGAATAGCAAGCGGTGGAGGATCGGTAACTATAATGCCGATCACTGCTGGCATAGCGAACACTGTGAACACCAACTGTAAGAGAAAAAGACGAAACATTAACATCAAGTCCAATTAAGATGCCCTTTTCTTACATAAACACGTTAAAATATGGTGAGAACTTGCTTTTGAGACATTAAACAAAGAACAAGGTCTTAAGGCCCGGACTTGTAATTTGCGAGAATGTAGGTCACAAGAACTTCGTTAATAACGTAAACCTGCTCTGTATGTTGATGCAGTAAATAGTCATAAATTTAAAAAACACTACTAATAAAATGATCCGGAAATCACTTCACTGCTTATAACAATTATATTGATCAAAACCTGACCGGTAGGCTACATGCACGACTAATTGTCACTTTAGGTATTAAAACTTATAAACTAGAAACATAAATAACAAACTATTAGGTTAGGTAATCCGTGCTAAAAAAAAGTTAACCAAAGAGAAGCAAATATTTTAAAAACTTTAAAAACATACACCTACCCTAATCATGGTGATGATGCCGCAAGGCGCTCGACAATAGCCCGGTGTAAATAGCACAGCCGCCATTGTGACTCGTATTTATAAGCTGTAGCATTCACTCGAACGTTCTATAGCGTAAGTCGAATGCTCCAATTTTCGCCTTTATCTGTATTTCATTACAATTTACTATGTTACACGTTAATTAGTCTACCCTGAGTCAAGTATCATATTATTTTTATTGATATTTACATTCACTTAAATGTCTTGAGTAGGTTCCTAATATAATATCTAACAAAACAAAGACAGAAAAATACTCGGAGAAATGTATTGTTTCTAGAAAACAGACAAGATTCGAAGCGACCACCGAAATCGGGAAGATTGCTCTTTTCTGTTGCTAAGCAAAATATTTAATTGCTTTTTCGTATAGTAGATAGATTTTATTTTATTACATAGATTTTATTTTTGATCCTTTTGTAGTCTACAGATAAGTAGTTATTTAGATTTCTTTATAACCGAACAAAAAAGTTACACAAAAAACTGCGTCAAGGCTTATTATTTACTAACATTAAAGTAAACAGAAATATCAACTTACGTTGCGCGTACACTCGTACAAATTGATCTTTTTTTGTGCTAATACTTCCTGTAATTTACCTATGCAGCTATCGGTTACTGAGATTTTACAAAGCAAGTTAATATCCCAAAATGGAGTAAATAATGAAATCCCAAAAAACGAAAATTTATTTACGAGCGTTTGAGCAAGGCGGTTGTTACATTCAAATCAAAGATACTCGTCGATCTATCAAACACACAGAGCTTGCGTTACAGCAGATGGTCGTAGTGATAACATTGTATTGTATAACGCAACATGGTGTAAACAGTAACCATCTACAGGGATCGACCATTAATAAGTGTCTTTGAAGAAAGAAGATAAGAACCACTTACAATCATACATGTACTTGTATAGTTTTAGTCGAAGTGAGGGTTTAAATTTTTTTCTGCCCTCACTTGTTACTTAACAACTTGTCACCATTCCGATCATCACCTTCTTGGATTTCATTCAGGTTGGTAAAGTATCAAAGGATTAGCCTACATATAAACGTAATCATAATCATTTATTCATTAGACTGTTACAAGCACTCATGAATGTCTGGAAGCTACGCCATCGGTTCGTATATCTACGGCGGGAGACCTTGTACTGAGAAGAACTGGCAAAAAACTCAGCGCGGGCTGTTTTTTCTCCCTGTTTTATTTACAAAGTCGTCAAGTTGAAAAAATATTTCAGCAGTGCTATTCTTTAAAATTTTCACGCGCGAATACGCGCGTTGCCCATACAGATTCTATTGAATGTTTATTGATTATTATTTATTAAGATGGGGTCAGTAAATAATCTTAAACAATCTTTCAGACTTAATCAATTCTGGTAGAGAGTACGAAATCAGCGATGTACCGAAAAGCGGAAAAGGGAAATTGAAATGGACAAGCAATAACTTCACACACATAGATGAATGATTGGTCCAACCAATCATTTATCTATGTTCACACAGTATATATATTTATAATTTATTTTATTTTATACGCCTGGGATTCAAACCAGAAAATTTTGAATAAATATTAGTATGCTCGGTACAAGTCATTTTGCATTGGGTTACTATGACGTTTTTCACTATTATGCATTTGTACCTAGCAGCCTCTAATACGAGTAAAAGAGCTTTTCAAAACGGCATCTTAATAATCATCACCCGGACATCACCTTGAATTTATGTGATAATTGAGCTGAAGTTTGTTGACTTGCAGATGTGAAACCGCACAACTTGGAAATTTGTATTCTTCGATTTAATAATTAAAGTACATATTTCACTGTATATCTTTAAACTCTAGTGAGTAGTAATCTATGGTAGTAGGTAAATATTACATGTAGTGTTATTAATACATAGCATAGGTATTACGAAATTTGTAATATATCTTCTAAACTCTAACGCCCTTAATTAATTAATTTTGAACTTAATGATACGTTTTAACATCACCATGCAGTACTTATACTGCATGGTTATGTTATGTTATTACTATTTCTTGTAATAGTAATAATGTCATAAATGTTCTATCCTGCTCCTGCCTTAAACACAATAAGCTCACTCTTGATTACATTGTAGTCGTGCCCATAAGCTTTCGCATAACTGAAAATAAGCTTTCTGAAGGTACTAACCGACAGGATTAGCAGTCAGGACAATGTTATCTGCGTAGCTGATGTTGTTGATAAGTGTATATATCATATCAACCGAGCCATCGACACCAGTACCCAGTACACCAGTACGAGTTTTCATAGTTTTCGAAAACTATAATCGTCTCGTTTTGTTTCCATACATTTCACACCAGCACCTCTAGCGGAAACTATAATGAAGTTTAATCGGCAGTATAAGTTAATTTCGTTAATAGTTATACATCCATATTAGACAGAAGTCTGTTCTTTTTTTTCTCTAAGCGTGCAAGAGAGATGAAAATATGCACCATGAAGTTCGTACTATAGCGTTAACGATAGACGATAGGTATCGTTAAACGATGTTCGAAAAAAATAATTTGTACTACCATTGATGACGTAAACCGACAGTTTGTGCGGGCTCACGAAAACTATCCTAGTTTTCGTAATTGTAAAACTCGTTCTACGAACTACAGTGCCACAAAGCTCACGCGACTTAGTCGTTTTATGTAAATATTGAAATGATTTGAAGTTAATGTCAGTCCAGTTTTCTTACACCATACTCCAACCAGTACCCTCACAATATTGTGATGTTTACATGGGTTCAGTACAACAAGTCCCTAAGATTGCAGTAATCATGCGCGGAGGCATATAATTTATATTTTTTAAATATCTAGTTATTACGTGGACAGCTTAATAAAATATGAATACTTATCTATTTTATTTTGAAAAAAGTCTGGCGAATCGTACCGCACTCTTAAGTCCCGTTGTTTCATCTATAGTTTTTGACTAAAGTCTCTACAGTGACTATATTCACGACAAATACATAGTGAAAATGTCAAATTAAAAAAATTATTACTCTTTCTCTAGTATTTTAACTATTTTAAAATTTAACTATAGATGATATAAAGCGGCCTTAGCTAATGTGTCCAAAATCACCTATCTACTATATCTATATTTGACTTTTTGTTACAAGGCGTACCTACTTACATTTAGAAAAATCTGCAAATTGATTCGTGAGGCTACTTATAACCGGCATTAGTTTCGGCCTTATACTCGCTATGGTTGCCCAATCAGTCAATAATACTCTCCAAGGAGACTGCCGATGCCGATGTAGATTTTTATTAATTCAATCTTCGAAATTAAATCTTCGTTACAACTATTTTAAATACAGAAAAGAGCAATAATTATCTTGTTACAGCTAATGTAAGTCAGGAATTCTTACTAATGCGCTCTTCTGTGCTTAGCAACGACAATAGTAGCAAAGCTAATGTTCCGTGAGGTGCCGGTACCTACCCAGAAGTTGCTTAGTTTTCTTCAAGTATAAACATAAGCACCTACCTACATCTAAATATATTTTAACTGGAAAAGCATAGACAAGTTTGTTTCGTTTTCCCATATAAAAACAAATGTACTGCGTTTTATTGCATTTACTGTGCATTGACCTATTATGTCAACTGTCAAGTTACACTTACTAAAGTTTAAGGCTATTTAAAGCTACAAGATAATATACCGGAATGGAACCATATTACCTACGCTATTCAATTGATTCTGGTATATATGGTCAACATACATATATCTTCGATATATGGGAGAGTAAGCACGATGCTATTGGCATTTTTTGCGACTTATCAAATTCGTTTGACTGCGTTAGCCATGAAACATTGTTAAATAAAATGAAGCATTATGGTGTATCAAATATTTCACTAAGTCTGATACAGTCTTATCTTTCTGCTAGGATTCAGAAAGTAGTTATAAATGAAGCTGAGTCTACAGGAGCACCCATTTCTATGGGCGTGCCCCAGGGTTCAATGTTGGGCCCATTGCTTTTCCTTATTTATATCAATGACCTTCCTCACTTTACAAGAGATTTGTGTGAGACAGTACTATTTGCTGATGACACCTCTTTATTGTTTAAAGCTATAAGAGGAAATGATTGTTATGACGAAGTAAATCGTGCTCTCTCTGAAGTCCTTCACTGGTTTACGGTAAATAATATAAAACTTACCTCCAGTAAAACAAAATGCGTTAAGTTTACTCTACCTAATGTGAGGCAGGTTAATACTAGTATAAAAATAAATGACCAGCCTGTAGAGTGAGTGGATTCTACAAAGTTTCTGGGTATTACTTTAGACTCTCGTCTGCAATGGGATCCTCATATTAATGCCTTGTCAAGTAGAATGAGCTCTGCAGCTTTCGCTGTTAAAAAAATAAGACTGATGACCCGATGTGGAAACGGCAAGATTAGTTTACTTTGGTTACTTTCATAGTGTTATGTCATATGGCCTTTTATTGTGTGGCTCAGCCGCTAATATCGAAAGTATTTTCATACTGCAAAAGAGAGCTGTTCGCGCCATATACAATTTAAAGGGATCTTAGAGAAAAATTTTAAGAAATTAATATTTTAACACTGGCGTCGCAATACATTTATGAAAGTTTAATATATGTAAGAAAAAACTATGATGAATTTGCAAAAAAAGTCAAACCCATAACTTTAACACGAGATTTAAGAACAAGCTTGCCGTTCCATGTTTCAGACTCCAAAAATCAAGAGGTTCATTTCTGGGTTGTAGTATTGCATTGTTTAATAAAGTTCCCCTAGATCTGATTAAGCTTCCATTGACTTAATTTAAATCTCAGATCAAAAATACTCTTGGGTCATTATACGAAATAGCCTTTTTAAATGACAAAAATTAAAGTGAGGATTTTTTGGGTTTCAAACATTTATTTTCTGCAAAATATAATTAAATACCATTATCACAACAGAAAACATTTTCATTACGTTTAATACGTAAAAACATGAAAATTCATTTTTTAAGTCTCACAGAATTGACGCACGATTTCACTGAAATGATTGAAGTGATCATAACTTAAGAATTAATACAGTTGTAGTATGATAATAATAAATGTTCTACCGAAAAGCATTATACCAAGATAACATAAATTAGGAAACATTATTTTGATGAAACTTTTTAAAAGACACAAAAAAAAATCAAACGTTCTTGTTCACGGAAATGATATTTAGTAGGAACGTCATTTCTGTGATACTAAATTATAAGAGTCACTGAAGTCATCATATGATAAAAATGTGCGAACTCTCTTATTAAAATGTTCTGGGTATATTCAACAGCCGAAAAAATTACCCTATTTTGTCGCAGAGGCCTAATTTTGTTTTACCTATCAGAATAATTTTCATCAACACTTAATTTAGAGCTTGATGGTATAGGAGGCTCATTATCTGTGTTGCTTGTAAAAAATGTATTGGTGATTGCATTTTTTTCAGCCTGAAATGACGAGAAGTGATGTCTGAATGACATTCGAAACGACTCGATCCCCTGGCTTGAAGATAATCTGGGTTTTCTATTGCCTAAACAATTTGATGAACTTTCATCGTGCCTTGATAGGTTTTGAAAAGCTATTCTGAAAAAGAGGATGTTCTCCATTAACCTAATCATATATATATTATTATCATTAATAAATATATCATTTATTGGCATTAACCTAACCAAAAGGAGATTTTTTGCAAAATGTGATAAAAATCAAAGTTTTATGTCTTTTTAAGTAGCTACCTACACCGTCTGGAGTCCTTTTCCATGACCAGACTCTGAATAATGCCATACAAAAGTGTTTGTATTAAACACCGAAAAAGTACAATTTCTGTGAACTTCAAGTTCACAGTTATTTTTTTATAAAATCATGCTACGTCGTGGTTTTAAAAGTTATATATTAATATATAACTACAACCAAAATAAGTCCCCATGGCTTTAATTATGAGCTATAGTGGCAAAGTAAATATGTTACTACATACCAAAAAAATCCCTAACCGAATTGACGGGCCAAACTTTACCAGAAACGTACATTACATATATTTTTTAACAAAACTTCACAGTATACAACCTCCTTGTTGGTTAGCACACACAACTGAACTGACAGCAAAAAGCAGTGTAACTAGGTAATAAGAGCAGTAATTCAGTACTTATTTTTTTTTGTTGGGTGAAAATAGTAGTTCACGGTATTGATTTAATTTTTTATAACACCTGTATAACGGCTATAAATTTTAATATATTAATAAGAAAAAATAAACTACTATCTTCTGATATTTATTGGGATGTGTGAAAACAGATACTGTGAGTTCGTTTTAATTCAAATGTGTAATATAACTTTTTTCCCAGCTTTTCTGACGAAAAATGTGTTTTTAACAGTTCACGGAGTATGACCACGCTTCTGTTTTGATTTTTTTTACAAATTAGCAGATAAGGTATGGTTAAATTTGTTATGTTTTTGGTAAATAGACACAATAATGTACTAAGTAGATTTTTTCAGCTATTGAAAAACACTTATAAATAGTTAAACATCCCCAAAGAACAGTTTTTTTGTACTTCGTATAATGACCCTCTTATGAATAAGGGCTATTATAAAGTTGATGATTATCTAAATGATCGTAATGCATGGACATAGTGTTTCTTATAATTTGTTATTAAATGGGTATTAGTCATTTTTCATAACAGTAATATTGTACCTATCTAATGCCGCTTCCTTTATACTAAATATAATGTTAACTATAAAATTGTAACTATATATTTATATTCTAAATGATGTAATGGAAAGTGACTTCAGACGTATTTCTGAAGTCATTTTTCAACTTGACGACACTGTATATAACAATATAGGGAGAAAAAAACAGCCCTTGCTGAGTTTCTTGCCGGTTCTTCTCAGTACAAGGTCTCCTGCCGTAGTTTTGCGAACCGATGGCGTAGCTTCTTGACCTTCACAAGTGCTTGTAACACCCTAAACTGAATAAATGACATTTCATTTCATAAAAATATTTCAATTTAATGCTTAAACAAACAATATTTTTTCAAAAATAAAACTCCGATTTTTATGTTTGAACAGAACATATTTATTGCTTGATCTATTATATCTATTCATTTAATCCGTATCTGTCTTCTCAAGTTTAAGGAAGCTGTCAGATTTCATGAAACCTGATAGTTATTTTCCTCTTTAATATGCATTCTCAGGGTCGTGGCAGATTTAAAGTTTAAAGTATAGCGTAAAATTCATGATCGAATCATGATCAATTTACTATCGAAGTAGAGATGGGTCGGTCTAGGTAAAATCGATACCTATTCCACTTAATCCTAATACTTAAAAATTCCCAATCCAAATACCCATTCCGAATATTTATGCAGTATCACCGATCCCCGATACGTACGACGATACGATATAGTTTATTCAATGTGGATTAGGTATAAATTGGATTTGGATTGGATATCTATTATGAAAAAATCATGTGCTCCTCCGTTGTTCTCCCTCCAGAACTCCCTGTTTTTTTCCTATACTAGGTGAATAAAATATAATGGTTTAATATTGTGCTTTTTTTTTCTCTAGTATATGTGTAATGTGTATTGTTCTCGTACTATTATTAACAATGTTTTTATCATTTTATGCAAAGAAAGTTTGATTTGGTCCAAAAAATACATATTTAATAATATTTCATATTACTAAATTATTTATTTCACCTTCGTATAACAGTTTCGCATTCTAACTTAATAACTTTAATAAAAAATGAAAGATTTTGATGTGCATAAAATTCGTACAGCAAGTCCTTCATTTATGGCTCGTTTGTTGAAAAGACATCAACGCGCGATATTATACCATGTGAATAAAATGATTTGCCACAATTTCATTGACGACCTCCGTGGCCGAGTGGTATATATACCGGGTTTCAAGGTGACGCTTACTCGTTAGGTCCCAGGTCCAAATCCCGTAGGGGGCAAATGTAAGTATGGTGAATACGAGCATTTGTACCTTCATCATATATATACACACATCAAAAGTGTCTAGGGATCAAGCATTTTTATGCGGATTTCTTGAGATTGAGATGTGGCTTTGTAATAAATTTATGATTTTATAAATTTATATGGATCCTTTTTGGTGCATTTCATAATTTGAATCAGGAACTGTGAATCAAATTCGAGTAAAAGATGAAAATCAGCTGTCAATATTTTCCCTATAAAAACATACAACGCATTGAAGACATTATTAGTGCTACTGTTTCCCTACTACTGATTAAAACCAACGTTATTATGGAGCGGCGACGTCATTTAAGCAGGGAAGAAATGCTCAGAGCCGTGGGAATGATAGAAGCTGGTTCCCGGCAACGTACTGTGGCTTTAGCTCTGAATACAAGTCAGAGTGTTATCAGTCGACTTTGGACACGATACCGAAGCACTGGTACCGTGGCTGAGCGCCATGGAGGACGGTATCGCTGCACCACACGGAGACAAGACCGATACATTCAAATCTTAACTCGAAGAGCTCCAACAATAACCGCCATGATGTTAGCCGTGAGGCTTCATCACTCTTCAGGGAACTTAATTAGCGACCAAACAGTCAGAAACCGCTTGCATGAAGTGAACCTTCATTCCCGAAGACCGCTACGGGTACCACCTATAGCAATGCACAATCGTAGGATTCGATATCAATGGGCTCTTGAACACAGAAATTGGGCAGAAGAACAATGGCGTTTCGTGTGCTTTTCTGATGAGTCTCGTTTTGGTATGAGACCGGATACAAGACGTATACGACACTGGAGAACCCCTGGACGCCAACAGCGATTAAAATCCTGCCAGGACGTCCATCCTTATAGTGGTGGAACCATCATGGTATGGGCGGGTATTTGGATCGGCGGAAGAACTGAGTTGATTTGGATCAGAGGCAACCTCAACGCTCAAATTTATGCTGAGACGATTGTATCAGACGTCATCGTTCCTCTACAAGTGCAAATCGGTCCCTTATTTCAGTTAATGCATGATAATGCACGACCGCACACCGCAAGAGTTGTAAGACAGACTCTCGCCGCAGCTAACATCAATGTCCTGCCCTGGCCTGCTCAGTCGCCAGACTTGAACCCGATTGAGCATGCATGGGATATGCTACAGAGAAGAGCTCTGCCGAATATGGAGGGTATCCAGTCGCAAGAAGACCTTTTTTTGTTGTTGCAACGAACATGGGCGGCCATTCCACAGCGTGATTTGGATGAACTCATTTTGAGTATGCCAAACCGATGTTCTTGTGTTGTTAGTGTTCGCGGTAGAAATACGGATTATTAATTGTTTAAGTTACCCAATAAAATTTTAGAGAAAACTGTTATTTCAGTCTTTTTTTCGAACTTTTGTGTTAGTGGTTCAAATGTCAAAAATCCCTTTATTAGGAAAATGGCAAATTTCTTTATTAATGCAAAGGTGACTTGGTTTATCGTTACTGTGACAAACGAAAACACTTTATTTGATGAATCCTTAAAGAAAATTTTAATTAATATCAATCAGGAGAAAAGTTATTGCAAAAATATATGTTGATCCCTAGACACTTTTGATGTGTGTATTTCTATATAAATAAACTTATATATCTATTCTATCTATTACCCTAGCATCCCATAACACAAGCTTTACAGTGCTTATTTTGAGGCTAGGCTAATTGGGTGGTAATTATTTTATATTTACAATATTTAGGGAATCATTGTTATGGAACATAATAGAAACTAAAGTAAAACCTAATGTGGAAGGAGGATTTGATAAATTTGATCGGGTATCTTTTAATTGCATGAAAAACTACGCTTGTTCCCTTTTCTTGTTCACCTTTGCGGTGTTGATGAGTATTATTATTAACACGATTATCTTTGGTTTCCTGATTGGCTCCAGACTTTTTTTTGCTTAACAATAATAGATGATATATATGAAAATGGTTCTAAAACCCTCTGTCCTTCAGTGAATCTCTTGTCTATATTGTAGGTCAGCGTGCATGCATATAATACAATAGTTGTCTCTTATTACCAAAAACAGTAATTATGATTATAAGACCTACTTTTTTATGTCGATTGAACTTGTAAATAAATACATATTGTAGGTCTTTTTCCAGCTGTGGCTGATCATGACGTAGGTATATATTGGTTTTATTGTCATTAGCAGCACCGTAAAGCTAGTTAACTGAAGCATTCTACATCTATCTTCCGCGCCTAGTTCAGAAGGCAAGGCAAGTAAATAAATAATAACCAACTTCTTTCATTTCCTTACCAATCAATGTAGCATATCATGACGTAATAAAATGGAATGAGTCGCTAGACCACCTAGATTTTTTAAACGAGTCTCTAAAGTTTCATGTAAGTAAGGACATATATTCAAAGGAGTTGAGCTTTCGCTTATGGGCGAGTGCCAATTTTTATACCGGCCTAGAAATGATTAGGAAATACACGTGTGTCGCCAATTACTACGAAAGGAGTCGGGTTGTCTTGCAACTTGAAACTACATTGACAATTTGTTACGGCACGCCCCTTAATAGTTGAACTTTGTCTTAATTGAAATACAACTGTAAAGGTTAACATTAATGTCAATATAAGCAAACCTGCATTGAGCTTTATGTTACAGGATATCAAAAATGGCATACTGCTTTTAATATCTTACTAGTGGTCGTCACTTCATCGGCTAAAAACAAAAGATTTTCCATACATAATTTCATCCCATATTTTACTATATATCACGAAAAAAATTCCAGACAAAAACAAATAATTTCCATTCAGCAGTTTAGATGTGTTCAACAAATTGTAAGCATAAAACAACACTTTTTAATTATGTGTTTTCCCCTACCATGTGTTTGATTTATTATAATTTCAGCATGCTTAGCTTATCTATAATATAAAAATAAATCGCTGAATGTGTTGCTAAGCGCAAATCTCGAGAACAGCTCAACTGATTTCGATAATTCTTTTTTTAGAATATTCATAGAAACACGAGGATGGTTCTTAAGCAGAGAAAATTTTAAAAAATTGATTGAATATATCCAAAAACAACAATTTTCTATACTCCCATACAAACGATTCGTAATAATACTTAGAAGTTAATTTGAACTTTAATAACACACCATAAATTTCAAATGTTAGTGGAGAGGTTCCGGGAAGGCAATACAATTAAGCGACGTGATGTCAATAGAAGTTTGGAAAAGGAAAATATACCATTTCCAGTTTTTTTTTATAATTATATAAAGAGTCATTTTAGTTTACACTACAGCTACACCGAAGCGAAGCGATGGCGGGCCACTAGTGTATAATAATGAAGACAAATTTATCAGCAGTCGCAACGTTTTTAAAATGAAAAGGAATCAATTTTTCTTTCGTCGTCCATTGTTTTAGTGGTGACAGCAAGGACCTCGACTCTAGACTACTTTGCAGACATGCGTTCGTGCGCCGCTTCGAATAATGGCAGGGTGCGGCCCGCACACATTCATAGTCGCTATTTCACCATTACAGGGTTAACATACTGGCAAATAATTGATGATTTATAAAAATTAATAGAGAAAATAAAAAAACATGATGGCTCTGCCAAAAAAAAACTTTTAAGTCAGAAACTAGTTCAAAAGTCATTTCTGGTGGGGAACCGTCCCGTGGAATAATTTACTCAATCTGAGTTTTATTATATTATATCATATCTATATATATAAAAATTAATTGCTGTTCGTTAGTCTCGCTAAAACTCGACAACGGCTGAAAGGATTTATCTTATCTTGGTCTTGAAATGTTCGTGGAGGTCTAGGGAAGGTTTAAAAGGTGAGAAAAATGATTATATAAAGAAATTCAGTGTATAATACAAGCCTGTGAGCAAAAACCATAATCTACCTACACTACAGCTCTACACCGAAGCGAAGCGAGGGCAGGCCATTAGTTATTGATATTTTATGGATTTATTAAACTGGTAGATTTATGAATGTAGCTTTGGAATGTGTTCATAATGAAATTCAATTTGATGACCACATTGTAATGATAAAAAATTTCAAAACTAGAGGAGTAAAATCAGCGTATATCAATCAGCAGCTTGGCCTTCTTGTTTTTTTTAATTCATGACCATTCATCACTGGTGGTGATTTTAGGATACTAAGAATACCTACTATAAAGATCAAAATATTTTAGACAGTTTTGGTGGATGAAAGAAAAGCACAAAGACACATACACATAACATACACAAACCCTGAAAACAGTAGGTACTTGGCAATTGTGTAATGCCGGCTCTCCACATGACTATTCGTATTTGCTATTTGTGAACTTGACAACCGTCTCGTTTTCGTTCCTTATAATAGAGTATGAGAAGGACCACTTTGCTGTAACAATAATAAATATCAAATACGTATAGCCGTGAAATGCTAGCATAGCAAGCAATAACTTGCCAAAAGTGTTACAAACTTATCTCTCTTAAAGTACCAGATAATAATTGTTAGATTCTAACTAAACAGTATCAAACTTAAATACTATTTTATTGTTATTTTATTTGTTTATTTATTCTAATTGCTATAGCTTATATTAGTGAATAGGTATGTTAATTTTAAAAACTGTAGAGTTGGTTGACAGCTTTTGCGTTTTTGCGTCTAGCGTGTACGTCGCATGTTGTCAGTACCAAATAACTATGTGAACATAAGATATCTATTTAATTTAAAATTACTTTTTTAAATCTTGTCAAAAAAAAAGGGCGACCAACTGTTAAAATATATTGTTTTTGAAAGCTGGTGCAAAAATTGGTGACGATGATTATTATGTAATATGTTTGGCTAAAACTAAAACAAAAAGCGCATCGGGAGACGCAGCGTAGGTAGGCCCCCACAAGCTGGACCGATTGGTTTGAAATTCCTTGGGGAAGGCCTATGTCCAACAATGGGCATCTCTCGGCTGATATGATGAAAATAAAGAGAAATGACTAAAATAAAAAGCAATCTCAAGAAATTGAAATAAACAAAGTTTTCCTACTTCAGTTACACATGAATAAGAGATAATTATTTTGTTTTATTGGCAATCATTTTAAAATTGCTTTGAAGATTTATTCACATCTCATCAGCTCATACATAGGCATTGTAATCTCTTTAATGATTTCTCATCAAAAATATTTTATTTTAAACTTCCAAAGTCACTAACATTATAGTAATGTATATGATATTTCGGCACCGTTGCCAGGGGCATGATGACGGAGTAACAGTTAGTCTGTGGTAACCATCTCGTAAATAACATAAATTACTATAAAAATTGTTTAATAACAATATAGAGTGGCAGGTGGCAGCCCTGTTTGAGCCAATTGCGCTTGCAGGCTGCTGTTCTCAACGGACATTATGTATATCGGATGAATGTTTACGAGCACATGTGACCTACTTTGGAGTAAGTAGAATTGTATCAAAGCTCTATGCTTATGGTATCATAACTATTAAATATCTTAAAGTAAACAGTGTCAAGGGGGTTAAGTGGCATTTTGAATTTATGATTGTGGACCATAGTGAATATTAATTTATATCTGTATAATAACAGGACTACGCCTTAGAAAATACGACATGAGAATCACTAGCTTACCTTATTTTTAAAAATGTTGATCACATGATTACTTATCGAAATGGAGACTTAATGTTATACCTTATATAAATTCAGTCTTCAATGTATTCAATCAGATGATGATTATACATATAATATATCTTGAAGTCGTGTGTTGGCAAGATGGCAGAGCAAAAGTATGACAGGTTATTAACCCATCATCTTGGCTGTCGGGCAATATTTAATTTACTTTTTTATATTAAATAATTAAATATTTCTAACACTCACACTAATTGGCCTAGCCATAAAGTAGGTAAGCACTGTAAGGCTTGTAAGGGTATAAAATACATATACTGCTACATATGTATTTATGGTCGTAAACATAACATCCGTGCCTAAGGTTCAAATGCTGGTATACATCATACAAACATTGACACCATTGGGATTCGAACGCGAGACCTCTGAGTCGGCGGCCTGAAACCTGGAGTACATACTACTATACTACATTGACGTACCTACTAAAAAGGATTTATCTTAAGATTTTTTTTTCATCAATAACCCACACACTTATATTTGTGCCATGGTATGAACTATTAAACGACTTCAAGAAAGGAGGTTCTCAATTCGTCAGTAGTTTTTTCAATATTTTTCATTTATAATTTTTTCAACATCTTACAAGTAAATATAGGTTCTCCTCAATTAAAAACAGTAGGTACACATATTGTGTTTGGTAGATATAAGAATGCTTAGTCAGTTGATTTTGCTTAGATTTTATAGTCTAAAATAATTTTGTTAAATTAAATATTATTAATTAAAAAAATAAAAACAAAATTCATGAAAACAAAATAGTACCTAGTTAAGGATTGTTTTTTTATTATCTTTCAATTTAATCGTTGTCATGCCAACACACTTAATTATGTTTTTACTATTTAACGGTAGTCGGTAGGCTTCTGTAATTTATTGAATAATAAATTGTGGATACTCCTTTTCTCCTTTCTGTCTTCACAATATTTCATGTGCATCAAAAAGTATCAAAGGTGCTATTACATAGAATAAAAGAAATCACACAAATTTCGGTTCTCCTTATTTATTACCTTAGCTTTAACATTAACATACAACAATAGGTACATAAATACATAAATTACATCAACGTGGTTCAAGTCACACAAACGAACGAAATGTTTCAGCTTACACGGACTCAGATTTGCGTTTTGACATCCATACACCCACTACCACGCCAACTGCTAAAAATTACTTTTCCCCTTTTCATGTTAAAAATCTTCGACTGACATTCTTATCCCATTACGTTTCGAGTACAAAAGGAATAGAGATCCTCTTCTATTACCTGTCTGTTCTTATTTTAAAAAGGTCCGGGTAAGCTGTTGTTGGTAGGGACGTTGCGACTAGTGGAGGTATGCAGGTGCGGCTACGGCTTTGACGACGCCACCAACGGGTTCCTTGTGGACTACAGCATTGAATCCGTTGTGGGGGTCGGCGGTGTACTCGACCACGCGCCTCGTGCCGTCGGGCTCAACCAAAGAGTAGGAGCCCTGTACCACGTCACCGGAGCGGCTCTCCTGTTGGCTCTTCGAGTCACCTGCAATGTCATAAAATATGACTTTTACGCTTGTAAAAAAAAAATATGTACATGAAACCTTGACATTGTGCCCTTTTATTTGATATACATATAGTACGGTTAGCTTAATGTTTGAATTACAGACAGATGCATGTACAACTTGATCTTGATCGGTCCAGGAGATTCCGATCAAATCGACTGTGACAGAGAGACAACCGAGTACATATATTTATACGAATAAGGATTCAGTTGTTGCCTATTTAGCTACGGATGTCTAAGCATTGATATACAATAACATCGCATACACTGTTATAATCCCAATCCAAGTTAATTTGTAAAATACTTATCGAAATTGGAAATAATGGAGATTACTATGCAGATACACGATAATACAATACAATTCGAAAGAATTTATTGTACACCACAGACAATATTACATTTAGTACAAAACCAATTAAGATTAGTGTAACAATGGGCGGTCTTATCGCTAAGCGCGATCTCTTTTAGACAACCTTTAGATGGAGAGGACTAGAAGGAAGTGGGAGAGACAACGCGTAAATCACTTTAGTGATACAGGTAATAATAATACTTTCATATAAATATATAATATAAAAATATTAGTTTTCAACTTGACCCGCATGTGAATCAAACTAGGAAGTAGATTAGTAGACCTCAGAGAACTCTGGTTTAGTTCTTCAAGTGAACATTTTTCTTGTACATGTTTAGGTTATTTTCGTAAGTATCTCAGAATGTCGGATGTCGATTTCATCATCCATCTCAGCCGTACGACGCCCACTGCTGACCATTCGACTTACAGTTAAATAATACGTACTTATTAAGAATTGGGGTCGTACTCTTCCTCGGAGGCACCCGCTCTTGGGTGATTTCTGGAGCAACGACATACGGGACTGCCAGCGCTGGCATGGCGTCCTCTCCTCATAGCAGATTTTGGTGCGAGTAGATTACTACTAATTTGTACCGCTGTATTTTTAAAGAATTTATGGTTTCAATGGACTTACCGGTCAAAGCACCTTGAATATTGTACGCATATGAATACTGAGGATTGGAGTCGTACTCTTGCACGGGGGCAGCTACATTAGCAATGGCGGGACCGACGACATACGGGACTGCAATCGCTAGCTTGGCAGCTTAGTCTATTACAAATTGTGCTATATGTGTCGAGTGGCACATGCACCAAAATTGTACGGCTGTAGGTATTCTTAAAGAATTATAGGTACTGTTTCAATGCTCTTACCGGTCAAAGCATCCTGAATATCATACGCGTACGAATATTGAGGATTGGGGTCGTACTCTTCCACAGGAGCAGCTACTTTGGCGATGGCGGGACCAACGGCGTACGGAGCCGCGTACGCTGGCCTGGCCACCAGGGGCGCCGCTATGCCGTAGGGCCGCGTGTACGCCAGGGGAGCATGTCCGTATGGAGACGCTATAGGCACTACGCCAGCAGCGCTCCTGCACGCCACTAATACTGCAGCCAGGATTACGACCTAAAAGAGGACCTTATGAAATATATAGACGAATATGTTAGACTACGCCTGCTTGTCAGAAACGTATCTTGCCCATGAAGCACCCCTATGTGCTGGTCTGTTAAACTGTGTTTGTTACATTTGCAAGTTTGCCACATGCAAAACAGATTTAGTTCATCATTGCCCTCGCTTTATTGAACGAACTGAAAATAGTGGATTGGTCCCAATCCACAACATTTGTGACTCCGAACAGTTTCGTGCCAGCGGCGAGACGCAGGAGCAAATATGCAATAATTTTCTAGTGACCTCTAGCAACCGCTCGCTCGGTTAAAATGGAATGGGACGACTGGCGCTCAGCGCCTCCTCACATTTGCGCCCGTGTGTAGCACACACCCAACACCACCCCTACAGTATAGATAAAGCCGCCTCTGGTGCCTGCAGGCGTAAGAGGCAACATTGCATTCGTTTTCTGAAGAATAAACTAATACCGGATTCATCGCCACATAAACGTGGGGCAATGGGTTCTCTTTTTCTGGAATCGCGCTTAATTCTGATCTAGCACTCGGTGATAATAATTGCACTCAAAGTTTATTTTATTCTGAAAAATTGCATAGTAAAGACTAATTTAAAAATACCATATAATTTGTAATCTAACATAATAATCCTACTGAAAAATTAAATTAATTGATTAATTTTTTTTAAAATGTGAGCTATTTATTCCAGAATCAAAATTTTCACCTGAACAGTTACAACATATTGTTACAAAATTTTCGGCTTTAGCTCCTAATATCAAATTTCTTGATAATAAATCACTCTGTCTCCTAGGTTCCCCGATTTTTGATAATGCTATTCCTATTTTTATTAATGAGCAAATTTGTTTCAAAATTCCAGCATTCCCCTGAATTTTTTTTGAAAATTAACCCGCACATGGTTTTATATTTAATTCGTTTTTGCGCTTTCGCCCCAAAATTTATATATTTTTTACGAAGCACTCATTTTTGGCTTTTTCCATGGCAGCTGTCAATTTATTGGCAATTCCCTCAGAGAGACACTGTCCAAAATTTTAAACTGTTCATTTTCCAATAACGCTTGGAAGCAGGCCTCTCTCCCTGTTCGTTTTGGAGGTCTAGGTACTCGTAGTATTTCCCATATAGTCCTTCCCGCTTTTCTGTCTTCTGCATAATGGTACAGCCGAGCTCTTTAATAAAATACTATGCTCTTCTTTGAGCGTAGTGGAGTTGGCTCACCTTGCAGAGGCCAGAAGCGCTTGGTCTAGGTCATGCTCGGGAGTGGATCCACCAACCTCTCTCTCTTCTCAGAGACAGCGGGATGAGCCACTCTGTTCGCTTTTTCAGAGTGATCTTTTCGCTTCTTCTGAAAATCTAAGCGTGCTCGACTTCTTGCGGTCTTTCAGGCAGAGTCTGGTTACTGGCTACAAGCTTTACCTTCAGCCAATATCGGGACTTTGCTTGACAAGAGCACTCTATCTCTGGCAATATCGCTTCGACTTGGTGTCAAGACGAATCACCCCCATCGTTGTCGTTGCGGAACTCGCGTCGTTGAGTTGGGACACCATGGTCTCTCATGCCAAATGAGCGCTGGCCGAGTCTCCCACCACGCCTGCATCAATGACGTCATCCGCAGAGCTCTTGTCGCAGTCAATGTGCCGGCGATCCTTGAACCTAGCGGCATCTTTCGTGACGATGGCAAGAGACCTGACGGAATGACGCTCATTCCTTGGAAGCAGTGTCGCCCTCTTGTGTGGGACGCAACTTGCGCGGATACGTTTGCTCCTTGTCACACAGGGAGCGCTGCGTGTGCGGCGGCGGCCTCTGCTGAGTGCTCCAAACGGCGCGAATAAACTATGTATTTGTGCCATTTGGTGTTGAGACCATGGGCTCATGGGGTCCAAGCGCTCGTTCCTTTTTTAAGGAAATATCAAAGACTCACCGAAGTTACTGGTGACCAAAAGGCTGGCAGCTATCTTGGTCAACGGATCAGCCTTGCCATTCAACGTGGCAATGCTGCCAGCCTATTGGGCGCCATTTCTGACGGCGGCGCTGGGGGTGACTTATTTTTTATTTTGAAAATAAGATGTTATTTGTAAGTAAGTTAGGGTAATTTGTATTTAAAATATATTAGGTACTTTTTAAGTTGTAGTTATTGTATTTCTATTGTAATTCTGTAAATAAAACACTAAATCCTACTGATATTATAAATGTGAATTTTTTTAATTTTTGTATGTTTGTCACTCAATCACTCAAAAACTACTGAACGGATTTGGATGAAATTTAGTACTATATCGTTTATGATCTGGATTGAGATATAGGATACTTTCTATTCAAGATAATATTAGGTTCCTGTGGAATTGTCGGAAAACTAAAGATAACGCGAACGAAGTCATGAGCGGCCGCTCTGGTATCCTACTAATATTATAAATCTGAAAGTTTGTACATTTGTTACTCATTCACGCAAAAACTACTGAACGGATTTCGATGAAATTTGGTACGTACATAGTTTATGACCTGGATTGAGACATAGGATACTTTTAATTCTGGAACATTTTTAGGTTCCTGAGGGATTTTCAAAAAACTAATGTAATGCGGGCGAAGTCGCGGAGGGCCGCTATTTAATATAAACAAATAAAAAAGTATAAAACATCAAATCCATTAAGAGAAAGAGAAGAAAAGAAATAGAAAAGAAAAATTTATTTAATAGAATTTCTATTCAAATTATCAAAAAATATTGATTTTGCACGAAAATCTGAAAGTAGGTATCGAATCATTATGATTCGGTAAAGATAATAGGTATCTACTATTTAATAAACACTGTTATGTTATATCACATTTTCGCGGGAAAATCAGAACCATTTACCCTGGTTTGGAAAACTTATAAAATATTGCTTTTACTCCTTCTTTAACTTTTTTTATATCTTATCTCTCATTTTTATCTAACATTTTTAGTATTATGGAGTTTCTGATTTTATTTACCTTCATGTTGAACCTGCGGTGGACGCCTCGAGAGCTGTGAATACTGTGGGGTGCACACGCATCGCTTTTATACGAGTGCGTGGTGCACAAAACATGCGCAGGCACAGGACCCGCCTTAGAAAATCGGTGATTAGTCACGGCCGGCCCTACAACTGCCCTGTTACCTACTTCATAAAGATTTAATTTGTTAGAGCCTTGGTATATCAACATAGTTGTATGCTGCCTTTGAAACTACATAATAGATGAATCAAATAAACAGAATCTTTGTCACTTTCCGAAATAAAGCTTTTGCTCAATCATATTATAATTAATTTCAGTTTCCAATTTGTTGGTAACTCACAAAATTATTCATTACTATGCCTCCAGTGCTGTGGATGACAGCACTGGAGACAACTCTTGTACTGGTTGGCCAAATATCCCTCGGATGAACTATTTTTATGGAGTGTAGAGACAAACATGTGTCTGTGATTGAGGCGTTACTAGATCTTGATATTTAGAATTGAGGAGCTGGCGAACAAAACGGTATAATTACGCATCTGGTCAAACTACTTTTTTTTACAGTCCGGAGGTTTCGGGCCCGCTGAATTTGAATATCAAATAATTTTCAATCAAAACCGGCTAAAACAGTTTTTAAATTACTAAATTTCCAAATTAAAAACCATGCCAAAAGCTCACTAGGTATGTCGTTTAGTTTTATACAGTTCCTGTAAAATTTAATTTTATGTAATAATACCGTTTTATTCGCCTGCTCCTAAATTTTGATTGAGCCCCAATTAGAGGTAACCCCCCAATTTACTAGTCTCAAGCCGACAAAATTTAGTCCGATTTAATCCGACAAAGACACAAGTGTGTAAGTACACCACGAAAAAATCCCCATTTGTATCACCACCTTATTTCCAGAACATCCCCTTCTACATCTCTTAAAACATTGAAATTCTAGCTGTCGACATTTCGAGTGAAGTTTAATTCCGAGATCATTTGGAAGGTATAGCTAAACCAGCTTCCAAAAAACTTGGGGTACTGTATCCAGGGAGAAAGTACTTCAAGCCTAAACACCGGTTGATAATACTAGTCTTACGCTGACAAAATTTAGTCGGATGTAACCCGTCAAATACACTAGTGTGTACGTTCCCCGCGAAAAACACCCCATTTGTAGCAGCACCTTATTATGCAGCACCGTATGAGTGGTACCCTTGTTGCTGTAGGTGCCCACGGGTGACAATGGACACTTTCCATCTGCTCATTTGCCTACATAAACATAAAAAACTGGGTCTTATTCTTAATAAGAGGTGCTCTTGCACCTTGATGTTTTTATAATAATTAAATAAAATGTTTTTTTTATAGATAGTTCCGGCAACTGACCACCCCACCTGATGTTAAGTGAAGGTGAAGTCCAGACGTGAAGATAGCTGATACATCAGTTTTAACTGATGACAGCCATCCTCACCCTGCCGGCCTGCATGTTGCTTCTTCACGGCTCTTTTAAATGATCCCAGGTTGTAAGAGGGAGAGTACACGTTAGCGGGCAGAGCATTCCATTTATGGATAGTGCGACGAAGATATGAGTCACCAAATTTCTTTGTACGCGTTGGAATTGTGGCCACAGTTAGACGGTGACAACGTAGCCTAACGCAAGTGGTCCTCTGAAGGAAAGGGGAAGGTGGAATAAGAAAGAATAACTCCTAAAAACACTCGCCGTGGTACAGACGATAGAACGCGCTTAGTGATGCCACGTCACGGCGTAATTGAAGAGGCTCGAGGTGTTTAGTCACCTCCTCATCGCCTATGATGGGGATCGCGCGCCGCTGTAACCTATCCAAAGCATCGAGAAAGTACGTGGCGGAGCCATCAAAGAGATGCGAGCAATATTCCACGCAGGACCGCAGTTGCGTTTTGTACAACAAGCACAATTGATCGGGCGTGAAAAAACGCCGCGCCTTGTTCAGGACTCCGAGATTCCGTGAAACTGTTTTGATTACGGTTTCGATTCAGGTCTGAGCAAACTTCCATACCGAGCATGGTAATATTGCTCTGTAGCGCCAGTGTTGTGCCCTCAAGAGAGGGAAGGGGAAGGAATGGCGATATATTTACCGTGAAAGCGCAAGCCTGAGTTTTCTTGGCATTGAACTCAACCAAGTTCCTGGTACCCCATTCGGAAATGTGGTCCAAATCCTGATTGAGTTCAATGACAAGATTCTTCTGTTTCTCCTTGGTTACCGCCTGCCCAGCCGCTGCTTGTCCGAGATACCCCGCATGCACTGTACTATCGTCTGCATAGCAATAAATATTATTTATTATGTTGCTAAAATAAACAAAAATATATAAAATGTAGGTATAATAGACCCACTTACATAATGAGTAGAGAAATATTACAGAAAGTCATATTATCTAAGTGCATGCGAGTGTAAAAATGAAGAAATGAATCCTGCCTGATGCCTCGAGGCAGTTTATACACTTAACACTATAAAAGTTTTCGATAAAAATTTTGCTCGCGAATGAATCAATTATCTTAAAATACAACATAGCATTATAGCTTAGTGTGTGTGTATGTGACAGAGGTTTTTGGGTCACAGCTGCACGTTATCAGGCCGTGTGTGATAGTAGTCTAGTCCCAACTAGGTACATAGATTCTATAATAAATTTCAGAATAGCCCAACCCATACTTGAACTCACTGATGTAATCGCTTTGCTGGTTGCTGCGATCTTTAAACCTTTATAAAATCCAATTGTAATAAAAATTGGAAAAGATTTAGTAGTTACGAAGGTACCTAATATTTTGACGAGCTGTGTAATTATAAGTATATATTTAGTTCGTTAGTTAGTGTTTACTTTAGTAAAATAATTCGCTTCAGAAATTTTACAAAACTATAAAATGATTCAATAAATACAAATAAGCACACATTTCACGCTAAGCCATAAATATATACGACAGCTCTCTTAAAAAATAACAATCCCCAACAAAAAAGAACTTGCTTACAAAGCAAAAGACTAAAATGTTAAAAACTTAAAACTTCGTTAACAATTAAATAAAAAAAAAATTAAACAAAAAATAAAACCTACTTCAAAGTCGAAAATGGAACTAAAAAGTAAAAAATAATATCTGGTTCATAATTTGGAAGTTGGGCGGGGTCAAGATTGAAACATCAGATTTTCGTTTCTGATCTGTAATAATACGTCTTTCAATCTTGACCCGCCCGACTTCCAAATCATAAAATAGATATTATTTTGACGTGACAACGTCTTAAATTAGGTTGCGGCTGGGAGTCACTTATGAAAAAGTGTAACGCTCGGTAACGTTACGATGAGTCTCTCGTGTTAAGTTTAAGTTTACATGTACAATGTTTTAGTAAACAAAATATATTTCTATAGTTAAAATTTGTGCAATTCTTATTTTCATTCAATTCCTTGTTCCTATTGTGCAATTTAATTATATTCATATCAATAAATATTCTACCGAGAAAAAGACGTTGTCACGTAAAATCTTCGCCCGTAAAACCGACTTTACAGGCAACCATTTTTTTACTTTTTATTTCCATTTTCGATTTTGAAGTCGGTTTTATTTTTTGTTTTAAAATAAAATTATTTCATCCATTTTAGTGAAAATTACATCGTCCAAGTATACAATAACACAATAGATGGAGGAATCGGTGAACATGCATAAAAAAACATCGTGCGTGCCTTTAAAAATTTGAAGGGTTCCCTCGATTTCCCCGAATTCCAGCATCAGATCTAGATTCCAATGGGACCACCTCGGTAGTATACTCTTTCGAATAAAAATAATTTTGGAAATCGGCCCACAACTGACGGAGAAATCGGTGAACTTACATTAAAAAAAATGGATGCTTGTAACTTATGTACGCGCGTGAGAAGTTATACTTCTTTAGCATCATTAAAATATTTTTTAATTGCATGCAAATAATTAATAATTACAATAAAATAATAAGAGGACTGGAAAAGGATAGTTAACACAGTCAATTAAGTTCAGTTTTAATTTGAAAAATTAAAAAAATATTCAAAATATTCAATTAAAATCACTACTGAATTTAAGTTATTAGTCCATATGTAATTAGCACTTGTAAGTAACTAAAACACGTTGTGTTCTTGACCTTCACAAGTGCTTGTAACAGCCTAGACTGAATAAATTTCATTTCATTTCATTTCATTTCACTTCATTTCACTTCATTTCACTTCATTTCACTTCATTTCACTTCATTTCACTTCATTTCACTTCATTTCACTTCATTTCACTTCATTTCACTTCATTTCACTTCATTTCACTTCATTTCACTTCATTTCACTTCATTTCACTTCATTTCACTTCATTTCACTTCATTTCACTTCATTTCACTTCATTTCACTTCATTTCACTTCATTTCACTTCATTTCACTTCATTTCACTTCATTTCACTTCATTTCACTTCATTTCACTTCATTTCACTTCATTTCACTTCATTTCACTTCATTTCACTTCATTTCACTTCATTTCACTTCATTTCACTTCATTTCACTTCATTTCACATCATTTCACTTCATTTCACTTCATTTCACTTCATTTCACTTCATTTCACTTCATTTCACTTCATTTCACTTCATTTCACTTCATTTCACTTCATTTCACTTCATTTCACTTCATTTCACTTCATTTCACTTCATTTCACTTCATTTCACTTCATTTCACTTCATTTCACTTCATTTCACTTCATTTCACTTCATTTCACTTCATTTCACTTCATTTCACTTCATTTCACTTCATTTCATTTCAATGTCCCGTTCAAATCTGCCCTGTTTGCTTTGTTCAAATCTGCCCCACGGTCACTTGGAAAATAAAATATTACAAATAACGCGCCCGCGGCTAACTTCATTATGTTAAAATTTTGTGTTACAGTGATGAAAATTTCACTCTCATAATTTTTTCATAACGCGGCTAAAGAAGTATAACTTCAAAAAATATACAGTCGAACACAGAACCTCCTCCTCTTTTGAAGTCGGTTAAAAATAAATCGTCTCCTTTCATACCATAACACCCCGTGAAAATTATTTTATTGAATAAAATTAAATATTAATCTATTGAACTTTTAAGTACCTATATATTCGGCTTTGGGCAAGAATTCTAAATAAACATTTCATTTCTGTAACTTATTCCGTTTGCGATCTAGAGACCCGTGCCGTGACACGCGAACAGACACACGATAGAGTGACAGTAATAGGGTTCCGTTTTTACCCTTGGGGTACGGAACCCTAAAAAATATGAAAAGTGGACAGAGGCGAGTTTGCTTTTGAAACCCTCAGTAATTCAGTCCTGGATCAACGCGCAACAATACCTATTAAATTTGTTTTAATTTCTTTCGTCATTGGATAGAACCATGGCAGTCAACAAAATTTGTACGCGACGACCGAAGCGAGAGAAAATGAACTTACGACAATACGAGACCAATGTATAAAAATGTATCTATAATTTCACATGAATCGGTTGTATACGCATTAAAAATATCATTCCCTTGTTGTCTTATTAGAATGAGTCGGATATCGCAATAATAGATAGCTCTGCCCATAGTAAACCATTGTAAAATTGATAGTTCAGAGCGATATTCCGCCCCGTTCTCTCCAATAATCTTATAAGACTTTATCTAAACGATCGCCACGACGCCAAGCGGTGGCGCGGGGAAACTAGTCAGAATACTGATAGTTCCGACCTATAGGAGGGACGGAGACAATAGGTTGTCCTTGTCTCACATCTTATAGGATTTTGCCTGAGTTGACAATTTTCGATAATAGTATGTTTTGTGTTTTGATTGATTTATTTTATGTCTTATTAGATAGTAGGTAGTTATAGGAATAATATATCGAAGTTTTGTATGAATCGTGTTAGTAGTTTAAGCGTAATTAAGGAAGGAAAAAATAATAAAATGACTATGACATTCACTGAAATAATTTCGGAATTTAATTTAAAGCTAGCAGTTAGACAACCAACGAGATTATCTAGTGGTACTTGTCTTGATAATATAATCCATAATATTCGGGGGTGCAGAAGTGAAATCATGGAGTTTGCTTTGTCTGATCACACCGCTCAATTTCTTATGTGTCCAGTTAAGTTGAGTTGTGTCTTAGACCATTGGTTTATTAAAAAACGTGACTTCTCTCATGGAAATCTAGAAAAATTTTTAGGGCACGTGTCATCCTTGACTTTTAGTGACATATATGCCAGTGATGACCCAAATGATGCTTTTAATAAATTTCATGATTTTTTTTTCTTTGTTATACAATTTGTGCTTTCCTATTATCACTGTTCGAGTATCATTGCGAAAACGGCCAAAATGGATAAGTAAAGGCATAAAACTTTGCTCCAAGCGAAAGCGGCAACTACTCTGGAAATACAGGAAAACACGATCTGTTAAGGACAAAGTTAATTTTAAATCTTATTCAACGCGGCTAAATCGTATAATAAAATTGACTCAAAAATCACAAAATGACTTTTATATACAAACAGCAAATAATAAAACAAAAGCTAGTTGGGATATTATTAATAGATATAATTTTAATGAACCGAAGCATGACATACAACAATTGAATATCGATGGTAATATTGTTTATAACCCAAATGACATAGCTAATTCATTCAATAATTTTTTCATTGACCAAGTTAAACCTTTTACACCGGACATCAGACATAGTTTTAATCCACTGACATATAATAACCATAATTCTATTTTCATGAATCCTGTTACACCATTTGACATTAATTCTATTATATTATCCCTTAAAAATACTAAAAGTACTGGGTATGATGATATATCCACTAATGTTATTAAATATGTATCTTATGCTATTTCTCCAGTACTATGCCATATATTTAACGTATGCATTTCTCATGGTGTTTATCCTGAAAAATTAAAAAAGACTATTGTGAAACCTTTGTTCAAAAAACAAAACAGAGACATGATGTCCTGTTACAGACCTATTGCTCTAATACCAGTCATGTCAAAAATCTTTGAAAAAGTGATCTGTGATTGTCTTTATAGTTATTTTGAAAAATACAATATACTAGCAAACGAGCAGACAGGGTTTCGAAAGAATAAAAATATAAACATGGCTATACATAGGTTTATTGATGAAATAATGACTAAAGTTGACAAAAACATTCCTGTGTGCGCGTTATACATGGACCTAACAAAAGCATTTGATTACGTTGATCATAATATATTAAAATCTAAATTGATGAGTTATGGCATTAGAGGCAATGTCTTAGATTTATTAATGTCTTACTTAAGTAATAGAGAACAAGCAACTCTCATTACGAGAATATGCTCTAAATCAAAGCACGAAGTTAAATATGTGTCAAATTATAGACAGGTACAATATGGTGTACCTCAAGGCAGTGTTCTTGGGCCACCACTATTCTTAGCATATATTAACGACTTCCCCACAGTAGTAGCTTCACCAATGATACTGTTTGCTGATGACAGCACTGTAATTTTTTCAAATAAAAGTTTATCCCTGTTGCAAACTGACATAACTATGACACTTGACAAAATTGTAGACTGGTTAAAAAGAAATAATTTATTAATTAATATAGACAAAACTCATGTTATGACATTTCGAAATAGACCTAGAACTCCCATATCAATCGACGTTGAGCATTGTGGAAAGATTGTTAAGGAAGTGGACTTAATAAAGTTTTTAGGTATAACTGTTGATTGTAACCTTAACTGGAAAGCGCATATTGAGAGTGTTTGTGTTAAACTCAGTAAATTCTCCTATGTTCTATACATGCTCGGTAAGGTGGTTCATATATCAACAGTATTAATAGCGTATCATGCGAATGTAGCATCTACGTTACGGTATGGAGTAATATTTTGGGGAAACTCAGTTGACAAAGAATATGCATTTAAAGCTCAAAAAAAATGTATAAGGGCTATTTGTAAAATTAAGCAAACTGACAGTAGTAAACCGCATTTTATATCATTAAAACTTTTGACATTGCCGTGTATTTACATATATGAAATTGCTGTTTTTGTTAGAGCCAATTTACACTTATATGTTACTTTTAATAGTAGAAGATTCGAAACCAGACTTTGTTTACCATCTAACAAGACATGGCTTATGAATAATAGTGTACTTTGTATGGCACCTCAGGTATATAATAAAATTCCAATTGAAATTAGAAAAGCTGAAAGCCCCAATATATTTCGTTCTGAATTAAAGAATATGTTACTTAAAAAAGCATATTATAGTATTAAGGAATTCTTAGAGGACAAATCTGTGTAAATGGGTGTACACTATGTGTTTATTTTAATTTGCATGCCTTGTGGTGAAATATGGAATAAGCGTACGTATTATAATTTAACACCTTTGTATCACCTGTATTTGCAAATAAATAATTGATTGATTGATTGATTGATTGATTGAAAATATTGGGAATAGTTTTTTACGAATAGTCAATAGGATATAGGTATAATTGTTATAATAATGATGTCATTTTGTGTGTTTTTACTTCTTCTATAAAACGGTATATGATAGTTAGGCATTAAGTGAATATAAGTAGGTTTTTTGAGACTTTTTAATTTGTAAACTTTATAGGGCCGTACAGCTGTTGTTTATTGATATTCTTGTAAGAAACTTGTTGTATTAGATAGGTAACACGTAGGGCTACGTAAATAAATAGGTATCACATCAATAAGTGTAAAAATGTACCGTATAGAAGACAAAACATGTTTGTATAGAACCGTTTTCTGAGACATGTTGCGCTCCCCACCCGGCGCGCCCGGAGCGCGCGGGTGGGGCAGCGAAGCCCCGTGGCAGGGCGAAGCCCTATGGAGGGGGAAAGTATAAATATTGCGGAGACCTATTTTTTGCGCGCCACACCTAAAATATCGTGTTTACGGACACGTAACTGTGTTAAAATTATGCCTAAATGTATGCCCGATGTATGTACAATTAGTTTTAAGCTCGCACTATTGTAAATTTTGAGAAAATGAAAAATAAAGTATAGCGTGGGTGAGGTAATGGATCGCTGGCCAGCTCAGTCCTAGCATATAAAATTCGAGTCGGAACATGCCCAGACATGCATTCAGCGACAGGCGCTCCTACCCTAAGGAACAGGAAGAAACAATCAAGCGGTTCACTCTGGACCTGAAGCCTCCTCTCACCGGCCATCCATTATCAGCGCCCACCGATTTCTTCAATACCGAACACCAGGGGTTTTATTCGCCGAAACTACAGTCCACTACAGTCAAGACTCCTGCGTGTAACTTCCTCCACCCCCTCAGTACGAGTCGGTAACTGTCCGCTACTGCGACAGCCCGGCGTCCCGTACATTTTTTGGTCGCATCGAGCCGGATCTACAGCGCCGAGGAAGAATTGAAGAAAAATTATAGAAGATTGAAGAAAAATTATAGAAGATTGAAGAAAGAAGATCGTCGTGGTCAATTATAGAAGATTGAAGACAGAAAATATAGAAGATTGAAGAAAGAAAAATGCCACGAACAAGATCTCAAGCTGACAAAATGGACCAGGCCGAAGAGGAGCGCATCGAGAGAAGCATCGAAGAGCCAGAGCGAACCGCCGCAGGAGAGAATCCTGTCCAACCCCCGTCAAGAGCGCCATCGGAAGGGAGCGACACCGTGACGCGGCCACCGTACCCGCTGCGCCACGACCAACCGCCGAAGTCGCCATCAGCTGCAATGACATCACACCGAACAGAATCGAAGATAGCTGCACGAAGAGCAGCAAAGAAGAAGCGCCTGGCGGCGTTATATGAAGAATTAGAGAAGACTATAAGGGCGAAGATACGAATGGAAGAGCAAGATAGCGAAGATGAGGACCAAGAGGACCCGCAAATAGAAGATAGAAGAGAAACCGATAGCACACATGGCACCGAGAATGAAGAACGCGTCATCACCTGGCTGGACACAGCGACAAAGGACACCACCCCCGACGGCGGCACCACCGAACCGTATAGAAGACCGACCGTCGAGGACACCGTACAGATTGGTGGGTCCGTCGCACCACTTGCCGAAGATCCAGTCCCAGGGGCGCTGAAGCCATGCATTAAGAAGAGTCCGCCGTCCCGTATTGATGAAGCTCAAGAACAAGTCGCCCCTACGTTGCCGCCACCGCCACCGCCGGTCCAGCAAGACAGAATGAACGTCTCCGAGCTGGCCGTCGCAATCAACGCCGCCGTCCGTGCCGCCGTACCGCCTGCACCGGGTCCACGCTACGTCGGAGAGCTGCCACCCTTCAGCGGCGCGCACACAGAATGGCTCACCTTCAGGGCGGCGTACCTAGAATCCGCAACCTACCTATCGTCGGCGGAAAACTCATCAAGATTAAGAAGAGCCCTCAAGGGGAAGGCAAGAGAAGCCGTGGGCAGCATGCTAATAAGCAACACTACGCCGGGCGACATTATGAAGCAATTGGAGCACAGATTCGGCCGCCCGGACAACATCGCCGCAACCGAAATAGAAAAGCTGCGCCATTTACCCCGACTCACCGATTCGCCGAGGGACATCGTGATTTTTGCAAACAGAATCAAGAATAGCGTCGTCGCACTACAAGTACTGGGGCAAAACGAGTACCTACGTGCGCCGGACATCATGAAGACAATTATAGAAAAGCTGCCGTCGACTATCCGCTTCAGATGGAACGATTACGTCAACAATCACCGAATGCAAGAAAAAATGAAGACGGATCCGGAACTATTGATTTTCGCCGAGTTCATCGAAGTCGAGGCAGAGAATAACGCAAGATACGCCCCACCGGAGTACATTGGAAATGAAGAAAACTCCACAACAAGAAAATTTCGAACACATAACATCGAGGCGACACATAATAGAAAAGCGCCTGAAGATCGATTCCCATGTCCGGTATGCAAGAAATCCGGACATTCGACGGCCACCTGCTTTACGTTCAAGACCGCCGATCAAGATAGAAAATGGGAAATAGCGAAGAAAAGCAACCTTTGTTTCCGTTGCTTACAATACAGAAGCAAGATGCACAGATGCAAGACGCGAGCGTGCGAGAGGGACGGCTGCGAGCGCTCACACCACCCACTTCTTCACTACAAACCGAAGTCGCAACGTGAAGAAGAACCAGCCACGAGCAACACAGAAACCGAGAGGGTGGCCAGCACACACAGCAGCCGCAAGCGAGACGCGTACTTGAAGATAATTCCGGTTCGCATTACGGGACCGAGCGGACATTTTGATACGTACGCGCTACTGGACGACGGCTCTACAGTCACACTTATAGAAGAGAGGGCCGCCGAGAAGATAGGAGCCGAGGGACCTACCGAGCGACTGAAGATAGAAACGATCGACGCCAAGCTGCCAGAGACACAGTCGCGCCGGGTCACCTTCAAGATCGAGGGACAGAACAGAGGCTTCAAGGTGCAAGCACGCACCATCGACCAAATGAAGATTTCACCGCAAACCATAGAAGAAAGACACTTATGGGGCTGCAAGCACCTGCGGGGAATCGAGAAGCACGTCACCTATGAAGACGCCCGGCCGACCATCCTCATCGGGCAAGACAACTGGCACCTACTCTTGGCCAGCGAAGTCCGCCGGGGGAATAGAAGACAGCTAGTGGCATCGAAGACGGCTCTGGGATGGGTACTCCACGGCACAGACTCGCGCACCATCGGTCACCGGGTTCATTTCGTGAACCACCTCACCGAAGAAACAGAAGATTCGAAAATGGATGAACTACTTCGTCATCACTTCGCATTGGAATCGATCGACATCGAAAAGAAGAAACCGCATTCCGATCCAGAGGAGAAAGCCATCAAGATGCTAGAAGAACACACCCACAGAAAAGAAGATGGAAAATTTGAAACCGCGCTACTCTGGAAGAAAGAGGACATCAAGATGCCCAACAATTATGAAAATGCGTACAGACGGCTGCTCACCACAGAGAAGAAAATCGACCGCGATCCACGCCTAAGGGGAAAATACATAGAACAAATGGACGCGCTCATCGAAAAGGGATACGCCGAGCGAGCACCGCCGACATCAACAGAAGACAGAACTTGGTACCTGCCGCATTTTCCAGTCATCAACCCGTTGAAACCAAACAAGTTACGCATCGTACACGACGCAGCTGCGAAGACCGGAGGCACCTCACTCAACGACTGCCTTCTCACCGGGCCGGACCTACTTCGATCGTTGATAGGAGTCATGATGCGATTCCGTCAACACCAGTACGCCGTGACAGCCGACATCGCCGAAATGTTCATGCGCGTGGGGATCCGACCGGAAGACAGAGATGCACTGCGGTACCTATGGCGCGGCGAAAGAAGAGAGGGACCACCGGAAGAATACAGAATGAAGTCACTCATCTTCGGCGCTACGTGTTCACCAGCCGCCGCTATTTTCGTCAAGAACAAGAACGCCGAGCGATATCAAGAAACGCAACCGACCGCCGTCAACGCCATAGTACAAGCGCACTACATGGATGACTACCTAGACAGCTTTACAACGGAACAAGAAGCCATAGAAGTGTCGACGCAAGTAAGAAAAATACACGCCGACGGAAATTTCGACTTACGCAACTGGGTGTCGAACTCGCATCGAATAAGGCAAGCGCTCACCGAGGGACCGCTACGCGTTCAACAACCAATAACACTCAACGACGGATCAAGAATAGAAAAAGTACTCGGACTCATGTGGAACCCGCAATCGGACGAATTGGGGTTCAATCTCGAGTTGGCGCGCATCCCATCGGACCTACTTGCAAATAAGGCACCCACGAAGAGAGAAGTTTTGAAGATTGTGATGTCAATCTACGATCCAATGGGACTTGCATCACCAGTCACAGTCAGGGGAAAGCAGATCATACAAGAAATTTGGCGACGCGGCACAGAATGGGACAAGAAAATCGACACCGACCTCGCAGAGCAGTGGACGACCTGGCTACAACACATGAAGGACCTACGAGGCGTCAAAGTACCACGAGCCTACATAGGATACAGCGAAGCCACTTCACTTCAGCTGCACGTCTTCGTGGACGCCAGCGCCACCACGTACGCCGCCGCACTCTACTGGCGGGCCGAGTCGCCGGGAGGTCAAGTCGACGTGACACTCATCACGGCGAAAGCACGCGTGGCTCCACTCAAAGTCACGTCGATACCACGCCTCGAGCTACAAGCCGCAGTCCTGGGAGCAAGAATGGCCGCCACCGTGATAGAAGAGCACTCAAGAAAACCAGAATCGAAGACATTTTGGACAGACAGCAAAACAGTATTGTCTTGGGTGCGAACGGGATCGCGCTCATTCAAGCCATTCGTCGCGCATCGCATAGCCGCCATAGAAGAACTCAGCACCATCAACGAGTGGCGATGGGTGCCCACGAAGCTCAACACAGCAGACGACGCCACAAGAATATCACCGCACGACTTCTACGGCTACCACAGATGGTTCACCGGGCCTCCGTTTCTACGAAACAAACAAGAAGAATGGCCCGCCGAAACTGCAACCGCAACCGAAGTCACCGGGGAAGAACGCGTGCACCACATAAGCACGAAGAAAGCGCCGTCAATATCCGAAGCTGCACCGGACGTCACTCGATTTTCGCGCTGGGACAAGTTAATTCGGACTACGGCAAGAGTACTACAGTTCATCGACCTCTGCCAAGCGAAAACCGACCGAATTAACTACAGAAGAAAGAAAAACGAAAAGGAACCCGACTGGAAGAAAAAATCAAAAATCGGCGCCGACACATAAGAAGAAAACGACGCCAACCGTTCAAGAAAGAAAATTCATCGCAATCGACCGAAGATACATCGAACGCGCAGAGAAAATAATAGTTCGCGTAATACAACACGACGCATTTCAAGACGAGTTGAAACAACTGCGAGGGGGCGCCACCATCGCTACGAACAGTCGACTCCGCCCACTTTCGCTAATAGTCAACGACGGCGTGTTGTACCTACGAAGCCGGGTCAACGCAGCGGCGGGAGTAACCGAAACTCAGAAGACACCGGCGATACTCGACGGGAACCATCGAGTCACCCAACTGTGGATAGAACACACACATAGAAGCCTTCTCCACGCCGGGGTGGAAACTACAGTCAACGAGTGCAGACAACACTATTGGATTTTACGCATTCGACCCGTCACGAAACGAATAATAAGCAGTTGCATAAACTGCCGCATAAGGAGGGCGGCGCCACCGTCGCCACCTACCGGAGATTTGCCGCCGACGCGCCTCGCTCATCACCGACGGCCATTCACGTACACCGGATTGGATTATTTCGGGCCGTTGACAGTCACCGTGGGCAGGCGTCAAGAAAAACGCTACGTCGCGCTCTTCACATGTCTTACTACGAGAGCCGTGCACCTCGAGTTGGCCGCCTCACTATCGACGGACTCCGCCATACACGCACTACGGCGCATGATAGCGCGCCGCGGGTGCCCTACCGAAATTTGGTCGGACAACGGGACCAACTTCCACGGCGCAGAAAACGAAATGAAGAAGGCAGTGCAGCAGGCGACGAGCGAAGAAGCAAGCATCCGCAGTATCCGGTGGAGGTACATACCGCCGGGAGCACCATTCATGGGCGGGGCGTGGGAACGCCTCGTGAAGTCCGTCAAAATCGCGCTAAGTGCGGTTTTGCAAGAAAAAAGTCCGCCCGGAGAGGTACTTACGACGCTACTCGCCGAGGCCGAATACACCGTGAACAGCCGGCCTCTCACCCACGTGTCCGTGCACCATGAAGACGACGAAGCCATCACTCCCAACCACTTTCTGCTGGGAGGTTCAGCGCGCGTCCCACTGCCGGGCGAGTTCGACGAGAGCGACCTGATAGGCCGCCCGCACTGGAGAGCAGCACAGCGCCTCGCCGACCACTTCTGGGCGCGCTGGGTACGAGAGTACCTACCCGAGCTGCAACACCGGCGGGAGCCCCACGGGACCGGGAAGACCATCGCCATCGGGGACATCGTGCTCATCGCCGACAGCAACCTGCCACGCAACACGTGGCCCAAGGGAGTCGTCATCGCCACTTTTCCCGGGCGAGACGGCACAGTACGAGTCGTCGATCTGAAGACAGCCGGAGGAGTGCTACGCAGACCGACCAAGCGACTGGTGATATTCGCATCGGCCGCCACTCCCACGGAAGATGGATGCAGCGACGAGTCGACCGACGCTGCACGGCGGGAGTATGTACGCGACGACCGAAGCGAGAGAAAATGAACTTACGACAATACGAGACCAATGTATAAAAATGTATCTATAATTTCACATGAATCGGTTGTATACGCATTAAAAATATCATTCCCTTGTTGTCTTATTAGAATGAGTCGGATATCGCAATAATAGATAGCTCTGCCCATAGTAAACCATTGTAAAATTGATAGTTCAGAGCGATATTCCGCCCCGTTCTCTCCAATAATCTTAAAAGACTTTATCTAAACGATCGCCACGACGCCAAGCGGTGGCGCGGGGAAACTAGTCAGAATACTGATAGTTCCGACCTATAGGAGGGACGGAGACAATAGGTTGTCCTTGTCTCACATCTTATAGGATTTTGCCTGAGTTGACAATTTTCGATAATAGTATGTTTTGTGTTTTGATTGATTTATTTTATGTCTTATTAGATAGTAGGTAGTTATAGGAATAATATATCGAAGTTTTGTATGAATCGTGTTAGTAGTTTAAGCGTAATTAAGGAAAATATTGGGAATAGTTTTTTACGAATAGTCAATAGGATATAGGTATAATTGTTATAATAATGATGTCATTTTGTGTGTTTTTACTTCTTCTATAAAACGGTATATGATAGTTAGGCATTAAGTGAATATAAGTAGGTTTTTTGAGACTTTTTAATTTGTAAACTTTATAGGGCCGTACAGCTGTTGTTTATTGATATTCTTGTAAGAAACTTGTTGTATTAGATAGGTAACACGTAGGGCTACGTAAATAAATAGGTATCACATCAATAAGTGTAAAAATGTACCGTATAGAAGACAAAACATGTTTGTATAGAACCGTTTTCTGAGACATGTTGCGCTCCCCACCCGGCGCGCCCGGAGCGCGCGGGTGGGGCAGCGAAGCCCCGTGGCTGGGCGAAGCCCTATGGAGGGGGAAAGTATAAATATTGCGGAGACCTATTTTTTGCGCGCCACACCTAAAATATCGTGTTTACGGACACGTAACTGTGTTAAAATTATGCCTAAATGTATGCCCGATGTATGTACAATTAGTTTTAAGCTCGCACTATTGTAAATTTTGAGAAAATGAAAAATAAAGTATAGCGTGGATGAGGTAATGGATCGCTGGCCAGCTCAGTCCTAGCATATAAAATTCGAGTCGGAACATGCCCAGACATGCATTCAGCGACAGGCGCTCCTACCCTAAGGAACAGGAAGAAACAATCAAGCGGTTCACTCTGGACCTGAAGCCTCCTCTCACCGGCCATCCATTATCAGCGCCCACCGATTTGTTCAATACCGAACACCAGGGGTTTTATTCGCCGAAACTACAGTCCACTACAGTCAAGACTCCTGCGTGTAACTTCCTCCACCCCCTCAGTACGAGTCGGTAACTGTCCGCTACTGCGACAGCCCGGCGTCCCGTACAAAATTTTTGTGGCACCTTTGTGATCATCACTTCCTCACTTTTTTTCATCCCATACTTTTTGAATTTCGGTTGTTCTCATAAGTAATGTAAAGTTATTTTGGAATTTTGTAACGTTAGTGGTGGAGTTTTTATCACTTTTCTCGACTCAATGCCGCTTCATGATGGGGCCGGAATAGCACGAGTTTGGAGTCTGTAGGGGACGGCAAAGTAAATAGGTACGCATTCCCAACCGTTACACCAAACCGTAACACCAGTGTTATGGTGGAGAATTTTTTTCCCCGACCAAGCATAACACTAAAAACAACTTATTTTAACACCAGAATAACACTAGTGCCACGGATGGGATGGGAACCCTGTCACACCAGTGTGAAGGTAGGGAATGCATTGAAATAAGTATCACCTTTGGAATTATGTTGGCCTGGTATAAAACGTAAGAAATAAAACAGCGCCCTCTATTATCACTACTGATAGTTAATTTTTATGTAATCACTTTTCCGTACGCCTGAGTGGCTTTAAATTGTAATAACTTGATAGGGTGCACCTATTTAAAGTTATAAAGATTAAATGTTACTTACATGTGTATTTAATCAGTACATTGGTGACAAAACTGAATTAAAAGGCTAAATTCAACCATGTGGTCTCTCCAGTGTTAGAAAATTTGAGCAGTGATTTTTTGCTCAAAAATTGATGATCTTTTAGATGAGCATTGATTTATTCAGGAGGTCAATAATTCTAGATACCTCATTTTGGGGGGCCCTTCTCATGCTGCTGCCACTGAGAAGGCCAGTCACGAGGGCTTGCAGCACTGCATTTTCGTGTAGTCCTAGATCCTACTTGAAACCTTTTTTATTGGGTTTTCAATTTTATTTTTCGATAGCGCCCCCAGCTTTTTTGCATTGCAGCATCTTCATTTCGTGTTCTCCTGTAAATGACGCATCTAATTATATAGGTATATCATGTGGGAGTCTTATCATACATTTTATCTTTGTTTATTTCTTCTTGTCGTTTATTAGGAGTTTTTTTTTTGCATATCCACAATCAGTTAGCTACTATAAGTGAATGCGTTGTCAGTCCAATAATTGCGATGAGTGTACCCTCCATTGAGAGTACTACTCCATGTGCTACATCCAGGTGCTACATTCGCTCCGATAGTGACGAGATATTATGCCTTTTAAGCCGGTTACAGTAGGATTGTCTTGTAAGTGCGACTGCCAGCTCGTTGGGATGCTGAGCAAGTCGTTTTTGGTATCTTGTAGATGTAGCCCGGATTTCTTCCTTTACTGTGCTTATTTGTAGGTTCTCGTGGATCTCGTTGTTTGTTACAAACCACCTTTGCCCACATTGGATATGGTGCGCAAGATAACGTTCTGTAGTCTTTGTATTACGCTTATGTTGGAGTTACTCGCGCTACCCCACAGCTGTATGCCATACATCCATACCGGCTTAAGGAGGGCTTTGTAAATTAGCAGTTTGTTGTCCACAGAGAGTTTGCTGTTGCGTCCAAGTAACCAGAGCATATTTCTGTATTTCAGGTTAAGTTCCTCTCGCTTTGCTTTAATGTGATTTTTCCATGTCAGCCTGCGGTCGAGATGTAAGCCAAGATATTTCACATTATCTTTGTTGGGTAGTATGTTGTCTTCTAGAGATACAGGTGGACAATCTCCTTTTTTGAGGACAAAAGTTATGTGTACCGACTTAGTCACACTTGCTCTAATCCTCCATTTCTTTAGCCAGATACTTATTTCGTCTAGCCCTTTTTGGAGAATATTAGATGCCACAATCGAACATTTATTGCTGGCTAATATGGCAGTGTCATCGGCAAATGTTGCTGTAGTAACGCCTGTTATTGTTGGCAAGTCTGCAGTATATATTGTGTATAACACTGGTCCCTGAGGTACACCTCCTTTAATTTCAAAGAATTCTGATGTTTCACTCGATCGTTTCACCTGAGATATTCTGTCTTCTATGTAAGATTGTAATAAAGGGTGATAACTGTGAGGGAGACAGTTTTTTAATTTGCATAGGAGGCCCTCGTGCCATACTTTATCAAATGCCTGTTGAATGTCCAAGAAAGCTGCTGAACAAAATTCTTTATTTTCCAGCGCCTTTCTGATTTCCTCTGTTACTCGATGCACCTGTTCTACAGTAGAATGGTTTTGTCTAAAACCAAATTGATGATCTGGTATTGTTTTATTTGCCTTAAGAATGGGATGTATTCTTTTAAGTATGATTCTTTCGCATACCTTCGACAGTATTGGTAAGAGGCTGATGGGTCTGTAGGATGACACTTCGTTTGATGGCTTGCCGACCTTAGGAATCATAACAATTTGGGATACCTTCCACATAGTGGGAAAATGTTGTGTTCTGAATATGCCGTTATATAGCGTGGTGAGGAATACTACAGCTCTTTTGGGCAAATTTGTTAATATTTCCTTTGTAATAAGATCGAAACCAGGAGCCTTCCGATCATTTAAAGCTTTAATTGTCGACCACACCTCTTTAACGGTAACTGGTTCCGGTGGTAACGACATCTGGTACGGTTGATCAAGAACATTATCCACATATGTATTCGATTCCTGATTGTTTGTAGCGTTTGGTGAGAAAACATTAGGCAGATGATTGGCAAACAAACTTGCTTTTTCTGTTGCACTTTTAGCCCAACTATTGTCACTTTTTCTTAAGGGAGGTTTACATTCTTGAGGTCCGTTTAGTGTCTTGGTAAACTTCCATAGTGAGTGGCCAGTGGATCCATTAGGAGCAAGTGATTCCAACTTTGCTTCAAGTGTAGTGTCGTGCCAATCTTTAAGTAGTGTTGTCAGTTCATTTACCTCTTTATTCAGTTTACGCCTATCGTCACTGTGCCTGCTCTGTTGCCATATGCGCCGAGTCCTTCTCTTTTCTAGTACTTTTTGTCTTATTTCTAGTGGTATGTTAGCGCAATGGGGTTTTTGTACTACAGTGGGAGTAGTTTTCCAACAAGCTTCCTGAATCAATGTTGTAATGTGTTTTGTTGCTTCCTCTATTTCTTCCGGAGATTTCCGGGACATTTTCATGTTTAACTTATCATTGACATATTCACGAAATGAGTACCAGTCAGTCTTGGTATTAGAGAGTTGTGGCGGTCTTTCGATTTCAATAACCATGGTGCTAGCTGTTAGCAATACAGGAGTGTGATCCGATGAGGTGTCTAGACAAGATTCCGGTTTGAAATAGTGGTGAGACAATCCCTTAATGATAAAAAAATCCAGGAGGTCTGGAATCTTTTTTAAGTCTGTGGGGCAGTAGGTTGGTTCGAACGTAGATATGGTACGTAGGTTGTTTGCCGTAACGCTGGATAGTAGTTGTCTACCTCTTGTTGTAATAAGTCTGGAACCCCAGGAAGTATGTTTCGAGTTCCAGTCTCCACCAGCCACAAAGCGACCACCAAGGGAACTGAAGAATTCGGAAAACATATCTTCTGTTATTTTATGTTTTGGCGGACAGTAGACGGCGATGACGTTGAAGTATCCACAATGGTCTTCAATCGCGACTGTGGTAGCCTGTATATGGTTCTTCTTAAATTCTGGTAGTGGGTGATGTTTAATGGTTTTGTTCTCTTGTGTTGTGCAGAACTCCTTCCAGTGGCTGGTTTGTGCTTCTTCAGCCATCCGGGTGTATGTTGTTTTCTGTGTTGTGTATGCCTCCACTACTATACTCCTGCGAGATGGTGCAGCGTTTCTGATTCGCTTTTTGAATCTGGTGACAAGTTGCTTCTGAGCTTCTAGCTCTTTGCTCCACCATGGGGGCGGTTTCACGATCTTTCTGCTTCCCAGGGTCGGGATGGCGGTTTCACAAGCATTGTGGATGATGGTAGTGTATTGTTCCACCGCTTGTTCCAGTTCAAGAGTTCGATTTATTGTGCGGAGATGGTTGGATAACTCGTTTTGTTCAAGTAGGTTTCGGAGTTTAGACCTGAAAGAAGGCCAGTTCGCTTTTTTGGTATTGTATCTGCGAGTAGTGGTCGCTGGTAAATGTGCCAGTTTTGATAGCAGTCACAGTTCAAAGCTGATTGCGTTATGGTCTGATGTTGTGACTCCTTCGTCTACTCTCCACGATGTTAACCTATCCAGGAGGGAGCGGCTACAAGCCGTCACGTCGACGTGGCTGGCGTACTCTTTTCCGTTCCTGATGGTGTGGAACGTAGGTGTTTTTCCCTGGTTTAGCACTTCGAGACTCATGGCGCTCAGGAATGCGCTGTACTGACGGCCTCGTTCGTTCTCCTAGGTGCTGCCCCACCAGTGGCTCCACGCATTTGCGTCTCCCGCCACTATGAGGTCCGTCGTATTTAGTTTCTCGCAGGCGTATTCGATTCTGTGCAGATATGGTTGAATGTCGTTGGCCCCGTCTAGGTATATTGAGATTAATCCTATTTTGAGGTTACCATTTACGATCTTTGCCGCTGCTTCCGTTTTTGTAACAATCTGTGGGTCGTGGATGATTTCTAGTTTGTCGTCTAGCACTATGATCGCGGCTTTAGTTGGACCTGAGTTTGGTTTTGTACACTGTATGATCCTGGTCCCGGGGTGTTGCTTTAAGAGCCCTGTGTTACCTGTATAAGGTTCTTGCACAAAGGCAATTGATATACCCCTATTTTTGGCCTCTCTGATGAGGTCTAGGGTAGCCAGTTTGGATCTTTGCAAATTCGCTTGGTAGAATTTTAGGGCGTTTTTTGGGGCCAACGTGTTGTCGGTTAGTTGTGGTGTGTGGTTGTGTAGTCAGGTGCCCTTAGCAGTATGTGACCTTCGAGCGGGCTATGGCATCCCATTTTGCCCTCTCTCTACATTCAGTGCTAAAGGCCGTGTGTGTCGTGTCTTTATGTTTTTGTTGTAGGCAGTTTGTGCAGGATGGTTCTTCTCCCTTTCTTCGTTCTTCACAGTTTTCCCATTTGTGTGGACCGGCGCAGTAACTACAGGTGCTAGTCTCCGCTTGGCACAGTGAGAGGGTGTGGCCATATCCGAGGCATTTGGTGCATTGCACCAGTGGAGACTGATCATATACAGGTCTTCGTTGTAGACCGATGTATAGTATCCCCGCTTCGACCAGTATCTTGTGTACTTTTAGCTTTGAGATTTATTGTTGTGATCTTTCTTTGTCTCCCACTTTGTTTGATTTTTCGTTTCTGCGGCAGATTTCACTTTCTCATTGTGGGTATGTAGAACCTTAGCGTATGTTGTAGGTCGGGATTTTGAATCTCCATTATATTCAGGGATAGGGTTCAGTGCAATTTTCGGCTTTCGTAGAGGTGGTGCCACTTTTCTTGAGAGGATTTCACGGTATACCTCACAGCCTTTATAATTAGCTGGATGGGCGCCGAAACACAATGCGCATTTAGCCGGAGTGTGTCTTTCTTGGTGCAGTCTGACGTTTTATGTTGTTGAGCGCATTTAACACAGCGGTGTGGCCTCATGCAATTGTTTTTCGAATGACCATACTGCTGACATCTTTGGCATTGGACAATCGTTTTTTTCTTTTTCGGATCTTCTATGACAACTGCCTGGTGGTAAACATATTTAATTCTTTGACGGCCTTGTTATTAGGTCCTGGTAAGAGATTAACAAAGAATGTTGACGTGGGTTTTTTTTCCGGGCCATATCGAGCATTAATGATCTCTCCCGCTACCGAGTTCCCTGTACTTTCAATTGCTTCTACTATTGCATTTGTGGGAGTTGAATGGTGGAGATTTTGAATCACTATTCTGTAGTTCCTCTGATCTTTTCTGGTAAAGGTTTATTAGGAGTTGGAATATTTGTTGGAATCTCAGATTTCAGAACATAGTTCTGTTATCTGAGGTTGGAATTATTTCGTTCCTTTCGTCTTTCGTTTACCTACGTACGTACTGGCAGTTTGATCCAATGATGTTAGGTAACCTACGTAAGCTCTCTTCTGTACTTGTAATTTAGTTGTTGTAGTAGTAGTGTAGTACTTTATTAGTTGTGCCTGTAAGTGAATAAAAAGGCAGGACAGGGCAGGCAGGCGAGCGCATATTCATTGTTAGCCTAGGGCGGTCAGATCTCTAAATCAGACACTGCTGGCAGAAGTAGATAAGAGGAAAAAGAGTAAAGAGAAGAAAAGGAAAATGAGTACTACATAGTGTGTTTGTTGAATGTTTATTAATCATCAATATTGCTCCATGGTTTAGTTAGAGCATGAAGGTCCCTCTATCCATGCCTTCATGGGTAAGAGTAATGTAATAAGTAATGGTCTTTTCCACTGTACAACATAGGTATATGTGTTTTCACGCATCTGCGTATACAAATAAAAATGTACAAACAAACGCATTTAGTATTTATTTAAAGTATGATAAAGACTTTACGTTTTACGTAAAGGTCACACCAAAGATTTATGAATTAATAATTTCATGTAGATGCCATCTATCGTTCTCCATCAACAATACAAGCTACATTTGCTAGAGAAGTGCTATCAAAGAATATTATTAAAAAAAACAATGTAATATTGCAATGTGCTGTATATTTACCACATTTTCAGGGTATATATTGCGGGTGCGCGGTCATTCGGAGACGGGTGCCGCGACCACACCCGCCCTCTCGGCACGCACTAGGGGGACAGCGGTTCTCATAGTGCGTGTCGGGTGACGGGTAGGAGTATTTTCTGGTTTTTAGTGGCCTTGCTAAGGGCGTAGGTAGGGCCCTGTTCACTTCAGCGAGCTCCAGGGCTGGCTGAAGGGGACAGGGAGGAGTCCCACAGACCTTCTTCTCGCTCCCCCAGTGGTTGAAGGATGCGTAAGGCATTTCCCAGTCACAAAAAGGGTATATATTGTTAAGTATGAGCAACAATTTAATTTGCCACGAACTTAAATTAAATCAAAAAGAGAAGATACGGAACTCCCTTTCAATCTTAGAATAATAATTGTTATTGTAAGCACTCAATAGTGGGCCGCTTATATATAGGTATGCACACAATTTCACTTGAGTACGCTTAAGTCATGTCATGCCGGCACTTCACTTGGCTATTCGTGTTTGCTATTTGTAAATTTGATAGAAGTCTGTCCTATTTATTTCTTATAAAGCATGATAAAGACAACCTGCTCTCAATTTAACAAATAGCAAACTTAAATAGCCAAGGTGAAGTGCCGGCATCACAATTTGACAAGCAAACAAGCACTGAAAAAAATGGATATTCTGTATTAAAAATATAAAACAATGGCTTCGATGCGTTTAAAAAATCGGCCATGTGCGAGTCGGACTCGCGCATGAAGGGTTTGTGTCATTATTTATACAATATTAGACACTGTATTATACTAACGAGAATAAAGGGAAAAAAACACGTCTGTTAGCCCCTTAGACATTTATTTTATTTTAATAACTATAAACTTCTTATAGGTTTTACTGTAATCTACAAGGAAAGATCTACAAAATTAAGGATATGAGGACAGGTCAATTGTCATTTATTTTCTTAAATAATTGCTTAACTGTTGATTTTAAATTTGTAGAATAACTAGTTTATAAACATAAATATTTGTACGTATGGATCAGGGGATTCATTCTTTTCTCCATACAACTCTGCCCAATTTTGTACCTTAAGTATTATCATGCATTTATGTGTAAAAAAATACGTCGAATTCATTAAAAATATAAATGGTATTTATCATCCATGCGTACCACATAAAAATGTCGTTCAAATATTAAAATTATTGGCAACACCGATACTACATTAAATTAATTATAAATATTGTAGTCAGAGTAACAAATGTGCATCTCGACAATTAGCTGGAGAAATTTATGTACATTTATTATGCATTCATATAAATTGTGATTGTTACGGGTAATGGAGCCGAGAGATCCTGCTGGGATATCATCACGTTATGATTGCGATATTGTTGGATCAGGTAGGTTGCACTTGACCTCCTCTCTAGACCACCTGTCGTAGTTTTATTTCCGAAGTTTATCAAATAGTATTAAAAACATTATTTGATAAACAGAAATCCTAGCGTTCACTCGTGCTCTGTTTACGCTCACCGTTCGACCGACAAACGTCTATCAAATAGCAATACGCTATTGTTGTTATTGAATGCTGGAACATGCTAAAGGACATTCTGCAATAGAGCCTGGAGTTGATGCTTTGTATGACCTCGTATGTCCTTTCAACTTGGTCGATGTAACCATTCATATCGACATTTTGACTGTAAAGTTCCTCTACCAGAATGGAGCTCGTATGCGATCCTAAATCATATAATCTCATTGACAGTGCAATTAAACTTTGGTCGTTTCGTTACATTAACCTAATAATAAGTAAATTATGAAAGTCTGGTTTTGGTTAACGTAATCGACATTTTTTTCAAGATATCTAAATTTTAATTAATGTTATCGATAGAACATCAAATTTGCAGACGAACTATATATATAACTCAATTTCGTAATATTGGCGGTTACATTTATTGATATAACAGATGTCGATATGTTTTTAATTTTAATGTCAGCTTTCAATCTATCAATTTCTTTGTATGAAATAAAACTAGAAGAAGAAAGCAGCCCTTGCTGAGATTCTTGCCGGTTCTTCTCAGTACTAGGTCTCCCTACTATTTGTGAACCAATGGCATAGATTTTAACTTTTAAGCGAGTTACAAGTCTTAACTGAATAAACGAATTTTGAAAAGTGAGAAATGCAACAATCACAATTTATGCTCACAAGATGACACCATAAGAGCACATTAATCAAGGCTTGATTTTATGTAATTACAATACTAAAATTTTACTTTATTACAGACTAGTTGACCCGGCGAACTTCATACCATTTACAATAATTTGTAGGAAATAAAAGCTAAAATTTAAGTACGCTATAATCTGAGTAATGTGAATATATGTTGTCAATTCAAAAACCTAAAACAAGGGTCTCTTTAATAGGTATTCAAATGGAAACTCAGGCAATTACTTTTTTCCTTATTTCTTATACTTGAAAAAGGGTAATTCTGAAATCGTATATGGTAACACAAATAATTTCTGTTTATGAAATAATGGAAACGTCACTTTAATTTTCCATGAATGTGTAAAATTCAACAAACCAGTGTTTGTGCTTTGTTATGAGTTTATAATAATCGTGCGTTTTACATAGTTAGTAATTAAGTAAAATGGCAGATTTTGATGCTATATACCCCGACGAGACTGAGAGTGAGGAGAATATAGAGGAAACACATGTGACGTTAGTGCCTGATCCCATTGTCGTCCGTGGAGCTGGTAACATGACAGTGTAAGGTTTCATTTGGACGTAGTTACGCGAAAACGTTCCAACCCACAAGTCACTCGAAAATGAGTTACCATAACCAGGGTACTATTTTTGACATATTACATCATGTGCACACAAAGATGCTAGTATTTTTAGGTTAGTTTCATCAATAAAGTTTAACCCAAATGTTCCAACCCACCATTATGCCAAGGACGTGTACTCAAAATAAAGTAAAAACATTACATGCATACTGAAACATATTGTTAAAAACTCTTAATAGAATAACATATCGTTATAATGTTCCACTTGTCTTGGAACATTATACTAAATTCATAAAACGCACATTTAATGGTTTCTTAAATGATCCATGTGGGTTGGAACGTTTTTGCAAAATCTTTATACATTTTTTATTTCTGCAAAAATGTTCCATGTAATTTGAAACCTTTTAGATTAATCCATACTGTTTTTTTAAGCTGCGAACACTGTTCTAAATAAATTGAAACCTTTTATTATAATATATTATTTTCTAATTTTTTGCTATAAACAATCCACATATACTTGATCCATTTTTGCTATTAAGTATGTTCTAGAGAAAAAGATATTTTTTACCAAAATAAATAACTATGGTATATTTGGACGTAGTAACGAGAAAATGATCCAACCCACAGCAACCCCAATTTGAGATAAACGCAATTTACACACTTTTTCCCTGTAATTATTTCAGGCAAATACTATTGGTTTAACTATGGAATGCCAAACTGATTATTGAATGATATGCATATTTTTTGTAAATACATAATACAAGGGGCATATAAATAGGTAAAACGAGTTTGAAATGTTTTTGCTAAATTAATTTTGTATGAACCTTGTTAAATAGCAATTATGCATAAACTTTCCAAAACGAATTTAAGTGTATTATTTTATAAAAATAAACCAAAAAGAAATATGTAAAATAATAAATAACAATGAGGAACATACAAAAACAACAAAAAAAATATTTGAAAATGTATTACAAAAAATAGAACGTGATCTTTTGAGTTTAGAACCTATGCCAAAAATTTGCTGATATGGTTCCAAAAGTTATCAAAAACTTATATTATAAACATTCAATTTTCATCATCGTATTCTATGATCTCGAAGTCCGGAACTCCACCAAACCCATCAACATCATCAGTGCTTCTTCAGAACTTTGAAGCGTTCTATAAAATTGAAGGCAATCCTCGGGTATGTAGTGGTACATGGATTGTAAGTCCACTAATTTCGCTGGAGCAATCGGTTTGTCGTTAGGCCACAATAAGCAAAAATCAGATTCTTTTATGTATTGTAGTTCTCGTTTTATTCTTTTATCAATTTTCAACTCATTGAAATCGTCTTCCATCGTAGACCGCATAAAAATAGAAAAAATTATATCTTTATCCAACTTAATTTCTTTTGTATGTAGCCAACTCACTTTAGATGAGTCTGTAAACTTCTTCCTATTGATAATCTTCTTTTCCAGTTTAGTTGTACTATAAAATCAGTCTTTGTCATTTTGTAAACTTGAAGAGGTTTAACTTTTTTACTTAGTTCTACAATAGTGGTATCCATAGTGCATCTAATGATACTGGGCATTGTTATGTATTGGTAGAAGGAGAGGTAGGAAGAGGTGCACAGGAAGTGGATTGCCTTCTGTTCTGAAGAAGCACTGATGATGTTGATGGGTTTGGTGGAGTTCCGGACTTCGAGATCATAGAATACGATGATGAAAATTGAATGTTTATAATATAAGTTTTTGATAACTTTTGGAACCATATCAGCAAATTGGCATAGGTTCAAAGCTCAAAAGATCACGTTCTATTTTTTTTGTAATACATTTTCAAATTTTTGTTGTTTTTGTATGTTCCTCATTGTTATTTATTATTTTACATATTTATTTTAGATATATTTATAAAATAATACACTTAAATTCGTTCTGGAACGTTTATGCATAATTGCTATTTAACAAGGTTCATACAAAATTAAATTTAGCGAAAACGTTTCAAACTCGTTTTACCTATTTATATGCCCCTTGTATTATGTATTTACAAAAAATATGCATATCATTCAATAACCAATTTGGCATTCCACAGTAACACCAATAGTATTTGCCTGAAATAATTACAGGGAAAAAGTGTACCGCTAAAACACAAAATTGCGTTTATCTCAAAATGGGGTCACTGTGGGTTGGAACGTTTTCGCGTAACTACGTCCATTTATCGTTTGCCCTATTAAAATCAGCTGTTCAATGCAAACCGATCAATCTACCAATTACTAACAGTTGCGATCATTATAAAGTACGCGGGGGGCAAGAATCTATTCTCGGTTCTTTGTCGTCTACGTTCAATGGCATTGGGGTGATTTCTTTAGATGGATATTGACCTGGCGCCAATATCAATTTCCATCTCGTGAATTAAATTTCTTATTCCACTTTAAAATAAAATATATAATTATTATGTTGTTACTCTATTGTTTCTTGCAACTGGTAACCTTTGCTCAACACAAGTGCTTCAACTAGGTATCAGAACAAAAATAATATAAATTTAACATTTACATTGAAAAATTAACAATTTTTTTATACACAGGTATATATTTATTTCTTTCATCATAATGTTTAGATAGGTGATGGGCCTCATTCTGGCATGATTCTCTAACTAAACTTAAAACTAAATTTGACAGCAGTCTCTACTATTTAATTCAGTAGTAGTAGGTACCCAGCACTTTGTCAGTGTGGATAATTTGCTTTCCCATACAAACTTCCACCCCCAATTTCACCCCCACAAAGGATGATTTCTAGTATAAAAACTATCCTGTCCTTTCTGGGACTGAGACTTAAACTATCTCTACACCAAATTTCATTTAATCAGTTCAGTGGTTTAAGCTTGAAAGGTAACAGACAGACAGACACATCCTTCCCATTTATAATATTAGTATGTCATGCTATATCCCATGACAAGGATACACTGTTTGTCAAATTTAATTTTAGGTTTGAGAGTCATGCTACAATTGTGTCCATTGTACAATGTTATGAAATTATAAGGAATAACTTGATATGTAAAGCTAAATAAGATATTTTAATTATTATCATTCATCTAAAATATTAAATTAAATGAGCTTTAAAGTCCAACAGGTACATAGCTTTAATCATAATCATCATCAACCCATGCTCGTCCACTGCTGGACATAGGTCTCCCCTAATGCAGGCCACTGCTTCTGATTTTCTGCCACTCTCATCCAGTCTTTATATGTATATAGCTTTGCATCTATTTAAATCTCAAGAAATAAATAGAAAAATCTGTAACTACAATAATTTGTCATCTTAGCAAGATATTCTATTATTATTCTGAGTGGTAGGGTCAGTTCGCCTGTTCGCCTCCATCGCCCAATTCGGGTCCATTTTACTGATGTCCCTTAAAAAATCCTCAAAAATAAGTAAACTAACACACCAATCGAACGAAAAGTAATTACCGCTAATACCTCAATGTATAAGAGGCACGAACACATGGACAAAAGGTAGGTGCGCCAAACAATCCCGTCTAAAAAAAAATAGTTTGTCTCGATTATTCATCAAGGGAGAGCGTACACGCTGGATTTTTAGATAAAAAATAGTGTGCAGCGGCGCGTTCGATGGTAAGTTTATTACCTTTTTATGTAAATTATAGGATACATAACTGTTTCTAGACTTTTATAGTGAAGAAAGGAATAATTTTAATTATAAATTTTCTTATGTTTTTTATATTTAATGAATAAAATAAGGTGGACGCAAATTACTACATCGAAATTACAAAACTTCCAATTTGCGTCCGCAATGGACGCAAACTATACCTACAGGGGATAATAATAAACCAAATTGCGTCCACTGTTTTCGTTAAATACAATTAATTAATTATAATTTAAAATATAGGTATTGATTATTATTATTATATATTTTTATTAAGACTACGTGTTTATAATACTATTTTTAAATGAAATGAGTTATTTCAATCAATCAATCACATACTTTATTTGTTTCATTCTTATTTTTTTTCTATTTGAGATGAGTTCTTCGGAGACAAGAAAGTAGAAGGAAAAGAGAATATACACAGAAGACGATTTAAAGACAGCGTTATATGAAATTCGGGAAAATAATAAATCGGTAAGACACATATGCAAAGAATATGCTATTCCCAAGACAACAATATTATACAAAATCAGTAGGCACAGACCAAATGAAGTAGAAGAACCGGGACCAGACACCACCTGATGCTACCCGAAATTTCTAACAAGGCACGAAAAGATAATAAAAGAACTCTAGCAACCATATCTTCTGCTGCATGGAATAAGTATTATGAAGATAAAGAGCAGATCAAGAACGAAAAGCAGGAAGCAATACAAAAAGAAAGTAAGAACGAATAGACAAACAACAACAGAAAAAGAGTTTAAAACACTCAAACGCTTCGTAAAACTGCTCCAAAACGAAAGAAGAAGATACATGCTCTTCAAGAAGTCACCCAGGAAATGGTAAATCAGGAATTTAAAAAAGAAAATTTACTGAATGTGACGATATACCAATTTCAGGTGTAGAAGACGACGATGAGAAAAACATAGGCTGTGTGAAGAGTATTAGATGGTATCATCTGAAATGCACGCGATTTGTAGGATTAAGTTATTAAGAGGCCAAATATATGTCTTTTGAAAAATTCTTCTAGTTGTATGATTAGACAAAATTATTGTATTGTTTTATTGCTTTAATATAGCTCAAAACTTATTGTTAATAATGGTTGATTTTTAGACATAATAATATACCTTGTGATTTTAGGGTAAAATTAACAGAACTGATTACTGTTTATTCTTAAAGGTGCAGTCATTATTTACCTACTACTTATATAATTTTAAATTCAATCAATGTTGAGAAGAATATTTTTTATTTTATTAAAGTGATAATTTTAATGATAATAATGTTGGTTTTAATATTTATATTCTAAAATAAATAAATTGTTAAAATAGGTACAATCTTTCTTTAAAAATATCACCTCTATATTCCTTTTCTAAGATGGTGGACGCTAAATGGTCTACGAGTGGACGCAATTTGGATTTTGTGGACGCAAAGTGGGTAAAACCCCTAATTACAAAGTTTATCTATTTAAATAAAAAACAATAGATGATTCGAACAAAACTGAAAGTTAATCTTAAAATAGACTATATAATGAACACATTACATAAATTTTTCATAGAAATTAGTGCTGGGATATTTTTATTATCGCCGTCAAACTTTCCAACTGCACTAAATGGACGCGAACAGGCGAACTGACCCTACCCTTGGTGCTGTAAGTGTCCATGGGCGGCAGAGACCACTTACTGCCAGCTTGCTTGCCTGAATAAACATAAAAAAAAGTTTCTCTTCAGTTGTTGCTATGGACCTTCACAGCTTTGTATTTTCTCATTGGCTAATCTATTTGCAACTTTATCTCATCACTTATTAGTTATAAACACCACCCAGAACCATGACTATTTAAAATTTTAATTAGTGAATTGATTTCAGTAATTAATAGACTATTAGTAAACGATGACCTCCTTGGCCACGTGGTTTATACGCCAGGTTTCATGGCGTCGCCAACTCGAGAGGTCCCGGGTTCGAATCCCGGTGGGGGCAGATGTTTGTGTGATGAATACGAGCATTTGTACTCCAGTCATGGATGTTTAATATGTATTTCATATAAATATACTTGTAAATGTACAATATATGTATTCTATCCGTTACCCTAGTACCCCATAACACAAGCCTTTACAGTGGTTATTTGGGGCTAGGCTAATTGGTGTGAATGTTGGAAATATTTATTATTTATTTATTTAATGGCCTAATCTCCCTATTCCATCCATAGGGAAGGCCTGTGCCCAAGCAGTGGGAACATTAAATAGGCTGATGATGATGATGATTTATTTAATTATACTGTAATGCAATATTTTGCTTAATAACATTAAACTGACTTCATTATATTATCTTTTAAAGATATAGGTATGCCTAAACTCTGAGTGAATAGGTATTATGTATATTTCGTAGTGTTTCACTGTATAGTATTTAATTGTTGTATGTCTACAAATATATACAAACATGTTAAGCTATCCATAATTTTGGTTTTACCTTGAATTTATGGGTTCTACCCCATAGAAGTCACTATTTTCTAACATTTAAAACATGCTGAACCAAATTTTGTTTATATTTTTTTCTTGTATTTATTCCATATATTTTTTTTGTATCATTTTGTGTTTAATGTATGCTAAAATGTTATAATAATCATAGTAAAAATATAATAGGTTGGACTCTGGTACAAAGCAGATTACATAAATCATTTAATGATTCTGAGTCAGTAAACATTGCACTAGGCAAGTGCAACTACATTGAGTAAATACTTAGAGATAACATCATGAGTGTGAAATTAAACAACAACTGTATCAACCTAAATATTCTAGTTTGTAATATAACTGTGGAACAATATTGCAATATCCTACTAATATTATAAATGTTCACATTTTGTGTATTTTAATGTTTGCTAGTCAATGACGTGAAAACAACTGAATGGATTTGGATAATGAAATGAAATTTAGTATACATATAGTTTATGACCTGGATTGAGACAAAGGATACTTTTGCTTGACGACCTCCATGGTCGAGTGGTTCGTACACCGGGGTTTCATGGTGTCGCCGACTTGATAGGTCCCGGGTTCGAATTCCGGTAGGGGCAGATGTTTGTGTGATGAATACGAGCATTTGTAATCCAGTCATGGATGTTTATTAAGTATTTCTATATAAATATATACTTAAATATGTACTGTAAATGTATTCTATCTGTAACCCTATTATCCCATAACACAAGCCTACTTTGGGGCTAGGCTAATTGGTGTGTATTGAATTTTTTTTTAAATTTATACTTTTGATCCCAGGAAAATGACAGGATCCTGCGCGTTTCTCAAAAATGTAAAGTATATGAATGAAATGAAATGAAATGTCATTGATTCAGTCTAGGCTGTTACAAGCACTTGTGAAGGTCAAGAAGCTACGCCATCAGTTCGCAAAACTACGGCGGGAGACCTTGTACTGAGAAGAACCGGCAAGAAACTCAGCAAGGGCTGTTTTTTTCTCCCTGTATTGTTATATACAGTGTCGTCAATTTGAAAAATTACTTCAGAAATACGTCTGAAGTCACTTTCCATTACATCATCTAGAATATAAATAGTAACAATTAATTTTATAGTTAACATTTTAAGTAGTATATAGGAAGCGGCATTAGATAGGTACAATATTACTGTTATGAAAAATGAGTAATACCCATTTAATATCTATTATAAGAAACACTATGTCCATGCATTACGATCATTTAGATAATCATCAACTTTATAATAGCCCTTATTCATAAGAGTATTTTTGATCTGAGATTTAAATTTAGTCAGTGGAAGCTCAATCAGATCTTGGGGAACTTTGTTAAACAATGCAATACTACAACCCAGAAATGAACCTCTTGATTTTTGGAGTCTGAAACATGGAACGGCAAGCTTGTTCTTAAATCTCGTGTTAAAGTTATGGGTTTGACTTTTTTTTGCAAATTCATCATAGTTTTTTCTTACATATATTAAATTTTCATAAATGTATTGCGACGCCAGTGTTAAAATATTAATTTCTTTAAAATTTTCTCTAAGGGATTCTCTTGCCTTTAAATTGTATATGGCGCGAACAGCTCTCTTTTGCAGTATGAAAATACTTTCGATATTAGCGGCTGAGCCCCACAACAAAAGGCCATATGACATAACACTGTGAAAGTAACCAAAGTAAACTAATCTTGCCGTTTCCACATCAGTTAAGAGTTCTTGAGAGAGAGTCTTTTTAACAGCGAAAGCTGCAGAGCTCAATCTACTTGACAAGGCATCAATATGAGGATCCCATTGCAGACGAGAGTCTAAAGTAATACCCAGAAACTTTGTAAAATCCACTAACTCTACAGGCTGGTCATTTATTTTTATACTAGTATTAGCCTGCCTCACATTAGGTAGAGTAAACTTAACGCATTTTGTTTTACTGGAGTTAAGTTTTATATTATTTACCGTAAACCAGTGAAGGACTTCAGAGAGAGCACAATTTACTTCGTCATAACAATCATTTCCTCTTCTAGCTTTAAACAATAAAGAGGTGTCATCAGCAAATAGTACTGTCTCACACAAATCTCTTGTAAAGTGAGGAAGGTCATTGATTTAAATAAGGAAAAGCAATGGGCCCAATATTGAACCCTGGGGCACGCCCATAGAAATGGGTGCTCCTGTAGACTCAGCTTCATTTATAACTACTTTCTGAATCCTAGCAGAAAGATAAGACTGTATCAGACTTAGTGAAATATTTGATACACCATAATGCTTCATTTTATTTAACAATGTTTCATGGCTAACGCAGTCAAACGTCTTTGATAAGTCGCAAAAAATGCCAATAGCATCGTGCTAATAAGTAGAGGAAATCGCAGGCAAAAACGTATCTTTTTTCAAAAACTATTAATTTTGGTGACATTTAATGTAATCAAGTAAAATTTTATATACATTTCTATAAAAAATAAAAGCAGTTTTATGCTTAAAATAAAATTACAAACTCAAAAGTATTACAGCTACAGTACTCTATATAAATTTTGCACACATGAAATGATCATATTATTATTATTTCATTTAATATGGCAACAAACAGTCACATAATATTTTGGTACATACGTATTTGTAAATGTTTATAGACCAAACCAAAGCTTATTACAGTTACAGTAGCAAAGAGAGTCTGTATATAGTCAGATTTGCATGTGTATTCATCTAATAATACAACAATTTATTGACATAAAATACTAAACATCTAATTACAAAATCAGATTTTTATAAACACATTTTTTTGTTTTTCTATCAATATACTATTTACTTTTCTCTTTAAACTGTTGGTGGAACGACACGTATAAGAATTACGTGTATAGTTTTTAACGTAACGGCGAAGGAACAAATATATGCAGTTTACGTGAGGAGCGCACCGGGAGGCGAACTCGTGCTGAAATGGAAATTTTGCTGAGAAGAATGGACAAATAAATTTGAGAGTTTAAGAGTTTGAAAAGAAAGATAATGTCAAGCATTTTACGACGAAAGTCTAAGAAGTTTATATCTGACCAAAGCTTCACTGTATGATTCATCTGTAACATTGTTGCGAAAGTTAAGAGATTTAATTAATTTACTTTGCACTATTTCTATTCATTGTATATGTTTTTGAGAACATGGGCTCCAAACCGTGCTGCAAAAATCTAGAAGAGACCTGACGTAAGAAAAGTATAATATTTTAAGGATGTCTTGGAAAGGCTTGCATATTCTAAGTATATATATATCCTAACCAACGAAATCCTAAGTTTAATATATGGTCTATGTGAGGATTAAATGTTAATTCCGAATCCATAATCAAACCAATATTAGTGACTCGCTTGATATTGTTACCTCCAAATGAAATATAATGTAATAATAATTAGTGATGTGTATTGAAAGTTGTACTGTTTCTTTTTTCGGGTAATGCGAGATTTACACTACCCAATTTTAAGCGACCCTTACCCTGACTAAGGGTGGTGTAATGGCAGTTAGGAAGTAAGAGACCCGATCTAGGGCGATCGACGCGGTGTAAAATTGCTACCACCCTAGCTAGAGCCCACGCTCACCCTTTCGATCAGGCGCTTAAAATTCGGTAGTGTGAGGAAAGAAAGAAATTGTGTATTTAAAAACAATTGATTGGATGAACAGTAATTACTTAGAGCTGCCAAATCTTCTTAAATAGCTTCTTACAATCGTCCATAGATTTCACTACCTTAAACAATTTTGCATCATCTGCATATAGTATGCGCTGACTATGTTTGATAACGTGACCCATGACATTAATATATAAAGAAAAGAGTAAAGGGCCTAAATGCGAAACTTGCGGTACACCTGAAGGCACAGGAAGGAAATGTATAAATCTTTGATACAAACCGCTTGAAAGCTATTTTTGATATAAGATTCGATCCATCTCAGCAGGTTGCCGTGTATACCGTTTACCGCCCTCATAAGTTATCATACTAATTATATCAAAAGCTTTGGACTTCCACCTGGGAATTTTCATCCATTGCTTGCAATAAGTAATCTGTAAATGTTATCAAGATGGGATAAACATTATCAAAACCAGCCCACTTGTTCACATTGACACTTTTCAACTTTTATAAGACAATATCAAGATTAATATTTACCGAATTAAGATCAAGAGTTGAAAAACTATTACTACTGTGTATTGACTTAGAACGTTTTGATAGTATATAAATAAATTATCGTTATCGAATAGACAGACAACTAAATGTATTTGTAATCCTTTTCTTTTGCGAGAAGTCTAGCTGGCTTTTTTAATAATTTGTTCGAAGGTGTCAAATAATCGTTAGTAAATATAGGTTTGGCTGGTCCATCCAACCCAAATTCGGAGGTAGTCAAACCTTTCCGCTCGCGCACCGCCGCTATCATTTCGCTTTTACGCTTCCTCTGTGTGAATTTAACAATAACGTTCGGTATTGCAGTGCTATCGCGATTCGAAACGTCTGCTGAATTGGATGATTCATTCGTTGTACCTGAGTTGAAGCGCCCGAACTCGTTGAAAATAATCAATGTCAGAGGGGGTCAGATAAAAACTTATCTTTGTAGACATAATGTGTAAAATATTGAGCAAATTTTCACCTTTTACGATAGGTATACCAGAAATTTCTAAGTTATTGTCCGCCCATTGTGTAATATCTCTCTGTCAGTGTAATCTTACTGTTATGTCCATTGTGGTGTTATACAATAAAGAATATTATTATTATTCATGCGTCCCTGCTGATATTTTACACGAACCTGTTCAGTTAAATTATTGATAATAGAACGCAATTCAATAACATCATTTGTGAGTGTATCCACTTTGTGATTATTTATTTCATTTGACGATGACAACTCGCTCAGTTTTTTTTAATTAACAACTGTTCTGCCGTTATTGTATTACATTTTTCACTAAGGTCATGTATTTCTTGATTAATTGCATCCAGGGTGCCTCTTATACTTTGACCTTGCATCTCCAGAGTAGAATTTATAGAAGCCATACTTTAATGCTGAAATTCTTGAAATATTTCTTGGTAATCGCATTGGCAATCGGACACTTTTTATGCATGCATAAATTAATAGTGCTTTCATCCCGTAATTTAGCTAAATTAGGTTGCGATCCAGTACCTTTATTAGAAGGACTTCATTTTATGCTCATATGTACTTATCGCCGCGTACGGTACTTGTTAACTGTAATGAAGTTCGTACTTAGCTTTTACAAGTTACGCTGCAACCGACTACAGGATCGCAAGCTTCTGTCCTTTTTGCACTTACGCACTTAATGGTGGTGAGATTACTGCGAAATGACACGAGTTCTCACGATGTTTAGGCTTATTGAGATGAAATATTATCCGTTTCATTCACACGATGAAGTGGTACACTATTACTAGCTTAGACAATTCCCACAAAAGTACAAAACGATATGACGTAACTTTTAAAGAGTTTAGGAAAATTGAATACGCGTTTGATTATGCAAAAGCCCAAAGACTAACTGTTATTAAAAAAGCTGTATGCTTTTTTTGAGAAATCATTCCAATCAAAAAACATTATTGAAAAATATTTTATTTTTTTATAATATATCTTCTCATATTTTCAGTTTTGGCTTGAGCAACCGCTTCAACACAGAGTTTCCTTCTGGACTCCAGTCACGAGTTGCCCCAGAGGAGTATCAAGCGACAGTAGCTCGAATCAACAGCGTGTTGAAGAAGACACTTCCTGTTAATGTCAAATGGCTATTCTGCGGCTGTGTTTGCTGCTGCTGCACCCTAGGATGCTCTCTATGGCCAGTTATTTGTCTTAGTAAAAGGGTAAGGTGTATTGTTTTTATACTTAATGTTGCACGGTAACTTAATCTTATATTCACTTAATTAGTATAACTGCAACTCACTACAACATACATACATTATCCGCTTATTACAAAACGCAGACTAAATTTGATGCTGTCAGTTTTGTTTGAGACATTAAGTTTAAAGCAAGGCTAAATTTAGTGAGTGTTCTGGAATAAGGTGATATGAGTTTATTAAAGGCATGTATGATGTAATCGGATTGCAGATTTTTCTGTATTACATTTAGCTAGAAAGTGCTCGAGTGGTGGTGATTCAAAAATTGGTTGCTTCATTAGCATTTTTTTTAAAACCAGTTTTAGGGTTCTATACCCAAATGGTAAAAACGGGACCCTATTACTAGGACTTAACTGTCTGTCTGTCACCAGGCTGTATCTCATAAACATTATATTTATGTTGCCGCTACAACAACAAATACTAAACAAATAGAATAAGGTAAATATTTAAGTTATATATCACTTTGCTCTGTTGTCAATGACTTCCGCAGCGTACGCGATATAAGGTTATTTTTTGCTATTTTGTTACCTTAACTTTTTGAAAATATTCTATAGCCTATTTTCATCACGGATAATGAAGGATTCTAAATGAGTTTTTTTTTCGAATCGGTACAGTAGCGGAGCCTGTTCAATACAAACAATCAAATATTTCCTCTTCATAATATTAATATAGATGTACAAAGAAAGCGAGAAAATCAAGAATCTGTTTAATTTCGGGTACACAGGGCAAAAGAGACCACTAACCACCTCGATGGAGTTGAAAGTCTAAAACGTCAACGCCCTTACCTGTTCTTTATCATCCTTTTTATCAAATTAACGCTATTAATGTTTCTTAAATTTCGCGCAAACCAAGCATAAGGGCGCTTGTTAACTACCGGTTTTCTACCGGGGTTAGACATGGTTTCTACCCGGGCCAGTGCCGGCTAAGCTTGTTGAGCACGGTTTGTACGTTTGTACCGACCCCAAACCGTCGCTGGGTTTGCCCGGTGTTGTTTAAAACCTCCATAGTGTCGCACACTTAACTGACGACATGATTTAAAACCGTGCCTAGTTACCGGGTAGAAATCGTCTTGTCAAGCGCCCTAATAAAATTATTTATTCGATGATTGATAAAAAAATGTGTTTTATGAATTTCAGACTCAACACTCCTTAAACAAATTATTAGAATGGGAGAACAGTCGCCTCTACAACAAACTGGGTCTTCGCTGGCGCCTCACGAAGCAACATTGCGACTCCTCCTCCATGATGGAGTATGTACTTCTTATAGAATTCATACCCAAAATACCCATATACAGGCCAGATTAGATACAAAAGAGACCGAAGTCCTCTGTATAGGCACATTATTGATCTGTAAATATAATAAGATAAAAAATGTAAAATTTACTAACATTGCATCTCTGGTAAATTGATGTGGCTACTACCGATTTAGCGCTATTTAACGCAGGGTAAAGATGTCATTGTTATTGAAATGTAGCACAAAACACCTTCTCCTTGTTTCAAACTTATTGTTAATGATAACTAATGATTTGTAATATGACAATACCAAGATATTCTGTAAAATCAATGTTCTATAAGCAAATAATAAGTGCAGCAACATGCCATTTTGTAAATACAAAATTACTATAGTTACGTGAATGATTTTGACGTGTTTGTTAATGCTTCTATATATAGACTTCATGTTTAGAATTTTTGAAGCTTTTATTTGCTTAAAATGCAAATGTTAACTTGTCTATAGTATGAAAGAAGTAATCGACAAAAAATGATCTAGTAAATGGTGTTGAAGTTAAATTGGTATAGCGAAGTTGAATCGGTATAAGTGATAGGTAAAAGAAATTTATTTTGAAAAAAAAACGAGGCTGTCATTATGAAAAAATATGTTTTTTTTTTTACGTACGGAGTGAATGCGACTTCTATAGCTTTTCTAATTAACTGTGATTCAGTTTATTAAAAAACATTTTTAAATATCATATTTTCGACTGTAAACATTACTTCAGATACATTTCGATCTGACAGTTTATGTTATCAATCTATCTATTTATATACTATGTCGAAAACCAAACAAAGTGGGTACCTGCCTGTTGTAAGTGTGAGCTATCTGAAACAGGTATCGTTTTTGTCTGATATTTGGTTTCGATGAATTTAATAGTATTTTATATGGAGAAAGATTATGTGGACTTCCATAAAACGTTAAAATTAAATTAAATCCAAGTGATTTATCTATGTATATTGGTACCGTTAGTATTATATTTCTGTTATGGAAAATGATGACGACATGCATAAAAGTCTATACTTAACGAATTTAAGCAATAAAACTACAATTACATTCGTAAATAGTCTAGCTCGAATATCCATACCTGATAATGTAATTGTTATTTTATAAAATGAATTACTAAGAAATATTTAGCACTGCAGCTCTGTCTTCTATCTAAACTAGTCTGATGTTAGACGATTGGCTGTACAGTGGGAAATTCATTTCTTAACTTTCTAAATATAGATCTTCAATCTTCAAAATATATCGGACAAACTGCATGTGAATATTCGTTTTCATGAAATCACAGTATCCTTAGGATTGCCAGTTTGCCACCGCATCCCCAAAGATCTAGAAGAACCCAAGGTTGTTTTTTAATCAGTCTACTTATATAAAAATCTGTATAATTATTTTCACAACTAGATACACTGATAAATTTACGACAAATAAATCGTATTCACAATTTCTGTGCAATATTTACCCATATGTAAATCTATTTTATGGCTCGTGTTTTACCTATATTTAATTACAAACGACTGTTTCAAACATTTGACGAAAATATATACGTTGTACAGTCACGAACAAGAAGTTGGATACACCTACGCTAGGAATATTGCTTTTATTGCTGAGATATAAAGGCTAGGTTTAACCACTTACAATCGTTACTGTACATTGAATGGTGATGCGTTTATCGAAATTTTATTTTCATGTATGTTTTGTACCTGAATGTCAATGATAGTTTCTACAGCTGAATTTAGATATAAGTTAAAGCCATAGCGAGAATATAATATAATATCGAGATGCTAAGTATTTGTTTATAATGCGCTAGGGAAATGTTCGGGACTGTGTTATTAGACCATTAGTTTTTACTAAACGTATGTTATGCTACGTATTCTATATTAGAAGAAATCGCCCTCTTTTCCCTTTTCAACATGTTGTAAATGGTGACCGTTTTTATATATTGTTCGCCGTTAAACCCATTTAATCTTTTGAATATCCACTAGCATTACTCGGAATGTTGTCTTGCCGTCATTATCATGTATAAATTTGCTGTTCTTTTGAAAGCAAAAAGCAACGGTTGAAAAGTGAACAGGGTATGTTGACATTAAGTTGTAAAATAAGGAATTGTAAATATTATAAGACCATATAAGAGTATTTTTGTTCAAATAATAAAATTCACTTCGTGTGATGTAAGAATTTGTTTTATTGAAGTTTTAAGACACGAATGTATAGGTTACCAAAACAAACGCACCCACACACACCGTCGCCACTATCATTGTAACCCATGAACCGTAAGAGGTAGGCAGGCGAAATTTGACAGATGCAGGTTTTTTTTCTCAGTTGCGGGAGCGGGTATGATATCCGAAGGGAAAGAAAAAAGGGTTATGTCACTCTTTACTGACCCATGGTCACGCCATTACATGAGAATGACTTTACCGATTTCAACATCTCCTTTTTAAAGTATTCTATTTGTAAAAAGTTAGGAAAGTTGTGCGATACTTAAAAGTTAACGGTGGAAAAGTCAAGAATGAACTCAAAGCGTAGTGTTTATATTATGGGAATGAATGAAGGATGGAGAAGGAGGATGAATGAACTCACTTAGTTTTTGTCGGGCAAGCTCTGCATGACATTTCGATGTGAAATATCTATGGCATGGCAATCAGAGGCCCAAGTACAAACTTTGACAGATCCGTAATCGTATCGTTCAATTTTGTAGAGAAGGAGCCAATTTGATACGATTACGGAGATGTCAGAGTTCATGATTGGGCCTCAGGTGCGAGAGCGTCTGTTAAGCGGCGACGCAAAATCTAGTCGATGCGATGCACAATTTTTGAAGCCGCACAACTTCGGTGCTCAGAAGCGTGGATTATTTAGTTAATCGAGTTTCCTTTTTTATATGAACGCGGTTCACCCACGGACCCACGGATGAAGGCGAATTTTAACGTTGTATGCAAGTATCTCAGTTCGTATAGAAATCTCGCGAACTACCTGACCAAGGGTCGGCATGCAGTGGCTCGTCGCAGATTCAGCTAATAAGCGCGTAGGCGGGGGGCGTTCCGCAGGCGGGGTATAGCGCCGCAGTCCCACGCGCGTCTTTAAGCTTATTCTTCTACTGGCAACGGTTCCCGACGAGTAATCTAGCGCTACGCGACGTAACGCGCTGCAGTGGGAGAATCATCTAAGGAAACGAAGCTTTCAGATCATCAGCCTATTAATGTCCCCACTGCTGGGGCAAAGGCCTTGCCTCTGGATGATTGTGGGTATTTTGTATAGAACTGTTTTTATCGTAAAATGAGTCGGAAAGGAGATATTGTCAAAAAACTACTTTTAGGCGCGATTTTTCCAATATGGCGGCGTGAGCCGTAAAAATACGAGGTGGCAAAGTCGAAATTCGGAAAGAGCGCCTCAAAATTTATAAAATTACCAACTTACTAAACTTTCCAGATAACTACTATATTTCACAATCTACTTTATCATCAGTCATTAAAACAAGTTATATTAGAAATTAATATCAGCAATACATAAGTATACCGAGATCTGCGAGTAGATTTTTATAAGTAGTCTACTTGCGGCTGCCCGCGACTTCGTCCGCGTTAACTCTAGTTTTTTGAGAATCCCTCAGAAACCTAACATTTTTCGGGATAAAAAGTACCCTATGACCAGCGTTGCCAGATTTTTTTTTCCAAATCGGGATTTAGAAACTTCTTGAGTGAAAAATTCGGGACATAGTAGAGAAAACGTATATAATCAAATGTTTTTGAATATTTATCTTTTTATTCGATTTCAAATTACGTTTACGTGGCAATAGATAGGTACCTAGTAACAATATCCATAGAAAATGTATTTTAATAAAAATATGATATTTTAAATCAGATTTACCCTAACTTTAAATAGGCGGTCAGTCTACACTTGTCTATGTCACTTGCCCGCGCTTTCTCAGTGCGCTGCACGCACGGTCGAGTTTTTCCTGAAAAGCGGGATTGAGCCAGTCCCGCGCAGGACATTAAATTTTTATTTAAAAATCGGGACGTCTGGCAACGCTGCCTATGACTCCTAGGTTATAAACTATATGCGCCATTTTTACTACCAAATTTCATCCAAAGCCGCTCAGTAGTTTCGAGTAAAAAACATATAAACTTTCACAATTATAATATTAGTAGGATGGATTGATTGAAACATACAAAATAAGTTCGATATTATTTTAATTAGATAAATAAATTCATTGTATTGTACACGAAATACTTAAGGCACTTAAAACACTATGGTCCCTTCAAAATAACAATTAATTAACATTTATAATGACACAAACAGAATTAATAAAATAATTAACATCTTCAGTATAAATTTATCAAAGCATATAAAAATTAGGTACGTATTAAACCAGAAAGCCTGCATCTGGACAGTTTGAGTAGGAGTCAAATAATTATAAGAATGGTCAACTAAAGCAATTTTTTTTAGTATCTCTAAAAAAATAATTATTATTTTATGACATGGTTATCATAAAACTAATCCGTGATTTGGTATTGGTATATGACAGGTGAATTGTTAAATTATTACAAATTAATACAAAATTAGTATGTACAACTATAGTTTTGCATTTTTAATTCATATTTACAAGCTATACTGACTTGTCCTAGCAATCTCAAAGATAAGTAACAAATTGAACCCTACAGACTAAATTTCAGATCGAATAAAAAAAGACTTTACAATACAAAAAAATATTACACAACCATTACCTACTAAATTATATATTAATACTCTGCAGAGGCGTCGCATATTCTTGGCCGCACTAATATTTACAATCAGTCGCATTATTGCAATATTTCGAATATACAAATAACGTTTGCCGAGGCGTCGTCGAAAATGACTAACTTATCACTGTTTAACTACTTATTTTATTATGGCATCAACGGTGAATGATACAAAATTAGTAATTGTCTAATTGTACACGTCTTCATGGCCTCAAAAGTACCATTTGTAGAATATGAAATCAACTACACAAAGATCGTTGTAAAATTTATTCATCATGTTAAATTGGAATCATAAATTGAACCGATTATTGGCTAAATCACTACTGGCTATAAAATTGCGTGCCATATCAATTTGTACGTTAAAAAATCGTACGGCAGCAATTTACGATAGGACATCAGTCTTGGAGTGCAGTAGATATATCACATACTTAGCATATATATAGTTTAATATATACCCAAGACGGCAAGTAATATCAGTTTAAATTGGGGCTAGAGTTACGGTTAGCACATTTGGACGTAATTGGCGGGGAATTGTCCTTTGATACCGTTACACTGACCGAAGTACCATTCATCACTGAGTTTGTATAGGACCGTGATAGTGTCGCCGATTTGAAACTTGAGGTCGCCTGCTTGAGCTGGTTCGAAATCGTACAAGGCTTTGGCGACACCGAGTACAGATGGAGCAGCCACAGCTTCGTTCGGAAGAGGCACCTTAATGTCCACATAGTTAGAGGGGAATATACCTTCAGCACCGCTGCGAACACTACCGTACAGCCAGTCAGTGTCCACCCGCCTTATCAGCTTTATCTTGGATTTAGCCTGTAAAAGAAATAAACAAACGTTAGTGATACACTTGCACTCTAACGGCGGCCGAATAATAATCAAATTGAGGTTTTTTCTATACTCTGTTCAAGGAAAAGAGTTAGTGGAGCACCTTCTTTATCACACAATCGCTTATCGATGGAATAGTGCGTATGGCGATGGTATGGGCTGTCCTTAGCCGGGATAACGACAAGAACACAATCCAGCCAATGACAGAGAAGCTTTTGTCTGTACTAGCTCGTTTCCGTGAATTGGTATAGTTAATGAAAGTGTCAGTATTTAGTTCTGGTGTTTCGCTGAAACATGACATACAAACACACGTTAATGCTTCGACAAGTACTTAACGTTTACGTCAAATATTTATTGTACCTACAAGAATATGAGTGATTACGTTATCGGATGTTTACATCAATTAGACTGTCAAAACAATGAGCCTTCATTCATATTTTTTGTAACCAAACTAAAAGTCATTTAAAGGCAATATCTATTTTTTTATCATCATGCAGTGATAAAAATACCTACACAAAAAAATACATAATTAACTTAGGACTAGAACATTGTAAAAAATATCCTAAAATCATCGATACAGAGTCGTGGTTTCCGTTTCTGTCCGTATAACCTACTAACTCCTAAACCACAGAATTAATTTGAAGCAGTTTTCAGTAAGTTTTTTTTTCGGAAGATTTTTTTTATCTTTACCTAAATGCTTTCGTCGCGGGGTGATTATGTCATGATTTGTATTTTATATATAGGAAATATAAAAACCCGAGACCTAAAGTCTACCAAAACCAAAAGTGTAGATTACTAGTTTACAAATGGGAAAATAAAAAAAAACCCCGTATCCCAAAAAAATCTAAAAAAGGATAAAATAAAATGTGACCATTTGCTGAGGAGCTAGATGTGACAGACAGACACACAGATCTATACGCCAAACTTATAGTACCCCTTTTTTCTGACGTTTTAAAAGAAAAATGTAACTTAACTTGTAACGAAAAGTACTTAGAGTTTGACCATTTACTAACAAAATATGTTTACTACATGTGGAAACTTTATTATGAAACGACGTCACGCACGATTGATACACCTTGTTCCTAACTGAAGATTAAGCGTGAATTTATGAACTTATATCATGCTATACAATTTTCCATTTAGTAACACTATGGTTACAAAATGAAAATTTTAAGGGTCCTGTTGATCGAAACTATTATTTTGTACAGAAAAAATCTTGAACCTGTAATCAAATGTATTGAAAAATTTATATAAAATTTCTAGATAGAATACTAATAATTTATATTTCATATTTCCCAATAACTTCAAGTAAACAAGGGTTTTTTGCATTGAGGACTTGATAGAAAAACCGTGCTTGCGCGTGCGTGGTTTCAGTCTATTCTCAGTGAGAGAAAGGTTTTGAATAGTTGTGTAAAAAATATTATTTATGCTGCAAGTAGTAGAATGTTAATGGCCGTTAGTTTCCTAATAACCACAGATACTTACTAACATATTAGTTAACTAGAACTTTTCATAATTCGCTTACTTCAATGAAAAAAACAAAGGTCTTTAGTAAGTATGATAATTTAAAATAGATTTTTTTTAAACTATTCTAAATTTAAAGCATGAAGACACCACTTGGAGACAGGCCTGCCTTCCTGTTAAATTAGGCAGGTTGGGAATTCGTACCACCTTAAGCGTGGCTCTACCGGCTTGCTTAGCTTCTACTCACAGTACGATTACTCTCATCAGCAATATTTTAAACTTAAAACAAGCTGATGTTCAAGTGACGGGCTTGGCTTGGCTTTGGATGTTTGGAGGGCTGTGTTTCCGATGGAAAATATCACAACTGACAAAACAAAACAAAAAATTTGAGACATGCCTGGACATAAACTAACGTTCGCTTGTCTCCTTGACCAAGTAATGGACAACACAAAGAGAGCGAGACTATTAGCAGTCAGCAGCGAACACTCACGTCAATGGTTGTACGCGCTTCCCTCACATTATCTTAGTACAATTTTAGATCCTGCAACGCTGAGAATTTCCGTTAGTCTCCGGCTTGGTGCCAAAGTATATGAACCCCATTTGTGTTCATGTGTGCAGTTTGTGAATCAGTTGGGTCGACATAGCTTGTCCTGCTCCAGGAGTGCTGGTCGCTTATGTCGGCACGGTACAGTTAATGATTTGGTACAGCTCTTGCCATGGTTTCTATACCGGCAACATTAGAACCATGTGGTCTATATAGAGATGATGGCAAGTGACCTGACGGTACTACGCTTGTGCCGTGGAGACTGGGCAGCACTCTGGTGTGGGATGTAACTTGCGTAGACACGCTGGCTGCATCTTATATACATGAAACTTGTACTAAAGTTGGGGCCGCAGCCGAGCGTGCTCAGTGTCTCAAGCTTCGTAAATACTCTTTCAGATTATGAGTTTGCGGCGTTAGCTTTCAAGACGTTAGGGTCGTGGTCGGTTGAGATGAAGCGCTTTATGAAGGATATGTCGCATCGACTGATTCTCTTATCGGGTGATCAGAGGGCTGGCAGCTATTTCGCGCAGAGAATCAGTTTAGCTATTCAGCGAGGTAATGCTGCCAGTGTTCTGGGTACCATGCCCCAAATTGAAATTTTGGATGACATATTCTTCTTGTGGATATGTTTGATATTGTTGTGACGTCATTATAGTTAATAAAATTACTCTCAACTCCTTTGTGTCCGTTATTAATTCGTGAGTATGTAATAATAATAAAGCTTTTATTTATTTCTTCAAAGTAGAATTGTATTATGTTATGGTGGAAACTTTGCTGATATATATTGTTTCATCAATTATATACATCTAGTAATAAGTGTTATTTCATTGTTTGTCTCCCAAATAAAGATCAAAGAAATAGAATATTGGAAACTTACCTAACATCTGAAACCCAAGCCACAGACGGGCCCAGCACAAACGTTGACAATAAATTCCGTAATTGTAACGTCATCTTCAAATTTTGTATGGAAGAAGCCAGTTTGTTTTTGTCTTGCTGCTTAGTTTTCATATAAACTTTGACGATGCACTACGATAACGGAGCTGTCAAAGTTCGTGATTCGGCCTTAGATTAAAACAAAAAGGGAAGATACGGAACTCGCGGGTCAAAAATTATCTGTTTAAATTGTGGTGCATGACCACAATCCAAAGTGGATTTCAAACACGCTGCATGTGCAGTCAATATAACAATATTGCGTATATTCTATGTTTTAAAGATAAAACAATGTCTTCGATGATTTCATAAAAAACACTGATAGTTCAAGATCAAATAGCAAATTTCACGGCAACACTTTTCATTCGTAAAACTTTGAAATCATTTTTCAAATATCATGGTTTATCATGAATGTTATTTTCTTTTCGATATTTGTTATCAAGAAAAGGACAAAAATACAGCTCAGCCGTTTGTAGAGAGAGAAAAGAAAACGCAGTCGCCAAGCCAAGCGACGCGGACTCGCTGCGTTGAAGCGTACAGTACCCCTAGCACGAACCAATATCGAATTCGAATAGTTTTCGAGTCCGAAATGTCACTGTCAAATGTTCAAATGTGTTTGAATTTTTAGTTCTCGCTATGAAATATGTGGCTCTGCTGTTCCAGTTTCCATACAAAATTTGACATTGACATTTAGCACTCGCAAACTATTCGAATTCGATAATAATTCGTGCTAGGGTTATGGTTTGATTGAATGCTTATTTACACAAGTGTGCGTGCGTGAGAGTTGCTTATGTAGTTGAGTCGGAGCATATTTTATTTGATGCTAGTATGAGCATTGAGCGTACCTACCGTATCTTCCCTTTTTGTTTTGATCTAATGCCTCGGCCTCAGAATTCAGAAACGTCAAATTAATTTAATGCTTTGATGTCTAATTCTTCTGTTAACACAAAAAAAGTGACAGCATCACCTTTAGTCAAACTTAACAGTTAATTGACTTCTCTAAATGGTAAGAAAGTACCTATACACCAATGGCACGATGGCAAGAACAATGATTCGAGTACTTATCGTATCGTGCTACTAATAAGACGTAATAACGATTGGATCAAGGTCTTCACGGCGTCTAAAGAGGTGTAATGACCCTGCCTGCTCACAGCTCATGCAATCAATAGCTAGCTGCAAGACTAATACTTAACTTCTGACCTGAGACAGTACTTACTGTACTGATTGATATTACGTATGAGGTAAGTAACTCTTTTACATTTTCACGCCTAAAAAACGATTAAAGTTACGATATAAAATGAAGAATAAGTCGACCCAGCTAATTACACGGGCTACCTCATAGCTTTTGTTTCCAGTAAAAGTAGAACGGGGACATACTTATATTAGCCTGGGTAATCATTTCTCCTATCAAAGATACTTTAATTTTTACAATATGCAATGTAAGAAATGTGATAAATATTTGGTATATACTCTACACAAGTCCTTTACACGGTGGAAAAATTTGCTTAGCTTAACAAACTGAGAGAGTACTGTTTATTTTTAGACACGTGAGAAATGATTAGCAACTTACTTATTGTCGATATTATATCTTCATGGAATGATAGTTGCGTATGTCAGTCCAAACCAGCCCATTTAGCATGAGCACCGCGATATGTAATATAATGCATTTTGATCACGGTTAATTGTCAAATTACTATGGAATTTGACAGTTTGACGCGATAAAAACGTGACATAAAGTTAATTGTGGTACTCATGCTACGGTCACAAAGTGCCGTAAATACTTATACATATAAGACTTATGAACGATTGATTAAACAAATCAGTCTTAACATTGAGAACACATCATTGTAATGACGTCATCACTGGCTTCCCTAACCAAATAACGTAAAGACGATAATTAAGTTTAAGACAATGCCAAAAACCTGAAAACTGTTTGCGCTATATCTTGTATTGTTTTTATTGTTTAAAGTCACAATTATCCAACTGATAAGATTCCAGATGTCGTGCCGTGATGTAATTTCCATTCTGAACTGAGACTTTTTTATAAATCGCAGAAATATTGCTCTATCGTGTTAATAAATCGCAATTCTTCAGTTCGTGGAAAATGTTCTTTTCCTATAAACAACTAAAAAAACTAACCTACGTAACTGTAACTGCATAATAAACATTAGGTACTACTTACACGTTTGTTAGTTACTTATATAGTACGTGTTATAGGAGCAGTTACTTCATTTGATTCGTTTATTGAATAAATTCATGTGACAATAACATTTAACATTATTATTATATATTATATTGCTCTATTTTCATTCTTATCAACGTAATCAATCAACTACTCGTTCTGGATGAGACCCTGTATGTAAAATGAAATCCCATTAGGTCTTATTTTTGTTGCCCCCATTTGTAACAGGCCATGTCTTTTCTTTCCTCTCGCGCTCTTTCTAAAGCTCCTCTTTCGACGACCTCCATGGCTGAGTGTTTTGTACGCCGGATTTCATTGTGTCGCCGACTCGAGAAGTCCTGGTTCGAATCCCGGTGGGGGCAGATGTTTGTGTAATGAAGACAGACGAGCATTTGTACTCCGTTCATGGATGTTTAATATGTATTTCAATATAAATATACCTATATATGTACAGTATGTGTATTCCATTTCTTTCATTCTTCGGTTTTATTCTCCTTCATCTTTCCACCAATTTATTTCCTATTTCTTGTATTGTTCGCTTGTATTCTTCCATTGTCTTTGTCCATGCTTTTTCCTTTCGCTTATTTTCTTCCATCTGCTCCTTTATAATTTCCCTCATTTCATCAATCCTCTTCCATTCCTCATTGTTCCTTTCCTCATTCTGTCTCACTATCATTTGTAATGCTGACTTTAATTCCTTAATTTCTTATGTTCCTATACTATCACTTGTTTGATTCTTTTCTTCCATCCTTTCTTGCTTGCTTTTTAAACTTATCTTTTTTTATTTTTTAAGCATGAATCTGCTCAATGTTTTTATTACTGTACTCTTCTTGTTAATTCCTTAGCTATATTTAATAATTCTAATGCCTTTTCTTTAATTCCCTTTTTGCTTTCTTTTGTTATGTATTGTCCTTCCGTTAAATACTCGGTTATTTTATCGTGTGCTGCAATTTCTCTGTTTTTTTAGGTCACGGGCTTCCATGCATGGCATTAGACTTTCCATTGTCACAGTCGTCTTCTTCATCCCATTAGGTCACCATAATTATGATTGATGTGGTATTATTGTTTCACTTTTTTGTAATAATAATGTAATGTAATTGTAAAAATAATAATAATAACTACCAGAATTAATTGCCAAAATCAGGTAAGAGCTAAGTAGCAATTTATTTATTTATATATTCTGTACACACAAAAAATAATACAGGAGCAACTTAATGAAAGATAACATGTACAAGGGCACAACTTATTTCAATGTGAAATTTCTTCCAGCAGGCCCGTAGTAGGAAAGAATATAGGTAAAGGTATTCAGCGTGTACACCTGAATATAAATACATGTTAATACCAATAAATATGGGGTTTACATATATAGGTTTATAAATACAAATACTTAAATAATGAATAAATACATAGGTACACATACGAATATGAAATTGATGACAATAGATAAACAAATACATAAATACATATAATATGGACGACGAGAAGACAAACAATGAGAAGACAAGGGCAAAATTAAGGGCAAGAAGATAAATAGTGTTCCTTCAGATGTTTTTTGAACACTGGGACAGAACTAGTCTCTAATGCTAGCAGCGAATTCCACAGACGGACGGCATGTACTGAGAAGGAATAGGATGCGAAACTAGTGTTATGGGTGGGACATTTTAGAAGGGATTTGAGGTGGGATCTGCAAGGATCTGTTGAAGAGTGAATGAAGGAAAACCGTTCACGGAGGTAAGGTGGATACTGTGGATTATAGAGGGTATTGAAAAGGAGACAAAGGATTCAAACATTCCTGCGCAGATGAATGGGAAGCCACTTGAGTTCCTTACAAAATCTAGAAACATGGTCATACTTGCGTAGACCAAATATGAAGCGGATAGCGAGGTTCTGCAGGCGCTCAAGTTTGTTCAGTAAGGTCTCTGTGGCATCTAAGAAGCAAGCATCGGCATAATCGAGAAGCGGTAAAATGAGTGACTGAGCGAGTGAAAATTTGGAATACAATGGCAAAAAATATTGAAGACATTTAGCGACATGGGCCGTCCAGGACAGATTGGAGTCCATTGTGACACCAAGATTTTTAATACAGTATGGAATGTCGATTCCACCAAATGACAGTGATGGCAAGTGAGGAATATTTGCAGCGTTACACATGTACCTACTCCCTATGATTATGGCTTGCGATTTACTGGGGTTCACAAAGAGACCGTAAGACTTTGCCCAAGTTCTGATGCGGCAAAGATCATCATTCATGGCCGTTAATGCTAAATCCACTTCGTCGATATTAAAATGGCGATATAGCTGCAAGTCGTCTGCGAAGAGGTGAAAGTTGGAGAGAATAACTCTGGTTACTGAGTTGATGAAACATGAAAATAGGAGTGGCGAGAGAACACCGCCCTGGGTTACGCCCGCAATAAGTTCGCACCAATCACAGACAGAGTCGTCTAGGCGGACACGCGAGAGGCCCCAAAGGTAAGAATCGAACCAGGATAGAGAAGAAGAAGAGACATTTAAAGAGTGAAGGATCGCAAGTGGAATGTCAAAATGGTAATTTTACAAAATTTATCTTACTATTCATACTATCCCTAAAAAATAATCATTGTTTATTTGCTAGAAACTATTTTGTTCAAATAAAGAGGTTTTCTTTTTTCAAAGAATCCGATTTCGACTATTGTTATCTAAGCTGCCACAGCCAAGCCGCATAAAATCCGAAGACTACAGAGTTCATTAAATATTAAAAAGTAATTAGTCATTTAAATCGAGCATGTGGATGTTCCAGGCGTGATAACGATAACGAGTTCCTGTCTACAATCGTTCTGTAAAACACCTACACAATGGTAGGCCCGATATGATACATCGAAGAACGATATCGCAAATATTGTTCATAATAAATTTATTATCGAAAAATCGCGTAAACGCCCAATACAAAACAAACATTTCGCGAACGTCACCTGCACTAGGCAGATGGCACCACTACTCGCGTGACGTCATTTAACTACGTAATGAAACAATTATAATAGCTCAGTGTTTATTGAAATGTACAATTTGTTATTGTTATAGTTTGTCTGGACAAAAATGTTTGCTTGTGATATCGACAGTCAATTTATCTTTATAATAAAAACTAATGTCAGCAGGTATAATAAATTGGCACCCACTCGCCTTATTCACACAGAATATTAAAGGAATTCGATTTCTATCTTTTATCACTGTCGCTCGTTTACAGATTAGACAAAAAGAAAGTATAAACTACGTATTTTATTGATCATTATTTTACGAGTTTTACAAAAAGGAGGCAACCTATAAAACGGGTTTTCAAAATAAATCTTTTTAACATTATTTACCTGACTTAAAGCAATATTTTATTCCACTGGCATTATTGGCTCATTTACATTTAAATATATATCTAATGAGATTTAAATATTTTTTTCTTGTTCATAATAATTATCTTTTGACCTAAATGCTAGTATCTCTGGAAATTCTAAATAAAAACAGCAAGGGCTCATAATTTATTTACGTTGTTAGGTATAAAACAATCTTATTCATGTTAAGGTTTGTCACAAGTTACTTGTACTCGTAGTATTACAAACGAGTCAATTCCTACTTTTCTCTCTCTCTCACACACAGACACACAAAATATATAATCAAAGAGGATTAAGCCATAGCTGATACTTCGCTCAAATTGGAGTACTCTCTCGCTTTTTAGTGGTTTATATATTATTTCGACTACGTTCAGGCTGGTCAGGAGAGGGCGGTTGTAGTGGCACCTTTTTCTGCAACTAAGTTCACGACTGGGCGCCACTTACACTATGTATGTACAAAGTAAAGTATGATCCTTGTCGTGTTGTTTTGAACGTTCTTATTACCATTGATAACTGTTATAATTTTATAGTTTTACGCTAACAATAAGTGAGCTACCAATCGATATAATAAACAGTGAAAACTTACACCTACATAAGCCTTCTATAAATAGACATCACTTGGCTTCCAGCCACGAAGTCTAAACAATTATAGTCCATGCTTTATTGTTAAAATATTAAGTACATAAGATAGTGAGGAATTTTCTTATTTCAGTCACTTAAACGGTCCATAAGGAAATAGCTTTAGCAAACCCAACCTACTATTGAAACACGCAGTGATTGTATGAATGAATGTTCAATTTGCAAATGCCCGGGGTATTCTTCTTTGAAATGTTTGGTAGTTGTGAACTTAATGTCAAAAAATTTTTTAGTAACTAAACTATTATTTTAAAGGAGTAAAACGCGAAAAATATCTCGATTAATTCGAGTCTTTAAAGACAAGATACCGTTAAAACATTTGCCTGTGTTCGTCGTAACAGCTGTAACAACACAACGACCGTGTCATACCAACGACAGTTGAATAGGTATAAGCGGAGTTTTTTTTACACTCACACCAATTATCCTAGCCCCAAAGTAAGCAATGTAAGGCTTGTGTTATGGGCTACTAGGGTAACGGATAGAATACAATATACACTGTACATATATAAGTATATTTATTTAGAAATATATATTAAACATCCATGACTGGAGTGCAAATGCTGGTATTCATCACACTAACATCTGCCCTCACCGGGATTCGAACCCGGGACCTCTCGAGTCGGCGACACCATGAAACCCAGCGTACAAACCACTCGGCCACGGAGGTCATCAAATTTTGTTTTGTGGATTGAATTAGCACAGCAATTTAATCAAAATGTGAATTTAAAACAAGATAAACTTAAAAAGGTAAAGGTGTACGCGCAGTCTTTCCATATAAGTAGTGCTGATGGAAGTGTGCGAGGCTTCATATAATTGCATACAACAAATTTAATATCGTCGGTGATATTCTGAAACCGCTTAACTAACAGTGTTTAAAACCGCGTAAGGTAGGTGCAGTGAATTTTACAGGAACGAAGAAAAACATAATATTTACTGAATCACATGACTTTCTATTGTTTAAACATTTAAATTGTCAAATTATAATATTCTTCTTGGTATTGTAGGCATTAGTTATGTTAAATATGTATTAATTAATTAGTAAATCGACTTTCGCGGTTTTATTATCTCAAATAAAATCAAAATGAGTTTTTTATGTCACTTAAGCGGAATTGTCCGCCGAAATAAAACAAAAGAATACAATCAACATCCTATAATTATTTATTAAGTCAACTTCAGAGTTTAATTTTTGGCACATATTTATCACCGGTACATTAGGTAATCAACAATATATAGGAAATGAACACCATAAATCCCCATAATGTTAAAAAAAATAGCTCTTTATAGCTAAGTGTGTTAAACATACCTTGTCGAGAGGGTACTTACTAATTAACAGTTAAAACTAAAAATGAAGAACAAAACGTATAGGTATAAATATTACTTCTGAGTAGAATAATAATTGCACATTGAGGTCTTTGTTAAAAATGAGATCAATAAAGCATTACTTTTTCTTAAATGGCAAATTATCGTAAAATAAGTGTCAATCTGCAGGTATCACACTCTTTAATAGCTGTAAGTGCTGATACTTACTGTCTAATATAGGCAGTCTAGATGAATACAGGGGAGGTACATTATAACTACAGCTGAAATAGGTTTTGGTCTCCGAGGAAGTGGGCTGAAATCATCTTTAAAGTGTTTTTTAAACTCTATTGTGCCGTTAGGATTATACTTTAAAACGCTCAGATCCACTACGCAATCATCTCCAGCAGAACGCCCAGGACGAAAGGAATCATAAATTTGGTATTCTTTTAGACTGTAGTCTTTAAAAAGGTGTAATCTGGTTGAAAAACCTGGTATGGAGAAGGATGCTTCCTGGCTTCTTTTGTAATTGAGGCATACTGAGAAGAAAGAAAAATTTCAACATTTTTCAGCTTTCTTTCCACTACGGAGTGTACGGAGGCAACCTCCATTTAAGTGTGACCTTTTTCCAGATACTTTTCTGTAATTGTTGTATTTTTGTCTACTGCTAATCTTATAAGGGCATTAGAAACTATTGAGTTTCTGTTCTGTGCAGTGCAGTCATCCGTCCAGATGACAACATCCCTGCAATCTTCTTCTAATAACTTAGTCAAATAATCAATGATAAATAATGCGTAAGTGGTAGCTCTTAAATCACAGGTCACGGTTCCGTCGAACCAGTAGCGAGTTACATGCATACGCGGTTTGGGCACAATAAACAATCACCTGACGTTACGCGGATTAAAAGACATTCGATTCCACGGCTTCCTATTGAATAATAGGCCCAGCCATCATCACAGAACGCAGCCAATCACTACAACGAAGCTAAGCCCGCGAAATCTCGATTTTGCTAGTTTTGTTAATACGCGGTTTTAAACCCTGTTAGTTCCGCGGTTTCAGAATATCACCGACGATATATGTATATATATGAAAAATTGTTGTATTTCAACCCTACTTTACGCTTCGGATTTCACTGGCGCAGTTTTTATTTTTCAAATAAAAAGGAAAAAGGCACCTACTGTGACCTACTAGCAAATCTTACATAGCTGGTGGAAAACTTCTATATGCCGAAAGTAAGTATGTAACCCCTAGGAGTTCCCAACCAATGCTTAAAAGTAGTATTAAAAAACTTTTTTCCACGCAAATCGTGTACTGCTCTTCGTTTTACTACTCCTTTTTATCTAAAATATCAAATACATATGTAATGTATAAGCTTTATTTTTTGTTTAAAAAGTTCGAAATTTTAATCGTAGTTTGAAGACATGGTTAATGTGATAAGCCTCATATTTATTATACACATCGTGTCTACATCGGTAAACATCTAAAACTCTCAAAACTTATAAAGATCTAAAGTAGGTATTGAATACAAACAAAAATTGCTGGCGAATTTCCAATACACAGATATTTACTAGAATTCGCCAGTTATTTTAAGTTGTTTATTTCCGTATCTGATAATTTCTAATCTTCAAAACCGTTATTTGTATTTGTTTTGATTCTCTATATATCACATATATGGGAAATGTGTTGAATTTACTATAACAATAATAAAACCCGTTAAGGATTTAAGACTCGAAATAAAACAATCGTTATAAAGTGGTGCGAAAAACGCCGAAAAGTTACGTTTATAGTATGAAATTTCATTTAATTTTTAAATGTATTGCGAATTTTGTTGTTATAGAACGTACCTATTATTAGGTTCATGATCATGAGATACAACCTGCTGTCAGACATAGGGGCTGACTCATGAATTAACAAACAGAAGGACAGATAGAAAATTATAAAGGTGATAAAGTTTTAAATTAAAATGTACTTACTGAAAAGCAAAGGTCTTCCGGATGGTCGGTAAAGTAGTCAAAGAGAGCGATTCCGTAAGGTCCTGTTTCATCCTCATATAAGTTCGGTTCTGCATTGAATTCCCCAACGACATCGGCGTCTTCGGGCCACTCAAGCGGCAGATCCTCATCAGAAATAGGCGGCGGAGGCGGAGGTGGTATAGAGGGCATAGGCGGTGACGATTCCCGCTCTGGAGAACTCTCCCAACTCAATGGCTTCGAATCCTAAAAACATTTCACCATTTAAAACTCTTTTCTTCATATCAACCAAACACAGCTTGTTGCATACTTAATACGAACATTATTATCACTAAAAGGATGGCCTATTCTATAGGATTATTTTAAATGGACCAATTTTGCTTTATGCTCTCACAATAAAGATATTGCGGCGGGCTGTTTATTACTTAAACACTTTGCTGTAATTGGCTTTTCCAAGCCTCTGGGGCAGCAGAATGGATACATATGCAATTAGGAGAAAGATAAATAAATTCTTTATTGCACACACACAAAAGAATACAAAAATATTTATATAAAGAGAAAGATAATAAAAGGAAAGATAAATAATGCAAGTGACTTCTTACTCCCAGGCGATTGCTAGCAGAAGTTAGTTACACTTAATAATTCTCAATAGAAAATCTCAGTTCTGTTTTGTAAATTACACCATGGAAAAAAAAGACATCAGAATCTCGATATGTAAAGGCTTAATGTATTACAAAAATAATCAGGCCACACAAGCCAATATGAACAGCTAAATTATTACCTTAAATACCACAACACAAAGGACAAATAATAACTCACAACATTTAATAGAAAACTAACAAAACTTATGTAAGAGACCTTGATAAGACGAGGTTACCGTGCATGTGTGTGTGTAATTGATAAATTGAAATTACTTTAATTTTTAATAATTTATTGTGAAATACTTGTTTATAGCATTAGGACACCTAATTTGATAGGTGTACTGACTAAATTTAATTTGTTAAAAATACCTACTACTTCATGTTTATAATAAATTGGAAACCAAGTGACAACTAAACAACAGCTGATTCAGTTAATAACCCAGGTTAGGTTTATTATTTAGTGTGAATTGTTCAGGATATGTATTATATTTTAAGGTATATATATATATCATATCTTTTAATTACAAAAACATATTAAAGCTACATCACAAAAGGATTAATTAAGTTTGAAATTAAAACAACCCACAACAGTATAAAGTTTAAGTTGAAGTTATGAGTGATATAATGCATATGAATAAAACTTTATTAATGCTAACAGCTATTTGAAAGTGTCGCAATTAGTGGCAATTACGCAAATGGTACAATACTCTAATTGTATCCAAGGTTAAAGCATAACTGCGCTAAATGTAAAAAAAATGTTTACTTACAAAGTTATCTCCAAAGCCATCTCCTATTTTTTGTATTGGGGCAGTAGTGTTGACATTCATGAGTGTAGAAGAGAAACTGTTACTAAATGTATTCTTTAATAAAGCAGAGTTGTCTGGTGGCTTTGGCCTAGCTGGTTTGGCTCTTATTATCGTTGGCCCCTTCACATTAGCTACAGCAGAAGTATGTTTGCTAGTCACTTTTGCTTCATATAAATCCTTATTAAACACAGGTTTCTGCATTATTGGTGGCTTAACTATGATTGGTGGCTGTGGTGAAAAAGGATCGACAGCAGTGAAGTCTTCTAAAGTATCCTCTTTGGCAATTGTTTTTCTAGAATTTAAAAATAAATCAAAATCATCTTCAAAGCCACTTTCACCTTGTGATGCATTCCCACCATTATTGGCATTGGGGTGATTTGTTGATGATGTAGCATCTGACCCAAAACTGTCTACACTAAGACCATCACTGCTTGATCTGGTTGTAAATGTTGGAGAACTTGGTGGGGACGAGAAGTCTATAAGTGTTCCAGTTTGTATATTTTTTGGCTCACATTTAGGAAACACTCTATTTGCATCTACCTCAAAACCAAACTCATTTAATGGTGTTTGTCGGTTGATGGTATTGCTGTTATTTGAATTATTTGCTGCAGCTTTTTTGCGTGACAATAAGGAAGTGAGTACAGTTGGTTTCCTTATGAAATGTGATGGCTTTGCAGGAACTTGTGGATGTTTAACTCTCGGTGGAGGAGGACGTGGTGGAGGCACTTTTTTCTGATATTGTGGTGTAGGTTCGAATACATCACCAAACGGGTCATCATTCCAATTAGTCACAGGGGAGTATCGATTGACCCTCAACTGAGGCACAGTTGGTGCAGGCCTTGTAGGACCCTTCATATCTGAAGACAAATAAGCTTTATTGAAATTAAAAAGATCTCAAAAATTCAAAATAATGAGATTCAGGAAAACTATAGAGATACACATTATTCATACAGGACTTGGCAAGAAAAAAACTTTAAAATGTTATTTAGTTACAAAAACTAGGATGTACTTGCTGTTATGAATGACTCACTCTATTAAGAAAAATAAAAAATCCTGTTGTAAATCTTGATGTAGACACTAATTTTTTAATAAGATTAATACAATTTGATCACTCAATGCTAGTATTTATTTGCTATTTATGCAATTTCATTGAATTAACGGAACACGGAAAACAATCATTCACATCACTACACAACGTCCGAATAACATATAACTGGCTAGGTGAATGGCCATGCCAATCAGTTTTGTGGGTGGCAAAATAAGAAGAATACTACGCCATTTAAAATCGCTATTTTGATAACTTATCCACCCATTTACATCAACCGTGCCGATCCGTCACTAGACTGCTGCGCTGCGCGGAATAGGCAGTATCACTTTGTGCCAGGCACTGCGATATGCGGCCTTGACTGGGTTCACACTTCATTCGCAGTAATAACAACATTTTTTCTACGTGTTAATGGACCGATCGTTTCTATAACAGGTTTGCATGCACCCAATTCTACATATAATAAGTGTCTTTTCCCTCACTGTATGAAATTACAAAACGTCCTTACCCTGTTTGAATAAATCCATAAAAATTATCTGGGGTCGAGATTTGCCTACTAGTGCGTTGGTTGGTAATCAACCTGCTTTACTTTGCACAAAAAAGCTTATGATCAGCCTAAGATTTATGAATATCTCATATCGTTTATTATGTTAATTTTCAGGATAAAATCTCCACTAAGAACGCTAGTAAAATAACGATCTAATTTATTCCTTACAAAAGAAACAGGACACTTGATTGTTTCATTTGAAGTACTTAATGACAACAATTTGACATATTACACTGACGATTTCAAATTTGAATATGACAGCGCTCGTCCGGGACTCCGAGTTGCGTTTTGGTTGCGTTCCAATCCACACTCGCATAGACCACAGACTTAGTATTTAAATACTGACAGAGTGTGAAAAAGATATATCCTATTTTACGACAATCCTATAAGATAGCAAGAAAACAAGTTAACATGGTGACGGTTGTTTGAATTCAACATTAAGCGGTAAATTGTATTTTTTTTAATAATATAACAACAACCTTAAAATTGAAATATTTGAGTAATTATTGGTTTATATTTCCATTGTTTCTGTTTCATTCTTGACAGTAAATCAAACAACTGCGATGTTAACAATCCTAGGGCGATTACCGAACGTAGGTATGTAATGAGAAGTAGGTTCATAAATGAGATTACCTTCTGTTATGTCTATTTTGTGACTATACTATCACTACTGCAAGCTGTTGCTGTTGCGAAATGCAGTCCCGTATAATGCGATTCAAATAAGAATAGGAAAGCCAATGCCAAAGCCAAACCTCCATCTATCAAATGTCGCTTGAAAAGTACGGTTTGCAAAAAAATCTCAAACACTTTTTTAGCACTCAGCTGATTCTAGAATAAAATCCAAACATTTTTAAACAAACAATAACAAATGTTGATAATTAATATTATTTGTTTTTTTTTTCACTTATTGAGTATTGGCTATGCTGCGTTTAGAAACTCGATTTAAAACTTTCGTTTACATATAGGATGCATGTTCGTATGTGACCTGCATGATTATTCATAACTTCTCCGGCGGTAATACAAAGATGAGCGAAATTGAAGAGCTATATTCTAATTAATGTTTTTTTTCACACAGTCTTAATAAAGATATACTATTAAAAATCGGTTGTGTTCTTTCTCAACCTTAGTAAATTAATTTTATTAAAAACCTGATGTTTGGTCTCACTTAATCTTAGTAAATAAGTTTTATTGAATAGCAAAATTTTTTTGCTCACTCTACCTATTTGGTTTGAATTGACAGCTATGACGTAAAAATATGGCGCCCAGTCGATCCTATTGTTAGTTGAATCGCATTATACGTATGTGCAGCTAAATCTGCATGACGATGCGGATTTGTACACACAGATCTGTCAAGTTGTGTTTTGAACATTGTGACGTGATCGGTTTCTTAAATTTAATAGGTACGGTTAGAATTATACATGTGTGTTGCGATGTGACGACGCCGTTCTTACTCTAACCATACTAAATGTATGAAACAGATAGCCCTTTAATGCGTCACAATCACAGCACAACACGACAGATAAGTGTAGTTCCCTGTGTTGACAAAACGATACGCAATAAAGTGATAGTAAAGAATTGATTATCAGTTTTATAGTATCAGTCAATGTAAAAGTCTCAGTTATTGATCATGAATTCATCTTTATTTCAAATTTTAAATTCCCCAAGAATTTCCCCTAGAACTGTTTCGCAGTTACCAAGTTACAGTTAATACAGGACTGTTTTATCATTGGCGACACTACTGAAATATCAGAATTCCGTCCAATTTAAAATCAGAGTATAATTTTCCGCATGTTCACAAAATCCCTTGGACTTTGGTGAAAATTCGATTTATCGAATCATCCTACGACATCTAAACAACTTCCTTATACAGACCTCAGTATCACACATTACGGATTATAGTTCTTGATTCTCTAAACCTAAAAATTCAATTTGACAACAGTGTACCCTGTCATTTCTTCAATGATTTAGCTTTAAGTTTAGAGAATAACGCCAAAATTGACTGACACCACTGACTACATTCAGTATCCTTTACCTTCCTATACATATATTTAAAAAAATACGTATGTGTTCGTTCATTTTGATTTGCGCTCTTGCTAAGTAATAATGTTCTGTGGCTGATAAGCATAAGCGCTAAATGTTAAAAATTCAATGGAGTGGAGTTACTTTCAAAATAAACCACAGATCACTATATATGTTGACAATGATGGATGGCAGTTTGAAACTTTGAATTGTCTGTCAAACTATCAATAGTGACAACATGGCGACAGGTTAAACCACAGGCTATAAAAAAATATCAGCGACGCTAGCGCCAAAACTAAGAAAATGGAACTAAAGCTGTCAGGGCCCTGAAATAAGTATTTCGGGACTTGTTACAAAGGAAAATATATTTTTTAACTAATTAAACAATAATGTCTAAAAAAAAAGTAATGTCCGCCATACAATTTAAACAGTTACCCCCTGAAATCTTGGTACACATTTTAAAAAATCTTAATTTAACAGACATAAAAAATGTAATGCTGACCTGTAAATTGTTATTGGAGTTAATTTTGCATAATAATAATTTATGGAAGACTATTTGTAGGGATAGAATGATGGTTCGTAGTTGTTCAGATAACAGGTCTGTAGCGGTATGGTCAAGTAATCTAAATGTAATAATGGAATTTAAAAATTCATCATGTTATTTTTTAAGTTAACAAATCATGTTTGTTTTCAGAAAACCCAATACATTTTCTAGTTACAATCAATATCGTATTTCAAAAAATTGGTGTTCAGGAATATATAAAAGTAAGGTAGGTATAATAAAAGTAAATAAAGAATTCCTTTTTTGTATTTATCGAAGTAGCAGTTTACCATACAATATTAATCTTGGCTCAGCTTTCCATTATATGTAATTGAGTTGCAAGCTGAAAATTTTGTCACGCAAAGTATTAACTATTAAAAACACGTACACGAAATCTTTTTAGGCGGAAACGAATGGATCTCGAGAAAAAAATTATTGAAAATTAATATTTTTGTAGGTTATGAGTCAATTTTGACAGCAATTTTGATCAGTGCTGCCATTTTTTTATGCAAAAATAACATGTTTCTCGTTGTCTATGGTAAATATAAGTTTATTATGTTGGTACTATTGTCAAAATGTGACAATTTACCGCCATTAATGAGATCTGTCAGTCAGTGTTTGTGTTCGTCGCAGTTGAGAGCTTTTTCGTACTCCTGTTGATATTATCATCGTCTGACTACCATGGCATCCTGAAAGCCTCCGGCCTCGAGTTCTGCTGTCCCTTCGCCTGAAGAGTCGAGTGTAGTGCGAGTTTTGGACTCTAATGAGCCGCTTGTGTGGTGATACTTCACACTAGGTTAGGTTAGGTTAGTGTTGTGACCTTAATGCGCGAGCCGAGCGAGCGAAGCGAGCGTGCCGCGGCAGCGGCCGGCGAAGCGCCAGAAAGAAAAATTCGTTAATAGAGACTTTTTCTACAAAAAAATCAAATATCACCTCTAGGCCCTGGAAGTACAGTTTTACCTTTAAAACCCCTCGAATTTTTTATAATTATCATTTCTTTTAAAATAACGCCGGGAGGGGGGGGGGGGGGGGGGGCGTTACCCTTCTCTCTGAGGGGTCTTCCCTAATACCTATCCCCCTGAAATTCCACTACATTTAACAGATTTAATGAATTTTTAGGTTAGGTAAAAAAAAAACTGCATTTCCGCCAAAAATCTTTTATGGCGGGGGGGTCGGGGGGAGCCCCCCGTCCCCCTCCCCTACAAATTACCCCGAAATTCAATTACATATAATGGAATTAAGTACCTTAATCTTTAATACTTTAGGTATGGATGAAAAAAAACTTACTTGGTTTCTGACCCCTAGTCAAGCAGCAGCAGCAGCTAGTAAGCAATGTGAAATAATTAATATTAAAAGTATTTTATTTTTTATTTCCAGCCAATTATACACCATCAAATAAATTATATGCCTTGGTTAATATTTTACAATTCCGAGGCATTACTGCTATCTGTGGGGTCTGAGCTCAAGTGTTTTCCCACTGACAGAAAAAGTTATCCAATTTGTAAAGAGGCACTATGGAAATTAGAAGTACCTAAAGTAGAGAGAAATGACATACGCACCAATGATGTGTCTAGATTTATTATAAGTGATAATATAATAGTTTGTGGAAACAGGTATGTTTTTAATATAACATTATATTTCAATCTGCTGCCCAAAAAAGTCCATTCCATTTTTTATTGTTGTTTTATAAATCCTCATCTACTTTGCTCTCACCGAAGATTTGGATCAACACATCATATGTGTCTTATGTGCAGGGTAGGCATTATAATCTATAGCGTTGCACTGAATATGGGTCCTGCTGAATTTCGGTGCATCTCTAATAATCATGTGCGTGCCCTCTGATGGGCCACAGTGGAAAACATAGGTTTAGTATACATAAAAAATAAAGATACAATATTTAAAAAATTGATATCACTTTATTTTACTCATAAAAACATTAACGGCATGTATTTAGAGACAGAACCAGCATTTTGTAAATAAATCCTTGTAACGTAAATTCTCATCTTAATGGTGCAAAGACAGATTAAGATCAAGAAAATCACAATCAACGTTAATCGCATCAAATTTGTTATTACAATCATCAGAAGCAAACAATCAAAGCTTGCCAAAGAAACTTAGCTTAAACTAAAAATTTGTAGCAGTAGAGTAAATTTTGAACACTTAGGAACTGATGGCCCACGAAGTGATTGGTTTTTCTTTATTTGTAGTCACTCAACAGAGCACAAACTTTAGTATGTAGTGCTACAAATTACCTCCTAATCATAACATTCATCAAAATTATTTAAATTAGTCAGATACAGTAATATGAAAATTGAGGCGTTTCATCTGAGACCCCACATTTCGTGAGTCGTAGTGTTCGACATACAACAGCTGCTTTATCCTGGCTACAATTTTAATTAAAGATCCTGCTAAATCTTTATGTATAAGAAACCTACGTTTTCCACTGTGGCCCCTCGGAGGGCACGCACATCTAATCATCTACCCCTCACATCCCTTGAAAATGCTTAGTTTCAAAAAGTTACTTAACTACATACTAAAAATAGTTGTTTATGAAAATTTCTGCCAATGATTAATTTCAATATTTAATTGATAATTTTCAATGATCTCCATAGCTGAGTGGTTTGTATGCCGGTTTCAAGGTGTCGCCTACTCGAGAGGTCCCGGGTTCGAACCCCGGTGGGGCAGATGTTTGTCTGATGAATACGAGCATTTGTGAGCACAGTCAGATGTGTAATATGTAGTTCTATAAATATGTATGTATCAGTATATGTATCCTATCCGTTACCCTAGTATCCCATGATACAAGGGGCTAGGCTACAGATCGCGGCACGTAACTCTAACGACTGGAGAGCCAATCGGCGCAACGCACGCCCATTCTCGCACCCTGATTCCCCCCAAGACATCTTAATTTTTACTTCTGCACACTAACGGTCAGCGCTAGAGTTTCGTGCCGCGACTTATAATTGGTGTCTTTAAAAAAGAAAAAATATATTATGTTGTATGTGTTTTGTTTAAGAGATGGAAGTGCTGCTGTTTATACATTTGACGATATAAGGCATAAGCCAGTTTTAATGTGCCATATCGAAGATTGCAATGAAAATGGCATGGTAGAAGTGTCAGCTGTTGAATTGATTACCGATTCTAAAAAGCATTGTATTTTAACTGGGTCAATATACAGTGCTATCCTACGTTTCTGGTACTGTGAAGTAGACGAAAATGATTCAAGAGTTTATTCATGCCCTCGTAAGTATTGCTTGTATTATTGTTATGAGATTAACTTAAGTTTTTTAGGAATCCCACAGGAACCTAATGCCTTTCCGGGGTTAAGAAGAATCCTATGTCTCCTTCCAGGTCATAAACTATATGCATACCAAATTTCATTCAAATCTGTTCAGTAGTTCTGCCTTGATTGAGTAACAAACATGAAAATTTTCAAATCCATCCATACTAATATTATAAATGCGACAGCATGTTGGTCTGTCTGTTATGTTTCACGCTTTAAACGCAGAACTGATTTAGATGAAATTTGATGTAGTGACAGTTTGAGTTTTGGGAAAGGACACAGGATAGTTTTTATCCTAAAAATAACTTTCTGAAAAGTGTGAAAAATTGGAGTGGAACATTGTATGGGAAACCAATTTGATAAATTATAGTTATACATAACTTGCATGTCTTAATCAGACTTCTGAAAAAAATGTTTTTTAAATACAAGTTAATTGTAAAGCCATTTTTTATCACAGCTTCCCAAATTATCCAATATCTCAAGTTATGATTAAGGAGCTACATAAAATTCGGACATACGAACAGACAGATAATGACAGAGTAACAGCAAAAGGTTTCCATATTTACCCTTTTGGTACAGAACAATAAAAAAAAATCTCACAAATGTGGTTTAGAAAACCGCCAGAAAATGAAAACATCAAAATATCAAAAACAATAATTTTAATAATATTCATATCATTTAATATGTATTTCTATATAAATAAACATAAATATGTATCAGTATATGTATATCATAATACAAACCAACAATGCTTACTTTGTGGCTAGGTAATTGGTGTGAGTGTTGGAAATAATTATTTGTTTATCATTATTATTAATGACGTTTTAATAAATATATATGTGTTGATTCAGGTGCTCGCGATATTAAGCTTTCACACGAAGTTGGCATAAGGTGTTTAAATATGGATAACTCTAAAGAAAAGTTGGCCATTGGTCTTAATGGAAACAGTAAGCCACTTTTGCTTGATATGAATACGTAGGTGAACTTCTTTTTTAAAAGACCCAGTTTTATACCATAATTTATAATACTGAAAATTCTTGTGGTTTTAAGAAACTCCAATGCAAGCAAAACTTTTAAAATCATTAATAAAAAAAATCCTTTCCCGTCTGTGAATCGAAATTCACAGCCCGCTTAGCAAGCGAGATTTCAACCACTGAATCACCGATGCTTGTTGGACAAGGTCTGAATTTTTCAATAACAATTAAACATGTAGTGTGATATGCTAGCGCTCAACTCACACTGTCCCAGAGTCAAAGTCGAGTCATGTTTTTCGCCTTGGGAATACCTTAACAGTGGGAAGATAGACTTGAATTTGCTTCAGACGAAAAACATGAAACTTGGTATTAAGAAATCGCGCGTCGTATAAGTGGGAATATCTTAATAGTGGGATAACAGAGATGAATTTTCTACAGGTGAAGCGCGTCGCGTCGCGCGCTTCGAGTTTAGCTTAAAGATGAAGGACGTGATAATATAATAAAAGTTTCATTTTAATAACAACATTAACCAAATTAACTGTATATGTGATGTTCATAATACAAGTTTTTTTGCAGTGGACAATTACTGTTAACAGCTGATATTGGCATGAATACTAGACAGACTATTCGTGACATCAGATGGCACGATGAAAATACAATATTGTATGTAACACACTCTGGTAAAATGCAACTAACTGATATAAGGACAGATAAAGTGGTATGTATTGTTTTTACGTTTATTTTTTGTAATTATGTCATGTGTGAGTGATGTACGGTGGTGAAGATTGTTGATGCGGCTAAAAACCGTCCCTTTTTGGCTATCCTCACCCTGCCTGAAAGCTACCCACTACCTGCCCCATGGGATTATGGAAACCTTACTCACTGAAAAACAACAGCGCCAAAAGTCAGTGTTATATCACTAAGGCCCGTATAACAGAATGAAAACTAAGTGTTGATCTTTACTTGGGTACAGTTACAACGGGATGTGCTATATATAGCGACATCCCTTTCCAACTATGCTCAAGACTAGATCAATCACTGTGAATCTTTACGGGCCTTAGTCTCGTCTGTAAGCTGGTAGGGTACGCCTAATCACCATAACAGCATCAAAAAATTTTGACAAGATAATCCTACTTATCAAAATTAACTGAGACTTTCACCTAGCGCCCGTCACAATTAAATTTAAACACCTTTTGGCAAGTTATTACTTGCGACAATTACATTTGTGTGAGTATCGCATAATAAACGAATGTATAATTAATATAAGTAATGAAAAAAAAAATATGGGTGCGTGTACTTAAGTACGCGCGTGAGAAGTTATACTTCTTTTTGGAATTATTAAAAAATAGTTTTTAATTGCATGCAGATAATTAATTACAATAAGATAATAAAAGGATTGGAAAAGGATAGTCAACGCAGTCAATAAAGTTCAGTTTTAATTTGAAAAATTTAATAAATAATCAAAATATTCAATTTAAATCACTACTGAATAAAATTTATTAGCACATATAAATTTCGCATTTGTATAACATTATAACACGTGTTAAGAATATAGAAACTAGAAACATGTGGATAAATATTATAAATATGAAAACAGTGATCAGAGGCGACGAGCGTCCCAACATGTGCGACTAAGAGATCCTATTACTATTTTGTTGGAAGCTTTTTTTCGAGACTTACGAGTAATGTGCGGTTTAGCGGCCGACTTCATGGTGTTACTTTTCTGTTACAGTGTTGCGCGCGCATCTTAAAATTTCACTCTCATAATTTTTTCATAACGTGGCTAAAGAAGTATAACTTCAATAAAAAAAAGAATGTATAATTACGAGTTGTTGTTGTTACGAAAGCACAGTTAACGTCGCGAAAGTACTAAAAACACACGAAAGTTTTTGAGAAATTCTTGAATATAAAAAAAATAAGCACAGTACCTCTTCCGACTAAAAAAAAATGGATGCGTGTAATTTATGTATGCGCGTGAGAAGTTATACTTCTTTAGCATCATTAAAAATATATTTTTTAATTGCATGCAAATAATTAATAATTACAATAAAAAAAAATGGGTGCGTGTACTTATGTAGGCGCGTGAGAAGTTATCCTTCTTTGGCATAGTTTAAAATTAGTTTTTAATTGCATTTTGGTTCTACTACACCAATGGTCAAGAGATGGCGCTGTAGTCTCCTGAATCGCGCTTTGGTTCCGTTGTTCCAGATTAATAAATACTTTTGATATGATAAATATGAATACCTATAACTGTTACTTTATTACAAAAAATAAAGATGTGTTTTTTGGTTCTACTACACCAATGGTCAAGAGATGGCGCTGTAGTCTCCTGAATCGCGCTTTGGTTCCGTTGTTCCAGATTAATAAATACTTTTGATAGGCCTTCACAATGCAGTCGTTAGCACCCACTAAATAGAGATTCTATTTCTATTTTGTTGGTAGATTTTCTTAATGTGCGGTAAACACAAAAGTAACGCATGAAGTTGGTCTAAGGTTGGCTAAAGCGACCGACTTCATGCTGTTAAAATTTTGTGTTACAGTGATGCGCGCGCATCTTAAAATTGCACTCTCATCATTTTTTCATAACGCGCCTAAAGAAGTATAACTTCAATAATAAAAGGACTGGAAAAGGATAGCTAACACAGTCAATTAAGTTCAGTTTTAATTTGAAAAATTAAATAAATATTCAAAATATTCAATTAAAATCACTACTGAATTTAAGTTATTAGTCCATATGTAATTAGCACTTGTAAGTATCTAAAACACGTTGTGTCTATATAGAAACTAGAAACATGTGGATAAATATTATAAATATGAAAACAGTGATCAGAGGCGACGAGCGTGCCAACATTGTTTTTGACAACGCGATCATCTTATGGAGCTCCGTGGATCGTTCAAAGTACCTTTTGAACAGATGCAGTGGCGGTCTTAGGGGGTGGCGAACAGGGCAATCGCCCGGGGCCTCGCTCCTACAGGGGCCTCGCGCAACAACCCAAGCAAATTTTAAAAATATAAAAAAAAAAAAAAAAATTCAATGACACAAGATCGGCTTTCAGCCCTCGCTATTCTTTCTATCGAAAATGACGTAGCTTATTCGCTAGATTATTGTGCTTTAATTAAAGATTTTAGTCTTAGGAAAATCCGCAAACATCAATTTTAAAATTTATCATCTCTGTATTTGTTAATTTTGTGAATCTTTCAATGTAAAATATTTTAAAATTCAAATTTGATTTATTTGTATAATTTAAGCATTTTTCCTTAAACATGACAAATACCTAAACCAAACAACCAGACCTACTTTCGCATCACATACTTTTCACGAAGGACAAAGGGCCTCGCAAAGACCTGCCGCCCGGAGCCTCGCAATCGGTAAGGCCGCCTCTGAACAGATGTACTACCACTACTACACTAACATTCATAACGCGCCCGCGGCCAACTTCATGGTGTTACTATTGTGTTACAGTGATGCGCTCGCATCTCGAAATTTCACTCACATGATTTTTTCATAACGCGCCCGCGGCCAACTTACTTTTGGGTTACAGTGATGCGCGCGCATCTAAAAATTTCACTCATCATTTTTCATAACGCGCCTAAAGAAGTATAACTTCAAAAAACCCTATCCATTTGAATGTTAATGACTATTATCAAAGTTTAAATCCATTGCAGAATTTTAAACTTTTGTGCTAGCCTAAAATAATTATGTATTTTGGATATTTGGGGATATGCAGTCCTTATGGAACTGTAGTCACTGCGACCTAAAAGATCTATTGTAACTCGCATCTCTTCTATCCCGACAGCTTCCAAGAGGCTCAGTACGTTTCTAGCTTTTAGAGATTTTACTTATATGTCGTCCCAGTTGAATAAAGCTTAACACACTGTTGCTGTCGTCTGATAAAATATGTTCTCTCCGCCTTTCTCATAGGTTATCAGATATCCATCCAGAGACATCCTGCATATATTTTTTATTTACAGATATATGATGTAATGGATCCATTTCAATCAACATTGTATTGTGTGAAGTCCGATGGTGACCGCGCTATAATCGTAGGCACCGCTGAATATTCACGCTGTGTATTGTTTGACATTCGATCTGACGCATGTCATAAACAAGTAAGTTGGTCGCTCAGAACAAGAAATAAAGCATAGCAAGAATTTAACTTTTATGGCTTGCGCAGACAATGGACTTTTGTCCGCCGAGGACTTTTTACAGATTCAACGCACACGGTGTGCGGACATTTATCCCCCGAAAATTTAGTGAGGCGCACGCTATGGAAGCAATATTCTGAGATAAGGGATCATCCATAAAGTATGTCACACTAATTTCGTGATTTTTTACCCTGCCACCGTCCTTGTAACAATTGGTCACATATGTAAGTCCCACTACCTCTATAATAAATAAATACATACACATACAAATTTTGCATTTCTAACGAAGAAATTTATAGACGCTAAAGAATTCCTTCGACAAATATTTATCGGTCGTGATACTCTTTTTTTGATGTATCTTAACTTTAAGGATTTCTTTTTTCCATTTCTTTACCACGAACACACTATCGAGCGGGCATCGCTGATTAAAGTCCACTGTGTGCGTAGATGTCACGTATGTTCTAATTTTTCGAGGACTCGCGTACTTTTCTCCTGTCCGGTCCCTCGATGTCCGCAGTAGTTCGAGGGACTTTTTGCGCGCAAAGGTATTTTTAATCCGTCGTGTGCGTTACTCGGTGCAGTTGTAAGTGGTCTATTACGGCGGACAAAAGTCCCAAGTCTGCGCAAGCTAATATCGTTATCTTATTTTTATTTAAAAACCAAAAAAGGGACAAAGGGAATTACTTCCCATTTGCTTCCTATCATGAGGCATTTGCCCCTCAACATTTTAAGATTAATCAAAACATTGAACAAAAACATGATCTATTAAGGATTAAAAATAAAGGTCAAATTTCAAATATCTTCGATTCATATAGGCACGGTAATGATATCATACAGTATTCTATCTTCATACAAACGGTCGGAAAGCGAGTCATACCTACACCACTCGAGTTCGATGTGCTCTCGGCGGGCACCAAGTCGCGCATGCGCCGCCGCGCCGCAACGACGACCGAACGGTCTGAATTGTTTTTTATGCAGTTAGCCGTGCTTAAACGTGCGTTTTGTATTGTAAATATTTGTTTTAATCAAGTAGATACCTACATAATTTAGTATGGAAAAGAACAAACGACGATCAATATCGTACTACAGCACAATTGCTGTTTTTGGTTGCTTGAACTCTTCAATAACGCAGAGATATCATTTTTTAAATTACCTGAAATATTGGAAAGGTGTCTTACCTTTATAGAATATTTTTATATACCTATCTACTAGTACGTAATTTGTTTCTAATATTTAGGTATTTCGGTTTTTCCATCGGGCAAAATATCTGGAATAATATGTAAATAAGTGGTTAGGATAAAAAAAGAGACAAACGAGTAATCTACCTACACTCGCGTTAAAAACAAAACTACATAAAATACTGTAGGCGGGCGGCCCTACCGCGTGCTAACGCAGCGCTCGGCCGTAGGTATTTATTTTCAAGGACAGGGCGGAGTCACAATACTGTATAGATAATATTACCGTGATATAGGTATATAGTTTCCTTGTTAATAGAAGGTCCTAAGTGCAACTAAGCGTTTTTACAAGGGAAACTTGTCTGTTTTGATTTTTAAGCGAATTATCGAACAAGTGGGTCAGAAATTAGTTGGCTCGACCGTATCTTTATAATTTTCTTGTTTCTTTCAGATGTACTTTACGCAAAAGCAATCATCACCAATTTATAGTCTAGATTTCGACTCGACAAAGCTAATAGCTGCCGCAGATCGTAGAGTGGCTGTCTTAAATTTCAACATAAACTCATCATCAGTACCACGAAAAGATTATTCTCAAAAATTTGAATTTGTCAATAGATGAGAACCGTTAATGAGAACATTAGTTGGGATTAAAAGAAAGTTTTTGCTTAGTAAGTCAAAGTTATTAAGTTTTGATATTTAAATATTTGTGCAATAAATTTAACTTATGAATTTAAACTGCATTTGAGATTTTTATAACATGATTTTTATAAAGTAAAGAGAATTAAATTTATTTATTTGCATTTAAATAGGATATAAAGTGAAGGAGCTTTTATATTTACAAAAACTGCAGTAAATAACACTATACTTACTGTAGTGTTGCGTCTTTGCTTGCAAAGTTGACGGGAGTTCCACGGTCTAGGGGAAAGACATTTCATTTTGGTTATTCTTTTCATACACAAAATAAACATTGTTGATGTTTCAAATATTTCTCTATTCCTTTTCTCCCATAGGTTACCTGGAAGAGATTGCTGTTTAGCAATAAGGCCGCCTATTGTGTAGGTACTCTTTCTTCAATTTTAATTGTTTATGTCTTGTTTGTGTCCTTTGTTGTGTGCAATAAAGAATATTATTATTGGTGTCGATTCTGGCATGATCTCTAAATTTAAAACTAAATTTAACCCGAGTCTCTCCTTTTCATTCCGTATAGAGAATGACAAGGATTCACTGTTGTCAAATTAAAGTTTAGGTTTAGAGAATCATGTCAGAATCGACACCATTATTTCCGAACACACCAAACATTTAATAGCGCCACTTTAACTGCTAAAGTTAAAGCCTATCAATTTGGTGATGATAAGTGTAAATATAATGTGGCGGCAAAGACTATTGTTACGCCCGAGAAACGTGCCGATCTAGCCATGGTCTCTCTATCCCCCAGGAACTCCGGCATCTTTAGTCAATGCAGTACCAGAATACCAATATTATCATTTTGTTGTTTGGCCTTAGTGTAACAAAACCTAATGGTGCTTGTCTTCCTGGCATCCAGTTCGCCTAACCTAAACCCGCCGTATTGTAAACGATTACTATCGTGTCTAGCCGTTTGTAGGTAATGAGAGCAGAGGTAAAAAAAAAAAAGAAATTAATTTCAACACGCACACCAATTAGCCTAGCCCCAAAGTAAGCACTGTAAGGTTTGTGTTATTGGATACTAGAGTAACGGGTAGAATACATATACAGTACATATATAAGTATATTTATATAGAAAATACATTCGTCGGTGATATTCTGAAACCGCGGAACTAACAGTGTTTAAAACCGCGTATTTACAAAACTAGCAAAATCGAGATTTCGCGGGCTTAGCTTCGTTGTAGTGATTGGCTGCGTTCTGTGATGATGGTTGGGCCTATTATCCAATAGGAAGCCGTGGAATCGAATGTCTTTTAATCCGCGTAACGTCAGGTGATTGTTTATTGTGCCCAAACCGCGTATGCATGTAACTTGCTACTGGTTCGACGAAACCGCCTGTGATTTAAGAGCTACCACTTACGCATCATTTTTCATTGATTATTTGACTAAGTTATTAGAAGAAGATTGCAGGGATGTTGTCATCTGGACGGATGGCTGCACTGCACAGAACAGAAACTCAATAGTTTCTAATGCCCTTATAAGATTAGCAGTAGACAAAAATACAACAATTACAGAAAAGTATCTGGAAAAAGGTCACACTCAAATGGAGGTTGCCTCCGTACACTCCGTAGTGGAAAGAAAGCTGAAAAATGTTGAAATTTTTCTTTCTTCTCAGTATGCCTCAATTACAAAAGAAGCCAGGAAGCATCCTTCTCCATACCAGGTTTTTCAACCAGATTACACCTTTTTTAAAGACTACAGTCTAAAAGAATACCAAATTTATGATTCCATTCGTCCTGGGCGTTCTGCTGGAGATGATTGCGTAGTGGATCTGAGGGTTTTAAAGTATAATCCTAACGGCACAATAGAGTTTAAAAAACACTTTAAAGATGATTTCAGCCCACTTCCTCGGAGACCAAAACCTATTTCAGCTGTAGTTATAATGTACCTCCCCTGTATTCATCTAGACTGCCTATATTAGACAGTAAGTATCAGCACTTACAGCAATTAAAGAGTGTGATACCTGCAGATTGACACTTATTTTACGATAATTTGCCATTTAAGAAAAAGTAATGTTTTATTGATCTCATTTTTAACAAAGACCTCAATGTGCAATTGTTATTCTACTCTGAAGTAATATTTATATACGTTTTGTTCTTCATTTTTAGTTTTAACTGTTAATTAGTAAGTACCCTCTCAACAAGGTATGTTTAACACACTTAGCTATAAAGAGCTATTTTTTTAACATTATGGGGATTTATGGTGTTAATTTCCTGTATATTGTTGATTACCTAATGTACCGGTGATAAATATGTGCCAAAAATTAAACTCTGAAGTTGACTTAATAAATAATTATAGGATGTTGATTGTATTCTTTTGTTTTATTTCGGCGGACAATTCCGCTTAAGTGACATAAAAAAACTCATTTTGATTTTATTTGAGATAATAAAACCGCGAAAGTCGATTTACTAATTAATTAATACATATTTAACATAACTAATGCCTACAATACCAAGAAGAATATTATAATTTGACAATTTAAATGTTTAAACAATAGAAAGTCAAGTGATTCAGTAAATATTATGTTTTTCTTCGTTCCTGTAAAATTCACTGCAGCTACCTTACGCGGTTTTAAACACTGTTAGTTCCGCGGTTTCAGAATATCACCGACATTATTAAACATCCATGACTGGAGTACAAATGCTCGTATTCATCACACAAACATCTGCCCCCACCGGCATTTGAACCCGGGACCTCTCGAGTCGGTGACACCATGAAACTCGGCGTACAAACCATTCGGCCACGGAGATCGTCATTCGTTCACTGATCGATTTTAGTATGCTATGGTCTTACTTCTGTTAGAAGCCACTATGCTCCAAGTCTCCTATAAAGTCTATTCTCTTTTATTATAATCCATTTTGCCTTAACTCATAATAGCTGTGCTCCACCAGAACACCTACCTCGATCAGAATCCGCTGTGCCCTGACTTCCCTATAATGAGGATCATTACTCGGGTCAGCCAATCAACTCAAAATCAGTATAATGATCTAATAAGCTCATTAAATACTTTTTAAATCATCAAAATCGGTTCATTCGTTGCGATTTTATAACTAATTTTATGGTAGCTAATATTCACGGGCGGCCGAAACGTGTGACGTCACAGAGCTTAATCGTGGTTCACTCCGGTCGAACTTCAGTAGCGTCTCTATGCACGCTCGCGACAGAGAGCTAGAGCTCTGTGACGTCACAGCCACCACGTAGTCAGCTGAAAAAAAAATCGTTTAGTAATTTGGTCATAACTTCGTCAATATTCGTCGTAGAACAAAAATTTAAGCTATTTTATGGAATCCTTAGCTCTATAAATCTGCATTCTCAACTAAAATCGTTAGGGATCCTCATTGCTGTGACAAGAACAATGATTGCTGTGTCCTATTTTAAAATCCACTGCCTTCTTAGCGGGCAGCAAAATTTTACAATAAATAATAAAAATATTTCAACCACTTAAATAAGAAGGCGGCAAAATTGTCCTTCGCCCCGGGCGGCCGACACCCACGCTACGCTGGCCCTACCTCTACTTCGACTCGATGTGCCCTGCCTCTGTTAGAATCCGCTTTACTCTTATTCCTATAATCGCTGCGCTGTGTGCTCTACCGCTATGTGAATCCCGCTGTGTCTTATACCTAACCCTCTTATAATTGCTTTGCCCTAACTCCCCTTATAATCGCTATGCCCTAACTCTTTGTGATTTCGCAGTGTCCCAAATCTCCTGTAACTGCTTTTCCCGACCCCCAGTAGAATTTGCTGCGTTGTACCCGTCCATTTTGTGAATCTGCTGTGACCTAAGTAATAACTGCTTTGCATTAACGCTCCTTTAAATCGCTACGCCCTGCGTCTGTTAGAATTCGCTTTGCCCTACCTCCCTGTGAAGCCCTTCTGTTCGAATTCTCCTATAATCGCTGTGCTCTCGATCTCCCATAAGTGATATACCCTATCTTAATGAGGATCCTCTGTGCCGTAAAATTCTTCTAATCGCAATGCCTATTAACTCCTTTAATCGTTATGCCCTACCTCGATAAGCAGTGCCCTACCTCTATTAAAATCCGCTGTGCCCTACAGTTTAAACCGTTGTGCCCTTCCTGTATTAGTATCCGCTGTGCCCTTTCCTATAATCACTATGGCCGAATTCTACTATAATCGCTTTACCCTAAGTGCCACAACGCAGGAGCCACGAACAGTGGCGGATGTAAGGTCATTTTACGGTTTCGACAGGCGTGCGGCCGGGGTTAAGCTAAGACAGGCATTTGTGAATTTTGCCCGTCGCGCTCGAAGCCACGATACGCACACTCCGTGCGTGGGCGGCGAGCCACATGTGCGTGATGGTGGGTGGTGAGCGTAAATGCATTGATGGAAAAACGCGATAACGCGAATTTGCGGGACGCTTTGTTTACGTTCAACGAATGAATTAGAACGTCCTTCGTTAAGTTTTCTAACGATGAGTTTCTTTAGTTAGCTTACAGTATTTTTGATGTGTAACATCTTTCCTCTCGCTTTCGGGCAATTTGTGGGAGTGATTACGTGAAGTGGGGCGGAAGTGAGTAACAGGAAGTTTGGGAAGCGCGCGCTATTTGATTTGATTTTAGAACATAATGTTCAAATGGCTTATTCCTTTTATAGTAGGTTTTTTTTTACTAATATGAGATTCAAATGTTACACATCATAGGTACGTGATTACTGTAAGGCTCACTGGTTTTTTTTACTATTGACAGGATTTTTTCTAAAAAATCAGGCGCTTTGTGGATTATATGATGGCTTCCTCCCTAAAATTGATGGTAATACTATGCGCACGGCAGTTGCGCGGATCTTAATTTGTATGACTCACCCGCGCGGTTACGCGGATGCCAAAGCGTTGGCGTACCTATATGCAAATACAAAATAATTGCCGCGCGCGCGACCGCTATTCGGTGCGCGTCTGGTGCGTTTTTCACCTTACTGTTCTATAATCATTATACTGTAACACTCTTATAAAATGAGTTTAGCTCCCCACCTGTTATAATAGAAAAAAGCAATCTACATTGCTCGACGTGGACGAAATCTTGCACTCTTATTTAATATAAACTTAAAAAGTAATCTAACTTTTATATTGGTGTTGATTCTGGCAGGATTCTCTAAACTTAAAACAAAATTTGACATCAGTCTGTCCTTTTCAGTCTGTATAGAGAATGACAAGGATATACTATTGTCAAATTTAAGTTTAGGTTTAGAGAATCATGCTAGAATCGACACCACTGTTGTCAAATTTAAGTTTAGCTTTAGAGAATCATGCCAGAATCGATACCATTATTGGTGGTTTATAGACCATATACCCGCGTAATAATATGCATACATACATAGATAAGTCTGTAACTACGTAGCGAATTAAAATTATGCAAAAGACTACATATGAACGTGTTGTTTCTATTGTTATCGAAAAAAGAGTGACAGCATTAAAATTTGACATCTTTGTGCGGCCGTTAGTAGTTCATATAAATCTTAGGATTATCCAATTCCAAGGTAATTCCCACAGCAAAGGCTCAGTCCATGGACCTCCGTTAAACCATATATTAGGGAGGATCATCCATAAATCATTAGCCTATTAATATCCCCACTGCTGGGGCACAGGCCTTCCCTATTATGGAATAGGGAGAGTGAGCCATAACCCACCATGCGAGCCCAGTGCGGATGGGAGGGTGCTAACGATTACAGATTCAACCGGAATTAACGTGCCTTACGAAGCACGAAGGAGCTCGAAGCAGTAAAATTTTCGTCACCCATCCAATGACCGACCACTGCGATAGTGGCTTAACTTAAACAAACGCAGCCGAACGCTGTAACCACTTGCGCCATCGAGCTCCTAGAGTTTAAGCTTCAGACTATACATAACTATAAAATCTTCTAATCACAGAATTTTGTGTTAGCGTGATGACGTGTTTTTGATCGTTTTTAGGGCAGTCCCGTTAGTCTAGGTAAATTAAATTGAGCAATATAATCATAATGTTTCATTTTATTATACACTAGTGGCTGCCCACGACTTCGTACATGTTAACTTTGACTTTTTGAGAATTTCAACAGGAACCTTACCTTTTTCCGGAATAAAGGGAATATATGAATCTATCCAGCCCTAGTATCATATGCACCACGATTTGATATATACCTCAATTTTCAGATTACTACGGAGTTTGACAGTTAGATGCGATGAAAACGTGATATTTTATAAATTGTGGTGCTCATGTTAGGGGGACAGGTCATATAAGCGTACTACCTAATTTCATCCAAATCCGTTCAGTAGATTTAATAACAAAAATACAATCTTTCACATCTAAAATATCAGCAGGATGATTTAAATCTTTGCAGTAGGATAAGAAAAAGAAAGAGAATAGTTTAAAGAAAATTCAAAACTTTTCTAACTATAGTTAGAAAAATAGGTATTCCACAAATAGTAGTAGAAAAAAATACGTCTTCATAAATGTCACTGTCATTCTTCTTGTCATGCTGACATTTATGCAAAAATGTCAAAGAAACAAAATAACACTAACCTCTTCCATCTATTTCAATTTTATTCAAAATAAATGTGTTTGGTAGTCACACAAAGCCATGGAGTCAATAAATAATTAAGTATTACAATAACTTCAATAGCTTAGTCATCGCTCATCCCTCAAACATGTTTAGAAACCGATTATTTAATATAATAAAAGCTACAAGTATTTTGCACAGGAAAAGAATTATAACTAAAATCCGAATATTTACGCCGGTCACGCTAGGATTGTTGACTACAGCCTCCTGTGAAGATGCTCATAAGGAATTTCAAGTGTCTTGGGATGAAGATAAATTAGAACACGATTTTTTAATCCGTCAGGCCACTACGGTTAATGTTAATGCTGCTACTCAACTTTTGACAGTCACACTAGTCGCTATTCAGGATACCAGTGAAAGGTTTGATATTTCTTTTCTATTGTTTTTTCTTGTATAAATTAAATATGATTAATTAAGCTACCACAGTATTTTGTAATGTTACAGACTAAGGGAAGCTCTCAGTAAAGAGATTTGCCTAGTGAGGCAAGCGCTTGAATGGGGAGATGCAGGCACTCCACCACATCATTGGGATCAGTTGGTGGCTGTCAGAGGTGCTTTGTGTGACTTAAAGCATAACCTAAGGACACTATTAAGTAAGTTGGATATGACACCCGCAGAGTTTAGTTTAGATGTCCTGATCTTAAGAATTCTGGGTACAATATATAAAGGACTCCAAATAAGGTAATCAAGCCTTTTTGTCAAAATGTTGCCAGTCATGCCTCATTTTGTTATGACTAACAGTAAGAGTGCCTGAAGGAGCCAAGTTAGCCCACAGGCAATGGTTCTGGCCATGTTATTAAATTATGGTAAATTAAGGGAGTGGAACTCCTTGCCCAGGTCTGTTTTCCTGGACCATTATAATCTGGACATCTTCAAGGCCAGAGTGAACAGGCATCTTCTAGGCAGTCATGTACCATCCTAGGCCTCATCATTGCAAGACTGTTAGCATGTGGACATTAATGGCCTTAGCCCACACCTCATTTGTAAGAATAATCATCCAGCAAAATGCAAGGGCCCCACATGATGTTATGGCCCATTCTCTATATGTGGAGGTCCACATCAAAACGTTTCATTTACATCTTAAATGATTTTACACAATTTGAGAAAAACAAATAAGTCATCAATGCTTAAAGCAATCTCTATACTCACTATGGGAAAAAAACTTATTAATGCATAGATTAATTTGGGTGAATCATCATTTGAATATTTATACTTTAATACTCATGAGAATTATTTATTAAAATAAATGTTACATTATGGTGCAACTAATTTATTAATGTAGAGTTTTGGTGAGATCATTGTAAAAATGATACTTTTTATTGTGATTTACTAACAAATAACACTTTTTGGTATGAATATAAAAAGACATTTTAATTAATTTATTTTACTATAAAAAGAGAAATATACATATTATTATTATTTATTGTATTATAAAAACTTAAATTCAGAGGGAACAATCTCCTTTAGTGCGTAAAATTATAACATTTTGGTGCAAGTTGTTGATTTCATAGAGCTACAGTACGAAATTGAACATGTTTTGTTGCAACTTCAATAGAGTTTTCCATAGAATTCAGGAATTCGAACCAATATGCATACTCAACTTATTTTCTGAACTACAAGTCAAATGTTACTTTTTGGTGTGGACGTCCACATAATATATGTGGTCATAGGAAAAGTCTTAATGCCTAGTCCAGCAATGGAAACAATTATATGATAATTTTAGTCTACAAGCAATTCTGATGTGGTGCTGTGCTGATGAATGATGAAAAAATTATGTGTTGGTGATGTAAATTAATATTGAAGGCTATATCATAAAGTACACAGTCTTTACTGTATTTGAAAACAACAATTACATTTCCATCTGCTTTCTTAGGTTATATGGACTATGCTGAGAAGTTAGCAACAGTTGCTGCTGAAATATCATATCTGTCTGGTAACATTGCTGCATCTGATGCAATATGTGAAAGAATTGACCACGCTTGTAGGTAAGTATTAAAAAACGGAGTTTATTTAAAAACATTTATTAATATTATGCAACGGTTTTCGACCATAGTAATATTTTAAGTCTTACATTTTTTTTCAAATCATTCTTCCATATCCAGAATAAAAAAAAATACACAAAATTCTGCTTACTTAATCCATTTGCATTTGATATATATAATCATAATAATAATATAAATCTTAATTAAAATTTAACAAATTGTCACTTCTTTTGACCTTAACATTGTAATAGTAACGAAAGTTAATTAGAATGTAAACAAAATACTCTTTTTTTATTGTTTAGTTTTTATGTACATAGTGGCAGTAATTTCATGTTTCCCTCCATAGAACTTGCAACAATCAGAAGCAATTGACGCATGATCTACAGCAGGAGAGCTTAGAGTTGCAGCAACAAGCTATTATCAGCTCCCCTCACCTCGAAGAGAAACTGAAAGAAGAAGCAATCAGTGATAAAGATGCTAGGAAAAGAAAAAATAATAAATGATAAAAAAATCTTTTTCCTAGCTCTGAAAGCTAGCAGTAACAATTGTACATTTCATGTTAAAATATATTTAAATTATTAAAGCTAATGCCAAGGCAATATTTTATTACTAGCTGAGCCCGCGAGCTTCGTATCGCCATAAAAATTATGGGTGGTAGAAGGGTGAAAAATTAGGGTTGTGTGTGTTTTTGTATGAAGTATAATAAAAAAAAATGACAAAAAAAAATTTATGGCGGACCACCCTTAAGATTTAGGGGGATAAAAAATAGATGTCCGATTCTCAGACCTACTGAATATGCATATAAAATTTCAGGAAAATCGGTCGAGCCATTTCGGAGGAGGTCAATTATGCACACCGTTGTAAATGTAGCAGTTTAATACTTAATGTGGGTCAGGGTAGGCAACGGGGCGAGTGATATTTTTGGTATTGCGTTGCGTAATCGTCTACAGGCTATGGTGGCCGGTGATCTTCAAGCAGGCCATAAGCTTCTTTGCCGCCCTTTAAATATAAAAAATAAATAAATATATGTATTATGCAGTACCTACCAGTTAAAACAATCTCTAAGAAGTAGCATCCTTGTTTAAATGTGTCTCGATGTCCACTCGACAGATGGGGCAGTGCTTGTTTGTGCTCAGCCATTGATCCACACACTCCATGTGAAATAAGTGCATACACGGAAGCCGCCTGAAAATTTAAATTTATTATGTTATCCTATGGTCACGATTGACTGGAAGCGAAAAAATTATGTATGTGCCAGTCGCTTTATCCTCGATTATGTGTAACAAAAATTTCGCTCTGATATAGATATATGAACATAGTAAAATTTCTGTTGCACATAAAGGCCTGCACTGCGTTAAGCGGGTGCACAGAGCGGACGTCTGCTCTGCGTGCATTTTCATATCATTTCACAGAGCAGCGCTATATGAAAGATTTAATTCGTTAACTAACAATCACACTTGTGACTGTAAACAGTTGGGAACTCAATCATCGCTCAATTGTGACTCCTCCACTTTACAACAAAAGTTTATATCTGTTGATTCCCAACATCAGCCAATTGGTACATACTTGACGCCAGTGAAAGTAACTCACTCAAGAAATGCATCTTTAGATAATAAAAATAACAATATTATAATGTTTAGTGATGAAATTGGGAAGAATATGGGCCCTCTTTTATCTAAAATGGGACATTCAATAACAAATTACTGTATGCCTGGTACCTCTTATAATGATATTTTAGAAAAGGCAAGTAAGCATAGCTACAGTAAATGCCACATCTTGTTGTTTTTTATAGGAAATAGAGGCAATTTGAATAAAAAGTCATTAATAAAATATGTGACAGATTTAAATGCATTAAATGTGAAAAAAATTGTATTGTTCACATTGCCTTACTGCAACAGTCTGCCAAAGGAGAAAAAATTGTTAAGATACAAATTAAATATGCTTTTTTATACAATTTGTAAAAGCAATAAATATCATTTGATTGACTCCAACAATTATGTTAGAAATTTTTATTTGACGAAAGATAAATATTATCTTTCCAATTATAATAAAAGACAGGTAGCTAAGTCGCTATCATATTTCTTTTTTATGTCAGCCAAGAATTTGGCTAAACAACTTGCTCCTATTGAGCAATATTCTATTGACATGACAATCAGTAATTATTCTACTGAAACCACCCAAAATCATAATAAATATTTAAATTAACCAATCAGACAAAAGATAATTCTTCTTGCACATTAAATAATAATGTAAATAAAAATAATTGTTTTGTTAATATAGATAAAAAAAAACCATCCAAAAACATTGCAAAAAATGTAAGTTTTATCAACCTGGTGCATCTTAATATTCAAGGAATGATGGGTAAGGACTTAGAAATTGAATTATTCATGAATTGTAATAATATAGATATTTATTGTATTACAGAACACTGGCTTAATAGTTGTCAGAATATATTTAATTTCAATAATCATCAGGTTGGTAGTTTGTTCAATCGAGAAAATGCAATTCGCTGTGGCTCTTTAATATTATTGAATAAAAAATTAAAATTTAAGGAACGAAGAGATATTGTGAGCCTCTCGGTTGAGCGAACAATAGAAATTGCCTATGTGGAACTGGACCGGCTTGTTGTATTGAGCGTATACAGACCTCCATCAGCATTGTATGATTGTTTTGAAGCTATCATGGATGAAGCTCTTAAGAAAACTTACACTACAGGCAAACGATTGATTGTCTGTGGTGACTTCAATATTGATTTATTAGAAAAATCTAGTTCGAGTACTAAAATAAAAAATTTATTTCAATCATACAATCTGAAAAACTTATTCATTGAGCCTACTAGAATAGCTGCCACTTCGGCCACTTGTATTGATAATATATATACAGATATCATACCACAGAAAAAACAAATTATTAATAAACTAGATAGTGATCATTGTGGCCAGTTGATTACATTTCCATATCAGCTCAAGCAGGTGACAAAAAAACACATCACTGTTGTACCAAAATCTGCTAATCGTGTGGAACGTTTTAAAACTCAATTAAATAGAAAAATGTGTTATCTAAAATATAAAGACAGTCCAAATGATTTATATAATGATTTTTTTAATATATACTGCACTGAACTTAATAATGTTTTTGTACCCAAAAAAATCTGTGTTAATGATGCGGTAACTTTTACTAAGTGGGCTACGCCTGGAATTCATAAAAGTAGAAGGACACTTTATGAACTTTATAATGAAAGAAACTGTAACACTAGTGAAAAATTTAAAGAGCATGTTCGTAACTATTCTAAATTGTTTAAAAAAGTATGCCGCTTAGCAAAATCAAATTACTTAAGTTCAAAGATTAAGAACAGTAATGACAAAATCAAAACGACATGGAATATTATAAACGATGAAATTGGAAAATCCAAAACTCGCAATAATAATAATAATTATAACCTAAATATTTAAATAACTTAAATATTGATAATAAAAGGGTTACTTCAGATATTGAAGTTGCTAAAGCTTTCGAAAATTTCTTTACTGATATTCCAGTTTCAACTACTAAATCTTTGAACTCTTCCCCCATTGCTGCCGAATCAATCTTAAGAGAAAACGTGAAACCTTGTACTAAAGAAAAGTTTACTAGAAAATAAATCCACGCGGACCAGGCAGCGGACGGGACTCGAAGCCGCATCCTTCGCTAACCGGGCGAATGCACTGACCATTATGCTACCACGGCCCTAATAATAATATATACTATATAATGGTCAGTGCATTCGCCCGGATAGCGAAGGATGCGGGTTCGAGTCCCGTCCGCTGCCTGGTCCGCGTGGATTTATTTTCTAGTAAACTTTTCTTTAGATTTAAACATCTAGCAGTTAAATGCTTAAAAAATAAATAAAATCATAACCTTGTACTAGTCATTTTCATTTTAAACATGTTGACTTTAAAGATGTAATTAAAACGTTTCACCAATTAAATAAAAAGAAAACCGCGGATCAGTGGGGCAATTCCGTTGATGTTTCTAAATCGGTAATTGAGACAATAGCTCCTATTCTAGCTTGCATATTTAATGATTGTGTTGACTGTGATGTTTTTCCTGACCTCATGAAATACAGTAAAATAACTCCTTTGCATAAAACGGGAAGTACATCAGACCCCACAAACTTTAGACACAACAATTTCTATGCTACCCACCTTTAGTAAAATTTTCGAAAAAATCATGTTAGATCAAATGCAAACACATTTTAATAAATATAATATACTTCACTGTAAACAATTTGGTTTTACACGGGGTCGTTCAACAACCGATGCCGGTGTTGAACTTATACAACAAATTTTTGACGCCTGGGAAAACTCGCAGGACGCTCTAGGTGTGTTTTGCGACTTGTCCAAGGCTTTTGATTGCGTTTTTCATGAAACATTACTCAGGAAACTCCACCACTATGGATTTGGAGATACTGATCTGGATCTTATTGCGTCATACCTGATGGATAGGATCCAGAGGGTTGATATTAACGGCAATAGGTCTGCGGGTTCGCAGGTTAAAATGGGTGTTCCGCAGGGCTCAATCCTTGGTCCTTTCTTATTTTTAATTTATATTAATGACTTGCCTTACTACGTTAGAGATAAGCATGAGATAGTTTTGTGCGCGGATGATACATCACTTTTATTTAAACTCAAACGTAAGGAAACAGTTATTGACGACGTGAACAGTTGTATCTCTAAGGTAGTCCACTGGTTTAATGTTAATAATTTATTACTAAATGAAGGAAAAACGAAATGTATGAAATTTGTATTACCTAATGTAAAACAGGTAAAAACCAGTGTGAATGTAAAGGATAGGAATATGGGCCTTGTAGACACCACAGTATTCTTAGGGATTACTTTAGATTCTAAGCTTCAATGGGGCCCACATATTGATAAATTGTCAAATAGACTTAGTTCTGCAGCATATGCCGTAATGAAGATACGCCAGTCAACGGATGTAGATACGGCCAGATTAGTATACTTTACTTATTTCCATAGTGTAATGTCGTACGGAATTTTATTGTGGGGAAACGCCGCCGACATTCAAACTATTTTTGTGCTGCAGAAGAGAGCTATTCGATCAATTTATAATCTTAAAGTTAAGGATTCCTTAAGAGAAAGAGAGAGAGAAAGAGGTTTAAAGAATTTGGTATAATGACGGTCGCATCACAATACATTTACGAAAATTTATTACTTGTAAGAAAAAATATTAATTTGTTTCTTAAAAACAGTGATGTTCACACACTTAATACAAGAAAATAAACTAACTTTACCTGCTACTAGGCTTCACAAAATCAATAATTCATTTAAAGGTCTTTGTGTTCGCTTATACAATAAAGTCCCAAGCAATATCCAAGAGTTAAGCATAAATAAATTCAAAGATAGTATAAAAAAGCACTTATTAAAAAAGCTTATTACAAAGTGTCTGATTATATTACAGACAAAAATGCTTGGGTTTGAACTGTTCCAATCATTCCAACAGGTGTTCTATATTAAATAAATCATGATTGTATTGACGTTGTAACAACATAATGATTTGTAAATGTTGTTACATTATTCTTTTAATGTTGTGGAGTTTTTTTCGCTCGTTTTTCTCCGCAGCTAAAAAATATGTCCAATAACGAGTGGTAGGGAAAAAAATGTTTGGACGATTCAAAAGTGTTGTACTATACATCCAATTTGAATAAAGATATATTGATTTCTGATTTCTATTAAATAGCATGAAACAAACACGTCCGCTCCGTGCTCTCGCTTACTGCAGCGAAGGCCATACTCGAGGCTTTATTTCTTTATTCGGCATACATTTGTTTTTTCAAAATTCATTTTTTATGACGAGGAAGAAAGGGGAAATAATACTATTCTCATTAATGGCGCAAACGAAACCAATCAAGTTTCATCTGCACCATTAATGGTGCAAGTCAATAGTGCATTCGGTACAACGTCGAAGGCGGACAGGCAAATGGTGCACTTGTCGACGGCGCGGGTGGAGGGGGCATAATATAGGTATTCAAAATCGGTCAACAATTCAACAAAATTCATGTTGCCTAGACTGTTTTGATGAGTATATCATTGTAAGGCCACACTCGCCTGCAGTCGGCCGCGGCCTCGAAGGCGGACAGGCAGATGGTGCACTTGTCGTCGGCGCGGGTAGAGGCGGCGTACGCGTGCCGCAGCGTGTTGCGTTCGATGACGGCGCGCGTCGCACCGCGGGCCTCTACGCCCGCTTCCGCCTAAAGATATTAAAACACATTATATCAATTTCTTAGGTTTCCACGCACATCACTCATTAAATAAAACAGTTTTTACTGTTATTGGAAATTATAAATTGCAAAATACGTATGTAAGTACATGTAAAAATTTTGGTGTTTCTTTTTTACTGTTTTATTTTATATTTTTTTGCATATTATCATCGTAGCAAATAATGCGCCCACTTAGGCGTATAGGCGTGGGCTCGATAATGAACGATTCCACCAGGTTGCATAGAAGGTATAAATTCTATACCTCCTAGTAATCTGTAGGATCTATTTTAAATTAAAATCCTTACGGGCAAATCATATAAATTTACTTTTTCTGTTCCATTTAAGTCCATTGAAATAATATTTGAAAATTCGTAATTATAAACAGTAGTACCTTTACAGGAAATACAAGTTCCCTTTTCATCGCTACAAGGAATTGCATCTTCTAGGGCGTGATAATACAGAAATTAGCCTAAATGACGGTAAAAGAAAAAAGGTCCGTCAAACGACAAAGTTGATATCTACCCTACACTACTTCATTCTGTAATAAAAAATTAAAAACGAAAATCTCGCGAATGGAATCGCGTGAATGTCTCTACGCCTAAAGGTTGACTGGCAGAGAATGCTTTTAGCGTTAAGTCCGCCTTTTGTCCATTTTTGTAATTGTGGCAATAAAGTTTTAAATAAATAAATGGAATGACGTATTCAAATAAATTATATGCCAAATTTTGGAATGACGTATTCAAATAAATTATATGCCAAATTTTAGTCCAAATATTGTACAATATTTCAACATATTTTCTGTATACTTAATACCAAGAGTTATTTATCTACATGCGTTTATAAGGATCACTCATTTCCAAAAAGGTTAAAAAAGGTTTGATTGGTCATAACTTTTATCTATAAGTATTTGTGGTGTGTTATTAATTTGTACAGATATTTCCAAAAGTTACCTTCAAGGTGGCAAAAAAATATTACGTACTTCGTAAACATAACGCCGTATTTCTAGGATCACTCAATCTAAATGCGTCAGGATTGAGTGATCCAATGAAACTATCATAGATTCCTGGATTTACGTTGAAGTAACTTGATTTTTTGTAAAATAATGTGACAAATTCTGTACATTTTTTTAATATCAAAATTTCGTTCACAGCGTTAAAGTTTTCTGAGATTAAGCATATAATATTATGCCTAATGTTTGAATTGAGTGATCCACATTTTGGGCAATATCTTCGATCGCCTGAGAGTGACAATTTTTTTGATTTCGGTGATGAGTTTTGACAATTTTACACTAAATGTACGTTTTGGTTTTATTGAAAACTAAACAAGGAACACTCAATTCAGATGCACATTGATAGTCTGGGCCTGGTGACCTGTTAGTACAGGTAGCTATTCGTAGTTGCCTTTTACAGGCACCAGTCTCCCACATAATAGGTTTATGTATTTGTATTGATTAAGCCATAAAACATGTCAGTGAAAACGTACTCAATAGGCGGCCTTATTGCTAAATAGCAATCTCTTCCAGGCAACCCATGAAAGTAAAATAAATAAAAGGAAAAAGAAGGGGTTGTAATGTATGGTATAGTTAAATATAACTAAATAATAACAATACAATGCAATAGATATATCCAAAGAGAGAGGTAAGATTCAAAGTTGTGAAAGGAAATGACCCATAACTTGATTACTGATCGACGTTTATTTCGGATAGTGAGTTCCATAAGCGAACATAATGCAGAGAGAAAGAATATGAAAATGATGATTTGATGTGTAACATCTTTCCTCTCGCTTTCCTGCTATTTGATTTGATTTTAGAACATAATTTTCAAATAGCTCATTCCTTTTGTAGTAGGGTTTATTTCTTTTTTTACTAATATAAGGTGAGGTTTCAAATGTTACACATCGTACGCGACTACTGTAAGGCTCCCTCGTTTTTTTATTATAGTAAACCTGTACTACTAAGTACTAAGTCCCTGTTTCACAATCGCTGAGTACGCTACTTCGATTGAACAAAAATACTCAGTACACTTAGCACAAACAAATATAGAAATCGTTACGTTTGCAATTACGAATCGCCATCGAGAAATTTTGTATGGAAACATGAACAACGTCACAACGGACGTAACAAGAATTAAGAAACAGAAGTTCGAACTTATTGACATTTGACGCGTATTGAGATCGAATTCGATAATGGTTTGTACTTAGAAAGGACGACGTAAGGAACCAATGTTTCGAAATCATACGAAAAATAAAATCTTTTTTCACGCGTGAATATAATAACATTTCCTGTCTTTTAACGATTTTAACAGATATTTTCGTGAAAATTCAAGTAAAATTACTATAAACACACTTAATTTTCATTTATCTAACAATTAAAACCGACATTGACACTATGTTGTCTTCCATTCAAACAGATTTTTAATACAAAATAATTAATGTCTTTGTTTTCATATTTACTAGAAAAAATATAGCTATTGGTAAATACATTTTTTTAATATCAATTTATATAATTAAGATATTTATTTATACACACGGCAATCACAAAAAAATTTATAATGATTAATATTCTTAAAAACACACATTACTAAGTAATTCGTGACCTAAAACGTAACGTTTAACTCTTATGATGCCAACGTCCCAAGAGGACGTATTAATTAGTTTAGAACTCTTCACTTTAATTTTTAAATTGTGAAACGGATAAAAGTTAACGAAAGAATTAACCTATTAGTAGTTTACTCGTTTGTGAAACAAACCTTTAATCAGTATAATTTAACTATAAAGTTGAAATAGAACTTGGAATCACAACTAAGTTCAAAAGAAAACTAATTATCTTTAGTGTACCTTAACGAATATAATTGAGCTATTTACAAAAAACATAACAAAATAATTTGAGCCGCAATACGCATTATAAACAAATTAGTAATAATGAATATATCATTTCTTAACGAGGAGTTAAATATTGCATTCCATTAAAACTTGTGATAAAGTGGCGGTTGACGATTACAAACACTTTCATTATAGAAAAAAGTCTTCATAACTGGAAATAAAAGTGAAAACATTAAGATAATTTTATACTCACCATTACTGATGGTTGAATCGAAATGTGCAAATGTGGAGGATGCATTTGCAGATAATGATGCATGTGATGATGTATGTGCTGCCCATCGCTGAAATAACACAAATTATACATACAAACATACATATTAGATGCCTATCCCTTACATCACAGAATTTTACCTAAAGTACTATATCCTAAGTCATCCATAAATTTCGTCACACGAATTTCATTATTTTTGCCCCGCCCCCGTCCCCCCCGTCCTTGTCACAGCTGGTCACATTTGTGAAACTAACAAGACAAAAATATTAATAGCATTATATTTAAATTAAAGATACAAACTTAAAAATCTTGAGTCCATGGACATTGAACCCACTCCTTCACTCCTTAATGTTTTAGTAAAGTAATAGTTCAAAGTTCGTGTTTCAACACTTACATTATAATAGATTTTGAAATGTGACGTCACGAAGTTTGGGACCCTCCCACCCCCTTGTCACACTACGTCAACCCCCTCCCTCCCCCTTAACGTGTGACGTAATTTTTGGATGGCCCCTTGTCACAAATGTTCTATTTTTTTTGAGGACTCTCGCGTACTTTTGCCCTGTCCGGTCTCTCGGTGTCCGCGGTAGTTCGGGGAACTTTTTGTCCGCGGTATAATTAATCCGTCGTGGACCTTACTCGGTGAAGTTGTAAGCGATCTACTTATTACGGCGGACTTTTTACGTGTTTACTAATATTTTAACCCAAAGATGGTCACAGCTAAAGAATACGTAACCTATGTTATGTAGATAATTCGTAAAACTTTTCTGTCTGGCGCCTTTCTATTCGCGATTAACGACAGATCCCATAAAATTCCAATAGAAACTAGAAAATCACACTTCAAATACTTGAATACAACTTTTATTGCAATCACGTTCACGAAAATCGAAAAATTAAGACAAGGTTTCGATATTTTGTTTACATCCACTTAAATATTTGTCAGCGGTGGTTCTGATGTGACAAGCACTGTCATTGCCACAGAGTAAAACTATAAGGGCGTGTACAAACTCGACAGTCAAAATAGTTCACAAGCTTGGTATACTCCTTCCAAAGTATCTGCTCTTCTCTGGCATAGTCATCTTGGCCATCCGAATATAAAGAGTATGCAAATATTCTTATCAAAGAATAAGATGTGTATCTACATGGGCATAGACTATAACGGCATTTAGACAATTATTCCTAGTATACAAGGTAAACCATACAAAAAACCTTTTTTTAAGTCGCGAAGTAGACCGAGTAAAGTCCTATTTATTTTTTAATACATATTAATTCATACGGACTTATGAGTACGCACTCCTGGGGACCGGACCCTTTATCTTTAACTTTTACAGACGACTTAAATCGCAAAACTTTTAGATATCTTTTAAAATCAGAAGCGAAGTATTTAATGAATTTGTAGAATTTAGTTGAAAATCATAATATAATAATAATTAATAACCGGAGAACGTATAAAAATTCTACGCTCCGATAATGAGCGCGAATATGTCAACAAAGACATGTCCACTTTTCGAAAGGTGTTTACCTAGGTGGTACTGTACACCAAACTACAGTACTGTACACTCCACAGCAGAATGCTGTTTTAACGAGTTAACCGGACAATTATCGAGAAAACCAGGTCAATGCTTCAAGACTCGAAACTCCCTTAAGCCAATAGGCACTGGGGAGAATAACTTCATAACTTTACTTAAATACATATCAAATATATGTATTCTATCCGTTACCCTAGCATCCCAGAACACAAGCCTCACCGTGCTTACTTTGGGGCTAGGCTAATTGCTGTAAGTGTTAAAAATAGAATAATACTGACAATTAAACCTCTATGAAACTTGCATACAACAAAACTTACCACGCAACGCAATAAACATAATTTATATAGACATTAAACACCACTTTATTCGAAACTTACTTACACTATATTATAGGCTAGATGACACTTTTTGGAAATATGTTTTAAATGGTTAATAAATTGTTCAATTAGACCGAAAAAAATATATATATATTGTATTTTTTTTTACCTAGAAAGCTACAAAACTTTAATTTTAAAATAGATTTTTCATGGACATACAAAAACGCTGTCGGCCATTTTAGTCTATAGATTATCTATGGTATGACGGGAATAAAATAGTAAACAAACACTCGCAAGCACGTAGGATATAACCTATCTGAATTTACATTACAAAACCATGATTTCTAATAGATTTCATGATAAATATATTAATTATCATGATTGTTGTGATCACTAGTCTATACTTTTATATAAAGAGGTAAAGCTTGAAAGTTCTGACGTTGTAGGGGTTATTCTCTGATTCCACTGAAACGAGTTTGAAAATTCTTTTAGCAATAAAAAGCCACTTGTTTGCAGTGTCATCTACAAAGGCGAAAGTTTGTGCGTGTGTATGTTTGTTACTTCTTCGCGTCTAAACGGCTGGAGCGATTTTAATAAAATTTGGTATAGAGTTAGCTGACACCCTGGATTAACACATAGGCTACGTTTTACTGCGGGAAAATAGCCCTAATAAACTGCGGGTAACATCGCGGGGCACAGCTAGTAGGCTATATATTAGAACAAAAACTATAGTTCACCGAAGCGAAGCGAGGACGGGCCGCTATCTATCTATACACATAATAAAATGGTAGGAAAGTCAAAACTGTACATTGAATATTTTTTTAAAAGAATAATTAGGGTGTGATCTACAATCGACACTGAAGCCAAAAATATAGTTTTTAGATTTTTTGTCTGTTGGTCTGTATGTATGTCCAGGATAAACTCAAAGAGTACTGCATAGATTTACTTCAAATTTGGCACGAATATTATTAATAAGTTGGTTCAACATATAGGCTACATATTATCACGCTATCACCTGCGGGGAACGAGCAGTGAACCTTTATTTCTAACTAACTCCACGCGTACGAAGTCGCGGGCGGCCGCTAGTAGGCTATATATTAAAACAAAAACTGAGGCGCTGGCGAACAAAACGGTATAATTACACATCTGGTCAAACTACTTTTTTTAAAGTCCGGAGGTTTCGGGCTCATTGAATTTTCAATCAAAACCACCTAAAACAGTGTTATAATTACTAAATTAATAAATTGAAAACCTCGCCAAAACCTCACTGTAGGTATGTCATTCAGTTTTATACAGCTCCTGTATAATTTAATTTTATGTAATTATACCGTTTTGTTTGCCTGCTCCTCTACTATAGTCTTCACCGAAGCGAAGCGAGGACGGCCGGCTAGTATTTAAATAAACAACGAATTTGTACTTACAGCACCATAGGAGCGGGCGCAATACCGGCGGTCAGTCCTCCCACAACCCGGTGGGAGCGTAGATCGCGCGGTTCATATTCATCTTGGAACTACAAAATAATCACTTGCTTAATGTATTTCTCAAGCGACAGTTTACTGGGTTATTAATTAACGACCCTCACTTGTTACGTGAACCTATACTTTAAGAAAATTTTGTTTGTCTAATTTATTTAATTAACAGTAAATAACGATATTTAAACATATATATACAAAAGATTAGTTTACCTATAAATAATTTAAGTAAAAGAATTATTTGTATGTTGTATGCATGTTTTGAATAAATAATGATTGATTTTCCGCCCTTGTGCAAAATAATGGTCAGATAGACAAAACAGTAAATTACGGAAAGTCTAGGAGCCTGAGATGATTGAACAGTACCCCTAGCACGAACCATTATCGAATTCGAATAGTTTGCGAGTGCGAAATGTCAATGTCAAATTAAGTATGAAAACTTGAACATTAGCGCCATAACGTACGTGACGAGAACTAAAAATCAGTACAGATTTGGCAGTGACTCGCAAACGATACGAATTCGATATTGGTTCGTGCTAATGGTACAGTACTTGATAATAACTTTCTAAGTGAGTTAATCTATATATATAAAAATCAATTGCTGTTCGTTAGTCTCGCTAAAACTCGAGAACTGCTGAACGGATTTATCTTATCTTGGTCTTGAAATGTTCTTGGAGGTCTAGGGGAGGTTTAAAAGGTGAGAAAATATGGAAAAATTGCGAGAAAGATAGTAAAAACGTCAATTTAATTTTCCCATATAAACTGTTCTATCTTCTTTCCTGTCAAACATTTGACGTTTGTCGTTTATCATTTCTTCCAAATTATTGTAAGCAGTGCGAAATACGCTGGGTAAGCTAGTGTGTTATAAACATTAACAATTTATTGTTGAAACTTACTGAGAGCACGGCAGTGGGCGGTGGTGGGATGGCATAGGCGCTCGGGAAATGCCAGTTGCCACCCCTCATATCGCCCATCATACTTCGACGTTGCACCTCCTGAGTACACAAAAACATAGCAATTTAAAACAGCACAATAATATACTGGAAATAACACGCGACAGTGGAGACCTATTTATCTATAAAAGATTTATTCCCCACACGTGCTAGAAAGAGTACGCCTTTTGGTAACCACTCGCATCCCGGGTGATGCCGAGGGTTTACTGGAGTCGCGCCGGCGGCCGCGCTTGCTGTCCACGCTGCCCAAGCGCCCACAGTACGTGCAATGCGCCTGATCAGGGACAAGCTCGCTCAATACGATCACTTAGACTTATTTGCTTCTGGGGAGATTAATTACCATAGCTCACCAAATTTTAGATTCTGGGTTTTAATCTGTAATGTTTAAATAATAATGTACTTCAATCTAATTATATTTGACATGAATTCACAAGAATGTTTTTGACCGGTCTTATGCATTATCTAGTTTATTTTAATTAGTAACTTATTATTAGTTTTACATTTTCAATTGTATCTTATTGACATTTTTGATTCTGTAACTTCCTTGACTTTGATGCATGTTTATTTTTTTTTACTTTGTAATTGTGATTCTACTTATGACTATTTCTATATAATGAATGTTTTTGTATTGCATTGCATTGACTTGTTGGTGTGTAGGACTTGCTTTGTAAACCAACATGTGAAACTGAATAAATAAATAAAAAAAATTAATGAATAAATGAATGATTTATTTTATTTTCTCCCTCAGTCACCAAGTAACATTATAATGAAGAAAAAGGGTATTGAATTACAATAACAGTAAAAACAATGCAGTTCTTTGGGAGAGCTGGAGATTGTACTAGGTTACAAAACCTGTGTTACGGCCCCCCAGGCTCAAAACCTATTAAAACCAGTTTGCTTGCTAGAGATTCTTTTGCATAATACAATTTTTATTCATTATTTATACCCAACGATTTTCCTACATTAGGCAACATCATCGCTTTCCATCAGGCGAGATTGTCAAACGCCTTGCCTATTATGCATTAAAAATACTTAAAAAAAACACTTACAAGCATATGTTGCTGCCGATGCCACAGGCGTTCGTGCACTAAGTAAGGCGGTGCGATGGACATCACATCCCTTCGACGGTCGTTCACTGAACAATAAAATCATAGTTTATTTTTTCATCATAACTTCTTATAATTTATGGTTTTCTCAAAAGCATCAAAATACGGATCGAAGACAAGCCGATTTTACAAAATAAGCCTAAAAATGCAGTGAACAACTACAATTAGAATAATTCATATTGCTAGCTTTTTTAGAGATTATTTGTTATTGGTAAATTAAAGTATCATTATGCTACAGTTAACAGATGACGCTGCCGCCAGCGTTTGAATGAATAATAGGGTATTTTCCAAATTTTTGAAAACTGCTTATATTTAAAGATTGGAATAAACGATTTAACAGAAAAATAAAAATAAATGAATTAATGATTTTTTTCTCCATTAAACGAATTTAAGTTGAATTTATTTATAACGCTCGGTTCGATGACGTCTACTGTGTGCCGTCTTGTGAAGCTTTGTAAGGTCACGGGGGGCACGTTAAGCCATTGGTCCTGCTGCATCAGCAGTCATTAGCACCTACCAATGCACACTGGGCGGGCGTGTTGAGTCATAATCATAGTCCACTATCCCATTCCATTATTAGGAAGGTCTGTGCCCACAGAACACCCCCATTAGTCAGCATTACTTATCAATGTTTGTTCGAAATCGAAAACTCGAAAGTTGGTAGCGTCTGGGGAGGTTCCGCCGCGTTTTGATTGGACACGTTGGTATGACACAACAGTCACATGAAAATTAGGTGCGTGACACAGAAAAGGTGAAAGGCGCAGACAGGGCGCGGATATTGTCAGTAACATACAAAAAAAGAAGCGTCCTCTTCGCGCCCCGTCTTTTCTATATGTTTTGCGGCGCCACGCCTCTTTACGTGTTGGATGAAAATGACGCGGAAGAGACATAATAGGGTATTTGAGAGTATTAAAAATAAAGTGCCAATTGTTAGCATCTGTGTTTATAATGAATATTGGCAGGAGTTTTTACTATTTTAACAAAAAAAATATTCATAATTTTACTAAAAACCCACGAAAAAGATAATAGTTTTCTTATCGTCACGTGACCCAAAACGCTTGGGATTGGCGGAGCCTAAAATGACTTCACACGCAAGTAAACTTCCGGTTAAATGACATTACATTGTATCGTTTGACGTTTTAAGAACAGTCGTGTGACGTCACACACTAGTAAGACGCCATATTGTCCAGAAAAACGTTTTCGCGGCAACTTGAAAAGGGGAGTTTTTGATTTGGTTTGGTTTGCTGAAATACACAACAGACCGATGAATATCCACTTTTTACAGACTCAATAAATATTAGTCAATACCCTATTGTGTCCGCGCCCCATCTCCGTCTTACAACTTTTCTATCTGTCCCGCGCCTCAGGTGCAATCTCATATCGCGACGTTTGGGGTCGTTTTATACGCTAATACAGTATCCTACTAATATTATAAATGTGAAAGTTTGTGTATTTGTATGTCTGACACACAATCAATCATGCAAAGACAGCTGAACGGATTTGGATGAAATTTGGCTCACATAAAGTTGATTTATCTGGATAGAGACAGGATAATTTTTATCCCATAAACTGTTAGGTTCCCGAGGAATTCTCGAAAAACTAAAACGCGGACGATATCGCGGGCGGCCACTTATTAGATATTACTTTGGGCCTGCGCTGCATTAAGCGGGAGGACAGTTGCAGTTTCATGTCATTTTATAGAACAGCGCCACAAGCGGGTACCTTTATATTGCGGTCTCTACTCTAGCGAGTGTTCTGAGCATGTGCCCCAGCAGTGGGAACATTAATATACATAATATAAATGATGATAATGGTATTATACTGACTGTGCGCATGCGGCGGGTACATATTGTGCGCCGGCGAGCAACAACAGCGGCCCGTGCACACGGCGCGCTCCCTGCGCAAGGCACTACAACTTAATCACTGTAACTCAACACTATCAGAGTAATGGGCATCCATAAATGAGCTGTCAGCGCAAAAGTGGAATAACCCTCAATTATTCATATTCTGATTAAGCGTCTAAGGCCACTTTTGAAGTTAAGTTTGAGCGAAAAAAAACAATGCAAAAAGAACGTTTGCAACGCCATCTATTGACGCCTAGTGAAACAAGAGATAGGCCGATTATGAAGTTAACTTTAACACATTTTTATTTAATTGTAGAAGATGAATCAGAATATGAGGGTTAGGCCACTATTGCGCTGACAGCCTCAAATTACATCACACGTTAAGGGGGAGGGAGGGGGTCGACGAAATGTGATATTGTATAACAAGGGGTGGAAGGGGTGCTCACAAATGTGACAAGTAAAGACGGGGAAGGGGTAAAAAAAATCACAAATTAGTGTGACGTACTTTATGAACGACCCCTAAGATCCAAAGGCCGCCAAACCTTACTTATGTTCATATGGACAAAATATGGATAATTTCGTATTAGTGTGTACGATCAGCCAATTTTTTTGCCTGACGCACCCTATGATTATTTTGCTACAACCATTTTAAAAAACTTGTTATTTACTGAACAATCATATTTGACGTAATAGCTTTTGCCGCTTTACTATGACATAATTTTGACATTAAATTATTTGGAGTTTTTTGGACATTACGTGGGTAGCACTGAAAATGTTTAGAATTGGCCGCTTTATGGACTTGTATCCTGTCTATGTCAATTGCTTAGAATTGGCCAGTTAGAAACATTGTTAATGATTTTTTTATAATTTCAATTTTAGAACTCTTTGGTTGTAGCCGGCTTAACCTTTAAGGTGTATGGCTTAATAAAGAATAAAAAAAAAAAAAAAAAAAACTCTTTGGTAACCTAATGTAGTATATTGCAGTCATTTGTTTTTGTGAATTGGCGGCAAATCCGAAACTCTTGTTACACGTGAAAATGAACCTAACGCGAGAAAATTTTCGGTCAATGATTTATTATGACTTTCGTTGTAGGTTACTCTACAACAAAGCTATGATAGGCTGCGATTAGCATTTCTTAATGAAGCCCCATCTCGTGACTCTATTTACAATTAGTTTAACGAGTTTAAGCATGGACGTAGCAATCTCAATGATGATCCGCGTGAGGGACGTCCTTTAACAGCGACTACTGAAGATAACATCAGTGCTGTGCGACGCATGATAGAGGAAGATAAGATAGTGACCTATCAGCAGATACGGGCAAGCCTAGGCATTGGTATGAGTCAAGTTCAAAAAATATTACACGAACATTTAGGCGTCAGGAAGCTTGCAAGCTGCACTTCTCAAACACATTTTTGATATATGGGAGAGTAAGCACGATGCTATTGGCATTTTTTGCGATTTATCTAAGGCGTTTGATTGCGTTAGCCATGAAACATTGTTAAATAAAATGAAGCATTATGGTGTATCAAATATTTCACTAAGTCTGATACAGTCTTATCTTTCTGCTTGGATTCAGAAAGTAGTTATAAATGAAGCTGAGTCTATAGGAGCACCCATTTTTATGGGCGTGCCCCAGGGTTCAATATTGGGCCCATTGCTTTTCCTTATTTATATCAATAATCTTCCTCACTTTACAAGAGATTTGTGTGAGACAGTACTATTTTCTGATGACACCTCTTTAGTGTTTAAAGCTAGGAGAGGAAATGATTGTTATGACGAAGTAAATTGTGCTCTCTCTGAAGTCCTTCACTGGTTTAGGGTAAATAATTTAAAACTAAACTCTAGTAAAACAAAATGTGTTAAGTTTACTTTACCTAATGTGAGGGAGGTTATTACTAGTTTAAAAATAAATGACCAGCCTGTAGAGTTAGTGGATTCTACAAAGTTTCTGGGTATTACTTTAGACTCGCTTTTGCAATGGGATCCTCATATTGATGCCTTATCAAGTAGATGAGCTTTGCGGCTTTCGCTGTTAAAAAAAAAAAGACTCCTAACTGATGTGGAAACGGCAAGATTGGTTTACTTTGGTTACTTTCATAGCGTTATGTCATATGGCCTTTTGTTGTGGGGCTCAGCTGCTAATATAGAAAGTATTTTCGTACTGCAAAAGAGTGCTGTTCGCGCCATATATAATTTAAAGGCAAGAGAATCTCTTACAGAATTTTTTTAAGAAATTAATATTTTAACACTGCAATACATTTATGAAAATATAATATATGTAAGAAAAAACTATATGTAACGTATTTGCAAATAAACTCAAACCCATAACTTTAAAACGAGATTTAAAAATAAAGCTTGCCGTTCCATGTTTGACTCCAAAAGTCAAGAGGTTCATTTCTGGGATGTAGTATTGCATTGTTTAACAAAGTTCTCCAAGATCTGATTAAGCTTCCACTAACCAAATTTAAATCTCAGATCAAGAATACTCTTATGAATAAGGGCTATTATAAAGTTAATGATTATCTAAATGATCGTAATGCATGGACATAGTGTTTCTTGTAATTTGTTATTTGATGGGTATGAGTCAGTTTTTGTAACAGTAATATAGTACCTATCTAATGCCGCTTCCTATATACTAAATATAAAATTATTGTAACTATATATATCCTAAACAATGTAATGGAAGGTGACTTCAGAAGTATCTCTGAAGTCCTTTTTCAACTTGACGACTCTGTATATATCAATACAGGGAGAAAAAAGCAGCCCTTGCTGAGTTTCTTGCCGGTTCTTCTCAGTACAAGGTCTCCCGACGTAGTTTTGCGAACCGATGGCGTAGCTTCTTGACCTTCACAAGTGCTTGTAACAGCCTAGCCTGAATAAATGACTTTTCATTTCATTTCATTTGTACCAGATGAATTCCCCATACTTTAACTGACACAGGCAGGTAAAATTTAGAGTCTAAGGACCAATACACTGTAATACTGCTTATAGAATGTGTCTGGTAGTATAGTTTTCAATTTGTTTACAATATTCTCTACAACATACGTAATTTTGTCCATCAGAAAATAAGTACGGTCTGGCGAGCTTGGGAGCTTGGACAATAAACAAATAAATGACATCGCAATATATTCTGTCATGTCGGCACATCCATGGCTATTCGTATATGCTATTGACATTTAGACATAAGGCTGTCCTTATCATACTCTAAAGGGAGGGAGTGAAAAGGAGAGGCTGATTTCATGTTTACAAATAGCTCTGTGAAGTGTCCGCATTAGGACAATGTATCGCAAATGGGAACGTAAGACATTTTGTCACGACAAAGAGTATCGCAAATGGTGACGCTAGACATTCTGTCAAGACAAAATGTATCGCAAATGGCGACGTTAGACATTCTATCAGGACAACATGTATCGCAAATGGCGACGTTAGACATTCTGTCAGGACAAAATGTATCACAAATGGCGACGAAAGACATCCTGTCAGGACAGAGTGTATCGAAAATGACGACGCAAGATATTCTCTTCCTCACAGAATGTCTGGCGTTTTCATCTCGAATTGTTTCTTTAATGGCACGAGTTATACGCGCCCGAATACACACCGAATTACAAATGTGGAAAATAATTATAATCAAATTTGGGAAAAAAACCACGACGAGTATACAAAACATAAACGGAATATATTTTTTTATACCTACTCTATATGTAGTGTATATTTTTTATATACTTGTCATTAGTCCATAAAATAATAATTTACATAGCAAGAGTACTTCAATAAAAACTGTTTAACTAGACTGGAACTGCACTATTGTCTAATTTTTACTCCATCCACAATCCCTTTTATTTAACACTTAAAGGCGATTCGGAACGAATTAAGTCAGCAAACCTCAGTTTTCAGACCATTAATAGGCTTTTATATTTCCGTTTTCTTCTATTAGCACATACATTCGATTATCAATAATCCAATGAAACTGGTCACAGTTGAAGTTATTCAATAATTTTTCATCTAAAGCCTAATAGGTAACAATTGATACGCAATACGCGGTTTAGTTCGACAATGATTTGGAAAACTTTCTTTTGCGTCCATTTTAAGTTTTGTTCATCAATCTTTATCTTTCCTAATGTCTTGGTGCTTCACTCTTCATGTGGCTGTTCTTATCTGCCTTGCTAAATTTGACACTACTATTTCCTTTTATGTCTCTTTAGGCAATAATAATGACAGAAAGCTGTTAAACTTAGGCAAATACGAACAGCGACGTGAAGAGCCAGCATAAGCGAAATTTCTAAATCTATCGAAAGTTGACAATGTTACTGTATGGATAGAATGCAAGACTTACGGCCATACTAGGAGAGGTTAATCAAATTTAACTTTACTAAGAAATCTAACCAAATTGTCCTTCACCTTTTACTGGAGGTCGAAATTAAAACTGGCCCTTAAGGGTGTATAACAAGGGTGTATACGGGTAAGGTAATAAAGTGAGATTCAAACTTAATAGCGGCTGTGAAGTTAGCAGCGTGCGCTACGTGTGGGTTTCAGTTGAGTGACATCCCGCACGCGCCAACATTACCCTACATTTAATTTACTGCGCAGCGTCTTGCGCTAACTACACAGCAGCCATTAAGTTTGCGCTATTACAAATAGGTAACCATGAAGGTAAGAGATAAGGAGAACGATCGCCGTAGAAAATAGTGTACCAGAAATATGGACAAAATAAGTGAGGCGCTGCGATCGCTAAGTTGTCTCAATAAAAGCGGGCTAATTTGAAATGACCAATGCCGCGAAACAAAATTTGTACAATATTCAACTAACTTCATCTACTTGTACTCATAAACAGCTAACTTCACAGATACTACTTACGGACGGCAGCGCGGCTGGTGGCTGAAAAATGAACTATAAATACTACAAATTTTCAGGGTCAGGCGGGCTAATGCTTTAGTACGTAGCGATCGTTCTGCTTCTCTCTAACCTCCATGTAGGTAACTAAACATTTTGGTTACAATTTGAATAGCGCTATAATAAATAGGTAACCAACCATCTAGGTATATGCGCGTGCGGTGGATGGTGGTGTCGGTACGGCGAGGCGGGCGGGTCGGCCGCGGGCGCGGGGCGGCGCGCAGGCGACCGCGCCGGCGCCGGCACCGGGACCGTGGTAGGGGGGGACTGTGCCACTTCGCCAGAACCCTCGCGGGACGGCGAGCTAGTCAGATCTATCACCACACGCTACATGACGGAGATCAAACGAGATAACAATAAAATTAGTAATGATATAATATATAAACATAATTATCACTTGTATTACACACATGCTGCTAAAGGATATAGATATTATATAGAAAAAAATAATAGATATACTTTAGGTAAAATGTTTCACAAAAAAAACGATGTTTGTAATTGTAAATGTTGTAATTGTTTGACGACCTCCGTGGCCGAGTGGTTTGTACGCCGGGTTTCATGGTGTCGCCGACTCGAGAGGTCCCGGGTTCGAATCCCGGTGGGGGCAGATGTTTGTGTGATGAATACGAGCATTTGTACTCCAGTCATGGATGTTTAATATGTAATTCTATATAAATATACTTATATATGTACAGTATATGTATTCTATCCGTTACCCTAGTATCCCATAACACAAGCCTTAATAGTGCTTATTTTGGGGCTAGGCTAATTGGTGTGAGTGTTAGCAATATTTATTATTATTATTATTTATTTATTAATGTTTTGTTAGTAATTAAGAAAATTTTTGCAATGCCTTTGCAGGGCTCATGTTGTGAATCCTTATTCTAAATTTAAGAACCCATGTATGTACCAACATGAAGTTATAAAGATTATCATGATAATCATGATTCATTTGGTTTGGTATCCGGCTCGAAGGACCACCACCGTAATAAAATACGACGGCGATAAAGTTTTCATCACGCTTTAGTAGGTATAGGTGGTGTCGATATGGCAAGGCGGGCGGGTCAGCCGCGTGACCGGGGGGAAGGGTGACACCACGCGCTATACGACGGAGTTAAAAAATAAGTCACGCTATAGTCACGTATAATCATCATCATCATCATTAGCCTATTAATGTCCCCACTGCTGGGGTACAGGCCTTCCCTATGGATGGAATAGGGAGATTGGGCCATAACCCACCACGCGGGCCCAGTGCGGATTGGTGGGTGCTAACGACTGCAGATACAGCCGGGACCAACAGCTTAACATGCCTTCCGAAGCACGGAGAAGCTCGAGATAGTAAATTTTTGGTCACCCATCTAATGACCTACCACTGTGAAAGTTGCTTAACTTCAACGATCGCAGCCGAGCGCGCTAACTACTTGCGCCATCGAGCTCCTCTAATAAATAATAATCAACCATCTATTGTAAATGATGGTATTGGTGGTGTAGGTAAGGCGAGGCGGGCGGTTCAGCGCTAGGGCGCGGGGCGGCGCGCCTCGAAGCACCACAACCGAAATAAAATCTCATTAAAAAATCCTAAAATGAGTTTTTATATTTGTTAATCAATCAAGCAAAAACAGCTGAACCAATTAGATGACATATAGTCTATTACATGTAAGACAAAGGATTGAAAGAAATCCAGAGAATTGGAAATTTATCTAATGGACAAAAACGCTCTTCGACAACCTCTGTGGTGTGGAGTGGTTTGTATACTGGGTTTCAATGTCTTTTACTCAGAGGTCCTGGATTTGAATCCAAGGGGGCAAATCTTTGAATGACAAATAAAAATGCTTGTACCTTAGTCATGACAGTTTAAATATATTTTTAGGAAAATATACTAGAAATGCATAATGCATATATAGCATTATGCATTTTTATTTCAAGGAGTTCAATGGCGCACGTGGTTAACGCATTCGACTGAGATCGTTAAAGTTAAGCAACTTTCGCAGTGGTCGGTCATTAAATATTTATAATTTATTAGTATTTGATTCAGTTGTCATTATGTCAATTATTTCCAAGGACCGTTTGTAATGTGTAATTAAATGCTATACTTACAGCACTGTCATCACCAAGAACTTGTACATCGTCATCAGAACTGGAATCAGACACCCAGTCTAACTGCAAGTCAGGTGCTGACAAAACAGCAATGGAGTCTGAACTTTCATTAGTTTGAGCTTCCTGAAACATTATAAATATCAATTAGTGATTTCCTGTTTAGATAAATGTACATTTGCTGTTAAATAAAATATTATGAAATGGCTTCTGTGTGTATCTCAAATACTTCTCATTACCTGTTCGCAGCTGTAAGAGAGCCTAGATTCCGATGGTGCTGTTTGTCCTGAACTTGTTCCAGGTTGTGGTGAACTGCTTTTGACTCTTCTATCACCACCGGCATTGATATCACAACATCTCCTTGAACTTTCTGTTTCAGATTTAACAGTAACATTTTGTGGAGTACTAGTACTGGCTTCACTAGTTACACCAGGCTCTACTTTAACTACAGCACCCTCTTTTGCTTCCACTTTTACTGTTGCAGGCATAGGAGTCACCTCCGATTGTGCATTTCGGAGATTAGGTTCCTGTTTAATACTAGCTGTACTGGATGTTTGAGATCCTGGCTCCTCCTTTACTTGTGTAAGTGAATTATTCCCACCTGCACTAATATGTGGACTGCATTGCCTGTAAGATTGGTGATGGTGATGGTGGTGGCGGTGATGATGATGATGATGTGGTCCATTTTGATGATTACAGTGGTTATGGTCATGTCTGTGACACTCATTTTGTAGTGAATGTGGATGACATGCAGCATTGTGATTTCCACAACTACAGCTAGTCCTGTTGAAACAAGCACAACTATGATTTTCTTGCTTCACTTGTACATTTTCTTGGGTGCAACTGTGTTGTCCGCTTCTGTGATTTGAGTTTTGATTGCTGGATCTTCTTCTGTTACACAAATGCTCAATGGCAGCATTCGTATTGGGGTTTTCACTTCTTCTCAGTGATAATATTTCATTGTTGCTTTGTGGCTCTCTTTTAACCATCTCTGTCCTTGCAACAGAAACAAGATTGTCCCTAACTGGCACTTCTGCACTTGAAGTAGATGCTTGATGTTCTGCTCCACTATCACATTGTTTCTTTCTAGGCACTGAAGCATTGTCCTCTTCTTCTGAGCTAACTTCTATCAAGTTCATGTAACGCTCATTTTCTTTTGACTGTCTTCTCCTTGGTGATATGTTGAGTTTACGGCTAGGTCTCTCTAAATCAATAGGTCTTTGATTGTCATCGCTCTGTGACTGTCTTGACGAAGTATGGCTGTCTGGACATGATTGTGAACTATCATAACTTCTTTGAGATATGTTGTTTTCTTCACCTTGGAGCTGATTTGGTGGCAATGTGAAAGGTAAATGTTGTTGTGAATAATTCCTATCATCACCGAGGACTATGACATTATTGGAATGGTACGGAGTAAAAACAAAATCATGAGCAGGTCTTACACTTGCACCATAGTGCTGATAATTTGGATAGTAATACCCTCTTTGGTTCATTGGAACCGGTTTTGGTTGGTATCTGATATTTACATCGGGGAATTGCTGCCCATTAATATTGGTGCTGTGCAAGTTGTTTCTGCTGAGGTAGTCTAAAGAGCTAGAACTATCAGGTAGTGGTTGATATTCTTCAGGAACAGGGGTGTGTGATGAAATAGGAGGTGCTATTGAGGCTATATTTAAGTCATACAGTTGTGTTGGTGTAGTAGAATTCACATAATTGGAAGACACTGGTTTTGAGACTGGTTCACATCTGGCAGTATCTAAAGCTTCACTTGTTAAGGGTAACACTTCAACTTCATCATCACTCTCAGCAAAGAGTGTGTCACACTCCATTTCCTCTGTAAATAAATAAATCATCATTTATAATTTTTTTGGATCATTTGCAACTTATGGATTCACAGCTACATAATGATAATATCATTCATAATAGGAACTTGCAAATACTGTTAATAGTTATAGAGCAACTAGAATAAATCAGTTAAAAGTAAATTTTAAATGTAGTCTGCAAAAAAAAATAGTATATCAGTGTGCTAACATTGCAACCTAATTTAATGTACAATACAACCCAGTATATGTTCAGAGAAGATTACTTTGGCTGGTGCCCCAACTTGAGACATCCCAGTTGACTGATCTATTGTCTGTCAGTTTCTTTGATACATCAAGAAAACAAAATCATATAAAAAAGTTTTATTATAGTTATTGTGAATTATTTTTGGCCCCATTTAATCGCCATTCGTCATAAAGTTCTGTATAAATAGTAGTTAAAAGCTCAAACTTTTCAAGTTAAATAGACGCAAAATGCAATAATCACCACTTCTTGGAGGATTATCTGAGGCTGAAGAAGTATAAACAGAGTCCAGAATTGCAGCGAGTGACGAAGGACCTGGAATATCCCACGATGATGATGACTGGTCGCCCTCGTAGCCCTTTTCGGTCATGTTGTTACTTATTCCTTTACAGTCATGTTGTCCATAATAGTGGCAAGCGCCACAAAAGTATTTGTTGGTAATTGACAATCATTGAGTTAATTTTCTCACTATTTACCTCATCATAAAATGTAGATATTATAGTTATTTTAAAGAGGTTAAAAATCCATAAACCTTCAAACAACTATTCACAACACTGAAAAAACACCACAATTTCAATTATAAGGCGATCCCTTCTTTTTTTGACAAGAATTTACAATTTACGATGTTCTAAAAACAATTAATGTTGCTCGCAATAAAATCTGAGTACGTCCCATAGACAAGAGAAATGGGGGTAAGCCATTGAATCTAACTATAAAGTCACATTGTGCTTGCACTTCACATGGCTAAATTTTTATTTGATACTTGTAAACTTAAGATCAGTCACTCCATTTATTTACAACTAGCAAATACCGGTGGTTTTCCAATTACAGAGCATAATGCGACACAGTGGCGCACAATGCCGAATTATGCTGATGCTTAATTGGAACGTGAATTAGTTTTCAAATACACCAGCAGAGTGCGCTAAGTTCAGTGTTGAAAAAGTCAATGTTTGTACCTTCATCCATATATAAATTTAATTTTTTAACACAGTTTGAATTAACTTTGATTATTTAAAAAAACTATAATGAAACGAAAGTTTTAATAATTTTTACTAACGATAACATATAAATAAAACATTTCGATCAATGCCAACTTAAAGAAAAAAAAATGGATGCGTGTAACTTATATACGCGCGTGAGAAGTTATACTTCACATGCAAATAATTAATAATTGCAATAAAATAATAAAAGGACTGGAAAAGGATAGTTAACACAGTCAATTAAGTTCAGTTTTAATTTGAAAAATTAAATAAATATTCAAAATATTCAATTAAAATCACTACTGAATTTAAGTTATTAGTCCATATGTAATTAGCACTTGTAAGTAACTAAAACACGTTGTGTCTATATAGAAACTAGAAACATGTGCATAAATATTATAAATATGAAAACAATGATCAGAGGCGACGAGCGTGCCAACATTGTTTTTGACAACGCGATCATCTTATGGAGCTCCGTGGATCGTTCTAAGTACCTTTCGAACAGATGTCTAATAATGGTGGATTATTAACCACTAAATGGTTAATAATCCACCATTATTAGACACTAACATTCATAACGTGCCCGCGGCCAACTTCATGGTGTTACTATTGTGTTACAGTGATGCGCGCGCATCTCGAAATTTCACTCACATGATTTTTTCATAACGCGCCCGCGGCCAACTTCATGCTGTTACTTTTGGGTTACAGTGATGCGCGCGCATCTAAAAATTTCACTCTCATCATTTTTTCATAACGTGCCTAAAGAAGTATAACTTCAAAAACACTTGTTAATATTCTGTCTCTGAGTTGGTACGATTGCACGCATCACACGAAAGCATTACTTTTGAGAGTGCTTGATGGTGCGAAGCGTTGCTGTAGTTGAAACACTCAACGTTAAGCATTATGCCGCATAATACTGTAATTGGAAAGCTACCACTAATTAGTCCAGTAAAATAAGACTTTCACCTTGGAATGTGAGGTCACCTGTAGGTTCTGGCAGTATGGCTTCGCCTGTCCCAACTTGTTCTCTTATTAGTCTGTGGTCCCAATGGATGAAACTTAACTTTGTCATTTAAGGGTGTACACTTAAAAAAAATATCGATACATGTATTCGATATAAAATATCAGAAAACGATATATATAAAAATAAATCGGGTTTTCCTTCCTGACGCTATAACTCCAGAACGCACGAACCGATTTCCACGGTATTGCATTCGTTAGAAAGGTCTCGGGCTCCGTGAGGTTTATAGCAAAGAAAATTCAGGAAAAATTAAAAAAAAAACTTCTTTTAATCACCAAAAAAATGTTACATAAAACGAAGCCATCTGGTGGCGAAACGGAGTTCGCCGGGTTTGCTAGTATTAAATAAAAAAGATCTTTGTCAAAACGACGATTCACTCGGTTTATCGTATGGTAAATATCGAATAAATTCGATATCTCGATATTTAATGAATTGAATATCATTGTATCTGTCATTTGACGTTTTACTAAGCACAGATGTTTTAGATTTATTAGCTTAATTTTATTTATTTTTTGTTTGGGCAGATAGAATTGCAATTAAGTCCCCACGTACTTAATTACGTAACGTAGGTACTTTTTTTTTGTGTTATAAGACAATAAGTAATATTAATCAAGAATAATCACGGGTAAGGATGGCTCAAAACAAGTAAAATAATTTTTAAACCATTGCAACTTTAGTTGTATTTTATATTTTTCTCTTTTATTTATTGTTGTAGTTACGGTTATTATCGCTTTCCCATAGGTATTGAATAAATATTGATAAAATTATCACTATGACATCGAAAATTCTACCTCTGTTTTTGGAAGGTCAAGTTGTTAAAGGATTTGGAAGAGGATCCAAACAATTAGGCTGCCCTACAGGTTAGATATATTATTATGCAATATTTGGTGCAACAATTATTAATACCTTAAATTTTTATAGCTGAACTAGAACAAGTTACTTATTATCCTTAAATTACATCTATGTGTTCATTGTTTCTAATTAAGTATGTCAGTACATAATTAAAAACAATGACTGTAAAGATAACCTAGATTTATTGTTTACTCAACAAACAGATAAATGAAATGCACTGCAAACCAAAATTAATCAAGTGAGCAAATATTAATGAGTGTCATAATAAAAATATTACATATTTTTTTATAGCAAATTATCCTTTGAGTGTTGTCCAGTCGCTGCCTGATGGTTTGGAGTCTGGAGTCTATTATGGTTGGGCTCAAGTAGACGTAGGACCTATTCATAAAATGGTGGCTAACATTGGGTGGTGTCCCTTCTACAAAAATAAAGAAATGTCTGTGGTTAGTTGCTGTTTTGTTATTTATGGTATTCCACCATGAGTTCAATTGCAATTCAGTGAGAAAAGGTAGATTTGTACAAGTGTGATAAATACTTTAATGTGTACATGCTATTCTGTAATATGCATAAAAAAGCTTTTGCAAGTATATTTGATTTCCCTTTTTTTGCTCTAAATCACCTGTGATATATTCCTTTGTTGTGTCTACATTACATAAATTGTGATGCAATTAAAAATGTAGGAATAAGATAAATGAGATCTGAAGTAACCAAAAATTAGCTATTTGTATTTATTTCATCAATACTAAGGTAAAAAAGGCCATGTTTAGGTAATTGCTACCATTACGATGTAGTTGTATCACCAATTTGCAGTTATCACTTAATCTAAGAATTATACAAATTCAAATAAACAGAGCAGTTAAATCACATCAATTATGCATGTATACGGAACCCAACAGATTAAAGCAACATTGACGACCTCCGTAGCTGAGTGGTTTGTACGCCGGGTTTCATGGTGTCGCCGACTCGAGAGGTCCCGGGTTCGAATCCCGGTGGGGGCAGATGATCGTGTGATGAATACGAGCATTTGTACTCTAGTCATGGATGTATAATACGTATTTCTATATAAATATACTTATATATGTACAGTATATGTATTCTATCCGTTACCCTAGTATCCCATAACACAAGCCTTACAGTGCTTACTTTGGGGCTAGGGTAATTGGTGTGAGTGTTGGAAATATTTATTTATTTATTTATAACATTAACTTGTATGAATTGCAGGAAACCCACATCATGCACAAATTTGAAAAGGATTTTTATGATTCTAATTTGAAAATAGCTATAGTTGGCTACTTAAGAGGAGAGAAAAATTTTGATTCATTAGAAGATCTAATACAGGCTATTAAAATGGACATACACCAAGCAGACCAAAAACTAGAACAAGAGGATGCCAAAAAACTAGTAACACATACCTTTTTTAACAAATTATAGTGAACATATGTTACATATGTTTTCCAAAGATATTTAAATAAACACATTCCAATGGGAATATTGGGAATTCGTCTATAATAAATTTTATAAGTTAATCATCCTACTATTATATTCCTACTAGAATAGAACTATATGAAGTAAATTTTACAATTTACTTATTATTGGCAATATTATTGATACAAATGGAACTATATGGAAAAGAGATTTCATTAGTGTTAGGTGGTGGTTTTTAAATTTCATTAAAGTTTAATGACACGAAATTATTTTGTACTATCAGTAAAGATGAAAATGATTTAGTGATAAAAAATTTCAATCTATCTCTATCTACCTACCAAAAATGTTTTCCATTTTATTAACTTGCGTAGGTACCAATTATGAATTGAGTACTGTTTTTATTTCTTCAAATAATCTGAGAAACAGATTTTATGATGAAGCAAATTATTATCCAATTAGGAAATGTTCTAATGTAAATGTTATGTGTAATAAGACTTTATCACCCTATATGTATGATATTTATAATTATTAAATAGTTTAGTTATTTTTTTAGAACAATAAACTCTAACCGCCTTATTACAAAACATCAACTAAAGTTACACCAATGTTACACCTGAACTAAAACTGATGCTGTCATTTTTGTTTGATAATAAAAGACAGAGACAGCATTACATATAAGACTAGCTTAAGTCTATGTTTTGGAATAAGGTGACAAATTTTACGAAGAAAAGAAGTGTTTCTTTTTCCTCTGAGTTTCAGCGCGATCAGATTGACTGTAGTATTTAGTGCTTTGATTTTTTTCTCTAGCTGGAGTAAATTCTCTGTGCCCTACAAGAGGCTGGGTATTCGATGGTAGGATTGTACCTACTTAATGTGCTTCTAATATAGTCATCATCAGAATATTAATGTGTCTCCTGCTGGGGCACACAGGCCTTCCCTATGGATAGCATAGGGAAAATGGGCCATTACCTACCACACAGCCCTAGTGCGGATTTGTGTGCTAACGACTGCAGATATAACGGCTTAACGTGCCTTTCGAACCACGAGAGGAGCTCGAGATTGAAGTTTTTGGTCACAAATCTAATGACCGGCCATTGCGAAAACTCGCGATCAGAGATCGAACGCGCTTACCACCTGCGCAATCGAGCTCCTAAGTCGAGATAAGGGTCACAAATAAATTCCCATAACATAGTACTATGTGAGGTTAGTACCTAGTAAGTCTCGACAGGGCAGTAGCTAGAATTGTATTTAAAATAAGGCAGCGATAATTACAGGCAGGGCATAATATCCTACATATTATGCCCTGCCTGTAAATACCGCCGTCCCTATTTCGTAGCCTGCCTCCCCGCTTTAAGGCAGGACAGGGGAGGGAAGCATGTTCATATTATGCATAAATGAAGTGTGTGAAGTTATGGGTAGGTAAATCAAGCTTCACACCTGTAGTGGTCTTAATTCAGTTGAGTTTGGAATTACCTAGATAATTCATTAGATTTTCGCCGTACAGAAATGTGTGGTCAGGCAAGCAAGTAAAGTGAGTGGAAGGCCTTTAGTTTGGTTCCATTTTTATGTCAGGTAGCTGCCCAGCAGGGTTATATTGGGACTATTACAAACTACAAATAACCAGCTGAGGAAAGCTCTAACCGAGGTTATAGGGCGACCATCCTAGACATGTTGAGATGCTCAATTGATCGGCCAGTCTGTATATTCATACAATTTAATATAGTGACCAGTAAAAGCTAAAATGGTTTAGGAAATCCCTAACACATGAAAACATAAGGGTATACATAGTTGTAATTGGAACTATGATAAAAAAAAATCATAATTAAGCATTAGGACTACGGAAGACATAGCATGTACTATAGGGGTTTTAAAATACAAATGCTCAATTTTCACTGGAATTTGTTAAAAACTTTTATTTTATTATCCCCCTTTTCTTCTCTTTAAAGGGTGATTCCTGAGATAAAATCTATCTCTAACCAAATTTCATCTAAATTGGTTTAGCAGTTTAAGTATGAAGAGAAAACACACTTTTGCATGTATATTATTAGTATGGATATAAACAAATATGTACACATATATTAAACCTAGCATGAATAGATATCCAACAAACTGCAAAAACCACATGAAAATCCATGAGCATTTTTGACATCATTGTGAACATACAGACAACTGAGAGGGGATTCGTTAAATAACAAAGTAAATAAAGTCTTGTTGATTGCTTACTAAGTCACCATTTTGTCTTATTTGATTCAATATTAATAAGCAAATAGAGTTAGTTAACTTGGTAGTTAAGCTGTTGGTAAAGTTTGAGGCAAACTTCTTGAGCAAAATCACATAATTGCTACTGCGCAGGCTTCATTGTCTTTGGTCATTGCTCAAGAACGTTACCGGGATGTATTTCAGGTTTCTAAGAAAGTTTATTGCTAATAAAAGAAGTCATCCCTTTGAAATAGCCTTTATTTAATAATGCTTCATTGGATTCATTAGTGAATTTATAAAAGATCACTCCTTCATACAGTCAGAAACAAAATGCAAATCTTAAAATATACATAGGGTTCTCTCTCCAGGAAATTAATGTTGTTTTCGTCTAAACGAACATCCTGAAATTAAAAAAAAAAACAATTGTGTCAGTCAAAGATATCAAAATAACATGACAAGTCAACTGAAAAGGAACAATTATGCAGGTATTTAAAAAAATAAAAGGTATAATTTTCTAACAATAACTCAATATTTTTTGGTAAATTTTTATTTTCAGAATGACACTGCTAAGATTTTCAAATCTGGTGAAAATTATACCCTTAATTAAATTTAAATTTTGGTTGCTATCGCATTATATTTGGATTTCAGAAAGTAAACTCTTTCATAATCATCTTGAAACCATTAAACATGTAATCTTAATGCACAATTGTTATGAAACTTCTTGAACCTTCATCAAAATATTGTGCAATACACTTACACAATATTTTGGTATATCATTGTAACAAGAAATTTTGGTAGTATTTTGTTTATTCTTTATAAGATTTTCAATAGCAGTTCTTATAAGTATTTAAGTGAAAAATAATAATTAATTCTGGTTGATGGAGCATTATACACTTGGCTTCTGGATGTAAACTTTCTTGATGACCCCTGAACTACTGTTATTTTCCTCCAATTTCTAATATTAAAAATGTCATAATTGTACAATTTTAATGAAACAACTGAAATATAGAACAATACAGTACAATATTTTAGTTTATCATTGGAACAAAAGCTTATTTATGTATTGCATTGGAGTTTTTCAAATGCAGTTCATTCATAAGTCAGCAAATACATGTTTCGCTTTACAAACCAAAAATATTTATGATAAAAAGTAATAATTTCTCGTCTCACCTTCGGTTAATCTAGCCCGACCACCAGTAGGTTGGCAAAGAATCGTTGAACATCCTGCGCATACAACCACCCTTTGTGCATGGCTAAATACCGTTGTGATTTTGTAGCAGCCGGGGCATTTGACATCCATAAAATACGAGTTTGGATGGGGCACCAGCCTCTTAAGTTTGTGTTTCCTCCTTTCCGAAGCGGGGGAAGGATGAAGCAAATCAATTGCGAGCTGGAAACAAAGTTTAGGTTAGATTTCATAAAGATTGTAACGTTATGCCATACACCACGTACAAAGTCAGTTCTAAGAATAAGAAGAGATACATATTCGGAAATAAATGAAAATCACAAATGGAACTAGTTGATGCACAAGTAGAGCAATATTTTTGACATATCCAAAACTGCCATGTGTATCGTAGTAATGTTCGGTTCGATGCGTAGTTACGGCTTGAAATAATTGTATAAGGTTTTACACAAGCACAAACAATTATCACTAAACTTGCTGTTCACAAAAATTTGTTTTGAATTTTGCCAAAATTTATCAAAAATAAATAAAATTACAAACCGGCATGGTTACAGCTTTGATGCAGAACCGGAAAAGGGAAACTGTGGAGAATGAGTGAATGATTATGCCATAGAGTATGCGTTAAACATTATAATTTTTCTATTAGGAAGGCAAAGAATATTGTAGTCTGTTTTTTTTTAATTCCACGGAATTCTGACATTTAAGCAGTGTTGCCAATATTAAAACCATAGACAAAAACATCTTAAGATCTTAGGGTGCGGCCAGAGTGCACTCAGATTCAGATTCAGATTCAGATTTCGAAAACAAGCGCGAGAAATAAACAGTGTAGTCGAAGGGTACGGCCAGATTGCACTCCTGATTCAGATTCAGATTCAGACTCAGAAAACAAAGCGCGAGAAAAAGCAGGCAACCTGCTTAGACTACACTGTTTATTTCTCGCGCTTGTTTTCGAAATCTGAATCTGAGTCTGAATCTGAGTGCACTCTGGCCGCACCCTTATACGGGACTTATGCACTAGGGATGTCGAAAGTTGAAAAAAATATCGATATATCGATACATCGATCTTTTAAAAAATATCAATGTCGGCTTCGATATATCGCGAAAAAAACATCGATATATCGATATATCGGACCAATTTTCCCAAAAATATCGTACACGAAATATGACACGCGGAATAATAATGGAACGAAAATTATCTCCCTAAAAATAGACCCTATTTCCGAATGATGACATAGGAAATACTAAATACAGCACAGATCATAGATATGTTGTATATCATTAATCTGAGATCCAGTTACGATTTTTCTAGATACGAATTTAGTTAGATCGTGCTATGCCGCTAATAATTAAAAAAATATCGTTTTTGATACGAATTTCGATATTGGTTATTTTGTATCGATGTATTGATATATCGAATCAAAATATATCGGCAAAAAATATCGATATATCGAACAAAAAATATCGATATATCGATATATTTTCAACAAGCCTATTATGCACGATCTAGCCCTGCATTGCAGTCCGTCGCGCCGCATAAATATCTCTATAGTCCGCCGTGCAGAACTCAAAACAAAGACAAGACACATCCTGTTTGGTAACGGTGAGACAAACAGCTTAAATTTATTCAACGTTTAAGCGTTGTGCTTTTTTTATAAGCATGTGTTATGATTTATTACGTATTTATTTTATAAAAACTTTGAAACTGCTATAAAGTAAAGAGAATCGGAAAGGGAGTGAGGAATCCCAAACAACTCCACTTCCCACCAAAGCAAATACTAACTTTGTGTTATTATTATTTTAATTTTGAGGTTAAAAATCAACAAAAACTTAAATCATTTCTAATTCCTTGCTTTAGCACATTAAGGTCAGTGTGTATATTACATTTGAGCTACAAGGCTTTGATTTCGAGATTGGTAAACAAAAACGAAGATTGACGACCTCCGTAGCCGAATGGTTTGTACGCCGGGTTTCATGGCTGTCGCCGACTCGAGAGGTCCCGGGTTCGAATCCCGGTGGGGGCAGATGTTTGTGTGATTAACACGAGCATTTTTACTCCAGCCATGGATGTTTATTATGTATGTATATAAATATGCTTATATATGTACAGTATATGTATTCTATCCGTTACCTTAGCATCCCATAACACAAGCCTTATAGTGGTGTCGATTCGGACACGATTCTCTAAATCTAAACTTAAATTTAACAACAGTGTATCGTTGTCCTGCTCTATACAGAATGAAAAGGAGAGACTGATGTTAATTTTAGTTTAAAGTTTAGAGAATCATGCCAGAATCGACACCAGTGCTTACTTTGGGGCTAGGCTAATTGGTGTGTGTCGGAAAAAAAAAGTTCTCGAAAGTGGACTACGTTTTCAATCAAATTACAACTTAGCGCTTATTAGCAAGGTAATGTTAACAAGTTAATGGAAAACTATCAATTTGTCATTCGTTGTGCCACTGAGTAAGTAATTTATGTTGTAGCTCCTCGTCTCCATCTACCATGCATGTGTCAATTTGAACTTGTAAACAATATCTTTGTTCAACCTTAAACAATGTTTATTTTGGTTTTGATAGTATTTAGTACCATTTGGTTACGAAAGATGGTGCTAATAAAATGTGTCAAATGTTCGGGTATATATTCTAAATCGCGCTGTCGAAAATATTTTATGTATATACTTATAATAGATAAATAAGGTTCAAAATTGCGAATAAATTGGGCCACAGCGAATGTGGAAACAGGGTACCAGTTTTTTTTTATTTAAGAAACCCTCTGTCAATCAACCCCCAGAAACCAACCCTCAATTAGTACAGGGTTGTACATGGTCCTTCGAGCCGGAACGATTTGTGCACAATAATATTTCAGGTGTTTTCAGCTTTTGGTTTTTGAAAGGATCATCCCTGTTCTGTCCCTACCTGATGAAGAAGGGCATCCAAGGAGTTGGAATTTTGGATGACCAGCTACTGAGGACAGAATAGTGGAAGGAAGGGAGTACAATCGATAACACATAAAAATATCAGCGCCATCATATATGTGTGACACCTTTTGCCAACAGTGAGTACTTGAAGATTTTTACAAGCAAAAGTGAACCTTAGAACTATTGACTGTTTAACTTTAGTATTTTAGTTAAGTTGTGAAAGATCTGGTAATATTGAACCTTATGTACTAGAGATTGTAAACTTAGAATAATTTTAAGAATTCTGGACTTAGCGAAATTTGAGTAGAGTTTTAGTTAGACTTAGAATAATAAGTGAAATTTGGTTCATACGGGGAACCTATGCCCGATTTTGGTGCGACCGATTGTACATGTCAAAGACTTAGAACATTTTTGAAATTTTTCTTTAACAGTAGTTTTTTGTTAAAACTATTAAGATGTTGCTGTCATTGATTAAAGTTCAAGAAGACCTTAGACTTGTAAAAGCACAGAGTAACTATAAGAAGTCACCTAAAGATAGGATTACTAAATGTTATCTAAAGTCTAGATTGGAAAATGTAGAGCAGTTGTGGACTCAGTTCACTAGTAATCATACAAATATTATACAAAATTATGACAAGCAAGAGGTTGACGAAACTTCTTATTATAAAAATGATACTTATGATAACATGGAAGAGTTGTATTTAGATTTGAAAGTCGATATAAAAAATGCTTGTAGTATGTTTAAAAGCAGAGAGGTAGCTCAATCAATTGCTTCTACCAATGTTGAAGGTGAAATGCAAAATAATAATATTAAATTGCCTAGGATTACTATTCCTAATTTCTCGGGTAAATATACCGAATGGCCAACGTTTAGAGACTTATTTGTATCAGCCATTCATAAAAATACCAGTTTAGACAAGGTACAAAAGCTACATTATTTAAAGTGTTACCTTACTGGTGAAGCGGAGCAGCTTTTGCGCCATGTACCGATATCAGAAGCTAATTACGATAGGTGTTGGTCTCAGTTGGAATTACGTTATAACAACAAAAAATATTTGTCTCAATCTATTTTGCGAAGGTTGTTGAGTCAACGTAATATTATTGGGGAATCGGCAGGAGCTCTGAAAGAACTGACCGATACTACAACTGAGTGCTTAGGAGCACTCAATAACTTGGGGATAAACACTACTTCGTGGGATATACTTGTCATTCACTTGCTTACTTTAAAATTAGATTCAGATAGTAGGAGAGAGTGGGAGTTGAAAGTCACTAGTAATAATGAGTCTGATACGTTACCAACATTTGATCAATTTAAGGAATATCTTACTAGTAGATACAGAGCATTTGAATTTTTAGAAACCAAATCCAATAAGGGTTTTTCAACAACTGTAACTAAGCCTGTACTAAAGTATTTGTAACTGCTTCTTCTGGTTGCGCTTATTGTAATGAAGATCATTATATTGGTTATTGTAAACAATTTTGTCAAAGTAATGCGATTACTCGTAGGAAATTTGTTCAAGAAAATAATTTATGTTTTAATTGCATGGGTCACGGTCACTCTGCTAGGCAATGCAAGCGTACAACATCTTGCCGAATTTGCAAGCGCCGACACCACTCGCTGTTACATGCTCAGGGGGAGCAAGAGGCTGGTTATAATGTAAACCATTCACCTGGTTTAACGAATACCAGCGAGCCTCAACCCTCAACGTCACGCGCACATACGGCTGGTTTAGAGGAAGAAGCAAACGTGGTGTCCTGTATGTCGAAAGGATCTGCTAATAATCACGTATTATTAGCCACGGCTCTTGTCAAAGCTGTTTCGATAAACGGTTCTATGTACACGTGAGAGCCTTGCTAGATCAAGGCTCACAAGCATCTTTTGTAACCGAGGATACTGTCCAAAGGCTGGGTACGAAGAAAAAATCTATCCGGGGTACAATATCTGGAATAGGAGGAGAAAAAAGTCTAATTTCAAAGGCATTAGTTGAAGTAAATATCCAGTATAGAATTGATTCATCAAAAAATGTGATTGTAAAGGCGTATGTTCTAAAGTCAATCACCTCGCTGTTACCTGTAAAGAAAGTAGCATGTTTTGAGTGGGTAACGGTGAATAATTTACAGTTAGCTGATCCTGCGTTTCCAATGATTAAAGATAAAGGAACTAATCTTACAGTTTTGCATACTCAATTTAAGGAAGACGATCTACTAAGAAAATTTTGGGAAATGGAGCAGGAACCAAGTGATATAGGAAAACACATACTTACAGAAGAAGAAAAGAAATGTGAAGAATTATTTAGTAGCACTACGAAAAGGAATGAAAACGGTCGTTTTATTGTTCACTTACCTTTTAAAACTGTAAATTCGAATAGTCCATATGGCGACTCTAGAGCTATTGCACTTAAAAGATTTCAGTATCTAGAGTCAAAATTAAGTCGAAATACTGATCTGAAACAGAGTTATACACAGGTTATCAATGGTGGCAATTCTGGCGTGATTCTCTAAACTTAACACTAAATTTAACATCAGTCTCTCCTTTTCATTCTGTATAGAGAATGACAAGGATATACTGTTGTCAAATTTAAGTTTAGGTTTAGAGAATCATGCTAGAATCGACACCAATGAATATTTAACATTGGGTCATATGAAACCGTTACAAGAGAAGAAAAATTAGATACAAATAAAGCAAATGTAGTGTACTTACCACATCACGCTGTCGTTCGAAACGATAAAGACACAACTAAGGTGCGCGTTGTTTTCGATGCCTCGTGTAAAGGAAAAAATGGAATTTCTCTTAATGGTGACCTTATGATTGGAGCTAGTTTGCAACCGGAGTTGAGACATTTAATTATGAAGTGGAGAGCTCATCCTATTTGTCTTATAGCTGACATAATTAAAATGTATAGGCAGGTGTTGCTAACTGAAAAACACACCAACTTTCAGCGAAGATTATGGAGAGACAGTAAGGAATCTCAAGTTGAGGAATACAAATTACTTACTGTCACATTTGGGACAGCATCTACGCCATTTTTAGCAGTGCGAGCCATGCAGCAACTTGCACACGATGAGTGGCAGGCTTATCCGATGGCCGCTGAAAGAGTACTGAATGACTTTTACATGGATGATCTTATGACAGGCTATCAGACAATTCAGGAGGGCATACAGATGTACAAAGAGATGAACAGCTTATTAATGAAGGCAGGTTTTGAATTGCAGAAATGGTCGAGCAATAGCAATGAATTATTAGCTGAGATTGTATTGTATTATTATTATTATTCTTTATTCTATTTAAATACATTTATTCCTAGAAGTTGACACCAGTTTTTTTTATTATTCCGCTGCGAATCTAAATAGTATTTTATATTACTAGAGGTAGAATTTCAAGTGCTATTTATACATATATCATATGTCAAAAGCTTAGATTAAAACAAAAAAGGGAAGATACGGTACCCTCATCCTAGCATCAAATAAAATATAATCCGACTCAACTAAATGAGCAACTCTCACACACGCACACGTTTGTATATACACATTCAATCAAGCGAGTGAGACAGAACGTGAGTTCAATAACAACTTGGAACTCGATGTGGTGTATGCTAGCATGATGCACATCATTGTAATGTTAAAAAAAATGAAGACTAGCCTGTATGGTTATTGATGATTTCCCTGAAAAGGGTTCTCCCTTTTCTAAAAAAAACATACGGAGTTTTTGGCGGGATTTCATCGAGTGCGGTTAGGGTCTTATTGAAGTTATACTTCTTTAGCCGCGTTATGAAAAAATTATGAGAGTGAAATTTTAAGATGCGCGCGCATCACTGTAACACAAAATAGTAACATAATGAAGTTAGCCGCGGGCGCGTTATTTGTAATATTTTATTTTCCAAGTGACCGTGGGGCAGATTTGAACAAAGCAAACAGGGCAGATTTGAACGGGACATTGATATGAAATGAAATGAAATGGAATGAAATGGAATGAAATGGAATGAAATGGAATGAAATGGAATGAAATGGAATGAAATGGAATGAAATGGAATGAAATGGAATGAAATGGAATGAAATGGAATGAAATGGAATGAAATGGAATGAAATGGAATGAAATGGAATGAAATGGAATGAAATGGAATGAAATGGAATGAAATGGAATGAAATGGAATGAAATGGAATGAAATGGAATGAAATGAAATGACATTTATTCAGTCTAGGCTGTTACAAGCACTTGTGAAGGTCAAGAAGCTACGCCATCGGTTCGCAAAACTACGGCGGGAGACCTTGTACTGAGAAGAACCGGCAAGAAACTCAGCAAGGGCTGTTTTTTTCTCCCTGTATTGTTATATACAGTGTCGTCAAGTTGAAAAATTACTTCAGAAATACTTCTATAGTCACTTTCCATTACATCATCTAGAATATAAATGTATAGTTACAATTAATTTTACTAACCACTTAGTGGTTAATAATCCACCATTATTAGACATCTGTTCGAAAGGTACTTTGAACGATCCACGGAACTCCATAAGATGATCGCGTTGTCAAAAACAATGTTGGCACGCTCGTCGCCTCTGATCACTGTTTTCATATTTATAATATCCACATGTTTCTAGTTTCTATATAGACACAACGTGTTTTAGTTACTTACAAGTGCTTATTACATATGGACTAATAACTTAAATTCAGTAGTGATTTTAATTGAATATTTTGAATATTAATTTAATTTTTCAAATTAAAACTGAACTTAATTGACTGTGTTAACTATCCTTTTCTAGTCCTTTTATTATTTTATTGTTATTATTAATTATTTGCATGCAATTAAAAAACATTTTTAATGATGCTAAAGAAGTATAACTTCTCACGCGCGTACATAAGTTACACGCATCCATTTTTTTTTAATTATTCTTAAATTCGTTCATTCGAAATAAAATTGGTGTGATTTTGTGTTACAACAGTCTGCGTAACTGAAGAATTAGTGGAATCTTAATCGAATATACTCTATTCCGGTCAAGTGGACGTGAGAACTTTATTGTAGTGTTGACTACCTCACAGAAGCTTATCGAAAAAGCCAACTCGATACACACTCCAAACACTCCAAGAAACATTAGAATGTGTCACACCGACGTTCTAATGTAAAGAGAAAAAGAAGATTAATATAACTAAAGACTAGGCTATATGGGCATTGTTCCCTTTTCCTTCCATAAAACGGGAGAATCTTAAAAAAAAACATTGACACTAGGAAGGAAATCAAACGGAAACCTTGTACCATGCTTGTACCTGTTTGTAATGTTTTTGAAATCCATTTACAAAATAAATAATTTATTTAGTAAAAGTAAATTGTTGGTACAAAACCGTTATTTTAGTTCTATTAATATAGCTGCAACCAACAAGTTTAACAATATGAAAGTAAGTCAAAAGTGCACACTTTTAGTAGTTACCTACTGTAAACATAAATTTCATGTGTATTAATCTTATTCTTTTAAGATCGGCACTCATGACGGTGTTTTTCATTGTGATGATGCCCTAGCTTGCTTCATGCTGAAACTACTGCCAGAGTATAAAAATGCAGAAATTGTGCGTACACGAGACACCAGTAAACTCGAAGAATGTGACATAGTGGTGGATGTAGGAGCTGAATTTAATCATGATAAAAAAAGATATGATCATCATCAGAGGGAGTTTACTGATTCGTTAAGTTCACTAAGGCCAGAGTTAGGCAATAAATATAAAATAAAGTAAGTTTTACATTGTTGACACTTCTTTTCTGTAAACACCATGCTTCCAACATGAGGTTAACAGAACATCACATTTTAACGAACCAAATCACCTGTAAATTGTGATTATTTTATTATTTTTCATGGTCTTAATACATAAGGTGATTTAAAATAAACCTATATATCTATACATAGATAATTAATTGCAAAGAATGCATAAAATTCTGTGAAATTATAACCTTTTATTATAATTATTGACCATTATTAAGATTTGTTACACATAAATTCATTCATTATACAAGATAAAATGTTACAGTTAAATAAAACAGCAATACTGAAAATTATTTTGGTCTAATTTATTTGTCAGGAGTGTAACTGTAATACTAGATTTTTTTCTGTTTCCAGATTAAGTTCAGCTGGTTTAATATACACATATTATGGAGAACAAGTTTTGCAACAACTTGCTCCAAAGGAAGTCCCATTAACTGCTGCGGATCTGAAAATTATTTATAAAAAGGTGTATGAAAACTTAATAGAAGAAATCGATGCTATTGACAATGGTGTACCAATAGCAGGTGAAGAACCTAAATATAAGATACGCACACACATTAGTGCAAGAGTTGGCAGACTCAATCCAGAGTGGAACTCCAGCCAGAATATCAATTTAGATGAGAGCTTTGGGAAAGCTATGAAATTAGTAAGTGATGAGTTTTTACACACAGTGAATTATTTTATATCAGTATGGTTGCCTGCGCGTGATTATGTTAAATCATCTTTGGAAAATAGGTTTCAAGTTCATGCATCTGGAAAAATTTTAGAGTTTACAGAGAGATTTCCATGGAAAGAGCATCTTTTTGACTTGGAAACTGAAATAGGTATTGGTGGTGAGATAAAATATGTTTTATTCAATGACAAACCTAAATCTTGGAGAGTACAGGCTGTTCCAGTAAACCCTACAAGCTTTGTAACCAGGTATTATACTATGTGATTCTCTAAAACTAACATATATGTATTAGTGGTGTGGTGCTTTACAATTCTACAAATCAACCATGTGAAAGATAATGCATATTACCCTGTTGAGCATTGTTTGAACAATTGATTTTCCCTCATTTTTTTTTCCAAGATACATATTTCAAGTCTTCACCCTTAACACTCATACATGTGCAAACATATCTGGGTGTTTAATCTGCTAAGTAAAAGTAATGATCATGTATCAATAGCATATCAGTAGTTTTTTTTTGACACAGTTATTGTTACTAAAACACAATGTCACACCTATATTTACTTACTCATTGGCCATTATTTACTATAGGTATTAGTTATTTTATGTTTTTGTAGTAAGAACTGTTGAAAAAGTAATTACTATTGTGACAGGATTTTAATGTTACATTTGCTGCATCAACACCCTTGTTGGCAGCTTGTTTATAAAATATCATTAACTTTTATATTATTTTATTGATACTCCCATAATTCTGCTTTATCTATATATTTATTACTAATTCTCAAAGCCTGTTCTAGTTAAATAAATTTTCCCCCTTATTATTTCAGGAAACCTCTGCACCCTAAGTGGTGGGGCGTTAGAGATGAGTTATTAAGTGGAGTGGCAAATATAGAAGGTTGCATCTTCTGCCACAGCACTGGCTTTATAGGTGGAAACACCACTAGAGAAGGTGCACTAAGAATGGCTATAGGTAGCTTAGAAGCTGAAGATCAAAAGTGATGTATCAATAATGAGTATTAAAAGACAATAGGCATTTTACGAGTTTCTCTTCTGATCCTTATTCATCTTAGATTAAAACAAAAAGGGATGATACGGGATGCTATGTACGTACGATGCGTTAAAGCATTAAATAAAAATATGTTCTGACTCAACTACATAAGCAACTCTCACACACACACATCTGTAAGTAAATATTCAGTCAAGCAAGCAAGACAGAACAGTACCCTTAGCAGGAACCAATATCGAATTCGTAACGTTTGCGAGTCCGATTTGTCATTGTCAGATTGTGTGCTGATTTTTAGTTCTCGTTACGTACTTTGTGGCACTGCTGTTCAAGTTTCCATACAAAATTTGACAATGACATTTCACAATCGCGAACTTTTCGAATTCGATAATGGTTCATGCTAGGGTTACTGTTCTGTCTCGCTCGCTCGACTTAATGTTTATTTACAGATTTTTGACATTCAGTTGTAACCTGATCAACTGTACCCCTAGCAAGCACATACAAATATACTATATAGACCATTTTGTCGGCGTGATCGATATATATATCTACAAAATTACAGCTCTCTAGTGCTAATAGTCTCCAAGCAAAACCGAGGACGGAGTTGACGAAACTATAGGGATTCCTTGTTAGAACTACGGAACCCTAAAAAAGGCAGACTTATGCGATGCGACTTATGATCAAAAGCAGCGGAAAAAGTAAATGTAAATTGACTGACACTAGGACTTGGCAGAAATAGAGGAAGGTGCTGTGGTGAAGTAGGTAATAAAGGAATTTAATTTCTGTCATAGGATGATTTGATAAATCGAATTTTCGCGAACATATAAAATTCAATTCAAAATTCAATATCGTTTATTTAGTCTAGGCTGTTACAAGCACTTGTTAATGTCGAAAAGCTACGCCATCGTTTCGCAAATCTACGGTGGGAGATCTTGTACTGAGAAGAACCGGCAAGAAACTCAGCAAGGGCTGTTTTTTTCTCCCTGTATTATATACAGAGTCGTCAAATTGAAAAATGACTTCAATATCAGGTAACTCATAAAGTCACTTTCCATTACAATGCAAATTATATAAAAATTATAACTATATAAAAAACTGGTTTAACAAAGTTTAGTAATGCCGTGTCCTACAGTTTAGGCAAAAAAAAAATAATAATTAACGATTATAAGTTTAGTACAACGATTAATAGTACCCAATGAAGCAAGAGCAAACTCATCTCCGCTGGCAGCACCCGTTCACGAGCATGACGCATGAACCAGCCATCGCTTCGTTCAACCATTTTTTAGGGAACGGAACGACCCGCCTCGCAACACACCACCGAAGAGATTTTTAAGAGAGCATGAATTCTCATAACCACACATTAATACTATGTAACAAAAATAGAAAAAAAAATTGTGTGTGTCAGCTCCGACGCACGACCGGAGTTTACATTCTAAAAACGATTGTCTTTGAACAGACACAAAACAAAATCAAGTCCGAAGAAGTCGGTTACAAGTAGAGATACCTCAGGAATCGTCCCATGGTTTCGACTATCATATGGCGGTGTGGTTCCTACATGCCATTCACTAAATAAATGTTTACGTTCTATCTAGCCAAAGAATTTTTTTACTTATATTTGTATTACTTAAGTAAATTAAAAAATAATAATAATAAAAGATTGACTTAATTGTTCATAATATATGTAACCTGCCAAACAGTTTTAATATATTTATAATGTAAAAAGTAACATTATAGGTTTAGATCCCCTGATTACTAATCTATGGCGCACATTTACTAAGAATGCTGTGGTTGCTCTATAGATTAGATAATAAAAATAAAGCAATGTGATTAGTTGTAAATTTTCCATAAAGTAAAATTATTATTTATCTTATTGGATACGACTTTAGCGCTTTTTTTAAAATAGGCGCACTTGCCCCGTTTTGAGAGGCAAGTGCGCCTATGGCCATGTTTTTAAATTTATTACAAAATATCGTAAAATTTATGGTAGATTTGACTGCATCAATAGTCATTGCAGTTACAAAATACCAAATATTGTTAATGTTATATATAAAAACTCATAAGTCAATATTTAAATAAATTATTTTGCATCGAAATCATCTATGCAAAAAATATGGCGCAATTTCCCCGACTGACCTTATGTCCTCACTTTTTGAATACAATTCTAATTCTAGGTCTTTGCCAGCCAAACCTTGTATATTTTGATGAATAATATTAATACCTCTTTTATTAGGTTTGGCTGTTGTCTTTAAGCTCAGTTTAAAACTGGGCTGGTTAAGCTATTAATAGAGTTAATATTTCTTTTACTGGAAATACTAACACTATTTTGTCAAATAGAGTTAGTTATACCATGTATAACCGTATTCTGTATTTTAAAAGCTAACAAATTAGCTATCTGGGTGCTAAATTTCTTTGCGAGATACATAGTATCTGTAGTCAACTTAAAATATCTAATATATTTATTTATATCAAAATATAAAAATACGTCACTATGACTATTAATTAAATTAAAAATACTTAAATTTAAATTAAAGATGCGCTTATTCTGTTCCCTAGATAAGTTATGTGCATATGGGAAAGCGCTAATTATTACTTTACAATTAGGTTCAGATTGTATTTTCAATAAGTGCTCAACACTTTTTGTAATGTCCCGTTGATAATCTGGAACTGTCACCACACAAAAACAATAGGTTAGTATAACTATCCACATTATGGTGGGTCAAGTTATTTACAATTTCATTAAATGATTTTCCAGGAGTACATATATTTATAATGTTTTCATCACTGGAATTTTTAATTAATAGTCCTAGCCCCTGACCTAACTTGTCTGAGAATATAATTGTTTTATTTTTATTCAAGTTTGAGTTTTCAGAAAGCGCTGGCTTGAAAGGAGAGTTATTATATGTGGTACCAATTTTTTGTATATATACCGATGAATGTATGTATTTATATATATATGTATATATATATATATATATATATATATATATATATAGATCACTCCGACAAAATGGTATAATAACATTTTAGAAAACAATTGTTTTGGGTAGCTCCCCTACATGTAACCTGGGGATGATTTTTTTTCATCATCTACCCCATCATGTGGGATATAGTTGATTTAAGGACCTATAAAATTAGGGGTTTCTCAGACTATTTTCCGTTTAGGAATCCGTTTGCGAAATATTAAACTTTAATGACGGGGAGAATAAATGCGTTATATCCGCGAGAATGACCAACGCCGCGTGATTGTGCTTGTACTTTTAGATTTAACATTCTATTGGCAATGCTTAATTCGATCTTTGTTTCGGATTTTTTGGTGGACTGGGTACGACATCATCTTGCTGGCCGGCAGCAGTGTGTCTGTACGTAATCTGTGGCCTGCACTGACGACAGGCGATCTAATTTTTGTGACGCTACCCCTCTCCTCTTTCCACTTTTAATTATTTTTCTTATCCTTACCATTACCACTAGTATGCTGGTGCGGAATTTAATTGCAGTCTTGAATGACGTTTCTTTTGTCATACGCGATTGGAGTTGTGCCCACGGCTCAATTAATCCTAGCAAGACACAAGCCATCATCATTGAAAAGTCAAAACTAGTCAAAACATATTGCTAATTTGGATCATGCCCCATTAAACCTCAGCTCAATGTTGTAAAAAATAATGGTGTTTTCTATGCTCCACCCTTTCATCATATTGCTGAGGTTGTAACCTTTCTTTCATCCACGTTCTAATCCGTTTTTGTTAATCATATTGAAAAGAATTTTCACTCATTTTTATAATTTGTAAAAAGGGTTTTGGTTTCTAAATACAAAAAATACAAATTAATAATAGTCACAAGTCACAACTAAGAATATGGTATTTTATCAAATCATCGTACGACATTTATACACAGGTCGTCCCACGGTCATGTCACACGCAGAGAAAGTCTATTAAATATTGAAGATAGGGTGTTTTACTGAATGAGGACATCGTTTTATTTTTAATAATGAGAAAATACACGTGAATTTTATGATAACCGTGGAAAGAGTTAATCATAAGGATATTTTTTCCTGTTAACACAGCATTTTAAATAAAAGGAAGAACAATAAATTAAAAAATTGTATAGGAAAATTTCCTCGGACTTTTTCGTGCTTCGTTAGCTAACATTCGAAGGAGATTGCTCAGCTTGCAAACATGTTTGGCCTAAATACCAATAATCATGAAAAATTGTTTCATAGATTCGAAATTATAAATAAATTACTGTAGAAACGAATATTATTGACGGACACCCCTGAGAACTTCTATAAACCATATACACTCAATGATTTTGAGGTTATGTTTGCAAATAGGTACATAGGTATTAAAATAATAAAAACAAATAAGTTATATAGTAAACTAGGGAAATCAAGCCAAGTACCGAAATTATGTATTAGATTTAGGTATATAGAGCATGTAGATTAACAGATAGTTGCCTGTTTTTAAAATTAATGCACAAGAGTAACTTTTAAAATCAGGTATCATCTATGCATTTCCGGTTATAATAGGGTACTGTGACAGAAACTGTGCGATGATTGTGAATGAGCCACAGATTATAGACATTTTTTTTTCTAGCCGTCATGGCATAATATCTTTTATTAAAGAGAGAAGAGAGAATTTTGAAACTGTCGTTAACCAAAGATAAGGAGATTTAGTAGGTTACCTACTTATATAACCATATCTTCAGTTGCTTCATTATTTTTGTTATGTTTATATTATAACCATATTTTAGATTTTTAGTGTATCACGCTATATAATGTGTTTAAGGAGGTATTTGGCGAAAAATGTATGTCAATAGACTATGATCTTCCATCTATAAAAATTGTCTTAGCACATTTGCATGTAGTGAAAATAATAATATAGTTGTGAATATTAATACCACAGTGTAATAAAAAAAATGTTTAATTTTATCGATCTTTACAAAATAGATTTGTTTTGATGTTATATAAACAACTTCAATCATTCTTTGGCTGGATGTTACTACACCCATAGCCAAATGATTCGTATGTTATCCAAACCTGTAAAATTAAAAGTCCTTTTTAAAATGAATATATTATACAAAGGTTTCCGTTAACATCTAATGACTGTAATATTAAGTATAAATTACGCCAAGAATTACCGTATATGTCAATATTTTTTTTACATTTGGGCCAATTTGAGCAATCTCCTTTGTATAGTATCCTACAACACAAGAATCACCGTTAAGCCGCAAAGCTAGTAATTGATGTGAGTTTTAGAAATCTTGATTTATTTTTTAAGCATAAAGCTGTTACATTTTATATGTTTAAAAAATAATTACAAAAAACAAGGTTTAAGGTGTTCGCTATGCGGGCGAATGCAATCCCGCTATGCTGGACCAAGTGGTATTTGTGTAGTGAAAAATTACTGTATGTTTGGGACATACAAAGGTAAGTTTTCACCAAATTTCGTGAAAAAATATTTTTTTTTGCAAAAAATAAAAATCAAAAACCAAAAACTCGGTTATTCGCATTTTTCACATAAATTTTGAGGTTATGTGAAAAAAGTGTGGATACAAAAGTTGTAGATCTTTTTATTACCTACAACTTTGCCATTTAACTTTTTTCATAGGACTTGCAGTTTTACCGGAAATCGAGATTAACCATTTTTTACCCTTAAAAACTCACCCCCTTCCCCTTCCCGACCTCAGATCGCCCGTAATTTATTTTTCCTTTCATTTTTGTTATATTCTCTACCTTTTCTAATGGGTTTCATCCTACTATAATTTTTTTTTGTCTCAAAAATTATCGACCCTGGTCTAATACGTGTATCAATTTCTTCTAAACTGAATAGTTTGCGTCCCGCCGCGCCTGCAGCTTGGGAGGTACTACCTGTATGACACGGAGCAAGCGTATCCACGCAAGTTGCGTCCCATTCAAGAGGACGACCCTGCTTCCAAGGAATAAGCATCATACCATCAGGTGTCTTGCCATCGTCACCGAAGATGCCATTAGGCTCAAAGACCATTGTTAATTGACAGCGACAAGAGCTCTGCAGCCGACTTCACTAATGCAGGCGTGGCGAGAGACTCAGCCAACACTAATTTGGCTTGAGAGGCCATGGTGTCACAACTCACCGACGCGAGTACCGCGACGACAGAGATGGGGATGATTAGTCTTGATGCCAAGTCTAAGCGATATTGCAAGAGATAGAGTGCTCTTAGCATGCTTAGTTCCGATATTGACTGTAGGTAAAGCTTGCAGCCAGTAACCAGACTCTGTCTGAAAGACCGCTAGGAGACGAGCACGCTCAGTGGCGCTTTCAGAGGATGCTAAGAGATCACTGAATACGCAAATAGAGCGGCTCGTCCCACTGAATCTGAATTCTCTCTCTTTCTCTTTCATCCTAAAGAGAATGGTCATAATATTTAATTAAAAAGATCGGTTGTACCATTTATAGAAGACAGAAAAGCGGGAAGGGCAATATGGGAAATATGGCGAGTACCTAGATCCCTGAAACGAACAGGGAGAGAGGCCTGCTTCCAAGCGTTATCGGTAAATGAGCACTAGAATTTTGGTAAGAACTAGAAGTGCCTCCTGCCGACAGTTGTCCTGGAAAAGGCCAATAATGAGTACTACGAAGGAAATATAAGCTTTTTTTGGGCGCAAAAGCGCAATTAATATAAAGCCATGTGGTGATTAATTTTAATATTTTTTCGGAGTGTTGAAGATATGAATTAGCGGATATATTGACCAAGGCATTAGGAAAAAATAAATTTATAAAACTTAGAGAACTAGCAAACGTCAAATGAAATGTTAATGACAGATAGTCTTATGTTTTTGTTAAGTCCTTTTATTATTATTTTAAATTGTTATATTGGTATTAAGTTGTTTTTTTGTTGTTTTCTATAAAATCAAGGAGGTGTGTTGAAGATATGATTTTATGTAAAACCTTCTTGTTAGGGCGACTCGATGGCCTGTTCTCTATGTCACCGTTACTTCATTCTAGGACTTTTGCAAATACGTCAACGGTGTATACCTATAAAAATGTAATGTGATTGGGACTACATAAACTAAATATTACGAGCTGATTGTCTTTCCTTTCTACGATCCACTTCCTCAACATGGTAGCAAAGGAGCGTTGTTGAATAAAATAAATAGAAAGAGGAAGATAAGTGGAAATTATTTGACAAGGTCAGTACCGAAACATTTGAAGACGTAAGCTACCGAAAATGGAAGTAAAGATAGGAGAAGCGGGCATTCAGATATTTGATGGTGCAAATTATGAAAAATGGAAATTTAGATTAAAGTTGTTGTTACAAATGAAAGAATGCCAAGAAGCTGTGGAAAATGATATGAAACATGAAGGTATGACAGACACAGAATGGAGAAAAATTGATTTAAAGGCTAGAAATATTATAGTGAATAGCGTAAATAATACTCAGCTCGATATAATAATGAATGAAACTACGGCTTACGGGATGATTAAAAAATTTGACGAGATGTATTTAGTAAAAGGCAGTGCTAATAAACTATTGCTTAAAAGGAAAGTACTAGAAACAAAATTCAAAGATGGCGACGATATACTAGAATTCATACAAACATTTGAAAAACAAATCAATGAATTGAAAAATGCTGGAGAAGTCGTGTCGGAAGAGGATAGACTGAACTATTTATTGCTTGCATTACCTGAGAGTTTTGCACATATTGTAAATATTGTTGATGCGATGCCGACAAAGGATCGGACAGTGGAGTACGTGAAGTCCAAATTACTACTTGAAATGAAAAGAAAACAGAGCGAACAAGAAGCTCATACGTTCAGTTCTCGATCAAATCAACACCAAGATGGGTCCAGGAATAATGATAACTGCTTTGAATGCAACCGCCTAGGACACTACAGGAGGGATTGTCCTAAGTTAGCACGTCTTGGTCATGGTCGTGGTAGAGGACGCGGATATGGAGGCGGACGACGAGGAACTCACAGAGGATATAGAGGAGGATACAACAATAGAAGCGTGAATACAGGACAAAGTAGCAGCACCAGTGATGGATTTGGATTCAACGTAGAAGTAGAAGCGATGACAGGAGCTACCGAAACGAAAGCGGATATAACATGGTTATTGGACAGCGGATGTAGCGATCACATCGTAAATGACGATAAATTCTTTCGTGATTATAAAATTTTAGAAACACCTGTGAATATTAAGGTAGGTGATGGATTTTGTCTTAAGTCGGAGAAAATAGGAAATGTAACAATGTACTGTAAAGCAGGAGGTAAGTCAAATAAAATTGATGTTTCAAATGTATATTATGTTCCAAATATGAAAAAGAACTTATTAAGCGTTTCATGCATTGTAAATAGAAATAATACAATTCAATTTAGAGGAGAAATAGCAAATATATATAATGTACATATAGGTTTAATGGCCGTCGCACGCAAGAAAAATAAATTGTACGAATTAGATGGCAGAGTTAATTTAGGTGCAGGTACAGTAGCATACACAAGTGGTAACATTATGTCAGAAAAAGAAAAATGGCACAGAATACTTGGGCACCCTAACTTTAAGAAACTAAATGAAATGTGCAGGCATAGGGTTGTAGATGGGTTACCTATCACTTTAGGCGAGGGTTACGTGCAATGTGAAGTTTGTTTGATGAACAAAATGACAAATCTACCTTTTGGAAATCAAAGACGACGGGCAACAGACTTGTTAGAGATTATCCACACGGATGTGGCAGGCCCGATTACGCCCACTGGATATAAGGGGCAACGATACTTTGTGTCATTCATAGATGACTATAGTAGGTTAGCTTATCTATGCTTAATTAATAACAAGAGTGATGTTTTTAATTGTTTTAGAGATTATGTAAATATGGTGGAAAATCAAACAGGTAAGAGAGTGAAAGAAATCAGATGTGACAATGGCGGAGAATATATTAACAACGATTTCTACACTTACACAAAGCAAAAAGGTATTTATTTAAAACCAGGGCCAGCTTATACACACGAGTTGAACGGTGCAGCTGAAAGATTTAACCGAACCATAATGGAGAGAGCGAGGTGTCTGCTTACAGAAGCAAAGATAAATAAGAAATATTGGCCTGAATGCGTTATGACTGCAGCATATCTAGGTAATAGAATATTAACAAATACGTATGAAAAAAAAACACCGTACGAAATTTTTATGGGGAGGAAGCCAAATGTAAGTAATTTAAAAATTTTCGGATCACAGTGTTATGTACGAATTCCAGACGAATTACGCACATCAAAACTTAACCCAAAGGCTACAAAAGGTATATTAGTAGGATACACAGATACGGGATACAGAGTATTAATAAATGAAAAAATAGTCATTAGTCGTCACGTTACATTTATAAGTACGAAAGAAGAACAGATAATAAAGATAGTAAATACTGAAGATGAAACTGATGAAAACGAAGAATTTTATGATAGTGTTGATGACTCAAAGGAAAAATCAAGTAGAGCTGTGACTGAGGAGGTGACGGATATCCGACCAAAAAGAGATAGAAAAATGCCAGAGAAATATAAAGATCATGTTGTATATATAAATTTTAGTGATGCACTGGTACCAGATACGTATGATGAAGCAATAAAAAGTCCGGATGTAAATAAATGGAAAGATGCAATGAAAGAGGAATTGAACAGTTTGGAAAAGAACGAAACGTGGATTTTAGTTGAGAGACCTGAAAATAAGAAAATAATAGATGTTAAATGGATCTTTAGGATCAAGTCGAATGGGAAGTATAAGGCAAGAGTAGTCGCACGAGGTTTCCAACAGATGTATGAAGAAAACGAGGAAATTTATTCACCAGTAGCGCGAATGACGACAATGAAAGCTTTATTATCAATTGCATGTGTAAGAGGATGGAACATTGAACAAATGGACGTTGAGACAGCATTCTTGAATGGGAGTATTAAGTCTGAAGTTTATATTTACCCACCTGATGGATATTGTACAGAGAATAATAAAGTGTGCAAACTACAAAAAGCTCTTTATGGATTGCGAGAAAGCCCACGTGATTGGTATGAATGCTTTCACGAATTCATGTCAAGCATTAATTTCAATAGGTCAGACTATGACTATTGTTTGTATACAGGGTGTGTAAATAATGTAAATATATATCTATGTCTGTATGTGGATGATATTTTGATTTGTGGGGAGAAAAATGAGGCAATTGACGAAGTTAAAAGGCTATTGAACAATAGATTCCGAATGAAAGATCTGGGCAAAGTAAAACAGTATCTTGGAATAGATGTAGTTTTTGAACCAAAAGGAGGCAGAATGACTTTAAGCCAGGAAAAATACATTGTAAGTTTAGCTGAAAAGTATAACGTAATCGAATCAAAGAACTTTGAGACACCAATGGAAATGAATTTAAGCATTGATCCAAGTCAAGATGTCAGTGCAACGTTAAAGTATAGAAACTTGATTGGAGCTCTTCTGTATGTTGCGAGTGGAACACGGCCAGACGTATCTTATAGCGTTAACTATTTGAGTCGTTTCCAAAATGCTTATAGTGATACTCATTTCAAATATGCCTTGCGAGTTCTCAAATATCTTTACTGTACGAGACATTTAAAGATGAATTATGACGCCGACTACGAAGAACAATTGGACGCTTATGTAGATGCTGATTGGGCCGCAGATAAATCGGATAGGAAGTCGACGACAGGAATCCTTATAAGAGTTTTTAATAATCCGATCATGTGGAAGTCACATAAACAGAAAATAGTGTCAAGAGCATCAACTCATGCCGAGTATTATGCTTTGCAGACTGTGTTGAAGAAGTACTTCCGTTAATAGGTGTGTTATGCAATTTAGGCGTTGAGATTAGGGATCCAGTAAAAATTTACGAAGACAACAGCGGGGCTATTGCGTTGTCAAAGAACGGAAAGTTTTGTAAAAATTCTAAGCATATTGACATAAGCTACCACTTCGTATATGACTATGAGAAAAAGGGTATTATTAATATAGTAAAGGTTCATACAGAAAAACAATTAGCGGATATATTGACCAAGGCATTAGGAAAAAATAAATTTATAAAACTTAGAGAACTAGCAAACGTCAAATGAAATGTTAATGACAGATAGTCTTATGTTTTTGTTAAGTCCTTTTATTATTATTTTAAATTGTTATATTGGTATTAAGTTGTTTTTTTGTTGTTTTCTATAAAATCAAGGAGGTGTGTTGAAGATATGATTTTATGTAAAACCTTCTTGTTAGGGCGACTCGATGGCCTGTTCTCTATGTCACCGTTACTTCATTCTAGGACTTTTGCAAATACATCAACGGTGTATACCTATAAAAATGTAATGTGATTGGGACTACATAAACTAAATATTACGAGCTGATTGTCTTTCCTTTCTACGATCCACTTCCTCAACACGGAGGACTGTAGGAATTTTGAAATTTGTTCATTAATAAAAATACGAATGACATCATCAAAAATCGGGGAACCTAGGAGACGGATTTAGTATCAAGAATTTTATATTAGGAGCTAAATCAGAAAATTTGATGATAATGTGTTGTAAATGTTCAGGTGAGAATTTTGATTCTGAAATAAAAAGCTCGCATTTTCAATAAGTAGGCGCCAATACTTTTGAATTTATCAATAATGACGTGAAAATCTGAGAGAGCGGTTGAAATATCGCCAGCGATAGTTCCGTTATCAAGGCACCACACATTAAATGTTGAATTTAGCGAATCAATAATAGGTTGTATAGCCAAACAAAAAAAAGCGGCCCCTAGGGGATCGCCTTGCTGACAGCCAACAGATGATATATTCATCGGTTGAAATATCGCCCGCGATAGTTCCGTTATCAAGGCACCACACATTAAATGTTGAATTTAGCGAATCAATAATAGGTTGTATAGCCAAACAAAAAAAGCGGCCCCGAGGAGAGCCTTGCTGACAGCTAACAGATGAATATAACAGGTTGATTTTGAAAACAACTTTAGTTGGATTGCTGTAGCATTACCAAAGTTAATTGTAAATAGCAGTTTTTTGATGAATTGCTGAAAGCAAGGCACCTCTAGCTACGGAGTTGAAGGCATTCTTGACATCCACCTTCAGCACTACCTCCGCTGCGTCAAGTGACAGATACGTACGAAAAGCGTGACCAGCTGCCTCATAACTGTCCTTGACGCCAAAACCAAGATTTATGTAAAGGACATGGCTAAGAAACTGCCTTTAACGTGTATAAATATTTCGCACTAGCCCGTAACTTTACAATATTTTTTTATTAATTATAACGTGTTTATTATTCTCATAAAACTTTTGTGGAATAATTAAATATTTAAAAATTTATAAAAATTACTTCATGTCTGTTTCATAAGCAAAATGTAAACACAAAACATATTTGTGTAAGTATATCGAAATAAACAATATTATTTCTAAACTACTTCAAACTATGACAAATTTGGCCCTAATTTTTATTATAACAAATCACTGAAGGCCTAAACGTTTTATTATTCTGATCAGGCTTGAGACATGACTGTATGATAATTAATCCTTTAATTTTTGCAAATGGACAAAATAAAACTTCATAGATTTCCTGTCAGGCCGACGATAACAAATTACTTATTTGTATTTATTTGTGATTTAAAAACTTTTAGTCTCTTAACTCTTCACAGTTAATCAGAGAAATGGGAAGAAAGATTCTAAGAAAATGTGAAATTGATGACTTTGTAAATAATTGGCAACATCTTTTTGTCGAACCTCATTAGTGTCTATAGTAAGTAGACAAGTTAGAATAAAAACTACGTAAGTCATTGTCACAAAGTACGTCAATGTAAAAGAAAATACAGTGCTATTAAGGTTACCAGTTTATTTTATTTGTTTAATATACTTTGTCATTAGTTATTTAAGGTACTAACAAAGGTTATGTGCAATAATTACTTCAAGAATTTATTGTTTTAAACTTTCATGGTCACTTACATTATAATAATATAAGTTACTAGCGGCCTGCTTCTGCTGCTGCTTCGCTTCGGTGTAGAACTGAAGTGTAGACTACAGTTTTTTTCTCAGGTTTGTATTATACACAATGACATTCATCTATGATTCTTCTTATACCTGCATGCAAAATCTCAGCCCGATCGGTTTAAAATTGACAAAGTTTCATACAAACTTCCATTCCCTATTTTATCCCCTTGGGGGTAGAATTGATCAAAATCCTTTCTTAGCGGATGCCTACGTCATAACATCTAACTGCATGCCAAATTTCAGCCCGATCCATACAGTAGTTTGGGCTGTGCGTTGATAGATCACTATGTCAGTCGGTCACCTTTGAGTTTTATATAATTATATAGATTTACTAAATATCGGAAACTCGTTAAAAACAAGGTACATGGTAACAATCCCGTAAATAATTTAATAATTCAAGAATTTAATATAAAAAAAGAATAAAATGGAAAAATGTTGTCAAGCACAATAATATAGTCACAACTTAAGGCCGAAATTTTTCAATCATGGAAGTATAGGGTAAAAGCAATTTTAGATGAAAGACAACTGTTACACATTATTGAAAATGACGAAGACGATGACAATGATAAAAACTTTAAAATAAATGATGCAAAAGCCAAATCTATAATAATTCAATGCGCCACCGACAAAAATTTGACAATCATACAAAACGTAAAGACGGCAAAACAAATGTTTAAAAAATTAGATAGCGTATTTCAAAGAAAAAACATTGTTAGTAAAATAACTATTATTATTGACCATGAAATTAAATAGCACAGATAGATTTAGACGACTATTTTCAAAATTTTGATAAAATATTAGCTGAATTAGAGAGTATTGCCAAAAAAAAATGGATGAAAGCGACAAAATTTGTCATCTACAATAAACACTAAACGATGACTATAACAACGTCGTAACAGCAAAAGAAATAATGTATTCAGATTTGACAATGGAATTTATTAAAAGCAGATTACTAGATGAAAAATTAAAGATTAAAAATAAAGACAACAATTTTAGAAGCCTCATCTACTCAGAAACAACACAGTACTACAACAATTATAGAGGAAACAACAATAGACGAAATAACATAAGAGGAAACTTTAGAAGAAATAATTATAGAGGAAATACCTATAGGACGGGAGGAAATAATAATTACAACAGAAGAGGAAGCATGAGTAGAGATAGAGGAAGAAGCTCATTTATAGCCTTTACAGCAGATTGTGAGAAAATAAAGAAAGAATATTTTATTTTGGATTCTGGAGCAACTAAACACATGGTAAGACATACTTTAAAAAAATATATGAGCAATGTTGAAATTATGTCCAAACTACCCAATTGAAACTACTATAGCTGACGGAAAAAAGTTATTAGCTAGAAAGAGAGGAACCATAAATGGAAAACTAAATAACAGATTATTTATTTTGCAGCTATGATACTGGAAAATTTATCCTATAATTTACTATCGGTTAACTCGATTACCAGAAAAGGATACAAAGTAGTTTTTGCAGACAATAAAGTACATATAATTTGAAAATAACCTTACTTAAGTGGAGAAACAGATAACAGTTTGTATAAAATTCCATTAGAAATTCAAACAAACGAAAATTCAGACGCACTTTTATTAAAACAAGATGATGAAGATAATTTATAGCATAGACGACTTGGACACCTTTTTTTTTTTTTTTTTTTAATACGCAGGTAAAAAATCTATTTACAGACGACGGCGCCTTTAAGAGGCACACCGCCGAACGGACCTCACACCTGGCTCCCGCAAGTCTTACGAAGCCCACAGTGGCTGCCCACTGAGGACCCCGCAACTCTTACGAGAGCTTTACGGTATAATATCCGCTAAAAAAGTCCTGCGAATACCCTCTAAGCTGCTTAGCGCGAAGCTGCGGGAACCCCGTTTAGGGATTCTCCGCGTCTCCGCACCTAGCAGCCTCCCGGCCAAGCCGGGGCTCCACGGCAGGGGTCTCCCTTGGTATCGCGGGGACCCCGCAGACGTGCGCGGGTAGGCCCGCGCGCGGGGGCTGAGTACGCGGCCTAGTGCCCACCGTACCGCCCCCCGTCCGCTGCGGAGGGCTACTTGGGCGTGCCCGTGTAGCTCCCTCCGCCGCCCCCCTCTTTGCAGGGCAGAACTACAAGGGGGGGCTGCCGTCACGGGGTCCGTCGGTGGCCGGCACGGCCATCGCCATGCCGGTCAGCGAGGGACCCCTCGGGTAGGGTCATGGGACGGGCGCAGCCAGGGCGCGCCGCCGTCCTCTCCTACCCGTCCTCCTTTGGCGGGAGGGAGCGGCCAGAGGATCATCCTCCCGCTCCCTCTCAGCCGCCTCCTTCTGCGAGATGACGTTCTCGCAGAAGGAGGCGGCTGCCTCCCACGCCCTGTCGCTGCGGAGCATGGCGTCCACCATGCTCCGCAGCGAGAGGGCTCCGCATCCCAGCGCCGCAATGAGGTCGCGGCGCTGGTGTCGCCAGGCCGGGCACTCCAATAAGGTGTGCTCGGCCGTGTCGTCCGGGGCGCCGCAATGATGACATTGCGGCGTCTCCTCCCGACGTGCGACACGGTGCAGATAGTGACCGAAGCATCCATGCCCGGTCAAGATCTGCACCATGCGGAACGTGAGGCCGCCGCGCCGGCGACCCAACCATTCCTCCAACACCGGACGAATGGCTTCTATCGTCCGGTGGCCGGCGCTAACATGGGCGAGTGCCTCATCCCATCGCCGCAGAGCTTCGCTCTCGGCGATGGAACGGACCTGCCTCAGCTCTGCTGGGGCAAGTCTTTCACCCCGCTCCCTGGCCTCGACCCGACCTCGATGCATTTCTGCCAGAACCTGTGCATCGAGGTCCCACGGCGTCGCGCCTGCGAGCACGCAGGCGGCGCCGTGGCTGACCGTGCGGTACGCTCGCACGGCCCGGGTCGCGATGACCCTCTGCGGACGTCGCAAGAGGGCCCTCGTGCGGGGTTTGAGGCACTCAGCCCAAACCGGGGCTCCGTAAAGTGCCATCGACCGTATCACCCCGTGATACAGTCGACGGCACGCAGCACCTGGTCCCCCCACATTCGGGAGGACCCTGCCGAGTGCGGCTGCAGCGGCACACAGCCGTGGAGTGAGGAGCTTAAAATGCTCCTCAAAACTCCATCGGGGATCCAATACCAGGCCGAGGTACTTCATGCTTCCCTCGACCGGTATTCGGACCCCTTCCACCCGGATACGGAGCCCCGGAGGGGTGCTGCGGCGTGGGCCATGGAACATCATGGCTCTCGATTTGTCGAGGGCCACTTCCAGGCCCAGGAGGTGGATGCGTCGGACGACCATCGTGGTGCCGACCGACGCTAGACGCACCGCATCCTCCACCTCCTTTGCCTTCGCCGCGACAAGAGTGTCGTCGGCGAAGCAGACAACCTCCATTCCTGGGAGGAGGCTGCCTCGCAGCACCCAGTTGTACCCCAGGTTCCAGAGCAGTGGACCCAGCACTGAACCCTGGGGTACACCTGCGGCCATGGCCCGCGAGCGGATGCGCCCGTCGGGCCCCTCGTAGAGGACCACCCTACCTTGTAGGTAGTCCTCTACAATGGCACACAGGTATGGAGGCACTCGGTGAAACCTTAGTGCCTCCATAATGCACTCGTGGGGGAGGCTGTTAAATGCGTTGCGGATGTCTAGCGACACCGCAATAACAGCCTTACCCCGCGCAGTGGCCGCCTCGGTCCACCCCTTTAAAAGGGCCACCGCCTCCATTGTGGACCGGTTGCGCCTGAACCCGAACTGGCGTTCGGCCAGGTTCGGGCCCGGCCCCTCCAGGTGCTCGACGATTCTCACCGCCAGGATCTTCTCTAAGAATTTCCCGGCATCGTCGAGCACCACAATCGGCCTGTATCCCGAAGGGGAGTCTTCCGGGCGGCCGTCCTTTCTGAGAAGGACGAGCCGCCCCTGCTTCCACCTCCTAGGGAAGCGGCCCGCGGCGACGCTGACATTCAGCACCGCTAGGAACCGCCTCCTTACGTCCCCAAGGCGAGGGCCAACACCTTAGGTGGGACCCCGTCCGGCCCGGGCGCCGTGTTTTTTGCCCGGAGCCTGTCCCTCACCGCATCAAACTCCTCGTCCGACACGGGAGGGGGGGGGGGCGGGATTGGCTCCTCGGGAGGGCCCCCAGGAGGGAGCATTCTTGGGGGCTGGAAAGGACCCGGGTCGGGGAACAGAGTCCCCAGTACCCGGTCCAGCAGCCCTTCCTCCATGGCCGAGGTGGGGGGGGCCGCCCCCAGGGGTCCTGGTCTAATAGAGCTATAAAACTCTCCCAGGACGCCCTCTTGGCCATGATGATGGCTACCCTCAGCGCCTTCTTGGCCTCTTTGTACACCCGACGACACTCCGCCTCGTCGTCAGGTGTACTTGAGGCGCGCCTACGGCACCTTAGGTAGGCGCGCCTGGCCCTCATACTGGTGGTACGCAGGTCAGCGATCTCCTGCGTCCACCAGTACGTCTGCCCCCTCCTGGGGCAGACCCGTGCCCTAGGCATGGCGGCTTCGCAGACGACCCTCATGTCGTCTGCAAATAGCTCCGCCATGCCATCAACATCCCCGGCGAGGTGGGGGGGCGCATCGGCCCACGCCCGCACCATCGCCGCCTCCGCCACCAGTTCGGGGCGGAGTTTCGTGAGCGCGTATTTCGTGAACGCGCTCACGGCGGGGCCCTCGGTCGTACGGGCCCCGCGGGATGTTGAGGAGACCCGGTATCTGACGTAAAGATGGTCAGATAGGGTCTCCTTCTCCTCCACCTGCCAGCCCGATATGCGGCCGGCTAGGGAGGGGGTGGCGAAGGTCACGTCGACTATCGACGTGCCTTGCCACCGGACACAGGTGGGCGCATTGCCCACATTGAGGGTCTGGAGCCCCAGGGACAGAACCCAGCACTCCAGATCGCCACCCCTCACATCGGTGGCGGGTGAACCCCACGCCGTGGACTTGGCGTTGAGGTCACCCGCTAGAAGGACCGGAAGAGGGGCGGCCCGCAGCACCACTCCCTCCAGGGCGGAGAGAAAAACTTCTAACTCCGCTCGGCTCCGGTTGGGGGAGAAGTAGGTCGATATAACGACTACTCCCCCCCATTTGGCAGCCACGTATCCGGCGCCCCTCTCCAGGAGGGGCCCGGGCTGCCCGGCGGCCGCAGAATGGCAGCGGACTCGTTTGTGTCCGCTAGCCATTCGGGTGATCGTGGCGGAATGTAGTAGGGCTCCGATACGATCACCAGTCCCACATTCCACTCCGACGCTGACTGGCGCATTAGGTCCTGCGCCGCGACGCAGTGGTTAATATTTATTTGGAGGAGCTCAATGGATGTGTTGGACATTGGTTTCCATCGGCTCCTCCGCCGCCACCGCCGATGATGTTGTTGGCGGAGGCGTAGGTCGTGGGACCTCTGCTGTCGTCGTTGCCCGCGCTATGCGGGCTTTGACCGCGGGGGGCTTGCATCTCCGACCCCCCATGCGGTGATTTGCCGGCCGCTTTGCGGCTGCACAGACTGCGCAGTTGAGCGCAGCTGTGCAGGCCGCCGCTTTGTGCCCTGCAGCACCGCAGCGGTAACACAGCGCGCTGCGGTCGCAGGCTGAGGAGCAGCACTGCACGGGGTGTCCAATCCCCATGCAGCGGTAGCATCGCATCGGCTGTTGCTCCAACAGCCGTATGGAGGAGGAGCTCCAGCCCAGTGTGATATTTTTGGCCTTTTCAAGGCGCCTCGCCGCCTCTACGGGGACCGAGGCAAAAGCAGCCCCAGTCCCGCGGGCCCCCATGTGGATTTTGCCCACCTTAATTTGGTGGGCAGGGCAGTCCCCTGCCTTGGCGAGGGCCTCCACCAGCACCTCCGTCGTCACCGCATCATCAATGCCGATGACTCGGAGGTCAGCTGTTTTGATGGGACGCGTCACTTTCACCGCGTCCCCCAGAGCCGCCCCCATCCTTTCGGCAAGCGTGTCTGCTTGCTTTGGGGTGGTCTCTTTCGGGAGCTCTATTATTCGAGCCCTCGTTATGGCGGTCCTAAACTTTGCTGGCCAATGCCCAGCTCCGTTAGGCTGACGGCCTCTTGGGCCTTGGCGAGTGCCTGCCCGTAAGTTAGGCCCTTTTCCACTGCCTCCACTGTAGATCCCCCATAGCCTGAGCGAATTCCGCCCTGGAGATGCCATCCGGTTCCCTTATCTCCGGACTCTCGCGTTCCGTATGCTCCACGTGCCCTCGTTCGGCAAGGAATTTCTTCACGTTCCGAAGCTCCTTCCTAAAGGCATCCACCTCTCCCTGGAGCCTTTTGTTGTCGGCCCTTAGTCTCCGGATCTCGTCCGAGGAGGTGCGCGTTGACATCTCCTTGACAATTGACAGGAGGCTATTCGTCCCCTCCGCAATGTCCCGGTGGCACGTTCCTTTAAGATTGCCGGATTTTTTCGCAACACTAAGGACGGTGGCCGCGCTTTTCTCCGCTTTTGCGTAGAGGGACTCCATAGAGCGCATAGACCTGTGGCTCCCCTTGCTGGAGGCCTTGGAAGACCGACTCCGCTGGGAGCCTCCACCCTCGGAAGCCTCGTCGGAGTCAGAATCCGACTGAGGTTCCTTCATCTCCTTGCGGGCCCAGGATGTGCCCACGTGATGTACTCCCCCTCCTCCCCGGGGGTTGTTTCTATATCTGGGCACCTTTGGGGCCCCAGATGCCACACACATTTCTGGCTCCGCCTCTGTGGATGCGGGCTCAGTATCCTCCCCATTATTTTGCCAAAGCTTCCCCTTGGTTCTCTCCTCGAGCGCCCTCTTCCTGAGCCGGGAATCCGACCGGGAATCCGACCGGTCCAAAATCGGGGACCTCTCCCTTTCTGTCGCAGCTTCCGAGAGGCTGGCGATCGAGCCACGATGAGTGCCGTCAGTGCCAATGGGTATCGGCAATAGGAAGCCGCCCGGACGAGGCGTTAGAGACCGCGGCGGGCGCCCCCTCGAGTTGCGAGAACTCCTTCTCGGCAATGAATTACTCTTCATCTGCGACGAGTCAGAGGGGTCATCTCCCCCACCTCCCCTCAGTCGCATCACTCCCGTGTGGCCCCGAGAAGGGCCGTTTTGGGGGCCCTGAGAAGGGCCGTTTTGGGGGCCCTGAGAAGGGCCGTTTTGGTGGCCCTGAGAAGGGCCATTTTGGTGGCCCTGAGAAGGGCCGTTACGACAAAAGGTGGCTCCCCCGCATACGCGAGCCAGCCCGTTGTCCCTAGGAACAACGGGGAGGGATTCCCCAGCTGGGCTGGGACCCTCTCGGGGACTATCTGTATTATTCCAATTGTCCATTTTGCCTGTACCTATTTTGCGGGAATAGGCTCCCTTACTCCCACACGTTAACGCCTCGGTAGCAAATTTACCACCGTGTGACCCGGTAATCACACGGCGCCGGTGGCCAACCGGAGCGCATAGGCCGCTTGTGGTCCATTTCACACTGGGGCCAAGGTACCCCAAAGCGCCCGTGGTCAATGGGATCGTATGACAAACGCAATCTCAAAAACGACATATTCATTAAGTTTTTCCCCCTTCCGGGCGGGGGGACCCTACCTGGCCTAATTTTTAAAGAGGTTTTCTTCCTCTTGGCCTCCACCCTAGGGTGGCGGCCCCCGTTCCCGCACCACGTGCGGGTTTACGGGTCGGCCGGAGGTGGCGCGGAGTTCGCGCCACAACCGCCCTCATCAACTAATCTCGACTGCCGCTACCCAGGATGCCCAGGACGCCAGTCGAGATACTCCAGGGTGATTTTTTAGAGAGGTTTTCTTCCTCGCAGCCCTCACCCCCCGAAAAGGGTGGCGGCCCTCGGCCCCGCACTATAGTACGAGGTTACGAGTTGGTGTGGTAGGTTACCCTCTTCTTGACTAGAAGAAGAAGGACCTCCCACTGGGTAATTTTTTAGAGAGGTTTTCTTCCTCGCGGCCCCCACCCTCCGAAGAGACTAGCGGCCCTCGGCCCCGCACCACGTACGGGGTTACGAGATTGTCGGCTATTAGACACCTCCGTAACAGCACCCTCAGTGGGAGACATTAGGCAGGCGCCCGGGATGCACCGTCCCGGACCCATTTCCGTTCCCCTATCATAACTGCCCAGGGACAGGAAATGGACCGGGCACACGAGGAGGTTTCCGACGTAGCACCCCACTTGGACACCTAAGAAAGGTTTACAAATATTAAAATTACCATATTCAAATACGAAATGTACTAGTTGCATAGAAGGCAAAAGTACTAGAAGGTCTTTTGTACACGTGGTAAGAAATAGTAAAGAAATTGGAGATCTCATATATTCAGGTCTTTGCGGTCCAATCTCACCACCAGGAATAAATGGAGAAACGTATTTTCAAGTCCTGATAGACGACAACTCTCATTACGTTGTCGTAAAACTATTAAAAAATAAAAATGAAGCAGAACAAAATATAGCAAATTATATAAAACATATCAAAACTCAATTTAATTTGAAAACTAAACACATCAGACTGGATAATGGTGGAGAATTTACGACAAAAGCATTTAAGAAATTTTGTGAATCGAAAGAAATCAATGTATAATACACAACGCCATACACGCCACAACAAAATGGCACTTCCGAAAGAATGGACAGAACTTTATTAGATAAAACAAGAACAAAATTAATTGAGACATACTTACCAAAAGAATTGTGGGGAGAAGTTATCCAGTGCTCAGCTTACGAAATAAATAGAAGTCCTACAAAAGCTTTACATGGAAAAACGCCATCTATGTTTTGGTATGGCAAAAACTATTTAGAAAAGCTGCGAGTTTTTGGTGCAAGAGCTTGGAACACAACTATACCCAAGCCTAATAAACTAGAACCTAGAGCTGAGACCATGATTATGGTAGGATATTGTGGGTCAGGTTACAAACTTTGGAACCTAATAGATAATAAAATAATGATATCTACAGACGTCAAATTTGATGAATACAATAACAAATTTAAGCAAGATAATAAGAAGAAGAAAGAATGCGATTGTGAAAATACAATATAATATACTGTACAACATGAAATTAATAATGATACTGACAAAGAAGAAGACAAAATTGAAAATTTAAATGAAGAAAGTAGTAAATAACAAGAAAATATAACAAACTTAAATTTTCTTTAGATTTAAACTTAAATGATAATAATATTAAAGAAGAAAAATATAGGAAACTAGGAAGAAAAGTTAAATTACCAACTCATTTAGATGATTATCAAGTTTATGTAGCACACTGTTTATTAAATGCATGTGAAGGGAAGATACCTAACACTTTTAAGCAAGCAGCAAGCAATGAAGAGTGGAAAGTTGCAATAAAGAAAGAAATAGAATCATTAGCAAAATAAGAAACATGGACTGAAGCTGAATTACCCGAAAACAAAGAGGCCATAGACACTAAAGGGGTATTTACTATTAAAGAAAATGGAGTAAAAAAGGCGCGATTAGTCCCAAAGGGATTTCAAGTTCAGGAGGAGAATTACTTCAAAGATAACTATTCCCCTGTAGCTAGACTTAGCACAGTTAGAATGTTTTTAGCACAAGCTATACAGAAAAATTATCCAATTCACCAATTAGATATCCCAACAGCATTCCTAAATGGATATTTAAAATGTCCAAGTGTAATGGTGTGAAAACTCCAATGGAGATGGATTTACATATTGAAATTACAGATCAAACTAAATATAGAGAACTAATTGGAAGCTTGTTGTTTATTGCTACAGTAACAAGACCAGATATTAGCTTTGCTGTATCATATTTAGCACAATTCTTTGACAAACCAAATGAAGAATGTTGGAAACAGGCAAAGAAAGTTGTGAGATACCTAAAAGAAACAAAAGAAATTCGTCTAGTATACAAAAGAAATGAAAAACAAGGTAGTTCTATTATAGTATACTCTGATTCAGATTGGGCTGGAGACAAAGGCGACCGCAAAAGCGTGAGTGGCTGTGTAGTTTTATACAACATTAATATAATATCTTGGTATTCCAGAAAACAAAATTGCGTAGCTCTTTCAACTGCAGAGGCAGAGTTTGTAGCTGCATCATTAGCTGCATTTGAAGCACTGAATTTGAAAGGCGTAGCACAAAATTTGGGTGAGAATATACAACCTAAACTTCTAGTAGATAATAGAGGAGCTATTTATATATCTAAAAGTTACGAGAACAGTAAACGGACGAAACATATTGACATCGGTTACAATCATATCAAACATTTAATTAAAAAGGGAGAAATCAATGCTCAGTATATAGACACTAATAATAATCTTGCTGATATCATGACTAAAGCTCATTCTAAAGAAAAGATAATTAATTTTATAAACTGTATGAATAAGTATTTTAATATAAATTGAAATAGTATTTTGTAGTGTTTTATGTTTTATGAAGAGGAGTGTTGAAGTGTTTTAAGTTCTTGTGTTTATGTGTGTATTTAACGATTTATTAATTAACTTTTAATTATGAAATCGAGGAGGAGTGTTGAACCTCATTAGTGTCTATAGTAAGTAGACAAGTTAGAATAAAAACTACGTAAATCATTTTCACAAAGTACGTCAATGTAAAAGAAAATACAGTGCTATTAAGATGTCTATTACCAGTTTATTTTACTTATTTAATATAGTTTGTCATTAGTTTTTTAAGGTACTAACACTTTTATCAACTGTAGTAAGGTAATGACATAGTAGGAGTTCTTATAATTTTCAAGATTGTGATTTTATCAAAAGTTCTTGAGCTTTTTTTCATAGTAATTATAAATATTCAACCATTTACCATTAAATGTTACTAAGTGCAGTATTTATACATTGCCAGGGCAGTCGCTCATACAAAACTTTACCATGTCCTTTAATAAACGTACTATTCTTACATATACATTACTTATTTTCTCATAGAGGGTGATAAATAGTAGTTTCCACCTCGGGAGCAACCCTAACACTCTTTAATCGACGTATTTTGAATGCTCCCGTAATAAATAATTTTGAAACGAAAGAAATTAGTGTGTTTGTTATAAAAGTTTTTAGAAAAATTCGTGAGAATTTTTTTGAAGGAAATAAAAATAAAAATCCAAAAAGTTGGTTATATTCAATTTTCCGCAGATTCCTGTGGGTTTTCTTCAAGTTTTCTTATACATTGTTGAAGATTCTTACGAAAAAAAGGAAAGTTGCACAGAAAATCAGAAATTTTAAGAAAATTTAACTTGACCAAGAGTTTAAGATTTCTATAATATTTTATTATATTTTGATTTTAAGCATTTAACCCCTAGATTTATAAATCTTAAAAGAATATTACTCGGTTCAGGCTTCCAGTATAGGATCTTGTCTAATGTATTTATACTTTATAGGTTTCGCCAGTTTTATATAAACTTAAACTAGCAGAATTTAAAGACTCGCAGAAATCTGTTTTTGAAAAAAAAACGTAGACAAATATACAGACATACATACCACGTTTATGAAATCCGTCACTGGTATCTAGGTATGGTCAAGGCCATAATATAGGTAGAGAGACTAGCTTTCAGTCGGCGGCTTCGCTCGCCTGGACTATACAACTTTCATTTCCCCTTTTTTACTTATCAGGGGTTGAAGTCTCTAGGTAGACCTAAGATACCCTAATAACCAATGCTCATATTGATTTTTCAAAAATTACGATTCCTTTTATCCCATGCGATACAATTTTAAACTTTGTTCAAAACCGTGAGCTAATTTATCAATTTTTCGTATTTGTTTTTCTAAATTGTAGAGGTTTCAAATATTGAATATTGTGTCGATTCTGTAATGATTCTCAATACTTAAAACTAAATTTAAAGTTAATTTCTCCTTTTTATTATATATAGAGAATGGGAAGAATACGCTGTTGTCAAATTAAGTTAAGGTATAGAGAATCACGTCAGAATCGACTCCATTGTCCGATTTCATAATTAATGAGCTCCTTTTTAGAAATCAATTAAAGTACACGTTGATCAGGTTTCGGTTTATAATAGTATGCAAAAATATTTCTCAACTAAAGTGTTTATAATGTTGAGTTAAAGTATGACCAATAATTATTTTCTCAGAAATTTTTTTAAACAAAAACAAATAAAATGTTCCCATGTTTGTCGTGTTAACGGAACTTCCGTTATTAGTATATACTTTTCTTGTTCTCTATTTTTAATTGTATATTTGACCAAATTTCAAAATCTTTCGCTAATTTGTGTTAGTATTATTTATTTATTTTATTCTTAAGATATAGGTAGAGTCTATAGACACGAGACCAAACGCATCTTACTGTAAATCGGTAAGTATTTTACAATTTCATTAAGTTTTCCAAAAATTAAAAACACTTTTATATCAGTTTGCACACCAGTTTGGTTTGCCGTCTCTACCACGGGATAATTTGAGCTTTTTTGAACCTGTGATGTAAAGTGTCGTAGATACGCACCGTCTCGTCTCGGCCTCGGACCTCAGTACCGCGCGAGATTTCATACGAGGAGGACGCGCTATGCCGTTCTGCCGCGCCGGCACAGAACGCGCGCCCGATCACGCCGAAAAACCATACCTGTACATGTGATCGACTCGCCGACAAATATCGCAGAGTAAAACTTATTTTTCAAAAGTTAAACTAAATTTCTCCAATCCATCGTACCGGCTTTTCCGTTTCGGCAATTTGGCAAGCGGATACAGTTGCATAACAATGCAACGAAGGCTAAGAAAACTTGTGTTCTAAGAGTGTTTGTGAAAATTTTGCTTCCACGCGGTGCGGGTGCGTCGCCGAATTTGTCATTCGGCGTGCTCGCATTACGAAACGGCGGTCGAAGTTTCGCAGAAAAAAGCCGCTTTGCCTTTGGCGACATTTAACTGCTAATTGTTCGAACAAAATTTCTTTTGGCACGGATTTGGGAGTTTGCTTACCTTTAGCCGCTTCGAACGTGTCGCTCCATTTATTTGAGTAAACATTTCGGGCATTGTAGGTTTTTTTATCGGCAACGATATCGTCGAATTTAATTCAATTTCGTTTTTGACATTGCCAAATCGGTGGCTAACATTTTAAATTTTCCTCTACGATATTTTTCGGTGAAAATAACGTGTATATCTGATTATAATCTTACGCGAATTACAGGGAGAATGTCATTGGGAAATGCTGGGTATCAGTTACCTTCCCTGTGTGATCTGTTTTAACCAATAATACGTGATCAGTTTGAATTACATTAACCACAAAGAACTCGATCTAGGTAGTGGGAAATTGCTGAAAGTGACACGACACGACCGTTGAGAAACTCGCGTGGTTTTGGTAAATGCCGCAAGTGTGAATAGTGAACTGTCCAATAGTGAACTATTGAATAGTGCTACTTTATTTGGATAGTGCCACCTATTAAAAAAGTGTGAAGCCGTTGCTACGAAAGTGCAAAGATTTCATATCGATTCATCACGTGACTATCATTTGGTAAGTGTGATTTTTCATTTAGTGATTAAGCTAGAAATCATTATTAATTTATGTATTAAGTATTTGCTTTCACGAATCTTGTTGGTTCCTATTCAAAACATGATTACGTGCTTCATGTTAGCTTATTAACAGGTAGGTATTAGATGTAGAGGCAAAAATGTTTGCAAAAGCTCGAGTTGAGGCTTTATGAATGATGTTAAATAAGTTTTTTTAAAGTAAATGTGTAGATACGGTTATCTCAACAAAAATTTGCCTTTTAAACATAACTTTCTCTTTCTTTGGGCTTTACTTAATGAAGAAGTTCTAGGCAGGTATTTTAGGAATTATTTTTTTGTATGGGAATGTCAATTAAAAGCTTATAATCCATACTAGAGTAATTTAAAAAAAGTGTAGTTTTACAAACTAAGATAGAAGTGAAACTTTTAAAATTATTAAAAGGAACTTCCTTGGCTGGAATCCGAACCCAGGCTGTCCGCGTAGCAAGCGAGCTTTCTACCACTGAAACACCATTGCTTGTTGATAAACTCTGTTTTTTTAATAATCAAAAATGTTATGCGATATGCTTATGATAAAAAAAATGTAGCGATATATTAAAAGTATTACTATAATAATTAAATAAAAAAAGCTACAAATTTTTATTTGAAATTGTTATCTTTGCAGTTAGAAAGTGCGTATCGCTAGCTCAGGTAGAGTAGATTCTTATCAACATACTTAAACAAATAAATGCGAAATTAAACTAATATAGAATGATTCTTGGTACTTACTGTTTTTAGTAAATTTAAATAATTCATGACTTTGGTTACCATGGGCTCCATAAGATTCTGCATATATACTTATTGCTTAAGTTTATCGTACATTACTGCAGCGGCCAGCAAAAGAGTTACACATACACACATACGTGAGTCTATTAATGCCTAGTTGTGACCAACCCTTAATTAGTACTTTCCTGAAAAATGGTTGGAAATTTGAGCATTATTTTGACAACCTTCTTTAATTTTTATTATTTTTAAAGCATGCAACTGCTTGATGTTTAAATCTAAAGAAAATTGTAGGTTACCTATAATGCGAAGAGATGGCGCTGCCTTGCAGTTTAAGAATGGCTAGAAGAATTTCGACGCGGTCCGTGAGGGCCGCGGTAGCATAATTGGTCAGTGTATTCGCCCGGATTGCGAAGGGTGCGGGTTCGAGTCCCGTCTGCTGCCTGGTCCGCGTGGAATTTTTATTTTCTTTAGAACTTTCTTTAAGATTTTTCGAAATTGCTGTACTGGCGAAATACATGTGAGCAGCGGCCGATAAAAGTTGTATGAAAATCCATGTCTATCATGGCTTAGCAGCAAAATATATTAATTAATAAACTCATATCAGTCGTATAGTTTTAAAATGGATCATTTTTTACTCCGAAACATGGCAACCAAACTTATAAAAGGATTTATTTAAACTTCGAACAGGCTTGCAAAAAGAGTTGTTTATTGAAAAAAAAACAAAAAACACTTTAACGCGAGAAAAATTATTGTAGTTATGATTTTTTTTAAGCATTTAACTGCTGCAAAAATCCACGCGGACCAGGCAGCGGACGGGACTGCCTGGTCCGCGTGGATTTTTTTCTAGTAAACTTTTCTTTAGAATTATTGTAGTTCGTCATTGATTTCGAAAGGTAATTATAAGGTTTTGACTTCCGCACATTAATTGAGAAAAGTACTATACAAGCCTTGGCCACAACTAGGCATTAATGGATTTGATGATGATTTACACGTTCGTCCATCAATGCCCCTTTTGCTAGCTGCTACAGTAATGAACTATTTTTTTTTCAATAAACAGCTCTCTATATGCAAGCCAGTTCGCAATTTAAATAAAACCTTTGATAAGTTACTTCTTGGTTGCCATGTTTCGGAGTAACAGATAGAGTCTGTGCGGAAAGAGAATGGTATATAGATTGGAGGGCGCTGTAGAGCTTTTCTACCATATTTGTAAGGTTTTACCCCTTTTAGACATTTTAAATACAAAAAACCGCAAGAAATCACAACAACAAACAAATCCGTATCAATACAAATCTTTGACGTTTTACAGATTGCTGGGTTTGATTGCCAAATAAAAATCTTAATGTTAGTTCCGTTTTTTGCATGCCCATTCTCTTTCCGCACAGACTCTAGTTGCGTTTTTAAATCACACAGATATGAGTTTTATGTAATTTAATAGGCCGCTAAACCACTACAGATATGAATTTTCCTACAACTTTTGCTGGCCGCTGCTCGCATGTATTTGCCCAGTACAGCAATTTCGATTTATCTCGAAGAAGGTTGTTAAAATAATGCTGAATTTTCCAATCATGTTTGAGAAAAAAAATATTTCTTAACTATGTACCAACTAGTGTTACAAACTAGTATTGTATGTATGCTAGATTGAATAGTTAAAAGTCTACTCTTGCGCATGCTACGATGCGGTGACCTCGCCGAACATTTGTTTCTACTAAAAATACCTACTTATCTTGCCGTTCGAACTGTTGCAGACACAGCTAATTGTTTTAATGTTTAACAAGAAATAATTTACAAATATGATTATACAAAATTTCTTTAAGTCATTTTATAGGTTTTGTTGAGTGTTCTACAATACTCCAGGTTTTGAGTCGAAAATTAGTTTTCTACTGATACTTACTTTACTTTAATCTGTGCTAACGAATGTTTGCTTTATAGGGACTTTGGGTAAAAATATTTTTTATTCAAGTTGACTCAATATATTTTAATTGGATAACAGGTTACGTAGGCCTAAAATTGAGTGAACGGTTACTCATTCAACTTTTTAATTTTTTTTTGCCTACTGTTAATTAGAATTTGGAATTCAAAATTTTAGAAAGTTGAATTCGATTTTTAAATGATTAACTTTTCCCGCAAGATCGAAACGAGTATTAAATAAAGCCGGATATTCATAAATAATACATATTTATATTCTTAGGTATGTTGGTTTGACGACTTAAGAACTTTTAGAACTAAAAGCTCGCAATTTTACAGTGTACTACTTTCCAAATAAGAATGAAAGCTATGCCCTGACCCTACGTTATATAAGACTAAAAGTTTTTGTGTTTTAAGAAACTAATTCACACTGGGTAAATAAATCAAATTTTACGTAGCAGTAGCTCTGAGCTATCTAGAAATCAAAGAATGTAGTTTAAGAATAAGTTTTAAGCATAATGGCATATCTAGCACTGATTTGATACGACGATAAAAAAAGTATACAATGTACGATAACCCGTGGTATAAATTGCTTATCGTTTGGCCCGCTTATAGCTTATCAGCCCAAAAATAAAGCGGAAGTCGACCAAGGAGTGATGGATTGATTCGGTGACTCGTGAGATTTAAAATTTTGGCCTAGCGTTTTTTTCATATCGAGCAACGTATAAAAAACTGAAACAGCCCCTTCGGTCGGCCGCCATCGTAACTGAATTTCGTTACCAGTAGCGAACGAAGTCATATTCTTCCTTGGTCGTAATCAGTTACGATCGAGGATGTTTTCTTCCTAGTTTTAAACCAATTACGATGGGATTTATCTAGGACCACCTTTGAGGTATACCTTATCCAATAAAAACTGGCCAATTGCGTGTCGTGCCACGCGCAGTGTAGGGTTCCGTAGATATTTCATTGTGGTTTTTAGGGTTCCGTGGTCCTTCCAAGGAACCCTTATAGTTTCGTCATGTCCGTCTGTCTGTTCCCGTTTTTGCTTGGAGACTATTAGCACTAGAGAGTTGTTATTATGTATAACGATACCGCCGACAAAATGGCAGTTTTTTTTTTATGGTAACTCCCTTACATGTAACCTGGGGATGTTTTTTTTCTATTATAATCATTTACCCCATCGTGTGGGATATCCTTGCATAGGTCCTTTAAAATTACTTTGGGGTTTCTAAGACTATTTTTCGATTTAGAAATCCGTTTGCGAAAACTTTAAAGTGCTAATATTAATTCGAGTAGGGCGTCCCTCCAAAGCTAAACTAGTGGCTTGAAAAACCTGGAAAAATTCATGGTAATAGTGCTCTTCATGAACTTTTAAGGAAAACTATAGAGGTTAAGATAAATTTGTTAGTTTAAGAGTATTAGAGTCGTTCAACTTTGGTTAAAGTTTCTTTTACCTATTGAAAATTCCTTAGAAGAAAATATTAATAGTGACATAGATGAAGTTATTGTAGTGTCAAATATTGCATTGCAACAAAAAAAAACTATTTAAAAACCACAATAAAATATATCTTTGGTACCACAACGCTACCACGAGTACCAACGGCTTCTGAGTCGCGCTAAGGTTACGTTTTTATAATCAAAATTAAACAAAAACTAAAACCGACTTCAAAAAAGTCAAGATTGTTGTTGTGATTGTCAAGGCGGGTCAAGATTGAAAGACGTATTATTACCGATCAGAAACGAAACTCTATTTAATGTTTAAATCTTGACCCCGCCCAACTTCCAAATCATAAACCAGATATTATTTTTTACTTTTTAGGTCCATTTTCGATTTTGAAGACGGTTTTATTTTTTGTTTAATTTTTTTTTTACTTTAACCATTTTAGTGAAAATTATATCGTCCAAGTAAACAATAACATAATTGACAGAGAAATCGGTGAACATGCATAAAAAAACATCGTGCATGCCTTTGAAATTTGATGGTTTCCCTCGATTTCCCCGGAATCAACCATCAGATCCTGACTTGGTCCCAATGGGATCACCTCGGAAGTACCCTCTTTCGAATAAAAAAAGAATTTTGAAAATCGGTCCACAAATGACGAAGAAATCGGATAGCATACACAAAAAAAAAAGAATATAATATATAGTCGAACATAGAACCTCCTTCTTTTTTGAAGTCGGTTTCAAAGTATATAAGCACTTGAAAAGATCAGCGTTTATATCGCATCATCCCTTTCTCAGGGGATGATCGCTTTAGATGAAGCTTATGAGGCCCTTCTGGCCATAAGCATGAACTAAAGGGTGTGTTTTAGTAAGTAAGAGTCTGACATAACCTTGCAGCACGCTGTACCCGCTTCCCCACCTTTTTTTTTTGTGTCTGGGAAATGCCTTACGCATCCTTCAACCACCGGGGGAGCGAGAAGAAGGTATATGGGACTCCTCCCTGCTCATTTCAGCCAGCTCTTGGGCCAGATAAAATGAGCAGGGCCCTACCTATAGCCCTGAACAGGGACCCACTTCCCCACCTGGGAGGAAACAGAAAAAGAATCGGCGTTCATCATCAGTATTCAAAAAATAATATAGAATTGATTTTGAGTATGAGACGCAGTTTGACTTTGATTTGGGTATTTTAGTTGAGATACATAGATTGATATTAACTGGTTTTGGTTTTTAACCGGCTCAATATACTACAAGCATCTGCTGAATCCTACACTGCGCATGGCACGACACGCACTTGGCCGGTTTTTTATAAAGCTTTTTGAAATTTTGTTTTTTAATTCAAGGTTTTACGCGATATAAGCAAGCAATTACTTCATCTAAGTCACTTTTAATGTGTTTTCTAAGGATTTTTTATTAGGTAAGAAAATATCTAATACCTAAGTTGAACGACTATTACTCTTAAACTAACTGATCTATCTAAACCATCATAATTTTCTTTAAAAGTTTATGTGAAGCAAAGAAAAGCAGATTTTTCAAGCCAATAGCTTTTAGAGGGCCTACTCGGAAAAAATATTTGCACTTTAAGGTTTAATATTTCAGAAACGGATCCCTCAATCGAAAAATATTAGCAATCCCTAAGTCGTTTTAAAGGACCTGTGGTTGAAAGAAAAACAGCTAAAAGAAAATTAAGTTACGAAACTATTAATTGTAAAGAAACTTACAAAAGAGATCAAAACCTTTTTTTTAGACAACTTAGTATTTATTATATGTCTCCTGTGTTGATGTGATGATATTGAAATAATAATTTTCAATAACCATTTTTGTCTAATAAATTCATGTAGATATAATAAATATATAATCCGTTCGTCAAATAAATTCATGTAGATATAATACATAACATTACATATTATAATATACACTTATTGTTACTCTATATTTCTCAAAGGGTTAGCAGATAGCTAAGTACGAATAGTAGATTATAGGCTATATCTAAAGTGATATCATTTATACTCAGCATTTATGACATAGTTATACATATTATATTAAAATACATTGTGTAGGTGTTCGTAAAAATGATCAGCTCATGTCTCTAGCTATGAAAAAATTATTAGTTTTACCAAAGCTGTATCTAAGGCATTTTCAAAACAAGGTAAAAAAACATAAGATGAAATGTCCTGGCCATACCTCTTATAGAATATAGAGTCATAGTAATATACCATTTTTTATTCATTGCCTAATACCAACTGATCGCGTGTGAGATTGACCGCCACCTTTTAAATACGCCATTTGATTTACACAAACAAACAAACATTGAAAAATCAATAGCGTTAGCTGTAAAATCAATTAACCTTAATTTCTGTAGTAGCCCTAAAATGCTGCTTTGCAGCACGGAACTGGTTTGTTTTCACAGAATTTTAAGTTTCTCGGTTGTGTTTTATAGGTTTTATTGGTTACATAGTTTAAAACAAAATAGTCGCATGTTGATATATAACGAAATTCTTTACTTTTTATTGATTTTGCAAAATTTTTAGCTTTCCTATAGTAAAGAACAACTTTATTAATTTAGTCCTCTTTTTAATCCATAAATTCTTGCTTTATCTATGGCCTGTTTCTGAAACTATAGGCCAGAGGTTGGTATTATGTCTGCATTACATCATAGGCCTAACTAACCCCAAGTGTAGCGTCGTTAAAATATAAAGTCCTGCTTTATCAATGGTTAAAGTTTATAAAACTGTAGACCAGGTTAGTTGTTCAGCCTTAAAGAATGTTTCTTTTAATTTTCATGTATATTTAGTACCATTTGGTTTAGAAAGATGGTGCTAGTAAAACTTGTCAAATATTAGCACATATACCCTAACATTAGCAAGTTTTACTAGCACCATCTTTCTAAACCAAATGGTACTAAATATACATGAAAAATAAACGAAACATTATTTAAGGCTGAACATTTGTATTATGTCTGCATAACATCATAGGCCAACCTAATGCCTAGTGTAGCGTCGATAAATGTGGCTTTGGAGAAATATTTATACCAACGTACGCCAATGTTCTAAGAACCTCTCGAGAATTTGTGTATGAATGCATAAATTCGTGTAAATTTCATCAAACGAGAAGTAACATGTCTGACTCATTCGAGTTGCTCTCTGGTTCGTCAATATTCTTGTCTTACTTTTCCCTTAATGACATCCTACAAAAGAGCAGTGTATTGCAAAATTTCACTGTGTGACGGAGTGAACTAAAAATAGTAAAACCCACTTCCTAGTTCAAGGGAGTCGTTATGCTAACGTTCGTTGGCTTCTATTGTGAGAGTATGATACAGAACTTTTACAGCGAAACGTGAACCTGGTGCAGACTTCTTATATATCCAGTCATGCGGAGCATTCTTGCCTAGTAGGCTGAGGATGATGACGTGTGAACACAAAAAAATTAATACACCTATTCGGTATTAGCATACAAATTAGGCTTTGCATCCCTTTTTTCGATAGGCAAATAACATCTACTTCTTTAGGTATGAAAACAGGGTTAAGCTTATAAGTTAATTCTTATTTCATTTTATCAGAAGGGTTTATGGAACATAGTTAAGAGTAATTTACTAGGTTAGTCTTACTGCTAACTAGGGCTTTTTTATACAACCAAGTGAGCAAGTTCGATCGATTTTTGAGCTCGTTTTAAGACCGTGCAGTCGTGTTTTTAATTTTATTTCACCATTTTTAGTGTCTACCTCACACATCTTAAAGTGCTGCAGCTAATAATAAACATCATAGACACATCTTAAAATGTTATAGCTAATAATAACATGTTTGTTTTGCATATTCATCTAATCCTTATAAAATTTATATAATTTAGGAATGAGTCCATCGAGGCCTTCAATTTGAATAGGTATTATAATTTAAAGAAAATTTTGCTAGAAAAAATTCCACGCGGACCAGGCAGCAGACGGGGCTCGAACTCGCACCTTTCGCTATCCGGGCGAATGCACTGACCATTATGCTACCACGGCCCTGACGGCCCCGTCGAATTTTCTCTAGCCATAGGCTGCAAATCAGCACCATTTCTTCGCTTTGTAACCCACAATGTCAAATGAATACTTTTACAAGTATTAAACATTTGAAAAAAGAAATACATAACTATAATTGCTATTTTGCGTGGTTTTTTTTCTAGTAAACTTTTCTTTATTTTAATTACAATGTTTGCTTGTAAATAGGCACATGGATGGTCTTACCTAAAGTAAAATTGGAATAGCAAACATCTGCATAGTCGGGTGTTGGTAGAAGAAGGGAAGTTTTTAGAGATAATTTGGATGATGTGGGCAAGAGAAAATGTAAAGTCAATTTCTGTTTTGCGAAGGAATACTGGCATTTCTGTTATACTCGGATTCTTATTCTATGACTCGTTGAACTGTAACGTTATTGTTATCGTATCTATCTCTTTACTTAAAAAACTTCATAAATAGTTCCTCTATTAAATACTAGACGAACTATATTCTTTGAAACTTTTACTTAAAGTGAAAATATGTTTTACTAGTGCAACTACACCAACAACTATTTTATCATGAAAATACTTAACAAAAAAATTAGTACCAATTTTATTCTAGGAAAATCCATGCTTCATTTTAGTGGCCCAAGAAGCGTCGCAGAATGCGCTGTACTCATCAGAAACTAGCCAAACGATAACTCAACGTAGGAAAGTGGATAGATGACGGCTATTAACAAAGCTGAGGTTACGATGAAGCTTCTTACAGCATAATAAAATTTTAATGATTGAGGAAAATTCTAACATGTCACACGTGTTTCCGGATGTAGAACAAACACTTTCATACAGTTTTCTGTGTGAGAATATTTGTATTTGATTCGTGTTTTTTATTTGTTTTATATTTTTGATTTACGGCTTGTGAAATTCCGTCGTAGAAAATAATGTAGGACAATATTTTTCATTCTGAATGAAGTTGAGTAGTTACAGTATTGTAGCTTAATTTTTTTGTTCAGTGACTGGAGAAAAAAAAATAAAAAAACGACAACATAGGTTTACAAAATGAAAAAAAAAATAAAGATCTTAACATCCGACAAAAAGAATAAAAAACAATAATCTATCGAGCTTTTTTAGGCACTTGCTTATAAAAAGAACTGAAAAGTTGCAAATAAAAAAAAACAATAAAGAAATATACCATTTTATAGGTACATTATAATCCATTTTTTTTTATAAAAGCGAGGTACACCTTTGTATCTCTTACCGGCAGAATGTTACACATTTTTTAACTTGACTGCCCATAAAGAGTGTGTTGTATTCAGGGTTCATGTATGTATATATATACAATTCTTTATTCCACGATAACATCTAAACGCCTAAGCTGATTTAGATATGTGTGATACCATTAGAATCCTTTTACAATCTCGGGTAAAAAAAATTGACAAATATAGGTAATTATGTCAAATTACAAAAATCAGGTTTTAATGAGACCATCTTAAATACATACAAATAAGTGAGTAAATACAAATAAATACTAGAAAATACATTGATTACCTACTTCAAGCTCATTTTACATTAACAATGCAAGAACTGAGAAGATAGGACATCTTCTATCAAAAGTCTTCCAATTGCATTAGAAATATAAAATTCCTAAAACTTTCTTTTTAGTTTTTGATACATTTTTTTTAACATCCGTCGAATTTTTTATTTCATATATTAAAATATATAATTTACTGTTCACGAGGCACAACTCGAAGGCGCTTAGAGTAGGGTTCCCTATGCTAACCATAAGTACGAAACCCTGAAAACGATCTAAACATAAGAGAGCAAAGTCTAAAAGATTTCGTATGGGACTTCAAGGTGCAGAATTACTACACGTACGTCGTATGATGTTCATAAAAAATCGATGACTATCTGCCAAATAAGCGACCACGTAAGAATTCTCCATTGAGAGGTTTATTTTTTCATGAAATGAGTACACTTAACGTATGATACGATCAGACGATTTGGTGAAATTATGATTTTCGGGTTCCGCAGGCTTAGTTCCTAAGAATACTTATCTTCATTTGACTAAGGCGTCAAAACTTACGCTGTTTAATTGATTTTATGATTGTAGTTTATGTTAAAAAATACTTTGATTAAAAATGTCATTCTAGGGATGAATAAATAGAATCAATAAAAATATTATTGAATAACTTTAAGTAAAGTATTTACCAACACTCTAAATAGTGTTCTCTGTATCTGTTGTATTTTTTGGGCCGTATTTGACATTGTAACTACGAAAAAATAATAATTTATATTTTGCATCGAACCCCAACGCAAATTTAAATTGTTGTTATTTTTTGTTTCAATATCCTCAATTCGACAGTACACCGAGCTGGTGCCTGTAGCTATAATCTGATAAAACAATTATTGTTCTGATTTCGGGACCCAGTAAGAAAAATCCGTTTTTGGCCGCACCTTTTAAAGAAGTAGTTTTTAAAAGTAGCACGCCTGCACCAAAGCATAATTATATAGATATCATTTTAGTCGAGATATTGATGAGTAGTCATTTGGAATATATTACGCACAATACTACTTAAAAACCTCTCATTTGGGTAATTTAAAATGTTTCAATTATTATAATTTTATAGTCAATTATGTAGTTATAATTAAGAACATTTACGACAGGTTGTCATGCCTTGAAAATCATGATTCATGGTAAACGAACAGATAGCAACACTGCGCTTAACAAATAAATTAGGTCTGCATTCAGTTTACTTACGAAATTTAACTTTTTTTTTGTTATAAAGCCGTTGAACTCGTGACCAAAGTTCCGGTTTGCATTTCGTGTAATTTCTTGTCAGGTTTTAAGTTATCATTGCGTTGCGTCGATGTTAATGAGCCATCGTTTAAGTGGACACTAATTTTGAACAGGCTGATTGTTGGCTAGTGTTGATTTTTGAAATTATATAAACCTAAATATCTGTGTAACACAAAAGTTTAGGAGCTTTTATTATGACAATCACAGTGGGAATAGTTCTTTTTACAAAATGGCGGGCTAAAACTTGTACGTGTACTCTAATTCGGGTTCTCACATATTGTTTTAATGGTATTAAATCATTTAAGCCTATTTAAAATACAGGAGCGAGGTAATTTTGTTTTCACGCTTTCAGTCCAGTATAAAGAAAAGACATAATGCATCCGATGCCTCAACTCGTTTTTAACGTGTTGATCTACATTAATGAGTAGGCACTAATTGGCAATAAATAATTTCAAGCGCTACAAAAAACAAGTATTATTAACACCTGTAAAGTTTAAAAACCACATTCCCATTGATTGGTGATAATCATTAGTTACGTAGACCGATACACGATTGCCAATCAAGCGTGCTATTTATGACGCGTTAAAAATACGCACGTAGTTGACAAACGTTACGATGACGTCACACAGCTTTGCACTAATAGCTGCTTCTAGTTTTCTAGCGTAAGTTGCAGCATACACATTAACGTTAAATATAAGCTAATATTTTAGCTAGCTATAAAATTGCTAAACTGGTGCGTTTAAAACGAAAGTAGGTAGGTAGCTGGCTATTTCTATCGGCTTAATAGTAAAGTAGTTAACATCCTATAAAATATATAGGTGTTGATTTTAGCTAGAGAAATACTTTTACCATCCCGAATTGATCCTAATTTTTGTTTTCGGGTTTTCCGACAATTTTGCTGGATATTTTGAGATATTATAAAAATCGATCGATAAAAACAACTGCATGTTATGTTTCCCGGGAGTAAGGCTTCATTATATACGAGCGACTCACAACCGACACCATCGCAACTACAGCCGTCGCCAACTCTCGGCGGCAGCCTTCGACTTCTGACGTCAACGTGGCGATTACTGCGGCCGACCCGCCGCCGACGAGCAGTCAGCAATCAAACCGTCGCCGGTAGAGGTCGACAGCTGCCGTCGACCGGTCTACGACTGCCACTGAAAGTTAGCGACGGCTGCAGTTGAGGCTCTCGTCAGTATTTTATGAAGCATCGGAAGCACTGAAACTTGAACAGCAACACCACAAAGTACATAACAAGAAATAAAAATCAGTACACATTTGACAATGACATTTCGGGCTCGCAAACTATTCGAATTAGAATTAGAATGGTTCGTGCTAAAGGTACAGTAACCTTACAGTACAGTAGTACCCTTAGCACAAACCAATATCAAATACGAATAGTTTGCGAGTGCGAAATGTCATTGTCAAATTTTGAATAGAAACTTCAACAGCAGTGCCATAACGGACGTAACGAGAACTAAAAATCAGTACACATTTGACAATGACATTTCGCACTCGAAAACCATTCCAATTCCATAATGTCACGTGCTAAGGTTACAGTTTTCAAAGTTACGTGTTTAATCTATTCCTGTCGCAAAGAATTGACAGCATTTGTTAATAATAAATTGCTGATTTGATTGTCAGCAATAAATCGCTGGTTCGTTTTTCAGCAATTTATTGCGGATAGCACTGATGGCAGCCAGGTATATGCTACATCAAGAGTTTTTTATAATTTGATCCTCTATCCAGCTCGAGAGAAAGCTCGCTACATCGTAGATAGGCTCTACCAGAAGTACCCAGAAGGAGCCTATTCACTTCTAGCTTAAAGAAGAGTCGGATTGTATTTACTCGGAAACACAGACGCAGGCAGGCAATTCCACTCTGTGAGTGCTGCAGTTAGAATGAACAGAGGAACTTGTTATTGTTTTAGAGCCCCTGTTGCAATTTGGAGCAGTGCTATGACCCTCGCTCCCCTCTTGATTTTGATAAATTGCCGTGTTAGATAGTGCAAAGTGTTTACACGTGTCTTTTGGAATAATGATGACAATTTATGATTTGCTAGTGTAGTGATTTTGATGAATCGATTTCATTACTTGTTTTGACTGCACCGTTCAATCACTGAATCCATTCTCTCATATTATATGTTTAGTTTAAAGTTTGTTTAGGATTTTCTGTCCTTTTAATAGTGAGTTGGGATCTTAAGATAAGTATAAGAAATTAATGATTTCGTTGTGGGCTAGGTAGGAGACGCATATTTGTTTCATTTACTCGTACAATTATCTCTTATGTTGGTATAACTATAACCCAATACCTGTAGCTATGTTCTCCTTAGAAGTATTTAAAAGTGTATTAAAAAGTAGACTTCTTATTCGATAATACTTACAGTTAAATATATTCTCAGTTAAGTAATTTAAAAATTATATCCAAATAAGTACTCGTATCTACCTATACTTTTATTTTTTTTTAATTAAAGAGATTTAAAAAAAGCTTATCTATTGTTGTATGTCAACGTGAAGAGCGAATTTACATAAGTATCTTATCAATCTTACAATTTGAATTACTATAACCCACCTTATCAATTTCTAGCTGGAGAAAGCTTTATTATTTATGGCTGCTATCACAATATAAGACGAGAGGCAAAATTTATTTAGTAGCAGAAGCAGATAAATAAATTGGAGGTACAGTTGTGGATATAATAGAATTAGTTTGGGCGGTATTCGGTGCAAGTATTATACCTAGTATTTGTATCGGTAGCTCGTGGAATACTCGCAATGTTATCGTACTCGGGTATCTATCTACTGATAGAGGTCAGTTGACTGGACTGCGTATTTCATTGCAGACTGTCGCGACCGCTAATGTGGAACGCGTTCTATTAATACCTACTAACGTACATTGTTATATGCCGTGTGTTAGTAAAGGGGTGGGGTGGTGGTAGAGCAAATATGTATGAAAGCACGGCGTAGATAAAATATCACTCAATAGACCTCAACTATGTTATGGATTGAATAAGATTCCGAAAAACAATAGCGATAACTGTCAGTCCACCCCACTGTTGGGGCACAAGGCTTCCCTAAGGACAGAAAACACCGCCGAGTGCGAATTGGTAGGTGTTAACAACTGTGAATGCAGCCGGAAGCGTCAGCTTAAGGTGTCTTCTGAAGCACGGAGGAGCTCGAGAAAATAAACTTGGTTGCCCACCCTATGACCGGTCAAAAACTTACGTTATGTATAAAATTATTTTTATTAAAAGTTTGTTTTTGTTTAAGACTCAAACAAAAACATTTTTCTTTTCATTGCAAAGGCTGTTTATACGTGGACTAAATGTGATGCTTTGCATTACTTGCTATTGTATAGGATATGCATGATTTAAAGTGATGCAATATATGCTCTAATTTAGAAAATATAAAATTTTTAATAAGCAATTCTGCGTTTTATTGCTTAATATCTGGCGCCGCCGAAGGTTTCAAGGGGCACTACACATAAAATGCACAGTAAAAACTAAACGCAGCGTACGTACGGTACGCAAACGCAGTGGTTACAGTCATTATTCAATTGTTATGTAAGCCGCCGACGACCTAAAATCCAATCTGGCTGCAAGAGCGGAGACCTGAACTCGGTGTGGTCTCACTGAAAGCGATGCGCGGATATAAATATAACAGAGAAGCGGAGAATAACAACATACGTCTAATCGTCACGGTTCATCGGTCAACGTCAACCTTATATTATACTAAAGCTAAAAGTGGGAATAGAAATGTAAATAGGTACGTTTATTATAAAATTCGAGTCCAACTTTTTTTTTTTGAGAATTCAGTTGGTAATCATCGCACCCCTTTTTCAGGCGGGCCGCGGGCCAGCCCAATGCGCGAGGTGAGTTTATCAAAGTATTTGCATAGCGGATCTTTTGCTTGAATACAAGTGCTTCCATGCATTTTCCTCATAAACAAAATTGGACTACGAAGATTATATTTTATTGTATGTTTGTTGAGTTAGTTTATGTATGGCTTAGTCAAAGGTTAATGTGAAGTCTAGGCCATATAATTGGGATTTGACTTTAAAAACGGCATTAAATTTAATAATTTTAATCCGTGCGCCGCTTACACTGAAGCCATCACCTTAAGACACATGTCCGCGCTAAATCGGAAAGTGCATTTGTCTTAATAGGTAGATACAAATCGAAGGGTGTGCAGATTTCAGTACACTTCTTTTTCTATTTCATAGATTTAATACATTATATTAAGCGCTTGTTTTTCAAATAACTTAAATAATTAATTAAATTCTAATAAGTTATATATATAATTCTAACCAATTTAATTTAGGTTATTATGTATAAACTCTGTTCAGTAAAAAATACAGTAAAAATTAGGCGCATCTCAAGTATTTCATATATAAAATTTCTAAATACTTCAGAATTCGCGTCTGAATGTATGTTTTATTATAGTTGGCATTGACGATTCACCTTTGCGCGTCTATGATATTTCGATTAAGTTCAAAGTGAGAGAGGGAGTTGTCGTTTGAACTTTACAGAATGGATTATTAAATTTATACATTATGACATTTTCTGAATATAAGTACCTATTAAGTTTTATTTTATTATTTGAGCCACTATTTATATATCAATCCTATCTCAAAACAAAGTATCTTTCGAATATCGCTATAAAATATTTTTAATACAGTGGTCATCGGTCAAAAGAAGAAAGTAAGATCAAATTATTTGAATACGCTTGTGCCACTTTGATGCGGGAAAGGCAGTAAAAAACCCGTTAATTAAAACCATCGATTAGCCATTTTTAGAGCCTACACCCATCACAGCGTGTGATACGATGATTGATTATGTAACGATTATGCACATCTATATATTTCATTCATATTCCATATTCAAATTACGGTGACATGTGATAGATGAATAGGAGATAAGTATGTGGGGAAAGAAATAGTTTATATAGTTTGCTGAGAATGAGGGTAGAATCACACTAATATTATAAAGGCGATAGTTTGTGAGTATGTGAGTGTGTATGTTTGTTACTTCTTCACGTCTAAACGGCTGGAGCGATTTTAATAAAATTTGGTATGGAGTTAGCTGACACCCTAGATTAACACATAGGCTACTTTTATCCCGAAAAGTGTTAGGTTCCAGAGGGATTTACAAAGAAACTAAGTTAACGCAGACGAAGTCGCGGGCGACCTCTAGTATACAATAATCCCACCAAAATCATTTTCATGTAAAATGTTGTCAAGACGGAACCATATGACTCGCACTGTCAAAAAGTTATCAGATCTCATATAGAGCCAAGCTTATAACTTAACACGTCCCTCCACAAGGCTTAACTTCACAAACTACACTTTAGTCAAAATATGTGTCTTGGCCATTTCGCTATATTTACATGGGCATAAGAAGAAAAAATTATACACTGTTCACTACTTTTTTGTTGAAGAATTGTTCTTGAAGCAACTAAGATATCGATGCACATTTCTATATCCACACTTTGACTTACCATGGATTACAAAATTACCTTGTCGGTATTGTATTTTACACAAAATTTATTCTCATGAAATGGTTTGTCACGATACAGCGCTTCGAAGATGAGCAAAAAGGAAATAGGAGCATAACTTAGAGCATAACACATAACTCGTTATAATTAAATAATTCAGTGTCTTTAATTTATTTTATTTTACAAGACTATATTAATATATTGGTAGTATGTATATTGAATTTCGTTACATTTTACAAATGAGCCCCGTGAAAATTAATGATTTCGAGGGTTTTCCTTAGAAATTCATTAACAAGCACAAGCCATTCGCTTTGAACGCCTCCAAGTTGTAATAAGAAATCCTTGACTTGGCAGAGTATTCTAATTTCTAATAAAGCATCGAGAAATGAGATGTATTTTTTTTGCTCGAGGTCAATGAAAGTCTCAGTCGTTTGATGCAAACGTAGATGAAAACGTGCAGAGAAGGAAAGGAAAAGTTAAGATAAGGGAAAAAGCTCACCTTTAGGACAACTCACCGTGGTATAGATATACGATGGAACGCGTTAAATGACGCAACATCTCATCGTGTAGTAGATAAGGTCCTATAAGTTTTAGAAAACGCATACAGTATGTGTTATCATTGCTATATTTAGAGACAATGTTATGTCGCGTGTTGAAAACAAGTTTACTAGTGGTATATTTTATATGCCATTTTATGAGTATAGCTTGCACTCTTGTTGCTATTTTATAGGACGCGGCCACGGATGCGGCGGAATGTAAAATTTATATTTAGTATGGCTTAATCCTTAAACGATAAGAATATGTTTGGATAAGGATATGGATGGATATTTTGTCATAGGATTAACTTCTCACTATTATTACTTAAATAATATTTGTCTTACAAATCACTGAGAAAAAAAAAATTAATCGACATGACATACATAATTTACGCTAAGCGGGGAATATTAAATACGCGGTGTTTATGATATAGAAATACTATTCATCTCGTTGCACGACAATGACCGAGACGCAATGTTTCGCATTAATTTGCCCAAATTTTTAGCGTGAATAAAAATACTACTTTTATTATTCAAAGACGCTAGTACATTATTTCACACACTTGCCAAAAGTTAAGTCTTAAAAGAATCCAGTTGCAAAGATACCTGATAGGGTAGAATATGTGCTTCTCCAGGCATCTCCATGCAGCTGGCAAGGAACTTTCGCCCCGTAGAGCTTTGACAGCTAGCAATATAAAAAAAATATACTGCCATTACCTTAGTATTAAAATCAATGCTGAAATCGCTCCTTGTATCATGCACATGGCTCGAATGCAAGCACTAGTAATTCCTACATTTTATGCAGGTAGATTCAAGACGAGACAACATGTGAATATGTGAAAATGTACCCATACATTTCTTCGTTTATTATGTAAAGTCTAAATGACTAGATTAGATTGTCCGCTATGAAACTAATTTACCTGCATTCGTGTTTATTCCGTGATATAAAACAGTTTAAGCTCTCGGAATCCCGTTTTTTTTGGGAAAATGAGAATGTATTTATGAAGCTTAAAACCTCTTTTGAAACATTCAACGCTTGAGTTTGCTGAATTCTTTTTGCACACGCCTTTGTCCACTACTTATGTGGACTACGGAATTTAGTAATTTACACCTTGCGGACCTACTTTTTTACATATCCTTTCAGCTATATTGGTGTCATTTTCAGATTGCGCACGGTGTATCATAGAGGTACCTAACTTTAACTTCAACTTTAAAAAAAAGGCTATTTCACAATATAAAAAATAAAGTACCAATATTGGCATGTAATTTAATATGAATATTGAGAGCGATTTTACTATTCGGACAAAAAAAGTATTAAAATTAAAAGTAACATAATAATTTTTATATGTAGGCACATAGAGCTTTTACATAGCTCAACCAATTTAGTATCATTATTGGCGTATGATAATAGCTAGGTAACGAGGTCGATGTTTTTACGACCGCACGCACGGTTGTATTTAAAATGTTCTTTCATTCGTCCAAGCGTCGAACGTCATCGTCATCGTCTCAGTCTACAACGGTTCCGTTTCTATTTTATAGCCAAAACGCCACTTGTACGTGTATTCTTCTGTAAATAAACATTTTGATGTTTTCTATTCAACGAAATTTATGGTGAAAAGATCTTTTCTTTTATAAAGTTAAAAGTCTTGATAGCTTTAAACGTGCTATAATAGCTTTGCTATTGGATCATTTAATTCAAGGGTCAACAAAAGTTAACAAACGTTAACGTTTAGGGATTTTTCACTATTTTTAGAACTTTCACAAATTAATTTATGAATAACTTACGGTTCAACACAAGGAAGGTGTAACAAATTACGGTTTACAGAGCAGGAGCGGTCAAGACCCAAGCTATGCCAATGAACTAAAGTAGGAAAATTTAAGTGAATACATTGGCAAAATGGTGATGCACACATTTATGTAGGGAAATAACGTGCTTAAAACCATATTTGTCTACTAACACTAGAAATTATACGGATAAAGATTATAAAGTACCTTACAAAGCTAAATAAGATAAACAAAGCAGAACTCTTATTAAAAATTGTTTAATCTAGACTGAGATCTCAAAAAGTAATTTTAAAGCTAGTAGGTAATTTTATTTTTATTCACGTAAATTAATTGTACAGTGATAAGAAACCAGAGGGCGTGCCATGAACTCTTAATACGATTCATATGCAGTGATGAAAGCAGAATGACACTTTACACTGCGCGTAGCAATGTCTCACTTTAAGAATCGCATTTGAGGCGCGTGCTGAGCTCCAGTATACATTTATTATGTAATGGCGGTGAAGCACTGAACTCATGTGACCTTGGGTATGATAATCACATAATATTCACCAGTCCATTTACCTAAGTCTGGTTATTTGTAGTTTTGATTTCTACGCTAGTAGTATTGTGTGCTGTTTGTTAAGCGATTCTTTTGAGGTGTTACGGATTTCTTCACTATGTGATATCATATTTATATGATTTTTCCGGCTTTATATTTGACGCTTTGGTCAGTTTTCCGTTCGGAATTAAACGCATCTCTTGTGAAACAAAAAATAAATAAATACAGTAATTCTTACTCAGCACATATTTTGCCCATTTTCTTTTTGCCGGGAGATCAAAACATGTACTTCACATATACTTATCATCAGGTAAGGTAGAGTGGAGACATTTGTTCGGCATTCCATAGTCTAATTATTATCTTGTTTCTGATTCATTTGTCATAACTAATTTAGCTTATTATCTTGGTTTTTATCATTTATATCAACTTGTAAGACGTTGCTTGATGATTGATAATAACTTTTTATTGCTCTTTCCTGCTGGCTTGAGACTTAATGAGATTAAAAGAACAGATAGCTGCAAACTTTTCATGAAGATAGTGAAAGTCTATGAAAATAAAATATTACAGACTACATAAAAATTGGTGTGAATTTATGAAACCATAATGCAGGTGAAACTTTAGAAATCATGAATAAAAAGTTTTCCTCAGCTGCAAGTCAATCACGGGCCGTCCACGTAGCAGGTGAATTCTACCTCTAAACCACCGATGCGTCTTGGTTTAATGTGACATGTTAAAAATTAACGAGAAAAATTGTGGCGATGTAATAAAAGTTTCACTTTAAAGATAACAAAATATTTCATTTGAATGATGCGCAGGAGACAACATATTACAACACTTAAACGAAATTTAGGCACGATGACTTGACAAATATTAAATCTTGCATAGCTTATTGTACCTCGTACCGTTCCATAAGAGTCCAATACAATGATGCTTTTCGTATTCTTATGAAACTACCGAGATACTATAGTGCGTCGGGCATGTTTTCAGATGCTCGTATATCAGACTTTTATGCTGTTATGAAAAGACGTATAGCCTTTTTTTGGTTACGAACATGTCTTTCTGATAACAGCATAACCAAAACTGTATGCAAAGAACTAGATAATCCTTTATTTAAATACTGGATTTCAGTGCACCAGGGTGAGAACCTTAAAATGACGTAGGTAATATTATACTACCTGATTTACTTTACTGTTCTTTTATGATTTTATTTTAATTTATTTATTATTATTTTGTTTACACTTTAACTTTTTTGTAATTTTGTATATTACTTTTATTGGGTTTTTTATGCCTTGCGTAAACAATTATTATTATTGCGTTTCGATGCATAATTTGTAGGTAATGTAGTAGTTACATAGTGGTGAGTATTGGCGTTGCTATGCTAAACCGTTAGTAAAGCTGTGTAATATGAAATATGTATCTACGTCTGACTTAAATAAATATAATATGTAATTGATAAACGAGATGAATTCTTACGCCCATCCGTCAGCCTGTCTATAATGAATAATTGTGAGGCATCGTGAAGACCGATGCTTATTAATAATATTATTTTATTGTTAAACAAAACGCTTGTATTACATTAACCACAGTTATCTTTTCTCATTTTTTTAGAGAAAAGACAGACACTTATTGAAATTGTAATGTTATGACGAATTTAACATTAAAAAGGTTATTTTCCAAAGCTAAATTAAATGAACAGCCTTAATTAAGACATCTTTATAGTTTTTATTATATCTGTAGTTAACAATAACGAGCATTAACTTGAATAGAAATTGGAAAAAATATACAAATAAAAAAAAGGGAAAAGCTCTGGCTCCTCCGTCGTCTTTATCAGTGCTTATAAACTAAAATTATAGCAAGCTTCTAATAAACTAACTTTCGTACGAGTTATCAGCTTTGAATTTAACTTCTAGCTGCACAATAATACTCACACACACTCTTTCACATTATATGTATGTATCTACTTCTTCTAAATCAAGTTTTGTTTAAATATTACCTCAGTACCCCTTAGCACGAACAATTATCGAATTCTAATAGTTGAATTCGATCTCGATACGTGTCAAATATCTAGAAGTTTTGTATGAAGGAATTTTTAATTCTTGTTACGTCTGTTGTGGCGCTGTTCAAATTTCCATTAAAAACTTCCTGACATTTGACGCGTATAGAGATCGAATTCAACTTTTCGATTTCGATATTGATTCTTGCTAAGAGTAAACTAACTCCTAAATTTAAAAAAGGTATGTTTTAAGATCTGCCCTTTTCACTCTGTACCCTTAACACCAACCATTATCGAATTCGAATAGTTTGCGAGTGCTAAATTTCAATGTCAAATTTTGTATGGAAACTTGAACAGCAGCGCCACAAAGTGCGTAACGAGAACTAAAAATCAGTACACATTTGACAGTGACATTTCGGACTCGCAAACGTAACGAATTCGATATTGGTTCGTGCTAAGAGTACTGTTACTACCTCACTGATAAGGGCAATGCCAAATTCTCGAAAACAATTTACGCGAATTTCAAATTTAGAACACACCTGAACGCGTATATTGACCCAAGCACACTACTGATTGACATGTCTTAAGCTTCTTATTATAGACACTTCGCAGACGGGTTGGATGTTTTACGTAGAGATTGTACTTTTTTAGTTAGAATTTTTTATCAGTCATGTCTTTGTGGACTACCAGATAATTTTTCTTCACGCCCTTACGCACTGTGTTGTTTTATAATTTATTTTGACAGTAAGATAAGAATATCTAAGCGTTTGAGATAGTTTTATGTTTTTCTTATAAAACAATGCGTTTTATTTATTCAAATGAAAGTTGGTGTTGCTTTTCGATCTTGTTTGAGGGACCAACTTTATTTGTGATAAACTGTCAAAATGAAATGGAACTTCGCGAAAACAAAGTGACCTTACAAGTTAACAGAATTTCGCTACTACTTTCATTTTTTTTTTGAAATCGCACCACTTTTTGTAGATTTTTAGGGTTCCGTACCTCAAAAGGAAAAACGGAACCCTTATAGGATCACTTTGTTGTCCGTCTGTCCGTCCGTCCGTCTGTCAAGACCCTTTTTCTCAGGAACGCGTGGAGGTATGAAGCTGAAATTTATATCAATTACTCAGGTCTACTGTCCCTTGAAGCTGTGAAAAAATCAAACTTCTAAGCCAACGCAATCAAAAGATACAGCCGTTTATGCCGCAAATTTTCGACACTTGCAAGGGAATCAAAACCTACAGGGTGCTTCCCGTGAACTCAGAATCTTGAAATTTGGTACCAAGCAACGTCTTATAGCATAGATAAAGGAAAAATTACGAAAACCATAAATTTTTAGTTACATCACATAATATATTTTTTTTTAATAATTTTAACCTTACTACCCATTTCCTCATAAACGCGTAGAGGTATTAAATTGAAATTCATACCAAATACTCAGGTCTATAATACCTTTAAGCTGTAACAAAATCAAACTTCTATGTCAACGCAATCAAAAGAAACAGCAATTTAAGCTGCATATTTTGAAACTCGCAAGTACTCGCAAGGGAATCAAAACCTAAAGGGTACTTCCAGTCGACCTAGAATCTTGAAATTTGGCATGAAGCAACGTTTTATAGCACACATAAAGGAAACATTCCGAAAACCTTAAATTTTTAGTTACATTACAAAATATATATTTTTTAATAAATATAAACTTATTACTTTTTTCCTCATGAACGCGTAGAGCTATCAAGTTGAAATTCATATCAAATACTTAGATCTAATTGCCTTTAACCCGTGAAAAAAAAAAAAATCTAAGGATTGTCGTAATGAACGAACTTTGTAAACCTTGCAGGTTTGTACGGAACCCTCGGTGCGCGAGTCCGACTCGCACTTGGCCGGTTTTATTAATTTATCATTCTGCGGTCAATGTTTTGATAATTTAAGTATAACTAACTACATCTTAATTCTTCAGGTGCACTTCTAATAACCAACGGTCAAGTTGGTGAGAGCAATATTTAAAAAAATATGATACGTCTACTTTTACATTACATTAATCACTCTTTCTTCCAACTGGTTGGATGCCCATATAAGGATTGAACTGGGACATAAAATTTTCTCTCAATATCTCGATAGTCAATTTTACTGATGGGGAAACTCGTGTAGGAAACGATTCGATCACTTTTTTGTTGATCGCATAACGAATCACCATCCATAACTGTCATCATACTGTATAGTGTTTAGATTTGTAATTGGCATTAAGAGTGTCGTGTCCTGTGGAGTAAGAGTTATTATCTGTCATTTAGAGCAATTGCTTATCAATATAAATCTGCTTCACGATGCGGCGCGACGCCTTCTGCAACTTTTTTCTCTCATTACACTGTTCATTACCTTGCACTTTGTACCGGTACGTTGTTGGTTATATAACTTTATTATTATAGTTACGAGAATTTATTTCAGAGTACAGAAAAAGTAAAATATAAACATTTTCTTTGGAAGACTGGTTTGTATATTCTTGGTTTGCAAGGTGTTGCAGAATCGATGACATGACAATATAAGGCTCCTGAGGTTTCTTATCATAATACGGATAAAATAGGGAAAAAAATTTTAGTGACAACAACGTGATTTAATAACAAAGAAGCGTTATAAATAAATCAATTGGTTATACTCAACTCTAAAACTACTTATATTGCTGTTACATTCATGCTGGAAATAAGTATGTGAATGAGAATATCAGCCAATTACTAGTTTCACGATAAATACTGTTGTTTGTAATAAATACTGTTGTTTGTAATAAATCACAGTCATAATACACGATATCTCATTTCAATTGTTATTAAAAAAAATCAAGGGACCTTTACACTTATCGATTGGATTACAAGAGAAGTTAGCAATGTGATTGAAAAGGAAAGATTTCCTACACAAGACGCATGGAATAGTTGGCTGGACCATAATGACAGACAATAGTATTTCACTTCGTGAGCGTGTTTACGGCAACTAAAATAGTTGTCTCCGACTGTGCCACGGCTAATTGCCAACAGACGTCTGCAGGGTGGCCTATAGTTAACCCAGAGAAGAAAGCTATCATTCAGCTATGAGAAATCGTCACTACAGTTTCATAGCTTGCACGCATAAACCTGGCTACGGCAGTGACTGTTTGAATGTAAACGTAACATTAATGCATTGGCCAAGTTTAATTTAACCGCAACAGTTGGAGTAAAAAAGGTCAAAGTTCAGTTTGAGTGTAATATTTTATAGACTGGCAAATTACTTATTTTCTACGAACATATGATTTAAAGAGTTATCGTAGTGCATGTCGTGCTTCCTATTACTCATATTTGATTAAAAATCTATAGTAAAGTCAAGTTTTATCAGGAGGCAGCATAATGAAACTCAGCAAATTCTCTCTTGTTGTCCATCATCGACTACGCTGTCGTTTGCTACACCGATCTATCGGAGGAACGCGTCAATAAATGGGAGAATGTTTGTATCAGGCTCATTTATAGTCTCTGAAAATTCGACCACGTGGCTGCAGGGATGAAACACGCGCGGGTGAAAGCGGAGGGGACCTCTAGTTGTGACATAACGTAATAAAATCTCGAAGCGTTTAAAATGTAATAGTTAGACATATGATATCCCGGACTTTTTTGTAGATATTGGTTACCTCTATAAAACTTTAGTATATCACTTTGCTCTATTGTCAATGACTTCCGCAGCGTACGCGATATAATGCTATTTTTTTGGTACTTTTTACACACGTTGGGATACATTATTGAAGTTTTCATATAGAACCCAATCTTTTTTGAAAATACATTGTAGCCTATATTAATCAGTGATAATGTAGCATTCAAATGGTGAAAGAATTTTAAAAATCGGTCCAGTACTTTTTGAGCCAATTCGTTACATATATACTTACATACAAATCTTTCCTCTTTATAATATTAGTATACAAGTATAGATTAGATTAGTAATAATATTGCTCATAATTGTAAGTATCTATATGTCAGATTTTTCTATTCAGTCATGTGAAAGCCTTTGTAGACTAGGTTATCAGGGGCTTTATCAACAAGAAGTCGTCATATCAGGGGCTTTATCAGAAAGATTTACCTATAAAGTTTGGCAGCCTCAATAACGGATTGATTCGTGATTCATGACATAACGTTATTCAATTGTTGGGTGATCAGGGCATAGAGTAAACAGCGCACAAAGAAACTCGAGTATTTTATATTAAAAAATATTAAACTAGGTAAAAAAAAATTAACTTATCGCCGAAATAATATGCTTATTAGTTACGATACCTATAGTAGAGTTACTAGACATTACTTATTTCAAGACTAGGTAGATATACTTTCGAGCTTTGGAAACATGAATAAATGCACGTACGCAATAAGTATAACTTGGAAAGTAATTAATTAACAACAAGTGTTGTAATACTTAACATTTATTAAAATGCCTTTGTTTCTTCAATGTCATTAACTTACGACTGTTAAATGTGTAGATGATACACTTTAGTCATCCATTCAATTTAGTACATAAAATTCTTAAATATGAGACAGTTTTCAGTAAAGGGACGGTCACTGAAATTCCATTTCTTGTAACATTCAACCAAATACAGGGTATAATAATTTTATATAGCCAAGTGCATTTTTCAATTAAGGGAGTGGACAGAAAATTAAAGTAGTATCTAATTTTATTAAATCCACATCGAAATCTGTTCCAGTAATTTCCGAGACCATTGCAAACATACAGAGAAGGGTGTATTAAAATAAAAATGAGTATTGATAAAAGACTTCCTTTTACACCCTGTATACACGACTATTTCAAACACATCTAATAGGTAACTTAAGTGAATGAGCATACCTAATTCAATTCAAATTTAGTAATTTTATTCATACCATCTTTATCCAGTCTACGTCAATTACTTTATCTATGGTTTGGATATGAAGATTTAGTCAGATAATGGACGATTTAGATTCTTCTTTTTTGTTGAGATATTACGAAATGGTCGCTATGAGGCCTCTTGCTGTTTAATTAATTTGTTTTCGAGGCTTTCAATAGAGGCGGGGACATATTTTTTTTTTTCAAACCTTTGACTGTTCAAGCCCACGTCTAATGTCGAGGAAGGCGTTAAAACTAATAACCGTGAAGATGTGTTGAGTAATTAGTAATAATAAACACGAGTCGGCGGTTTTTGGATATTTTTTTTAGTTGGCAGTCGATACATGTGTGTATGTAGTCAGGTGGTTTTTTTCTCAGCAGAACATCTTTATTTAGATTAATTTGAGGCCGTAACGAAGTATGCATATCAATTAAATAACAGTTTTATCGTTGATTCACCTTATCGGGAACACATCGTATGTTGTGGGTTGTTATATGGAGACAAAATTCAAACTACTGGGCAAATATCATCTACTTTTTTCCCATCAAAAAGCTAAAAAGTTTGCATATATTTTCTTAGGACGTCGGCGTCGTACCTATCTGTTACTTATTGAAAATAAATCCTAATTGAAAATTGCGAATCATAGAATAATTTTGTAGATATATCAGCTAACAATATGTTTCATATTATTATGAAACATCTTAGGGTTGTCCTTTGAAGCGTCTTCTTATATCGAAGTCAAAAAGTTTTATCTGGACGTCTAGGCGTTTAGGATAATCTGTTACATATTATAACCACGTGTGTCGCACATCTGCTTCCAATTGCAATGAATAAAGTGTTTTAGTAAAGTTTACATAATACCTAGTCATGTCGCTTGTTAACTTCTGTTCTATTATTTTGAAAGCATTCAAAATGATCATGCAATGAATAAATAAAAATATTAATTCATCTAATTTTACAATTTTATTACCAATATTTTGGACTTAAAACAAAAGAAAACTTAGGTACGTATGCTACTCTAATAATCGCAGTGTTTTGTTCGTATTACTTAAATGACAACTTGAAATAAGAAAACCCAGCCCAATACCAAAGTAAGGATGTAATTTGCAATTGTAATGTTTTCGTAACATTACAATACAAACTCAGGAAAATTTATAATTTAAATTTTTAAAGCACGCAACTGCTTCATGTTTAAATCTAAAGAAAATGTATCTAGAAAAAATCCGTCGGTCCGCGTGGAATTTTTTCTAGTTACATTTTCTTTAGATTTCTTCAGGAAAATTTTATAAGAAAACATTATGGTAAGTAGTAGTATATGGTAAGTAAGTAGGTAAACAATTATGCTTTTATAATGATAAGTACCACCTAGAATCGAGTAAAAAGGAAAATCATTTTCATATTTTTTTTTTCATTTGATTTTCTTTATCATATCTAGAAATACTACTACATCTGTCCATGTCAGCTCCGACATGTGATATCTTTAAAGAAAAATCGAGGTTAGTATATTTTTTATGATTAATCTTTATATTATGTTTATTTGTTTTTCCGATAAGGAATGTAATTTTACATGTTTGGCCATCAACTACTAAATAACATCATCAAGCCGTCTATCTATTTCCGATAGTACAAATGAAAATGAAGTAGGTATGTAGTTCATAAAATACCCGAGATAACTGTCGCGTCGACTACTAAAGGCACATGTGCATTTTGATGCTATTAAGCGTATACTTTATGGGCCTACAGAGACCTAATAAATACATCAACAAAGTTTGATATCATCACAAAGCCCAGAAGTAAATTCTTAATTTAAAAGAAGTTTTACGGTCAGCGTTTAAAAGAACGAAGCTTCTTACTCGTATGTAATTCAAACAGTTTCGAATTTTGAAAGAGGACATGTGGATGACCGTACTCTACAGTTTGCACTGGTGGTTGGCCCAACCATCTCCCTCTTCTCTTTATATGTGAACTCTCTCTTCCATTCACTAATTAGCTTTTAATATCTGCATCTGAAAGATTGCAGTTTTTTTCATTTTATTGAATTTCTTTATATTCGTTGTATATTAATAATAAAATATTAGAACCCAGCAACATTTAAGGCTAGTAGGGTTTTATGTCCTTTTTAAGCTTTAAGCAAAAATTCAAGATATATTGGAGGCTAGGGTGCGTTTTCTAGGCTCCATCGTATTTTGTTTTTTTATTGCTTCTTTTAAGTATTTTTAATAAACCTCCTTTTAAATTTACCTCCTTACCCTTACTTGCTGCAGTCTTTCAGAGTGAACTTAATTTCTTAAAGATTATGACCAAATTGCGGTACATATATATTATAAGCAAACTCTTCAAGCATGTCTTAAGCTCATGGTATTTGCTATAGAGCGTCGCCATTACACGCGCGGCATTATGTGTCACATAAAAAATACCTAAAGTTATTTTAATATGTAGTCAACAGCTCCAATAAAGGTCCAATCGGAGCAATACACCTATAAATTATACAATCCCCAATAATAATATAGATATGACAAGTGCCGAACAATTGTTCGTGATGCCACATCACATTCGTAAACTGTGACTCGACGCTTGATATTTTGATAAGAGAGACAGTTTGAAGTTTTACTATACGACCTCTTTGTTTGCCTCAATAATTTGAAATTTTAAGAATTATCTGTATTAATAGAGAAAATTTTTGTGTCCCTTGACAACCAATAGGAAAGCTTTAATGTTGCTAAAACGAGACCATAATGTCTCGCACTGTCAAAAATCAATAAGTACTGTAACGTATATCGTGTAATGTATATATTAAACTTTCATGGTCATTAACATTATAGTAATATAAGTTATTTACGGGATTGTTACCACATGGTACATTGTTTTTAGCGAGTTTCCGATATGTCGGCACTGTTGCAAGCGTCATTACGGCATATTACTCCGTGATCATGGCGCTTGCAACAGTGCCAGTGTAAATAACTGATAATACTATACTGTAACGTATTTATTAAAGTTAAATCAAATAATATTTTAATTTATTTTTATCCCTCTATGACGCTGAATAGAATAATTTAATGGGTATGATTGATAAATATTACCACTATGTAATCTCTAGTTGCATTAAGCAACTGCGGGTAGGGGAAAATAGTGTCTGATCCCTTCACCAACGCATTTCATGCAAGGGATACTTACATACAGCCAAAGTACTACACACAGCCAAAATGAGGCTGTATTTATTTAGATGCTTGTTGATGCCACATTTAATGAGATATGATTGAGAGAGAGAGAGTCGGTTATTTTGAAAATATAATTTTACTGTGCTATTCTTCAAGCTGGAGGTCGCTTCACCAGACGGGCGCTCCAAATTGACTGGAAAACCCGCTATGCCATACGCATCTCCAAATACTTATTATAAAAGTTTTTTACGGACTACACTTCATGAAACATTGACAAAGCTTATGTAGCAAAATACACTATTGACTATTATTTACTAGTTGTGCCCCGCGGTTCATTAGGGATATTTTCCCGTAGTAAAACTAAGCCGATGGCGCGAGGAGCTCGATGGCGCGGCTGACAAGCGCGTTCGGCTGTGATCGTTTAAGTTAAGCAACTTTCGCAGCGGTCGGTCATTGGATGGGTGACCAAAAATATTCTATCTTGAGTTCCTCCGTGCTTCGAAAGGCACGTAAGTCGTCGGTCCCGGCTGTATCTGCAGTCGTTAGCACCCGCCAATCCGCACTGGGTCCGCGTGGTGGGTAATGGCCCAATCTCTCTATTCCATCCATAGGGATGGCCTGTGCCCCAGCAGTGGGGACATTAATAGGCTGATGATGATGATGATGATGATGAAAACTAAGCCTATGTGTTAATTCAGAGTGTCAGCTAACTCTATACCAAATTTTATTGAAATCGTTCCAGACGTTTTCACGTGAAGAAGTACCAAACATACACACTCACAAACTTTCGCCTTTATAATATTAGTGTGATTCTGTAAGTAGGTATAATAATGTTTGTAGAACATACCATTTTCTAGGTTACTCTTTCAAGTAATTGTTTAATGTGAATGTGTCCTTGTTTCAATTAAATGTAATATATTTAAATGAGGTATTTAGTATTGGCCTCTCATGGATTTAGAAATACTGTATGATTTTCGTTAGAAGAGTCATGTCAAGCATAGGTACGAAAGAAAAGCAGAATAGGGCAACTGCTAATTTTAACTATTTATGCATGTGTAGATTCGGAAATTCATACCGGTAATTTGAATAACAACCTCTTACTATTTACGGATGACAAACTTTAAATATTCATCTTTAGGTACATTATCTTTGGCACCCTCAATCCCGTAAAGGATGGATTTTATATTGTCCCAAGGATGCCAGGTGCTATATTGCTATGTGACAAAAAGTTCATTTACCTCAGCGGATGATTAATAGATATAAAGACTTTAGGTCTGCAAATTGGCAGACAAAAAATATCAATTGAACGAAGCTAAGTTCAATGAAAAACGCGCCCCACTTCCTTGATTAAAGGCGGCAAGCGCGTCGCTGTGATGTTGCGCATCTAGGCTTCTTCATTAATTGTTCTTTAATTATGTCTTATTACTCAATGACGGACCAAAAAAAACGATAGTTTCATGACGTTTATTGGGTATGATAATGCATACTATCGAGTCACCTACGTTTAATTATGTCTTAATTACTCAATGAGCGAACAAAATAAACTAAAGGTTTCACGATATTTTGATATTTATAATACATGCATTATCATATCCAGTAAACATCATGAAACTATCAGTTTTTTATCAGGAATCAGGAAGCCATGAAACCGCGCTTACATAGGTAAAATGATAATATTCGCGGGATATACAATGAAGTTGTCAGTTCATTGATTAGGTTGTGCTTTGACTATGATCCTATGCGGGCGTGATCTAGACTCGAGAATAGTTATCGAAGCGCGCACGCGCAAAATATCGTTGCTAATTCTGGCCCGCTCCGCCTGCAGAGCTATGCATTGTGCGTACTGCGTTGTCACTCACTACCGTATCGCCTTTGGTTTTTCGGAGTAGTTTCAAAAAATATATTCATTCTACCGCAACCTGTTTTTGGTATTAAACAGTTTGTTGTTATTCAGCTGTCAGTTAAACGATTATTATTATTTTTCCTCCTTAAAGTTTCTGTTGAGCTGCCTTGATGCCTTTACATAACTTAAAATATGTTATTGCTGTCGCAATCTGACCATGAATTCGTTCGTGTGCCTTTATTGACACGTGTAAATCGAAAAGCCAAAATAATATGGATTGCGATTTTATTTTTTAATTAAGAACTCTAATTTAAATAAGTACATGGTTAAGTTAAAAGTAACAACAAAAAGCTTAGTTTACATTATATGAGTAACGATTTGTATGAAGTCTCGATTACTTCACTGTTTAGTGTGGTACTAAATAATAAAAAAACATTATAGTTTAGACCCAATAATGTCTTTCATTTCATATGACGGCAGTTAAAACAGTCCCAATTTTTTTGAACCAATCAATGTCAAAGCCCCAGAAAAGAAACTGAAGTAGATATTATATAAATTCAATTAGAAAGCTGAGTGCAATAAAAACAGTTGGACTTCAAATGAGTATTAAAGTGATCTGCGTTGGCAAATCAAGTATCATTGAATTGACTTGAGGACCAATCAATACTCTAAATAAAGATAGATGGTAACGAAGTGGCAATGATATGAAACTAGTAACTAATTAATACCAGTTAAGAACACAATAAGAACAATAATAACACAAGAGATACTGAAGAAATAACTTTTAAATATACTCCTATAGAAGATTTATTTTACAATAAATATCATGACTCTGATCTGTATTTACTTTTTAATGCTTTGTCGTCATACAAGTCAAAAAAACATTATTAAATACTATTATGACCACCAGGAAGGGTAGAGAGTGTTATAGAGAACTCCTTTCATCTCCCGATCAAATTATAACAGGCACTTTATAACCTATTTGTGAATTCTATATCAAACAATGATATTTTTTAATTATTCTACCCTTATCTCAACCATCTTTTGTGTCCTCCTTTGATAAGCGTTTTGCAGTTTTCCTTATTTATTATGATAACAAATCTAGTACAGCAAGAATACGATTTCTACAGTTGAAAAATCAGTATTGACTGGTTCATTAGGAACGGATGTGAACGATCTCTGAATGTTCTTGCACTCAATACGAATGAGTGCTTACTAACGGCAATAAGCGATCGCTATTCTCAAAGCGACTTCCTGAAAATATCGCTCGATACTTACTCGAGTGGCGTATCTCGGATTTCAGCATTCACGTATTTAGAAACAATACAGGAAAGGCTAGCCGGTTGTAGATCAAAGCAAGAGCGAAGTGAGAGAGTGTGCGCGACGCGGCTGCCAAATGTTCGCTAAAAGATGACATCTAGGAATAGTGGCATTTCTAATGGCTTGAGCCCAGTTTTCATATTTATTTCCGTTCGCTACGTCATGTGTCAACACTGTCAACGACCTTTGTTATCGGCTTATCGCTATATAGCCTTGAGAATTGCACTCTTTCACACGTGTATGAGATTTTTCAGCGGTTACTTCCTTTTTAATATTTTGTATTTCAAATTTTCTTATCAGCACATACCTACCAGCTGATATGATTGATAGCAATTACACAGTTTTTTTTTGAAAATTTAGAATTTCTGACTGCGACTTAGTTTTGGAGTGCTTCTTAGATTGTTAATTTTTGTTCCATCCGAAAATGTTCTGAATGAATTCTACGTGCTTGCTACGACATAATACAATAATGTTAACTAATGAGTTCAATGGCCTTTTTTGGTATTTAGTTTTAGCTTTGATTACTTTGCATGTTGCTTTGATGTTTTCTAAATTGTATGACGCAGCAAGGGTTTATCTTAAACATTAAATACAAAGTTTTGTAACTATAATGAAGTGTTTTTTATTAACTAATCAAATATAACGATGGGTAAATATGCAAGGCTTCGTTTAAATTTTTAATCCGAATCCAGTCAGTAAGTTCTTTTTATTGACATTCTTACAACTCGAATGCTAATTCAAGTTGACACTCACACAGAATGTAAAATCAAGGTTATATTTTAGTCAAATACGAAGTGAGATGTTGGCTAACGTTATAATCAATTTGCAGATTTTAAATAAAAAAAATCATTTTACAATTTTTGAAGTGACAAATCAGTAGAGATATCATATTTTATCAAATACAACATAGAAGTAAACTAAAAAATCGGCAAAGTGCGTGTCGTGCCAGGCGCAGTGTAGGTTTCCGTAGTTGCTCATCGTCACCACAAAATATTTTGGAAAGAGTCTATATGTTAAGTAATTACTTAGTCTAAGTCACTTTTAATGTTTTCTTCTAAGAATTTTTTATTAAGTTAGAAATTTTCTAATTCATCAGTCAAACGACTATTACTCTTAAACTGACTAATCTATTTTAACCATTATGATTTTCTTTAAAAGTTCATGAATTTTTCCAAGTTTTTCAAGCTAATTGTTTAGCTTTTAAAGGGGGGAGGGAGGGGGGACGCCCTGCACGAACAAAAATTAGCGCTTTAAAGTTCAATATTTCGCAAACGGATCCCTTAATTGAAAAATAGTCTTAGAAACCCCTAAATAATTTTAAAGGACCTATTAAACGACATCTCACATGATAGACGATGAAAGAGGTTTACAGCTTACATGTAGAGGAGCTACCATAAAAAATATAATTTTCAAAATTTTATTCTATCATTTTGTTGGCATGATTGATATGCATATTTCCACAAAATTACAGCTCTCCAGTGCTAACAGTCTAAATGCAAAACCGGGGGCGGACATGACGAAACTATAAGGGTTCCTTGTCAGGAATACGGAACCCTAAAAAAGCGTTTATTTTTATGAAAGGACCTCGGCAAAATGTCTTTTTATTTATTCTAACATTTAATAATCTTGACGTGTCATGTCTACTTAAGGGATTTAGCTACTCAATATCCACTGAGTTGTCACTCGCATACGTTACCGGCTGGGGTGTCTTGTCGTGACATTATCTCGATTCTTTTTCTTATTTGCATTATTTTCAAACCTTCAAATGTGAATTTTATTAAATAATATTTTTGGTAACCCAAATCAACTTAAACTAATTTGAGAAATTAAGTTAAAGTTTGATCAAAATGTAATTAGAAAGTATCATCTACACAACCTTCAAACATGATTCTTTACTCAGTGTAGAATGAACTTTCATCGTATTAATTAAGACTTTAACATTTGTTTCTGTGCGTTAGCCGAAATTAAGCAATTTGTAGCTGTCATTGTTGTAAGACGTTGTTGTATTCGTACCATATATCTTGTTTCGTCACTCGGATAATTGAAACATTTGGTGTTGTAATTAATGAGTAAGTCGGTAATTAAAATTGACATATTATTTTATTTTGACAAAGAGGTTTTATCTAGGAGTGATTTTTTCCACTTGCTTCACTCAAAATGATCTCATCGCCACTTGCTTTTATCTTAGACGATGATCGATCTTAGTGTCATCTAGGTGAAAAATAATTTGAATGCGTTTTCTTCACATGGCATTGAAATATTCTTTCAGATAAATAAAATAACAGTCGTAGCCGTTATACCGAGTCTGAATATTGTATAGGGTACAATATCTCTAGAATAGCTCGATGGTGCAAGTGGTTAGCGCGTTCGGCTGTGATCGTTGAAGTTAAGCAACTTTCGCAGTGGCCGGTCATTGGATGGGTGACCAAAAATATATTATCTCGAGCTCCTTCCGTACTTCGGATGGCACGTTAAGCCGTTGGTCCTGACTGCATATGCAGCCGTTAGCACCCACCAATCCGCACTGGGCCCGCGTTGTGGGTCATGGCCCGATCTCCCTATTTCATCCATAGGGAAGGCAAGTGCCCCAGCAGCGGTGGAGACATTAATAGGCTGGTGATGATGATGATGGCAGTATATTATTATGTGTTTGTAACTTCATGGGCTTTATTATCAGGCAGGGGCTCTTCAAATCGTAAATATAATTAAATCGTAATCGTATTAAATTATTGAGACTGCACTGCAAACGTATTGAAAAAATAATAGTTATAAAGGGTAGACGTAAACTCACGTTGGAGTGGGAACCAAAGAAAAAATTAATGGCTGTTCTGGAAACAAATTTTTTCATCTTTTTAATAATGTACCTGCTATCTAACTGGTCTGCTACCCCATCGGGTATAAATAATGACTTGAAACGTGTACGACTGAAATCGGCTAGTGAGTGTATGCCAATGTCCAATCTATCTTAGTCAGGCTACGGGGCACCATACTAGATTTTAGTTAATACGGCTAGTTTAAATACTTACTGTACGAGCACTAATTGTAGGTTGGGTAATAACATATTATATTCCTAATATGTATGTAACAAGCACAGTCTAGATACCGGCCCCAATCTCTTGTTCGCTGCGAGGTCGTGGCTAGCTACCCTTCCCTTTAAGCTAGAAAATCAATTCCTTTCTTTAAGCTCATAGTTTCTTTTTTCAATTAAAACGAAAAAGTTACCAATGATTTTTTGTAAAAAAAATACTATACCATCTTGTTTTTGTTTTTTTGAAAAAAGTAGGTACCAATCGTATTTTAATTTTATCGCGCATGTATTAAAAGGTAATAAATAAGTCTTTATTATCAATTTAATTACTATAATAAAGTCAGTCAACCTTTCTAATTCATACTTCATATATAAATACCAAAGTTACTATCTGTCTATCTGTTACTTAGCGTGTCATGGCTAAACTACGAAAGCGATTTTGAGGAATTTTGGAACGGAGATAAAAGTAAGCCTGGGAATGGACATAGGCTACATCTTGTCGCGAAAAATAAGCTATTATCTTAAAATAAGCTCAAAAAGGGAATGAGAGTTTGTATGGCAAACCAATTATAATTCCGCGCAGACGGAATCGCGCGCACCTACTAGTATCGTATAACGGAATGTCATTATGCTAATAGATTCAATGACCTTGACTTTACTACACGAGAGTTGTTCGATTTTATCTTGGAGAACTTCAAATCTATCTCGATTCGATTTCTATATCATCTGACCCTATGGCATCTTCATCGGAAATTGATAAGCAGAAACAATTTTGTGGAAATTCTTTAGTCGATACGGCACACATGCACACAATATTATTGTACGTTTAAGAATTAATTATTAAACAAAGTATTTGGTGATGCAACTACTCGTGAGATCGATATTTTATTCTGATTTAACGTCAATGATAAATATGATAATTATGAGCCAGCTAATATCCCGTAAAAGTTAACATAACGAATAAGTAATAGTGTTTGTTTTTATGAAGAGATAACTCATTTTTAAATGTCATTGCGGAATTTTAATATTGAGATGGCATGTCCTAAAATCAACATGTAAATTTATGAATGGTAACTTTTATTACTTTATGACACTTTATGTTAAGAAATAGACGTTTTGGTTTATTTCATTTATAAAAAATTTTTTTTTTATTATTTTAAGAAACCAACGGTGTGTTAATTACAAATTTACTACATGTTTAGTTATAAAGAAAGGCCAATTACAGGTCTCCTTTTAAAAATTACGGTGAAATGGAGTTCACAAAATATGTACAGAATATAGGATGATTTCCATTAATTGACATTAGCAGGTGTAACTCAATGACGTATAATATATAAAACATCATCCCCCTTATTAAGAAACGAGGAATAAGCTTAGCTAGTCTAACGCTGTTGTTCATATCACTCAAGTGTCATTTGTCATTCAATGAACAGAGACAAAACATAGAGTAACTAATACTCGTACAAGCTTAGTCTGCGTAAAATAATAAGAGAGTGTAGGTGTAACTAAAGGGAAAATTGCTTATCCATCGATACGTTTCAGAAAAAATATCGTGTCGTTGTGGCATGTAGTGGCGTTATAATAAAGCAGTAGTGGATCACTAAATAGCTCGGTGATTATCACTTCAATCTGTCAAAAACAGTTAGTGAATAAGCCTACAGAAAGTCTATCAGGTAAGTATATTATTCGCATTAACTTATCGTCGTTGTCAAACCTATATCTGCTATATGAACTTTTCGACATGAAACGACATGTCCCTCATTTTGACTTGTATACTCTTTTATAGTATATCAATCAAAATAGGGATGTCGAAAGTTGAAAAAAATATCGATATATCGATACATCGATATTTTAAAAAATATCAATATCGGCTTCGATATATCGCGAAAAAAACATCGATATATCGGACCAATTTTCCCAAAAATATATTTAGGTCAGCAATAATAACAATACAAATTATAATGAAAGAAAGAATTATCAAAGTACCAAATTGCCGCTACACTACATGACAGTACAATATCTCACAAAAGATGACACGCGGAATAATAATGGAACGAAAATTATCTCCCTAAAAATAGACCCTATTTCCGAATGATGAAAATTATTGCAGGGCCTCCTTACGTGGCATCTTTCGTAAACAACACTAGACAGCCACACACTTCCACAGAATATACTGAAATTCAGCACAACCAATTCACCAGCGAAACAGATTTACAAATCATAGAAAATACTAAATGCAGCCCAAATCATAGATATGTTGAATATCATTAATCTGAGCTTCAGTTACGATTTTTCCAGATACGAATTTAGTTAGATCGTGATATGCCGCTAATAATTAAAAAAAAATATCGTTTTTGATACGAATTTCGATATTGGTTATTTTGTATCGATGTATCGATATAACGAATCAAAATATATCGGCTAAAAATATCGATATATCGAACAAAAAATATCGATATATCGATACATCGATATATTTTCAGCAAGCCTAAATCAAAATCGAAAATTACACACATCAAAAGTGTCTAGGGATCAACATATATTTTTGCAATAACTTTTCTCCTGATTGATATTAATTAAAATTTTCTTTAAGGATTCATCAAATAAAGTGTTTTCGTTTGTCACAGTAACGATAAACCAAGTCACCTTTGCATTAATAAAGAAATTTGCCATTTTCCTAATAAAGGGATTTTTGACATTTGAACCACTAACACAAAAGTTCGAAAAAAAGACTGAAATAACAGTTTTCTCTAAAATTTTATTGGGTAACTTAAACAATTAATAATCCGTATTTCTACCGCGAACACTAACAACACAAGAACATCGGTTTGGCATACTCAAAATGAGTTCATCCAAATCACGCTGTGGAATGGCCGCCCATGTTCGTTGCAACAACAAAAAAAGGTCTTCTTGCGACTGGATACCCTCCATATTCGGCAGAGCTCTTCTCTGTAGCATATCCCATGCATGCTCAATCGGGTTCAAGTCTGGCGACTGAGCAGGCCAGGGCAGGACATTGATGTTAGCTGCGGCGAGAGTCTGTCTTACAACTCTTGCGGTGTGCGGTCGTGCATTATCATGCATTAACTGAAATAAGGGACCGATTTGCACTTGTAGAGGAACGATGACGTCTGATACAATCGTCTCAGCATAAATTTGAGCGTTGAGGTTGCCTCTGATCCAAATCAACTCAGTTCTTCCGCCGATCCAAATACCCGCCCATACCATGATGGTTCCACCACTATAAGGATGGACTTCCTGGCAGGATTTTAATCGCTGTTGGCGTCCAGGGGTTCTCCAGTGTCGTATACGTCTTGTATCCGGTCTCATACCAAAACGAGACTCATCAGAAAAGCACACGAAACGCCATTGTTCTTCTGCCCAATTTCTGTGTTCAAGAGCCCATTGATATCGAATCCTACGATTGTGCATTGCTATAGGTGGTACCCGTAGCGGTCTTCGGGAATGAAGGTTCACTTCATGCAAGCGGTTTCTGACTGTTTGGTCGCTAATTAAGTTCCCTGAAGAGTGATGAAGCCTCACGGCTAACATCATGGCGGTTATTGTTGGAGCTCTTCGAGTTAAGATTTGAATGTATCGGTCTTGTCTCCGTGTGGTGCAGCGATACCGTCCTCCATGGCGCTCAGCCACGGTACCAGTGCTTCGGTATCGTGTCCAAAGTCGACTGATAACACTCTGACTTGTATTCAGAGCTAAAGCCACAGTACGTTGCCGGGATCCAGCTTCTATTATTCCCACGGCTCTGAGCATTTCTTCCCTGCTTAAATGACGTCGCCGCTCCATAATAACGTTGGTTTTAATCAGTAGTAGGGAAACAGTAGCACTAATAATGTCTTCAGTGCGTTGTATGTTTTTATAGGGAAAATATTGACAGCTGATTTTCATCTTTTACTCGAATTTGATTCACAGTTCCTGATTCAAATTATGAAATGCACCAAAAAGGATCCATATAAATTTATAAAATCATAAATTTATTACAAAGCCACATCTCAATCTCAAGAAATCCGCATAAAAATGCTTGATCCCTAGACACTTTTGATGTGTGTATTTATTCATTCTAAGCTGTTACAAGCACTTGTGAATGTTAAGAAGCTACGCTATCGGTTCGCAAAACTCAGCAAGGGCTGTTTTTTTGTTCCTGTATTGTTACAGTGAAACCTGGTTAATTGGGATCTCAAGGGACCAAGATATATGTACCAATTATTGAGGGTATCCAATAATCCAGTTTTCCAATTAAGCAGGTTTAAAATTATAGTTGTCCCATTTACAGAGGCCCCCGCTTACAGAGGTCGAAATGTGCCGTTATTCCATTTTTAGAGTACTGACAAACAAAGCATGCGCGAAAGACGACGCGAAATGTATGTAAACAAACATGTCAAAACGTATTACAACCTGATTAATTAGTCTCACTTATACAGGTAATTGAGCTACAGAGTCTCAATTATAGAGGTAAACATAGTAAGAGTCTAAGAATTCAAATCTCATTTAACCAGGTTCAAAAAGTCCCATTAACAGAGGTAATTTAATGAAAAAGAACCGGGACCTCATTGCCACTCTCAATAATAGAGGTTTCTCACTTATCCAGGTCCCACTTAACCAGGTTTCACTGTATATACAGAGTCGTCAAGTTGAAAAATGACTCCAGAGATATTCTGAAGTCACCTTCCATTACATCATTTAGAATATAGATATATAGTTACAATATTTTTTTATAGTTAACTTTATATTTAGTATAAAGGAAGCGGCATCAGATAGGTACCATATTACTGTTATGAAAAATTGCTAATACCAATTAACAAATTACAAGAAACACTATGACTATGGATTACGATCATTTCGATAACCATCAACTTTATAATAGCCCTTATTCATAAGAGTATTCTTCATCTTAAGGAATAAAGGATTTAAATTTGGTCAGTGGCAACTATACTAACCGATTTTCGAATACAAAGGCTCTGCCAATCTTTACCATAATAACGGTGATCGGAGGTTGTTTTACAATAACATGCTCTTTGCATCAGCCATAATAATTTCAAATATTAACTGCTATGTTACGTAACATGCCATGTTAAAATTATTATAGATACTTTTCCGAAAATACTTGTAAGCGAACCTTTCGAAAAAAATGGTCTTTAATTCGACACAGGTATTGATCTCATGTAAGTAGTGGCACATAATGTGTTCATAATTAAGAATTAAGTGTTCATACAACTGTACCGATAATCTCAATATGTTCCGAAATCACCATTCATTCGATTGTTAATGTTCTCCAATTCGATTCGGCCGTTAAAATACCACACGGCCGCTTTCCTTAGTCAAAAGTGCGAATGACCGTATAATAATTTTGAATTGGTTTTTTGATTCTTAAAAAGTGATGTAAGGGTTCAAACCATTTTCAAACGCTTTATATACGACTGCCAAAAGGAGTGTAACCGTGATAACGGTTCATGTGTGTATATATTTTTTTCATTTTATTGAATGCTGTACTAATGTTTATACAATAATATAACTTAGTCATGTATGTTTGTATGTTGTGCAATAGTTGGGATGGAATCCAGGTCTTGCCTAGAGAGAGGTAAGAGAGGGAGAGAGAGGACGGAGAAAGTAAAAGAGAGGAATGAAGCTGAGATAAGAAAGAAAGGAAAGTAATTTTAATATATAGAGGTAATAAAATATATAGTGTACTATGGTAAGAATAGGTGTGTGTACAGAAAAGAGACAATCTTAGAATAAATTTATAAATCGATACTTAATTTCGAACTAAAATATAATTCTAAAGAAAATATTACTAGAAAAAAATCCACGCCGACCAGGCAGCAGACGGGACTTCGACTACGGGACTTTAGATTTAAACATCGAGCAGTTAAATGCTTAAAAAATATATCTTAAAAGCAATAACAACAATATAGGTTCTAACCTACATTATATAATTTACATCACATAACAATATGATAATAGTTTGGTTTTATCCCTATGTATAAACAATTTTGTCCCCATTTATTTTCCTCGCATCATATGTATGTTTGAATGTGCCTATCTGTATTTTACTATTCCACATGGCTGAAAATAACTTTGCATGTATTATGGAAACACTAGAACTCACATCATTACAAATGTCAGTAGCTATTAATTAAACGAAAATAATAAAACGGAGGCGAAAGGGTGCTATATTGAAGTATTTTTTTAATGTAAGCCAATTCTAAAGCTATGTCAGGGTGTTCACACAAAACAATCATTTCATGTTTGGCTGAAAAACCTTCGTACTTGGCACTAAGCTTACTGTGAAAATAGTAATTTTAGAAACCAAAATAACACTGTAATAGCTCCGTTATAAGGTTTTTGCATGGAACCCTAAAAGATATTCATCGAAAATAGTGATAAACTCTACATTTTCATGCAAAAAAGTGTTATTAAACTAATATAATGAAACAAGTTTACTTGTTTATGAAAGCTACATATTTATGGATATTACCTTGCTAAATGTGACATCTTAATTACATATTAGAATACGTAATTGATTGTTATTTCCAAAAATCTGTGTGTTGCTATATTATTTTTTGTGTCACTTTAAAACACGTGCGTGCAATATAATCTGAGGGCTCACTTTAATCATTGAAAAATCTTGTCAGTGAGTCAAAGGCGAGATTAATTGCTATCACTACTAAATTTTGAAAGTGGAAAGGTCCGATAACGACCTACAAATTAACTCATCGGTAGCGGTCTTCCGTTAGAAGCTTACAAAGTTGAACTTGGCAACGGTTTTCTTGTAAATCGAAATTAAATTAAAAAAGTATAAACCTCATTTCGGACCAGTTTTTTTTCACTGATTGTTAAGTTTAGCGAAGGGCATTTTATCACGTTTCGGGTGCTTTTTTAAGGTTTTCAATGGTTTAAGACTTTGTCGCTTAAAACAAAGAACAAGAGTTTTCATTATATACCATATACTTAGTATTAGCAGACAAAGGATTGTTTTTCGAAAAATTATGCGTAGGTAATTAACCTACTCTTTTTAAATTGAACGTAAAGTAAGCCGTTTTTAGGGTTCTGTACCTCAATCGTCAATAACGGAACCCTCATAATGATTTTTTAACTACAGCGTTCATTAAAATTTTGTAAAAAAAAATACGATGAAGCTCTTTGCTTGTAGATTACAGGAAAATCTATAAGAAATTTATAGTATCTATGCCTGGTTTTGGTTCCTTTCACGATATAAACTGGCACACATACTATTCTATTTACGTAATTTGACTCTGAAATGTTAAAACTACTCGTCATATAGTTATTTGCAATGGTACGGAACTGTCTGTGTGTGCGAGTCCAACAGGCACGTGGCCGGTTTTAAGACTCATCCACATTCATTCATTATGGATGTTCTTCTTTCATAGAATACGTTTTGAACAAGAAGCCCATAAATATTGAAGAAACATCTGTGGGAAACTAACCTAGAACAGTTATCCAACAACAAAGTTCAAGTATGTAAATTTTTTAAAATATTTGTATAAACATTTTTTATGTTTATATCTATATCAAAGTTTGTCAGATGGATCAATAGTATAAGTAATTATTTCATTGAATAACGATTTGTGTTTTTTTAAAGCCAATTAGCTGTAAAAGTCTAGAATATTTATACAATAGAGTATTTTTCTATCTACGGAAGCGAGATGTTTTTTATTTATAACACATATTATGTAAGGTCCCACAAAACAACATTGTTATTAGGCATTAAATCATCTCTAATATTTCATTAAAGGAAATTTTCAATCAGTAATTTATTTTAGTGTTACGAAAACAAACAATTTATATAGTGGTGTTACATTCGTTATGCTTCAGAAGCATGACCAATTTTGAAACCTTAACCGATGGATTTAGATAGAAACTGAATAGGTACAGATTTCTCTACAAAATTATACGTTATAGCTTTAATTTTTGGCTTGAGAGATAGAAGTAATCACGTTTATTTGTAAAATTATTTATTCTTAAATTACCCTGTATAAAAGTGAAACCATGTTGATTTAGGCTGAAATTTTATCATAGATGATTAATGCTTTCATGTTATTCCTTTAGATTCTATTTTTCATTAAGTTGATAAAATTCTTAGAACTCTATAAAACGTTACAATGCTAAGAAAATCACTCAACTGTATATAAGTATGTATATATGTTGCTGCGGACTTTATTATACAACTTTTAAAGAGGAACAATTCCGTCATACATGGTTTTTGTGTAACTTTATCCGTTTACGCAGTACTCGCAACAAACGCTTGAAAAGTAATATATTTTTCCCGTTTTCGTAACATGTTTCATTGATGTTCCGCTTCTATTAGTCTTATCAGGATGGTGTATAGTCTATAACTTTCACAAATTATTTATGATATTAGTGCGGTAAGTTGGTTATTACAAACAAGTAGACGAATTTAAGCCCGGGATAAAGTCAAGGGCTTACATTCGTCATAGTCACGAGTTTGTAAACTAAATACCAACCCGCACGAAAATCATACGTTTTTCAACGCATTTGCGAGAAAACAGTACCCATGTGCCTAATTTAAGTAATGAAGCAAACTGTGTCTACTAATTAACGTAGATCTTTCATATCTTTTTCTTTTTAGTATCAAAGTGAGACAAGGGTATAGATTAAAAGCGCTTCCAAGGAAGTCCGATCGAAAAAAAACTGAACAGTGATGTGTGGCACGTAATTTTGAATTTTCGAACAATGTGTACAATCTCCATAAATGAATTTTTTGGGCAAATGTGTTGAAAAGAATTTTCTTATATGAATCGGTAGTTGCTGAGGTTAGCGCGTTCAACTAAAAAATCAAACAAACACACTCTTCGGCTTTATAATATTAGTATAGATAAAAGATAGCCACAGGAATCGGTCTATTTATTTTTTATTGACTTAACGTGAACATAATTTACTGTTTGTAGTTTAAGTAAGCTAAGAGGAGCTCGATGGCGCAAGTGGTTAGCGCGTTCGGCTGCGTTCGTTGAAGTTAAGCAACTTTCGCAGTGGTCGGTCATTGGATGGGTGACCAAAAATTTACTATCTCGAGCTCCTCCGTGCTTCGGAAGGCACGTTAAGCCGTTGGTCCCGGCTGCATCTGCAGTCGTTAGCACCCACCAATCCGCACTGGGCCCGCGTGGTGGGTCACGGCCCAATCTCCCTATTCCATCCATAGGGAAGGCCTGTGCCCCAGCAGTGGGGACATTAATAGGCTGATGATGATGATGATGATGAAAATTAACTACGTTCAAGGGGTAATCATTAGAGTTTGCATTCTTTGCCCGCGCTGTACTATACTACACAACAGCTACATTCCGTAACATATTCAAGTCTAGTATAAATGATGTCAAATTAACTTAAGCTGCGCGCTACATCTTCGATCGCGTCATCGTCAAACGTTAGCCTAGATAGCGACCAAACCCGAATAACTTGAAATATGACTGATTAAAAAAACGGCGGCAATAGTTTTTGACGAACAGAGCTATGCCAGAAACCTTTTTTACCGAATAATAAATATATGCCATGTCCTGACGTATTTCCAGATTTGAATACAGCTTTTTATTTTAATAAAACTCATCTAGAAGACAAAAGCAAACCTACCTCTGATGATGTTTTTTTTATATGTAAGTTAATAACTAAGAAAATAAAGAAAGTTATATTCTAATCGGTTACTTATGTTTTAGAAATGTCGTTCTAGACTGATTTTCTAAATAAACGTAGGTACTGCGTAGATCGGCTAACTGAGCCCGAAGCGTGAAGCGAAAATCATTGTTGTGTAAATATATTTACACTATTGTAGCACTGAGCGTTGCGGATGTCTGTGCCATTTTATGATTCTCATTCATTACTTTCAACTAATGCGACATCCCGTGACCACCTAAAAGTAATATAATATAATTTAGGTTTCTTGTAGTAATCGACTATTAATTTTCAAATGGAATACAACAAATTTTGATATTCAGAGAGATTTATATTAATGTGTTGTGTATCTAATATCTATTAAATAAATAATAAATAAATAAATATTTCCAACACTCACACCAATTAGCCTGGCCCCCAAGTAAGCACTATAAGGCTTGTGTTATGGGATACTAGGGCAACGGATAGAATGCATATACTGTACATATATAAGTATATTGTAATAGAAATACGTATAAAACATCCATGACTGGAGTACAAATGCTCGTGTTCATCACACAAACATCTGCCCCCACCGGGATTTGAACCCGGGGACCTCTTGAGTCGGCGAAACCATGAAACCCGGCGTACAAACCGCTCGGCCATGGAGGTCGTCATTAGAATCACATATATAAATTTAATATGACAAATCTATATTTGGAGGCATCGGTTAACAATAAGCACGATTTGTAGATCACGGAGTATCATTAACAAAACTTATTTGTTTCAGATCGTGTGTTCGCCCGCAAACCGACCGTTTGTGGCTTCGTAAAGCGACACTTAATCCGACGACCGAAATGGTGCCATAGCTATGTATGCAATGATGATTCGAATGAAACGACAAAATCGAACTGATAGCGATAGTTGAGTGGTGACAGTGATACGGAAAAGTGAAGCGTTGCAGCGAGTAAGTTGCATTGGGCGCCAGTAACACGTTGGGCGCCAGCAATACGTTGGGCGCCAACAGACGGAAGCAACATTGACTGTTCGGTGTGTTCAGTACGGGGCATGAGCCTAGGCGTTGAGCAGTGACGGCGGCCGGGCGGCTGCAATGGGCGCGGCGCGCCATGCGACCGCGCACGCGCCCGCTGCGGCTGCTCCTCGCGGCGCTGGCGCTGGCGTCGTGCGCCGCGGCGCCTGCCCCAGAGCCGCGCGCGCAGCGGTCCGCCAACCTGAGCCACATTACAGGCACATCGCGCACGATACAAATGTTCTTAAGGAATCGGTACCTGCAGCTGATGCCAGACGGCACCGTCAACGGCACCACAGATGGCAACAGCGCTCACAGTGAGTATTTGAAATTAATGATTTAAAATATATATTACGGAGATATATGGTAGGTTAGGTATTTAAATACATTTAATAGGCAACTGCAACAGTGATTACGATATAATACAGAATTCTACTTTCAAAATCTGATGTTTTTAACTTAAATGACGTGTGTGTTGACGACGTAAGTTATTTATTCAGATATGAAATAAATATGTTTTGTTTATGTTTTTTGTACTTTCACTTGATAATGCTTTCGTGTTATTCCACTAGATTCTACTTTTCATTAAGTTGATAAACTTCTTAGAACTCTCTAAAACGTTACAATACTAGGAAAATCACTCAACGGTATATAAGTATATATAATATAAAAATATAAAATACCAGAGGTGCCCCGCGGCTTCAGCCGCTTTCATTTGAGGGAAAAGGTTATAGTAGGTCACCCTTAAAAAACTCAGATATACGTTGCTGCGGACTTTATTATAGAACTTTTAAAGGGGAACAATTTCGTAATAGGTACATGGTTTTTGTGTAACTTTAACCGTTTACGCAGTGCTCGCAACGAAAGCTTGAAAAGTTATATATTTTTCCCGTTTTCGCAACATGTTTCCATTGATGTTCCTCTTCTATTAGTCTTATCATGATGTTGTATAGCCTATAACTTTCCTCTATAAATCGGGTATTTATCACAATTTATTTATGATATTAGTGCGGTAAGTTGGTTATTACAGACAAATAGACGAATGTAAGCCCGGGACAAAGTCGAGGGCTTACCATAGTCACGAGTTTGTAAACTAAATACCAACCCGTACGAAAATCATACAACGTTTTTCAACACATTTGCGAGAAAACAGTACCCATGTGCCTAATTTAAGTAATGAAGCAAACTGTGTTTAATAATTAACGTAGATCTTTCATATCTTTACTCATATCTTTTTGGTATCAAAGTGAGACAAGGGTATAGATAGATTAAAAGAGCTTCCAAGGAAGTTCGATCGAAAAAAAACTGAACAGTCATGTGTGGCACGTAATTTTGAATTTTCGAACAATGTGTACAACCTCCGTAAATGTTTTTTTTGGGCAAATGTGTTGAATTTTCCTATATGAATCAGTAGTTCCTGAGGTTCCACCAAACAAACACACTCTTCGGCTTTATAATATTAGTTTAGATTTTGTTTATGTTTTTTTGTACTTTCACCTGATTCAAAAACCTGTTCATAATTATGTATAGATAAAAATGTTGGTTCATCTTTGTCGATATATTTTATGGTAATGTTTTTGCCAACTGAAGTTGTTTATGATAATGATTAAATAAAAAACTCGTAAAACTACTTGCGATCGTCTAGTATAAGTCGAAATATGATTATTTTAAATTCTGGTTTATCTAACGGAACTGTACTTGTTTGAAAAACAATATTATTCTGTACTTTTTCGGGATTACCTCTCAACTGAACGTTATGTTTTATTGCGAAATCCGTTGACCATTAATTTCTTTGTCATATCTTTTGGATCACTTTTTCTTTAGCAAGTCTTAGATTACATGTCTCACACGATAGACATTCAAATGGCTCTGTAATAACACATGGAAGTCGAATTAGTGCGTTCAATACAGGATAATTACATATTTGGTGAATAATATCTTTAAAGTCAGTTAAGTCAAATTGTGATAATGACTCAATAGTTAGATTTGTATCGCCGGAAGGTAAAACATGGTGGTCCGTTGTATTACACCGTCAGATTCAGATCGTAAAAGTGTAATAACTACTTTAGCGACCGTCTTCGTTTCGATAGAAATTCAATCCCATTGCTCTTGAACAAGATAATCATCAATTTCTTTCACGACTGAACCGAATTTATAACTTCACTCTTTGCACAGTTTATTAAGCCGTAGTTACTTCCGTACTTTTAAAGGTGCGTCCGTAACTTTTTTAAAGTTCATGTGATAGTTTTTGTTTTACACCTCTAAAATGCTCAAAAAGTATTAAGTTTAAAATTTTATAGATACTTCCCCCATGATGTAGTAGTCCGTACTTGTTTTCCATTTATACAATTCAGACTGTTTAAGTAAGATATTACTGTTTGGTTGGAGTACTATTAACTCTTAAACATTCATGAACATGAAACATGTATGTAAGACCGTAACCTCTTCAGGGTTCCTGGTAGTAATTTTGTATCCGTTACATTTTGAAATGGCAAATCCAACTTTGCTTTCATATTTTGCATCCTATTTGCAAATTAGACCTTATGTCCAAAACCGAGAGAAGCTTATTTCGCTTTTAAGGTTTCATCAAATTGTGTAATCTTTCTTGGAGTCTGGTAATCTGCTCTGATTATATCAATTTCTTTTTTATTGAAGCCGATTTAGCAACCAGCGCAATCAAAACGTTGTCTCATTGTGCTAGAGATTTTAAGTCCAATATAGAATTGATAGAATCGGAATGAGCTGATAAATTTGGTAGATTTAGCAGAGAAGATGTGCAGAGTGAGAATATTGTTATTGAAAATGGAATACAAATATACCATTTTATTAGAAATTGCAAATAAACACCACACCATGTGTTTGATACACTACATTGACTCTTTGTCAGCGGAATTTTCACTGAAAAGCTTTCGCGAATTGCAAAATAACTATTATTCTCTATACGTCGTTAGTTGTTTTTCTACGATGCTTTTAATTTCAATCTCTCGTTTATTTCTTTATTGACTTTCTTTTTATCGAACATTATAAAAAGTCTGCCCGACAATTCAAAAATTGTTAAGATCTCATTTTATTTTACAAGATTCAAATCATTTTAATTTTGGAGATGCGTTCGATACGTTCGTTCAAGCGTGGTCCTTTATTTGGTATTTATGTGTTCAAATTAAATATGATCTTTAATGGCATTCGAAAACAAACGGCGTTTTTTCTCGTAAGGGTTTTAATTTTGGTTCATATAATGTTAATACAAGTTCATTCACGTGGATTTGAAATGGAGATTCGTTCTTTTTAGCAGTTCTTCACGGGTCACGGACCGTGGTAGGTAAGGTGATGGTATTAAAATGCGTTTTGTATTATTCCAGTGCGCTACATTTATCGTTGACATTCTTCATTTGACACAAAAGGAGAAAGTGAGGGAAACAAGAGGTGCGATAATTCCTATTCCTCCGAGATATATGTATAGGGTATCCATAATATGGCATTTCGTGAATAAAATACAGTGAATGATATACCATATCAATATGATACTGTCAATTTTTTTTAAATATCGATGAATGCATAATGGACTTTTGATGCTGAAATTTCATGTAATGATTTGAATACAATAATGACACAGACTAATTTGATTCAATGTTGTAGACAAAAGCCTAAGATATTCGGATCATCACTTTCAAATACATAGCTTCAACTTTTGTCACTTAAAGTTCAAAACTGAAAAAATAATGACAAAAGGAATGATTCAGTCTCGGCCTACTCGATCGCCTATTATATTTAAGTATCGAATGTATGTAAAATAACATTAAACGTCATATAAGTATTATAATACTTGAAAATAAACTTTCGATAATCCTGAATTGGGTTTTAAAATGGTGGCCCCGGTTGCGGTTTACTTGTAGGTACATCCCACATCCAGATGAGAGATTAAACGTAATAATGGCGATCGGCAGCCATCTTTGACGAAGAGCGGATTTATTGTCTCTGGCAGACACATAAATTCTGAGATGGCACCTACAGATTTCTTTGAGTTGACACCATATTAGGTGCAGTAATATTTTACACGCTTAAACTTTGAATTGAAACATGTTGTTTTAGTTCTATTTATATAAAGGATATTCTTAAACTATAATGTCTTTATTTATTCACATATCTTTGGATGTAAGTAGAATTGAAGCAAAAGATAAAAATATTAAATTTTATTTTTATTATTCAAAGACTTTAATGTGTCATTTCATTGGGCCGAATCAACATTAAAATGGTTCTAATAAATGTTATAGTGTTATGGTTATGCCAGAGTTTCGTTTTTAAAAAAAATCATGCAACACATTATGTATATTATCATTGATCACAATAATGTCATACTTAATCTGAATGTAACTCGATATTATCTATATGGGACAGGTCGAAAAGTCCGAATGCGACTTCTTATGAAAAATTGCCTAATATAATATTTGTTCATCAAAGCAGGTAAAGTAAAGGCTGGTGCACAATATTTGTAATGCTATCCGGACTCATTAGAACACGGAAATTTTTACAATATAAAATTTTCCATAAAAAAAAACATTCTACCCCTTATTTCCAATAAACATCTCCGCTTTTCTTCCGTGTTAATTCTGTCTTCTGTATAAACAGTAAAATTTACTACCCCCTTAAAAATCAGTTTGCTACTTGTTGAATATAATATTTTTATCTTTTACGTTAAATGCTCCGCTTTAAGAAAATTCCACTTAGATTGTTATGTAATTAATTTCTGTTACTATGCGGCTTGATTGTGTGTTATGTTCTTGGCCTTATGTCGATCATCTGAAGCGGACCGTTAATGAAAACCAGTCGGGTTTCCCATGCACTTATCGTGTTACGCTGACGTTTATACGTGGCAACTGTCAAAATTGATCGAACCTTATCTTTTGACGTTTGTACACAACCACTAGATCTGTATCCGATCCGTCCATACATACACGTCCGCTAATTGATAATAATCGATAAATTATGCAATATATTTGACAGGTGCGTGAGATCAAGTATAAAAAAAATATTATTATTAAAAAAACCGGCCAAGTGAGAGTCGGACTCGCGCACCGAGGGTTCTGTACAAACCTGTAGATATATTTTAAAAATTATTAAAATATATTATTCGCAATTCCTTTACCTGTACTATAAGACGTTACTTCGTACCAAATTGAAAGATTCTAAGTTCACGGGAAGTACCTTTAGGTTTTGATTCCCGTGCGAGTTTCGAAAATTTTCGGCTTAAACGGCTGTATCTTTTGATTGCTTTGGCTTAGAAGTTTGATTTTTTCACAGCTCCATGGGACAGTAGACCTGAGTATTAGGAATGAATTTCAGTTTGATACCTTCACTCGTTCCTGAGAAAAATGGTCTTGGCAGACGGACGGACGGACGGACAACAAAGTAATCCTATATGGGTCCTTTGATGTACGGAACCCCAAAAACGGACATGTGCTGTTACATGCTAAAGAAGTGAAACCTACAAAAATGTGAACATGAAAAAGTCCTTCATGACTAGGTAACGTCTTAAAGACAACACCTATGTAAAAATTCAATTCTCTAGGTCAATATTAAATATTTTATACTACTTTAATAAATAATAGCTTAATAAAAGAACAAAATGACGAATGGCGTTATGTTTAAAGACTTTATTAAACTAGTCACTTTAAATTGAAACATTAATATACTTTTTAATTCAAGAAATTTATTGCGAACAAAAATAAGCTTTATTACTTAGATACAAACTCCCATAAATGTACTTGCGATCGCACGCTCCATCTAAGGAATTTTAGTTTAAGCAAACTATTTTAACTCTCTGAACTTTAGATTTTTTTACATCAGTTTGAAGTACGTGCTCCGCGAAAAATAGGAAGTCGTTTCAACCGAAATGTCCCCAATTTTGTAGAAAACACTCTTATCTCATTATTTAGCCGATATATCCACATGTTCCTCAAGATTTACCCGTGTCAGTGATATGAGAAGATCCTAGTTTTATTTGAGTTACAATTAAAAACCTACAAAAATATAAACACGTAAAAGTTTTATTTGTTACCAGCAATTTTTATTTTATTTCTTTTTTTGTTTTTCCTATCTTAGGTTTTTTCGAAAGATTTATTATTGACAAATTATTATAAAATAAAATGAAATCAGTCGAAAGGTAAGGATTATTGATAAAAACTAAACCTGTATTTAGTTTTTTGGTGCCTAAGTTGTTTAGGTTAAACGTTTAATACTTAACTATTCAGGTTTTGTAAAATACTGGGCAAATTAAAATATTCTATACTTAAATTGTTTTGCAAAATAGATAATAGTTTATAATAGAAAAAAAACGAGCGAGCCTTACAGTAGTCGCGTATGGTGTTTAAATTTTGAAACCTCACCTTATATTAGTAAAAAAAGAAATAAAACCTACTACAAAAGGAATAAGCCATTTGAACATTATGTTCTAAAATCAAATCAAATAGCTCGCGCTTTCGCGACTTCCTGTTACACACATCCCATTTCACGAAATCACTCCCACAAATTGCAAGAAAGCGAGAGGAAAGATGTTACACATCAAAAATACCGAGTTTAGTATCGAATCACCGATCAATTGGTGTCGATCCAAGACCGTTACCGTTAGGCCTTCCGTCTGTTATGAGAAATGATAAAATTACGGATACCTACCTTGTGTCAAATACTCTACTTCCGTTTCATCGAATCTCAAATCACAACGGTGCTAAAGAAGTTTTCACTTCAAAAATTCTTAAACTGACCAAATTAGGCAAGTTGACACCTCATGTGTATATGTCACTCATCAATATATATATTGTTGATAACATGTCACAACTTGATTGAACTTTTGTGAAAAAAAGCAAACGTGAGTGTCGAGGAACACTCAGTGAGAACGAAGTTAAGAACCGTCAGTTGTATTTGAACTACCAAACAACAGACGGCCTAGCCCCCCTACGCCAAGTCCGTACCGTTGGAAAATTAACTTCTTCAAAAATACTGTACATATTTAATTGCAAATTAATGGAAATATCTTTGATATCTGAGCCTACTCAGATAAGCAGTAAAAGTTATTGCCTTCGTATTAAAATTAACTGGTTTCATGGAAAAAAATAAAAAGTTTAAGTATGAAATCCCCGCCGCGGCCATTTAGGTATACTATTTTTCAATAGTTGCATGTAAGTTGGTAAAGTTCCGTGGTAAAATGAATAGTGCTATAATTCAGCGTAACTTATGAGCCTAATACCTGGATCAAATTTATTGCAATCTGTCAGCCTTGTATCTTCCAATCAGCGTTGGTTCTACGTGGGATAAGCCCACACATTATGGACTCTTTCCTATAGTCCGTAATTCTTGGTCACTAAATTAAATAGGCAAAAAGATTTCCAAAGAAAGATCCCCATAAAGCACTTCTAATTTGTGGAGTAAACGCTTTGGGGCAAAATCTTGGAAAATACGAATAGGTTTAATAAGTATTTACTTTTCATACCTACCTATGAAAATAAATATTTATTTCTTATTTTTACGTACACTTATCTATCACGTATAAAATACTCGATTTAGAAAAAAAATAGTAAAGTACCTATCCGAAAATAAATATTTTCAGAAGGCTTCATCTAGTTTTTTATAAGTCTGAGCAACTCCACCCCAGCTAGATGTTAAATGGTGGTGGAGACCAGATGCGAAGATAGCAGTCATGCCAGCCATCCTCATTTTCGCGGCCTGTATGTAGCAGGGTTTGTAGAAAGGAGGCACAAAGTCATAGACCCGCGACAAAGAAAGTTTTTTTTTAAAAGTAGGTCCGACATATGACTCCACCTCACTTCATGGTAAGTAACGATGGAGCCCAGTCGCGAATATAGCTGGTACAGCAGTTTTATCTGCCCCACCAGCCATCTTCACCTTGCTGGCCTGCACATTGCTTCTTCACACCACTTTAAAAGGATTCCGGGTTGTAGGAGGAAGGGCACACGTAAACAAGTAACATCTTATGAAATTATATTTTTCGACATATTTTGTGCAGTTTCTAGATAAAGTTTTAAAATGATTATTATTACTTTCAATTTCCAAAAATAAACCTTTATGTGTAATAACAGTTTAGATATTACAAAGCTCAGATTGTTAACCGAACACCGTGCCTAAAATAGACGCGCCGAGTGAAGACTATCAGGGGTTAGGCGTATCTTTTTATAACAATTAGTCGAAATAAACAGACCAAAGATTGATAGAACAAAGTATGCCGGCATTTACGAGATTAAAGTTAATACTATCATTAATTTTGCCTAATACCGAGGTAATATTAGATCTTTATAGGTAGTCAGAAATATGTAGATAGACACAGATTAATTTAATGTCTATGTATTCTTAACCCTGGTTTACATCAAGAAACAAGTCATATACTAGTTTTACACAAAACTTGTAGAATATTTAAATAAAACAAGTTTCAACGGGTTAGATGCACCGATTTTATTTATTTGTCGATGTTTCTCATCCTTTGCAGGAATGTGTCGTCGGAATAAATGATTTAGATGTTTTATTTAATGAGTGCTGTACGTGAAAACCTAAGAAACAAATATTGTAGAATACTTGTTGTGACATTATCTTCACAAGTATAAATCACAATTTACTTCACATATATTTTGCGTCCAACAAGTTGGATGCAGTATTGTATACTACATGTTTTAAATTAAGACAATGTATACATTTTTTATATACATGTATTATACCTTGATGTAAACGAGGGGTTACAGTAATATCTGTATGCAACAATTATTTCGGGATTTTAAAAGAACTTTTTAAACCACTACTAAACTTGACCACACTCAGAGATGTAATAAATTTGTAATTTTCAATAAAGTTGATAGTGTCGCAAAAGATGAAAACAACACTTCAATTTGATAATTTAGGAATAAATAGGTAATTTGGCGGTAGTACATACAACCGCCACCTTTGATCAACAATTCTATAGATAAGGGGTTGCATACAAAATCAAAGCTAAAAACTGTCCGAGTAATTTTAAACTTATGCAGCTACATTCGATTCCCAATGAACAAAGATAAATGTTTTAAAACTGTTTAAGTTGAACCTAATAACTATCTCGCAAAGGAATAAGGTTACAAATAACAAATTGTTATTTCGCACATACGACCTTTTATCTTATAAAACGAACTCTTGTTCCCTTTTAATTAATGTCTCAGAGTACGATTATAATATAATTAGTACCTATATATTAATGTAAAGAGAAATTGCTTTATTAATAAACGAATAATATGCTTAGACTAGTTACGTCGTCGTGTTTTGGTCATATCACTCAAATGCCATTTGTCATTCAATGAACAGAGACAAAACGTGGAGTAACTAATCCAAGCTTAATCTTTGTTTATTAATCCTTATTATAGATCTTATTATTATCATTTTCTTAAGTTTATAATAATTTAAGGAGATTTATTTGTAAATTTAAATTCACCTCGTCATTCTCATATACCATACCGTGCTTTAAAAGCAAATTCCATTTTACATAACTTTAATGTGTACAAGACAAGTTATTCAAAGAACTTAATAACAGTTATTAGTTGTCGATGTTATTAGCATGAAGATTTATGAAACGCGAAACTCCACGAAAAAAAACGGTATAAATAACGTGGTTGACACTTTTAGGTATAACCTTGTCCTCTATGGGTTCATTGAAAATAATAATAATAATAATAATAATAATAATATTCTTTATTGACATACACCTCACAGGACATACAAGACATTAAACATGACAGTGAAAACGTACACAATAGGCGGCCTTATTGCTAAACAGCAATCTCTTCCAGGCAACCCATGACAGTGAAATAAATAAATAAGAGGAACAAGAAGGGGGGGAGGTGTAGCAGGTATGGTAAAATAAATAATGAATAATAGATGTAATAGATATATACAAGGAGAGAGACAAGAGAGAGGTAAGACTTAAAGTTGGGAAAGGAAATAACCTCTAACTTGATCACTAAACGAGCTTAGAGTGCGAGCCTTTCGGATTGTTTCAGGTAGTGAGTTCCACAAGCGAACAGAATGCACAGAGAAGGAATATGAAAAGAAATCAGTTGAATGGAGTGGGACTGCAAGGGTTAGATTTGAAGAGGACCGCAAAGTGCGTTCTGATTTGGAATCAAGAAACGAGAAACATTCTTTTAGATAGGGCGGAGAAGTAGGAAGGAAAAGTACAGAATAGAGAACCGTAAGAGTGTGTAAGTCCCTGCGTCGGCGAATAGGAAGCCATTTTAGTTTGTGTCGAAAGTGAGACACATGGTCATATTTACGTAGATTAAAAATGAATCTGATACACATATTCTGCAGACGTTCCAGCTTGTTTAGGAGTTCCTCAGATATGTCAGTATAACAAACATCAGCGTAGTCGATAATGGAAAGTAAAAGTGTCTGAGTCAAAGTGACCTTTGTACTTGTTGGTAAAAAATTACGCAACCGGTTTAGTGAATTGTATGCGGCAAATATTTTCTTTCTTACCGCTTCCACCTGAGGCTTCCATGAGAAAAACTGATCAAAGATCACACCAAGATTTTTCACCGTACTAGAGAAGGGGATAATAGTACCATCAAAAATAATAGGGGGCAATAATCCAAAATCAATCCTGGAAACAAAGTACGGACTGCCTATTATAATAGTCTGCGTTTTTAAAGGATTTACAGTAAGGCCGAATGACTTAGTCCAACTACTAATTATAGCTAGGTCTGAATTGGTAGTTGCTATAGCGTGTGAGATATCAGATAGCGATGCTTGAGTGTAGATCTGTAGGTCATCAGCGTAAAGGTGATAGGAACTGGAAAGTGTTTGTGAGATCGAATTAATAAAGAGAGAAAAGAGAAGAGGAGATAAGACGCCACCCTGAGGAACTCCGGCATTGATAGTGCACCACGCAGAGAAGTTGCCTTCGATGCAGATACGCTGCCGGCGTCCTAGCAGGTAACTTTGAAACCAATCAATAGCCGCTGGAGATATGTTAAGAGAACGTAGAACAGCAAGAAGAATATCAAAATCAACAGAGTTGAAGGCGTTGCTCAAGTCAAGCAACGTCATCATTGTAAGTTGACGATTCTCCATGCCACATCGAATGTCATCCGAGATCTTAATCAATGCAGTAGTAGTGCTGTGACCGGTACGAAAACCGGACTGAAAGGGGTTTAGAAGTTGGTTTTGGTTAAGAAAACTTGTAAGTTGCCGATAAACTAGCTTCTCCAGAACTTTGGAAAGAAAAGGAAGAATGGAAATGGGACGATATTCAGAAAAAGAGCCAGGATTGTTTTTTTTAGGAATTGGGATAACGTTTGCATCCTTCCAAGATGCAGGAAAAACTCCGGTCAAAATAGAAGTATTTAGGATGTGGGTAATAATGGGAGTTAAAATTTCAAGGATGGGAAGGATCATTTTCCGGCTAATAGAATCACAACCAACTGCATTGGAATACATCTTTTGTATGGTTCTCTTAACATCACAGTCGGCAAACTGATGTAAGAAAAAAGAAGAATCTTGAGTCGGCAAATTAGAAAGAAATTGCAATGTTTCAACTTTGCGGGATGCATCAAGCGGCATAGAAGTAGAGAAGTAACTATTAAGTTTGTCAATTTCTAAATTATTAGTAGGAGTAGAATTACGGGATTTGCCGACCCCTAGAGATTTTAAGAATTTCCAAACTTTTGCAGGATCTTCATTTTCGACAGAACTGTGAATATAGCGTCTTTGAGCGTCCCTTATCACAGTATTGCACCTATTTCTGATACGGTTATATTTAATTTCATTTTGTTTCGAGGGATTAATCTTGAACCTTGCTTTAGCAGTATTTTTCTTAGTCATTAGCCCGCGGATCTCTTCTGATAACCATGGAGCCGGCAGATGCTTAATTTTTACCGGTCGAACGGGTGCATGCACGTCATACAGCTTAGTGAGTAGCGTATTAAAATGTTCCACTTGCTCATCAACAGACTTAGAAACGAAAATCGCAGACCAATCCATATTGTCAGCATCTTCAAGGAGATGTTCCTGATTCACTCTTGCAAAACTACGCTGAAGTTGAACTGTGGGCTTTAATTTAGGAGTACGAATCCTATACGATAGGTATATCAAATCATGATATGAGAAAGCGTCTGCAGAATATTGGCCGTGCTTAGCCGCGAATGTGGGTGAAGAGACAATCATAAGATCAAGCAGAGAAGGAGTGCAATTAGGAAAGTGGTGTGTTTCATTTAACGGAAGGATATGTAAATTTGATGAATCAATCACCGAAAGTAATTTTTTGGAACGGGAATCGTCTTTCATTAGACATGTGTTGAAATCTCCCATAATAATTGTATGGGAATACGAAGGAACGAAATTTTCGAGTAGCTGTTCCAATGACTCGAAATAATCTACTCGAAGTGAAGGGCTGTAGAAAACACCAAGAAGAACTTTAGTATGGGACAAGGATATTTCAAGCAACAGATGCTCAGCACTGTTAGGGGGCGGCGGTTGTGAGGATCGACTAAGGATGGAAAAAGAGATGTGAGAGCGAAGATAAATAGCCACCCCCCCATGCGAGGAACTTACACGATCGTTACGTATCAACTGGAATCCAGGTAAGGAATAGGTAGAAGAAGAAAGACAGGGATTGAGAAAAGTTTCTGAAACAAGAATAGCATGTATGTTATTGCAAGCAAAAGATGCAAGCATGTCTGGGAAGTGTGCAGGAATACTCTGTGCATTGATATGGATTACGTTAAGGTTCTTAGGAACATCCGAAAAAGCATCACTCAAAAGCTCATTCAAGGGGCGATCTAAACTCTGAAAACTGGAGTTGGAAGTAGAGGGAGATGAACATGATAAGAAAATATCATTACTTAAAGATATATCCAATATGTAAAATAAAATATATATATATATATATAAATGATCAAAATAAAATAAACTAAAAATAAATTATTATATGCTTTAACAAACTACATATATAAATACCCACGGGTTGTCTGTAAGAAAATGAAAATAATAATAAAAGATATTAACATTTACACATTCATAAATTCAGAGCTACACTAAACAAGAAAGAAAAACATTATACAGTACGCAACCATGGACGTACGTCCATGAACACCATGCGACTGGAGCGTAGGTTCGGAACGTAACCCAGCGTGACAGGCGTTAAAATAGCAATAAAAGGTGAACAAACTAAACAATGACAATGACAGCTAAGACGATAACAAAACAATCAAATTACTTTACTACCTTAAAATGATTCTTAAAATAAATTAATAGGAGTATAAGTGATAAAATACGAAGTAGGTAGCTATTTATGACGTAAACTAATCGATGGAGGATAAATTAATTACTAATATTATTTGAATTTAGCGGCGAAGACGTTAAAGGCTTAAGGGTGAGTGCACCTATATAATTCAAGTTGATTGGTACCTCCTTACGGGTAAATGACGCAAAGGCGATCAGTCAATTTTGAGCTCAATATTGAAGGGGGAATGGAAGTGTGTTTTGCATCACACGTCCAATTAAATTGGTATCTCGTAAACATGCATGCGCCGGCGCATCGACGACAGACAGATTGATCGGAGTAGGTTTAATATAGCAATTTACACTTCTTAACTCCTATAACCGCTTCCTTGAGTTGCGTAACGTCTTCATCTCCCTGTACGGCTATTTAATGACTTTCAGAAATTGTTCGTCATATTTGGTAATCGTTAATATAAACCGCGTGGTTTGATAATTAAGTTAAAAAATAACATTATTGTTTTTACAACTATTTTCGATTAAGATGCCTCAGATTTAAGCTTTCTGAATTTGGGTTTAAACTGATCAATATTATCTACATATATTTTTCTAACGCTCTTACTGGTCGACTGGTAGAGAATGCCTTATGGCATTATGTCAGGCATTTGCTTTGTAATTTTTCAATAAAGTTTAATTAAAAAATAAATAAAAAATTACTGTTATTTAACGTTATAGTCAACGCTATCGAAGGCATGATATTATGCCACGGATACGGCGTAAAGTTATGTTATTAGTTTTTACGCATTTCCAAAAAAAAATGCCTTTAATTTTGACCACTTTTTAAATCCGTGACTATTTCGTGAACGTTACTACTTTTACATTAAAGAAAATGCACTAAAAACTATAATCTCTCTCCAATAGATATTTGTAAAGCTTACGTGATAAATAAACTTAATTGAATTAATAATCGTTTTTAATAATGTTAGTAACGAGCCCTGAGCCGCTTATTTATATATTTATCGTTATACAAATGGCCTTAACATGATTTGTCTTGTAAATCACTATCAAAAGCTCCGTCTTTAATACGCACCGGTAAGTAAAACAAGTATTCAATGAATCGATATACAAACTTAACTCGTTTTAAATCTATTCAAATCACGTTTGCTAATTAGGTCTCTTAAGATTTGTACGCTTCTGACATTGAAAATGTCACCGTATTTCGTGTGCCGCAAAATTATTGTCATAGTCGGGGAAAGTACAGAACTTAATAAAGATTCCTTGATTTAAATAAAACTAGTTTTAACGGGTTAATGCACTAACTTAATTTATTTATTGACGGTTCGCAGCCTTTTCAGATCTGCATCGTCAGAATAATGATTTTTACTTACTTTGTCGAGCTACCTTCGAAACCTACCTACCTATACCTACCTTTTATTGAGAGTTCGGTTATTTCATTGGAAGATTTTTAAAATGTTATTGTCTATGTATCAATTTATTAGTTAATAAAGTACTTAATATAAAATTCTTTTTTATAATTTTGAGTTCATTTATTTGACCCTAACTACCGTAAACTAGCACCGGTTCCAAAATTGGGAGACCTTTCTGAGAAGAACCGGCGAAACAAACTCAGAGAGGCTTTCTATCTTCTTGATTTGTTTTAATATATTTTTTTATAAATTAATATAGAGGTTTAGTTGATAAGAACCGGCTGTGAAGTAAGCATAACCATTTCTTGCTTCCCATATTTCAGGCCTGAGTCAAGAAATCAAATTACAGTCTATTTTTTTGTTTATTTGCGACTGCTATGCGTTTATCTACTATTTCATCGGATAGTAAGTCAAATAAGGATATTTCATATTATTATTTTTTAAGCATTTAACTGCTAGATGCTTAATTTTTAAATAATGCTGCTATTTAACTGCTAGATGTTTAATCTAACTAAGTGTATGTGTTATTTTTGCGAAATGAAACTTATGGATTTTTTTAAGATAATCGTGATGTTTTTATTATAGATATAGAAAAAAAAGTATATAATAAGAATCTTTCAATCACCACTAAATATGATAATTAATTAACTTAGATACCTACTACGCTTTTATATCATAATAAGTTGCTTATATACTTCTCAGCATAGTTATCAGTTCGAGTTTAAAAATACAAAACATACCGATTGAAATGTTAAGAGTATTCCTTCAGACAGATTGCGGGTCGTAAAGTCGTAACTGCACATGACAATATCAAAATCGCGTTCATTAAAGCTTCGGTGTTGCAAAAATAACCCTTGTGCCGAAGTCGTAAGGTGAAAAAATGTCTAGACTGAATTTTAGTGGGTTAAGGATTACTGTTGTTTCTGCTAACGTTAATCACGAATGTCATCGTAGTAGACGACTTTTTTTATTAATTGAATATTGAGCATGACGTTTTGTTTGCGGTCGAATGTATCGGTTATCGCATATAACTTCGTACGTGAGTTGAACGATCTGGAATAAAGTTACTCGTATCGTATCGTTACTACTTTGTTGGATTCATTGCGATTAATTTTGATAATTATGCGAATTGGACCATGTGTAATCTGTACAACAATATAAAAATGGCAAAATAAAAAAAAATCGTACTACAAATTAATGACACTTTATTCTGTTTACATTGATATAATGATTTAAGTAAAATAATTCTGTTTTAACTACAATATTACACAAACCTAGAACTACCAATTTCGTGATTGAATGCAAAATGGTAAATAAATTTTTTATCCGTTTCCAAGGATTCAGAGTTAAATTTCACCCACAGTACACTACTACACATTCCTCTAATAAATCCTCTATGGAATTTTATTTACGGTATCCGTTTCCAAAGAAAATTTCAAAGTAAATAGTCACCCACAGTCGTACCTACTACACATTCCTCTAATAAATCGTGTACGGAATTTTATTTACGGTATCCGTTTCCAAGGAAAATATTCAACCACAATAGTGCCTACTACACATTTCTCTAATAAATCCTCTACGGAATTTTATTAACAGTATCCGTTTCCAAGGAAAATTTCAAAGTAAATAGTCACCAACAGTAGTACCTACTACACATTCCTCTAATAAATCCTCTATGGAATTTTATTAACGGCATCTGTTTCCAAGGAAAATTTCAAAGTAAATAGTCTCCCGCAATAGTGCCTACTACACATTCTTCTAATAAAACCTCTACGGAATTTTATTTATGGTATCCGTTTCCAAGGAAAATTTCAAAGTAAATATTCAACCACAATAGTGCCTACTACACATTCCTCTAATAAATCCTCTACGGAATTATATTTACAGTATCCGTTTCCAAGGAAAAGTTTCAAAGTAAATAGTCACCCCCAATAGTGCCTATTACACATTCTTCTAATAAAACCTCTACGGAATTTTATTTACGGTATCCGTTTCCAAGGAAAATTTCAAAGTAAATATTCAACCACAATAGTACCTAGTACACATTCCTCTAATAAATCCTCTACGGAATTTTATTTAAGGCATCTGTTTCCAAAGAAAATTACAAAGTGAATAGTCACCCACAGTAGTACCTACTACACATTTGTATAATAAAAATAATGTTGAAAGTATTAGGAATTTAGGTTGGACAAACATGCGCCTACTACATTTTCTGTTTGGTACGAAAATATAAGTCAAAATATTTTCAACACTATTAGAGTTTCACGAAAAGTACTCTAATGCAGACCAAATACACCAGTGAAGTAATTTTAACAATTTAGGCATTAAAAAATCCAACCCTTCTGATTGTAATAATGTATTCTTTGTATCTTATTAGCACAGGTGCATCGACACGCGCAAACTGGTCTGTCTGCCGGTGTCGGTCGCTCACTTACTGAAAATGATGTACCGCCAAATTGTAAGATGAAAAAAATTATTCCGCCAGTACTGCAGGTACTCGAACAATTCTGTTGGGTGAATTCTTTTTCGAAGTTCTTGTAACAAAAAATTGTTTTTGTTTTTGTTACAAGAACTTCGAAAAAGAAAAATTGGGATTGGAAATGGATTCCAATTGCAGTGACTGCCATGGTTCACGATTTGAGAAGAAATGATCATATGAAATCTTTGTAGAGTCTCAAAATGACAATATAATGATTGTGCTTAAGCCTGTTACAAAGCTAAATGTGTTTGCTTTAGCAAGACTCGAACTCGATAGGGTCGATCCAGAGCTATTAATCAAATCGTCTGCTTAAGCCTATAGATATAGAAAAAAACATAATTATGGAACACTTGCATACTTTAATTCGTAGTTAGCAGTTACTTAAAAAATGTCTCCATGCTTATGAAAACCACAATAATGAAAAATTATGTAATGAAAAAATTAAGTCTCACTCTGATTGTAAGCATAATTTCGTTTCAATATAGACAGATCCAAGTCTCAGTAGTAACGACATCGTAAAACATGCGGGAGAATTCAGCGGCGAAAGACTTTTTACTTGCCGTATTGTGACTGCCGACCTTGTAAATTGAGTTAGTGGAAACACAATTCACGATTCCTTTATGTTTTATTCATGAGCTCGCAACTTCAGTTGCGTAATCTGAATTTTATTATTGAGGCCTTAGAGTTGAAAAAGCAATTGGCGATTGTGATAATCATTCGAATACGAATATGGATTCATCTGATGATGCGAGTAATTAGTAAAATTTTGATGCGAAGACGTGACCTTGCGCTAACTAAAGTTCTGATCAAATTCTTTGGAGTTTTTTTTATATATTTTTGGATTTTATCCAGAGTTTACCAAATTTATATCTAATTTTACTTGTGACTTTCATTTATTAGCGTACCTTCGTTGTTTAATTATGAAAGCTACCTCATCAGTTAAGGTAACTTAGGAGAAGAAACATTAAGAAATATGCCAAAGGCTTGTTTTTTCTGATGTTAAAACCAAAATTGAAAAATAGCTTGCAAACGTATAAAGGAGAGTTTTGTTTGGTAGACTTCTGACAATCTTCGGGCCTGCATAGCGATCAAATCTTGTTATTAGGTCATAACGAAAAAATACTTTTTATCCTAAATACCATCGAACTTTGTTGATAGGTCATCTAAAAAAGAATGATAACATAATCAGATAATATGATAGATGCGTTTTCGCATAAATTTGCGTACAATTTCGACAGATCGTGACAAAGTGCAAGCCTACTTTTGTTTGTTTTTATATATCTACAAGAAAGATCCATCATGCGATACCGTAAAGTATGATGGATACGTTTTTGAATATCATTATTTGGTTATATTACATGGTATAGCGCTTAACAATAGTTGAAGTGGTTAAGAATCTACCGGTCTTTAGGACCAAGGAAAAATAAGACGGTAAAGATAGTATTTTCATGAATGGCATTTGACCGGATGAAGTTTGTTTAGCATAGGACATAAATCACAGAAATGTAAATGTTATTTTGCTTTTCCGTGTTTGTACTAACGACATGAATGCAGATCAGGGCTGGAATCCGAAGCCCCAGATGTTGAACGAACTGTCGTGTCGCTTTGTTAAGCTAACGAACGTCAGGACTAAGGATGGATCACAACAACAATGACACAGCATTCCTAAACTTTGTTAAATCAGTTTTTTTATTTTTTGAAGTTATACTTCTTTAGCCGCGTTATGAAAAAAATATGAGAGTGAAATTTTAAGATGCGCGCGCATCACTGTAACACAAAAGTAACATAATGAAGTTAGCCGCAGGCGCGTTATGAAAAAATCATGTGAGTGAAATTTCGAGATGCGCGCGCATCACTGTAACACAATAGTAACACCATGAAGTTGGCCGCGGGCGCGTTATGAATGTTAGTGTCTAATAATGGTGGTAACCACTAAGTGGTTAATAATCCACCATTATTAGACATCTGTTCGAAAGGTACTTTGAACGATCCACGGAGCTCCATAAGATGATCGCGTTGTCAAAAACAATGTTGGCACGCTCGTCGCCTCTGATCACTGTTTTCATATTTATAATATTTATCCACATGTTTCTAGTTTCTATATAGACACAATGTGTTTTAGTTACTTACAAGTGCTAATTACATATGGACTAATAACTTAAATTCAGTAGTGATTTTAATTGAATATTTTGAATATTTATTTAATTTTTCAAATTAAAACTGAACTTAATTGACTATGTTAACTATCCTTTTCCAGTCCTTTTATTATTTTATTGTAATTATTAATTATTTGCATGCAATTAAAAAATATTTTTAATGATGCTAAAGAAGTATAACTTCTCACGCGCGTACATAAGTTACATCCATTTTTTTATTTTATAGTCATAATTTTTATATCCTTTACATTTGTAATGCAAAGTGACTTCATGAGTTATCTCATATTTAAGTTAATTTTCAATTTGACTCTGTATATAATACAAGGAGAGAAAAACAGCCCTTGCTGAGTTTCTTGCCGGTTCTTCTCAATACAAGGTATCCCACCGTAGATTTGCGAACCCATGACGTACCTTTTCGTCATTCACAAGTGCTTGTAACAGCCTAGCCTGAATAAACGATATTATGTCTAGATATATATATATATATACATATATATTTTGAATGATTTCGAAATATCCAGAGTAACTCAGAGTATGTATTTTAAAGATATCCTACTAATATTAAAAACGCGAAAGTTTATATGAATGATGTAGGTAGGATGACGAAGTCACGGGCGTAAGTTAGTAAGTATACTTGAATTCTTGGATGTTACTCAGAATTTACAGTAAATATATTTACGTTTATTGAAATTAACGCATATTACCAATGTTTGTTTTGATTTATTTTCAAAGTGGCGTTGTTTTTTTTTATAATAATTACCCAAACTAGACCACTATGTTTTGGCAAGCTTAACTCTTTGGATATGCAGGTTGTAGAAATAATAGTTTTTAATTCGTTGTTAATCGTAATTAACTTATTTACCACTCTTTATCTGTATGTACTCCCACAGAATGTAGTATTAGCAATTGGCTCTTTCTCAACTTCTAAGTTGAATTCTAGAAATACCAGTATGTAATAAATTCACCCTACTAATAATGCCATTTGTGAACAACTGCCTTAAACAAGTCGCGAGATGGTCTTTTATCTAAGATCTCTTTGTCGGTCTGTCTGTCCATAAAACATTGTCTAGGCGTAGTTTAAGCATATTAGGAGCTCCTTCAGCTGATTTGCAAGCCTCAGGCGATAATGCGTTTGCGCACATAACAAGTGAGACAGCAAAAGTTATGAGTAATGTTTCCCAAGACGGTTTTGTTTCATCGACTAGAGATACAAATTCTTATTGGAAAAATCCTTAATATTCCATTTATCAAAAAAAAAAATAGTAGCATGGTTTTTTAAATTGTATTTGATATTCTTTTTAACTATATAATGTAAGCAATAGTTTTTGCAATCCCAATGAGAACTTCTTAATTTTAGTTGTGTTTAAGTTGAATAGAAATAAACATCATTTTGTTTGTGTAGACTTCAGTATTAAAGATCACTTTTAAAAGGGTTAGAATATTCAATATTTTAGTTTCAATATGTTAAATCTTTTAAAATTTCGGTGAGTAATAATACTACTACTAATAATAACTTTAATATTATTAATTCCATAAGTTTATGGATTCACCATAAACTTATGGAATTAATAATATTAAAGTAGAAAGCGGGGTTGATCCCAATGTTTGTTGAACAAACTACTATTTAAATGTTACGTTTTTAATAGCCATTATAAACTAAGGAGAAAATAGTAAAAGAGATGGATGCCTCTTCTATATTTATCAAAGGATCAAATCTGTGATAATCATTCTTCAGTTTATGGTCGTTACACAAACGACTGTGAGGTAATTAGTTTGTCCATTTTTGACTATTTATCTTAATCAAGATCAAAGTGAGCGTTGACATATTTATATTTGTGGAATATTTATGGGCAACTAAAAATGTTCACATAATATTTTGTATGTTTTTTTTTTAATTTTGGAAAATAATTTATGACAGATAATTTTATAGCTGTATCAATTTGTTTTCCTTCGGAAGCAAAGTACTTTACAAGTTTTAGAGCTTATAAGTTTTAAATGCTTCTGAATAATAGTATACCTAATTTAAAACTTTGTGGTCAACTCATATGACTATGCAAGTATTGTTATCAGATTTTGTAGCAGTAAATATATACATAGGGAATAAATCGTAGAAATTGGTTGTCTTACGACGAGGTATCTCTTTAACTATACCAAATTTCGGTAATATATCGATACAGTTATATTCAAATTTTATAGACAGCAGGTTTAGTTATTATAATCTAGACTACGAAATCATACACATTAACATTAATGAAATCACAGCAAAATATATCTCCAACATAATGTCTCTAAATGTCTAGACCGTTTCTTGCGATCATTGGCAAATTTAATTAAAGTTCTTGATTTCTTAATTCGTTTACTGTGACTAATACTGTATTCAAACGACACTTTCTAAACGAATAAAATTTTCCATTGATTCTTGTAATTAACCGGATTAACCTGCATTTTCCAGCAACACTTTGTTACTGAAACAGAAACGTATTGAACAGAAGAAATCGGCCACTTTCTCCGAGACAATGGTGTATCGACGAGTCTGACCATCATTGTGTCCGATACAATGCAATGCGATGCAAATAGACTTTAAAGTTATGCATGTATGACTCCAGTTACGCGCTCTGTAGATTAGTTACATGGCCGATTTGTAAACATACGAAGCTGACTGGGATAACTTGCGTCACAGTTAATCTTGAACGACTATTGCTTTAGTTAGTCATTGGTGTACTGAAAGTTAACTTTACAGACTTTATTGAATCCAAGGACTTAAGAAAGTGGTAGTGAAGATGTATCTCACTTTGTAATTTACATACAGTTAAGAACGGGAGACCCAGGATATATTAGCTTTTCGGTTGTATGAAACAATAAAGTAAATGGATTTGTGGTCGGATCTTTTTTAATTGCATAAATATGTTAGTATTTATTACTTAAGTGCAATAATGCATTTATATTCATTGCGGGGTAGGCAAAGAGATGTGCAATATCGCGACACATAAATATTAACAAACATGTAATAAAACTTTCAGATAGCTATGACGCAAAGATTGATTTGATCACAGGTGATGTCCAAAAAAATCCAAGATTTATATCGTCAAAAAACAATATTTAACTTCTACCAAATTCTGGAATTCTATTTTAATGTCGTGTGTATTCTCTTTCCGCTAAGTTCCTGTATGCAAACAGACCCTACGGTGCGGGCACAAGCAGCGCCTATTACAACTGCATTACGCAACATTACACTAAAAGGCGATGTTTTATTTAAATACACGCTATTGTTTTCATTCAAAACAGTAAATTCTAATTAAGTGTACGCGCTCATAATATAAACATTTAAGATCGGACTGTTAAATGGTAATTTTACAGCAGTTGAAATAGGCTTCTGCTAAATTCTTTAGGATTTTTGAATGACAGTATGCGTCATAAATGGCAATATCTTTTGATTGTGTTCGATTTTTACAACTCTAGGGGTTTGTGTATCTCAGTGTTTATTGTCAGAACGAATTTAGTTTTAAAGAATACCATGGCTGATAATAAGCAATCTCTCTTTGTATTTGATTGCGAAAAAAAATCGAACATACAAACTTTCTCATTATTAGGTTGGGACAAAGATCTTTTCGTATTTTCTATATTTCTTGGTTGTATTGTTTGTTTATGGTTGGTCAGGGCAATATTAAAAGAAGGGAAGGTAATTCTTGGAAAATTACTTTAATATTGTAAATGTCACACTAGATACGGGAGTACACTTCTTTGTAACTGTTTAACGAACCCAATCAATCTAACCATCGAAAAAAAAGGGAATTTATTTTAGATCTTCAATAATAAAAGTCTTACGCAATTAATAAGGCTGACATTGTGGGAGTATCTACAATAAAACATTGATGAAGCAGCTCAATAAAACAGTAAAATGCTCCTGTTACACAAATCGGAATGCTCCAGTAACAAGGTATAAACTGAGAACAGACATACTGCCCATTTCAACTCTAAGTTTATGGTCAGAGTAAATAATTCGGTGAAGTGATGCCGTGCGGCTCCTAAGTTCCTAACTTTTAAATACAGTCCATCGGAACGACTAAACTTAATTGTTAAACATACAGTGTAATATTTTCTTTGGCATAAAAGTCTGGTAAGACTATTAGATAACTGTATATCATACTCAGGGTTATAATTATGTACTGTACTTTTTCATCTTGTATTTTTTGCTGTTTATATTACAGGAAGTTATTACTTGCAATTATGGTTTCCGACAGGTATCTAAATAAAATAGATTAATCTCAAAATCTGCTATTAAAACAATTATAACCTCCGTGGCCGAGTGGTATATATGCCGAGTTTCATGGCGTCACCTATTCAAAATGTTAGTATGATGAATACGAGTATTTGTGGGAACAAATGGGAAGTCATGAATGTTTATATATATTCCTAGATAAAATATCCTTATATATGTATTCTATTCGTTACCCTAGTATCACATAACACAAGTCTTACAGTGCTTACTTTGGGGCTAGGCTAATTGGTGTGAGTGTGGGAAATATTTATTTATTTATTAGTAATTAGTGGCCCGCCCTCGCTTCGCTTTGGTGTAGAGCTGTAGTGTAGACTAAAATTACTCTTCATATAATTATAAAAAAACTGAAAATAGTGTATTTGCCTTTTTCAAACTTCTATTGACATCACGTCACTCTATTGTTTTGCCTTCCCGGAACCTCTCCACTAACATTTGAAATTTATGGTATGGTATTAAAGTTCAAATTGACTTTTAAGTATTATTACGAATTGTTTGTATGGGAGTATAGAAAAGTGCTGTTTATGGACTTTTCAGGCAATTTTTTGAATTATACTCCGCGTAAGAACCATACTCGTACTTCAAGGAATATTTCTAAAAAAAGGATTATCTAAATCGGTTTAACTGTTCTCGAGATTTGCGCTTAGCAACACATTCAGCGATTCATTTTTATGTTATAGATTTAAGGTTATAATGGTGCTCGCGTGTTACCACTGAGTCGTTGAATGGATACTGATTAACTATTATCTATCGTAACACCCGCAATAATCGATCGCCAAGATCGCTCGTTAGGGCTGCGACATGACCCAAATTACTTTTGTTGGATTTAAACGCAATATCTAATATATAAAATTCTCGTGTCATGGTGTGCGTAATTGAACTACTCCAAAACGGCTCGACCGATTTTCGTGAAATTTTATATGCATATTCAGTAGGTCTGAGAACATCTATTTTTCATTAATCCCCCTAAATGTTACGGTGGTCCACCATTTTTTTTGTACAATATTTTTTGTGTTTATTTTTTTATGATACTGCATACAAAAATACATACAACCCTAAATTTTTACCCTTCTACCACGAACCCCTATTTTTTATGGCAGTACGAAGTTCTCTGGACAGCTAGGTTTCATTCTCCTTGACACTCGATTGAGATTGAAAAATCCCAGATGTTATCGATTTTTGTGTCAGCAAAGGAACCGCAAATAACAATGTATCGTGCCGGAGTTGCTGGGATCTATCCTCAGATCACTCTCCAATCATTGTAGAACTACACACTACCGCCCAAGAAAGCGTCAAACAATGCGTTCTACATACTAAAATAACTAATTGGGCTCTATTTCGAGAGCTCGTAGATAAAGCATTCCAGGAACCTGTTAGTCTAAAATCAAATGAAGAAATAACAGAAGCGGTCCTATATTCAAGAAAAAGGTGCAAGATGCAGCTTGGTGTTCAACCCCACCGGTACCACATAGAAGTATAGACACCTATGTAGCAAAACACATAGTAGACAAAGTAACCCAAAAAAGGAATATACGGAAACACTGGCAACAAACCAGAGACCCTATGGCGAAAAAACGGCTCAATTATGCCACCAGACAGCTATCGTGATCTAAGAATACCTACTGTAAAGCAAGAAATTGTCCGCCATATTAAGTTCTATAAAGAACGCATCAAAAACATCCAAATGCTCTAGCTCGGCCGTTAATGTAGAACCACATCAAAGCGCGACGATTAAAGCGTAAAATACCACAAGATAATGTAGCCCAATCACAGTAAAACATACTGTCTAAACAATGAGATTGTGGCACAGGTCACTTACTGAGCGCGCCAGCAATAGCACCAACCAACATACTGCTGAATGTCCCACGAAGGAGACAGATTGTAGTAAACCGAAAAACAAAAAAAATGTAATAAAATTCTCTTTTTACACTGTTATTAAAACAAATAATAAGTATCTAGTCGTTAATGACAATTCCGAAAACTAATCAATAAAAATAACTTGGGTATTACGTTGTCTTAAATGTCTACACGTTAAAAAGGTTCTGATGAAAAATTAAAGCGAATACGCTACGAAAGCGCGGTTTTAATAACACACAAGTCGTAAAACGTAGATTAAAAATATTATTAATTAGCGCGAATATATTATCTTAGCTTACTAGATGCGGCATATGATGATGACGTTTTAATTAATCGTCAACTCGGTGCTGACGAAAGACCACCCGGTATAACGGTTTAGAGCTGCAATTTATATGGGAAAAAGTAATAATATTTAATTATACTATTCTAAACCTCGCGTTTATGATGTTTTTAAGTATATGCATGTCATTTCTTCTCAACGACCGCGACATAAAAATATTAAAATATCGGCGCCAGTTTATGTAATCAGCAATTGATGAATGCTAAGTATTTAAACGGATAGAATACTAATTTATTTCGATGAGCTAAATTATATTATTCCAACGTCTATTGCAAGCGTATGGCTATAATAAGCATTACATCTGACATATTATAATGTTTAAAACTAAAGAAAAATTTTACTAGAAAAAAAAACCACGCGGACCAGGCAGCAGACGGGACTCGAACCCGCACCCTTCGCAATCCGGGCGAATGCACTGACCAATTATGCTACCACGGCCCTGATGGCCGTGTCGAAATTATCCTAGCTTTAAGCTGCAAGGCAGCGCCATCTCTCCGCATTGTGGGTAACCGCGTGGATTTTTTTCTAGTAAAACTTTTCTTTAGATTTAAACATCTAGCAGTTAAATGCTTAAAAAAATAAAAACATAACTATTATAATGTTGTCGATTCTGGCATAATTCTCTAAAGCTAAACTTAAATTTGACAATGGTTTATCCTCGTCATTCTCTATACAGAATGAAAAGAACAGACTGATGTCAAATTTAATTTTAAGTTTAGAGTATCCTGTCAGAATCGACAACAATATTTATCTCTTTGTATATATTGATTACAGGTTTCTTTATTTATTGACTATAGAATAATAATACTAAATAAATTGAAATAAAGGAAGCCAGAAACACCATAGTCAGTCATATGAATGTTTTTTTTTATTTGGACACAGTGTACACTTTAAAACAAATATATACAAAATCTTATCATAAAGTTACTGGTGGTGCAAAACTGCTACCCAAACTAGGATACCCCGTATCTCAGGCAGCAGCTTCCACACCTATTTTACGTGCAATTAGGTTATTATAACAATGATGTTATAATCTAGTATTCTAATGAAGTGTAGATTTAGATTTTGATGTTTTAATTTACAAAAGAAGAAAGAGTGGCCAAATGCAATAGTTTTTAATTATTATTATCCAATGATCGAGAGAAGTCAGTGGCGTACATGCTATTAATAATAAAAAATACCTATCCGAGAAAAAACATAAATGAAAAATATGAAAAGCATGTGTTCTCATTAGAAATAGTTACAAAAAGTTACATCCGTTTTTAAGATGTTTTCTTATACAAATAATATTGTTATTTTTAGTAAATCATGTGTAATTTTTAGCAGATTCTGTTAAATACTGATACAGCAGTTTAATGAATCAGTTTGCAAGATAATATAATTTGCACGCTACATTACAAAACAAAATAAGAGTTCGTTGCCATTGAATCAATACAACGCGTAAAGTTTTACGTAACACGTGTCAAAATTGGTGTTCATCGATTTGTAAGACGTTATCATGTCAATTACAAGTATACATAACTAGCTTCTTCCCGCGACTTGGTCCTCGTTAACTTCAGTGTTTTTGAGAATTCCATTCGAACCTAACATTTTTCCGGGATAAAAAGTGTATGTCGAACTTCAGCCAAATCCGTTCAGATTAGTTTTTGCGTGATTGAGTAACAAACATACAAACGCACAGACTTTCACATTTATAATATTAGTAGGATAGCGGCCGCCCACAACTTTGTCTGCGTAAACTTTAGTGTATGAAAATCCCACCGGAACCTGATATTTTTTCGTTAAAAAGTGTCCTATTTCTGAATCACGGTTATAAACTATGTATGTCATCTTAATCCGTTCATATTCATTGCGTTATTGTTGGGTCTGACTGACGGTCTGGTTTTTTTATTAGATAAGTGTTTGAGACGTACTGAGACGTACTAAGCAATTACTTAATGTGAAAATCTTACGCGATATTACTTTTAAACTTAAGATAAGTAATCAGTTGTAATTAATTGTTTTAAAGATAATTAAAAAATTTTGTACGCAAATTTTTATTAGGCTCCGATTGCAACGTGATTTTGCGCAGTACCTACCTATAAAAGATAAAATATATATATATGAATACAAATTGTCAGCAATTGAAAATATGGCTTATTGTTAAGAGTTAAGGTATAAAGTGGATTAATTTGCACGACCACCCAGGCGATTCTCAGACTGGCGTTACGTTAACAAGCGGTAGATAACATTGTAGTCTGTGATAAGAGTTTATCGTTAACTCAGATTCAGTTTTGCATAGATGATGTTAGGTGACATTAAAAGTAGTTTTTAAGAGATTTTAAATAGTTAAGCAACTTTTGTAGGCATCGGTCACTGGATAGGTGACCAATAATCTTTTATCTCGAGTTCCTCCGTGCTTCGGAAGGCACGTTAAGTCATTGGTCCCGGCTGCATCTGCAGTCGCTAGCACCCACCAATCAGCACTGGGCCTGCATGGTGGATCATGGCCCAATCTCTTTATTCCATCCATAGGGAAGGCCTGTGCCCTAGCAGTGGGGACATTAAGAGGCTGATGATGATGATAAGGATCATTATTGTGTTTTAGTTACTTTATTTCCGCAGGCAATCTTCATATTTATTTACCACAGAATGACTAAAATTTACAGTCTATTTTAAGAGAGGTAGGACTCAGCGGATTTTCCGCTCGAATGGGAGCGCCCGTCTGGAGAGCAAACTCCAAATTACAGAAGACCGCAGTAAAATAACACTACCTTTACTGCCTTTTCTGTCGGTCAGTAGGGTTTCAGGGCTCTTCGGGGTAGGAGATTGGATTCAGGTCGGCATGGTGATGATGGCTGGACCAGCAAGCTTTCTGCTGAATCATCTATCTTCACGACTGGACTCCACTTCACTGAATATCAGGAAACAAATCTCGTTTTTTTTTATATTGATCAATGGATCAGATCGATGAACCAAAAATTATTGTACTACATTCACTAATTACATAATCTTAAAGACAAAATAGATAATAATTTTAAATAGATAAAGAAAGTTAACAACCTTAGGTTAAAATTTGATTTTATCTAAGCATACCTACAACTTGTAAGATTTGTTATTAATTATTATAAGATAGGCATGGGTAACAATCATCATGTTTATTTTGTGCTTCTGATGAGCTTTTCTTATAAAACGCTATACATGAGACATAGCAAAGTAGGTTAAAGCTTTACTTGAAATGAACGGCGGGGTTGTCACCTGCACGAATAAAGTAGGTACCTATATTAATCGAATTCGATATGTCATCCAAATTTATAAAAAAACGGGACAAGTGTGAGTTTTACTGGCCCACCTAGGTTTCGTACAAACTTGTAAAACAAAAAAAGAGAACCCTTATGTCTGTACAGACAGACCCTTTATCTGACGAACGCGTGAAAGTATCGAGATAAAATTCAAACCATATACTCAGGAATACGGTCCCTTGAAACTTTGGAAAATCAAACTTGCAAATTAACGGGAAAACAGATACGGCCTTTATTAGAGATGGGCGTTTTTACATATTTGTAAAATCGATGCGCATCGGTATCAGATAAATCGTATCCGATGCGCGCATCGATGCCAAGTGAATGTCAGTATCGTAATATCACAGGATACGATGCGATATGAATTACGACAGATGCGTGTTTTGTGTGGGAGTGTCTCTTAGATTCCATGAATGATGACGCGTATTTTTACTTTTCTCACATAATCAAACATTACAGAGATATATTGTTTTGAAGTGTCGTAATACGTCATGCCTTGGTACAATTTTTACAATTTTTTATGATTATATAACTAACGGACTAAATAGAATTTCGTTTATGAAACCCTATCATCATTCCTATTTAGATAAGGTGATGATAGGTTTTATTTGATCGTATTCCAGTGTCAACCCTAGACCCACAGATCGGGTGAGATGTAAATAGTGAGCGACGAACAGACGGATTATCGCTCAACAAACACGAGATAAGGTGATGGATGCTGTGCAAGTGGAACAGGTGGCAACATCCTCGTTCATGGTGCATTTTAATGGTGCCTATGTTGAAATAAAAGATACTGCAAAAATAATCTTGAATTCATTTAATATTTTTCGCCAACTTAACCGTATTTTTTTGCAATACCCTTAATAATATTTGCGAAATATTAGCAGTTTAACTTACCTAAACAATTTAAAATAAAAAAAATGCCTAAGTGCAAGTACGACACGAAGGACAACATTATTTATTACATAAAGAAACCATTGAGCAACACGGACGTGACCGTGGAATCCGTGTTGCTTGCTCTATGAAGAAACTGACAAAACCAAGGTTCATTTGTGGAAATATTAGCTCAACCTAACTCAGACGTAGCAAAGTCGTTGGATATTGTTTTCGCTAGTAAGAATAGCTCGCCCTTTCCAATGTAGATTAATTAGTTCTGTATAAATTTTGGTTAGGGTAAGATAAAGCTGACATATTCGGAGAATAAAAGATTATTAGTTAACAAACGACTTTGAGTTTGGTAAATTACCAAGTTATTGTAAACAAAACATACCTACGTATTATACATTTTATACAGAACGTATACTTATAACTCGGACTCGTCAAGAGTACGTAATGTGTCTGCGATCTGCATACCTTCATATCGCTTTACATCTTGACATCAAGTTGCTATGAAGACGTAACGGGACCGACTGTCTGTCGTGGGTCTGTCGCACTCATTTGACACTCAATCGACTACCGTTAACAGGTTCATTTCGTTCTATGCAGCATCGTATTTACAGATTGAATTTTCTATATCATTATAAGGGTTCCGTACCTCAAAAGGAAAAATGGAACCCTTATAGGATTACTTTGTTGTCCGTCCGTCCGTCTGTCAAGACCGTTTTTCTCAGGAATGCGTGGAGGTATCAAACTGAAATTCATATCTAATACTCAGGTCTACTGTCCCTTGGAGCTGTGAAATAATCAAACTTCTAAGCCAGAGCAGTCAAAAGATACAACCGTTTATGCCACAAATTTTCGAAACTCGCACTGGAATCAAAACCCCCTGTAGGTTTTGATTTTGATTGAACTAAGAATCTTGAAATTTGGTACTAAGTAACGTCTTATAGTACAGATAAAGGAAAAATTGCGAAAACTGTAAAAGTAGGAGTAGGAAAACGAGCGCTAAATATGGCAACGCTGAGCTATAGTCGCCGTATTTAGTGAAATGTCGATCATTGGTTCTTGTCGGTCGGTGATAGTCAACAACACATATATTAATTTCACAAACTCCCTTTATGAGAGGAAAAAGCAACACTTACTGAGTTTCTTGCCAATTCTTCTTCTCATTTATTCTAAATTCATTTAATGTATGTTGTAAATGAAACTGAATAATGGATTTGTGTTATTTTTATCGATTATGAATGATAAATCTAATAAAATAAAGATAGGATAGTTAATTTGAGAAATAATACAGTCTTGGCTAAGTTTCAAACAAATAAAAAAATGATGTGGTGTCGTAGGACACCAGGTAGGAACGAAGTTCCTTCGGCTAATGTAGAATCGACACAAATTGCAAACTCGCTTGTGTATGCGACTGTCGCGCCTGCGCACGTCTCATTTAACGGTTTTATTCCACGCACTTTTTTCCACGGATTTTTTGTTACGGTTTTACTATCACATTTTCTCATTTTTTTCAGTTCGGTCCGCTAGTGTTCGTAAAGATTGCTAGGCAGGACCGGCCCACAGTTTATAACAAACTACAATGTCACAATAATCCAGCTCCGTCGCTCTGCCACCCCCCTGGACTTAACCACAGTTTAGTATAATATACGACAATAATCCGGTGTTGGTATAATGCCACAATAATTTGGGGTTGCACCCCCGTCGCTCTGTCACCCCCTGTTAAGTACTGACCTTGTTATCATGTCTAGCTTAAGTTTACAGCAGATGACAGGCGTTCGTTGTCCACAGCTCAGTATAACGTCACAAATATCCAGATTTCGTGTAATGTCACAATATTCCAGTGCTGCACCCTCGTAGCTGTGCCACCCCCTACATACGCACCTTATTATCATGTCCCGCTAGCGTTCGTAAAGGATGCTAGGCAGGACTGGCCCACAGTTTAGAATAAACTACAACGCCACAATAATCCAGTGATGCACCCCCGTCGCTCTGCCACCTCCTGATAAGTACTCACCTTGTAATCATAATCATGTCTCACAGGCGTTACTGGTCCACAGCTTGATATAACTTCATATATTATTCAGTGTTGGTGTAATATCACAATATTTCAGTGATGCACCCTCGTCGCTCTCTCTCCTGCCGTAAGGAACTTCGTCGCGCCTGCGCACGTCTCATTTAACGGTTTTATTCCACGCATTTTTTCTTACGGTTTTACTATCACATTTTTTTCAGTTCGGTCGCGCAGCAAAATCCCTATCCCCTCCAAGCCTGCCGTAAGGAACTTTCGTTCCAATAAAAATCAAATTAAAAACTAAGAAATATTTTGATGTTTTATCCATCCCGTGCAATCCAATTTTCCGTGCGATATATGATGTCTTCTTTGGTAATCTCTCTTTTAAACAACCTTCCTATATTGTGTTCGATAGTTTACTATCATACACCTTTGTCACCGTGTCTGTCTGTATTTCGTGGAGTTGTACGTAAATATTAAATTTGGAATATATAGAATCATGCCAGGGTGCTTCAACAACACCTAAAACATCAAAAAAAAATATATCAAATACAATATTTTTTGAAATTTCAGAGGTCCAAGGATGTTGAAAAGGGGGTCACCTAAAAAATTACTAACTAAATTTATTTATTATTATTTTGTTAATATGTTAAAATACCATAAACTATCAAACACCCTAGATTAGCAAGACAGTAGCTAATTCATGGTTTATTAGCTTTGTGGTTACAATACAAATCAATAATAGTATATTATTTCCCTTCTTTTCTGACAACTTTTGTTATTATTCTACTTTAAAATTGTACCTTTCTATATCTTAGTACATTGTCTTGCCTAATAATATTGCTCATTAAGATTATGTACCTATTTTGTTGTCAGCTTGTTTTAATTGATTGATAATGTAGTTTGATTACGACTTTATTGTGACATTATCAATATTATTTATATTTGTATACGTCATGCGGCCCTAGTTAAATTAATTAATTAAGCTTTTTATTATCTACTGTCTCTGATAAAGGTTTTAACATACAAACATTCGCCTCGTGTCTAGTGAGTGCAGTTCCTACGCCTACTTTCAGCTAATTAAATGAGTTTAAATTACAAATCTGAAATCTGTTCGCATATCTCGCTAACGTATATCAATTTGCGGAGAGCGATTCAATTACATGATCTAAGTAAAGAGAGCACAGCGTTTTCCCTTAATTGGGATTAATTGATTATTTTGTTGTATTTCGATTGAGAAAGTCAGGCATATTTTAAAACCTAAACTTCCTTTTTTAACTATAAACTTTACTGGGATTTAAAATAAATAATTTATTTGTCATTGTAGAATTATATTAGACACGGTTCGTGTCGCATCTGTATAGCTCTTTGTGATAATATAATCTCTTAAATTTATTGGAATTGGATTTTTAAATGAGCAATAAACGTTATTCTACACAATAAGTATTATTCTCTTAAATAAAGAAATATTGTTATCACTTTTACAATGTATTTTGTTTACTTCATTAAGTTGAGTGCAGCTACGGGCAAACGTAGAGTCACGTAACAGGTAATATTATTATGTGCCTAGAGAAATAAATAAGCATCACATTAACTATTAAACAAAGTAAAAGGAATAAGAATCGACATGGTATAGGTTATATTATTATGTGCCTAGAAAGAAAACTAAGCATCACGTAAACTACTAAATAAAGGAAAACGACTTATGATCAACATGAGTTAAAAATATAGTATCGCTTTAGCTTATACATTGTACTAAACATCGCGTGTCGTTTGCGTAGGCTCAGCTTCCTGGCCGCTAGACAGTAGACAGTCTTCCTTGAAAGACACTCACCACACAATGTTCCTTGTTTAACCAATAACACAAAGATTGCACCCCATCCCTTGACCCTCTACAATAAAGTTCAATATTCCACTGTTCGTGATTAAACATCGTTGATGCGATTACTGTAAGTATATTTATTACTAGCGTCTAGAACTACCGCCGCTCGGGAGATCAAGATTTATGTCGCTGATTCATGTCAGTGATATTAAATAGATGAGGTACAGTTATCATCACTGATTTACACTGCAAAATAGTCTGTGGAGATTTGAACGTTTCGCTTGTATGGTGCCCAATTTATCAAATCAATCTCTTCAAGCGAAAAAAAAGCAAATGCGATTTCTTTGAATACCTATTCAAAATGTATGTTTTCTTTATTTTTCCAAATATCATCAGTTGCTAAATAGTAAGATTGTAACGCAGACGGGCGATACATTCCCCATCACCGTAAAAATGACTGTGGTACTCCGGGAGTGCCGACAGAAGTGAAAACTCAAATCTAAAAAAAACTAAGCAAAATGTAAACAAAAATAAATAAAAAACTCATCTCAAAAAATGCTCAACGCGCCTAACAATATTCAAATATTTGGAAGCTTACTCTTTAGCTATATCAAGTAAAACTCTTAAACGTATCATCCCGCATGGTATGAACCCGTCCAAGATCAATATTTTCCAAATGACCTGTTTGCGTGCAGATTCTAAATCGAGATAATTTTCATATGAACCCAGTGAGCACCAAGCTCTGCCCAATTTGCGGACTGATTTATAACTCCGCTCTGTTTCACGCCACGTTGTGATACGGATACCTCATCTGAATGCCGAGTGAGCCTTTCGAACCTTTTCGACCGTGTTGGTGAAAAGCGAGCTAGCTTCATTCATAGGGAAAAAGGTCTATTCAATATATGTATACAGGGCGTCCCTCGGATTTGTCACACGGAGGGAAAGTACATTAAATAATGAAATGAAATATTATGTAGAGTACCTCTTGGTGAAAGAGGCGAAATAGGTGGTAAAATATATATTTTGAAATCGAAGGGACTCGTGTTTTGTCGGAAAACTCCTTATGAGGCGATGTTCTCAGCTTTTCTTTGCCAACATCGACCAGAAAATCCTTTACAACATACTATTATTTTTATGTATGAATGAAAACATTTTAATTTTAATTAATTTGTTCTTTAAATACTTATTCTACTATAAGTTTTTTTTATTAGTGTCAAATGTCGCAAAGTTATACGCTATATGGTAATTTTGAGTTCATGGAATCTTGATTAAAGCGCCGAATAAGGATCTTATGCGAACAAATTAATTTCGCTTCTTGCGTCCTCCGTTGAATTAATTTTCATATTGGAATATCAGAAAATTCTATCAGGGTGCTATTTTAAGTTTGAAATATAACTCTAGTCTCATAATATTACATTAAGTGATTACCATGGCACTTTGTAAAGGGGGCACTTTTACTAAGTGGCACTTTTAAAATAAATAAGTAACTAACTAAATATAATAAATAACTTGGGTAATGAAAACGAGATAATTGATTTGTTTGAAAATAAGACAATTATCGTCTGTTATATCAATCTAACCAAAAGAAATAAATTAACTAGATCTTAGAGTTAGCTACGTGAAAATACAGTATGCTCGATTACAAAGGCTATTAAGTCTTCCCGAATAAGTGTATCTTCTTCGTTTCTAAAAAATACCCACATTTATTTGTCTCGATTTCTTGAATACCAAATAATACCGTCTCAGGAGTCGTGCCGAAGTCGGGACCATTAGATTTTACCTATTTCATTGAAAGTATTAGAAGTAAGCCACGGTAGTTATAAGAATTTTGGAGTATACGTAAACTCTATACAGTTTAATCTTTCATTTTATAAGAAAAAGTCTAGGTTTGTTGTGTTCGTGTAGGTGAACGTGGAAGACACATTGTATAAAGCACGTAAAATAATTGTAGCACACACGGCATACGGTACTACAGAATCTTGAGCCTGTAGACTTTAAGAAATAATAAAAAAAAAACAAAAAGGCGTTATTAACTTGCACGCGTATTCAACACAGATATCTTTGTTTACTCAAGTGTGCCGACTGCTCGTTCCGAAGAACACTCGCAGATGTACGAGACTTGCTCTACCGTTTGTAAGATTTAAGGCAGCCCATTCTTTGCCTTAGCTGGCAATTCATAGCGATTAGTTGCCTTCCAACGTTATGTGGCATTCCATGTCGTTAATTAGGTAGTTTAGTATTCAAACTTTTTATATTCATAAAGATCGCGTATAATATTAAGTCATAAATAAATAAATAAATATTTCCAACACTCACACCATTTAGCCTAGCCCCAAAGTAAGCACTGTAAGGCTTGTGTTAAGGGATACTAGGGTAACGGAGAGAATACATATACTGTACATATATAAGTATTTATAATACAAATACATATTAAACATCCATGAGTGGAGTACATATGCTCGTGTTCATCACACAAACATCTGCCCCCACCGGGATTCGAACCGCTCTCGAGTCAGCGACACCATGAAACCCGGCGCGGCGTACAAACCACTCGGCCACGGAGGTCGTCAAATTGTATCGTCGTCGTCGTATAGTCTCTGGCAAGGTATCATATTAAAAAAGAAGATGTTTCTTAATTAAATCAAACTAATCTAAATCTAGTTAGATTTTTTTGTAATATATTGTCATAAACTGCCATGTTGGACTGAGATCAAGAGAAAAACTACGTAACTACAAATTATAGGTAATTTTTTGTCATAAATTATATTTTCTATGGTGATTCACATTCAAAAGGACATGTTCAACTTACAGCTTAAGCTATTAGAACTTCAACTGCTACAAGCGATAGAAGAATATTTTCTATATACTATATTTAATGTAAATGGAACATCTTGCCAAAACGCAAAGATGTATCCGCAACGTGTTCTATTACCAGATTATTACGACAACAACGACTAGGTTATAAATCTTCTAAACATTGGAATGCAGTCCAAATTATTTGTTTTATATACACGAGCATCTTACATGAATATTATGACATTTGCATTGTTAGGTAGCTTGTGAATGAATTATTTAGAGCACTAGTTTAGTGCCATTGTTCGTATTCTTTACGGTGCAGCGGTTACGTAAGTAAGTACCTGGATAACAAACGAAACATTTTAACACTATTATTATAGGAACACGAGTTAGTAAAACAGTGATCAATATTAATTAAAAAGGAGAAGAGATAGCTAACAGAAGAAAACAGATGCATCTTGTGATATTACTCTAATCAAAAATCTATATTAATTATTACTAATATTATAAAAAGGTAAAGTTTGTGAGGTTCTAGGGGGTAATCTCTGGTTCTACCGAACCGATTTTGAAAATTCTATTATCATAAATTTTTCCAGGTTTTTCAAGTCAATAGTTTAGCTTTTAGACAGGGGCGACGCCCTACTCGAAGAAAAATTATCACTTTAAAGTTCAATATTTCGCAAACGGATCCCTAAATCAAAAAATTGTCTTAGAAACCCCCAAGTAATTTTGAAGGACCTATTTAACGATATACCACGATATGATAGATGATGAAAAAAAACACACGTAGGAGAGCTACCAAAAAAAAATTTTATTTTTATTTTATTCTACCATTTTGTCGGTGAGATCGATATACATATCTGCACAAAATTACAACTCTGTTGTGTTAATAGTATCCAAGCAGACCGGGGACGGACAGACGGACATGACGAAACTATAAGGGTTCCTTGTCAGGAATACGGAACCCTAAAAATGTAGCGGCCAGCATTAATTCCAAATTCCTTGGTTAAAATAATAGATTGGTGTCTGTACAACACCGATTCGGATGCCTTACGTTTTTGTTTGTACAGACGCTGCTTGTAGCGTCATTGAAATTTTTAAACAGGCATAGAACACTTATCAGTTGATCTAAATTTATCTATAAACATGTAACGCATTACGTCAACGGGCCAAAGGGCCGGTAACCTTGACTGTTCTGCCGCGACTTTTGACGGTGTGTCAAGGCAAGGAGGAATTGAGGTAGGTTGTGTTTACGTCTCGTGTAAATTGAGTCCATGAAACCAGCGATGTTATTTATTGCTGCCGCACGTGTACTGTAGCGATTGAAACCCAAACCAAATATTTAAAGTGCATTTTTAATCAATAAGTCCTTCAGTCATCCACTTCAGTCTTAAAACAAAGAATGGTGAAGCAGTATAGATGAGGTTATTGCCCTTGCACATTACCTAGCAAGGTCTTTTCAAAGACTTATAGAAACTTATAAGAGAGGGGCAAGGAATTATATTTTCCAATAGTACTAGTAATAGGGAAACGTAAATCGACATCACATCTTTGTAATGAGAAGTCATGATATCGTCTTATGAAACTGGAAGCAAACGAAAAATATAGACTATTATTACCAGTTGCTCGTTTAATCGCTCCGAACTGGAAATGTCACATCGGGCCTACGCAGTACAGATAGTCAGGTCATGTTAGGCTAAATGGCATTCTATCACATATAACTGCTTTTTGCATTAATCATTGCTAAGCATTGAGTTGAGATTTGTGATGATGCATTGCTAAGGAAAGTTTTTATGCTCAAGTGTGTTTTTCTGTCGCATGCTGTTGCGTTGTGGCGACGCAATTCAGATTCAGAGTCGAAAGAGTTTATGTGATTTCCATTTTTATTAAGATAAAAATATTTAAAGGCCTCACTTCTATGCGACTATATTTATCTGGTAAGTTATTTATATCATATTAAATTTTCCAACTTACATAATTTTAAAAATTCTAACCTCATAGTCTCATCTCCACCCCCAAGTTGTGGATATTAAATGCATAGAAAAAAACACATGGCATCGTCATTTATAATGCCTACATTTTCCGGAACTAGAATTAGATTCCCGGTTCGGTCTTCCCGTACCTTTACAATTTTCACAAGAGTATTGGGGCACTCAACGGGAGAGCACGCTCCATTTTAGACAGCATCGACTTTTTTTTTAAAGTTGCGACAAGTGTCAAGTGCAAAAGTAGAATAATAATGTGGTTATACAAGAACACGTTCAATTTTTTTCTAACCCCATTAATAAAGAGATTTATTGCGTACCTTGACCGGTAAGGTTACAAGATTTACAATATCGTACATTAGACGCACGCTCGTTTAGTTGCCTTGCCAGACAGCTCTCGTAAAAGGGTCATATAACAGATTCCTTGAAACACCCGGTAACCCTTGATATTATAATGTTGTGTCAACGGCCATGTAGGTAGTACAAATATGATATTTTAATCAAACCCGTGAATTCACAGAAATAGAGACGAAATGACTCACAGATATAACGTCTGGCCTAGCTTTGTCTTATAATGGAATTTTCTTCTAATAGGTGCTGATTTAATATCTTTTTGCTACGTTTATTTTCACAACTCGCTTGAATATACAAATTTTGAATAGATAAAATCACTAGTGCTTCATAATTATAAAGTAATTAAATCATAAACAACCAATACATTATAATACAACCAAACTCGAGACAACATTGACTTGAACGGAAAACACATTGGGATCAGTGGTGTTATTCTTTAAGGACAAACTTAACTTTTCACTGCGGAATTCACCAGTGTGATTTGAAATTTGTGTTATAATTTTTAATCACACCGCGGCTTTCAAAGTGAAAACTGAGTTTTATGCAAGAACAAACTCACTTTTCACTTCGGAATCCACGTGTGATTAGTACACGAATTTGTACGATGTGATTTGAAAGATTGTGCGGTGAAAAGTGAGTTTGTTTTTACAGAATAGCACAGCAGAAAGCAGAGATCTGGAAATTTGAGATTTCTTTTTTCAATAGATCAAAAATATATTATCACAATCATATTATGTAATACATAAAATAAAATCTGTATTATACAAATAATGACGCCATCAATGTTTAACTAAGGTGGTCCTTTCGTAGCTTCCTAATGAAGGCAGTTTATGCTACGTGAATGGGATGAAAGAGTTCTGTGTTTGTCTGTGAAGAACGGTTGCACTGTTAGCTACGTCACGATTCTGTAAACTATGTGCCTACTACTTTACTTGCATATCTATATCACTTGTACAATAAAACGTAAATAAGAAACTTAAAAATGACAATAAAAACGAAGAATAGATTTTAATAATTATGCAAACGAGCCTTTTTTTATTTATAATTTTTATTTTTTAAACATGTAACTGCTTGATGTTTAAATCTAAAGAAAATGTAACTAGAAAAAATTCCACGCGAACGCGGGATTTTTATGATCACCAATAATTATTATTTGGTCGACAAAAATTGATAAAGTCAATTTGTCCAACATCGTTGTGAGTTATCTACTAATATTGTTGTCTCTCATCACTTTTTACTAAATTAAAAGATGTTGGAATACGTTTAAAATAAAGTTGAAATCAACTTTTCACATCTTAAAAAAACCTTATATGTTTTTTAAACCTGGTGGCCGAGTGTTTTGTAAGCCGGGTTTCAAGTTTCGCCGTCTCGAGAGGTCCCGTGTTCGAATCCTGGTGGGGGCATATAAGAGCATTTGTACTCCAGTCATGGATGTTTAATATGTATTTGTAAATAAATATACTTATTTATGCACAGTTTATGTATTTTATCCGTTACCCTAGTATCCTATAACACAAGCCTTACAGTGCTTACTTTGGGGCTAGGCTAATTGGTGTATTGAAAAAAAATACAATAATTATAAGAAATTAATTTCTTATTTAGATGTTTAAATCTAAAGCAAATTTGCTAGAAATAATCCACGCGGACCTGGCAGCAGACGGGACGCGAAACTCACCCTTCACTATCCGGGCGAATGCACTGACCATTATGCTATTATTATTATGCCCTGATGGCCGTGTCGAATTCTCTCTAGCCTTTCTTAAGCTGCAAGGCAGCGCCATCTCTTCGCATTGTAGGTAACCCACTATGTCAAATGCATGTATTTACAAGTATTTAACATTTGAAAGAAGAAATAGCAATTATAGTTACATTTTAATTCTATTAAGCATGTAACTGCTAGATGTATAAATCTAAAGAAAAGAGCTAAGAGAGCTGGTCCGCGTTTTTTCTAGCAAAATTTTCTATAAGTATTGATTATTCTATGTTTAGGTTTTACCTATTGAGGTTTTTGTTAAATTTTATTTTATTTATCAACATGACAAAATACTGCAGACTGCAGAAATCGACAAAGATCAAATTCATGAACTAACGGCTTCTTAAATAAAAATATAGTCCCGTGGACACGTGCCGCGTGCTTCAAATAAGTTGGAATGGAGGCTGCTGTCAGTGTCCCGCTGTTTATGGTGTAAGTAAGTCTTCTATTTAATATATTGTCTCGGCTAACAACTGTCCAAGCTAGCAAAAGTGAAAACGAAATACAATTTATAGAAGATCAATAATACCACATCGAATAAAAAAATATTATACAGATGTTTTGATAAGTTTTTATAATGTTTAAACCGCTTAAAGTTTAACTTATTTTTTTCCGATGAAGATAGGAATAAGTACTATTTTTATACAATAAATAAATTAAAGTCGTGAGAAACTTCTTGAGATATACATATAATGTTGACAAAAAAAATAGGTTAAGAAAATCTATTGGATTGTACTTATGGTGGCCACTCGCCATCCTGCCGCTTGATCAACTGGTTTGATCAAATAGGCATGATCAAGCCAACCTGATCGTGTGTGGGTACTCATTTTGGAAGGACACACCAACACCACATGACGGATGGCCACTTACCAACCTGCCACTTGATCGAGTGGGTTGATCAAATAGGTTTGATTAAACCAAACTTGAGGGAGATATTTTGGAAGGACATGCCACTTGACGGAAGAATTTTGGCTTGATCTAGCCTATTTCAGCTAGCCACTTGATCAAGCGGCATGATGGTAAGTGGACACCATATTTTTCGGTGTAAATTTTTAATTTAGGTTTACAGTCGCAATTATAGAATGATCGACTTCAAAACATGGCTTTCCTTCTTCTTACTCGTATATGCGGAGCAGGAGCAAAAATATTTATATTTTAGAATCGCTTGTAGTTTCTAATTTGCACCCGCAATAAGTACTGAATCTCTTTTATTTTACATTGTATTGTATGTCGTGTTGTTGTTACACCCAGTGTCGATACCATTTATTTAACGCGGATTTTATATAATCTTGTATGGAGATGTTCGGGTCGGCATGTTACAAATACAAAGAATGGATTGGCTTGTACAGTCGAGAAAAACCGAAAGTTTTAAAATTGAAAGCTGTTTTTTAAGTTAGCAGCTGACAGCTTGTGTTTTTTTTAAGTATATATGGTGAGTTTGAATATTCGAACAATATAACGTAAGTATATTATCATAAAAATATATTTTAGGTACCTATCTCTATTATTATTTTTAACTACCAGTTTTCTATTCACAAATCAAAGTCTCATAGTCAATATTGTATCAGATCGTAGTACTTAGTAGTAGTAATTAAAGAGACAATGCCTGATTTTTTAATCGTTAATTGAGCCTAATTATAGCATCATTTGCATACACAATTACCATTCATAATAGTTTTAATTGCCAAAGAGTATAACGTAATGTACTTACATACTTAATTGCCAAATATCACAACGGTAATCTGTAACCACTAATTAAGGTGTAATTATAACGGTGAGCAGTAATAACGTGAGATAAAAGGTAGAACCTTTCTTTCGTATTGATTAAGGAGGTCACAAATAAACGAATAATGACAAAGTAGCCTTCAAATTATTTTTGTACGTCTTGCAGAAACTACATTTTCATATATTTTAAAGCTATTGCATAGCTTTTATCGTGGGCTTTAAGTTCGGCGACCAAATCAAGAAATTCCGTAACGAAAATAACCTGACAAGAGTGCATATGATACCAATAGAACACAATTTTCGCCATTCAAGTATCCATCTAAACAGCGCAGTGTGTTAAGTTTTTGCCACGGGACCAACGTTCGACGCATCACCGCGGTCGTCGGTTCAAATCCCGCACTCGTAGTTTTTATTTATTTTTTTATGTTTAAAGGGTAATAAACTAGCGCATGACCTGCCTTATGGTAAGCGGCCACCATAGCCTAGTATTTTAATATAAAAATATTTATATTAAAATACTCGCGCCGTTGTCTAACCTGACCCAATCCCTTAGCCTGTGGAGCCCTGGAACCTTACTTACCGACAGAAACACCACCAAAAGGTAGTGTTATTTTACTGTGATCCTCTGCAAGGTGGAGTTTACTTCCCCAGACGGGCGCTCCAATTTCTTCGAACGGAAATCCGCTATATACTTATAGCCTCTCTTATCGTATGATGACGGAAATTATGAATACGCAAATGGAATACAAACGCTGTAATGTTTGGACGACAGGGACATTCAGTACTTTGATGAAGAGGTACTTTAATATTATTCTTTTTTTTTCATAGATAGGTCCGACAACTGACTCCACCCCACCTGATGTTAAGTGAAGGTGAAGTCCAGACGCGAAGATAGCTGATACAACAGTTCTACATACCTCACCAGCCATCCTCACTCTGCCGGCCTGCATGTTGCTTCTTCACGCCTCTTTTTAAGGATTTATTTTGTTTGAAAGTTACTATAATTTTAATATAATTTCATTTAAAACAAAAACAACTAATGATAAGTTGCCCTGAGCAAAGCCTATTAGTCGTCGGTAAGACTTTATTATACGATTCAAATAAGACATTATCCCGTATCGCTTGGTGGATCTCCAAAGTATCAGCCGAGCAAATCTACAATCCTGTCCAGTTTGGGCGGTAACGTCTGCTAAAGAGCAATTTGAAACATATCAAATTTATTTCCGTACGACCAAAGATTTAAATCTCCGTGTAGCAACACGATTGGTTGTTAAAGAATCGCTTCTTATCGCAATTTCATAAATTATATAAAAGTATTTTTATTTAATATTTATTTAGTGAGGAACACTATATTTAGGATTAATCGAATTTGTTCTTAGATAAATCAAATTAAAACAAGTTGAAAAACTAACACCTCTTGAATAGTTTGGAGCTATTTTGGAAGAGTTTTTCAAGTTCCGATTTTTCTTCATTCTATAGACGCTGTGTAAAACGAATTAATTCAAGAGAATTCATAAATGGACAATAACTATTTGCGGATTCAGTGAAATGTTACACATTCTCTTTTTCTTTTTTTTCTAGTACAGTATGGATGGAAGAGCAGCAGTGCTATTCTGTCTGTAAAAATAAACTCGCAATTCACCACGCAATCCTTGATGTGATTTAAAATTAGAATACGAATTTCTATAATCTGATTTGTAAAATGAAATTCGTATTCTAATTTTAAATAATAGTAATCACACACAGATCAGCGGTGAAAAGTGAGTTTGTTCTTACAGAATAGCACAACAGTTATTCATTTATATTTACATGAAATAAAAGAAATGCTTTTCTTAGTTTCAATGAAAGTAGTCGCATAGGTTCTTCAAAATCTTTCGCAAAGCACCTGGAGACCCTTCCATATATCGACGACAAGTCGACAAGCGCTGAAAATTACAAAACAAACGGCATTATTAACGACGTAATTGCCTGGCTCGCGGCCAAGAGGTCCTGGGTTCGGTTTCCGGGTGGTGCTCCGTGTACTCAATACTTCTAAATATAGACGTGAATGTGGTAAAAAATTACACGTGTAATGTATGTCGCAAGGTTTATTTTCGATGTCAAAGCTCAAGTGGTCGCACTTCGTTTCCGAGGCCGTAGGTATAGGTACTGGATGTGCGTATTGTGGCTTTTTCCTCCAGCTCTTACTACGTCTCCTGTTAATAGGAGCACCTGGACACCCCATACCTCGTTCTCCTACTAGTCAAGAAGATTATTGCGATTTCTTCCTTTAATTATATCTTAATATTGGAGGTGCTTAACAAGTAACACATAATGCTAAGTTCAATAAAAAGTTATTAGGGTTAAGTACCCCAAAAGATAAAACGGCGCCCTTATAGGATCACTTTTTCAGGAGCGCCTAGAGGTCTCAAGCTGTTTTTTTTTTATGTAACATGGCCTGGTTGATAAGGGACTACCTTTGACATCACTGTTGACACATACGATACCAAAAATATCATTCCCACCGTTGCCTACATTTACCTCACCCCCTTCCCCGTGGAGCACCGACAGAAACACAACACCACCAAAAGGTAGTGTTATTTAACTGTGATCTTCTTCCGCAGACGGGCGCTCCAATTCGAGCGGCAATCCGTTAAGGCCTATACCTCTCTTTTGCCTTACTCTGCGTTGACCTAGAATCTAGAACCATAAAAAATTATAAGAAGGAATTCCGTATAGCATGAGTAAAGGAATAATACTTACATTAAAATTTTAAAAAACGAGTCTTTATCCCACGATGAAATTACTACTTTTATTTATATGAAGAGCTGTTTGCACACTATAATATCACAGTAGATGATTTTTTCAACTTTAAACAAACATCTTCTTTCCATTACTGAAGACGAGTTGTAAATTATTTTATCAGCGTGCCGTTTACTATCGCAATAAAAACTCATACACAATCTTTTCCATTTGTGAACGGGAATACATTTTTTATATGGGTTCTTCAATATCATTAATTTTATATAACAAAATCTTGAAATTCTCGGCTTCATACGATTAGTGTTTTTACACAAATACAACTAAAATAGACCTAGTTCACAGTAGAACCGCGAAACAGGCATGTCCGAAAGGTAAATATTTGTGGATTGTTTGAGCTCAGCCTCCAAACAAATATAAACCCGGGTTTACGTTCATGAGCAGAGCGGACACGTAGAAGCAGATTCTTTTTTAAATTCTCATTTACTTATTTGAAATTGGAAAAAAACCTTAAAGGTGCAATTAATAAACAAAGTGGCGACTGGTGTTACTTTATGTTATAATGTCTACTCAATATCATTTTGATCGGTGATGCGAACAAAAGTTAATTCTTTTTTAATGAACAGAAAATGAGCTTTTATTCATATTGAGATAGTAATCTTGCCGTTTTAGAATTGATAGTGGGTTAGTAATGGTTGCCGGTCAACCTGTAGATAAGTTCTATTTTTACCGGAAGATAACTTAGGCATAAATTGACACTCTACAGTCGAATTCGAGCTGATAATTGACGTAAATTAATATTTCACTCTAGGTAAATGTAAAATTGAGGAACTCGAAGACGTGTTAAGTCTACGATAATGAAAGTTAAGCAACTACCGCATTGGCCGGCCATAGGATGGGTGACCAAAACTGAATTATCTCGAGCTCCACTGTAAGTTGGTAGGCATATTCCACTGTTGCTCCTAGTTGTATCTGCAGTCTTTAGCTAAGCTAACCACAATTAATGCAAATAAATATCATTTCATTTCATTTCATTAACCAATCCGGGCCTGCCCATGCTTCCTAAACTATTTAATTAAAGGGAGGGCCATGAGCAACGCGAAATGATATATAGTTCGTTTTTATCACGCTGAATTGTCAAATTACAATGGAGTTTGACAGTTAGGCGCGATAAAATACGTGATATAATGTAAATTGGGGTGCTCATGCTATGGGGACTGTGTCCCATACCAGTAGTAGGGACATTAATAAGCTGATAATGTAGATGTAAAAAAAGTTTTTTTTGCATAAAATCTACTTTCATTGATGATTAATCATGATTGTTTAACGCTTGAGCTTGTGTCGCCGACGCGATAAGGTCGTCGCACCTGTTGCATAAGCAGCTTACGTCGAAACTCGATCAAGGTGATTCGTCATCTCGCGAGGCAGCGAAGCGCAAACGCGGTCTAGCTAGCGCTTATGGTGGAAGTAAAGGCAGAATTTAATCTGTCGCTTCGTGACTAACTACGTATAAGTGCGCAATCAATCCATCCTAAGTGACTCGACTGAGTATTAGGGATTTAAAAAGCGATATTACGTGTTTCTATGTATAATTCTCATAACACAAGCCTTACCTTGGGGCTAGGCTATTTAGAGCGTGTGTTAGAAATATTTATTACTAGCGGCCGCCCATGACTTTTGTTTTTTGAGAAACCTACAGGAACCAATTTTCCGGGGTAAAAAAACCTATGACTCAATACAGGTCATAAACTATATGCGTAGGTACCTTTCATCCAAATCTGTTCGGTAGTTTTTGCGTGATCAGGTAACAAACATACATATTTTCATATTTATTGAAAAAGATCTCTAACCACTTTTATCAAATGTCATTATTGTCAAATTGGAGAATTCTTAAATTAAGCTGTATGTTAAATGTTTTACCCAATGTCGCCATTTTAGAATCCCAATACTAATTTTAACTGTTAAAATAAATCTGTTTGTTACGTTTCACGCCTAAACTCCTGAACTAATGTTGCTATGGAAATAAATAATTTTGCATGGTGAGTCATTTCCCATTCTCGCTATACGTCCACAGGGAAGGTATGATGTATCCCATGTTTTTTAAATATAGATTTTGACTTTTTGTATGGATAAAAATAATCACTCTATGATATTCCCCAATGTTGAGAGTCCCAACAGTGGAGACTATAGAGTGAAGACGTTGATTATTATTAATATTGCATAGAGTTGTACGTAAACTATTTTATTCATACAAAAAAATAAAACCGACTTCAAAATCGAAAATGGAACTAAAAAAAGGAAATAATAATAATATAATAATATTAGTTCCATATTCGATTTTGAATTAGGTTATATTTTTGACGTGACAACGTCTTAAATTAGGTTGCGGCTGGGAGTCACTTATGAAAAAGTGTAACGCTCGGTAACGTTACGATGAGTTTAAGTTTACATGTACAATGTTTTAGTAAACAAAATATATTTCTATAGTTAAAATTTGTGCAATTCTTATTTTCATTCAATTCCTTGTTCCTATTGTGCAATTTAATTATATTCATATCAATAAATATTCTACCGAGAAAAAGACGTTGTCACGTAAAATCTTCGCCCGTAAAACCGACTTTACAGGCAACCATTTTTTTGTTTAATTTTTTTTATATCGTCCATTTTAGTGAAAATTAAATCGTCCAAGTAAACAATATAACAATTGACGGAGAAATCGGTGAACATGCATTAAAAAACATCGTGCATGCCTTTGAAATTTTAAGGTTTCCCTCGATTTCCCCGGATTTCACCATCGGATCCTGACTTGGTTCCAATGGGACCACCTCAGAAGTGCACTCTTTCGAAAAAAAAATATAATTTTGGAAATCGGTCCACAATTGACATTCTTCATCGGTGAACATACATATATATATATAGTCGAACACAGAACCTCCTCCTTTTTTTGAAGTCGGTTAAAAAATCAAACTATATTTTAAATTAATATTTTTACATAATTTGCAAGTTCATTCCAAGACTTCAATCTTAACTTAAAGTAAGTCGATTATTTTTTTAATCAACACAAAAGGCCAATCACTAAATAATCCTAATAGGTAATGAAATGGCCTAGTTAATCAATTAATCACTACTTTAAATAGTCCATATTTTTGGTTCATCAATACGTCGATCGCCTAAGCTCATTGCCCTAAAGGTATTAGTATATATCAGGATAATGGAAGAGGACGTCCACATTTATCAAAATTACCTTGATTTATATATTGTTCGTTAATATTCGGTAGTCACGCAACCGCCGTGAACAAATATGGTGCATTATGTTGATTTGGTTTTTCATAGTGTAGTTATGTTTTTATTGTTTTTGTTTTATTGTTAACTTGTTTACCTATTTCTGTCTGTCCTTCTTCGCATACTTACTTAAGTTTAGAGTAAAAAAAAGAAACGAAATAAATAAGTAGAAGGTTCAAATAATCGTAAAAACAAAATTATAACGCATAAAATTTGTCTGAATATTTTTAATAGCAACAACTCAAACATTAAATTAGGCACTAAAAAAATAAATATTCGTATAAAACAATAATGTCTTTAAAATAATCTTGAGAGTTATTAGAAGGTACAGTCGAGGCTATGACTGTGGATATACTTGCTTCACGAAAAAAGATTTTATTGTTTACTAATAGAGGCTATGTCAGTGTCAGATTGCACATACAAATAGTAAGATAATATCATAGTGGCCCACAACCACACCGCTTTCACCAATATTCTTGATTGGAATAAACTCGGCAACATACAAAATTAAAGTTATTTAGAAGAGCGACAACATTTCATATGTGATTGGAAGTTTTTATGGCATGTTTGTTTTTTTACTTTTAATTTTTTAAACAGGAAGTGCTCTTCCGATACTGTTATACTTATGTCAGTTTATTTGAACTTGATTGTACTTTATTCGAAATAATTTAAAATATGGTTGTAACACTCATTAGGATGTGGAAATTATTCTTTGTGTAAATAGCAATGTTACTTTTAGGGTTCTGTGCTTGTGGCAGCGGTCGACCTCTGCACTGAATTTGAGTGGTTTTTACATAGGCTTACAAGGTGTCGCCTACTCAATCAGAGATCCTGGGTTCAAATCCCGGTGGAGCAAACGTCTGTATGATGATTACAATGTACCTAAGTCATGACAGTATATATTTCTACAAGAATTATTATGAATTATTTCATATGTATGTATATAAAAATCTAAAAGGGGCGGCTGGCGTCGTTTTGTCTTAAATCTTAAACATAGCTCTTAATTACCACATTAAAATACAATTAGTTTATTAATGACATAATGATATCAAATTCTAATTATAAAACAAACTGATACATTTAAAGAGTTATTATGTGTTTATGTATAGTAGATCACAGATAGTAGATTTTTTACATTAATTATCATGTTCTCCATTAGTTGTAATAGCTTATTTAATTCTGAACAACTTTAAAATTTGCATAAAAGCAACCATATTATGATTTTGAATAATCTGTTAAGACAAAGATTCAATTTACAATTTAAATTAAAGTATATAATAGTTACCAGTATTTAAATAAAAAGTAACATATAAGGAGATAGACATTTAAATGTTTGGGTTATCTGTTGAGGAAAACCGCATTTTTTATTTTTTTTTACTATTCGTCTGGCTTTTCTTAATCTTCGGATTTAGGAACCAATGTGTAACTTTTTGACTTGCTCAAAGTCCGTTATATAATCAGAAACTAAATATTTTTTTATATTTAATACAAAAACTTGCATGTCAAAAAATAATCTATATTATGTAAGTTTCATTGCAAGATTGGCGGTCGATGATCAACTCAATACTACAATACTAGTAGGTACCTACACGAGAAAGTAAGTAGGTGCAAGTAAATTCATTAGGGGTTTTTTGCATTTGGTCCGGAAATAATAGTGAAACATTAGAGGAAGTTGGACACGCTTAATTTGTATTGAATAAGTTGTATTTGTTTTTAATACATATATGTACTTAATTATAGGAATGTTGTCGTACATAAGCTGCGAGGGAGTCCTTAACTCAGTAAGTGCTCCTTATTTTATTGGCTAGCTCTTTAAATGACCCATTTGATAATTTTCCCGTCCGTAAAATCTTATCACTCCATTGACTATGGGAACTGGGTGGATCAGAGAGTGGCCGATTACAAGCCTTTATTTCGGTCCTCGTAAAAACTTTTATATCCTTCGTTAAATTGGGCCATAATAGGGAAGGGTCGAAAATCCGATACGAATTGAATGAAACCCTTTTTCCGTTGTGAGGGAAATGAGCTCTTTGTAAAAAAATAAGCAAAAAATCTCTCCGTTTCATTGTGTGCAAAGTTTTATACAATTTTTGTTAAGTATTCATTGTTTCAGTTCTAAAGTAAATATAAATATTTCCAACACTCACACCAATTAGCCTAGCCCCAAAGTAAGCACTGTAAGGCTTGTGTTATGGGATGCTAGGGTAACGGATAGAATACTTATACAGTACATATATAAGTATATTTATATAGAAATACTTATTAAACATCCATGACTGGAGTACAAATGCTCGTATTCATCACACAAACATCTGCCCCCACCGGGATTCGAACCCGGGACCTCTCGAGTCGGCGACACCATGAAACCCTGCGTAACAAACCAGTCGGCCACGGAGGTCGTCAAAGTGGTTGTTTATTGTCACTAGAAGCAGTCAAAAAAAGACTGTTTTACAATTATTTCATGCTTGTTTTATTACCCATCTTCTGATACCAACCATTACCTACTACTCAATCATAAATTTCAAATTATAACCTGAACTGAGAAATATTAATTCTTGAATTATCTATTGTATACCAAACCACCACCAAAATTAACATGAATTCTGATAAAAATGAATAGTTTTCCCTGTGCTTAAAGCAGCAGACTGAAATAATTTTAATGTTAATCACCGAATATTTGTCATAATTAAAAGCCCACATTTATTAAATCCTAATGCTAATTCACAGCGAATGTCAGCAAATTTTGAGATTGGTCAGTTGTAAATTTTTTTATATACTTTTTGATGGGGCAGGCACGGCCTGCCAGATAAATATACTTAGAGCTATAAAAAGCTGATATCAATGCGTTTGTCGGTTTTGTTTTTATGATTGTGGTAATGTTGATTTAATGGCGAATTAGTTTGGGGTTTATGACTCTGTATTAATAGTTGTTTATAAGGAGCCCTTAATGTATGAGACAAGTGTTTGTTTTATCTTTGTTCTCACAATATTGTTCGTTTTCCTTTAATGTTATTTTAGTTTGTTTTATACCATAAAACTGTTGATGCTATTGTATGAAGAATAACATTTTTTGTGTGATGTGATACTGGTAGGATTCCGTCAATAGATATTATAGGACAGGTAGGACATAGCGGGTTTGGCTTGAGTACAACTTCCACGTTACATATCTAAGGGCGCTTGTGATATATCTTAGGGCGCTTGTTGACAAGAGATATTCTACCTGGGTGGGTCTACGCACGGTTTTAAACCGTGTCTGCGTCCGATCGTCAGTCAAATATGAAACACTATGGCGGTTTGACACAGGGCTTGTGACAGAGGTTTTTTGACGACACCGCTGCGCTCGCGACTAATCGTTTGTGGTCGGTACACACGTACAAACCGTGCTCGTGAACAGGCTTACTCAGCACCGGCCCGGGTAGAAACCGAGTCTAGACCCGGCGGAAAACCGGTCGTTAACAAGCGCTCAAGAAGAGGATGGCTAAAGCTTGCTTTGGTGGGGTAATTGCGGCGCCTTTGAAAAAAACCTTATGAAGTGTGTATTGTATGACTGTTGTCAATGTTATAAGATTCAACGTTCGGTATTCAAAGTGATTTACAAGTTTAAGAAAAAATATCAAGTAACGTGGATATAGTTGAATAAGGTCAAATACATAGGAACAGAATGTCGGTGGATTCCATGAAAGAAAAACCTACCTAATATTTTTGATATTTAAACATTTTATGATAATTTGGTATTATTTAAATTCTGCTTGATATTAGGTTTTTACTTTTTACTATTACATTATGATATTACTATTTTGAAAGAAAGTATGTGTACAAGAAAGAAGTCTGTGAGCTGTTCGCATTTTAAATGGCTTTTAAATTTTAACATGTATTCAAATTCAGTAAGCAAAACCTCGTATCGACGCAAACGCAGGAGATAAAACATCCCAAAATATTTCATTAACATCTCTCGCAGTAATTCAAGTCTGTCTAATAAAAGCAACAATGATAGTGATGGATTAGCAGCCTTGTGCCATTCGTGTTAGAGTTCAAAGTTCAATAGTAGTTATCTAATGAAAAAAGGCTTCGAGCACACCGCAGGCTCGACACTCGTTATCAGCTGTTACTGGTTTTTGTCCATAAACAACTCACATGTCCCAGTTGGCGAAACAAATTCGGTAATTATTAAAGTTGGACTATGGTGGACATGGTGCGAATACGTAGAAAAATAAAAATTACAATGCTCACGTTATTTTGTCTGCTTGTTAACATACATTCAGTACGAATACATTCAGAATTGAGGAGCGATTGCGCAGGTGGTTATCGCGTTCGGTTTGCGATCGTAAAAATTAAGCAACTTTTTCGGAATGGTCTGTCATTGGATGGATGTCTAATAACTTATTGCCTCGAGCTCCTCCGTGCTTCGGAAGGCATGTTAAAGCCGTTGGTCCCGGCTGCATCTGCTGTCGTTAGCACCCACCAATCCGCACTGGACCCGCTTGGTGGGTCACGGCCCAGTCTCCCTATTCCATCCATAGAGTAGGTCTGTGCCCCTGCAGTGGGGACACCAACAGGCTGATGATGATGATGACATTCAGAAAATTCTACTTGTAACACTTGATTGTAAACAGACAGATACTTTGGGACTAGGCAAAGTAAAATAAAAGCTTATAAATTCTTTTCGTTATTTTTTGTTCGATCGGAACACGTGTAATAAGACTACTTATTAAATGTTGTACAAATGATATTGCAGAACTTTTCTTGGGCAACTTCGACTCGCTATTCAATAGTTTTGCTCATATATCAGCAAGGATAAGTCTTCAAGACCCTCATGACTTATTCAACATAAAACCTTTACGTAGATAACAATCGCATTAGGTTATACGGTACGTAAGTATTTATATAAGGAGGCATATTCACGTGGTCGGTTCTGATTACAATATCAATGAAACGCACTCTCTATTGTTAGGGGAAATCTAGCGCATCAGTGACAATAGAACTGTGTTAACACGATATACCAGTTATAGATTTGCATTGACTCAAATATCCAATACGATAGCCGATTTTTTATATAGAAGCAAACACTATACGCTCGTCTGATGATCGCGGTCATCAGTCTTTTGACATTCGCGATACTGGTATATCAGAGATACTTCTGGAATTATTACTCGCGTGTTTCCAGCAGAAATAAAATACGATGACGACGAACATATTCTGCTAGCTATGTCATACCTTTGAATGAATGAATGAATGAATGATCACTTTATTGTACATCATGATATTTTAAATTACAATTAATTAAAACTATTACATAATAGTACAAACGGCGGCCTTATCGCTTAGAAGCAATTTCTTCCAGGCAACCTTTCTTCTTAGCTTACGGTGATATATATTAAACCATGTACTTCTAAGATTATTGTTACTAATTGTGAGCTTTGGTGGTTTCCTTCTTATTTTGGGAGAGTAGGGTATGGTTGATGAGATCTGTTTTTAGTGGGTTTTTAAATGCATTCCTAGTGGGCCTTTTTTACATCGACAGAAACATAATACCATCAGGGTATAGTGTAATTCATTGCGGTCTCCTAAAATTCGATTCCCTACGAGCGAAAACCCGCGTCGCGTTGCCTTGAAATTATTGTTTTTTGCAGGCGTACCTATTCGCCAATTTTTATATTCCACTTTATATGTATCATTTAGAACTCTTTGTTTTAGAATTTTGCTGTTATATTCATATCCACAATTTTACTACGCCAGCCAGCAATACGTTATCAGCTCAAGTCCTAAAAAGGTGCCGCGTTCATTAGGATGCCCGCACAGAAGTTCAAAGCAAACTCGCAGTGTTATAGTAAGATCGAGAATATTCTTGCAAATAAATAAAACACTACTTTATATTATTATTATTAATCTGAGGAATGCGTTGGCTCAAATGGTAAACGCGATAGATCTGTGATTGCTATTTGCAAAATATTTTTATTGGATGGTGATCAAAAATGTCTATTTCAAGCAAATACGTGTATTGTGCTGTACCCTAAGTACGAAGAACTAGCGAAAAAGTATTCGTATCAGCATCGAAAAGTTTCTATGGAAAGTAAGCACCCCTACCGGCGGTCCGGACGTAAGAACAAACTAGCGCCTTCCGTAAAAAAATACGCTGACGATACGAATACTTTCTCGCTAGTTGTTTGTGCTTGGGGTACTGCTATCTGCTTATTGAACTATTCCGGATATAACTATAGTATCAGACGCTAACAACTTCCCACAAACCTCACTAGACCTGCGGTCCAGCAACGGGGACAATAAACTGTAGCGGTTTATAATGAATTATAATTTTGTATTAGCTAAACCTTAGAAATATAGGCATATCAAGAGAAATCTGGTGTTAGAAGTCAAGCAATCCTTGTAACTCCCGCCCACGCATGGTTATGTTTAGGATGTTGAACATGGCCTATTTCACGCTACTTTCACCAATGCAGCCGCAGCCTTACATGAAGCACGCTGAGTTATTCGATGCACCCTGGGAGTCAACTCTAATAACTCTAAGCAAGTGATTTGTATTTTTGCTTTATCGATCTACAAAGTTTTACTCATTCCAAGTTATATGCTTTCATGATGTACGTCTGTTGATGGTTCAAGTTTCTAAAAAGAACGAACAAAGGATCTTTGATAGATTTTTACTTTGCCGGAGTCCTACACTCCGATTACGATTCTGTAAATAAAATCTCATTTCTGAGTTCCATAGCTCCAATTTTAGACATTATACAAAATATAAATATGAAGTCAGTAGACGCTGATTTGGTGGATATATATACGTTTGTTTCCTTATCAATATTAACTAAAATAAATACGTTGCAGTGCTCTTCGTAAGTGAGATTGCATCTTACAGAATCGACTTATAGTGAAATTTTGTGGATTCACGAATGAGTTTTCGCTTCTGAACATAGAGAGTATGAACCCGTTTTGAGTCTTGAATCTTGATACATTGTTGCCATCGTGTTTTTGGTGAGCGTATTTGGGAGTTGTTACGATGCTTGTTATTTTAAATTTGATACAAGGAATGGATTGTTTGCAAAAGACATTTTTTTGTTTCCTTAAATATTTCATGATTGCATGACTAATATATTGTCTAAACTAATATCATAAAGAGGTAAAGTTTGTGAGGTTGCAGGGGGTAATCACTGGATCTGCCGAACCGATTTTGTAAAATTTTTTACCAATAGAAAGCTACGTTATTTGCAAGTGTCATAGGTTGTATTTATATTAACCCAAAATATGAAGTCTTTAACACGGACGAATTTCGTAATTAATGAATGTGGTATACTGTACAGTCAAGGCCATGATAGTGATACATTTAAATTATAGCCGTTATTAATATGTAATACAGTTACTTAAAATGTCAAATTGCAATTCCAATGTACATAGAATCCTTGTCTGTGATGCAATAATTAAATAATAAACATTTAGGCGACGCAAGTTACAAGTAACTGTGGCAGTCCGCAGTGTGAATTTCTTGAAAAAGTCGTAACAGCATAAGTATTCTGTAAGATGCAAATCTCACCTCCTATCTTATTTATTCGGATTTCTGGCAAATGTCAAATATGTAACACTGGCTGTTTCTACAGACGTACCGACTTTTGTCGTGTAATGGCATAATGTAGATCACTAACTAATGTCTAAAATGGCAGCTACTGAAATCGGATGTGAGATTTTATTTAACAAAATCGACCTACTGTTTATAGGAAATAACGTTTGATAATGATATTGAAGTAGCACTAACCATTAAACGACCCGTAAGTGAATTTAAATAAAATTGATTTATTCGAACGATATAACAGAAGGATCCTTTTTGCTGTTGCCCACAACTTACATTCATCAGTGGTCGGGGGTTCGCTTCCGGGTGGCCTTTAATCTCTAAACAAACATATTATAATACGTCTAAATCCCAAGTTTATGGTTGTATTTTAACAATATAATTCACTCCAGTAGAGTACCTCAGTGAATATAAATATTTTCATCTATTGTGATTTAATGGTCCGCCTCAGGGTTAGGCTAGCATAGCATGGATAAGAAAAGTCACTCGCTTTCTTGAATAGCTGGCCGTGTCTAGTTTAGTTTATTTTTAAAAACGTACAAGAAAGTCTTCTTACTATCCAAAATAATATAAATGTGTCAATTGGAAAGGTCTCGTAAACAGAGCCACGTTAAGAACTATTAATTGAAAAGCTGATTTTTATTATTTGTGGATATAGTATAATAGTATAGGTGGATATAGTAGTAGCACAGTAATAATATACGATTAATAACCACACAGTTTCCTTTTCCGCCAATGCAGGACTGGATAAGATACTAAATTCATCTTATTTATGAATAACAAATGTTGGCGCTTATTTCTCGCATAAATTAAACTATAATGGGTACCAATCACAACTTCCGTTTATACACCTTGTAATCTATGCACCGGTGGTTGATATTGGTGATTTAAGTTGTTTGATCGTGTAATTTGGTTGTCTTATCTTTTCCTTTATCTGTCGTATTACGATAATAAATATTTTGAAATGTTGTTAAACTTTAATTTGTTTGGTCCCATTACCTTGTTGCCAAACAAAAGAGAATAATTTTATCGAAATGAAATAGAAGAATAATAAAATCGAAAGCCATGTCTACACTAAACTTACAGACGGCAATAGAATAGAAATTAAAATCAGTTCAGTTTGTTTATGAGAGAAGGAAGAGTTGTGGCGGTGATTAGATTACACACTCACACATACAACTAAGATTTTAATGACAGGAAAACCTATTCTAAAGCTGAAAAATATAGTATAGTGCATGAAAATATAGGTAATACCAAGATTATGTATTTGAGTAATTTGTATTATTTCACCCAATATTTGGTTTACAATTGGTTTTATGATAAATTTTATTGAAATTATTAAGACAAAGTTTTGGCGATATAATTTAAATGTCTTGTGGAAAACTGAACTTAAAGCTATTATATTATTAGATAGATATGATTAGATAGATTAGAAAAAACGTATTTCCCATACAAAATTCCACCCCTTTTCACACTTTTAAAGGATCATTTCTGGAATAAAACTATCCTACCTATATCCTTTCCCGGGATTTAAACTATATCTATACCAAATATATCTAAATCGGTTCAGCGGTTTTACCGAGACGAGGCAACAGACACATTTTCGCATTTTTAATGTTAGAATGGATTTAAATTTATTATAGCTTTTTTAAATATATCATGTTATATATTTAAACTCACCAATGTAACCGTTAGAATAAGGCGTTATCCATCCTATACACACTTAAAGTTACTGGGTAAGAAATTAAAATCAGATCAATTTATTTATGAGGGAGTTCTCTGTCTAACGTGTTGCGCCCGCTTGTGCTTTAATGTTGAAATAAACTATATCGATTCCGTGGGTTTTATTAATCCTTTCAGATAAAGGTTGTTCAAAAATTCGTCTTTAAAAATATCGATAAAACGAGTTATTTTATTATTATTTATCACAACTTTTGTTTTTGTGATGGGACAATTTTTAATAGGAACATTGTTACAATCAAGCCCAAACCATTGTTAGTACCAGAAGTGCAAATAAACTTTTTTGCTAAATATTGCCTATATTAAGAAATTTACAAAGCTCTGTCAAAGTACAATTATAAAATCGAGGAAATTTTTTTAAAATTGGCCATAAATATTAATTTGAAACATGTAGCAGTTAAAAACTTAAAAAATAAAAACGTAACTATAATTGCTGTTTCTTCTTTCAAATGTTATTACTTGTAAAAGTATTCATTTGACATTGTGGGTTACCTACAATGTGAAGAGATGGCGCTGCCTTCCAGCCTAAGGCTAGGAAAAATTCGACACGGCCGTGAGGGCCGCGGTAGCATAATGGTCAGTGCATTCGCCCGGATAGCGAAGGGTGCGGGTTCGATTCCCGTCTGCTGCCTGGACCGCGTGAATTTTCTTTCTAGTAAACTTTTCTTTAGATTTAAAACATGTAGAAGTTAAATGCTAAACATATTTCCCTCTTTGGACATAGGAAACATAACTTCTATAATATATTCTATAATATGTTTGAAACTAAAGGAATATGTACTTATTTTAGTTAATTTTTCCACCTTTGTTTTTCCCAAATTTAGAACACGCTGTAACTTTAACTCAAACAAAGTATTCCTAATAGCTCGCCAGTTGTTAGTTTATTGTTATTAGCTCCTGGTCTCAGTTTCTATGTCTGGCGTCGAATAAATATAAAACGGTATTCATTTGTACCTATGCAAATATTTAAAATAACTTATCCAATCAATCGTAATTAAGGAATTATTATTATTATTACATTACATTAGAAATGTTAAATTTTTTGATTATCGTATAAGAAAATATATTTTCAATCGAGATAATAGAAGGGGCTATCGCGTATGAATCCGCCGCTAGAGGCGCTTGTGTAGCGCGAGGTCGTCGAAATGTCAAATGTCATTGCTTATGGGTTAACTACGCGGGTTTATTTCTAATTTAAACAGTGTTGTGAATATTTAGCATTAACTCAAATTCATTACGGCAAATATGAGTTACGGGTCAATGAATGACATTGCTTTACACAGTTTTATCTTTCGGAAACTTATGTCCCCCCATTTTTTCGAACAAAATGGAACAGTGCAACAGCATGGCCGATATGTTTATGCTACGGTTCTATTGTATTAAATCTGATTTTAAATATAAACTTTGTATTTACGCGCGTATTAAAAAAGTTCAGCAGTCGCACTTCAGGACCTCACTCAACAGTGGCGCCATCAGGTGAGACATAACGGTAGCCCTAATTGGTAGACACAACAAATTGTAAATTTTCTTTTTGGGTGTTCGAAATTTAACAAGTACTTATTAAATTGAAAAAAAAATACAATCAAGTGCTAGTAATTTTGCCAAAGTTGTTCACGCGACGGAAATACATAACATACAGACGAAATCATTGAGAAGAAAACCTACTTCCAAACAATTACAGGTTGATTGGTCATCGGCATCGTTACGAATACAACTTATTTGAAAGAGTGAGGTTTTGTAAAATAGTGAAACCTCTACATACACTAATAAATATTTCCTGTGTATTATCATAAAGTCAAGGCCGCATCATAATTTTATAAATCTACTTGTTTTTCAGTACGAATAGAGAATGAGCTTCTTTTAATATAAAAACGTAAGTTAAAGCTGCTGAAAAACTTGTACAAATAAGCTAAATTTTAGAACTCTATCTCTAAAACCTACTCCTAATACAAACGAAAATATGAATTATATAAATAAAATCAGGAAGAAATCTAATAATGTGATGGTTGTCATAAAAACGTCCATGGAACCCGGTGTCGATTTACAGTAATTTGATCTTACATTCCGAAAAGGACAAGTACTTTGATCATAACATTACAGGCAAATTAATCACGTCGAGTTAACCAGATTGTTTTTTTAACTACATTAATGTTGCTTAACATCAGATCAGCTCATAAACACACGAACTACATGGAATTTCAACTGTACTATATTCGCGCAATATAAATACTATAATGAGATGCCGTGACACTATGGCATTAAGTACCGATTTATAATTTTTTACGTTTTAGTCCAATTTCATAGGATATTTATTGTGATTAATGTTGCGCGATTGTTATTATTTCCTTTAAACGCTTTAAACAACACTGTTTTATCCAGGATCTGCATTTTCAGATAAATTAACATAATATAACTACATAAGTGATTCTTTTAATTGTGATACATAATTATTTTACAAGTTTATTGTGAAAACATTGCACTGATCGCAATATTTTCATAATACATGTCCAGTACTCGCACATTTATATCTGTTTGTTTTACATGAAACATTATTCTTTTTACCAAAAAGAATTGCGAAACGCCAACCTAATGAGAGGGCAGTCATCAGATGACTTGATGATGCCTAATAAAATTATACAGCGCACGAAAAGTAAACATGAAAACGAGAGTTGAAGAACCCACAATTTTCTCTTCCGAAATTTGATAACTTCATCTTGGCTAATCATAGTGTAGCAAGGGAAATAACGAGCCAATCACATGTCCGTGTGGTCGTTTGAATTTGGAACGTATTTGTTCAAACGCGGTTCGACCGCCGATTGGAGCAGACGTGTGTTTAGCGTAATTTGCAAAATTAAACGATACAAGTTGCTTATCCAGGTAAAAAACTACGGAAGATGCTGTGCAAGTGTATTGGTAGAAGTACTTTCTTTAACATTTTCCTAAAATTGGGGGTTTCATTTTAATACCAATAAAGATACATTTGAAACAAAGAATTCTTTTATTGTCTCACCATCATTTTAAAATGACAAGTATACGCTTTTCAGAGTCACCGAACGCTTAGGTGGATACTTGACCGAATAATTGAATATTTTATCAGTGGAGCGTTAAGGGTATTCCAGTAAGGGTCGCACCTCATGAATATAAAAGCGCGGCCCCGGGCGGGACCCATGTTCACACTAGATAGGATATTTGTGTGTCTAACCTCAATAAACGTTCCCAGACATTACGCTATCATCACCATGAAATTTTATATACTGCCTATTAAACTATTTCTTGAATAGCATTGCATTTTAATCCGAGTTCTGCACAATATTCTTCATTTGTACTATTAATTTTAACGCATGTTAGTGGCGTATTCTTTAAAGTGTGAAAGAAATAAATGCGTCTGGTCGTTTTTTATACAGAAACCCTAACCTTGCTGGCCTGAACCGAACCCAAACCCAAGATGTTTTTTGACTGCCTATCCTATTTTCTACAGGGTGGAGGTTTTTTCTACAGACGAATGATCCCGATTCCTCCAATTTGCGGCCCTAGCTTTATTATATCTAAGGATAATTTTACAACCAGTAAATCAACTATATTTACAGGATGTATTAGTCTTACATTTCGCTATTCTAGTAAAAGATACCATTACTCTACTGGAATCCTATAGGCTTCCATGTTTGCCATACATGTCAGCTTTTATATTAAAAGTGTAAGAGCTATGAGTCATGTGCATAATGGGTCTGGTTCTCTTAACCTGTACCCTTAGTACGAGTCTACAATTACCTACGAAAACTGTGATAGTTTTCGTGAGCTCGCACTCGTACTAAGGGTACTAATTTTATTGTTTTCGTTTCAATACAAATAAACAGTGTTTTAATTCTATCATATGCGTCTTCTTAAATTTTAATAATGTTTGGTTACTTTTCACCAAAATGGACATAGAAACATAATTTATTACGAAAACTATGATAGTTTTCGTGAGCTCAAACTTATACTAAGGGTACTGAAGTTAAAGTTGACAGCAGTTTATTCGTATCATGCTTTTTAAAAAATATAAAGGAAAGACTGCTGTATGATTCATTTTTAAGTTGAGAGTACCATACTAGAATAAGACCCATTATAACACTTATGTTTCTTATTTGAAATAGGCTGTGAATTGATAGTAATATTAGCAGTGATTAGACTATTCTGAGAGAAATAATTTTTAATAACTTTTCCAAAAAATCATTAAATAGAATATTTTTTTGTTCTATGGTCACGTGACCCGATACGACTGGGATTGGGGAAGATTAAAATGACGTCACACGCTCGTAAACTTCCGGCGAAATTGACATAACATTGTGTATCTTTTGGCGTTTTAATACAGTGTGACGTCACTTACCAGTGAGACGCCATAATGTCCAGAGAAAAGTTAACGTGGCAACCAAAAAAATGAATTTGATTTAGTTTTTTTTACTGAAATATACAACAGAATGATGAATATTCACTTTTTATGGACTCCATAAACATTGGTAAAACGAGAGCTCTTTCTTTTTAAACTTGACAAAGACCCTATTAAGCTCAGATAAAGGCTCTATTGTGGCTGTGGCTTTATTAAATATATGTATAAGGTAGACATTCCAAATGGTTTGTTGAACTTTCACTTTCCATGATTTCAGCGGGTCGACATCCTTTTTTATTACGGTCGAAAATGACCGTTTTCGTGGCACCAGCATTATGGATATTTTGTTTTAGGCAATTTTGCCCTATCAAAATGAGGCGAGGTATTTTAGTGGACGTAAACCTTTTAAATCGAAAGGTTATAGACGTACGTTGCGCCATGAAACTTTTAAATAACCTGTTTACTTATTTGTAGCGTAAAGGGTTTAGAATTCCATACTTTTGTAAATTGGTTCCATCTGTAATAACTACCTACTAGCATTTTATTTGGGGTTCGATCTTTACAGCGTTTTGGGGCAATGCAGTCCCAGTAGAATTTTAGTCGCTGCGAACTAAAAAATCTATTATAAGTCGCCACCAAATTAAAGTATCTCTTTTACCCCGACAGCTACCAAGAAGCTTAAAACGATTCTAGCTCTTATAGATTCGATTTCCTCTAGGCGTATTATAATTCGTCCCAGATAAATACTACGTGTCTGGATAAGAGGCCCACATTCACATAAAAGAAGTTTGCTGTCTCACGCTCCTGATTGCAGTATCTGCAGATACCAGTGTCACTTAATTGCATATGAAATTGGTGTCTGTTGAGTTTGCAGTGTCCAGTTAAGCGTCTTACAATAGCACGGGTGTACGGCCTGCTAAGTTCTATTAACTCAGCAGTCTGTTTTTTTCGAGTAACCTTCTGATAGTGATTTAGCGTGCTCTAATCCTGGTTGGTTTAATCAGTATTCTTTCGATTCGCCTAGAAGGTGGTCCTTAAGAATTTGCATAGAATGGTTTCTAGGGATGACACAGAAAGGTTCTGGTTCCATCAGTTACCCCTGTGCCCCTGCTCTTGCTAGTACATTAGCAACACTATTGCTGTACATACTATCAAAGAAGTCATTGTGAATCACTAAATATTTTTTGTTCATCGCACGCGCGCACTTCACCTAAATTCACAAATTAAATAAGTACATTATAACTACATATTCTGTTCTAGATGTCACAGAACTTGCAATCACATCCACCCACTATCTTAAGCTGGTTATTCCCTAACTCTGATACATATTTTTATTGAATTAAATAACAAAAACTGTCTTCATTGATTATGAAAAAAAAATTCGTCGATTATTGCATGTGAGGTTATTGCATTACGCGCCGTCCATTAACTCTCCGCTAAGAGAACTTTAACAATGTATTCATACAAGTGCTCAATGGAGCTATCATCTTGTGGTTTCTATAAACTATAGAGCGGATGTGACATTCTTATCGATGATAGGTGTGCGGTAATTGGTGTCAAGGGTCAGGCTGCTCTTGTGGCATTTACGATAACAGGAACTACTGTGAAATGGTTTAATTTTTATATGGGCATTAAAAAACTCGATCTTTTAAAAGCCTTAATTGCTCAAGCTATTTTGTGGGGTCAGAAAAATCCAATAAAAACTACCGTATTAATTGTAAAGAAAATTTTACTAGAAAAAGATCCACGCGGTCCAGACGGGACTCAAACCCGCACTCTCCGCTATCCGGGCGGACGCACTGACGATTATGCTACCGCGGCCCTAATTATTCGTATCGAATTTTTCTAGTATATCTTAGGCTACAAGCCTTGTTATAGGGCCGTCCGTAGCTAAATGGCAAAAACGGAACCCTTATAGATTCATCATGTCCGTCCGTATGTCACAGCCACTTCTATTTTCTAAGCATTTAACTGCTGATGCGTTGCAGCCTAAGATATACAAGAAAAAATCGACACGGACAAATATTAATTTGAAATATGTAGCAGTTAAAAACTTAAAAAATAAAAACGTAACTATAATTGCTGTTTCTTCTTTCAAATGTTTAATACTTGTAAAAGTATTCATTTTACATTGTGGGTTACCTACAATGTGAAGAGATGGCGCTGCCTTCCAGCCTAAGGCTAGGAAAAATTCGACACGCCCGTGAGGGCCTCGGTAGCATAATAGTCAGTGCATCCGCCCGGATAGCAGAGGGTGCGGGTTCGAGTCCCGTCTGCTGCCTGGACCACGTGGATATTTTTGTAGTCAAATTTTCTTTAGATTTAACCATCTAGCAGTTAAAAAATAAAACTAAACTACCGTTTTCTTTGGTGTGTGCCTTTTTTACACTTATTTAAATTATATTTTTTAGGAATTCAAGTTTAAGTCATGACCAATATGTTTTAGAATCACCAATATGTTTTAGAATGTACACATTAACAAATTACTCCCATTTAATAACAAAGTTTACACAGAAGAACATATTACTATTTATTTCATTTTCTCCAATCTTTCAAAGAGTTTTTATTACTTATTTATTAGAATAAAAATCTTTACGCGTGAATAATACTATTTTGACTTTTTGACTCAAACCTTAACTTCAGTTGCTTGTTAGTGTCACATAAACTATACGAGAAATACATGCCGGCGTACCCCTTACGTCCATTCAAGTCCAGTTGAACTAATATGGTGCTCATCCCTGGCCTATGAAACAGGCTGCTCAAAGCTGATGTGACACACGTCCTGTCCTGTCACATCCAGTGCATCTAGTATCATGTTACGATTAAGGGTGGCCACATGTTGCAAAAGCTTTAATATTGCATGAATTAAAGAATACTATAAGGAGACCATAATGATTGTCTCCAAATATTCTTAAAACAACAGTACCAGCTTATTGTGTTTGATAAACAGTTTACTATCATACACCTTTGGAATCTATAACGTGGTTCGCGTGTATATTTCGTGAACATGACGGCAAAATAAAAAAATTGAACGTGAAGAATAATGTGTAATAAATTTTTTTTTTTTTTTATTTTTTTTTTTTTTTATTTTTTTTTTTTTTTTTTTTTAAAAACTCACATCAATTAGCCTAGCCCCAAAGTAAGCACTATAAGGCTTGTGTTATGGGATACTAGGGTAACGGATAGAATACATATACTTTACTTAAATAAGTATATTTATATAGAAATACATATTAAACATCCATGACTGGAGTACAAATGCTCGTGTTCATCACACAAACATCTGCCCCCACCGGGATTCGAACCCGGGACCTCTCGAGTCGGCGATGCCATGAAACCCGGCGTACAAACCACTCGGCCACGGAGGTCGTCAAAAAAAAATAAATTGAAGCAAAGCTTTTTTTTTAATTTTTTTTCTGTATCTGAATTTTATATCACATCCAGTTTTTTAAATTTCAAATTTAAGGATTTTTACTTATTTTTATTCCCCGTATTCGCACGACAGTCGCTAATTAATGGTTTTTATAGATGCACCTGTTATAGGTATGCCGTTCCTCTAAGATCTATTTTGTACATATCAGGCTTTTATGCCAACAGAATTTATGGAAAGGGTTCCGTTCGCAGAAATTATATATTTTTATACCTAATCCAAAATTGTTTGCGGTAACGGTAGGTAGAATAGTTCACTATAAACTGACACGAACATACTCACTTAGTACGTATCTAGTAAATAAGAGTAAATCCACTGTGACAGACAACCAAGTGAACCTATAAGGGTTCCGGTTTTTTTTTTGCCTATTGAGGTACCTACGGAACCCTAAAAAAGTACAAATGTACTTATTTATCTATACAATTGGGATCAATATAAATTACTTAATAAAGCGGTGGTTACCTTGTTCTTTCCGTGGCCGTGGATTTTGCTAACCTTTCTTCATAAATGTCTAATAGGTATGTATACAACGGGCTGTACGTTTCCTCACTCATGTGTCTATACTAAACCAAGACACGAAATAGCATCGTCACGTAAAGTGCGTTTTGACCAAACATTAAATGTTTGTTTCACACGTGTAACAAACGTTTTATCATTCGTAATTCAAACGAATGTTAAAATTACAAATGTTTCCGAGACATAAATCATAAGTTTGCAGAGGCAATAGAAACTGATAAGGAAACTGATTTCTGCTTCCTTTAGTAAACTGTTTTTAGTTTGTGACCGACTGGTGACTAAATACGGCGGAGGTTTTTTTAAACGATAGATGATACTACAATTTTCCCTCATAAAATCCGTATCTTTTATAAGTTTTCGACTTTCAGAAATACCGCTCAGTGCTCTTAAGAAATATTTCCTTTTATACAGTAACCTATTTAGACAAATGATTGATTGTAGTCTCCATTTAAGTACAAAATAAAATATAGCTTTTGTTTGGTAACTAATTAGATCATGAAAAAAAACAACGACCAAGTGCGTGTCGTGCAGTGTAGGGTTCCGTAGTTGCCTGTCGTTACCAAAAACGGAGTTATAGTCCCTAAAATATGGTTGAGCGAAGCGATGAGTGGTACATGCGTCATGCTCGTGAACGGGTGCTGCCAGTGGAGTCTGCCCTAACTACTTTGATATTGAAGATGTGAATGCACACCTAATATAAATAACACTATTTGTATTTATACTGTATGATACAGCAATCAAAATGCAGGCGAACAATTAATGTGAATTTCACATTATGTAATGAAAGGTGACTTCATGAATCAAATCTGAAGTCATTTTTCAGCTTGACGACTCTGTAAATAATAAAACAGGGAGAAAAAAACAGACCTTGTTGAAAAAAGGTTGACTAGAAAAAAATCCACGCGGACCAGGCAGCAGACGGCACTCGGACCCGCACCCTTCGCTATCCGGGCGAATGTACTGACCATTATGCTACCGCGGCCCTGATGGCCGTGTCAAATTTTCTCTAGCCTTAGGCTGTAGGGCAGCGCCATATCTTCGCATTGTAGGTAACCCACAATGACAAATGAATACCTTTACAGGTATTAACATTTGAAGGATTTTTTTAGTAAACGTTTCTTTACATTTAAACATCTAGCAGTTAAATGCTTAAAATATAAACACATAGCCCTTGCTGAGTTTCTTGCCGTTCCTTCAGTACAAGGTCTCCCGCCGTAGATCTACGAACCAATGGCGTAGCTTCTCGACATTCATGAGTGCTTAAAACAGCCTAAACGATTTTGATTATAATTTGCGAAATATGATTTTTTATCTTAGTTGTGGGGGCCTGGGCCGCTGTCACGCCTGCCCTGTATGATACGCTTTCCCGTTACTGATTCCAAAGTATTGGGTACCATTGCTAGAATTTATATAAAAACTTACTTGCCTCATTTGATGTTTTTAAGACAATTTTTTACTTTCGTTGTATTTAACAGAAAACAAAAAGAGTAAGAGAAGTTTTTTATTAATTTAATACATATGCTTTGTCATTTGTTACTTACACACACACACCATACTTTTATACGGTTTTTGAAATGAAGAATCTATAATATTAATATAATAATAATAAGTGACACTTTGACATAAAATAACCTTTTTTAGAATCAATTTTCTCGTTTCTTTTATCTTTTTTAGTAATACATATGTTATTCCCGCTCCACTCATGGCTAAGTCCTATCCTTGCATGTAACGTAACACAAGCCTTTCGCGTGTTCGAGTTGCGTGTGTGATATCACTTTCTTTGGCTTTGTTAGAACTTCTAAGATTTTATTTACCTACATCTACTAAATATCGCGAGATAAAATCAAACTGGACTGTGCTTTTAAAATATCCTATGAAAACATCACTTTGTGACTGAACTGAAGCTTATTTAATTGTAAAGAATACTGACTGCATCAGTCAAATTTTACTCATTTTTGTTTTTTAATTATTTTTTGTTAGAGGAACTTTTTGTATTTTAGAAATAAGAGATAATATCCCATAATGTGGAGGAGCTTGATGGCGCAGGTGGTTAGCGGGTTCGGCTGCGATCGTTGAAGTTAAGCAACTTGCAGGGGTTAGTACCCACCAATCCGCATTAGGCCCGCGTCATGGCCCAATCTCCATCCATAAGGAAAGCCTGTGCCCCAGCAGTAGGGACATTAATAGGCTGGTGATGATATGATATTATTAACATAAAACAACAGAGAATCGGGGATCAGAATCATTATTTGAGGTAAATGTTAATTCGACCGAGAGCAGGTTACATTATGATTTTTTTGGATTATATCCAAAAAAAGTTAATTTTTTTTGGACGTTGGCTGAAAAGAGAGTGTTATAATGGAAAAAGTTTATCGTCTTTTAGTTGAACAAGGCAAAGGCAAATACAAATTTACGACTGGACTCTACAAAGACGTCATCTTGCCTAGTTTCGCTTTGATCTAGTTTTGCTTATCATAACATTCCTATCTGTTTGTTGTTCGGGATGAATACGGAATTATACGTATTGTTTAAAAATTAAAGACTCAAGTTTGCCGAATTAATATATATATACATCTAAATTGTCTCAAACATGGTATTTAGAGATAATTGGGGCTTGGTGGACGAAAGTGATAGTTTCAGGCTTTTTTTTAATTAATGCCGAGTTAATAACATTCCTCTCCGCACCTGGATTCTAAAATAAACATAAATCATGACACCATCATTGCTTTTACTGTATTACATGTCTTAGCAATGGAGCATTACTGATCTTAAAGCAAGAACTTAATGCAAACTAAAAATAATATTAGTTAGCTGCAGTCTGTATGTACCTTTAAGGTAGAGATTTCTCGCCTTGACCTACCTCGTTTAAAATGTTGATAATGCGTGTTGTAATTTAATCTGGGGCCACCTCACAAGACCTGCAGCTGCCGCGCTAGATTTAATGCAGCACGCTCCATAATGTATGATAACTTGAAGTATTACAATTTCAAAGAATTTTAAGTCCATAATAAACAGATCTCATGCGTATCACATTTCCGGCGGCCGATGAAAGACTACTCATTTAAGTGGTCAGTGCGAAACGTATTCTACGAAAAAGAACTTAAAGCCTATGGTTATAAAGTAGTTCGGATACAATTGAAATAATAGTGGCTCTGAATAAAACCTAGTGCATATCTTTTGGAAGATAAAGATGTTGCCTCGGTGATAAGAGGGCAATGACCCCGCAAATCTGATCACAGAAATTACGATATTGCGTAAATTATGTCTAAGTTTATGAAGTGTTTCCTGGTGATTAACATTCTGTTCTATTTAAATTTAGTTGTATTCAGTATTTAAAATGTTAATGGCCCTGACATCCTACTAAGTATAATATTATAAACGTAAAAGTCGTCGAATAATGATTTTTTATTTTTTTATTTACTTTGTTGAGCTAGCTAGAGCTACCTTCGAAGGACTTTTATTGGGCGTTCATATATTAATTGGAAGATTTTTAAAACTGTATTGTCTTCGTATTTACTTTTTAGCTTTTTTATTAGCTAATTTAATTAATAAAGTACTTTATTCGACATAGTAACAAAAATAAAACATTTATCTTAAAAAAAAATCTTTTTTTATTATTAAAAGGATGCGAAACGTCAATAAATAAAAAATAAAATCAGTGCATCATACCCGTTGAAACTTGTTTTATTTAATGAGTGATGTGCGTGAAAACCTAGGAGAAAAATGTTAGTTCCCTGACAGAAGATTGTCAAAAAAACAGAAATGTTACGCGGACGAAGTCGGTCGACCACTAGTAAAGGTATAAAATTTTGTATAAACTTTACCTTAATCCTCTTTGGTAAGCAAACATTAATGATACTTGTTCTGTATTTATCAAAGAAGCGTATTATTGGATTAATACTATGCATCTGAGACATTCTAGCATTGAGTTCTTTTATCGCCGCGTGAAAAGCTCCACACAAAATACCGTCGGGCATGCATGCACAGATTTATGAATGTTAGAAAACCAAAGAGGCGTGCCAGGACGGTTGTAATACGAAAAAACTGTACACACTTTTTTGCGCATTCCGAAATGCCACTACTACGTTAGTAAAATTACGTAAGAGTATACATTTAACGAGATATCTGGCAAACTGTACTTTTTATTTTGGGACTGCATACAGTCGGTCGTTATGTATCAGTATTGCAATACCTACTAACATAATTAAACTACCTCTATGGCTTAGGGGCAAGTATTGGCCACCGCCGCCATCTTTGAGGGCGCGGATTCGAGTCCCGGTCGGACCAATCTAGTTTTTTACTTATGTATGATCTATACCTGCAAATACAGAAGAATATAGACTGTAAATCTGAACTGGGCGCTAAAATATAAGACAGAGTACCAAATGATTATATTATCTATTAGACAAGTCCGTCTGTCCGTGGTGCTGTTTCAGCGGCCAAACCGTAAGAGATAGATAAAGAGAATATTTAAGTTATAAGTTAAGAATAGTCTGATAAGACTACAAACCGGATTTGAGTAACGTAGCACTTCCGGTATTCGAGAAATCAGGTTTTGGTGAACATTTGGTTCACTGGTTTGCTAGTTATATTATAAATTGCAAAGTTAAAAACGGTTTAGGATACGTTCAGGCGATGTTAAAAGTATAGACTAGTTTACCTACAATACAGTTTTTATACGTTTGTAATCTCTGGACCTGGAGGCGTGTATCTGTTTAAGCAAACGTAATGTTGCATCTCCACGATAAAGTACAAATTATAGTAAACTCTAAGACCTAACACTTATGACATATTTTTATTGGTATTTGCGAGTCCCCTACGTCATGCGCCGATCAAAAATAGGCGGACGTAAAAATATTACAATGAAAGAGCATCAGGACTGAAATAACATCATGCGTTTGCGCGTAACGGAATTCTAGATTAGTGTATGTATCTAGATTTTGATAGTCTGCCAACTATTTACATAAGTTTCGGTCAAAAACCTTGGGGAGCGTTAGACTGTGAGTCGGTTTCTTACACGTGTTTTCACGAAACTTGCCTATCTGTAAAATGTTTTTCCCGCCGATTCGTCTAGTCAGGACCTGCTTATAAATAGATATTGCAGTAAATTGTGACTGAGGTAGAATGCTACTAGTTTTCTCATTCAATGATTGAGTGACGATAAAAAGTTGTGAATTCACCCACGCATTCTTTCCAGAAGTTTCTATCTATAGTATCTGTTCTAAGCCTTTTTCACTCTCTCCGCATCAGTTCAATCGATATAATGACAGCAAAAACTAAAAATACTATACTATACTAAAAAATAGGTATATGTGGAATTTTGAATATTTTCGTAGGCGATGGGCCTGGTAACCTGTCACTATTATTTTCCGGGCATCAACTTAACCAACCAATGCCAAATGTGGCGTCATTGAGGCGTGGCTGAGGAGTCTCATGGCATCGCCCCTTTGATGATTTTGCCAAGCGCATATATGTATTAATGGCGTGAAGCTATGTCAAGAACCTAATAGTGTACTCATTAAGGCGGTTAACGCTTTCAATCGATTTCAGTACTGGCCCGATACTTCGTCCGTGTTAAAATGGGTGCCTCTGCCCTCTATCTGTCAGAATCTTGTTGCTCCGAAATTCATTTGGGCTAACACACTAATAATAAGTATATTTAAAACTATATTTCATGTGGAATTGTGTTTATACAAGAAATTCCACTATAATGTGATTTTAATTACAAACCTGTGATTTACAAAAAAGTTATTTGCTTAAAGTAAAAGCATACACAATTTTGTTTTTGTTATTTTTTAAATCATTTACTGTAGCTACTAATTAACATCGGGGAGGGGCTTTTCAAAACCAAGATTTGTTGTCATCAGCAGACGTCATGAATTCTATTTACATCCTTAATTGTTTAAATATTGAATTATGTACCGTCCGTGTATTTCTAAATTTACTCTATAGTGTACGAGTGTTTTGTTTATTTTCGTGAATCTCTCTTATGTCTTTGATCTTGACGCCTTGGATTAAGTCCTTCATAGTCCTTACCTTACTTGCTACATTATTATTGCACTATTTTGCAATAAAAAAGCTAAAATTATTGAACACCAAATATCACCCCTGAAAGCTACTATTGTAATTCACAAACTCGTCTTCGTCCGTCGACACGGTATGGTGCTAAAATAATTATTTAAAGAAAAGATGATTGATGATTTCCTTCAACTTACTGCGGCATGCTAAAATACCTAAGTATCGGTGTCGACAGGTAACACGCAATCCATACATTTTCTTCCTATAGTTTTTTGACCTGAAAATGTTTTTTGAACTAACATAGTAATGGCGTCGGAGTGTAATTAAATTTCACCACGGTCTTTTGAGTTTCGGTCACGCTTGAAATAACGTTGCACTATTATAACGTAACAAACAAGTGCTATTAATAAATAAGTTATTATAAATAATATAAGATTTGTCACATGACAGGCTATTAACCTTTTGGCAAGGCCGCTGTAGACAGAGATCATGTCATCCCGATCGTAATGAAATAGAAAGGGATAGAAGTATAAGATAAATGATGAATACTTGTCAGTGAGTTATTTTCTATACAGCGAAGCACAACAGGTGTACGTACATACTTACATTGTGTTCTTATCATTTATATACTTCGCGATGATCGTTGATCTTCATTATGAATATTTTTAATCTTAATAGTTTGCTCTTAATTCGTTAAGAACAATTTATCTCATATCTAATGATTTATCTTCTATAAAGTTAAACAGAATAATAGCTCAATTACACTAGGTCGTTAGACTATTCGGGTGTACGAAAGACATTACTCGAATTTGAAACAATATTTAAACTGGAATACGGGCTGAAAGGGCCCTTTCGGCCATTCGGGCTAGTGACCATATGTAATCATGTCTTTTTTAATTATGTATTAGTATGAAATTTTTGTTTATTAATAATACTTCGTTTCTAGTTCCTCTGTGTTATCCATAAAGCTTAGTCGGAGAGTAATCAAACAATATACCTACCTACCTAGTTAATTATATTTCCAGAAAATATCATAAAAATATGATTCCATAAATTGAATGTTAGAATAATCTCTAAAGTAAGTACAGTGCGTGCAACATTATGCTTATATGCATGCAGCAATATCAACCAAACTAAACAACAACGAGTACGGAACCAAAATATGCCTGGATATCTAATCCATTCTGTTCCAGACCTCCCGGGGATACATTATTAGTATTTATTAGCGAAGGATATACACACGAGGCGTGGTTTTACCGCAAATGGGCAGACCTGACGCGCATGATGGGCCATGCAACAATCCAGTCCCGACTAAAATAATTGTACTATCCTGGTTGTCTATCTGAATGTTCCCGGAACGCATACGCAATACGCAGCTAAGGAAATAATGATTTAGCGAGTAAGTCCTTTTGGTTAATACAATTTTATACGATGCTTGATGAATGATTAATTCATGAACTGTATATATTTTAGGACATTTTAAAATGTCTTAATGTTGGGTTATATTGCCTGAAATGGAGGGTAATATATCATTGTTAAGCAAATGAAACTTTGTATGGTTCTATTTTAATTTTAAGCATTTATATGACAGATGTTTAAATCTAAAGTTTTTTTTAGATATAGTTCCACGCTGCCTCTGCATCCGCCCGGATAGCCAAGAGTGCGGGTTCGAGTCCCGTCTGCTGCCTGGACCACGTGGAATTTTTACAAGAAAATATTTTTTTAGATTTAGGCATTGTATCAGTTTAATGACGGCAGGACACTGGTGAATCAACCTTACCAAATATCATCAGGAAATCATCTTTAGATCTTTTGTAAAACCAAAACATAATAATAATTTGTGGGACCATTCGGTATTCTGACATACGAATCTTTGAAGATTTATGACTTGATAACTGACCTTAACATTAATATGTAGGTACTTAGAAGTTTAACCTGCCGTAAAAATCTCTGAGGGACTAGCTTTACTTATCAAAATTACGTAACACATTTTGAAGTTATACCGGTTTATAATTAAAAAATCAACATTTGGTTTTAATAATTTTGAGATGTTTAGAGGTATATATTATACTAAATTTATTCAATTTATAATAATAAAATATACTTCTAAATAGGATATCTCATTTTTAGGAATAAGTGTTTTTTAACTGAATAAATAATGTCGGGGGACTGTCAGTTAAACGTCCAAAATGTCAACAGCCAATATAAATGGTCGCCTACTAACAACTTTTCCGGTTTCATGTGCGGATTACTAAGTGTCTATATTTAATATTTTTTAAATCTTCGAATAGAATATTGTGATGGTTATTTGGATGGATATTATAATTAGCTTCTGATACTTATATTGGAAATACAAAAGTAACAATATAAATTTTATTTTATTTTGATATATTATGGTGTGATAAAGTTGATAAGATAAGGACGAAGGCATTGCTCGAAATAGTTAATATTTAGTCACCCATCCAATGACCGACCACTGCAAAAGTTGCTTAACTTCAACGACCGCAGCCAAACGCGCTAACTACTTGCGCCATCAAGCTCCTCGAGTTTTGTACATGTTAGCAAATAAATAAAAAAATACTCGCACTTGCTCATCCAGCCCCTTAATTCCTTTATCATTGTATTTTTTATTGACTTTTTAATTATTTTTGTTTCAGGTAAGTTCGTATGCAGTTCTACCAGTTTATATCAAGTTTTATAAGTATTCGAGTAAGTCTTACGAATTTTTAAAACAGATAAGAGTCCGTTCGTATGTTACATGTGGTTAAACCTACTACGTCTTGGTAATATCATGACATTCTGTCGGACACAAAATCATTTTTAGGGAACACGTGGAGGTATTAAGCTGAAATTCATATCAAAAACTCGGATCTACTGTCTCTTGGAGCTGTGAAAAATCAAACTTCTAAGCCAACGCAATCAAAAGATACAGCCGTTTATGCCGCAAATTTTCGAAACTCAAAAGGGAATCAAAACCTACAGGGTACTTTCTGTGAACTCAGAATCTTGAATTTTGGTACGAAGCAACGTCTCATAGCACAGATAAAAGAAAAATTACGAAAACCTTACACTATTGGTTTCGAACTGAAATAAATATACTTTGACTATATTTAGTTTAAAACAGTTTTAAATGTGATAACTTTGTAATGCGCTTTTAAGCTAAAGAAATTACATACCTAGGTACCTACTTTAAGCTCATCCATTCTTATAGGTATAGCACGAAAGATAAATATATATATGTGCTGTCCGTTTTTAAAAAATAACTAGCTCCTAATTGTTGTGTTATTTTCCAATGGAAATAAGTATCTCTTTATAACTCAAAAAAGGCAAATCCCATATCATAAAATATATACAAAACATCTGTCGTATCTTAATCATCAGGCATTAATGGTATCGTCACTGAACTACACACATCAAAAGTGTCTAGGGATCAACATATATTTTTGCAATAACTTTTCTCCTGATTGATATTAATTAAAATTTTCTTTAAGGATTCATCAAATAAAGTGTTTTCGTTTGTCACAGTAACGATAAACCAAGTCACCTTTGCATTAATAAAGAAATTTGCCATTTTCCTAATAAAGGGATTTTTGACATTTGAACCACTAACACAAAAGTTCGAAAAAAAGACTGAAATAACAGTTTTCTCTAAAATTTTATTGGGTAACTTAAACAATTAATAATCCGTATTTCTACCGCGAACACTAACAACACAAGAACATCGGTTTGGCATACTCAAAATGAGTTCATCCAAATCACGCTGTGGAATGGCCGCCCATGTTCGTTGCAACAACAAAAAAAGGTCTTCTTGCGACTGGATACCCTCCATATTCGGCAGAGCTCTTCTCTGTAGCATATCCCATGCATGCTCAATCGGGTTCAAGTCTGGCGACTGAGCAGGCCAGGGCAGGACATTGATGTTAGCTGCGGCGAGAGTCTGTCTTACAACTCTTGCGGTGTGCGGTCGTGCATTATCATGCATTAACTGAAATAAGGGACCGATTTGCACTTGTAGAGGAACGATGACGTCTGATACAATCGTCTCAGCATAAATTTGAGCGTTGAGGTTGCCTCTGATCCAAATCAACTCAGTTCTTCCGCCGATCCAAATACCCGCCCATACCATGATGGTTCCACCACTATAAGGATGGACTTCCTGGCAGGATTTTAATCGCTGTTGGCGTCCAGGGGTTCTCCAGTGTCGTATACGTCTTGTATCCGGTCTCATACCAAAACGAGACTCATCAGAAAAGCACACGAAACGCCATTGTTCTTCTGCCCAATTTCTGTGTTCAAGAGCGTATTGATATCGAATCCTACGATTGTGCATTGCTATAGGTGGTACCCGTAGCGGTCTTCGGGAATGAAGGTTCACTTCATGCAAGCGGTTTCTGACTGTTTGGTCGCTAATTAAGTTCCCTGAAGAGTGATGAAGCCTCACGGCTAACATCATGGCGGTTATTGTTGGAGCTCTTCGAGTTAAGATTTGAATGTATCGGTCTTGTCTCCGTGTGGTGCAGCGATACCGTCCTCCATGGCGCTCAGCCACGGTACCAGTGCTTCGGTATCGTGTCCAAAGTCGACTGATAACACTCTGACTTGTATTCAGAGCTAAAGCCACAGTACGTTGCCGGGAACCAGCTTCTATCATTCCCACGGCTCTGAGCATTTCTTCCCTGCTTAAATGACGTCGCCGCTCCATAATAACGTTGGTTTTAATCAGTAGTAGGGAAACAGTAGCACTAATAATGTCTTCAATGCGTTGTATGTTTTTATAGGGAAAATATTGACAGCTGATTTTCATCTTTTACTAGAATTTGATTCACAGTTCCTGATTCAAATTATGAAATGCACCAAAAAGGATCCATATAAATTTATAAAATCATAAATTTATTACAAAGCCACATCTCAATCTCAAGAAATCCGCATAAAAATGCTTGATCCCTAGACACTTTTGATGTGTGTATTTAGGTCGGACTTTGGTTTTATTAAGACATTCTAATAAAAATATTATTTTTAAGTATACGTACTTTATGTGTTATATTAGTGAAGGATATACCAATCCCAAACTCTATCTGTTTACCAAACATCATTCATTATATAATACTACCCGCAGCCCGCGACATCGTCCGCGTTAACTTACATTATTTTAGTATCCCACAAGAACCTAACCTACATAATTTCTTATAGTTTAAATTTTTATTAGATATGAAATGCGCATCCTGTTGCGCAAAACATCCTGTTTTTTTATCTTTGATTACAAAATCAAAATGTTAATATAAATTTATAGATATAGCGCATTTACTATTGTAGGTATAATGCGTCTAGTCTTAAAATACATTTGGAACAATTATTATCTTTACCTTGACACTACTGCCCGTATAATTAGTCTTGCTGTGAAGCGTATTAAAATATTCACTTGTTAACGCATTCAGTATTTTCAGCTGGAAGTAATGTGAAGAATTATTAGACCACACAGTTCGCATTTGATATTGACTTAAGAGGAAGTTTTATCGTGTTATTCTAGAACAAAAAATTATATATCACCTTTACAAACTTAGTTAAAACAAAAGTTTTAATCTAAGATTACACCACTACAATAAAACAACTTACGAGAGGTAGGGCACAGCTCGAATTGTAGCGCCCGACTGCTGAAGCAACCTCCACGCGGCCTTATAGAAGACCACAATAACATGACCTTTTCGTGATGCTGTGTCTCTGATGTTGAGCAGGGTTACAGGGCTCCGCGGAGTAGACATTCAGTTCAGACCAGCAAGGTGAGGATGGCTGGAGCGGTACACCTTTTGCCATAACACTGAATATCAGGTGAGGTGGGATAATTTATTACGCCTCGTCTAAAGATCCATTTGGGAAAAAGGGGTGTTATTTTCATTAAATGTTTGAGTTTCGGTCGCGTAGGTCACAATAAAAGAAATCAAACTTACAGGATATTAGTTAGGTTAAATATTGATAATTTAATATTTACTGACACACTTTAAATTTTGTAGCCAAATTCCTCAATAATTTACTCAAACTTACAATCCAAATAACAAGTACTTAGTTACTTACACACCCTAAACTTATCACCGCTGTCAATATTGTCAATAAATGCAGAAATGTTACAAAGATAATATCGATTGACGATTTGTTAAAAAAAACAAATATTTGTTTGTCATTGTCATTTTACAATTTGCTGAGTATAACCCTGATTGTTGTAACTTCCCCTTAAAGAACGCTGTCGGATATCTTTGTTGGCATTGCGCCATGAAAGTGACAAATAAAACCAGAGAAAAATTGGGCATTTAATCGTTTCAGCACATCGATTTGTGCGATGGTTACAATTTTTTGTGAAACTGACAGGACACCATTACTGCAGAAAGAATAATGACTCTTGCACAAGTGAATCCAGGGAATCGATCGAATTTGAGTTAAATCAATTTCAATCAAATTTAAATAAATTCTTTTTTTGTTTGATTTTTTGATACAAACAAAAGATCGTAAAATGAAATAAATTTCTGGATTTTTGAATCCTCAGGAAAGGTAAATTTAGGTAAAATCCGCAGTGTTTTGTTTCATGTTGGCGTAACATTATTGCCCGCGAGCCGCCGCAAACATGCGGTCAACTCGGAACACGCCGATCCTGGTGATTAATGGGAAATAAAACAGAATAGAGCCGACATATAAAACATTGACAATGATAATATATTAGTCACGTCATATAAGCTTATAACTCTGATCTAAAGGAATACTTAAATGTTTTATAATGTAAAATTTGCTATAATATATAAAAAATATCTAAAAATTTACCAGGCAGTCGAACTTACAACTATTAAGACTTCGTACCTATGAAGCCAAATGTTTAAATATTGCGGATCTATTCATAGATTACATTTTTCTTGGTTGAAGTAAAAAAAATGTACTAGTGCATCACGAAAATCCGACAGATCCATTAAAATACAGAAGATCTATCGAAAAGTGCTTATCTTAAAAAAATAACCCTTTAATTAAGATAATTTATAAACGTTTGTATGTTGTGCGGAACACATTCAGTTTGCTATTGTTACCTATGCAGCGAAAACACAATCACTTCCTATTGTCTCCATAAAAGTTTGCAAAAGTTCATAAATATGAAGATTAATGACAATGTGAAATTATTTTATTGATGCACTCCACTCTATTGATTCCGCTGTTATCACACAGCAAGTTGGACAATTAGGTGACACGATTGTGTTGCGGTGTCGCGGGCGCCCGGCCCGCTCGCCCCGCACGCACTGCTCGAGAATTTATGTGCAAGACGACTCCATTGAGTTTGTTCTCGTATCGATGTCATTTACTGGATTAACTTGTACTGCATAAATAAAGAAAAAGAAAGAAGTTTAGGATTTTTGTATAAAATTTACAAAACTTTTATTTAAAATAATGATGAAAAATATTGTAACAAAGAAACTGTACTTTTCACACAATTATTTGATATAAAAGTTGTGTTTATTAATTATTTATAAAAATAGATAAACTAATATTTTTTAAATCTTTTTTTTAAGAAATAAAAGAAAAAGTGTTTGATAAAACATTCTCATGAACACGGAACCTGTAAAAGTAAAAGTATACATGTAGTAGTCAGGAATATGTAAAAATATAAAGAAGTATAAAAAAATATTTATTTATTGATTTCTTGAAAACAAAAAAGAATAATATGTATTTTAATAAGAAATGTTATATAAGCTTTAGATCATTAATTTTTTTTAAAGAAATACTAAAGTAAATTCGACAAGGCCTCGGATAGCGAAGGGTGCGGGTTCGAGTCTTGTCTGCTGCCTGGTCGGAAATCTATTTAAATTTAAACATTTAGCAGTGAAATGCTTAAAAATTAAAAATAAAGCTTTAGAAAGATGGCTTGTGTGTAGAAAGTATATTTTTTTAACTAATTAACATATTTTCTAAATTTTTACACTGGAAAAAATATTTAGCTTCATTATTCTTGAGTGTGAGTGTAAATAAGGAGTTGGTTATCTGGATGTTTTTTCAATTTAATAATTTATAGTTTTAAATCGTGCATCGAATTACATATAAGTACGTACAGGTGTCTGTTACCTAGCTATTATTACAATGTCGCTAATTGAACCCTGACACATTCATAAAATAATCATTATATTTTGCAAAGATAATTATCAGCAGAATTCTAATTCTAAATACGGTTTGATAACACATTGATACTAAACAAAATTACGTCTTTTTAAAAGTTTGTCAATCTATATTACCTTTTAAAGCGTGCAAATGACGCTACTTCGACACCTAACGATAATTATAATCGATTTGTATGCAAATCGAGTGTAATCGAGGTAATAACTCGCACTGTCTAATGGGGGGTTCGTAACACGAGCCTAATGATAAGTTGCGCTCGCGCAGGAGCCAATTTGAGGTCACACAGTTATTGCATCTCTGATTTAATAATTTAATTAATTATTCATCATCATTCATGATTATAAATTTCCTGTAAATCTTTTCTAGCACGATGTGGATTTCTTTAAGAACTTAATGAATGAATAAATAAAATAATTAAACAAAGATAATTTTATTATTAATTGATTCTTTTATTGCATTAGTTGCGTAATGTAACGTAATGCCCATCTCATATAGTCACAGATCTTGATAGATGTAACCAAGTTGTTTTGCGGGTAAAATATCAACAGGTTCCTCATTGTTGTTGTAAAAGTACCTGATATTGATTTATCTGATATATTGATATACACCTGTGTGTAAAAATTGATATAAATATAATCTGTGTTTTTTCTATAATAGTTACTATAAAAAATAACAGGTCGATTTGAAAACTATACCGCAAAAAATTTGCACCTATACCGCGATCGCTAGAAAATAAATTATATTGCTCGGCCATAACTAAATTGTTATAATGAATAAACTTAGTACTCATTTTATCTTTATCATCAGTACTTGTTTTCCATTTATCATGTGTGCCATCATCACAGGCCCTTTTTCTTAAATGCAGCTTCTCTGTATCCTCCAATAACCGTACTAGCAGTAACCATACTCGACCCAGAGATAAACTGCCACGTCGGCTTATTAGTCCTAACGAAGTGATGAACGAAAGTGAGAACTGAGAACGGCCTGGATACGGTTGGTCGCATTAACGCAGACAAACCAGTATTAGCAAGATATCATATCCATAAACTAGCCTTCAGTATTTTTTATAACCTAAGGGCTCTAACTCACCGGGAGCATTCATCCTTAATAGTTCAGAATGCAGCAGACGGGACTCGAACCCGCACCCTTCGCTATCCGGGCAAATGCACTGCACCATTATGCTACCGCGGCCGTAGCAATAATGTATTCTCCTGCAAACCGCTTCAACATGTCAGTAATATCGAATATTTCGGTATTGTGGTAGATAATAACATGTCCTTTAAATTACACAATAAAGTTCTGTGTGGTAGAGTAAGAAAACTGTTAGCCACCTTAAAGTACTGCGCCATGTCCTTGAGCTGACTTTACTAAAGCGTATTTATATAGCCCTATGTCAATCAATATTGACAAAAGGTATACACATGCGCACACGCACGCGCACACACAGTATTAGAATATTGCCATGTTTTTTTTTACACATAAATATTATTATTATTAAGAGAAAGCAGAATTAAAGAGAGCAGGAATTAATTGGTCAGGCAGGCGAAAGTCATACATTTTTGTGTCTAGGGGGGAGTGACGCCCTTGTAACTATAACTTGGCATGTATCTGTTCACCATTACATGTTTTCACCTTATGAACCTATGTAGACAATGTAGAGGCATTAAATACGATTACCATATAATTGGGAGGTACAGATATCGCTTTTTAAATTTATTTCAGTATCAATTCTAAAAATACAAAGCAAACCCAAGTATATTGAGATAAATCAAAATGTACCCTACTGCTTATGATGGCATGAAGAGTCCGTAAATTATGTTAACATCGGCTGAGGTTTCTCGTTCGACGTGGACAGGCGGCACAAATCGCGTAATTGAAAGCTTCTGTATTAAACGTGTATGTCATGTTATGTGATATGCTCCTTTACTTGCTTATGCTGTGAGAGACGTGGCGTAATAAGCTTGTCGGAAATGTATCGAAAGCACACCTAATCTTAAGATTTCGCGTTTCTAACTGCAGATCCCGGTAGACCATTATTTTGCTTCATTGGACCTAAAATAAATTATTAACTTACTTTTAACAATATTAAAAGTGGCAGTGCAATTCCACCAATAGTTTTATATATATATATATAATATTTGCAATTAGCTTCCACATACTACTTTGTCCGCGTTAGAGTTACATTTTTAAAAAATCGAACATGAAACTTACAATTTTTCCGGGATAAGAAGTATCCTAAGTTTCAATTAAGCTTTAAAATTGTAAAGCTAAATACATATGAAATGGGTCAAACGTCACTCGCTTAACATCAATATTAGATCGCTATTTCTATTGAAAGATTTCAATGTACCTAAGTTAATAAGAGTGTCCGGTGAAGCCGTCGCTGAGGCCATTACTGTCTAATCCCGGTAGTTGAGCTGGCCCACTGCGTCTGTCTGTCGGCGCCGGCGCATGCATTATTTATAGTGTGATTGAAACTTTATGACAGTTGTGAAGTAAGCAGTGAGCGCAAATATGCTTAGTTTTCAGTACAATATCATCGCGCACCAACATCATCCTAAGTACAGATCGCACCAATTTTCTAGTCCGCTCTGAACACGGCACAATTAGCATCGCAGCACATCGCAGCATCGTATAAAAAGGGACGAAGAATGTTTATACGACTGTGTGTCAGGATTGTCACTCTTTTGAATAAATAAATATCTATGATAATCAACTTTCACACATGCTTACTTTGATTGTTTTTCACACATGTTTTAAAAAAACTATGCTACCATTGCACTCTATAATTTAATAATATAAATATAATTATAACACAGCCCTTGAAGCGATTCGATTCGTGTCTGTAAATATCTCATTTAAAGCTACACCCAACTGTTCTTCGGTGATTTATTAAATGCTACAATGATTTATGAAAGTCTTTGTTTTTTAGCTTAATCAAAATGTATTCCTATTTAAGTCACCCATTGCGTAAATGTTGCATCTTCGATGTCGTCGTATGTCTAAGTTTATTCGCATCCGTTTATTTATTTCCACTCACGCTGACAAGCGACATGATGAATCGCCCCCTTTTTGTAAGCTTTTAATGGACAGAAACTACATATGTCAAAACAAAAAGAAATAGAGACACCGAAAATATTATTGAAAATAGATAAAGCGTAATCCTACTATAGTAATATAAATGTGAAAGTTTGTCAATTACTCAAAAAGGCTGAAAAGATTTGGATGAAATTTTACACACAGAGAACTTGTAATCTGGAAAGAGACATAGTATACCTTTTATCCCGGAAAACTTGTTAGGTTCCTGAGGGATTTTGAAATCTAAAGTGTATGCGGACGAAGTCGCGGGAGGCCGCTGGTATGATAAATGTGAATGTTTGTGTGTTTATTCATCAATCACAGCAAAATACGCAACTCCTTGCAAGTCTGGGCTCATTTGTACGTCTTGACGAGTACTTTGTCTTTAGATGTTATCCAGGGTATGATGATGGATCTAGAAGCTGGCCATAGGAAACCGTTATAAAACGACATAACGTCTTCTAGTTTGGGTTCATATGATTTGTCTTGGCGAGTATTTTGTCTATAGATGGTATCCAGGGTCTGATGGTGAGCTGAAAGCTGGTCATGGCAAGTCTGTAATAAAATGACATAGTCCCATCGAGTTTGGGCTCATTTGATTTGTCTTGATGAGTACTTGGTCCTAGATAATATCCATATGCAATCTCGTCAGATTTCGACCTCCTTTGGTGGGATGCTGCGTTTATGTCATATAATTGCGGAAGCAACATAATTAAAAAGAAACTACAACACTATGAAACGATGTTCAGAGAAGGCGTCATGTATTAAATTCCGAATTATTAACTTACTTACTAAAAAGTTTCAAAACAAAGTAAATAAAATAAAAAAAATTAAACAAACTTTAAGTGCTTGTTAATAACAAAAGCTAAAAAGTTACAAATAATTTAAAACTAATAAGTAATACTATTTTACAGTAAAATACTACTCCATTTTTTTTATAAAAGCGTGTACATTTGTTGAAAAAATAAAAGGGTACGCACTTTTATTAAAAAATGTTATAAAATGTACCTGCAAAATGATGTAATTCTTATCAAATTTTAATTACTTTTAACTTTTTACCTGTTTTTATTAACAACACACTTACACATACAATATTACGTACTTCAACAAATTAGTATTACACACTCAATTAATAAAAAAACTGACCAAGCGCGAATCTGGCCTCGTTCTAGAGTATTGGAAACAGGGCAGCTATAGGCTGACTTTCCTTTAAATTTCTTTAAAGAAAGCACATTCAATTACAATTTACATCTAAAAAAAGTTCTTTAAAAAGGTATTATGTATGAATGGATTGATGCCAGGCAAACCGTGAAAAAAGAATATCGTACGTGTCAATGATGCCGGTACCTACCTACGAATACATTACATTAATAATAATTGCTTTGTGATTTAAGCAATTAAGAATTAGCCCACGGCGCTTTATAATGTACGCAATACGAATTTAACCTTCTTTTTTCATCGAGCATTGAAGAGATGCTGCCGAAGCCTAGATTTGGTTTTTTCATAGCGGTCTGTCTATGGTTCGGTAAAAAAAATCTCAGAGGCACGAAACTGTAATTAACCTACACGTGTAGCAAGCGACTGAGTCATATTCCGGGGAAATTGAATATTTTTTAGCACTCAAGCTCAGTTTAAACATTCGTCTAAGCTCTAGAACTTATGGTCTAGGTACGTTTTAAACTCATCGTGTCAAAAAAATCTATTCAACTCATTTGATGGAAAAGACCAAGGAGGTTAGAGAGAAGGAGAACGATCGCTGTAGAAAATAGTGTCCCAGAAATATGGACAAAATAAGTGAGGCGCTGCTATCGCTAAGTTGTCTCAATAAAAGCGGGCTGTTGTGCGCTAATTTAAAATTACCAATGTCGCGAAGAAACTTTGTACATTATTCAACTAACTTCATCTACATCTAGTCATAAACAGCTAACTTTACAGATACTACTTAGTGTCGCCGCACACGAGCCACCGACCACAACCATAAAACGCCGCCACCGGCATATTTCTTGTAGTTTTCATACATTTTATATGGACTCGCCACACACGGTACGGTGGCCGCCACACGCTACAAATCGTCGTTGCTCGCTTCTTGTGGCCCGCACCGGCCACTTAATGCGCCGATACAAAACGCCGCGACACGTCACTCGCGCGATTCCCCACCCCTCTCTCCCTAACCTTAGTCGGTCGCTGTAGCGCGCTTCAGCCACTTTAGTAGCCGCTTCTAGCTTCTCGTGGCGACGTTTGTGGCTATGGCGTGTGGCCCGTGTGCGGCGACACTTACCGACGTCAGCGCGGCTGGTGGCTGAAAAATGAACTATAAATTCTTAAAATTTTCAGGGACAGGCGGGCGAATGCTTTAGCACGTAGCAATCGTTCTCCTTCTCTAACCTCCATGGAAAAGACCGTAACTGACATCAGTCAGTGGTGGTTGGAAATTTGTTTTGATAGATCACTATCAACAGAAAAAATCAAACCACTGAAAGGATTGCGCTGAAATTTAGCAGGTAAATAGTTATTACGACACAGCCATACAATAACAAAGGATTTTCCAAAATTCACCCCCTAAGGTGTTCAAATAGGGGATCACAGCTTGTTTGAAACTTCGAAGACCTGTAAATTGGTGAATGAGCTTATGGTAAACAATAAAAATTTACTAATAGATTTTTTTCTTATGGGGTTCAAAAAGAGTAAATTAAAATTTAAACGAAGATTGATGTTTGAATCCCATGCGAATGAAACTAACAGCTGAAAACGATTTACTTAATTATTCTTTTATTACCGTTACCGTGGTAAGGTTACCGAGTAGCTATTAAACAAAACGTGAACCATTTTTTCTATTTTTTTTTTCATTCTTTTATGGAGTCAGAGAGGCAAACCTTCAATCAATTTATCTAATTAGACCTACACATGGATATCTTAATCCACCGGCTTGATTAGGTAAGGTGTGCAAAAAACGCTAAGCCCGATTGAGATGTTGCTTTGATTTGTTTGCCGACACGCATCAGATAGTGATTAGCACCGTTTTTTTGCAGACCCTACTCTGATGTTGATATTAATACGTTCTTGTGTATACGAGCTGATTTATGTTCGACGATAAAAAAAACTTAGAACTGCCGTTTTGAACTGCTTCATTGTTATCAAAAACAACATCGTTATTACCAATAGATACGATTATAGTTGTTGAGGATAGGAGGAGGATAATGGATAAAAACAGGAATAACGTTAATTAAATATATTTTGTAGCACATTAAGTACAACCAGATTTTTAGTTTTGAGTGACAGGAAAAACATAGATAAATCGTAGGCATAAAAAATGACAACAAGTAGGTTTGATTTGCCACATTCTCCCCTCCGTATGAGAAATACGTAAAAAATAGTTGTGTGGCGAATCAAAATTAACAAAATAAGTGGATTTACCACAGAAATTGTGACAAATCTTCACAAGAAAAAGGTAAAAAATCAAACTAAATGAAAGTGGAAATGTAAATGAAAATGGTTGGTACAGAAGTTAAATTTTGACGATCTTCTTTACTGGTCGTCGTAACACTCCACCCTTAGTCGCGACATCTACGACTCTAATTATTCCATCTCGTCCGGGATAGGTATTCGTTATGCGCCCTTTTGGCCATACCCCGCGTGGTAGAGTTTCGTCAGCGATTATGACAACGTCACCGATGCTAATGTCGTTCGGTGTATTAGGAACGGGTGTTCTGGAGTGCAGTGACGGGAGGACTTCTCGGACCCAGCGGTTCCAGAAAAAGTCAGCAAGGCGCGATGCCTTACGCCACTCTGATGTTCCGACAAGAGCAGAATCTGTTAGGGCTGGATATGGCACAGCCATTGATGATGACTGTCCGATTAAAAAATGAAACGGCGTAAGTGCCTCTTGATCTGCGTCATCTACGCTCACATGCGACAAAGGCCTTGAATTAACAATGGCTTCAGCCTCTAAAAGCAAGGTTACCAATGTTTCCTCTTTGGGTGCCCTCTCATGAAGAGTGACTCGCAACGCTGTTTTTGTGGAGCGTACGAGTCGCTCCCAACATCCTCCAAAAGATGGCGCTGCTGGTGGTATAAATTTCCATCGGATGCCTCGCGTAGCGGTGTACTCCTCAACTTCCGTGCCGAATAACTTTTCCAACTCCTTGCTTGCGCCGACAAACGCTGTACCGTTATCCGACATGATAGTCACAGGCGTTCCTCTCCGTGCCATAAAACGCCTTAGGCTCATAATGGCGGAGTCAGTGCTTAAGCTATGAACGACTTCAAGGTGTAACGCTCGGATGGTCAAACACGTGTATAAGGCTACGTAGCGTTTTTCTCTACGGCGGCCGACTGAAACAACCACAGGACCAAAGTAGTCCAAACCCACGTGTGTAAAGGGTCGGCAGTGGTGATCCAGACGTTCGGCAGGCAGATCAGCAGTCGGTGGATTGACTGGAATAGTTTTTCTTACTCTACAAAATTGGCAAGATCGCGCAACAGCTCTCACAGTTGGTCGGAGTCGTGTTATCCAATACTTCTGGCGCAATTCATTAACAACTGCCTCATTACTTGAGTGTGCCATTCTCTTGTGGTAGTGGTGGACTAGCAGTTGAACCACACGATGACGTCCATCCAGTAAAATTGGTCTTCGAGTGTCATAGCTGATGTTTTCCGCCATCTGCACACGGCCTGCAAGTCTTAATATTTTGTTCTCATCGAGGGTTGGAGATAATTTTAAAAGGGCACTGCTCTTGGGAATATTCTGTGAAGCCAATAAACATCTTATTTCCTCTTCAAAGCTTTCTACTTGACATCGTTTCAGAATATGCTGTTCGGCTGACTTCATGTAATCTACTGTTAGAGCAGGTAGGTTGGAGAGCGATACAAATTGTTGCGATGACGCGCTGTTATGACTACGCAATGAAAATGGAGTAAAAACACGTGAAGAATGGGATGAAGCTGGAATATGACTATTGCGTGTACTAAAATTTCGAGGGTGAGGGCCTAAAAGTTGTTTGAAACGAGCAGCGGCTTGATGAGCGATGTTGCTCTTACAAGACGTGTCCAGTCACTAAAACGATCTGGATCTGCAGTGACGAATTTTGGTCGTTCAATTACGTTAATGAGTCCCACCATTTCACACGGACTCTTTGTTTTGTACTCCGTGAGAAGTGGTGCGACTTTTGTGGACGGTTCCGTCGGCCAGGTCGATTCATTCTCGCGTAAAAAAGAAGGACCGTCAAACCATCTCGACGAGGGCTCCAATGTGTGGATTCTCGTCGCATCGTCTGCTATATTCAACTCTGATGGGACCCACCGCCAATCAATAACGTTAGTGTTCTCACTGATTTCACCGACGCGGTGAGCCACAAAAGGTCGAAAAGTTCGTGCGTCTGAGCGAATCCAACTTAGGACTGTTCGCGAGTCAGTCCAATAAAACACTCTTGCCGGTTTATTTCGATGGCTCTCTGTAATGCTAACGGCTAAGCGGGAGGCCAGTAGAGCTGCCTGAAGTTCTAACCGGGGTATGGAGACAGGTTTAAGTGGAGTGACGCGAGATTTACTGCCGATTAGAGAGAGTTTGTAACTGCCATCTGTTAGTGTAAAACGCCAAAAAGCTACACACGCGTAAACAAGCTCGCTCGCGTCGGAAAACATGTGTAATTCTCGTTGTGAGATCTTTTCGCAGCAGTAGCAACGCTGTATGCGCATGCTAGATAAAAGAGTCAACTCACTAAACCGATCTCTCCAAGCTAAGGTCTCAGATTCCGAAAGTTTATCATCCCAGCCAACACAGGTACGCCATAACTTTTGGAACATAATGCGTCCTTTAATTGTAATGGGAGCAAGCAGCCCTAAAGGATCATATATGCGCATAAGCTGTGATAATACTTCACGTTTTGTAAGTGACTGCGCTGTAGATGAACAGACAAGCTTATTATTCAATCCCGACCTAAAACCTATGGTATCTTTTTTCGGATCCCAAATTACGCCTAAAGCACGCACTGTGCTAGTTGTTGGGTCCTTCGGGGTGGCTCGCAACTCAGGTGGAATGAGTGAAAGCATGCGCTCATCATTTGATAACCAACCGCGCATCTCGAAGCACGCGTTTTTATGCACCTTGACAATATCTATAGCTAGTTGTGCTGCCTCATTTATCTCGTCGTGGCTACTGATGTGATCATCCATGTAATGATCATTGACAATTGCAGCAGCAGCCATTGGATATGAATGAGCCAGCTCCTCTGCATTTTTGTTTTTAATGAAGAGCGCTATGTAAGGACTACAGCATGCACCGAAAATGACAGAGGTCATGCGGTATTCCTTAATGGGCTCTGCAGGGCTCGGTCTCCATAAAAAACGAAGAGCATTGCGGTCTTGCTCATTTATCTTAATTTGCGGAAACATTTCCTTTATATCCGCGGTCATAGCATAACGTCCTTCCCTAAACCTATATAATATGGCAATGAGTGATTGCAGCAGATCAGGTCCAGATAATAGTAAAGAGTTAAGGCTGACACCATAGGTTTTGGCTGCCGCATCGTGCACCACACGAAGCTTGTTTTTCTGAGGGTGGTACACTCCAAAATGCGGGAGATACCAACGCGGCGCTTCGATGAGTGTACGACTCTCAGAATTGTATCGTGCATGATACGTATCGACGGCGCACTCTTCAGCGTAGCCCTTACCTAGCATATCTGTAATGTAGTTACGATAAGCTTCAGCAAAACTTCTATCTTTCTGCATACGTTTTTCTAAGCTTTTGAAACGTGACTCAGCTTGAAAGTAACTATCCGGAATGTGTGCAATCCCTTGACGCCAAGGTAATCCAACCGAAAATCGCCCAGACGATAAACGCGTAGTGGTAGATTTCAAAATGTCTACGGCACGTTGATCGTCGGTACTAAGAGACGTACGCTTAGAAATACCAATTGAGTCCAGTTTATAATACTCCTTTATTAGTAGTTCTAAGGAAGCGTCACTAGTGCCTCCATTTGAATCGATAAAACTTAAGTGACTAATAAATGTTACAGGTTTAGTTCGTCTGTCTACGGGACCGTAAATTGTCCACCCAAGGGCCGTAAGACAACCTACCGGGTGTGTGCGGTTACCCTTACGGACCTCGCGTGTAATGGATAAATGCCAATCTTCGGCGCCTATGAGGATGGTAGGAACGGCATTCGTGTAAATAAGCATATCGGCAATATCAGATAAATGAGTGTATTTATTAATGTCTGATACGGAAATAGTCTGTCTATGAAGAGATAAAGAATCAATTGTTCTGGCATTCTTAATCGTATACACTTCTTGTGTGTACTTGCCTTTAATATTAAAGCTTACATAGGAAACGTTAACTTGTGTGCTCATACCGCCTACAGCATTGATCTTAATACAGTCTGAAGGACCTGCGACTCCAATCACATTGGCAACTTTGGTGTCAATTAGTGTAGCTGTACTGCCGTCATCCAGTAAGGCATAAGTGTCATAATGCCCTGCTGGACCACTAACAGTCACAGGTACAACTTTTAATAAAACGCTTGGTGTGAATGCGGATGTTTGAGCGTTCGGTGTAAATGAGGAAGGTTGATCTGTAGACAAACCTACAACTTCTTCAATATGTGGCTGTGAAGACGATGGTTGTACGATTTGGTCATTGTGTAGCAATGCGTGGTGTCTACGGGTACAACCATTGACGCCACATGCCTTTACTTTACATGTATTCCAAGTATGCGTACTGATTTTGAGGCATCTGTAGCACGCTTTATTATTGCGAACCCAACGCCACCTATCTTCGGTAGTAAGTAACTTGAACCCTGAACAGTCTTTTATGTTGTGTGCTTTTTTACAAAAAATACAAGTATTTGGCGGTTTTATGCCACTGACAGAATGCGTAGATATTTCGTACCGGTTACTTGATCGATGAAAAGATTCTTTAGGGGATGGAAGAACTTGTGCGTCAGGAGACATGCCAAATTTAATATGTCGCTCTAATTCCCTTACTAAAAATTCGCTAAGAAGTTCCAACTTTGGCTTATTTTGGTTGTTTTCTGACGCGAAGTCCGTCCATCTCATTTTAAGAGTGTGCTTTAATTTGCCTACTATGCAATAAAACAATTCCGGGGAGTAAAGATATTCGACTTGATTGAGTAACCGTATTGAAGCTACACTATTTTGTACAGCGGTAGTAAATGATGGCAAGCCCTTTAATTCTGGCGTAAGATTAGGTAGTTTCTTAAGGGCGGCTACTTCATGAAAAACTATCACCTCTGGGCGAGCAAAATGATACTCCAGTTGCTGCATGATGCCTTCAGGTGCGTCAGCCAAGAGCAGGAGATAAGAGACGGCCTCTCGCGCTGGGCCACGCAAAGCATGCTGAAGGCGGGTCACATTTTCTAAAGGAGAATAACAAGTATTAGTGGTGTCATAAGCTCTCTTAAAATAAAGCCATTGCGAGGGATCGCCTGCAAAATGTGGTAACTCTATTGTCGATTTCTTAAGTGACGATTGATTGACTACAAGAGCCTTAGTTGTAGCTGCTGTGTCAGCTGCAGCTCGTATCATTCCTGACAAGTCGGCAAAAGACAAATTGTCATTATGTGAACGACGATAAGTATCAGCATTAAATGTTTGTGACGAAGCGTCTTTATCATCAGAATTTACGTGAGGTGCTGATGAGGTGTCCTTTACAATAGTGAGTTTTTCACTCGTACTATGGTGCAGAGGTTCGGGCAAGTTCGCAACCGGGTTAGAAATATTAACAACGCCCTGTGTGTCAGTCGGTCGTGACTGGCTGGGAAGCTCGTCATCGGAGTGATCGAGCCTCGTTGCTATTTTATTTCCATAAGTATAAACAATCGGTACCTGTTTCTGTTCGGTCATGTCGTTTACCCAGTCCTTCAACCTTCGAGAAGAAACGCGACTCCTTTGTGAGGCCCGTGAGCTACCTGACTCGGCCTCGATCGCGGCGAGTTCTGCACGAAGTTCCACTTCCTCGGTTTCCTGTTCCATAGCGGCCAGTTGTCGCTCTCGTTCTAGTTGGCGGCGGCGTAATTGTGCTTCCGCGGCCAGCTTGCGTGCTTGTATGGTTGCACTCGATCGCGTTGTCGTGGTGCTACTACTACGTTCACTGATGTTATCCTGACCATCCACCATTGTCATCGTGGGGTGCTGTGCCCCTGAATCGGATAGTGTTCGCGTTTCTGCCATCGAAACCTTTTTTGCGTTGCTTCTTGTGATGGGCATGTAAGCGAAAATATTTTACCGAAAAAATGAAAAAAATTACGGGAAAAATATACTGGTTCGTTATACGCGGAGAAGGACCAAATATTGTTGAGGATAGGAGGAGGATAATGGATAAAAACAGGAATAACGTTAATTAAATATATTTTGTAGCACATTAAGTACAACCAGATTTTTAGTTTTGAGTGACAGGAAAAACATAGATAAATCGTAGGCATAAAAAATGACAACAAGTAGGTTTGATTTGCCACAATAGTAATATAAGTTATTTACGGGATTGTTACCATGTACCTTGTTTTTAGCGAGTTTCCGATATTTCGGCACTGTTGCAAGCGCCATGATCACGGAGTAACTGAAGTAATTGCGGGTAGGCTGTTATTGGTAGACATATCGGTCTACCCTCCGACGAAGTCTTTTATTGCGTTCGATACCCGTACCACTGTTTACATTCTCACTATTCACTCGAAACTGTTCTCGACACACAACACTTACATTATCGGATCGCGACACGACACTTTTTTGATTATTTCCGGTTTTACACATAAATAACAATCCCGTAAATAACTTATATTACTATAATGTTAGTGACCATGAAAGTTTAAAACAATATACAATAGATACGAGTACCTGTGTCGTGTTGAATTTTTCCACGTGCATATTGTCAATTTGTTTGGTCAAGCATTTTAACGTTATCTTCACCATCAGCCTATTAATGTTCTCACTGCTGCAGCACAGGCCTGCCCTATGGATGGAGTAGGGAGACTCGGCCGTGACGTGACCCACCACGCGGGCTCACTACGGATTGGTGGGAGCTAATGACTGCAGACGCAGCGGGGACCAACGGTCTAATGTGCCTTCCGAAGCACGGAGAAGTTCAAGATAATAAGTTTTTGGTCACCCATCCAATAACCGACCATTGCGAAATTTGCTTGATTTTCACTATCGCAAGCCGATTACGCTAACCACCTCCGCCATCGAGCTCCTCAGCTCTTTGCAATAAAACAATAATTTGACATTATTACAATGTATCGGAACATGCTCTCTTGTTTTAAGTTTTGTTTGAAATAAGTTTGTACGGTACTTGCCTAACTAGGGCGGAAGTTACGTTCAATTTTCTAATGGGGCTCTCTAATCACTCAACTATGACTTAAGTTACTTATAGGCCGGTCGCCACCAATCGATATTTATTTGAAACTAGTTGCTTAATTACTTAGAAGTTTATGATTCAAAAATGCTGTCCACCCAGAGAAATATTTGTTATAACCTTAACTTTTTCGTGATCCCTTTTAAAGCTAAAAAGAAGTGTCAAAGTGACAACTAATTCCTTTCCCAACTATGATATGCAAGCGATCGCGGAAGGAAAAAAGCTGACACATACATTCATCTCTTATCTATTAGACAAGTCCGTCCGTCCGTCTGTGGTGCTGTTTCAGCGGCCAAACCGTAAGAGATAGATAAAGAGAATATTTAAGTTATAAGTTAAGAATAGTCTGATAAGACTACAAACCGGATTTGAGTAACGTAGCACTTCCGGTTTTCGAGAAATCGCGAATTTCAAACGAAACCACACAAAATCTCAGAAGTTCTCAATTAATTAAATACATTTTTTTTTTAAATCAGGTTTTGGTGAACATTTGGTTCACTGGTTTGCTAGTACTTAGCTAATGTATAAAGAGAAATAGTTATTAAATACTTTACTTTGTTATAAAAATGCTTTCTTTAAATTAAAAACAAGTGGATCTCTATAAAACATAAGCATAAGTAATAATAGTAACTAATCTATACTTAGTGTTGCCAGATCTGATATGTTTTAAATCGGTACACGAGGTCAAAAAAATCGGGATTTAGGGTTACAGATCGGGACAGTAAACAAAAAACAAGGGGGTTTGAAGTCTGGGTTTTATTTATTGCGTTTTAAACTACCAGTGCAAGTATAGTATTATATTAATTACCTAAATTTAATTTTTTGATTAATCGGGACATTTATCGTCCCGATCTGGTACAAATCGGGACGCGCCCCCAGACCCCTGAAAATCGGGACGTGCCGCGCAAATCGGGACACCTGGCAACACTCTCTATACTTAACATATCAATATCTGCAATTTTAAAAAAGCTAAATAACTTTTTGAAAATCAAGTAAGGAAACGTGGTTATTTTTCCGCCTTTTTGCTTTTAAGCGTCTTTTCGGTAAAACAGCAGATGATGGATAATAACAAACCTTTTGTTACCCATTTAGTTTTTAGTGTTCCGTTTGTCATCCTTTGAGTACGGATTTGGTATTACCGATTAGTTTAGATTGGAGAGGGAAAATATGCCTCCACTGTTTGTTTGGCTGTTGCAGAAGGGCTAGTCCTAAAAAAAAAAAAGAAGACATCTGAAATTTTCCTATGAACATTGCGTGTTACTGAAGCCGCCGTCATTAGAAATTAATTTTCAATACCTCCATTTCAATAACTTCATTTTGATTTTTAACACACATTTATTTGCGTTTATTGAAATTTTACATGATAATTTTGATTTTCAATCCTTTGAGGACTTATTAGTACACAATTGCAGAATAATGAATTTAGTCCCAATTTATTTAGAACTTCTACTATGGGAACTAAATAACGTAGATATATATTATACATCGCTATATAAAAAACTATAAGCTGGATGGTGGATGTGAATAGCGCATTCGACCTGCGATAGTGGAAGTTCAGCAACTTTTTCGCAATGGTCATTGGATGGGTGACCAAAAATTTATTATCTGTGCTTTGGAAGGCACGTTAAGCGTTAGCACCCAACAATCCGCACTGACCCCTCGTGGTGGGTCATAGCGCAAACTTCCTGTCTCACCATCATTATCATGATTGTTTCTTTTCCTCTCTGATCCTCTGGTCAACTTTTCTATCTTCCTTCCTCTCTTGGCCCATCTTGCCTCCCTCTGGCAAGAAGGGCACTCTCTTCTTTTACTTGTTCTCTCTATATCTCTCGTCCACCACCAGCACGTTATAGCTGGTGGTCGACATAACTGGTGAAGGACCGCTGACCTGCGCGTCGCCCGCCCTAAAGCACGGACCGCCGAAGCGCAGGTCACTCGCCCGACGACGTTAACACTCAAACCCAGCTTTTTATTTTTTCTTTATCATTTTTCTTCTATTGCGAACTATTTTACACTAGCGAAAAACTCAGCTATTTAAAAAAAAATATGTAGGAACAAAAAATATTTGCGTTTATTTGAATCCAGGTCCTTACTGTTGTAGCACCAGACGGTCCTTAATGTGATCTAATAAATACAATCTAATTAATCTAGTGAAGCAATTAAACAGTGCTTTATTTAACACGTAAGTACAACTCTGAATTTCCGTTCGCTCGTTTGCCAGTAGGTACCACAAATGTTCTAATACGATTTCTAAGTGCTAATGAAGCTGTTTTAGCTTGCTAATTCCGTTGTCTTATCACCCATCTTCTGCCATCAATCTTTATCTATGTCGTCTAAGAGTTACGGCGACAGCACATCAGTGCCAATCAATCGAATTAATTAACTAAATGCATCCTACTACTTGAACGGTAAGGTTACTTAACATGCGATCTACACATATTTGACGTCCGTTTTTATCCAGGATCCTACATTGATGGGATTAGATGACGTGTTAATTGTCATTCGCTTCTTCTCTTAGTTAATTGCCGGCCTGGAAGACGACTTAGTTATTTTATCAGCTTACTGTATGTAGTTATTCATAGACCTAAGCACAAGTACACATCGGTGTAAAGCTGATAAAGTAGCAATAATACGCAATCAGCCATTGTCAGCAATGTACTCTATTAGTATCATTAATATTATTAATTTTGTCGTTAAATGTTATGTAGGCAATAGGTAAAATAATGCGATAAGTATATTTTATACTTACATTGTAACATAAATGGTAAAATCATGAAGTTCATATATAAAATTACTCTTATAACAATAAAATTATTGAATATATTTTGAACGTAGAACTATTGAAAATCTACAAAATATCACTTGTCTTTATGCAACCCAGTCAATAGTGAAATATTGAAGTTGTTAATTGCTAGTTGTTCGTATCAAATTATAACTGTATTTAAAACCGCATCCGCAGCAAAAGCTTGTCCAGTGACATGAAAGAAAGTCTTGAGGTTAGTTACGAGTAGATCATAACATGACTAAGTAGAATTATTATTATGAAAAATTATATAACAGTAAGGTAAGGTTTAAGTGACATAAGTAATGATATCCCATTAATAGTGGATTAAACGGGTCTACCTTACATCTCAGAACTTTTAATATCGTCATATTATTATGCATATCAGCGGATGGCATAAACTTCGTTTCGCAGAAAATGATTTGGCATTCACTCATTTAGCGAAAATTCAAACACAATATTGTAATATAGAATCATCTTTAGACATAAATTTAATATTCGCAATAATTAAAAGCAGAACCATCATACCGCAGAAAGTTTACACTCAGAATCTTCTTTTGGCTAACTATTATTAAACTTTTCCTTGTTTTATTTATATGTATTTTTTTTATAGTAATAGCTTGATACTAAAGATTTTTGTTTCTAGAGATTTTTAATGTTCCTAATTCTTGTAAGTAATAAGATTTCATTATTAAGTATTAGAATGCTGAAATTTATGTTTAATTTCTTTAAGTAAGTGCAGTTGGTGGCAGTAACATACGTTTCTTTCGTGTTTATTTAGAGTTTTTTCTTAAAATTTAATTACTTATTATAAGCAAATTTCTTGTTCTTTTTAAGCCTCGAGACTCGTGAATTACCGTGCCTCGAGAACGAAAATAGTTCGAGAACGAGAACTAGAAACCCTACTTGTAATGTATCATATAATGCTTGCCTAACACACACGGAACACACGGGGTTCAAAAACTAAAAGCTTCATAAATAATCCACAAAATGTATCTATATCCAATAGTAACACGGAACTTGTAGGAACCCCATTGGGTTTACATTAAGATGTAAGTCAATATCGTGTTTGTTGAAACTTACGCTATATTTTGTTATTTATTATAGTAACAGAATCTAAAGCGTTTTGTATAAATTTTGGACTTTAGCGAGTATTAAATTTCTTGTTCTCGTATAGAATAAGTCATTTTAGGATTTTCTATTTTCAGGACCGTGTAAGTTTAATAAAATAAAGGACTTATAATACTAATTTAGCAAATTCCTAACAAATAGGCAGTTTAGGAACTGATGTAGCAAAATCCTTGTTTCAATTTTAACTTCAATCAATAGTCAGTACGGATTTAAATATTGTAAAACTCATAAATTGTATCGCATGGTAACCAAATATAAATTTGATAGGGGCGATAATTTAAACATATCTAAGCGTTTACACGGACGAAGTGAGATCGATAAATTATTATTTGCAATTCATAATGCAAACTACTCAATTCTCGTTGTTAATTTATGGGTATATATGGCGCCGATTTATTGATAAACAAACTCCATATTTGCCCGCGTGCGCACTCGCAGTGGCTTTAATTGATTTCGTTATACATGTTATGATTATGTCCATAGAGGACGTTGTGGTATTTTTGACGTCTCCTCGTGGGATAAGTAATCATTACGTAAACTATACGCAAGCATGGTCGGTCACAAGATTTAGCAACGATGCAAGAGTGTCGCGCCATCTTACGAATTTAATTATTTATTTACTCTTCATTGTTTTACAAAAAGTGGCGGATAATGTCACATTAATAATTTGAATCGATTAAGAAATTATATTATACTTGGGACAAATTAAAACTTTTCAGAATGATAAAAATAACTAAAACTGGTCAAAAATTAATTATTTGTCGATTATATGGAGAGTGTCCTGGACTTCAATGCACTTTTTATACGTACTGTTTTTTTGCACGTGTTTTTTTTTGAGACCGCGTAGACGATAGCACACAGCTTTGTAGGACACCCACGTCTAGGGTTTTGGAGTCCGAGCATGCACCGTCAACTGCGACCTTGATACTACTATCCGCATTTTTCGGAAAGCTCATAAAAAGGATGCTTGAAAGAAGCGCTCTGTGCCAGACCCAATCAAAGGCCCATGCGATTACCAAACTGACCGCGAATGCTTCCCCTTTGGGGTCAATCGCCTTTGCCCAACGATGCATCAAGTATACCAGAAGATCACCTGCCGAACGACTTCTACGGAAGCCTGGTTGTAGCTGATCAGCAACTGGTCCTCCAGGTACCGAAGGAGCTGGCAGTTGATAATGGATTCTATTATCTTGGAGAACAAGGAGGTGATGGCTGAGGTCCTGTAGTTGGGAGGAAGAGAGCTGTTGCCGTTTTTTGGAATCGAATGCACCAAAGCTGTCTTCCATGTGTTTTCGAACGACGCCTGAAGAGTAGGAGAGCCGAAAAAGTTGCGTTAGTACCGGATCCAACTCAGGAGCAAACGTCTTCAGCACAACTGGTGAGACTTCATCGGGCCTACTCGACTTGTGAATATCAAGAGTGAAGAGTGCTTTGCGTACTAAGTGTGTGAACGTTGTGTGAACCGGATATCCGGCAAAGAGCTCTCACACTGCAGGATGGTCGGTGGTGTGTATACGCTGTCATCGGAGTCGAGTTAGATCCAGAGAGTGACCATAAGAGTTCCGCTTTCTGTTTTGCAGTGTGGACCATAGATTCATCACAGGGGGGGGCATACATTCATCACATCTAATACGGATAATGACGGGGTAAAGTTAACATAATTCTATTTAGTCCGTCAGGTGGTTTATTAAAAAAATGTGGACACAAATATTTTCTTTTGTCAATCAACTAAAAAATTATAAAAGTTAAGCGGGTCAAAGTTTGAGAGTGGGCTCGTGAAGCTATTTCTAAGTAAAATTTGTACCACACAATTGTAGAAGTGACGTCATGCGACATTTTAAACCAATATATATCCGTAGCATTTTGATTATGTGAAAACAGAAAAAATACGTGTCTAATATTTTTAGATAATCAACCTGATACTTAGAAAGCCCCACAAGGTAAAAATTCATCTCTGAAATTTTGGATTCTGAAGTATAAATTACCTATACGTAAATAAATAGTCGACTTGCATAGCTTCATTGCCCAAAAGCAGTTTGAAGGCAAGCGACATTTAGTTAAAAGTAGCACCAAATTGTAAATACAATTGACAAATAGATAAAACAAAGAACTTAATTATTTGTGGAATTATTTTAATGTATTTAATAACATTTTTTTTTGTATAAACTATGAATATTATATTGTTATAAGCTAGTAAACATGGAGATATTTAATTTAGATCGGTAGGTTATTTTTTTCAGTTGATAATAGCATTAATCATTGAGAATAAAAAATGGTACATAATTATAATTTATAACGTAGTAAGTATGAATTTTAATGTTAGATAAATATTTTATTGGTTATATAGTATGTAAATTAGTATTTCATATATAACCATACATATTAAGAAGTACTTAGCAAGAAAAAAATATATGCAATTATTATTCCCTTGTTAATAATGAATCTTTAAAAGCCCATATTATATCCATACTAATATTATAAATGGGAAAGTGTGTTTGTTTGTTTGTTTGTTTGTCTTCTCTTCACGCCTAAACCGCTGAACTGATTGTGATAAAATTCGGTATATGTATAGCTTGAACTTATGAGACTGCTATAGGCTACTTTTTTTTAATTTATGTATTTGAATTTACATAATTTTCAACTAAATTAATCATTTTCATGGTTGGTCCCGATAGAGATGGCGCTACTGTCACGAAGACAGATTAAATTTGAAATGTGGAAGTTGTTATATTAACATAATAATACGAGATGGCACCACTCGTGTTCAATACCGAGTATTTTGTGTTAGTGTTTCATTTATTAAATCGAGGTAATTTTACGCAATTTCTTTCTAATCTCATTTTAAAATTAAATCTAGCAAATACTACTCTAAATTTATAATATAAAAATATCATTTTCGAGTGATTATAGATAGAGATGGCGCTACCATCTCGAATACCAACTCAACCGAGTAGTCTCTCTTGAAATAATATTTTCTGAGTAACTTATCAGATGGCACCACCCGTCTTTAATATCGAGAATTTTTAATTGCTAAAAATGTGAGTTGTGATATTGCGTTTTTTCAGATCGCGCTATTTATGAACATGACTTTTTAATATTTATTGTTAATTTTAACGTCATGTAGGTAGATATTTTAATTAAAACAATATTAGTAAAAAAACCGACTTCCTTCAGTGTCCTAATATCTTACCAGAAAATCTTATAAACATCAAATAGATATTAAATAATCAGCTGTTTACAGTAGACAGATACTAAATAAACAGCTGTTATGATTTATTTTAGTCCCTTAATCGAGTATTATCCAATAATTTTCAACTAGAATAACAATTCGAAAACCAAGCTGTTGCGTGTGAAACTGAAGAGATGTCGCTACCCGAGTCGAGTTTACTTGCACTAAAAATCTGAGGTTTTTCGGATGGCGCTATTCATGAACATTACTTTTTTATATTTATTGTTTTTAATAGTATTCTGTTATCTGTGCTATTAGAGAAGAATCAACGTGGTGGTGTTAAGTGCTTACTATTTCAGCAGGTAAGCAACAGCAAGCAATAGGTACCTACCTACCTTGATTGATTTTAAAGAAATACGATTTACCAAGGTACCATATTTGTTTTTGTTTTCCTTTGTGATTTGGTTTTGTTGTGCATTAAATGAATAAGGTAGGTATTTTTGTAGTTTCTTCGAATGTATTAAATTGACTCACTGATAAAAATTATGGAAAAACACATAACATCGTGTACAGTAGCGTACTTAAATAGTACTGCTATGTGTTTAAAATAATTAAACCCTTTATTCTAATAATACTAATGCTTTTACATTTTGAAGTTTTATTACGTACTATCCATAGTAGTTTTAGGTATTATTATGAGAGTGTTTGTTTTGTTTATCCTTCCTCGAAGCCTAAACCACTTTGAAATTTGGTAAGTATATATAGTGCAGTCATTGAAGCATTATTGCTCCGAATTTTTTTACTGTGAACCGAATTGCATACAATTTTGGAATTAGCTTCATCTTACCTTTAACTTCAAAAGTGAAAATGATGGTTGCCACCCCTTCTCGGGGGTGATTTTTTTTTTCAAAATAAGTATTGTAATAAATTTTAAGCAAAAAATCATCTATAAAGTTTTTCAAAAAATCCAATACTTTTCAAGTTATTGGCAATTGAAAATTCGAAATTTTTTACCGTTTTTCATCGGTTATTTGCAAATATCTCCAAAAATGTAAGTTTTATCGAAAATTTTATAAAAAACAAAATTGTAGCAGGTAAAACAATGAACAATTTGGTTTTTTATAGAGTATTCTAAGTGCAATATTAAGCTAGATATTAAAGATCAAAGCCGTTTTTTATTTTGAAATTTAATCGATGTGGTCAATGCCATCTAGCGGCGAGCATTTTATGCATTCTAATACAAAATCTTTTTATGTCATACCAAAGTATTTTTTATGATTTTTTTCAATTTAGGGGTTGTTTGCAAGGGTTGTAACATGGGGTAATTATGTTAGAAAATACTTTACAATTTCATCACTTACTATAAGACATGTTTTCTAGCTATAAAATGGCTCAATGTCAATTTTTCCATTAAGGGGTTGTTTACACCCCTTAAAAATAATAGGCGGAGTTCAGATCAATTTCACTTTTGAAGTTAAGGGTAAGGTGAGCCTAATTCCAAAATTTCATGCAAAACGGTTCACAGTAAAAAAATTCGGAGGTAATACCGTATTTTTCGCTTCAATGACTGCACTAATAGGTTGAAGCTTTGGGTTGCTATAAGCTACTTTTTTACTCACTATGTCAAAAGATGATGAGAGCCTCAAATAGGAAAACCACGCGAGCGTAGCCGCGGGTAACAGCTAGTAGTTTAATAAACAAATTAGCATACTAACCATTATCTTATACAATAACTATAAATTATAATATCGGTGATTTATAAAAAGGAAGTAACGCGATTTATTGTTAGGAATGCAGTTTCATCATAATTGCTCTCAATAGATATGGTGCTATGGCGCCTTATAATCGTTTAAATCAATATAAATTTACATAGAACATTATTATTACATTAGCCGAAGATATGCATTATCGAGTGAATCAACGACTTGAATACAGACGGGAAACATAACAGATTAATATACTCCTTTACGCCAAATAAGGGAAGCTTTAGCTACCTTTTTCTAAACTTAACGCAGTTAAAAAAATAGTATACAAACCCATTCAGATACACGTTTACATTGATAAATAGATAATTATTTATTCAATACACCACATTATAAAGTACAAAGATAGGAAAATAATTTAAAAAGGTGGACAATTGGCGGTCTTATGGCTATGTAGCCATTTCTTACAGACAACCATAGGATGGAGAGACGAAATTTAATAAAAGAAAGGGTGTGAAATTACAAAACTAAAATAGAAAAATAAGAAAACAAAATATAATCCATGATTAAAATTACTGTTCATATTATAAAATAGAAACTGATAAAAATTTTGATTGCTTTGGTTTAAAAGTTTGATTTTTTCACAGCTCTAAGGGACAGTAGACCTATTAGATATGAATTTCAGTTTGATACCTCCACGCCTTTCTGAGAAAAACGGTCTTGACAGACGGACGGACGGACAACATAGTGATTCTATAAGAGTTCCGTTTTTGTCTTTTTTTGAGATACGGAACCCTAATAGAAATTTTTTGAGAAAAAATATCCAAAATACTTCCTCATCCGTACCACAACATTCCCCCACGGAAAGATATTAAATGACATTCGAGCTTTTATGAAAAGCCGCATTGTCGTTACTGGAACCAGCCAAGGTTCATTTAACCATCATTATTCGACAATAAGTTACAACGAGAACGATAATTAACACCATTGAGCTGCGCAAGCACTTCATTACAAGCAATAAATTTTACAAAAAAATACCGATGGCCACCACCGGTCCAGTCAAAAAGTGAGTTTCAAGTTGACAGGAGAACACTCAAAAAGCACTTATATACACATTAAATTAATTATAACTTTTGTATAACAATAAGTGCTCACACACATAACTGCGAATTCGCATCGCATTGCGAATATCTGTGTGCTTGCACGAATGCACCGCAAAAATTTCAGATCTGATTCGGATCGCGCATTCCTGCGATTTACTTTACATTTGGTGACGCCGTTTTAGTCCACACTGAGACTTCCCTAGTACGATCGTTTTTGTAGACATGGTGCAAATAAACTCAAAAGCTCTTCAAATGAAGATAATATAACAGCAGTGTAATAATCTTACGATCTATGTCACTATTACTCAAATTCACCTTAAACAAAGCTTTGCGATGCGACATCGTATAGCAACACATCGCAGTGTTTTGTAGGACCCTTAATATTGTATCATATGTGATGTTCATTTTAATTTCCAAGCGCTAACAATAATTTTGCAATGTTTTTTCCATTATCAAAAAGATTTTTAACGCCTTCTGATGTCAAATCAAAACTAACAACATTTTTTACATTTAAAAACGATAAATGTCAGAAGGCCGTAAGAATTTATTTGAAATTCACCTTACAAGTGTGTAAACGAATTTTACCTGTTGGTTTAACCTGTTTCCGTGAAAATTACTTGCGCGTAAAGACATCGTATTAATTTTTACCTGTACGTCGCGGTGTTAAGTCCATAAAATAGGCGATTGAAGAATTAAACATAATATTCAATAACACCATACGCATCTTTCCTTGCTGGGATGACTTGACAGTACCTTATAGTTGCAAATACTATTCTCGAATCTTAGATGGGGAAAACAATCTTCAATGAACATGTTTAATCAAATACCAAAATTTGTTTCGGTTCAGTTTCGATTCATTAAAGTCTCGTATTTTTAGTGAAATGTGAATTCGGCCTGGATTCTAGTATCATGAGTTTTAGGGCATCTTGAATGTTTAGCATGTCAAAGAAGAAAATAACATAGGCAGCAACAAAATTGAAAATCTTTGAATTTTTTGTCAAAATTTTGTAAAGAAAAGGATATGAGGGGGGAATACATTTCCTAATCTTTATTTAAAATTTTCAAATTGAATACTTCTTTTTACTCGTACCTAGCGCTTCGTTTTACTTTTAGTAAAGATTTTTTTATTTCGTTTTATTTTCCGTTACCAGCATTATGAGTCTCCTATATTTGCATAGTGAGTACTCGTAAATAGTTTTTGAGAATGCTTAAGCTTAATAATTGTGATATTTTGTTTTGCAAGAAATATTTATTACATATTTCCTACTAATTACTATTTGATAAGAATACGTTTTTATAAAATGTGTTAAAAGACAATTGCGAAATATAAAAGCAAAATGTCATGACATTTGTGCACCTGCGCTATTATTTGTACTGTTTTTGGTTGCAGGTACTGTTATTTATTTATAACAAATTTAACCTAACAAAAAATATATGAATGACCAGACTTTTAGAATTTACAATATTCGTTTGATCGTACTTTTGGGGCTAAACTATAGCATGCAAGCTAATAATTACAGAATTTAAATTAGCCGTGCATCTCTCAACATACGAAAATCCCATAAAGGCATTGTGTTCGTGTTATGATAAAGATAGTGCGTTGAATGAATGCTCTAAATAACATCCTACGGCGATAGTATCAATTGGCTTTCACACGCCCGTTTCGTGGCCCGAAATGAGGTGCGTTAACGAGCGGCTTGCATGTGCGTAGGTATATTTCGCGGATACCCCTTCTCGGCAATTCAAAAGTCCTCCTGCTCATAAATAATTAAATCAATAAGACGGGTAATAAGGCAACGTAAATGTTTCAAATAAGTTTTTGCTTACCATATTTTTTTTATTGCCAATATATGAATTGGATTGAGGAGTCTGACGGCGCAAGTGATTAGCACTTTCGGTTGCGATTGTTGAATTGAAGCAACTTTCGCAGTGGTCGGTCATTAGATGAGTGACCAATAATTTATTATCTCGAGCTCCTCCGTGCATTGGAAGGCACGGTAAGCTTACGCCGCTTCTTCTCCGACAAAGCAGCATAATAATTATTTAAGTGAAATAATTATTTCGTCTCGAAACTGTGGTAGGGAATTGTCGATTTAAAAGTACTTACTTAGCAAAGACCATTTAAATAAATATATTTTGTATTGTTTTGCTGTTGATCCCAGCTGCATTTAAAGTCGTTAGCACCCACCAACCACTGGGCCCGCGTGGAGGGTCATGGCCCAATCTCCCTATTCCATCGATAGGGAAGGCCTGCATAGGGCGCAGTAGGGACATTAATAGGCTGATGATAATGATGATTGGAAAAGTTAAATTATTTCCTACCTGAATAGAGTCATCGAAAATCTTATAATGTGTAGAAATCATAAAGGCAATTCCAATAAAATAACAAAGCGAGTACGTTTGTATCATCGAAATAAAGCACGGCCTATCATGCGAGATCACGCTCACGAGATTGCGAAACGGAATTCTTTTATTACGATGAATAGGCATGGTTGATGTGAATTATTTATACCGTGCAATTAAATCAGCACGTACGTTATCAGTTCAACAACCTTATGACCAAATAAAACTTACCCATATAAAAGAAACATAAGAATACAGCCTACTTTGGTTAATTTATAATTACGTTTCCGTGGGCTTTTAATACCCAATGCATCGTTAAAGATATTATATAATTATCTTTTCAAATGTATTTTTGAATTATAATAAGAAGTCGCTTAAAAATATTAATAAAAAATAATTATAATGAATTCTGTGAGATTTTTATTATGTATCTTTATCAACGAGCGCATTGTACAGGTTACTTACTTACTTCACTTATAAAAAAACTTGAACAATTAATTACTTTATTCTTTACATAGTATTAAAAATCTATAAAATCATTAACATAGAAAAATATGTTTGCCCACCGTAATCATAAATTAATCCCGGTAACTCAAAAAAAACAGGCGTCACCTATTCCACTTTACTGGGCTACTGTCCCAATACATCATAAAATTCTTGAAATACATGCATAAAATATAAAATGGAAATCAATAAACGACCAATCAAACACATATCGGACATATCATTTGAATTCCTACTTTAGAAACCTTCGCAAATCAAATATTTACTTAATTAGCGTGCTCCACACGAAAACTTATGTTAATTTTGATCGTAACTTCTGCTGCGGCATAACTTTAAAGTCTGACACATCGTGCTTTAACATTAATTGGCTGTTTATTGAGCTAGAATAATGTTTAGTTAAGGGTTAACTGAAGCGGTGAACTACATAGAATAGAAAGCAATTGTAAGCGCAGACTTTGAAATAGATTCAATACTTGGTTCGTTGCAAATACCGTTATAATTAACAGAGGAATATAACAAGATGGCTGCGTATACGGACGTCGTTGTATATGCTTTCTATAATAATCGCAGATGCTTAAACCAATATTATAACAAGTAATGCGATAAGGGCAATAGAAAGTAAAGTTATTGTGCACGTTTACCGAACTAAAATTACAACGAAGGTGTTGATTTTGCACTGGGAATTTACGCTACACTGAGTTAAATACGCTGTAACTGTGATTGAGTATTCTTAATTGTTTATTGTATTCTCAATAGTAAAAATTATTTTTGTATTAATATAATATAGCTCCTACGGTATTAACATTGCCACCCTGAACTCATTCCGCTATCCCATCGGATTCTGATCACCCATACTGCAGAAACGAACTCAACAACTGCATAACTGAAACGATTAATTGTATTGGATGTAATTGAAAAAAAAAAAGGTTTATATTCGATATAAATTTTAAATAATAATAATACGATTAAATTGTTCTAAATCTTGCAAAGAACACTCTTAGCAATTTTCGTATTCAACAATTAATAATACATTTAAAATATAACAGAGTTTTTTAGTTTCCACCCAGGCGGGTGTGAAATCCTTACCTTACAGCCGGCTGCAAAATTGCTCATGTAGCTAGTTTGACCTCAGTCATTATTATGAAAATGATCTAACACTTTATATGATAATAGTGTGTTTAGTAGTTGCATGTGCAGTAATTGAAACCTCCGAGGTAGCAGCTGTTATTGATAACAAACATAATTTTCAAGATCATTTGCAGAGACGTCGCAATGAAAATGAATATATTTGTAAATTCTGGACAAGTATGTGTTAACCCACTTTCGTTAATAGTATTCTTGTTTATAGCTATTATAAATACGTTGTAACTCTTCTGACATTAAATGAATTGCATTGTTTGTCATCTGTTTAAAGTTGTTTGCCCGATGCTAATGTTCAATGTTTATGTTTGATCCGTTATTCTATCTGGCGGAAATTGTTAAGCGTTAAACGTATTTTTATTTAGTTAGATTACGAGGCAAAGTGACGAACGATTACCATATTATGTTAGTCATTATGCCATTACTGTTTTTTAAAAGCACTTTTTGATTTCGTCTTAAAACACGAAATGTGATTTCTTTTTGTATGAGTACTTTGGTTTTATATTATAACTTACACATTTAAATAACAAAAATTTAAAAACTACGTGATGACTACGAGCATTTAATTCGGAATAAAAGATATGAGTTTACAATTACAAAAGCTATAAACTACCTAATGTCTAAAAACGTAAAAACCAGAAATAACTAAGAACTTAAATAATATACAATTTACAAAATAAAAAATAAATCACCCCCAGCGCCGCTGTCAGGAATGGTGCCCGATAGCTGGCAGCATTTCCACGTTGGATAGCGAGGCTAATCCGTTGGTCAAGGTAGCTGCCAGCCTTTTAATCACCGATTACCTCGATGAGTTTCTTAGACAATTTCTTAAAGAAGGAACGAGCGCTTGGACCCCATGGTCCCATAGCCTCCACACCAAACGGCACAAATATGTAGCTCTCATTGAGAGCTGAATATTTGCGCCGCTTGGAGCACTCGCCGTCGATTACCTTAACCTACTTAGCTACTTAAATAATATATAATTTACAAAATGGAAAATATGTCACCCCCAGCGCCTCCGTCAGGAATGGTACCCAATAAGCTGGCAGCATTGCCACGTTGGATTGTATTGTAATGCTGATCCGTTGACCAAGATAGCTGCCAGCCTTTTGATCACCAGTCGCTCCAGTGAGCCTCTTTGACAGTTCCTTAAAAAGGGAATGAGCGCTTGGACCCCGTGGGCCCATAGTCTCAACACCGAACGGCACAAATATGTAGTTCTCATTGAGAGCTGAATATTGCTGAGTAATTTACCTCTGTGAAGTTAGCCCCCCACTTTTTGAATTTTATTATTATCTAGGTTGTTCTGGGTTGTTCTATGTTTGTTCTACATTGTTCCAAAGTATTATTTGAAAAAACTAAAATTTGAAGCTGCCAGACAAGAAAAACCGTTTTTCTATGGTAGCCCCCCATGTTTGGAAATTCAATATTTTTTTAGTTGTTCCAAGTTGTTCTAGTTGTTCCGAACATTGTTCCAAAGTATTATTTGAAAATATTCAAATTTGAAGCTGCCAGACAAGAAAAACGATTTTATGGTAGCCCCCCATGTTTGGAAATTCAATATTTTTTTAGTTGTTCCAAGTTGTTCTAGTTGTTCCTAACATTGTTCCAAAGTATTATTTGAAAATATTCAAATTTGAAGCTGCCAGACAAAAAAAAACGTTTTTATGGTAGCCCCCCATGTTTGGAAATTCAATATTTTTTTAGTTGTTCCAAGTTGTTCTAGTTGTTCCGAACATTGTTCCAAAGTATTATTTGAAAATATTCAAATTTGAAGCTGCCAGACAAAAAAAAACGTTTTTATGGTAGCCCCCCATGTTTTGAAATTCAATACTTTTTTAGTTGTTCCAAGTTGTTCTAGTTGTTTCTAACATTGTTCCAAAGTATTATTTGAAAAAACTCAAATTTGAAGCTGTCAGGCAAAAAAAACCGTTTTTGAGATAACCCCCCATGTTTGGAAATTCGTTATTTTTAAAGTTGTTCCAAGTTGTTCTAGTTGTTCCTAACATTGTTCCAAAGTATTATTTGAAAAAACTCAAATTTGAAGCTGTCAGACAAAAAAAACCGTTTTTCAGATAGCCCGACCTCTGTGAAGTTAGCCCCCCACTTTTTGAATTTTATTATTATCTAGGTTGTTCTGGGTTGTTCTATGTTTGTTCTACATTGTTCCAAAGTATTATTTGAAAAAACTCAAATTTGAAGCTGTCAGGCAAAAAAAAACCGTTTTTGAGATAGCCCCCCATGTTTGGAAATTCGTTATTTTTAAAGTTGTTCGAAGTTGTTCTAGTTGTTCCTAACATTGTTCCAAAGTATTATTTGAAAAAAATAAAATTTGAAGCTGTAAGAAAAAAAAATTTTTTATTTATAAAATAAAATCAATCGTACCTACCAGAGACAATAAATATATCAAAAATCAATTTAAACAATGACGATTGTACAACAACAGTACAACCGTGGGCTATATCGTTCCAATTTCATTGAATCATTTTGAATGAAATTAATAGAAAAGAAAACATTAGAATATAGGGTAAACTCCCTAGTTGTTGGCACTTTAAGAGTAGGTAGCATGTCAGACATTAAATTACCATAAAATCACATCTAATCACGTGAGTTAGTACACAACATATGTTACACATGTAACAGTATCAAAGAAAGTAGTTTAATCTTTGTTTTCATAATGGTATAGTCAATGAAGGCAAAAATCAGCTGCAACCTCCGATTTCGTTGAACCGCCATCGATTTTCATGAAAATTGGTAATTAGGTGGGGGATACCATAAGAAACAAAAGTGACATAGTGCCAACTTGCGCTTTTGCCCTGAGGGTAGATACCACCCCTTCTCGGGGGTGAAAATTATTTTAATAAAAATAACTCCAGGAATCGATAGAAAGACAAATTCTAAGTAAAATTTGTTATATTAAGTTTTCGGAATAAATCAATACTTTCTGAGTTATTAAAGATTAAATATCGTGATTTTGCGTGATAAAAATACATGTTTAAGCGGTTTTTCATAAATAACTCAAAAACTATGAGCTTTACAAAAAAAACATTAGTACCAAAATTGAAGCTAATATAAAAACAAACAAACGCCTACTTTGAAAAACCCTTCTAAATTCAATTCAAAGTGAGCTATAGGTAATTGTATGTACATATATTTTTTTCGGCAAGTACTTAATCTAAGTATTCAAACCTAAATAACGGGAAACCGATGAATTTATGACATACACTTCCGGAGCACTTTTTAAATTCCTCAGAAATACCTTTATAATGAGCACTGTAAAAAGTTAATAGCTTCAAAATTGAAAAAATTATGATAAAAATAAGATAACACTTATTTTTTTTAGGAAAAACGAAAAATAATTCCAACCATTCATCAAAATGCATCGGTTTCCCGTTATTTAGGGTTGGAAACTTAGATTTAAGTACTCGTCGAAAAAATATATACATACAATTACCTATAGCTCACTTTGAATTCATATAAGAAGGTTTTTCAAAGAAGGTGTTTGTTTTTTTTATTAGCTTCAATTTTCGTAATAATTAGACTTGCAACGAATAGTATATTCGGCAGTATACCGAATATTCGGCGAGGCCCCTGACCGAATAGCTGAATATTAGGCAAAAGTATTCGGCTGGATTTTAGCGCCAAAAACTTGTACAAACGTGATTGTTTCGCGCCCCTTTGTTTGCAGTGCAATTCAGTCAAACGCAGTTTCAACAGAAATGGATCTTTTCCTAAATATTAGTAATATATCACGTCATGACAACCCATATACATGGTGGCAGCAAGGAAAATTGAATTTCCGTGTTTGATTAAGATTGCAGCAAAATATTTGTCGGCGCCAGGAAGTAGTGTTTATTCAGAGCGCCTTTACTCTGAAGCTGGGATGGTGTACGAGAAAAAAAGAATTTCTACTACTTCCTAAAAATGCAGAAAATTTAGTCTTTCTGCACCATAAACTTCCCCTTCTAAATTTTGATTATGAAAATAATTCAAATGCATAGACAAATTCTTAACTTGTTTAATACAGAAAATGATTAAAATATGTTCCTGTTTTATGTACCAATGACTACTTAATAAATGATTATAAAAGAAATGAGAACCTTACCCTTTTAAATTTTGATTACCACAATAATTCAAATACATAGAATCCTCCATTTTTCCAATTCAGAAGATGATTATGTACCAATGGCTACTTTAATGATTATATATAACAGAAATGAAAATATGAATATATACCTACGTAATCAATCGATATTAATTTTCATTTTACCAATTATTTCTCTATGATAAAATATATTATTTAAGTATTCGGTATTCGGCCGAATAATATGTAGGTATTCGGTATTCGGCCGAATATAATAAAAGCAGCCGAATAGGCCGAATACCGAATAGTAACCGAATATTTGTTGCGTCTAGTAATAATATATTTTTCTTAAAACTCATAGCTTTTGAAATATTTATGAAAAACCGCGTAAAACATGAATTTTTTGACGCAAAATCACAATCTTACATCATTATTAACTCAGAAAGTATTGATTTATTTCGAAAACTTAATATAACAACTTTTGCTTAGAGTTTGTCTTTCTATCGATTCCTGGAGTTATTTTTATTAAAATAATTTTTACCCCCGAGAAGGGGTGGTATCTACCCCTAGGGAAAAAGCGCAAGTTGGCACTATGTCACATTTGTTTCATATGGTATCCCCCACCTCATCACCATTTTTCATGAAAATCGATGGAGGTTCATCGAAATCGGAGGTTATAGCTGATTTTTGCCTTCATTGACTGTACTATTATGAAAACAAAGATTGAACTATATTTCCTTGATACTGTTACATGTGTTGTGTACTAACTCATTTAGATGTGATTTTATGGTAATTTAATGTCTGACTGACATGGAACCTACTCTTAAGGTGCCAACAATTAGGGAGTTTACCCTATAGTGTAATGTTTTCTTGTCTTATAACTATTAATTTTATTCAAAATGATTAAATGAAATTGGAACGATATAGCCCACGGTTGTACTGTTGTTGTATAATCGTCATTGTTTAAATTGATTTTTGATGTATTTAGTGTCTCTGGTAGGTACGATTGATTTTATTTTATAGATAAAAGTTTTTTTTTGTCTTACAGCTTCAAATTTTATTTTTTTCAAATAATACTTTGGAACAATGTTAGGAACAACTAAAAAAATAATGAATTTCCAAACATGGGGGCTACCATAGAAAAACGGTTTTTCTTGTCTGGCAGCTTCAAATTTGAGTTTTTTCGAATAATACTTTGGAACAATGTAGAACAAACATAGAACAACCCAGAACAACCTAGATAATAATAAAATTCAAAAAATGGGGGGCTAACTTCACAGAGGTGGGGCTATCTCAAAAACGGTTTTTTTTACCTGACAGCTTCAAATTTGAGTTTTTTCAAATAATACTTTGGAACAATGTAGAACAAACATAGAACAACCCAGAACAACCTAGATAATAATAAAATTCAAAAAGTGGGGGGCTAACTTCACAGAGGTGGGGCTATCTCAAAAACGGTTTTTTTTGCCTGACAGCTTCAAATTTGAGTTTTTTCAAATAATACTTTGGAACAATCTTAGGAACAACTAGAACAACTTGGAACAACTAAAAAAATATTGAATTTCCAAACATGGGGGGCTACCATAAAAAAAGTTTTTTTTGTCTGGCAGCTTCAAATTTGAATATTTTCAAATAATACTTTGGAACAATGTTAGGAACAACTAGAACAACTTGGAACAACTAAAAAAATATTGAATTTCCCAACATGGGGGGCTACCATAAAAAAGTTTTTTTTGTCTGGCAGCTTCAAATTTGAATATTTTCAAATAATACTTTGGAACAATGTTAGGAACAACTAGAACAACTTGGAACAACTAAAAAAATATTGAATTTCCCAACATGGGGGGCTACCATAAAAAAGTTTTTTTTGTCTGGTAGCTTCAAATTTGAGTTTTTTCAAATAATACTTTGGAACAACGTTCGGAACAACTAGAACAACTTGGAACAACTAAAAAAATATTGAATTTCCAAACATCGGGGGCTACCATAGAAAAACGGTTTTTCTTGTCTGGCAGCTTCAAATTTGAGTTTTTTCAAATAATACTTTGGAACAATGTAGAACAAACATAGAACAACCCAGAACAACCTAGATAATAATAAAATTCAAAAAGTGGGGGGCTAACTTCACAGAGGTGAGTAATTTGGTATATTTTATATTTCCTGTAAACAATTTAAAACGCTACATATATGACGGAGTACAACTTGACATCGGCTCGACATATTTATTCGACTGTTGTTTTTGTTTTGTTGGTAAATTTATGGAAGCTTCGTATGCTATATTTACGACGCATGTGGTATGAAATTTTTTAACATCGCCACATTTTAATCTTTAGCTTGTCGTATTAGTTTTTTTATTGTTATTGAAAAAATCAGATCTTATGAACAAGCATCGGTAGATCAGTGGTAGAAAGCTCGCTTGCTACGCGGGCGGCCTCGCGGTTCGATTCCCAGCCGAGGAAATGCTTTTTTTTTTATTAATGACTTTAAAAGTTTTACTTGCTTCAGGGTTTCATTAAACCTCAAAAAAAAATACTCTATGATTCGTAATGCATGAAGTTCTATAATATTTATAATGTTTACTTTCTTTTATACAAGCTTTAGCAAATATTCCTATCCCACCTAATGTTAAGTGTGGAGTAGTATGGAGTCCCAATACGGCAGAAATATGTACAGCAACTGAAACCAATCCTTGGAGTTCTGGATCCCAATTCACCAGCTGAAATACAACTTAAGTTATGTTTTTATTTATTTTTAAGCATTTAACTGCTAGAAAACAAAATACTTAAATAAATAAATAAAAACATAACTATAATTGCTATTTCCTCTTTCAAATGTTTAATACTTGAAAAAGTATTCATTTGACATTGTGGGTTACCTACAATGCGAAGAGATGGCGCTGCCTTGCAGCTTAAGACTAGGAAAATTTCGACGCGGCGAATAGGGCCGTGGTAGCATAATGGTCAGTGCATTCGCTCGGATTGCGAAGGGTGCGGGTTCGAGTCACATCCGCTGCCTGGTCCGCGTGGATTTTTTTTCTAGTAAACTTTTCTTTAGATTTAAACAACTTAAGTTATTGTGGTCTTCTGTAAAGTGAAGGTAAGATAGGTTAAGTACTTCCCCAGACGGGTGAATCAACTGAAAGTCTCTAGTCTCATCATCCTGCTCACTTAGGTCAAGAAGACGAAACGAAAATTACGAAAGTCTTATAGAATAAAGAGATGCCTTGCGGTTCCACTCACATTATTTTAAGGAATAAGTTTATTGTGGGTCACCCTCAACAGATAGACATATGCTTTCGCGGACTTTTTATAGAAATTTTAAATGAGAATAATTCCGTCATACATAATTTTTGTGTAACTTATACCGTTTACGCAGCGCACATTGCAACATTTTTCATTGATGCTCGGCTCCTATTAGTCGTAGCGTTGTGTTACATAACCTTCCGCGATTAATGCACTATCCGACACAAAAAAAAACTCAAATCGGACCCGTGCTTCCTGAGATTAACGCTTTCAACCAAACAAACACTGTTTTCAGCTTTATACCTAATACTATCTGAGTGTTATAATATTTTGTGTAAAATATTTCAAAGAATAATTAATAAAGTATGCATTTGCACTGACCATTTGACATTCATATTTATAAATATTGGAGTGGAAGTCGTGGCGTCAAACATTCCTCCGATTATGTTAATGGTAACGGTTATGGCACGCCACTCTGTCAGTGTGTATCGCCCGTCCAATAACCAGGCTAGTCGCATCTGGCTGTTTTCATAGACAGATAAATGAATGGAGATGAATTTAAAAACAGTTTTTCTTTGTTAATAGAGCGTATATCTAGATATAACGATATCAAGTAATAAGTACTGAAAAAGTATAAGGTACATGAATTCCATAAACGTAATCGGGTCTTTTTTAGTTATTTTTATATTATATATTATAGTATATTATAGGGGCATACAATCAGAGGGTAATAATCGCCCATAGACATCTGCTGGCCTTTAAGGAAAAGGTGCGATCTTTATTTGAAGGTTTTTGAGTCGTATTAGTCCAAAGAAACTGCTGGGGACAGCCAACATAAATTTACATTTCAAAATATAACAGAATATAAGTAAAAATTGTCTAAAACACTCAATTTAAAACCTGTCTGTAATAATCTTCACAAAGACCATGTTATATCTTAATAAAGGTAAGTTGGTCTTTGTTACGAAAACTGCAGTGCTATTTATTCTACATATAAAAACCAACTCACTTTTCACTTTGGAATCCGTGGTGTGATTTAAAATTCGAACACGAATTTAAAATAAATTTTAAATCACACCTGTAAAAGCCGCGGTGAAAAGTGAGTTTGTTCTTACAGAATATAGCAATGCTGATTCCGAATATTCAGATGAAAGACAGACATTCTACGAGTGAAGGTTTAAAATCTATGGTATTGAGTCTGGCTGGCAACTTCATCATTACCTAGACATTGCTTAGATGGTGCCGATTGCATAATGAAACACACTAGCTCAACGGCCCGGTGCCGCGCACCCTTGATCTAGGTTGGCCTGGGAAAGCTTATTTATGACGCTTCACTTCGAAATAATGTGGGAAATGGCATCTAGAAAGAATACACGCGTAATTTAAATCACGATATTCCCAATTAAAATATTTGTCATATTTAAATTACCTACGTTTTCCATATTTCATGCAGATAAAGCAGTACTGTTTAACTTGGTCATGTATTAATGATTGGTTACCCTACGGTCGACTAGATACCGCCGGCGTACTTTTCAAATGCAGGCAACAAATACTACACCGAAGTCGGCGTACCCGAGCTTTCACCGAGCTAGTCTCACTTGTATATGAGGTGTACCTACGTACCGAATGTTTTATCAAAATTAGGTGTTAATCAAAGTAAAATGCCAGTTTAAAGGTACAATTCCGCAATGGGATGCAGACGACAACCGCAGGGGACACTGCGGCTGACCGTGCATTATATGCATTGTGCAGCCGCGGCATGTCGCCGCGCTCGGAATCAATTTCATTGATTTAATCTAGTTATTAAACCTATTATCCAATGTTTATCTTTGTAATCTACCTTATATTCGTTGATTTTTTTAATAATACCTGTTTATCAATATCATGTAAATAAAAAATATAAAAAAATGAGGTCTAAAAACTTCGTTTGAACACTGATCGTATAACTACACGATAATATTGATAAATTCGTTTTTAAGTGCTCTTTTTAAGGTTTCTTCACACACACAATAGCATCCTGTCAAATTGACATAATATACACACTACAATAATGAGTTCCGCATTTACGGAGCTTTTTTAGACAGCACGGTATCTAGTCGAGCGAAGCGAGACCAATCATTTATCTATACATATAGTATTTACTAATTCCAAATTATATTTACAAATTATTGTATTTTTTCTCAGAATTCATTTAAGCAACATCAAATACCTTTAATTTTGTGTGACAAATATTCATAAACATACCCTTACCCTGTGTCATCATGGTCAAGATGACATACTTTTTAAATTGAATAATATTTGTGTTATTAATTCATTTATATTTCTATTTCCTACTTGTTATAATAATAGCTTTATTAAACACATTTAACAGACATATTACTTTGAACGAAAAGTATGTGGATTAGAGTTTATAAATATGTAGGTACTACAATTTAAGTAATTGTTACAAGAATTATGTTAATTACATCAGCGAATCGAAATAAATCTTCATGTAATCTGCCACGAAGATCTAATTGGGCTTAATTATAATATTGTTGATCTAACTAATAGTGCAGTTGAATTGGATTACGCCTACGTCAAGGGCACAAATGTCCTTCCTTATTTAAGCAGACGCAACTAATAAAACTCGATTGCATTTTTCTCTTGCAAGATCTCGACATTCATACAAAATACACCAAGTGCCAGTTCTATTAAGCTAATCAAAGAGATTTGAATTATGTCTAGTTTAATAAAAACAATAAAATTTATTTATTTATTTCAGACACGAAATCCATACTATATATATATATATATATATATTGTTTTTTATAAATTTAATAAAAAACAAAACAAATATCGTTGAAGTTAATTAATAAAATAAGGGATAGTTATCCATTTAAAATATAGTAATTTATTTTATAGTAAGTTATATTTATCACCAGACCTAATGCAATACCTAATAATCGATCAATAAATAAAAAAAATAGTAAATATGTCAAGATGCGGCGTACTTACGTTATGTCAAGATCGTTACTATTAATTATCTGGGCATACAAAACTGATCGGATACACATATCAATCGGTAATCGTATTTGTTCCATGTTCTTGTTAATTACATGTTTAATCGGATCGGAAATCGTTGAGGAGACGTTGTGTAATCTTGTGCACTTGGTAGGGGGTTCAATAGCATCGATATGCTAATACAGAAGGAAGGGCCTTAATGGTGCGGCGTGGACGCTTCTAAAGATTACGCTTGCAGATAATCGAGTTCATTATTGTCGAGTTGGTATAATTGAATCGACTTTGTGACTCTTGGTACGCGCGATCATTTAGGATCGTCAGAGATTTAGTGTTTGCATTGTTTATGCTAATAAATCTGATTGTTATCTCATGGCTGGAACGGTATCTCGCTATAAGCGTATAGTAATCTTAATACGGACATAACTATTATTATGAGTATAAACTTTAATTTGTATAAATGTAGGTATTTTTTTTTCTATAAGAGTTTTCTTAAGATTTATAAGTCAAGCTATGGAGTGCTTCAAAATATTTAAAGATTTTATCATATCGTAGTCAAGCCTAATCCAGCCATCACTTCAGTTTTAGATAAATTGAAATAAAATAAAATCTTACATTTCGTTAGCTGTACATCTGGCTTGTTTATTTTCTCTAAATATTTTCGTGTTTGTAAAATGGTTTCGTGTTTTTATTTAGATATTTGTATAAAACTACTGTTCTTTTTTTAAAAACAAAAAAAACATAATTTATTTCCTATGATAATAATATATTTGAAACTACATATTTAGTTATTTTGATCATAAAGTTAGACTTCTCTTGCTTCCGTTCGTATCCCGCTGTTAAGTTACAACTTAGAGTTCATCTTGTTTGTTGTATCATTAAATTAAAGATATAAAATTAACTCTTTTACTATGATGAAAATAGCTTCAAAGCGTTAGATCACTAAGTACTACTTTATCTGATCGAAATGTACAATAAATATTTTATTAAAATAATACGAGTTGTTTTACACGCAAAATGTTATTATTCAAGATTGTTCGTATATATTTATTGGATGTTGATTATGACATTAGAACTGAGAAAACGTTGTTCGTGCTTCAAACTTAATTGGTCTTTTTAACAGTGCACTTTTAAGGCAAAACTACTTTACCAGTCAATTGTTAACACAATGTTCCAGAGAATAACCAGTACCAAATAACTCTAATAGAAATTTAAAAAACAAACATGGATTGATTTACTTGTTTTTACTGTTTTTTTCTGACATGATCTTAGGGTATCCTATACATGCCAAGCCTGGAACGGCCTTAGAAGAACTGCTCGAGAAGTCAGTCGATAGCTTGAAGCTGCCATTACACCGAGCTATCCACCACCCGAGCAATTATCACAACTGCAACTACATGTTATAGTAAGCTATAATCCGTATTTTATTACATTATTAAATAAATGTTTTTTACACACACATCAGTTAACGTAGACAGATTATTGGGTTGGACACACGCACACAAACACCACACATCACACACACAAATTCACACCCACATACACTCACAACCAGCACTACCATATACCCTATCATGCAAAATCATATCATTGTAAAACTAAAATTTATCGTTGTTCTCCTTTTTAGGGTACCGTACCTCAAAAGGAAAAAATCGAAACCCTTATAGGATCACTGTTGTCCGCCCATCCGTCCGTCTATCAAGACCGTTTTTCTTAGGAACGCGTGGAGGTATCAAACTGAAATTCATATCTAATACTCATGTCTACTGTCCCTTGGAGCTGTGAAAAAATCAAACTTCTAAGCCAAAGCAATCAAAAGATACAGCCGTTTATGCCGCAAATTTTCAAAACTCGCACGGGAACAGGGTACTTCCCGTGAACTTAGAATCTTGAAATTTGGTACGAAGTAACGTCTTAAAATACAGATAAAGGATAAATTGCGAAAACCGTAAATTTTTAGTTACATCGTATAAAAAAAAATATATTTCTGAAAATTCTAAAGTTACAACTTCTTTTTTCCAGAACGCGTAGGGGTTTTAAATTGAGTTTGTACGGAACCCTCGGTGCGCGAGTCCAACTCGCACTTGGTCCGTTTTTTTGAGAGGCTGGTGCACTGAGCCACAGGCGTCAGCTTAGTTTGGTCACCAGTCTCTCACAATCGTAGTCCTAAGTTTTACAAATATTGCTATGAAGCATGTATAAGATTGTGGAGAGAAAATAAATTATTATTATTGAGAATGGGCCGCAAGACACTTAAATTTGTAAACTTCAACCGCAAAATTAAAGCGCCCATGGCCAACTTTAGTCTTCCAAGTACTCGCATAACTATTTAGCATGTAAGCCACGCTCATTTTGTATTTAACAAAATTAACATATTGCAAACGATCGCAATTAAAACACCAATAAATTACTTTAATATCTTTCGTCTCCATGTCACATAATACATCTATACCATATTACAAAGTTGAAAATTTGTTTGTTTGGTTGAACGCGCTTATATTAAGAACTACTGGTCTGATTTGAGAAAATATTTTGGTGTTGGATAGTACTAGTGAGGAAGGCTATATAACACTTATACTTATAGGTGCGGAGTACCAATGAAAAATGTTGCTAAAACGAAAAAAAAAACATTTGTGAGCTTCTGTTGCGTGCGCTGCGAAAACGGTGAAAGTTACACAAAAATCATATACGACGGAATTGTTACCCTTTAAAAGTTCTATAAAAATGTCCACCACAGCATATGTCTATCTTATTAGGGTGACCCACTATAACCTTTTTCCTAAAATTAATGCGGGTGAAAGCGCAAGGCACCTCTAGTTTGCTATAAACCTAAGGGTAATTTCGTTGTAGATCCTCGCGCTTAAAGCGAAATATAAGAGAGCCTTGGGCATGCAATATTTAAGCGGTATAAACCGATGCTCTTATAGTATTACTGTTAAGTTATGAGTCGATCGGCTAGAACTTACAGTAAACTTACGATGAGTGTGCTATCTGAATGGACACCAAATGTAGAAGATAACAAGTGCGACGTTAAATTGCTGACATTTACAGACGTCAATTTTATTTGTGATTATAATTTACTAGCTGTGCCCCACGGCGTTACCCGCGTTTTATTAGGGATTTTTCCCGCAGTAAAACGTAGCCTATGTATTAATCCAGGTTGTCAGCTAACTCCATACCAAATTTTATTAAAATCGCTCCAGCCGTTTAGACGTGCAATTAGTTAAGACAACCGTTCGTATCAAATATCGTAACTCAAATCAAAACTCATTGCAGAAAAAAAAACGTCGTCGTATTGCATTGTGGCACGATACAAAGCGTGTTAATAGGAGTTTGTAGCGAAAATATTGGAATATTAAAAAATATTAAAAATCAAACGAAAATCTTATAAAGCATAAATAATGAACAAAGAGGCCCGTTTTTCAATTGTTGGCCTATAAGTGCCTATAACTTTATTGTTGAAAATTATAAGGCTTTAACAAGTAAAGTGTCAACAGTCAAGAAATTCCTTAAAACTTATGCCCATAATCACGTTGCTCAATCATGAAATAATGTATGTAACCAAGTGGTTACTTATGTAAATATAAGAACGGTACTATTACGAGTTCCGGAAAACATGATATACTTCCTTTATTCAACTTTAAATCAGAAGAGGTCATCTGCTTATCAAAACGTTAGAAAAGTATTAAAAACTACTAGAAAAAAGTGATAAGATAATAATTTAAGATTGTGAAGACGCTAAAAGTTGTGATAACTATGCTAATTGTAATATAAAAATGTTCATCAAGCAACGGATGTTTTATTATGAACATTTTTAACTTCATTATTATTGATCGTTAGCTATATCTTTTCTATTTAAATAAAATATACCGGATGAGATTTTGTAAGAGGAATACTGAGGTATTAATTTAAAAAAAACATTAGCCTACCTATATTGCTGCTTAAAAGTCCCTTTTATAAAAAAAAAACGAATAAAGCTGCTCTTTTACTACTACATACTTGTATTGCATTTGAATTTGCAAATTTTTCACAGAATGAAAGTTAAATCTTTCAACACAATTATATTTATCATTCCTATTTTATTCATATTTTTTTCCAAATTATTAATTTTATTTTTGTAAGTTCCACGAAGATTGTTTACTGTTCCCGACTTATTCCAAACGCGAGATCAATTTCAGTACAAAATGAAGATGTTTTATAAGATACGGACGTAAGAGTCTTACAGAGCTTCCTTGGCGCTTACTTGACGCATAAACTTACCAAGTAATTCGTTTAGATATCCAAGCAGAATTGAACAGATATATTTTCTCTTAACAACTAATGTGTATGGACAGGTATAAATTGTGGAGTGTTTGTCGGTCTTACAGCAACGATAAGCAAGAAGTAAAAATTTGTGTTTCGACTTTCAATACTTTTAGGTCTTTAAGTACAAGTTAATTTTGGGAGTAAATTATTTTGCAGCTACATTTTAATTTTATGTTCTAAATTTTATTCTGCGTAAACATATTAAAGAAGAATGACAAATACGGAAAGCGATAGTGGTGACAATTATAACAAATAAGTATCTACAATATTAAGTAGATTACGTGCACGAGTTGTTTTACCAAATATATCAAATGACGATCATTTAGATCTTCAAATCCGAACGATTTGAAAAAATAAAAAATTGCCTTACCTTTAAAACCACACCCGTGTTCACAATAAATTGCTTTTACTGGTTAGTACCTTTTGTCTAGGTATTTTTGTCGTTCCAAGCAGAGACTTTAATATCTGATGGTGATATTGAACATTATTATAATGTACTTATAGCACCTTAATATGCATATCTGCCTATTGTGCCCAGATCGGTATCGTGATAAATATAGCCGGCTTCCAAGATAAAGCAGTTAGCACTGCGTTATCTAGTAATGGAGCCATTATTAGGCCCTCCAAAGATAGTTACAGGGCAAACCCTATTTAAGTATTGTTGTACCCGTTAGCATTTGCGTGATAGCTCGATAACCTACTTACATATGCGTAATTGAAAGCTTTATTAGAGCTTTGAACAAACACTTTAACATGATCTATAGATTTAAATATATTTGATTTTTCAAGGACATTATTAAAGCGTTCGTAACTGTAAAACCTATGTGCCGACATATAAATTCAAGTTATCATTTGTACCACAATGTTATATTTTCTCATTCCATTCGATCTTATAGCTAGAAAGATAAATGTTCAAAGGGAGTTGATTCAGTCCATTCTTGGTTAATTTAATCTGTTGCTGACTGTACTGAATCAATGAAACCTACATTATTTAAATAAAAAGAACTTTGTGGCACTATCCGCAAAAATAAGCAAAAAGGCTAGGTGAGGTTGGCTGGTGTGTCAGGTAGAACTGCTGTACCAGCTATCTTCACGTCTGGTCTCCACCGTCATTTAACGTCAAGTCAGGTGAAGTTTACTATTTATAAAAAAAAAATGCAAATCAGCTCAAGTTAACGGCGCGACAGCGTCAATTACGTATAATTGCATATCCTTTTGACACTTGATGTGTATAGAAACTTATAGTATTGTTACAAAAATCGCAAACTATCAAAGGTTTTATACCTTTGGGATTGGGAGTTGTAAAATTAATGACTGTATAGGAATAGCCAACTTACATCATTTTCCCAATAACGAGAGCAGTCAAAAATATCACAAAACGGTAGAATGGTGGAAAATTTTAGAAAAGCTGTTGGCTTATTTCGATGACGACCAGACTCGAATGTAGCGAACAATAAAAGTGATGACGCACGCAAAGTCGGTTCTAATGAAATGCCAAAACTCTCACATCAAAGAAGAATATATTTTAATCTATTACACATGGCCCTTGAACTCACTATTAGTGCATTGATGTGAAATATCCGTTATACCAATATAACATTGTTCAATTGATTGAGTTTCGTAAAGGCAGTCTGGACTAAAACACGAAATCATAACAAAACGAAATTGGTACTTATTGACTTGTAAAAAAAAGTTTTAAAGTTACATGACATTCTGAATCAGCCAATCGTCAAATTTCTTGTAGGGATAACAAGATTCAGAAGTTCATCAAAGCTAAAAATATAAATGTATTTCTTTTTGAATAACCTTAAAAGCGATGCAAACCTTTATAGTTTATACTTACGTCAAGTGTCTTTGGAAATGATTTTTCTGAGAAAACGAATGTTTCCCAGCATCGAAAATGATATTATGATAGTCGAATCGCAAAATGTGCTCCTTGCTTAATTAATTGAGCGCGAAATTATTTGAGCATCAAATATTACAAAGTTCAATTCCTTATCTTATCAATCCACTAGCACGCTTTTACGATAAGATACGCAAAACACGAAATAATATATATATTTCTACTTAATTAAATACAAAGCTTATTAGATACTCGTAAGTATACATAACAGTCGAAGCGAGATTCCGCTTTGAGGTAATCTTACGGCCGTACTTTGAGATCCTAATTAACTTTTAAGATTGATTAAACTCACAACTTTCATTGATATTACGATAAAAAAATAAAAGAATAACAGGTGGCTTCAAATTTTATTAAACTAGCTGTGCCATATTCCCGCAGTAAAACGTAGCTTATGTGTTAATCCAGGGTATCAGCTAACTCCATAACAAATTTTCGCTCCAGCCGTTTAGACGTAAAGACGTAACAAACATACACACTCACACACTCACAAACTTTCGCCTTTATACTATTAGTGTGATTTACTTAACGTCTGTCTGAGTGCGCTGTTAGTCGAGTAAGTTAATCTTTTTCGTTTAATACTCAAAAACACAACACGGAACGTTCTTGAAAAAGAAAAAAGTCCTCTTAGAGAAGGAAAAGCATTAAATTCTTAATTTTATTATTTACACGAAGGTCTCATCTCTCGATTGGCTTCTGTATTAATAATGAACACGCATGAATAGTTTGTAGCCTCAATTGGATTTCGTTATTCCATGTCGGCGCATACATTCTCAGTTATGATAATCGTAACGAATCAGGATTAGGTGGTTTTCATGCTTGTGAGGGCTGCCACTACAGTGCCACAAGCCTTTTTTTAACATTAAGCAATTTACCTACTACTTTTCATCAGCCTATCAATGTCCTCACTGCTGGGGTACTGACCTTCCCTATGGATGGAATAGGAGACTGAGCCGCGACCCACCTCGCGAGCCTTGTGCGGATTGGTGGATGTTTACAGCTGCAGATGCAGCCGGGACCAACGACTTAACGTGCCTTTCGAAGCACGGAGGAGCTTGAGATAATAGGTTTTTGGTCACCAATTCAATGACCGACCATTGCGAAAGTTGCGTAACTTCCACGATAGCAGGCCGAACGCGCTAGCCACCATCAAGTTTCGCTTACTTACCATATACTTATGGTTATAATCTAAATAATTACAAATGTTTTTATTGTCCCATTTGGAATAAAAGAATGACTCTTAAAATATTTGCTTAAATTACATTTTACGTCGTAGTAATCATTTTTAAGCTGTTATGCTTGTACCTATCATTATCAATAATTCAGCGATAATAAAATAATTCTTATATAGTCTTAGACACGGTTCTGTAGTGCATGTGCCTCATTATGTTTGCAGAGGTTCAATTAAACTCGGTATATCAATATTTTTAACATTATGAAATTAATAAAATATTTTGTGTTATTCATGTATTAATAAATCAAAAACACTTTACTATGGTTACATTAAAGTATAAGTACACTTTGTTGGCACGTACAACCCTGTCGAAGTAGTTATAATAGTTGACAAGTTCAAAGTTAAAATTATATCCTTTTGACATCTGATAACCAGTCCACAAAGGGAGGCGCGGTCGACATAAATAACCAAAAATATCATACTCAGATCTCTGTATAGAAAAATCTTAATTTATTAAGATGTAACCTCCGATACAGACAATTTACTGAGAAGCGGCCTTCCCATTACGGAGATAATGTGCTTGATAAAGTGATATTTGGGTTCCGTAAAGAAGCAATTCTGATACTTCTTACTGCTTTAAAGAAGTGTTACATGCCAACACTTTATTTTAATGTTACAACACCTTGTTTAGGTTTTTACTACTTTTTTCTTCATTTGTGCAACAAAATAGTCTGTCTAAGAATGACGAATTATTTTTAAAAACGCATTACACAATTGTTGAAAGTTTTTAAACATGGCTTTCGAAACAATGTTTTGACTGTTGAACGATAATATGAGATTTGTGTTACTTTTTTTGCGAATAAATTAAACCTTGTTTAACTTTTGCGCAACGATGTAAGTAGCTACATATTAAAATTTGCGGGGATTTTCACTGTCCCAGTTTTCTCTTCGAAATCATTCTCATTCTTTATTTGATTCTCATCATAATTTGACACGATACATAATGATAAAAATTAATACAAATACTATTTGACTTTTTAATAAGTACTTCTTTCAGAATCCTTGTGGATAGCCATGGTGGAGTATCAAAGCTTCGGCAGAATAAGACGGATCATCCATCACATGGCATGGATGTATCATTGTAAACATTATGGTTGCGCCCGTTTCTACGCGAGAGTAATCTCTACCAAGAAGTAAAATAACGTTTTGGGGCTCGCCAACGGAAACACACACCAAGTATGTTTCCGTTGACGAGTAGGTTTACTGCACTGGGTCGAAGGAATAAGTTTTGACTATATAGTTACGCCGTGTTTTGTTCATATCACTCCAATGCCATTCGTCATTCAATGAACAAAGACAAAACAAGGTTATAACATTAGTTAATACTAATCCAAGCTAATTCTGCGTTTATTGATGGGGGGGGGGGGGGGGTCATGGTTTATCACAGGCGTTGGCAGACATATCGGTCTACCCTCTGACGTCGTTTAAATATCGAACGCAATAGGACTTCGTCAAAGGGTAGACCGATATGTCTCCCAATAACATCTACCCGCAATTACTTCAGTTACTTCGTGACTCAATATAACATTACATTATTTAACCACATCACCTATCTTCGCGACCGCTTACACTCTATCTAACCATCTATTTCGTACAGAGCTGTGAAAGCATGAGTACGTTTGGTGCTGCAACTGCAAGTGTACATTGAGTGGCAGTAACAATATTGCAGTCATTGCTCATTGAAGCCACGGTGCCCGACCAGTATCACCCAGACTTTCATTGGACCTCGGGTGAACAACACGTGGTCTTTTCGGGTCGCTTAGAGCTTAGACTTCACGATCAACTCAAGACAAGCATGCGGTTAATGCGAGTTTTAGTCCGTCATCAATGTGCGATGACCTTGTCAACGAATCCGGAGTTGATGTAGGGAGTTCATGTATTCTTTGTATATATAGGTATATGGAGAACTCGATACATACAATAGCAGTATAGGCAGTGCTATTGGGGAGACGGTGCTGCAGTGCAATTCTATAAGAACCAACTCGCTTTGCACCGAGGAATTCGCCAGTGTGATTGAAAATTTATTTGAATTCGTGTTCTTATTTTAAATCATAATTGTCTGGTATTTGGAGGGTGTAATGAATACCTACCTGTTACCTTTACGCTAATGGTTGTTTATTTAGCTCATACTGACACATTTACATACACATACACACTCACACACGCCTCTGTAATTTATTCCATATTATAATTATTACCTTTTTCTTGTATTTTTTATTAATGCGGTAGCATATTTACTCATTACCAAATTGAAACCAAAAAAACAAGACATAAAGGAAGGTAGAGTTTGACGTTAATCTTTGTTGTCTTAGGTGTATATGAAAAAGGTTTTGACATGATAAATGTGTTTGTTTCGTAGCTTATTATGGTAATGATTAATGTCGATATGAAAGAAATCGGTAATCATAACGAATGTTTTTAACATGTTTGACTAAAAAATAAAATATACTTCACATTTTCAACATAATGGATGAAGAACTCTGCAAATTAACGCAATATTTATTACAACAATACAATTTACGCATAGTGAGTTTTCGGTTTTTTAAGGAAACCTTAACTAGCCGCTACCGCTAGCTTCGTCTGCATGAATTTTTCTCATTGTTTTCAGTCTCCGGGCTGAAAAATGTAAAGTTTCAGTCCAAGGTATGCTTTGCCCTGTGTGCAATTTTTTATCGAAATACGTTTAAGCGTTTCAACGTTGTAGAAAATAACACACAAGACATACAATATTTTATAGATTTCAGAGAGTATAACAGAAAATTTTCTTTTTTTTTAATCAAAACACACTAATTACTAGCAAAGCTCAACCCAAAAAGAGATTAAAATTACCAACTAAAATAGGAAGATGATGAAATAAGTTAACGGCGCGGAATAATCTTTAACGTTCTAATAATCTTATCGGCGATTTATTGGACACAAAAGAACTACATAAAATATTAACTATAACAGACTTTAAAATATCGTTGCGGCCTCTAGTTTTTGTGTTACCATGAGTTGCTGATTTAATTGATTCGAAACGTGTCACGACCGAAGCTTTACTCAAGTTTCTTTTTTCCACAAACAATTTTGACACTTCCAATTGAATTGTACAGAATTAATTGGTCAAGGGTTTTGTGATATGATCTACGATTGAGAACGAATACAGATTTATTATTAAAGAAGTATTATTGTAGCTAATTTTCTTAAATTCAATTGTGGAAAATGAATCATTGCAATTATTTTTATATTAATTATAATTTTTATATTTGTACTTTGTTTAAGTCGTTTTTGAATAATTGGATAAAATTTGGCATGTCGATAGTTTATTGCCTGTACTAGGACATACGATACTTTTTAACCCGAAAAAAATTAAGTTTTGTGGGATTGTTTATAATCACTGACTACAGGTCCTCCTCAGGTCAAGTGGACCACTTGTAGATTATATGGAATTTTTAACCCCATTTAGGTTCCCAAGGTATTTCTTGAAATTTTAAGTCGAAGCGGGCTAACTTCCGAGAGAAATTTTCTGTAGTACATAATGAAAATTTTGTGTGTGTAAGTCTTTATCACCTTTTCAGGGTTCCGTAGTCTTTAGAAGGAACCCTTATAATATATAGTTTTACCCTTAATATATATAGTTTCGTCATGTCCGTCTGTCTGTCCTTCCCCGGTTTTGCTTGAAGACTGCTAGCACTAGCTGTAATTTTGTGGGGATATGTATTTCAATCATGCCGACAAAATGGTAGAATACAATATAGAAAACAAAAATTTTTTCATTTCATCGTCTACCTAAGACCTAAGGTTCCTAAGACTATTTTTCTATTTAAGGATCCGTCTGCGAAATATTGAACTTAGAAGTGCTAATTTTTGTTGTAAAACATTGCATTAAAAAGCTAAAGAAAACTATTTATAAATAGTTTTTTTTATTTCCTATACAGAAAATAAAGAATCCTGCTCATATATATTGTGGTAATGACAGGCAACTATGGAACCCTACACTGCGCGTGGCACGACACGTACCTGGCCGGTTTTTTTAGCTTCTCTTTTCATAATTAGCTATTAAAAATTATTAAAGAAATAAGTATTTTTGACTTTTTATGTGTAATATTTTAACACAAATATGCAATAGTGTTAAGAGGTTTTAAAAGCTAATTCCCATTATTTTGCTTAATTAGGCATTTATCGTGAAGTTTATTTTCACAGTTGTTTAAAGTTGAATTGAGTCATCGTTTTATTGCCGAGTTGTCTAACAGTTTTGTTGCTATCTGAGTTTTTACGTAAAACGGTTTTTATTCTTTTGTAGTCTTAGCGATTTCATAGAAGTTTAATGGTGAATTTGCCACAGGCTAATTGCACGATTAGCTACTAATCGTTGCAGTTTTAGCTACTATTTTCGATTATGAATACAAATAAACCGTAATTTAAGTAAGAATATTAATAGCCCCACTCAGAGAAGTCGGTTAAATGTAAAGATTGTCGAAGTGTCATGTTGTTTTATTTCACTTATTGCTTAATGTGAAAACGCCTAAAACTCCATCTAAATAAAGGGAAGGTTTGTGCCCAAGCAATATTGTCATAAATAGGCTGATGATGATGATGTGAGAGTAAGGATGTGTACATACTTTATTTTTAACTAGTGGCCGCCCGCGAATTTGACGCTAAAATTTTTTTGCGTTAAAAATATCTCAATCCAGGTCATAAACTACGCGCTAGGTATATGCTTACCAAATTTCATTCAAATCAGTTCAGTAGTTTTTGCGTGATTTAGTGACAAACATACAAAATTGCTATAAACATACAAGATCCGCTCCAATACCAATATCAGTATGATAACGTACCGTAACAATTCAAGGTATCCTTACAAACAGAAGAACGCAACGTCAAATGACATTATTTCTATTAGGCATAAAACATCGCTACACGCAGCACCAATTCATTACCTCATCCAATATAAAATTAACAAGGAGAACCACACGGTAGAGTTAAATATGCCACCATAAACCAATTATAAATCAACAATATAAATATCATCTCAATTGATACCGCTGTCATGTTTATTGCACAGTAATAATTCCGCTTAGCGCCTACCTACACGGCATACTGAATACAGATAATCAATTCATAAGATCCCCTATGATAACAGTGCCAGATTGATATCTTGTTTATCTGCGTATTGTTGTCATTGAAACTTGCGAGTTGGATCTTGTTTACTCTTTAAAACTTCTTGTAAATATTAATTTATTTATTGCAGTTTTTCTTGCTTCGGTTTGCTGTATTTCTTATGGATGATTTGTTGATGCCATTTCAGTGCTCCTATATGCATTGTGCAATGGCACGAGAGATATTTTTAAATAAATACAAAATTTATTAGTATTTATTTAAAAATATCTCTCGTTTTCTAGTTCACAATTTCAGAAGCTTACAATTTACGATAATTTATGCCAGTGTCAAGTTTTCGTAGATTTTCTGTCATTTTCAGAATTGAACTGTGATTTCTCCTTTTGGGATAATTTTAAGTGAAGTCACGTAAGGCCTCTGTCCCTGTAGCATGAGCACTACAATTTACAGTATATCACGTTTTTATCGCGTCTAACTGTCAAACTCCATAGTAATTTGATAATTGAGCGTGATAAAACGCGTTATATATCATATCGCGGTGCTCATGCTAAGGGGGCAGATTCGTGTCCCTGAACAAAAATCGGATTGACTGATTTCGTAATCATTCTAATAAGATTCTATCGGCAAGGGAGCGTAAACAATACCATAAGAAATCGTATCAACAAGACAATTAATAAATTCGAATACCTACTTTCTCTTACAAATCCCTCTGGTTGTTTATTTTGACAGCAGCACTCGTACAATTTGGAGAAATTAAAGTGTAAGCAGCCGTGAAGTCAGCTCCTCGGCGCCTCGGTGTGGCCCCACCTGTCACCGTAATCCGTTCATCTCGCTGTCAGACTGTCATACGAATGTCAAAGCTGTCAACGAGGCGGCAATAATTGGGCGGGAGCGACGGACCCTTTCAGAGCAACGGAGTAATCACTTTAACGAATCTTTCTGCCATATTTAATATTTTACCGCCTTTTGAATCAATGGATTCGTGTGAATGTTGTTGAAATGTGATAATATTTATTGAATTATTTACTTATTTTAATTAAATATACTTAGCTACGTTTCACCTTAAAATCCCCTAACCATATTACCCTACGTAGTGGTAAAGTGGTTCGACGACCTCCGTGGCGGAGTGGTTTATACGCCGGGTTTCAAGGTGTCTGCCTACTCGAGAGGTCCCGGGTTCGAATCTTGGTGGGGGCAGATGTTTGTGTGATTAATACGAGCATTTGTACTTCAGCCATGGATGTTTAATATATATTTCTATATAAATATACTTATATATGTATCATTTACTATTACGGATAGAATACATAAATAGTATTTTATCCGTTAGCCTAGTATCCCATAACACAAGCCTACAGTGCTTATTTTGGGGCTTGGCTAATTAGTGTGAGTGTTGGAAATATTTATTTATTTACTAAAGAAGTATAAACTACGTCGGCAATACATCCCATCATCAGCTACTATTGATGTCCCTAATGCTGGGGCACGCCTTCCCTAAACTATAATGGCCTGAGCAGACGAAGGACTTTTGTACGCGGAAGACAATAGTGATTCTTGAAGGAAACGTCCGCCGAGGACTTGTCACGGTCCCAACGCACACAATGTGCGAACATTTGTACCCCGAAATTTTTAAAAAGCGTACGATATGAAAGTGAATATTATCATATTACATTTTGTTGTAATTAACATGAAGTTTTAGAAAAAGAGATCATTTCTTTAAATCGGATCGAGCGCGCAACGCTAAAGTTCACTGTGTGCGTTGCTACGCCTAGTCACAAAACTCTATTTTCTTCGGGGACTCCCGCGTACATTTGTCCAGTTGATCTCTCGGGGTTCGAGGGACTTTTTGTACGCGGTACTTTTTATCCGTCGTGTGCGTTACTTGATGCAGTTGAAAGAGATCCATTTCGGCGGACAAAAAATAGCGCGAACATATTAAGTCCCCTCGTCAGCGCAGGCTACAAAATTTCAAAATTTACATAAAAGTCCTTTTTACGTAATCACCGAATATTTTTCCTTGTAGAATTGAATGAATATTCTTAGCGCGATTTTAGCATGAAACAGTTACACTACGAATTAGTAGGTATATTTTATATATCTAGGCATAACCTATTCATGTCACTTACGTACTAAATGTAGGTACTTATTAAGAATATCTTCGTAGATATAAAAATCTTCCGTTCGTATACTTATAAACAGCTCATAATGCTGCCGGCCAATCATCGTAAAACTATTTTAAGCGTGATATTAACAAACATTGAAAATTTTATACTAAACTATTTGTGGAGGTTATTGTTAAGACGTTAATTAAGTGCTAAGTCAGGAAAGTTTTTTTTTTAATATCCTATATTTGATTTGGAAATACAATTACATCAAATATAGTAGTTTCCACGGAAAAGCTCAAAAATTAAAAGCATAATATGTTTGTTTTTGTTCACTTGGTTATCAAAATATATCAGCTGTAGCATATATAGGTAAATATCCCTTCCCAAATCTCAACGCAATGGAAGGGCAAGGCATTAGAAAAATCAACGTTGTTATCCGGAAAAAATTATTGTTGGTTGCTAGTTCATCTCGTGAACTAACAACTCGGCGACCTCTATGTGAAGATTTTAGAAGAGCGCCTCGAAGCGAAACCCTCAGACCGTCGTTACGCTCATCACCAAGCCAAAAACCGTAGCCGGGTTGTAACGACTAGGCCACCACCTTGCCACTGTGAGCCGAGCGATGAGAAAAAACGTACTTAAATGTTGGAAGCGTGCCCTAATGCGAAATCCACAGCGGCAGAGGCCAACCGGCCGAATGCTGACAGCCTGTCGCTTCACTAAAAATAGTGGACCTGCAGTAAGGCTTTAAGTGTCGCCGCACACGGCCCACCGGCCACAACCACAATACGCCGCCACCGGCATATTTCCTGTAGTTTTCAGACATTTTATATGGACTCGCCGCACACGGTTAACGCCAGTGGCCGCCACACGCTTCGTGGCGAGTTCATATAAAATGAATGAAAACTACAGGAAATATGCCGGTGGCTCCGTTTTGTGGTTGTGGCCGGTGGGCCGTGTGCGGCGACACTTAAGTTTTTAGCGAATTCGCTAAGGCGATTATCACACGGCACCGCGCACCGCCGCGGAGGGCGGTGGCGGTAACGCGGATTTCGCAGCGGTGCACCGCGCGGTAAGGCGGTTTACGCGCCTGTACGCGCGGATGGATTTAACGCGGTTTTGACCAGTTTGATTGCAGACGCTGGCAAGAATGGACGCTGAAGTGGTGGCAGCAATCTGGCTTTTATGGCGCAGAAAGAAAAAAATAAGAAGATACTGGGTTCATCCATTTTTACGAAGCAGAACTCTAAATGGGTCATTCATGTTATTCTATAAAAGTTTGAGAAAATACGAAGATAATTTTTTTAATTATACGCGAATGTCCACTTCTTCATTTGATTATTTGTTAGCAAAAATAAGGAAAGCAATTTCTGGAGTAAATACAAACATGCGTCCTTGTATTTCGCCGGAAGAAAAGCTTCTTGTGACCTTGAGGTAAGTGAAGAAGAAAATACACATTTTTCCATTTTATATTTTTATTACTTTAAATAATCAGTCTGTCAATTATTCTTGTTATTAAATCTACCTCAGTCTTTTTTGAAGATTTTTTAGATTTTTGTACCTACATCTAATTATAATTAGTAATTTTAATTTCTTATTTAGTAATCAAATCACAGTTATTTTTTCTTTATCACAGGATCAACCACGTATTTATGTGTCTACCTTAAACTAATTAACATAATCACAGCTTTCTATCTTCCGCACAATGAGCATAATTTCTTATTTAGTAATCAAATTACAGTTATTTTTTCTTTATCACAGGATCAATCACGTATTTATGTATCTACCTTAAACTAATTAAAATAATCACAGCTTTCTATCTTCCGCACAATGAGCATAATTTCTTATTTAGTAATCAAATCACAGTAATTTTTTCTTTATCACAGGATCAATCACGTACATATTTATGTATCTACCTTAAACTAATTAACATAATCACAGCTTTCTATCTTCCGTGCAATGAGCACACTATGGTTTTAAAACAGTGATAAAATCTCCGATTCATCAGTAATGTTTGAATTAACTGTGGTGGGTGTTGCTGGTATTGCTTCTATAATATTATCTGCAATTCCGGCAGCAGAGGTCCCTTGCTCGTTTTGCTGGTGCGCATATGATGAAGTATTCGTATAATAACCCTGATTTTGATTATTAGTATAGGACATTGTAGCGTCGCCTGACTCTTTATAATTGTACATTTCATCCTGAGCTTGTGATATGTATCTAATTATATTTATTTTCACGACAGATTTTAATCGATCGGGTACTTTCTTGAAATCAGGCACCAAAGAGAGCATAAACTGTCGGTCAGGATCTTCTTCGTTTTCTTTTTTGTTTATTGAAGTTTTCAGGGTATCGATTAACTCTCGCGTCATTTCTTCAGCAGGATCAGATTTCTTTCTTTTAGTACCTAAGGCTCTGTCTTCATATGGTCCTCCAACTGATTCATTACCTTCCCCGACTGATTCATCGTCTCCTGCAGACAAACTGTTCTGAGTTTTATTTTTTCCAGCGTAAGGTTTTAAAAATAACAATTGATTATAAAATCTATACTGATTATTTTTCTTAGCTCCTGCTCCGCTCTTTATATTTTTTTGTCTTCGACACTCCTTCATGAAGGCGTCTCGAAGGTTTTTCCACTTTATTTGTAGCGAGCGCCCTGTAATAAAAAAATATATTGTTTCAGATACCTGGCCACGGGGTGTTCCTTTACCGATCTGCATTACAGTTATCGACTTGGTATATCAACCATACGAAATATTGTAGAAAAAGTGTGTGATGCATTATGGGATGTAATGAAAATGGAGTGTTTTCCCGAACCTACAACTGAAATGTGGTTAAATGTAGCTGAAGGATTTAAGTCAAGAGCCAATTTTCCTCATGTTTTAGGTGCCTTAGACAACATGTGCGTGTTATCAAACCATCTCTAACTGGATCGCTGTACTACAATTATAAGCATTATTTTTCCATCTTACTGCTGGCTATTTGTGATTCTAATTACAAATTTATATACGTTGACATAGGTGCTTATGGGAAATGCAGTGATTCTACAGTTTTTCGTGATTCCATTTTTTACCAAAAACTTCAAGATGGAACTCTTAATATACCAAACTCCTCTGCAATTACTGGTATCACCAATTCCGTACCATATTTTTTTATCGGAGATGAAGCTTTCAATATCTCAAACAATGTTCTACGACCCTATGCAGGACATCACTTAAATTACACTAAAAGAGTTTTTAATTATCGCTTGAGCAGGGCACGTAGATATATTGAGTGTGCATTCGGTATTTTAACACATAAATGGCGTATATTTCAACGCCCTTTGAACGTAAACAGAATTTTATCTATAAAAATTATTAAAGCATGTTGTATACTTCATAATTTTGTTAGGGAAAGACATGGCGTTGATTTTAAGGATATTTTATATACAAACAATGAGACGGAGGGAATAGTTAATATACCGATAGACAATAATTGCAGAGGAAGCACAAGTGCTGCAGCGATCCGTAATAATTTAGCTGATTATTTTGTAAATGAGAACCCGCTACCATGGCAAAGTCAATATGCTTAAATTTAAAATAAATATTTTTTTAAAACTTACCGAGTTCTTTCTTTTCTTTGTCAGAAGTTTGTCCTGGCTCCAAATATAAGGTAACAATTTCTTCCCATTGTTTCAGTTTTAGGAGTCTATCACTATATTGTGTGCTTTTCATGTCCCAGATAGCAGAGCGACTTTGAATCTCTGAAATAAACTTTTCGACATCGAAATCCATTTTTAAATTGCGACACGTCTTGCTTCCACGATGTTCCGCGCGGTTATGCGGTGCCACGTGTGTGAGGTGCCGCCCCTCCGCGCTGCCGTCCGCGCGGAGAGGCGGTGGCGGCGAGAGCACCGCTCGACCGCGCGGTCGGGCGGTGAACATGTGTTTAGTATCAACGGATTTAGTAGAGGCTTATGCGACATGAGATCCGCTTCACCGCCTGCCGCGGCGGTGCGCGGTGCCGTGTGATAATCGCCTAAAGCTGCATTGGCGGTATGGTTTCGTTTACGCAAAAATGTAAATGAGCTATATAGAAAGATTTGGTTCTAAGTCATTAACACTATTTTGAATGGTTAGGTCAGGAAATGTAGCTAGTAGACTGTTTTATTTGAGCATTTTGTGTTTTGAGCTTGGTTCGGGTTTGTAAGTGTGAACCCTGAGCACGTCAATGAAGCTACTGGGACTTTATTTGGTGCTTAGAGACAAACTACATAAACGACACAGACTATTACACAATAAAATGTGCCACATTATTCCAGACAGCTATGAAAAAACGAACACAATTAAAAAAATAAAAGAATAAAACCAAGGACATTCGAATTTAATTACCCACAAATAAACACCCACAGTGTTTAAAATAAGATAACCTATGATCTCTTTATCGTTAATTGTTTAATGACTTTACAATACAAGAGCTTTCGTTGTCCTATTCATTACGGAAGTGTAATAACTTCAAGGTTATAATCAAAATCATTATCAAAAATTAGAAACACATTGACACAGTGACAGAGTTCTCCGTAAGTACAGAAGTCGCCTTTGTCGGTCAACATTCGGAATTACATAATAAACTTATCTACTTAGGAAGGCACCGTTAAATCTAAATATTGATCAGAATGGCTACGTCTGTGTTCATATAAAAGTCACATTTAAAGAGGATGTTTATGGTTTCTGCAAAACGACCGTATTCAATAATATTGCAATAAAATAAACATAATCAATTTCAAGAATGCCGGTAGTGAGCAATTGTGCAAATAATATAAGAATTATTGTTGTTTATTTTGTGGAGTTACCATCATTGTTCCTGGAATTGCATTTTTCAAATTCAAGTAAGAGGTACTTTACCGTTCGCTGATTCAGAGGTAAGAAGGAAAATCACAAATATCACATAAACAAATTTCTAGTGAGTAGTGAGCAATCATGAAAATAATATTAGAATCATAGATGTTTATTTTGTGGAGCACCTACATTGTTCCTGGAATTGCATTTTTCAAATTCAAGTGAGAGGTACCTTACCCGTCGCTGATTCAGAGGTAAGAAGGAAAATCACAAATATCACATATACAAATTTCTCATCATCAGCTACATGAGTCAGACAGCTCAAAAATCTAAAATACGGGTACGAATTTCTAACAATACAAATTAAACATTTAAGCTCCGCTTAACCTTTAAAATTTAACGCGGTATTAAAAATATGTATCTTTACCAAGCTTAACGTTGATAATCTTTTTTTAAGTACCAATTTTAATTACCAAATTACATTTAATTAATTAAACTTGATCAGGATTGTGTCTAGGTAAATATGTATTTACAAATCTTTATATATTTTTGATAATATTGACTTTTAAAGTCTTAAAATGTCTGCCGCTAGTTTTTCCTGGCAATTAGAAGTCTCCAAGGCTATATGACCTAAAAGTTCTGGGTTCAAATCATGTTACGAATAAACAATTTCCATAATACTCCAAGCATTTATTGCAGTAGGTATTTTGGAAGTTTAAATACTGATTTATTTTGTCATCATCATGATAATTACTCTACTTAATTCTACTTATTTAAGTTGTTCTGTCTGTCTGGATTTTATTGTTATCATTTTTGACAATTTAATTTTTAGCGCTTTACCAAATAGTAACCGTATTATCGAATTTATTTCTGTCTTATCTGTTCTAAATTAGGTAGTTCATGTCCGTAGAAAAAGTAGATTATCTAGAGCAGCCGTGACTGACGTGACTGTAGCTTTTAGGTGTACGTCACGAATACCGATTTCTCGGAAAACTACACAAAAAATTAAAGCCCTTTGAACTCTTACAAGTTGACCGTAGGAAAAGGTTTATTAACGCCGTTTGCAAATCGACAACAGTGAATTTATTTAATACTGTCAAAGTTAAAATGATTATAGATATTTCGCGTCCGTTATCAAAAATAAGTTCAAAATCCTTGATAAATATTAATAAAAAGTTATTTGATCATCAATGAATTGGTCTAAAGATATGATATTACATCATCTCAGGATGAAAAATTATAGTCATTGTGATATTCATTTACCCGTGTTACACCTAAGCGTTAACACAACCAATACATGAAGTATTATAGTGTTATAATTTAATTTTTTAAGCATGTAACTGCTCGATGTTTAAATCTAAAGAAAATATTACTAGAAATAAATCAAGGCGGACCAGGCAGCAGACGGGACTCGAACGCGCACCCTTCGCTATCCGTGCAAATGCACTGATCATTATGCTAACTGATGGCCGTGTCGAATTCTTTCTAGCCCTCCTTCTTTCTTTCTTCCTAAGCTGCAAGGCAGCGCCATCTCTCCGCGTTGTAGCTAACCCAATGTCAAATGAATACATTTACAGGCAGGTGTATTAAAAATTTTAAAGGAAGAAATAGCAATTATAGTTATAATTTTTATTTTTTAAGCATGTAACTGCTCGATGTCTAAATCTGAAAAACTACTACTCTTACTAGAAAATAATCCACGCGGGTCAGGCAGCAGATGGGACTTGAACCCTTCGCTATCCGGGCGAATGCATTGACCATTAAAATGTTTTTAAAGTATTCAGATAAATTTAACAATAGATTCCCGGGTTAAATTAAACATGTATCAGTATCAATGAGTCATGAAACAACTGATGCCAACTATATATGTATACTGATACTTCAATGATGGAAACAAATTCAGTAAAAATGTGTAACATTTTCGTTTAAATAGTTAATTCCCATTTTGAAATAAACCTCAAATAGAATCTCTCTTAACGCATAAAGCCCTTATTTCCTTTTGAGAAACACAAACGAAACCCGTAAAAGTTTAACACCGTCCATAAAAATATAATAAAACCAACTGTGTTCACTTTTTTTAATAATTCCGTATGTATAAAAATACACAAAATGACAGTCAAGATGCTATCATGATGCAAAATCAAACAGTTTTTTTATCTCATAATATGGATAGTGATTCAGTCAGTGCATGAAACAGAAAGACTGTGGGAGAGCTTTAATATACTGATAAAACATTGACAGCGGGCATAAACAGTAAAACCAGTCATTCAGGGATTAAAAATATTCCGATAGGTATTTCGTCGGGTCTTGTAAGTATAACATTAAAGAACAAGCATTACGAAAAAGCCATGAAAATTTCATGGAAAACTCTCAACGTCAAGATGAAAAAAGAAAAATCTGGAGCTGTCAATCACCCCGCTTTGTATTTTCGTTAACAACGGCTTATGTGACGTGAACTAGAAAGAGCTTGAAGTTCTACGATGCCTTTTTTTTCAGAAGAAATAGGCAAATGACTTCGTTTTACCTGGTATTAAAATGGAAGAGTCATTTCCTTCCACCAGTTTGCGTGTAATTACTGTAGAGAGTACAGTGACAATCTTTGGTGGTGCACATTTACGCAATAATTAATACTCCCTAAGTTTTGATGGTGTAAATAGTTATCGACACTGCTAAATTTACGAAATTGAACTGAAGTGATTATCGTACTAAAATATACCTAAACTTTCTCTGCTCTTTATATACCTAACTTTGTATATTATTAATAATCATATTCTCATGTGAACATAGAATTGTTTTATTGGCATACGCATGTTAACACTATATTAATAATTGGACCAGTTATCATATCAATAAATAACAGTTTTATGTCCGGACAACGAACTTTCTTAGAATATTTTACCTTCATAATGACTTTTGCGACGTTATCTTACCTATATTCAGCCTTTTCTTTTATTATTATACTAGCTTTCCCCCGCGACTTTGTCCGCATTATAGTAAGATTTTTTGAGACTCCCGACAGGAAACAGGAAAATTCCTTCCGGGATAAAAAAAATATTCTATGTCTCAATTCAGACAATAAAGTATATGTCATAAAATCCATCCAGGCGTTTTTGCGTGACTAACAAACATCGAAACATTCTAACATTTTATAATATTAATTAAATATAATACACGTGGATGATAAAAGCGGCAATCTGTTTCAATGCAATTTAAAATATTGATTTAACCTCACCTCATAGCAATGTTTACCTATAAAATAGCAACAGTTTGCGACGATAACCATAAAAATGCGTAAAGTACACACGAGTACAGTAGTCATAGTGTTATCGATATGAGAGCGTCACTAGGGTATGTGGAACGTGCGAGCGCGCACGTCGCTGTCGGCTCGGCTGACGTCACGACTCGCGAAAACCGCCGAACAAGGCCGAGCAACGACCTCACGCCTTCTCTGTGCCGGATTACGTGACGTTTACGTCTCGTGGCAACGTGTGTTAGGGAAATGCTATTACCGCGCCGCCCGCCGAAGTAGTTTCATGAGAGGAGAAGGGCAGGGAGGATTCAAAGCACTCGCGTGGGGAAATAACATCACTTCACGGACTGCAAAATTCCAATTCCAATTCTCAAAATATTACTCAGTGGTATCATGTCCTTACGAAGTGGCCGCATACCGCACCAGCCATCTCCCGTATGAACTCTGTTTCAACTGAACATCAGGTTGGGTGGACATATTCACTCATAAACAGACATTCATAAAGTTAAACTAAAATACGCGAAGGAAAAACTAATCCAAACAGTGAAAGGCAAACCGAAAGTCCAAACTTAACTTACTGGCATAGATCATAAAAGCCTGAAATACAGGTACAATTTTAACTGTAACCTAGTTCAGGCATCCGTTATTTTGTACTTTATATTTTTATTAGTATTATTATGCAATGTATGACCTTATTTGAATAAAGATATTTTTATTATTTATTATTATTATTATTACAGCTTAAATAGATATTACTGAAAAACAATCAATTCCCCTCATAATATAACATATAAATACAACTAAGATAATAAGCGAAACGAAACAACTGTGGCACCTTTTGCAGAGGTTAACAAAACTTTGATACCTACTGGTGAAAACATTATCTGTTCTCAGGCGTTTATCATTTTGTCTGCCTCTGGCAATATCAACCAAAAAACTCATTGCCTCAATAAATATAGATATAAAGTCTTACCGTTTAATTTAGACTAAGACTACATTTCTAAGAGCAGCGTGATATGTTTTAGAGAAAAGCTAGAAACTACGCAAGTCACCTACATTTCACTAAAATTAGGTTTATTATTTATAATATGTTAGTAAATATACGTTACTGCAACCTGTAACACAAACAAGAAAACTAATATATTTGATAAAGTACAGTAGAGTAGTAAATATACCCGAGAACCTTCAAAAAAAGAGCGTATTATACCACCATACCATACCATCAGGTAAACCGTCTGTTCGTAAGACGCCTATATAAAAAAAGACCCACTTCCGAGTTCAATAGCTCAAATTTTAGACATTACTTAAATGTACGTTACATCATTACTATATCGAAGCAACCATCATTGTCGAAATTAGAATGCACGGAATCGAAAGTGAGACTCTATGTTACAGAATTAACTCGTTAATCCCGGTAAGGATGGCGCTGGAGAAAAGGCGCTGGATGGCACCATATTATACAAATATTATGAATAAAAATTTTAGCCTCTTTTCTGAGTGAAGATTGAACCACTGTAACGATGAACCAATGTCTAAAATTTGAGCTATTGAACGATAAGAAACTATCAATTTTTTAAACGCAAAACTGTATAAAATTTGAATCCATATAAGCAAACTTAAACTTCACCAAGAAGTTGTTAAATTGAAAATTAAACGCAGACGCAAGTCCTTACTCTATATTAATAATGACGGCAAAGTCAGCATCAATTCGCACCGCCAAATAAATGAGGGTATATCAATTCACAACCACTCAATCCTCTCTTGGAAATCGTCGTAAAATATATTGCCTCAAATCAAAATATGTTTTTATAGTGTGCGAACGATGCCTTGTTACGCTTTAATTTATAATATTGACTCGCTCCTGCTTTGGTAGTTGGAAATTGTCTATTTCTGGTTTATTCAAGATTCTTACTGAAGACCATAGAGTGACGAAAGTTTACGTAGGTGTTATAATTTTTTCTATTTACGTTATAAATTCATCTTTGTAGACCGCGATACCTATTAAAGTTAATCTGATGAAAGTCGGTCTTCAGACAACTTCACATATAAGTAAAACAATTTAATAAATAAAAAATTTGCCGACCTCCGTGGCCGAATAGTTTGTACGCCGGGTTTCAAGATGTTGCCCACTCGAGAAGGGCAGATATTATGAATACGAGCATTTGTACTCCAGTCGTAGATGTTTAATATGTATTTCTACATAAATATCAGTATATGTATTTTGTCCGTTATCCTAGTATCCCATAACACAAGCCTACAGTGCTAACTTTGGGGCTCGGCTATTTGGTGTGTTTAAAAGAAGCTGAAAGTTCACTTATAATATTTTTTGGAAGAAAGTTCCTTTTAGACGGTTTTGCGAAATGTGGCTAGGCAAAAAACTATTTAAGATTTTAGGTAACTAGATGGGCACCTAGATGGACGACCATTGACGGCAGCTATGGACATGGTTTTATGTATTTTTTTAATAGTTCGTCGGAATTTATTTACATTTTCGAATTTTAATTTGAAGTCTGCTATTATTTAATGTCCAATGCGTGCCAATACCCAACCAAGTCCATTATGCATGTTCATGTATCGTCCGAGTCAACTGCTTACATGACCTCGATTTTGTTAGCATTTGAAGTGTAATAATGATTCCTCAGGTATATTTCAATCATCTCTCCTCTCCTCAAATTCCTGCTTTGAAAATTTCATTGAAAATCTGAATTATCAATTGAAACTCTTTATTATTTAAGTCCTCTTATAATTTGGTGATGTTGTCATAACACATATACGCGTTTGTTTCAATCGGATTAAAATAATACTGAATAATGATGTATAAAAACTTGGTTATGATTTTAAGCGGATAACTGCTAGTACAAAAAAGCTTTTACTACAGATGTGTGCTACTGCTGTTTTATATGTATTTTCAATCTTCTTCGGGTAACGATTATTGCTGTGGGTATATATATTATTGTAATATGAAAATAAATTATTGCTTTGAATCCTTACTTAACAGAATTATAGACTACTGGACTTGTTTTTTTTATTTTCAGTTTTTATATGAAGTAATATTTTAGCAGTCGGGTTTTTTGAATTTTAAATTTATCATTTTTATAATAATTACATTGCTAAACTCGAAAAAGTTCAAAAAAAAAATCTCAATTTTCGTCATAATATACAAAAACCTACATTGCTTTCAAAAATAAACTTGCATTTCAAAAAGGCGCCTCCCTGCTCTTTGTGATCGCATTCTTAGCGCCAGGCCTTCACAAAAACTATATTCGAAATAGCTTCATAAGCCGCTCGTTAAATCTAAGTAACAGTGAATTTAATTCGATCGATCTTTTTAATATCTCACTACAAGACTTAAAGCGTGAAATGTTGGAAAAATGTGCACAAAATAGAAGTAAAAATGCTATAGGTATGTGTTAAACATAAATATTTTATACACGTAAAAATTTGTTTTTGGTATTTTTTAAAAAAAAATATTATTTGTTGTTCCAACATTCAACAACTTACCCTTTTTAATTTTTTTATTTGAACTTAATATAGATTTATGTAATTACTGTTTGTGCCAAAATAATGAGAAAACAAAAAATATATATTGGGTATTCTTACAACTTCTTACAACCTAGGATCCTTCAAAAGAGGCGTGAAGAAGCAACATGCAGGCCGGCAAGATGAGAATGGCTGGTGTGACAGGTAGAACTGCTGTACCAGCTATTTCCACGTCTGGACTTCACGATCACTTAACACCAAGTGGATTGGAGTCATTTATCGGACCTATCTTTTAAACAAAAACATATACATTAACTATAACATAAGTACTATTGTATTATGCAATAGTTAATGTAAAAAGCGTGCCCTAATGACTACGCTTAATTTTTTCTTCGTAAGTAGCTAATAATCAAACTCAAAACTTGGTTTTCATCCTCGAACAATTTGAATAGAATAACTGGTACTATTAAACGTTACCGAAACAACGGGAGTTGAAGATTATATCATATCAGCATAGGATGAAAGATGTTGCCCAAATATTTCCATGGATCTAATCGGCCCAGTACCGGTGTGGTGCCGCCGGTGGTTTAATGCAACGCTCTCGTTTTGACAGTTGCTTTCTCCATAATTATTATTTATACTGAGACATCTGTACTCCAGACTATGAGTAGGGCTGACAGCGAGGCAACTTCGAAGACTGACTTGAAGTTTTAGAAACACTTAAAATCCTCTTTTCCGAGACCATATCTCTGTAGATTTGTTGCTTCGTTAAACAACTACATACCATGCTATTAACCCCATTTTGGATAAATAAATAAAATTTGTGGGATTTCATGATATTATTGATAAATTTTACAAAGGATGTTTGGTTAAATATTTGAACTTTTGCGTTATGCGCTTATAAGTTACAGATAAGCTAAAATGTAGCTACTATGTGTCAAACTTTAAAATATGCTTAGAGAACAATGTCAGAATGAGACTTTTCTTATTCATTTAACGAACGTCTGATTTAATAGCGGTGCTTCTTCCTTCTGATACACGTGTGTTATTTAGTTATCCCTAGTATAAGTATTGCTTTATTTGCGGCAAATATATTTTTGTTAGTTGCCCGAAATTCGTTTATATTATTTATCTATCGAGAATCAACCCTGCTGACACTTCGTGTTGACCTTATCTACGACTTATAATTTCATTACCGTAGTTTCTGGTAGCGTGGGGACATCACCTTCAGGGAATATGTTTTATTAGCCCGCTTCGGTTGGCCAACCTGCTCATTATTTTTATGTCGCCGACACGTTTATGGCCAGTACTAATTACAAATATTATAGAACTAACATGCGTTTTATTGTTTATTACAATGTTGACAAACAGTTTAATAGTTCCACTGAGTGAGACGAGAGGTATTAAACAACGATATATTATTTTTATTATGGTGAACCTGGTGTTTTGTTTCTTGTGTTTTGTTGAGTATGAAACTTTTAACCTAAAGTTTTGGTATATGTACTTGAAATTTTTGTTTCTAGAGTTTACACACTGTTAAAGTTCGGTAATAAATATCTTTGTATATTTTTGTTTACCTTACTAATCAAATCAGATTTAACCTTAGTCAATTTATTATACGAAAAAGATTTTGTGCGCATCGACTGTAAGATTTTAAAAGCATGTAGGTACCTACGCCACAACTTGGGGTTAAAGCTAAGCTTACAGAAAGTGTGCAAATAAGTTCAGTCTAAGTAAGTTCCTGTTGTTTACATTATTCATACGGGCTCAAATATAAGTTCCTAATGTAACCTCTCTTTGTTTACTTATATTTAGTCAATAAAAAATGTTCTACGTATGAAATACCTGGGTCCAAATATAATTTTCAATTTTTAAACTTATTTGAATTAGTAAGTATACATTTAGTAAATAAATATTGTTCCAGTTTGACAATGTTATAGTAACCCTCAACTATAAATAAAGGACAGATAAGACTTAATCTCGTAATAAATCAAATGTGTATCGCTCTTACGTAAAAACCGAACCTATCTCAACTGACCCGAAGATGAGGTGTCATTAACAAATATTAATTAAGATAAAAAACTAACGTTGTGACTATCTTCTATTTTATTAAATTTTTGACAAATGATTCATTAATATCATAATTGTTAAAACGATTTAATTTAGAGCATCGATAACGCTTTTGTCTAGGTTTTGTTTCGATTAAATACTTTTATATTAATTAAGAAATGATACTATTCATTTGATTTTTTGTTGAAACAAATATCGGACGAGTTCTTATTAAGTATAGTTATAGCTTTCCGAAATAATGTAGAAAAAAATGTTTTTTTTCTCTTTTTATTGAAACACGTATGTAAGTTAGTAATCAATTAATTGATCAAAATCTACTTAAAAACATAATTTAAACAACTATGTAAGTAAGCAATAATAGTACCTACCACGTTAAATTATCCGTATCAACTGCATTACAAATTGTTCAAGTCAACGAGTTAATTAGGTGAATGATGGTAATTGCCTCTTCGGACACATCCGACGACGCGTGTGGCCGTTTCGTTGTCACGTGAACAAATGAATGAGGGATTCTCCATCCTATGACAAAAGTGACAGCTACTGCTGTACATAACTATGACATATATGTCATCGCAGTAGCGCTCACTTTTGTCATGGGATTGAGAATCACTCATCTATGAATATCATTAATCTGAGACATAGTAGGTACTTGCGTAATTCACTCGCTACTTACTCCTTTGTTTAGTATTTATGGTTAGCTTAGTACTTAGCTCTTTTACTTATTGTTTTAGGTATCTCAATATACTGTACCTGAACCTTTTATTATTGATATTCCAGTCTACATCTCTAAGGACCCATCACGGAAAAAAATAAATTGCATCTAAGGTTCGCTCAGTTTCCTTTTGCTCTTAAAAATAATATCATTATGTACAAAATTCAGAATCATATAATATAGTATCTTATAATTTATCAATTAAAAACCACAATGCTATGTTTTAATTAACCAAACTATATTTAATAATTACAAATAGCAGAACAGTACCTATTCACCGCGATCCTATCAGATTCATTACAAGGATATCGGATTCTCCAGCGACTACAATGTAATTTGATTCTTATACCTAATAAATTAGGTTCAACATTAATAATAACTATAATTGTAGAGTTGCGCTCTTTCTTTATGTACTATGTCGATGGAGGTTTTATTTTCACTTAACTTTGGTTAATTCGTGTTATTTGCTCTGAAGTGTCGAGATCGATGCCTAGTGCCTGCTTTGTGGTGATTACAAAACAATTTACTCGTTATCGCCTTAGGCCTGTTATTAAAAGGCATGCGAAGTGAGAAGTCGATACAATGGTATCTGTGGAAATTTATGTTTGTCTAATGTTATTTGTTTTAAAATGCATAAAATAATCAAGTATAGAAAATGTGATGTTGTGATGCATATAAATAATTTGAAATTATAACGTGTAATGTTAAAATAAATAAATATTGAACTTATCAATATAAAATTGTGGAATGCACTAAAATCTACCAATACTTCTACCAATGTTTATAATTCGTATAGTGTGCAACAATATTTTAGAAGAGCTAAAGTCCAGAAAATATAAACTTACTTTAGCAATGCTACATGTATAGAAAATTATTATAATATTTATATTTTTTTATATTTAATAATAATAAATAAATATTTCCAACAGGCACACCAATTAGCCTAGCCTCAAAGTAAGCACTGTACATATATAAGTATATTTATGTAGGTATACATATTGAATATATTATTTTAATTGTATTATTCTGCTTTTTAAATTTATATGTCTGATTATAATTTTAAAAAATATAGGTAATAAAATCATAGTCGACTACGATCACAACACTATGCACGTCAAAGCCCCTTATTACCACTACCAGCCACTCACCGCGCGGATATAGGTAAATTGCACAAGCCGCTTCATTCACAGCTTTTTAACAAGAATTAGCGCACTTATCGATACTCCACACTTATCGACTACGGTGTATATCTATTTTATAGTTCCCGAGACAAGATGAAATGGTGCGATTGCAATATCATTAATGGGAGGAAGCGATTAGCAATCGTGATAGAGGTTAGGCTAATAAATTATTTATAATCGTTCAATTAGAAAGTTATGAACGATATGTATACGAGTCTGTTATTATTTCGTAGCTATTTCTTGGCGAAAATGTCATGGAAATTGTGTCATCGCTTTATCTTATACACAAGTAGCAAAATAGTTTTGCTACAAAATAAGCAAATATTAAATTTTGTGAGCTTCATCAATTCACGCAATTTTATGCTGGTCATAGCTAAAGTTTAATTTAGGCTCACAAAATTTTCATTCATACATATAGAATGCTAAAAAACCTATGGTACTTTCAACATAATGGTGTACCTTAAAGTTTAAAAATATATTCTTACTTACATAAAATTAAACCGTTAATACATTTTAACCAAGAATTTAAATGTAAACGTGTAAGTATCAATAGCAATTTATAACAAAGTCCAATTTGTCCGTCTCTTATCAATTTGTTGGTCACAGCATGCAGATAAGTTGAGAGGCGCCTGCGCACTTTGCGTCGACTGCCGCAGGTGCCGAACGCCGAGCTTCTTATACTCTTGAATACTCTTAATGCACCGCTGATGCTGCTTGATCGATATACCCGACACTTTACTACTCTATGGATTATCTCTCGGACAGCTTCTTAATACGTAACAACCATGAAGTTATATGATTTATATAACTTCATGATCAATTCAAGTCCTTTAGTTTTCTTTTATAGACATAACAGAATTTATATATATATAACAGAATATGTATATACATATAACTTCCTGGTAACAACTATAGGAATTGAAGTGATTAGACTTATCCATATAATGATACATTGTGTCACACACATTTTTTTTTTTGAGTGTGCATGCTGTTGGTCGCAGATGACCTTTACAGCGTCACCGGGTTTGGGGACGGCGAGATCCTAAGGGGACCTCAAGCCGAGAATTGGCGAGTGCCTCTGGAGGTATTCCAGTCGGATGGCGTCTCCCCACGGGGGGAGTCTCCTCTCCGTCTGGAGCCTCCAGACCACTCGAACCTGAGAGGGCGTCACTTGAGTTAGCTTTTTGAAAATATAATAGAAAGTTTCAAAACTAGCCTACATTTCGAATATTTTGTTAAAATCTGAAGTATAAATATGTATAACTACAACAAACAGTAAAGATTGTAGGAATATGCAATTCAATATACTCTCCATTAGGTATCTATATTTTTGTCAATATAAATAATTATGCGAAGTAATTGCTACTAGTGACAAATAACATTAAAACCAGTAGGTATAAATTAAATAAAGACTGCATTCAGGAGCGTCAACGTGAATGGAAATATGTACCTATAACGAGATTCAAAAACCTATTCCAGTACAGCCTTCTCACCAATGCGGCATATGAGTCTCCTATCAAGAGGGCACTTATCACTACTTAGTTTACAACTTAATTAACTTTACAAATCCGCCCTTACTGAGACATATTAGTTTGCAGCGGACCGCCTCTATTAATAACAAATAAATGGTTATTAGGAGAAGATCGAGTCCATATACTGGACGGTATACACGGGATGCTATTAAAATTGTGATCCAATATTGGAGACTATTTATTATACTCCTATACTTGTGTGATGTTTGTCGACTAAGCAATAATTTCTGTGCATAGTAATATTTTTGTTAAGATAATATGTCATAATATGTTATTTTAACTTTTTATTTACTTGTATAGTTTTCGTACGTGCGAAACCGAATAAAAAGTTAAATATCAACACTCCCTGCCTAGATTTTTTCTACTATGTTTTTTAATTTATTTTCAATTTTCCTAACTAGTTTTTTAAGGAACTATTATGTAATCGGATTTTTTTTCCTTAACAGTTAGAAAAATTTGAATACAAATTCTTTTTTCGTAGATGGTGTTAAAGATATGGACCAAAGAGATTTTATGCTTATTTCTTTTTAGTGCATAGCATCTATCTTGTCTGTGATAAAACATCCTACATAAGGAAGTTCTTTTAAGGTCCTTTTACAAAGGATGGAGCTTCTCACTCAGGTAGTTTTATGGGTTGTCATGTAAATCGCCACAACACCTTAGCCTTATAAGGCATTTGTGAATTACCCAAGCAAAATATTTAACTTACAGTACTCGTACATTTCTCACGGGCATTTGAGTTGACTTGTTTTGCATGTTTTCAACGTTACTAACAAAACCAGCTTTCATAGTTAGAAATACTTACTTAAATAACAGTGACAGGAACTTAATTTTTAATTTATAATTAAAAAATATACTAGTTTTGAAAAAATAATAATTTAGACACAGATAGAGCAAACTATTTTTGTTATGAACAACAAATAATATAGGTATAAGTAGTATACCTGTGTATAAGTGAGAAAAGATTTAGTTTTTGTTTAGATTTAGATTATCATTTGAGTTAAGGTTCGGTTTTCTTATAATTCATGGATATTGCTTTAACATGCTCGCAAAAGGAACGATATTTGATATACCAAATATTCAAAAGAATAAACGTCGATCCAGCTCCACAGTATGAGTGTCGCCTTCTCATAGGTTCTGGGGTCGTATTCCGGTGGGGCAAATCTTTATATGATCAATATGAGCATTTGTACCAAGTCATATTTAAGTATAGATATATATATATAAATTTCTAGAAAATGTATACTTAAATATAATGTATCATTATATGAATTTCTATCTGTTACCCGATCCCACAACTTTGCCTTACCGTTTACTGTAAGTCACGCCAATAAGATCCGAGTGTTAGTAATTACTTATACTATATATTGCGAAAATGAGCCTTACCCCCATATAAGTGGAGTAATTTGTCGGAACTAGCTATAAAAAAAATAGAGCCTCATTATTAATGTTACATTCAAAATAATGAAGATATATTTTTTCCATTGTTACAGCGATACTTCAACGTGCGACATACAAGGTTGGCCTCCTGACGATCCAGGGGGTAGCTACCTGCATGTACCTATGTATGGATGCTTGCGGCTTCCACTATGCAAATGTAAGTATAACTCTGCTCCTTCATTCTCACATCAAACCAAAACTTACGGCCGCACTTAGACACGTTAATCACATTGGAAACAATGAACTCCACAGCTGTTCGTTTCAGAGATCTCTAATTCCACCAATAATAAAATTATGGAATGAGCTCCCCTCCACGGTATTCCCTTTAGTACTATCACATACTCGAACAGCAGCGCCACACGGACGTAACAGTTCTCGTTACGTCCGTGTGGCGCTGCTGTTCAAGTTTCCATACAAAAATTGACAATGACATTTCAGACTCGCAAACTATTCGAACTCAATGACATTTCAGACTCGCAAATGTTACGAATTCGATATTGGTTCCTGCTAAAGGTACTGTTAGCCATAAATTGAGTAATAAACATTCATACATGCAAAGTTTTTTTACTTATATCGCTCGTAGGACATCTAAAAGCAATTTTAGAAACAAAAGCATTCTAAGCTGCCAGCGGTATGCTTATTTCAAATAAATAATGGGGTAATCTCTAAATCTTTACATTGAACAATTAGTAATATTCAGAATATCACTGGGGTAAACAACTTTCCATGACACTTAACGAATTAGTTGCACTCTTCCAACCGATCACAGAGACTATAACTAAATGTTTTGCATTTGACCCCTGGGTGAACGACCATAATATCTTAACCGTTACATTAAAATACGTGTCAAAAGGCTAAATATACGAAGATCTACTGGCCCGTAAATAGCTATTATTAAAACAAACTCGATCCCGAATATATATATATATATATATATATATATTTAAATTAGTAGCTGTTTAAATAGAAAAAACAGATATTATTATAAAACCGGGGGCTTCTCCTTTGTTCGTCCGTGTGACAGAATCTTTCGAACCCTAACAAAATATTATATTTAAATAATTATACAGTTGAAATTACTAATATGTAAGTTATTCTGTTGCTGCTACGATAACAGAAACAATTAAACAGCAATGATTATAAGAAAATTAAATGATGTCTTCTTAACTGGTTATTAAACAAGTTTTTTTCCAGCTGGTTTTCTTAACCAATTATGAAAACTGATATAATATTGTTTTTTCATAACGAGTTAGGAAAAATAAAAATCTTTCGTAGATGGTTAAGAAGAACGAAAAAATTGACCAAAGGAAAAATATATGGTGTTTTCTGCGTTTTTTGAGGAATAATAATAATAATATTCTTTATTGACATACACCACACAGGACATACAAGACATTGATAAGACAAGGAATGTTCGAATCCATTGTGCGATTGACCGATTTTTATTATATTTGATAATAAGATCTTTCTTAGTACATCTTATTATATTGCTTTTATTGACAATACTAATCATTATTTTGATTGGAATTAAACAAACACTTAGCTTCAGAATATGTATCATATTAATTATAAATATAAATATTTCCAACCCTCACACCAATTAGCCTAGCCCCAAAGTAAGCACTGTTAGGCTTGTGTTATATGGGATACTAGGGTAACGGATAGAATACATATTCAGTACATATATAAGTATATTTATATAGAAATACCTATTAAACATCCATGACTGGAGTTCAAATGCTTGTATTCATCACACAAACACAATCTACCCCCACCGGGATTCGAACCCGGGACCTCTCAAGTCGGCGACACAATGAAACCGGGCTTACAAACCAATCGGCCACGGAGGTTGTCAATATTATAACAATAGTTCTTTTTCAATCCGTGTTCCAAGACTTTCTACTCGTGTAACTACAGGATAGTAATACATCATATATTGATGGATTGACCAACCGCAGATCATACATACATGTCCAATATCTATTGATTACAAGAGTTTCACAACTCCATACATAATGCGTAATACTATCAAAACTGTTTTTTATAAATCAACTTTAGTTGTAAAGTAATAAAGAAGACATTAAATTGTACACAAAAATTAAGAAGCAAATATTTTTGACAGCTTTTTTATAAGACAACTTTATTGCATAAGACTTGGGGTTGTAATTCGAGGTAGCTCTATCTTCCCCTTATCTACAAAACACCCATTGTGAATTGAAATGTTTGACATGTTTCGATCTATTCCAATAAAGCAAGTTGACTTTGTGGGTGGCACAATGGTATTATAACGTTTGTGCCTCTATTATTGTACTTATGAATTACATGCTACTTTGAAATGAATCGATATTTCGAATTTGATAAAGGCCTATAATCTTACCCATTTATTGATTGATGTTAACAGAAAAGTTCAAATTTCAAAATATTCTATTCAGCTTCGCATTGTTTTCTCTCCAATGGTTTTCTTTTTCCCACTTCCCTAATGTGAAAACTCCAATAGTATCTAATACTTACACAGTATTTTTTTTATGAATTTAAATTAATAAAAGATCTAGTTCTTTTTCTTAGTCTTACGTCGCTTATTGTTGTAAGCAGTAGAACAGTCTTGTCAATATAAAGCTATTATTACCTACATACAAAATAAAACAATGAATTGTTGTCTGCGGCAAGTCGGGTCACGTGTTCCATACTTTTTTATACTAAACAGTTTTTACTCTGACAAATACTGCGAAGATCCTGGCCATAAATTTCTTTAAACGATCGTCCCAATGTTGTATTTGAAAGTTGGTACCTCCAAATTGGATTTATGTCTTAATGTTTGTTTGTGTTTTGCTTTGCAGGCTATCGATCGTAAGGGTTGTAAGCCAATGATATACGAGTTGCGTTGATAGTACCTCATAGTAACTTATGCTTTAGTGGTTAAGTTAGGAGGGCAGAATATCGTGTGTATACTGGAACTGAAATTTCTTCATGTATATTTGAGCGAATTACCTACTTACCTGTATTAGAAGCAAACTGATTATTTTAAAGTAAATCAACCACACAATTTACCAGATTATTTTATGCCAAAATATTTTTTAAATTTCATTAACTTGGCCAGCTTATATTCATAAAACCCAAAAGCTTGTGTCACACTTTTAACGTCCAGCCTTTGAAATAGAACCAATAAGTGAAGTCAAAACAAACAACCGATCTATCAACAAGGATACAACAACATTAGCAGCTTAAACTCGAACTCCCATAACTCCTGAATATACATCGAAAGTTCTAGTAAGTACTTTGTAAATGTTTGCGGTGCCGGAAGCGAAGAAGAGGAAAACGCGAAATTTTCATATGACTTTATAAGTACTTTCCTCAAAAGATTTGTAGGTATAAATTTGTATTTCAAAAGCCAAACAATTATATATAATACATGTTATGTCTAAGCTCTCAAAATCAAGTGATCTAAGATCAAGAAAAATCAAGGCTAGTGAAATAATCTTTATGAAACAAGAATTTAGGAATTAAATGTGGTCAAGTTGATTTTCGAATTTTACACAGTGTCACTCGATTATGAAAAACTATCCACTTAACTGCTTCACGCCAAAGCCGGCGCTCCAACTCTAATTGAAACAAATGACACAAAACAAAAATCCCCTTTGACAGCTTCGAATAAGCATGTCGATGGCGCCAGAATCGTTTCGCTTTTTAATTTATCCTTGTCATTACTTACTTGACTGACGCGCACCCTCGGGGGTGAAAGCATGTATTTCTACACCAAACAAATCACTTTGTTTTTCGGTTGCGAAATGTAGCAAAACAAAATTTTCCCTAATGGATGTTTTTTATAAATTTTTTAGACAGAAGGGGTTTCTTTCTTCGTCAACACGAAAGCAATCGCCAGAGAGAGAAAACTATGCCTGCTACACTACACAGACGACAAGAAATTCATCTACAATTCTACATAACGATATAGCCTTATCAAATAAAAAAAATGTAAAAGAGCGAATTGTCCGTATAATTTTAGGAAAGATAGAAAAATATCAATCTGACCAATACTTAAAAAATGGAACCCAAGTGTCTAAATTGAGATAAAAGGTATCGCTAATTGTACAGGCGGGAAATTCAGTTAAGTACGCCATTTAGAATAGAGCTCCAGTTTAAATAATTTGTTGCGATGCTAGTATTTGTTAATCTGGCCGGTTTGTCCAAGCGGGGGTGATCCCATTAAGGAGGCGCTACAATAACAACCGAGAGATAAGGATGTAGTGACACCATTAATCAGAAGTTCTCGATTCATTAGCGCGGACGCGGGAAATCGATTTGTCATAGGTGGATGTGTGGCCTCACCGAGTACAGGGAAAATTGTTTTGGGCCCGGCCGTGTTTTGTTTTTATCTCTATCGAACGTTAGCTTAAGTTTCGATTGTCGAACTGGTGCAGGCGTTTTGAATTATTGTCCATTGTACAATTTGGTAAAAAGATTTACCCACTTACCAATAGTAATCTGTAGATTTAGGATACATTTATTGAACAATAGAAAACGATACCTGTTATCACTGCAGAATTCTTTACGCAGGCGGGCATTTTGACATGGCAACTGGTTTCGCTCATAACATCAAATATGGTGAAGCCATTTCCTGAACCTTGTATACTCAAATACTGTGATATTGTCATTTTCTTGGTCTCGTGAAATATTTGTAAATGTATTGAGTAGTTTGCTTAGGAAATCTTTGAGATTTAGCTGTTTTCGGTGATGCACCTTCAATGTTCTGCTAATTCAACACTAATTAGCAACAACGTTTTAGCTTTATATTCAAAACACAGTTTTAATCCACGTAAACAATCTAACATTTCTCCATTGGCATTTAAAAATACCAATGTTGGTATTAATTTATTTTACCCTCATCGTGGACTTATAACGGTACTGGTGCAACGACGTTATAATAACTCAGTGAAATGCTGTACATTCCAAAATCACATTTGGTAAACAAAACTATTTTTATTCGAACCACCCGCTTCAAAGGCAAAGGGTGAAATAATTGAAATACCTAGAGTAGAGGCCCCCTTAAGGAATTCGGGACAATTCCCGATGTTAATTCACTTTCGTTTGTGGGGAAACTGTCAAAGGAATTTAGAATTAGATGCAGCATTGAAGAAGAAGAAATTTCTCTTCGTTCCAATTTTATTTTTAATTATTGCTATTGATAAAATGAAAATCGGTTAGGTATTGTATGATTAGGACGTGACCACCTGTCTTGTTTAAAGTTGCTGACCATGAGCAGCCTTATAATGAACTGTTGAGTACTTTAGGTTCTTTAAATGTAAAACATAAAAAATAGATATAATAAGAAACATAAACGTAAAATTATACAAAACATGGTAAGTTCATTTAACTTTTTAAATTTAGATTTTTTTTTTTCATTTACTTTCGCAGATATTTACGTTGATTGTTGATTGTGATGCTGTCTAGATGAATGCATCTGGTGATGTGATTTCGAAAATTCGAGAAAAATCTTCTGTAATTATAGGCAGATCTATAGTAGGTAGTGATTAAGATATTTTTATAGTTCCAAACTCGTCCGATCATTTTGAAAAGAATTATTGGATGAAGTGTAAGTAAACGATAATAAAGACCACCGGTCGCCACCGGATACACCAATTATATTGTTAATTTTACTTTAAGAAGTAGTAATGCATCGTTCAGCTCAATTTTAATTTTGTAATACACTATACTTAGTACATTGCTATAGGATTTTGTAAACATCACAACAATGCACATGATTACGTTTGTCTCTATTATGGCCCATAATTTCGTAGATAATAAGAAGGAAGCAAAAGCGTTTTCAAATCAGACGATTTCAAATTGAACCGTGGAAAAAGCTTAGACGCTGCGGTGACATAACGAGAGTATCCATCATTCGTAATCTCGGCCCTTGTCGGCGCTTCCTCCCAGACGAATAAGCATTCTTGCCCGGCTACCGATACTGAAAACCGGAGACGTATTAAGAGGATGGTCTTTTTAAACCGAGTCTTTTATTTAAAATAATGTTAAACGAACGATTAAACTTTTATAATTAATGTTAAACGATATGGTATAAATGTTGTGTATATCTATAATTGGCCAACATATGTAAACAGTTAAATTATCCTCTATATATATAGGTATGTATTATGAATGTCTTGTATGTTATGCTGTTGATGTCCCTATAAATAAATTACGGCCTTAGTAGTAAAAAAAAATAAGACACGGCATGCTTAAGACTTAAATTTTAGTAAATACATTCTTGAAATAATTTTACTGACATTCACTAATTAAGGCAGGCTGGTACGTATCCTACCTTAATCACAAAGGGCTCATAAATAGAATGATGACGATGTCAATGATGTATAGTTACACAATAATATGTGGCTTTTGTCCATTATTTACTGCTTTTTGGTTTTTTATTTGTTACTAGATTCTAAATAATGGATAAAATTTTGCCTTAAATATTGTAATAATTGATATACAAAACCTGATGATGATGATATCTCTGTATAGCTCTATGTATTATTTCCAACCTGACTTGATCACTTCCATTTAATTGCTTAACAACATAATTGTAGGAACTCAAGGTCTAAAACCTATGTTTTTCTTTAAGACGATTGTTAAACATTAAATTACTTGACTGTATGTTGCCAATATAAATAAAAAAAAAGCCCTCCGAGTGTGCCACAGACTTAACTAACGGTTTTGTGAGATCTCGTCCAATCAAGATCATCGCGACACACTTCTCATTGCTTTGTCTATAAAGCTCTAAATCACCTATGCTGAATACCTATTTGTAGGAACACCCATCTAACGATGAAGAGCGATTAACCTTAACATTCAATAATAATGCACTTCGTACTTATTTCCATTTACTCATCCTATCACAAAACCATCATACAGTATGATGGTTTGGTAGGTTCATAGAAAAGCAAATACTTCCCTATTAGTCATTCGCTACCCACCAAAGTTAACAAAACTGTTCTATGTAAACAAAATGAAGTGTTTTTAGATAAAAGCAGGAAGAGAATTAATAGCGCTGCGTTCACAGATAGTATGGCCAAATAGACTCTTAAGAAAAAAAAAATTTAAATTTTAAATTCGGACTAAAGGGTTTCGCCGCGCCACAGGCGCCGCCAATGTGACCACCAACAAAAAATATAAGGACACAAAAAAGTGTAAAACGTCCCACAAAATAGACATAATTTATGCTTGAATTAATGATCGCATTGTGTGTTTTCGTTGTAATATTTATTTACGATTGTTTACCCTATTTTATGTTTCAATATTTTTTTTATTTATAGTCATTCTATTTTGTAACATGGAATTCTAGTTTAATTTAGGGGTTGCTTTAATTTATTGGAGATTTTGTATTGACATTAGTGGACATTGAATTAGTTTCTTTTGTAAACGACAATTAAACTGGGTTCTTTCACTAGGAGATCCATTAAACATTCCTTTTGTGTTGATAAACAACTTTATGCCTCCCACTAAAAAGGCATTTGCTTTATATATCAGTTTTTTTTATTCTGTAGCGTAAAACTACACCCAAATTATCTCACGTTAGAATAATAAAAACACAATTTGTCAATATATTTTCCAATCGATGGGAATCGTTTTCACTTGACTCTAAACCGTATCACGATCAAAAAATCCTTCTCATTAAACAAGCTTTTATAAACACAATATGGAATGGACTATCTCATATTTTACTGCATTTTTATTGTCACGAGAATTTGAACCAAAAGGACGAAAGAGGCCGCGCCTGTCGCCTAGATTAGGAGATTATAATTCGAAATAAATTTATTAATGATTAATAATGATATCGAATTTTTCGAATATCATATTCCAAAGGTTGAACTCATTTATTGGTAAAGCTGTAGAGTAGACTTGTGTAAACTTATTTTTTTTTAATTTGGTCTTTTATAACATTGGTATAACTTTCGAAAAAGAAGTCTTAAATTTTTTACATTTAAAAAGTTGTGCTGAATTCATCACATCAATTATTTTTTGTATTCATAACAAATTTTGTTTTATTAAATAATATTTAACCTCAAAAGGTATTAAATTAATTTAAATAACTATAGTTAATTAATACTTACTCAAACTAAAATATATTTTTCTATTCTTGCACTGCTCTTTACCTATTTTGTGCTGATCTACAAGAGCAATCCGAATAGGAGAGGTTTAAATTCCCATAAACCCGCTATATTGGTTGGTGACATTATATCCGATCGTAAACTTTTTATCACTTCATTCCCTTTTATTTTTACACCTTTGCTAAGAACAAAAAAGTATAACACATCAGACTCTTTTCACTAAACGTTGAGGGTGTTAAAAAGGAAGCTTACGGCTTTGCTTTTGGTTTGCGTTGTTGGCTTGGTCTATAACCAAAACTTTAATGATGTTTTCTTAAAAAAATATCTTTTTTTGTATCCTAGGGATTTAGGCCGCGTTGTTTCATCTAAAGTTAAATTTGAATATAGTTAAATGGTTAGTATCTATACGATTTAAATGTAGTAAAATTTTACTATCGATGACGATGATAACGTGGCCTAACTGATCGTCAATCAATATAAATTAAGATATCTAATGCATTACGAGAATTTGTTGATATGCTCTTAGGCAAAATGAGATGTTGAAAATCGATTTATGAATTTGAAATGTAACACTTCGTGACGACAAGTATACCTATTAGTATGCGAAACATAGTTATCTTAATTAAACATCGCGACTTTTTGTGTTCATAATCGGTAACCTCAAAGTCGGTAACAGTTTCTTTTTAAAAAGGAAGATAATATTTATAATTCTAACTCGGTCCTAACCTAACCAAAGCAACTGTAATAATAGGTTGCCTAAACAACCTTTTTGCGGTCCGTCTCGGTATTAGATTTAATAATTATTGGGTTTCGCATATTTCATACAATAGTTTGTTATTTAGGTTTTTATGCTGTCTAAATAGACCTAGACTCTTTAATTATTAAAACTATAATTTAGACATTATGGGAGCAGCTAATTATTACACAATACGTGTCTACGGATATTATTATTTAGTTGTAGACGTTCTTTATTTTTTCTTAGTAAAATATCGAGTGTTGCTGGGTAATATAAAAAAAGTTTATCTGAGTGTCGATTGGAACGAAATTAAAGAAACAGAAGTATAAGAACATAACTATACACAATATGCTACGAAACAGTATCCCTAGCACGATCCATTACCGAATTCGAATAGTTTTTGCTAGTGCGAAATGTCAATGTCAAATTTTGTATAGAAACTTGAACAGCAGCGTCTCAAAGTACCTACGTAACGAGAACCAAAAATCAGTACCCCTAGCACGAACCATAATCGAATTCGTATAGTTTGCGAGTCCGGAATGTCAGTGTCAAATGTGTACTGATTTTTAGTTCTCGTTACGTACTTTGTGCCGCTGCTGTTCAAGCTTCCATAAAAAAATTGACATTGACATTTCGGTTTGCAAACTATTCGAATTCGATTATAGTTCGTGTTAGGGTACAGCTGTCGGTCGTGACGGATAAACGTTACACTTTTTTTCGCCTAGCCCCTATTCGCCAAGTCCGTACTTCGCGATAAGGAACTTCGTTACAAAAATTAAGCTAGATTAAATCTTGTACCTTAATAAATTCATATAACTAACACAAGAATTACTTACTTTGGCCAAGCAGTTACAAAAAGTTAGAAGGACCTTTTTATGAATATAGTCAATGACTTTTATCCAATTCTATATTCTTTCAGTATGTTTACATATTTTGAAAGAATATAGGTAGTTCCTACTACTAGGGTTATTTAATTAAGTAAAAAGACAAACAAAGCATGTCATTCTTTTAAAAATTATAAAAAAAATAACGATTCACGAAAATTCTCATCATCAAAGACTGCATGAATAAGATAAACTAGATAGATAGATGATTGTCTCTAATGGCGGTGCGGGTAAAATTCCAAATTTTAGGATTTTCGGATCGACCGGAATCTCGTCAAGATGTGCATGTTACTCGGAACTTCGATCTCATCGATCTTCCACCGATCGCTTCTCGGAAATATCAACAGTTTTGTGGTTGTGTGTGAATGTGTCACGTTCACCGGTTGGAGTGCCGACCGCATCGCCCGTTGCCGCGCCGCGCCGATCGCTATTTGTTTTTTTTTTGCTTTATTTTTATGAACAAGTGTTTTAAAGAGCTTAAATTGTGAAGAGAAACTTCTTTTAGGACGGGTGTAAATGGAAAAATCCAATGGAAAAGATGAAACGGAAATGCGTCACGAGCGTCACACGATATATGTGTGTATATGTGTGTAGGTTGCGTGCGCAGCTCTTCCCGACGAGCATGAAAGTTTTTTAAGAAAAGAAATTTCACTTCAGATTTGTAGTCCGTGCACACATGTTTTTTATTATGGTAGAAACCGTAAGCTTCAATAATAAGGATACTAGACCCACTTGCACCAAAATTCTTAATTCAGATTTATAAGCTAATCATGTTTAAGCCTCATTCCATCTCTTTTTGACTAAGAAACGCAAATGCGTCACGAGCGTCACAAGACTATGTATATATGTGTGTGTGTGGGATGCGTGCGCAGCTCTTCCCGACGAGCGAAAGTTGGAGAGTAACTCGGCGAGGGTTGAAACGCTAAAAGCGTCACGAGCGTCACACGCGACAATATATATAGGTACATATATATATGAGTGATGCTGCTCCATTCTCATATGCCTTATGCACCGCCTAATGTTAGGTTATTTAAGAAAAGTTTCTCTTCAGATGTGTCCGTGCATACATTTTTTTATTATGGTAGGAATCGTAAGCTTTAATAATAAGGATACTAGACCCACTTGCACCAAAATTCTTAATTCAGATTTAAAAACTAATCATGTTTGAGCCTCCTTCTATCTCTTTTTGACTAAGAAAAGTACAACGAACTCTTTAGTTAATAAACTTTTATTTGGAGAGAGACTTTTGCTACGATTTATCAACAGGTTGATATTCTCACGAAAAGTAATAATCATTAATTAAAAGAAAGATTATTCAAAATACGAAAACTTCATTTTTATCCTCATAAGAAAAAATTCAAGACTACATTCTTAACGCTATATTGTTTTAATATATTAATATAATTATAACTTCTTTAATATATTAATATAATTATAACTTAATTATAACTTCCCCTTGGAGAAACCTGGTGTATACAAGATCGACTGCAGCTGTGGTAGTTCTTATATTGGCCAAACGAAACGGACAATAGCGTGCCGAATGAAAGAACACATTAAAGCAGTCAGAAATAATGATACGCAAAAATCAGCCATCGCGGAACATTTAATTGATTCGGGTCCTAATCACTGGATTGAGCTCCATAAGCCACAAATTATCTCGACAGAACGCCACTACATACCAAGATTGGTCAGGGAAGCGATTGAAATAACCAAACACAAGAATTTCAATCGTGAGGATGGGTTTAAATTGTCTAGTGTGTGGAATCCAGTGGTTCGTATGTGTAAAAACCGCAAAAATCAAAAAAGTGTCGTTCCGCGATCTGATACTGTGAGTATTGTGTGCCGGGAACAAATGCGAGTGAATAGTGAGAATGTGACCAATGGTAGTGGTAGTATCGAACGCAGTAAAAGACGACGTCAGAGGGTAGACCGATATGTCTGCCAATAACATCTACCCGCAATTACTTCAGTTACTCCGTGATCATGGCGCTTGCAACAGTGCCGAAATATCGGAGACTCATAAAAAACAAGGTACATGGTAACAATCCCGTTAATATCTATAATACATTCTTAACATTCGTCATTATATAAGATTCTGCAAACTAATCTTACGTACGATATTTAAGTAAAACGTAAAGTTACAAAATCTTACTCTTCCTCATACAGAGATAACCATCCTACCAAATAAAAGGTAATGCTAAATTAGAAAGCACTTTGAGACCTAATTTACGCGCTCCGAAGTAATTTATGCGATAATAAATATGTCAATTAGACTTGCCTAGGTAGACAGATTTAAGCGTGCCCCTGGTATTAACGTTTGAAAAATACACACAGACACATGCCTTGTTAGTACATGATATCTACCCTGCAACAAATTGAGTCGCGTGAAATTCTACGACGATTCGCATCTAAATTGTTACTTTAAACCTTACAAAGTAATCAGTCAAAATAGCTACGCTACATTTGAAATTTATTACGAACTAAAATAGTAACTTTTAATTCTTTGTAGATTTTATTTTAAATAATTTTATTATTCGTATGGATGTTTTAGAAAATCTATTATAATAGAAATCTACGAAAATATAAATAAAGCGGAACGGAACAAACCACATAATATTAGGTAATTTTAAAATTAACAATTAGAGCAACAGTAAAAAAAGAAGATAAACACATACACCACACTCTCTTGTGGTATAGGTAGGTGTTTTTCTTATTTTTCCATTGAATAATAAAACAAAAATACGTAATTGACACATGACAACGACGACGAGAAGACTTGTCCTTAAAAAGACTATAAAATTTAATTCCGTCATATTGAATCCTTTACAAGGCTCTGGAATCGTCAACCTATCTCTTCTATCAATTTATTTTTACTCCATAAAGATGGACCGGATAACCTTTCAAGCTGGTATCGCAGCGTTATCGATGCTTTTATTTATCGATAACTGGCTATCTATCGTATCGATAGTATCGCTATTTAAAACTTTTGACCTATGTTCGCGAAATTTATCGTCTACAAATGTATGCGTATGTTGCAAGAATTAATGTATACTACACTTGTTGTTGTAAATCTGTCCCAATATTGTTGGTGAAAGATGGAAAATAGGAATTATAATGTGTTGCCTGATAAAATGCATTTTATTTGTTATTTATTAATCACTTTCATAATAGGTATGAATGTTATGGCTCAATTACACTTGGTCGTTAGCCCGAATACGATTACCTATGGAATTCGGGTAAACGAATAAATTTATGGAGTCGAGTACACCCGTATTCGGATAGTTTTCGTTTTGGTTACCCGACAGCGTCTTTCAGCCCGTATATCAGTGTAAATATTGTTCGGGTGTCCGAATTCAAGTAATGACTTTCGTGCACCCGACTACGAGCTAACGACCAAGTAATTGAGCCAATTTAATTATATTCATTAGTATTTTTGTATTTAATTATACGAAATACTTTAAAATGAGAATCAGATCGAAACGCCGAAACAGCAAAAAATCATGTTTTCTGTAGCAATACTGTTGCGTTATTTGAAGTGTATGAAAAAAGTCATATAAAGACATTCACAAATCCTTAGCATAGGCTTCCCCATGTTGTTCGGTTATTTCCATCATGTAATTTATTAGAAATATACCTTAACTACTTAATATAAAAATCCTTTATAACTAGCCTGCCTATATAAACACACATACAATTAAATACCTCAGGGTCTTCATTGGGGGTAAGAAATTGCAGTCTTTTACGCTGTAAGAATGCGTAAACTTCACGCGTTCTATTTTTATCGACAACTAATATCGACCGATCTCTACACGTTATCGCTTAATTCATTCACAAGGGCTGAATAGTGTGCGTACTGCCTAATAGGTCTACGATAAGATAACTTTGTAACATTTTATTGAGTTGCAACTCCTATTGCTACTTTAATTAAGTCACTAAGTAGGTGCTCAAACGAGTTTTATACTTTCGAAATATACCACAATTTTCTGTTAGTAAGAAATTTACTAATGAAGGCTTAAAAAATATTGTGAAATAAAAATAATAATCCATTTAATCGATTTTCGTGCTGTTATTTTATGAATGAATAAATAACCGTCTATTTGGCACTAAACTGCAGAAATAAATTTTGTTTATTTCTTAAGGTTTCCTTGCCTTGAGGTCCTTGTGTCTTGTCCAAGTGCAAGTGCACTTGTTAAAATTCTTATCTTATCTATTATTATATCACTTACCATTGTCATTTACAATTGCTGAATTTTAGAAATATTTTAAATTAATTGCGTTAACGAGCAAACCAGGCGATGTCATTTTGCTATCAAAATTTATGATCATTTTAACAAATGTAAACGATGAATTCGTAGCGCGCCTCCTGTGGTCCCCGCTGTAAGCGTCACAATAGGCTATATTAACTATTTTCACGACCATGATTATTCAAGTAGGTACGTTCCGTTCTACGCAATCAAGTTGTCTTCCACGATTAACACTGGGAACAGTTATGAGGACTCCTTGAAATGGAATTATTTTGCACTCCACAGTATGAAAGCTTTAGGCTGCCTAGTGTAACCTGCGATATCTGTTATGAAATAGCAAGTTACTAATGGACTCAGCGGGCGTCCTCCGTGGGTGGTAGCACCCAAACGTTAGGATTCCCATACAATTAGTATTAGACTTCTTCCTAGTTCCAAAGGGGTTAACGTTAGAAAAGTTCATTTCGCTGTGTCGTTAAGTTAAATGCACCGCAAAAGGAAATTTAAGAGATTCCCCGCACCACACGGGGTATGTTTGGATAGCATCATATCTTCGATGACCGTGGAACGTTTACGGGAATTCTAATCTACACGAGAAATGTTTACGAGATAAAATTTAAATAAGAAAAGCAACTATTTGCAATTCCAACTGTTGTGCCTATAAATCTGTGATCTAAAACTGTGTTAGTTCTGTTTGATTTATAACACTTTCACTACTCCACTTTGATTATACAGTAACATTAACATGGATATTGTACATGTTATTAATAAAACCTTATGTTTCATTTGTCATGTCAAGTTAAGGGTATTTCATAACTGGTCCAAAGAACTACTGATGGTACAAATTGCCGGTTCCATAAATCTGTGTAGCAATAATTTTCACCCACCACCTTGAGTCTGCTGCAGTGTACCATGGATTGAATTTAATGTTCTCGAATTGCTTATGCTCGACTCTTGGGACAATTTAAGTGGCATTAGTATACCCGCTGGCGGTACGCTTATACATATTTATAAATAAAATAGCCAATCTGTTTGGTCAGTAAGCCTTGTTGTGGTTTAACGGGTCTGTCTCTAGGCAATGTTGTGTCTTAAAAGGGAAGCTCTAATTTGAATGCTTAGGTGGTCGTGCCACTACCTCTACTATTCCAGATGAATAATCACTATAAGAAAATAAAACAGGTGTTTAGACAGACCAATTGGGGAATATATACTAAGTAATTAATTCCAGTTTTCTCCATTGTTTCAGAAGTATCTCTCGGACGATTGCGTGTTCGAAGAGCATATAGAAGAGAATAACTACAACACGTACTCGCGAATACGAAGCGGGAAGAAAACATATTTAGCATTAGACAATCGAGGGAAATCGAGACGGACACAGATCCCCGTGAGCAGACAGCTCGGCAATCTATCGAGGTATGCGCTGACGCTAACGAGACGGTGGGAGGGTCACGGAATCAAGCACACACACTGTCCAACGAGACGACACCACGGTAAACTGAAGAGGCCCCCACCAAAACATAGAAACTGCATGCAACATTTGCACAAGCAGAACCTTAGAATGAAACGAAAGCACAAAAAAGTTAACAATCCGAAGAGAAAGAGGCATCCAAAGGCGCGACGGAGACACGGCAACGGGACGACTACTACCACGGAGGTGAGCTGGGACGAGTCGACAATGTCCACCATGTCGACAACGACGGACGTGGAGTTTTTTCGGTCAGCGACCGCGCAGGAGGCGGTCGGTCGCGCCTGACACGCGCCCTAGTCGCGGTCGGAGCTGCCGTCGCGCTCGTTCACTAACACCGTTCCACACATTCGCGTCCTCGAATCTCCACGCCATTCCTAGGACACGACTCTCGTGTCCCTATACGACTCTTTCCTCTACCATTAGGTTAAATAAAGTTTGAAATGGCAGAGCTCAAAATGCATCTTAACTCTTATGAAAGGACTGCCACTAGTCTTTGCACAAAAAATTAAATTGCTTCTTTGTAGCTACCTATATCAATACGTTTACGATATGCATAGCATTTATAAACAGCAAATTTGCTCTCTCATACTACAAATATTCATAAGATATAAGTTATTATGAGCATTTACAGGTTTTGGTCCATCTAAAAGATAGTGTTACTTGTTTCGTTAGACGTCCTTTTTTTATAATCCAAGTCATAAAAATACTCAAGAATCGAGTCGTTTAAACTAAAGTCGTATAGCCCAAAGGCAACAATAACAATCAAATGATATTATTCTACCAAAGCTACTGAAATTATCTATTTTAATTTATATTCCTAGTTCGCTTTAAAACGTAGATTAATCGTAAAAGATTCCAATTGTCTTAGTAACTCTTACTAATCATGAAATTATTTTAGATGATAACTTAATCGGTCTATCGAAATGTTAAAATATCTTGATTATGGTTTTTGTCAAGTGGAACTGTGTTAGAAGCTCGCAAAATGTCTTACCGGTGATGATTCGATCATAGAAACCGCAGTTACAATATAACGACGATTTTCCTGACGCAATCTACATTTCAACGTAACATAACTATGATCTAAATGGGCTATCGTTTGACTCCCAATTTATTGGTGTATCTTTCGTTTCTATTTGTTACTCGTCCTTTGAGATTTCTATTTAATTAGGTCTAAGTGATTCCTTAATGGATCCGATAGTAGGTCCATTCGATTCCGTTACAAATGAACGACCATTTGCCGTCACCCAAATATCTTAAACGATCGTATTTTTACAAAGTGCCCTTTAGGAAGTTATTTAAATTAAGAAATTATCATCTGTTTAATAGGCTTTCTCGAAAGTCAATTTTGTTTAAAATTCAGTGATTATTTATTATCTGAATCGATCGAAACATCACTGGTGGAATACGGAAAAGTTATGTACTTAGCAGAGTGTATTTGAGACGTGTATTCGTAAGATAATGACTGAATATTGGACTGAGTAATGTAGTTATCGTTGGTTTTGGTCTAGCCTATGATAGAATAGTGTAGCACAGCGTGACGGCAAGCTTCTAAGTTCTACATTATGATTAAAGTGTAATTACTGAGACAAGTAGTGTTGTATAGTATTATAACTCAAAATCAAAAGTACAAATGAAAGTAAAGATTTTCGTCAGTTTTATGTAATGTTAGTCTTATATCAGTTCTTCCAATAAAGGACCCTAGAAGAAACTCAGTTATTGTATCACAAGACTACTTGCCTTAGTTAATTAAAAAAATGTAGTGATAATTTTTTTAAAGAAAAGTAACTATTAGTAATTAGATCTAAAACGTGTATCTAATCTGTAAATTTATTTATTTTCCATAGAGAAAGTGTATTTTGTTAACGTTTTAGTTGATGTTTTTATTCTATTTTCCCCCTTAGTTCCAACCGAATGTAGATTATGTAGGATTTCATACGCTTGTACTTTAGTGAGCCAATTTTATTGTATTATATTTTTAAGTCCGTTCGGTTAGCAATATGCGCGTTGTATGTGAGAATATTACTCGTACGTTTGAATGTGTCTGCAAATATTGTGATTGAATGGATTTCAAGAATACATTCTTTTGACCGTACTCGTAATACGTAGTTTCTGGACATAATCAGCGAAGACTCTTGTATAGACTGGGTCTAGAACACAGTGTATTTGGAACGTTCATTATTTCATTGAACTCTTCTTGTGAATTACCTATTAAATTCGTAATTTTAATATGCAGTTCTGCAAAATCTTAATCTATTTTACCCACCCTTCAAGAACTAAAGTATCAGAATGATTGTGTAATTATTATACTTGTATATTTTGTATATATTTTATTTTTATAATTATTGTAATAAAACGATCAAATAATTTTTGTGTTGTTTTTCACGAATGTGTAAATAGTTCGCTGATGATGTCCTTTCAATGAATTCACGAGATTTTTGGAATAAATACCAGAAGCTTTATGGGCGTATCTACCTACGTACACAGTGTAAAGATGAATGATATTTTGAATTATTTATGTCTGTATGTAATGTTTTTGTCGGAACGAAAGCGATGCGAAATTTACACCCTACCGAGCATTTACTCAATGTTAACGTTTATAAATTTAGTGATATATATTTCGTGTCGCATTCGTTACAATGAATAAATTATTCAAAGTACCGACGTACTTGACTCGCTTAAATAAATATAAATTAAACCAATTATTTTAGCGTAGAAGCAGTATTTTGGTATTGTGAAAAGAGTTCTCCATTACAGTATCTAGTTTTGTAGTTTTATATCGAATAGAGATTGTAAGAAAAATATCATTGTCGTATATCGATATGTAAACCTAACAGTGATGGTAACTTCACTTACGGGCTGGCTATGTGTGATGTCGTGCTGTGTTTACAAGCTCATGGCAATTCTTTACATAAATTTTATTAAAATTATGTATTAATTTTACTTTAGACGACTACCAACCTCAATAGAAAAACGATTAAAAAAAGAAAAGAATTGTGTGAGTTTGTCATTTACCGAATTGTACCATATGGATATAGGCATCATAATACTTTTATTTTTTGTTGAAATTGTTATTTCCATAGTGAATCATTTGCTGTCACAAAAGATATTAAAAAACAGGACTATTCACATTTTAAAAAATTGTACGCGACTAAGAATGTAATTAATGATTAAATATATAATTGCTCTGGACTAATGAGATGTTAAAGACACTATATTCCATAAAGAAAGATTATCGAATGTGTTAGAAAATGATCATGTACGCTATATGTTATGCACAAGTGCCATACACCCGCTGGGGTCCTCCTACCGGTTCCAAACTAGACACTAAATAATTTTTAAAATCGCTCCCGTTCTCCAAATAAGTAGAAACTCAATAATCTTAAACGATTCATTTTATGTTATATATTTTTAAAATGAATATACCTAGTAATATTTTATTTATGTTACTACGTTAATGCCTACTTATTTATTCAAGTGCACGTGTCCCTAAAGTTCGCCTTAAGAAGGATAAAAGGAGCCAAACAGTATTAAATAATTAATTTGAATACACTGTACCGATATCATAAAATGAGGTGATAATTTAAGAAATTCATATGAAGAAACACTCTTGAATGGGTTTATAGTGCATATAGGTATTTTAATTGTATTTATAATGACGCTTCGAACTCTTTTTGCCGATTGATAGTACCTAGCAGTAATTTTTTGAATGAGCACAATTTAAAATTTGAGTCATGGATGTTTAAATAATTTTATTTGTATTCTATTTATTATTTGGTTTTTATAATGCAAGCTATGTTTAGTTTTGGCCAAAATTATATGTATAAATCTTTTGTGAGTAGGCCAGAAATCACTGTTATTAATTAAATACCTCAAAATACCAACAATTCCAAAGTGGGCAATATTTTCCGTTGCTTTAGCACATGAAATTAAAAAGTTCCGAAACGTCAGCCAAAATGTATGTAAAATAAAAATATAACTACAACCCATTTGTAAGTGTTAGATAAAATGAGATGGGTGCACAGATGCACATGAAACAATATATATGAAGTTGATTTTTAGAAATACATTTATGCCTAATGTACGACACGAAAATGTTTCTTGTTCAAATTAGATACTTAAACTAGTTTCGTCGAGTTTGTATCTAATCTACGTAGTTTTACCAAAAGAATTAATTGAAACTTTTAGACAATAACTTTTACAACCTCTTATACCGACAAATAAATAAAAATGATCTATAATGAAAGTGGTTCTTTTATTTACCTACTAAAAATTGTACTTCGGCAGAAGTCACCCAAACATCAAATATGACTTAATTAATCTACTAAAGCACATTCCTGGGGCACTTGTAGGTTTTCCCATTGGCACCGCTGCTGCAGCACGCTTGCTACGCTCGCTCGGCAACCGCGTCGACTTAAGAGCCCTTTTACAAAGTTGCGCCTCTCTTGTTTAGGTAAATACGGCCGCGAGCGTGTCCGAGTCGCACGAGCGAGACATCGACACGGCGATGTTCAGTATAGCGCGCTTTACCAAATTGATACTTTAATATGCAATTATTGATTATACAATAAATGAGATTATAAAATAAAGTTAATTTGAAGTGCCCTACTGTAGCAACGAACGATTCTAGATAGGAATCCTGAGTGGAGCAAAGGATACAAGGATTAAGTTTTTTTACTATTGTGAGAAAATAAATAATATATTTATAGTACCTACCCATTGGTTGTGTTTTGGAAATGAAAATAAAGATTAATTATGATCATGTATTACTAATTATTGTAACTTTATATGTATGCTTTGCATAACTTCTGTTTGTTCAAATTAAATGAAAAGTTTGTTCACTGTTATCGCTGAATGAAATCCCTTTTTCGAGTGGCAATGAGAAATAATATTTTATTTACTTGTGTTTTTTAGTGTTGACTTTTTTAATGATGATTGATGTTTGGTAATAATCAAATATCTCAGTAAAACTGCACTAAGTGTAATTTTGTCTTTGCCTTCATAGTTCATTTAATAAATAGATATAGGCAATACTGGAAATACATTTCCAATCCAGACACAGATATGGTACGTAAATCAGCAAGTTACTGTCAATCAGTGGCGGTCTTAGGGGGTGGCGAACAGGGCAATCGCCCAGGGCCTCGCTCCTACAGGGGCCTCGCGCAACAACCCAAGCAAATTTTAAAAATATATAAAAAAAAACTATTTTTTCAATGACACAAGATCGGCTTTCAGCCCTCGCTATTCTTTCAATCGAAAATGACGTAGCTTATTCGTTAGATTATTGTGCTTTAATTAAAGATTTTAGTCTTAGGAAAAGCCGCAAACATCAATTTTAAAATTTATCATCTCTGTATTTGTTAATTTTGTGAATCTTTCAATGTAAAATATTTTAAAATTCAAATTTGATTTATTTGTATAATTTAAGCATTTTTCCTTAAACATGACAAATACCTAAAACAAACAACCAGACCTACTTTCGCATCACATACTTTTCACGAAGGACAAAGGGCCTCGCAAAGACCTGCCGCCCGGAGCCTCGCAATCGGTAAGGCCGCCTCTACTGTCAATTGAACTTGTGGAGTAAAGAAGTCTAATATAAAATATTAAAAATAAACTTTTTTGCTCTAGAAATGCATCCCATTAGTTTGAGTTTAAAACTAAAAACCAAACTGCTAACATTGTAAACTATGTACCTAGTGTAGTAGTGAAATACCCATTAAGTCAGTATAAAACAGATAAAATATTTACATTTTTGAGTTTGAGTTAGACGCTTCCCTTTGTTCCTCGGCTTCGATTTCCAATCCAACAGCATTTTTTTGCTATATAACTTAATTTATTATTATAAATTTAAATAATAATAAATTTATTGTTATAAATTTAATTTCTTTTTTCATTGTCTACTTCCAATAACAATATGAAAAACTTAGTGTCCGTTGCAATCGAATTCATTGAACTAATGGTCGGTATAGTTTCAGTATTTTCGGGGTTGCCATTAAAATTTTGTTTCCACATAAAATAAATAGAACTGTGAATTTCTATTCTAAATATATTATTATGTTGGGTCAATATGTACTTTGGCCGCCCACGAGTTTATACTTGTTATACTTGATCGAAATGCAACATTTTACCGTACTCTAGCTTTTTTTTACAGACATAAGTGTAGATTGTAAGAAGCTTAAGTTTAAATCGGGGAATGTAGGGTGGTCAGAACTGGCCGCTTTATTAGAAAACGCGTTTATAGCTATATCTCCTAAATTATTGACTGTACGGAAAAAAAGGAATGTTTTTTTGTTTATTACTAAATTCTCTAACTTCTTTCTCTCAAACTTTTTATTGTAACTCTTACCGTTTTTCAATTGTTGTTGTTTATTTGATCATGTTTGTATTTTTTCCTTTATAAAACCTTAAAAATGTCATTAATTGATAAAAAACGTCGTATACAAGTTATTCGTGATTGAATTCCCTACAAGTTTTGTATATTTTTTTTATTAAATAAATACTTTTGAAGTTAATAGTCGTTAATGTGCGCAAAAACGGGCATTGAAATGAAATTACAGAAGTATCCGAAAAATTCACTTACTTTCATACAAATTGAAGCTGATGATGATTTGTGTTGGATTATTATCAATTAATTGTAAAAAAAAATAATAAAAAAAATAGTGAAAAAAATATATAAATATTATAAATAATATTAGTGATGAGAATCAATTGCACGTATACAAAACTCTGATATACTGCGTCATTGCTACGTTAACGACTCATAACTTTATAAAGCGATTCAACTAAGAATAGGACCGACTGGGCGCCATATTTTGATGTCATAGCTGTCAATTCAAGCCAAATAGGTAGAGTGAGCAAAAAAAGTTTCTATTTAATCAAACTTACTTACTTAGATTAAGTGAGAAAAAACATCAGATTTTTTAATAAAATTAATTTACTAAGATTGAGAGAAAACACAGCCGATTTTTAATAATACTTTATTAAGACTGTGTGAGCAAAAACATAAATTAGAATCTAGCTCTTCAATTCCGCTCATCTCTGCATTACCACTGGAGTAGTTATGAATAATCATGCAGGTCACATACGAACATGCATCCTATATGTAAACGAAAGTATTAAATCGAGTTTCTGAACGGAACATAAAGTGACATTTAGTTGACGATTTAGGTTATCAACCATTCATAGCCAAAGCTCAATAAATGAAAAAAAAAATATCAACCAATATTAGCTATCAATATTTGTTATTGTTTGTTTAAAAATGTTTGATTTTTATTCTAGAATTAGCTGAGTGCTAAAAAGTATTCCGATTTTTTTTTGCAAACTGTACTTTTCAAGTGACATTTGACAGATGGAGGTCATTGGCTTTCCTATTCTTATTTGAGTCGCATTATAAAAGTATTTTTTTAGTAAAAAAAAGATTTATGCAAATGTTGTAGGAAATTTAATGATGAATAACTTTCATGATTTTTTTATCAATTAATGGCATTTTAAAGGCTTTAAAAATAAATGTTATAAGCATATTCACCTTGCTTCACAAGCTTTCTTTATGGCTGCATCATTCTTTCATTTTCTTTTTTTTTTGACACAATGGCAAGCAGAAATTTTACGCCCCATTGTAAAAGCTAATAACAAAAATATTAGTTGAAGCAACGATAATTAATAACTAGGGAGGTACTTATAATAATAAAAATTAATACGGTTGTGGAAACTTACATACAGTCAACGATTAAAGTTTTGCGGTCGTAGTATATCCAGCCAGTTTTACGATGAATGCACTCGTAGCATCGCTCGTCCCGAGTCGGGACGCGTGCGGTACAAAGCGACACAAGTACGACCTCCAAAGGCGCTGGCGCCGTACTGAACGGCGCCTAGATTTGCACTAGTATATATTGCATTTTACGGGTGATGTTCAGAGTCTTATAAAATAATAATTAATGAACTTATTATAAAAATATATACATATTTCAATAGTTCAATGATTGTAGATTAGTTTTATGAAAGTTTTTTATAGTAATTCTATTTAATTCAATATCAAAATACGAGGTAAATCTGCGTTATTTTTTGGGGAAACTCACGGAGGTTAGATGTTTTTTTAATAACTAATGAGATGGAAAATCAAGATTCTAATACATTATGTTGCAACAAAAACATATTTCTGATGTAGTAGTAATTAATTTGATCTAATTTATTGAACATTATTGTGAGATTTAGGCGTTTTAAGGTGTGCATATTATCGTTTTTTCCGTAAACTAGCTGCGGTAGAACGATCAGTACAAAAAAATGAAAATAGTATTTGAAAATATTCTAAATTAATTTTCAATAGGAAGAATAAATCTACTGTTTACTTCTATTGGAAGTAGTCAAAACCTCTTCTAAGGGGGCAAACGAGGCGCTCAAAAATTGCGATTTATTGCATAAAATGTGAAAGGGCTCTTAACGTGCCTTCTAAAGCACAAGGGGCTCGAGATAATAAAGTTTAGCCATCCATTATATATCCATTCCATCCATTATATTATATAAGATGGCCGAACGCGAGTTAAATTGCCTACTAGCAAATGCAGTTTTAGTGACAGTCGACTTGACGATTATGTCTTTTCGCCTTTTTTCCAAGAGATGAGGGTCATAGGGTATGGATTTGTGAATTTTGAGAATGGTCGTGATTATATATAATTTCCTCACAGAGAGTCACTAATTCGGTACAAATCATTAGTAGGGAAACGTCGCTTCTTGAAGTACATGACCTTTATAAGGGTTCTTTGTGCTCTTTCTAAATCAAGAAACTGGCTCTTCGCAGCGCCACCCCAAACTGGAATACAGTAAGTGATAATGGGTTGGGCCAGGGCTATGTATATTTGATTAAGGAGATTTTTAGAAGTGCCCTTATCTTCAGTGACGGCTGGCATAACGTGCCTGAGGGTTTTGAAAATCCAGATAAGTTTCCTAATTCTAATACCAACATGGTTTAGATGTGGGTACCATGATAGTCTTTGGTCCACAATGACACCTAAATATTTTGCTTGTGAAACTTTTTCAATTTTCGGACAGTTACAAAAGTTTTGATTCTCATTCTCCAGGCATTCATGAATTTTCAGGCTAAAGTCACTACGCGGCTGCGAATTATTGTAAATGCTGAAACAAATATAATTTGTTTTGGCAGTATTTAATGAAGGGAGGTTTTGTTGCAACCACATAGCAACCTGCGCCAGACCAAATTCAGCATCCGTCCTGACTGCATCCCACGATTCTCCAGCAAAGATGACGGCGGTGTCATCGGCATACGACAGGATTTTGGCATTTGCTATATTCATGCTACAAAGGTCGTTTATGTAGATGAGAAATAGGGTGGGTCCCAAAACGCTACCCTGTGGTACGCCACACGTCAGTTTGTTGTTAATGTATTTAGAGCCGTTATCCGTTTGTAGGTGCTTGATCTTATTTCCAGTATATGTTTCAGTATACGCGCCCATATCGGCTGTAATCGTCTATAAAGGTGACGAAATAGAGATTCTTTGCATTGGAAGGAGTAATAGGGCCGCAAACGTCGCTATGAACAATCTCCAGACGTTCAGTTGTTCGAGGAATTGTTTTTTGTGGAGGACTTGGTATGCGCGTCATTTTTGCTTGTATGCATGCTTCGCAGTCGGATAGTGACTCTGTTTTGTCAAAGTTTAACCCGATCAAAGTCTCGTTATTAAGCGCTAGACGGAGGTCTTTCTCGTTCATATGTCCAAGCTTTTTGTGCCATCCCAGTAGGGAGTTTTTTACCGCATTGCTTGAAGTTGTTTCAGACGTTGCTGCGTAATTTCGTTCGATGGTTTGCAACTTGACATAGTAAAGTCCACTATTTTGGCATTTGTCTGCAATCATAACGAGATCTCGAGAGAAAGTTACAGAAGCTCCATGTTCTGTCATCTTTAGCACTGAGAGTCAATTTTTGCAAAGTGATGGTACATACAGAGTGCTTTCCAAATTGATCGTTCTATACTTGGTTTTCAGTGTTACTCTGCCTTGACCTTTAACTTCAGTAGAGTGCTGTTCTGAAGCAAAGTTGAGTTTTCTTGAAACTGTAAGTTTTTGAAGTACTCGTGTTGAAACGTCATGTGTTAGGTACAGCCGCTGTCAAGTACCCAATCATTCTTGTCGTTTTCATTTGTAGTGAAGAAGCACTCTTCGGCGCAGGAGAAGTAAGAGTTTTTAGATATGGAATCAGTGCGCTTATTTTTCTTCCAGCAGTTAAAACAAATCTTCTGCGTCTTCTTCTGAAAGATGTTGCGTCCCGATTTCTTACAGATTCTGCAAGATGCGTAAAGTACGTTTTCTTCTTCCCTATGGTATGTTGGTATATACCACCAGCTTGGGAACCTATTATACAGGAGATAAAATCCCAACCTCGAGCACACACTGCAAGACCATCAGACACTATTAGTTCTTTTTGTTTGCATAATTTAACATAAGAAGGAGATAGAAAGCCTCTCTTGAGTTTGTTTCGCCGGTTCTTCTCAGGAAGGTCTCCCAATTTTGGAACCGGTGGTAGTTTACGGTAGTTAGGGTCAAATAAATAAACTCAAAATTACAAACAAGAATTCTAAATAAAATACTTTATTAAGTAAATTAAATAATAAATTCATACATAGACAATAAAATTTTAAAAATCTTCCAATGAAATAACCGAACGCTCAATATAAGTCTTTCGAAGGTAGCTCGACAATTTTAAATATAAAAAATCATTATTCTGACGATGCAGACCTGAAAAGGCTGCGAAACGTCAATAAATAAATAAAGTTTCGTGCATTAACCCGTAAAAACTAGTTTTATTTAATGAGTGATGTGCGTGAAAACCTAAGAAACAAATAGCACAGCTTCAGCTTGTATCGCCCAGGTATCATAGTTATCTTTATCCCAAGGTTCGATGTGATATGTCGTTTTCGGCATCGTCGTTGTTGCGCGAGTTTAACACTTCACCTCAAAAAAAATTAGATCTTTTTCTTCTCTGCTACCATTTAAAGTTTTAACAATGGTGTCGATTCTAGCATGATTCTCTAAACCTAAACCTTAATTTGACAGCAGTATATCCTTGTCATTTTCTATACAGAATGAAAAGGAGAGACTGATGTTAAATTTAGTTTTAAGTTTAGAGAATTACGCCAGAATTGGCACCAATGTTGATTTAAATAAAGATGTATGCAAAGTAAAGACGTATTTTTATTTAATATTAGTTATCACAATAAGTTTAGGTAAAAAGAATATATTCCAATACAATTTTCATAAGTGACACACAGTATGATAACAAATTAGTAGCTATAGCAACAACCAAAAGGCAATAGACAATATTGTAGAGATGTGGTCTCTTCACGAAAACAACATTTATTTAAAATATATCAAGGTCGATTTTACAAAAGCGCCGCTACAACAGAAACATCACTGCATACTCACCTCATAAATGAAATTGACGACCGACTGTGCTGACACAAACACAAACATAATCCAAACTTCACAAAACAACCAATGTGGTGGCGTGGCAAACGTATTTATTGTTTTATGTACTCAGTAGTCACGTAGTAGACCAAGTAACAGATGGTACTAAGGCTCTTCTAATGATTTGAAAATAAGAATGATTCCAATACAATTTCGACAATTGTGTCTCGTCTCGAGTCTCGGTCTGAAAGTCTCGGGACCAGAGACAACTTTTACAAAAAGTCTCGGGACTTTAGGACACGAGAAGTCCCGGGAGTCCCTAGTGTATACTAACATTAAACAAAAATATTTCGCCTCCTTCTCGGCCCATCGTCTATTTAAAAACAGAACTGACTTTGGCAGGTATGTCTTTTTCTATAAAAAGCGCAACAAATTACTCCACTCGCAAGTCCAGTTGCGAAATTCGCTAAGCGAAATGCGCAGCCACAACCGCCAACCTAATCCTAGATCCCGTGGAGCCCTAGAAAAAGGTGTCAAAATATTAGCAAATGTGTATTAAGATACGATGCTTAAATCTTGTGAAGGTGGTAACCACTTTATGTTCCTTAACCATGAATGATCCTTTTAGCACATACACAAACACACATAAAGTTATAAATGATTTATGTAAAAGATAAAAACGAGCCTTACAGTAGTCGCGTATGATGTGTAACATTTGAACCTTATATAAGTAAAAAAAAGAAATAAAACCTACTACAAAAGGAATAAGCCATTTGAACATTATGTTCTAAAATCAAATCAAATATCGCGCGCTTTCGCGACTTCCTGTTACACACTTCCGCCCCATTTCACGAAATCACTCCCACAAATTGCAGGAAAGCGAGAGGAAAGATGTTACACGTCAAAAAATAGTTTTCCTTGTAACAATATTAATGGCAAGACTAGATATACGAGTACATATGTGTAGATAAAAGACTTGTACTCGTATGTATTCATTTTAAAGAATAATTTTGGGCAGTGTGATATTGCAGGCTGCGTAACCTAAAAGCGCCTACTGACATGCCTGCCGCAGGGATAATCTAGGGTGCACAGCGGTCGGGGCTTATCGGCTTGTCTCTACACACATGCCTGCTATTCAGTGTTCGGGGGCATGTTGAGCTGAACACACGCGTTGATGATGGTCCCAGTGTTATCAAAACATCAGAAGATCGGTAGGCAGGGCATTGGCTTTTACTATGGTGTTACCGCAAAAATGGAAATACTGGGTGAAGAATTGGCAGCAGAAAGAAATTTATTGTAAATAAGTAATGTTTATATTACTAGAAAAAAATCCACGCGGACCTGGCAGCAGACGGGACTCGAACCCGCACCCTTCGCTATCCGGGCGAATGCACTGATCAATTATGCTACCGCGGCCCTGACGGCCGTATCGAATTCTTTCTAGCCTTTCTTATGGTACAAGGCAGCGCCATCTCTTCGCATTATAAATAACCCACAATTCAAATGAATACCTTTACAAGTATTAAACATTTGAAAGACGAAATAGCAATTAATGTAACTGCTCAATGTTTGAATCTAAAGAAAATATTACAAGAAAAAAATTTTAAAAAAAATGGGTGCGTGTACTTTTGTAGGCGCGTGAGAAGTTATCCTTCTTTGGCATCGTTTAAAATTAGTTTTTAATTGCATGCAAATAATTAATTACAATAAATTAATAAAAAGTCTGGAAAAGGACACAGTCCATAAAGTTCAGTTTTAATTTGAAAAAATAAATAAATAATCAAAATATTCAATTAAAATCGCTACTGAATATAATTTATTAGAGCATATGCGTTTTGCACTTGTATGAAACTCAAACACGTATTCCGAATATACAAACTAGAAACATGTGGATAAATATTATAAATATGAATACCTATAACTGTTACTTTATTACAAAAAATAAAGATGTGGTTTTTGGTTCTACTACACCAATGGTCAAGAGATGGCGCTGTAGTTTCCTGAATCGCGCTTTGGTTCCGTTGTTCCAGATTAATAAATACTTTTGATATTATAAATATGAATACCTATAACTGTTACTTTATTACAAAAAATAAAGATGTGGTTTTTGGTTCTACTACACCAATGGTCAAGAGATGGCGCTGTAGTCTCCTGAATCGCGCTTTGGTTCCGTTGTTCCAGATTAATAAATACTTTTGATAGGCCTTCAGAATGCAGTCGTTAGCACCCACTAAATAGAGATTCTATTTTTATTTTGTTGGTAGATTTTTTTAATGTGCGGTAAACACAAAAGTAACAGCATGAAGTTGGTCGCTAAAGCGAAGTTAATTTTTGTGTTACAGTGATGCGCGCGCATCTTAAAATTTCACTCTCATCATTTTTTCATAACGCGCCTAAAGAAGTATAACTTCAAAAACTTTTTCTTTTTTCGTAGTAATATTTTATTTAGATTTAAACATCGAGCAGTTACATGCTTAAAATATAAAACTTATTAAAAAATATATATAAATAATGTTTGTTTTTTTTTATCCCACATCTGGGGCTGGTCTTTATACCTATACTTCCTATACTTCGATCACTCGTGTTCAAACTTCATGCTCATCATGATCTGCCGCCATCTTGATCGAAATACGTGTGCTCCGTGTGACAGCTACCAACCGACTGATTGAGAAATTGCCCCAATCGCGCTACACACGCGGCAACGTGCAGCAGAGCGGCAGGGACAATCTAGGGACCAAGGGTGGTCGCGCGCTCCTGCCGCCCTGCCGCAGGCTGGATTTAGAAAATTGCCCCAACTTGCCTACACACATCACAATGAGGGCTATCGCGTATGAATCCGCCGCTAGAGGCGCTAGTGTAGCGTGAGGTCTCCGAAATGTCAAATGTTATTGCTTGTTGGTTGACTACGTGGGTTTATTTCTAATTAAAATAATGTTGTGAATAATTGGTAACAATTCGACTTAATTATGGCAAATATGAGTTATGTGGCAATGAATGTCAGTTATTAAAAATTTGAACTTAGAAAAATTATTATGTTCCCATTTTTTCCGAATAAAACCGAACTGCGCGTCACTGTGGCATGGCCTATTATGTTTAGGATATGGTTCTTTTGTGTTAAAATACGATCTAAATGTAACCTTTGATTTCATGTGTGTATTAATAAACTTTAAAAGTTACAATTTAGGACCTCACTCAACAGTGGCGCCATCTGGTGAGGCAGAAAACGGTAGCCCTCATTCAGGAGGCAATTAAGGGTCATCCCCACTCTTACACCCTAGATTGTCCCTGCGGCAGGCATGTCAGTAGGCGCTTTAAGCAACACCACTTTGTTTAAGTAATTTATTTAAGGAACTTTTTCCAGGCCAGGGCCTGGCGAAATGATCAGGGACCGATCCATTGAATTCAGACAATAGGATGCGTTCCTATAGAAGAAAAATTGTGCGGAATTGAGCAGTTTTAAAAAAACCATTGTATTGCTCAAAATACGTTTTTTGTATTTTGTATACCACAACTAATTTTGTCATCTACAAATATCCTTGTATGATGACCTCGATTTAGTAAAATAAAATTGTAAATAACGAAATAAACACGGTATGTTCAAAGAACGAGAGATCACGGCCTCTGTTGTGACTATCTCCCTGTACCCAGATCGGTAATTTATAAGTTACCATTTTCATCCTACACCGCACCTCACTAGCGTCCAGGCATGAGCACCACGTTAAGATATTAAACTCGTTTTTATCACGCTCAATTGTCAAATTACTATGGAGTTTAACAGTTAGACGCGATAAAAAACTTTATTTAATATAAATTGTGGTGCTATGCTACAGGAGCAGGGTAAAAACTCGAGGCTCAAGCTTTTTATTCCTGTTTTAATATTTTTTTTTTGTGATATATTGTTTTTAAAGATCAATACGTATTCGTAGAGCGATTCCTCTTCCGGGCGTTTCTTCTATCCTATATTTGGACCTTTCTGTTTTCATCATAAAATTCATTTCGTGTTTTTAAAAATGCTTCAAATGAAATCGTATCTAAATAAGAAGTCACCAATAATTTATCCATAAGAATTTATCAAAATTGTTCTAAAACCATGTAAAAGAGACAGAATTATTAAAATTGCTGTCGCAATGGAACGTTCCACATATCGATCGTTGGAAATTTTATGTTGGTACTACTGTACTCTGACGTAAAATTGACCAATAGTTTTGGGAACGACAAGGAAAACAACATAGACTAAAGCGTCATATTTCGTCAAGCATTGAGTTATTTAGAATCTTAATTCCAAAGCCATAAGGCTTAAAAAATATTACGGGCTATGGTCTTGCATAGTGAAGCCGGCCGGCATTATCGTATCGAATGAATGAAGGTCACTCACTCGTTCGTTTGAGCACGACGCTTCTCTCTTGAGAACTTGAGAGCTTGATTCCTCGACTCGCTCGATGCAATCGCCATTTTGTGAAATCTTACTTTTCAACTCGTAACTCGTGATAACTTTTCAATTCGATACACATTGAATTGAAGTCGTTCATTTGGCCTGTGGATTGATTTTAGCAATCGAGAATCGATATTGAATTGAATCACCATCATGAAGAAAAAGTGTTCATCGGCTGTGTGGCGATTTTTTGATCGAATTGAAAATGAAGACCATCGATGTTTAGCGGTGTTGTGCAAACTATGTGATACGCAATACAAGTTTTTCGGAAATACTACAAACCTAAGGACTCATCTTATAAATAAGCATCGATTACAATGGGAATTGTCACAGAGCGACACGTTCGATGAGACAAGCTTTCGCGTGGATGATGAGGAATCTAACCAATCATCGGTAACACCTAAAAGAAGAAAGTATTCTAAAGGCTACAAAGACAAAAACGTACGTTACTCAGTATCAGTTGATAATCCAAGGAATAGCACTGACGAACAAATCCCCACCATTGAAATACAAAGGGTATTTATAAATTATGTTTAGGTGCTCAGATTAGGTTGTGGTTTTATCTGACATTAATAGCAGCATACTTTGTTGTATGCTGTTATTAATGTTACATTTCAATGTATAATCTTACAAATTGTCTTGAAATCTGTTAAGGCATCCAGGAATCAGTTGTTGAGTAAAGCTATTAATTAGTCTAAAGATCATCAAAACAAAAAGCAAGAATTTGTTTGTTATCCCTTTGATAGTTTTATCTTTAATTATGACTACATGTTTTTCTTCTGTTTTAGGTAGATGTGTTAGATACCTCTATCGTTGATAATGACCAAAATGATGCTGAAGACAGTGAAGCAACATTCAATTTAGTTAGACAGCTTCATGAAACAAGAGCCTCTGATGAAGAGTGGCTTGAAGAAGATTACTCAACTGCACATGTAACCTTTGAGTCAAAACCAAAAAGGAAATACAGAAAAATCAAAAAGGAAGTCCAAAGTCCACCCCCATCTCGCCGAGTGTCAACATACACTCCACAAACTGTGACTTATGATAATCCTTCACCGATTATTATCGAGCAGCCCTCGCAAACAAAAGATGAATATTCTGTTTTTGGAGAGTATGTTGCAAACAAATTGAGAAAATTTAAAGCACCTCGTACTCGTGGTAATTTGCAGCAATTAATCACAACAATATTATGGCAAGCAGAGTATGGAGCTTTTGACAATGCAGAAGCAGTCAAAAGAGTTCTGCTGTATACTGCTCATGAGGCCGATAATAAAACACAAACTGACTCTATCATGAAAGGTGAAGAAGCAAACCAAAGTGGTGACTCTAAATCCTTAATTGAAAGTCAGGAATAAAATGATTTAAAATCAAATGTCGACCATGATAAAGCTGTGTGAATTAAAAAAAGATAAGGTATCAATAAAAATAAAAGCAATGGAAAGTTGTTTATTCATTGAAAACCTTTTAGTGTATTTATGTTCTTCTGAGTTGTCACACTTGCTACTACTTTGACTAAAAGAATAGTAAGAGAATGTAACAGTAAAATTAATACTTATTCTTATAATAATTTTGTTATTTAATAAAATATAGAGCCAATAGGTTATAAAATTTTCTACCTACACTTTAAAAAAAACTACCATGTAGCTAGACATGTCCACTACCACTAGCTCTACTACAATAGTGAAAGGTGCTGATTCGAATCCAGCCTGATACCTAGGGCAAAAAAGAATTCGTTCTTGAAAATTGAAAATTTTTTCCAGGTATAAAAATCTAGCATCAATTTCAACCACAAGCACCCATAATAAAACAGTACTTATATTAATCTTTTACCAAACTGAAATTTTTTAGATATATATATTTTGTTATAGATACAAAGTTTCACAACCAATGGAGTTGAAATTATTTAATAACTAGCGGCCGCTCGCGACTTCGTCCGCTTAACTTTATTTTTTTGAGAATTCGTCAGAAACCTATAATTTTTTCGGGACAAAAAATGTCATAAGTATCAATCAAAATTCATCCAAACCCGTTCAGTAGTTTTTGCGTGATGGAGTATAGTTCCAATTTTAGTATATGGGTGCGGCCAGAGTGCACTCAGATTCAGATTCCGAAAACAAGCGCGAGAAATAAACAGTGTAGTCGAAGGGTACGGCCAGAGTGCACTCCTGATTCAGACTCAGAAAACAAAGCGCGAGAAAAAGCAGGCAAGCTGCTTAGACTACACTGTTTATTTCTCGCGCTTGTTTTCGGAATCTGAATCTGAGTGCACTCTGGCCGCACCCTATGTACTGCCGAAGCACGTACCGCGTGATGGAGTAACAAACATGTCAAATCCGGCAAAATTCTCTAAACCTAAACGTAAATTTGACAACTATATCCTTGTCATTCTTAAAACTTTGCTTAAAACAGAATGAGAAGGAGAGACTGATCTTATTTGCTGTTTGTCATTTTGACAGCATGTTGTCCTTATTGTGCTCCATGGAGTGAAAAAGAGAGATTGTTCTAGTGTTTACAAATAGCAAACACGAATAGCCAAGTGAAGTGCCGGCATAAGTGTATATAGCATTTTTTATAGATACCATATATGTATGCCTAGGGCTGCCATCCGTCCGGGTTTCCCCGGATTTGTCCTAGTTTACGGGGCGTCCGGGGAGCGTCCGGGCGGGGTTTTATTTGTAGTCCGGGTTTAAAAATTTACGGCAACGCATGAGTGGCCCTAGGTGCTGCAAGTGTCCATGGGCAGCAGTGACCACTTATTATGAGGTAGACGGCTAGCTCTTTTGCCTAGATCAACATAAAAAAGTTGATTTGTGACATTTTAACTGTTTTTTTATTGGTCTGTCCGGGTTCTGGGCTTCAAAATCCGGGGTTATCACGCGTCTTATCCTGGTTGCCACATTTTAGAGATGGTAGCCCTATGTATGCCCATCAATGCTGCTGCAGCTTATTTTATTTTATCTTTAATGTTAATTAAGCCCCTTTTATAATAATTATTTATGTTAAAATAACATTTACTCCAGTCGTTACTCTCAAAGTAGAGATAGCTGTAGCTGTCTTAGATTAAAACCAAAAGGGAAGATACGGCATTCGCGGCACAAAAGTGATCCGCTTAAATTGTGGTCCATGACCATAATTCGCTTTAGTCACAATTTGACATTCAAACGCGCTGCATGTACTTACACTCAATATAACAATATTGCGTATATTCTGTGTTATAAAGATATAACAATGCCTTCGATGCTTTTATTAAGAACACAAATAGTTCAAAAGCAACACTATTCATTCGTAAAACTGTGAAATAATTTTTTTCTCAAAATTCACGGTTTGTCGTGAATATTATTTACGTAATCGCCATTTTGTAAGCAAGAGAAGGACAACTATACGCTGCGTTGCAGCGTATAGTTCTGTCTCGCTTGCTCGATTGATGTTTTTAGACAGACGTGTGCGTGGCGAGAGTTGCTTATGTAGTTGAGTCGGATCATATTTTATTTGATACTAGTATGAGCGTACCCTATCTACCCTTTTTGTTTTAATCTAAGGTAGTTGTACCCTTAGCATCAACCAGTTGTTGAATTCGATCTCTAAGGTACGCGTCAAATGTCAAGAAGTTTTTTACTAAACAGCGCAACAACGGACGGAAGAAGAATTAAAATCTACCATATAAAATCTTTTTTGATTTGACGCGCATTGAAATCGAATTCAGTATTGGTTCGTGCTATGGGTACAGATATAACTATTGATAGGTACTTAAAACATGCCACACCTGTTATTTGAACCTTGCTGGATGCTTAACTTTAAGAACCTAGTTACTACGGTACTATATTTTCATATTCCATATAAAAAAAATCGCAACCTAACTACAGGAACAGGACACTACAAAATATTGTGTTGGCTGGCTACCATTGTACTGATGTAAGGTAGGTATAGGTAGCTAGGTAGTGCATTTACTTTCAATGTTATAAATCTAATAAAATAATATACTAATCTCTTAAACTTCCTCACTTACTACATGTAGCTATTATGCAGGGTCTAAAGGTCAATGGTATGGTAGCCACACCACAATACAACAATTCAATTTCTGTTGGTTAAATTCACAGACAAGAATTGTCTGTGGTGAAATTGTATTATGAGAATATTTAGGTCGGCTGTTCAGCTCATAAACGACCAGGATGCGACTTAATTGCAGTTTGCACTTCGAATGGCATGTCATTATTACTCATAAACATGTGCGCTGAAAGTATGCGGAATAGTATTTCAGCGAGGACATGTCGGTGAGAATATAGTATGGCTGTAGAGAGCGAGTAGTCATGTGAATCAGTCTTGCATTGCATGCTAACTCAGGTATCGTAAGTAGTTCCTTTACATAAATAAATTAAACAGAAGAAGGACCACCTTTCCTCTGGCTTCAGGCAGGAGTCGAGGGGCCGGTAATTATTTGCTATCCAGGCGACAGATCGATAGGTTTTCTTGCGTTATGAAATAGGAAACTTTTACTTTAAATAAAATAAATCTATAAATAATTTTATTGAAAAAAAAAGTACTTCGGCTCATTACGTGTCCGACTTGCAAACGTAGGGTCCCGTACCATTGTACAAAAAAACCGGCCAAGTGCGAGTTGGACTCGCGCACGAAGGGCTCCATACAACAAACCGCGCAAAAGGAAATATAATTTAATTGTTTTCGTCACAACTTACGAAGTACATAATGGATCGGTGTTTTGAGTATATGTTGTTTAAATTCAGCATATGGAGCAACATAAACCAAAATTTAAATTTCCTAACTTGTTTAGATAACCCGTAACAAAACTGGTCTAAAAATTACAACTGTGACGAAAATATTAAAATAAAATTACCTATGTCTATGTCCAACTCAATGAGTTCTAAAATGTGTCACTGGTGGGGTAAAGATGATAAAAAATTTGTCTCCTTTTCATGTATGGGACCATATATCTGGGGGCACGGCAGTGCCCCCGCCAAGTCGAGCGCGAAGCAAACACCTTTACTGGAACCATTTCGCCGCATTTTCAGGCCTCTATTTGAGAACCTCTGGATAAGACCAGAACGCTAAAATTTTCGTCACCCAGTAAGCTTTAATAACTTACTTAAAATCCAAAATTTCAAGTCTGTAGGTTATTTAGTTCCGAAGTTAGGCGAAAGCAAAGTTTCGCATTTAAGACACTCACTCACTCATGATCATCAGAATAGAACTAGTACTTCTCATAAACTCAGAGACCTGAAATTTGGTACAGAGTTAGGGTTTAATGACCACATAAAGGGAAAACTATAAAAACTAGGATAATCGAAGATATGAAGAACCTGATGACCCTGATTAGAAAAAACAAGAGCCCAATCAAACTATTAGAAGAGATCGACATACCACCTTTACAAAAAATATTCAAATTGGTGGGCCGCTTCATTTGATGTCAAAAATCGAAGGTCTGAAGTATCTGATGAAGAACCCTCAGCTGGTCTCAGCTGTATTAGAGATATGGTAATGCCCCCTTCTACTATTGGTACACAAGAAAATCGACTGTCATTCCTAAAATCCAGCGTAGTGGTACACATCTTTTAATTTAATCTAGGCTATAGCGTCCCACTGCTGGGCGAATGCCTCCCCTCCTACTTTTAATACGCATATAAATAAAATTAAACGAAAACTCTGGATAACACTAGACTGGCTTTTATACTTATACTTTTTACGAGTTTACAAGAAAAAATAGTCGAACGAATAACTTTATTCTATACGAATTTTTACTCTTGCGGGAATTACACTACCCAATTTTGAAGGACCCCTGCCCTACCCTGAGTAAGGGTGGTGTAATTCGAATAGGGTATTTGACAGTATTAAAAATAAAACGCCAATTATTGTTAGCATCTGTGTTTAGAATGAATATTGGCAGGAGTTTTTACTATTTTTACAACAAAATTTTACTAAAAACCCACGAAAAAAATAATAGTTTTCTTATCTATTGTCACGTGACCCAAAACGCTTGGGATTGGCGGAGCCTAAAATGACGTCACACGCAAGTAAACTTCCGGTTAAAGTGACATTACATTGTACACACTAGTAAGACGCCATATTGTCAAGAAAAACGTTTTCGCGGCAACTTGAAAATGGAGTTTTTGATTTGGTTATTTTTACTGAAATACGCAACAGTTTTTTTTTTATATCGAGGTAGGCAAATGACTCAACCCCACCTGATGTTAAGTGATGATAAAGTCCAAACGCGAAGATAGCTGGTACAGCAGTTATAAACTGCTACACCAACCATCCTCACCTTGCCGGCCTGCAAAAATGCTTCTTCACGCTTCTCTTAAAGGACCCCAGATTATAGGAAGGAGGGAACACGTGCGCGGGTAAAGAATTCCACTTACGAATAGTACGACAAAGAAATGAGTCGCCAAATTTCTTTGTTCGTGTAGGAATAGTGAATGATAAATATCCACTTTTTACGGACTCCATAAACATTAGTCAATAACATCGTTTTCTAAAGATCAGATTTTCGCAGATCGTTTTCTAAAACTCGTCAAATACCCTATTAGGGAGTTAGGGACCCAATCTAGGGTAATCGGCGCGGTGTAATAATAGCTTACCCTAGCTAGGGGCCACGCCCACCCTTTCAATTGGGCCTTTTAAATTGGGTAGCTTAAATCCCATTTCAGATATTAGATCAAATTCATTTCATGTCGAGCCGCCACCACCTCACACAAATACTTACCGGCCACGGCTATCACCGTCAGTACCTACATCGGTTCAAGATAGCCGCAACCGACAAATGCAACTGTGACTCGAACAAAATCCAAACTCTTAACCACTTAATACGGGAATGCCTCCGCTACACACGAGTGCGGGCGGAGCATACCTGCCTCTGCTCATACCATCAAATCGATCTTTATACCATAACTGACCTATTGCAAAAAGAAATCGTGTTTAAATTCATTTATCGATCTATGTAAAACCATTGTAAACACACTCAAAGAATATAATAACAGCTAATAACTCACACTATAAACTCCATTCCTAAAACTCACACTCTATATAAATTTACCCATCTCTAATCTAACATTATCAAATCAACTAATACTAATAATCAATACAATACTAACGTATTTTAATTACGCAATAAAACGTAACTTATAAAAGTCTCCAATGTTTTTCGTATCAAATAGCGAAAAAAAAACATCCATATGCTAAAATGCTAAACCATCTAGGGTCAGTTCGCCTGTTCGCGTCCATCGCCCAATTCGCGTCCATTTTACGGATCTCCCTTAAAAAATCCTCAAAAATAAGTAAACACCAATCAAACGAAAAGTAATTACCGCTATAATACCTTAATATATAAGAGACACGAACACATGGTCAAAAGGAAGGTGCGCCAAACAATCCCGTTTAAAAAAAAATTCGTCTCGGTTATTCATCAAGGGAGTGCGTACACGCGGGATGTTTAGATAAAAAATAGTGTGCAGCGGCGCGTTCGATGGTAAGTATTTATTTTTTTATGTTAATTTTAGGATACATAGCTGTTTCTAGACTTCTATAGTGAAGAAAGGAATGATATTAATTATAAATTTACTTATATTTTTTATATTTAATGAATAAAATAAGGTGGACACATTTTTTTTTTTTTTTCCAACACACATCAATTAGCCTAGCCCCAAAGTAAGCACTATAAGAGTGAATATCAAAAAAATTGTACATCACACAAAAGAAACACAAAGGAATATTACAATAACTGTAACAAAATGGAATATATGTCACACAAAAGAATATAAAGGTGCATTTATACAAATTAACATTAGATGCAAAATATTTATTTTGGGGTTTGTAGGTATTAGAAAAAAGTAAAATTGTAAATAAAAATCCTTATTTATTATCATTTAAAAACACAATCATTTTACTCAAAAAGTCAACATTAAGAGCAAAACTAAACAAAACTAATTTTATCTTATTAATCATTGGCACTATTATTTGGTGGCGGTCTCAACAGACACTAACAATATATCTTTAAGGAATATATAAGTAATATTTTTGACACAAGTCAGTTCAAACCGTTTTTTTACTACATATATTCATACATAGTGTTTACGACGTATACGGCATTTTTAACAAAGTTTCAAGTAATTATTTTTCAAAATGAATAAAACAATTTTCAATGAAACTTTATACGCGTAAACAGGATAGGTCCATAGGCCTAAAAGTAAATTGAGAATATTTTCATGTATTAAATGCCATACATCGTAAGCACTCTTACTTGCTAAAAATATCAGATAACATTCATCGTAAAATTAAATAAATGTAACAGCACAGAACTAAATATGGCTCTATTTATTACACATAGGTATGTACGAATTAATACGAATATGCATCTGCAATAAAAAAAGTATTTGAATAAATTAATGAAGAATAAAAAACAATTAAAACAGATTTATTTAAAACAAAGTTTTTAGAAAATAAATCTACAGAGATTTATTTTCATAAACTCGTGAATTAAATAAAAAATACTGAATCCCCTTCTTTGCAAAGCACGAATTCCTTTGACTCTAACTTTAATTCTATTTTCTTAACCACATTAATATTAGGAACTGTGTCTTTATCATCTTTCTTAGGAAAAATAAATTTGAGTTTGGGCTTTTTAACAGTCTTTAAAAATCTTATATTATAAAAATTATTTTGCACGCTCTCTACAAATCCCACATAATAAATCCACTTACTTTTTTCAAAATACCTCACAAGGACACTCTCATTTACAGTAATATTACATAAGCCCATCACATCATCACAGCCCTGTGTCATTCCTTCTATTTTTTCATGTATCTCTGCATCATTATTGTTGCTTTTCTGCTCTTCAACCGCTTTACTTCTCTCAGTCTCTGTCTCTCCCATCTTTATCTTTTGGTCAAGTTCGGTATCAGTTAAAGCCCGGTAATTGCAATTATTTTTTTCTTCTATGTTTTTCTCTATTGCACCACTGTTTACCAATCCGTATATTTCAACCTTTTTCTCTTTTGTTTCATTAATTTCCTCTCCTGTCTTTTCTTCAAGTTCGACATAGTTAGTTTCTTTATTTTCATTAAAAAAAAATGTTGTTTCTTGAGTACCGGCTTCTTGCTTTTTTACCATATCCAGGTTAATGTTTCTTAAATATGTATTATAGGTATCTATTTCTGTCTTTTCCCCTTTAAATTCAAAATCCCTTGTTTTATTTTGTTTCATTCCCGACGTAGACGGAACAGGATCATCGTAAATATTTCTAACAACATCTTTAAAACACTTAGTGGTAAATAAATTTGTATTTTTTTCAATTTTCTTAAATGGACCGTATGCTTGTAAATTTGGAAAAGCTTGGTTTTCCAGTGAAAATCTTATGTCTGATAGAAGTGTTACTTTATTGGTTCTTTTTATTTTTTCTGTATCACTAAATTTCTTTTCTTCTTGTGTAATATCTATAACTGTTTTGTCTTCCATTAACGTAATTGATTCTTCGTTGTCTTCAATATTGTCACTATCTAGCTTTTCAATTTCGTACATGCTATTATCTGATTCGGCATATGTTATGGCGCTATCCGTGTCGGTGGTATCACTATCTTCAGATTGTAATTTCTGTTTCCATGAATTCAAACGTCTTCTTTTAATAATATTTGTTTTTCTACTAATCATTTTTCTTTTCTGATTTAAATTATGCCCGGTCAAATCAAAGCAATCACAAAACCCAAAATCTTCTCCACAAAAGCAGCTTAATTTTCTAACTTTTATTATTTCAGTATTTGGCGTCGAAACAACTTGATGAAGAGACATGGTTTCGGGAACAGCAACCAGGTTTTTTGATATTGCATCTAACATTTTTATCGAATTATCTACGTCTTCATCAGGCACTAGAAAATAATTAATCTTCGATGTAGTATTCATCACTAACGCGTTATAAGCTGCCTCAGCATCTGGGATGTCATGACCGTGTACGACATATCGGTCTAAATTTCTCTTTGTTGCTCCTCCAACACCGTCAGCGGCTCCTTTTCCATGGGAAGCTTCAAAGAACGACCAAGTCGATCTGGTAAAACCAAACTGATAAATAGCTGTATTCATCATATAAAAATTTTTTTTTTGGCGGTATTGGCTTGTGGGCCCGTCTGTAAAGAAGTGTATTGTTTTAACAGCTGGAAATTTTTCTTTTACGAATTTCAATACAGGGGTAAGATGGGCCCAAATAGCGCCAGGTGTATGATTAGTGTTTTGCGATATCGTGCAGAAAGATATAGTTTGTGGTCCATCTTTGCTATTGGCATAAATAACTCCGGTGTGTAAAGATATCTGTCTCTTAGAAGCACCAAAGTGCATTGACTGTACTTCTTCTGTGAACTTACAGACATAATTCTCAGAGAAGTCACAATGCACAACAATGTCACTTTCAGTGAGTTTATTCTTACAATTTGTGTACATCTTAAACTGGTGCATTATGTTGAAATGATGCTTCTTAAATAGCCTTAACTGAGTACAAAATGTCTCCTGAAGAGTTTGTGATGATCCCGACATTTCTTCCTTAACTGTCCTTTTAGTAATTTTTTCTTCACTTTGTTGATTAGCGCTATTTTTGGAATATATTAATTGTTTTGTAACCCACATATTCCATGAAACTTTATCTGTTAAATTTAACTGTGACAAATCAAACTCAAAACTTTTGGAAGAGCAAATGTGACATTCATTGTACATGCATTTCTTGTTGTTAATGTTACACGCTATTGTTGACACCAGCTCAGTTAAGTTATCCGTTTTTAATAAACGTAAATGCTTCAATTTTCTGACCATGAAACTTAGATTAGCATGTTTTACGCATGCACAAGTATTTCTGTCTACTATTTTTGGACTTAATACATAAAACGGCTTGTAGCGATTAAATGTGGCATAGGATAGCTTCCCCCCTTCATTTTTATATTTTTTATGTAAATTTTTTAAGGTGTCTAATAAATACCGTACTTGTTTTCTTGTTTTATGTAATGTTCTGTACTCACTTTTTCCAGCTGTAGCGCGGCTATTATCATCTCTTTCATAAAATAAAGTGAGTTCTTGCAAACGCTTCATCTTATATTTATTATTTTTTTGTCGAACTCGTAATCTTCCTTTTAGCCCCACGCATGCACTTAACTTGGTTTTAATTTTATATTTTGATGTCATGACATTGTTCACTACTTTCTTCAGTACGTGTCGTTCGGAATTATTTGTCGCTTGGGAATATTGATTTTGTAATGATTCTTTTAAAATAAGATTTTCAAACAATATCTTCTTTACAATGTTCTTTTCTGGGGTCGAAATTTCGGGAACCGTTTCTTTCATAATTTTTTCAGTTTTAGAATAGGGAGTTTCTTTGTTTTCTTCGATATGACTTATCTGTTCATTATGTTCACTACTATTCAACATTATAATTTTTCGTGACAACTGTTCAATTTTCTTTTTATATCTGTTATTTTTTCTGTTCATTGTCTTTATTTTTTTCATTAATAAATCCACAGTAGATTTTAAATTTAAATTTTCCTTTTCTAATTTACGAGAATACATGCGCTGTTTTGCTTTATCTGTCTTGTCTTCTGACGTTTTATTATCAATTTCTTCATCTTTACATTTCTGTTTTTCTTTTCTCCACTTTTCTCGCTGTAAGTTTTGTTGGGTTTCAGTTAGTTCACTTACTTTTATATATTTTTTCTTTGTTCTTTCTAAATTTTCCCTTTTTTGCTGCAGCAGTTTCTCCGGATTTTCTTCACTCAACTTTAGTCGATATCGTCGTTGTCTTTCTGCTCCAGTCAAAGGCATTTTGTACCATTATCTGAAAGCACAGATTATAACAATAGGTTTTCCATATAAATTTATATTATTATTTAAGTTATATTTTTCCTAATAATAATATTTTTTTAGGTTACATATGACAAAGCTGGGTGCTTGCTAGAATAAGTTAACGTAACATTTCATATTTTCCCAGTTCTTTTTTACATGAGATGCCACAGTTACTTATTTTATTATTTACGATTAAAAATACAATATGCCTAGATAAAGCTCAATATTATTGTAAAACAAATTCAGAAAAAGATATTTGTTTCCTTTAAAGTTATTTTTATTTTTCAATTTATTGGCAATATCTTAAAAACTACTTAACTGGATTGTTGAGTTGAATAAACACAAAAGGAATCGTAAATAACGTGTAATGATTATTTTTTATACATATTTCCAACACTCACACCAATTAGCCTAGCCCCAAAGTAAGCACTGTAAGGCTTATGTTATGGGATGCTAGGGTAACGGATAGAATACTGTATATGTACAGTACATATATAAGTATATTTATACAGAAATATATATTAAACATGACTGCAGTATAAATGCATATTGTATCCATCACACAAACATCTGCCTCCACCGGGATTCGAACGGAGGTCGTTAAAAATATGAAATATTGACTATCATTTAAATAACTGGGTACATTGATATGATTGGATGATTTGTTTATTGGCATTATGAAGTTATCAGAAAATATGAAAATAGCTTTTAGTGCGTAGTTACAAAAAACACAGAAAATAAACGAAAATTTATTAACTCAACAGGACATTTGTCGGAAACGTTCTAATGTTTATTTCCAGGAAAAATTATTTGCACTAAGTAAGTATAACGAACATTTTAAAACAAAAAATAGCCACTGAGAATGCACCCTTCTTTTTTGTGTGACGTCACCCAATGTCACACAATGGAACCAAAATATAACCTATCAAAACACGAAAACACGCACAACAAACAAAGTAAATAGATGTTTACAATTATTGTCTGTTGCGCGATTTACTCAATGCAAATAGGGTCTTAACATAAAATGTCTGTAATAAAATCAATAAACTCACCTGAAATATCATGTCACACAAGTAAATTTTTTTAAAGCGACAAAACCGTTAACAGATATCTCGATATCAGTAACATCAAAATTATGATGGCTGACGTTTTATTTTGTAAGGTTGGTAGTAAATCGAATGTTGCTAGATGTAAAAAATACGGATACGTTCGGAAACTTTATTATTAAGACACAAAATTTCGTTACACAAGGCTCGTCACACAAAGTAACGGAATATAGGAGACATAACTTTTACTTAATTTTTTTCATTTATTATAACGTTTTTAAAGAATCAAATAGGTTTCTCATGCACCGTGATCATTTTACAAGTATACTGTATGATAGAAATCTGTGTTAGTTCGATAATTATGAAGAATTAATTTTTTCTTTTAAAATTAGCACGTGAAGACATCTCTTTTTTGTATGACAAAAGAAAACTGCACTTTATTAAATGTGTTTTTTTTATTTTGTTTCTAGAAGATTAATCGGTTGATCTGTATTTATATATGAAACTAAGTATATTCTAAAACCTTATAAAAAAAATACGGCTTTTTATTCACTACAGGATTTTTTACACGCGTGTTATTAAAGAGGACACAGAACTTTTTTATTATGTACAATTTTTTTGATATTCACTCATAAGGCTTGTGTTATGGGATACTAGGGTAACGGATAGAATACATATACTTTACTTAAATAAGTATATTTATATAGAAATACATATTAAACATCCATGACTGGAGTACAAATGCTCGTGTTCATCACACAAACATCTGCCCCCACCGGGATTCGAACCCGGGACCTCTCGAGTCGGCGATGCCATGAAACCCGGCGTACAAACCACTCGGCCACGGAGGTCGTCAATTATGTTTCTACATCGAAATTACAAAACTTCTAATTTGAGTTTAAGATGAGTTCTTCGGAGACAAGAAAGTAGAAGGAAAAGAGAATATACACAGAAGACGATTTAAAGAAAGCGTTAAAGGAAATTCCAGAAAAGAATAAATCGGTAAGACACATAGACATATTGTACAAAATCAGTGGGCGCAGATCAAATGAATTAAAGAAGCCGGGACCAGACACCACCTAATGCTACCCGAAATTTCTAACAAAGCACGAAAAGATAATCAAAGAACTCAAGATAAAAAGCAGATCAAGAACGAAAAGCAGGAAGCAATACGAAAAAGAAAGTTAGAACGAATAGAGAAAGAAGAACAGAGTTTAAAACACTCTCAAACGGTTAATAAAACTGCTCCAAAACGAAAGAAGAAGATACATGCCCTTCAAGAAGTCACACTGGAAATGGTGAATCAGGTATTTAAGAAAGAAAATTTTCTGAATGTGCGATAGAATGTGACGATATACTAATTTCAGATGTAGAAGACGACGATGAGAAAAACATACCTTGTGATTTTAGGGGAATTAACAGAACTGATTACTGTTTATTTTTAAAGATGCAATCATTATTTACCTACTACTTATATAATTTTAAATTCAATCAATATTGAGAAGAATATTTTTTATTTTTTTAAAGTGATAATTTGAATGATAATAATGTTGGTTTTAATATTTATATTCTAAAATAAAGAAATTGTTCAAGTAGGTACAATCTTTCTATTCAAATTCTTAAAAATATCACCCCCTATATTCCTTTTCTAAGGTGGTGGACGCTAAATGGTCCACGGGTGGACGCAATTTGGATTTTGTGGACGCAAAGTGGGTAAAACGCCTTATTCCGAAGTTTATCTATTTAAATAAAAAACAATAGATGTTTCGAACAAGTCAACTCGAACAACAAGAACAGAAAGTTAATCTTAAAATAGACTATATAATGAACACATTACATATTTTTTTCATAGAAATTAGTGCTGGGATATTTTTATTATCGCCGTAAAAACTTCCAACTGCACTAAATGGACGCGAACAGGCGAACTGACCTAACTAATCTTACTCCAATAAATTTTCTTTGGTAATTCTCCGGAGAATAATCACCAAAACCCCCAAAAAAAAACATTTCTCACCATGGACAAGCCATGGACGCACAATATGGTAAGTCCATGGTTCTCAATCACACGTCATGACGACTTATGCCAATGTCAATATTGTCAATCAGCTGTTCTGCCAACATGGCCACGTTAGGACGTAGCTCGATAAATTTATTACGAAAAGTACAAATAAATCCAGTATTAACACGAAATTTTAGTTATGTTAAGAGTGATAAAGTGAACAGAAAAGTTCTTACTACATGTGCATGCGTGTTCGGTGGTAGTTTGGTGTATTATGCCGTCAAAAGCAATGCAAAAAGAAACACTGTCTACGCTCTCAAAGCGAAGGTAAGGGATTTGCTTAATTCTAAGAGTACTTTTTAAAAATTTCTTATTATCTTGAATATTCGGAAGTTGGGAATATAAGGATTTATACTATCTAAAGGCTCCGTCAATATTAAGGCGTAGTTAAGTCACATTGAAGCATTAATCACGCAGCCGCAGTGCTTGTTTATAAATAGCACTGGCTACAGCACAGATTAGAGAAAATTATGTTCAAGGCCCATAGACTACACAACCACAGACTAGGTATGGACTTACTATTAAGACAAGGCTGTTAACCTACAAAGATTATCAAAAAAAAAAGGCGGGAAACATTGAAATATGCGGACGCGTTTTTGGCTTTTGAAATTAATTTTATTCATATATAATAGTTTTTTCAATAAGTTGAGAAGCGTAGTCATATTTCATTGTATATTTATATTTGTGTAGGGTATTTTTAGTTACTTCATCAACTGGTAAGTCGTAAAATAATATTTACAATGAATAAACCCCCTGACCCAGGAGGATTTCTTTCTAATACAGAACAATTTGCGATTCGCTCGGTTGCTTATAATATTACTGTTATGAGTCAAGGTGAATCGAGTGTAGATACTGACCAAACAGTCAATTCTATTAAAGATTGGAATGCTCCGTGAGTAGGAAAAGGAGTAAATCTGTTAAAAATATATAAAACTTGTAATAAGTAAAAGCGGAAATACAAAATAGGTGGAATGTAGGATGTCTTTGTGTAGATTTTGAAAGTTCTATTGATTCTGCAATAAACAAACCACCTGTCATACTATACCCCGATTAAAAGCGAATAACATTTTAAATCAGCCTCAACCTGATGTGAGGTGTGAAAAGGCAGTGTTAAAAAACTGGGAGACACTGAATTGTCCTGTCCTTTAATAAATTTGAAGCTGCTAATCATTTCTTAAGTGATAAGAGATTACATGACAATAATAATAAAGGTTTTGTCCCCCTTTTTATCATAACCCGAATGGGTCTTGTGCGTGGAGTGCCACATGATTGGACTCCTGCAGAAATAAAAGAAAAATCGCTCTTCGTGTGGGCTGCGGGGAGATAATCTAAAACGGACATATTAACCATAAAGTTTTGATTGATAATACTGTAATATAGAAACCTACCCAGTCAGTAGTTATTACCTTTGATGGCCAAGTATTTCCTGAATGTGTATTTTTATGCTATAATTCAGTCTTTGTAGACTGCTATATATATCCAACAGTCTAATGTATTAACTGCTGTTGTTTTGGGCACACTAAAGTAAAGTGCAGTTCTAAACCTCGAAGCTTTAAGAGTGGCCAGGTACATACTGGCGGAACATGTTCAGTTGAGGAAGAAAATGCACATTTTTGTAATTGTTCTGGTTCCCACTTTGCTGATAAACAGATTTGTTCAGAATATGAAAGACAAAGGCTTATTAAAGTGACTATGGCAAATGATAATACTTCTTATTTTGAGGCAGCAAAATTACATCCATCTGTTAATAAGTCTTACTCTGAAGTACTAACATCCCCGCCAACTAAGACATCCTCTAATTTTAAAACTACACCAATACAACATGTAACTCAACATAATAATTCTTATAAAAAACTGTCTACATGAAACCTAAAGTTCATTCACCTACTCTTCATATGGGGTTTAATTAAGAAGATCATATTAACATGATCAAAAATTATGGGTGTATTCCGAAATGTACATCAGTATACTGGCCAGTGGTAATGACGTCACGAATCCAACGCCATATTGTACTGGTATGCTACCATATTTCTACCGGGAAAACGAATATGACGTATGACCGAGCGTGCGTGATATGCATTCGATTTTATTTCTTTTTTATTTAAAGAACAATAATGGCATCTGAACAAAAAGAATTCCTTTTAATTGATGAGGTGAATAAAAAATCTTCTTTATTCGCACTATTTTTAATATTTCGTCGATTTATGACGTCAGTGCACTGGCCAAAATATTTCGGAACAATTCACCTATATAGCGTAGATCCATGACGTCATTAGCACTAGCCAGTATACTGGTATGTATCACGGGATATGCCCAACAACAGCGTTAATTGTACTGCTATCGAACATGAATTAAATTCAAATTTGACAATTACAGATGTAATAATTGTCCCTGTAATTAAATTTTAAACTCAATTTAGTAATTATGAACCATCCCAACTTGCTCCTTTACTACATGCTATTAATAAAATTATAAATCACCATGTCTCAATCGGTTATAGTAATTCAATAGAATTGCTGCAGCATCAATAACAAGAAAACTGATCTTACTTAAAAAATACATACAATCCATTTATTATTATTGCACTCTCAGAAACCTGGTTAAAATTAGGATTTAATTCCAAAATTCCTATTCCTAGATATTATTGCTTTTGCATTACCTGTACGTTCTTGTGAATACTCTGCCATTATCATCATCATCAGTATCATCATTACTCTGGCATATTCTCACCTCACCTTTTGGAAGTGATCACTTCCCAATTATAATAACCTTACCATTTGTAAATAAAAAATCTATTAAGAGAAAAACATTTAATAAATATAAACTTCATAATGTAATTTTTTCTGTATACAAAAACAAAGTGGAAGAATTTTTTTAACACTACCCATCATGGTAATGAAGATGAATGCTCTGCAGCTTTGGCTACATGTATGGTTGAAGTTGCTGAAAACATATTTCCTATTAAAAAATCTTGTAGTTATTTAATCTTTTCGCCACCCTGGTGGGACAGAGATTACTTTGGAAATATCCCAGAGAAAAAAAGGCTGAGCGCCAATATCGCGTAAATATGACCACGGAAAACTTTGCAGTTCTTTTATGTGTTACATGCGAAGTTAAAAAATAGTTAAAGAAAAGAAAAATCTAAATCCTGGAAAAAAAATTGTGCTTCAATTTGTCCTGAAACCCATCCATCTATAGTTTGGCGTAACTAGGGTTACCAACCCTAGGGTTACCAACCCTAGTTATCTAAGTTATAATATAGTATCCTACTATATTAGGGGATCGATAACTATATTTCTAAAAAAAATATATTAGGCGAAACTACTATATTTTGCTTAAAGCTAATTTTTGCCAGTAAAAGCGTTCTTAGAAATAAAAAAAAATATGGGTGCGTGTACTTAAGTACGCGCGTGAGAAGTTATACTTCTTTTTGGAATTATTAAAAAATAGTTTTTAATTGCATGCAGATAATTAATTACAATAAGATAATAAAAGGATTGGAAAAGGATAGTCAACGCAGTCACTAAAGTTCAGTTTTAATTTGAAAAATTTAATAAATAATCAAAATATTCAATTTAAATCACTACTGAATAAAATTTATTAGCACATATAAATTTCGCATTTGTATAACATTATAACACGTGTTAAGAATATAGAAACTAAAAACATGTGGATAAATATTATAAATATGAAAACAGTGATCAGAGGTGACGAGCGTACCAACATGTGCGACTAAGAGATCCTATTACTATTTTGTTGGAAGCTTTTTTTCGAGACTTACGAGTAATGTGCGGTTTAGCGGCCGACTTCATGGTGTTACTTTTCTGTTACAGTGTTGCGCGCGCATCTTAAAATTTCACTCTCATCATTTTTTCATAACGCGCCCGCGGCTAACTTCATTATGTTATATTTGTTTCTTAGGTTTTCACGCACATCACTCATTAAATAAAACTAGTTTTTACGGGTTAATGCACGAAACTTTATTTATTTATTGACGTTTGGCAGCCTTTTCAGGTTTGCATCGTCAGAATAATGATTTTTTAATTAAAATTGTCGAGCTACCTTCGAAAGACTTATATTGAGCGTTCCGTTATTTCATTGGAAGATTTTTAAAATTTTATTGTCTATATAGTATTTTATTTAAAATTCTTGTTTGTATTTTTGAGTTTATTTATTTGACCCTAACTACCGTAAACTACCACCGGTTCCAAAATTGGAAGACCTTCCTGAGAAGAACCGGCGAAACAAACTCAAGAGAGGCTTTCTATCTCCTTCTTATGTTAAATTATGCAAACAAAAAGAACTAATAGTATCTGATGGTCTTGCAGTGTGTGCTCGGGGTTGGGATTTTATCTCCTGTATAATAGGTTCCCAACCTGGTGGTATATACCAACCATCTTCTCTATTGAAATTTGGATATTTTTTAATCTCAATAGCCTCGCGCATCATTCGAGGAACGAACCGCCGCTCAGCTGCAAGGATCTGTTGTCTATCAAATCTAATGTAGTGGTTTGGTCCCCCTAATGCATGAATGCAAGACACCCCGTGCTCTCGTCACAGACACCCTGTGACGAACAACACCTGGCAGCTGAACTTCAGCATGTCGAGCAAGCACTGAAGGATAATAACCTGAATGTACCACGCCGCCGTCACAGTCGCGTAAAACCTAGCACAGTCGACCGACAACCTGCTATACTACCTTACATGAAAGGAGTCACTGACAAGATTGGGAGGATTCTGAAGCGTGCTTCAATCAATACATACTTCAAGCCGCCAAAGAAGATCAACCAGTTTCTACGACCGGTCAAGTGCAATATACCCTTTCAAGTTGCTGGTGTCTACAAACTTGAATGCGACTGTGGGCTCTCCTACATCGGGCAAACAAAGAGGAGTATAGGGACTCGGGTAAAAGAACATATCGCAGATATGAAACATAGGCGCGAAAATAAATCTGCAGTGTGTGAACATGCATTAGGGGGACCAAACCACTACATTAGATTTGATAGACCACAGATTCTTGCAGCTGAGCGGCGGTTCGTTCCTCGAATGATGCGCGAGGCTATTGAGATTAAAAAATATCCAAATTTCAATAGGGAAGATGGTTGGTATATACCACCAGGTTGGGAACCTATTATACAGGAGATAAAATCCCAACTCCGAGCACACACTGCAAGACCATCAGATACTATTAGTTCTTTTTGTTTGCATAATTTAACATAAGAAGGAGATAGAAAGCCTCTCTTGAGTTTGTTTCGCCGGTTCTTCTCAGGAAGGTCTCCCAATTTTGGAACCGGTGGTAGTTTACGGTAGTTAGGGTCAAATAAATAAACTCAAAATTACAAACAAGAATTTTAAATAAAATACTTTATTAAGTAAATTAAATAATAAATTCATACAGACAATAAAATTTTAAAAATCTTCCAATGAAATAACGGAACGCTCAATATAAGTCTTTCGAAGGTAGCTCGACAATTTTAAATAAAAAATCATTATTCTGACGATGCAGACCTGAAAAGGCTGCGAAACGTCAATAAATAAATAAAGTTTCGTGCATTAACCCGTAAAAACTAGTTTTATTCATTATGTTACTTTTGTGTTACAGTGATGCGCGCGCATCTTAAAATTTCACTCTCATAATTTTTTCATAACGCGGCTGATGAAGTATAACTTCAAAAATAATTATTAAGGCATGATGACCAAAAATATTTTCATTTTCAAGTAGAGAAAAAAAGTGGGTAACCCTAGGCGTAACATACGAAGATTTCGCTCGGCTTTTGTTACACTATGTATCTGTAGTCTATCTTTAGATTTAGCCGAACAATTCATGGATAACTTAGTTCCACTATCAGTAAAAGAGTTATTAATACTTTCACCGTATCAAAATAATTTCGGTTTTAATTCTCCATTTGCTATGCAAGAGCTAAATCCTTGCGAATCTTAAAGATTCTTGTCCTGATAAAAACAATTCGTATTCTTTTATAGCCAATCTTAGAGATAATACGTTAATTTATTATTTACAAATTATAAATTCTGTCATGCTGACAGGTAATATTTCTCCATCATGGAGACAACATACAGTATTGCCAATACTAAAGCCAAATACATCGCCTTCCGACGTATCATCTTACCGACTTATTATTATTATTCTTTCTACAGTACTAGTTAAAATAGCTGAACACCTTTTGAAAAACAGATTAGAGTGGTAAGTTGAGAGCAAGAACCCTTTGTCGAATAGCCAATACGGTTTTAAAGCATATCGGACTGTATTGAAACGGACGGATTATCCCATAATGAATTAGTTGGGGCGGTCTTTCTCGATATAAAGTCAGCATACGATAATGTTAATTTATCGATTTTACGCGATAAATGAATGGATTTACAAATTCCCGTACTGCTAACCAATTTTATTATAAATCTGTTATCTGAAAGATATCTAATTCTTCATTGCAATGTCTTTACCCAAGAACTTGAAGATTCCTTAGAAAGCTCTTGCTCGGTTATTCAATATGCCGATGATGTAGTTTATACTGTTATAATAAGTTTGTAAATAACGTAAACAATAATATAAATTAATTATTATCGTTATTTAAAAAATGGTTAGATAGAAACGGCCTAGAGTTGTCTATTTTTAAGACAATTTTAGTACTTTTTTCCAGGATGAGAAACCTGCCTGACTTAAATGTATGCTTTGGTGAAACTTGCCTGTTGCACATGGTAAAGGCAAAAAGTAATGTATATAAGTATCATTCTTGATACTAAGCTCACCGGGAATAGGGTATTTGACAAGTTTTAGAAAACGATCTCACGTTATTGACTAATGTTTATGGAGTCCGTAAAAAGTGGATATTCATAATGCTGTTGTGTATTTCAGTAAAAAAAACCACATCAAGAACTCCATTTTCAAGTTGCCGCGAAAACGTTTCTCGGTGTCTGAAAACGACATTATGGCGTCTTACTAAAAAATTAAAAAAAAAATCAAAATTCGAAATCGTTTATTCAGTCTAGGCTGTTACAAGCACTTGTGAATGTCGAAAAGCTACGCCATCGGTTCGCAAATCTACGGCGGGAGACATTGTACTGAGAAGAACCGGCAAGAAACTCAGCAAGGGCTGTTTTTTTCTCCCTGTATTATATATATACAGAGTCGTCAAATTGAAAAATGACTTCAATATGAGGTAACTCATAAAGTTACTTTCCATTACAAACAAAAAAAATGCAAATAATATAAAAATTATGACTATAAAATAAAAAAATATATATATAAAACGCGTCCTACCGTTTAGGCATAAAAATAATAATAATGAACGATTAAACTTTAGCACAACGATTAATAGTACCCAGCGAATCAAGAGCAGACTCATCTCCGCTGGCAGCACCCGTTCACGAGCATGACGCATGAACCAGCCATCGCTTCGCTCAACCATTTTTTAGGGAACGCAACGACCCGCCTCACACGACACCACCGAAGAGATTTTTAAGAGAGCATGACTACTCACAACCACACATGGATAGTATGTTACAAATATAGAAAAAAAATATAAACATAAGTACCAGTGTACATTATTATAACAAACTATAAACACAACGGCAGGACACATGCATGTGATTACCCAAACAGTGTTGTCGATTCTGGCACTACTCTCCCAACCCAAAACCAAATCCAACATCAGTTTTTCAGTCTGTATAGAGAATGACAAGGATACACCGCTGCAAAACCAAGTTCAGGTCCAGAAAACCATACCAGAATCCACACCGCCATTAAATCTTTATCAGAGAAATAATAAATGTTCACTTACATTTTGATTGCTGTGTCATACAGTATAAATACAAGTTGTGTAATGTAAAATAGAATCTAAATTTAATAATAATTATCATTACAATAATAAAGTAGTATAGAGCAGACTCATCTCTGCTGGCAGCACCCGTTCACGAGCATGACGCATGAACCAGCCATCGCTTCGCTCAACCATATTTTAGGGAACGCAACGACCCGCCTCACACGACACCACCGAAGAGATTTTTAAGAGAGCATGACTACCCATAACCACTCAAACCAAACTGCAAAATAGTTACTTAGAGTGAAGGTAATTTATCGGTACGACACTGCAAACAAATACAAAACAATTTTGCAGTTACAGCCATGCAGTTTTGTCATTCAAATATTCTTTAATAGTATAATAGCCTTTCTTAAGTAAACAACTTTTAATGTGACATTTGAACTCATTTATGGATAACTCAAGAACAGCATCAGGAATTTTATTGTAAAAATGTATACCTTGTCCCATAAAAGATCGGTAAACCTTCTGTAACCTGTAGGGTGGCAATGCAAGCTTGTTTCTATTCCTTGTGTTAAAATTGTGCACGTTACTGTGTTTGGTATACAAATTGATATTATTTTTAACAAGGAGTATGCAATTGCAAATGAATTGAGAAGCAACAGTCAAAATGCCAATTTCTTTAAATTTTTCTCTAAAAGATGTTCGGCTACTCAATTGATAAATAGATCTCACAGCTCTTTTTTGTAAAATGAATATACTTTCAATATCAGCTGCTGTTCCCCCCACTAGTGTGTGACGTCACACGACTGTTATTAAAACGTCAAACGATACAATGTAATGTCACTTCAACCGGAAGTTTACTTGCGTGTGATGTCATTTTAGGCTCCGCAAGCAAATCCCTAGCGTTTTGGGTCACGTGACAATAGATAAGAAAACTATTATTTTTTCGTGGGTTTTTAGTAAAATTATGAACACTATTTTTTGTAAAAATAGTAATAACCCCTGCCAATATTCATTCTAAACACAGATGCTAACAATTGGGACTTTATTTTTAATACTGTCAAATACCCTATTCTCATTGTAAATATATGTCAGCAACATGCGAACTTAATATTAATATAAAGAAAATATAACTAGAAAAAATTCCACGCAGACCAGGCAGCAAACGGGACTCGAACCTGCACCCTTCGCTATCCGGGCGAATGCACTGACCAATTATGCTGCCGCGGCCCTGACGGCCGCGTCGAATTTCTTCTAGCATCTAGGTTCATTCTTAAGCTGCAAGGCAGCGCCATATCTGCGGGTTCGAGTCCCGTCTGCTGCCTGGTCCGCGTGGAATTATTTCTAGTTATATTTTCTTTAGATTTAAACATGAAGCAGTTACCTACATGATTAAAAAATAAAAATTACATCATACAAACTGACATCGGTCGCTGAGGTAGTTTGGGAAGAACTGCAAAAGTCGAGGTGCAAAACCGGAAGAACTGCAAAAGTCGAGGTGCAAAACCGATCCCTGATAACTTTCGCAGCAAAATGTCGTTATCAACGAGGTCAAAGGCTTTTTTAAAATCAAAGTAGGCTGCGTCTACTTGTCTACTAGAGTCCATTTCTTTAGAAACATAGTCCACCAAAGTCACCAGATGCGTTGTAGTCGAGCGCGCCTTGCGAAAACCGTGCTGACTATCATGCAACCGGCTACTTATCACAGATAAGTAGCCGGTTGCATGATAGTCAGCACGGTTGAAGTCAACAGTGACTAATGCATCCATTAGGATCGTTTCAAATAACTTTAGATGTTCCATAACTTCTGACTAATTTTAAAAACTGCCCGACTACATAAGCTTTCATTAAAATACAAATAAAGATGTACTAAATGGGGCATTATTTGCTGAAATCTGTTCTTAAAAATTATGTTGTGGCGGATGTTAGTGTCTAATAATGGTGGATTATTAACCACTAAGTGTTCGGGACCATGCACAAGTGTTGGCAAGTGAAAAATAATAGCGGAAAGTGTCTTTCGACGTTCCCTCAAGAAGTCGACGGGGAGGTTCCAGTAAATCCCTGCCATTGACTAGACTGCCACTTACTTTGACTTGATTTATTACTTTGACCACGAGTGCTATAGTATTTGTAAACATTTTAACACTTGACATTGGCAAATGCACATTGCACAAGCCATATAAATAAAAAACAACCTTAATATCAAGCTCAATCGAGAGTTCTCAACATACACGTAGACACTTTCTTATTTAAGCGTAAAATAAAAATACCTGAGGAGGAGGATAACAGGAGTTTCGAGTGATTAGTTATCATAAAATGATTAATTTTCTCTCCACTTAATCTTAAAGGGATATTAAAACTTAAGATTGACAAAATATGCAAAGATACTACGAAATCATAAAATATTAAAATTACTCGATTTCCGATACAACACCTTCAACAACATATTTCAGCAAATAATGCCCCATTTAGTACATTTTCTTTGTATTTTAATCGGGTAAAGTCGGGCAGTTTTTAAAATATGTCAGACGTTATAGAACATCTATTTTCATTTTTTTTATTTCAATTGAAAATCCTTTCTGTTTTACTTAATTCATTTTTATTTAGTATCGACCAAATTTTTTATATCTAAGGTTAAAGTTAGGAAAGAAATTATTTTACTTATAAAATTACAAGTAAGTAAGTTTCAATCAAAAATTGTAAGGCCTCACTTATAGTGAAGAAACAAGCGCCAATAGCGGGTTATGGTGGTTAATCGGCATTTGCGAAATTTCCAGACACGTTAATAGCTTTGGGAAGAAGAAGCACAGGCTAGCGAGATGATAATCATTGTTCTTATTTGTCAATTGAGCAAATACAACTAACACATTCATTATAAATCCTGCCACATATTACGACAGTTTGTGGAACATCACAAAAAGGCAAATACGAATAGCCATGTGAAGTGCGACCATTATGAACATTCTAACTCCAAACAAAAGTAGCAACGAATTCAGTAATGAACCCTATGACCGACCAATTACTCAACTGTCCTATTAGAATACCGCCACCCGGGGACTCATTATACCCCTAGCACGTGTAAAAAAAACATGGCCCACACCGGCTAAGGATTATGCTGATAAAATTAATCGCTTTACATTAATGTTGAAAGCCAGTGTTTTAATCTGGGCTACGCTCGAAGTGTTAAAACAAGGAAGTGTTTGTTAAGCGTTAATATATTACTAAAAACAAAGGAGTTCACTAATTAAAAAAGAAACAAAATTAAAGAGTTCACTAAAGGACCTAAATTGCTCTGTGTACAATAGTTTCCAAATATATGCCTCCTGCATTTCAAGGCTTTTATTATCTCAACTAGAAAAATAGCAGATTGCGCATATAATCTTTAGTAGGTCTAGGTACAATAAAGACATGGCTACTGTTTAGTAGATGTAATCCGACAGAGAACCAAAGTCACCTTCATAGCCCACCGAATAAGTAAACTGGTGGCAGTGGGCTGGTCACATTAACCGCAGAACTGACGGCCGTTGGAGCCGGAAAGTTCTTGAGTGGAGACCACGACTCGGTAAACGTAGTGTAGTACGCCCTGTGTCAAGATGGGATGAGGACAATCGTAGTATGGCTGGAGTGGGCTGGATGAAAGTGGCAGAAAATCGGGAGCAGTGGCGTGCATTAGGGGAGACTTATGTCCAGTAATGTTCCAGCAGTGGAAGTGCTTGGATTGATGATGATAATGATAACTGTGTAGCTAGTTCCATTTTCTTGGCTTGAACTTGGCTTAACACCACAATAACGCGAGTCTGCCTGCCTATCGCTTAAAAATAATTTAACTTTGGCCGACCCACATACGAAATATTCCAATATGACATAACGAAAAATTTAATGACTTGGCTCTTGTAACAAAAATTAGCACTTAAAAGCATAAAATAATTATAAACTATATTAGGGTTAATAGATAAAGCATCATTGTCTTTATTAAAAATAGGAGAAACATAGTGATGAACCGGAATGTTTTCAGCTTTGTATTTATTAAAAGTTTTAACTAGTGGTGGAAGGTTTTCACGAGACCAATAACTAGAATTACCTTATCCGACAAAATTCTTAATACATTCTTGACTCGACTACATTCTTGGGTATAACGATAGACTCAAAACTGCAATGGAGTCATCACATTACGCTTTTGGCTGGTAAACTTAGTTCAGCAGCTTATGCCATAAGAAAGATAAGACAACTTACTGATATAGATACTGCCAGAACTGTATATTTTAGTTACTTTAATAGTATCTTATCATACGGCATTTTACTCTGGGGAACAGCAGCTGATATTGAAAGTATATTCATTTTACAAAAAAGTGCTGTGAGATCTATTTGTCAATTGAGTAGCCGAACATCTCTTAGAGAAAATTTTAAATAAATTGGCATTTTGACTGTTGCTTCTCAATTCATTTACAATTGCATACTCCTCGTTAAAAATAACATCAATTTGTATACCAAACACAGAAACGTGCACAATTTTAACACAAGGAATAGAAACAAGCTTGCATTGCCACCCTACAAGTTACAGAAGGTTTACCGATCTTTTATGGGTCAAGGTATACATTTTTACAATAAAATTCCTGATGCTGTTCTTGAGTTACCCATATATGAGTTTAAATGTCACATTAAAAGTTGTTTACTTAAGAAAGGCTATTATACTATGTATTAGAGAATACTTGAATGACAAAACTGCATGGCTGTAACTGCAAAATTGTTTTGTATTTGTTTGCAGTGTCGTACAGATAAATTACCTTCATCATCATCATCATCATCAGCCTATTAATGTCCCCACTGCTGGGGCACAGGCCTTCCCTATGGATGGAATAGGGAGATTGGGCCATGACCCACCACGCGGGCCCAGTGCGGATTGGTGGGCGCTAACGACTGCAGATGCAGCCGGGACCAACGGCTTAACGTGCCTTCCGAAGCACGGAGGAGCTCGAGATCGTAAATTTTTGGTCACCCATCCAATGACCGACCACTGCGAAAGTTGCTTAACTTCAACGACCGCAGCCGAACGCGCTAACCACTTGCGCCATCGAGCTCCTCAAATAAATACCTAAATTACCTTAACTCTAAGTAACTATTTCGTAGTTTGGTTTGAGTGGTTATGGGTAGTCATGCTCTCTTAAAAATCTCTTCGGCGGTGGCGTGTGAGGCGGATCGTTGCGTTCCCTAAAATATGGTTGAGCGAAGCGATGGCTGGTTCATGCGTCATGCTCGTGAACGGGTGCTGCCAGCGGAGATGAGTCTGCTCTTAATTCACTGGGTACTATTATTATTCGTTGTACTAAACTTTAATCGTTCATTAATATTTTTTTGCCTAAACAGTAAAACACGTCATTCCTAAACTTTGTTAAACCAGTTTTTTATATATATATTTTTTTATTTTATAGTCATAATTTTTATATTTGCATTTTTTTTGTTTGTAAAGGAAAGTGACTTTATGAGTTACCTCATATTGAAGTCATTTTTCAATGTGACGACTCTGTATATAATACAGGGAGAAAAAAACAGCCCTTGCTGAGTGTCTTGCCGGTTCTTCTCAGTACAAGGTCTCCCGCCGCCGTAGATTTGCGAACCGATGGCGTAGATTTTCGACATTCACAAGTGCTTGTAACAGCCTAGACTGAATAAACGATATTGAATTTTGAATAATTAAAAGCTTGTAAAAAACCCGACTGCTGATTTTTATTCTTACATAATTCAATAAAAGAATATTATTTTAAACATATGTACAAGTTATATTTATTTGTTAGTCATGGCGCAGTCGGGTAAATAGGAAATTACCTACAATGTAAATACTATCACATTCTCCCTATTCCGTTTACCTATACCTATACCTATAGTCTGTGCTCCAGCAGAGGAAAAAATTATAGGTTGACGATTTCAAAACAATTTCCGATAGTGGATAAGGACTGGTATCAATCAACTTTCTTTTTTTATGTATATAGGTAGGTCCGGCAAATGACTCCACCCCACCTGATGTTGAAGTCCAGACGTGAAGATAGCTTGTACAGCAGTGACGGTGAAGTCCAGAGGTGAAGATAGGTGGTACAGCGGTTCTACCTGCCCCACCAGATATCCTCACCTTGCCGGCCTGCATGTTGCTTCTTCATGCCTCTTTTAAAGGTTGTAAGAAGGAGGAACACGTACGTAGGCAGAGCATTCCATTTACGGATAGTGCGACAAAGAAATGATCACCAAATTTCTTTGTACTTTGTACGCGTTGGAATTGTGGCCACAGTTAGACGATGACAACGTAGACCAGCGCGCATGGTTTTCTGAAGGAAAGGGGAAGGGGGAATAAGAGAGACTAATGCCCGTTTTCACCAAGATTCTTTTAGGTTTAAGGCACGCTTAAGCGGTATTTAGGGAACTCTTATAAACAAATTCGTTTTCACCAACCCAGTGGCGGCGCTACACCACATGTGGACGTCGGCGACATCAAGTTCGCGAGGCCTATTTTAATTCGCAGTAAAAAACCGTTAAATTAAGTGAGCCAAATTATAAAATAACGTATGAGTAAACGAGTTTTATTGTTGATAATCAAATAATTACAAACATAGAAATTTAATTACAAAAATAGTGTTACCTGACAGACGATTCTGAATACCCGTAAAGTACTAATTGCTTCCATCACGCACGTGTTCGAAAATAATTCATTATCATCTGCTTAGCTTTTTCCCCGAATTGTTCGGGGTCGGCTTCCTAGCCTAGCCAGGCCAGGAGAAACGAGGTAATGAGGTAAATCTTACTAGGTAGGTACTGTAGGGATCGTTTCATGCAAACTAATTATTGTCATCGAAACACTTTTGTTTTCAAGAAATTACATTATTATTATCAATAAACAAAATACTGTTTTTTAAACTCCGCACAAATCTCCTGATTTTAATATTTTCCTGCTATCAATTCCTGTCAACAATCCGTCTCTTTTCCAAATTACCTAATAACCTGCCAGTATACACCAAAAATATCCGATCACTACAATACCTACCATTTATTACTCTCGTACATTATTTCATAATGATACTTCATTTAATTCAATAATGTATGTAGTTAAGTAGATCGCCTAGTCTAGGAAACTACCTACCTATTATGTAGTTTTGTTTTTAACGCGAGTTTAGGTAGATTACTCGTTTGTCTCTTTTTTCACACTATCCACTTATTTATATATTATTCCAGATATTTTTCCCGATGGAAAAATCGAAATACCTAAATATTAAAAACAAATGACATACTAGTAGATAGGTATATAAAAAAATGGGTGCGTGTACTTATGTAGGCGCGTGAGAAGTTATCCTTCTTTGGCATCGTTTAAAATTAGTTTTTAATTGCATGCAAATAATTAATTACAATAAATTAATAAAAAGTCTGGAAAAGGACACAGTCAATAAAGTTCAGTTTTAATTTGAAAAAATAAATAAATAATCAAAATATTCAATTAAAATCGCTACTGAATATAATTTATTAGAACATATGTGATTTGCACTTGTATGAAACTCAAACACGTATTCCGAATATACAAACTAGAAACATGTGGATAAATATTATAAATATGAATACCTATAACTGTTACTTTATTACAAAAAATAAAGATGTGGTTTTTGGTTCTACTACACCAATAGTCAAGAGATGGCGCTGTAGTCTCCTGAATCGCGCTTTGGTTCCGTTGTTCCAGATTAATAAATACTTTTGATATTATAAATATGAATACCTATAACTGTTACTTTATTACAAAAAATAAAGATGTGGTTTTTGGTTCTACTACACCAATGGTCAAGAGATGGCGCTGTAGACTCCTGAATCGCGCTTTGGTTCCGTTGTTCCAGATTAATAAATACTTTTGATAGGCCTTCACAATGCAGTCGTTAGCACCCACTAAATAGAGATTCTATTTCTATTTTGTTGGTAGATTTTCTTAATGTGCGGTAAACACAAAAGTAACAGCATGAAGTTGGTCAAACGCTAAAGCGACCAACTTCATGCTGTTAATTTTTGTGTTACAGTGATGCGCGCGCATCTTAAAATTTCACTCTCATCATTTTTTCATAACGCGCCTAAAGAAGTATAACTTCAAAAATATTCTAGTCTTACCTTTCCAATATTACAGGTAATTTAAAAAATTATATCTCTGAGTGCGTTATTGAAGAGATCAAGCAACCAAAAACAGCACAATATCGTCGTTTGTTCTTTGCCATATTAAATTATGTACATATCTACTTAATTCAATCAAATATTTACAATACAAATCGCACGTTTAAGCACGGCTAATTGCATAAAAAACAATTCTAGTGATGTGCCGGATCGTCAAAAATGTAGATCCGCGGATACGGATCTGAATACAGATATTTGGTATCAAGATCCGCAGATACGGATACGGATCTTAACTTTCTTACATAATCGGTGTCGGTGCGCGCAATGTTTCGACTTGCATTGCGCATCGGGTTTTTTTTTTGTTTTGTTTTAGTTTAATGGGACACTGGGCAGCATAGATAACGCTTGTGTTTGGTATTGGTACTACCAATACTACTAGTTATAAAGTGATCTTATAACTTTTTATAATATTGATCTCATTAAAAAGCTAGTTGATTTAGTACCTTGTAGTTATATACTATTGGTATGATAACTATCTACGGCAAAGTTTGCAACATAAAGGAGCCAAATATTTGATTATAAGAAATAAAAGAATATCTGTATTGAATTTAATAGATTTTTATTGCCACCTAATCACCTATATAAGGCAAAGAGTAAGGCGCTCTAGCGACGCCAATTGCTTTAAATTGTTACTAACAATAGATCTGGTTTAGTAGCTAACAATTTGTTAGCTACTAAACCAGATCTATTTCAAGTAATTGTGGACCGTCAGAATCTCGGCAATTGGCATCGCTAGTGCGCCTTACCCTTCGCCTTAAAGAATTTTATCTATAAATTTTTAATAAGGTAAATAGATCCTTAAAAGATCTCCCAAAAAGTAACGGATACGGACACGGATACGGATCTTTCTTCTGTCTCGGATATCCGCGGATACGAATACGGATACGGATATCCGGCACATCACTAATTACAATTCACACCGTTCGGTCGTCGCTGCGGTGCATTCGCGACTCGGTGTCCCCCGAGAGTCCCGCGAACTCGAGTGGCGTAGGTATGATTCGCTTTCCGACTGTTTGTATGAAGATAGAATACTGTATATAATATTACCGTGGTATGGTATTCCGCTATAAGCTCGCACTGGCTTGACACCCTAGAAGAAACATCCTGTGTAGAGTTGTCAGTTTTAATTTTTGTTTAAAACTAATTTTTGTTTCATCCATTTTAGTGTAAAGCGCCTACACATAGGTACATAAAAACCTCTAAAAAGCCGTATACAAAGTATCATGCAAATTATAACGTCCAAAAGAAAAGCTCCTAAATATTAAACCTACTGGGCCAAACTGAATTAAATTTTACAGGATCAAAAGGCAACTATTCTCCATTGCTAAAGTTAACACTACCCAGGTCGCGGGCGCCCGCTAGTATGTAATAATTATGGCTGTCAATTAGAGCTTCAAAAAGTTAACGCAGCCATTTTTTTTATAGCGAGGTAGGCAAATGACTCTACCCCACCTGATGTTGTGATAAAGTCCAAACGCCTTTAGCTGGTACAGCAGTTATTTGTAGTTGCACGCTAATTTTATTTAATACCTTTTTATTAACAAATAGCAATGATTAATTACGATGTTTCTTTTTTGTTTCATGCATCTTGTAATATTATCCGATCAAAAAGTTTAATACATTATTTTTGCTTGTCTCTCGCTCGATTGAGTTCTCGCGAATGATTTATCATTGGGATTATTGAATAAATGTCATGCATGTTAGCCTTGTGTTGTGGGTAGGTACACATTCTTCAGCTCAGTTGATCGCAATGCCGAATTTAAGACAGGGCAGGCGGGACTGTAGCTCAGGGCCTCCACAACAAAGATAAAAATAGCTAAATGTTGACGGGTCACCAAGCAAGGTGGAGGGGAGTGCAAGCCCTAAGTAGCCCAGGCGGATCCAGATTCGAAAATAGGGGCCCACACACCGTCATTACCCTAGGGCCTTCACACCTCTAAATCCGGCCCTGGTTGATCCTATCTTTTGCGGTTGCATCTGAAACAGTATGACAAGCGATTGTGAGTAATTTTGTAGCGCCCGTCTGGATAAGTACAATTTGGTCGTTGTTACAACAATAGGTATCTGTTACATATACAAAAAATGTAATTTAGACATTACTAACACATTTCTGACTGATGCATACAAAATATTTTAGCAACCTATGTTCACCATTACTTAGCATTGATTCGCATAACAGTCTTAGTATTAAAAATTCGGTTAGTGTACTAGTCATAAGTAAAGATGAAAATGTCATATTCTCCAAAAAGTGCACAAAGTAGATATTGGTTTAATAGCTCCACTCAAATTACCGGTACAGTACTATTTTAGGATAGATACGAGATTATTCGTTATTTAATTTTAATTTATTTGTCACTTAAACCATAGCGAACATATACAGCTATGAGTTTTGAAGTTCATGTGCTTATATGTTTAAAATATACCAACAATAGAGACTAACAGCCACAGTCTGAGTTTGAATAAATTTGAAACTGTCACTTTCTGTACAATATGACGATAGAATATAAACAAGTACAACGGATGTCTAATTAGACACATACGAATACAATAAAATTTGGCGATGATACATTATGGTTATCAGGAAGATGCGTAACACCGAGTGTCATCAAAATCATGATAAATCATCAATAATTCATGCCTAGTTCAATCGTGTGGTGTTCGATGTTTCAGTTTCGCTGCCTGTGAATGTGATCACAGTTGCTTACAAATGATTTGAATGCTATTGTTATGACTCAATATTTGCTGATTCACATGACTTCCTCCTATAAACTTTCTACTGCAACAAAACCTTACTGAACCGCCATAAGAAAATATAGCATCCTTCAAAAATGTTCTTATATCATTACTGAAATGTAGGTTTTCCTTTTTACCAACGATTTCTTATAAAGAGTAAAAGAATCGTAAGCGTGTAAGCTTCAAACTTCAAAACATTTGTTGCATACTTGATTTGATCTCTGGTGAAACCACACAATTTGCTCTCCCTTCGAAAAAGTATATTTATCATTGTATGATTATTTAGATAATATTTTCTTAATATTTTTCGCGCCAATAAAAATGAGAAATTTATTGTTAGCGCGTTTGTTTATTAATAAGGGGCCGTTCAAGTATTACGTAAGCAGTTTTATTACAATTATTTACCCCCTCGTCAGCAAAAGTAAGCAAAGCTCTTACCCCTCCCCCCCATCGTTACGTAAACATTGGTACGCAGCATGAGCAGCAGTACTTAAAAAGGCTTAATCGATGATGATGATTGACGTAATCACCATCTCTACCCCCCCCCCCCCCCCAAAATAAGCAAAGCAAAGACCCCCCTGCCCCCCTATAGTGCTTACGTAATACTTGAACAGCCCCTAAGATACATACACTCTATACAATAACCGATGATACTAAAACTAAGTATGACATCGCAATAAATATTGGAAATAAAACTATCTAAAGAAAATATAACTAGAAAAAATTCCACGCGGACCAGGCAGCAGACGGGACTCGAACCCGCACCCTTCGCAATCCGGGCGAATGCACTGACCAATTATGCTACCGCGGCCCTCACGGACCGCGTCGAAATTCCTTCTAGCTATTCTTAAGCTGCAAGGCAAATTTTCTTTAGATTTAGACATCAAGCAGTTACATGCTTTAAAATAATAAAAATTATAACAATAAAACTATCGTTAAAGAATTACTTCATTAAGTCTGGTCACGTTTTCTGGCAGATCCTTTCATCGATCATGTTCGTTTGTATATTCACAGAATCAATAGTAATAAAAGACATTTTTTATAATGTACCCACATTCTCTAATAAATCCAATGTCTACATGTCACTACCAAAATGTTGACAGTTTAACAAACACGACGATGTTTAACGCGGTTTGCGTAAACGAGAAGTTGTATTAGTTTAACTAACGTTACGCTTTTAGTTTTACTCACAAAACAGAAAAACTTATTCATAGATATAATTAAATTTGACAACAGTGCACCCTTGTAATTAATTCTCTATACAGAATGTAAAGGAGAAGCTAATGTTAAAATTTTAAGTTTAGAGAATCATGCCAGAATCCTCACCATTGTAAATTTATAATGAACTACAAATTTGAGTTTGGGCGAATCGGGGTACTAACGATTTTTCCAAGTCCCACAACTTTTTTTTGCAGCGACTACAAACGAAAATTCTTTCACTACAATCAACTACAAACATATTTTCCAAAGTCGGGTGCAAGGTTCACACAGCTTATGTATGCTGCTCAATGAAAAACAATGAGCTTTTGTTACCCACGTCGAAAAAGTTGTACTTCGACCGTCTACAAAACTTTTTGCTCCCAGACTGTTATACTGTCGACATCAACTACTTATTCCCGGCTGATACTGTAATTCTATCTGCAGTCCTCGTGTCAGCTTTTACTTCTTTGAGTCGTGCCCGGGTCGAACCTATAAAATACACGGAAAAGTTATTTTATTGTTCAGATCTTTGCTCTTCAGAAAAAACTTGATTGGTCTTAAAATATTTAGTATTCCATAGTCTTTAATGAGTTTTAGTGACATAGTGGTGTCAATTCTGGCGTGATTCTCTAAACTTAAAACTAAATTTAATATCAGTCTCTCCTTTTCATTCTGTGTAGAAAATGACAAGGATATACTGATGTCAAATTCAAGTTTAGGTTAAGAGAATCATGCCAGAATCGAGTTGAGTAACTCCTTAAAGTTAAAACCACATATCATCACACGTCCACAAAATAATTAAGTTACACGTTGCACCTGATTCAAGCAGTGGTAAAGGTGTGTAAAGTCTGTCTGTACCAGTGTTGTTGCTGATTTATCAGCTGTATTTATGAACAAATTTTTATGTCATTTGCCATACACTGAGTTGTACATTGTATACCGGAAGTGTATCAAATGTATGTGTTCGATTACGGTGGCTACACTTAAACCGAATAAATTTCAATTTCAAAAGCGATACCTAGTAGTGAGTAAACCTGCACTACCGTAATACAGGCTCTTTTTCACAACCAATGAAGGTGTGTCCTGAGTCCTAACATAGCGTAGTAATTGCACAGAAATGGTCCAATCTCAGCACGGATGTGATCTGGAAGCTGTAACAGCTGGAACTACTCGTATTACTTAATTTGTAGTGGTGTTGCTTACATTTCTGGTGTTCGTACGTGTTCAATCGCTATCATCACAGAACAGGGTTTTATTAAACTCTTTAATGGCCTCACTTGTCTCGATTAGTATCGCAAAGAGAGTGAAAGCATAGATTTTAATAGCAACCCTAAAACATTTATCATACGGCTCTAGTGTGTGTGCCCCTGATATAATTGATTTATCTTTGCATCTCATGTGAAATGTAAACCCCAATATGGCAACTCAGGATTATTTATATATTAACAAGCTTCAATCACTTTTATAATATACTAGCGATCGCCCGCGACTTCGTCTGCGTTAATGTTCGTTATTTTAAGAATCCTTTTAGACTCTAAAACTTTTTCGGGATAATAAGTATCCTATGTTTCAATCCAGGTCATAAATTATATGCGTAACAAATTTCATCCAAATCCGTTCAGTAGTTTTTGCGTGATTGAGTAACAGACCTACAAATTTTTACATTTTTCATTGACCAGACATTTTATAGATAATCGATCTAGTACCTATAGATTGCCCATAAATCGCAAATGCGCAATTTATGTACCTAAACGACTTTATCTAAACTATTTTCTTGCTCTCGTAACAATAACTCATTCACACTGCCGCCGTAAGTAAAAGCATTTAACGTACCCTCGAGTGTAACGTGTAATTGGGAAGTATGCGAGTAAACCAACAGTTTATATCGCAATACCAAAATAATCCCATCAGAAAGCCAAACCCTGGTCCACGCGACACGTAGCACGAGCAATCCGTCTTGTTTGCGACTTCCTTCGCATTTGTTTCGATTATCAACTAACATTGTTGACACTGCCACCGTTCGAGTTTCGAGTTTGAATCCTGTTTCAACTGAGTTATGTGTAAGGGGAAACGAACGTATTAAATTTAGCGGTAAACATTTTCTTGATTTCGCTCTCATTATTTATTGCATGTTAGACTAATGTAAATGTAACTAACATCTGCAAAGAATAATCGGATTTGCATCAACTCCTCTGATTTCAATTTCCGGGGAAAGGTAGCTTAAGTATTCTTTAAGGTCCAGTTTATTTATTTATGTGCCAGAATTCATGAAAAGTGATTCTGAGGTTTAGGCGTGAAAGCGTAATAGACACAGAGTCACTATCGCATATAAATAAAGTTAGTAAAAAATAGTAAAGTTATAGATTTCCCTGTATCTGAGGTGGAAAAATATATATATATTTAAATTATGGTCAAAGTATTACGTGGTATCTTACTTTTGATTATCAGATTACATAACTATAATTGTTATTTCTTCTTTCAAATGTTTAATACTTGAAAAAGTATTCATTTGACATTGTGGGTTACCTACAATGCGAAGAAATGGCGCTGCCTTACAGCTTAAGGCTAGCAAAATTTCGACGCGGCCAATAGGGCCGTGGTAGCATAATGGTCAGTGCATTCGCCCGGATTGCGAAGGGTGCGGGTTCGAGTCCCGTCCTCTGCCTGGTCCGCGTGGATTTTTTTCTAGTAAACTTTTCTTTAGATTTAAACATCTAGCAGTTAAATGCTTAAAAATAAATAAAAACATAACTATAATTGCTATTTTCTTCTTTCAAATGTTTAATACTTGAAAAAGTATTCATTTGACATTGTGGGTTACCTACAATGCGAAAAGATGGCGCTGCCTTGCAGCTTCAGGCTAGGAAAATTTCGACGTGGCCAATAGGGCCGTGGTAGCATAATGGTCGGTGCATTCGCCCGGATTGCGAAGGGTGCTGGTTCGAGTCCCGTCCGCTGCCTGGTCCGCGTGGATTTTTTTTTCTAGTAAACTTTTCTTTAGATTTAAACATCTAGCAGTTAAATGCTTAAAAATAAATAAGAACATAAAGTTAAAAATTCCTGATAACGCATCGAATCAGAAAAAAAATTTGCTTTAACCAAAGGGACGTGAGTGGTGTAACTTCTACTCTAAGTAGCGACTGATGTATATGCTTACGCTCTTATTCATAAAAATGAAAACAGTTTAATAAACCTGTTTTAGCTAAAACAGTTTTATCTCGTTCTTTCTTAGCGCTGTCAAGATTTGAGAGAAAGTGACAAAACAGTGCAATAGTCAAAACAGGTATATTAAACTGATTTTTAATTTTTGTGAATAAGAGCGTTAGAGTATATTATTAATTCTAGATTAAGCATCATTGAAAATTTGTAATGGATAAAACGTCACTAGAAAGAACTTCGATGCCATGCAAAACAGAACGGACAGCGCTTTAACTGGTAACCGATCCTTAAACATACATCCTAGCGGACAAAAAACAAATAAGTAGTAGAGCACACAGCGCGTCGTAACAAAACACTCAATGCCTGATACTATCGTCTCACTATTAAAAGATCGCTATTCACAACATAGGGCGCCTTCAGACTGAGACCTAATTTAATATCACACACGGAGCGCAGAAAATGTCAGTTGCATACACAACAAACGTTATGTCCGCGCCCAGTCTTTTCTATATTTTTTGCCACGCGACGCTTTTATGCGTTTAGTATGAAAAGAAGGTATCCGTGTGCATCATTTTTGTCTCTATCCGCGCCTAAAGAACCGCCGATGAAACAGGATAAAGAATGCGTATCTTGCTTTCGAATTGGCATTTCATCCCCTTTTCAGCTTAAGTGAACACATGACTAATATTATGATGTTATTTACAAAATAAATTCGTCAGCCAAAATAAATTAAACGAAACCTTTACACTTATGTTAAAATAAAATAAGTATTCCTGTAGAAAACAAATTAACGATTTTTATTATAAATTTATTTATAAATTTATTTTATTATTCATTATTTATAAAAAAATAGTTTTTTAATTACTTAATGACGCAAAATAAATTTCGTGGTGTGACTGCACCTTTACTATTAAATTGTTGCAACCCCTTACTAAAGACTATATATTTTTTATGTTAAAGGGTGTTTCGAAGAATGGACCACCGACGATGGCCATTGATCTAATTCCATTATTGACCACTTTTTTAGCTTGTAATTTGTTGTTAAAATCTATTGTTGGGAAACACTTTTTCAAATCGGGCGCTGTTAAAGAATCATATTTATTAAGAAGCACGCCTTAGTTCACTACGTATTTTTATTTTTTTCCAATATAAAAGAAACTCTTATTTATCTTATTAGATATCAGATAAATGATGACCATCATATTTTTTCCCAAACTTTTTGACAAGTAGAAAATATAAGTGTGTTCCTGCTCCAAAAAGTTAACCCGCAAACCTTAAGCGGTACGAATTGTACTTAATCACTTACCTACAGCAGGTTCTAATGCCTTGTCAATTACCTCGTCCCTTCTAATCCATTTATTTCCTTTTGACCCTCCTTACAGAGCTAATTTCGACGTCTCGTCTTCCATTTACGGACAATTGCTACCAACGTCTTTAATTGTTTTTATTATTTCTTTCTTTCTGGCCTCTTCGGTTTTACAGTATTTCTTTTGTATGCTTCAATAGTTTTTTCCCAGCTTCTTAGCATTGGTCCAATCTTCTTCTAAGTAACCTTAAAAATAACAATAAACAAAATAACGTTCAATGGTCACTTTACATGAAAACACATCAATTATTGACCCAAACTACTTCAACAATATTTTATCAATCCTAGCCTGACATTTTTTTTAAAACGTCCAAATTTTTGTTTCCCCTTTTCATACTTAAGTTTAAATATATCGCCGAATTAAAATCTTTAAACTCCTACATCAAGAGGGGTGCCAAATCGGCCTGAGAAATGCTAGAACAGTTATCATATGGGTAAGCAAATGGAATCAATTAGTGCAACATAACGAGGTAACCGAAATTTAAAAGTACCCGATTAGGTGACTGATGTAGGGCTGCCGTAAATCGCGAGGGAATCCACCCCTGACGTCACTCACAAACAAAACTCCTAATCCCCTCCTTTTGGAATTTTTCAATCAACCGCATACATGTGACTTCATAATTCGTTCACAGTTGGACCACATGAGAATACTGGGTGATAAAGATCTTGGTAATCCAATATCAACTCTGTAAGTCTCCTGCTTAGATTCCAATTTACCTATAGAGAATATCGGGGTAAAAATAGTGTAATAGTGCGTACAATAGGCCGCCTCAATCATTGGAACAAATCTTTTAGAAGCGTTTTCGGGGGTGAACCACATTGTACAATATATTTGTCTTTGCCTTAGCCTATTTAATGGTGTTAAATGTTTATATTTTTTGAGCAGACTTTTCAATAACATTTTTATTCTTATGGTGCTTCTCCAATTTACTAGCTTTGCATATTTTCCTTTGTCCTGGGAAAGGCTAAGAGTTGGACGGTGCCCTGGATATCGACCATTCTCTTATGTTTCTCAACCAGGACTTTCTTCCATTATCGCGATTTCTCATTCCAGTAATTTCTCCCATCATTATTAGTTGCAGGAGCTCGTAATGGTTATACCTAAATGTATGCCTGAGTACGATCGTAAGATATATTGTTTTAAACTTTCATGGTAACTGACACTTTATTATTATTCCTTATTTTCGGAATGTTACCATGTATCTTGTTGTCAGCGAGTTTCCGATATTTCCGCACAGTTGTATCCTCCATGATCACCTAGTTACTACGGAGTAACATGATCAAGTTCTTATTGACAAAATAATTATAATTAATTATTTATATTGAAACTCTTACGCTCTTTGCGTCGTGATCACGGGATCACGGCGCTTGCAACATAAATGACTCTGGTCGTAAGAGTTTCAATATAAATAATAAATTATTATTATTTTTTCAATAAGAATTTGATCATGTTGTTCTTGCAAACAAAAACGTATGTAATAAAATAAAGTAATATTTTGTCTTTCCGAAAATATAATTTATTTACATTCGTTATTTTATAATTTGTTTACTTTATATAAATTCTTAATCAGATTTTGTTTAAGTCATAATTTCAAATTTCAAACTCAGCTTCCCAAGCTTTGTTACACTTTTATCGATATAGAGTTACGACTCGTTGACCTGCGTCCGCGCAACCACACGCATTGTTCGCCGATAAAAATCTTGTTCGTCAATCACTTCCACCACCTACCCTCATAAAGGACCTTTAACTGCGCAAAGGATACTCAACTCTTTATTAAATTCTTTGAGATCATTTTAGTGCGCCGTTTTATTTAATTTATTGTCGTTCAGAGAAAAATAGAACACGTGGTGGCGACGTGTTTGAGTTTCAACTTCACTTATAAATGTTTGGGCGTATCATTGCTGAGCTGAAATTGATAATTGTTTGTGACATGTGTAAAATGTTAATCATGTATCCTTTTTGAAAGTTACAAAAACACAAGGTGATTCTGGTCTACATAAAATTTTGTTATTTATCTCCCTACTTTACTTTGCATATTACTACCCAAATTCGTATTTTCGAAGATACAAAATATTCAAAAACTGAAGACGCAGAAAAGACACAGAATCTAAGTAATTTTTTTCTGATTGCTATTCATCCGATTCTGATTGAAGTGCGGTCTAGAGCGTCAATTGACGAATGTCCAAATAATTGCGTTCGAGTCATAGTGGCACAATTAAATGCTAAGTGATTTGTATGCGCACTCCGAACTGACATACTGATTCATGAGATTCGATCATGGTGGCCGTAGTCACCACATCGTATTTTACACAAACGTAAATTGGGTTTGTCTTTCCATTGTTGTATTTGATGGCGCCTAATAATATGTTCTATAACTTTGGCCTCTCCAAGGCATGAATCAATAGAATGACGAAGCAAATACAAATGCTACTTTAAAGTAATTTTATGGTCGGGAATTTTCATTTTGATCCTAACAAGGATGCAGAACATTCAAAGCAGTTTTAGTATCGGAGACTTCTTTTACACTTAAAATGAACAACAACAAAAAAATGATTACTCCAGATTCGCTGCATGATGATATTCCTGATACATGGACAAGCGTGGAAAATACTATAAACTAATAATAATCCACAGGATCTTGAATATACTGTATCATCAAAACTGGCATGAAAAGTTAAGCTTCTATTTACGAGTTCTTAAAAGATCAGATGCATAGCATAATAATAACAAAAATTATCAACTAATGAGATATAAATGATATTTTTTTACTTTTTATTTTAGTATCAAACTCTTAGCCAAAATATTAAACGTCTAGTCTTATCTACTCGCTCTTTGTTGAAATGAAATGAAATTTATTTATGAAATGAACTAAAATTTATTTATTCACACAAACACATTTTGGTGGTGATTTTCATTTATAACTACAATAAATTAATATGAATATTAGTGCGAACCTACTATAATTTTTCTCATTTTCTTACACACGCTGATTATTTTGATTGTAATAAACTTTAACAACATCATCATCATCATCATCAGCCTCTTAATGTATAACTGCTGGGGCACAGGCCTTCCCTATGGATGGAATAGAGAGATTGGGCCATGATCCACCACGCGGGCCCAGTGCAGATTGGCGGGTGCTAACGACTGCAGATGCAACCGGGACCAACGGCTTAACGTGCCTTCCGAAGCACGGAGGAACTCGAGATAGAAATTTTAACAACATGTGGTAATTATTATATTCCGAATTGCAACCAATTAATAATGGCGTTCGTGTCATGAAACCAAAAAGCTTACACAGCCGGCCTTAATAGGTGTTATGAAATGAACCCACAAATCATACGTACAAGGACAAGAAGCGTTAACGAATCATCAAAACAAATCATCCGACGATTCGGTTCTCAAACCGGAAAGATCGGCTGCATTAACTAAAGCAAACGCTGTTGACAAAGACAAGAAAAGTAATATTTTAAACCCTATTCCGATATAGTTAAAGAAAATGGGATTGCCTTTTGAAGTTCTGGAGATGTTGGTTAGAGTTGTTAAAGTGTAGAAGACTGATTTATATAGAGCGGCGCGACTCCTCGAATGTGTCCAATAAATCTCAATCAAGATCACTGATAGTGAGATAGGATATGATTGGGCCGGTTGTCTGTCGGCGCCCGATGCAACAGATAGTTACATAACTAGATTTGCGTGGTAATGAACCGGTACCTTTAGGGTTCGGGGATACCTACAGCAAAAATCAGATGTTAAATTTTAATATTCTAATAGCTAAACATTGGTAATTATTGAAAATATGTGTTACATTTTCTGATTAATTTGTTTTGCACAATCTTTGTAGAACTGAAAGGCTGTTGATAATCAGAAGCATCAGAGCACCTGCACGTATTCAAGACAATCCCAATGAAATATTACCTGTATGGTACCTAAATAATCCAGACTTGGAAACAATAAACAATAAAGATCTTTCCAAGATTCAAACTCCATAACCTTTATACCTATAGTAAATATCGCTCGCTACACCGATAATTTATTGATTGTCAAAACGGAACTTCTAATGTGGTTATAATTATGTACACCAAATCAATGCGTTATGATGTTTTTTGTTCATATATTTAATAAACATATTCATTTATTAGACTGCAAAATCATGGAGTCAATAGTTTCATTTGCATTGTACCAAGATACGTTACGCGGTCTTCGAACAAAACAGCAGTAATATAACAAAATCATTTTTCCATCCCTTTGCCTAATTTTGGATGTATATATTACATAATTATGTAAATTATAAAGTGCCAAAGGTCTAGAGAATGTGGGAACCTAAATAAGTCCTTTGTTCTTGGGCAGACATCAATCACATCCGATTCTGAATTAGTAAAACAAAATTATAAAAATATGCAAGGTTTCTTTTGAAAAGACCGATTTTCAAGGTTATAGTGTTGTTTTGATGTTAAACGATATTTTATTGCTGACCCTTTCCAACGTTTCTTGTTTTATGTATTTCGTCCCTCAGCGTTTCTCCCAATTTGATTCATGACTTTTTTGCATTTTATTCAGGCCGAAATCAAGAATCTGTTAGAGTCCTTGGTTTCTGTTTTTGAAAAATTTCTAAGTATCAAGAGAAACAATAAAATTTTATTTGTGTACAAAATTAACTTAATTGACAATCTTTGGTACTGTAACGTTAGACTCAGCTAGGAAGATGTTTCGTACCTACGAGTATAGTTATGCTACACATTCAATCAGAAACCGTATACTGAGTAAACACAAAGGGGCCGCTACAATACGACATGCAGCAACAATCCACTGAGAGCAAAAATAAAGACTGCTATTAATATCAATGGCCCTAAGTTATGTGTAACGATGGTCGCCCGGTGCGGCGGCGGTGGCGCATCGTGGCTTGCGCTGGGTGGAGCAATGCGAGGTGGGTCACGCGCTGTCATGTACGCCTGAATGAGTCTCGTCGGACCTCCGTGCGTGGACGCGTTTGTTTGCGTATTAAAAGATTTAAAAATAAAAAGTATTTTATTAATTATATGCAGTACATATTGCTGATTAACCGGATGCAGGTTGCTAACTTTGTGCGGTATTTGTCATAGCTCGATATCGTTTAATAACAAAAGATTCTGTTGTCGATATCAAGAGAAGCTCTATATTGTTGGTAAAGTAGTATGGTATCAGCTTACTTACATTTGTATAAGTACCCATTGATGTAGATAGTGTTTTTAAGAAGTTAAATGGTGTGCATATCTGTGTTCTTTTATAATATATTTAACAGATTATTTTTTAAAAATTATTGTGCACGAAAATGATTCTATTTACTTACTATAGATATCTATAGTAAGTAAATAGATAGAATATGGATGTCATACAGATGGTTTTGTTCGTAGTTTTAATGGGATACTCGGAAATATTTTGAACTCATAATACCAAAAATCTCCATCTCCATATCAGTACCTTCAACCCCCCCCCCCCCCCTTACCTCCGGCTTAAGGGCTACGGGCGGGGACTTTTGATATGTTTACCTCCTAACTAGTCCTTACAAAGTTACGCAGTCAAAAATTGTGTTCTAAGCATATCCCTCTATACCTTTTCGTTGCCTGGACTATAAGGCGAGGTTTCAAATGTTACACATCATACGCGACTACTGTAAGGCTCACTCGTTTTTTTGTCACACTTCAAAAATGAGCCCTACCACCTTCTTAATCGTGCTTAATATTATGACTGCTACTACAAGGCCAGTTGTAAGTTAGGCCGTATACAGAAAGAAGGCTGGAAGCCGACCAGCGCTTGTCAGCGTTGGTTCTTACCGGTAACCGGCGCTGGTCGACTTCCAGCTTTCTTTCTGTATACGGCCTAAAGTTGAGACGTTTATAATAATAATATATATATACACATATATATATTGTACAAAATATTCTTCTGCGTAACACAAATCAAAATGTATGACATTAACGATTGTTTTGAACGCTGGCCGCGTGGTGCGTGCGTAAAAACTCAACTGCAACAACGGATGCTTTGTCGGTCCGTCCATCGGCTCGCAGCTCACAAATCACAAATAAATCACATGAATTTTCTGACAGCCGAATTCATGTAAAAAGAAGAGTGTTATTTTTCAATGCAACCTATATTATTAGAATTTGTAAGTGTCATCACAATATAAAGAGATTTTAATATTCACTTTTATGCCTCCTTTGTGCTTAGATTTTCTTTATTTTTTTTTATATTAAGTTTTTTTATGAGCTATATTACCCTAGCGTAACAATTTCATAAGTCCATATCCTAAGGTATATAGTATTTTATTGTTATTTTGTGCCGCAAGAATTGATTTCGTTGCTCCAATATTTCTCCGAAAAACGCCTGTTACGCTAGCGTAATATTACGCTAACATAATATTTAGTACAGCAACAAATTACACCTTTTGTCTCGTGCCGCTAGCTGCTTTAGTTCACGAGATACGAAAAATCTGAGATATCTAAGAATAAGGGTAGTTAGCCCCACATGAAAGTCTGATATTTTTTCATATCTAACCAGCTTATCTTACAGCAACAAAATATGCCGTTCATCTGATATCTCTAACTGCTTTTGCCTTCGAGACATCGCATACTATATACCTTAGGATATGGACATCTGAAATTGTTACGCTAGGTTAATATTCCTTTTTTTTTAACCATCTATCTACGTCTAAGTTTTTAAGTCGATCTAAAGCAGATTAATTTACTGTCTACCTAGCTTAGTCAGATAAACACGTCGTAAATAGTACTTTGATTAGTTTGTAAATGCTATTTCAATAGAAATATTTTTCATTCTTTGACATTTCTATGCATAGAGAAAAACAAAATTATACAGGATCAGTATGCAGCCCTGAAAAGTTCTAACACAGGAATGTCAAAATAACACACTTAGGAGCCTGTTTAGGTGTGTTTCGTTTATACGGACTTTCTGAGATTTGGGTTCATTTCGGCAGGTGCTCTTGCGCATTTCGTTTTTCCTTTAATCATTGCCGCTTGATATGTTTGATTCCTGTCGCTTTTGATCGATTGGCGAGCCCGCTGGATAGCGAGACAAAATACACATTTCTAATGGCCATTTGCTTAATCTTCTCTTTTTATATCATTAGGTTTCTGGTCAGATATATCCAGATAATTATAACCGCTCATAATGTAACCCTGTAAAGCAAAGACAACAAAAACATGCAAAATCAAAATATAAAATACGTTAATGTGTTTCGTTGAATGGCTTCGGATATGCACTTTGTCAGGTTTCACGGTTCGAATTTGGCAGATGCGCGTGCACACCGAGGCAAACTTTCGATCACTGCTGCTTGACGTCGCCTTTGATCGATTGCCCTGCCCCGACAGACAGCGAGACAAAAGTACCTACCGGCCATCATATTGGCCATATCTCTGCTGAGGCTTTGCACTTGATTCAATTGACATGTTTGCTTAGGGTTGTCAATTTGTAGTTTTGTTTTAATTTTCACTTTACTTAACAACAACATTGTGGTTGATGTAAAAAGTTGATTTGTGAAATATTATATTAAATCTGAAAATCTTCGAATTCTAGGTATTATATAAAGGAAAATTATATGAATAACAATAACTAGTCCGCTTATACGTGACCGGGACTTCTTGCACGTCGAAAAATTGGTTTCCCATACAAAGTTTCACCCCCATTTTCACCCCCTTAAAGGTTGATTTCCAAGATAAAAATTCAGGATAAACGCTTTCTTGGAACTCACACTATCTCTATACATAATTTCATCTAAATCGGTTCAGCTGTTTAAACTTGAAGAGGTAACAGACAAACAGCCACACACTTTCTTATTTATAATTAGGATAAATACGATTAGTCTTGTAATGGTTATTTCAACTACCTATTTCATCTTTTCATCATCATCAGCGTATTAATGTCCCCATTGCTGGGGCACAGGCCTTCCCTATGGATGGAATAGGGAGATTGGGCCATGACCAACCACGCGTGCCCATTGCGGATTGGCGGGTGCTAACTACTGCTGATGCAGCCGGGACCAACTTAACGTGCCTTCCGAAGCACGGAGAAACTCGAGATAGAAGGTTTTTGGTCACCCATCCAATGACCGATCACTGCGAAAGTTGCTTAACTTTAACGATCGCAGCCGAACGCGCTAACTACCTGCGCCGTCGAGCTCCTCGTCATCCATCTTTATAACCCTGTTATAAAGCTCGAGCTAACACGAGTTTTATGTGACTTCCTTGACTATATAGTTCACGAGTATTCTGCTTTGTGACGGTTTCGAAATAAAAAAAGTTAGTATTTAATGTATGATTATGATAGCATCGTTTAGTGTTACTTTGCATAATTATTCTAGGGTAGCCTAATTTCAAATTGGTATTTATCAAGTGAATAATAGAAAAAACATGTCTGTATAATAAAGAAACTATATAATTATGTATAAAAGAAATAGGTAAAATTTATTTCAAATTTATTTCAATATAAAGGAGGTTATTTTCATTTTTGCATTTCCTTCAGACAACCACGCGAACTCGCCTAAGTGTGTTGCCACAGACACCACCTACCATTCCATCCAACACGTTACTAATGCGTCCAACCAACCTGCTGACGAAATTTGATGACTCATTTCTCTGTCGCAATATTCGCAAATGAATTACACGTTCCACCGTCCTACAGCCTGGAGTCCTTAAAAAAATGCGTAAAAGAAGTGACTTGCAGATCGACAATGTGAGAAAACCTAGTGTATCATAATCAATGTGTATATATATTTAATAACCATAAATACAGTAAAGATAAATACGATAAAATACTTAAATAGATTAAAACATTAAAATTGGTTGATGTTTAATTTTAATATTAAACAAACAATAATAAAAACTTGTAGGGCAATCTTTTAATACAACTAAAATAAATGCAAAAGTGCGGACGTTCCCAAATTGTAGGGCAATTTATGTATCAAAAGCCATGAAACAATTTTAGCGGCTACTACAAAAGACATGCAATTGTCCCTCCATATCAATAGAAAGATTGCTTTAATGTGGTTCCTTGAACTTGATCTGAATATGTTGTCAAAATCTATATATATATAAAACTCAAAGGTGACTGACTGACTGACATAGTGATCTATCAACGCACAGCCCAAACCACTGGACGGATCGGTCTGAAATTTGGCATGCAGGTAGATGTTATGACGTAGGCATTCGCTAAGAAAGGCTTTTGATCAATTCTACCCCCAAGGGGATAAAATAGGGAATGAAAGTTTGTATGAAACTTTGTTAATTTTAAACCGATCGGGCTGAGACTTTGCATGCAGGTATAAGTCACGTGCATGCACGTCTACACCGCAACGTGCTTACGCAGCTGCTGCCGCCAGCCAGCCTGTCGATGTTCAAGCAAAAGAGAAGAGTAGCAATCCCTGTGTCAAACGTGTTACTCCGGCTGCATCACAAAATCAGATTTGCGACGAAGAGGACTTCATCAAGGTGGAAAGGAAGAAGAAGAAGCCCGCTCGCCGCAATTTGTGTGGTGTTGCCCCGACTGGACCGAACCACCTGCTGCGTCCTGCAATACCGACGACGCCGCTATACGTGTCCCGACTGCATTACTCTACGAAGGAAGAGGAGATCGTGGAGTACCTGCTGATAAAGACCAAGTTCTCCCTGAGAGTCGTACGGTTGGAGTCCCGTCACAATGTGAATTTTAATTCTTTTGTGGTGAGGGTGCCGACTGAACATCTGGCGACTTTCATGAAGGAGGATCTTTGGCCGAAAGGTGTAGTGTACCGGCGCTTCCGAGGTCGGTTACCTGACACCACTTCGCGTCACACGTCGCCATCTATTAAGTGTTTTTATATCTGTATATATGTTAGACTATAAGGTATTTATCTATGGGCCTATGTAGCCTGATTATAAATAAATAAATAAAATAAATAAGAAGAATCATAGATGAATGTCATTGTGAATAATACAAGCCTGAGAACAAAAACTGTAGTCTACACTTCAGCTCTACACCGAAGCGAAGCGAGGGCGGGCCGCTAGTTTCTTAATATTTTCGTATGTCAGTACAATAGTACCTATATGAAATGTAACTGAACAAACAGCAATTTATTTACGTCCTTTTTAATCCTCCCATTACATCCCTTAGTTATATATATAACAATATTAATATATACATATATATACAATATAGGTATAGTAATAGACCCAATTATGTATATGAGGATGATAATAACAGTGGATCACACAATCAATGATCATGAATGAGACTACCAAATATTATAAATTTTTCAAACAGAAGCACATTTAAAAACCTCTTATTCTTATACAAATGCGCAGCAAATTACCCTACTACATATGATGTTAAATGTGAGTCAAGTCTGTCATGAAGATAATAATCCAGTCATCCTCACATCATTCCGGTCTGAATCCAATCCCATATCCCTAAGTTTGGAGCCTTACTAACACAACACCGTCATAAGGTAGTGATATTTTACTATCCATCTCCTCTGTAAGGTTACTTTCCCGGCGGGCGCTTCAAATCGAGCAGTAAACCGCTATGCCCTTAGTCATTGATACCCAATTTCGATTTGAAAAATAATTTAATTCTTCAACCGTTATAAAAAGTTTCTTTAACTCAATGCAAATTTATTGGTTAAATTCATACTGAAAGTACAATGCTTTTTTACTCCCATACTGACTGTCTGCTGTCCATATAGCTACTCGTTAAATATCGAAAGTGATAATATCGAAGAGGAGATCTGAGACGCTGCAATAAAAACCACACACCTTCGCTCCACTGCACTAGAACTTAAATATAGGCACAAAAGTTCGAATACCGTTAGAATGTAAGCAGAGCCCTTTACACGCCACGACTTGCGGTTGTGAGAAAGCATTTAATTCAGTCTCTATTTCACATCGATGTTTGTCCGGTTCGGACTAAGATATACAATTTAGTCTTGCCACTAAAAATAATGTCAATAAATAATTAAGTATGAGAACAAAGATATCTAGTATCTACCGTTTAAGTTAAGACTAACTATAACTACAAGACTTTACGTTCTTATAAGTTGAACCTAACTTAAATATTTATCTGATCGAACCTGGACAACTCGCAACAATCATAACTTAAAGAATCTAACAAGCTCATACATGTAGTGAATGTAACAATGTGTTTGTAAATACGATTAAATATTAGGTGCAAACATTTTGCAATTGATCTCCTATTGTAAACAGTACAAGTTGCCGAAATGAATTAGTAAATCGGCGTCGACATTCCCAATGCGCCCGTCACACGAGTAAAAAGAGCAACGACAATGACTAATTTATTTATGAGAATCGAGAACCCCTCACAATGGCACCCGGTTAGAAAAGATCTCGACGGTTGAACAAACAAAGATTGCTTTCAAGACGTTAAGGATTTACTTATATTAATAAACGAAGGGGAGAAGACAATACTTATTCTTAAGATAAATCTTTGTGGCTGTCTAAAATTGTCAATAGTTTCATTAATTCTTGAGAGCTTTGTTTACGTTCATAGTAGACATCATAAGGATCACTTGCCCATTTTTTATTCCATAAAATTGAAATTTGTCATTTCATTTGAAGTAAGACTATAATTTTATTAAATATTAGAAATCTACAAGCAAAAATTCATGATGAAGAAAGATTCAGATGAAAGTAAACTCTTGAGTCTAAACTGCCCAAGTAAAATCTACTTGGGGGACAAATTTACCGTCATCCGCAGAGCAAAAGAAAGTTTTAAAGTGACATTACTTTTCCCTTTCCCAGAAATGAAAGACAACACGGAAATTACACAATTTATAAGGGCCACGTGTTTAGGTTATTAAAATTTGTGACTAGATTTTACTCGCAACATCGAATTTCGTCTTATTAAAATTTACTCCGACCCATTTTGTAGACCTACGTCTCCAGTGAAATTCCAATAAGTCAATATAGACAGGATACCTAGAATACAGGCTGTGGGTCTGGTTTATCGACATTTTAATGGGAGGATTAATAGCTCATAAATCCTAAATCTGTCCATATGCTTAATGAGATTTAAAATTCAAATCATCAATATTTAAAACTAATGATGTTAATTTACAATAAACAATCTTCACGCAACGCCAATCTTGGTTACATCAATTCCGCCGGAGAATGTAAGATGATATGATAATTTTTCAGTGCACAAATAAATACGCCTGTGCTTAATATGGGGCTACGCTAATTGGTGTGTGTTGAAAATATTTATATTTATTTCTATATATTTTTCACTAAACTGCTCTGTATTTACACCTACAATTTATTAAATTGTTTTGCGATCTGTTATGAAACATATGCACGAGAGAGCAAAGTTATTATTCTGTTTTAGTAAACACATTTCTCTACGAGTATTCTGTCTAGATAATATAATTCGTTCGTCAACTTCATCTTATCCCATGTGACATTTACAATCTTGCAGTCCCCCAAGGGTACATTGAAATTGATTTCTTCATTAATATGATTATCAAACGGTTGATTTCTCTGCTGAGTTGCAGAAATGTTGTAAGATAAATAATGAATACAGAGTATGTTACACTTAACTGTATTTTATTTGAGCATGTTTGCAGTTACAAATAAATAAAAAAAACTTTTAAATACCATACCTACATATTTATATATATATAAACTGTTGGTATGGTATTTAAAAGTTTTTTAAATTATATTTCATTCATATATTTATCGATGTCCTTAACATGCGGTCTAGGCATCAAATGGGATTCGAAACCGCACTTTCCCGTCTGCTGCCTGGACCGCATGGAATTTGTTCTAGAAGTTTTTCTAAAAGCTTCGGCCATTTTCTCAAAAATAGATTTTTCTGGAATACAAGCTATTACAAAAAAGGGTAAACTCGTTTTCTTATTTTTTTTAAATACTTCTTTTCTAATCTGTTGAGTGTTTACATGAAATATCAGTTATTTTTTGTTGTTGTCAGTTGTTGTGTAATTTTTATTCAGAAAATTATTACATGAACTTGTAGTATACTATTATATTTACTTTTAAGATCAACATGCGACTTAGCCTGTGTTTTCCCTTAGCCCTTAATTTGTAAATCTAGCAGTTAAGTCCTTAAAATTAACAATTTAATAAAGATGCCTCAACATATTCAGGATTTTAATAATTGCTCATTTATTAGCGTCAGATATACCACGCTGTTTGTTAACATTACATTAACAATTTCCCATTGATCAAGTAAATCGAAAGGCGGCGCGATTTCTATGTCTGTTCGTTAATTGGATTTATGGATAACTGTGATCGACACTGATTCCAGTAGAATTGGACTCGGGCCATTGATATAGTAGGGTGCCACACGACATGCCGGCTAATAAGTTTTGTAAGTTATTGCTACTTTGTAGTCTGTTCCGGCTTTTTAAGACACCATGTAAATAATACTTATATTATTGTTAAGTGAGTCTTACAAACGTTCGATCGTTTCGTGTGGTTCGAAGTAAACACGCTATATGATTTTAACAATCATATTATAAAAATAATAGTTGTAGCTAATTTTGATTTAATTTAAGTAGACACTAAAATTACTTCGTACAAAATAATTAAACTGAACCAAATAACATATGGCCTCGAGGCAGTTTTAAATGTAGTGTTTAGAAGCAGACTTAATGTGCGTCCAATTAAATTATCATTATAATAATATGCTAATTAAAGTTTAGTAGTAGTCTACTCCAATCTGTCTTGTTTTATTGGTTCGCGATTTAATCAGCTATTGGATTGCATTTATAAATAGTACAGTCAATCTGTAGGTTGAGTTGTGAAAAAAAAAACCTAAATCTTTTCTGTTGCCAAATGACGTCAGTAAGCCACCTTGGCGATGGGCATGTTCAACTCGTAGGCGTTTTTTGAAAAACTCCAAAAAACCCTCAAAAAATTTTTGAAAAGCATTTTTCTTGTTTTGTATGCATTTTAGAAACTTTTTTTTCGACCAAAATTGTAGAGGGCGTTGAGTACTACAATTTATGTTATTGTTGCAATCTCGTACAACAAAAAATGCGCATTGTAGGTGGCGCTAAAGTCTCAAAAAAGTGTTTTTTCACTTTTTCACCCTGAAAATATCATTTTAATGGAAAAGTTGTTCCGTACATAATTACCAACAACTATTGTATAAAAAAATTTTTTGTATTACTTACCCTTTCCAAGTTATAAATTGCGCAGATATGAAAAAAAAATCCAATAGAGCGGTTTGGGCAGTTCAAGTATACATTTGCAGTGCACATTTCAGTGTACGTTTTACTATTTTTTTTTTTTCATGATTGAAAAAATGAAAAATCCAATAGAGCGGTTTTTGGGCAGTTCAAGTACACATTTGCAGTGCACATTTCAATGTACGTTTTACTGTTTTTTTATTTTTTTTCATGATTGAAAAAAAAATAGTAAAAACGTACATTGAAATTTTTTTTTTCATGATTGAAAAAAAAAATAGTATAAACGTACATTGAAATGTGCATGATTGAAATGTGCAATGTGTACGGAACAACTTTTCCATTAAAATGATATTTTCAGGATGAAAAAGTGAAAAATCACTTTTTTTGAGATTTTAGCGCCACCTACAATGCGCATTTTTTGTTGTACGAGATTGCAACAATGACATAAATTGTAGTACTCAACGCCTTCTACAATTATGGTCGAAAAAAAAGTTTCTAAAATGCATACAAAACAAGAAAAATGCGTTTCAAAAAATTCTTGACGGTTTTTTTGGGTTTTTTAAAAATCGCCTACGAGTTGAACATGCCCATCGCCAAGGTGGCTTACTGACGTCATTTGCCAACAGAAAAAACAAGACTTACCTTTAGGTTTTTTTTTCACTGAAACGATTTTTTTTCGACATTTTGACTGTACTAAAATTGATGAAATATAATTTATATTTAAAACTGCCTTTGCATTCGATTGTTTTAATTTTGATTTTAATAATTGCTTTATTTTACTAGGTACCTACACGTATACAGTATATTAATTATATACGTTTGTTTACAGTATTAGGATAAAACGGGTTTATTAATTAAACATAGTAATTTTTCAAATAAGCACTATATGATTAGGAACACTTACGTTCCTTGTATGATTTATAAATCTATCTATTAGACAAGTCCGTCCGTCCGTCTGTCTGTGGTGCTGTTTCAGCGGCCAAACCGTAAGAGATAGATAAAGAGAATTTTTAAGTTATAAGTTAAGAATAGTCTGATAAGACTACAAACCGGATTTGAGTAACGTAGCACTTCCGGTTTTCGAGAAATCACGAATTTCAAACGAAACCACACAAAATCTCCGAAGTTCTCAATTAATTAAATGCATTTTTTTTTTAAATCTGGTTTTGGTGAACATTTGGTTCACTGGTTTGCTAGTTATTAATCTAATACCTTCCTTATATATACCTAAAATTTTCTGAAAGTTTCAAACCAAATTCGTTTTAAGTTAAATATTGAAGTTCTTACCGACGGAACTCTCAAAACTTTGTAACTCTTCTATTTGCGACGGCTAAATACATATATATGTTAATTTCACCACTCAGCCAATACGCTTCTTCAGAAATTATTGGTGGTCCGGGTACCTCATTAAGTTTTTTGTCGGCAGTTTCATTATCATTTGTTTGCTTTACGCTTCTTTTTATCAAGGAGCCATTTGTAACTTGCCGAGTTGCCGATAAGTTGATAACTCAATCAGTATTACCAATTGACGTATTATTATATCTAAATTGGATACAAGCGTTATTTTCTTTTAAATTACAAGCCCATGATTTAATACCAGTAGTACTAAAATATTGGATACAAAAAATAAACTATTTTGTGTTATAACGGATATTTAGTAATACAAAACTATCTTCAACTGTCCCGGAAATCAATTTATAAAGTTTTTTGTTATACACGAAACCATCTGTCAAATCATTCATACTTTAAGATTATGAACTACAAAAACTGTCTACTTGTAAACAATAGCTATTACAGTACAATCGCTTAAATAACAAACAAAAACCCATAGGAGCTTATTAAAGAGATAAGAATTAAATTACAGGTAGCAAAAAATTACCAGTGAATTTTAAATTAGTACGACCCAAGGCGATATGAATTTTGAAAATGAGCGTTAAGATATTTACTATACGTATGGCTGTAGCTAATAATTTCATTTTAACTTTAAAGTCGTAAGTTTACTTATGTTTATTTTAAAGACAAAATATTATTGTATATAAGTATTTTATTTTGGCCCTTTTATATTAATTAAAGTTTAATCAACGACTTTAATATGAATAAATATATCGTAAAGGATCTTGAAACCACAACCTAAGCAAGCAGTGGTAATTTCTAAGACCCAGTTTCCCGTTAAGCCATCACGATTTAGATAATGTTTGAGTTCTTCCCTACATAGTTTTCCTTTCTCGTGGTTTGTCTCGGAATAGCTTTTATGTTAGATGATCCAGTTGCGATGTTGAAATGTAAAATAAAGTGAAAATTAGCACATTTATTAAAACGCCTCTATTTTTTTAGAGGTGTTTTCTTTTAAGTAGGTTTGGGGATAGTTACATTGAAAAACTTTGTAATTGTATGTGTAATTATAGCTTTAAAATAGTCATGGACATAGAATAGCGTTTCGTAGTACGTAATTATAGTCTTTCATCATCTAATTTAATTTAAAGAGCTCTAGTTGAGTTCGGGTTTTATTGTACCAGTTACTCAGTCTAGTGATTTGGAAATTAGACTGAATTTTGGCCTCGTGCACTTGGAACTCTTTGTACTGTTTATAACTGTAGGTAATTTATAGCTATATGTTCTTATATATTTCCCTATTGTCTAAATTCTATTTAGTAAAACCATACATGTAAACGATAAAGTGGTAGAATTGAGGCCCCCCATGCGTTATCATTGATAGATGACAGTCCATTGTTCTGTGCTGACATCGGTAAATTTACAATGACACTGTTTGGTATCAGTAATTTACGATGCTTAAGGGTTCAAGGTCTCGCCATTACGAATATGTATAACACCGTCCTTGACGGCTTTCATTTATTTTGTTCTAAGTATTGGCGGATGAGTCAATACAGGTTTTCAAAAAAATACAGAATTAGTTTTTTACCACCTGTATTCATTTCATATGTACAGAGTAGCCGAAAACCGTCTCGCGTGTCATAGTAATAATATTTGGTGTCGTTTTTAGTACACTCGCGAGCAATGAATCCGGGCCACTTTAAGAATCCTAAAAATCTCGCAAACTAAGAATGCTAGCTTAGAGAAAAAAAATCTAATTAATAGACAATTAAATACTACTTAAATGAAGATATTAAAACTTCTTAGTTATTGTAAAGTTATATCATAAAAAAAACAAATTTGAAAAAGGGAGAGTTTGGAAAATGGAACTACGAAATAACAGCATTTTTTTGCTTTTGTTTCTAATCTATAATTTTTCATTCAAATAAACCATGTCGATAGTGTTCAATATTAATTATTTAAGCAAATCGCTTACACCTGAAGAATGCAACAGAATTCTTACAATACTGCAGGACTGTCGGTGTGTCGCTGTTAACAGTACAAGAATTCTCCGACGTTACGAGAAAACTGTCTAACCTACGCAGACCAGTAACAGGCAAAACCAGGTGTACCACAGCACGAGAAGATCGATACTTGGTGAACACCATGCTTCAAAATCGCTTTCTCACAGGAACTGAAATTACAAATTAGTGTCGACGCCTCGGAGGAAATAACCCAAGCGCAAGAACAGTAAGACGACGACTTGCTGAAGCTAGCTTAAAACCACTTAGGCCTGCAAACTTAAGTCGATCTGCGGTCCGAAATGTTTATCGGAGGTACCTAGAGACTGGCGGCGTTGTTCGTCGCCAAGGAAGGCCACGATCTCGGGTCACAACTGAAAGGCAGGATCGATTCATCGTGACGACCAGCTTGAGAAATCGTCACCTTACCTCCATTGAGATACAAAAACAAATTCGCGACTTCCACGGAGTATCTGTGAGCGCTCGAACTGTTCGGAGAAGGTTAAAAGAACGCGATATGGTACCACACAAGCCAGCTAATGGGCCCAAATTAACGCGAGCCCACCGAACAGCGCGCCTTCATTTCGCACGCAGTCATTTAAAGTGGACACAGCAAGATTGGAGCCGTGTACTCTTTTCTGATGAGTCTAAAATTGTGTTACATGGCAATGATGGAAGGAAGAAGGTCTACCAACGTAACGGAGAGCGTTTCGCACAATGCTGCTTTGAAGAGAGGGTTGCTTATGGCGGTGGCTCATGGACTGTCTGGGGCGGTATTTCCGCGAGCGGCAAAACTCAACTTGAGGTTGTTACAGGACCACGGCTGCCAACATTAAATGCAGAAAGGTACATTCGTGAGTGCTTAGAACCTCTCGTGATACCATACGCGGACTATGTGGGCCCAAATTTCCTTTTTATGCATGATAATGCAAGAGCCCATGCGGCCGGTATCGTCAGGGAATATCTTCGGGATGTGAACATCACAGTTATTGACTGACCAGCCAGAAGCCCAGACATGAACCCCATTGTGATTATGAACCACATGTGGGACAAGCTAAAAAGACGTGTTAGGGCTCGACAGCCAGTTGCCCAGACGATGCAGGAGTTGAAAACTGCCATAGAAGAGAAATGGGAGATGATCCGTCAAAATTTCATAGAGCGGTTGATAAATTCTATGCCTAATCGTATGAGAGCTGTGGTAGATGCCCATGGAGGCAACACGCGTTATTAAATTTAACCTTTATTTGATAAAACATGTTTTTTATTCAAAAATCAATTGCCTATAACAAGGCGCATATCCGACTTGTTAGGCGTAGCTCCATGTCGTATGGTATTCTGAATTCAAATTTAAAACAATACGATCGCAAAAGATGGTAAAATGTATCAGGTTTAAAACTGCATCAACAGTTTTTGTTCAATCTAGCAATCATATTTCGGTAGGGGCCATCGAAACCTAAATTCTAAGGTGGGCCAATAGATATGTCCAGAAGTGTATTTGTTTACGTATCCTTAGCCTTGTTTTATTTCAAGTCCTCGCGAAAGATTGAAACACACATATTTTTTGTACCTATATTTAGAATATCAGAGGATTAATATAATAACTTCAATCGTATTCTGCAATAATTGCTCAAACTAAGATAAACCTTTACTGAAATTTATAATTATTAAACAATTCTTCTGTTTTTTGGAGCCTTATTATGACGTCATTAACAAACTAGTCTGGAACTAATTATTCAGGCAAAAACAACTCATCTACCATCTCGTGTGGTCTACCCCGCCCACAATCTCAATACGTCCGAGTGATGATTTAAGGTCCACAGAGTTTAATGATTTTAGAGTCAGTCGCGTGCTCGACTAATTAGCAAACAGATGAATGGTTGCCAGAGGCTGGAGTAACTAAGAATAAGCGCCAAAAATTATTTTGGCATTTGTTTTCATTTGTTTTTGATTCTATAATATAAGACGCCATGTGTAGCGGTAGTTTAGGTATTTGAGGGGGTGAAGCAGGAGAAGTGAGTGACGGGTACTGTCAATCGTCCCGCGCGAACCTCGTTGACTTCACAGCCTTAAGGTTCTTTTATACTGAATCGGACCGGGAAATATAGTCGTAGTATATACATACAATACATTACATACGATACAAATAAATAAATAAATGATTTCTAAACTTGGTTAACTTGGAATGTCATCACACAAAGTATTAACACGTCAATAATTTTGTTTCAAAGTTGTGCAAAACTATAAAGAAGTTGATTGAAGCTGAAACTAGCAGGCATTGACGCAAAACGCATTTCTGGCAACTGTTTTGATTTTAAGAGTTCCATACCTACCTCAAAGGGCAAATCTCTCTCTTATCGATCATTTTCACGACTAGGTGTTCTTCGTATAAATTAGTTAATAGAATTCTTCGTTATTATAACGACATAGTTCCTTGGTTTTATAAAAAATACCAATCAGATATATCCTACTACCAATATTATAAATATGAACGTTTTTATGTTTTTTACTCAATCGCACAAAAACTATTAATGGATTTGGTTGAAATTTGGCACACGAATCGTTTATTACCTGGATTGAGACATAGATTACTCTCTTTATTTCTGGATAGAGATCCAGAAAAAATATAGGTTTCTGAAGAATTCTCAAAAAACCTAAGTTAACGCGAAAGAAGTCGCGGGTGGCCGCTAGTGTTTAAATCTATATATATAAAACTCAAAGGTGACTGACTGGCATAGTCATCTATCAACGCACAGCCCAAACCACTGGACGGATCGGGCTGAAATTTGGCATGCAGGTATATGTTATGATATGACGTAGGCATCCGCTAAGAAAGGATTTTGATCAATTCTACCCCGAAGAGAAGCGAGGGCGGGCCACTAGTAAAAATATAAACAGATTTCTTATTCAAATTGTATAACTAATTCTTAAGTCAATCCAGCTGTGGGGGTGTGTATATCAGCGAATGATAAATTTCATCGTGACACAAAAAGATACTTATAGTCATACAATGCAGTATAGGAACCAAGCGGCAGTAGTTTGTAAATTAATTAGTATACCGATCTGTTTAAAAATACTTAGGTCTTCGGTAGCTCTTTTTCCGGGATAAAAAGTATCCTTTGACTTTTTCCAGTTTCATCCAAATCCGTTCAGCTGTTTTGCGTGATTGAGTAACAAACATATAAACTTTCACATTCATAATATTAGTTGATGCTACTTATTGAATCTATTATTAACATTATATGACAGAACCTATATAGACCCGTTTAGATTTCATGAAATAAGTACTTCACAGTATGAAGTCATTACGTTGTCTCGAGATTCTCACTGAAGTATTCCCTCTATCTGTAAACACAGCAATACATATAAACCACCATTACCAGTTCCACAGTTAGATCGTTCATTACACTAATTACCTGATTAGCTGGTTGTCCGGACCTCAGTGCTTACCAGTCGATTGCCATTTATAGAGAAACAAACTAACAACACAATACTACCATTGGCAGGCAAGATTTCTCTTTGACCGGAGGTCCATTTATTTCTGAATGGGATTCAGTGAAAGAAATTGATGTTCATAATGTTTTATTTATGCATTAACCTGAAACCAAAAAGTACACGATAAAAGCGTAATGCTTCAGTGTTTTGTACGGCCGATGAAATTAAATCGTTGGCTCTCTTTAGAAACAATTGCTTGAACATGAGTCATGACTCATGCATGACGATAATAAAAGCAGAAAACTATAAAGCGTCGTTAACAAATCTCTATATTTTTTCGAGTCTTTTTTAAATGTCCCTCGATGTTGTATAAAAATAGGAATGCAAGTATAGGCACAGAAAAGAAAGACCTATGTGTGGTACAGGAAAGTATTTTCTAGATCTAGTCTAAACTGTAGGACACGGCATTCTTAAACTATGTGTTAAATCAATATGTTTAGTCATATTTTTTATATTTGTTATGATAAGTGACTTTATGAATTGTATCATATTGTAGTATTTGACGACTGTATATAATACAGGGTGGAAAAAAGACCTTTGCGGAGTTTCTGGCCGGTTATTCTCAGTACAAGGTCTCCCGCCGTAGATTTGCGATAATGAATTTTGAATTTTTAAATCAGCCAAAGATTTCTTCAATTAGAAATAAATTATTGCAAATAAATTCGACCAAAAGATAGAACACAACGGAGCTGAAAAAAACCCTTTTAAATATTTTCAATCACCCCGTAGCTACGATGCGCACGAGTCGATAATTCGTCAGTGATCATAAACAAATATACGTTTTGACAGTGTGAACGGAATCATTGAGGCGATCACAGCGGGGTCCCGAGAGTTCAACGGCTATGCCCCGCTCTAATATCGAACAACTTGTTGTTTACAAACTCCAATATTATGAATGCATTAACCATTATGAAGGTCCCATAAACAATGTTAGATGTTCCAACCAATGTTCCTTTATGGATAGTAGCTTTCCTGTCCATACAGGTGAGGTTCAAAAGTAAATTTCAATTATTTCTAATTTAATATGTTTTTTATATGACTGCTATTATATTATATTACAAACACCACAAATACTTGGGTAGGTACCTCAAAAGTTTTCACAATACGCAATAAATACCAATCGATATATGTATACATTACCTTGTTTAGTTTAAGCGAATATTTAATTTTTAATTTGTGTTTCTGAGTTTATTTGTCTGCATTTAGAAAATATATATTTGTGCAGCAAACCATCCGCAATATCAAATGTTGCTTCACTATAAGAATAAAATCAATCCAAATGCAACCCATGCAGTAAAATAATAAAATATCTTGCGGATACGCTATTGTAATAGAAGATTATAACTTCTATTTTTATTTCATTATATATTGGTGTCGATCACAGAAATAAATCAATTTATTTCCGTTTTTTGTGTTGTGTATCGACATCACAGAAATAAATCAATTTATTTCTGTGATATCGATTCTGGCATGATTCTCTAAACTTAAACCTAAATTTAACATCAGCCATTCCTTTTGATTCTGTATAGAGAATGACAAAAACCATGCCAGAATCGACACCATTAAAACCCCAATTTAGTGTTCTAGCAGCTAAAAGTTACGATACACTCTGATCGTAAGCGGTACGAAGTTCGCGGGGTCAGCTAGTAAATAATAAAATTAAACTCATTCTCATATTAGTAGGTATCTATGGAAAATAAAGAAATATCAACAGATTTGCTCCACTTCATTATCTAACTTGCTCTCGTCATGTCATAACCAACCTACATTTACATTTTAATGCAGGATAACAGAGCCATTATACAACCCTTTATGCGTTTTATAGTCAATCTTACCAGTGCTAGCTCCCTTGGCCCTCACCACTATGGGACTATAAATAGGGTTGCTTATATATTATATTTTTTAAAGAAATAAATAAATAATTCATTACGAGCACAGTTAAACATTAATCCAATAACAAAACATGCATAGGCTTGGTTTTGTTTATATAAAAGGTAATTGAATTTCGCACAGTAAGCATTTGAAAGATAGTATTGTGTAATTCGGAAAATTGATAATTTTATATTGTTGTCGTTTTTGGACAGGGACAACCCTGTTTATTTCCCAATATCTATTTATTCGGCTTGTAATGTGTAGTTATTTGAATATAGATGTCGTTTTATTCAAATTCCGATCACTTTGTTTTGTTCGGCAGTTATGAATAAACCTGCGAGTCTTTAGTTTCAATTCAAATAGTTTTCCCTAAAATACAAATATACCTTACCTCAAATAGAATAGAATATATTTTATTAACCCTCATATTACAGATATTACACATTTACAGATACAAATTCAAAAAACACAGGGCTAACCAGGACTCTTAGCTGATGCGACATTGTGTCGCACCAGCGATGTTATTCTGGCAGAGCCTGTTTATTGACACAAAAAAGACATGTTAGTTATTCCTTTTTTTTATTACTTGAAAGGATGTATGGACTAAGCATCCTTTGCTTTCAAGTAACAAAAAATAAAAATAAATAAAAGTCAATCAAAACAGCATAAAACATAAATCAGCAAGCAAAGCAATGTAAAAATAAAATACATTTCAGTTCTAGTTCTTAAATATATCATTCTCCAATGACGACTTATAAACTAACTGCGCTATATATCTAGCTGTGGCCCGCGGTGTTACCCGTGGTATGTTAGGGATATTTTCCCGCAGTAAAACGTAGCCTTTGTGTTAATCCAGGATGTCAGCTAACTCCGTACCAAATTTTATTAAAATCGCTCCAGCCGTTTAGACGTGAAGAAGTAACAAACATACTCACTCGCACACTTACAAACTTTCGTCTTTCGACTAATATTATAATATTAGTCTGATGAATGCCTTCAATATATAAAATGTAGATTTTCCAAGATTTCAATAACAAATTATGTGTATCGCATTTCAAACAGCTTATTTCATCTTGTTGTAAATTACTCTTTACATTCCAATAAAATAGAAAATGTTTCTAAAAATATATCTAACGTCAGATTCTTTATTGAAACTAATAACGTTTCAAACTTTGATATAAATGTTAGCTGTCGTCGCAGCGAAATCGTAAAAAAGCAATGGTGAAATAATAACACATCGACGACCTGCGAGGCCGAGTGACCGGCACGTGTAGTCTGTCATCGGAATCTACGAAGGTCCCAGGTTCTATTCCTGGTTGCGACATTGAAGCACCAGTTTTAGTATTATTGAGTAAGATAATATAGTCCTATATCTGTTCTGATTCATGATGTCATGAACTTATCTTTGCTATATTAGGTAAGGTAATCTCTGGATCTACTGAACCGATTTTGAAAAATATTTTACCAATAGATAGCCACGTTATTTGTGTATCATAGGTATATTTGTGTATTCTATATTAGAATAAAAACTAAGGTCTTCACCGAGGAAAAGCGAGGGCGAAAACTCGTTGTAAGATAACTTTTTTTTAAACGAAATTTTTAATTTACAAATTGCATAGACGTCTTTAAGTTCCTGTACCAGTTTTGTGATAACAAATACAAGGATCTAGAAAAAATACACCCAAGAAGTCCAAGATACAGTTATCAGAGAAATCTTATTGAGTTTTCATTCTGAATTCAAAATATTTTGACGCCAGATCTCACAAACTGATTTGATTCAAGTATGATTTGACATTGTGCCTGGTATATCTCGTTTGTAAGTCATTCATCATAGTCGTAAACCAGATAATGGACCGGCCATGCCGACTGGCTAATCGAATCGTTTTCCACTGTGTTACCACCTGCGCACAGAGGCGTTCATGGATACGTTCAAACCAAAAAAAAAAAATCTTATATGAAAAAAATATAGTATTAAATACTTTAATACGGACCCAGTTCATTGAGAATTCCTACTAGCCAAGAACCGAGCCACAAATTTTAATTAAATTTTAATAATATAAGCTCAAAGGACATTGCTCGTTCCCCATACATTGAATGCCCTAGAACGCCCAGCAATGAGAAAATGCTAGTTGTGTTCGGAATCATTCATAAACTCTAATTAGGCATTTGTTAAGATACGGACAACTTGAGGAACCGAGGCCTACTACAGAATGTATTAGATTTTGAGGTTATAATTATTATACTTAATCGTAAAAGATGTACACTTTATATATTCTGAATAGATTTAGTGTTTACCTCTCTGTAAGCACCTAAATAATATCATTAAATGAACATAAAATGCAATTAATAATAAAAATAATAAATGCTTATATTCATATTTTTTATGAGCGTTGGCAGTTGGCACCTATGATACCTGCCTGTAGTAATAATAAATTCCTTTTCAAATGAAATGTTCAAAGTCTTTCCATTTACCTGTTTCTATATTTTACTATCGGTAATTAGGTATATACCTGGTTATCATTATGATTTTCATAAAAATAAATAGATATTACATGGGATGGGAGTATAAACTATCTTTACATAATTTCAGAAATAATCTTTTTATAAATATAATATAAATACTAGTAATAAGTATTATTAAATAAAGTACCTAGTTGTATTTTTATGTTGATAAATACCTATGGTCGCCTATATTGCATTTATTAAGGTAAACAATCTTGGCACTACTTTTTAACAGAATCACCCATTTAATAATAAAATATTAACGAAGCCAATAAACTATTAAAATAAATCGTTATTATAGACTGAAACCTATTGAATCCAGTTATCAGTTGATTTTTAATGCTGTATTTTCAAGAAATAGGAGTTCCAAGATTGTTTACCAAATAGGACAAGTTGGATGAACAGACTGTAGTATCTAGTAACAGAACTTTCATTATTTATTTTTTTAAACAGACTGTCCGTTTACTATGATTATTTGCTAATAAGTAAAAAAAATAATAGAAAAATAATAGTGAAGGACATTCTTTTGGGGATGCTAGGGCCGATTTCGTCGATGTCCTTTAGAATCCAATTATGAATAATACACAAAAGTCACACACTTTTAGATACAGGTTTATTTGAGAGTTTTAAATTATTCTATAAGTAATACGCTTGTAGCATAGTCAGTATTGAATATTTTAATAAAAGGATATTCTTTCTTTTTTCTTATTTATTCATGAACGCTAATATATTCCTTAAACTACTTTGAAGCGCCTTTTAAAGAGAGGTTTTATGTAATTATTGACATTCCGGCGAAAGAACGCGCCGGCGTCATACTATAATAAAACATACATTTCTTTTCTCGTAATTATGTCAGGGCAAGAGCAGCACTCTACTCATTTCGTATTCTTCTATCCTTGCTTTCACTGATAACGCCCCAATCTCCACCAGTTGATAACATTCATTGAGGGAAGGTATCAAGGCTCAGTTGTTAGTACGTCTCTATTCAGGTGCCTATCGATTAAAGCCGAAGTTTCATCGCCCTCAACACATAATATTAATATGACGAGAATAGTAGTCCCGGAATTTAGTTCTGAGGAATTTAAGACGTTTACTGACGTTAAAGAGGTTGGCTATCAACCATTTGTAGACGATCTCGCAACCTAAACTTAAAGTGTTAAATAGATTAAAGTTAGGTTTCTCAATAATTAAATGAGTCTGATGTCATTTTATACAATACCCATCACCATATGAGGTTAAGTGTAGTTTAGTCACGATAAATAGTCGATGCGGCATAAAAGTGTGGCCTACAAATTGACAAACTAGGGCTAGACACTTGTCGCACAGGTCCTGGCAGACGTGCATCGACGTCGGGTCGAAGCCAGGGAGCGGGGCAAGCGACCGGCTGCAGCAGAGCTGTGGCAAGCTGCGAGCTGGAGACACTCGCTCATGCTGATGCCGGGCACCGGACGATAGAGGCCCTTTGTCCGGTGTTGAAGGAGTGGCGCGGACTGCTGAACGGCTTATCCGTTTCGCACCCGTGAGACTTGCGAGAGGCCAGGTGTGAGGTTCGTTCGTTGGTGTGCCCCTTAAGGGCGCCAACGTCTGTAAATAGAAGTTTTACCTGAGTAATAAAAAAAAATGACTAGACACTATATCTGGAATCTATTTTAATTAGATTTCTTTACTGATAGCGTAATGGTTTCTGTACAGTCCAGCAAGTGTTACTAGGGCTGTAGTTAGAGGGGGGGAGGGGTTTTATGGGACAATAAAGGTAGAACCATAAAACAGTAAATCCCTGCTTTCGCCCTACGTGTAATAACCGCTGCCTTATCAAATACAACTCTGGCTACAGGCCAAGTATTTACGCAATATTTGACAAATCTCAAGTTTTAATAATATTTTAAAGTTAAGTACAATTCGGTATTAATTAAATCTTATGTAAACATTATCAAGTTGTGCAAGTAACATAATGTTTTAATCGTGCTCATAAAAACATAATTATCAATAAAATCATTTTTATGAGATACCAACCACATCATAGCCCAGAGCTCTAATGCCTCAGTGATCTTAAATAAACATTATTATTAGTGGCTATAAAATTAAAACAACTTAATCACAAGGAATTTAGAGACAGAGACCTCTTGGCTTATTTTGTGCTAATAATTGAGGAAATTATTGTAACATATTATATAAGTTACGACGATGTATGTTGAGTGAAATAAGTATTTTAGTTATTTACATTCACGCGACTGTTTGACTGCAACGATCATGTCTTCTGCTCCAATGATCCTGCCTGGCTTCAAATTCGCATCTCGATGGGGCCCTAATATTTGTGTGATATATACACAGTAAGAGCTCGGCATCTTATTTGTTGCTAACGAATCGAGTGTAGAAAATATACGATCAGCATGACTTCAATAAAGCAATCAACACCACACACATCTCCATATTAATAATGAACAACGGTCCCTATTGTGACTGTTTTGGTGGTGTTTTTTTTTTATAAAATGCAAGCAAGAATTTTATAAAAAAACGAGCGAGCCTTACAGTAGTCGCGTATGATGTGTAACATTTGAAACCTCACCTTATATTAGTAAAAAAAGAAATAAAACCTACTACAAAAGGAATAAGCCATTTGAACATTGTTCTAATATCAAATCAAATAACGCGCGCTTTCGCGACTTCCTGTTCACTTCCGTCCCATTTCACGAAATCGTTCCCACAAATTGCAAGAAAGCGAGAGGAAAGATGTTACACATCAAAAAAACACCGATTCAATCAAATCTCCGTCCTTTTGTGATAGCACTTTGCTCAAAAAAGGCCGGACTTAATGATGATAGTAAATTCTCCAGAATATCATTCACAAATCAGTATAATTGAACTCGCTTACAGGAACACTTCTAACTTTGTTACAGCACTTTTCCGTTCGTATCTTGACTTGACTAGGCTACATCTGTCAATAACCGGAACATGAGGCAACCGTAGTCCGTTTGATTAACTGCTGTTTCAAGCGAAGCGGATCCAGTTTGATCCTGGCTAATAACTAGAGACATAGACGGTCTATGTCTATAGAAGATTACAGGTCAATAATAGGCCTCCTAAATTAAAAACAAGCATAAAACTGTTATAGATTTTAATTCAAAGTGAATGATATCCTTCCTTCATTCAACATTCATCATAATTGTGATAAATCTTGAATGACCGACATGACCAAATATTTAAACAACGAACTTTCAATGAGTTAGTTAAAATAGACAAAACTATTTGAAAAGAGCTATTGGGCAAGCTGGATTTGCAATTGGAGTACTCCAACTTCAGCATCTATAAATGGGGAAGTCCACCACCATTTAGATGATTACAGAAAAATACAGTTGTAGTATTTATTCTGTAGGGGAGGATGACTCCATGGGATAAGTGATCGGATTCAGGCCGGCAAGATGAGGATGGTTGGAACGGAAATGAGTATATTTTTTATAAAACCACATCAGTTGTCTTCCCAACAAGATGACGATCGATGGAGTGTGGTAATTAGCTGAACTTTGTATTGAGTAAGTATATTTAAAAGCTTAAAAAAATGATCTGAAAAGCTTTTGATTGACTTTCTGTGTTAAATAATACGAACTTCAGTTATTTCCTACTTAGTTGCTTGAAGTGCCAATGCCAATTTTGTTACCGGTCTGATCAAAGTATACAATGTAGGTAGTACACAGTGATCTGAATCCCAATGTCGTGATTACTCCACTGCTAGGAAACAGACTACCTTTCCTATCTAATGCGGAATTATCGGCGGTTGCAGAAGCGTTTACTTCCATTTTATGTTGTTTTTCATTTATTTTAATGTATTTTTCTGGTAACCTTAGAATTGGTACAGTGTTATAAAGTTTTCTAATCTAAGGCATATTTTATGTTGCATAACATATTTCTAATTTCGTTAACGCCCGACCATCGATTCTCCTTTTGTCAGTAATAAATTGATTTAATCGATTACATCGATAGTCTTAAATCTCTCTATGTATCAATGTGATCCCGTGGGCGTCGATGTCGCGTACCTAAACTTATTAACGGAGATTGTGAAATGTTGATGGATGCCATGTTTATTATGATAACGTAATACACTTTTAATTAAGTAAAAACAGTTAAAGATAACGGTTTACTTCTTGTTCCGTAGTACTTTGTTCCGCTAGTGTTGGTGTCAGTTTCGTAATAAAACTGACTAGCATATCAATATCCAGTTATCTTCATATCCGGATGACACTAACACTCATCATTAGGAGAATTATAGCTATTTACTAGGCGAACCCTTTAGATAAATAAATAAACTTTTTAATTTTTCTTTATAGAAGGTGTCACAAAATATCCCCTTAATAACCTTGATGTTAATGGTCGCAGCAGACTGCTGCTCCTGTCGTCGGGACGCGAGCTTTTCTTTTGATTGGTGTAAGTTGCAGTAGGGAGTTTCATAAAAGGATACTGAAAGGCTCGAGTTCATACGGTGATGAGCCCTTTCCGAGTTGATATGCCTTAATGTGCCGTTCACACTCGACTCTTGTAAACATAGCAGATGCGGTAGAAATATGTGACACTCGATCCTCGACGATCCTCAATTCTCACTTATCCGGCTTGAACACAACTCCAACCTCGTAAAACCCAGGAACCTTATTAACAGTCTTCTGTATGGTGGAGTTAGTTGCCCAGACGGGGCGCACTAGTTCAAGCGATAAATCTAATAAATAATCCCTATCTCTATTAAAAGATTCATTTTGGTAAGGATTTGAATGTAATTCATCTTTAAGTGCGTACTTATCTGTGCCTGTTGTCACCTTCCTTAATTTACCTTTCCTGTTCTATAAACGCGATGGAATGTATTTGTCTGGTCTTTGTTTACGTAAAGGCTTCAAGTCCACGTAACTATTGATTCATGATTCATGGTACACCTTTTATATTCGGGATATACCCAATGCCATTGCATACGTGGTTAGTGTCGTATTAACGATTGGAGATTGAATTGAGACTAGACATGGGCGTTTTTGGTTTTGAACGCAAACGGATATTTATCGGATTTCAGATTTCAAAATCGATTTTAAAATCCGTTTTTAGATATCCGATTTCATATGTGCCGAACTTAGCCAATTCACTGGTTTGTGTTATGATTTGGTTTTATTAGCTAACGACAATCACAAACAATTAATTGTACGAAGCAATGATACTCGTAGATTTGCGCGATTTTCCTTTATGCTTTAAATCTAGGCTTAGGCAGAAGTATATATTCTGTGGCTTAGGACTAGCAGAAAAGTTATCTTTACGGTTAAAAGTAAAACTTTTGCGGCGCATTTAAAAATCGGCTTATATACAATGATTTCTTTTTACATATTTTTTTAGTATTTTTTTTTGTTTTTCTGTTTGTTTTTATTATTTTTCAAACCATTTCCAAAATCAAACCTAATTACTTCAGGTTAGCGTTCAAAAAAATGTCAGTTAAAATAATCCCGCCTTAGAGAAGAACAATAGATTTCCGTAAACAGCAAACCGAAATCGGACTTCCGAGCATGAAATCGGACTTCCGAAAACGAAACTACGAATTTCGAATCCGATTTACATTTGGATACTTGTGGTGGTATTAGATCGCTAGCGTTTTGATCGGTTAGATTTCTGAAATCGGATTTTCTTGTTGAGAAATCGTTCGGTATCGATTTGTGTTTGAAATCGGATTTTGGATTCGTTTTGATATATCGGACGCATGCCTAATTGAGACCACAAAATGACACTGGGACTATCAGATATTACACGAAATGGTACGTTCGCGGAATTAGAATTGGTTGACGTGACTATTGTCAGCCGTCTTCTTACCTTGAGTTGAGCTATGAAACCTTTAACGAAATGAATAACTTCGTCACACAAACTTAGGTAGATAAGGAAAATTACCTTAAGTCATGATTACGTTTGCCAATCTGGGAGCAATTGTCTAATGACAGCTCGTATCACGATAACTAGCAATTCACAACTTAAACTATATTCACAAATTCTAAGGAGATCGTTTCAGGTATAGTCACTTAGAAATATTATGAATTCAAAAAATTATGAACCAAATTAACCGTAAAAACTTCCATTAATCTGATCTCAAACCTTATTAAAAGATTAAAGGAATCTCAAAACGTCTAATAAAGGCTGACAATTTGTAGGTACATGCTTACTTTTAAATTAGGAAGCAAAAAAGCTTTTCCGTTTGTCTGGTTGCATAGTTCGTGATTATTAGCTCTTGCTCGAGTCTGAGCGGCATCATGCGGCACCTCAAAGGTGATTAATTGGCAGCAAAACTTAATTGTTGCGGCCATAATTTTTGTCAGTCGACTTTTGCAGGGGGCGGGCGCGTTAATCGCGCCTTGTTATTTAGATATTGGCCGCAGAGCAGTATATGCGATATGGCTATGTTTTTATTTTGTAAAACATCATGATAAGGAAGCATAAAACGTTAAAGGTAAAAACTTTAATTTGGAATTTATGTTTGGTATCGGCTTAGGCCAGTGTTTCTGCAGTACTGTTACTGTTTACTTTTACATACTAGCTGTTCGCCCCCCCCCCCCCCCCCCCTCCCTTTAGATTTGTAAGTATGTTATACGAAAGAACGCTGTTGAAGACCTCTGGCCTAGGCTATCAGTAATATTGCTGATCGAATCAGTTGGTATATGGAATTCATCTACTGTTTTTCAGTTTATTTTACCAATCTACATTTAACAGAATCAGTAGTTATATGGAATTCATCTACTGTTTTTCAGTTTATTTTACCAATCTACATTTAACAGAATCAGTAGGTATATGGAATTTATGTACTGTTTTTCAGTTTATTTTACCAATGTACATTTATCAGAAGGTAGGGTAGGGTATATAGAATTCATTTACTTTTTTTTCGGGTTATTTTACCAATGTACATTTAATAGGCATTATTAACTTAAAGTCAGCACTAGACTACGACCGGCATATACGGTCTAGAGTTTTTTTCTGTAGGTACATACATTTTTGTCAATAAATTATTCAACTCTTAACATATACATATATCACTTTAGTATCATATAATTTGCCACCTTCACGGCGTCGCTAATTGAGACCTCCCGATAAATACAGACTGATTGCGTCGGTGATCGATACTGAACGATCGTAATCACAGGTCTGTAGTGTAAGATTATCCATTTTTACAGTTTTTTACTTCCAGAATCCTAGTTTTACAAATGATTTACTGTGAGAAAGCAGTGCCTACTGCCAACTGGTATTGGCCGCCTTTATCGCACTGGTTTTTTATGTACCTATTGCCTTACGAGATCTTATACTGTTTTCCTCTTACCTTTACATCTACTGATATATAATATAGTTTATTTAATCTTTATTCTTCACTGTTTCAGGTATGTACATACAATCTGCTAAAGTGAGAAAGAACACTAGAGATTTTTTTTTAACCAGGAAAGGTAACTATAGTTTAAAATATATTACATTATATATAATTAACTATATACAGAACCATCACACCAATTTTGTTAAAACATTATAAGTTTATACAATGATGTGTCATAAAGTCACGTGCTTTAGTTTATTTTTATTTATTATATATTTAGCTATACAAATCAACGATAGGGTATTTAATATAGCTGATACAAATATATGATTCTTGTCTTAAACGTATTATAGACTATCTATTTACTGCCTGAATTTTCTGGGCATTAATTTTGCTATAGCTATATCTACTGTAATTTCGGGTGGATGATTCTATTCTCCAGCTGCGAGAAAAGAAACAAAATCTCTTCATTTTTTTTATGTGTTATTTAAGTAAGCTCAAGAATGAACTTAAGGTACTTAAATTTGACTTATATGCTGAAATAAAATCAGGATAGTACACATTTCAAATGAAATACCATTTAAAAATTTTAACGTCGTTGAAATCAAATAGGTGAAAAAAAACAAAACATACCATATGTATTGCAATTTTTAAGGAAATTCTAAAAGGTACCTTAATTAAACAAACGACTGTTTGTGTTAAACAATAAATAAATATTGCAAATGAAATTCACGCAAAATACAATCCAATAGTAGCAAACAATGTGAGTAATAAATAACTACGTAACAATTAACACTACTCCATGGTACTACATAAGTCATATTGTTTAACCTCACAATAATCAGCTGCGGCGTCAAATATTTCCTTATGTTTATTACCTATCAAATGTTAACAATTATAATTCACAAGACAATGCTGAGAAGACGACCAATCGAGGAAAACATATTGCACGGGAACTCTAATAAAATTGGCAATTGAGACATTAATGATAAAATCAAAATAACACTTATGTTGACTTATACTCATAATAGTGGAAATCTTACTTCCCAATTACTGAAGAGTTTATTAGTTTATGTAACCATGACTAGTGACAGGAAAATGTTAACGCGTGCGCCATATTTATAACTTAATTCACGAGCAATTTAATTGCTACGTAACATCTTAATTTGTCATTAACTTGTTCGTATTGCCAATGCAATTCCAATGTTAACTTTAATAACCTGTTATAATCACCGCTAAATTTTATTATTTATTTTATACTACTCATCAACATGAGCCTATTAATGTCCCCACTGCTGGGACACAGGTCGTCTCTAATAGATCGAGAAGGGGAATTCAGTTTGGTAGGTTTTTACAAATGCAGATACAGCAGAGACAAATAGCCACCCATCCTATGACAGACCGTTGCGAAACTTGTTAACATCAACGATCGCAGACCGAACACGCTAACTATCATGCCATGAAGCTCCTCATTATTTTTGGCGCTTACAATATACATAATCCTTTTTAAAATAATATCTTGTTCAAAACATTATAACTATAATTATTACCCAAATTCAACCGTAAATATTTTAATAGCACTACTTTGATTTTAATATTCTTTCCCTTTTTTCCTTAAAGACAGCCCTTCATTAAGTTATTATTCATCAAGACTTAGGTTCCCGGAATCCTATTAATGCTTGTCTAATACAATTTTCTAAAGTAAACAAAATTAGTATCATTCCATCTAAATGGTTAACATAGCCCTAGGCACCGCTGCATCTCCCGCGCTGTGTTTATGGGGGGCCTTTGATAACCTCTTGTAAGATATAACGTAATCCGAGAGCGTAAATTTTCGCCACTCAGCACCACACCTCCACGTAGATTATTTCATACTTAGCCTTGCTCAGACCGACCGGTTATTGTAGTACGACTCTAACACTAAATTTACTGAGAAATAAATCCTTATTGTAGCAATTTTAATAAAGGTATGTTATTTTAATAACATTATCATAAGAAAAGAGTAAACATTCTTTATGGGGTCCTTTAATAGAGGCGTGAAGCAGCATTGCTGCAGGCCGGCAAGGTGTGTAGATGGTTGGTGTGGCGGTTTATATCTTGTCCTTCACCAGCTATCTTCGCCTCTGGACTTTACCACCACTTAACATCGTGGGGTAGAGTCATTTACCTGCCTAGCTAAAAAAATGCGAACACTTTGTATAGAAAAATTAAGACAAATTTATCATGTTTTCTTTAGAAAAACACAATTTACCAAGGCGCCTAATAGAATTTATGCTTATTTTATAAACTTTACAATAAACAACTTCCTAGAGTGTTTCGCTGCGTTAAAGGTCGTCACAATCCCAACTGTAACTTTAATCCAACAATTACTAAACAAATAAATAATATTAACATGAATCAAGTCACCCAATATGGCGGCTCCAGGGTCTGAGTGCTGATATTTCAATGTACACTGACGCCCTTCAGGTCGGCAGTATTTACGATGGCTTTTGATAAATCGAAACGGTAATAGCGAATTATGATCTCGGATTTATTAATATCGATGCTCGGCAAGATCTTGACCTACACGTTGCTAAAGGAAACATCAATGGCTCGAAATACTTTGATATAACAGTAATCTGCACCGATAGAATTATTTATGTTGGAGCAGTAAAAGCTCTCAGGATCATTCGATTTGAAAATGAAGCAACAACTCAGATGAGTTGTCTCCTTCTCTATTCATAATATTTCTTTACGTTGCCGATGCTGATATCATTATCTACGTAAATGTTTTTCTTAGTCATACAGATTTCTAGTCTCTCATTATTACATATTATACACTATTCTAACACATAAATCAATATTAAAAAACGCTTTCTTACAGGAATAGAAAGTGCAATTTAGTATAATAGTATTATTTATCCCCACAGTGTAATATTATTAAATTAAAGTTCTCACAAAATATAATGAACCCAATTACCAATCCGTTTTGTATATATGTATAATTGAATAAATTTATTTTCATAGACATTTAGATATATTTCAATCAACAAGAAAATAGCGGAAGACTGAGAGCGGAAGTCAAGGGTAGGTGCGACCAAACTCCACTAGGTCCCGTTATGATAGTCTGGTGACTTGTCGGCACAGCACTTCCCGTATTGTTGCCAGTGCCATACATCAGGTCACCAGTCCTTATCTTAATGCCGAAATATATACAGGCGGTACACATGTACGGCGTCATAATTCCCGAACCGTGCGCATGTTCCTGTCGTCTGGACAGACGCATTCGATTTGTGTACCATTGGATCTCGAAGGCGACGACGATGGGTGTGCCACGTTTTTGGATTGTGTCAGTTTTTTTTATTATTTCGAAGTATTGCGTTGTAAGGACACTATTATTGCCGGACAACATTTTATACAGAGTTAACGGCAGATGTGATGTCTCGTTGAAATTAACAAACGTGGCGTATAACTGCATAATTTCAAGTTTCTGTCTCATAGTGTTACACTCTTATTCTCTGCCAACTTTTTATCCTTTAAACAAAATTATAAAATAAATGTAGTTACCAATGACTTAAAATAAAAGCAAAAGAACATTTTAAATGATACGAAGCGTACTCGAGATTTTAGGCAAATAAGTTTGTAAAAACTTCTCCGCACAGCAGTTTTCCTGCGCAGTTCCAATGACGAAAAGTATTCCAGCGTATCCTTACTTAGTTCTTATCTGATCACAAGCATTTGAAAATATCGCTTCTCTAGTTTCCCTGTTTAAGCATAATTTATTTACCGTTCCACCACAAGTACCTATTCCGGCGTATCCTTAGTTCGTTCAGTTATCTGTTCAAACGCATTTGGTAGTGGCGCGACTCTGAAACAGTGTTTCGTGGTTACGCCCACGCACGCACGGGGCGTGATGCGTCAGGAGTTACGAGGTCCCGCTGTCCGTCGTCCGTGTTAACGACGCATGCATGGACGCCGTAGTAACCATGGCTTTCTTGTTTGAGGAAACATTCTTGGTTAACATCATAGACATAGTAATTACATCCTAACATAGTTACCACAGACCACTGAGGACCTCTTTCTATGTTCTGAGCAGGTTGTAAATGGTTACAAAACAAGAAAACCATGGGGTTTTCTTGTTTACACTGGTTGTAATAATTAGTAAACTTATGTTTCCGCCATCTTCATTAAGCATAAAAAAAACTTCATCAAAAACATAATAACTATGTCTTTATTAAATATATATACCTACTGATTTTTTATCAGGTTACTAACATTCTTATCAATAGTGATGGTGTTAGTGAGGTTATGCTATTAACCAAAACTCCATTAAAAGCAATTCAACTCTTACATTACGAACACCTAATGTAATTTACTTATTTTCGTCTTTAATAATAAACCTTTAATTCTCAACCTAGATAAAAGTGTGAGAATGTATCGATGTTACACCAATTCACAGATCGTGAGATATTTTTCTTCTCCAAGTGTGCAATAAAGTAACACAACACAATCTTGCAAGTTTAAATGTAGAAAAACGTTCTTGTATAAATTTATTCGTATCGCTTTTTCAGACCCATTGTATATTATTGTTTATTTTACAGCTTAAATCATTTTGAACTTATGATTGTTTTCTTTTATTTTAGACTTAAACTTTACTGTTCTTAAAATATGGTGATTCTTTGATCCAATCCTATAATCTGTATTATTTTTTGTGTGTGTATGACATTATAAATTTTGTATATGACGTTATAATTAATGATGTTTGACTAATTGATTTGATTTTTTTATGACGTAAATTTGTTGACCTAAACCGAAATTATTAAACTAAATTATAATGAATATTATGTGAATGAATTTTGAATGGATTATTACTTTGAATGTTATTGTTACTTGTTTATTTATTTTTTGATTTGATTGACATACATCTCTTGACCTAACCCTAAATGTATTTTATAATTGCTTTAAGTATAATATGAATTGATTTTAAAATTATATTCTTTTTATTAACTTATTTAAATTTTCTATCTATCTTGAATTGTTATCCTATTTAATTTTATCAAATTTTAAATTAATATTTGTACACATTTATTATAATTTGCAATGCCCTTGCAGGGCTCATGTTTGCGAGCTGTTATTAAATTTAAGAACGAAATGTAACCAACATGAAGCAATAAATATTATGACTATGACTATGACAATCTGAAAAGGAATATGATGACGTGCCGTTAAGCGTTCTTTCTATTCTTTTAAAATCTAATTCCACTTGAGGAGTTTCTATAATATTGACACGTGATCGTATATTGTGTAGGATCACGCTCACTAAACATTAGCTTGTAGTTTTTGATTATGATTCACCCCCCGCGATGTAGCGACTCCCGCAATCCCGTTACTCGAGATAGGCAGATCTTAGCTTAGGATGACCCGCGCCGAAGTGTTAAAGTGAAAGTACACGTTTTATCAATTTAAACACCCATGCATGAACAGTACTTATTGATAAAATTTTACTTTTTTTAATTAAATTGATGTTGCTGTATATTCCTGAGATGATTACTTCAAGCTCATTTTGCAAGATTCACACGTAGTCTCAACTAAGTAGACTTGCTATATAGAATAAAATCTCTCTAAGTTTTTGGCATTGTGCTATTTATTGTGTTTTGGCTTACACCATTAGCACGCATTATCTTATATCAATAAAAATCAATTATGGTTCATTTATCTGGCTAAAACTCGAGAACAGCTGGGCCGATTTAGCTGATTTTGGATTTGTTATTTGTCGTCGTCCAGGGAAAGTTTAAACAGTGACAAAACATACAAAATTGCAAGGAAGATAGTTGGATGTTTTTACAACAATTTCATTTTCCCATATAAATTGTTCTACCTACGTAGGAATTTAGGTAGAACAGTTTATGCGGGAAATTGACAGTAGTCAAACATTTGACGTGCATCCCTTCAGTACGTTAGACTCGAGTCCACTCTAATTAAAGCACGTATTAAATTAAGCGAGCAATGGAGAGAGCGATGCTAGGTGTTTCCCTACGCGCTAGAATCAAAAATGAGGAAATCCTTAGGAGGAACCAAAGTAACCGATATCGCTCGAACGATTGCTCTGCTGAAGTAGCAGTGGGCGGGACACGTAGCAAAAAAACAGATGGCCGTTGGGGCGGAAAGGTTCTGGAATAGCGACCACGCACCGGACGACTCTCAGTGGGCAGGTCCCCTACAAGGTGGACCGACGATCTTGTGAAAGGTCGCGGGAAGCCGATGGACGCGAGTGGCGCAGGACCGATCGGTGTGTAGATCCTTGGGGGAGGCCTATGCTAAGCAGTGGGCGTCGTACGGCTGACATGATGATTAAATTAAGGGTTTAAGAATTTCAAAAATCCCAAAGATCGCATCGATTCGCAACTTCCTAAGCAATCAATGGCATCTGACAACATACAGATGAAATATATAGAGATAAAACACGGCTACAAAGCTCATTTAATAAAAAACAGCTCCTTGAAATTATTTATAATGTATACCTACATTAAAGTTCAACATACCATGTTAGCTCTGCGATAAATTTGAACAAAAAGCGAAAATGAAATAATATTTGTGATAGAATAAGGAAGTGGTGTAAGAACGTGTTTACCTCTTTCAGTGATGGCGCTAACTCTTAATGCCGTTGTATCCGGGAGCGACAAGTGCACACTAGATCCTGGAATTCTCAAGATATTATTATCACTATTATCATAGAGTCCGGCATTGAATGGGATATCAATGTAGAAGTGATGAAATATCTTGCCGTGGCGATAGTAGAATAAGGCTCGTTGATGATAACGAAACATGTAGCGCTGGATTCTTATAAGGGAATTCCTCGTTGCTTTATAAGCAAAACCTACATTTATCCTATTCCAACTTGGTGCTTATATTTTTTAAATGCTTGCAAATTATTGTTTTACTTATAACAGCTGATAATGATTTTTAAACGATCAATTTTTTGTAGGAATTTAATGGTTACGACGGAAATGCATCCTATTTTGATTAGTCTACAATAATAAATAAATATTTCTATCACTCACACCAATTAACCTAGCCCCAAAGTAAGCACTATGAGGCTTGTGTTATGGGATACTAGGGTAACGGATAGAATACATAATATAATGTACATAAATAAGTATATTTATATAGAAAATACATATTAAACATCCATGACTGGAGTACAAATGCTCGTATTCATCACACAGACATCTTCCCCCAGCGGGATTTGAACCCAGGACCTCTCGAGTCGGCGACACCATGAAACCAGGAGTACAAACCAATCGGCCACGGAGGTCGTCATATGCAGAGTTAAATTTCATACAAAGAATACTGTACGACTCGAGCCGAGGTTATAGTACTGATCCGTTTCCAGTCAAATATGTGACAAGCCCTTCTCTTCTCATCTTTTTTTATACCTAAGCTATGATTTATTAGAGGGATTTAATTTGTGGGTGTCGGTGACATCAGTTTAATTATTTTAATTGCATTATGACAATTCTAATAAATAGAGTAAAATAGCTCACTTACTGCTTCCCTTTTACTCTTTTTCTCCGTCCCTGGCAACTGCTACCGTATTTATTGCACTGCAAGTCTCTGTTACATTGAATCTCTCTGTTCTCCACAAGGATGCTTTTTGAGGAAAACATTCCAATAACTGTGGTATTGGCCTATAGCTGTAGCATTATCACCTTGTCAGCTTCACGCTGCACGTACGTTTATTAGTCTTAAACTTTCTATCTTGAATGAAAGCATTAATCTAGTAATCTAACACGTTATTTGTCATTGAGATATCTAATGGAGATATCACTTAATTACCGATGGATAGATAAAGACGAGATGACCGATATGGCACCCGATGCGCCACCTGCCAGCCTGCTTTCACTTCGGTGTCTGGATGACATAATATTGGGATCAACAAATGCTGTAATTTTATATAGCGTTAATCTTTTTTTAAGTTACCTAAAAGAGCACTATGATGAAATAGTAAACACTAGAGCATCGAGCATATTTTTTATATAAATCGTGTTACAATGTCACGATAAGTGACTTCAATAAGCACCAGAAAAACTTGAAATAAGTTGAATGTGAAGAACTGATTAAGCTTGAATATGAGTAAGTAAAAGTTATCTGCCCCAAGTAGAATAGACCATATACTGTGTTAATTTCTTTTGTCAAACAATACTTTTTTTACTCTTTACCTACCTCTTTACCTACCTACGAGTTTAGAGAGCGACAACGCGACTGTAATTTATTTGTTACTTATCAGTTATAATAGATAACGTATTTTTTTTTATTAAAAATGCAACAACGTTCTACAAAGTATTTAAGATTGAGTATCTGAATGTTGCCATGGCGCATAGCGGTGCGTCGCGTCGGCGCATTTGATTAAGATTTATCACTCATCGGTATAATGAACCAACTAACATCGAATGAAACGACCAATACAACTCGATGTCGTAACCAAAATTAAGTAATGTAATTATCAAATAGTGACCAAATGGTTTTCTTATAAGCTCTTCGGCACTATTGGATCCAGAATCATGTTGTTTTACAACAGCTTAAAAGTCATTAAGCTTTTTTGATAATTTTTATCTGTAATTCTAGTTAGAAACTTGTTTATAGTAGGTCGCTCTGAACTGTTTTACATAGTTAAGAAATTGTTTTTTCATGACAAAAAATCCATTGAAAGATGTGGAATGTTATGCAATTTCAACATTGCATCATATTATTCATAAAAGAAATTATGAAATTATTTAGATCTTGTTTGAATTCGATCGTGTCAAACAATAATTTTAATAATTTTACCATATATTTGAAGTTATAATAGTCAAGATATGTATAGGCGCTAATGTTTTGTGCAATAATATCAGTACCTATTAAAAGCCAAGCTTCAGCCTCTCGATAGTCAATAGATTTTACCTATATTATATTTTAATAATATTGGTCTGAGGTTTTGTTTTCATAAATTTCTGGATTATATTGATTAAATGATAATTTTAATGTTCACTTATTCTTATTAGAATATTTTACATTCTTCGGTAGACGAGTGAAGTGGCAGTACCTACGTACATTTGCGACACGAGAGTGATTTACCCTGTGACTGGAAACATTTGTCTAAGTCCAGTAATTAAACTATACGCTGCTGAAATATGGGCTTCGTGTGAAGAGTAATTCTATTGGTGAGAATTCTCTTGAAATGTGTCATTTATATAAATATTAATAATTTCTCATCAAAGATGATTTTTTCGAATATCGATAATCGTTAAAGTTATAAAAAAAATGATTATCAATTAGGTATATATTAATGAAAGTAAAACAAAACTATAGTATATACTTTCGGACTATCGACGATTGCTTTCTAATAGTACCACAAACTATTGATGGTGAAGTTCCTGAAATGGTGGAGGATGTGCAACACTTATTAATTGAATGCGTCAAAAATGAAGCGGACAGAAGACATGCGTTCTCCATTATTAAAATGAATAGATTTGAGACTGGCATACTGCAAGGCATCCTAGCCAACTTCCTATCAGAGGAGGCTTGTGTGCTTGGCAATATGAAAGCAAATATTTTTTGTAGTAAATAAATGATTATAAGAAAAATTAATGGTCAGGTTACGTACTATGGGGCAGGTATAGACAATAATGTACAAAATTCCCTTAAAATAATAATAAAAAAAATGTGGTAAGGTTAGTTCATCAATTTGGCAACTTGATACAACCATGCCAAATGTTATTTCGTGTATGTAAAATATGAAATTCATGATATCGCACCCTTACTATAGAAATATGTGACATAAAGCTAGGTATGCGTTTATATATTTTCAGCGAACAATAGTAATTTATAGAATTCATATAAGTCATTGGAATTAGCAACATTGTTAGTTATTTAAATCCCTATTAATAATATACATTCTTAAGCAGACGTGTTTACAATCTGTCGGGTTCTGTCGCTTGGACGCGTGACGCTGGCGACACGGTGCGACACTTTATTTCTATTTTATTTTCTAAATTGTTTGTCTCAGTAATTTGTTATTTGGACACGTTGTAACGTTTCTCAATCATCCTTTTTCCAGTTTGTTTTCCATATATTATAGCTTGTGCACATTTTTTCTCTTATGTAAAATGAGATTACATTTTGTTTATTACATATCGTGTAGAACGAGTACTTTATTCGCCTAACCAGATTTGATCTTCTACTGTGATGATATTGCGATATGTTATTAGAATTGGGACTTTGACTAACTTTTTTTCCTCGTCTATCAAGAATATATCCAAAAAATAATAAACAGGTATCTTTTCTTTATTCAGTTAATCAAAACATTACAGCGATACCTATATTGATTTGAAATGACGCATGACGTCACGTCTTGGTACTATTTTTACTTAGTAGTGACGTAGTGCAGCTCACGCGCAAATTTTGACGCGCTTAATCTGTAATTTTTTGGTCGATTGACAATTATTTTTTGATAATCTAACTGACGAACTAAATAGAATTGCGTTTTTTCGTACCCCGTCGTCATCTCTATTACAGACAAGTATGTATATAGCGGCAACGAAATTATACCATCCTTCTTAAAGTAGGTATGTGTTCTCTATAACATGAACAGGAGCCTAACCATTTGTGCACACAACTAATTATTCAAACGATGAAATCACACATAAGCCACCACAGGTCGAGTGACTGCCGTGGCATCGTACGACTTCTGCTTCAATAGTCCTTTGTCTTTACTGGAAAAATCCTATTTGCTTATCCATTTTGCTAGTCGAGCGCTAAACAGGCTTAGGGGTAACGCAAACATGTTAGTCATTAATGCGAATTTCTTATTCATTCACGTTTCTAAGAATAGGTGCAGTTAGAGATATGCTAGTTTTAGTTCACTTGACTAGAAACAGACAACGGGTGCGCTTCTTTCTCATCCAATATCCACCCACTGCATAGTCAAGGTCTGGGGGTCTACTCTCTTTCTTCGAAACGAACTTTCGATAACGAAGTTGAAACGAAATTTATATGGGTATACTTAATTTGAACGATAAACTATCAAATTGAAGCTTTCTTTGAGTACAGTGTTACCAACCCTCACCAAAAATTTCCCCTAAGTATTTTTTAAATTCCCCTAATTATAGAGTTTTATACGTACCTACTTATTGCCCAAATTCTTTCGTTGCTCATAAATTGAAACGATACTTAAGTATTTAGTTACAGGAAATTATTTTATTGAATGAATGACAAAAATGAATGGTAAGCCGTGAGTATGACGTGAACGAATGAAAGAACGAACATGATTGTTATGTTGTTGTTTTATTATTTTATCCATTGGTGATAGGCAAAGAACTTTAATCCATACAGTATGAGGAAATAAAACTCGCCACACAGTCAGTTCAGTAGTTTCATATCGTGGTACGTTCCATTCTACACAATAAACTGAAAGAAAACAGACTCTGTGTTTTTCTATTTAATTGCAAGTTTTGTTAAAAGCCACTTAAAGAACCCCCAAAAAATTCCAGCCCCTAAAAAAGTCCGTTTTAACACTTCTATCTGAGGGCAAAACCCCTAAGTTGGGAACCGTGTTTGAGTAAGCTTACAAAATCTACACCTCAATCTATATTCCGACGACGAATATTATTATAATTAAAAACGAACCAGAAACATAGTAAGAAAAATGTGAAGTTTCGATCGAAATTTCGTTGAATTAGAGTAGGCTTCCTGTTTTATTAAAAAATGAGGGTGTTTATTTTACCTTTTTTCACTGTGATATGACAGGGATATGAAGTTTTTGGCGCGAACTAATCGAACAACCATTTAAATTAATCCATAAACTACGAAGACATACGCGATTTTACGAATAAGTAGACCTTTCGTCTCACCTGGTGTCCGTAATTCCAGAAAACCGTCATTTTCGTGCTCGGAGCGCTTAATTCAAGTCATAGGCTGAGCTTCCGCCTATGACTTGAATTTTCAATCAGCAAATCACTATTCAAGCAATCAGTAGCGAGCAATATAAACCAATTTTATAGAAGTAGGGGCATGAGTTGGGGATTTAGCACATTCTCACCTCGTTACTTCCTTTAAGCAATCTGTCATCGTGAGACTGCATTTCTAAACGGGTTCTAAGATTAAATTCTCCCATTTGAAGTCCGAAAGCGCAAATTATCGAAAGCAAGCTTACAGAAAGTAAAAGGTACGTCACTGAATCTGTTTATTGATAACTGTAAATTTAGCCCGCACACACGGGAAGCACCCATCACTAAATCGACAAGGGAAAGTGATAAGAAACGAATAATTTGTGCATAAGTTTTATTTTAACAAGGTTAATTTTTAAATTGCATTATATAATTATACTCAAAGCACTGAAATAAATCAGTTTGGTTTGTGACTCAAAGTACCAGTGTTGTCAGGGCAGTCGCAGTCTAGTTAATTATTAATATACTTACTATGTAATCCATGACATACAATTGTTTTTATTATGTAGATCAATTCTATTATGATATATTATCACAGTATATCGTTTATGTAGTGCCTAGCACCAAAGATTTGATAGGATACCTACAATCACTTACATTTGATAAACTTAATCGCTCTCCGGAAACAAAAGTAACAGATTTCAAAGTAGACATTAAAACCTCTATCAATAAACGAAGACTAAGCTTAGATTCATCATCATCAGCCTAATAATGTCCCCACTACTGGGGCACAGGCCTTCCCTATGGATGGAATAGGGAGATTGGGCCATGACCCACCACGCGGGCCCAGTGCGGATTGGTGGATACTAACGACTGCCGATGCAACCGGGACCAACGGCTTAACGTGCCTTCCGAAGCACGGAGGAGCTCGAGATAGTAAATTTTTGGTCACCCATCCAATGACCGACCACTGCGAAAGTTGCTTAACTTCAACGATCGCAGCCGAACGCGCTAACCAGTTGCGCCATCGAGCTCCTCAATCTTAAGCCATCGCCATCGAGCTCCTTAAGCTTAGATTAGTTACTCTATATTTTCTCTCTGTTCATTGAATGACAAATGGTACTTGAGTGATATGAACAAAACACGGCGTAACTAGTCTAAGCTTATTCCTTGTTTATTAATGGATAAGTGCATTTTATAACAAGCCCTTTTATCATTTTCCAAAGAAAACGCGTTTTTTTTCGAATTCGTTTCATTCATTCTTGTTACTTCTACATAATACTGCAATACTCTCGTTAAGCTATGACAAATTGCTGTAACAGTTTTGTGTGTCAAGGGAGGTGCGCTCATAGCACCTCGTGCATTACAGCGTTTACAGCCCGGCTGTGATAGCTCTGACCAAGTGCTCTTAATGACGACTGTTATTCAAATGATGATTTGACTAACCCAAGGCGACTACTACGAGTACTTCTTCCTTGGTTCGCCTTAACGAGTAAAAAATACGAGCTTATCAAATAAAAATCGATTCAAGATGACTGCGATCATTATTATGTTACGAATAAAACAGCGGAATTGATTTTATTGTTCCATCTAAGGTATATCATTATTAAGATTGTTAATGTTTTAGTTGCTTATGGTGTCTTTGTGTGATTATGTGAAAACAGGATAGTAAGAGTTTAAAGCTTAGATTAAAACAAAAAGGGAAGATACGGCACTCGCGGTTCAAAAGTGATCCGCATAAATTGTGGTGCGTGACCATAATTCGCTCTAGTCACAATTGGACATTCAAACACGCTGCATGTGCACTCAATATTACAATATTGCGTATATTCTGTATAATAAAGATAAAACAACGCCTTCGATGTTTTTATAAAGAACACAAATAATTCAAAATCAAATAACAAATGACTCGGCAACGTTTTTTATTCGTAAAACTGTAAAAACATTTTTTTCTCAAAAATGACGGTTTGTCGTGAATGTTATTTACGTAATCGCCATTTTGTTATTCGGATTCGCCGTTTCGCTCGCGCTGCGTTTAAGCGTACAGTTCTGTCTCGCTCTCTCGATTGAATGTTTATATACAGACGTGTGCGTGTGAGAGTTGCTTATGTAGTTGAGTCGGATCATATTTTATTTGATGCTAGTATGAGCGTACCGTATCTTCCCTTTTTGTTTTAATCTAAGGTTTAAAGGACTTAAAGGCCGAAGCAATTACACATTGACAACACTATAAGTCTTAAGCAAGCAATTGTGATAACTCACAAAGAAGAAGAATAAGTAGCATTGTCCATTCATGATGCAAGTGCACCTAATCTTATGGTCTTTACTGCACAAATACTACAAAATACATTAAACGCAAATACTGGTTAGTCTTCCCAATAAAATACAAGCATTTATGACTAGTAAAACAGATTTCAATACGGGGTCACACAATCGTAAAGGGATTCTAATACCAATGTGCATTATGTCGAGAATCAATGCGTTTCATATTACCACCACTATAACATAGAAATGGACTATTACTAAAAATTATAACGTCACTAAAAATAGCGATTTGAAACACAGATCATGTAAACAAGCCCGACCATAATGGATTCTATGGAATACGATACGTGCTCTATTTAAGCATGCTGGTGTGTATAAACTATAGTGGAGTGACATAGACTCTCGAGCGAACCAAAGGTAGGGGTTGATGTAACGACAGTTCGCACCAAACACGGTAAACAGTTTACAGTGATAGATTGTGATAGCTGGTACCTACCTTCCAAGCGAGATGTGGCGTGAGACGTTAAATGCTCACGGAGCTAAGAAATAATGAAGATTACCACGACGACGCCTTTAACTGATTAAACAAGACATGTTTTCGATTTAGCAAGAAATGTTATTTTAAACCGAAACTCGACTTTTTTTTAATATGTACCAAATTTGGATGTGGACTGTCAATTTTCTGCATTAACTCGTTTAAAGTAGAACAGGGAAACGAAGTTTTTATATTTTTCTAAGCTTAAAATCACTAATCCAATATTAGAGAAGAGACAGCTATTTTTTTTTATTGTAGCTTGTATTGTATATGTAATATGTAGCTTCAAAATTTCTAAACCATTTTCGACCTTTTCTTGTTATACGATTTAGCTGAAATTTGGCATACTTATGTAAATCTGGTGACAATGCAATAATATGGTACCATGTAGCTGTTCTGATGATGGAGCTGAAAGGTGGCCATAGGAACTCCGTTACAAAACGACATAACGCCATAGAGTGTCGGCTTGTGTGATTCGTCTTGACAAGCACTTTGCCTCTAGATGATATCCAATGATCCAGGGTCTGATGATGGAGCTATAAGGTGGCCATAGGAACTCTATAATGAAACGACGCAACTCCATCAAGTTTGGGCTCGTATGCTTCGTCTTGACGAGTACTTTGATCCTAAACAGGATCTGATGATGTAACTGGAAGGTGGCCATAGATTTTTTGAAATAAAACTACGTAATCGCATCGAGTTTGGGCTCGTTCGATTAGTCTTGATGAGTACTTTGGTCCTAGATAGGTAATATTCACATGCAACCCCATTTGATTTAGACCTCTGATTCTACCTAACTCCTTTTAAATAAAAAGTTCGTGAAGATTTTTTCTCAGTCTAGGATTGGTAAGAAGCATTTCCGCGCCTTTTTTATGCGGACTAGTTAAAGGTAAAATTAACACCTTTTCGATATCTGAAAAAATGTAGTCTCCAAATCTCCCAGAAACTCTGTATAGATAGATAGATCTACTCTTTTCCCTAATTGTCGCCTCCAGTAAAAGTGTAATTCGTGTTTGCTGTAGACATATCTAGTTCGCGGGTGTGTAGATTTATAAGCACAATCTATAACATGGCAGTTGCTGTCGCTCGCTAATACATCCATTTGGCCTTACTTACCCTCACAACTTGTATCCCATTCTAATTTGTTAAACCTCAAGTACACTGACACTAGACTTAGCGGTGGTCTTGGCTTGAGTGTACCGTAATGTTATGCCGGATATGTGTCAAGGGAAATACCGATCAAGGCTTATTTCCTACGATTTCACTAAAAGGAAACGGTGAATGAAAATTTTCCTCCCTACTGTATTTCTTATTATCGGACATAGTTAAAATTGCTACACATCATATTTTATTTGCTTCTTTTTTATTGAGTTTATAATATTCAGGGCTCAGTTTTTTTTTCATTTCAAATTCAATACATTCAAAATTTTCTATATTCGTAATAGCCCGAGATCCAGTTGCAAAATTCTGCATCCATATGATTTGTGAGTAGCCATGGGAAAAACGGTTTAAATTTATTCAAAGTTTTATCGTTGTGCTTTTTTTATAAGCATACTTATAAAAACTCTTTTCGTTTAAACGCTTTTTTAGTATGTTGCGTATGTAAAGCGCTCTGGAAAATAATAAAGTTAGCTAAATATAAAGTTGATGCATATATTGTCAACGATAAACATAATAAGTCGCTGAAAGGTAATACACATTAATTGAAGCAGAATGAAAGTGTTAACATAATCATCTAAAAGGCACGTAACAAATAATATTTAATTAGTGATGTGCGTGAAAACCTAAGAAACACATATAATATTTCTTATCATTTTATTATTAATCAATAAACTTCTCTTCATACTTCTGGCCAAGATTATTTATCAGAAGTATATACCTAGTCAGGTTATAAATTCTGTCACATGTTTAATATAAAATAATTGAAACAAGTTTATTCATTATGTAACCATTTATATACCAAAATGAACTTAAAAAAACATAGATTCTTATGACAATAAAGTTTATTCAAAATGACCTCCGTGATTTTGAATACAGGCCTTCAAGCTGCGCGGCCAGTCGTCTATCGCAGCACGAACGAGGTCCATGTCAATATCGGCGGCTGCCTTAATCAAAGATGCCTTGAGTGACTCCAAATTAGGATGAGGCTTTGAGCACGCCTTTTCCTCCAAGTGTTGCCATATCTTGTAATCTAACGGACTCAAATCTGGACTGGAGGAGGACCAGTCTTCGTGCCGGATGAAGTCGATTTCACGCGCCGCCACCCAGTCTTGTGTGCTCTTCGCTCTATGAGCTGGCGCCGAATCTTGTTGGACTACCCAGTGCCTGTTATTGAACATGGTATGAGAAACAGGTTCCACAAGGTTCGTCAGGACTGTATTTTGATACACAACTGCATTCGTTTTTACACCTTTCTCACAAAAATGTACCTCTGTTAAGCCTCAATAAGAAACTCCCGACCATACCATGAGCGAGGATGGAAAATTACCTCGTTGGACACGCGGAATACGGTTGCTCGCTTCTTCACTACTGTGTGCCTACACCTTATCATTTTGTTTGTTGTATCTCTCTTCTATGGTAAAAACTTTTCATCCGAAAAAAGAATTATGCCGATATTTTTTTCCTGCGTACCGCTTCAACAAAGCGCGGCATCTCTTCAGTCTCAGATCCATTAGACGAGCGTTTGACGATGTCCTGTTTTTCTTCGATATGCCCGAAGCCCTAAGTCTTCATTTAACACCCTTTTCACCGTGGTTCTGCTTAACCCCATCTGAAGGGCCAACAGTTTCTGTTTAGGTTTGGGATTTCTTTGAATTCGCGCCTTCTTAGCTTTTATCACTGCTGGAGTCCTAACAGACCGAGGGCGACCACTTCTTGACCTGTCATCTATACTAGAATCTTCATTGTATCATTTGATGGTACGATAAACGAATCTTTTGGTTATATTCAAATTTTTCAGTATGTCAAAAATTTTAATTGGCGCGTAACCGCAACGATGCAACGCAATAACTGCAACACGGTCTTCTTTAAGCGTCCACTCCATATTTAAAAATGAGTAAAATTCTAAAAAGTATACATTTTTATTTTCATGAACAATTCGAAATTTGAATTCAATAAACTTTTTTACTATGAGACAATACTTATGGCATGACTGTGTAAAGTGATTATTATTATATACACATATATTATACACAACACTTAAAACACATCTTATTCTTTATTAAATAGTTATTTGTTTCGTAGGTTTTCACGAACATCACTCATTAAATAAAGAAACATGCATTAGGGGGACCAAACCATCACATTAGATTTGATAGACCAGGATGATTCGATTTTGATTTGATTTGTAAGAAGGAGAAAGAAAGCCTCTCTGAGTTTGTTTCGCCGAATCTTCTCAGAAAGTTCTCCCAATTTTGTGAACTGGTGGTAGTTTACGGTAGTTAGGGTCAAATAAATTAAAAAAAAACAAGTACTTTTTTAATTAATTTAGCTAATAAATTCAGGCATTGACAATAAAGTTTTAATGAAATATCCGAACGCTCAAAATTACAAAATTAAAATTACAGCTACAATAGAGAATAATGTTATTGTCACATTCATTCTAGCTGGTTTTTATATGGCTTTATGTGGTTGATTCGAGGTCCATATGCTTACTTTAAAACACGGCAACCCCTACTTGCGGCCATCTTTTAACTGGCAACCATGGACTATCGTATACAGCGTATATGAAAATTTTGGGTAAATATCAATAAAAAGCAGATGGGTGTAAATTATCAACAAAAATGTCCCTGTTTACACGTGGCAACCCTAAGGTTGCGGCTAATAAAGAGGTGGCAACCTTGTTTCTTGTATTCTCCACATCATTTCTTTCAGATGAAATACATTTTATCAAAAAAGCATATGGATGCAATTTTAATAAAAAAAATGATGTCACTAAATTAAATTAAAGGTATTTGCGGCCACTTTTTTTAGGCAGCCCATGATTACGCATTAATCATGTATAGTCACTAATTATTCCTTTCAATTCGGTTTCATCAAAAAAACAGATGGGTGCAGAATTTTGCGGCTGGATCTCAGGCTATTAAGAATTCGTATTAAGCAGGGACATCTCGCTAGTTAATAAAATATTTCTGGAAAGTTTCATAACCTTGATTCTATAGTTTAGTGATCAGTTATTTAGATAAGCTTAACTAATAATGATAAAATATATGCAATCGTAGGTGGAAAGGAAAATAAAATACATATATGCAATCGTAGATGGAATGGAAAATTTAAATTATTTGCAACATAAAGAACGAATTATAGTCTTACTGCATCCTTGAATAAGTAAAGCAATATTCTACCATTAGGAGCAATAAAGATAGCTTTAGCGATGGCCGCTATCTGTTTAACAGTGTCCTAACAAGAAATTAGCAGGGACCCACCTTAAACGGTGACTAATGCACTATTGTTGTTAACAAACTTTCTCCTATAATTACTGTACACTACAAAAGTTAGCCCATAATAGAGCTGAGTTCGAAAACATTTAGATAACTAGGTACAAAGTTACGAACACTTGTGCTTTTGAACTGCTTCTTGTTAGGTTAAATAAAGACCCAGTTTTCTATCAAATCCATAAACCGTATATTAATATCAAAACTATATATTTATTACACAAATATCACATTGCCTTAGAAATAGTCTCCCTTTTTATAAGACGTACATGTTAGGTTGCAAAGAGGCTTGGTGATTTTTATGACAGGCTTTGTACTGTTGTAAGTAGTTATAGAATAAAGACTTCTCTATACATTATACAAAGAAGGTATTATTTCACAGTACATTGATCTACGTCGTCATGTTTCAGATTTACTGTCTCGCACGCTACATCTTCTGAAATATAAAATTAAAAAGGAACGCCCTTTGTCTTTATAGCCCTTCCCTTCATTTTGTAACAAAATACGTTAACATAAAAGTTGAGAGCTGTCACAGTTCCATATCTGTGACACAAATACCCGACAGAATATCAAGTGCTGCTCGAGCATAGTGGAAGAGAAGACAGTAAAAGAATTTAGCAAATGAAAAATAACACTAGACACCTACACTGTGCTCAAGTAATCAAGTTGTTTTCAGGAAGGTACCTAACGCAATTTTCAGGTATCGGAAAGGTGAAATTTGCAAATTTCACCCCAGATATACTTGAGAATAGCTTTGGGTACTTTACTTTTAAATAAATGCCAGAAATACGTCTTGTGACGGTCCCGCTGCTGGTTGTGTCTAGGGTTGCCAGGCCATAAAATGCAAAGGCTGGACTGCGCACTATATAAGGCCTGACATTTTGCCCTAAAAGCCGGACATATTTATTATATCAGACAGCGGGGCGGGGTAGTCACGCTCACGTCACGCGCCGCGCGCGCCAACAGTTTGCTCTCTTTTCCGCTCGCACGCTCGTCCGCCCATCGTCGTACGAATCGCCACTCTGACAAAAAGCCTAACAAAAGCCGGACAGGCCAAACACGTACATATTTGGCAGGACGCGACCGCAAAAAGCCAAACATGTCCGGCTAAAGACACCTGGCAAGCCTAGTTGTGTCTGCCAAAAAGTCTGCTAGTTCCTGCTTTATTGAAGGAAAGTATCTGCTATACCTTATAAACTTCATTGTTTGGGGGGTTGGAAATTTGGAATATGTTTTCCTGTCATTCCTGTTATTGATCTTTCAGTATCTATACAGTTTGCTGTAAATTCCCTTTGTTATGCCATCGGCACTACAAGTTTCACTAAATATCAAAAAGTTTCGCTCACAACCAACAACAATGTCAGTTTAATTCCCAATCATATTTTTGTTCGTGTTCGGCAATAAATTCGCGTACCCAGTGACTCGCGGCATGCCCGTGCCCACCGAGGTCGTAATACGTGTATTTATCGCCAGTGATCGCTTCATCATTACTCCTTCACACCTTAATATATAATCCTACTAGCGGACCCGACAGACGTTGTCCTGTCTACACGTCTTTGTGAATCTAAACCATTCTCAGATCCCCTTGAACACACACAAAAAATTTCATCAAAATCGGTCCAGTCGTTTAAGAGAAGTTCAGTGACATACACACTCACAGAAGAATTATATATATAAAGATGTATATGCTGTACTTCAGTTTCACTGTCAAATATTAGTTTTAGATTTCAATTTTCACTAAGGTAAAGGTTTCTTATTTCCTATTAGTTTTTCAGAATCAACTGCTATGGATTGCAATTTATAATGAAAAGCATTGCAAATATACCTTTAATTCAAATAAACATTTACTTATATCCCTAATTCCAATGTTAGTATTCGATTCTGCGTTGGTTAGCTATCTGACAAAAGCTACGACCAGATTATGCTTACTCTGTTCATCTCTTGGCTCAGACCCAATAACAAGATTAAGTTAAAATGTTGACTGGATCTGTTGAGATGACATTAATATTACCACTAAGAACCATCATCACAATCTCCGAGACACCAAATTCGATCCTGAAGCTGTTGAATATAGAAACAGGGCTTTTCTATGTATTCTCAGTCAGCTCTTGCTCTTGAACATGTCACGTCGTAACTTACGATTTCCATAATGAAGTGTTCCAACTTCTTAGTTTGTAATACGGTACCTATCGGCCAACAACCTAATAACATTGTAACTGCAAGAGTACGGATGCTGGTTTTTTTATAAACCAAACACGCTGAAACGGCCAAAATATATATGGTAGATATATACTGGTACTTTTATCGGGCTTAAAATATCCTAAGTTCACGCATCAAGGCAGCACAAGCACAATCGTGGGCTTCGGAGCAAATATTTTTGTGTTTTAAAAACAGCGCAATAACAAAACTTAATTGACTACTCTATGGCCAATAGGATTTAGCATTGTTTTTATGATTTCATCGGGCAAAACAACGTCTTTCGGATTCGCTAGTTTACTAACAAAATAGTTGGTTAGCTTCCGCTCCAAAAGAAGCCTGGTAAGAGCATTTCTTAATATGATAAGAACAAATATTGTTATGTGTAGGTATTAAATTCGTTACTAGCTGCATACCTAACTTCTCACAGGTGCAGCAAATTATTGAGAAATTAAGAATTGTCAAGATATTAATACAATAACATCATCCGGATTACCGAATTTTCTGATATTGTTTTCTAGTCAATTTTCCAAAAGTATGACGTATGTGCACGCATTTCAATGATGAATTTTTATTTGCTCAGCTTGGAACTAAATATAATTGTTGTGTCTTGTGACTGTGCCAGATTGATATTATATCCACTGGAGTGATGTGAGCTAGATTGCCTACTTTTGTAATAAATTTCTGCTCCAAACGCTCTTCCGATTTTAATCGGGGAAACATGATACACTTTGGATAAAGTCGTTCAAGTTCACTTAACATTAACTCCATAAGAAGAAGATTAACTCCATAAGAAACGATAGAGCCCGGGCGCCACCGACTCAAACTGATGTATTGACTAGTGCCTTTATTGCGTATGATTCACTGCGTAAATCACGCTTTGACTTTTTTGAATGCGCATGTTGCGAAGATTTGCGATTATGGATTAGTTAGAAAGATAAATTGTTTATAAAGGAGACGGTTCAAAAGTGGAAGGCGGTGTCTGGCAGCGGTGAAACATATATCATTGGAAAGCTTATTTTACGTAATAACATGAACATATAATATTATTGTTTTATTTATCTCCAATTAATTTTAAATCATGTTTGAAACTTGAATAATTTCCTAAGGATTCTGGTGACTCAGTTATAAGTCACGTCATATTTTTAGTCTGAGGCAGCTTATAATGTCAATGAGGGTGTTTAGGAAATTAACGCCACCAGTTGGCGCCACTGTGACCTGAGGTATTTTGTATGAAGTTTTTGGCGCAAATTAATCGAATGAGCATTCGAAATTGATCCATAGAATACTTTGTATTGCCAATCTATATAAAGATCAATTGCTTGTCTAGGGAAGGTTTAAAAGGTGAGAAAAATAATTATATAAAGAAATTCATTGTGTATAATACAAGCCTGAGAATAAAAACTATAGTCTACCTACACTACAGCTCTACACCGAAGCGAAGGGCGGGCCACTAGTTAGTTATACAATTAATGCTTGAAATATTTAACTTATAGTTATTTTTTTCATGTAAGACGCAAATTATTCCATTTAAAGTTGTGTAAATGAAGTTCAATCGTGAAGATAGCTGATGCGGAAGGAAAGTGTGCTACTCCAGCCATCTTTACCTTGCGAGCCTTAACCCTATCCCCTGTCCATTGGAGCTCTAAAATTTTATTCATCAATAGCAATACAACATCACCTATAGATAAACTTGTAAGTATCAACCTATGTCAATAAAAAATCAAGACGTTTCATTTTTTTACATATCTACATATTTATTCCCTATAAATGTCATGGTTCAGTTTATGACGTCCTCGTCCAATCGTGGTAGCTATCTATATCAGAACATCATTTGGCATTAATATCTTCGCGTCTATATCAAGACGTGGTACCTACCCTGCCCCGAGTGGCGCAAAATGACAATTGCCATTTTGAGATATTTCCTTCGATATTCTATCGCTTTCAAATAACCGTGGAAGATCACTTGTCTTCATATAGAGATGATGTGAGTTCATTTATATATAAACAAAGGTGCCACGCAACCCATATTTATTAGGAAGTTCTTCTATGAACAGGAATAATAATTCCTACTCTTTCCTTTAAGGATACTCGCGAACTTCTTTCTGTGGTTTAACCCGGAAACGATATCAATATGCAATAGCATTTATTTTGTACTTATCATCACTGATTACTTCGATAGGTAGGTGTTAAGATAGAATAACCTATTTCAAAAACAACTATTAGATATTTAAAAAATAAATCTGTAACTGAATTTGTTAAAACAGAAATTCTTCAGTAGTGTAAAAATAATTTTTAAACAGTACCGAATAAGTTTTCGATATTATCAATTGAATATTGACCTAATAGCACATAAGTCTAACACACTTATTTATGCTTGTGTTGACACAATCTTTATGTACATGCAAATATCGCTTTAGCATATCAACAACACCCAAAAAAAATGTGACCATACAAGCTTGTATTGTACATAACACAAATACAACAAATATTTCAGCATTTCATTCTTCAGCGCTGTTTGAAAGTATTCGTACCTCGTAGTCCGGTAGCGAACACTCGGGCGGTAATCTTAATTTTATTAGGTCGACACGTAGACATTTATTTCCTTTCCAACCAGTACCTAAAATATAGATAAAGAGATAGATTAGAACACATTCTTGATAGAGCTAAGACCTCGCTTTCTTTTTGTGTTAATATTGTTAATGAATAGTTTGAGGTGGATTTCATTCTATCGCTTGTCTAGTTTTCCTGAACTGAACGGTTATTTGCGTCGAATTTTCTCACTGAACTATGGCTAGGTTATTCCAAATGTGCAATTTTGACCTTTTGTATTTGACTGTATTTTGTGGTATTTTGGAATGCATTTCTTGTATAGGTAGATATAAATAATTTGATTTTTCGGAGAAAATGCTAATGGAAGCGATTGCCAGCATCAAATCAACTATTGTCAAATCGGAAGTAGATAATTACGTGATTTTAACTAAACCTAATTAGAAGCGACGGAAACATTACTAAATTAATAGGTATAATAGAAAAATAATAACTACTATAATAATAAGCTTTACGAAAAATGAAATAGTTACTTTCTAACTAAACTGGTTGAACAATAAATATCTAACTACCTACTTATTAAAAAATGTAAATTACATGCTCTAGCACGGAAGGTTACAAATACAGCAATAAAATATGAATAACTCGTTTGATGACCACTTCCAATGGCGATAATAGGCAAATTCAGTGATCTATCAAACTTGTAAATAGACGGAAACGCAGTGTTTATTACAACAAACTAGCGACAGCCCACACATTTCATGAAATTTATTTTAAAGCGATAAAATATAGCCTTTATTATGAAAAATTATCTTTGTACTGGTGAAAGAGTTTTCGAATTCGGTTCAAAATTACTACTTCCTACCAACTAAGAAACTTTAAAATAAATCTCTATTTTCTCTTTAAAATAAATCTTAATTACCTATACATAAAATAATAGTATATATATATAGATGGCATATATAGATAGAGGTACCTAATGAGTTCGTAGTTACTTCATTCCATAATTTCATGCAACACCTACCAATCATTAACCATTGATACCGTGCTTTAGGTCAATAAAAAAGGGTTAATTCGACGAGACTTAATTGTGAACTGGAATTTATTCCCATTAAATAATATCTTCCAGTTTTCTCATAATCAAGCACACAGTGCACGTAGGTTTGTATTTGCTGCCCTCAAAGTAACTAAAACTTTACATTACATTCTATGTGGAAGACTAGAATTTAGTAAATATTGATTAGAACGTTTTTTAAAAAATTCACTCGATTCCTACTTTGACATATTTCATTAGAATATGCCTTTACATAAATGAAATTTTTAATGAGGAGCTCGATGGCGCAAGTGATTAGCACGTTCTGCTGCGATCGTTGAAGTTAAGCAACTTTCGCAGGGGTCGGTCATTGGATGGGTGACCAAAAATTTACTATCTCGAGCTCCTACGTGCTTCGGAAGGCACGTTAAGCCGTTGGGCCCGAGTGGTGGTGGGTCATGGCCGAATCTCCCAATTTCATTCATAGGGAAGGCCTGTGCCCCAGCAATGGGGACTTTAATAGGCTAATGATAATGATACCTTTAAATTGTATTACATGTAATAACATATTATATGATTATAATTTTATTTTTTAGGCTTGTAACTGCTTGATGTTTAAATATAAAGAAAATATAGGTAACTAGAAAAAATAAATTTTATTATATGATTTTTGTAAACTCTACTACTGTAGGTATTAAATAAACAAATGTCAAAGCACCAGGTGCATATTCTTTATCAATCGTATAATTTTTAATTCTACAACTGGGCCTAAAGCTTAATTCACAGTTGATGGACCGCTTGCATGTGTGTGAAAATTCATTTCAGTCCAATATTTAGCTGTGGTTGTAGAGAGTGTGACAAACAATCAAACCCTCCTTCCTCACCCTACTTCGTTCCTCTGTGTCATAAAAAGTAAAAGATAGATAATGAACATTTTCGGAGAATGTATTTTTATTGCCTTTTATTTATCTTTACTGAGTATAACAGCTTAATATATTATATAACTGAGACAAGATGGGATGATAACATTCGTAGGCTGTCTGGAGTGGGCTGGATGAGAGTGGCAGAAAATCGGGAGCAGTGGCGAGCATTAGGGGAGACCTATGTCCAGAAGTGGCCGAGCTTGGGTTGATGATGATGATGATTATAACAGCTTTACGCCGCCATATTCACGTCTCAGTCGGTAATAAATATCCTGCTAAAACCAATAAATTTCTTAAGTCACTTGGAATGGGTAGGCCCCGACCAGATGATGTGAGTTCCTTTTCCCAGTAGCATTAACATCAACTTCTTAAACCTTGACTTCTCATCTTCCTCTAGTCTTAGTAACTCAGATAAGACTAACACTTTAAATTATCTTTCTTCATTACCAGCCCCAGACTACTTTCCTTTAACTTTTACACAATTCTCTAAATGTTACGTTAAGAAGAGTGTGCTTTCTATCTCATCCAATGCGGTGGGGATTGTCAGTATAAATCGCAATATGTTACTACTAATCTTAGATATCATTCTTCTTGTACTTTCTTTCCTTTTTAACAATTCTATTCTTATATTATATGATTTATTTTTTTAAGCATTTTACTGCTGGATGTTTATATCTAAAGAAAATTTTACTAGAAAAAAATCCAGAAAAACAAAGTTCTCTATAAGATTAATTTTGCCTGTTGCAATAACTTAAAAATATACTTGTATCATTGTACAGAACCTTTCCTATCAGACTTTATATATTACGGTATATTTAGCTATCGTGTATTACCAAACATGTGATTGTGCATGTATTAACAAAACATGTGATTGTGCATGTATTAACAAAACATGTGATTGTGCATGTATTAACAAAACATGTGATTGTGCATGTATTAACATAACATGTGATTGTGCATTTCTTCTGAAAATTCTTTGCGTAATAACCTTTGTAAGAATAACAAGACATGTATTGTCATCAAAGTTAGGTAGTTATATCACACACCTTATCATCCATATCTATCGGGCTCAGGTGTTTTGTGCACGCTCCGTTAATGTGAATCGTTCCCTAGACTGGTTTACGATATACATCGGTTAAGAGTTAATATACTTCCAGCAGCCACGGTACCCAGGGGCAGGCGTCTAATGGTAATAGCTACCAGTTTCATTAGAATTATTGCCATAGATCTCGCGGCATGTGTGATTTAATAACACTTTCGTACACCTCGATTTTATGGGAATTTGAATTCTTTGAATAACTCAATATGAATGTGTTTACCGACCCATATGGCGTAAGGTCTTTGATCAAACAAGTAAACGATACGTATATTTTTTTTCCTAAATAAATCCTCCAACTTGTACAGTATTTCACTGTTAAGTATGACATTAGCCAACAAATAAATAGTATTACGATATTTGACAATCAAGTAAACCTGCAATAAAAAGACGAAATTTCAAACAAAGCTTTAATTTTGAATATGTAACATCTTTAAGAGCAGCCATTAGATAGGTACCACAGGCAAGCCGACGAACACATAACGCTCCATAGACACCGAATAAGAGAACTAATAATTCTTTTATCGTGATCGTAAATCAGGGTTCTTTAGAAAACCGCGGTGGTACCTACCTACAACCCCTTGTCCATTTAATAGCCATTTTGTCACAAATATGCCGATAAATTAACTCTAACTGGAAAGGGATAATAAATCTTCGGAAACGAGGTTTCGTTGAAGATTTAACATTTTTCTATTCGTGAAAAAAAACAATGGAATTAGTAAAGTCCCATATCCAGAGAACATTTTTGTGTATTGTCTTATATTCCGATGCCAAAAATAAGAAGAGTCGTACTAAGATGTTTAATACATCTGGACAATATGTAACGAATGCATGTAATCAAATTAAAGCATGTGTTAAAAATCTTTCTTGGGAATAAGTAATAACAGGCTTAAATATTCATCGTAAACATTTATCAAGCAACATTTGATCAACATTGTTGCTGAAATATTCTGCAACGTGTTGATTCAAGTTATGTTCACTATCACCATTAATTTTATCAGCATAAGCGTATAGTACGTTCATGAACTTTATAAACTTGGTAATTTTGAGAATAGCATTCGCATTTATTGTTTTAGACGATTTTCTTAAAAATTTCGTCAACTGTTAAACTGCAGTAGACAATGTGGGTGATACTTCCGCACACTTGGGTTAAGAAAACACCGCAACGACGAAATTACACGACAAGCCCGTCTATTTCTGCGACTCATTCACAACACGACCGACCGTCTGTCTGTCTCTCTACTTAGATACCTACTCGTTACGTAATCTCTGGAGATTTCAGGCAATTTATTTTGAGTTGATACTATTCTTAGAATGTCATTCGACAACTATTAGCGTCATTTTTTGTTGTGTCTTCAAATGTCTAGCGTCATTTAGTAATGATTGATTCTCTTAAAAGTTCTTTAGATATAATGGATTTAGAAATTACTGAGAATGAAGTTGATAAATCAGTTATAAGTCATCACAGTTTTATAGGTAAAATTTTCACTATTCAACGGGTACCTTTATTTAAATATATTCAATGCTGTATTTACGCAAAATCTATGAATATTTTTCTAATCGAAGTGTACCTAACTAATATTGAAAGTGTTGAATGAGCCCAAGAAGATAAACAGTATTTAAAAATACTAAACGCACAAAATCAATCAATTGCTAACCCAACCTAACTTTTAGGTTTACAACTGAATTCGTCGTTGTTTTGTTGCAAAGCAAATGCATACACTTAGGACTTTTTGAGGTTCGTCCCAATTATTTTCCACATATATTTTTAGTTATCATTATATTACAAACAATTTGCACGCCGAGGCGATTTCGATATCATTGTCAGAATACCTATCTCCACGTCACCAAAAAGGTTAACATTACCAGAGAAAAGAACCTTATTATAGGTATCCTTCTTGTTGTTACAGCCCGATGAACTGGCGAAGTCCGTCAAGCTGACGTCTCGGGAGAGGCGGTTCATCAAGTTTGCCAGCGTCGAGTATGGTGGCCAGCTTTACATGACCCCACAGGACTTCCTCGAATCAGTCGTCGAGCAAGAACCGAGACGTAAGTCTTCATCTTTTATTTTTATAGTCAGGTAGGCAAAATGATCTACCGCACCTAATGTTAAGTGGTGATAAAGTCCAGACGCGAAGAAAGCTGGTACGACAGTTATAAACTGCCACACCAATCATCCTCACCACGCGACCTGCAGAAATGCTTCTTCACGATAGTCGGTATATCTGCCTATAAATGCCCCCATTGCTGGGACACAGGTCTTCACTGTGGATATAATCACAAAGAGAAGTGACCCCCACTAACTTCGTGGACCTGCAGCTTTGTGAGAGCTACAGACTAAATACAACCGGGAGCACAGGCATAACGTGCCTTCCACTTCCCAGAACAACTCTATATTTATTTATTTTTGTTATTCATCCGAACGGGCACTCTCCAGCACCTAAGGACTCTCCACCAAACAGCTTGTATTAACACCACCAGCAATGAGTACAGATAATTCCACTATTATAAGTGATTTTCCTAGAAGTTGCATTGTAGAACTGCCAAGTATAAAAACGTGGTCAAATAACTATGAATTCTGCAAGACTGGAAATCTAATCTACAGATGGCTCCAAAATGGCTCCTTTTGACACTTACGGGCGGCAAACCTCAACTTCACGGTGCATCTGTAAGCAATAAGTTAGACTTATGTTGCCACGTCAAGTCTTCAGTTTTATATAATATTTTCCAGCACGTCTGAAGAGGCGCGTGTTGACCACCAAGGAGATAGAATACCTCCGCGACCACACGCCGGCACTGAAGAAGGGCTCTCCTCAGATGTTCCGCAGTATGAGGGATAAAGGTAAACTTGAAAAATGAACTACAATACTTAATCTTATCTTACTTATTACTTATCTTTTAATATCACTTATGGATAAATCTAAAGAAAATTTTACTAGAAAATATTTTAGTCGGTGACATCGGATATGATTCGAATCTGCGCCTTTCGCTGTCCGAGCGAATCACTAAAGTATGGTTACAGTTTTCTTGAAATATATCGAATATAAAATATAAGAAGTATATTGATCGTAGTGTTTTTTTCAGGAATAATATCTTACACGGAGTACCTGTTCTTACTTTCAATCCTAACAAGTAAGTGAACGATTATTTTTACTCGAGGAATTTGTCTTTTCCCTATTAATATGGCTTGGCAAATAGTAGTGCTTAATAATAGCAATATTCTTAAAATTAAATAATATATACACAAAAAAATTCAAGGTGTGATGAACTTTCCATTATCGATAATGCGGAGAAAAAATGCATTATATCTGAACCTACCTAGTATATTAAAATATGCAAATATTTTACAGAAACAAATTTAGGAAACCATGTAACCATTTGTGTAACAACTGTGTAAATAATATGTGTATTCTTTACAAAACAATTTTATAACCTTTTGTATACCCGTTACGAAAATCGGCGTTCAGAATTCTAAATACTTATCTTATTCCCGATCAAAATCAGTTCAAAACTGTTGTAATCCATTTCAGAGCCAGCGTCTGGTTTCCAAATAGCTTTCAACATGTTCGACACCGACGGCAACCAAAGAGTAGATAAGAATGAATTTCTAGTCGTGAGTACATGGCATTTGTTAAGTTCAGTGCAAGTGATAAGCGACAAAGATGGTCCTTAATTCATAATTATGATATTCCAATCTTACTCCTTGGCAAATATACTTCTTCTGTTTTCATTCCGATCTATAGATAAGTTTCAATTTCTAAATTATGTTATTGAATTATCAAGGAAGTATTTTTTATCGCTTATCGCTTTTAGTTTAAACGTATAATAACTTTTCACTTACTATTCACTGGTCTTCTCTTTTATTAGCACAACGTATGTATCACTTTCATTTGGTGGCAGGATATAAACACATTTTTTCATAACAAAACCCGAAGCGATAGGAGATTGCTCAGCTTCCATACATGTTTGGCCTAGAGACCAATAATCATGAAAAATTGTTTCCTAGATTCGAAATTATATATAAATTACTGTAGAAACGAATATTATTGATGGACACCCCTGAGAACTTCTATAAACCATATACACTGAACATATTAAAATAATAAAAAACAAATAAGTTATATAGTAAACTAGGAAAATCAAGCCAAGTACCGAAATTATGGATTAGATTCAGGTATATAGAGCATGTAGATTGACAGATTGTTGCCTGTTTTTAAAGTTAATGCATAAGAGTAACTTTTAAAATCAGGTGTGTCATCTATGCATTTCCTGTTATATAAGGTACTCTGTGACAGAAACTGTTATGTGTGATGATTGTGAATGAGCCACAGATTAGAGAGATTTTTTAAACTCCGTTAACCAAAGAAAGCTAAGAGATTTAGGTTCTATAGCCATATATTCAGTAGCTTCATTATTTTTGTTATTTTTTTAAGATAACCATATTTTAGATTTTTAGTGTATCACACCTTATAATTTTATTTATTTATTAATTTATAGTCAGGCAACGTAGGCCCATAGATCTATAGTTAATTAAAAATACCTTAAAGTCTAACATATACACAGATTATAATGTATTTATGGAGGTGTTTGGCGAAAAATGTATGGCAATAGACTTTATGATGTCGCCTACCATCTATAATAATTGTCTGAGCACATTTGCGTGTAGTGAAAATGATAATATAGTTGTGAATATTAATACCACAGTGTAATAAAAAAAATATTTTAGGATCTTTACAAAATAGATTTGTTTTTATGTTATATAAACAACTTCGATCAGTCTTTGGCTGAATGTTACTACACCCATAGCCATTCAAAATGATTCGTATGTTTTCTAAACCGGTAAAATTAAAGTCCTTTTTAAAGTAAATATATTATACAAAGGTGTCCGTTGAAATCTAATTAATGTAAATTAAATTATAAATTACGCCAAGAATTACCGTGTATGTCAATATTTTTTGTGCATTTGGGCCAATTTGAGCAATCTCCTTTACAGAGAAACACGCGCACTTCTTCATTTTCATAACACAAGGGTTCATATGACAAGGAGCCAAGACATAATTCTTTATTCAGTTCTATTATTATTTTCTTAAATATCTGTTCTTTTTTCTTATATTTATTTTTTTCTGAGCATGTTTTCTGCCGTAAAAATATAGATTCAACGCCTGCTCGGTGGTGCTTTCAAGGAACGTAAAGATTTGGACGCGAAGAGTCAGGAAGCAGTGAGTTTACAAGAGTGCTTCTGTAGACCGTTCTTTGTCGGTCAAATCGAGCGATTGGTCTATTTATATATAGTGCTTGTGCTGTTACAAACCGATTACAGCCTAAAACTTGATTTTATCAATTTAATAATTGTAAATTTATTTATCAGCAATAATGTACACACACGGCACTAAATAAATGGATCATATAATTGTGTCGATTATCAGCTTAGGAGGTTGTGCCTGACCAGGTGTTCTTTTGTTTATAAAAGTATTTTATTGTTATACGTGTTAAAGGTCTATGTATTAAATTTGCTTATGTGGCTAATTTATTATGAAATATTCAACAGCTATGATGTGTAGCGATCTACGGTTTTGCAGGCGGCTGCAAAACCGATAGACTAACTACTGTATAATAGATAAATTATAGATTAGTGGGTCTACAATTTTTCTATACTTTGGCCGCAAGGTGATGAGGCCCAGACACGAACATAATCTGTTCCAGCAATTTCACCTTCGCACGTACTAGCAGTCCTCACATTACCAGCTTGCAAGTTGCAAACAATTTTATGCGACTTAAACCATTTTCCGAATGTTTTATGAGTAGACACTAGTGACATCGTTTAATTGTTGGCTATTCTGATTCCATCCACAACCGTTTGCCGTTCTTACGATCTTAAGCTCTGTAGTAATTTCATTAGTACAAAATATTTTTTTCTGGTTGTCATCATTAATAGTCCTACAGCTGGAGCACAGGCCTTCCCTATGAAGGGATAAGGGAAAATTATTACCTTAACCATCCTATATCATGTACCCTTCTTCTCTAGCGATTAATAACATTCTATTGTTTTCATAGTAAACTTTACTTTAAAATGTAAAAACTGTTAATCACTTAAGATATATATTATAGGTAACTCTTAGGTGGTGAATGTAGATGAATGTTATTGAAGAACCTATTTTAGAAACGTTGTAGCGGTATAACTTTGTAAAATAAACACTACTTTCGCACATCAATTTCACTAATATGACATAAATATGGAAGTAAAATATCATGTTGGCTATTTGCAAATGTGTATCGTTGTCCTTACTCCGTGGTATCAAGTGAATTGATCTCGGACAGCGATCTCGAAGTTATGTCTGCATTCAGCCGCGTCTCGAGTAAATATTTTTTTTCTATATCTCCCATTAAAAGATTACTGAAAAACGTTCGTAAATTGCCAGCGCGATTGCTCTTTCACTATTGGCTACTAATTTTCTGATCTAACTTATTGGCGGCACAACCACAATTCTGTTGCTTCAAATTATTTTTATTTTTTAATATTCATCGCTTCATATACCTATCTAAGTTACTTTATTTACAATCTATTATTTTACTTTTATGTGTTAATTATGTAATTTTTGATTATATGTGCTAAAATGTACTCACTGCCATATATTTTATAGCTGATTTCGATAGTATCTTCAAGTCCTGTGCACAAGGGCAGAAACGCATTAAGGGAATCAACCCCTAAACCGTCTACTGTAAGTTAGAGGAAACCTGCCTTAACGTTTGTCTTTGCAGTTTTCGTGTTTGTTAGAGAAAGAGAGAATTCGGCTTATTGTTTGTCATTTGTTTTAGGTTGTATTGTGCTAAATGTCATAATATGAGTTTTCAAAGACATGATGCTTTTTTCTTATAAATAATGTTTAGAACGGTCGAAGCTGTGTTGATTTTTACATGTATTCTATGGCCTTATCAAATATGTATTTGTTTTGTGTGATTAATAATGTTAATTGTTCAGTTTATAATATAGCTTGGAGGTACTGGATCCGATTTAGCTTTGAACGACATTACACACTTATTCTGTAATTATTCTTGCTTTAATGCGAGTAAATACCTATGCGCTGTTACATGTATAGTACACGGACATTTTTTATATATTAACGCTTCCTTTATAGCGCTTTCACACTTAAATGTGTAACACTGTTAAACACGTTTATGAAATATTTTAACATAACAATGCTTGAATAGTGAAATTGGTAACACATACAAATGTCACTAAACACTGTAAATAAAATCAATTTAATTGAAAGATCGTTTAATGGAAATTTTTGTGTACATTTCTCTTATTACGCCATCAATAGAACTCGTATATAAAATAATAGGTCGTGGTTTAAAAGAATATTAATTTATTTATCTCGAAATGTTGCTTAAACTCATCCCAAAAGCGTAATAAGAGAAAACTTCATCAGCATTTTTTCACAAGTTTAACGAATATGCCGCAAATGTTACAGATGGAGAAAATCTTTAGTTTTGCTTGGAAAGGCAAGCGAGGCATTAACGAAGTAGTTGAGGGCGAAGGGGCGGAGGCCAAGCCCCAAGACACATATGTCAACGACGAACAAGGCCTGCAGCGCAGGCATAACGTAGATACTTTCTTGCAGGTAAGTTGCTGCAACATAGCGATTCTGCCAATTTCCTATTAGATAGATTTATTGTGTTACTTTAAACGATCGATTTTGAGGTATACGGTTGTGTTATCAAACCATATCGCAAGCAAAAGTAAGGGTCGCCCCACACGGGCCACCGACCACAACCACAAAACGCCGCCACCGGCATATTTCCTGTAGTTTTCATACATTTAATGTGGACTCGCCGCACACGGTTAACGCCGTTGGCCGCCACACGCTACAAATTGTTGCTTGCTTGCTTCTTGTGGCCCTCACCGGCCACTAATACGCCGATACAAAACGCCGCCACACGCCACTCGCGCGATTCCCTACCTTCAAACTTTCTTCGTCAGTGTCAATTATGATAATGCACGCATGTATTAAAAAAAGTAGCAGCCACCGACGACTAGTGTCGACCACCAGCCAGAAGTGGCTGTCGCGCGCTTCAGCTACCTTATTAGCAGCTTCTAGCTTCTCGTAGCGGCGTTTGTGGCTGTTGCGTGTGGCCAGTGTGCGGCGAGACTAAGTGGAGTTTGAAAGCCGACACTGCAGAATTTTCGGGTACATAAGCTTATCAAAACACAGAAATTATACATGACACAAGAAAACAAAAAAATCTGTTCTTTATTCAAATGCTTCATTCCAATGACGTATAATAAGTAAATAGACAGATTATATGCCATAATTTAAAAGTGACACAAGTATTCCCCGCCCCAAATTCCCCTGACAACAGCTGCTAATGCAACTGTCAAAATAAGTTATCAAGAAATATTTTTAGATTAATTTCTTTAAAACTGTAGTTACGAATAAAATGACACGTTTTTCTTGTCTCTAATAGTTCCCGTGTAATTTGAGCACTATTTAAAAACACACATAAGGCTTTTTGTCTAAAAACGTAAAATATTTACATGTTGTAGCGAAGTGTACCCGCGACGTGAGAGCTTGCCCGTTTGAATGCAAGTCGGGCAATTACCTGACTTTCGAATTGCCAAATTAGAAGCGTGTATGACGTCTCTATAATTATAAAAAAAACCATAGCTTCATTCATTGTACGAGCTTAACAGATAATTACAAAACAAAAGACACTGAAATTAGCAAATCTACAAAAAAATCTAAGATTTCTGTTCTTTATTAGGTTCACTTTTTCGGCAAGAAAGGTACTAATGATCTCAGATTCGAAGGCTTCAAGCAGTTCATGGAGAACTTACAGACAGAAGTGTTGGAATTGGAGTTTCAAGAATTCGCAAGAGGTATGTGTCTTAATATTTATTTCGATTGAGTGTTACAAAATCCATAAAGCCAAGTTTTCAGTCAATATTATTTGCAATAGTAAATGACTAAATTTATTTATTTACCCAGGAAAAAACATCTCATGTACAAATTTTCAACTTTACTGCTAATTAAAAATGCATATTATAGTAATATAATATACTCATCATAAAAGTCTAAGCAACATGTTTTATGTTTTTGAACTTTTGAATGGTTTTTACTGTTCTAATTTATGTATAATATTAAAACTCAATCAAAAAGTTTATATTTTCAAAATTAGCCAATTGTATTCAAGAACAGATTTTAAACTACTAGCAAACCAGTGAACCAAATGTTCACCAAAAAAAAAATGTATTTAATTAATTGAGAACTTCGGAGATTTTGTGTGGTTTCGTTTGAAATAGAAATCACGTGATTTCTCGAAAACCGGAAGTGCTACGTTACTCACATCCGGTTTGTAGTCTTATCAGACTATTCTTAACTTATATTTAAAAATTCTCTATATCTATCTCTTACGGTTTGGCCGCTGAAACAGCACCACGGACGGACGGACGGACTTGTCTAATAGATAAGAGACTAGCAAACCAGTGAACCAAATGTTCACCAAAAAAAAAATGTATTTAATTAATTGAGAACTTCGGAGATTTTGTGTGGTATCTTTGAAATATAAATCACGTGATTTCTCGAAAACCGGAAGTGCTACGTTACTCACATCCGGTTTGTAGTCTTATCAGACTATTCTCAACTTATAACTTAAACATTCTCTTTATCTATCTCTTACTGTTTGGCCGCTGAAACAGCACCACGGACGGACGGACGGACTTGTCTATTAGATAAGAGATTCTACTTAGCTAAGAACAAAATTAAACATCAATGAATAAAACTAATTTCTTTGAACTGAAACGTTCGCTGAAGAAGTTCTCTGCCGCAGTCTCTGATGGCTCAAGACTAGTGTGACTTAAACTTAATGCCGGCGCAATAAAAGAAATTTTGGTTGATGCAGAAAAGTTCGCGTGGGTGGCACTTTACTGAAATCTACGCATTGTTGAGATTTATATTTATTGATGCTAAAAGTTATCTTGAACGGATCTTTTTTTCTTTTATTTCAATCTCTGAAAGGTTGCTTACCCCTTAGCAATAAGTCCTTCCGTCCAGGGCCGTAGCCAGCCAGGTACCAATAATTATAGGTATAGGAAGGCTTCATCGTCGTCTCACTAGAATTAGTAAATCTTTCATTAAAATGCTTTAATATGACTTCTGCCGCCTTGTTTTCAATCATGTTAAGTCTACGATATCGATGGTATTTGTTATGTCAGTTTAACAAAACTGACATAACAAATACCATAATAAGGGAAATAAGACATAAGGGAAATAACAATTTCCCTAACTACTGCACGGCACTAATTCATTCATTCACTCAGGCCACGAAACGATATCCGAAGTGGACTTCGCCAAGATCCTCCTCCGTTACACGTACTTAGACACGGACGAGTACGACATGTACCTGGACCGGCTGCTGGACCGCGTCAAGTACGAACACGGCATCACCTTCGACGAGTTTAAGACCTTCTGCCAATTCCTCAACAACCTGGAGGACTTCACCATTGCCATGCGGATGTATACGCTCGCAGACCATCCCATATCCAAAGGTTTGTAGAAGTTAATAATCTAGTTTGTTGTCGGTGAACTCGCGGACCACCCTATATCAAATCTTTAATCTTTTTTTTCTGGGAAAAGTATTGACGCTTTTCTCGCAACCGAGGGTTGCAAAGAGGATATGTTACGACTCCCCCCTGCTCGTTGAGTTCAGCCAAGGACTTGGCGAAATGAGCAGGGCCCAACCCGCTAAAAACATATACAATACTTCTGCACCAGTCTCCTGCCACACATTTTGAGGACCGAGGTCCTCAGAATTCGTGCCGAGAGTGCGGGAGTCTTAGGAATCGAAATTGTCCACAGCCCACGCCAATAATTTATCCGTTGCCACATCGACCCCGATATGCGATGCCTATTCATTATTATTTCAGATTTTAGGGCTATGCAGTCCTAATGGAATTGTAGACACTGCTACCTAAAAAATCTTTGTGATTCGCCACCGAGTTAAAATATCCTTTAGCTCGACAGTTTCCATACGCCCCGAAGTTTCAGGGGCATCTAACATCAAGAGAGCTTTTTTAATGCCAGTCCGACTCCTACCATTTTTCCCCCATTTTCGCATCTAATTGGTCCAATAGCTAAACGATTACACAATGTACGGTCTCATCACCACACACACACTGAGCAACACAGCGACCTACCTTGGTTCGCGCGTCATAATAGTTAATTTTATTGATATTATATATTAATTACACGAGTACCTACGTTAAGAGCGCACATTCGAAACAGTCAAGGAAAGAATCACCTACTAACTATTTTATCTGTATTTACGTTCGGTTGCAATAAATATACATTTTTAACTTTGGTGACTTTTTACCTGCGTACTACAAACATCTATCATCTATCAACATCTAAAAGGTGTACGTGGTCACACTGGCTCGTACATTTTAATGGCCCTTCGAGCCGGATATGAACCAGCGACCTATGAATATATTTATTCCGTACAGATGAGTTCCACCGGGCGGTGAAGATTTGCACGGGCATCGGTCAGTCGGAGCACCTGGTGACCACCGTGTTCGCGATCTTCGACGCGGACGGCGACGGCCTGCTCAGCTACAAGGAGTTCATCGCCATCATGAAGGACCGCCTGCATCGGGGGTTCAAGGTAATCGACGACTGAACCTTGGCATAGCTACATTCATAGAGGCATAAGAATAGATTAGACGAGATATAGACTCTACTACAAGTGGAAGTTTCCCTCTAAAGAGAAAGAAAGAGAAAGAAGATGAGAGACCGCTAGCTTTCTCTCTCTAATCGTGCATGCGCATTGGCAACCGTAAGCATCTTACTATTTCGATGTGATGCCATTGGATGCCATGCGTCACAAGAGAGATAGATAGCTAGCGGTCTCTCATTTTCTTTCTCTTTCTACTAGACAGACAATTTTAGAGCCGCCTTCCCCACTCTATTCTTACACCTCTATGGCTACATTGCCTCCGACTTATCTGTAGAATAAGCGATGGCGCCACTATCGAAAAATATTGAACACTTGCCTTTTTAATGTTCACTGTATCAATACTTAGTGATTGCATATCAAATCAGAATTATTTTATTCAACATTACTTTTGAAAGCAGACTTGGCATGTCGAGACGCAAGATATTTTTAGCAGATTTTATGCAACATTTTTTTCATAATTTAGTAAATGTTATAATTAAAAAAAAACAAGATTTTAAAATTTGTAGAACAGCAACCCTATATATCAAAATGACGTTTTCGAAATGGCGTCAGTAGTTCCTCTTTTTGCCGTTCTACAGATAAGTAGGTGGCATTGTAAAGGCAAAATTTTTTGAGCAAAACCACAGAGCAATAACTTGCGCAGTAGACATTTTGTATGTTAAATTACTACTGCGTAGGCTTCCTTGTCTAGGTATGGTAGTTGCTCAAAAAGTTTGCCGGGGTGTATACAGAGTATATTTTCAACATACCAAAAATATTTTTTTGGTAAAAATACAACTCAGTCCATGCACCAGACAGGATACGAACCTGTACCTTCCGCTATATATATTTATATATATATATATACAGGGTGTTACAATATTCCGAAAAAAAAATTGTAGCTATGTATTCCGAAATAAATATTTGTAGGTATCTGAGCGGGGCGCAGGGGCGCCTGGGGGAGAGAGGGGGGTCTGTTTAGGTAGTAGTAATCGTACGCATTTATAGGGCTGTCATAGGCATGTGTAAAACGATATTTTTATTAATTTAATTAGAAAATAAAAGTGGTCTGAAAAGCGTCAAACTTTCGTAAGTAATTCTATACAAGGAACACAACCAAACCCTAAAGTTTTATTTCGGACTTTTGTCACATCCTGTATATTTATATTTTTAAATATATATATGTATATATATATACAGTGTAAACTCCATGTAACGTCACTCGATTTAACGAGAAATCCCCTAAAGCGTCGAAATCACTCGTCATTGGCTGGTTTAGTTTGTTTTCCATACACTCCATATAGCATTACACTCTCAATAACGACAACAATTAAGTAATAAAAAGTACCTTTTAAGTTGCCAAAATTAGTGAAAATCGCGCAGCTGTGTACGTTCTTTTGTCGCTTTATTATCCTAGCCAGTAATAAACTCGACTATCGGCATCATGCAAAGCAAACTTTATAAGAAATTCGTTCTTTTGTTTACAAATTGGGATTGCACGTGTACACTTGTTGACCATGACTAAAAAAATATAATACAACAAAATTATTGGTGCAGTAAAAGACGTCAGACATAAATAACAGACTATACGCAATAGCGTTCGAATAAGATAATTTTTCATGTGCATAACTACTAGCTTGAAATAAACTTTTTCTTTTCAAAATTCTGATTTTACTACATTCCATTTAACGACAACTCTCTATAACGCCATAAAATGTACAGTCCCTTTAGTGTCGTTATATAGGGGTTTACACTGTTTATAAATTCGAATTAAATTAAGGGTTCGAATCCTATCTGATGCCTGAACCGAGTGGGATATTTCTAGTAATAATTTATGTCATTAGTATAGCTGATGGTAAAACCCTCAGATACATAAACTTGCGCAGTAGACGTTTTTGTATGTAAAATTCCTACTGCGCAGGCTTCCTTGTCTATAGTCGTTGCTCAAAAAGTTTGCCGGGATATAAAGCAAATTTTCTTAAGATTTACCTAGTCAGGTCATAAATTCTGTCACATGTTTAATATAAAATAATTGAAACAAGTTTATTCATTATGTAACCATTTATATACCAAAATGAACTTAACAAAACAGAGATTCTTATGACAATAAAGTTTATTCAAAATGTCCTCCGTGATTTTGAATACAGGCCTTCAATCTGCGCGTCCAGACGTATCGCAGCACGAACGAGGTCCATGTCAATATCGGCGGCTGCCTTAATCTAGGATGTCTTGAGTGACTCCAAATTGGGATGAGGCTTTGAGCACGCCTTTTCCTTCAAGTGTTGCCATAGGGCCAGATGTAGGCCGGATGAAGTCGATTTCACGATTTCACAGCCAGTCTTGTGTGCTCTTCGCTCTATGAGCTGGCGCCGAATCTTGTTAGAATACCCAGTGCCTGTTATTGAACATGGTATGAGAAACAGGTTCCACAAGGTTCGTCAGGACTGTATTTTGATAAACAACTGCATTCGTTTTTACACCTTTCTCACGAAAATGTACCTCTGTTGAGCCCCAATAAGAAACTCCCAACCATACCATGAACGAGGATGGAAAATGACCTCGTTGGACACGCGGAATACAGTTGCTCGCTTCTTCACTACTGTGTGCGTACACCTTATCATTTTGTTAGTTGTAGCTCACTTCTACGGTAAAAAATTTTCATCTGACAAAAAAAAAGTCTGATATGTTTCCCGCGTACCGCTTCAACAAAGCGCGGCATCTCTTCAGTCTCATGTCCATTAGACGAGCATTCAAACGATGTCCTGTTTTTCTTCGATATGCCCGAAGCCCTAAGTCTTCATTTAACACCCTTTTCACCGTGGTTCTGCTTAACCCCATCTGAAGGGCCAACAGTTTCTGCTTACGTTTGGGATTTCTTTGAATTCGCGGCTCCACAGCTTTTATCACTACTGGAGTCCTAACAGACCGAGGGCGACCACTTCTTGACCTGTCATCGTCACTAGTCTTCATTGTATCGTTTGATGGTACGATAAACGAATCTTTTGGTTATATTCAAATTTTTCAGTATGTCAAAAATTTGAATTGGCGCGTAACCGCAACGATGCAACGTAATAACTGCAACACAGACCGTGTTGTGTGTTCTTTCCATATTTAAAAATGAGTAGAATTCTAAAAAGTTTACATTTTTATTTTCATGAACAATTCGAAATTCGAATTCAATAAACTTATTGTGGCCAGCATTGTGAAAGAAAAGTTTTTACTGTGTGACTATACTTATTACCTGACTGTGTATAATTGGAGTACTTTATTAGTTAAAACAACAATAGCATGAACTTGACGTTTCAATTTATTAATGACAATCTATCGGTACACTCAAGTACCTACCGTATCTTATCTTCTAAATATGAAAAAAACTTATGCCAAATATATCTTGCATTTGTACAATAAATTCTACGTGATACCTTCCTAGGATGTCGTCGTTATTGAACCCTTGATTAAACATAATATTCTATGTATGGGGATTAATTAAAATGTGATTTTATTTTAATAAATTGTTATTTCTTTTTAATTTATGTTTTTTCATTTTCTATAAAGGTCTTAGCTGACATATGGACTGGAAAAGGGATCGTCACCATATTAACTCGTCTCTGGACACGAGCTTGTACCGAGGCGAGGCGATTACGTTACGATTCCGATTAGTGTATGTTGCAATAGAGAGTTTCACACAAAGAACACTGAACGGCTCGAATTGATTCGGTGACGAACCCTTTTCGAGTTAATATGTGTGCTACAACCTTAAACCACAAAATAGATAGAACAGAAGGTAATCTACATCAAAGTGCGCTCGAGTAACGTACACATAGACACTGCTCACGGAGACGATATCTCAGACCAATCAGGACCACTACCAACGTGAGGTCCATCTGCTTGAGACACGCGTCTGTGAACATTTTTGTGAAGAATAGAGCAAGAAAAAGTTATTATGTATTTGTATAGTAGACGGTTGTTTAAAGTCAACATTAAGGCATTGTCCTAATACAACGCGATAACGCGAATGAGCGATGCGATCATCGGACGAGTCGACGATCAAACATATTGATCTAGAATAGGTGTCCTAATAGCCGAACACGCGATGCATTCGCGCGACTAAAATGTTTAAAAATCTATTCGCGCGAACCAAGTTCGCGCGAACGCGCAATCAAACCTATTAATGATGAATAGGTGTCCTAACTGAAGTTCGCGCGATGATCGCGTCGCGTCGATAGGAAGCGGGGAGAGGGGCAGGGCTAACCCGTTCCGTATTCGCGTTCTATTAGGACACCCAGTTCGCGATCACGCGATGGTCGCGTCGTTTAAACGCGCGATGATCGCGTATTAGGACAATGCCTAAAAGGTGAACAGTCCTTATTTCATTTTTTAACTTCAAAAAAGGAGGAGTTTCTATGTTTGACTGTATGTTTTTTTTTATGTATGTTCATCGATTTCTCCGTCAATTGTGGACCGATTTCCAAAATTCTTTTTTTATTCGAAAGAGTGCACTTCCCAGGTGGTCCCATTGGAACCAAGTCAGGATCTGATGGTGGAATCCGGGGAAATCGAGGGAAACCTTCAAATTTCAAAGGCACGCACGATGTTTTTTATGCATGTTCACCGATTTCTCCGTCAATTGTGTTATTGTTTACTTGAACGATGTAATTTTCACTAAAATGGATGATAAAAAAAAATAAACAAAAAATAAAACTCGTTTTCGATTTTGAAGTCAGTTTTTATTTTTTGTATATTTTTTTTTGTAATAATTAGGTATAACAAAAATAAATAAATACTTTAGTTAATATGTATTGTTTTATATTTCCGTTCTTTCTGGTTGATTCTCGACAATAATTCAAAAACTCGTTAAGGGTCCATCCCCTCGATAGTATTTTGTGCATAAACCGAAGTTGACAATCCTAGCGCGACCGCCGAGTGAAGTTCTTTAAAGTAAAATACATGAGATTACCTTCTGTACTGTCTTTTTTGTGCTAAAACCCTCTTCTTAACGGTACCATAAAGTTGGTTTAATCTTTTTTACCACTTCTATTACAGTCATACGCGAAGAACGAAGGTTGGGAGGCGTTTAAGTCTTGCGTCAAGCAAGAAATGAAGAGCGCCGTTTAAGTATACCTTGCAAACATCCCGGTTGTAAATATTAAGTACGAACTTTATAAATATACTAGCTGAGCCAGCTAACTTCGTATCGCCATAAAAATATAGGTGGTAGAAGGGTGAAAATTTAGGGTGACACGAGAATTTTATATATTAGATAATACTCAATTTACAACTTTCAGTAAAGTTAACACAGGTGGTAGAATATTTTGGTTGGGTCTTCTTTTAAAAGAAAGGAACTAATGAACAATGGTGCGAAACAATCTTAGTTGTCTGTCTTTTTAATATTTAAATTGTATAACTTGAGAAAAGCTTGGGTTACTACTTAAATTTTATGTATATATACATAAAATTGTAAGTAGTAACCCAAGCTTTTCTTATTCATTCTTTGTAGTCTGGCAAAGCAAAAGAATGGCGCCGTAACGCGTTACGTAACGAAGCTGTTTAGCCTCCCATAAGAAGTTATCACTTCAAAACGCTCTAAATCTACCTATGTATATATAGAGTGCAAATGTTTAATATTTACAATCGGTTAATGCCAATACCCTGACCCTAGTAAGAGATAACTTACTTTTATATCTAACGGCCAGTTTCAATAATCAAACTCCAAAAAGAATTGCCTAGATATTTTCAATATTTAATTTATAATAACAACTGTTGCTAAGAAATGGAACCAGAATATCCTTACCTTTTACAACTTATTTCTTGCTGGGGATATGTGACTGGAATTGGAAATTTGTTTGTTTTTAATTTGCCATAAAGTTTTGTTAGCAAAGTGTTATGATCGATTTGCATAACTGCATAGTGTGTCTCTTAGTTTGCCATTTGTATGAAATCTACTTATGTTTTTTTGGGTTTATTTGATTTGTGTCAATATCATCGGAAGAAAATCGTCTCGTCGAAAAGAAATCTATTTGATTTTCAGTCAAATATTAGGGATGATGACGTGGTAAAGTCATCGAAATTCTATATTGTCCATTAGTTACATTTATCAAAAAATATTAGACACCTAAGAATCTATTTTCTTGTTATTTTTTTTTTCTAGTTTGTCTGTAGATTTAAACATCTAGCAGTTAAATGCTTAAAAAATATTAGACGTTTATTTTTTCTTTTGTCCATCAATTAAATAATGACAGAAATAAAGTACGTCAAAGAGATAGGGTGCTTGTGACGTCACTCCTAAGTAAAAATTGTAACAAAACGTGACGTTATGTGGCATTTCGAAATCAATATATCTCTGTGATGTTTTCATTATGATAATAAAGACAAAATACGTGTCCAATATCTTTTGATAATGAAATAAAATAATAGACGAAGAAAAAAAAATTTGTCATATCTATTATATCAGCATTTAAAGGCCACGGTAGCCGTTTATCATCAGAAGCACTAAATGCTTATTAGTCATTATATATGAAAAAGTGGCGCTGTTTTTAAGAGCCTCAAACTGGATCTTGCTATTGTTTTCCATGTATATCTTCCATCTCTCTCATTCCACTTGGCACTTTATTCGGTTATTCGTGTTTGCTATTTCTAACTCGACAACAGTCTGTCTTTATCATGCTTCATAAGAAATGAATAGGTCAAACTGGTGCAATGTTTACAAATAGCAAACACGAATAACAAAGAACTCCGACATCAGAATGAGAGTTTTCGCTAGTAAGTAATTAGCGCCATAGTTGGGGGTAGAAGAAGTTAATTAAGTTTTTAGGTGACTTTGATGTCGTATCTTCCAAAAATAGGTCATGGAATGAAAAATCTTGTTAAATACACTTTGAGAGGTGGTGGATCTATCGCTTAGGTGCTGACACTTTCCGCCTTATTACAAAACGTTGACTAAAGTTAAACCTGGTTTAAAACTGATGCTGTCACTTTATGGCTAAAAAGAGGACGGAGACAGTATTAGACTTAAAAATGAATAACTTACAGTCCGCATATTGGAATAAGGCGGTTAATGAACGTTGTTTGTGAAGGATCGCCAGCCTATAATCCATTTAAATTGTAATATTTATTAAGTTTGTATGCACATTAGTTTCAATTGTATTAGTAATATTGCGTTTTGTCAAAGTCCCAAAAAAATGTGGGTTTTATAAACCATGGTGCAAGTGAAACTTTTAATATCATCAATCTTCAAGTCTTTGTTCGGCGTGAATCGAACCCGAGCCGTCGGCGTAGCAGGCGAGCTGCCTACCACTGAGCCACGGATGCTTGTTGATAAGGTCTGAATTTATTAATAACAATTAAAGATGGAATGCGACGTGCTAAAGATGAACGAAAGAAAAATTGTAGCGATATCATAAAAGTTTCACTTCAATACTTATACAGTGTTGCCCACATTGATGGAAATATTGGTGTCGATTCTGGCACGATTATCTAAACCTAAATTTAAATTTGACAACAGTCTATCTTTGTCATTCTCTATTCAGAATGAAAAGGAGAGACTGATCTTAAATTTAGTTTTTAAGTTTAGAGAATCATGCCAGAATCGGCACCATTACCTTTTATACTTACATACGTAAGAACAATTTTGGCTTAGGAAATGTATCCACTATTATGGTGAATTTAATTTCCCCACTTTAATTTTCAAATAACTACGCAATTATGTAGTAATTAATAAGTTTCAGGCTGTGTTTGTTATCTACGTTTTAACTTATTGCATAATTAGGTGCTATTTATTATAATAATAATTTATTTGAAGCCAAATATAAAAATAATCTAGATTATTACAAACTTTCGATATTATTTTTATTTATAACAGTGACCACCATACGTATTATTAAAATAATTTAAATTTCCTTGACAAACGCAGATAAGATATAATAATACACCTAAACGTGCTATCTATAAATAGTTTCAAAACCAGTGTTTTATTTAAATTTATATAAAAATACGGCACACCACACGTTATTTTAATAAACACATAGTATACTATTATCACACGCAACGATATTAAATACCCTAGATACACCAAGGCGAAAAAAAAAGTGCCCGAAACCTGTCCAACAGGTACATTGGACGATCCACGGAGCTCCGTCGCGTAGTCAGAAACAATATAAGGCATTATTTAAACATTGAAAGTCACCTTAAATGCGTACTCTATAAGGTCCTAATTTAAACTCATGCGTCAAAGGGGTATGACAGTTCGTAATGGAAGCTTGTAAAATTTTACGACTTATTGCTATACGCGGAAGAATGTAGACCTTATTTCTTTATCTCTACGCGCAATTCTGAATGCGTTATTTGCATTATAGCAGGTACGGACCGCGAGGAAAAGAAACGGCTATATTGCCGACCATGCATTTGAATATCACAAATATTTTCTACTAAATCAGTTTATAGTAAGTATTAAAACAAAAAGTGCTTCAAAGGCGTTAAATTAACAAACATTGATTAGATACATGTCGAAAAACCGACAATACATACTGCAAGCAATTTCTTCGCATTTTTTCACGGAGCTCTGCGGCAACTTGATTTTTCTACGCTCCATGCTAACTGTGAACAAAGGTGCTTGAGTGGTGTACAAGCACTTCTTGATTGGGACACATTTTGAGCGCTCGTGGTGTATCTAGGATAGTTTAATATCGTTGATCATCAGTGCTAAACACGTGCAGAAAGTTTTAATCACTTTAAATAATGTAAGGCAAAAACAATTCATATTAGAACCACGAAAATCATGATTATATAAGTTCTTATTCAATTCGTGTCTTTATTTTATAATACTCTACTTTTCAAATATAAGTATTAATGTGTCAGTACTAATCAAGAAATTTTAAAACATGTTAGCTTAAAGTAAGAATAGGTATTTAGACAATTTTATTACGTGGTTTTTTATCAAACTTTAATAAAAAGATTATATAATATACGAAAACTACGAAAAGTTCAAGAGCTGCTATTCGGCTGCGGGCCCGCAGACTTTAAATTCCGATCTCGCCTTTTGGTCACACGCATAAAAATCGCAGAGCGCGAGGGCCAGATCCACTCCCCCTAGACAAGGAATAAGCTTAGACTAGTTACGCCGTGTTTTGTTCATGTAACTCAAATGCCATTTGTCATTCAATAAACAGAGACAAAACTTGGAGTAACTAATCCAAGCGTAGTCTTCGTTTATTAATAACGGGTATCGCGACCCGCGTGCACCCGCAACGTGTGCCGCAAGCCGCAAACACCCTCGCACTCTACGGGCGCAAATCGTGCCGTGAATTTTGCTTTTGCATTTTACCCATAATTTGACATTCTACGCGGCGGGCGCGGGACATAATCGCACCGGTAGTTCTTAGACTAAGAATACCAGATGTTGTAATATAATAGACTTCAATTAGATGAGTAAATATACTGAATGCTACTTTTTACTCACCCGATTCTCGTTAATACAAAAACCAACGCCAACTAGTAAACTCTGAATACTAATTTATGTAAAAAATATCGGGTAAGTTAAAAGTCCACGAAGTATATTTTTTAGGAAAATCTTTTACTATAATAAAAATATTGGTAGCCATCATCCTTGTGGAGAGACTATAAGTTATTTCAATGAGATTATTTATTATCATAAAATAAATGTTGTGAGTTTTTTCGCTTATATTAATTTAATTATTCTCATATTTGCAAATGGATGCAAAACTAACATGGTGCTTATGAAAAAAAAAAATATATTTCTTGCGTATAGTTTTTAAATTTTGTGTCAAGTTTTTGTGATATTTAATTAAAAATTGTCTAGCAAATAATGAGAAATCGCTTTTGTCTTCTTGTTTATAAATATTGTCATGGCATTGTTAATGTTGTTGCCTTGCCTAAAACATAATTATTATTTTTTATATGATTAAAATATATGCTAATTTCATCATTGAAACATTTCGCTTGGATAGGTAGGTACTAGTAAATTTACCTTTTTCTTAGATATTTGCTATTTTATAAGATGGTAAGAAACAATCTGCCAAAAGATTAAAAGCCTTAAAATTACCAACATGGGGAAAATATCTCTTCAGTAAATCCAGAAGGTAACATGAATGATACTTAAACAATGTTTAATTTGCTAGTCATTATGATATAAGTTAACGATCGAACTTGTTGTTATTTAAAAACATAGTTACCATTGTTACTAGATCAATTATCATCATCTTTTTATCTCTGTAAGTATGTGTTAAATAAATCGCATCAACGAATAGTGATTTTTCCTTTATTAAAAAATATTATGAAAATTATACTGTTTTTTTTCTATTTTAAATAACCATTCATATTTAACAACCTTCAATATTTACGTAGCACCTTACACTGATTACGCAGTGTTTTATTCACATTTCTCCAAATAAGATCTGTAATTCTGCTTTTATCACAAACATAGAAAAAGGATTGAGTTATTCCTGTCCAACTATCAAGTAATAGCTCAATTACACTTGGTCATTAGCCCGTATTCGGGCGTACGAAAGAAATTACTCGAATTCAGGCACCTGAAGCAATATTTACACTGGAATACACGCATACTCTAATAATGCCTATGTACAGCGAATGAATCGCAAAGTAAGATCAAGGAACAGATGGAACCAAAAGGTACAAACAGGTATGTTACGAAAGAAGGGAAAGCAAGGATAACGGAGGAAACGAGCGAAATGGTAAGGATAATCAAAGAGTTAACAAATAGAGTGAGCGAATTAGAAAGTATAAAAGAAAGAGAACGTGTGCAAGAGGAGGAAAGAGAAAAAGGCAAGAAAGGTAAAGATGAGAATGAAAGTGAGGGTGAGAATGAAATAAAAAATAATATGAGAATAATGAATGAAACGATAATAGATAATAAGGAAAGAATAGTCGGAAATGGTAAGATCCTAGTAAACATTATGGAAATGATGCTGGAGCTTACACAGAATGCGAAAGAAACGAGAGAGGAGCAGAGAAAAATTAATATACTTTTAATTGAGGGGAAAGAGAAAATGGAAGTAAGCAAAAAGAAAATAGAAAGAATGATGAGTATGCAAGTTGAGGAAAGTAAGCAAATGAAAGAGGAATAAGACAAGCTGAAAGAGATAATGATAGAAAATAATAAAGCCTATGGATAGAGGAAGGTAGAGGAAGACTGGAAGCGATAAAAGAGATGCAAGAGAGAGTGGGAAAGCAAATGGAAGAAGAGCATAAGAAACTGACTGAGTTGGGAGCTAAGATAGAGGAACAAAGAAAGGAAGAAACATATGCTGAGAAGGTGAGAAACGTTCCACCCCAAAACAAGTCACTAAATTCCATCATAGTGGCGTCGACCGACGAAACGCTAACGAGCGACCAGGTGTTCGACGCGGTGCGGAAGTCGGTCGATGAAAAAGGGGAGAGGAACGAAGTACGGAGAGTGAGAAAGGCAAAAGGGCAAAAGGTGATAATAGGGTGTGCAAGGGAAAGCGAGGCTGAGAAACTGAAAGAGAAGATAGAGAAGAATAAAAATTTGAAAGTGGAAAGAGCGAAAAATAAATACCCACTATTGATAGAGAGGAATGTAAGAGGAGAGAGACAAAAAAAGGGGAAGTGAAAGAAGGAATAAAAAGAAAACTTGGAAGAATAAATAGGGAAGAAAGGTACAAGAAAGAATATATATAAAAAAAAGTAAAGTATATATTTTTTTTTATTTAATTTTTTTAATCAAGCAATATTACAATTATAATACATATTATAGTGCAAACAAAAACCAGAAAGGTTTATTCGTGCACTATATAGTATATGAAAAGGCAACTAGGAATCCGCATGTGGCGCACGTCGTGGTCAGAGTGGCTCCCACTATCTGGCGGCAGCTGACAGATGCGGAGACTCTTCAACTACAGTGGGGAATCTCCGCTGTGGAAGATCAGTCCCCGTTAATCCAGTGCTCCCGCTGTCTGGGCTATGGCCACATCAGACGGGTCTGCACGGAGGCACTGGACAGCTGCAGCCACTGTGGCCCCCCCACAGTGGCTGCAGCTGTCCAGTGCCTCCGTGTATGCCACATGCCCGAATAAAGACTCCGCGCCTAGTTGCCTAAACTGCAAAAGGGCTGAGCAGAACACCTTTAGCAAACACTGCCCACAGAAAATACTCTGGACAGAATTGCGAGAGCGAAAGTGGCGTATTGCTAAGGGTGTTGTGGGCAAAAACAGAACGGGGAGAGGAACAGAGAAGTGCAAAGAAAAGATATATAGGGTAGAAAAGAGAATTTTGAGAAAAGAAATCAAAGATAGTGGGAAAGGCTGGTCTTGTATTCAAGAATGGAACACGTACTAGGAGAAAGACTGCTGAAGTCCCCTCCTGGAACAACGAAGAGAGTACGAGTGGATGCCGAGGGTAGCCACGAGGCCAAAACAAATGGAGGTAGCAAAATTGATATTTTGAAACCCCATTTGCGGAGGCAAACCGGGCTCCGGAGGCGAACACTCAACTCAGGAAGTAGAAGGCGACCGGGAGGAGACTTCAGGAGCAAACATAGCAAAAGATAAATGAGAAGCAAGCAAAATAGGTCCGAACTGGTGTAAGACAATGCAGTAAAATAAGAGAATAAATATGTATAGACAGAATAAATAATATGTAAATACTAAAAAATGATGACAAAATGTAAATGACGAAAAGTAATGTAATAGAACATAAGTAAAGTATGTAGTATAAGTAGAAGAAAGAATAGAAATAAAAAACAATTGTAAAGTTTAGCTTACTAGAAGGAAAGCAAGAGGAAACTAATACGTATAGAATAAAAAAGAGCAGAGACTGTAAATATAAGATAAATAATAATATTAAAAAGAACCAAATGTAATAGATATTAAGAACAGTTAAATGTAAAAATTTAAAAGAATATGAAAGAGAAAAGAAAAGCGCGCACAAAAAAAATAGACAAAGAGAAAAGAAAAACTCTAAAAAAATAGAAATACAAAAACAAAAAGAAAGAAAAAGTCCTGCCACTGAGTGGGGAAGCCGGATACTTTAAAAAAAAAATGCCTATGTACTCCTGTATCAGGGAATACAGACGCAAGGAGGGAGTTCTGTTTCCTAGTGGTTTTTTTTTATTTTATTTCAACACATACCAATTAGCCTAGCCCCAAAAAGGCACTGGTGTCGATTCTGGCACGATTCTCTAAATCTAAACTTAAATTTGACAACAGTGTATCCTTGTCATTCTCTATACGGAATGAATAGGAGAGACAGATTGTAAATTTAGTTTTAAGTTTAGAGAATCACGCTAGAATCGACACCACTGTAGGCTTGTGTTATGGGATATTAGGGTAACGTATAGAATACATTTAATGATACATATTTATTCCCTTGCTGTGTAAGTGGATGATTTCTGCCAGGGTTTAAGAAAATAATTTTTCATATTTAAATTTTTCCTATTTTGCGTTTTATCGTATTTAGTATTGGTTTTTAATTTAGATATCTAATGGTGTCGATTCTGGCATGATTCTCTAAAGCTAAACTTAAAGACAACGAGTGTATCCTTGTCATTCTCTTGAAATAATGAAAAGGACAGACTGATGTTAAATTTAGTTTTAAGTTTAGAGAATCCTGCCAGAATCGACACCAATGTTAAGATAAGTTTGTAGAGAAACTAACCAGGATTGATTTAAGATATAAATGAAGCCTGGATGTACTGTAGAATTCGAATATTAAGAGACAAACAAACCTAGACTGATAAAACAAAGTGGCTGGCTACACAGCCAAGGTGATAAGTATATTTATGTAGAAACATCCATGATGTTATGGTTTCTTCAATTATGATGGGTCCTCTGTATATTTAAATAAAACAATGTGTTGACTTCACACGCAGTTTTATTTGCCAGCCATGTTGGTGTAAGAGAGAGGGTGAGAGTGAGACAAAACATATTCAACGACAACAGACAACGGTCCGATTCACCTATGTAACACATGACTGGTGTACAAATGCTCGTCAGCCATCACACAAACATTTGCCGCCACCGGGATTCGAACCCGGGGACCTCACGAGTAGGCGACACCTTGAAACCCGGTGTACAAACCACTTTGCCACCTAGGGTACGCCGGCTGGGGGAGGTGTGTCCACTATGTACGGATGAACGGGGGCCACGTCTCGAAATCCGATGGTAAAAAAAGTAGACGAAATAGATTTTGACCTTGTGCACACTCCCCGAAATGTAACTAGGGGGCCAATCGCCTAACGAGATTACTATAACTATCGCTATCATTTACGATTCCTTTTTTTTCTGACCGCTGAAGGTTTTGAAATACATCGCGCTGGTTTTTTTCCTTTGGCATTGGTAATAATAAGAATATTAAAGAAAATGAGTATAACGTATTTGAGAACCTTCGGGGTCAGAAATAACAAAATGATATCGTAAGCGATAGCTATAGCCATAGCAATCCCCTTAGGTAATAGACCCCCTGTTCAAAACACTCAGAAACGCAACCAGGCGGCGATGTTCGAGGATTTGTAGCTGTCTGGTTGTGAATACTTCATCGCCTATGAGTTTTCTAGCACGTCTATCAAAAAGCTTCCAAGGTTTCAAGCTGGTAGCGGGCTGATACATCCCACATGTAGGAGCGGTACCTACTTCATGCATGGCAGAACTTGTGCTGAATAAAGATTCAGTAGTTGGGACGTAGACCGATTAAAAATAATTTGAATTGGTCGTCTAATGTCATTATCGTATCAATTCACCTTTCCGAAAATAAAAAAAAACATGAGTTTGAAAATATTTTAATTTAATTTAAATTTTCAGTTTCATAATATTGAAATCGATATTCATACACATAAAGAAATAAATGTTCCAACAAATTACAGACTCACATAAAGCATTTTTACAAGCTTAATTATTTTAACTTTATACATCTCAAGAGCTACGTATGTAAGTATATACCAACCTAGTGTAGAAAGAAAATGCCATAGTTTTGAAATAAACTATTGTTTTTAACAATTCGGTCAGTAGTCGAAATATCTTTTTTTTTATATCTTATTAATGACAATATGTGAGTGTGTTAATTTTCACAGTCCTCTTAATTATTAATTAATAAATAAATAAAATACAAATAAGTACTTCCTTACAACCGAATACTGAATTTACCCGATTTTTGAGTTGGTACTTCTAGTAGGATTAAATAAATGCAATATAAGCCCTTTATCTCAAGAAAAGTTTACCAGACCAGGCAGCAGACGGGACTCGAGCCCGCACCCTTCGCTATCCAGGCGAATGCACTGACCATTATGCTACCGCGGCCCTGACGGCCGTGTCGAATTTTCTCTAGCCTTAGGCTGTAAGGCAGCGCCATCTCTACACATCGTAGGCAACCCACAATGTTGCTTAAAAAAAACAAATATAAGCCCTTTATGTTTAAATTGGTGATAAGATTCAGTATTTGGTCGTATAATACTCATATTAGAAACTTAATGCAAAAACAATACTTTGAGCAGTCAACCCGTTAACAAAAATTAATTTGATAAAAAATCATTTTCAGTATCTGTTATTTTATGAACATTTATATAAACACGTTCTGTTTAGATTAATTGCGTATTTAAAAGGTTTATTTTTGTCACAATCTTATTTCACAACAATCATAATTATAAAAAGTACAATGTTTATTTTTAATGTTAACGTTTTGAAATTTAACATGATAAACAAATACTGTAAAACATCGTACAACCATTATAATATTTAGGGCAATTTAACTGAAATACAATTATAAAGAAAAATATTATTGCATTTAATGTTTACCAACTAAGCATAATAAGTTATATCACGCATTCTTATTGTATTTACTGTAGTTCTTGTGAGCATTAAAATATTCTTAGAATTTGCAAAATGTATTTATTTGTTTACTGAAAAATAAATAAATACAAAATGCGCAACTTTGTATTGCGGTTAAACTATCAACAGCACTATAGCTAAGGCTTGGATGTACCTACTTCAAATCATTTTTATAAGGATGGATGTAATTCCTAATTTATATCACTCAATTATGTAATTATAGTTAGCTGTTACTGCTTTTCCATTTTAATAATTATATGTATTAAGTCTTCGTTACTTTACAATACGTTTATCATCCCTCATTAGCCTACTAATATCCCCACTGCTAAAGCAAGCACAAGCCTCCCCAATAAATTGGTCCTAAAAATGGATCAATACCCACAACGCGGTTACAATACGGATTGGTGGATGCGAACGACTGCAGATGCTGCATCTCATGTTAAGCTGTTGGTCCCGGCTTAACATGTCATCTAAAGCACAGGGGCGGTCCAAACAATAAGTAATCCTATGACCAATTCAAATCAGTACCAGTTGCCTAAAGGTCAGAACTCATTGGAACGAGGTGAACATTTGCCTAACGGGATTGCTATGGCTATCGCTATCGCTCAATTTTTATTTTAACCGACTTCAAAAAAGGAGGTTTGTGTTGGACTGTATATATATATTTTTTGTTATTTCTGAACGCCGAAGGTTTTCAAATGCCTCGCGCTCTTTTTTTCTATTACATTGATAATAACAATTTGAAGAAAATGAGCGTGAGGTATTTGAAAACTTGGTGAAGATACGGAGTTGTTGTAGCGTATGCCCATAGAAATTCATACAAAGAATATCAAACCACATGAGTTGAGGCGGTGAACCACATGACCTTGTACGATCGCTGTCCACTGCGCCATCTCTTACTCCGTTATTACGTAAGTGAATATAATCATTAAAAGGATGTTATCCTGCTATCTAAGTAACAGCCTTAGCTACGGCATTGGATAATTAATGTGACAGATCCATAACGAACAACGATTGCAATACACTTAAAAATAAAAGTAAATCAAATCTGGGTCTTATTGTCTAACTTGGAACTCCTTCTGCTTCTGTTCCCCTTTACCAAAGCTGATCTCTTCATCAAAGGTCAAATAAAACCGGTAGCGGGAGGAGTCAAATTTAGACACACGCCCCAGTTACAACAAACTAATGAGAGTGTTTAGGAATATTTACGTCACCACTTGACGACACTGTGACGTGGGTCTTTTGTAAAAATCTTTTGGCGCGAACTAATTGAACGAGCATTTAACCCCTGCCCCTCTAGCATGACCGGGAATGATGAAATGAAATATGAAAAAAACATGAAACGGGATATGATAAAGCGATATATCGGCATTGACTGTCAGACTACTGTCAAACTCAACTGTAGTCTGACAGTTAATGCCGATATATCGCTTTATCATATCCCATTTCGGTGGTCATGCGAGAGGGGGTGGTCTGTGTAAATGGCAGATTTCTGTCAATGTCAAAAAACCCCTGGCCTGTGTAAATGTCAGATTTCTACCAACGTCAAAAAAACCCCTGTCTGAAGGTGATGGCAGATTTCTGCTACGACTTGAGAAAATTATTCTCTTTTTTTATATTTTGCGTTTTATCATATTTAGTTATGGTTTTTAATTTACACATCTAATATATAGATACGTTTGTAGAGAACCTATTCAAAATTCATTTAAGACATAAATGAAGCCTGGGTGTACAGTAGAACTCGAATAATAAGAAGAAAATCGGCCGGAAAATCAAAAAAATGTAAGGCCGTGAAAAACTAAATGGACGGCAATCACAGACAGGTTTTTGAGCGTCATATTGCTTCCACATTTGACGGGTTATATTGATCTATAGACTATGAAGACATACGTGATTTGACGGATGAGTAGACCTTTCGTCTCAGTGCTGCCACCTGGTGCCCGTCATTCCAGAATACCCTCATTGGAAAGCGACCATAGAAATAGAGAATGAAAATAAACAACTCTCTCCAAAGATAGAAAGCGATGGAGCTATTAGCCGCACGATCGCTTCGTCTCTCTCATATACCTATATCTGAGGATCAAGCACGAACTTTGACAGCTCCGTTATTGTATCGCATCGTCAAAGTTTCTATGAAACTTAAGCAGCGCCTCTACCGGACGTAAGAACAAACTGGCTTCTTCCATAAAAAAATTGACGATGACGTTAAGATTACGAATCTGCCAGTTCGTGCTTGGGGCTTCTGCCCAGTTTTACTTTAGAGTTGTACAGGCAAAGTCAGTCCATTCTCTGTATATGGTTACAACAAACTAAAAGCGAACTATCACTACACACTCTTGTGTCAATAGCATATTATTATCATAATAACACAAACGAAAAGCTTTAAATAAATGAAAAATAAAATCTCACGTAGCTGGATGGCAGCTGGGCTCTAATAAACATTTACTTTATAATTTTGAGAAAGAGTACCGTATATGGAAATTCATTCCCACAATGGACTGATCCGAATTAATTAGAAATTCTCATTATTGTGATCGTTGTAAGCATTTATGTTGTGACGATATACGTCATCGTTTCTGTCCCCGTGGCATGAGCACCACAATTTACATTAGGTCACGTTTTTTTATCGCAACTGCAGCTGTTTTGACGGCAGCCATCGGCTACGATACGGTCGTGTATATAAAGCCTAAGGATACCTGTCCACAAGGGCGTCACTAAGGGGGTGCAGGAGGGGGCAACTGCCCCCCCCCCCCTGCTAGAGATCAAATATAGCTAGCCACAAAGCGACCAAAGTGCGAGCAATTGACTTCCTTACCTATTATATTGCTCCATTGCCACCACTCTCCACTCCACTGGAGCGGAGCGCAGAAACGAAGATATTAATCATATCAAAATCTCCCCTCGTCTCTTTAGTAGGCAGATTTGCAAAATTGTCCGCTCTTCTTCAGTGGAGAGATTTTTTGCAATCCTATTGGTTAATATTTCTCTGTTTCTCCGTTCCGGTGGACAGGCAGCAAAAGGCTAAGAACTCGCGGAGCGCGTTTTTCCCACACCTGCCGCGGGCCGCCCGCAGAGCGGACCGGACATTGTCCGGATTTTTCAAATTACATTGCATATAAATAATAAAAGTACATATTGATTTAAATACCATACCATTGTCACTAAGTCAGTAATGGTACCTACTATTTTGTGATTAAAATATCCGGACTTTTTCGAAATGTCAGGATTTTTGTCTGGACTTGAAATTCCTAAATGGTAACCCTTCCTGTACTACAATACCTTTATTTTTATTTATACGAAAAAAAAAAGTTAGTCATCATCCCTATTGAGCTTGATAAAAACGAGGTATTCTCATATTGCAGTGCTCATGCCAAGGAGGCAGGATTGTCATCCCTCTTCTATCAATTGACATCTTTTAAATTTATTTATATTTATTACAAAAATATCTTAATCAATGAAGAAAGACAGAGAGAGAGAAAAACTTATTACATCATAGAAAACAAAATGAGCCAAATATGTTATCCTATTAACTTACATCGTAACTTGTGGAGCTAGGTTTATTAATTCTAAGAGAATTTTCAACATTAACACTTTAACAAACGGTATGTTGATAAGAATTCTTAACATTAACACATTAAGAAACATTATGTTTAACAGATTGATTCACATTGGGAACATGTACATGCCATATTCGATACCCCGCCTCTACATAAATAAATATCTCTCTCAATTTTTATCGATAATTTCGTTGGTTTAACACCCGGGGGCGGACACTAAGTTCATATTTTGTCCCGCTTCAGTCGCCACTGTGAGACGATGTCGCAAAGCGAAGGCAGCCACCACTCGGGCCACCTGAGCGAAAATATACTTTATTACAAAGCAGAAAGGTTCACTGGTCCTTAGCTCCCAATTATAGATATCTTCTAAGCCATTATTTATTACTTCGTAGTAAAAAGGAATCCGTTGAATGTATAGAAGAAATCTCGTATTATACAATTTGAGGAGTGCTAACCAATTTTACGATGAATAGCCAATACGAAAACTACACCTAAATTAAGAAACTTTTGAGAAATAAGAATGTATGAATCTTGAACTGAATGAATTACACACTTTAACTAGTAAACCGTAGAGTTCAAATGGTCATAACTGTTAACACTTCTTAATAATGAACTTTATGGATGTGAGCCCCAGTCTAGTTTTGGAACACAATAAACAAATGGTTGCAAATGCTTGGTTTAGTTTGTCAAGTCAGAATCTGCACGATTCTGCCCTTGTCTGTTGTTCCGTATTAGCCTTTTTTTGTTGCCTATTAAAATTTTAATCAAATTTTACACCCTAACCCCCTTCTTAATAGAAGAAAACTAAGCTTGGATTAGTAACTCTATATTTTCTCTCTGTTAATTGAATGACAAATGGCACTTGAGTGATATGAAGGTGGTAAAAGTTTAACTTTCTACAACAAAAATTATACTACGTCCTTCATTGTCGTTCCCTTATCTCCATATCAATAATTTTCAAAATCAGTTGAGCGATGTAAGGGTCAAATAGTAACAAAGAGAGTAATTTTATTATATTCTTATTTTAAGCATTAAGCTGTTAGATTTATAAATCTAAAGAACATTTTAGTAGAAGAATTGTTTCTGTCACAACGTGTCCGTGATGCTAGCGTACCCATGATCAATATACGGTTTTTCGTTATGCCATTAAATACTGCGTAAATAGTGCCAATTTAGTGTAAAAATAAAAAAAATAGTGCCTCTTTAATTAAAGAAATAAAGACCATTTTTACTGTGTACGCTACCATGACGTCAAGCTAGCGTACCCATGGCCGACCCCAAGAACGGCATATATTTAAGCAACAAAATTGACACACAAAAATAGTTCGCAAATAGTGCCCTGGCTTTACAAAATTTCATAATCAATACTCTTAAAGGACCAAAGATATTGAACTAAACATTCTTAGCTGGCGTCAACCTGGCGTACCCATAAAAGTTCTCATAGAAAATTAACTTTTCTTGTTATCAATTCTATATGTATAATTAGTGTGTCAAATAGTGCCTCTAACAGTAAAAGTATTTTATGTTAATTCGCAGTAAAACAATATAAAAAAAGCAATTAAATTATTTTTATATATGAAGTACAGTCATGTACAGAAGTGATAATATTTTCGTATAGTATAGTAGGTAAGTAAGGTACTTAGTAGGTAGGTAGGTAGGTAGGTTGAAATTCTTATATGAATTTATGATTGGTGAATTCGAATTGAAATATAATATCTTTTTATAAAAAGTACCTATTTATTTTAGTAAAAATACATATATAGATAATCTCTTAGTGCATAAATTAATTTTGTGTGTAACTGTACTACAATACATTTGTTCCTAGAATTTAACAACCTCTTTATGTATTGTTGTGATGCGGATTCACATAAAATACTTTTACTGTTAGAGGCACTATTTGACACACTATTTATACATATAGAATTGATAACGAGAAAAGTTCATTTTCTATGAGAACTATTATGGGTACGCCAGGTTGACGCCAGCTAAGAATGTTTAGTTCAATATCTTTGGTCCTTTAAGAGTATTGATTATGAAATTTTGTAAAGCCAGGGCACTATTTGCGAACTATTTTTGTGTGTCAATTTCGTTGCTTAAATATATGCCGTTCTTGGGGTCGGCCATGGGTACGCTAGCTTGACGTCATGGTAGCGTACACAGTAAAAATGGTATTTATTTCTTAAATTAAAGAGGCACTATTTTTATTATTTTTACACTAATTTGGCACTATTTACGCACTATTTAATGGCATAACGAAAACCCGTATATTGATCGTGGGTACGCTAGCATCACGGACACGTCACAACTGATGCCACTTGGTCCGAAAGGACTTTTTTCTAATAAAATCTTGTTTAAACAGAGTAACCGTCACATTTTTAGTAATTAAAGTTTTTATTTCGTTAACAACTGTCTCAGATTAACAAGTTGATAGTGTAATATCTAAAAGTCTAAGAAACATTTTTTTTCGAAATTTTGGTCTGAATTTTAATAATTTTATTGTTTTGTTTAATAACCAATTTGACTTCATCATTCTCATCATCAGCCTATTAATGTTCCCACTGCTGAGGCACAGTCTTCCCTATGGATGGAATAGGGAAATTGGGCCACGCGGACGCGGGCCCTGGCGGATTAGCGGGTGCTAATTTACTTATTTGTGACTAAAGCAAACCTTTGAAAAAATGTGTCTTTGATTTGTGTATTTTACTTACTTCCTCTGGTGTGTCTTCGTGTACCGCGTGGCCGCATCGCGTTAACACTTGCATTTGGAATTTACCTACAAACATGAAAGTTAAAATATAAATGCCATATAATAACTATTTGAAAAAATGTTACATCGTAACAAACGACGATCCACCATTTAATGTTTAATTTCAACAACGATCTACTGATTTAAACCTTTTTTTTGTTGCTCTATTTTTGCACAGAAAGTTCACAGACGCGTATCTCAAGCGAATGGAATTCGCGCTCGCAGTGGTCCCAACTGGTCTGAGATATCGTGTCCGTGAGCGGTGTCTGTGTGCGTTTTGCACGAGTGAATTTTGTATGTAGATTACCTTCTGTATTGAGGTAGTGGTTGTTATCAACCACTACCCCCGTGCTGTTCCATACACAAAACAACGACACTCACCCTGCATCTGTCCGACGGTGAGGTCGCGGTCGAGCCCGTCCACGGAGGCGAGCAGCAGCAGGCGCGGCGCAGGCGCGGACAGGAAGCTGCCCGAAAGCCCGCGGAACCACCCGCCCCAGTGTTGTTCCGTGCGGGCTAACTCTATGCGCCACTTGTAACGACTGAATAACACACAATATAAGATGTAACGACTGAATAACGCACCGTTCCGTTTCTTAACAGCAGTTTTTATTTAAGTCATTGCAAAAATGAATGTTAAGGAATAATGAGAGGTCGATTAAGAGAGGTAGAGCATAGCGGACTTTTCGCCCAAATTGGAGCACCCATCTGGGAAGTATCCTCCACCTTACAGAAGGCAACAGTAAAATAACACTACCTTTTGGTGGTGTTGTGTTTCTATCGGTGAGTAAAGTTCCGGGGCTCGATGGGGTTGGGGATTGGATCAGGGTAGGCAACGGCGCGAGTAATATTTTGTGTATCACAAGCAAAGGGGGGGGGGGGGGGGGCACTATTTAACAGGATTGCGTAGGCGAGGATAAGAAGCTGCCAGAGAGCCCGCGGAACCATCCGCCCCTCTGCGCGGGACAACTTTATGCGCCACTTATAACCACCAAATAACACCAATTATAAGTCTTACTCAAAGTGGCCATACTCAAAATAGTCAATTAACCTTCGAATTTGATTAGTTATTACTGTTACTTTCTTTGTGACAACAATAGAATGAAACATTGCATAACTTTATAAAGTATTTAATTCATTATTTTGATGTGTTCGAGTACAGCTGCTAAATTTAATTGGGAATTTTAAACTAGCGAAAGCCAGTGATTTTCAGTGGAATTTAAGAAAGATTATAAAATATTTGAAAATATATTAAAACTAAATGTGGAACATTGCAATGGGTGATTCTCAGTTAAGAGGTAATCGGTTGTATGGAAGCAGTGGCACAGCAAAAAGTGTCGATATTTATATAACTATACCACTACTTTTATCAAGACAGATGATTTTAAGATGATCAGTCATTTTTTTAATTTATTCTCGTTTTACGAGACACCAGGGGAGATGCTGAGTACAGGGTAGAGACAAGATAAACTTTATTGCAATGCGCTTAGAGCGCATATTAGGATGTAAAGTACTTATCCGTGCAATCAGATTTTAGTGGAATAACGATATAAAGCTAAACAATTATCTAAAATTATATGCAATTGTACATTCTCTAATAAATTATCATTACTGTTATTGAGCTATTGCATCGTTTTCATAGTTTTGTTAGTAGCCTGGCACCATAACAGCCAGGGGAAATATGGCAAGAGAGAGACATTTTCGTTAAAAATCTAAAATTGCCGTAAAACTACTAATTTTACAAAGATTACAAATAAATAAAAGGTTTGCAGCACTATTTAAAATAAATGTATATAGATATTGTAGTATTTAAACACTTAAATACGAAAAAAAAATTACTAGGGTAAATACTTCGATCACTCAACACGGATGCACTCATAGAGCACAGTTGCGCAAATGGCCAAAAAAATTGCCACGCGGATGGCTTGTGCAGCGCTTGCTGCTAACTTCACGTGACACTCGGTGTCTTCAAGGTCTAAACTACCACAGACTATGGTAAACAAATACGATTTTCAAACTAAACCTAAGGCCAGGGGGCGAGACACGAAACTCGGAGGACACAGTTTGCGATTAATATTTTTTATAAAAAGTGCAAATATAAATGAATTTAATGGTTACATACTGTAACTAAGTTATCAGGGTTCATGTTATTACCGATAGAAAAGTGATAATTAAATTTCAATGGACTCAAAATTACTGATTTACAAAAAAAAACGGTTAGGGGACAACCCAGGGGAGAGATGTTTTTCCTCTTTGTGCTGTTATTGTAAGTAAATTATGCACATTTAGAATATAATTTTAAGTGACGATTTGGAACACATTTAGTTAATTGAAATTATTCAGATTTTAGACCATAATTTCCAAATATAATGATTTTTTTGGCTTAGCCGTCGAACATACCTCTTAACTGAGAATCACCTGCATGTTTTTAACACTAACCAAATTAAATAAACTTTATACTATAACTTACTTCAATTCTCCATTAGGTTTTGCGAAATGTACGTCGTCTGGGGAAGTTGGTGTGGCTATCTCTGTGACTGGTTGGTCTCCATCTAACGGTTCCTCTTCTTCGGCAATAGAGTCAGCCCTCGTTAGAGGCATTGATTCTGAATCTAAGCTGTCATCAGTGATCCCTTCTTCTACCTCACGAGTTGCAAGCGCACCCGTTTCACAGCTAAAAATTTGAGAAAAGAATACTCTAATATCAACAATGCCAATTTTATATTGGAAGTACAAAGGAGATTGCTCAAATTGGCCCAAATGCACAAAAAATATTGACATATACGGTAATTCTTGGCGTAATTTATACTTTATTTTACAGTCATTAGATTTTAACGGACACCTTTGTATAATATATTCATTTTAAAAAGGACTTTTAATTTTACCAGTTTAGAAAACATACGAATAATTTTTAATGGCTATGGGCGTAGTAACATTCAGCCAAAGACTGATCGAAATTGTTTGTATAACATAAAATTGAATCTATTTTGTAAAGATCGATAAAATAAATCATTTTTTTAATTACACTGCGGGATTAATATCTACAAGTATATTAACATTTTCACTACATGCAAATGTGCTAAGACAATTATTATAGATGGTAGGCGACATCATAAGTCTATTGCCATACATTTTTCGCCAAACACCTCCATAAACATATTATAAGGTATGATACACTAAAAATCTAAAATATGGTTATAATATAAACATAACAAAAATAATGTAGCTACTGAAGATATGGCTGTATAACCTAAATCTCTTAGCTTTCTTTGGTTAACGAGAGTTTAAAAATTCTCTCTAATCTGTGGCTCATTTACAAACATCACACAGTTTCTGTCACAGAGTACCCTATTATAACCGGAAATGCATAGATGATACCTGATTTTAAAAGTTACTTTTGTGCATTAACTTTAAAAACAGACAATTATCTGTAAATCTACATGTTCTATATACCTGATTTTAATACATAATTTCGGTACTTAGCTTGATTTCGGTAGTTTACTATATAACTTATTTGTTTTTTATTATTTTAATACCTATGTACCTATTTGCAAAAATAACTTCAAAATCGTTCAGTGTATATGGTTTATAGAAGTTCTCAGGGGTGTCCGTTAGTAATATTCGTTTCTACAGTAATTTATATATAATTTCGAATCTAGGAAACAATTTTTCATGATTATTGGTCTTTAGGCCAAGCATGTATGGAAGCTGAGCAATCTCCTTTGCTTAACAATCTTTTATACCAAAAAGTAATTATTTAAAAGCCAGCCTTGACTTTAATAATACTGTACTTTTAAAACTATTCTGTTGAATTAAATTGTTAAAAATAAGCTATTCACATACTTGACTATTTGACTGGGCATTGACACTCTTGCAGATGCAACATTTCTCACTTGTCCACTCCTCACACTGAAAAAGAATGAATATTAAATGTCTCTAGGATTAAACTTATTCCATTCATGTACAGATGATTGTAATTACCACCACTCAATGGCATGTCGAATGCTTTTGAAATGGGTTGGTCGACCCCTTAGAAAACTTTGCATACTCGCCAATGCTTCCATTGCAGTACCTAAAATAAAATAATAATAGAAATCACGTCAAAAATACAATATTGTACAATCATTAAAAGTAATTTAACAACAGAACGGATATTTATGAATAGATTTGGTTGATACACCATTCTTGTTTCTTAAACATTATCATGCTCAGAAACAAATGCAGTAACAAAAGCAGAACAAGAGAGATGGGGCCACCACCTTTGGATACAATGGTGTAAATATGTAGGTCAAAGGTATAAAAAAATTGTTCTTACCTTCCACTACATCAATAACAACAAGCCCTTGAACATAACCTTGAAGAGAGGGGAGGTGCGCGGCTCTAACTGCAATAGCACCTCCCATGGAGTGACCCATGAGAATAAGAGGTGGCATTTCATCACCATACAACTTGTGAAGTACTTGTTCTACATCACTAGAATAGACAAATATATTAAGTGACATTGAATGTACAGAAACTTATTGCAATAGTTTTAGACTGTTCCTGCTTTGTTTTCTACACAATTAATATTTTTATATGTAATCTGATTGTACAAATAAAATTGACAGACCACCAGTTTCATCTATTTTACACAAATATAATTTTACTTTATTAATATTTACTGAAATTTAATTTTTAATAAAAAATCAAGTAACAGTCGGCATATTACACTGTCCATATTACCACAATATCATGAACAACTTGTGATACTGCGATTCTAGTATAAATAATGTAAGATACCTCAATAACAGAAAGCAGATTACTGGTAAGTTTTTCTAACTAATTTGAATATTTCTATGGCATAATAAAAAATATGTTGCAGACTAACTTGACAAGAGTTTCAGCACTGAGATCATCTGGTTCTTTAGCTTGCGTCTCACCGTGACCCCTGATATCCATTGATACAACTTGACAATGTATCATATTTGTGATTTCTTCCTGTATATAAAATAATTTATTTTTAATTGTAGCACAATAAATTTAAGACATGTGCTGTATTTTAGGATAATAAAAGGCCAGCTTTATGATAATCTATTACATGACGCAGATTGGAAGGGACAAAGTGAAATGTCTAGAGGCAATAAATAATATTTGACTTAAAAATAAATGTGAATGAGCAAAAAGATAGATATAATGAATGAAATTTCACTATTTTCATAAATCTATAAGAAAGGCTTATTATATATGTTGTTTAAAATACTCACAGTAAACAGAGCCCAATTCAACTATTGTCATACAACTCTATAGCCTTGTTTTATATACTCACAGTGAAGAGAGCCCAACTCAATCCTGAATATCCACCACCATGCAGTGTTACAATTCTGGGACGGTTAGGTTCGTCAGGTTCTTCTGAGAAGTAAACACGGAATGTCCCACCTTCAGTTTTCACATCTTCACATTTTTTAAAGAACTTCCTCCACGACTCAGGCTGATAATTCTTACAACGACTAGACATTCCAAAAGGCGCCAGCTTCCTAGAGAATACAGTTTCAAACAGTCAGAACGTCAGTCAGTTGAAGCCTAAGAATAATAATAATTGTTTAAACATAATCATTATTGCCAGTACCGACAGAGTATTGAACTTAGATAGAATGTAAATAGCTATTAAATTTTCATGAATTTAAGTTTCAAGGCAAATAATTTCATAGGTAATGTCTAAAAATTGAGATTCATACTGTTTGTTACTTCGTGGGCATCTTGGAGGTAACTTATTCTTCATTATGGTTTTTTGTAATGCAGACATTATCAAGGGGCGTTTTTATTCAAAAAGCTATAAGTTGAATAATAAAATCCTTGTGCTCTAACAAAATCGGCATTTATCAAACAAAATTACAAAACAATTTGTGCACAATTATCGGAAACCTGACAGAGACTAGTAGGGATGTGAAGAAATAATCAGTTAAAAATCGATTATTGTAAATGAAAAATCGTTTTTTATAGGTGATTTTATTTTAAGCAATAATTGATTAATAATCGATTTTTTTAATAATCATTCTAGCAATTATTACTGATTTTTCATCTATAACTCCCCGACTTTATTTGGTTTCCTGGCCAGGAGTCCGGAACGCGAACTACCAATGAATAGACTTGTTCTTATCTAAACTTCTTAAATCTCACAATGTTTAATAAGTTGAACTTAAAGAAAAATAACGTTGCCTTAAAAGCTTAAAAGTTTTTCTAAGAATATTTGCTTAATGTGACGTTTGGTTACAAGAAATAGCTTTGCTCTACGTCATTTAAGTGTTAAGAACTTATAAGCCTTTAAGGCATTGTTATGTTTTTCACATGTTAAAAAATTAACTTTTTTTAAAGTTTTTTTAAATTTATAACAAATTTTATTATCGTTATTTAATATGAAATCGATTTTTACAAAAATTGCACTGCGCATGCACTGCGCGTTTTACATACATTGGTGTCGATTCCGGCATGATTCTCTAAACCTAAAATTAAATTTGACAACAGTGTATCCTTGTCATTCTCTATACAGGATAAAAAAGGACAGACTGATGTTAAATCTTTATATATATAATTCTTCTGTGAGTGTGTATGTCACTGAACTTCTCTTAAACGACTGGACCGATTTTGATGAAATTTTTTGTGTGTGTTCAAGGGGATCTGAGAATGGTTTAGATTCACAATTTTGTCCGCTGGACAACCCCTATTTTTTTAGGGCGGTACGAAGTTCGCTGGGTCAGCTAGTTTAGGTATAAGTTTAGATAATTATGCCAGAATCGATACCAATGTCTTTTTCAAAAAAGGTTCCCGTTTCTAGACATATTGACAATATTTTATTTACGTACAACAATACACTAAATAAATTTAACTGTAATTTTCATCTATTTGCACTTTCAAAAGTCACTGTCTTTTAATATTTACAATTACTACACCAACATCAATTAAAATTTTAATTTTGACTATTTATAAAAAACAAAATTCAATAAACAGTCTGCTCATATTTTTCGCGAAAAAAGGATTCTGATTTTCGTTACGTTGCGTTGACTGAGAGAAATAACTAAATACTTCATCATTAATTCATTCAACTTATTCATTCATTTCGTTGTGTAATGTTAAATGCTTGATTTATTCGTGTCGAACGAATTAAGTCTATCGGTAACTGAAATTAAGAGCTAAATTCAAAATACATTTATTTCTATAATTTAATTTTGTTGATTTATGTGAAAAACATTTAAATTTGAATCTTTTATAATTGGATTGTTCTAAATAAAACTTTAATTTGTGTTGATTATATGAGACCTTACTTTTTCTGTTATTTATTTTTAATCAACAAATATAGTGATACAGTATTTCTGGCGTTTATTTTGAAATTGAATGGGAAAATTAGGAAAAAATCAATTATTTTCTGAAGAAAAATCGATTATTTATTAATCGATTTTTATGCACAATATACATCCCTTACTAATTGCATTTTTTTTATTTACTGGTATTGAGGACAAATAGAAACAAATGTCACATCTAAATTATAGTTGCGCTGATTTATTCAGTTGAAAGTAATTGAATAACTAGAATTTAAATCCAAGTGCCAAAAAGAATAAAGCAAATTAAGACGCAAAATAATGTCGTTTTAATACAAGTTTCGTTGCCACACAACCTTAAAAGAAAAAACATTTTTTGCATTTTTTTATTTAGAGTGGTTTGAACTAGGTTTGAACACACCTTTTTGAGAAAAATCTGTCAGGTGTCGATACTGGCACGATTCTCTAAATCTAAACTTAAAGAACAATGCCCACTGCCCATACATTCGAAAACCTGTCACTTCGGTTTTTTCTTTATGGATGTATATTGACTGTTGAGGTTGTTAATTAATTATTACAATCTTCTGAAATAATGTTGCTAATTTGGTTTGATTTGGCAATGAGGAATAGAAGTTATAACGAAAACTAATTCTGAGGTTATTCAACTGCTAAAGATGTCATTTACTTACTCTGTGGTTACGAGATATATAATTTATTAAGGGATAGTATAAATAAGTAACATGGCAAATATTAAACTAAAACTATACTAAAACTATACAAATATTAAAAATATTAAAAAAATAGCTGCCCTAGGTCTTCCCCGTCGGCAAAGGTTCCCAGGACGCTGGCGGCATTTCCCCGCTGAATGGCGAGGCTTATGCGCTGGGCGAAATAGCCGCCAGCTCTGCGGTCTCCAGTGGTCTCCACCAATCTTTTTGTGATTTCTTTGAAAAGATGGTGGGCACCGGAGCCCCAGGGTCCCTGAGTCTCGACTCCAAACGCCGCAAATGTGAGGTCTCCACTGAGGCAATCATACTTGCGGCGCTTAAGGGCCTCTGCGGTCGAAGCAGCCGCGCCAGCCTGCATCGAGGTTCCGGGAATATGAGACGGGGCCAGAGTGTCGACGCAGGTTGCGTCCCACACAAGTGCCCGTCCCAGCTTCCAAGGAACGAGTGTCATGCCGTCGGGCCTCTTACCGTCGTCGCGCGCCAGGCCGCTTGGTTCTAAAACGGCAGGCACGCTGGCGGAGGCGAGGGCCCTGCGGATGACATCGTTGATGCAGTGGTGGCGGGTTATACGGCCGGCACTCCTTGTGCAGGAGAGACCGTGATGGCCGAGGTTGGTGACAAACGCTCCGCACCGGCAAAGATGGGGGACGACACAGGGCGAGCCAAGGCGCAAGGACGTGGCTATGCGAAAAGTTGAGCGGTCTAGGAGCGTACCGATATTCGCGGAAGGCAGTACCTGCAGCCATAGTCCAGACTCCCACTCGCCAACGGCTAAGAGACGCGCACGGTCTGCGGGACTGCTAGCTGTTTCTACAAGCGCATTGCGTTTCAGCCTGCAGAGTGGCGCGTCCCAAAGTCGCTGGGAGGCAGGGTCCGTCGGGACGTCGGTGTCAGGGCATGCTGCACTCCAGGTTGCTACGGCTTCATCTAGAAGCGAGAACAAGGACTCGCTCAAAGGACGCCCAAGTATTTTCGCAACGAGTGGTTCGGTAGAGTGTATTGAAGAAATGAAGGCCGGGAGGGAGACGTCCGAAGTGTTGCGTACACCCAAACCACCGAACCTAACTGGGAGTGATGCTTGGGTCCAGGAACGGAGGTCAAATTTTATATTTAAGACAGAGAAGAGAGTATGTCTTATGACACCGTCCAACTTTGTTAAGAGAGAGGGAAATTTCCAAAGTGGACAGCATCGCAAGACATACGTAAATTTAGGGACGAAAAGACAGTACCGGATTATGACATAGGCCATTTGGCAGTTAATTTTGAGTAAAGGTTCAAAAACTTCTTCATATTTTTTTAAATTTTGATCTATAAAAACTGGGAGTGATTCATCAAAAATCGGGGACCCTAGGAGGCAAAGTGATTTCTTATCTAACAGTCTTATGCTTGGAGCTATTAGTTGGAATTTAGAAATGATTGCCTCCCTGTTGTCGAGGCTTTCTGGAACAAAAATCTCGCATTTTGCAAAATTTAGTTCCAGGCCTATTTTGCTAAACTCGTTTTTAAGCATAAGAAAATCAGAGAGGACTGTGGTCACGTCGCCTCCTAGGGTGCCATCATCAAGATACCACATATTTAATTTAGAATTTAGATGGTCGATGATTGGGTGTATAGCCAGACTAAAAATGGCTGGGCCGAGAGGGTCACCCTGCTGGCATCCGACTGAGGAGGATAGGAGGTGGTCTTTATATAAAAGTTTTGATGGTTTGCTGTAGCACTGCCACATAAAGTTATATAGAGCTGGAGCCCTCAGTCTGATTTGTGACAGCATGGTGCCCCTATCAACGGTATTGAAAGCGTTTTTGACGTCGACTTTTAAAATTACCTCACCACCCTTGGACTCTGCAAAGGCTCGGAGCGAATGTACGGCAGCCTCGCAGCCGCCTTTAGAGCCAAACCCAAGTTGTATAGGCTGGAAATAAGTCCCGAGCGTATCCGCTGTAGCTTTGCAGCAGATCTTAGCAACGAGACGTCGATATGTCGAACCTACTGCGATGGGGCGGATGCCGCCGTCTTTTTTTCTAAGGGCGCATAAATTGGCTCCATATAGTAGGTCGACGATATCGGTGGCAACTTTCCCACTCAGCATCAAATTGCACAGTGAGGTAATGGCCTCAAGCAGAGAGTCGCCGGCTTCACCACAGCATCCACTGGTAAGGTCCTTAAGGTGTTGTGGGGATAGGCCATCAAGGCCGCCCGCTGATCCTGGAAGAAAGGAAGAAAGTGCAAAGCGGACGGCATCTTTGGATGTTTGAAGCGGTTGGTCTGCGAGGCCAGGTGCTGTGGGAAAAGTCTCGTTGCATGCTGGGGACGGGTGTTTGGCTTGCAGGGCAGAGAGAGTCTCTGGAGAGTCCGGTGCCACCGCATCGTTAGAAAATAATAAACGCGCAGCACCCTTGATGTCGCCATCACTTATCTTATTTTCTATATATTTTAATGGGTTACGAATTAATGTTGGGGAGTAGGAAACTGGGGATTGGAATAAGGTCGGATTTAGGTTGGTACTGCAGTTGCGTTTAATAAGTGTTGTGAGCGACAAATCGCGGTCCGTGCCTTTTTCGATATGAAGGATACGAAAGGGAAAGGTTAGTAAACGCTCCCAGGAGTGGTTTGAGTTGAGGCGTACAGTATCTCGAATGAGTTTAGTCAGGTGTTGGGCGACGGTAACTCTTGCACCCCTTGGGATACGTTTTAGCAATGGGACATGTTGTTTTAGATGGGCGATTTGGAGCCAAAATGGTTCGGATAAGTGTAAATTTTGAACAGGTAAAGAGGCTGGTACTGAGCTATGTATATTTAGAGGCTTATGGCATTTACCAATATGGATACGTAAGCCTCTCTCACCTTTGAAAAACCGGGGCTGCGCGCAGAGCCTGCACTGGACATGGTTCTCTAGTGATGCGTTGGCAGTAGAAGTTCCTGCGTCTTGGCTTTGCATGCAACTTATCACTAATTCACTTATAAACTATTTAAATTAACAGAATTTGTAAAAAAAAATAAAAACAGCACTATAAAAATATAATACAATAGAATTGGTCAGTTTTGGCAGCAGCAGAGGTGCGCAGACTGACACCGCGCATCTTGACAGCTGCGCGCGCAGGAGGACTCCGTAGAGTTATTTCTTCTGGAGCTATGTTGTAACTAGGCGACCCGGTACAACGCTTATGGTCTCCAGGGCGACCCTATGGCGTCGTGGTTGTCAAATGCGAGCAGCGCTGATCAGCTGATTGTTTCAAAATTAGCACAATAAGACACCGCACGACACCGTCCACACACTCCGGGCAAGAGGTGGCTCCAACGAACGCCAGCCACGGGTCCTTAGTGCCTTTGAATATGTCGCACTATTTTTATTTCATTAAAATTGATGCGCATGTGTTGTCAACAGCCACCATTTTTTTTTTTTTTTTTTTTTGAATCAAATAATTAATAAATGGTTACGAGATTGATTATAGATTATTTAATGCCGGAACTTCACTTGGCTATTTGTAAACTTGACAACAGTCTGTCCTTATCATGTTTTAAGGAAAGAAAAGGACAGACTGAAGTCAAGTTTACATGAATAGCCAAGTGAAGTGCCAGCATAAGATTATTCATTTGTGTGCTGTCACAGCTGTGGTGTCTTAGCCCAGCTAGGTATTTATTTCAATTCGCTTGTTTTGTTTGATTGAAGCTTGATCTGAGGATTGAAGAAAAAAGGATTAATATCATAACATGTATCATGCTGAGGTGTCATCCTTATAATATTGTCTTTGGAATTAAACAAGTTTTTTTTTATATTTAATCAATAATTCAGTTTCAATTATTTTATTGAAATAGTAGGTACTTAATGTCTTAGTTTCTGCAAGCGAATGAATAAATGATAATCTTGACCTTTACCTAATTATATCTATAGACATCTAAGACATTTAACTATGTATTATTTAAATCTCTGGTAGACAAGTATATAAGTAGGTAATAATCTAAAATAAAATTACAATACCTTCCATTAATTGAGATGATTGGTACTATGAGCAGCTGTCATTATTGCTGGCATTTTTTCGGAACGAATTTCCTTCTCATGTAGTCAGCCGAAGAGATGATGGAGTCCTAACTATTTCGGTCATGTTTCACTAAGAAAATGGCCAGTCTTTGTTAAGAACGGAAAGAAACTTTAAATTAAAGCCATGCCTTTTAAGTATTACAATGGTGTCGATTCTAGCATGATTCTCTAAACCTAAACTTAAATTTGACAACAGTGCATCCTTGTCATTCTCTGTGCAGAATGAAAAGGAGAGACTGATGTTTAATTTAGTTTTAAGTTTAGAGAATCACGCCAGAATTGGCACCATTACCATTTAAATACGGTATTTACCGCATGGCTGGCAACATTGGAAAGGAGAGTGCGAATCTACATTTAAGCTGCGTTCATAATTATGTCATTTTACTTTGATACAATACTCTTCCCTAATGGATGCGTTCGTGTGATAGCAAAAAATGTACCTACATAATGATTATTTACAAAAAATATTTTTGAAAAAACTGTATTGTAGTTTTTGTTGATATTTTGATTTCGTAATAAGCGAATAATTACCTTTTTTTTGAGGTATGTCACATAATTATACATGCAAAATTTTTTTACAGATTTGACAGGTCACAAATGGGCATCCTTCTTTGACAACAGTGTATCCTTGTCATTCTCTATACAAAATGAAAAGAAGAGACTGATGTTAATTTAGTTTTAAGTTTAGAGAATCACTGCATGGCTCTGCCTTTGCCTTTCCCAAGATGGGAAAAAAGATATAAAAAAAAAAAAAAAATTTAGAGAATCACGCCAGAATTGACACCAGTTATTGTTGTTATATGTCAACTGTCAACCAACTGTCAGTTGCTCCTTTGGGCTTTGGGGTTTCATGCAAAACTAAATTGTTAATTTAATTTCTTTTTAATAGTAGTTTACTGTATGATTGGTGAATAAATTATTATTCATCTCATCAGTGAGCAAATGCCATTATAATTGATTTTCGGGACATTTTTGAATAACTGTTAATATGGATTTTTCACAAATATGCCGCGTTTGTCTTCAATCAAATAAACAAACTTACTATGACATTTACAACAGCTTTTACACTAAAAAGAATTTATTGTATTGTGAAATGCTGTCTTATTGCACCAAAGTAAAGGTATTTTTCACAAAATATTGAACAATTCTAGTAATACCTATGTAGGTATTAAAAATAACTGTATCTACTAAGATTTATTTTTAGCCCAGCAAAGAGGATGGATTGCCGCAATTATTGTGTAAAGAATGCTGCAGACAGTTACGAAAAACTTACGCATTTAATAAGCAATGTGAAGATAGTGATTTAAAGTTAAAACAACATTTGGATAATTTTGTCTCTTCTAATATCAAAGGTGAAGAATCATTCCTCGATTATGGTTCTACAGCAAAATCCAGAAATGACTGTAAAATTGAAAACCAGTCTAATACAATTTCGACTAATGCTGAAACCAACTCACAACTATTGGTACAGGAAGATAATTTAAAAAATGTAGAAGATAAGTTATCTGCTTCTGATGATCACAAAGAAGTTACAGATGATATTAAGTCCGGTTAGTTTGTTTAATACTAAATCTCGTCTACTGTATTAACCAGTGATTCATTTTAACCAGAATTCCAAAAATGTGGGCTAAAATGTGTACCTTATAATCAATTTATTTATTGAGCCAACACAGATATTTACCTATACGTTCAGTTATTCTTTTCAGAGCCTAATTATTATAACACATATGAAAACACCTTCTGGGATGACAATGATGATATCTCACTTGAAGATATTAAGGTTCAGAAAAACAAAGGTAATCCATACTATTTTTTATGCCAATTTGTTATATTTCGTTAGTTGAAAAAAATGGCGCAAATTAAATTTAACCTTCTTTATATTGCAGAATTGAAAGAAGAAAAACCAAAGAAAAAGAGAGGAAGAAAGAAAAAAGGTTGATATTAATAATTATACCTTAAATCTTTCTTATGTTTGGCAATAAACTGTTGTTCATTAAATACTCAGTTAATTATATGAATACTTGCAATGTGAATCACTCAGGAATCACTTGTAAAAATAGAATATCTTGATTAGATTTATATCAATACTTTAAACTATTTATTACTTGTCTAGATGGTGAGATGTCTTTGCCAGAAAGCAAACTACCTCATCAATGTGATGTTTGTGGCAAAATATTAAGTACAAAAAGCAATCTCAAAGCACATAAGATTTGTCACACAGATCTTCGGCCATACAAATGTACTGATTGCCCTGCCACATTTAGGTGAGAGAACTTATTTGTCATCAAAATCCTATATAGGTATTTATGTAAACAGTAGCTAGTAGTAGAATAAAAAGCAATATTAATATATGCACTTATATTTTAATTTTACGCACATTAACTATTTGATTCCAAACTTAAGAGGGGCTGCGGACTGCAAACTGCAGCGACATTACTTGTTTCTATGAAGCTGTATAAAACTGATTCCAAACGCGGCGACAGTGCACGGCACGACCCCTGCGACCGCAGCGCATACTGGAGTGACTGAGGCATGGTTCTATACAAATCAACCACAATCACTGGCGACACTGCTGTCGACCGCAGTCTGCCCTTCGTTTCGGAATTGTACCTTTATGCAGAATGTAAATCCTCATTGAAATGATAAATGTCATCAAAATGTACTAGGAAATATTTATTCACAGGGGACATAGCGCCTTGTTTCAACATAAAAAGGTTCACACAGGTGAAACTCCATACCACTGCCAGTACTGTCCTAAGCAATTCAGCAGGCGAACAGGCCTCGTCAATCACATACGAATGCATACAGGCATGTTTTTTTTATTTGATTTAATAAACATTGTTTGTAAGTATTTTTAACAAGTGTTCTTTATATTTAGGCCATCACTAACAAACTTTTTTCGCATCCAATCCATGACAAAAATTAATATCTCTTTAATGCTTATCAAATTATTAATAAACAATGAATAATATAGTTATGCAGTGTTTTGTTCATATAACTCAAATGCAATTTTTCATTCAATAAACGGAGTGAAAACAAGTAGTAATTCAAGCTTATTCTTTGTTTATGTATAAGGGAGATTGTTACAAAGGTCCAAGCAGGATTCTGAAAATGTCTGAAATTTATAGTAACATACATAAAAAAATATCGGATTCAAATGAATTTGTTGTTTATAATTCAGCAGAAAGAAAATTTGTGGTAAAATAATTTATTTTGTAATTATTCTTAAGAGATGTTAAATGGAGATATCCAAAATCCTAAACTAATATAAATGCAAAAGTGTGTCTGTCTGTCTTTTACCTTATGAAATTTGGAATATAGATACTTTGAGTTCCAGTTGAGGGCATAAATCTCTTTGAGGGGTGAAAAGGCCGGTGAAAGTTTTATATTATGTTATTGATAAATCCATTATATTCTCATTCCAGGAGAAAAATTGTACAGTTGTGACATTTGTTTCAAGACTTTTGTCCAAAGCGCACAGCTCTCAATACACATGAAAAGGCATAAGGGAGACAAATCTTTCCTGTGTCAGGATTGTGGTAAAGGTAAATATCTAATTTTACACAGTACAGTACCCAGACAGCTTCGTTATATTTTATTCACTTAATCATGGAAATTATGAAAATCTAATATTACGCTGCTTTTAGGTTTCTATACATAAAGTTTGTCTAGCTTCCATTGTCTGTTTATCTGTCAATGGGCTATAATATCCCATCAACAATAGCCATATACATAGACAGTTTAATATTACAATACATAGGTACACATATACTGTCGTAACAACAAATAATAATACATAACAACAACAATAACAACATTATTAATATAATGAAGTTAAAAATAAAATGAGATTTATGAAAGAAACATTTTTGCTCCTTCAACTTTGTATGAATGACGATATTCATACAAGGTTGAAGGAGCAAAAATGTTAAAAGCTTATTATTGATGTTTTTCTTCTATAAGGTGAATATATACCTATTTACAACAGATAATATTATTTCTAGGTTTCCCTATAAAATCAGACTTGAGAGTTCATCAGCGAATCCACAATGGCGAGAAACCGTATGCCTGCCATCTCTGTACGAAAACTTTCGCAACTTCTGGAAACCTATCAATTCATGTTCGGATACATAATAAAGAAGTAAGGTGAGTAACGCCTTATTCAGGGATATTTTTATCCTTTAATGAATCTAATGAGCTAATATGCTACAATAAACTCAATTTTATATGTTTGACGTTTAAATCTAAAGGAAATATAACTATAAAAAAATCCACGCGGACCAGTGGGCCAATCGCCTAAACAGATTGCTTTGGAAAACGCTATCGCTTACGATTTCATTTTGTTATTTCTAACCGCCGAAATACCTCACGCTCATTTTCTTTAACATTGTTATTACCAATGCAAAAGAAAAAAAAAGAGCGCGAGGCATTTGAAAACCTCAGGGGGCTAGAAATAACAAAATGAAATCGTAAGCGATAGCGTTTTCCAAAGCAATCCAGTTAGGCGATTGGCCCCCAGGCAGCAGACGGGCGAATGCACTGACCAATTATGCTACCGCGGCCCTGACGGCCGCGTCGGAATTCCTCTAGCCATTCTTAAGCTGCAAAGCAAAACATTTTTTTTAATTCAATCGCCTTATGCGAAAAGATTTTGACTATTTCCAATAGAAGTAAACAGTAGATTTATTTTTCCTATTGTAAGTTAATGTAGAATATTTGCAAATACTATTTTCCTTTTTTTGTACTGATCGTTCTACCGTTAGTTACGGAAAAAACGATAATATGCACAACTTCAAACGCCTGAATCTCTAAATAATGTTCAATAAATCAGATCAAATTAATTACTACGATCTCCCTATTCCATCCATAGGGAAGGCCTGTGCCCCAGCATAATAGCAGTGGGGACATTAATAGGCTGATGATGATGATGAATTACTACGACATCAGAAATATGTTTTCGTTGTAACATAATATATTAAAATTTTGATTTTCCATGTCATTAATTATCAAAAAAACAGTGAGTTTACCCAAAAAATAATGCAGGTTTACCTCGTATTTTGATATAAGATTAAATATAATTACTATCAAAAACTTTCATAAAACTAATCTACCATCATTGAACTACTGAAATATGTATATATTTTTATAATTAGTTCATGAATAATTATTTTATAAGACTCGAAATATCACCCGTAAAATGCAATACATACACGTGCAAATCTACCTACGCGCTGATAAATACGGCAGCGGCGCAAATTTGTAAAAGTGCTCTTAATGTGCCTTAAAAATGCATTTAAAATTAACATTTTCAATTTTCCCGCGTAGTAAACGAAAATGATTGCTCTGCGGTCTTGACGTCATTAGTATTGTAAATAAATGCGTTACCTTCGTTAAGAAAACATGAAAAGAACTAAGTTGACACCTGACACTTTAGCATATAATAATAATATAATAATAATAATAATAATTCATTTATTTCAATCATAAAGATCATAGCATGCCAATGACAAAATAATAATAAATAGTAATAATTATGATACATAAAAATAAATTAAATTACATCTCCACATACAATTACATTTAAAACAAAAATTAAATTCAATTCAATCGGTTTCACACCTAAGTATTAACAGTTTCAGAATTTCAAAAATAAAATGTCAAAATTTAAAACGGTAAAATAAAAATTAAATGTCAAAATTTAAAATAGTAAAATAAAAATTAAATGTCAAAAATTTAAAATGGTAAAATAAAATTGAAATGTCAAAATTAAAATGTTATGATTAAAATGTCAGAATTTAATTTCAAAGTTATATTAATTTGGTAGAGATTAACGCTTATATTATATATAAATAACAAAATTTTATATAGTCACTACATGAATCATAGCCACGTGGTTCATATAGTGACAGTCAAATCTACTCGAAAAGAGTTTCAGGATTGTGTTAGGGCTGCTCCGTACTCTGCTGACGAGAGAAGTGCATCGCTTACGCATGATTGTATAAAAACAATCCACACGGTATTGTGCAAACATAGCTGAAGCGCTGCAGAATCGAGGCAGCCCCAACAATACCCTCAGAGCATTATTATATTGGACCCGCAAGGCGCTGTACTGTTTCTTTGTGTAGTTGGTCCACAGGCTGCAGGTGTAAAAAGATGTACAAAAAGCTCTAAACAGTGTAATTTTAACATCACCTGAACAGCGAGCAAATCTGTGTGCAATCATGTTTGCCCTAACAGACAGCGCCCTGCGCTCCCTTTCTATATCTGTATCGTCCTTCAAGTCGGCGGTAACCCAATGGCCCAAATATTTGAAACGATCAACCACTTGAAGTGGTAAGCCGTTCAGTTTAATAGCTGGCACATAATCCAGACGCCCACCACCGGCCTGAAAAACCATACATTCACTCTTTTTCGAGTTATACAACAAACCATGACTAAGTGCGTAACGCTCACAGATAGACAGCAACTTATTCAAACCACACACTGAAGCGCTCAGCAGCACCATGTCATCCGCATAACTAATATTATTGAGACAAACGTCATCAATATGGCAGCCTACATGTGTGCTGCTAAGCTCCTCCAGAAGGGCATTCACATATAAGTTGAAGAGTTTGGGAGAGGTCAGCCCTCCCTGCCTCAGCCCGCACTCCAGCCTATATGGATCCGAATATGCATTAGACCAGCGGACCACATTGACCTGATTTTCGTACCAGTATTTGAACAGACTAACAAGATCAGTTACAGAACAGACTAACATAATATAATAGCGGTGTGATGTAATATTGTGGCGGTACCTACGTCTATAATTTCATCTCATACAGACTCATTTAACTTGCAAGTTCCTTAGAAAATTTTGCTAAAATTATGTTTTTACAATATCAGGTATGACTGCAAAGTGTGTCACCGCGGGTTTGTGACTCGCAGCGCTTTCAACGTCCACGTTAAAAGGCACAAGGGGCAAAGGGACTATCATTGCGAATGCGGCAAGACATTTTACACATCTTCAGCACTAAAACAGCACAAAGTCGTCCACACCGGTGAGAAGAAGTATCAATGCAAAATCTGTGAAAGGAAATTCACTCAAACCAGTCACCTCAGTCGACATTTCAAAAGGGATCACATGAAACCAAACGCACCAATCCCATCGTCGGATTACTACAAAACAGTATTGCAAGACAGCAGTAAAGTTTTCAACATGCTGGGGGACAGTGCCCCAAAAATTGATTCCGGAGTCAAATGTGAAGGCACGACATAGGATTTAGATATCTTCTTAAAGTTATGAAAGAACTGTGATGTTAAACTATTAGTTTATGGGAGTCAAATCATCCAGGTGATGATTTTTAAAAGGTGCAACTGAGTTGCTTTCACTCACTTCAGTTACCTATATTTGTTTTGTTATCAATTTCAGTGCAGCAATGCTCATTGTATTGTCTATGGCTTTTATGATTACTGTTGTTGCCAGTTGTATTCTTTATGGTCTCATTGCTAATATCTAATGGTGCCGTATCATAAACTCAGGGTGTGACATTTGCCATTGTTAAAGTGAATCGATATAAGTACACAATGTAAATAACTGCTTTGAAAATTACTTAAACTTAGTTTTACGTATTGTTTACAGTTACCAATTAATAAGTTATCTTTCTATAAGTAAAACTTTGGTACCTTAAGTGTCCCCCAATCATTATGTCTGTGAAGTACCTACCTATTATAAAGAATTTATTTTAAGATATTCATTATACCTAAGTAAAATACATTAACGGCTGTATTCAGAGTCGTTTATTAACTTTTAAATTGATTAAATACTTACTAATATTCTGTCACCTTTTCGCAGTATTAGACGGTATTATTTTAGAAAAACAACAACACAGAATAACATGAAATTTATTTTATGTCTGACTACAGATGTAAGAATAAAAAAATGAATTTTTTGCTGTGCAAAACACAAAATGAATATGTATTAATAAAAATGTAAAACATTATTTTCAAAACTCGCTGTATTTGTTTGCATTTATTGTTTTTACTCCACGTCTTCACTCTGTGATTTAATGCAAACTGTTGATTAGTATTCCTTGGTATTCCTATTCGCTAACTGCTTTTGACAGCCGGAAGTAATAACTAATCACCGACCGATTTCGTGATCCGCTACTGCTTTATATAACGCCGCCAATTGCTTACTTGTTCTAAAAAGCATCGATGGATATGCAATTTTCCCTTTAGTTACACATGTAATTATGTCAAAAAGATTAGCAAATAGGCCGGCAGGGCTTGTATGTACACTTTGCTGTTAAATAAAATAAGTTTCACGTATCTATTTTACATAAGTATCAAAAATGATTGAGTGAAAGGGATATATTCATTATTTTTATCTCAATCTAAAATACAAATAGATAGTAAAAGGTTTCCATCATCATCATCATCAGTTAATGTCCCCACTGCTGGGGTACAGGCCTTCCCTATGCACGGAATAGGGAGAATGGGCCAGGAGGACCACGCGCGCCCAGTGCGGATTGCTGGGTGCTAATAAACAAATTCATAACATACTTTTCGAAGCATAGCATAACGAGGAGCTTGAGATATTTTTGGTCACCCATCCAATGACCGACCACTGCGAAATTTTCTTAATTTCAACGATCTCATCCGAATGCGTAAACCACTTGCTCCATCGAGCCCATAAAACTATTTTTAAATAAATAACGAACACAGTTGCTATTTGAATTATCAGTTTTAATCAACTGATGGTAAGGCAAATACCTGAGTCAATATTTATATTTTTAGTAAATATTTGCCTATTGTAGTCATTCCGACTTCATCGCTGCAACCTATTTCTTTTTCAAGAACAATAATTTATGGTCACCCCATTAGACAGAGACAAATGGCCTCCGTAGTGTGCCATTTCTTGGGCCCATACATGAAACAGCTTGCTTCGCTACATAATGATTCTGGCATCATCATTTAAACCTATAATAATTCACAATCTGCGCAGGTTCTCGCCTTGTTTTCCGATTTTGCCAGTTATTTGGAGCGAGACAAAGAAACGATGGACGCGAGAACAGACATGAACTTGCATTGACTCCACAATCGCATGTTTCTAAGTAGCGAGCAACGCGCCGATTAGAAATGATATGAATGGTATTTGTTTTTTTATCTTTATTAAAAGCGGACCTAATTATGAAAATGCACATCGTCATCAAGTGCAAGAACTGCATTGAGAACCTTGAGAATGTGTACCCAAAGAAATTCTTGCCGTGATTATCGCTAAGATTAATACCAAAATTCTCGGCGAATTCCTCGCGTGAAGTATGGAGCGGGCTTTAGAGACTTTGGCCCTCTTTATTCTATCTGTGCATAATGATCACAATCACTAATCTGTGACTGTGAGTCGAGTTGTGAGTTGACTGATCGTGACGTGCGATTTGCGTTTGTAGTTTTTATTTATTTTCACTTAGTTTTACATTAATTTTCCTAATGTATTTAAGAAAGTCGTACTTTTAGGATGACAATGGAAAGGAGAATTAAGTTGAAAACACTCAACAGTCACATAACTTGTAAAATTTGCCGTGGATATTTTATAGACGCCACCACCGTCACTGAATGCCTACATACGTGTAAGTATTTTCATTTATTTAATTGCAAGTAGCAATAATTAAATAAAATCTGCAGATTGTGGTTTAGAGTAAATAATCTTCCATTAAATCAATCGTTCAAGCAACTGTTCTAAGAAACTAGGTTAACAATCAACAAACATCTAACCAAATAACAAATGCCATAAGCCATAAACTGTGTTTTAGAAAATATTAGTAAACTTTTATAGATGTATTTTTAGTTTTTGAGCATTTAAGCGCTAGATATTATGTATTTTCCTTAGATAAAAACTTTTATATTTAATAAATTTTAATTTATTTTTCAGTTTGTAAAAGTTGTCTTGTGAAGCATCTTGAAGAGAACAACACTTGCCCAACATGCAACATAGTGATACATCAATCGCATCCATTACAATACATCAGTTTCGACAGAACAATGCAAGATATTGTATATAAGTTGGTGCCCGATCTACAGGATAGTAAGAACACAAGATTTATTAATTTATTTTGCATATTATGTTTGGCTGTATTTAATTCCTGTTTGTCTATTGTCCTATAAATGGTTATCACCTTTTCATGATGTCTAATAATAATTTTGAGTACTGTCATCAAAAAAGTTTCTTTTTATTGTTATATGCAGGGTTTTTAAACTACAATAAAATTGTTTTCAGATGAGTTAAAACGTGAGCGTGATTTCTACCGTGCGCGTAATCTCCCATGCCCTAAGGATGCTGCGTTGGCAGCAGACAAGCCAGGTGCAGGAGATGAGCCTGAGCAACCAGACAACACAGACTGCCATCGAAAAGATGAACAAGTATTTTTTTTTTATTTATTTAATTTTTAATAGATTTTTATTTATTAATGCAGAAAGTAAATTATATTCAATTATTTGGAAGACTTCAGTAATTATAGTGGTTCTAATGTACTACTTGAGAAAAGACTTGGCGAAATCTATAAATAGTTTCATGAATGAACCAAAGTAATATTTTGAATATACATAATATATGAATTAATATAATATCTACATTTTATTTTCAGGTGAATGTGTGTCTAGAATGCATTTCCACTTCCCTTAGAACTCTAAAAAGAAGTTTTATTAGGTGCTCAGCTCAGGCTACCATAACACACTTAAAAAAATTTGTAGCAAAAAAAGTTTTAAATGGCATTGAAAAATATAGAGAAGTAAGTATTATATTATTAATATTTATTTACTGATGAGGTTTAAAAGTATTCACAAATGAAATTAATAAAATGTTGTTTATTTCAGATAGATATATTATGCAATGATGAATTATTAGGAAAGGACCACACATTAAAGTTTGTATATGTGACAAGGTGGAGATTTCGAGACCCCCCATTAAGACTTCAGTATCGTCCAAAGATAGATTTATAAATCAAATAAGTTCAATAAAAGGTCATGATAAGATTAACTTTGTGCTATTTTGTAGTACAATAAAATAGAAACTAAATTATCTAAAATGAGATTTTCTCACATTTGTATAAATGAACAGATTTGTGAAACTAAAAACTGGCTGGTGAAAGCCAACACAAGAAATTTGAATTTGTTAGTAGTATTTTTATTTGATCACAAGTTTGAAATTCATGAAGTATTTGCTTATATTGTAGTATGTACATTGTAATCACACTTGCAATATATCTAAACATACACACATACAGCATAATATTTTTGTAGATCTAGTTTTTTTTGCTAATTTTAGTCTATTTCTACAATGAAGAAACTAAATTTTATTATTACACTTTAAAAAAAAAAGTACTTAGGTACTACAAGAACCTAAATACTTTTTATTAAAAGACGAGAATTTACTTGTATTTTTTTTTAAAGTGGGCTTAATAAAATTTAGTTTATTTAAGCAATTTTGTTACATTAACTGTACAAGTAAATTAAAAAATAATATAACACAAGTAATATTATTTTCTTGTATAAGCACAATTCTATCAAAATTAAACTGTGTGATTGATTATATATTTATGTATACCACATTTATGAAGGAACATCATATGTGAATCTTGGCTTTTTAGTTTTTTTCTTGTGTTTATTATTGTGATGACAAAGATTTTAAGAAAGAAATTTTTCAAAATTATCAATATATGACAAGCATGGAAAAAAATCAGGCTGGTGTTTTTGTACTTTTTGCTGATGCATTTGTATGATATATGTATGAATTGCACCCATGTGAAACCAGGCAAGGGGCTGGCTGGCATTTTTTAATTAAATTAATAAATGTATAAAGTAAAATGATAACTTGAAACTGAAAATCAGAAAACAATAATGTGTATGAAAATGCTTTATTGGTTCCATAAAGACTAAATTTGAATGCAAAATTTTTTATGATAAACTTGTAAACTACATGTACTCATGACTGGAATCAGACAGAAACAAAAGGAAACTATCCTTAACTTTATTGTTTATTAATGGATGAATCACAAATACAAATATGTACCAATAATTTAAATTATTCATACAATAATTGTTGATTAAGGGAGTGATGTAGCATAATAAGTTATTGTGGTGTTAATTTTGCATGTTTCTTATCGGAATATCTTAGTTTAGTTAATTTAGTAATGAATCACACTTGTTAATTTCTTGTAAATAATCTTTTAACACTGCTTTGAATACGTAAATGAGTATGATTTCATTAGTAATTTAATTAGATTATTTTTATTGCAATTTGTAAATGGAAATTTATATAACTTATGTTTAATATCTCAGTTCTTTAATGAACTTAGAGGGAGGGTGAAGACGGAAGCTTGTTTTATTATTTTAAGTTTGTTGATATTGTTTTAGAAAAGGGTTATGTTACCGTTATCTCACTTTACTGTGCACATCATAATAATTCGTGACTTTTTGTTTACTTGATATTCTTTATTTAAATAGGAAGTATTACTGATTTTATTTTATTTTATTAGATAATTATTTAGATTAGTTAAGTAACATAGTATTTTTGTGCAAGTGGAAAATGTTAACAGGTAAAGAATTTTTAAAAATATACCTAATTTCCAATTATCTACTTCTTTACCGTCTTTTCTTGATACCAATGAGGTATTTTTTTTATAGTTTAATCCATTCGTAAAGATTGCTGATGCGTTGGAAATACGTGCCACGCCAGTTATTCTTACGTTGCCGGCTTTTTATTACTCTACCCAGTGTGAGGTGCTAATTAGCTCATTATAAAAAGTAAATGCAATAAGTATTCCAAAATTTCGACATTACTATCGTCGAATTAAAGAAATAAATGTACAAATCGTACGAGCCAAGAACAAAATATGATCACCTTATTAGAATAATACTAAATAATATTTCCAACACACACACCAATTAACGTAGCACCAAAGTAAGCACTGTAAGGCTTGTGTTATGGGATGCTAGGGTAAAGAATAGAATACATATACTCTTACATATATAAGTATATTTATATAAATACATATTAAACGTCCATGACTGGAGTACAAATGCTCGTATTCATCACACAAACATCTGCCTCCACCGGTATTCGAACCCGGGTCCTCTCGAGTCGGCGACACCATGAAACCCGGCGTACAAACCACTCGGCCAAGGAGTGTCCGTGATGCTAGCGTACCCACGATCAATATACGGTTTTTCGTTATGCCATTAAATAGTGCCAAATTAGTGTAAAAATAAAAAAAATAGTGCCTCTTTAATTTAAGAAATAAAGACCTTTTTTACTGTGTACGCTACCATGACGTCAAGCTAGCGTACCCATGGCCGACTCCAAGAACGGCATATATTTAAGCAACGAAATTGACACACAAAAATAGTTCGCAAATAGTGCCCTGGCTTTACAAAATTTCATAATCAATACTCTTAAAGTACCAAAGATATTGAACTAAACATTCTTAGCTGGCGTCAACCTGGCGTACCCATAATAGTTCTCATAGAAAATGAACTTTTATCGTTATCAATTCTATATGTATAAATAGTGTGTCAAATAGTGCCTCTAATAGTAAAAGTATTTTATGTGAATCCGCATCACAACAATACATAAAAAGAATCTTAAATTCTAGGAACAAATGTATTGTAGTACAGTTGCACACAAAATTAATTTATGCACTAAGAAATTATCTATAATATGTATTTTTACTAAAATAAATAGGTACTTTTTATAAAAAGATATTTTATTTCAATTCGAATTCACCAATCATAAATTCATATAAGAATTTCAACCTACCTACTAAGTACCTTACTTACCTACTATACTACGAAAATATTATCACTTCTGTACATGACTGTACTTTATATATAAAAATAATTTAATTGCTTTTTTTATATTGTTTTACTGTGAATTCACATAAAATTACTAATTATTTAATTATTATTAAATAATTAGTAATTTTATTACAATTAATTAATTAAGTTACTTGTATTTATTTACTCGTATCGTTAGGGTGCGGCCAGAGTGCACTCAGATTCAGATTCCGAAAACAAGCGCGAGAAATAAACAGTGTAGTCGAAGGGTACGGCCAGAGTGCACTCCTGATTCAGATTCAGACTCAGAAAACAAGCGCGAGAAATAAACAGTGTAGTTAAAGCAGGATGGCCATAGTGGCCGCAGGCAACGTGTCCGTGATGCTAGCGTACACACGATCAATATACGGTTTTTCGTTATGCCATTAAATACTGCGTAAATAGTGTAAAATTAGTGTAAAAATAAAAAAAAATGTGCCTCTTTAATTTAAGAAATAAAGACCATTATTGCTGTGTACGCTACCATGACGTCAAGCTAGCGTACCCATGGCCGACCCCAAGAACGGTATATATTTAAGCAACAAAATTACAAATACTTTTACTGTTAGAGGCACTATTTGACACACTATTTATACATATAGAATTGATAACGAGAAAAGTTCATTTTCTATGACAACTATTATGGGTACGCCAGGTTGACGCCAGCTAAGAATGTTTAGTTCAATATCTTTGGTCCTTTGAGAGTATTGATTATGAAATTTTGTAAAGCCAGGGCACTATTTGCGAACTATTTTTGTGTGTCAATTTTGTTGCTTAAATATATACCGTTCTTGGGGTCGGCCATGGGTACGCTAGCTTGACGTCATGGTAGCGTACACAGTAAAAATGGTATTTATTTCTTAAATTAAAGAGGCACTATTTTTATTATTTTTACACTAATTTGGCACTATTTACGCACTATTTAATGGCATAACGAAAAACCGTATATTGATCGTGGGTACGCTAGCATCACGGACACGCCAAGGAGGTCGTCAACAATATGATAAAGGCCTTTGTTATATAGCTCTCGCTCTGCCCTTTTCATCGGCAAAGCCTCCCCCACACAGTGACGTTCCGGTGGTCTTGGGCTGCGTTCCAAATATACGCTTTAGGAGCAATTTTTACTATGATGTTTCAATTTTGAAATAAAATATTTATGAAACGATGAAACGTATATCTGGCATTCATTTGTTTAATCTAGAAAGTAGCACTGAGCGTAGGTTTGGAATGTAGCCCAGCTGTCCAGGGATGCTTTAAGCCAGAACCATATAACTGTGTCGTGGCGCGCCAGAAGCATATCGGTTTCATACATTTACAATGGTAAGAGACATATTTACGTATCGTGTCGTATCGACGCTCTAACCTCTCTCTCTCTAACCCATAATAAATGTATGGAACCGAAGCGTCACGACACGCCACGTTAATATGTTTCTGGCTTTACACGTGTCGTGATGCGCCAGAAACACATTGGTATCATACATTTAGGTACTATGGTTGGAGACATATTTGTAAGGCGTATCGTGTCGCCGCGACATGACACGTATTTAAGGGTCTGCCTTTACATTTAAAGGTACGTTCGGACGTGTCCGTCATGCTAGCGTACCCCACATCGAGTTTGCGGTTGTTACTCATGCTAATAAAAAGTACGTTAATAGTGCCTAATTAGTGCAATAATGAAAAAAAACTTCCTCTTCAGTTAAGGAAATAATAACTGTTTTCATTGTGTACGCTGGTGTGACGATCAAAGTAGCGTGCACCAGGCTATTCTCGAAAACGGTTTATTGTTATGCAACCAAATTTTCACTGAAAATATTGCCCTAATAGTACTCACACTATGCAAAATTTCATAACTATAGCTCATACGGGAACAAATATATAGAACATAACTTATAAATAACCTATGGAGCTGGCGTAAAGGTAGCGTACCCCAAAAAGTGCATAAAGGAAGCAAACTACTCTTTTAATGTATGATACATGTATAAATAATGCGTGAAAATCTGCCTCAGATAATATAAAATACTGTATGAATTTGCAGCGGAATAATTAAAAAAAAACTGGTGTCAACTTCTAGACACTAATGCATTGAAATACAGTCGCGAAGAAAAATTTTGAGCTCAAATTGACACATGCATGGTTGGCAACACAGAAAATAGAAAGAGGTTAGAAGGGTATAAGAGACCGCTTGAATAAAAACCGATGTCGCTGGCACGCCCCCACTTCACTTCCATCTAATAAATCATAAGCCAATCAAGCAACGCGACATTAAAGAATCGAACGAATCAGCGCCAGTCGGTCTGAGCTCTGATTCGTTCGATGGATTGCGCTGGTGGTTGACATGACAGTCGATGTAATATTGGAGTCGATTCTAGCGTGATTCTCTAAACTTAAAACTAAAAAAAACTGTACAGAACGACAAGGATAGATACTGGTGTCGATTCTAGCATGATTCTCTTAACCTAAACTTAAATTTGACAGCAGTATATCCTTGTCATTCTCTATACAAAATGAAAAGGATAGACTGATGTTAAATTCTGTTTTAAGTTTAGAGAATCACGCCAGAATTGGCACCACTGTTGTCAAATTTAAGTTTAGGTTTAGAGAATCATGCCAGAATCGACACCATTATCGATATTAAAAATGCAAGTTGGACTTGTCTTGGTTAAATGTTTTTTTGTATCCTGACAAACTCAGAAAAGACAATAAAATAAAACTAAACGCTATGCAGTTATACACATTATTAATAGGTATAAAAATTAAAACACTTGACTGTAGACTAGGTGTCAGTGTACAGTCAAGTGTTCTAATTTTGGAGGATTGGTGTGATTTGGTGGAGGATTAAATGACAAATCATTTAAAACAAACATCACTTCCGCGAAAATCTCTTTTATATGTTTAATTTTTTGTACTTATTTGGAGAATTCTTTACTACAAACACGACAATAACTTTTATTTGAAATCTACTCCAAACGGGGAGCAATGACGAATGTAAATTGAAAGTTTTCCATTAACTTGTTAACAATGGTGTCGATTCTGGCGTGATTCTCTAAACTTAAAACTAAGGTTGTTTTCCAATTACAGAGCATAATGCGACTCAATGGCGCACAATGCCGAATTATGCTGATGCTTACAATTAAGCATTGCTTTACATTAAACGTTCCAATGAACGTGAATTAGTTTTCAAATGCACCAGCAGTTCAGTGTTGAAAAAAAGTCAATGTTAACGGTTGCTTTCCAATTACACCATTATAGCGCATTATGCGGCATAATGCTTAACGTTGAGTGTTCCAACTACAGCAACGCTTCGCACAATTGAGCACTCTCAAAAGTGATGCTTTCGTGTGATGCGTGCAATGGTACCAACTTAGAGACAGAAAATTAACAAGTGGTTTTTCTTTAAGTTGGCATTGATCGAAATGTTTTATTTATATGTTATCGTTAGTAATATTATTTATTGTTGAAAAATTATTAAAGCTTTCGTTTCATTAAATAGTTTTTTTTAAATAATCAAAGTTCATTCAAACTGTTAAAAAATAAATATAAGTATGGATGAAGGTACAAACATTGACTTTTTTTTTTCAACACTGAACTTAGCGCACTCTGCTGGTGCATTTGAAAACTAATTCACGTTCCAATTAAGCATCAGCATAATTGGGCATTGTGCGGCACTGAGTCGCATTATGCTCTGTAATTGGAAAGCATACTGTACCTTCATCCATACTTATATTTATTTTATTAACACAGTTTGAATAAACTTTGATTATTTTAAAAAAAACTATAATGAAACGAAAGCCTTAATAATTTTTCAACAATAAATAATATTACTAACGATAAAATTAAATAAAACATTTCGATCAATGCCAACTTAAAGAAAAAACACTTGTTAATTTTCTGTCACTGAGTTGGTACGATTGCACGCATCACACGAAAGCATTACTTTTGAGAGTGCTCGATTGTGCGAAGCGTTGCTGTAGTTGAAACATTCAACGTTAAGCATTATGCCGCATAATGCGCTCTAGTGCTGTAATTGGAAAACTACCTAAGTTTATAATCTTTCTGTCCGTTTTATTCTGTATAGAGAATGACAAGGCTACACTGGTCCCGATTCTGGCGTGATTCTCTAAACTTAAAACTAAATTTAACATCAGTTTCTCCTTTTCGTTCTGTATAGAGAATGACAAGGATATACTGCTGTCAAATTTAAGTTTAGGTTTAGAGAATCATGCTAGAATCGACACCACTGTTGTCAAATTTAAGTTTAGGTTTAGAGAATCACGCTAGATTCGACACCACTAACTTGCTAATAAAAGCTAAGTCGTAATTTGATTGACAACATAGTCCAATATCGACAATAATATATTTATTTTTGTTAACCAGTTTCGAAATCAGCGTCTTCGTAGCTCAAATGTAATTTACAAATTGGCCTTAAAGTAGAAATGATAAGAATAAGAAATGATTTAAAGAAACTGATTTCTAACTTCAAAATTTTAAACTTTGATAACTCAGAAAATCAGCATTTTCTTTGGTGGGAAATGGAGTTTAGGGGTTCCTCACTCCCCTGAAAATCGTGTACTACATGTGAAAATATAATACGTTTTAGTGATCAACATACGTGGTAATGATTGTACTCCCATATTAAAGATTATACTAAAGAATGGCACACCAAAGCTTTGAAGTATTGCTGAATTTTAGGTAAAACTCTGCTAAAATACAAATTTCATCTTTGCAGTGGTAACATTATGTCGAAAAAATTAAACTTTAACTTAGAAAATAATATTTTAAAAACACCTTTCTCTTTCCTTTTTAATAAAATGACTGCCTTTTTGTTGCCAAAGGAAAATGACAACAATCAAACTTTATTTTTTTTTAAATGCCATTTATAGAGGTTACTTATGTACTGAATATTGAAGAATTGCTATTATAGAATGATATTTTTTTAATTATGTAAATTTATACATATATCATATGCTAACACAGAAGTTCGCCTTCTATATGTACTATTTGGGGTATGCTACCATAACGCCAGCTCCAAAGGTTTTTTATAAGTCTTGTTCTCTATCTTTGTTCTCTTATGAGCTAAGATTATAAACTTTTGCACATTGTAGGCACTAGTTGAGCACTATTTTCAGTGAAAATTTGGTTGCATAATTTTTTTTTTCTTTTTTTTCGTTTGTCCTTTCGGACAGGCTAAGGTCTGGGACCATACTGCCTCGTCATTAGTTATTTTTCTTCTTTTTATTATTAAAATTCAATATAACTTCCTCAGTTTGATAATTTCCGGTATATTTTCTAGTTTTTTGTTTTACTCTATTATTATGTGCTTTTTTCCGAGCACATTGAACATCTTAAACACCAAACATTTAATTTTTTCTCTTACTAGACAGTCCAATCATGAATTAATTACATCCTATATGAATTTCATATTTATTTAATATCTTTTTTATAGTACACATTTACACAAAAAATAAATCATAGACCAATACCATGCAATACCTTAATCCTAATACAAAACTTAAGAAAAGAAAAAACAAACTTAAAACAACGACATTTGATACGTTTCAAACTTGTTTCAAACCGACGACCTAAACGAAAAAGAATACCTACAAGCAAAATTACGAAAATAAACATTTTTTTCAAACAAATAAAAGGAAAGAGAACATGCGGTACCTATTAAACTTAACTGAGCGTTTTGTGTATGCAGAACATTTAACCTTAAAATCTAATACACAACGATATTACAGAATATTTATATTTCTTCAACAGTGTTTGCAATGAAATTATACAGAGGAACGTATGTACAATTATTTACAAGAAGATCGGTCAAGGAACGCGGGACCAAATCATGTTTGCCATAAATTTGGATTAGCTCATCCAACAACACAAGGCGCTGAATGCCGAAGGATGGGCAGTCAAAGAAAATGTGAGCTAGGGTTTCTTCTTGGGAATTGCAATGAGTACATTGAGCATTATTCACCATTTGCAACCGAAAGAGATGGAAATTAAGCCGACAATGACCAAACCTTAAGCGAAAAATCGTCGTATAGAATTTTCTATTCAAAAAGCTATTTGATTTGCAGAACCATGGCAATTTGTTTACATCAACATAAAGAGGTGTGTACCATAGACCTTTACCTTTAACCTGTACTATACAATTCCAATGGGCTCGCCACTCTTGGTGCATTCTTTCCTTTAGCAGAACAATCAAATCTGTATAAGGTATAGACATCTTCTGAGTATTGGTTTCAGTAGCTAGAGTATTGATAGATTTTGCTAGATAATCTGCATTTTCATTACCTGTTACACCAATGTGAGACGGAACCCACATGAAACTTACAATTATATTATCAACATTGTATAGATCAGCTATACTCTAAGTGTGTTCCGCGGAACCCTAGGGTTCCGTGATACCTCTGTCGGGGTTCCGCAAGAATTTAGAAATAAAAAAATCAAAACACCTCTCTCTGGTCGCTCCGCGGCTGTGCGGACTCCGCGGCCGCGCGGAGACAAAACGCTATGAATGTTATTTATTTATTTATTTGTATTTGTATAAGCTTGTGTTACATTAGCTGGTACAATATCTCATAAGTTTGGTCTCAACAATTTTATACTTGTACAACGCGTTCGCTCTAAGTTTGCCGGTCTGTGGAATGCGCGTACCCTCCCCCACGTGACAACAAAACTTATAATGTGTCATAGTTTTACCCAAATATCTAACGTACACAATTTTTATTGTTACAATTAAATAAAAAATTTCGAACGTCATACACTCATACCTATCGCCAGCGGCAAACTTAAAACGAGCGGGTAGGTATACTTGTAAGCGCTCAGTCTCTTTGATAAAAGCCGCCTCTGAATTAGACGCTATAGTTGTCAACTAGCGACTTTCGTCTCTAACTTCAAAGGATAAAGTCGATATTGTTTACAACGCTATTTTTAAATTTCTGTTTTTATTTTTGCTTTTTGTTTATCAAAGGTGCCGACTCGAGTATTTTCGAGAATATTTGAGATCGAGTCTAGGACTAAGTATAAAAGCGGCGATCGCGCGTTGGCGTCGTCAGTTGATGATTAGCGTTCGGAGCGATAAGTTACTACCTACTTACAAGCTCGCTAGCGAGAAACTGGTGTTCATTGTTTTACTGCCTGCTGTATTCTGTTGTCTCAGTTTTATACATTTCTTCCCTGTAGGTTCTAAATTTAGTCTCTTATACGCAGTAACGATTGTGCATTATTTAAACCCCACTATCCTGACTTGTAACATTATAAATAAAGAAGAATGGAACGTTGGCTTAAAGGTGTTAAACGTGTTCCAACAACATCTTCTAATGACGCTGAATGTTCAAAAGCAATGCGCGCGGAGAATTTAGCAATCACCGATCCAGAAGATGATGCCACGAGTGCCACGACGTCAAGCTCGACGGTTTCAAAGACGAAAAAAAGGAAGTATGATGAATCTTATATCAGTTTCGGATTTGTTGATTCCAACGGCTCACCTCTCTGCATGCTCTGTAGTAAACTGCTTCCTAATAGTTCCATGGCACCTGCCAAATTGCGTCGACATTTAGAAACCGTACACCCCGAGACTAAAGACAAGAATAAAGAATTTTTTGTTCGCAAAAAAGATCAGTTATTAGAAAGTCAAAAAAATATGATGCATGTAACACAAACTACCAACGAAAAGGCCACGGAGGCATCATACTTAGTTAGCTATCGCATTGCACAAGCAGGTGAAGCGCACACTATCGCTGAGAAATTAATAAAACCATGTGTATTAGACATAACAAAATGTATGCTTGATGAAAAATCTGCAAAGCATCTTTCTACTGTTCCGCTATCAAACGATACTGTTTCACGACGAATCCATGATCTGGCAAGCTACGTCAAACAAGAACTAGTTACACGTCTACAAAATACACGATTCGCTTTGCAAATGGACGAGTCGACTGATGTCGCTGGTTTGGCTATCCTGCTGGTTATTGTGAGATATCCATATAAAAGTTCTTTTGAAGAAGACATGCTTATGTGTTCATCGCTGCTTACAAACACTACCGGGGAAGAAATTTTTAATAAAATAAATATATTTTTTGAAGAACATAATCTCAGTTGGAACAATTGCATTGACATTTGTACAGATGGGGCCAAGGCGATGACAGGTAAAACAGCAGGAGCAGTGTCACGAATGAAAAATAAAGCGCCTAATTGTAGTTCCAGTCATTGTATTCTGCATAGACAAGCACTTGCGATGAAGCAAATGCCGTCTAATCTAAAATTAGTTATGGATGAAGCGGTAAAAATAATTAATTTTATCAAATCACGACCACTACAATCCCGATTGTTCTCATTATTGTGTGAAGATTATGGCAGCAAACATAAAACACTGCTGCTCCATACAGAAGTGCGATGGCTGTCTCGGGGAAAAACTTTAACAAGGCTATTTGAACTTAGAGCCGAGTTACAAATGTTTCTTTCAGCAGATACTTCTTTTAATTTGAAGGACCGTTTGTATGATAAAACTTGGTTGTTCCGATTGTCTTTTATGGCGGATATCTTTCAAAAACTTAACGAATTAAATTTATCATTGCAAGGTAAACAGACAACAGTGTTTCAGGCCTATAATAAAATAACTACTTTTAAAAGAAAATTAGATTTTTGGATCATTTGCATTGGTAAGAAAGAAATAGAAAGTTTTACGTTACTCACTGAGTTTGTTAGCGAAAACGACTCAGAAATGTTTGAAGATAATGTGTTTGAAGAATTGGTCCAATATCTCAGTTCGATGCGCGCATCTTTTGAAAAGTATTTTCCCGAAGAACACAATACAAAAATTAAAGTGAACTCCTGGATTCATAATCCTTTTTTACCCAACTTGGAAAAGCCTGAAAACATGTCAAATGAGATATATGAATCTCTTTTAGAAATGTCATCAGACACAAGTATGGAGTCATTGTTCAAAACGACGCCTCTTAATGATTTTTGGTGCAGAATCCAAGATGAATATGCAATGCTTGGCCAAATGGCTCTGGATATTCTTCTCCCGTTCCCAACTACATATTTGTGCGAAACAGGATTCTCTACCTACGCAGCCACGAAAACAAAATATCGCAATAGACTGGACGCCGAAGCTGATATGAGACTCCAACTTTCTTCCATCAAACCTGATATCAAGCAATTGATGAAAAATAAAAAACAGTTTCATACCTCCCACTAGTTAGATTTTTTCTTTTTTAATGTTTTCTATTATTGTCCTTACCAAGTGGTGAAGTAAATAATAATTAGTAACGGATACATTGTACTTTTATTATGCTGATTAATATAGAATACACTTATAAAAATAATTGTTTTATTGTAGGGTTCCATCAAGTATTTTGCTTCCCAAAAGGGTTCCGTCATTTAAAAAGTTTGAGAACCACTGGTATAGATCATACCAGACTTCTTTAATAGCATGAATAATGTAATTGGTGTTTGCACTTAATTTATTGTTTTCTAAGTTTTTGAGCACACTCATGCTATCACTAAGTATTAGCCATTTTTTATGTCCTTGATTTTGGTGTTTTATGTGTTTCAGAGCAGCCAAAATTGCTAGAGCTTCTGCAGTGAATACAGAGGAATTTTTGTCTATCTTGTAACCTAAACCAGATTTTATAGAGCTAACGTAAAAAGAAAAAGATGCACTTGAATCATTTTTTGAGCCATCTGTATAAATATGTTTATGATCAACCCAATTTGATAGTTCACCAAACACCTCCTCTTTAGTAGAAAGCTCCTTGTAGATATTTATGTCAATTGATGGAAATTTGCTCTCAAAATGCCCTTCATAGCATGGTAAGATTGAAGGCTTATAAATGTTGGAATTTTCGAGAAACTGAGTGAACTGAGGAAATCCTTGCATGATATACAAAGGCCTACCTGCCAGTGATTGTGATAAATATGAAATATTTTTTAAAAGTTGATTATTGTTTATTGAGAATAGCTTCAAAAGGAATCTTTCCTTTAAGTAACTAAATCTTATTGAAATGGGAGAAAGATTACACTCAATTTGCATAACATTAATGGGAGTGCTTTTGAAAGCACCAGTTATCAAACGCATACTTTTATTTTGAATTTTGTCTAGGATATCTACAATTTTGTTGTCATGAGCAAAACAAAAAAAAGCATACTCAAAATGGCTGCGAATCAAAGACTTATACAGTAACAACAAGATCTTAGGATCAGCTCCCCAATATGTAGAAACTAAAGATTTTAATATGTTTAAAGCTTTGTTAGCCCTAGTTGTTATGTGTTCAATATATTTTTTCCAAGATAAGTTGTGAGTTATTAAAACACCCAAAAACTTTGTGTCTAATGAAACTGGAATAGCAACATTGTTATAGTAAACAGTAGGCATCAAAGATCTATTTTTCCCAAATACAAGCAGTTTTGATTTTAATGGGTTAATATCAAGATTTAAGTATGTAAAATATTGATTAAGATTAAATAAGGCACTATTAATTTTATTTACTAAATTTGTAATTTTATGATCGGAAGCATATACTACCAAGTCATCAGCAAACTGTAAATTTTTGACATGTCCACCCAGAATTAAGTTGAGACGTCGGATATATAATATAAAAACAAGAGGAGATAAAATTCCTCCCTGACAGACACCAACAGAAGCCAACCGTGGGCCATATAGGTAACCATTATTCTTAACAAAAACTTTTCTTTCAGACAAGAACTTTTGGACCCAATGAACAAGTTTTGGTGGTATACCCACTGAAGTTAACTCATTAGAAAGCACATCAACATTGACACTGTTAAAAGCTCCCGCAACATCAAAGAATACAGACACCATAGTTTGATTTTTTACTAGACAATTTTGGATGTCAAGTTGTAATTGGCAGATACTTTCACGAGATGAGCGACCTCTTCTAAATCCAAACTGATTCGAAGGTAAAATGCCATTTTTTTCCACATAGAACTCCAATCTTTGCTTTAGTAGTTGTTCAAAAATTTTTCCTACACATGAAGTTAGTGCAATAGGGCGATAAGAATCTTTATCCAATTTAGGCTTATTAGGCTTTAAAATAGGAACCAAGCAATCTATTTTCCAACAAGGTGGTATGTCATTGTTTTCCCAAAGATGATTTAAAACCTTCAAAAATATCTGCAAACTAGAATCACTAAGAGTTTTCAACATTTTATAAGGGATACCATCCAATCCAAATGCACTTTCTCTTCTGGAGGAGACTGCGTTTTTCAATTCTGTTATTGTAAATGGTTTTATTAAAAAGAGGTTGGTGGAATTTGATTGAGATCTATTGTAGGAACAGTCCTGATGAGTAGGTACATAATCAGGAGTATATTTCTTAAGAAAAGGTAAAACCCAGCTGTCACAGTCTGGATGACTTAAAATAAAAGATTTATTGAATTTACGCATATATTTCCAGATTACAGTAAGAGGGGTACAACGATTGAATGAACTACACAAATCAGCCCAGCTTTTTGATCTTTCAGTTTTAAGGGTGAGTTTTTTTAAAGCTTGCAACCTTTTAAATTCCAAATAGGTTGTTTCTGATGGATTATTTTTAAATGTAATATATGCTTGTTTAGAATTACTCACAGCAACTGAACAATTATTATTCCACCAAGGTAATGAGAGTCCTTTGCCAGTTTTTCTGTTGGTAGAGTTGGATTTTAATTTGGTAGGGGTTAAAGACTCTGTGGCTGAATAAAGAATTTCACAAAATAGTGTATAAGCCTCCAATGGGGTGTATGATTGAACACAAAACTCAGATAAAAGACTTTCAACTTTACATTGATACATTTTCCAATCAACCAGTTTAAAATTTTTGAATATTGGAAAAGTGACCTTATCATCCATGACATTATTGTTATTACAATCTTGTTGGTTGTTGACATTGAGACTAATATTTGTTTTTACAGGTAGATGATAACTGCCGAGAGGATCATCATGAACAGACCATTCACAAGATAAAGCCAAAGAAGGACTAACTATGGTCAAATCTAGAGCATTGGGCCGCCAAGTTAAAGAGCCAACTGTGGTTGGTTGCCCATCATTAAGAAGAATCAAGTTATTTTCATCAATGATATCCAGAATATCTCGACCACGAGGATTTGTGGAATTACAGCCCCAAGAAGAGTGATGACCATTAAAATCACCTGCAAAAATCATCGGACCAGGGATAGATTTTATAAGAGAATCTAATTTGCTTTTACTAAAGGCAGGATTAGTATTTGGAGGACTGTAAAAGCTAACAATTGATATATCTTTATTTCTTATTGTAATACGAATACAAATATTTTGCAAAGTATTATCAAAATTTGTATTGATTTTAGTATAAACAATGTTATTGCGAATTAATATTGCAACTCCATTATGTATATTATCAGAATCATTTCTTTCTATGTTGTAACCTTTTATTTTGAATTGTTGATTCGGTCTTAGCCAAGTTTCTGATATTAATGCTAAATGAATGTTGTGTTCATAAAGAAAATTTGTAAATATGAGCCTACTGCTTACTAAACTCTGAGCATTCCATTGTACAATATTTAAGTTAGCCATTTTTATTTTTGGAAGGTATTTTTCTGAATGTATTATGTAAATTTTCTTTTATAGTATTACTATTTATAGGTACATTCTTATTAGATACTATATTCATTATTGTTTCTACTAATAAATTCATAAATAAGTCTGATTTTGATAAATTATTTAAATGTGTTTCTATCGATTTTTCGGCAAGTTTGGGAAATGATTTTTCATTAAATAGTTCTGAATACTGCACAGCTCTACTTTTAATTTTGTTGTCTTCGATCTGTTGCTTTTTAATTGGACAAGAGGATGAGATGGCTACGTGATTACCTCCACAGTTAGTGCACTTTGCATTTTCTATATCAACAGTACAAGATTTATAATTATGATTTGTCGAACAAATTGAACAGACTTCATTATTGCGACAAAACTTAGCAATGTGACCGAAACGCATGCAACGTAGGCACTGCTTAACAGGTGGAACGTATGGACTGACCTCGTGTCTCCAATGGTCTAGATATACGTATTCTGGCAACTGAGTAGAGGCAAACGTTACTGCGACTGTTTGCGTGGGCTGGTACGAGACTGCACCAGCATCCCCCCGCACACGCCGCATGAACCGCCGGACTTGTATAATGTTTTTGGAGCTACCTATCAAAGAGAAAATGTTTTTATTTGACAATTCGGTAGGGACAGATTTTAGCACACCGGTTACTTCAGTGTCCTTTGCTGGAATGGTGGCCACTACGTCCAACTCTTCCAAAAGTTTAGCATTTTGTAAAAAAACATTGGCATTGTTCGAAAGATCGAACGTTATGCCGACTTTATACCGATTAACCGGCCTTAAATGTAAAACACCGGACACGCAATGTGTTCGGATGGCTTTTGAAATTTTTATTCTGTCTTTGTCCGTAAATGGCGTATCATAAGTTTTGTGAGACAAAAACACAACAAACTATGTTTTATCTGCATTTTCAGGATATTTCCTTTGATACCCAGTTACTTTAAAGATCTTGAATTTCTGAGAGGTCTCAGACTCATCGTCCGAAGAACGACGACTATCATCGCCACCCCCAAAGTCTTTTTTCCGCTTTTTCGTACTAGCCATTTAACTTCTATATACCTATATTTGAATTGAAACACTATTTACATAAAACTATACAAGAATACACAAAAAAAAGAGAAAATTAAAATTAATGCAAAAAAAATCTTCAAAGCGCGCCTTTCCTCTTCGAAGGTTCCCGCCGAAAAAAAAAAAACTTGGTTGCATAACAATGAGCCGTTTTCGAGAATGATCTGGTGTACGCTACCTTGATCGTCACACCAGCGCACACGAAAATAGTTATTGTTTCCTAAACTAAAGTGGAAGAATTTTTTATTATTGCAATAATTAGGCACTGTTTACGTACTATTTATTAGTATATACCTGACAACCTCGAACTCGATGTGGGATACGCTAGCATGACGGACACCATTCAGACTACTCTATATTTTATAGCACCATACATTTACATAGAACACGTCTTCACACCTCGCTATACTATATTATTGCAAGGGTTTGCATAGCGTAGTCTGAACGCACTTTAGCAGTATAGTGTATCTTAAGCTGGCACTTCCCATATTAATTAGTATTTTTACAATTTATAAACTTGCCAACAGTCTCTCCTTTTCACTCTCTATATAGTATGATTAGGACAACCTGCTGTCAAAATGACAACATATATGAATAGCCACGTCAAGTGCCGGCGTTAAGCTATTAACAGACGTTCCGATTTGGTTGGTGCCAACCACCCGACCACGACCAAAACGGAAAGTGTGGAGAGCGGTCGGTCCAACATAATTATTATTATTATTGGTTGGACGTGGTCGGATCGCCAACGCATCCGACAAGCCGACCGTCCAACCAAATTGGAACGTATGGAAGCTACGTTCCGACCAAATCGACTCAATCGCACTCGCTACGCCGGCGTTGTAGGACGTCAACATGAACGCCGAGGGAGTGACGGTCACCGAACGTGACATATTAATAAAGTTACTAGAACTTTATAAAGACTTTCCCTGTTTGTGGGACTTAAGTCACAAAGATTACGCCAATAGAGATGCCAGAAATCAAGCGTATTTGATAATGCTGAACGTTTTTAAAAAAAATGACAGTGCAGCTACTTTGAAAACGTTGAAAACTAAGTTGGACAATATGCGTACATCCTATAAGAGGGAGCGAAAAAAGGTAAGCAAATTCAAGTCTAATAATCTGTTGTGTATATAAATAAATAATGTGTAAGTTGTGAGTATTTTTGTAAGTTGTTACATATTTATAATACATTGTTGTAAGTATGTTACATATTTATAATTATTAATATTTGTGTCTTCAATACATACTTTTGTTGTACTTATTCTCTTTTCCTTATTTATTTATATATTTCATTTTTAACTACCTTACAATGCTTTCGGTTTTTATTCTCAAGGTTGACTGGGAGAGAATGCTTTTAGCATTAAGTCCACCTACTGTTAGCTCTACGGGCTCGAAAAGTTAAATAAAAAATAAAATAAATAAATAAATAAAAATTACGTTACATTAAATACATGTATTTAATGTGACGTAATTTTTTCATTTCATAATGATATGACTGCTAAAGGATTTCGCCCCTTCCCTCTACCTGCTTCTACAGTTCAAGTGACATAGCGGTATAATTGCTACATCAAGTCATGTTTTGACAATATTTATTAACAAGTAAAAAAAAATTACATATTCAAAGTACTTCATTGAAGAAATAACACAACTATGGGTTTCAATAAACTCTAGGATATTGTACATATTTTTAGGTGGAAGCTAGCAAGACTAGTGGTGCTGGAAACGATGAAGTGCATTTGCCATCACTATGGTACTACGAACATCTCTCATTCTTGGACGAAAAAACCACACCGACGACAGAGGTTATTGACAATATGGATACGAATTCTTCCCTGTCAAATAATGATGGGGTAAGCTTTAAATATTTAAAGTATTAATCATTCTTTCTTGAAAATGTACCCGGCCCTGATTGTTAAAATATTCAGTGAATATTTGTCTAACAGAATTACCATCAGCAGTACGTTGCCTTTCTGTTCTGTTAAGACTTACTGAGTTGTCATTTAATCTCCAGTCTCCTGGCCGAAAAGTACATGTTTCAGTATCCTCGGTATCAACACAATTTCTTGTTATATAGTTCGATGACTTTTTTCTTAAATAATTGTGCAGTGCGCATGAAGCCATTACAACTTTGGGTACATTATGAACATTAATTTGAATTGGTCTTTTTAATACTCTAAAACGTTCAGCTAAAATGCCAAATGCATTTTCGACAATTCTTCTTGCTCTGGAAAGTCTATAATTGAAAATTCTTTGATCATGTGTCAAATTTCTTCTTGGATATGGTTTTAAAACATTTTCATTAATGGCAAATGCATTATCTGCTACAAAACAATATGGGGCGTTAACATTTGTTTCCGGTAAAATAGAAGGTGATGGTAAATTTAGTTGTTTCGATATCAATTTTTCATGAAAAGTTGTATGTTTGAATATTCCACCATCAGAAATACTGCCATTAGAACCTACATTTACATAAATAAACTCGTAATTTGCATTCACAATACCAAGCAGGACTACACTGAAAGTTCCTTTATAATTATAGTACAATGTACCCGATTTTGGCGGCTTCTCGATAATAACATGTTTGCCGTCAATAGCACCCAAGCAATGATTAAATTGCCATTTTGTTTCAAAGTCTTTAGCTATTTGTAACCAGTCATTTTCTGTTTCAGGAACCTGCAACAAAAAGAGAACGCGTTACGAGAAAAAAGCAAAATGATATTTTAAAGAAACAGTCGGAATTACTAGAGTCTGCAAAAATATTAATATCAGGCGACGGCACATCAGCTGATGCTTTTGGGAACTCCGTGAGCTCTCAACTCAAGGAGCTCCCAAAAATACAAAGATGCCTAGCCGAAAAATTAATAGGCGAAGTATTGTTCTATGCAAAACTAGAAATCCTTACTTTTGAAACATCAATAAATGTAAAAAGAAGTTCAGAACAATCTTTTGGTCAGCGGTATGCGTATCAGCAGCAGGTGCCAAAACCATCACTAGCACCATCATCACAGCATCACCAGCCATCACCATATGTACCATCACCAACACCATCACCATCATCACAGCATCACCAGCCATCACCATATGTACCATCACCAACACCATCACCATCACCACAGCATCACCAGCCGTCACCATATGCACCATCACCAACACCATCACCACAGCATCGTCAGCCATCACCATATCAATCGTCACCATCACCATCACCACAGCATCGTCAGCCATCACCATATCAATCGTCACCATCACCATCACCACAGCATTACCAGCCGTCACCATATGCACCATCACCAACACCATCACCACAGCATCGTCAGCCATCACCATCACCTAAGTACTCACATACAGCACAATCTCAACCGTCACTTCAACACAGTCAGCCATCACCATCAACATTACCTCAGCTTCCACCATCATCACACTCGTACCAACACATAGTGTCCCCTCAGCTTACATCGGATGACTCATCTTCACAACTAATCTATGATTTGCCACCAATCCCATTAGATTCCACTTCATTGATTAATGACTACCCAAACACTTCTTTTGAATTAAGCAGCAATCAACAACAAGTATTCAGAGGAAAGGCGAAGGAATTAAACAAATATTTGATTTTTAAAAAGTAATTTTTCGAATTGATATTCGTAGGTATTTTTTCATTTTCATTTTTATGATTTCGAAAGTAAGGATACACCCAACAAATAATACATTAAATTTTTTATACTTGCTAACAGAATCACCATCGTCATGTTTGTTACTATAGAAAAAAAAATATAATTTTTTTAAATAATTAAAGTTGTTTTATTGAATACATACCTTTAGGTAATCGTTGAGTACTCTAATGATAGCTTCGCAGGTCTCTGGTATTATCTCAGACAGTAGTTGTGGTGATATACATGTGCTTAATTTAAGATCTTTATATTCTCTTCCTGACGCGAGATATTTTAAAGTTGCCACTAATCTTTCTTCGGCAGTTACAGCTCGCCTCATAACTGTATCGGTTTTCGTTATATATTTTTTCACAAAATTTAATATTTCAACGAATGATTCTGGAGTCATTCGAAGATATGTTCGGAAATCTTCATCATCCAATTCCTTAAGGAGCCGCATATGGCTGTAATATTCTCTATTCCTATAATAGAATTTAGCCCATTCGCTTCGTTTTTTCCTTTGTTCCTTTTGTAGCGGTGATGTAGCAGCAATGGTTGCTGCAACCAACGCTATTTTAGCATTTTTAGATAATACCGGTGGCATGATGTTTATGCATCGACGATCGACGGCATCAGGTGGCAAGACGTCCGTTCACTACTTCATAGCAAAGTAAACTGACGGTTGGAAGGCCGACCGTCGGAACGTCTATAGCAATGTTGGAATGGTTGGTACATCGGTTCCAATTTGGTTGGCACCAACCAAATCGGAATGTCTGTTAATAGCTTTAGTATTAGTGTCTATGTGCCTGTGTATGTGTATATCAGTATATCTCTCTCTTGTCTTGTTTTGTAGTGTGTGTGTGTGTGTGCGAAAGAAATGATGAAAATGGACGGCTGAGTTTTCCTTTGGCACGTGAAACACTTCATTAAAATTTATTTAGCTTATTATCAAATTCACCGCCAAGCTGGGTGCCAAAACGGTTGAAAGGTTTTTAAGTTTAGCTGACAATAATTTCGTGGACGATGTTAACGATGACTTGAAATGTTTTTTGTCAGAACAGAGAGGTGACAGGTATGTAAACAATTTTGTATTTATTTTTTTTGTTTCTATTTTTCTACATAAACTTCGTGTTCACTGATCGTGATTTAAACCCTATTTTAAGGTATGGTAATAACGATGGAGTACCTTTACATTCAAAGATGTATTACTGTATACATTTCAAGGTTATTAATCCATCGGCGTAGGATGTAACAAATAGAGCGGACCGAGATGGCATCAAACGCTAATAAATATTCATAAAGGCATAAAAAATTACATATCTTGTTAACAGCGTTCCCGCGAGTGCGGACCTGAAGTTATGATTAAATTACAAATGTATGGGACCTGTAACATAGTTCTATTACATTTTAAATAATCGTTTGTTACTAGAATATAAATTATTTAAAAACCTCGCTTTTCTGTTGTTTTAGTACTGCCATCGCCTAAATTGTGAATGTAAGACAAAAAATTAAAAATCCTAGGACATCTCCGTTGAAATTGCATCTAACTTCTTAATTATGAAGCTTATTAATATATTTATTCTAGACACTATTTCGAAACCCCTCGTGAATGGCAAGGCATGGCAGCTGTGTATTAAATACTGTATTTGTTATGATTTACAACTAAATGAAAACTGTGTTCTGTAACAGTATTGTTAGTATAATGAACTTTAAGCACCCTCTGGGTTGTATGTAATTGATTAATAGTTTTAGCTTGAATAGTGTATAGTCAAATGGTAGGTAAAAAACCTACAAAAATAAGTAAAAAGGATTAAAGAAACTGATCCTTGTTTAATAGGTATGAAATGGAGCAGTTACTACAATTACAATGTAATTATTCTAAGGCATTATACTAAGAATAAAAAATAAAATATGGGGAAAAATTGTAAAAAGGTATAAATAAATATTTTTTGTTTAAAAGGTATAAAGTATAATTATACATTATTGATTAGTTTGATTTTCTTTGCTAATGACTGCTCCCATAATGACATTTAATGAAAATTTCATAAAAGTAGCAATATCTTTTTAAGCACTAGGTAGGATCATACCAACATTTGTAATTTAAAAATAAAAATACAACAAGATTTTTCTCAACATGAGGAGTTGTGTTTGTTTTCATAAAAATTATATAGATACCATATATATATATTTTGATTAAAACATTACTGTCTGTCATTTATTACTTTTTTGAGTTATACTAATGTTTCAATAAGTGATGCATATGTATTTTTTTTTAAAGTGTGCTGGTGTTCCCTCCAGTCAGCAACTATCGCCGGTTTCTAATACACCAGTGTGTTGAACAACTGGGTCGACCAGATTTGGCCCACTTTTCTATAGGAATCAGTGATGAAAGAAGGACCGTAGTCTGCTACCGGCACAATCTATTGAGGTAACCAGAAATCATGATAGCTTCTTATTCATCAGGAGGCACTAATTAATTATTGAACTGATAATGCACTATGTATTATGAAATATTTATCTTGGTGGGTGAAAACAGCCTATCAAGATAGATTATATTGAATCTACTCTGATTTAATAATATCTATTCTATCTGTAAGATCTGTGAGAAAAAAAAGGAATGTCCCAACTGTTAACTTTTAAATATAGATTTATTATTATTACATTTAATTTTTATCCTTCTCTTTTAGAAGAACTTATATCCTTCTCAGCTTTGCATGGTTGCAATTTAATTTACCACAATAAAAATAAAGCCTATAGATGGCACTCAGGAATAATATAGCAAAAAAAAAAACAAAATCCATTCAGTAGTTCCAGAGATTACTCCCTACAAACAAAGAAATTCGTACCTCTTTATAATATCAGGTAACAGCCTATCAATAGACATAATTCAGAAACTATAGTAGTTGGTGGATTATTTATTATTAAATATCTCCATCAACTTTGATGTTGAAGTGCGACTCTGTGACTGATATGAACACTAAATATCTTTTTCTTTTGCCCATTTGATACTCTACCAACCCTGCCCATTGCATGCTCTGTTAACCCAAGTTATGGCATGAGTTCTTATGAGGATATCGGCATAGCCTGACTTCATTAGTTGACTACTCTTTCGTTCTGCTCAAATCTTGCAGATCTTCTTTTGTCCTAATTTTTCATTTTCATAGTCAGTTGCATGAGTGTGTTAACTCCATGAATTTCCCCACTGATTGTGTCTTATTTTCAGTGATGAAGCCTGTGCACGTCCAACAATGGGTTTGACTGAACGAGAAGATGACACCATATCAGGTTCCGGTAAGTTTCTTATTTGCTTCATGTGCCTAATCTGTTCAAATCTCTCATTCTTTATTGACTGTGATAAGTAAAACCTTCAGTCTAAATGGCAAATAGCATAGTGTTAGTATAAATGATAAATCAAAATTAAGAAAATAGGTTTATAAAACATACTTATTCACAAAACCTAATTTATTTGATACACACATCAAAAGTGTCTAGGGATCAACATATATTTTTGCAATAACTTTTCTCCTGATTGATATTAATTAAAATTTTCTTTAAGGATTCATCAAATAAAGTGTTTTCGTTTGTCACAGTAACGATAAACCAAGTCACCTTTGCATTAATAAAGAAATTTGCCATTTTCCTAATAAAGGGATTTTTGACATTTGAACCACTAACACAAAAGTTCGAAAAAAAGACTGAAATAACAGTTTTCTCTAAAATTTTATTGGGTAACTTAAACAATTAATAATCCGTATTTCTACCGCGAACACTAACAACACAAGAACATCGGTTTGGCATACTCAAAATGAGTTCATCCAAATCACGCTGGGGAATGGCCGCCCATGTTCGTTGCAACAACAAAAAAAGGTCTTCTTGCGACTGGATACCCTCCATATTCGGCAGAGCTCTTCTCTGTAGCATATCCCATGCATGCTCAATCGGGTTCAAGTCTGGCGACTGAGCAGGCCAGGGCAGGACATTGATGTTAGCTGCGGCGAGAGTCTGTCTTACAACTCTTGCGGTGTGCGGTCGTGCATTATCATGCATTAACTGAAATAAGGGACCGATTTGCACTTGTAGAGGAACGATGACGTCTGATACAATCGTCTCAGCATAAATTTGAGCGTTGAGGTTGCCTCTGATCCAAATCAACTCAGTTCTTCCGCCGATCCAAATACCCGCCCATACCATGATGGTTCCACCACTATAAGGATGGACTTCCTGGCAGGATTTTAATCGCTGTTGGCGTCCAGGGGTTCTCCAGTGTCGTATACGTCTTGTATCCGGTCTCATACCAAAACGAGACTCATCAGAAAAGCACACGAAACGCCATTGTTCTTCTGCCCAATTTCTGTGTTCAAGAGCCCATTGATATCGAATCCTACGATTGTGCATTGCTATAGGTGGTACCCGTAGCGGTCTTCGGGAATGAAGGTTCACTTCATGCAAGCGGTTTCTGACTGTTTGGTCGCTAATTAAGTTCCCTGAAGAGTGATGAAGCCTCACGGCTAACATCATGGCGGTTATTGTTGGAGCTCTTCGAGTTAAGATTTGAATGTATCGGTCTTGTCTTCGTGTGGTGCAGCGATACCGTCCTCCATGGCGCTCAGCCACGGTACCAGTGCTTCGGTATCGTGTCCAAAGTCGACTGATAACACTCTGACTTGTATTCAGAGCTAAAGCCACAGTACGTTGCCGGGAACCAGCTTCTATCATTCCCACGGCTCTGAGCATTTCTTCCCTGCTTAAATGACGTCGCCGCTCCATAATAACGTTGGTTTTAATCAGTAGTAGGGAAACAGTAGCACTAATAATGTCTTCAATGCGTTGTATGTTTTTATAGGGAAAATATTGACAGCTGATTTTCATCTTTTACTCGAATTTGATTCACAGTTCCTGATTCAAATTATGAAATGCACCAAAAAGGATCCATATAAATTTATAAAATCATAAATTTATTACAAAGCCACATCTCAATCTCAAGAAATCCGCATAAAAATGCTTGATCCCTAGACACTTTTGATGTGTGTATTATAATACTTTTAAATATATGTTAATTTTACAGCGAAACTTATGTCACACCACCTCTGTTTCATGATTCTTTTTCCATGTCATGATGATTCAAACATTTTGGGTTAAACATACATTCATGCGCCGGCCATTTGCTTTGCTTGGGCCCTAGTCTGTTTGTCTTCAATGTGTTTAGCGCATTTTTTATGTAGCTTCTCTCATTTATATTATCAGAGACAAATAAGGGTGTCGCCAAGGGGGGCAGGGAAGACATTGTAAAAAAATGCCAAATGTAAAGCAACTAAAGCCTATTCCGCTCACTTGCTAGGCTATCGGATGTATATGAACTTTTTTGGCCTAGGTAGCAACTACTACAACTACAGTCTATTTTGTTAAACCGTATTTGCATACGAACTTGCCCCCCCCAGACCGTCGGGTGGCGACGCCCTTGACTACAACAAAACCTAAGTAACTATCACAACGAGAACATTGAAGCGGCTACATAGTTAGTTTGCCTTTTGCTAATAGAATTCTCTAAAAAGTAGTTATTAGGTATACACACAAATGATTTCTTTGACGTCGTATTTTAGTAAGTATTATAGTTATTTCACGCGTGATGAGCGTATTTAATGAGGGAATTATAAGCAATGATCTGTCATGAAAATATCTTAACTACTAATATTTATACTAGATTGGGACGTAAGAAAATACATAAATATGTCGTACGTATTTCGACACATAGATCAATTAAACGAAATCAAGAACATCGTATATATAAAATTAGTACAAAATTAATGTAAAGAACGTCCTTCACAATGCCACAGCGAGGTAAAATGACCGCTCAGATTCCAATGACATAACGCAAATGATGCAAGCGAAGCGAGCGCAACGGGTCACCTAAGTGGAGTGGGCGCGGATGTGGCACACCGAAAGTGAAAGTAGCACGCGGTGCTGGGAAACTAGTAACAAACACCAACACCAGCCCCTTCGAGCCCTTTTCCATCATAGCAAAAAAAAATACTAACTGAATTGAGCTTTTTTTTGTTTTTACTTACTTCAATAAGTCGTGTGTTGTCTCTTTCTATTGTTATCGCAAAAGTGTGACAGCATCAATAGCTTAAATGTTAATTGACATATCTGAGTACGGCCGTAAGTCATTTTTATGAAACCATTAGAAAGGAAAAAAACAACATTGAACCAGTTGGCAAGTTCAAAATGCAAAAAGCACTAACCTAACCTATTTAAAAAAATATATATGTATTTACACTTTGACGCATTGGTATCATTATATATAGTTGCATCTACAGTTATTCTTATTATGCTCTACGACAGTTATTATAAAACCTAGGATTTGCAAACGAAGGGTTCCGTACCATGTAAATGTCTCTAAGAAGTGCATAGCAAATTGCAGTGTCGAGTCTCTAGCGCTTTAGAACCGCAAAGGACATTGTTCTGCGTCCATACATAGTTAGCCTAAGAACCAACAATCATGAAATATTATTTTCTAGGTTCGAAATCGCAAGTAAATGACTGTAAAAACAAAGATTATTGACGGACACTTCTGAGAACTTAAATTATTAGGAAAACTAAAATATTTTTGAGGTTATGTTTAATATTTAATGAAACATAGGTCATTCAATAAAAGTACATACTATGAACTTAGTATGAAATGAATTAATATTACAACTAATTCATTTTATTCGGTGCGATTTTAAAGAATAACTATTAGGAAAAACTTGGTTAGGTAGGAATCATGAATAAAATAAAAACAATAGTTTTGCTTCTTATTATTTATTGAGTATTTTTCACATAATTGTATCATATTGTATTTATTTGTTTAACACATGTATATTGTGTAAATATGCAGCGTGAATGTGTATCAGGTGCTCTTGAATAATTTGGCAGTATGATCCTCTCAGGATGTTGTGGCACAGGTTCACTAGCACTTGGTAATAAGATCTCTGCACTTTGGTAACATCGATGGAATATTAGATAGCCGAAATAGAAATAGTTAAATTAAAGGAAAAACAATCGCAAATAAACACACACAACAGGTAATCCGAACGAGAATTTTCCGTATATAAAAGTACCTACTCTTTGACGAGATTGCACGAATGCCACAGATTACTACGAATGCATACTGCCTGCACCACAACCACAGAGTATCGAGTTTATGCCGGCCCTTCACTTGAGAACAGTTTGTCCTTATCATGCTTAATAAGGTATGAAAAGGACAGACATGTCATGTTTTTAAATAGCAAAAACGAATAGCCAAGTGAAGTGCCGGCATTAGGAAGAAAGTGTTTTTTGTTTGCAGTGCTGTCATAGATTATACACTTAAAATGGTATTTATTGTCTCAGATTATTTATTAACTTTTTAATTTAGCTTACTTAACTGGAAGTGTCCGTCACAATCTAAATACTGATAATTATCGCAACAAATATACTAAGAATTATCATAAATGCCAAATTGGTGTTGGTTCTTAGGCCAATTTTAACATTGTCCTTTAATCTTCAGAGTAAATTAAGCTTTCATTTATACTTTATGCATATTAACCTATGAGGGCCTGGGCGGCCTCGCGCATACGATACCGTAGAGGCCGGCGCACTTAAAATTTGAGCGCGCCATTTGACACTCTACTCGAACTTATCGTATTTTTTACGACTTAGACTTAACAAAGCTCGGCAATGCTTATATTATCAGAAAGATAATGAAATAAACTAGCTGATTAACACAAAATAAACACGTTTTGTTTATATTTGAAGCAGAAATATGAGCTTGATCTTAGAAGAATTGAAAAATTAACTACTTTGTAGAAAAGATGGAATTTATTAGCTACCAAATGTCATTTTCACTAAAAAACATATTTTTATTAGATTAAACATAAAATTCCCTAAACAAATTGGTAATTTTTATAAATATTGTAAATATAAAACTACAACTTTTTGGAGTTTGAAAAAACGCTAAAATTTCGCCACGGAAGCAATTCGCGCGGGTTGATCCCGGTTTTTCGAAATTGTCCTGTGTCATTATTATAAGGTATAACTTAGCCAATTTTCGTTTGAAATATCAGTAATTTACATATATTGAATATCACGACCAAACTGTATTGTATTAGCAAATAATATAACAGTAATTACCAAGTTTTCAAGATCAGACATCAAACTCACGCAAAAAGTCATGAGCATTGTTTTGTGCACAGTTTTTTCTAAAATTACCATACAATGCCTTTTTATTTACAGTTAAAAAAACTTCTATAAATGAGCATTCTATTGATATGCGTTTCATTATGTCTTATTAAACAAAATCAATAAATAAAAATTCTCTAAGTGGCTACTTATTACTCAAGTTTTACGTCTAAAGTCGACCTTCCGCTGTGTACGTACAAGAGCGTATACAGCGGGTTCCAAAGTAAGATTAGTGAAGTTTAAAAATAAAACTGAAATTTTCAAAATAATAATTTATTCATAATTTATGTTTACGAACTTATTATATTAAATTTTCTTCTAGTGTTAGGTATGTATGTACTTATCTGAATAACAATAAACATAATTATATATTTCAACTTATAGAAATATAAAAACAACAACTTAAAAACTACCTAATGTATAAAATTTGAATACAAATTAACTTAACCTACTTATAAATAATATCTAATTTACAAAATGAAAAAGAAGTCTTCTCATAGTTATATTCAGTATCTAAGAAATAATTTCGTTTATATTGCTTACGTCTTTGGTAAACTAATGTTGTGACACTCACCGATATCGATACTAATATAATCGTGAGCTAATTTATTCTTCATATCAAAACTATTTTACATAATACTTATTGAAGAAATCAAAATTATCGATATTACTGACAAATAGATACTTTCTGTGTAGAAAGTTAATAGTTTTAACAATAGTTTTGCAATATTTGTCGTAATGCGTTGTAAT